>JAFFJZ010000001.1:55000000-60000000 GCA_018340375.1 Gonatopus flavifemur
TACAAAAAAAATTAGCTAAAAGAGCAAGAAAAATGATTGACACAACTGAATAGTTTTGCTGACATAAACAAATTTGTTGACAAAACTAACGTCTTAGCTGCTGGAGTAAATATTTTTGCAAGGACAACCAATTTCTTTGTAGGCGCTATAGTAGCAAACCATTTTTTCTCCGTGCGAGGAACAGACTGGACTTACGATGAAATTTACTATGATGAGACAATAGAAATATAATCAAATTCGCTATGTTTTATAGTAAATGCCATTGGAAAGTCAGTCTGTTCTTCGGGCACAATAATCACATAGTAAATTCAACTACAAATTTCTCCCCGTGTGAATGTGAATTCATGTACAATGAAAACACATTTTTTGATCTAAAAAGTCTGTGTTCTCTTAGAGCTTACAACCCTTGATTATCAGATGACTCCTTCTCTAAATTCCTTGGGATGAGAAATTCATTCCTGAAGAGAGAAAATACTGCAAGTTCAGGAAGAGTGAGATTCCACTCCTAAAGGGTCACTTTCCACTCCATAAGAGTGAATTCTCAGTCCAACAGAGTGAGGGTTCAACTCGATTTAGAGAGTGAAATTTCACATTCTTATAAGAGTGAAATCCTTACTCTTATAGGGAGAGGAAATTCACTCTTATGGAGTGAAAACTCACTCTTGTTGGACTTGCAGTATTTTCACTTTTTCACTCCAAGAAATTTAGAGAGGGCATTGCTGGGCTATTTTGCGTATCAGTAACGAACAATACTTGCACCAATGACGAAGGACACCTATCGTTGACCATTCAACACAAACCATAAATCGGCCGATTCTCAACTTTGAAACCGATAAGTATTCAGACAGTTTTTGATCAATTCTCTTTTCTTTTGGTGAAAAAAAAACCTTCTCTCCATTGATGATAATGCCAAAGTCAGGACAAACGTCAGTCGTTGTGAACACATCGACCTACAAAACACACACTGTCAGAAATATCTGGAAGTTTTTTTTCAATTACGTACATGAAATCAGGTTCATATACATTCTGCATTAAATTTAATGTACAAAAACATGAAAAGACTATAGATTATGCTATAGTTCACATTAAATTTCATGTAAAATGTGCATGAAACTCAATTCATGTACGTACTTGAAAAAAACTTCCAGTAAAAACATTAAAATTAATGCAGAAATTTTTAACAGTGCAATTTCCATCTGTTTTCGACCTGTTTTGAATCTGATTTTCTGAAAATATTTCAGCTAGAAATTTTCTTTTCTGAAAATTGGACCATCTAAGATTCTATCTTGTTCCAGATCACCCCGATTTGGCCCAAGGCAGGGACTCGTAGATTCAAAGAGTTTCTTTTCCAGCAGGGACACTGCATCCACTGCGAAACCTTGAGAAACCTTTCTTTTCAATAATTCGATCCGTAGATTCGAACAAAAACTTACATTGCAATGGCTTCAAGAATAGTGATGATGGATACCCATACAGCACCGCGAGGTCTTTTGAACGTTCAGACAACGTGCTTGGTTACACAGAGAACGTGCAAATAACGTCTCAGAATTTTCTAAGAACGTCACCATTTATGTCCCAGGTACGTGCAAATGTCCCGATTAGTCCTATTCATGTGCGTGCACTGTGCGACGTTCTGGGAACGTCTTCAATAAAGGTTTTCATAACATTGTGCATAACAGGTTAGTTTTCATGACTTCACGTTGGGGCGCGTAGTTGCTGAAAAGAATGTGTTGAAAACGTATTCAGGGACATCCAAAATGCAGGTACCCTAAACGTTCAGAGAACGTTCTGTGCTCTGTCTGGGTATGAACTACAATTGTAGATGCCAGATCTTCCACTATCATCTGTTACTTGATAATTTTTTCCAGAATTGTTGAATTGGAATGAAACACTAATTTCATGACTGAACTTATGTGACCTGGCCTACGAGAAGGGGGCTTAGGTGTGAAAAAATCATTTTTCACTTTTTTGGCGATTTGGATGGAGTAAAATATGCTCTTTCGAATGGCGCAAACCAGAGATTTCCAACTGGTAGGGAAGTTTGCTAAAAATGTACAGAAAGAAGAGCAGAAATGATTGAAAATGAAAAAAACTTGGAGATTAAATTATAAAATAATATACATCATTTCATATGTTAAAAAATTTTATTTCAAGGCAAAACCACGTCATTTTACATGAAAATTCACAAATTCACAATTAGAACATTAGAACATTAGAAGCGAACAACTAAGACGAGATTGATAAAATGACTTGTTTATCTTTAACAGCTGTTTTCACACCTAAGCCCCCTTTTCGTAGACCAGGTCACATATGATGATAAATAACTGAACCAATTAATATATTTGAAGATTAATTACGTGAACCCTTAATGAACCCCTGTATTCACTTGAGATCCTGTTTAATTGGAATTCAAATGATCACGTTACTGTTTCTTCAATCAATCCAAAAAACACACAGAGGTTGAAAATGGAAACTCATTGGTAAATCATACAAGAATTTTTCATAAAAAGGTAAGGTCAGGCACCCAGTATACAACATATCGGCGTGAGAAAGGTAACTGTAAAAGATGTTGAAAGTATACTATAATGGTATTAAAATTTATTCCTTCTAGTGCTACTTTGACATCGTTCGGAAGCAGATTATCATCGTATTCTGTTAGAATACACACTTTTATTCTTTTGAATTGACTGATTACGTGTTGAATTTTTAACTGAAGCCACACTGATAATATGTCGCAACGGCAGAGAACTGTAAACACTTACAAGGACGCAATTTTTAACTCATCCTCCTAGCCGATAAGTCATTTGAGCGATTAATTGTTGTTTTTTCCCCTTTTCGGATGTATTTCCTATCGAATTCCATCCGAACAAAAAATTTGTTTGCTCAACGAATACAGAAAATGATCTCAAGCTACATAAAACATAAATGGAATTTATTTTTCTTAAACAAAACCTCGACAAGCAACTTTTATACACGGAGAAAAAAGATCTGCTAAAAAGTACCATACTTTGTATTGTTCGAGCATTATTCTTGTCCACATCCAATTATTTACGGGAAAATATCTACAAAAGTACTATGGTATTTTTAGAAGTGTTTTTATGTGATTATTTTGATTGAGGCAAGAGTGATGCTCGAACGCTATAAAGCGTATGGTACTTTTCAGCAGATTGTTTTCTCCGTGTATTGATAGAAATTGATATTTACCTGAATAAATTATTCAAATTTTGACTTCGTCTAATCAGATAAAAAGAGACTATACAAAAATACAAAGCTGATATGAGAAAGTTTAAAAAATTGATTAGATAAACATTGTTGAAAAAAGTTGAGTATTCGAATAACGATAACACTTTGTTCTCGCTCTCTCGATTGCTGTACTTGAAAACTGGATAACGAAGGAATAAAAGTTGAAAACTTTGTATCCAATCCCTTATCCCGAATTGTGTAAAAGTTGGACAAAATTTCAGGTGCCAAAATGATGATACTAAACTTGTGTTATTGCTTTTGAAACTTATTTCGTTCAAAAAATAATACGGAATTGAAACTAAAAAATGATTAATTTGTAGTTCTTATTTGCAATAAACACTTACCAAACGGCTGACCGATCTACTCTAGGAGGCTCGTGTTACTTTCTCAAACGTGAGACACATCAATCGAAAGGATTTCAAAGAAAGGTGCATTATCGATATCCGCGATGAGTAGATAATATTCAGCGAGTTGTCGAAGAATCAAATCGATACCAGAATGATCAAACAAAAATTTGAAACTCGAACTGTAGGCATCATCGCTATCATTTCTCTTCTTTGTCAAATCGAAATGCCGAAATATGAAACGCACGACAAAAACTTGAGAATGCTTGTATTTGAACCACAATATACAGGCACGAATGTGTATACAAGCTTTGAAAGCATCATATCATTCAATTGATTGACAACACATGACGCATCTCTGCCTCGCAATATCGCTGGGAATGAGCGTGAACGGTAAAAAATATATCTTCCTCTTTCGCTTACAAAACAAGCAAGACTATATAACCTGCGAAAAGCAGTCGAACCAAGAACACGGCCAGCATGCACTGAGTTAATTCTTTGATCTTATTCGCGAAAGAAACTGAACCCGGTTTATTTGATATGAACTTTTTAACGATATACGCGTCCGATGGGAAATTTTCTTGCCAGGAATTTGAAAATCAAGCATGCGAATATTTTTGAAGAAGATGATATATATTCGACGCGATCGAAGCACGATATATTGATTGCCAACGAGCAATCGTCACTTTCCTTTTTCACTTCTTTTTCTTCCGCTGTAAATCAAAAGAAGAAACCACGTATCCGAGATCGAAAAATAGGGATCTTCATTATCGATCCTTTTATATATCATTCCAGAGAGGATCTCTCGGTTACAGGTGACGCTATCGGACGGTACGTTTGGAAACCAGAATTCTCTGAATCGAGCTTATCGTATCAGGATAACTAACGCGAATCGCGCTAAAATTTGAATCCATTCCATTTTTCTCTATCAGAATCATGGATTTGAATAAAATCGATAAAAATTCTGTATCAATTGAATACAATTTCTCTTCAATGTATGATTAGAATTCATCATATCTTTGAAATACACTGAGAGAAGAGTTTATTTGTATTTGATAAATCTTGTTTTCGTTATGGCGAAATGAATATTTATTATACACAAACATAGCTCATTATCCTCAGATAAGGTTTGTTAACAGCTGAGGAACGTCGTATGAAGTTTTTTAACTATTAATGACCTCCGATGATGGGTAATGAGCCAAGTTTATGTGGAAAAAATATTTATTTCACCGTATCCAAAACAAGCTTTATTATAAATACAACTGAACTTTTCTCTCGGTGTATGAACAATTTAGTGCTTGTTTCAATCAAATATTTCTTCGACTGAAAGATCCAAATCAACAACTTTAATATCAAACACAGGATGGAATCATGGAATTTGTTTAGAATATTCAATAATTTGAAAAATCTTCATAACTCTTTTCATGGCTTCAAAATTGTTAGAGGCTTTTATTGAAAGATTTCGAAAACTTCATCGAGGCTTTAGTAGTCTTCATTTCATTTGGATTTCATTTCATTCATGGAAATTGCGAGTCCTCAAAGAATAAAAAGTGTTTGTAATCCGTGAAAAAATGGAGAACATGAACATAGAAAAATTTCTTTCTCACACAGAAACAGTTTATTCAAGTATCTGTATTGGATTTGATGTTTATAAATGATTTTGCGAGCATCACAGCGCTGATGTATGCTTGATTGAAATACATACTTTTTGAAAGAATCCATTCTTTTCTATAAAAATTATATCGAGTTTTCATCAATATTTTATAAAACAATATAAAGACTGGGTATTTTTTTTATGAAAGAAGAATGGATTTTGTTCAAGAATCCCCATTACTACGACACGGAACCGTAATTCAAACAATGACCGTGCCAGGGAAACGGAAATTGGAATGTTTTTACGCTTCACTTCCTCTCAAACTTGCTTCCACGAGCGTCAATTTTCACTACAGTAATCTTTATAAAATCTTTAAAAACAAAAGATGCGATATGTCTATAACGTTTATACAATCTCTGAATACAAGATACCGACAGATTTCCAAGTTGTTATATAAAATTCATGAAAACTACACAAAGTATCTATGAATCCCGCTCAAAAAATACTCTTTTCAATTAAAAAAATCGACAATTCTGGTCTAGATAATGATATCGTGAGCAAGAATTAGAAATAGACGATGGTCATCGATCCACACACAATCATCTATCCACTTTTCACATATTTTGATAAACACTTTATACATATTTTGTATAAAATTGTTGATATCATCGATATCATTCCCCAGGGGAAAACATTTCCCAAATCATATATAATACATATGTAAATCATATTGAATATATAATTTATATATAATTATATAAAAATTATATATAAACTATATTGAATTGTATCTCAATTACATATAAGTTCGAAAATTTTCCCACCTGGAGGAATAGTGATGTTGAAGAGGATCGATCCTTGAACAAGATTGATCTGCCACATTGCTGAAGTTTGAATCGTTTTTGGAAACGAATTGGTAATCGAATAATGGAATACTAGGCTGTAAGAGATCCAAAATCTTGCAGTACATTCTTTGAAGGATGTGTCTTGTAACAAGGAGTTATTTTGGAAGATGAACACCGATGATCTATCAGATTTTATGAGTTCGAATTTTCGTCCAGTTTTCACAAACGATTTAAACCTCGAGAATATGATCTGTTCTATGGAGAAACCTATCCAGTTTTTATGAATTTTCATGAAAGATATAGATAAAAACTTGATGAATTTTTTTGAGCAACAAAGGATCGATCCCGTACAAAGATTAATCCTTGTTCACGTAACTATCATTCATCCGTAGCTAGAATCTGGTAGGGCAAAAAATAGTGATGGTAGAGAGTTTAGATGTGTATAAACTTACGGGAATAAAGAGTTTCATTGTCTCCATTTCACAGATCAACAGCCATTTTGATTCTTGAGATTTGGACATTGATTCAAAGTCATTATGATGTGTTGAATAATACGAAAATGAAGTCGAATTTGTTAAATCGGCTCATTTTTATAATTGTTTATCTAATAACATTTATCAATGATGTAGATTATAATTGTGAATTGTAATTGTAATTTCAATCCAAGAAATTTAATATTTTTGTATCTAGTACATCAAAACCACTTCAAATCAGTCCCCAAATAGGGCAAGGGTTATAATCCGATTCAATGTGATTTTATATAAAATTTATATCAAATTTCTATGAAATATCGATACGAATTTTATATAAATTCACATTGAGTAACATTATGAAGTGTTTTGAATTATGTATGGTTCAAAAGATCGTTCGATCCCAGATATTATGCATATTTTATATAAAAATCCTATAAAAACTATACATAATCATATTTCGATAGAAGCTTTTTAAGGAATGAAACCAAAGAAAAATCTTATTGAACGAGAAACAGTATTCTTCGTTTAAGAAAGCTGTTCTTTTCTCAATATGTTAAAGAGATACGTGGGGAATTTCTCGACCTTTTGTCGTCTTTTGAACTATATTTTTCAACAAATAGTATGAAATGAATGTATTGTATTCAAGATATGCACTGAAGAAGGCAAGAAGAACATTGGTTGTTCCAATTCTTCAGAACGGGGAAAGGTTTCCTCGCCGATTGATTTTACACGGTATAAACAATGTTCGTATGTTATCCACGTTTTCAATTTACCTTTAATTCCAATCACTAAATTAGAACCATCAATCACTCAGTACTGCGTTAAAAATCGGAGACTGAACATTATCACCTTTATTGAGGTAGCTGTGATTACACAAGTGAAAATTACAATGCCTTCGGCTCGGGAAAACAAACTTCACGTTCGTCAGAAGTTTCTCACTTTTCCTCCTCGATAGAACAATATATGATTTCACATTTATACAGCTGTGGGCCTCGTTTCTCATTATTTTACGGGTGGAAAATATACGAAATCATCATCATGTCCCTTTCACATTTAATTTTCTCAGGGCAGTCAACTCCATTTCAAAGGATATTTTGGATCTCAGGCGCGTCAAATCTCGATCACCCAATACATTCAGTTTTTTCGAGCATGATCGTCGCACTAAAATTCGTGAAGGGATGAGTTCTGACGAACAGTAAGTGATGAAATGCATTATTACGGAGGATAAGACTTACATCTATGCCCATGATCCAAAAACAACCGACCACTCGGGTGGACATCGTGCCAAAGGTGAAGGAAGACTGGAAACATCGCGCTCAAGTCGCTTAAAAATCAAGATTCAAAAAAGGAATATTTGAATATTCCTTGTACCTTATTCAAATATTTGAATATAGGAATGCGTCGTTTGCGTTAAGCTATTTGCAAAAAGGGGTTGGATTTAACGGCAAACGATCCTTGATTTTTACACCACAATAATACGCCAACTTACTATGCATTGTTTCCTCGTGAGTTTCTCGCGAAAAATGCAATTAATATCCACTCCACGATGATCGTATTCACCTGATTTATCACCACGCAATAGCGGACTGGCTCCTCAATTTTGATTTCTGATCAGCACTTGACCAGTTATAGAAAACGATCCAAACATGGAAACGCAATGGCCAAAACATCTGGAAATTAAATGGTCCATGTGGAATTTTCCACATTCTCCACATGGCCAGTCAGTCTCTAGCACCACGTGAATTCTGGTCAACTTGTGAAACGTAAAACACTGCCCTGGAGACAACGTTTTGGAGCAATTAAACACAGAGAGAAAGGAATAGTTGCAGCAACTGCTTAAATAGTCGACTTTCGACCATCTACTTAAGTAGTTGCTGCAACTACTTAGTAGTCAAGACAAGTACTGCGTTAACTGCTTCAACTGACTTGATAGTTGAACTAACTAACATAAATACTTCGTAAGTTGCCAGGTATTCATGTTAGTTAGTGCAATTTTCGAGTTAATTGAGGCAGCTAACGCGGTACTTGTCTTGACTATTGAGTAGTTGCAGCAATTACTTAAGTATTCAAGTAATTACTGCAACTATTCTTTTTTCTCCGTGAAGACATTCAACGTGATTCGCAACACATTCTGACGGCCATACTTAGAAAATGACCATTTGGGGGATTATTTTAAAGACGATGAGATTTGAAAAAATAAATAAAACCTTTTTGGAAGAAATAAAAACTGGGCTTAATTTTTTAACACAGTAGTTTTTCAGTCGGGGATTAGAAATCCATCGTTAGTTATTATCTTGCATAGCCATACGCTGGCTGATTACCAGATGATTTCATTTCTCAGCCACTTTGAAAGATAAACAGAAACCAGAGGGTAAAACAGTGGTACAAAACGATATCTGCTCCTATTCCAATATTCTTCAATTATTCTGCACAAATCGTTCGACTAGATTCATCAAGCTATAGGCCACTCATCAATAAAATCATCAGTACACACCATCACCAAACCGTCAAATCAAATTTTATTATCACTGAATCATCTATTCATGTCTGATAAAATATTTCAATCTCGTGAAGTTCGTTTAATCATGAAAATGGTCTCAATAAAACTAACACAAATGGGGGAAAATGGAAGAACAGGATCATATGTCAGGATCGTATAATACTACCTGATATCAAAGCTATCGACGAAAGCTTTCAACCCTCTTTCCTTCGTATTTTATGACGTATCAATCTGTAGGAATCTTTCCCTCGTGTCAATTTTTTCTATCACCGCAAATGTGAATGTAAGTTCTATTCATTGGTTCTAAATATACTTAGTGAATGACCTTGAATGAAAATTATAGAGGTGAACATAAATCTCGTATGATAGTTCAGAAATGCATTCCACGCAGACTGTATCTTTTCAAGCACAATGCACTTGGAATCGATTTTGATGTGGCTACAGTCCGTTTGCGGTGTGATTTCGAGTTTATCTGTCGGATACAGAGAAAACATTTTATCCTGCTGTTGAAAACTATCTGGCTTAATTCTTGAAATAGGTGAAATTTTTCGAAATTAACTTGTTATGCATTTTATAATATTCTTCCTTCCAAATTTTGTTCTTTGAAATCGAATTTCCAAAGCGTCAAGTAACATAAAAGTGAAGGATCTAAGGATCCTCTCGTTATAATTTTAAAATTTTGCGAGGTCTTATTCTCAAAATTGCAAAAAAAATATCTTCTGATCTGGAATTTCGTCTTTGAGACGCTAGGAAAAAATGTGTTCACTCCATTCTTGCTATCCATAAGAATTGGTGTGTATAATATAATGCAATATAGATGGTGTTTTACATATCGTTGAAATTAGGTTCGCTTTCCTATTGGAAATGTTGGAAAGATTTGGAGAGGAGTGAGGTGGAAACCACTACGGAACGAAAACATCCAATCGTTTTATGGCGGTTTTTGTTCCGATTTCTTTCCGAATCTTCCGATATTTTTGTAATGGTGGAGATCCCTACTCAAAATGCCTAACTAAATCCGACAAGAAACTATTGTTCGACATTCCTTTGAGTGGTTTGAAATCTTATGATAAATCTGATAGAATTAAGATGGTTCAAATCATGATGAAATATGAAAGAAAACACCTTTGAATTTCATCAAAATACGTTGATGGGCTGCTGAACTGCAGTACCATGGTAAAAAAAACCACAAATGACCGCTAACCCTCTTCCCATATAAAATTGAGGTCGAACTTCGTTTCCTCATCAAAAATCTCAAGAAGCTATTATTATGATTGAAGAATCCTTGGACAGGATTGACTTGAATTCTAGATAGGTTCTTATAGAGGCATAAAATGAACTTACAAAGCCTTATTCAAATCAGTGAACGTGAGGTGTTATTTGTTATTTTAGTTGAATACTTTAGCGTAGAATGACTCTTGAATGCTTATAGCCAAACTGATATTGTTTTGCGCATCAGAAGCCTATTCAGTATTATTCATGTCACTCCCATCTGGAGGAAAAATACGCTATGCTACATCAAAGAAAGAGCATTAAGAAGAAACGTAACATTGTTTTCAAAACAACTGCACAGTATGGATATTATAAGGAAAGCTTTGTTTGTAAAGAACAAATAAACTCACCAAATAACAATCAAGGAAAGTTAAATTCAAGATCCCAAACGGAAACAAAAATGCATTGCGAGACTCTGGTTATTGGTAACACAAACAGAAAAAATATTCAGGAATTAAATAAACATATAAAGATTCAATTCATTGCAAATAAATGAGTGAGAATTCGCTCAGCAAAGAATACTGTATGAAATAAAATCACAGAACCATGTACGATATTTTCATCCGAATACGGAATGATAAGAAGGAATGCATAAAAGAGTACCTCCATAAGGATATTAAGGACAAAGTGAAATAGCAGAGATGGAGCAGAGAATCGGTATCATTGACCCTGATTCTTTTACCAATGCCATATTAAGGAATTCCGATCGTTTCAGTGATAAGACTTCAAACGCACTAGACTATGGAATAAGCTTTCAAATGATTCATCGCTTCTCATTATTCTGTGAGTTGGTTTCAAGTTAAGAATCATGTACGTCAAACGCTTCCACCAAAGCTAATCTAACAACCCATTCTCGAAAGTTCGAGTTTTGTTCGAGAGTTGAGGTAAAATCCATTATTTATTCATAGAAACTGCTGTTTTTCATGGGAATTGTTCAATCTTCGTACACGAATCATTGTTCAATTCTCCAATCCAATCAACTGCACGATTCATTTCATATTTTTGTCCGAATCATTTACTTGACCCATCTAATTTCTATGAAGCGAAAAGTTTTCTATTCATAACTATACACTCTCTATCGAATTCATGAATATTTGAATTATAAACTTATTTACCCAGGTGGCGTTTCAAAACTGTTATTATACGCTCTATTATCGAAGAACAAAAGTACATTCACTTCCAGAAAGCATCTGGATAAATACTTCACATTGCACTTATGATTTAGCTTTACTGAAAAGTTACTCTCTGTACCTGAAAGAATGAGAATTGGAGAGTGAATAGTTGAAAGTGAACTTTTGTTCCTGCACTGTATTAGAAAATTCAATTCTCTTCATGTCCGTAGAGATTCACGTTGTAAAATTATCAAACTTCTTCAAATTCCACGTAACAGAGCTATCAACAAATCATCAGGGGATGAAAAGATGTGGCAATGTCCACATCTGCCATGTAAGATTGCGTTAATATACATCCACATTGGGAAAGATTGTTTAATTTCAATGGAGGTCTTTTAATATCATCTGAATATAAACTAAGACTGGGAATATGCTGTGGGGGGAACAGCCGTTTTTTAGTTGCTTCAACTAAATACTTGCTTTTGCCACAAAATCTTCCGCTTTATCCGTAAAAATTCCACTGGTGACGCTATAAAGAATGGCTGTCCAAAAGGGTTCTCAATGATTCAGATGCAACAGCTGAAATTTAGTTGATGCACTAGAATATTTTCTCCCATATACAAATAAAAGTGTAGCAAAGCGATTGCGATTCAACTGAATGAATCACAAACAACAGGTTTTGCTTTTGTCCACAAAATTTCATCAACCTGATTGCATTCCCAAAGCTCGCCCAAATCACTTCGAAGATTTCAGAGCAACATAAATTCATGGGCAATTAAATAATCTCCGATAAAAATAAATGAACAAATCTGAGAAGTTTGATAGAAATCAAAGTTTACCATCACTGTTGTGAATGGAATTGCTACAAGGATCTCAAAAACTTTATCATTATCAGAGTTTCGCACCCAGGAATCCCGGCAAAAAGCTCCTTCGATGGAATGTTCGCAGTACAATTCAATTCCCTTGCTATTCGTGTCTCGTACACTCATACCTCTATTGCACTTCGGTTCTCATACAGCAAATGTTACGGAAAAAGATACCTAGAACGTGATCGGCACATTGTCAAAAATTTACATGTTTCCAGCCTATTATTGATGTTACGTGGAAATATTCAAGCTTGTACCAATCATTTTCTATCAAATAACAGTGATATTCTTATTCATACACCTCCCTTACTTACGGTTTTCATAATAATTACACATATTATAGTTTATAATTCATAATCGATAACACACACTAGCAGTTACGCATGTTGCTATCCGTAGACTATTTGTATTCAAATCGTAAAACTTTTTCACAAAACTGACATCATTCAAATCAAACGTCATTATCTTCATATTATTTAAGAATTAGAAAACTTGATTCTCCTTCATAGTCATTGGAATTGATATCGATAGCATAGTAAATTTGACTTTAAATCTCTGTCTGGGTAAGGTAACAATGTTTCACGTCATTTCATCATCAAATTTCTATGGTAATTATGGTGTGATTACCTTTATAACAGTTTCGAAGGTTTCACATTCTATGTGGTTGCAATGTATGTAAATTCAAATTTATATACATTTCACCTACACGGAAAACTCATATGGCTGTCTCAACCAAACATTTGGACGTGTAAACAGGGTGTGATTGTCACAATCTAACATTTTAATGCAGTATGCAAATGTTTGGTTCCGCGTACATTGTACGGCAGGGTATATTATAAGGGTCAGTTCTTAGCAAAAGGTTAGTTCTGACAGAAAACGATCAGTTCTAAAACATAAAAACGGTCAGTCCTTAAAAAATAACCTAATTTTTAGTGAAATTTTTTCCTCTCTCTTTTTTTTAATCGAGTATCGAATATTGCCCTCCCTGGTTAAACGAACCGATTGATTCTCGCCAAATCTGATTGAATCTTGC
The DNA here is from genome assembly GCA_018340375.1 of Gonatopus flavifemur. Taxonomy (NCBI): domain Eukaryota; kingdom Metazoa; phylum Arthropoda; class Insecta; order Hymenoptera; family Dryinidae; genus Gonatopus; species Gonatopus flavifemur. Next base: position 55,013,280 of record JAFFJZ010000001.1, read on the forward strand.
ACAATGTTCTGACTAAATACCATTAAATTCAATTTCCGTCAGATTCTATGGATTTTTTCAACAAGGGCTGTTACAGAATGAGCCTTTCACCTCATATCAAGGGTCACAGTGAGTTCAGAAGCGATATTAATTCTAAAAGAATAAGACTTCATGCCAAAAGTAAAATTAAGGAAGTACTTGTCACACGAATGTTCTCCTTTTTTATTTTAGAAATCGAGTGTTCAGCGTTTTGGTTAGTTCTTAAATTTTCGTAGTATATGCCCTGTGGTACGGAGAAAAAAGAATTCGCTGTAACAACGAAAGCTAATTTTGCTGAGGAACTTTTGCTGGAGCAGGAAACTTTTTAGCTGTGGCAGCAACAAATTTTTGCTCTTCCAGCAAAATTTTGTTTGCTATACTATATAGAATACTAACAATTTTGCTAGTCCAGCGAAAAATTTGTTGTTTTAGTCAATGAATGTTGCTCTCCCAGCAATTCAGCTAACTGTGTTAGCAAAAAGATTTGCTATTCCATATACGCTATTAGAAATGTCTTTGAACTTAATATATTCTTCATTTACATTTGTAAATGAAATTTCCAATTCTTGGTGATTGAAATGAGACTTCATTTACACGTAACTGAATTTTTAATTTTTGTCATAGTACATGATACATTCATATATATTTTCGTTACTGAAATTCAATTCAAATGTAATTGAAATTTCAATAAATTTGTCAGTCATGTGAATAACTATCGCTTCCATTACATGTAATTGGAAATTCAATCAGGAATTTCTAACAGTGTATAATACCTCGATTTGCCGCGTCAGCAAATCTTTTTTCTCCGAGTGAATATGCAAAATTGAAAAATATCATAAGGCTACTGAATCTCTTAGAGTTCATTACAACTCTTAATGAACCTTTCATTCGTTTTTATTGTGTCATAAAAAGGAAGACATGCTTTGAAGTAGACTTCTCTATTTGGATGCATATATTCCACGTTATAAGATCCTAAAAAGGATTCAATGAGAATGAAATGTGGTTTAACATTGAATTGAATACAATGATATCTTGACGTTGAGTGAAGCGGGCTTGGAATTGATTTAAATGGAAATCATAATTTCACTTACGCACCTGTAGAATCGAAAGATTTGACCACGTATCTGAAACAGAAACAACGAACAACCGTGAGTGATGAACATCAAAATGATTCATGATGAGGTTATACGAAATAACATTTCAGTTCTCAACATTTTCTATCCACCCAACTTTCTTCGCCTGTGGTGCTGTTGCAATCGGGAATTTGGCAAAATTATCATATTTGTATTTGTAGTAATTTTAATTGAGCAGATAGACAAATGCAAAAACAGCAAATCATTGGATATCATAGTAAAGTAACTCAGTAATAGAAGCATCTGATGATAAGCCGATGTACAGCTATGATATAGATGGCCTCAGATTGATTCACTATCACTGCACTGTGAGAAATTTCTATAGAAAACTTCTCATAAATGTTCGGAAGTAATGAACACATACTATACATACGTTAGGGATTTTCGGTATTTTACCGGAAGTCACTGGAAAATGATGGTAAAAATTCCATAAAATTCGAAATTTTTAGTTAAATGTATGGGTAATTTCATGCACATGTATCGGACATTTGTTTCCCATCCCAGGATCGAAACTTTCCGGTTGCTGCGTATATTCTGTAAAAATTGATTGTGAAATTTTCCCCCAAAAAATGGTGGTAGCAAAACTCTTCCATCGATGGGGAATTTTTCACCATAATTTTGTGGACTTTCCTTCCTTCTGTAGAGGATTCAACACCCAAAAACCAAAATAATTCCTTCAAGTGGTGGGAGAATCCTTCATTTTTGACGGAAAAGCAATCCCCCCACGATGAGGGAACGAAATCCATCCACGGGATGAAGGAAAATTCCGCACATTTGTTACAGTGTAGGAACATTCCGATTGTTTTTGAACGAGTGACTGGAATTTATTCTAAAAGAAAATATTTTGGGTTGGTGATTTCGGGTTCCCGACTTTTCGCCTAGATTCTACGCGTTACTATAGGAAAATTTCAATAAACATTCCTAACCGCCTACTTGACTTAAATTCATTACGCACCCTATCTATGGATCCCCAAGCAACAAATACATCCCAGATAAATTCAAATTTAATACACCTTCAAAATGATCAAGAGTTCTTTGTGAATACCATGGAAAATTGGAAGAAGCAATAAATCAAAGAAATCGCTGTATCTAACCTCGTTTTGGGGTTGGCTTCACTATTTTCTTTTCAGTATATTGGAAATTCATGTTTTGAACTCGTGTTCAGAAAAATATTTCAACTATCGAATTGACAGATTTGCTCCAATAAAACGATTGTGTATCATTGGCATATGGCCCTGTGATACATCATTAATGGACCACGTTGAAACACCACACGTTCTGGTCTTAAGGTGAAATGATTTTTCCTCGTCACTGAGTCAATCATCAATTCCATATGCAACTGATTAATGATCCTAACTATTCTCCACGTATCGATCTACACGTTATTATTCAGCAATCAGCCCTTGATAAGCTTTCAATAAACCCTATTGACGTACGACCGACTGATAATATCTATCCTTCAGTGACGCATCATTACAGAATCGATTGAAAAGCTCCATTTGGGAAAGAAATTTTAACAATATCTCAACACATGCAGCTTTTATTATTCTTTTATCCAATAATATAATCAAACAGAAATAGTAATGATAATGAATATCGAAATATAAAATAGTATATTTAATTATAAATAATCGCAAGTAATAATTACAACATTAATTTTCTCTTTTCATTCTTCATTATTACACTGAGAGTCGATGTTTGTAACGTACTGCACATACATAAAATACTTAACATACCGTGACGGATCATCATAATTATTTTCCAATCAATATCATCTTGCGTTTTTTACAGCCATGTCTTTACTTTTACCGAGTATCCCTACAAACAATGATAACTGGCGTTTCAATGGGTATCTTGTAATACCAGTGAAGAGCCGTCACTGGGCCTACAAAGCGCCTGCAGCCGTGCTTAATGGATATGTAAACTCACGTATGTACGTACACTGAGAACCCAATTTCTTAACTAAGAGAAAATTGGCTTTGCCCTGATTCTAATGAAACTTCTTTTCAATGGAAAAAGAATTCAATCAAATGGAAAAAGTTTTCATCAGATTGAAGCGAAAAATTCTCAGATTGAAACAGAGATATATATCCCTTCTCGAATTCGAAGAATGTTATTTCAATTCAATTGAAAATTTGTCCATTGAAATGAATTATTTTTTCCATCGGAAACAAGATTTATCAGAATGAGAGCAAAGGAATTTTCTTCAAGCTTAACCCTTCGTCTGTAAACCAGGGTATTTCATGCCCCGGCCTAAACGATTTTGGTTAATTCTTGCTTGATTTGCTTTGAACAAAAATGTAAGCAAATATTCAATTTTGAACAATAATTGATACGTTAAATTGCAGGTTTGTGAACAGCAGCATGAATTTTTCAAGATTGTTTTCCATCATTTGGAATTGGTTAGACAACGGCTGGGTACAAATGAGCCTGATTTACGGACAGAGGATTGAGAAATTGGGTTCTCACACTGAGAAAAATACATGGTGTGGAAATTACCTTTTAATATAGTAACACACTTTACGATAAAATATACATTATTCCCTTGGTTGTCATGGTAACTAAGGGAATAAATACCATTCGATTGTCCCATAAAAAAATCTTGACCATAGGTTAATAAATTAGCCTTCAACGTATGAAAAAGTATTTTTCACCTGTGTAAAGCTTCCTTTTTCATCATTTTACGGGTGAAAAATGTTCTGAATAATGGTCATGTTTACATCTCTAACACCGCATTATTCATTAGATGAAATCATACATTCTTGCACACATAAATGACGTCGTAAACGATCATTAGTCTGCGAATTGCGATTATCCTGTTCGTCAAATTTGGTTACCAACGGAAAAGATCTTCCGTTCGACCAAATCCGATCGATCCTGTTCTACAAAAAGGAAACCTTTTTATCACGCAAAATTATTCCACGTCACTCGATCAATCAAGCGACGATTTATTCCGTGAATAGAATTTCAAATTATAAAGATATTCGAATCGAGTGCTTCAGTTTGCTTTGTACACGACTTAATCGAGGATGTTGTAAAATTAATAAAAATACATTTGCGTCTAACGCTAAGGATCGAAACATTCTAGCCGTGACAAAACAAAAGAAATGCGATAAAGGATTTGTGTTATTACTCCAGAGTGAATCATTTGAAAAAGGATTTTGCTTTGAAAGAGGTCAATCAATACTTGAGAACTTTATGAAACTGATAATGGAGAAATAGATCAGGGAATGATATAAAGGAAAATCAACCCTTATTTCATGACTATGGTTATAACCGTACAGTTGATTAATCTGTTGCCAGATCTATTTTGAAGATTATGAATTATAACACATCAGCGAGTTTTTCGGTCAAATGTAAAATTATTTCATACTTTCACTTCATTAGCCATTCTTCGATGATAATTAACATTCCAGGACAAGCAGAAATCTACAGCAAACACTGTTCAATCACTTTCCATATAACGCGAGTAGAATATTCACATCAATATCCACTATCCACTAATCTCACGTATTTTTATTTCATCCACACGGTATATCATACCAATCCTCTCAGTTTTTCTGATTCCTTTTCAACCCCTCCGGCTAACCTTTGGAAATACGATCGTGAAATTAATTCACTGAAATCTGGATATAGAGAGAAGTTGGTAAGGTGCCATGTTCCGGAAAGGTTGAAAGCCTCAAGCACAATTCACGACAGATTTTTTGCCACCGTTATGTTACGTGCTTTTTCGTTGGGAACGAATTCTATCTCTGAATTATCAAATCGAGATCCGATTTAAGGACGAAAGGAAAAGGAAAAGGAACTGGAATCCACGATATTTATATAAAATTCAATTTCTTCTTCAATTCGATGATTTTCCCCGTCGAGGAAAAATGATAAAAATCAATGATATTGTATGATATAAATATTCTTCGCTATCTCTATTACGCTAACTTGTTTTTTCTCTTATCACGCGATACAACAATATACGTTGACAACGATGCTTAGCGTGTCAGAACATTTTATCGAGGATATACAAAGTCGTTAACCCTCGTAACTGAGTCGCACCCAGTTAACGGTAACATAATTAGCTACGTAAAGTGTATTGTGTACAATCCTAAGAGCGTGGAAACAACTTTCAACTTCTTAGTTTTTTCTCCCATTTCCAATAAAAAGAAAAAAAACAACGAAAAAGTGGAGAACATAAAGTTTATTTAAGAATATAGAAATCATGAGAATCTTTCCTTAGAATTAATTGAACCTGATTACATTCCACGAGATTTAATTCCAGATTGTACTTTGAAAAAAATGAGATGCCAAGAAGACGTATCTGTGAAATTGTTTCATAATCGCGTCCCGTAAATGAACATTTATTTATATTTTTTTAGAGCGGCCCTATTAGAACTCATTGCCGGATCAACGTTGTTCCGAGCTTAGAATAACAATATCAGCTTGATCCGAATCGTGAACACGCGAAGTTAGGGCCAAACTAGGTGTCTTTATTTTGTTGTTGTTGCTCTTAAACAGGATTCTTACGCACTCATGTTCATTCGATACAGGATGCCTGGGAAATTTTCCACGCGGGAATCCGAAAAAGGAACAATATTGATAACATCGATGAATAAAATTTTTGTATAAAAATATCGAAACTGTTGTAAAAATATTATATGCGTAATACAGTTTGGATAAATGAAATCGCAAACTCATAAATCTTGAGACGAAGTTCTTCGTTCCGAGCGACAACCAAATTAATTGATAAGAAACCATTCACAGAAATTTAATTTATCTCCAATTCAAAACAAACTTCTTCGTAGTGAATGATTTATGCAGAATTTATCAAACGACATGAAATCCAAATGTCGTTAGATGGATTTATCTGAAACTTCTAACAAATCTTTCCTAAACTTCTTTACAAAACATCACATATTGGAATCGAGTTGCACTTACATCACGCTTCTAGGAAACTTGAAAATGCATGCGCAATCAACTTTTGTGAATTTAACTCCTCAACTCTGTAGATGCCTCGGATTGAGTGCATGTTTGGAAATGTAATTTGCAATGAAAATCTATTCTACAGAAATGAAAATTACTTTCCGCTTCTAGGATTTACTCCAAAAAATTCTCTCTAAAAGAAGTAATAATTTATCTTTCAAGAGTATTATCAACATAATTCTTCTCTCCAAATTCCTTGGAGTGAAAAATTCACTCACTCTTATTGGACTTGCAGTATTTTCACTCTTTAGGAGAGGATTTTCACTCCAGGAAATTTAGAGAGTTCACAGTAGGTAATTATAATAATAATTGCTGCAAAAACTGTGCTTGTATTGTAAATCCTGAAAGGACATGTTGCCATGGAGATGAACTTTACGTAGATTCTGGATAGATTTACATGCAATGAAAGTTTGAGAAAGAGGTTCATTTTAGATTTTATGAGCATTTGTCGGATATCTCAGGTTCTCTCGAGGGATTGAGACATACGAGACGCAATTCAAAGGTCTAAATGTTTATACTAACCTATACAAAACGTATACGAGTTGAATGTAATGAACTGATCATTGAATTTGAATTATTTCTTCCAAGTACATTTATGAAATATTCTTTTCTAAACGACTGTCTAGATTCCTTCGATCTTTACCTTCAATTTTCTCTTGTTATTTCTTTTTCACCTCGAAATAGAGCTTCCGTTAGCTCGTTGAGACAAACTACCATCATTTGTATTCCTCCTACATTTCATTTCTTTTTCTTTTTTTTCCTCATTCCTCTCTCTTTTCCTGTCATTTTTCTTTTTTCTTCCTCAATATACTCACACTTTTGTCCCGATCTATCAATGTTTCAGCTTTTAGCGCAGATGTGTGATGATTGGTATAACGCTTGGACAATTGAAAAATATTCATTCAAAAGTTATTTATTGAACGTTATTTTCATATAAAAGCTGTTAAATTTTAATTGAGTGTGAAATTCTATACCTGATCGCTTCTCGTAAACGCACTACCAATAAAATCGTCAATTTATACTCGAATATTTGAATGGACAACCTTCGAAAGCGATATTTTTGTCGTATGAAGTAACAAATGTTTACCACTCGAAGGAATGGTGTTTACTGACTAAAATTTATTGATATATCAAGGAACAAACGAAAAAACAAGTGTTCTGTGTTCAAAATTTGTCACGAGAGAGATTTTAAAGGGTTCCCTGTTGAAAAATCCCAATAGATTTCCATAGATCCTGGGACAAAACGACATGGTTTCTCAATAGGAAATTATTTCCCATCGGTATTCATGAGATTTTACCGATTGTACCAATAAAAACTTATAGAATGTTGACTTTTACATTAAATCCAATAAAAACCCATAGAAAATCGATAGAAACCCATTGATTTCGATAAAATTACACCTATCGGCTTCTATTGGAATTTTTCAATAGGCTTGACATTACTTTCTCTGTCCGATGATAACACACGGAAAAAAAGTTCCACAAAAAATAACTGTTTACAGTAGATCTACAAAGTTACGCCTCAAATGAAATTTGATTTAGAAAATTTTCATAAAAATTGTACAAAAATTATGAGAAATCTTGTCTTGGAAAAAAATGACGTCGTGTCGATGAATTTACAATTTTCATACAAAAATTGTTTACGAATTATATCTGAACTCTATGGAATGATCTTTCAAAACAGAATTGCACTTGAATTATACATAAACCTTCTCATTATATCTAATTTTTATATATTTATATAGAAAATTTACGTGCGAAGATATTCCTTTTAAAACACCGTTCCATCAGATCTTGGGAGGGGGCCATATTTGTGAAAAAAATTGAGGTGTTCCAACGGGCCAATAACGGCTCTTCACTGGCATTGCAGGGCCACCAGCGGTTCATCGAAGCGCCAGTAATCATTGTTTGTAGAGTAAAAGAGAGTTGTATTACGTTCTTGTATTTTTTGAAATATTCCAGTAAAACATGGGTTTGCAGATAAGATTTATGTAAAAACGAAGAGCTGAATTGTTACTGTAAAAATGTATGATGAATCTCAAAATCCGATGAAGTTCCTCGATAATTGATCATTCAAAATCCACGTGAAGAACAACTCAACCGATAGAAATAAATTTGTAAACAGAGGAGAATATTCATGTATTCGTGTATTCATTTATTTGTAAACACATAAATGAATACATCAATTGACAAATTTAGGGAGATAAAAACCGAAACGTGCCACGAAATGAACATGGGACATTGTTGGATTTATCAGATCCCTCTGGTACATGAAACCCAACTCGGATTTACGTGAGGAGAATCACTCCAGTATAATTAAAATACACCGCAGTAGTATTCTGATCCCGTCCTAAATATAACATAATAGCGTCTGAGAATTGATATTACGTTTGGAGATAATGATAAGATAATGTGAAATCACAGAATCGATAATACTTCTTTACATCTTTATTCACGTTGAATTCTAAATTTGATTTTTATAGTAATTCCAAGTAGAAAGAATCTTGTAGCATAGATTACTATGATAATTTTGTAATATGGGAATCTATTGACATTGTAGCTAGGTATAAACGATATCGACATTATCCAAGAATTTATAAAAAAATATAGAAATTAGATGTGTATTTTATGACAAAAACATACCGATGAATATCGTTCGAAGGTTACTATTTTATGGTAAGATTCATTGTAATGTTATCAACATATTCCAACTTCATAAAAACATGGTAATATTGAATACATTTTTAACGTAATTTATTATATACTGCAAAATTTTATCCGAGTATATATTCTTCGATTTGAAAGTCTTGAATCGAAAATCAGTGATTCAACTTCGATTAATTCAACATTTCTGCATATAAAAAACAAGCGACGAAATCAACAATATGTATGTCATGAAAGTTAAATAAATATGAATCCATCCATATTGAGTACAAATGCTTTCGGCGTAAGTCAGTTCACCTTTTTTGTCTTATATGTAAAACATTACCTAAAAATGACGTGAAATTACTTTCTCTTTCTTGAATTCATAATGCTTAGGGGATTAAGATACACATCTTTCATCGATGACAACATCACTTGATTTATCATTTTTGCTACAAATTGAAGCAAGAATATTCTCTTCAAAGTATTCCGTACATTACCCAGTACAAGAACCAGTGGCAGAAAATTAATTTCATCATTTTGTTTGTCTTAGATGAAAAATTTTCATTCATCGATTATCCAATGGTTACAAGTTTTATCTCGTTAAAACTCTCCTTGTAAGAAAGAAAAATGCGTGGAAGAAGAAATAAAAGAAATAAAACACGATTGATAGACGGCGCCAGTGAGACTTATTCTATATGCACAAAGGTAATTTTTTCCTATTTGATCTCATACATTTCTATTGGTTCTTACCTTGGAAGATAATCGGCAACGATAAATCGATACGGAACGATGGAATCAATTGTTCGTTACAAGCCAATTCATTACGATCGAATGTTCGTTTATGATAAAGAACCGATCGATGAAAGATAAATGTTCATCGCTTACGTAATGGGGAATTATCTAACAAATTATGTTAACTCGGTTTTGAGAAAAAGCGTATAACTTTACTGAGAGGAAAGATCTAACACCGATTATTAGCGAAGGGTAATAAATCTGGGATGTATGCGAGGATTTCTCTACACTGTTGCTGATAGAGAGAAGGAATGGTTTCTATTGTGGTAGATTTGAATACAATTTAGTATATAAAATTCGCAACCATTTCTCTTCCGTGTCAAAGACTACCGTGTGGGAATTTTTCCGGACATCCTGTGTTGAATAATAGACTCAGTGTAGACCTATATTAAGCATCCTGACGTAAGATTACCTAGCCTTAGCCACCAAAAGGCCCAATTGGGTTGCTACACTGAGAAAACAGGTATCTTGAAAAATACCATACGAACATTGAAGGAACCTCTAAAAGTCCCATAACTTCTTGGATTTTTATAAAGAAGTATGAAAGTATACCTCCCTCATAAAAGTCTCAGCCATTATGGTACTTTCAAAGGTATCTTCACGTAAATATTTTGACTCGGGTTAAACCAACGCCAAAAATCCATATATTATGGTATTTGTCAAGATACTTTTTTCTCCGTGTAATATTCGATCTGATTATTCTAACTTTGAGTCACCCGTATATGGCTTATGCGTGACTAAGTTGAACTACGAATTTTTCCACCTGTTAAAAAAATCTGGATATACCCAACTGCAGCTCGCATAGGGCCTTACAGGAATTCCCGCATTCTCTTAAAGATACGAATCTAAACATACTCGTATACAACCCACGGGGGGCCTAGTGGAATTACCGACTTGAATCCATACAGGACCTCGCCATGCTCTACAAATTCTCCCAAGAATCTTAATTTAGACGTTCCCATACAAAACCCACATGCCATCAATTGAAACTACCAATATTTTCCCCCGACCTTTGAACCTAGACGTGTTTAAATACTGCACAAACTGGGAATAATCAAAGTAGAGAAGACCAGCGCTGGTTGTGACAGAGGTAGATCAATTTCTAGGGCAGGGTCTAACTTCTTCACCTACTCTTTAATGATAGCTGACAGAGTATTCTGAGGAGCTGCACCTTAAGCGATTGGATAGTATAGAAGTTGTAAACCCTGTAACAACCTAACCCATGTCAAAACCAGCCCCGTTCTCCCACAACATGTTAAGTGATCATTAAAAACTAATAGCCTTCAATTGTCAATTTTCTTAAACCAATTTCTTTTATTTTGACCAAGCACAGAAATTTAATTCAATAAATTTTACACTTCATACTAGATATAAGTCGAAAGTTCCTGTTTTTGATACATTCCGATAAAGTGTGAGCGAAGTAATGTTGGGTGAAATATTTTCTCCTTGGAATATTTATTCAATTCGATAATCTTCACGACAATTTTTCATACTTTCGAACGTAAGAAGCAACATTTTTAAATATATGAATATAAATTCTTCATACACCTATATCATGTGGTAAAATTGGACATTGGAATTGTTGGTGATATTTTTGCCAGTTGAGCAACATCGACAGTCATATGTCTACGGTATTTATCGTGGGTTGGTATATAACAATATTTTATTGTCAATTCAGCAATATTATTCTCAGTTTTTTCCGTGTAGTATATCAAAATCGTTCTTGAAAAACAAATTTTAATTGAATCATTAAATCTACATCTGACCCTCTTTCAAACAATATTGTTCCTTCTTTCCAATTTTAATTCCTAATCAACCTTATCTAAAATAACAGGGTGTACTTGCGTGGAAAATCATGCTTGCTTCTATTACTTTACAAATGTGTCATTTGAACTGACAAGGGTAGGGGCGTTATCTGCTCTTCTAATCCTGCTTGAGATATCACTAGAAGGATCAACGAACTTCGACATTGATTATTATCATTCATCATCCAATTTGAGAATTTTCTTTGTATATATACAGGGTGATTCATAACTCGCGCACCGTATTTCATAGGCATGTTCTTCAGTGAAAATTCAATAATTTCCCGTGAAAAAAATATTTTTTAGGCTTAGTTTTTGAGATACGAGAATTTTTAGATTTTTTTAAGAATCAACTCAAAAGCATTGTGTGCTACAAACCTCAACTCGATACCATCGACTAAGTTGGAGAACGGCGGATCTCTGGAAAAAAAATTGAACTATGCTCAATTCAAATACTCTCAATTCAAAGTTATAGCGATTCGAAATTTCTGGGCTTTCAGCCAATCAGAATTCAGCAACTTTAATTTTTTATAGCTCCGAAACAAAGAATGACAGGATAGTTCAATTTTTTTCCAAAAGATCCGCCAAGTTTTCCAACTTAACCGATAGTATGAAGTTGATGTTTATAGCACACAATGCTTTCGAGTGATTTGGATTTTTTGAAAAATCTAAAAATGCTCGTATCTCAAAAACTAAGCCTCAGAAAAATTTTTTTTAACGGAAAATTATTGAATTTTGACTGAAGAATATGCCTATGAAGTATATACACTGAGAGAAAGGTACCCAGTTGGGACAACTAAATGTTAGTTACCGCAGCTAGATTTTTATTTGCGCTAGCTAGACTCTAGTTGGGGTGAATAAAAGTCTAGCTGTCTGAAATATGAATAAAATGGTTTATTCAATAGAAATACAAATTTTAGTTATGACAAATAAAATTTAGCTGGCACAATTAAATTTTTATTTACAATGACTGAATTTCCTAGCTGTCGAATATTTGAATTGAATAGACCCTTTCTCTCAGAGTACAATTTCATTCCGCTTTTTCGCTCAAAGATTTCTTTTTATATTTATATATATAATCTTCATTTTCATTTAAATAATGAATGTATAATATTTATTATTTTCTTGCATCCAGCCGAATAACTGCTAAATTGGGAAAAAGATAACAACGTCCCACACAACACCAATGTCTCTAGATTATCTCGAAATATCGCAACAACATTACTGAGATTTGGCAAACCTGCACGCAGAAAAAAGATGTGTTGAAAAGTCCCATAATTTATTGAGGATCAGCGTCAGTCTCTGACAGATAGAGTTTTCACTTGAATTTACTTTTAAAAAGTCCCATAATGAGACGTATTTCTACACGGAAAGACCGGATCTATTAATATTTAGAGAGAATTTATCAACGTTTAGAAAAATGACTGTCAATTTAGGGAAAAAGAGGATCGCTGAAAAATATTCGTAGTGAGTCTATCAAAAATTCGTAGTCAAAATATTAACAGTTGCTAGTTTCATTGGTATTTTTCATAGTGGAACTATCAATTAATAATACATCGACTATGAATTTTAGTAGACTCCCTACGAATATCTTTCAGCAATCCTCGCTTTCCCTAAATTGACAGTCATTTTTCTAAATATTGATAGACCCGGTCTTTCCGTGTACAAGAAATTATGGTACTTTTGAAGCTATATTCAGGTAAATAATTTCATTCATCACAGACTGGCGCTGATCCTCAATAAATTATGGGGAATTTTTTAAATATATTTTTCTGCGTGTGCAGCAATATTTTGAGACATTACTGAGACTCTCTGTACGCTGTACACTGAAAACAACCTAGGGAAGTCAGCCAGGCGGCAAAGTTGAATACGGCGAACCTCACCACGTGGTTCAATCAACTGGATACCAATGGAAATCATTAAATTTGAGTTAATTTCAATCCATATTCAGTTGACTCAACCACACGGTGAGGTTCGCCGTATTAAACTTTGCCATCTGGTTGACTTCCCTAGACGTAGAGACAAATTCTTGCTGAAAAAGCGATTCCGAAAATTATCGAAACGGTTGCTGTTACAGCAAAAATATTGTAATTTTAGCAAGATATTTGCTAATTCAGCAAAATTTTCTAGCCGTCTGTGTATCTACAATTCCGAACTACTGAAAGGCGAGCGCTTGTTAAAAGTGCAAGGTTTTTACTGTAATAACAAATCTTTTCCCGAATTCGGCAACAAGTTTTGCCACATATCAAGAAAGCAAATCTTCGAGGTTTTGCTGTTTCAGCAAATTTTTTTTCTCTGAGTGTAGTTTTTTTTTCAGTGTATGGAGTATGACCTGGTGTTGGTTCTAAATATGTGAATGATGAATAAATCCTGACACACGAGCAATAGTTAGAACTAGATATCAAAATCATTCACAGTTTCGACAAAACAATATTTATTCACCTGAAAGATAATATTCCAGCGTAATAAATCTATTCAATGACAGTATAATATTCTCGTATTAAGCACAAGGTAAACAGTTCGTTATCATTAAAATACAATATTGCACTATGTTTTCTTGTTGAACTGACGTAGTAAAGAGTTGATTATCGCCCGATAAAAAAATATACATTGCAACGTATTCAATGAAACTGTGAATTTTCAAACGTCTTCAAAATTGCATGGATTTTATGAAAATTTATGTATCAATTTGACTAAGTTCAGCAAACGAAAGACCTCCATTATGCAATTTTATATCAACTGCGTACAAATAGGGAATGCTTTCAATGAAATAATACAAGATCGAAACTTTCCGATGATATATTGGGGAATAGTTCGAAGGAATTGGTAGAAATTTCTATATCATCCTATTTAATACCTCTATTGAAAGTAGTAGGATTCCTAGACTGTTATCAAATTTCCCGTCTTTCAAAATTTGAAATGAATTCGTAAAGAAAACGGGAAAATATTTTTGCAGATCTTCAATTTTCCACAAAATTTTTCTTCTCACATCTCTTGGTAATAGTATAATTTGATTGGTGCAGAATGCATTGAAATATTCTTGTGAGAAATCTGGAAGGAGTCGGCAAAATATTCAATAAATTTCTCTGTTTTGAAAGCTATGAATCAATTCTTCAATTGATATGCGATGTGCAAGGATAAATCCGGCCGGACTATGTGTTCTTCATTCAAATGATTAAGTTAATTCATCGAAACAATAAGTCATTTCAATCAACGCGAAAAGTATAAAGATGAATGTGTTAAGAACTGGAAGCTCTTCATTCAAGTGGTTTGATCAGTTAATAACTTTCAAACAGCTTGTGTGTCTATAAATTAATTATCTCCATGATAAGAAGTGAATTCCCTTGATAATAAACAAGGGATCAATTAAAAACTTGAATGATGGGAGTATTAAATGTCCACGATGGGGTACACTGAACTCGTATCTCCTCTCCCTTCCCTTCAAGCGTATGATGGATCTTTATTTACATTTTGAATTTTGTGTTTTTAAACTAACCAAACAGATTATTCACACTCACATTCTTTCCAGAATTCTCATCATTTCTCATCACTTTATTCTTGATTCATTTTTAAAAACTTCTCAATTTTTTTTATCTTCCCACGTATCTATGAATATCGATCACAAATATCCAGGAAGTTCATTTTCTCAACCATCCATAAAGCTTACGTTATTTTCCTCTGAAGATCATCAATAATTCTTTTACCGTTGATTTGATTGAAAATATGAATGAACTATGGCCGAAGTTTCAATGATTGAATTTGAGAATCAATTTCGTAGACAAACTTTGCAATAAAATTTCTATACAAATTTTATTAACGTCTCTCCGAGTGGAAAAATCGTCAAAATTATATATAATTCAGGATAATTTTATAAAAATTATATATAATCCTCATAATTTCTTCATCAGGGTTTCTTTGCAATTCTCAAAACTCTGGAGAAAACCTGATTGCCTAAGATACTTTCAAATAGCATTGTCGATTGTTAGAAAAACATGAAGGTAATGGTTGTCCGTTAACATCCTCGAGAAAACATAATTCACAGATTTTCTCTTCAACAGATGTGTTTGTACCATTTCTAATGAGAAAAAGAATCAATCGATTTGAATCGTTCCTACTTCAAGTGCATGACAAAAATGTAGAATGTACTGAATACTTATCTAAAAATTTCAGTTTTTCAAGCACAAACAGACATTGAGACTTCAATCAAACCAGCTTAAAAATTGTTCACTTGTAATGATGATGTATGTTAGTGAACGTTTGACCTCATAACTATCATTGGCGCGTAGAAAATGATTGGATCTGATCGACGTTTCTTAACTTTATGTGGTTACTATTATTTCACGCAACATATTGATTATTGCCAATCACAATAAAAGGAAGTTCGTTTAATCACAATCTTACATGATGAATTCTTCAAAAATTCACTGTGAATGCTAAACAAAAAGGAGGAAATTCATCTCCTCTGCACACTGAGAGAAAAAATTTCCGGGAACAATAAAATATTTAATTAAATAGTCGCCATAAAATACTCAATTGATTTGAATAAACTTTCATTGACTCGATAAAATATTCATTCAATCAAACAAATATTTAATATGCTATGAAATATTCCATCAATGGGAACAGTTATTTAATTGAGTCAATGGAAGTTTATTCAAATCAATTAAGTATTCTATGGCGACTATTCAACTAAATATTTTATCGTTCCCGGAAATTTTTTCTCTCAGTGCACGAATTGCGCTACCTAGTTGAGCCTAAATTTAATCGCTATTGATCAAACCAATTCAATCAGAATTATTCTGAATTTCTAGTTAATCTCTCCTTAATTCATGATAAAAGATTTCGAAGCGTATTTACTCCTGATATATTCTGTTACAATAATATTTCAACCTTTTTTCTCACAAAATAATCCTGAATTCAACTGCACTAAAATAATTCGATTATTTTTACAATAGAAGCAATTTCTCGAAGTAAAATCATTTTTTTAATGGATCCTTCATCTATTGGTCATTGTTCATCTACTGGGTAGTTCGCCCTATCAATAAAAAATAAAAATGTTGACAACATTTGACTGGAAATTCAATCCTACATATTTCTACTCAACTCGAATCCGTAAATTTGTTTTAATACGCTACAAATATCTTCGGTTTCATGGGTAATCATTTCTTGTACATTTCGAAGTATACGCAACCTTTGCATTCACTAGTTCCACGCAATAACTCGATCCATACGATTAAGTTAACAAAAAACAATGTTTTTCACCTTTCAACTTTTCAAATACCCTACAAGATAATTTCAAGCAACAATGAAAATATTCACTTCACTCTATCGAGAACAGTTTCATTCGAATAACTTGTATCAAATGACAGTACATCGCTTAGCACACGTGGAGTTTCAAGATACCTAGTGGAAGGCTGGTCTCCCCCTCCCACTAAATTAAATGAGCACATGCGTATGACATATGGTATTACATACAAATTTAATCCTTCATTAATTCGCTGAAGTTTTCATTCCGTTGGGAATAATGTTCTTAATAATAAATCCTCAAACAATTTCATATCATTAATTTGAAAAATTCTGCACATTCATCTCTGGGTAACATAGAACAATTATTTCTTCGGTACCGATAAAGTGTTACAAAAATGGTAAAATCCTTGAGAATAAAAGTATCAAAAATAGAAGCATTCTTTTGAAAATCGTTCATTCATAGACACAATTAGATACTGTAAAATCATTCGGGATCGATGTGTTGATGAATCTTTCTGTAAAAAAATGATGTATCATAACTTCTCATATTCGATCTGATGATCAAAAAAGGTACTGAAAAAATCTGCATAGTCAGAAATAGTAGGATAACTAGGAACAATCATGAGAGGAGGACTTGATTTTTGTCTATTCATGTGTTCTTCCTCGCTCAATCGTATGGAAAAAAACATCAAGTTCTATACCGAACATTGTCAAAATATGAAAGCTTTTCAAAGACAATTGAATTTCATGACTCTTCAACATAAACGCACCAAAATGAAATATTTAACATCTACGTATATGAAGAACTGCCTCGACATATCCGCGTTGGATTCAATACAAACAATTTGAAGAGCTAAGATGAATTCGTAGAGCGTAGTGTATGTATTAACGACTAGTTTCATCACGTGTTTCAATAAATTAACGATACGCGCTGTAATAATATTTACATAACTTTCAGATGCTTCTTGATGCGCGCTGTTTTTTTATTACGTACTTTGGAATGAACAAAAGATCAACTCTTCGCAAGAATAGTGTCAACTTTTCATCTCGAAGACGCGGTCTGGAAAAAAAACTATCCTGGGGGAAAGAAAAGTAACGAATAAAAATATTCACAATGATTGTACTCGGAATACAAAATTTCCACTTGTTGCATATTGATGTACTATTGATATGAACGATGATCAACGACTTTTTTTATCGTTCAGTAGAATTATGCATATAAATTGTATATTGGATATATCACATCATGTTGGAACATTTTTCGTTTGAAACAAAATGATTTAAACATGTGGAGGCAGATCATTTCAATCGAATCAAACTTTCATGAGTAACTACAAAGATTATTCAACATCCCTTATGAAAAAACCCGTTATCGGGATTTCATCGTTCAATCATCAATTGTATTAATACTATCCGAAATCTATTGTTTTGTTTCATTATCAGACAAGTCCGATGAAAATACGATGTCTACGATAATTATTCGATACAAAACCAAACCAGCAAACCGATGATTTTCGATAGATATTTATATCGGGTCTACACACTGAAGGAGAAAAGTCATTGAGACGAAAAAAGATTGCATCCAATGGTGTCTATAAAATATTTCTTTAGATCAATTAAATTTTACTTTGATGGATAAAATCGTTTTCCATTTGATGAAACGCTTCATGAAGAACCATTTCATTTATTGGAAAAATATTGAATCGGTTCAAAGAAATATTTTATAGATACCGTTGGGTGGAATATTTTCTTGCTTGAATGACTTCTTTCCCTCAGTGCATTGGATAATTACCGTAGGTATCGTATTTTTATCGGACTTGGACGATAATGAAACAATCCCTAGTAGAAATTTTCTCTAGCAAATGATGAGGCACTGATCAGTTTTCCATTTTACTGATCAGGGACTGATCAGGAAACTTACAAGTTTCCGACAAGGGGTGTAACGCTTTGACTAATGAGAAACTGATTGAAGAAACTGAGCAGATATGAGCGAGTAACTGATGAGGGACTGATCAGTAGTTGATGAGTTATTTGTGAGTAACTAACGAAGCATTTATCACCCACGAAAATGCAGGTCAATTATGTCGATGAAGATGTGAAATTATGACAATAAATTGATGATTCTTTACTCATTAATTTATGTTTTTGTTTAAGATGTTTTCAAGGATTAAAAAGTAAATTTTCAGCAAAAACCCGTAGGAAAAATTTTCCCAGACTTTTTCTTAGATAAAATGTAGGAGTTTTTGCCAAGGACAAAAAATATATGAAATCATATGTACCCTAGTAACACACAATCTTCGTCAAACGTTTCGAGAATGTTTGCAGGACGTTTGAATATTCTAGGAACGTTCGGAGAATATTTTACGCACATTGGTGTTACTTGGGTATGGTGTTTCCACCTCAATCATGAGATAATATTCAAGTTACTACTATACTTACTCATAATAAATAACAAAACTATATTATTTCACAACAAGAAAGAATATATGCATATTACACCTCATCTCCTTTTATACCATAACCTTACACAGAGAAAAAAGATCTGCTAAAAATTACCATACTTTATAGTGTTCGAGCATCAGTCTTGTCCAGATCAAAATATTCACATGAAAATATCTACAAAAGTAGTATACTTCTTTAGGAAAGTCCAAGCCAGTATATGGTACTTTTAGAGGTATTTTCACGTAAATAATTTGATCTGGACAAGACTGATGCTCAGACACTGTAAAGTATGGTACTTTACTTCTTAGCAGACTTTTTTTCTCCGTGTACAAAATCTAACGATTTCCAAGGTAGCTTTGTTATGTGCATATACTCTTTATAATTATTGAGGTTAGATTTCATCGATTTGATACAGCAAACCCAGGATCAAATAATTTGAACCAATTCGATTCAATTTCTTCGAGATACTTCGAATTTTGGTTAAGACATATATTTAAAATAGGTGTACTTTTGCAATTGAAATACATCATTTCAATAACAATCACACCGAGAAAATTCTATACTCGGATTTGTTTGGATTAACTAAATTTTGTTGGAATCAATTAAATTTCTATTTAAATATGAACCTACTAGAGTTTTAGTTGAGTCAAATGAACAATTTACTCCATCCAAATAAATTTTTATTCATTTCAAATAAAATTCACTGCAATTGAGTAAAATTTTATGGATGCAATGAAGTGTCTAATAGGTTCATAGTCAAGGGAACCATTTTTCTTGGTGCAATATGTTCTTTGAACCGAATATTTTTTATAAGCAATATCAATATTTCTTGCGAATAAAGGCAATAACTCGTCAGAATTTGATCGGGTTTATATGAATTTTGATAATCATATTAGACAAATCAGTTCTCAACAGGTTAGTGATCAGTTTTTCCTGATTAGTTTTTCCTCATCAGTGCCTCATCAGTAATAGGGGAAACTGGTTATATTTCTACTAGGGAACACGATAAATTTCGGATAGTATTAATACAACTGATGATTGAACGATGGAATCCCGATATCGGGTCTTTTCACAAGGGATATGCGTACGAATGAAAAGGAATTCGATATAAGGTTCAAGGGGGGACATACCTTTCACGGTTTGAAAAAATCGACTTTTATTCATTCTTGAAATCTATTCTACAACTATTCAAGAATAAATTCCCAAAATTTCAAAGCGAAATTCGAAAAATTACGAAAGTTACAACGGTTATCAGACGACAGGGCCTGAGAGCTGGTGTAAGTGGAATAGAGCTTTAGATGACAATCCAACAACAATAAAGCACCTTTCACCACTTCACCCTGAGAACAGATTTGCTGGAGAGATGTTTAGGCGGCCACACGCAAAACGCCAACGAAAGCTTCAACTCCACAGTTTCGCGTCTAGCTCCTAAACACCTTCACTGTGGCTTCAAAGTAGTCGAAATAGCAGCTTATGTGGCTACTGGCATATTTAATGAAGTATATTCATCAATCCTTCGAATTATGAACGATTTAAACATCAAAATTGGGTCCACGTGCTATCACTTGCCGGAAAGCAGGATGTGATGCGTAGGAAGCAGCAGGAGCGCCGCAACCTTTTTAGGACCAAAGAGGCTCGTACAGCACGGAGAGGTACTTCATCGGAGCAAAATGAGTTGTACGAGAGAACTGAAGGGCTATTGTATGGACCTGGCATCGCTGCATGATTGGTGAGAAATAACTTTTATGTAGCAGTTTTCATAACTCCAAACTTCAATCGCGTTTATCTGGAAACAGCATTTTTGAAATTGACGTGCAGGATTCAGAAAAATCTATCCGACCGATTGACCTGAAACTTTGCACACGTCTAAACAATTAAATTCTCTTCGATGCGACGAAGCTTGATTTTCAAAAAATTGCTTTAAAAAAATTTTATTCGACATTAAAGGTTTTTTGCGTTTTTCCACTTTGTTTAAAAATCGAGCTTCGTCAAATAGTAATTACATGTCTTAGCTATAAAATCCCGTTTTCCATTTTTTTCAGATCGACGGCTATGGACCTGTAGACTGCACGTAGTGAAAAAACTTCCTTTTCAGCCATGGGTTGTACCGCCGCCATTTTTTGTTTCTTACCAACTAAAAAATTTTTTTTTATAGTTCAATGTCTATACGACAAATATCCAAAGTTTCATAAACATATGTTTTCATTGATTACCTTTAAAAAAATCACAAAAAACGACTTTTTTTTTTTGCTAAAGGTATGTCCCCCCTTGAATGAATGATCAATTTTGAAGCCACTGGGATTCATTGACTTTGTCATCAAGGATTGAAAAGAAAAAAAATGTTTGTATTTTTTTGTCTTCTCTCTTTCTCTTCTTCATTTTCGAAGAGAGGCAGACGTGATATTTCACACGAGGCACAAATCTGACCGCTGACCGCGTACACAATTGATCGAATTTGCATGCGCTTGGGTCAAGTCTGTAATAATCAAGAACGCGTAAGTGCGATAAATCAAAGTATTTTTTTTTCATACCTCAAATCTTGATTTAAAATCAAAAATTTTTTCACAATGAGTAGGTAATATACCATGTAGTTTGTTTTATAATTTATGTTTGTCAATAATTTTTATAATGATAGAGATCAAGATACGTGTATATTCGGATGAAATAGTCACAAATCTACTCAAATCATACTAAAGAAAGTGGATATTGAATATAAATGTGAACTTAAATGTCTACCATTCATAATATCCCATGTCTTCGATGAAATCTGATTTGTCCACGGTCAACTGACAAAACGTCGCACGTACTTTTCTATTTTGAGGACCCGTGATTCGAATGTTTCCAGTATGCAAGGAGGTTACATCATTTTTGAGAGATGAGAATAACAAAGTGGAAGCTAGTGTTCTTTTACCTGCTACAAAGGAAAATAAAGAACTTAACGAATGGTTTGCTTTGAATGTGAGTGCGCTGAATTTAAATACCATTATCAGCCAAATATAGCCGATATATCTGATGTGGCAAAAAGATAAATGTAGACTGGTACTAGCAGATGGGACTTTGTCAACAATTTTGTTAGTATTATAATACATGTATCCGTCCTTGTTTAGTCGCTTGGAGACTCAGAAATCTCATTAAAAGTATTCAAAGTTCTGATTGAATACCATTGAATTCAATTTCCCATTCGTCAATGAGATTTCATGGAATATTTCCAACAGAGATGGATTCGTATTCTCACTGAGGAAAAAGCGACATGGTCACAGCAACCATCCTTGCATGGTTTATAATTTATGTTTGCAGTGACCTGAAATCTATGTACATCCACCGGAAAATTCCAATCACTCATTGGGAAATCAATTTCCGGTCCATTTATATGAAATTTCCCATAAATTCTTCTGAAAATTCCAAATTCTATGGGATTTTCTCCAACATTTCACAGTAAATTTCCGGACAAGTTCGGAAAATTCCTAACGCATGTATGTGTTAATTAATTCACATAAATGTCCCTAGCCTGTATGTATCACGAGGCCCACCCCGGCCCAGCACGAGCTCCATCCTGCCAATATGGGCCAAAAATCGGGCCATAGTGGGACCAGAGTGTGCTAGAGTTCATGAACGCCAAGGATACATTTTTTACAGTGTAGGAAAACAAGACAAAGTCATGTAAATCTAGTTGTAGCAACCCGAGTAAAAATGTTAATTTCGGTTCGCCAAACGGGACTGGTGCAGACGTGTTGCATTTTTGTGCGGTACTGTTGCAGATTCAGTGCGGGCACATCACATCCGCAACAGTACCGCAGAAAAATGCAACACGCCCGCACCAGTCCTGTTTAGCGTTTCAGTGTATAGATCGCGTTTTGTGAATTACACATAGCTCCAAAATAATCCCATTTCAACTGGGAATATATTTCCTGAAATCCAAACCTCTTTGGATGGACCGTACTGAAATTTCACGTTCTCGACTCATGGACAAAGATGAATTTTTGATGCAAAGCAAATATTTGATCTAAAACTGAATGGCCCCGTTGGAAACTTGAATTATTCCGAATGTTATAACGAATTCATCCTCGTTTTTCTAGAAGCATCATAGTATTCGCATTATCCCTGTAGTGTATAAAGTAGTAGATATGAAATATCTTCATGAATGTACATTTGTTCAATCGATTTCCTCTTTGATGGTGAAAGAATTGCTATTCACTTGAACCTGCGTCCGACGGATTTCAATATGAACCATTGTGTTGATATTCGAGTTAAGCTCAAATGAATGATGAATTGATTGGTCGGGAACCATTTCGCAATTCCAAAACAGAATTTCAATTCAAATAAGAGAACAAAGGATTCATGTAATATGTAATATACGATTGTACACACAGTTCATTCGCAAATAAAAAAATGAATTGATCCTTAGAAACAAACAGGATCACGATGTTTGTATCATGAAACACAACGATCATTATGAAACATTTCGTTTACTATCCCCATTTACAACAGAAAATTTTCCAATCATTTCGTAGAATCGTTGTGATTACAAAATTGGATTGAGAATTAGAATATTGAAACCATTAAATGATGCACTGAAATTACCTAAATAATTCATTCATTTCTTTGATTCCGCAAAAAATTTTGCCTTTTAATTCTTAAAAAGAGTTTTGTAATTTTCCATTCCGGAGATTAAATGTTCGATCTAATGTTGAACACATTGATCAACCAACCCATTCGAGTGATACACCCTTGTAAGAGATCAAAAAGGGTGTGGTATTACGTAAAGAACACTTCAATTCATAAATCGCCCTAATACAATTGATTGCGTAATGAAATCTTACGATATACTAGATTCGACAAATATTTTCCCGTGTGTAATCAAAACCCACGGGTCCTATTGGAAAAGAATTCTATTATAATTCAAAATAACGCTCGAGAAAAAATTAAGTAGATCCCTACACTCTTCATATTCAAATCAGTGAAATCTTCCTATTTCTGCAGTTCAAAGTCAACCACTGGATGGAATCAATGGAATATCAGTTGGAAGTGTTTCTGACTGCAGATTGACTACACTGATTGTGTATTGTATATGCACAGATTCGCAGTGGTCGATTTGTCACGGCAATCAGTGAGATTTCACTGTTGGAAATTTAGAAAGTAGATAAAAAAATGGAATCAGATAGATCTCCTTAAATCTGCCCTGGTGGAAATATTTCTCTGAGGATTTCTGGAAATCTCTGAGAAGAAACTCTCAAAATTCTGACATTCTCTGTAAATCTCTGCCAGTCTCTATAAAATTCAGAATAATTCTGAGAATCTCTGAAAAAATTCTGAGCATTTCTGAGAAACTCTCAAAATTGAAATTTCCACCAGGATGGATAGATATAGATAGATCTATCCAAATCTAAGCACACATCATAGCTTCTTTTGTATTTGAAAGATTTTTCTTTACATTTCTTCAGATGTTTGTACATTCAAGTGACCAGATAGAAGAACGTAGAGGAGCTTTCCTAAACGTTCCAAAACCGTCGCAGGAACATATTGTGCACTTAGGGTGAATATCTGATTAAAGATATCATCCCTGCTAGAAATGCCCGATAAAAAATCGTTGTAATGGGTATAAATCGCGTAGAATTTGATAGGAACAGTTAGGTTTTTGATCTGGTTTGGATTCATTTCGATAAGTCTGCATCTGGCATTTGCAGCACGGATTCCATCTGTGATTTCCATCGAATAGCACAAAGGCCATCCAAAATTCATGCAGCAAAAGAAATTCTGGCCGAAATTTTCCATCATAGTCAGTGTTGATCTTGAAGAAGAATAGCCATAAAAAATACTTCATTTCAGGATTATTACAATAAAATGCAGTATAAAAGACTGAAGATCTAAAAATACATCATCCCAATTTAAAACACACTCTTATAAACACAATTATCCATACAATAGATATCTTACAGATCGTTGCTGTAATCAATTACATAATACCAATTATGAAGTTTGCAAAACGTGTTTTGAATACCTATTTTTAAATTTATTTGTTGTTTCATAACGAACGATCTTGTTTGATGATATAAATTACAAGCACTTGGATTTCCGTCCATTTTTCATTACAGTTCAATCAAGATAGAACATTTCATTTAATCTGAAATCCACACGGAACCCCGATTACTTTATACGTAGATATTTGTGAGAAAGTAGCAAGAATTATCATTTTTATGAGCTTACGAACGGAAAATATTCCATTCAAACTTTACTTGGTGGAATGGGAAAATTTGCATGTAAATCGAATCAATGATATAAACCAACACGTGAAATAACTGTATCCGCACATTTGAATTGATTTCTTGACGGATCAAGCTTAATAAGATTAGCGAGGAACAGATGATGATCAAATCACAAATCGGTTCATAAAAACGCAGTGAATTTTCATCGTTAGGTTATTCAATCAAATGCAGAGAACAGTTTTGAACTATGCTTGCTTATAGAATTCCCAAACCACAAAGAAATAATTCGGAAGAATGTTTGTTAAAACGGCAGTGGATTGATGTTTTTTATTCGATGCTTATTTGTTGCAGTCGTAATGAACACATTCGAAAAATTACTAGACAAAATAATAAAAATTCTCATGGCATATAGTATCTGGGTTAGACTGTATAAAATTTTCTGAAAATTCAGACTGTTTCTGTAATTTTTCAGATTTAACAGAATTTAACAGATCTGAATTCTCAGAAAGTTTTTCTGAATTTGCAGATGTATTCTGAAAACTTATCCATATTGTTCTCAATTTCCAGAATAAATCAGAATATTCATATCAGTTTTCTGATAATCCAGCCCTGGTAAAAAAACCGGATGGGAACCCGGCTCAAACCCGGATGGGAACCCGACTCACACCCGGATGAAATTTCCTGGATTCAATCCGGGTTTATCCGGGCGCGTATACGGTTTTTGCGGTGATTCTTCATTCGGTTTCATCCAGACCCTATCCGGATTTCAATACTGAATATTTTTCGAAACTCTGCACGAAATTTGGATAGAATTCATTCGTCTCCTTGTTCGGGTTTTATTTGGGATTCCAAAAAATATCTTGTCTCAACACCCGGATAGGATCCAGATGGAACCGGATAAAGAACCACCGCAAAACCCGTATACGCGCTCGGATACACCCGGATGGAATCCCGGAAATTTCATCCGGGTTTGAGTCGGATTATCATCCGGATTACCATCAGGATTATCATCCGGTTTCGTATCCGGTCTTTTTACCAGGGAAACCTGTTGCTGTAAAAAAATTACAGTAACGGTCTGAATTCTCAGAAAATTGTTGACAGTGTACTTCCGGTATTTGATTTGATATCAACCCGAGCAGAAAAATTGTATAGCTAGCCTCATGTTCATTATGGGCTCGATCGAGCAGTGATAGGGCTCATCTTATCTTGGCACACTTGATCTGATCCTGGTCAGGCCATGATTTGATACGCCTGATTAAGGTTAACCAGATCTGGCCCTGCTAGGTTTGTAATTTGGCATGCCCTATCATGGTTCATTACATCGGGCTTTGATACAATGGTGCGTTACATTCCATATCAGGGCCTGATTTCAGATAAAACTGTCCAGAACTGGTCTCGATCGAACACCCAATATGCATTTCTACTCGGAAACACTTGGTTTTGATAATATCAATCAGAAATATCTGGAAGGTTTTTTCAATCACGTACATGAATTCAACTAAGGTACACATTCTACATCACATTTAATTTACGAAACCATGAGAAAACTGTAGATAATGCTATCCTCTCTAAGATTGTTAGAGTGGTATTTCACTCTTTAGCCAGCCCAAAGTGAGCCTGTCGAAATTTCGAGTGAAATTTCCACTCTTTTAGAGTGACAATCTAAGGTTTGAGGTTATAAACTCACAGCCACTCAAATTCTAGAGTGAATTTTTGAGTCTAAAAGAGTGGGAGTTCACTCGAAACGAGTGAAAATCCCACTCAAAGCGGATTGGCTCACTTCTGAGACTTAATGGAGTGAAACCAGTGATTTTTCACTCTTCCAGATTTAGAAAGTAGTTCACATTAAATTTAATGCAAAATCTGTACATCCAAAAAAGTGATTTACTTGAATATGAACCCACTAGACATTTCATTGTATTCAGTAAATTTTTACTTGATTTAAATAAATTTTATTTGAAATTACTAAGAATTTATTTGGGTGGAATAGGTTCATATTTAAATGGAAATTTAATTGTTTGAACCAAAATTTGGTCAATCCAAATAAATTCAAGTATAAAATTTTCTCGGTGTATGAAACTGAATTCATGCGCATACTTGAAAACAACCTGCAGCAAAAACATTGAAATTTGTAACAATGTATGATGAATACTTTCTCACTGGAATTATCACAACGGAAAGACAATTTTCAATCCTTTACAATCAGAAACAAAGAATGATTCGTTTCTGTGAGAATGGAATTTGAAAAAACGTGGGAAACCCTTTCAATCTTGATACTTTCATCCAATTTAATCCGATAAAATGCTGATCGATACATTCACAATACGTTGCCGTTTTGATTTGCGTTCACTTTGATATCAACATGACGTTTGCTAAGCGTGAAAAATACTTTTTAAATTTCATCTATTTGTCTACCGAGACATTCCCTGCCTTTAATATATCTTCAGTAGAACGAGGAAACATTTATTTCACGCTTATAGTTCATTCCTCATGCAATCTTATTTTCTTAGTCATAACGGGCTCTGATGCAACCGAGCGTTTTTACGCCATTTTAACCTAACGCTTAATTTTTTCATCAGATTTCAAGTCACCACATAAATAATTCCAACATCGTCAAATATTTTTACTCTTGAAATATTTAATTTCACCTCAATAAATTCTAAACTGACAAATTTTCACGGATTGCAATTAATTAAATGTACTCAATTCAAACTCGTTTAACGATACCACACTAATTCGTTCATAATCTTATCAAAGCTTGATAACACTCCTTCTGCGGTTTCATTAAAATACTCACTGTTATTCTTCGTATCCTGTAATAAAACAAAAAATCACTTTCCCTTCTTACTTTACACAACACAAATAACTTTGATAAGATTTATATAAAATGGTATGCAATTCCGTAGTCCGATCACAAGATTTCCGGATATTGTATCCCCCCAGTTTGGATTACAAATAAAATTTGTAAAAATTTGTTCGACCTTCAATTTCAGGTAGAACTTTTTACACGATAATATCCGTACGGGTTTTTCCACTCCGTATATTATCTGATACACAGATAAAAGAATTATTAGTTTATTTTCCATGTTTATCTTATAAATTCATTCACATCGGAATCCGATGAAAAAAGCTCTCATGATCTATTAAAATTCTGTTCGAGCTGCGATAAATCGTGTAGAATAAAAAAACCTACTCTGCGGTGTAGTGAAAATGACCACGATGATTTCGTGGAAAGGTCTCTAGTCTCTTCGTTGTGCTTCGAATCGTATAAATTTTATTGCTTCCTTGCTACTTGTTTCATCATCGCACGAAAAGTATAAACATACAGTAGTAATGGTCGAAACGAAAGTTGGACGATATTTGATTTATGATACAACCAATCGTTAAATTTCAAATACCTTTTCCGGACGCGTGTCATAATTATCAGAGAAGCAGAGTGAAGACAAAAAATCAAACAGGACGTCCTTGGAGGGACATAGATTGTTCTGAAGTGACGAAAAATGTGACATATTGCATCTGAAGTTGATGTTCACGATGTTGTAAAATTGCCTCGTGTTTTATATTATCCAAAGAATAAAATGGAAATTTTATTGAATATATGATGTTGAATTAACAATCTAAATAAATTATTCCTCGGTACAGTTGTTTGAAAAAACAACAGCGATTCTGATATAATGATAATAAAATTTCCATTTCAATTAGGTTTCGATCGAATAAGCTTCTCGCTAAGCAGCCGGAGAAAAATTCCAATTCGAAAATCAAGTATATTTCTTAGAAGAATCGAAGAATATTCTTTAGATCTTTGATAAAACTGAAATAGTTTGCATTTTTTCGGAATTTCCCTGAACAAAACTGCAATAATAGAAGAAAACAATGAATTTTATCAAGTAAATAATAAAATTCCATACACTCAAAGAATTTTATTTTAAAAATTACCGTGGAAA
This sequence comes from Gonatopus flavifemur, assembly GCA_018340375.1. NCBI lineage: Eukaryota > Metazoa > Arthropoda > Insecta > Hymenoptera > Dryinidae > Gonatopus > Gonatopus flavifemur. The sequence continues at coordinate 55,042,481 of JAFFJZ010000001.1, forward strand.
TCCTAGACAGGATTGTCACACACTCATCTCCGGAGTCTGCATAGTATTCCCAACTTGGGCCTATGTAGGACACCCATGATAAAGCTAATGTAGGCGATGAAACGCCTTGTAAGACCTTTAAAAGGATAATAAATTGTTGCAAAATATCATCAAATTGAATGAATATTGCAAGGAGGAAACTTTCTCGATCAAAAATTGGGCTATCCAAGGCCCTATCCGTACCCAGACCACTTCGACTTGAGTCCAGACAGGGCCTGGAATGAGCCGATTCCAATTTCTATTCGGGTATTCCACCCAACATTCCTTTGTTCATGCATTATCGGACTGTATCAAAAAACAGAACAGCCTCATTCAGTCTTGGAATTAACCATACAGTGATGTTTTTTCCGATTTTTTGCCATTGTTCACCGATAATGTGAACACAGTAATCATGGATGAAATACTTTTTTGGGGGCATACACCGCAAAAAGTCTTTTTAAAGCAGGTTTATATTCAGAAAAGGAATTAATATAAGGACAAGGCGCTATGTGTGCTGTAGTTGAGTGCATTCAAATTTCCAAAACGGGGAAAACGTTGGAAATACAGCTTGGCCCTACATGGGTTGTATACAGGGGTGCTTAAATCAAGATCTTCGGCAGAATACGGGGAGCCTTGCAAGGCCTCATTAGGGCTGTAGTTGGTGTACCTAAATTTTTAAAACCGGGGAAAAAATTGGTAATGCAGCGTGGCCCCATATGAACTTTAAATGGGTATCCCTGACTTAGAGAAATCAAGCTGAATATCAGCAACCCGACTGAGCCCCGTAGTGGCTAAGCCCATACGGGGCCTATATTCAATACAGGACGCCCGGAAAAATTTCCACACGAGGACAAGTGAAAATTTTTAAAAATATTACTGTGCATTCTGTAAAACTTGTAGAAAATATCACTCTCAACTGTTTAGAAATTCACTCATTTTTACAAGCTGCACAGTAATTTTTTAAAGAATTTCCACTTGTCATCCGATTACTGAAATTTCACGGTAATTTTTACAACAGAATTCTTTCATCGTACTTTTGAAAAATTGATATTTTTCTTTCAACTACTAAAAACGTACGAAATATTCTCAAAGTCTCTCAAAAATCGATAGGTTGGATTTTTAGAGTGTTATATGATTCAATCCATTTATCTATTTCGAGAGCAATAAACAAAATTCGCAGCAATGATTTTGCTCAACTTATGCAATAATTATTACGATAGAAATTCATACACCCTGCCATTATTTTTACAAGTCATCCTATCGTCGGAACTACTTGAATTTACGTCAAACACGATAAATATTCAGGAGACGCACGTAAGGAAAATTTGTAAAGGGGAAGTGATATCGTTCTCGAACATTTGCTATCTGATTTCGGTTTCCTTTCGTACGCGAAAGCTGTAAAGTCTTGAACGGAAATCCTGTGGATAAAGAATTGAATGAATCATTTGTTTACTCTCCAACATACTGTCTTTGATGTATCGAAAACGGATGTTGAGACATAATGCTAGACAAAAGAAAAATATATTTGTATCAAATGAATATTCTATTGAATGTGACGAAATATAATATTTTCTCCGTTCAACAACAGTTTGTTTGTCTCGAATGGCTACGTTTTATTGGGTGATAAATTCACGTTTCAAGAAATATATCATGATTTTATTCATTCAATAAATCATTCACATTTTCCTAACCAACAAAATATATGTGTGACGTAAATATTCCTCTTTATCAATGTAAAGACATGTGTCGAATTCAGTATTTTGTCCATGGAATTTTATTGCTTTATTTTTGCATGTTATTGAAAATAGGGAATATTCTTGCTAACAATATGAATATGTATATATGTGTGAAGAATAACTATAAGATTTTCCTGACGAAACTGTGGCGGCAAAATTTTACTATACGGATACGGAAATTTTCCACATGATTCAGTGGATTTTCCCCTCAGTTTTTGCAAGATTCGACAACTACATGGTTGAATTGTTATCCAGAATGGGAAATAAATTCCGTATCTTTGATAAAAAAACAAGTTCCCTACGATTGAGGGATGGGATCCAACATCGGAGTGAGCAAACTCTCCCCAATATTTACAGAGTATTCAAAGAAAATAATGTGTTCGCCTACATTGTGGAATTTATGAAAAATTTTGCCTCGCTCCATTGGTGAATTTCGTCCCCTAATCGTGAAACTCACCCTCTTAGTAGTTCATTGAAATTCCATGCATCTTTCAAGCACATTTTTGAATAAAATTTCTCATTCTTGATAATTGAATTGGGAATTTATTTACACGATATCTTAGATTGAAAGGAATTTTGATTCACCCTCGTTCTAATAAATATTTTTTTCAATGGAAAAATATTCAATTGAATGGAAAAATTTTTCAATTGAAACAGAAATACATTTCTTCTTGAATTCGAAGAATATAATTTCAATTCAAAGAAGATTTTTCCCATTGGAATGAACTATTTTTTCTATTGAAAACAAAATTTATCAGAATGAAGGCAAAGAAATTATCTTTAAATCTAAGAAATCGGATTCTCAGCGCATAACGTGAATTTCGAGTATTTCTAAAATACCATGAATTTGAGATATAATTGAAAGTTGAATGAATTGTTCAGTTACTTGAATAACTATCTAACTTCCATGAAATTCAATTGGAAATCCAATCAGAAATTCCTGCCAGTGCAATACTTGCGTCCTAGCAAAACTTCATCGTGAACTTTCACGATCGATCATATTGTTCTTATCGCACTCTTCCGATAATAAAACCCTTGTCATTTGTCGTTTATATTTGATCGTCTCAAAATGATTGAAAACCAATAATTTTATTTCATTCTGAAAAATTTCTAACATTTCTTCAAACAAAATTCAGGTAAAATTAAAAAATACCGATCAATTGATGCAAATCTTGAAATTTTCTCAAAATGTTATTTGAAAATTCAGTAAAAAAAGTGCTTGGAAATTTTGTAAATAACTTTTTTTTTCTAATCTAGGAAAATCCGTGACGATTGATGCTTGAACCTTTCTCATAAGTATGCCAAGTTCCGTCTATATTTAAAACACCATGAGTATAGGTATAACAAGAATGTGACGCATTGATTATAATCCTTTCCGAAGATTAAAATAGAATCTAACACAAACTGAATTATGGAAATTTCTTGAGAATCGTACCATTCAAAACGATACACTGGATTCCCGTTTTAATTGTAACATATCCGATTCATAAATTATTCATTGAATTAAACAAGTGAAATATGAAATCCTCTAAGTGGACAAATTTTCACACTTATATATAATTTATATATAATTCTATTGAAAAAGATTGGGAATTATTTAGAAATTCACGTTATTGAATGATTCAAATTTGAAAGAATATGAAGTGATTTAGAAACAATATATCTAAAGCATCGTACATGCAACAAAGAGTTCTATTCACGATTAAGATACCAACTACATACGTTTTTCATTCTTTCTTCTAGAGAAAGAGAGGAAAAAGTTGAAACTTTCATAGCCAATGAAGTATGGTATAATGATATAATCTGAGCAAAATTTCTACCTCAAAGCGTACTTTCTACAATCTGATATGGCGATTTAAACGATTCTTGTATGAAGGTCTATAAGCCAACTTTTATCTTCAAGTAAGAGTTATAGTGTGCAGATGGATAATATTCGTCAAGTATATAAATCCGAAAACCCTCGCGGAATGCGTACTGCATCGTACTGAGGGAAGAATTTTTCCTGTAAAAAATGGATGTACTTGATGTACGTGAACATGTTTTGAATATAAATTGAAGAATTTCAAGTGAGAGAAATAGTCTACTCGAAAAGAAAGTTATCATCATTCGTAATATCAAAAGCGATATACAATCGTTCCAAATATTCCAAATTTATTCTGTTCCTAATCCTCATCCAAGTTACGAAAAGGGAGTCTTGAAAGAATGGATTCTGTCTTATAGAAATTAAAATCTCCATCGCAAAGCAGGGTGTCTAGCAAAATATGATTTTGGAATTCCCGACTTTTTCCAGGATTTTTTGGGAAATTCCCGGATCAAAAATAAAATGCACACACATCAATTTCGATGAACATTTTCGATGGCATAATACAATCTATCATGGAAAAAAATACTCCGGTTAATATATGGACAGCAAGAATTACTGCTATTTTAACCGGAATTCTAGTTAAATGAATCAAGTCTTCGGCAAATTTAACAAGGGCTCCGGTGAATTTAACAAGAATTCCAGTGAAAGTCACAGATATTCCTTGCTGTCCATATAGTAACCGGAATTCTGGTAAAATTAACAGTTCATTTTTTCCCGTGTAATAAGGAAAATGAATTCGAAGTTGAATATTCAAATATTGATCATTTCAAATGGACATGTTTTCAATCAATAATCCAAATCATTCATATCCAACTCGGCTCCGTTTAATTATAATGCGTTTTGAAAATGAATATATTAAGTACATCTTAGAGAGGTCAGAAACAGACTCTTTCACGAACATTTGGAAATTCTTTCGAAAGTTCTTAAAATAATCGCAAGACCTCTGAGAGAATATTTGAAACAACTCTCAAATCTCCCCCAGGTAGAAATATTCTATTAAATCCTATTACAATTGGTGAAATTTCTGATTAAATATCATTGAATTCCATTGAAACCTATTCATTTTCCCATTTTTCAATGAGATTTTATAGATTATTTGTAACAGGGCCGTGAAATAGGACTTCTTGAGTTGTGTAAGGTTTCTGGAATTCTATAAGAATTCAAAAAGAATTTTTTTTCAAGAATTCTTTAGTGAATCATTCATTACTGTTTAGACCTGGCTGAAAAATTATTCCGAAGATATTTGAAAATCTTTGCATAACTCTCAAAATTATAACAAAAAATATCAATATTTAATATAATCAATATTCATTTTAATTAAGATTTAAAATACTCAATATTCAATATAATCAATTATTCGTCGATGGGGAAAACTTTTCTAAGTTTAAAGATTCTGCACACACAAAAATAAAAATATAATTGAAAATTTCCCGGAATTTTCTTCATTTCCTGACGTTTTCCCGACTTTTCCCGACGAAAGTACAATTCCTGACTAATTCCCGACTTTCCCGGAGTTCCTGACTGTTAGACACCCTGACAAAGGTAAGTAATAGGCTCGTCACTGCAATGTCAAATTATAATGACATTATAGTGACTGAGTGTATTGCTAAAGGAGGCCCTATGTTGCTGAATCCTAGGACAAGAGAAACATTCAACAGAAGTTCGTTGAACCTAAACTACAGCTGCGGACTTGTGAAGGCTCATTTTGTATGTACTTTGAATGTAAATTCATCCAAAATCAACCTACAACAATTGATCCATTCGAATCGTGTTCTCTTGACGATGAAGCGATACTCCAAATATTTTTCAATCATTTCAAATAGAGTTATGATAAGATAAACAAAAAAATGATGTTCCGAGGAAATGACTCAAGTTTCCATTACCACAGCGAAATCTCATACAACCCGATAGCAGAATTTAATTCATTGTTACCAAATGTAATTCTATCTGACAATTCCATGAAAATTCCATTATCTATTGATAAAATGTATCCACAGTAAATAAAAAGTCCTCTTTGTTAATAAACAACATTCGGTTGGTTTTATTATACATATACAATTCCTCATCCACACAACACCGATGCCTCCGGAATTTCTGAAGAATTGATAAGCTATTCTTCAAGACAAATGATTGCAAATTCAACGTCAGAATGCCACTGTACGTCAATTTCACTTGTGCATTGAATAATAATAAATTTGAGGGAATGCAGAGTTTTATAATCTACACTTCCAACCGTATATGAACATAAATTGGCAACGTGATGATTTCATAACTACAATCTAAGTCACAACTTATTATCAATCAATATACTAAAGATCTATAGATTATCGCTATATTCAGCGAATAATGCTTCCGATGCAATCACTGTCTGCGATAGACATAAACATAAACTGATAGCGGCTCTCCTTTGAAATCATTCAAACCGGTTTGCCTTCCCCGCTTCATACTCTTGATAATATCTTACTCATTGTACAACATTTTATCAGTACATAATACTGTTCCGTTCGCTTCACGGAGGGTAAAAAATATAGGTCATAAAAATTCCATTTTCTGCATACTTATTCAAATATGAAAATGTTTTGCGATTGGCAGAAATAAAGGAGTTTCCAGAATTTGTTTAATTCATTCAAAAGTATTATCACCGCATCGAAAAAACTGATGAATACGATTCCCTACTCGATGCATTATTTCTCTCTTCGACTTGAAGGAATTACTACACATTTCACAAAATTTATTATGACTTGTCAAGGATTTTTTGTTTGAACCACGGCAAATGAGTCACTCCCACGAATGAACGACGAATCTTTCTGCGAAGGAAGAAAAGAAAGAGACTTATTACACTTTTGAATACATTTCTCTCGCCGTTTTACGCGAACAACGATCGTTCTTCCAATAAATATGATGCGAAACTGTTTTTTTTTTTCCAAGAATGGGCACAAATTTTTGTCGATACACTGGTCAATTTTATAGTATTTCAAAAGGAGATTGCCTGAAATATGTGTATTCCGTAGATTTTGTTGTAAAATTTGATGGAACGATGAAGGAAAACATACTTATGTATACTAATATCTTAGAGTTTCTCTGACATTCATTAAATGCTCTTCTTTGGTGATTGATAGGGCGATAATTCATAAAAATCAAGATCGAATAGCATCAAGATACGAGACTATAGAAATTCGATAAGATTTGGAGATTGAAAATTCAAATCTTGAGTGCAGCGACCGATACCTACAACCATTTCATATATATCGGATGTATAATTCTCATACATCATTGTATATTATATCAATATTATACCGGGTGTTTCAGAATTCGCTGAAAAAACTTCACAGACGTCATTCTACAGTTAAAACGCAATAATTTCCCGTAGTGAAAAATTTTTTTCAAGTGTTAGTTCTTGGTGAATGAACATTTTTAGATTTCTTTTCAAATTCAAATCACTCAAAAGCATTTTGTAGTACATACTTCAGCATAACGCCATTGGAAAGAATTGAACTATTCTGGTATTCTTTGTTTGGTAGCTATAATAATTTAAAGTTGCTGAATTCTGACTGACTGGTAGTGCACACAGTAAAAAGTAAAACTTAAAGTGATCCCGAATATCACCTTAAAAATGCAGCCAAAAGTAGCGCCTATTCCAACTGAAAGTAAGCAATAAAGAAGACTGAATTTCAGTCAATTCCATCTTACTTTGGAAATTGAGATGGAATTCTATACAGAAAACCGGTCACTTCGGGACAAGATATTTTTGATAATATTTTTTGTTTGATCTCACTCGGACTTCACGGGCCGAAAACCCAGTCACATTCCGACGGAAAATATCCTCGAATATCTTATCCAAGCTGTATCTTGCAGTATGAACAACCGGTCGATTTCGGACAAAATATTTTTCGATGGATCTCATCCGGATTTCACAAGCCAAAAAAACAGCCTTAATCCGACGGAAAGTATCTTCGAATACTTCATCCAAGCTGTATTTTACAGTATGGAAAACCAGTCAATAGCGGACAAAATATTTTTTGCCTGATTTCACACACCGAAAAACCAGTCAGAATCCGAAGGAAAGTACCCTCGAATATTTAATCCAAGCTGTATTTTATAGTATGGAAAACCAGTCAATAACGGACGAAATATTTTTTGCCTGGTCTAACTTGGATTTCACAAGCCGGAAAACCAGTCACAATCCGACGGAAAGTACCCTTGAATATTTCATCCAAGCGGTATTTTACAGTATGGAAAACCGGTAAAAACCGGACAAAATATTTTTTGATTGATTTCACTCGGATTTCACAGGCCGAAAAACCAGTCACTATCCGCCCGAAAAAAATCATCGGGTATTTCATACAGTTTCTATTTGATTCACACAGCATGTCAAACCGGAGAAAAACTATCACAAAATATTTTGTCAGTATCGTCTGGAATTGTACGGGACAAAAACCGACTAAGAACCTGACAAAACCTGATGAAAAATTTTTTCATCTGGATTTGTCGGATATATCAAGCAAGTGCCGGGCCCGTCAGAGGCGACTTAAATATATTTTGTCAGTATCGTCTGGAATTGTACGGGACAAAAACCGACTGGGAACCTGACAAAAAATTTTTTGTCTGGAACTGTCGGACATTTGGAGTAAGGTTTTTTATTTGATTCAAACTAATTTCTCCAGATGGCAATTTAACCTTTGTCACAAGTTTGCATTTCCCTTTTTATCGGCAAGATTTTCCTGAAATAAATTTTCGAAATTTTTTTATTCACTTTGTAAAATTTCATGTGCGGCGTTTGGAAGGTTCATATTTTCTTTCTATTCTTTGTTAGGTATTCAGAATTTGTCGCCCATTTGTAAGTAAAATTCAACAGAAATGTGAACCGTTTTATCTTTGTTACAAACTTAAGAAGGTTACCAATAGTTAATGATGCTAAATGTTTAATCCTTTTGAGTGTGTCAAAGTTTTAATAAATAATATATTTTTTCGAGTTATATTACATAGTTTCCAAATAACATGAACACACCTGAGAGAATAATTGAAAATATTAATTTAGCTCAGGTTGGGGGCGGCGAAATATTATTAGCCCCTGGGCGGCGAAAACGTAAAGACGCCCCTGATTATCAGACAAAGTATAGTAATCGAAGGACATGATTCATTCCGACGTCAAATATTATATATCTATCAGTGTTTAGCAGTAATGTAGTAACTGTTACGAGAGTTATGTTGAATTTCAATACCGACTCCCGTATGGAAATATTTCGCTGAAAAATGTCTGCAAAACTATGAAAAATCTCTGAAAAAAAATGAAAAAACTCTGAGAAACTCTGAGAATCTCTGAAATTTTGATGAGAAATCTAATATTTTTGGGACATTCTTTACAGACTTTTTTCAGACTTTTTTCAGAGTTTCTCAGAGTTTTCTCATACTTTTTCAGAGAAATAGGAACGAAATTGCACTCTGAAAAAACTCTGACAAAACTAATAAATTGTTGACATTGTTCTGATTATTGAAAAATCCTGAAATTCAATAAATACATTCATATGCCGTATTCGAATATCATGTGTGAAAAAGTGTTTGAAAATTTTGTAATTTTTTTCTAAAAGTCAGAAAAATGTTAGCAATTCATCAGAGTTTTGTCAAAGTTTTTTCAGAGTGCAATTTCGTTACTATTTCTCTGAAAAAGAATGAAAAAACTCTGAGAAACTCTGAAAAAAGTCTGAAAAAAGTCTGTAAAGAATGTCCCAAAAATATTAGATTTCTCATCAAAATTTCAGAGATTCTCAGAGTTTGTCAGAGTTTCTCAGAATTTTTTCATTTTTTTTCAGAGATTTTTCATAGTTTTACAGACAATTTTCAGCGAGATATTTCCATACGGGCTGTCATTCATCGTCACAATAAATCATATCCTCCGATTACTATATTTGTATGAAAATGGTTATCATATTTTTTTCTCCGTGTATGAACGATTTTTATATATACTTAACATCTTATCAGAATATTCTGGGTACGTTTGTTTTTCGCATGTTATTGGAATATTCCCAGAATATTCTGTGCTACATGCACTGAGAGAAAAAACTGTACACCGTGGAAAATTTCTATGGGAAACTTCACATAAATGTTTGGAAGTAATTCACACATACATGCGTTAAGAATTTTCCGTATTTTACCGGAAATTTACTGCGAAATGATAGTGAAAATCCTATAAGGTTGGGAATTTTCAGTTAAATTCATGGGAAATTTCATATACATGTATCGGAAACTGATTTCCCATCCCATGACCGGAATTTTCCGAATGCTGCGTATGGAAAAATTCCGATTATTTTTAACAGTACAGCTGAAAATGAACCCAAGTACAGTTTTTACTCACAGTAGCTATTTTTCCACTGTCGCAGCGATTTCCATAGCTATTTCAATGAAAAATGTAGCTACTGTAACTACAAAAATGTTCTTGGGCTCGTTTCCAGCTACAGTTTTTTCTCAGTGTGGGTAGCATACAGTGCTTTCGAGTGATTCGGATTTTTCAAAAAATCTAAAAATGTTGAGATCTCACAAACCAAGGTTCAAAAAAACTTTTTCCATATGGGACATTGTTGGATTATGAAACACCCGTTATATAAAAAGTATATTGATTGAACCATGCACTAATTTCTCGAAAAACTGCAACATTTGAAGATCCCAACGATTTAGGTGTACACTCAAATAGTACAAGAGTTCTGAAAAAACTCATAATCAACACAATATATTCATGAAGAACTCTTTTAGAATATGCGCTGTTTTGGTTCACGAGGGCATTCAGTAAACAAAACTCACTTCTCTCGTAAATTCAAAGAACTTTCAATTCAACTTCCAATATTGAAAATATTCTTCACGGAAAGTTACTGACACCCATTTCGAACTCCTTCTGGTACAAAATACACTTATTCCGCTTTCTTCCAGCTCCAATACGATACCGTTGATTTTCTCAACCTAAATTTAGAAGTTATATTCATCACGTGTATTTTATCATCGTCGAATAATATCTCCTTAAGGCGTGTACATGTCAAACAGCAACACTTTCGAGTGATGGGTAAACGATATACTGTCGGTCAGATAACAAACATTCTATTTGAGATCGATAAAGAGCGAGTAGTAACGTGAATTTTTATGTACGACGAGCCGAGAGAAAAGTGAAAACCAAGATTCTTGGACACAAAATGAAGGTATACTCGACGGTTCGATCTCGTCTCCTTATAAAAACACATTTCGATTGTTTGTTTTTTCATCGTCTGCTCACCCCGCTAACAAAGAAGTTGCATTGCCGTGACGTCTATTTGTAATTTTAAAGAATGTGATTTCAACATAAAAGCTAGTGGTTCTTTTTTGTACTGACGTCACTCACGAAGATAGAATGACATGAAATGTGTGTTTGTACACAAAATGGCCACTATCGGGGAGAAACATAATACGAAAAGGTACGAAAGAAGCTGTCGTGAAAGACCATTATCGAAGAGCTTCCTTCCCCCCGGTCCGTCGACGACGACTTTGACAACGGGACACCAATGTTGCATGGCAGGGATGGTTCTTCACGATGATGAAGACATGGAAAAAAGTACATAAAGACAGATAACTCTGTCTCCTTCTTCGTTCCCTCTGTGCTCCACAGAATGTGAGCGAATGTTTGGATATAAAAACCCAGTGTTCTATACAAATGTTTCATCGTTCTCGTGCTTACAAAAAGAAGGAACGAGAAACAAACCTCTCAACCTTTTCTGTAAGGATATGTGGAGTAAAATGATTCGAATGAAAACTCTGATGAGACTCTGAGAGAACGATGAGTTCATTTCTAATACCTAAACTCAAAAGATCGAATGGTGTATTGAAAATTGTTTGGAACATCGAATGAGAAGCACGATGTAAACAGATTTTTGCTTGGATAATTAATGTCCGAACTCCAAAATACATAAGGAATAGTGAATCCTCTGTAAAAATCTTTCCTGCTGATTGACTCAATTTTATAATATCAATAAGATTAAACTTTCAAGTCGACTACAAAATTCGTCAAAATTCGATGATCCAAACGGAAAGATTCGAAGGAAACTTACAGACAGTTCTAAAATAAAGAAGAGAGAAGGGAAAAGTGGATTTTTAAAAACAATAAAGTTCGTGCCGTTGTCTTGAAAACCGCAAATCATCTATTCCCTCAAGCGATGATGGATCTTCCTACTCTGTTGAGAAAGAAACAACAAATGTTTTCCCGTGCAATTATAAAAGTAACATGAAAGAATCGCTGAAAACATTCAGGGTGTAAAAATTCTGGAAAAACCAGAAGGTTTGTACCATTGATTTTAATTTTAAGGGGGTATTCTAGTCTAGAAATTTGAAAAAATTGAAATTTTTCTTTCATATTTTTGAAGTTTAGACACTCAAGAATATGCCAGTGGGAGGATTTTTTGGAATTCTCATTATTTACAAATTTATAGCCATTTTAGTGACGCGGCATCCAATCTGGTACGACCGGAAAAATAATATTGTTCCAAAAACTGGTCAGATTTTGTCAGGATCTGACATACTGTCGAACGAACTTCGGAGAATGAGCATTTTGAAGTTGAGAAAGGTACATTATATGGAGCAGGAATCGCCGATTAACAATTTTTTTGTTTCAGATCACTTGAAGGGCTGGAATCATGCACCCCAGGGCAGTTTTTTTTCTCTTGGAACCTCACTTCACCAACTTATAACTTTGTTAATTTTAAATATTTTTCTTTCCAGTAATTTTTGTTGTATTCTCAAAAGATCAATAGACAAATGTTGAAATAATGTATAATAAGAATATTATTTGTCTCATTTGTACAGAGCTCGAAAAAAACGTCCGAAATTCGTGCTTCTACACTGATCGAGAATTTTAGAAAAATGGATTTTTGTATATTTTCATAGGTTAAATCTTGAAGAACATGTTTTCAGGGGGGATTTTTATGCACGGAGAAAAAAAATTCGTTGGAATAACAAAAATTTCGCTGTCTTAACGAAACTCGCTTGTTATTATATGGACAGCCAGCAAGTCCGCTAAAGTGAACGGCGATTCGTTGTTTCAGCGAATCAAGCTTCCTAAAATTAGCGAAGGACTGATAATTATAACGAATCAGTTAGTAAATACAGCGAGTTAGCTCATTAACACAGTGAAATGTCATCGTTAGGTTATTCAATCCGTTCAGCGAAGACGGATTCGTTAAAATAACGAAATCTTTTTTCTCCGTGTGAGAAAAAGTGAGCATAACATAGCATTCTATGACTTACACTGTAAAAAGTTTGACTGAATGGAGCTGCATCTTACTTGAAAAATTGTATGAGCAATTGTTTTCGGCGCTCAGTTTCAAATGAAACAGTGCTAATTTTGGCTGCATCTTGAGATAAACTTATTTGCAGATTCGAAGCAAGTTTTACATTTTACTGGGTAGACTGTTTGAAATTGTGCTCGAATCTTCGAATGTGTTTTTCTCGAAACTACTTTTTTCAAGACGGTTGACACGATATCTCCAGTTCTAATGGACCGATTCACCTGAAATTTGGTGTAAACCTCCTCTATACGCCCCTCTATCGGTCCTACCAGATTCGTGCAAAAAATTTTTTTTTTACTATCTGTAACAATTCAGAAAAGTGAAAAGCAGGTCGAAAATTGAATTTTTTTTCCTTCTCCGAGGTACGGACGATAACGGCATCCTTACCGATTCAGAATCTTTTGGTTTTATTTGTTTCAGATCACTAGAACCACCGGAATTGTGTCAACCAGGGTGCATGATTTTTTCTTCACCTCCCATTTTGTTCGTCTGTAACTTTTTTAATTCTTGATTTTTTTTCTGGCAATTTAAGTATTTATTGTTAGCCCGAGTCGAAAAATTTGGACTGCTTTTGACATCATATTTTGTTTTTAGACTGATTTTGTGCTGATTCTCAATCACTTTCATTCGTTGGAAGAGAAATTCACACTCAAATCATGAAAAAGTACTGTTTTTGTCCGCATTATTCAACAGTCAGGACAATCGTTCAAATTTTTCGACCCGAGGTAACATAAACATCTGAAGAAGATGAATGAGTAAACATGTTGTTTGTTTTTTTTTACCACACTTGAGAAAACACCTGAAATTTCTGCTCCTGGTCCAAGATATCCTACGAAATTTGAATCCTATCCATTAATTTTCTCGCGGTATTGGTAATCTTTCGGATTTTCATCAAAAATTAACTTCACAAACCTTCCTGTTTCTGGTTTTACTAAAAAAACAAGACATAAGAAAAGCCTTATATTTTCAAGTGGCATTTTTCTCCGTGTAGAGGAATAAATGCAGATTTTTATCTCAAGGACTGTAGCTTCTGTAGCTACCACTTGTCCATAAACTTAATTTCCGATTCAAAGAAGAATATCTTTGTGACACTTCAAGACCCTTCACCAGAGTATGTTCACTTCCAGAGAATTGAAGGATATTAGAATTGCTGAAATAATATGATGAGTTATTCTCAGAAATTTCCTGAAGAAATGAAGGTGGCAAGAATCAATCTCTACTCCAGATCGATGAAACATTGCGATGAATGTGATACAAGGAAGGGATAGAAATACGTACTGACATACACGCACATATAAGGTTAGAATCGTGTATCGATTGTCTAATTTTCTTGGCAACAATTGTGAATATTTTCGTATTCTCATTATATAATTCTCAGATATCTTCAATGTTATTTATTTATTCTAAATTTCTCAGAAAAATCATTCTCAGTAATGAAAGGAAATGCCATTTCCCGCTAAAAAGATTTTTGCATTCAATCTCAACTATAATTGGTCAATATTTTAGAATCTAAATGATTTAATGTTTCATTCGAAGTCGAAGCAACAGCAGAATACGCACAGAAGAAACAGTTGAACCGCATTGCCTGTTTCAATCATCTGAAGAAAGTAGTTACTACTTTACCATAAAAGCAGATGTGGCGATCACATAACTGCCGTTACTACTTTCGATACGTAGTCTAGAATTGTCAATTCGAAATGAATAAATAGAGTATGAAAAGTGTATGGAATTGATTACGATTTGTTTTGGGTCTCCGTTTCTAGTGACTGTCACTATGTTAATTTATAAATTCTATGGTAACATGAACGGTTCATCAAAATCTCTCCGGTGTTGAATGGTACTAACAGGGCTGCATCTGGAAATTCTATATAGTACCGCTTCCAGAGGGGGGAAATTGTCGGAATTATACATAATTTATAAATAATTCAATGTAGTTTATATATAAGTTTTATATTAGTATATATAAATTATATCATGATGCCGCCCCTAGGCCTTCGCGTAAGTTGGCCTAGGCGCAGATGCGCCACTGGGTACTAATTGCAATTCTTGAATCCCTTTCACCAAGGTACTATCCACATAGCACTCTTTTTCTAAAATATATCTTGAGGAATGATTAGGAACAATGCAATAACTGTAATGCAATATGAAAAGATATCATTTGGAAGTAAGAACAATTTAAGACTTATGAAAGATATATTTTCGTATTGAATAAGATTTCTTGCATCGCTCTTAATCATTTCTAACGAAGCATAGTTTAAGGGTCAATTCTAAGCAAAAAGTTAGTTCTATAAGAAAACGGCTAATTCTAGAGGACGTCGGAACGGTCAATATAATGATATATAAATTATATTAAATTATATATAATTTAAAAAATATTTCTACTTAGATTTTTTCTTTGTCTTTGAAAATTGAGTATCCAATGTTTCGGTTAGTGCTAAATTTCACTTGAAATATGTTCTGATTCCTGAAGATATCTCTCAGAAAAAGAGCTCTATGTGAGTATTTTTACTGATAATTATTGCCATATACTTTCCTCCAGGTGCTACCCTTATTCGTACCCTGAATTTGAGGTGATCAGTGGAATATGTTATTTCCATGAATGATTCATGAATTCGACAAACTAAATAACAAAGATCTGATTGAATCCTATTCGTCCTTGGACTTTTTCAAAGAGAATGTTATCAAATCTGACCAAATCCCATTGAACACTAGACATTCAATTTGATTTTATCAGATTTTGCGTATTTGCATAATGAGAAACAAAACTTGACGTGGTAAGACTACACGTTGAATTAATTCACGACATGAATATGAAATAGTTTCACTGATATATCCATCGATATAAAATAAACAGTACGATATGAATCAAAGTATTATATTGTAACTGTTAATTTATTTAGTACAATCCGTAGTACACAAATTCGGACTTGTACTTACTTTCACGAAAAAAAAACATTCTGTGAAATCAATGTAATGAATCGAAATCATATTTTTATGTTGATGCTTTAGATCGAGCAGTTTCAAACGGAGAAATCTGTTAAGACTGCGATAGAATTCACAAACACTTGAAGATTATTTAGTATACAGAATATGAATAATTGTGTGTTCATTCTGAATTCTTCAATATTCTTCCCTTTATCTAGGATGAAATTATAACAGTTGTGATGACAACAGCTATATTGTAAATATATGATGCAACAAGCAGTGAAAAATGATACTGTGAAATGTCTATTTAATACAGAGAAAATTAAATGCCTGCTGTGGAACACATTGCAACTTTGTTCCCATTATCACAAACTTGACCCTGCCCCTGGATTTTTTCTGTAAGTAAAATTCAAATAATATATCACACGTATAATTTTGGCACGTAATTTTTACTGTACAATAGAGAGAATACAGCTCACAAATAGAATAACCTTCAAAAGAATCTAGAAATATTTCTTTTTTATGGGCACTCCAGTACCAAAAGAAACGTGCCAAATTTTGCGCCAACTTTTTTCATATAATATGCG
Organism: Gonatopus flavifemur; assembly: GCA_018340375.1. Lineage (NCBI taxonomy): Eukaryota > Metazoa > Arthropoda > Insecta > Hymenoptera > Dryinidae > Gonatopus > Gonatopus flavifemur. The sequence continues at coordinate 55,058,910 of JAFFJZ010000001.1, forward strand.
TTCAACGGAAATTTTCAGTTGGTAATAATAAAATCCACGATCAGGATTAGACTCTTAACATAAGTTTCAGTCTTTTACTGATTTTCTGGCGAGTGTGAAAGGATTTTGAAAGCAATAACCTCCAACTGTCAAGAATTTTTTGTAATTCCGTGTTTCAATACTTTCAAACTGTGAAAAAAACAAAATTCATATCTAGAGTCCAATCTCGGGTATATGCTTGATTATTATCGATTTTTAATTTAATTCTATCAACCCTGAGAGAAATTACTAATACCAAGACAACATATTCTTGAATATTTTCAAAAATATATATTTTTGAATGCAGGTAATATGGTGTGGAGCTAAGAGAAATTTTTCTTGAATTAAGCAAATATTTTCCTCAATTCAAGAAATCTATGCTTGGTTTCAGAAAAATTTTCTTGAATCAAGAGAAAATATTTTTGGAGAAATGAATTTCTTGAAACAAGGAAATATATTGTTGATGATAGTAATTATTTCTCTCTGTGAAGTAATGGATTAAAAAACGTTGGCGCAAAATTTTACCCGCTTCTCCTGATGCTTCAGTGCCCTTAAGGGTATCCCGTAGAAGCCGAAGTGACGAGATTGTTTTTCCCAAAATACTCAAAAATGACTCAATAGAATGGAATATAACAACCAGCCAGACCTTCTTCCATATCAACAGAAGGTCTGGCTGGTTGTCTTAATTAATTTTATTCAGTCATCTTCGAGTATTTTGGGTAGAGAGATCTAGTAACTTCGGCTTCTACGGGATAGATACCCTTAATAGAAATAAAGTTAATACAATAATATAAAAAATTAAATCAATTAAATTGTTGTGAAAATTCATACCCTATGTTTTTTTTCATGATCATTTATTACGCATTGATAATTTGTCATTCCTTATGAATGAAATTCAATAGAAATCTGAATCACGGTTCATATTCACCAACAAAGAACTGGGAAATATTATCAGATTCTTTTAAAAATTTCTATTTTTCCCAACCACATTTCCCTCCGTGTGAAATTATGAAGAAAAGAATTATATAATTTATACGATTGAAGTATTTATCGATCATTAGAATTTCTTGTTAAACTGTTGTTTTGTCATTCCGTGTGATCGGTGGAATCTCAACAACGCAAATAAAATGACGGAAATGATTATTGCCAGCATCAATTGACATATCGAGGTGATTTCTTGCTTTCAAATGTGACTGTTAGATAAATCGTTAAGCCGATACTTCTCGTATAATATGACACATTTTTCAAGACATTGCATTTAATGCGACTGCTACAAATGCACCTGCCCGGAAGCGAATCATCGGATCATTTGCACAATATAGACATCCATCGTTCCGTATAGAAACTAGAAAATATATACATTTATAAGGACAAAATTAATAAGCCATGATTTTAATCATGGATTAAAGAGGATAGGCATTTTGAAAAGAAACCAATAAGACCCATCGCCTGGTCGCTATACCGCTCAGATCAGTCATTAGGGCGTGGGATAAAATCTACGTTACTTATCCTCACTTTTTTTCAATGTATTTCTAATGACTAAGATTGAATTGGAAATCATGCTACATCATAATTACTTACATGGAGGAAATTACATGAGCAATGAAACAGAACTGATAAGTAGCATGTGGTCTCGCTATCGCAACAAAATTACTCACTATCGTAATAGAAATTTTGATTGGTACAGTAATCTTTTCTGGTCTACAGATAAGATCAAACTCACTTTTCTCTACTGGAAACTTTTATGAAACGTAAATCACTGTTTAAAACAATTCTTCGCTGTGCATGTACTGGAAGCAATAAACCAGTACATCTGTACAGGAAAATCACTGTGAGACTATCAAAAATTTCAGTGTATGTGCAGAAAAAATACCGCAAAGAGACCGAGAGATTAACTAGTGAAAAAACTCTAGTGAAAAACCATTATATATTATGTGAAACCTTATTGCAACACAAATTCCATTCGAACCCTGATTTTCTTCACTTTAGAATGTCACCGCCAAAAGAAATAAAATAAAAAAACATTTCCCTTCAATGAGAAGAAAATGATCAATCCCAGGTACTTGAAAACGGTGTTCATGAAATTAGTTTTGTGCTTGGACGAATGGACTTCACATCACAAAAAAGTTAGAAAAATCATGAAGGACTTTTTCGAAGACTACTTTTGAATTTCAAATTACATATTTGATGGATATTCATCAACAAAAATTACTGATGAAGATTTTTCGAGCTATGTTCACTATGATATTGGTTGTGTGATAATGTCAAAAAATTTGCTTACACACGGAAAAAAAGAAATAGCTGCGGCAACTACTTGAATAGTCGATTTTCGCCCATCTACTCGAGTAGTTGCTGCAGCTACTTAGTAGTCAGGACAAGTAACTCGATAGTTGCACTAACTAACGTAAATACCTGAGGTATTTTGAATTAGTTGAGACAGCTGAGGTGTTACTTGTCCTGACTACTAAGTAGCTGCAGTAACTACTTAAGTAGATGGTCGAAAATCGACTATTTGAGTAGTTGCTGCAGCTATTCTTTTTTTCCGTGCACAAATTGGAAAAAAAAATAATCAGCTGTTATTTGCATAGCTAAAAATTAGTTACGAGAGTTATATTTTAGGTGTCATGGTTACTCACTGAGCGGTAGCAGCAAGAAATTTAGCTGCAGCAGCGAGAATTCAACAGCTAAGTTATTTGGCTCTCCAAATATCAACCACAAAACCTGTACAGTCACAGCTACGACTTTCTGCTGCGGTAGCTAAAAATAGCTCCAGGTACAATTATTTTAGCTACAGTGGTGAGGAAAGTGCTCAAAAATTGAGTACCTGCTGCAGCTATTTGCTTTTTTGCTGTGAAGAAGTTGAAAAAGAAACTTTCGAAAAAATTTCATTTTTCATGAATACGGAATATATATATATATATATATATACTGTTACATGAGAGGAATGTTTCCAGAATTATTCCAAAAATGTTGATGTCTTATTGAATTCCGCATTCTTTTTGTATGAAATCATTATCCGAGTATCATCATTCAGTGGCAACTTTCATTCATCATGGTATAACATTCTTACGTGTTATTTAAAATGAAACGATGAAAAGGCTTTTCTTATCTTTTCTCCAGGTTCTCCATATTAGAATACCAATTCCTGCATTTTGAAATGTTTTCTATCAATAATTATTGATAATAACCAGTGGTGGCCAACCAAAGGAGAGCCGTTTGACAGTCGTCTCCCGGTTTTATTGTATTACACAGGTTTTGAAGAATGATACTAATGGAGATGTTTAAAAGAGACTTATCCTTTTGTCTGTGAAAAATATATAATTCTTAGAGATTTCAATACAAATTCGGGATTCTTGTTATATGCGATCTACCTCAATTTCAAAATTTCCCACAAGGTAAGGGTTTGGTTTAGTTTAGTTTAAAAAAGGGTACGTTCCCCTTTTCAATCACCCCCTCCCAGTTATCCTCAAACTAAACCCCCACCTTGTGGAAAATTTTGAAATTCAGGTGGACCAGTTTATAACAAGAATGTCAGAATTCGATACTTTTTATGTAGAAAAGGATCGATCTCTTTTACGGATCCAGAGCAGGATTAACGCATGGGCCTGACTAGGCCCGTGCCCAGGGCCCCGAACGGTTGGGGGGCCCCCATCAATCGAATGACAAAAATATGGATTTTTCTGTCTAGTGGACAGAATTTGATAATTACGAAGAATTAACAAAGGAATTATCTAAAAACGAAAACTATCAAGACTATAATAAGCGTGTAAAAACAATTAGTACACGACTTTCTTTTTCTGACTCATGTACAGATAATATTACTCTAGAAGGTGAAAATAAATTCAAGATCGAAGTTTTTATCCCTATAATCGATAAACTGTCAGCTGAATTAACACGTAGGAGTGAAGAATATAGAAAGATATATGATACATTCGTATTCATTTTAAATATTGAAAATATGAACGATGATGCTATAAAAATGAATTGTGAAAAGCTTTGTGAAATGTACTCTCATGATTTCGACGAATCTTGCATAGTATGTGAGTTCATACATTTCAAATTCTATTTAATTAACAAATTAACAGATGGGAAACTGAAAGAATCGAAAAAATCGATAAGAAAGATTTATAAGCTATTATATATTGATGATAAAGCAACAGTTTTCCCAAATGTAGAAATAGGCATAAGAATATTTTCAACTATATTACCTACGAATGTTAGCGGTGAGAGATCGTTTTCCCGATTGGCTTTGATAAAAGATGAGCAATGAGCATAGAAGTACTGTGACTCAAAAAACACCTGACGAATACAGTGTAATGTGTATAGAAAATGATTAATTACATTCTATCAACTTTGACGAAATAATCGACGAATTCGTATCACAAAAAATAAGGCGAAAATGTATTTAATATTTTATTTGAATAAATTATTACTGTTCAGTAATTGATTTCTCATTTCTATTAATTTCTAAATATAACAGATATGTAAAAAAATGCGGCTAAGTGTAGTCTTTTCATGTACAGCAATTTAAGGGGTATATACAGGGGCTTATACCCAGTTGTAAGGTCGAAAAACGGCGCTCTTTTAAAAATTTTTTCCTGGAAGGGATTTTATTTGACAAATACAAGAAGCAATGATACATGTAGGAGTAACTTTTAACTTAACATCAACACTTTTTATTTCCAAAAATATTAGGTTGAATTGCTCTTGCAGACGATCTCCTGGGGGTCCTTTAAAAAAAGGGTGCTCTGGAGGTGAGCACGACATCTCCAGTTTGGGTTATTTAAAATGAAAAAGTCAAATTCTGTTAGTGGATAGATGAATCCAGGTATGTATTGATCGAAGGAATAGTCGAAATTTTCATTTTTGACAAAATGGCGGCTTCAAAAAGCAAGAAGTCCGATTTTGGATCAACATTTTTTCGTGAAATTATTTTTAAAAAATATGAATTATTATCAGAAATCTTATTCCTATGATCAGTACCTGGAAAATATGTCTGAGAAGGTTATGTTGAAATTTCAGACCGATCAGTTGAGCCGTTTTGAAGAAATTACGCTCACCGACTTTGAAAATGCAGTTTTGAGGAAAACGCGTTCCAAGTTCCAAAATCTCATTACGCATAGTAGAAAATTGTTCACAAATAATGTCCTTGTAACTTGGAGAATATTTGTTGGATTGACTTGAAATTTTCTGAGTGTATACTTCAATACAAGGGGGCTCGATGATCATGATGGGCCCAGAGCCCCCCAAATGCTTAATCCGGCTCTGTACGGATCCACATCACTAAAAAAGGATAATGAATTTCTGAAGCCGCCAATGTTAACAACAATATATTTTTACCAAAATTTTCCTCAGCATAGAATAATACCTCAGGTTGAGATATTAAAAATTTCAACCGCGAGAATTCGTATTATATCCATATACTCACACCTTTTGAACTATGAAGGACACGAAGCATCGAATTTCGCTGATGAGTGCACTGAGAATCTACACTGAAAAAATGTGTGGTGCTGATAATAATAGTATAGAGATTGTAACCAGAAGTTAGGCTGTGATACCTATATTCTAACCTCAATTTGAGTCTGACAGCAATTTTATTGTTATTACCACTATACATTTTTTTCAGTGTAATTTATTTGACCGAAGGAAATTATTTTGCCCTCGTTCGAATAAATCCTGTTCTCAACGGAAAAAATAATTCAATTCGATGGCAAAATTTTTCATTGAATTGGAACAAAAAAATCCTCTCAAATTTGAAAAACATAATTTCAATTTAAGACAGGGTATGATTTATGCACTTAAGAATCATACACGTATTAATTGTACACGAAAAATAAAACCCAAAAGTATTTACACTAATAATTTTTGCCTAACACATAATATTTTATGCAATGGTTATTTTTGCACATTTAATTGATTGACATAGAAATCAACAAAAATAGTAATCAACAAAAATTGTACACATATTGTTTATGCACGATCAGAGAATAAAATTAATCAGTGTATAATTATTGTACTCCTAATCTAATTCATAGTAATTATTCGAGACAAAAATTTCTCGTATGAATTTCATTAGGTGCGCAATCATTATACATCAATTAATTACATTTTTTGTCCGTGCATAAGAACATGTGTACGATTTTTGTAAATCACTTTTTTTTTCAAGCATGAAAAATATTTAGTGTACAATTTTCTTATCATATGATTTTACGTGCACCAAATATTATGTGTTAAATATGAGGTATTAAAAAAAAATTATTAGTGTAAATACTTTTGGGTTTTATTTTTCGTGTACAATCAATACGTGTATGATTCTTACGTGCATAAATCATACCCTATTCAATTTAACAAACAATTTTTCCATTGAAATTGAGTTCTCAGTGTGATTGTTTGTAAGTAATGGTATTTTTAAAAAAAAATTTACGGAATTTACATTGAATTTTATAAAATATGTATCGATACTTTTTACAAATTTTATGAAAAATATCGATACTATCAAATTATACACGAAGGTTCAATAATGTGGAAAATAGTGATGCACGATATTTTACGAATCGATATTCTTTATACAAAATTCTTATCAAGTTTTTTCATCAATATTTTATAAAATTCAATATAAATTCGACAAAATTTCCATAAAGTATCGATATTTTCACATATCACCCATAACCAGTGGAAAAGGTCAAACCTGAATTCAAGTTTCAGTTTCCGGGGCAGGAGAGTTTAAAAATAAGGATTTTATTAGTTTTTTGTCGTTTATCTTGATAAGTATGAAGTTCACAAAACATGTGCACATATCTTTTTCCCATTTGAATTTTTATTGTAACTTTTATACCAAATAAGGTATATGCAAAAATAATTCTATATTTGACGAATATAAACTACACACATTTGTATTTAATACACGGGAAAGGAAAAACATCAAAAAAGGACCAACATGGTTAATAAATTGGCAGTATAAGTGGCAATATCACTGTTACTATCAGACAACGTGGTAAAAATGTGGGTTCGATCACATAAAGGAATGAACGCGACACTGAACAGTGTTTTGATAAATCACACGTGTTCGCTACACTGTCTAACAGTAACAGGGATGTTTCCACTTGTCCTGCTACTTTTCATCCAGATAATATTAATTTCACTAAGAATTTACAACTTTAGTGAATCCTATGCGTCCGCTGTACATGGAAAGACCGAGTTCATTGATATTTACAAAAACAACTGTCAATTTAAGGAAAAAGAACATCGTTGAGAAATTCTCGTAGTGAATTTATGAAAAATTCATCGTGAAGTTACCATCAGTTGATAGCAACTTGTAATTTTATCTCTCAATTCGGAATCAAATCATTCTGATCCGGAATTTTTTAATACGAATTCTCGCTACTCTATATCAATCAATTCGCACCCTCTAAGCGATACTATATTACGCAGTATTTATGTAATCACAAAACTATCCCTAAACTACCATTTCTACATAATTCTTATATTCCACACTAAGAGCAACCAAATATTCTTGGTAAAAGCTACTGGAAATTTGATTAATTTAACCAAGAAAATATAGTTGATACAACTAAGTGGTTGAATCAACCAAATTTTTAGTAGCTCTCATTAGAAATGTTTGGTTGAGATGTTTCAGTTACAGTGACTATAGAAATTTCTCTCAGTGTACGCAGCTGAACAAATCAGCAAGGAAAACTTTACATCAACTTCGTCCAAGTTTACCATCTCAAGAATCATCTCAGCGTCTCAAGTACACTTCAAAGCCTTCATGAGATAATTGCTTGCAAAAGAAATTACATAGTTAGAAAGAACCTTATTCCAAGAATATCTGTCGGGGGAAACCGAAATTAAATGCTCGCGTTGATCGACTAACAATATGATGTCCATTCTTGTATAAAAACAAAATCGTAAGAATGAAGTTGTGACATAACGCTGACTGGCATATATCGCATTGATCTTCACAAATAATTGTTTTTTATACAACCATCAATTGTTCTTCAAACAATCAGTTATGAAGTTTATTGTCTTTTTTGTTTGCGATAAACTTTTGAAATTTCCGGATACTAAGCAATGTCCTACAGTACATACCTCAATTATTATTTAGTATCGTTCAGTAAGATCTGAAACTCATCGGAGTAATTAAAAAAAAACCAAGAAACGAAGAGAATGCGGATTTTATTGATCCACCGTGCGATGTATTTTCATTTATATATAATACAACATAGTAACCATTACAATTTCATTTTCTTTGTCTGAGAAATAGATCACCACATTTACAGAACAGAACTGCATTCAACTCGAGGAAATGGAGTCGATTTCTCGCTTTCCAAATGAAAAACATCTGAAGGTTTCTGTACCACTACTTTTGTGGGAGCTGGAATGACCTGATAGCGCTTTTTGCGAACATATTTTAATTTTCAATGGAAATTCTATGGAATCATTTTTCATACACCTGAAGAAATTTCAATTCGAATATTCCTCAAATCGGAAAGTGATTGAGTGGCTTCCAGATTGGGAAAATAATTGGGTAATTTATCGAGAAATTCTTTGATAATTCAGGGAGTAATTCAATCAGAGAAAAACTCGGAAAAATGACCGAGATTTTGATCATTATACCAAAAAATGTGGAAATTTTCACCTCCTGTGATCAGGTTAATTGCTTCCCAACAAATTTCGGTAAATTTACCAAAACTTTTTCACAGTGCAACTATGTGGTGTGCCTGAGGGATGGATGTTTTTTAGGATACCAATATTTTTGTATACAATTTATCGCTCATCCCTAGTTTGATAAAACAATTCTATCAAAAGTTACACGAAATTTTATATAACAGGAAATTTTCTTCGTTCCTTTTGACGAACTATCCTATCTCGTTGATATACAATCCTCGTAAAAGTGAGGGAAAAGTCCATCAAATTGGATTCAAGACTTCTCCATCCATAGATCAATTTCGTACTTATTTTCTAAAGTATATTTGATGTTTGACTTTACAGTCTCGATTCAAATTTTCACATAAATATTCATTACCCTGTGAGAAAAAGTAGTCAAAATGATCGCAGAATGATGTTTCTTTGACTAAAAATTACCCTGGTTAAAAAACGCCATTGATTCTCGCCAAATCTCATTGAATCTTGTACAACGTTCCGACCAAATCCCATTAAATTTCATGTCATCAGATTCTATGGATTTTTTTAACCAGGGTAGTTATATTATTCTCTAATCATATTGAATGAAAAATTGATTGTTTCCAGGCTTTTGGTTTCTCAACTATATTTAGTGGAAAAAAAGTGCGTGATAAATCATTTCTGAACAGAGCAATATTACTCGATCAGAAATAAAATATTCCCAATTTTCATCCATTAAAACAAAGATGATAAACTATATCACATAGACACAAAAGATCCAAGCCTGAAAGCAAATTCCTTCACAATTATATCAAGATCAATTAATTGATCCATTGATTACAGCTGTAGGGAGAAGAAACAATCATCTTCACAAATTTCTAGGTCAATTCTTTACTTACTTTGACGAAAGGAAAAGAAAACAAAGAGAACTGGAAGATAGTGATTGAAAGTTAAGGATGTCAATGGACTTCTTTGAGATGTTGAAAGGACTCAGTTACGAAACTGATGTCACGGGAACTGACCTCTGTCTGAAAATTCAATTTTAAAAGATAGATAGGATCTTGTCTCCTCTTTACGATCCGATACGATCGTATATGATATGTGAATTATATTTTTATTGTCTACGAACATCTGAAACACGTGACATAAATGTCCAATATCTGTAAACGTGTTAACACTCATAAACACAATGTCAATTATACCAAGTTCAACAGTGATCAAGCAAGTTCACGAGCGCACAGTTTTCCAACATGAATAAAACGGTCATCGGCAATGCGCGAAGGATATATCAATCGATACAAATCACACCGGAGAAGAAAACGAGAAAATACGTGACAACGTGACGACGACGCCCGGCATAGCGCAGCGTGGCGCTTCCGCGGCAGACTGGCGGGAAACTGACACGGGAGTCAAACATATCTGGGGCCGTCCGTTCTTCAGGAATGGATCTACCGTTTCTGGGACCTAGGTTTTTATCATATCTACATGGATCATCATTTTCTTTTTCAATTTTTCTTTCTTATTGGTTCTTCATAAAATACCCACTGCGTCAAATGCACAATGGATAAAAACCCAGAAAACACGAAAGCACATTTTCAAAAACGTACTCAAACTTGAAGTTTGCAAGTTGTCATTTCGAAAAATGAAAAAGAAACGTTCTGCAAGTGTCATGTGACTTTGTTGATATTTAGAAAATACCCGATCAAACAAAACCTCGAGGGATCCCTCATAGGAACCCTTGAGAGTTCCCAGATAGGATCCCATAAGGGTTCCCCTGGGAATTTGGCACAAAAATTTTTTGCCTGGGAACCCTTGTGGAACTTTATATAAGACATTGTATTCAACATAGAATCTTATAATTGGTCGAAATTTCTTGAAATTTTATGCTTTCCGTATATACTTGTGAAATAAATTTTCAATTTACCCAACTGTGAATAAAATTAATGTATATATAATTGAAATTAGAATTTCTAAAATATTAAAATGAACAAATTATAAGAGGATATGTGCAATTATTCATCTTTGAAATTATAACCCCATTCAAACATGAGGGGTATCTCTAGTTTCTCTATTTCCACAGGGAAATGGATTAAATATTTCCATCATCAAAATTCAGGGCAGCGTTATGATATTAGAGTTTACCTCAGATGAAATCAATATCGATAATGTCAGATCACTGCAATTTTTATTAAATCCTTATAATCAAACTGTATTTTTTCAAATTAAAACTACGAATATATATTTTATATTTATCAACATATTTAATTTCAAGTATTTGTTTTTACAATACAAAAGTACGTTAAATGAAAATGTATGTTAAGCTGTACCATTGGATTTTATACATTTTAAACTTTATTCACATGAATTCAGAAAAATTAGACACATGAACATGAATTACTCTGCACCACTGAAAATTGCTGTCAGATCCATTCAAAAAATAGTTGCCAGAGTTATCAAAAAGATATCAATTATTGGTAAACTAATGTTACACATTTTTGGAGAATATTTCAGTATCAAAAGAGATCACTGGGCCACTGCTGCAAACAGTATTCGTCCACCATTGTTCATACTGATCAAAATCATCTAAGTTCTTATTGGGGGAGATTTGATATGAGTATTTAGAATGAAACGGTTCAAAAACACTTTATGTAGGATCTTACATGATCTCCCACGTGGGATCCCATAAGGGTTCCCAGATGGGTCTTGGTCATAATTTTTTTGCCAAATTCCCAGGGGAACCCTTATGGGGAACCCTCGAGGGTTCCTATAAGGGATCCCTTGAGGTTTTTTTTTGATCGGGTACTATAGAATATAAGTAAACTGTGTCTAACCTCTAGAAAATGTTTATTTATTATTTGATTAGTAATCAAAAGGATGATAAATAAACCTCAATTGAATGAATGATTGGAATTTTAATTACATGGATGTTTTGAGAAATTCATGATACTTTTTAACATCGTTGATCTCGAATTTGTCAATCAATCGAAAACGGAAATTGATTTTCGTTCTAGTGAGTTAAAGGCAAACTTGATGAAGAAGAATTTGCACAGAAATCTGGTTACTGCAATTTTGTTATCACTTGGATATCATTTCTAACCGCCTCTCATAGAGGATCAGAAATCATTTCTCAAGAGGAACAGTTTTTTATATTATAATTTCAAAACGTACAGCATACATGGCAGCTTATACAATGAATGAGATTTGTTACAACCATTTGTATTATTAATTCACTTATTATCATTGTTGCTTCATATTATTTTGTCAACTCTATTTGAAATGCTTGTTAAAATCTGTTAGGAAATTTAATAGGGATCTTTTGATAAACATTAGATACTTTTTACATGAAAAAGGTTCGATCTTTTTCCAGGATCCCCATCACTATGATCGGGACTTTGATCGGTTTTTATCATGAGAAATCCGGTCAAAATCTGACGAATCTTTCACCCGTATCTGAGCGCGTCTAACTGTCCTTTTAAATCCGGTTAGAATCTGTTGAAAAATATTTCCTGTCAGTGCTCAATTGGATTGTCCCAGACACAAGTATCAAGCAGAAACGGTTGAAGAATTTTTGTCAATTTCCAACCAGTGATGGAGATGTTTGAAAGACAACGATCCTTTTTTGGGTAAAGGATACACTGTTAGAAAAATCTGTTTGGAATTTAATGTAAAAAGTTTGGAAGCAATTAACACACACAATTGTGTATTAATTTTCAAACATTTTTGTATCCCCAAAATAATAGACAGAATTTTGAAATTCAAGCCACAAGATTATAAAAATCGATGTAAAAAAATGCATGAATTTTCAACACTATATTACTTAATTTCCAAAATTCCTCCCAAATATTTCATCATGTTTTGTTACAAAATTAATACAAAAAATTCTGAAAATGAAAATACATATATGAACGAATTATTAGAACTGCGTGATTTGATTTCACAATTAGTGATGTTGATTTTACAACAAGTAATTTTCCCTACAAAAATTCACTTCGAAAGGGTAGACCACGATTGTCCCGAAATTTCCTGATTTATTGAAAACTAGTACACGGGAAGAAGAAAATAGCACTGGTTACTGTCCATAACAGCAATCAGTTGAAAAACAAATGAAAACACGCTTGAATGATAGAGGTTAGCGCGATCACAGTGATGGGTACTGCAGTGAAATTCGTCAATGCTGCTTGGACATTAACGGTTACTGGGAGACGCAGTAATGAACGGCGTGAATTGGATTTTTCATTTTTTTTCAATGAATTACTGCGATTCACAGTAGCCATTGCTGTTTTCTTTTTTCCGTGTACTTTCTGGTCATTTCTCAAAATCTACTAGTTTTCAACAGATCGGGGAATTTCAGGTTCACACACTTTCGGGATGATCGCATATATCGGGATATGAATTTTCATAAACTGTGGTGAATATCAGAAACTTTGTTTGAAATTTGAGAAATATGTGATTGATTTTCCAATATTCAAATAAATACAGAAATTCAATATCTACAGTTATGAATTTTCACAAACTGTTATGAATTTCAAAACTTTTGTTTGAAGTTCATGAAATATGTGATTGATTTTTCAACATCCAAATGTGGAATACAATTCATATAGTGCCCTTGAAAATTAATGTACTTTTTTCTATGAACGTGTATTAAATTCACAAACATTTTCAACAGTGTATATAATTTTTATAGATTTCAATAAAAGTTCGATATTTTTTATATAAAAGTAAATTCCAAAATTTGGAATATCAGACAAAAGTAGATAACAAATCTGCGAGTTTTTGATCGCATTTCCCATAACAAAAGCCGATGAAAGTCGAATAGAAATTTTCTGATAAGTTTTAACAGGCATTTTATGGTCAGTGCACCAGCGAATGAAGGATTAAGAATACGTCGCTATAAACTGCTACTTTTTTCAAATAAAATTCATAAAATCACTCATTTTTGTGTTTTACATAAACTGAGGAAGCTTACAGTATCATAATTATCATTATTCATTGAAATATGTAGATTTTTCCAATTCACCAGTGAATGAACAGCTTGGAAAATTTATTGTATAACGAATATTAATATCTCTCATACTAACATTTTCTTGGGTTGAATTAACTTCAAATTATTTTTGAATACGTTTTGCGGGCAGTGTTCATTCACCAGTGCCTGTTCACTCACTGGTGCACTCACCCTAAGCAGGGAAATAAACAATCTTCACTGTGAATTGAAATAACAAATTCATTTCGTCGTTATAATCCGAGGGGAAAAATTATCAAAATTATATATAATTTATATATAATTCGATATAGGTAATATATAATTTTGATAAGTTTCTCATGAGGAATCAATAGTTCTCAGCAATGAGTGATAAATAATAGTAATAAAACAATATTCCATTCAACTGATAACATTAACAATGCAGATGTAAACTACACTAAGGAAACTGGAAGTTCACTGAGTCTTGGTACTGAAAAATGTCGATACATTCATTTTTCAGCGCATTAACTGAACTTTCATAGTCTTCGTGCTGCAAAATTCCAGTGCACGTGATGTCCTATTTCTACAAATGTAGTAGGGTTTTCGGTTCAATGTGCTGGTTAATAACTTTCAGTAAAATTATTTCACAGCCTAGGAATGGACAATACTTATCGAGAACGCTTGGTTTCTATAAAATCTAAATCTAGTTTCTATACATTTTCATAAAATTTTGACAAAAACTTGATACATATTTTATGTTGCTGAAGTTGGAATCGTTTATTGACACGAATTAATAATCGAATAACGAGACACTCAGACTCAACCCTAGTTAAAGACCCAAAATCTCGCAGCAAATTCTTTAAACGATGTTTTCAATTTCGAAGAGTTAACTCGAGAAAATAAATAACAATGGTTTATCAAATTTTGTGAATTTGAATTCTCGTTTCGTTGATATAAGCGATTCAAACTTCTCAAACACCATATTTTATACAGAAGTACCCACCCAGCACAGTTTGCTACCGCATCATAACTACAATGTAACCCAAGATCATACGCAATATCGATCTACGATGCATATATTTTGAAATCAAAAGGTCATAAGAATTGCTTGCAACCACCATGTAACCAACCCAAAAATGTCATGTTACAGTGACGTTGCAACTACTTTTCATGAGTGTGAAATTACACGTTACCTGCACGGAGAAAAATAAGATTTTACAAATTACTACATTCCTGCTGAATTGGCAGGATAAGAGAAAATATCACCGTTATTGATATAGAAGTGCAATAAAAATGTGTAATTTATCATGCAGAAGTTTGCACGCTCGTACTAAAGAATATTTTGTTAATCATTCATTTTTACTACACTGTCTATCAATAACAATGATATTTTCTCATATCCTGCCAGTTTGGTAGAAATGTAGTAATTTTGGAAAATTTATTTTTCTCCGTGTGTCCATTGCATGTAACTTCCAAGTTACATTTTAATCGTGATACGATTACAAACTGTGTTGCGTGGGTATCGATAATATCGATATTGCCCATCCCTGATGTGACCTTGATTTCCTGAATGTATTGTCCCTTTGATTACTAAAAATTACGAAATGTCAACAAGTTGTGAATACTTCCCATTGAACGTAAATTTAAATTGTTAGAATGCTTCCGAAGAGTTTTATGAACATTTCGAAATTTTTTTGCAAACTTTTCCCCAGTACTTGAAAATATTGTTTGAACCTTCTACAAAAATCCGTATACTATCTAGGAATCAATGAGTATTCGATTTATCATTTTTTTATCGATTATTTCCACTGAGCTTTAAGGATTAAAAAGGAAGTAAAAGAATTTTACATGTAACCACCACGTAACGAACACCAAAATTTTGCGTTTTGGTAGTGAATTTAGAAGTTACATGTAATGAACAAGTCACATTGCATAAGATCTTGAAATTACATTGCACACTGTTGAAAATTTCTTGAATTATCATTCATTCTTCAAGTACCCTTGTAAATGAAATTTTTAATCCTGGTGATCGAATTGGGAATTCAATCATATGCAATTGAATTTTCAACTTTTGCTATATTATATCACCTACAATAGAACAGTGTGGTGATTGAATTTTCATTCAAATGTAATTGAAATTTCAAAAACTTTTTCAATCACGTGAGTGGAAATTGCTTCCATCACATGTAATTGAAGCTTCATGCAGAAATTTCTAACAGTGATACCCGAAGAGAACATGAAGCTTCAGCGAACGTTCAGATTAGATCTGTATAGATCGGATCGAAGGTTCATGAAAGCTAACTTTTAGATTCACAAACGTTTGACAAAGGCTCTACGGACGTTGAAATATCCGCCTCGGAATACGTTCAGGAAACATAGATGGAACGTTCTCTGAAGGTTCATCGAAGGTTTGAGGAAGCTCCACAAAAATATCTATACTTATATTGATTTTGATCAATTTATACGAAGATTAAATGAATTAATAAACATAAATTATTATAAATTAATCTAAGTATAGATATTTTTGTGAAGCTTCGTCAAACCTTCGATGAACCTTCAGCGAACGTTCCATCTATGTTTCCTGAACGTATTTCGAGGTGGACATTTCAACGTCCGTAGAACCTTCGTCAAACGTTTGTGAATCTAAAAGTTAGCTCTAATGAACCTTTGGCCCGATCTATACACATCTGATCTGAACGTTCGCTGAAGCTTCATGTTCTCTTCGGGTTATGACATTCTTTTTATCTTACAAGGATTGGAATTCAGGTGATTATAATGATCCCAGAGAACAATTCTTCGACCAACATTGGAAACTCTCATAATGTTATTTGGAAGATGTAGAAATGATTTCTGATGCGTTGATTCCTGCGACCTTTCTGACCCAAGTGCAAATAGTCCAGTGATTGACTCGTAATGTAACGCTGCAATAACCAAAAACGAGCCTATCGACAAGACACTAACGAAGCCCTTGTGAGGACGCTAGTTTTTGGCTAGTACAGCGTTACTTTACAAAACAATCACTAGATCTTTTTTACTTGGGGAAGTCTTCTTAAGAAGCTGCCAGCGTCGATATAAAACCTCTTTTTCTATCTTATAATTCCGTCTTTTTCTAACCAATGATGCGAGTTACCGATGTTAGTATTCCCTCACTGTAAAAAGAAAGTCTTAATCTGGTGGCATCTTAATTTCAGACAATGCTTTTTCCATTGTGTCGGCGATTGTTTTTTCGGCTTAATTTGTTTGCATCATAGATTCAGCCATGAAATGAGCTGAATTTGAGACTTTCTTTTTACAGTGCTTAAGAATTCTAAATGATATTTCAAAGTTATCCATGATATTTTTTACTCTCTCTGAGAACTCTTGAGAAAGACATCAAAAAGATGGCACAAATCGACGCATTAGAGATCATTTCGACATCTTTTAGATCACATTACCCGGGAAAAAATGAATTAGATCTGAAGAGATCAAATTAGATCTAATTGCATCTCTTTTGATCAAAAAAATGGAATGCGGTAGATCTGCTGAGATCTAAATGATGTATCTATTTGGATAACAATAGATCTACTCAGATCTAAGCAGATCTACGTGGATCAGAATAAAAAAAACTGTGAACTGACGTAGATCAATTTGAATCTGAATAGATAAATTTAGATCTAGATAGGTCTATTTAGATCTACAGAGATCTAAATACAAAAGGAGCTTTGATTTGTACTGAGGTGTGCGTAGATCTATCTATATCTATTTAGATCCAGAGAGATCTACCGCATTCCATTTTTTGGATCTAAAAAGATCAAATTAGATCTCATTAGATCTAATCCATTTTTTCTCGGGTATGAAGGTTTCGAATGAATGTTTACTGGGATTAGAATCATAAGATTCCATCAGATATTTCTATTTCATTGTTAATTTGTTTCTCATGATCCCGAGTAGCAACAGAATTTCAAAGTATATACGAAACAGAAACGTTCTAAGAATGTACGAATGAGGTACGAAGAACATACGATGAACGTTCATAGAATAGTCGAATCAAACCGTTTTAAATATACTTAGAACGTACATAGTACATTCGGAATGTACGATATTCATTCAATCGACGTTCGATTGACGTACGTATATTCGATTACATACTATACGTTCGATGGATACCCAAGCAGCACCAGAATATACTATGAACGTTCGTCGAATATTCGGAATATGTTCTATGCACACTCGAATGAGACCGTTTCATAGGTGCTATGCATATTCATCGAACGTATGTAATCGAATATACGATGGGACGTCAATTGAACGTCGATTGAAGGAACATCGTACATTTCGAATGTACTATGTAGCTTCTAAGTATATTTGAAACAGTCTCATTTGAACATTCTATGAACGTTCACCATATGTTCTCCGTATCTCATTCGTACATTCTACGAACGTTTCTATTTCGTATATACTTTGAACTTCTGTTGCTGCTTGGGAATATGTGAATCCAACAATAACGATGGACTATCTTGACAGAATCGATACTTTTTTATAAATTTTGTATCTCAGCGGGTAGCTTCCCGCTTTGCCCCTCGCTGAGTAAGCCCATGGCTGAAAGTCTGAAAATTATGTGAAAAAATTAGGCCAGCTAGATCTAAGCTAGACATGAATTGAATTACCGAATTGA
Organism: Gonatopus flavifemur; assembly: GCA_018340375.1. Classification (NCBI taxonomy): domain Eukaryota; kingdom Metazoa; phylum Arthropoda; class Insecta; order Hymenoptera; family Dryinidae; genus Gonatopus; species Gonatopus flavifemur. The sequence continues at coordinate 55,077,164 of JAFFJZ010000001.1, forward strand.
CCCTAGTGAAAATGACATCGTGCAGGATGCATAATCTGGAGCAATTCTACGCTCCAAATGTTCTAATTTACGTTCAGTACACGATCCCTCAACTATAATTTATACTTTCACTACATGCTTTGCACGATTTCTTTTTACTAAGAGAATAATCGATTATGCGAGTGACCTTTGATTTAGTGCATCTGGGAGTAGGCAACCACTGCTCATCCCTTCCCAAGCAGCAACAGAATTTCAAAGTATATACGAAATAGAAACGTTCGTAGAATGTACAAAAGAGATACGAAGAACATATAATGAACGTTCCTAGAATATTCGAATGAGACTGTTTTAAATGTACTTAGAACGTACATAGTACATCCGAAATGTACGATATTCATTCAATCGACGTTCGATTGACGTACCGTCGTATATTCGATTACATACGTTCGATGAATATGCATAGCACCTATGAAACAGTCTCATTGGAATGTGCATAGAACATAATTCGAATATTCGAAGGACGTTCATAGTATATTCTGATGCTACTTGGGTTATCACGTTTGAGGGTTTAAAATCATCCAGCCCCTCAGACGTGATTGCCTATACAGTTGCCTATTTTCAGGTGCACGAAACGTAAGGTTACACGCATAACCGATTACACTAGCCAACAGCCAATTTATAACAGTCCAAATGATGATTTGTCTTCACTGAATGGCGGGGGAAGGGGCTGAATTCAAATATGTAGCCGAAATTTATTTATGACGTCGAGCTTATGTATAGTGTTTTTATACAGGGTATAAAATAATTTGCGAACTGGATTCCACGAGTGTATTCTGCAAACAAAATACAGTAATTTCCCGTTTGGAAAATTTTTTTGAAGGCTTGGTTTTCAAGATATGAGCGGTTTTAGATGTTTTTTTTGAATCCGAATCATTCAAAAGCATTGTGTCTAACATTTTTGAGCGTGACACCTCAATTTTGAATTTCGAAGAAACATTTTTTCTCAGTCGGCAACACAAATTGTTTTTTCGAAATTCAAAATTCGGGCGATGTACCGCGATGGATAAGAGATTGAATATTGATTCCTGAAAATTTCGTACTTTTTCATGGATTCAGTTCAGAGTATTCTTGCCAAGAAAATGTTTACTCAGTCGGTACGCTTGTCTGGTGGGTTGCATCTGCGGGAATCGCTGGAATCCCCTTAATGGTAGTATGCAACCTGCCCGACTGCTTGTCATTGACTGGAAACTACAGGTTCCTAGTGAAGTTACTAAAAATTACTAGTCCTCCGCCAATGATAGCAGAGTCGGGCATGTTGGGATGGGGGCCAATTTAACGAAAAACCAAATCAACGAAAAGTTGGCTGAAAAGAGAGATACGTCACACTCTCTCTTTTCAAACACTGATTTCGTTGATTTGTCTTTTCATTGATTTGGCCCCCATCCGCATGTTGCATACTACCACTGCATTGAACTTAATATCATACTGGAATGAGCACTCTCCGCTTTCTCTATAGTATCGGCCGGTCAGAGGGAGAGATCAATATGTTGGGAGATGGTATCTGCTTTTAATATATGTATTTTAAAGAGAGAAAGTGAAATGTAAATTGGGTGAGACTACTCTTGGTGTACCGTGAGTGTAAATTCGGTGTGAAATGGGTAGAAATTCGGTATATCCGTATTCCAACTGGGGATTGGTTGGATGGTTTTCTGGTGCCCCCCCCCCCCCAGTGAAACAGCTTCCGGTATTTTCTCAGTGAAAATAGAGTGTCAATTCGGTGGGAACTCGGTGTATCGGTACCCAACCATAGGATGCTGGAGGTTGTTTGTTGGTGTAAATTGAGTGAGACTGCTCTTGGTGTACCGTGAGTGTAAGTGTGGTGTGCATTCGGTAGAAATTCGGTGTACCCGTATTTCGACTGGGAATTGGTTGGGCGGTTAATTTGATGGCAACTCGGATTATCGGTACCCGACCGCAAAATACTGGCGCTGGCTTTTCGGTGTAAATTGGGGGAGATAGCTCTCGGTGTACTGTGGGTGTAAATTCGGTATGAATTTGGTAGAAGTTCAGTGCATCCGTGGTCCGACTGATTGGTTGGGTGGTTTTTCAGTGTACCCCGAGTGGAAAATGTTCAGGGGTTTTTGGAGGGAAAATTGAGTGTTAATTCGGTGGAAAATCAGTGTATTGGTACCCATCTACAAAATACTGGAGATTGTTTGTCGGTGTAAATCGGGTGAGATGGCTCTCGGCGTACTGTGGGTGTAAATTTGGTGTGAATCCGGTAGAAATTCGGTGCAACCGAATGCCGACTGGGGATTCGTTGGGTGGTTTCTCGGCGTACCCCGAGTTAGACGGGTGTAGGCGTTTTTCTTTCAGTGAAAATTGAGTGTTATTTGATGGAAAGCCGGTGTATCGGTTCCAATCCAGTGGACACTCGATGTTCCGGTATCCAACCACAAAATACTGGAGGTTGTTTTTTGGTGTGAATCGGGTGAGATAGCTCTCGGTATACTGTGAGTGTAAATTCGGTGTGAATTCGGTGACCTATGTTTCGATTCACATCAAGTAGAGATGTTTTCCGGTGTAAACAAAGTGGAATTATGGTGTATACTCTTTATTTTTCCGATTTCTTGTTGATGTACGATGAGTTGATATTGAGTGTGGGTTGGGTGTTGATTCAGTGGGATTTCGGTGTACCTGTGTTTTGATTCAAATCATCTGCACAGATCTTTTGTCGTGAACCAGGTGAAATTGGGTGGATATTTCCTACTTTCCGAATCTTCTGTTTGGTGTTCGCTCAGTGGAGATTCAGTGTAAAATGGGTGTGAATTCAGTGGGAATTCGGTGTACCTATGTTCCGATTGACATCAAGTACGGATGCTTCTCGGTGTAAACAAGATGAAATTATGGTGTATACTCTTCATTTCTTGGATTTCTTATTGGTGTACGATGGGTAAAAATTGAGTGTGGATTTGGTGTAACTGTTGAGTGTAAAAAATTCACAAGTACACCGTGTTTTCAGGGTGTAAATTCGCCGAAATACCGAAATACCTCCGACTTTACACTCAATTTACACTTACACCCCATTTACACCAAAAAAAAACAGTGTAACGTTTCCGCCAGGGATCCTAAGCAGCAACAGAATTTCAAAGTATATACGAAGTAGAAACGTTCGTAGAATGTACGGATGAGATACGAAGAACATATAATGAATGTTCATAGAATGTTCGAATGAGACTGTTTTAAATATACTTAGAACGTACGCAGTACATTCGAAATCTACGATATACATTCAATCGACGTTCAATTGACGTGCTGTCGTTGATTCGGTTACATACGTTCGATAAATATGCATAGCACCTATAGAACGGTCTCATTCGAATGTGCATAGAACATATTTCGAATATTCGAAGAACGTTCATAGTATATTCTGGTGCTGCTTGGGATTAGTCGGGTCAACTGTCATTGGGGTTTAAGGTCGTTCGGGTTATAATCCGGTCGGGCTAACGCTAGTCGGGTTCAAGTGTCATTCGGACTTATTACTAGTCGGGTTTATCGCATACTACCTTTTGCGTCTTAGTGCACTTCTGTCCCTACTCCTTAAGGGCACACCCCTTAGAGCATATACTACTGGAGCGAGCTAAGGTTACGGAGAAGTGTGGTCAGTTTGTATTAAAGATAGAATGAGAATTCCGACTTTTAGGCAGTGCTATCTTTGTTTAAATCTCATTGGATAAAAAGAGAGACAACTGCCTATAATTCGGATCTCTCTCTCTCTCTCTATCAATTCAACCACACTTATGTCTATTGAAATCATAGGCAATGCTCGCTCCAGTAGTATACCTTGATAACACACGAAGAATCCTTTCTCAAAAACAAGAATGAAATTCTTCAAGAACTCTTATCGAACTAATGAATTCATAAAGAGCTCTGGAGGGGTTCAATGTTTGGGACATTAACGAGTTCTTTGAGAATGCTGAAAATATTGTTTTAATACTCTCAAAGAACTCGTTAATGTCCCAAAAATTGAACTCTTCCAGACTCCTTTACGAATTCATTAGTTCGAAAAGAGTTCTTGAAGAATTCTATTCTTGTTTTTGAAAAAGAATTCTTCGTGTGTTATCTGGGTATGCTCTAAGGCACACCCAATCGCACCTCTCTCTTTGTCCACGCGATTGCATTGCCACGCTCACTCCAGTATTACCTCGGGTACTCATGCTAGCGACTGTCGCGCGCGACATCATTAGAAGAAAGAAGAGATCCGAGTTGAAAAAAACATCTTCCCTCTTTTTTCTTCTAATTATGTCACGCGCAACAGTCGCTGGCATAAGTCTCCGGCCTTAGACTCAATGGGTGTTTCCGACAGCTGCTGCACACAGTGTGCACATTGCTCGAAACGGTGCTCAATTCAGTTCATGCTGTCATTTGATTGGTCCGAAATAAAAATTTTTGAGAATTGAGCACCGCTTCGCGCACTGTGCACGCTGTGCAGCAGCTGTCGGAAACGACCAATGGGTCTGCCCCTTTATAACACTCCATCATCCAATGACCGACCCTGATGAACGAATTTTTTGTAAATGCACCTTAACGTATAGTTGCGGTCAATGATTCTTAATTTTTTTTGCACACTCCATCAAGAACCTTGAGAAAGTAGTGTGACAATAAACAACAAATCCGTTTTTATACTCACTAAATGTTTTTTTTATTTTTCTCAATATATGGCCGAGAATAATACCTCAAGTGCCTTGGCTGAAGTCGATCGGTGTTGTTTTGATTTTTATTCGTGTTTTTTTCCCATGTTTTTCCAGAAAATAGAATACATAAAAAACGATATGAAGTTTGTAGTGTCATTTTTTTATAAATGAATCTCTCGTAGGATCAGCCTTCGCGGAAGGCAGTCATGTAATAATTTCCCCTTCATTTCACTACAATTTATCAAAAAAACCTGTTATTATTCACATCAGCTAAAATGGATTCTGCTGGCCAAAGTCAAAATCAAGTAAACAGTGGAGTTGTTGATAGTTCTGAAACCAAAGGAAGGTCCATATCTGATTATTATCAATGTTTATTCATTTTCACAATTTTATATTATTTCAAAAGTCACGATTCTTTGTTTTTTCATATTACTACATAAGTAGCTCTATAGTTGTTACAAGAATCAGATATATCAATACAAATTCACATTTGACAAGAAAATGAATCATTGTTCTGATTAAAATCATCAACTATGTTTTTCAAAAATTTGCTTATGAACTTTATGATCAATTATCATAATTTGATCAGCATAGACCTTATCCTATCTACGCAAGTGAAGTCTTACATCTAAAAATGAAAAAAATGTCTGTGATAAATTTGTTAACTATCGAGTAATCCTAAAAGACAGTTCAGAGTTATGTCATATTTGTGCGCAGAAATATTGTAACTGCAAATATATGCATTGGTTCAAATTCCAATCACTCACAATGGATACATATTACAACTATAGACCACTTTTCAAGATCAAAGAAAATTGAATTGTCTTTCAAGAATAAATTTTTATGTAATTGAATATTAAAGTAGAATATTCTTTTAATTTCAATTTTATTGTTTCAGTTGTCTTCTATTGCGATGTGCCAGTCAAAATTCTTTGGATGAGAGTTCACAAAAACATGTGCCTCGTGAAAGCGGCAGAGACAAACCTCCATACAGAAATCATCATCATACGAATCGAGCTTTCGATGTTATCAATGCAATGAGAAAGTAAATTGAATTTTTTTAATAAATCGCCTCATATATGATCACCAACTAATGACCGTTAATAATTAACCCTGTTGATTGAAAATTTCTATTCAATGATCCTCTTTTACGTGTCATAAAATATGAAGTTCGAGTATTCTAATCAAATATACTATTTCAATTCCTCAGAAAAAATTTGTTGTGCGATGTGATTCTGGTAGCCGACGGAGGAATGGAAGTACCTGCCCATAAAATGGTCTTAGCTGCGTGTAGTCCATACTTTTATGCCATGTTTACCAGTTTCGAAGAACGAGATCAACAAAGAATTACTCTCCAAGGAGTTGATTATTCTGCTCTAGAATTGTTGGTGGAATATGTGTATACCGCAGAAGTTCACGTAACCGAAGATAACGTACAAGTACTTCTTCCAGCTGCAAATCTCTTGCAGTTAACTGACGTACGAGATGCGTGCTGTGACTTTTTACAAGCACAACTTCATCCTTCTAATTGTCTTGGGATTCGTGCTTTTGCGGATCTACATGGATGTTTAGAACTGTTAACCCACGCAGACAGTTATATAGAACAACACTTTTCGTGAGTTTATCCGCATTATCTTTCTAAATTAAACCTATCATTTTTTTATATGATTCTGAAATTTTGTTTTCTGAACAGAGAAGTGGTAGATGGTGAAGAGTTTTTAACATTAACACCCCAGCAAGTGGCCAAATTGATATGTAGCGATCGCTTAATGGTTCCTTCGGAAGAAAAAGTTTTTGAATGTGTCATATCTTGGGTTCATCATGACTTAGAAAGCAGACAAACTCACTTAGCCCAATTGATGGAACACGTACGATTACCTTTGCTCTCGCAAGAATACCTGGTGCAGAGAGTCGAAGAAGAACCTCTTCTTAAAGCAAATTTACAATGTGAGGCATATTCATGATAAAGTTCAATGAACGTTGATGAAACAATATATATTTTTACACATTTTGTATATCATTATTTTCACAGGTAAAGATTACTTAATAGAAGCATTGAAATACCATTTACTTAAAGGCGAACAGAAATCTTTGTTCAAATCCCCGCGAATTAAACCCAGACAACCACGAGGATTACCGAAAGTATTACTCGTTGTTGGCGGGCAAGCCCCAAAAGCTATAAGAAGCGTCGAATGTTATGATTTTAAAGAAGAAAAATGGTATCAAGTATCCGAGTTACCAACGCGTCGTTGTAGAGCAGGTAAATATCTATTCAATTCTGTTTTATGAATTATTATACATGTAAATTTGAAATGATCAATGTAATTTCAGGACTTTCAGTGCTTGGAGGTAGAGTTTATGCCGTAGGGGGTTTTAATGGGTCTTTAAGAGTACGTACCGTTGATATATACGATGCAGCCGCTGATCAGTGGTCCCCTTGTCCAGAAATGGCAGCAAGACGGTCGACTCTAGGTGTTGCTGTGCTAGGCAATTGTATTTACGCGGTATATATTTCAATTTATTCATTAAGATATGAATTATTCAAAAATTCATAACGTATTGTACAATGAAATTGAATTGTCAGGTTGGTGGATTTGATGGGTCCACTGGATTGAATTCCGCTGAGGTTTATGATCCAAGAACTCATGAATGGAGACTGATAGCTCCCATGTCGACTAGGCGTAGCAGTGTTGGCGTTGGAGTGGTTAAAGGACTTTTGTATGCTGTAAGATATTATTCAAAACGTATCTCAAATAAACAAAATTGCAATCCAAGTATCAATTCAAAAGCAAACTCTCTTCAGGTTGGGGGATACGATGGAGCGTCACGACAGTGTCTTTCCAGTGTGGAATGTTATAATCCTGAAAAAGATCAATGGGAACCAGTACCTGAAATGTCGGCACGTCGTAGTGGTGCTGGCGTAGGTGTTTTAGATGGAATATTATACGCCGTCGGGGGACACGACGGGCCTTCGGTTAGAAAGACCGTCGAAGCGTTTAATCCTGATACCAATCAATGGACCCCGGTTAGCGACATGGCTCTTTGTCGTAGAAATGCAGGTAAAGAATTAATTTTCAATCGATATGGTTTAAAATAATAAGAGTAACGCAATTTAATATTCGTTTATAACTTTCAGGTGTGGTCGCATTGAATGGACTTTTATACGTCGTTGGAGGCGATGATGGTTCATCAAGTTTATCATCGGTAGAAGTTTATTCTCCAAGGACCGATACTTGGACAACATTGCCAACTTCCATGGGTATCGGTCGTAGTTACGCTGGAGTGGCTATAATCGATAAACCGATGACATCGACAATGACGATGTGAGGTTTACAAGCCGCTGGGCATGTTACTGAACAAAATACGGATCCGGGTGTTGACGAATCATCACGAGAAGCCGGGCCCAGCGGTATACAGGTACAAAATTCTGATCAACATCGCGGCGCCGGGGTAGGTGGAGCGGGAGTAGGAAGTCACGATTGTCAAGGACCACGTTGTGTTTGTCAAAGATACGAAAATGGTGAGTTAGCTGTAGTTGTAATGAATCAAGGAAGAAATCTTAATCCGGAGGATAATTATCAAAACATAGCTGGTCGTCCACGAAATTTAGCCAACCGACCGTCTGTGGTGAATATTAATCCTAATTATCAGAATCCAATAGATTTAATACATAATTATAATCGTAATGGAGGTAACAACGGTAACAGATTACGGCAAGAAGCAGAGGAAAACATATATGAGAGATTAGACAATGACGAAGACGATGAAGAAGACGCGGGATTAGCCATCGCACGAAATAATAGAAATCACGATCACACGTATGAAAGAATCGACGATCTACGTTCACGAATTTCTCGAGCACATTTTGCCCACGAAATGGAATCAAGAAATTCGGTTCAGTACGATCGCCCGAGGCAAAATATTTATTTAGATCCTTCTCGAATTTGTCCAGTTGATATTTTAGGTAGACTCGGACGGAATTGTTTCTCCAGTGAAAATATAGCTAGCGCTTCATCTTCTTCCTCTATCAGATCGGGTTATCCTATTTACAATTGCGCAAGATATTACGTTTGTCATCGTTGTTACTACTTACGCAACAGAGCACGTTATCAGAATCCTCGGCATTATCAAATGTATCAAACTCCAAGGAATTGTACATGTCCATTTTGTCGCGGAGAGTCTCCAGCTTACGTTAAATTACGTTTGCCCGACATTTCGAAAAGAAAAGATTGTCATCATCGGAATGCCATGAATTGTAGTTTTTGCTCAAAGAAAGGTCTGAATATTCATATGAACAGGAATTTGGATTGGGTTAACAGAATAGGATCTTCGGTCGACAATCCACTTTACGCTACGATTCACATTGGTAGAGTGGATCGAGCGTGTTCGAATTCTATTGACTCCTCCGGTCCTTCGACTTCCAATGAACCTTCATCCGTTTGCAGATTGAGTCATCCCGTGGCCGATAGACGTCGTCACACTTGTGACGATTCTTGCATTAGAAATCCTAGCGGTAGTCTCGCTGGTATCTGTCAATTCGTTGGTCGGTGTGAAAGAACAGAATGTAATCATGGGAGATTGCATTTCGTGCATTGGTGGTTCCTCAATAAATGGCTTCCCTCTTGGAATTCTTTCAATTCTGAGAGGAATATCGATGCCGTCCCTGTTGTGGAAGAACCACAAGAAAGCGACAGCGATGATTATTAAATCGAAAATCTGTGAGGTTGCTCGAATTCCATTACTCGAAAATTCAAAAGATATTTCAAATCTTCGTAATTCAAGTAACACATCGCGTTGCTGGAAAAACAGTCTTTATTTCAAAATATTTGTAGACTTTCATATGAAAATGTACTCTCTGTAAACAGTTGAAAGGTTTTATTGTGAAATTTCAATCTTGAGCATTAAGAAAGGATGAAAATTCCGCATCAACAACATTTTCCATTAATAATCTGCGTGAGGTAATCCCTCCTATGATTGGTTGCATTCAAATTTACTATTTAAATATCAAACAAATAGGGTAATGAAAAGACAGTTTGAGTGTGCAAAAATCTTTCAGAAATCATTATTAAAACATTTTAATTGATGCTTTATGTGTAAATTTAAATACCACTTGATCATTTGTAAAATCATTAGAGTACCACATTTGTATTCGTCTGTTTAATTGGCTCTTCATTGCTGCAATTCGTCAAGAACAAAAAAACGTGTTCATCCCCTCGATTCAATTTGATTTAACTTGATGCGAAATTTAGATATTTTCTTTCAACCCTCAATTTGCTTGAGTTTCTTTTTCTTTTTCAATGACTCGATCAGTCGATTGTGACACCATCTTCGTATTGTGATATTTACAAATCTTCATTTTCTTTGGAGTTTTTATTGACTGAAAGTATAGATAAAACTCAATACATTTATAAGATCGAATGTTTTGATTTTTAAAATGATAAAGATACAGTCCCTGGTAGAAATTTTTCTAATCCCTTCTGTGGCGTAGAAAAGGAACAAGCCAGCCATGTTAGGCAACCCACTCCCTCGTCTAAGGAACTCCTAGAATGATTTCTATTGAGGTCGAGTATATAGGAAGTTATTAATGAGGATATTTGAATACATTCGTATGTGTATTTGTATTTGTTGATACATTTGTAACTATTAGTAGGAATTAATGTTGAAATAGGTGTTTCAAGCCAAAATTAATTACAGAATTTGTTTTTGTCTCAATGTAGAGCATTTTTTCGCAATCTATATAATTTTTCAAAAAAATCTATAAAATTAAAATCACGTTTATAATTAATGATATAATTCGAATAAAAAGGCATTCTTCATAGCCGAAGGGAATCGTTGAATTTAAATAATCTCGTGAATATAAATACTTCTTCAGCGTAAAGTCAAGTCATATGATTTGAAATTATCGATTCGAATCTCATAACTCGAGACTCGAGAAAACTTCAAAATAATGATAGATTATAATTTTATCCGATTGAGTACAAAGTTTCTGCGCATCTTCTAAACATTACTTTTATGAACTAAATGTTTGAAGAAATTGAAAAATTTTCTGGTTGAATATATAGAAAACAGAATCCATTGCCTACATCAGTTTTATTGAATTCAACTGATCGCTAAAAGAAATTCTTATCCCCGCTGAAGAACTTTGGTAGATTTAAATAGACGTCTACCCAATTTCAAAACCCTCGCTAAGGAAAATATTATTTTTGTATTCACTCAGATTTAATAAATACCAGAACTTGAATTTCCAAATTCGTCCCCTCCTGGATTTTTAAATTGGGTAGTCGCAGCATTTCTGTATCAAATACTACAATTCTTTTATCATTGCTATTTACATAATAATTGGAATACTTTAACTATCTCTGAGTCGCTCACCTCTGTGATCGATGGTTTTCTTTTAAATTCATCCATTAATTCATGGCTTCAATTTTTAGTCTTCTCTACAAAACTTGAAATCGAGTTTATAGCAGATGCTATCTGTTATAACTATTCAACAAATTCTGAAAAATAATCATAAACAATTTTCAATCGATTAACATTCTTGTTCTCGTTATAATAAAATCAAACGATTTTAATAACATCAATGTGATCTAATCGCAACTAAGAGATCTGATCAAAAATCATGTGTATATTATCCACCTATTTTTTACTTTGGTAGGATTTATTTTTAATATTATAATTTAACACTGTACATATCGCGTTAACTTTAAGCGAAATTTACCAAAAATAACTCTCTTGAATTCAAATTTTATCTTCTTTTCATTTTTAACAAAAAAAGAATAATTTCAAAAATCTTTAAAATGTTGAGCACGGAATAATTTGTTGAATTACAAGGATAAAAAAAAAATAAAATAAAAATAAGATTTGATAGATGATTTTATCAAAACACTGGAAAATGAAATTAATATATTTTATACACTCGAAATATCTTCTTGTTAAATACCACGCATTTGGTTTCCGTTCACATGAATTTCGATAAATTCGCCTTATGCGTTCCAGATGATTTTCTGGTAATGGTATATTGAACTATACGTTAGATTCATCATGAAATTGTGTTTTCAAATAATCTCAAAGGAGAGACAATAAATATATAGCGTATTCATCTTTTTTATGAATGCATATTTTATTCACGCGTGTTATTTTGCAATTTTCATGCATAGTTTCATGAATATTGATGTAAAGGGAATGTGTAAATACAAAACAATTGTGATTTTACTTTTCAGTCCCTGAATGATTATGAACTCTGAATATATGAGTTAGCAAAATACCAAAGCAAGAACAACAGTTTCCAGGTATTTTTTGCCCAATTGCGTCGCCAAGTATGACACAAACTTAAAAGTTACTGCTGTCACGTTGGTTCAAATTTAAAAGCCACATCTGCGCATGAACGCAATGTAATTAGCGTTATACGGAGATTTGTAAAGAATACTACATACCTTGTCATGTAAAATCGCTAATTTTTATTTTTCATACTGTTAGTGAGATTTTAGTTCCGAAGAAAATGGGAATACTATATGTATACATATATCAATTTATAAATTCGCAATCATGAAAGTCGATAACTCGTGGATGTGAATACTATGCATAAATTCTACATCCATCTTTTCTTATCACTCAATGTACAACATATCAAACACTATTATATTCTCCTGCCATTCGTTAGTGCATTCATGTATAAATTATTATGCAAAAAGTTCTGCGTGATATAAAGATGGTTTTGTTTTATAGTACCTGATTAGCTACAAATTCTGTTATTTACTTCCCTCCATCAATTTTGTTCATCATTCTAAAATGATATAGAATGTATTAGAAATGAAATATCAGAAACATTCTAATGCTATCCGTTATAAATGTTTTGTACTTTATTGAAAATTAACTAATCGATTCAAATAAGTACTGTTTATTAGCCTGGTTGAAGAAATCGATTGAATCTAAGACACGATGAGATTTAACCAGATTTCACCTTTATCCAATTCAGCGAAATTCAACAGGTCTTATTGAACAGACTGTCAGATAAAAGTATACGTAATTATTCGTAATACGTCCATCTTTACATGTAACTTATATTCAAAAGAGTTTCTGCCCTCCACTGACAACTGATTTTACAATCGTGACGTTCTCTGATATATGAGTTGTCTCAAATCTTTTGAAAAAAACATTGACATATGTTAACGTACAAAATATTTATCCATCAATAAAGAAAAACATTGAGAAGCATTCCATTGATAAACTGTATTTCTTTCTACATATTTACATCTAGTCTTCTATGAATATTCAGTTTCAAAATTGCACGACTTGTCTCATCTCCAAGAACTACGAGTTTTTAACATCGTTACAACTTACGATAATCGCTCGCAATGTTGAATATTTGATATTTCCTTCATCGCAATTAATGCATTATATAATATATGAACGTCTTTTTTGTTTGTTTCTCATTATATGCTATGAACGAAATGTCATTACATCGAAAAACAATTTCATTCAATTGAGAATTTTTAATATAAAAAACAAGGTGTAAACTAATTGATAACATTCTTATGAATAAAGGCAGAATTTATCAAAAGATGATACTTTTGTGTGATTTGTATATTGTATTAATCAAAAAACCTTGTATAAATGCGTAGAATATACATGGACAATGTTTGTGAAAATCGAGATTTTTGTCAAATTCTATAACATATCTGTAGAAGCTAGATATTTTTTGTATACAAACATCGTCTATTCCTAGCATAGAATAGAATAAGAGTTATGCTGATTCTTCATCACATGCACAAATAATACATGAAACTCCAGAATGTTCGTTCAACTTGAACCCTTATCAAAATTCGAAGCCTCTGGCTCGGGGAAATCCAATTGCCCACTCCTCCGAAATTACGTACTTTCCTTCCTTTGTTTAACAATACAGGGGGATTCAGAACTCATGCACCGCCCTGATAACACACGAAGAATTCTTTTTCAAAAACAAGAATAGAATTCTTCAAGAACTCTTTTCGAAATAATGAATTTATAAAGAGCTCTGGAGGACCTCAATGTTTGGGACATTAACGAGTTCTTCGAGAATGCTGAAAGTATCGTGTGAGTACTCTCATCAAAGAACTCGTTCATGTCCCAAACATTGAACTCTTCCAGAGCTCTTTATGAATTCATTAGTTCGAAAAGAGTTCTTGAAAAATTGTATTCTTGTTTTTAAGAAGAAATCTTCGTGTGTTATTTGGGCGTACTTCCTAGCCATATTCTTCAGCCAAAATGCAAGAATTTTCCGTATAAAAAGAACCTTTTCGAGGCTTAGTTTCTGAAATACGAGCATTTTTGGATTCTAAAAAAAATCCAAATAACTCAAAAGCATTGTGTACTACATACTCTTGATCTTAACGCCATTCGCTGAGTTGGAAAACGGTGGACCTCTGGAAAAAAATTGGAACTATCCTGTCATTCTTTGTTTCGGAACTATAAAAATTTAAAGTTGCTGAATCGTGATAAAATAGGTCAATTCTTTTCCAGAGATCCCTCGTTTTCCAACTTAGCGAATGAAATCAAGTTGTTTGTTTAAATCTAAAAATGCTTGTATCTCAAACACTAAGCCTCTAAAAAATTTTTTGATACGGCCCTGGTTAAAAGAACCCATTGATTCTGCCCGATTCTCATTAAATTACAATTAAACGTAGACAATGTTCTGAACAAATCTCACCGGTGATTTTTCAATGAGATTTGGTCAGAACTTTCATGTGAATCTCGTTGAATCTGGCCAAATCTCACTAAATTACGATTAAACTTGAACAATGTTCTGACCAAATCTCATTGAATTTCATTTGTCAGATTCAATGGATTCTTTTAACCAGGGGGGAAATTATTGCATTTTGGCTGAAGAATTGTATACTATTTTGTCTGGTTTGCTTGGAATTTTTAACAGTATTGTGGAAAAATTTCCAAAATTATATCTAATTGTTAAAATTTCTCCCCATTGACATGGATCAGCTTCCGCGTCATAGGAGGATCTTCAAAATGCCATCTGGGGATGAGCAATATCGATTATTGTGCGAAAAAGACCAATAAAACCGATAGACCAGACCCTATTGAAATCTGTAATATTTCATGGATTTCTCCCACACAACACTCTGATCCTGATGTATTCACAAAGAATTCTTTATAAATTCATTGTGGGGTTCTTTAAGAATCCCTGGTATTCAAGAAGAATTCTTGAAGACTGCTTACACTGAGAGAAAAAACTGTAGCTGCCTGAAGAGAACGTGAAGCTTCAGCGAACGTTCAGGTCAGATGTGTATAGATCGGGCCGGAGGTTCATTAGAGCTAACTTATATTCACAAACGTTTGACAGAGGTTTTACGGACGTTGAAATGTCCGCCTCGAAATACGTCCAGGAAACTGATGAAACGTTCGCTGAAGGTTCATTGAAGGTTTGACGAAGCTTCGCAACAATATCTATACTTATATTAATTTTGATCAATTTATATGAAAAATGAATTAATTAATAAACACAAATTATTATAAATTAATCGAAGTATAAATATTTTTGTGAAGCTTCCTCAAACCTTCGATGAACCTTCAATGAACGTTCCATTTATCGTTTCGTAGTACCTTTGACACACGTTTCTGAATCTAAAAGTTAGCTTTCATGAACCTTCGATCCGATCTATACAGATCTAATATGAACGTTCGCTGAAGCTTCATGTTCTCTTCGGGTGAAAATGAGTCAAAGTACAATTTTTAGTCACAATAGCTATTTCTCCACTGTCACAGCGATTTCCATAGCTATTTCAATGAAAAATCTAGCTACCCTGGTAAAACAAAATCTCTCTGAATCTCTTTATATTTTGGAACAAATTTCAGAGAGATTCAGAGTGATCCCAGAGTAATTCAGAGGAAGTTAGAGACTTTTCCGATAGTGATACGTTCTGAATTCTTCAACTTTCTCTGAATCTCTGCGCATATCACTGAATCCCTCAGAATTTTATATATTTAAACTTCAAAGCTCCCTCTGAATTTACCTGAATATCTCTAAATTTCTCTAAATCTCCCGGAATCTAATGTATTCAGATTTCAAAGCTTCCTCTGAATTCCTCTGAATTTCTCTGGATCCCTCTGAATTCCTCTAATCTCCGGGAATTTAATGTATTCAGATTTCAAAGCTTCCTCTGAATCTCTCTGAATCCCTCTAAATATCCCGGAATTTAATATATTCAGATTTCAAAGCTTCCTCTGAATATTTCTAAAAAAGTTCCACGCACAGTTCTTCCTAATTTATCTTCCTCTGGAAGTCTCTGAAACTTCCAGAAAACCTCTGAAATGCAGGACCAAGAATTGTACTGAATTCATTCCTCTCTGAATTTCCCAGATCCCCCCGGATCTCTAAATTCCTCTGAATCTCTCTGAATTTTTCTGGAAAATCCCACGCACAATTTTTCCTAATTCACCTGTCTCTGTAAGTCTCTGACACCCCCTGAATCCCTCTGAAACCCTGAACCAAAAATTTAGCTGAATTAATTTCTCTCTGAATTTCTCTGAATCCTTCTGAAAAATTCAAAGCACAAGTTCTCTCAATCCACTAGTCCCCGAAATCCTCTGAACCACGTGAATTGCTCTGAATTTCCCTGATTCTCTCTGAATCTCTCTGAAACGTGAAATTTTCAGAGAGATTCAGAGAGATTTTTTTACCACGGTACCGTAACTACGAAAATGTACTTAGACTCGTTTCCAGCTACAGTTTTTTCTCAGTGTAAGAATTCTTTATGAGTTTTTTCAGAACTCACATGATGAGCGTTTATTTGAAACATGCTTGTGATGTGATGGGGCTATAATATGTGTTGTCGCTTACTAGTAACTTACCAGAGATTCCCTAGGAATTGACCAGTCAGCGAATTTCGGGGTAGTGATGAGGATCTTTGAAAAGGATCGATACTTCTTTATATACAAAATATATATAAATTTTATATATTTCAATAAAAATTCAATACTTCCCAAGTAACACAAGAAGTTTTAAGAATGGTCTAGCACCTTCTTAGAAGGTTCTAGTACATGCTTAGAACTTCTTGTGTTACTTGGGTTTTTAGGTTCGTTCGTTCTACGTGCTCTGAGTTGCTCCAACTTGTACCAAACCAATCATTTCGTTGCTTAAACTGGAAGTAGCGAATCCAAAATACTTGGAGCGAGTTGGGGTAACTTGGGACATCGGTAAACGAACTTAGCTATTGTATAAAAAATCACTATTTCGGGGGGTAGGGCACTACAATCCAGAACGTTCATTATCCAGAAAGTGCAAAATCCCGAGTGCCAATATCCAGAATGGGCAAAATCCCGAATGCTCATTATACAGAATGTTCATGGTCCCGAATAAAAAAATATATATTTTAATATAAATCAATTAATTGGCCACTTTTATAATGAAAAATTATTTGTTAACGCATAGTAAGTGAGGACAATTAATTTCTTACGATTAAACTGGTCAATTATTTGATTTATATTAAAATATATATTTTTTTATTCGGGACCATGAACATTCTGTATAATGAGCATTCGGGATTTTGCCCATTCTGGATATTGGCACTCGGGATTTTGCACTTTCTGGATAATGAACGTTCTGGATTGTAGTGCCCTACCATTTCGGGGTATTAAACATTCGGGCTTACTGATGTCTACGCTGTCAAAGATGTTCTTTTCAGTCTAATTTCCGGCAGACCGACCTATAATAATCATGAGTTAAATGGAAATACCAATCAGAAATTCCGAAATTATTCTAAAGAATATCCCTGCCGACTGTAGTACGCCATCGAATTATCTCAACTTGAGATTCCAAGTTATCTTTCGTTCAGTCCATCCAAATCTATTCTCTACTCTTCTCTACCGGATTGGAGCTGATTGGAGCGTTCAGTTCGTGACACATGAAATATCTGTAAATTTCCTTCATCATCTTGATCAACTTTTGAACAGTATTTTGTATCCAAAAATTTACAAATCGAAAAATTCAAATTCAGTTATAATTGGCGCATTTAATCAAATCACGCTCATTCATATTAATCATTCGACATGACCTTATAACGAATCAATTCAGTTTCCGTGTACTATTTTCATTAAATCATCGATCAATATATCTTTCAATCTTTGATTACATCAAGTTTTTCAAGTGCATTATCAACTTCGCTCTACAATGTGTATGTCTTCGTCAATCGTGCGGGGTCAAATGATCACAAATACTCGTGGAAAAATTCAATTATTTAAAACCAGTATATGGAACCTTTTAAACAATCATGAACATTATTGTACAAATTCAGAATCAAATAGAATGTTGAATGTATCTTCATCGATTGTCCAAAAATTCCCAAAACGATATCACAATTTCAAATATTTTGTTCATTCAAAAGCTTCAATTGCGACGCAGTGTGCCGCTAGTACATTGACTAAAGAACAAGCACAAGATTTAGCTAGAAAATTAACTTCGGAAGAACGCGATGTTCTTATCACAGCACTCAGCGAATGTAAATCGCAAGCGGACAAGGCTGATTACGAAGGTAAATTCTCTATTACCGTTGGTCTAACGATTCAATTCTCAGAAGTTTATAGGTGTATGATTTATATGTCATTTTTATGTCGATAGGTCAATTGGCAGCTTTACGATGGAGGAGTAAATTTGGTAGACCTAGTAAAATTCCATCTTTAGGAGACGTCGATCCTACTGGTAGTTATTGTACCGTTCCAGATGATTGGTTGGTGCGAAAATATGGTAGGAGCAAGATGAAATTAATTCAGAAGCAGCAAAGACCCCTTTGAAGTCTTCAATTTTCTTATATTATTGATGGAGATATTTTGTTGTTTTCAATTATTCTATTTGCCAATACAGTATTATTATTCATCCAATTTTTCACTTTTTCTCAGAGCAATAGAAAATCTACATTGAAAATCTCCAACAATACTAGATTACATGATTTCTATGAATTGACGTCTATCAGTATTATTGTACAATAATATAACAAATTATTTCATTTTCTTTGCTTCTAATTTCACGTGGATATGAATTTTGTAAGTCTATATATTGTGTATTACGTGCATTGCATTCGAGCATATGATGTTTGTATTCTAGTCATTTTCTACATGCTTACTTTCATACGGATATTCAAAAGACAATTTCACCAGCTCGTGGTTCTTGTTTGTCATCTCGCTTCAATCTCCTGTAGCTTTTGATCTTCTAAATCATGTTTTCAACACACAAAACTTATCAGATTAGCAAAAGCAGAGTATCAGAATTCCATTAAAAATCGTGCTTTCGATTATTTGGTGTATAACAATTCTGCATGCTTTTAAAATAAAATAAAAAATTTTCTTTTTCATTTTTAATTCAAAAAAATTCGAATTCATAGTAACTTCATATAACAAATGGTTTCGAATATTCACCTATCGATAGGACTTGAGAAAAGATAATTAAAAATATATATTCAATACTAATTGAAAAATTTTGCATGACTATCAAAACTATCGCAATCGACTTCTATCTTGGACACGATACTTCAGTTGCACTATATTTTCATCTTACTTAGGGTTTACAAAATGTACTTCCAAGAATCAATAAACGTCTATTTCTCCAAATTATGTGTATTTCATTATTCTTAATTATTTGTACTTTCTTCTATACGGTATATGTTCACATGCATATTTAAGTATATATTTCTTTCTCAAATTTGAATTCAAACAAAAACCAAACAGTGCATTGAAATGAAAGATTGATATTCCTCCATACACCATTATTTTATAGATTATTATTTGATGAAAAATTACCCATTTAACACAAGAACATATTCTCATTATGTTACAATTTTCATACGAAATGCTTCATTATCATTTTTTCCAGAGATCATCATTGATAGTCAAAATTCTGAGCTTTGTATTTCATTTTCTCGGTAACTAAACATCATTTCAAGGGAATTCAGTAGTTCCTTCCTCAATTTTCATCAAAATGGGTGAACAAAATCCGTAAAAATGATCATCATAATTTTCTACTGAATACTCTCAATCTTATACCAATAAGAGTATTCAAGTGCTCCAATCTGAAGAAAAACAAACATTTACGAACGTTCTTTGAATTTTTGTTGAATTACGTTCGTACAGCAATCGAATACTCTTGAATACAATTATAATATTGAATTATAGAAACGACTAATGAAAGGTTGTAGCTAAAAACTGTTTTGTCGCACATAAAATGTGTCTAAAATCTCAATATATGTTATAACAAATTAAATGTTTTCCAATTACAGTTGAACATGTTCCAGAACCCACGACTAAAGATCTATTACTAGGTAGGAATTATTTTGAACGTTTTAAAATGATTATAGAAATCAATGAATAATACTGATAAAACTGTTGCAGTCGCAATCGCAAATGCAATTCCTTTCATTGGCTTCGGTTTTCTCGATAATTTCATCATGATTGTCGCTGTAGGTATAATAATTTTAGACAAATGTTTTTATTCAATTTACTCAATTTGAGAATTGCAGGGGGATCAAATTGAAATGATTTTGAGCAGAAAGTTTCCCATAACAACTATGACCGCTGCTGCATTAGGAAATACAGTTTCAGATATTATAGGAATTGGTTCCGTGCAATATGTAGAAATGTTTGCTCAAAAAATTGGATTACAACCACCAAAATTAACTCCCATTCAATTAGACTTACCAAAAACACGATTAGCAGCAAATATGGTATGTTTCACATTTTAAATATCTGATACTTCACGTTCATTCTATTCTTTATTGATATTCAGGGCAGAGTTATTGGAGTTACTACCGGATGTTTACTTGGAATGACACCTATTCCGATTTTCTCCATGTTTCATAACACTTGAGATCAAGACTAAAATTCGAGTAGATTGATCACTGACGAGGTTTGAACTTTAAAAAGTATGTATATCGTAATAGTCTCTTATCACATAAAAGTCACGAGAACCCTTAAAGTTCATCTTCTTGAATGTATAAAACAAGTAACAGGCATCACAATTTCTCATCCCTGTAATAAAATTTGTGATTTTTGTAGATATGTGTGTAATATAATACTAGTAATGCTTGTAAACTCCACCTGAGATTGTATGATCTATCTATATTGAACATGACCAATATGTACTTAGCGTATCATTGTCCGTATAGTTAAGTGATTGTTAAGTAGGATGCAAGTTTTTGTAATGATTCAGCCTTGAAAACACACCTATAAGTAACTATGACATCCGTTATCAAATAGATGATAATTTATTTAAGTTGATTATTTATAATATATATTTTAAATTATTATGTATTCTATTGCTGAAAACTGTTATTCTAGTATATGTTATAAAATAAAAATGTGTTCAAAGAATGATAAAAATGCGATGAATTGACATTACAAACGGTTTATTTCACGTTTATTTTTGAAAAAAAAAAAATACATTGATAACGTTGCAACTTACATCACCAAAATGAGTACAAAAACGTATATTCGTATATAAATATATTTTCTGTATGATTATTCCCAAGATACATTTAGTTTCGTTAAAAGTTCTGATAAAAATATAAACAAATAATTTTATGTACTTATCAATGCCAATGACCAAGAGATATTTTAATAATGTATGTCAAATAATAATTCCAGTCTTGCATAGGGGACTTTAAATTTATTCCAAAAAGTTTCTTCTGGCTGTATTGTAGTTTGGAATTAGTTTGTAGAAACGTATCAGTGTTGAATAAGAATTTGTTATTCGAGTATTGAAATTTCGTTTTTTCCGGAAACAAATGTTCTTCCGAATCGGTGCTTGAATATTCAAAAAGCCATGTCATTATTGAACTCTGCCACCATTGCCAGTTTAAATTTTCCACCCTACTTTCTACATTTTTATCTACATCGCACGTTTGATTGCATTTCAATGACCAATTCTCCAAATCGGATTCAAAATTTTCATTGGAAGCATTGTGTTGCATATCGGATGATTCAGCTTTTATGAAAGGATTTAATTGTACTTTCGTAACGTTGTTAGAAGGGGTTAAAGGTGGACTTGGTCTAAGCAATGTTCCCGGTAAATGACTCGCAACCATAGCAGAACCCATGAGAGTCGCTACACCTGCCGCATATGTAGCTAAACAAACGGAAGACACATTTATTACTGCACTCGCAATAGCAACTAAATGTGCGGAGTTCATTAGGCAACTCAATTCGGTATACGAAAACCAGCCTCGCTTTTGTGCTTCCTTATAGGCTATATCCTGCTCCAATTTTTCAAGCCTCTCCCAAAAATCTTGATTCCTTACATAAACGGTCCAATCCTTGAAAAAAAAAAGTATTTGCTAGTGAAATACAGATGTAATATGTACTTATTAGGGACCATCCAGAAAATACGTTCACTTTTAGGGGAGTTGGAGTCGTTGAAAGTGAACGCCAGGACCCATAAGTTCAATATAAATCAATAAATTTGATACATTTCGATCCACTTTTATAATGTAGGTTGAAAATGATCACACATTCATTGAAAACAGTAATATTCTCGCATTCCGATTGATGAATATGATTTTTCTTCTCTTTCAATCCGCAATAAATTCTAAGCTTCATCAGCTTCAATATAAAAGTGATTCAGAATGCGTCAAATTAAATAAAATAAAAACCCTCAAACGCGATGAGCGGAAGTTGCTTACTTTCAGTTACAGAGGGTTCAATTAATCCTTTTTCTACTTTCTACTAGATCTTTATAACAATTCATTGTTGATTAATTAGAAACATTTTCAAGTGGATAAATACGTGAGGAATAATGTACTGAACATGGAAAACTGATAGAAAATGAACATTCATTCAAGGGGGGTAATCATAAGTGTTACAAGTTGTTACGAAGGCGGGGAAGAAGTCAAAAATAGTGCATTTTTGCGAAGGTATTTTCCGGATGGCCCCTTAGAAAGTAATAGATATTTGTTTTATGCAATTCTATGAACTCAAAAAACTTGTTGACAATGTTTTCTAATGTGTCATTTGGATACACAATTTTGGAAGGGACAACTCACAAATGGAGTTACCAGGTTGGGGATTTGTCAGTTTCTTTAATTGGTAATTCTCATCAAATAAGGGATGTGATTAATAGAACCATGATAAAAAATCATTATTTAACAACTACCCACGAGTACAGATCACAAAGAACAAAGCTTTTAAGAACATTGAAAGAACGCTTATTCAATGTTTGATCGTTCATAAAACGTTGTTGAATATTTTTCTCTCTCGAAGAGATGATAAGATGAGAATTACTAAACTATAATCGACAGTAGATTAGTAGTGTCTTGTGAAGTGGTCAATTTCAAAATAATGAATACTTACGATAGCTTTCAGGAAATCTTTTTCCAGTTCATTGATCTTTTCTAAAGTCATATCTGCCGATTGAGCCCATTCTGTATTGAAAACTTCATCTTCTTCTCCATCGTCGTGCAAAAATTTACTCGCTACCATCTATAACGAAAAAAAAGTCAATGATTTGGTTGGGAGGAATAAAAGATATCAGTTTTTACCAAATGTTATCAAAAATTATTCGCAATAAGTAGGAAATAAATTCACGAGTACTTATTTATTCAAGGAAGAATAATGTTAATATTACATTATTACTTCATATAAGAAATTTTATAAATGCTTTGTGCAAAATTAAAGAAAAACTGATTGGCATATCTCCTTGTACAAGAGTGCTTCAAGAAGTTTCGATAAATTTGAACAGGAATGATTTTTCTTAAATCAAATTGGAAAATTCAAAACTTTTTGTTAATGTGAGAAAAATGCAGACTGATGTGGTTGATCCATCAATAACTAGAATAACTAGAATCTTTCATTTTTACTTATACAGTGTCGATAAAATGAATTCAAAAAGCATGATGAGAAACCAAATAAGGAGAAAAATGCAGCAAAAAATTTCAAGAAAAAATGTCAGACTAGATCATCTGTGCTTTGATGCTTTGTTTTCGGAGAAGCTCCTACGGGCTGACAACACGAATCATTCGTTTTTTGATCATGATAGTTATGATCGAGAGTATAAAACTATACAAAATACTAAAAAGTAGAATTCAAAATAAAAACAAATTACCAATGAAATGAGAAACAGTTCAGAAGGTGCAACTCGGTTTAAATATTCGGTATTACAATCTCTCAATCTTTCAAGATATAACAGAGCCAAAACCAGAGAACAAGGTGAAACACAAGCATTTCTAGAAATTTTACTTGCTTCTTCGGTATACAATCTTTCCAATGAATGACCTCCTTTCACTTCAGTAAAAAGTTCTGCAGCCAATTCTAAAAGAATGATAAACCTAGTCAGTGTATCAATTATATTATTGATTTGTTATGCTCTTGGGAAAATTCTTTAACCAAAGAATACTCATTTGTAAGATTTTTTAATAAAATTCTGATAATTGTAAGTTATATTCTCAAAGTTATTAAACTACAACTGATTTTAATGAGCAGGTATGGACGCAACAACGGCAGATAGCTAAATAATCTCAACTGCATATCAGTTGAAATCTATTGATCGACTACTGTAACTTGTTTTGATCGACAAACCCTGAAGATGCAACCAGAACCAATTGGTTATAAAAAGACATGTCCAGAACTATTCTGACAAATTAACTGAAAATAAAGCAATATTGAGCTCAGGTTGTATCACCAGGGAAAACTTTGCAATGCTCGACACTTTTGAAATACTTCCAGATATAAATAGACTAGATACAACCAATCATTTGTAATTCATATGGAACGGTCTAGAGGCCAGTTTTGCACAATAAGCATCGAGACTGGAAGCTACATTTCGATACTTCAAAATATTCCCAAATGTTGCATATGTACAAAGTTGACTTCAAGATATTGCGTAAATAAGGTTTTCAATTTTGATGTATACCGAGTGTGCAACAACTAACGCAGCCAATGAACAACACCATAAATAATCAAATGGTTCTGCAGAATCGCAGATTTACATTGAAACGAAATCAGTTGTATACAATAATATTAAATTTGATCACAAATAAGAGCATGTTAGAAATTACGTATCAATGAAAATACTAACCAGTAACAGGTAAACTCAAACAATCTGTCATAGGTAATCTGGCATAATAGAGTGATTTTGTAATTCTGTTCAGGAATTCGTTATGATCGCCCATACTCTGAAATTGATAAAAAATATGAATAAACAAAATGCAACAGTATTACGATGCACATTGTTATGAAAATAATTCAAATGCCTACTTTTAATTTGGCAGCTCTACTTCTTCGAGATATATTCGTCATTTCACTAGAATTCAGCAAATATTCATTCAGATGAGTTTCCTGTGGACTGGAAAAATTTGCGGTTTCAAAAAGAAGATGAAAAGCACCAAAACTAAACGATGAAAAAAAACGTGGTCAATTTTGTATGAAATACAATTAAGATAACCTCCTATGGAACGGACGTTTGACATCAAAATTTATTTCCGGGTATGCGAAATTTCAAGCAACATTGTGAAATCTCGCCACACAAACAGAAGCTATGATCTCAAACCCATCTTTGAAACGTTGAAACAGTTGGTTTATTTCCAATGAATTGAATTTGTCTCCTAGATAACACAAGAGTTCAATGGAGTTTCTAGAGAATTTATAGTGAATTTTAGTAAGTTACTATCAACAAACCAATCGAATTTTCGGATTTCCATGTGAAACCAGCCTAATAAACTTTGGTTTATAAACGTATGCTTTCATGAACACCGTAAACTTTGTAAAATGGAGTCCGTTCAAGTCTGTAAACCTGTGATGTTGATGCGGTTTTTGTAGTCTAAACTGATTTGAATAGTGTTTAAAGTACAACTAATCAAATGGCGAATAAAGTGTGGAGTGCAGAATTATGGAAATCATGGGATAAACAAGGAAGAAATGATTTGTAAGTGGTTATCGTGATCAGAAGTGCGTTCGATTAATATTGAATTGATACTCCATATCTACTCTGTGAAATTGATGGTTGCAACTTATCTCCCCTTGTTCTCGCTCTTCTGAAGACTTAATTGTGAATTAACAACTGTTTGCAGCCTCAAACTATTCAAGCAGAAATTTAAGGAAGGCAACCCAACAGGTAAGTTGTTCAACATTAGCTATGCATTCACATTGCATTATGTTCATTCTAACTGTGCTTATAAAATCGGCATCAATGATGTAATTCCAGTAATTCATGTACCATAAATTTCATATGCCATAGAATTCTTGAAAATTCGATCTCCGAGTGCTTATTTTTTTATCTATTTCAGAATGGAGACGAGGATTATACGAGTTGATATCCAATGGAATCCAAGGACACGTAAAAAAGGAAAGCATAGTTTCGACATTAGGTGAATTGTCGGTAAGGGATGATTGAGTTAATTCAAAAATTAGAATTCGATTGATTATACCGTGTCTATTATTCAACATTTCTTCTTTCATTAGAACATCGATGGGGCGATACCATCTGCAATTGTGGATATATTTACATTGATCGACGCCGAAGCCCATAACGACGAGAGAAGTCATTTCTATTACATCGTTAAAGAATCTGAAAAGGTAATGATTCCCTTCATCTTGTAAGGATTATGTAAATTGAATTTATAATGAAGAACTTTTTTTCAAACAAGCTCATTAACCATACAGCATTCAATGCCGCCCAAACAGAAGGAAATTTAATATAATGAATATAATTTCCTACAAAATATGTACCAATAAAAATTTGTGATTTTTATGCATCGGATAACTTGAATTTTCTCACAATGTTTTTATATTTCATATAGTTTTTGACTGACAGAATATTAAAGGAACGTCTTGAAATTGATACCCTCCAAGATGTAGGAACATTGAAAAATAGGAATTTTCAAACCAAGTTCATCAAAGTGAAGACCAAATTATAGTATGTATTTATCTTTATTTCTTCTTAATGGTTGATCAATAATTGTCTTTGATATGATTGAAATTTACTAACATTTTGTTCTTCGAAGAAACATCTTTGACAATTATTCATCAGTTTATAAAATTTCAATTTCTTCAAAGATGCAATTTTGTAGAATCGATGATACAGAAAATTTATCCACTTTGTAGTTACAAACAAAGGAAATTCAATTTATTCCGTGAGGAAAGTGAAGGATACTCCAAACTCATAG
This sequence comes from Gonatopus flavifemur, assembly GCA_018340375.1. Lineage (NCBI taxonomy): Eukaryota > Metazoa > Arthropoda > Insecta > Hymenoptera > Dryinidae > Gonatopus > Gonatopus flavifemur. The sequence goes on from JAFFJZ010000001.1 coordinate 55,103,967, forward strand.
TTGAGTTGAACCAAGAACGTCCAGAAAGTGAAGTGGCATCTACATTAGAAATCGTTAAATCTCTCATTGGTATGACAATATAATAATTTCTTATATGCTCAAAGTTTTGAGGAAATGTTAAAAATCTCGATTTATATCACTTTCAGGTTATTTCAATCTTGACCCTAATAGAGTTTTGGATATCTTGTTAGAAACTTTTGAAAATCGCCCAGAAAATGATGCACTTTTCATTCCTTTGATTCGTTCTTATATGAGCGATCAACAGGTATTATGTGAAGTTTTAGGTTTCAAATACCGTTCGACGGTCAATGCAACCCCTTTTTCGTTGCAAAAAGTCACAGCTCTTATGCTGCAACATCAAGTTATTAAATTAGATGATATTTTACCCTGGCTAGTACCAGATGACAAAGTTATCATAAAAGATCATGAACAAGCTATGAAATTAGCTAAAGAATATGTTCGTAAATTAAGTGTGATATCAACTAAGGATAAAGAAGAAGTGCCGGAAGAGAAAGAAAATCCTCAGGTTTTTATTCGAATTTTAAATCATCGATAAATTTCAATGTTTCAACGTCGGGAATAATTTTCTTACTTTTCTTTATACAGGATAAGTATTCGTTGAATCAGAAGTTTGGATTATGCGAAGCATTACTAGAAGTTGGAGCTTGGGAAGTAGCTCAAAGTTTATTCAATCATTTACCAGATCATTGTTTGACCGATCAAAAACCGATCGCTTTAGCATTATGTAAAATGATTCATTCGCTCATCGAACCTATTTATAGAAAGTGAGTGTTCTTTAGAATTGCATATTAAATTGAGTTAGATATTATAAATGATTTAAATTTTGTAATAATATTTCAGACATTGTATCATATCACCAAAATTGAAAGGACGTAAAGTTCCGCCATTGAAAAGCGCTTTGGCTCCAAAACCATTGCAGAATTTAGAAGATTTACACGATCAACTTTTACCTATGCTCATGGTTCTTGGCCCCAATTTACACCATGATCCCATCTTGATGTATAAAATTATGAGATTATGTCATGCTGCTATAAAGCAATGTCCATTGGATGGAAACAAACAACCGGTGAATAAGAATAATCACCTCTACTATGACGTAATAACGATATTGGATGTTGCGTTATTCCCTTCATTGTCGTTTATGGATTGCAATTGTTGCGTGGCGGAAGAAATTTGGAATATTTTAAAACATTATCCATATCAAAATCGTTATTGTTTATACGCTCGGTGGAAAAATGATACGCCTTTGCAACACGCTGAACTTCTGCGAAAACGTGCGGATGCTCAGAAGAAAATTAAATCTATTATGAAGAGAGTGAGCAAAGAAACCATCAAACCTGTTGGCAGGTCCATCGGAAAATTAACACATTCTTCACCCGGTGTTTTATTTGATTATGTTCTTATACAAATTCAACTGTATGACAATCTTATAGGTGAGTTCATTTTTTTTTTAGAAGTAGATTAACAATCACTTGTCAACATTTTTCAAGTATCAAAGAATATCCATTTTTAGAAGAAAAATTTTGTTTGTAGAGCTTATCTTTCTTTGACATAAATGTCAGAATGAATAGTAAATATTCATAAGAGTTATCTTTTATTTTAGAACTCTTAATTGTTGACTTAATATATCTACAAATAAGATAAAGTTTTAAGCATTATTTTTGAATTTCATATTCGCATAAGAATTTAGTACAAGAATAATATGTTTAAAATGATGAAAAAGCTTTTAGTTTCTATACGTGAAATCTGAAAGTTCCTTTGTTTTATGAACTAATAATAGTTATCGAGTTTCCAAATTTGAGGAATTAATTTCACGTATAGTCCAGCTATGAACTTGATCTGCGACATTGCAAGAATTATAATAACTTAAACTCTTTTCCCAGGACCCGTTGTGGATTCTTTGAAATACCTGACGAATTTATCGTACGACGTACTTGGTTATTGCCTAGTAGAAGCATTAGCTGGAGCGGATCGAGATAGATTTAAACATGATGGAACTAGTATATCTTTATGGCTACAATCCCTAGCTTCATTTTGTGGAGCCATATTCAAAAAATATAATATCGAATTGACTGGACTTTTACAATATGTCGCCAATCAACTTAAAGCACAGAAAAGGTATACCATAAAACCACCATTACAACATAAGAATCATCGTTTTATAATCCCATTTACCTGATTGAGAGAGGAGACACGAGGTAGCATGCATCGAGTATGCTTTCATTAGTCATGTCAAAACATTGATCAATCATTTTCTTTGTTGAATTTCCAAACGATTCGAGGGATGGTTGAACAAGTATTCTCTATCAATTTTGAATTTAATTATCATCGGGAGAGTGCTGACAAATATATTTCTTGTTATCGATTACATAATTTGAATTAATACTAAAATATCAGAACTTGAACAAGAACATCGTTTAAAAAAAAAACATTCGGACGAAACTTTAGTGAGAATCTACAAATGAAGTATCAGTAGAAAAGGAGTGGAAGAAATTTATGATACGTTGCTTCTGTGAAGAAAGAAGTAGGACCCGTTGTGCATTATTTATTATGAGATACTCATAAACTTTACGAAATACGTGTTCCGTTAGTGAATTGATTTAAAATCTTCCAAAGACATTGATAGCCAATTCAAACATACATTGCAACTGGAAAAATAGTTATTGAATAAAAACAAAATGACGAGTGAACTAAGAAGCAGAAGAAATCTACAAACACATGACATACGAATTGATTGTTCGAAGAATGACAATAATCACGTTAATAATATGGAAAAAAAGAAAAATATACTTTAAATAAGGATTGAGAAATGATCAATATCAACTCACGTGATCTATTTCGACGATCATAACCTTATGGAAAGGATGGACTCAACGTTAATCGCGAAGAGATGAGCAAATTAACAATGTTTAATGGGGATTAAGGATATTAAGATTCGATCCGCGCATGTACAAAACAAGTCACTGATCATTGACATATCCAGTGAATTCTCAGATTGATTGACGAAAAAAAAATATTTCTCCATTGTCAACAAGGAAAAACATTCCTGCAAATAACATTTTGGGTTTGAAAGCAAAAGGATTGTGGAAGAAGACATCGATGAATATGAATTACGATTAAAGTACAAGCATAAACTGCTCAATACAATAATAAGAAGATTACTGATCAAACTGATTTCATGAAATGGATAATAAATCCAAAACTTGTTGGGGGCAATTTTTTTACACTAAATATATCAAAAGGATTTGGTGTATTAACATTGCTGCCTCTGCAGCAACATTCTTTCAAATGAAGGTAATTATTTCATGATATAAAATTGAATCCATTACATATACAAAGAAAATATTCTTTGATTTGTTGGAAAATTCCCACCACAGATCAGAATGTTTATTTGAATATGTGATGGTCAAATTAAAATTAGTTTTATCGTCATGCCACCTACCAATTATTCGAATATTTTTATTTCAGTACAAAAATTATGTCATCCACGTAGAACTACTGTAATACACGTAGAAAAAGTCCAAATGATATAAATCAGAGTGAGAGATTATCAATAAAGTGAATATATTCTTCACTGAATATGAAGAATGGATGATGGACTGAAAGCTGTATATCATTCACGCGATTTACAAGAGCATTCCCTTTCTGGTACATCAATCGATAAATGAAGTGATGTGAAATGTGATGATGACGAAGATTCAAGAAAATTGTGAGATTATTAAGATGTGGATGAATCAAAAGTGGAAGATCGAAGTGGATGGAGGTATTATATGTAAAAACGACGTTTCCACAAGAATTTATTTAATAGTGCAATTTACATCTTTATGATCACAAGTACTCCGGTGAATCATAAAAAGATATTGATATTCGCTTGTTTGAAGTTGAACAAATAATTGATTGTTGGTCAAAATACCAATTGAAGTAGAAGATTACGTTTCGAAAGAAATCTGTTAGGTGTATGACTTAATTTTAGCAAATTTTTTCTTTGAACCTAAAATTCTATTTAAAATAGAACTATTTTTGTGGTCTTTTGAGGTTTTAATAAGATAAGATGCAAAGTTTTACAATACCGAACGACAACTGATAATCAGTACATTGGGCACTGCATTTTATATGAATTCCAACAAGAAAAAATGCTTCTAAAGCATGGGAATCAATTTTTAGGGTTCTTGGTGTCAATGTTGTGTCTCATGAGACGTGTAATGTGTTATCGATACAAATGTTTTAGGAGTAGTGATTTCGATCGTGGATAAAGTGGATAAAGTTTCGACGTAAATGCAACAAAAGTTTGCAGCTCAGCAAGAAATCACCCAAACAGCTATTTCCAATTGTTTACATCAAATGGAAAAAATTCAAAAATTTAGAAGGTGGGTTCCAGATGTGTTGAAAAATGTAAAACGTTATGGGTAGATCCCAGGTAACCTATCACATCGACGTCGTAACAGGACTTCCAATTGAAGAAGGTTCTCCCGTGCTGCATTACAAACTGCTGGAAACTGGTCACACAATCGAACAAACTGAATGAAGAATTTGATCAAAAAAGCCCATTTGCTGGGCAAAGAAGCAGGGAAGTTTATATACTGCCGCATGAGCTCGTTCGATCTCACGTTGGTTATCCAACTTGAAAAACTTTTGAACTCATCTCATCGGAATTGAGTTCCATCCGACTACCATTTGTTCCAGCCAATGCAGCACGCCTTAGTGGATGAATAGTTCAAAACGCCAGACGATGTTCATAAATTCGTCGAAGACTTTATCGCCTCAAAGTCTACAAATTTTCATCGTAACAGCATCCGCATGTTACCTGAGAGATGGCGCAAGATCATAAAAAACGATGGACAATATTTCCAAGATTAATTCGTTGATGTCTATTTTTTGTTTTTATTATTTGAAATGAATTTGCTGAAAAATCTGTAAAAATTAAGTCATACACCTAATATAATCTTCCATAATACTACGTTTGAGAATAAATTGTTTATAATCAAGTTTGAAAATTGAGCGAGGATTCAGTTATCGAATGAATATGATTTGAAATTGTATAAAACTGATATAAGTTGTTTATAACAGAACTAGGTAAGACATTTTCTTGTTTTTCTGTTCATGATTCTAAGGAAATCTCTTATCAAAGTCAGATTTTGTATGAAAATGCTCAAGTAATTTATATGGAACTCCTTATCAGGTGCTCATCATCGAAAACATATGTTGGCATACGAGTTGTCGTAGAAGACACTCCATTTTATCTTTCAAAAGGCACCTTCCATCTTTTCAGTCGATTTCCAATATGATATTGTCATGTTAACAAGGACGAGGGAAAATTAAACTGTGAGAATGATTGATAACTGTATTATTTATGTGCAAATAAGTTTGATTCGCTTGAAAATTCGAGCATTTTACTGAAGACAAAATATTGAATATTTCCCGAAACTTCATACTTTGGTTCACAAGATATGAAATTCTATCAGATGTTGCTTCGTTATATCAATCCACTGAAGGATTTTAGATTCGGAAAAAAATCACTACTTCAAATTCATGCTACGGACAGTTATTGAATAACCTGCTACAACTGAATTCCTGGTTAGGTCTTCTCAACCGAGTGTATTGAACTCTCATCATTGAAATTCACATGTAATAGCTGAAGCAGCACGCAAAAATAAAAACTTCATATCCTGTTAGTGAAAACAGTAGCAATCCAGATGTAAAACACTATATATTTCATTCTAATCACGTGGTATTATAACGAAATTTGTAATTAGCTGAATTATTAAGTATTTGGAATGATAGCCACTTCATGTTGACCAGTTTATTTGAAAAAGAACTCTAAACTCAATTTTCAAGTAATCTAAATGTTATAAAGAAATTATACTATTTCATCTAATAATTTTCAAATCAACTGATCAATATGAAATGGTTGAATTCTCAATGCTAGTATTTCCTTAAAGCGAAAATTGTCATGATGTAGAGATTTCAATGATTCTTCACATGATTTTCACTACACGAAGAACTAGATGTCTTTGATTTTCCACATACCCTCTATTGAAGGTCTTGGAAATATAGAAAAAGGAAGATTTTCTCTTTCATTGATACACCAATTCATCTTGAAACGCAAGTGTTTGTACAAAATAACAATTATTATTGGTTCTTTATAATGAATTTTTAATTCATTATTAATCTCAATGAACAAATTAATTCAAAAAGTAAATCACCAAGTCACCTTCCGTATTAAATCGATTGTATTCGACGATTGTCAAATTGTGAAAAAATAAGATTTTGAAAAAATCTATCTTTTACTGCATACATATTTAGCAGAAACATGCTTTTCATAAAAGAGGAGTGCATATACATGGATAAAGCAACAGTTTAAAGTTTTAGGATATTTGTCATTCTTATCTCATCATTTGGAACCTTAATCAATTAGAATTCTGGGATTTTTAATCGTTGTACCTTCACAAGTCACAAAAATTTTGTACACATAATTTTAATGGAACAATTTTTTTTCTATTGTATCTCTGAATATTTTTATCTTCTCTCTTAAAAAGTGGGTCAATATTTTTTTGCGTTGATCTTTGACTCTTGACAGAAATAAGAAAAATATTTTAATTATGTTCAGCCGTTATTTGTAACGAAAATGAAGTTATAATGAGTTTTCTTTTATGAACTCACCCTTAGGAAGACCTTGGGACTTTTAATAGCTGTAAAATTTAGCCCATGCTTTCTTTTCTCATCGAAGAATTGAGCGATGAAGACTTATGTTCGTTATGAAAATGAAAAGAAAATCAAAACGCAGAATTTAACTCTCTGAGACATATTCGCGGAAGAATTAGCAGCGAGCAATTGTCAAAAGACTCCAGTCCGAAGCAGTTCCTTAACCTGTACTATAGAAATATACATTTTTATTGAATTATCATAATCTATGAATATACAATAATTATTTATATTTACAATAAACGGAAACAAATGTGATGTTATAAATTACTATATTTGATATAATATATGGTTTATATCATTACATTATTCAAATATATTTAATATCCTATTAGAAAAAACGCGTCGAAACATTATGTAGTGTCTCAGAGATTGCGAATGTTAGCTTTTTGTAACATTTTAAATGAAATCTTCCAAAATTTGAAGTATTTACAAACATAGCAATCTCCGAATATTCACGTGTTTATTTTATCCTGCAAATATGGAACAAGTTATCAGGATAGTAGAGTAGAATTCACTTTCATTTGGTTACATGGCTTCCGAGATGTACATGACAATGAAATGTTAAAGAGATAGTAGAACTATTCAAAAAAGATCTGATGAAATCAAAATAACGTTTTATACAGCAATCATTCAGAGCGTGTAAAATTGCCATACAGAGCAATGTTTTAATTCTATTCAAGCATTTTAGAATAATTTGGAATAAATAATGTGGCTCGTATTACGGCACTAGTATCCCCTTGGTAATCCGAAAATATTGAATACAGTAGAACCTTAATTATCTGTTATCCATCCGAATTTCGAGACACACGATACAATATTCCCAAGAGAACCCAAGCTGATCGGGCGATGCATTCGAATGGATCAACCAATAGATTGATTTTCGATGAATTTTCATTCAACGAACATTCAATGAACCTTTATATTGAATGTCCATAGCTTCATTTTAGATTCAGCGATTATGCATGGTTTATGATTTTTCTAAGCGACTGAGTTGAAAGGAGGAAAAAAAGACGCAATCTTGAGATGCAGATAATCGAATTTCTTTTCAAATACATTATACGGAGGTTCATTGAAAGATATAAATTCGTAAAATGTCTTTGAGATATTTACAAACCGTGCTCTTTTGTCGCTGGGTGTTGATATTAGTTTCATTTTATTGCATTTACAGGAATATTTATTTATTTATCAATATTTAAATACGAACCAAACATTTTGATCAACTTAAAAGCACCTTTTTGGAAAAAATAGCTTTTCTTTTAGATTCGATTCACTTTTCTTCCTGCATTCTTCTTCTGAAAATATTTGATCTATTATTCTGATCTGAGAATCACTTTAATCAGCATATTGTGTTTGAATTATCACTTGAGAAATTAAGAGCAACTTTTGTTCAATTTCGATTGTAAGATTTCTAGAGATGCGGATCTTGAAATATTTGAACACATTTAAAAATGAGAATTCAAATAATATCACATCAATATACAAGAAGTGTAAGAATTTGAAATCGTCGGTGGTTTCAATCTATTTCACAACATGTATGTGAAATTTATATCCTCTCAACAGGATTTCATTCCAATATATTCAAAATTATGAAAAACGACGTTGTATTATCGATAAGACGAATTTGAAGATGAATCCTTCTCGATTTTGTACAAAAGATAGAAGAAAGATCGGTAAATCAACTAGTGTACAATTCTCAACATCTTCAATATTGCCACACAGCATTTCATGTTTAAAATATATCTCAAGACAAACTTGAGAAATCTTATCAATACGGAAAGATATCTTTATGATATCCAAAACAGTTCTTACTTCTTAAAGATTTGTATAAGATTTTTAAAAGATATCTTTCAGAAGTAAGAACTGTTTCAGATATCTTGAAGATATCTTTTCGTGTTCCATAAATGCATAAGACTTCTTGAACTTTTATAAATAGTTTCTCAAGATATCTTGAAGATCAAAAGTGCTGTGTAGAATTTTATGCTCATGGATATGAAGATTGATATTAGTTCACTGTTTTTATAGCACGAATGGGAAAAGTTGAGAATTATTGATAACGAAAGTAAACATTATTAACAAATATTAAAAATTTGGTTTTGCGATGGATAGTTGGAAGTGGTTTTGACCAGAAACCTTACAAATATTTCTTTTGATTATGCAATGATTTAACTTAGAATAAATGACTTGAAAATTATACAATTATGACATCATTCTTTACACGAACGTGTGAAACGAATGAATAAAAAAATGAAATGATGCATAATACTATATTTATCGTCAATGATTCAATTATTGGCAATTATCGTGTGCACATCTAATGCGAACTAATAATAAATTTAAAATATTGGATCGATAATTGGGAATATATTTAGTTTTTGTCCAAATATTTACGCACATAATACTAAATTAATTGTGATATTCGATCAGATTGATCAATGCACACGTTGTTATTCTTCAAACTACAGTAAATGATTGATTGAAAATGTACATCTGATGATATACCTACTCAAGTGTACAAAGTTATGCAAAAGACGCCAATTCGCTGAAATATCGTATCACTACGTATTCAACTTTGTAATTATGTATTTAATGGAAAACCACCAATTTCCAACGACCGACTGTAAACTTATATGGAATTTATATATATTATTTTAGTTCATTCATGTGATTTTTCTGATTTGTTTGTGAGGTTACTAGAGGTCTTTCTTTACAAAACTATATTTTGTTGATCAAAAATGATATTTTCTAACATATTACACAGTTGAGTCCTTTGAATGTATTTTTATATCATACGTTTAAAGAAAAACACAAGATATTCTAAATTTTTGATTTAACGATTTATTAATAATAGTCGAAACCACCTTTGAGTTTGAGTTCTTAGATTTATTTGATTTGTCAAAGTAAAGCATTCGGTTCGTGTTATGCGAATAGGCCTGTATTTGTTTAAATTTGGTATTTAGTTCACCGTCAATGTTAATCTGTTCGTAAAAACTTTCTCTAATGTATTCAATAAATTTACTGTATTCTTATAAAATATACATGTTATATTCTTTTCCAGCTTAGATTTATTAATTCTTAAGGAAATAGTACAAAAAATGGCGGGTATCGAAGCTGCTGAAGAGATGACATCTGATCAGTTAGATGCCATGGCTGGTGGTGATCTTTTGAAAAATGAGGTAATGTATCAAACCTTACTTACATATTTCTTTTTAGTGGATCTTCCACTATCAAATCACTGATTTTCAATTGTATTGTTCATATAAGTAATTGTATGCGTTCAATAAAATATGTGAAGTAATATTTGTATTCTAAATGAAATCATTCAAAAGTTCAAAAATATTTCAGGCTGGTTACTTTAGTCAAGTTCGTAATACAAAAAAATCATCTCAACGATTAAAAGAAGCTCTCGCTGAACATGATCTCGCCGTGGCTCTTTGTCTTTTAATGGCGCAACAGAAACATTGCGTTGTTTATAGAGAAACGGACAAATCTCATCTTAAACTCGTTGGTACGTATATTTAGATATATACACAACTATTTCGAATTGATTTATGAAATTCTGTGATCATACTTGAATGTTTTTTTGTGGTTGATTGCAGGAAAATTATATGATCAGTGTCAAGACACCCTAGTACAATTTGGAACATTCTTGGGATCTACAATGACAGTAGATGAATATGTGGAGAGACTTCCATCTATTCATTCTATGTTACAAGATAATCATATACATTCTGATGTTGCATTTTTCTTAGCCAGACCAATGTTTGCGCATGCTATAAACGTAAGTTTTCTTCTATCTTTCTAGTACATTAGATTTGTGTCTAAGTTGATGAAAGTATTGAATGAAAAATATGTTTTTGTAGATGAAGTATGATGCTTTACGTAAAGCGGATCCTAATTATAAAAAGATGTCCACCACAATGAAACAAGCGAAATATGCTGAAGCTGCACAAGCTGTTATGGCACCAGTGGCTCAATCGGTCAGACCTTTACATCCCTTGAAAGTATGGGAAGATATATCTCCCCAATTCTTGGTCACGTTTTGGTCTTTATCTATGTACGATTTATACGTGCCTGTGGAAAGCTATCAAAGGGAAATTAATAAATTAAAACAACTTGCAACTCAAGCTGCAGATTCCAAAGATATGGTACATATAAACTATAAATTACAATTACTTTTTACTCCTAATTTATATTTAAATTCAATTTTTTCATGGTGTGCAATTTTTCAGAATGTTAGTAAAGGTAAAAAAGAACAGGAAAGATATACAACTCTAATCGAAAAATTACAAGATGAAAGAAAAAAACAGGAAGAACACGTTGAAAAAGTTTTTGCATACCTAAGGTGAATGAAATTTCGATACACCTCTACGTATCCACAATATTTTTCTATGTTCATCATTATGAACTTTGTTCGATCATTTTTGTTTTTAGACAAGAAAAAGATTCATGGTTCTTATCTAGAAGTGCGAAATCAGCGAAAAATGAAACCATAACACAATTTTTACAATTATGTTTATTCCCACGATGTACATTTACAACGGTAGATGCGATGTATTGCGCGAAATTCGTTCATACTATCCATTCTTTGAAGACTGCGAATTTTTCAACTCTTCTGTGTTACGATCGAGTGAGTAAAATTGAGTGTTTTGTTATATTTCTTGAAGCAATGATATTGAAAATGAAATTTTTTTCAGTTATTCTGCGATATAACTTACTCGGTGACTTCTTGCACGGAAAACGAAGCGAATAGATATGGTAGATTTTTATGCGCTATGTTAGAAACAGTGATGCGATGGCATTCCGAGAAAGCTATATTTGATAAGGTAAATCAGAATAAATCATTGAAATGTCTGATATTCGATTCAGAAGAATAATTTTTTATTTTTATACATATTTCAGGAATGCAGTAACTATCCAGGATTTGTAACAAAATTTCGTGTCAGCAACCAGTTTTCTGAAGCCAATGATATGGTTGGTTTTGAAAACTATAGACATGTATGTCATAAATGGCATTATAAAATTACTAAGGTAACTAAGTTATGTAGGATTAAACTTCAACGCAGATAATGTATGTGTTGTATAATTTTTTGATTGATAAATTATTTTATTTTGTCCATTAGGCTATCGTTGTTTGCCTGGATTCTAAAGATTATGTACAAATAAGGAATTCTTTAATTATATTAATTAAAATATTGCCACATTTCCCTGTCTTGGCAAAATTATCTCAAATCCTTGAGCGAAAAGTGGAGAAAGTGAGAGAAGAGGAAAGAGGGCAACGTCAAGATTTACACGTCTTGGCAACGTCGTACAGCGGACAGTTGAAAGCCAAAGCTCCTAATATGATCCGAGAATCAGATTTTCATCATGTTGGAGATAAGGTTAGTACGAAGTAGTTTCTATTCTTTGTAACGATTTTTATAAAAGTAATAACGTTGGTCGTTTTTTGTTCTTCTTTTCAAATACAATAGCCGGCAAAAACTCAAGATGCAGTTAATAATGATAATAACACGGAGAAACCTGCAAATGGTGTACCCGCTAAAGAAATTAGCAACGGAGATGCTCGTACGGAGAAAGAGAATAAAGATCAACGAGAAAAACGTACATCGAATCAAACTCATCAGTACGTATCTTTGTTAGTTAATTCAATTCCATGTTTCGAATTGATAGAAAAAATTACATTCAATTTTTTTCAACATAATTATGTTTTGTTTGTGGAAAATAGTAGCGAGAACACTGAAAAAGTTCGAAAGAAAGAAGAAAGTAAAGAAAGTGTAGAAAAAGAAAAACATGTCAAAAAGGAAGAGACGAAAGAGGATGAAGGGAGCGATAAAAAGGATCGGAAATATTATAAGGTAAGTTTGGTATTTCATTTTGAAACTTCTGAAATCCTTTTGAATCGTCAACTCGTAATTGAGTGATGTAGGAATTTTATCAAGCGTAGTTTAACATCGTTTTTCATAAGATTTTATCCCTCCCATATAAGTCGATAGAAAAGAACATTAATTTAACAAAAAATCGGAACAGAGTGATGCTGTAAAGCATGATTTGCTGACAGATGATAATTTATTGACCTGTATTTTCTCTGCAGGAAGATCATTACTACAGCAGCGGGGTAGATAATTTAGATCGTGATCTATCTAGTGTTTCGAATAGCAGTGCTAGCTCTGGAACTGCTCCGGATGGTCCCGAAAGAGGTTGGTATATGATAAAATGCATGTAATAGTAGATTAACAACAGTTTTGTATTAGTAATTGACTTTGTAATTCTAATTACACATACTGGTATTTGAAGAATATAGTTTCATCTAGTATATAAATATGTAGTATTCCTTACTATCGCTTTTAGTGCAATTTACCTGCGAATAAAATACAATTTAATCTATAAATTTTGTTTCAGATGCGAAGAGACGAAAAGTAGAAGGAGTTTCCAAGGTCAGTCATCTTATACTCCTTGTTTACTATAATTTGAAATCACATTCGTATAAATAATCAAATTTATCTTCTGCAAGCAGGAAGGTAGAAGATCAGAGGTTCCCTTAGACAAAAAAGAACGTTCAAGTAAAGCGAAAGTGCGAGATGAACAAAAAGAACTTCGCAGAGAAAAAAAATTGGGACGAAAAAGAGTGAGTGTACTTATGAAAAGTTGGAAAATTTAGTATACGCTATAAACCCCCTCTAAAAACAGAAAAGTTTGGAAATGATGTTCAAGTCATTGCCGAGAAAGTATAGTTTCAGGCCAAATCACATGGATTTGGTTTCTTGATGTGTATTATTTGAAATTTTAGCACTTAAACTTTGGTCTTGGATAGTGTACTTTTCTCTGAAAGATATCTTCACGAGATTTTTGATAAATTTCAAAGTTTCAAAACATTTGAAAAGTCGAGAGTTGGGTTTCAAGTACTGGCATTCATGGAAGGTTTTAAAAAATCATTTCAGGACTCAAGTTGAACTTTTGAACGAATTTGAGGAATTTAACCCTGCCTACTACGGTACGATATGCTTTCGAAGGGGGCCATCGGCAAGAGTCTTCGAGCGAAGAAAAAAGTCGACAGAAGTTAACTAAAGTTCATTTTGAAACTTTCGTGAGTTCGATAGAAAAATCGTAGAAGTGTTCCTCGCAACATTTTGCGAACTTTCAGAGAAAAGTATATCAAAAGTACAAATAAATCACTTCGATACATTGCTGTTTTGATTGGGGTATAAAATATTTTGTTTTATTCAATGATTTTAATGCTAGACGGTAGCTCAACAGTTTCACAACATAAATAATCATCACTTGATTTTTCAATTTCATTCTCCACAGGATCGAGCTGAAGAAGCTGCAGTGCCCACGGAACAGAAAAGAAGGAAAGATGATGATAGGGGTTGGTGATTATTATACAAATTCATATGTTTAAATATCAAATCTTTCATTTTGGTTGACATCTTTTTACTTTGTAAAATTTTCTTTTGTATACTTTTGTACTCGAAGTTTAGGAAATATATTGTTAATTCAGAAAAGAAAATTCAGTACACATTCTACAATGTTTATACTTTTCCAGCAAAAGGTACTCATCAGAACGGAGATATACCCGAGCATAGGGAAAAACATCATTACAGTAAGGTCGGTAAAATTGATTGATTATTTTCGACATTATTTTTCATGCATGATGCTGTTTCATACAATTCATTCGGTTATATAGTTCTTTCAATCTCTTTGCATTTTTCTATATCAAAAATCAAATCCTCCATTTTTCAGATTATAACATTTGAATTAAATATTCCAAATCTAAACTCACAATGAAACTGATGTAATTCATAAATTTCAATTTTTAACTATTGTTTAATTATCTGTTTCATTCCTTGTATCTATACATATATTTTAGTGACGAACATTATGAATTGAATTTCTATTTATTTTGAGTTGTTGAGTGGTGAAAGCTTTATTGAGGGTTTAAAGAGCAATATTCAATTAATCAATCAAATTTATTTACCTCTGATGATAAACAAAACCTTCCAAGTGAAACCTATGGCGCCATAAAATATGTCCTTAAACTAAACTAAACAAAACTTTTCCAGTAACAATGATTCATCAATTTGTGTATCCAACTGAGATAAATCCTATTTATTTGACATAATTGTTGTTATTATCAATCATTAATAGAATTCCAAATTAATTTCATTATATGTATATTATAATCTTTTAGTTTCATTCAATTTAAATGAGAAGTTCATTTGCTACGATTTCATAAATTATTACTCAAATCTAAATGGAAAATAATCTTAGGAAGGAAAAAATATAAATGATTTTATATTTGAATGAATAATATAGAAAATAAACCATATTTTGTGAGATATTTAATCATATATAAATATATTTCCAGGAGAAATCACCGTACGCAAAGGAACGAACTCATGAACGAGAAGGACGTGAAAGTAGAGACAAACAATATCCTTTTAATTACAATTTTATTATAAACTTCTCAATTTAATTTGAAAAGATTTTATGTACAATTAACCTCAGTTAAACCTTCTTTAGGTTTTTGATTTTTTCTCTATCACCAGACACATTTTCATTTTAACGTTATAAAATAAGCATTCAAGGAAATACTAGTTGATAATATTCAAGTGCTTTCGATAAAATCAATAGGTATATCGCTATATACAGAAATTCTTTAGTGTTTGTAAAATTATTACACAGAACGATATTTTGACTTCATTCAAGCATTTTCGAACGGTTGGGAATAAACGATTTGACCCGTATCACAGCGCTACTATTCCCTTGAATGACTTTTGTTGGCAAAATCAGTCAACTAATGATAAACAGCTATAAATCCTTAACTGTGCAGTACTAGGAGGAGTTCGGATCCCAAACGAAGATGATGCGAGAGAGGACAAGTGGCGTGACTTTGACATTTTATATAAAATTAAGATTAAATGTCGCATGAATTTATGGTAGAAATTAAAAATAACAATAAAGAAAAAAATAGAAAACAATTTGTACATTAAGTTTACGTCCAATTTTATATAAAATAAAATATTTAAGAATTTCAATGGTTCATTGAAAATTCTTATTTATATATTGTGCATTTGATCCAACGATTTTACAATTTATGACAACAATTTTTAAATGTATATAATAAATTAAAAATAAATATCAATGCTCCCAAAGAGAAGAGTGCTTTAATAAATTAGATTTTAGAGTTCGATTTCTTAATTAGACCTTGATTCTTGATCGAGTCGAAGAATGAATTTCATGCGACTAAAGATCATAGATCATTGTGACGAAGCATTAATATAATTGTAATAATACTGATCTGCTTTTAAACTTTCTTCTTCCAAACGTTTCAAACGCATTTTTGCGTCTTGTAGTATATCTTCCGTTGAACTACTTTCACTAACAATTGTATTTGTATTTAAAACTTGAACACTCGACGGAGGCATTTCCATAGAAGTAGACTTCAGTAAATTCACTTCTTCTAATTTTCTCGATAATTGCATCCCTCTTAAAGTTAATTGATCTATTCTTGATTTTTGTTCTTGGACAAGATTACTCAATTCTTGTTTTTCTCTGTTAAGGGTGTTTATTTCATTTTGCTGTGCTATGTAACTTTCAAAATCCGTTTGTACATGAATATCCCTTGTGTAAAGATTTGCATTTGTTCTTCCACCCGGAAGCTCTTTTTGTACCTTGATAAGTTCTTCTTGTAATTTTTTCAAGTCATATTCAAATTTTTTATAATTATCTCGTTCTTTTTGCAATCTGAAGAAAGAAAAAAATTACAATGTAAAGTAAATGCAAGACAAGGAGTTTATGAATATTAGATTATTATACCTCTCAGTTTCTTGAGTTAAAAAATTTTCTTTCAATGATAATTCCATTTCTTTTTGATGAATACGTTGCTTTTCACTTTTTCTCTCATCGTTTATCGCTTTTTCCTTGACTTTTATAATTTGCATTAAATTCTGTAACAAATCATACACAAGGATGAAATTTTCAGATTTATTATAACAAACATGCTGGAAGAGTTCAATACCTGCACTTGTTCTGATTTCTCAGTTAAACGAGTAAGCTGTTGTTCGATGATTATCGTTTGTTCTTTCAGGGCTAATTCTCTTTCTTTCAACTGTGCGTCGAATGTCTCTTTTTGTTGGAGGAGAGTTTTTCTCGTCATCGATAGCTTTTCGAATTGCGTGCTTTCTATTTCAAAGGGATCTGTCTGTGTATGCGTGTGATGTAAAAGTTTACGTTTCTCAAGGATTATTCTATCGTTAGATTCAAAAGAAAATGAAGTAATACATTTCAATATACACATTAACAATGGGATATCGCTATCCTCGTATTCAGATATTATAAATTGTCCTTTAACACTGTTAGGTTCAATCCCTAGAGTTTCTAGGGTATGAAATATATAATCGTTTCGTAACTTTTGTTTACTAGACCTTTCGTTGGTAGCATCACTCTTGTGATCATGAAAATTAATCAATAACGGTGCTTCGCTAGCGAATATTGACAACGTATAGGCATAATTAAGATTAAATAAATATTCTGCTATTAATAAATCGTAAACATACTGTTTAGCGAATTTCAATTCAGTATTTTCTCTTCTCAGCGTCAAGTTTTTGCGTTTCAAAGCATTTATTAAATCGTGACGGAGATGTGTTCTTATATTTGATATAATTCCACATTTATCGAACCTAGGAAATAAATGCATAAATTCCATAATTGTTTTACATATTTTCAGTTTTTATAAAATTTAGGTGATAAAGTAGAGATTAATTTTGTGAATATAACAGCGGAGGTTCAAGAAATAGAAATTAAAAGTGTCAACAATGTGAATGGCACATACGGATATTAGCATCGAATAATAATAAAAAGAAATTGAAAAGATAATTACAATGAAAAATATAACCTCAAACTTTATGACAATTCAATTATTTAAAAACACTTCCTGTATTCCAGTGTTCTTACCATGTATATACAGTTGAATAATAATCATTTGACATGTTGAATATACTAGAATTTATTTATAATTATAAATGTACGATAAAAAATAATTTTCAAAAAATAAATGGTTTGTTGATTGTTTTGATATTGATGTTTATGTATATTAAAATATTGTTTGATGGCGGCAAAGTAGCTTTTGATCTGAACCCCTTTCAACCAATTAGAAAATGAGAACAATTTTTCCAATCTTCTGATTGGATGAAATTAACTTTGCTCCTTTTATTCGAAAAGAAATTGTCAGTGGACCATCGAATCACTTTAAAATGAATATTTGAATTTCTTTTTTAAAGTTTGTGAATTAATTTATAGCGTTCATTTCTACGTTCATCTTCATATTCTTTCATGTTCTTTATCCGGCGCATACATTGGAACATTTAGCGCTAATAAGAAGGTCAACAATCAATAAAGAAGAATCAATTTATCCAAGAAAAACTTATATTACATTCATTCCATTCTGCACCAATTCATAACCCTGGGGGAAATATTTCTTTGAGAATTTCTGAGAATCTCTGGAAAGGTATGCATATTTATCTTAAAACATACATGTTGCCTGGAATTCTCATTTCAAATTCTGGACAAAAATTGATTGAAATTTGACACTCGATATAACATAGAACGTCGTCTGTTAATGACTTCTCGTGGTAAAAAAATATTCCATTTAGCGCAAAAATGTTCTATGGATATTTTATGAATGTTAATGAATATGTTTAAAATGTACTTCTTTGCATACATCGGTTTTCAAAGATATATTTTAGTTGAAACACAATATTTATTGTGCGTTTAAAATTCATTATCTCATTTGTCTTTACATTTGCCATATATTCAATAAATACTGAAAAGAAATTCACAGAATATCCTATGAATATGTTTGTATTACTTAATTAGATATTTAAACCATTATATCATGAAATAACAATATTAAAATGAGTGTTATTAATAATGGGAAGAATATGTTTTTCGTTGATTTATTACAAGGAATTCCAGTTGTAGATTTACAAGAACACGCTTCCACTATATGACCATCTAACTGGAAATATTAAATATGTTCGGTCAATAGGTAGAACTGTAATATGTTATAGAGTTTTTAATAAAATTTAATCATTTCTCTATCACATCGATGTACTACAATCAGATGTTCTTATCAGAAATGAATGATACATGACTCATATATAATTTATATATCGTCGTTCCTCAACAATTCTGTTAAAATTCGATATACGGATCATACAAGAGTCATATATGGATTATGAAACTGATATAGGTGATTTCATATACGAAGATAAAAGTTTTACATTTCATATATACATACCTCCTGAGTGTAACATCCTTCGCTAAGAGCCACAAGTTGGTCTTCAATCATTTTACCACAGAAGTATGATATATTCAGAACTAGACAAAAATTTCATGACTCAATCATGTGAATATATCCATAAAAATTCAAAAAAATGAAATTATATGAATAACTTGATGAATTTACTTGCTTCATTGTAGACGTATGTATACTTTATGCAAGAACCTGCTCGCAAAGGACAGGCTATTTCTGATATTTTGCTCGGATCTTGAGAGTTAATTGCATCATACCATAAAGCAGTGGTATTCGGTGTCTGTGAATTTGCTGAAATTTCATTTAGTTTACATAAACCACAGTTTGCTAACGAATGATTGAAGCTTTGATATAATCACCCTACTGAAAAAGTTTAACAAGTGCTGATATATTCTAATAAATTCCTGAATAAAATCCATCAAAATGTCATGAAGAATTTTTATTTCCAAGTACTCATGAAATTTTTTATGTTGACTCATAAAGTCTGATGAAACCCAATTCTTAGCTCATTATTTATAAGAGTATTACAAAATCTAATAAATCCCTGGACAAATACTCATATAAAACTTTATAAAATCTCACAGATTTCACATATAAATACCATCAGATTTTATTCCATAGAGCTCACAAGGAATAAACAGTGCTGCTGTCAACTGTAGCATATTTTACTCAAAGATTCTTGAGAAAAACAAGTAAAATTCTCAACCATAGGCGAGAGTTCAATTTCAATCAAGTCAATACTCACTATATCGCATTGAATTACTCTCCACAAATCAATATTCATTTGCTTGGAATAAATTTTTCTCTGCATATCAAACTATGAATGATTAAATAAATACTGATCGTGCGACAATTGACGATGAAACTTACATGTAATCTTCAAAGGTTCTATGCATGGTGTTCCAATATACTTTTTATCAGTACAATTCACTTTCTTTATAGATTCTTCATCGTGCATCGGCCCCAACCATGTGAACCGAAAACAATGTGGATCCATATTATATCTAGCGTCTATGATTGAAAAAAAAAAATATCAATTCAATTGAATGATGATAATAAAAAATAGCAGAAAGTAAATTAGTGGTACCTGAGTAAAGAATATACAGAAGCACTACGCAAACAAATAAATAGTAGTTTGTCTTCATTGTTAATAAACTTGACTTTCAACTGAAACTGACATTTCCTCTATATAGATAATGTCTTATCTGATACAAGTGTCGAATTGATAACACTTTCATTCTGATAATAGAAAACAGAACCAATGTTGATTTATAAATATTATCAAAATACCAATTTATTTGAACAACATTAAAGTAATTTTACATGACATGGCATTACATGTTACATTTTTTATTTGAGGTAAAAAGGATTATCTTCGAGAATTCTCTTAACTTAGAGGATGTAGATAAATACTCTTCATAAATGCTTTATACATTTGTCTTGGAAATCTTAAGAATATATAATTTGACATTTTATAAATTATGTAAAACTGTATAAAAATATGATTTAAAATTCATCGTGCCGTGTCAATGCTTCACCGAAATCTGTAGCCTGAGAACCAACAAAGATATCGTATTTCTCCAAGATTTCATCTTTCGTAAGTTTCTGATCTGCATCGGTATCCGCTTCGTAAATTAAATGCCGAGATTCCGCCTCCGCGTGATCGTAATCCGCAGGAATGATCCAATCTTTCACCTTGATACATAATACATACGAATGAGGTCAACTTTGTCGTATAATGATTATTATAGAAACTAGATAATGGAAAAAAGGATTTTACCTCCTTTAAATCCATGAAACCATCTTTATCTTTGTCTCTGAACGAGGAAAATTGTTCTCTTTCATTTTTCACCCATTCTGGTTCTTCGTCATCTTCGCTTCCACGATACATATCACCTGAAATTGGATAATCATTTTGATGCTTAGAAAATTATTATCTTTGCTGAAAATTTTGGAAGATTTGGACAACAAAAAAAGACAAAAACCGCATCAAAATAGAAGGAAACGGTTTGAATCGAACATTTTTCACAAGGTACAGTATCTACCAGAATTGCTGTGTCAACAAAAATTTTGATTCTATCAAAGAACATTTGGATCTGTCAAAAATTTATCCTCGCTTGTTTTGTGTTGTACCGGTGAATCGAACTTTTGATTTTCATTCCTTTAACCAAAAGGAATGTTGCTCAACAAGTCACGTTACTGTTTTTCTTCATAAATTTATTCATTGAAATCTTCATTCTTGAAAAGTAAAAGCTGGATCTGAGAATTTCCCTTGATTTTTCAAATGACAAGATTATTTCAAGAAGACTGAATGAAAATCCATTTGTATTTTGAATCTTACTCTGATTTTATGATTTTAACAAAAAATGATATGATATTTTTGAATAACAAGAATCATTGAAATCTGTATAATGGTGAAATAAATTTGGTTATAATTTTCATTCGAATATATCTATCTTCGTTTTTTTTATTAAATGTGTTGGAATACCTCCTTGATCATAGTTTAGATTTCATGAAGTACAAAAAAATATTGTGATGCAATTTAAAACTCTTACCGATGTATTCTGTGACAGAAATTTTGCCATCTCCATCTTTATCGATATCCTCCAATGTTTCCAACACAACAACATCTTTCATATGATCTGCTTCTTCGGCATGGAGAAAGGCAGTGAATTCTTCTTTAGTTAAGGCATCATCTCCATCCAAATCAGCGAACGACCATCTTCTGCGATCCCTCTTGAGCATAACCTTGTAAGAGAAAGAACCATCTTCCGATTTTTCATTGTCCGCAGCATCGCTCTCATCCAAATCCCCGTAAGTCATTTTTTTGTACTCTATCCACGGTAATTTCTCTTTTTCCTCCGGATTATGAGCTTTCCATTGACGTTCTACGTCATCTCTGATATAACGCTTCTGAGTATAGAGTATCCAGTCTTTAAGTTCTTCTTGCGTCACATAACCATCGCTATCCTTGTCAATTTTATCCACGATAAGACCTAACCTTCTTGTACTTTCCTCTGGAGTCAATTGATCAAACGTTTTGGCATCTTCGCCAAGAAAGGCTTCGTGATCGTAGGCTGGGTTATGATGCGAGTTGATAAAATGTTCTTGATCGCTCAAATCCTATGGAAAATATATATTACAAATATTATTTGTATGATTTTTTTTATTCAACTAATTACAAACCTTATCCAGGATCCTTTGACTGTGTTCATCTTCTGGCTTTGGGATAGCCGTTGTCGTCAAGACAACCAAACAGAGAAATATAAAGTAATGTTGACACAAATGTTTGAGAGATAATAAAGGCACAACACCCATTGTTGATTACGAATCTCTTCAAGAAAGCACCAAAAATAGAATATCTGAAAGGAACGATGTGTAGCGCACGACCCGGCGAGTTCTAATACTGTTTTCACTTTTCCTAATTAAATGAGAAACATTGGTTAGTATTAGATCTTTGTATCGATGCCGTTCAACTATTCCAGCTTCCACATCATCAAAACTTAAGTTCTTCCTTACCGCCATATCCCCTCCAGGGAACTTCATATTCGTTTTATAAATGTGCACTGTTTCTTCATGTGATGATGCTGCATGCGCCTTCTTTGCATATGTATGTGTATGTATATGTGTATGTCATCTGGACCAACGACAGCCCTCAGACGTATCGCGGTTAAACGCGATGTAATACACTACACTGTGGTAATCAGCGTTTTAGTATTCAACTACGCGGTTCAAATCTTAGAATTTTTAGTGGCTAAATAAATTAACGTAGTCATGTGGAATATTTTTAACCCTCGTAAAAATGATTTCACACATAAACCATGTATATATGGTTTTATATGCATACGAGGTTTCAAGAATTTATACCCGAAGGGAACATGAAGCTCCGACGAACGTTCAGAATAGATCATGATAGATCAGACTGAAGCTCCGTTGGAGCTCAAGTTTAGATTCGGAAACGTTCGACGAAGGTCCGATGAACGTTGAAATGTCCGCTTGAAAATAGCTTGAATGAAGGTTCATAGAACGTTTATTAAAGATTCTACGAAGATTCATTCAACCTTCAGTTTTTTATGTTTCAGACGGAATTACAATTATAGTTAGAAATGCCCCAATCTTTCATTTTTTCGTGGAAAAATATACTTTGAAAAAAACTTTGATCGAAAAATTGCAACTCGAACGAACCTTTAGCAAACGTTCGATGAACGTTTTATAAACGTTCATTCAAACTATTTTCAAGTGGACATTTCAACGTTCATCGGACCTTCGTTGAACGTTTACGAATCTAAACTTGAGCTCCAACAGAGCTTCAGTCTGATCTATCATGATCTATTCTGAACATTTGTCGGAGCTTCATGTTCCCTTCGGGATATACTGTCTATCCATGGTTTTACGAAATATCTATACTGGGTGATTCGAAATTGCCGTACACTTTTCTGAGAGCAGATTTTTTATGAAATTCTGAAACGATTTTGGTCCGGAATATTTTAATCTGACCCTTAGATTCGGAGATATGAGCATTTTTTAATTTTGTGAAAAATTCGATTATCTCAGAAGTATACTATATCTTTGACATTTAAATCCAGCACCATTCCCTGAGTTAGATCAACGCCCACCTAACACATCACAAGAACGTTGTTGCGACAAGCTGGTTGCGAGTAATTTCACACTCAAGGATGTAACAGGTTACATTACGTCTTTTATATTGATATTCTGTGTTGACTATATCACCAACGTAGACGCAATGATATAATTATATTCCTGGTGAAAATGAAGCGTTGAAGCGCAACGAAAACGCAAGTGAAGAGTCACCTAAGCGTAATTTAGGAGGGAATTGGAACATTTTCACGTTTCATTTGTTTTGATATCCGCTTCCTCCACTTTTGGATTTTCACCAGAGATAACAGATGTCATGTAACCTGTTACATCCCTGGTGAAAAAAATCTCTCTGAATCTCTCTATATTTTCGGACATTTTTCAGAGAGATTCAGAGCAATTTCAGAGTAATTCAGAGAAAGTTAGAGACTTGTCAGATAGTCATACATCCTGAATCCCACCAACTTTCTTTGAATCTCTCTTAATTGTTTTATGGAATTCTAGGAATTCTTCAGAATCTTTCTAAATCTTCCCGGATTCTCCAGAATTTCATTTATTAACAATTCAAAGCTCATGCCGAATTCCTCTGAATTTCTTCGAATGTGTCAGAATTCCATATATCTGGATTTCAAAGCTTACTCTAAATTTGCCTGAATCTTTCTGAACTCTCCTGAATTTTTCTGAATTTCCCTGAATCTCTCTGAATTTCTTCGAATCCTTCCGTAAAGTTTCGTGCTCAATTTTTCTTAATTTCCGTTTCTCTGATTTTCCTTGAATCTTCCTTAATGCCTCTGAAATCTGGCACAAAAAATTTCACTCAATGTATCTCTCTCTGAATTCCCCTGAATCCTTCTGAAAAGTTCAACGCACAATTTTGCCTAATCCACCCGTTCCTGAATCCTTCTGAATTTCTTTGAATCACGATGAATTGCTCTAAATTCCTCTGAATTTTCCAAAATCTCTCTGAATCTCTCTAAATTTCTCTGAAACGTGAAATTTTCAGAGGGATTCAGAGAGATTTTTTTTACCAGGGAAGCTTGAGTGTGAAATTACTCGCAACCAGCTTGTTGCAGCAACGTTCTCGTTACAAAGACTGTGATGTGTTAGGTGAGATCCCTGGAGGTATCCCTGAGAAAAAAATGAAACTAATTCAGCGTTGTTCGTTGCGGAGTTATAGCGATTTAAGGCCCTGGTTAAAAAAATCTATTCCATACAGGACAGTCGCCGAGGAATTGCGTCGCATCTCCGTAAAATTGAGGGAGAAGGAAGGGAACGGTAGATATTACATGATACCACATGGTACGATGGAGAAGCAACGTAGAGGCAACGGAGAAATGTCCGGGCCGTTTTTTCGGGCGAACATTTCTCCGTTTCCTCTATGCTGCTTCTCCATCGTGCCACGCTGTATCCACCGATCCCTTTTGTCTCCCTGAATTCCATGGAGAGGCGACGTAGGTGTCCTGTGTGGGATAGAATCTGACAAAATGAAATTTAATGGGAGTTGGTCACCTTATTCGACATGTCCGACAGTTCCAGACAAAAAATTGTTTGTCAGGTTTCTATTCGGTTTTTGTCCCGTACAATTCCAGATGATACTGACAAAATAAATTTCAGCGGCCTCTGATAGGTTCGGCACTTGCTTGATATGTCCGACAAATCCAGATAGGAACATTTTTCATCAGGTTTTATCACTCTAACAGCAAAATGCTGAACAAATACGCAGGAAATTGTTGAAAACGTACAACAATAATTTGAAGCAATTTGCAGGGACGTTGCGTCGCCAAATGCGCAACAATATACTGTAAATCTAAGACTTAGCTTGAGTTGTTATCGTGTTGCTGGGAAGTTGCTTGGTTTCATGAAACTTTCAATCACATATGTAGCAAATTCCCAGTAACTTCACGAAAATTTGATAAACAACGTAAGAGCGACGATGGCACAGCAACTTTTGTTGTATGGACAGGTTCTTGGTCGGTTTTTGTCCCGTTAAATCCGAAAAAGATTACCGATTGAGTAAACATTTTCTCGGCAAGAATACTCTGAACTGAACTCATGAAGAATTATGACATTTTCAGGAATCAATCTTCAATCCTTTATCTACTGCTGTACATCGCCTAAATTTTGAATTTCGAAAAAAAAAGTTTGTGTTACCGAATGAGAAAAAAATGCTTTTCAAAAAATATTCCCAGTGAACAATATGTTATCATCCGGAGCTCTTAAAGATCTCCTAAATATGTGTGAGAGGTCAGAAGGACCTTTCAGAAGGTTAACATAAAGATATCAGAATATTATCAGATGCGTCGATTTCTAAGGGAAATAAGAGATTACCAGAATGTTATCCAAACGAACTCTTTAAGAGTTAATATGACAACACTGGCAGAGCTCTTTCAAAAGACCTCTTGGAGAGCTCTTCCTCTCCTAAATGTTCACTGGGTTATTTGAAATTTTAGCACTTAAACTTTGGTCTTGGATAATGTACTTTTCTCTGGAAGATATCTTCACGAGATTTTTGATAAATTTACAAGTTTCAAAACATTTGAGAAGTCGAGAGTTGGGTTTCAAGTACTGGCATTCATGGAAGGTTTTAAAAAATCATTTCAGGACTCAAGTTGAACTTTTGAACGAATTTGAGGAATTTAACCCTGCCTACTACGGTACGATATGCTTTCAAAGGGGGCCATGGGCAAGAGTCTTCGAGCGAAGAAAAAAGTCGACAGAAGTTAACTAAAGTTCATTTTGAAACTTTCGTGAGTTCGATAGAAAAATCGTAGAAGTGTTCCTCGCAACATTTTGCGAACTTTCAGAGAAAAGTACATCAAAAGTACAAATAAATCACTTCGATACATTGCTGTTTTGATTGGGGTATAAAATATTTTGTTTTATTTAATGATTCTAATGCTATACAGTAGCTCAACAGTTCTACAACATGAATAATCATCACTTGATTTTTCAATTTCATTCTCCACAGGATCGAGCTGAAGAAGCTGCAGTGCCCACGGAACAGAAAAGAAGGAAAGATGATGACAGGGGTTGGTGATTATTATACAAATCCATATGTTTAAATATCAAATCTTTCATTTTGGTTGACATCTTTTTACTTTGTAAAATTTTCTTTTGTATACTTTTGTACTTAAAGTTCAAGAAATATATCATTAATTCAGAAAAGAAAATTCAGTACATATAGATAGAAAAATGTCTCAATAATGCCATCATAATGGTGACATGCACGCCAAGAAATTTCTGCATCATGGTACCAAGGCGTTTCCGCATAAAGCATTGTTATTGGTAGCAAAACGAGGTGATGGTACCATAATGAAGACATAATGTTTACATTTTATGCATCATTGCAATCTGAGTGAAGTTTATGATAGTATGTTTACAGCACGTTATGTTACAAAATATTTAGGGCATGTTTTTCTATCTGGGAATGTGTATACTTCTCCAGCAAAAGGTACCCATCAGAACGCAGATATAAACCCGTAGTAGTTTGCGAACCCGAACATTCATATTCTGCAGAGCTTAAATTTAAGGGGTCAGTTCTAACCAAAAAATCAGTTCTACAAGAAAACAGTTAGTATAAAATGGTACGTTCCCAATATAGCTTATATATAAATTATATTGAATTATATATGAATTATATATAATTTTGTCAATTTTTTTACACGGGTCTTTTTGTTTTTTTTTTTCTTAATTGAGTATCCGATGTTC
Source organism: Gonatopus flavifemur (assembly GCA_018340375.1). Classification (NCBI taxonomy): domain Eukaryota; kingdom Metazoa; phylum Arthropoda; class Insecta; order Hymenoptera; family Dryinidae; genus Gonatopus; species Gonatopus flavifemur. The sequence goes on from JAFFJZ010000001.1 coordinate 55,131,307, forward strand.
CAAGAACTCATTACCCTAGTACCACACAATCTCCGTCAAACGTTCTGAGAATGTTTGCAGGACGTTTAAATATTCTAGGAACGTTCGGAGAATATTTTACGCACATTGGTGTTACTTGGGTAAGGAATCTTCAAGAATTCAAACGGGTTATTTTTGCTGTCTGGGGATATTCTAAGGTTTGAGGTTAGAAATTCACAACCACTTCGACGCTGGAGTGAATTTTTCACTCCAAAAGAGTGAGAAGTCACTCGAAACGAGTGAAAGTTCCACTCGAAGCGGACAGGCTCACTTCTGACACTTAGTGGAGTGAAACGTGCGACTTTTCACTCTTTCAAATTCAGATTGTATGGAGTTTTTAAACCAGGGCGGCGAATTCCACAGCGAATACAAAATTTTGACCACTCGTTTCCACCCACGTTTTACGCAGTTACAAAAAAACTTCACAATTTGATATCTCGTACCATGGAAAAAATATTTATTTGTAGAAATTGAATATTCAGTTAGATGCAGGGATGGGTTCTGTGCGCGTGCGATAAGTAATATGCGTTAACTATGCGCAGATTATGCATAAAATATGTAGAATACGCAGAAAATGCACAAAATGCATAAAACATTGTAAAATCAATTCCGACTTGAAATCCAAAATTCAGAATATATGAAATAGATATTGATGAGTGTTGAAATGGTAAACAATTCATAGCTTTAAAATTATAACTCTACTTGACCATAAAAAAAGATGATGCAGAAAACCTCCTTTAGTTATTTGCATAATCTGCATGAGTTTTATGCGCACATTATTCCTTGCATAAAACCTACCGTATTATGCGTACCAACCCTGGTTAGATGCAAAAACTGATTACTTGTGTCGAATAAATTATTTATTTAGAAGACCAATTTATTTGGGGCAACCCTGGTGAAAGGGAAGCGTGTAATAGAAAGTGTCAAAAACGTAGTTGGAAAGTATTTGGAACGTGGATTTAAGCGTATACCGAGCGTCAAGTGGAACATTAAGAGTGGTTCGAACGTATATTGGAAGTGTGTGAAGCGTATCCGAAGAAACACCAATTTCATAGAAACCGGGCTTTACGTCCGGAAGCGTAGTTAGAGAGTGGATAGGAAGCATATGAGAAGTATTAGGAAAGTAATCTGAAACATTCTTACGCTTCCGTTACTCTTTATGACACGCTTCCCTTTCACCAGGGAAGCATTCCATTATTTGATTCGATTAAATATTTCACTAATCCTAGGAAATATTTTATGGAAAGAGGACAAATAAACTATTTATTTGGTTGGAAGAAATTTTTTTTTCAGTGTACCATGAATTCCTTTTTCCAAAAACAACAATTCGTTCTGGTACATAAAATGTCAGTTGAAAACAAAGAATATGGACTGCTTCGATGTCGATGTTATTTTTTTGTTCTTCTTTTTCAAATACAAATCATTTTACGCGGTCTCGTTTCTAATCTGAGACGAAAACACGAAATAGAGGGAGAAGAGCAGTAGTACGGCGTCGTAATAGTGACGCACCGTGTTACCGAATCTACTATATCTACGCTCAGTCGATCGCTGGCGTTCGTTCGCTTCGCTTGGATTTTTAGATGCATGGGAAAAGTTAATCGGACGACACTTCGACTCGGCATAGGTGAAGTGTACACCCGGTTTCTAAACGCATAAAAATAGTGTGTGTCGGCGTATTCGATATACTCGGTTTAAAAATAAACTTGGTGATTCCTTTAATTCAAAATCAAGTGATCTCTTAACGTTTCGAGTGTCCAAGATGAGTACTCCGGTTAAAAAAGTGCCTATTCACTTGCAGGTTAGTGAGAGAGAGGTTTATTATGATTTCTAGTCTATCTTTCTTTTTCTTTCCTTCCGATATCTTAGAATCTGTAAACAAAACTATCTCGATATCATCCTTGAATCAATGATGTAAGTCCATGTAAATCGAGCCACGTAATAGTATATATACCTGCTTACCGCGATCATTAGCAATTACACGGTTAAAACGCGGGACCTTCGATAAATTGACAATTTCATCCGATCTGCCGGTGATTTTACTCTCGCGATGAGAAATTCGAGTTTTTTCTGATTTTTCCGTAGCGTGGCTTGCATCGATATCCCAACTTTCATTTATGTTTATCGCATTCGAAGTATATTTATGAAATACGGTAACCGATTTTTCGAGTAATGACCACGTGATCGGGGAGCCCTTTCATCCACCATGGGATGTGATATAATAATCATAATAGTAGAGAGATATACGTTGTATTCCTTTTTACAAACATATATTTGAACAAAATCAAGGATTTCGATAAATCACTTCGGATTGAAAAAATATATATTCAAATATATCTTTTGTTGCCAATATTCGCTTGATAAAAATAAAATAGATTAGATATCCCGGTACATTTTTCTGCTTGTACATCCACTTAATTGATAATTTCGAATCAATCACTTCATATCCTATCTGTATTGATTGTACCCATGAGTGCTGATATTCTGATTACAAATATTGAGATCGAACAAAAAAGAAAAATAACAATAAATATGGTTATGCTGTTGGTATGTGAACTCTGATCGGAACTTGAGAAACCATTATTTTTCCTCAACATTCGAGTTCTTATCAACTTCATTCAAACTAGAATTCATATTAGAGTGGAAGAATGTTGGATTTCATTTGATATTTGCAAACTTGCAAATTTCAGATATATAATTTTTTGTTTCTTGTTTATTTTATCATCGATGTTGAAGGGAATAATACACTCCCGAACCTGAACTCAATTAAAACCCGTTGTCTTTAGAAACGAAGAACAAAAGAAAATGATTGGGAGGGAAATATAGGTAAAGAAAATGTGATATATTCTGCACATGGAGGCGACGATCGCACGGTTGGTGGCCTTATTGATCCGAGTGTCTGGCTTCGAGTTTGTTCCGTATTCCTGTCTTTTGATGCATAATATCACCCTGGTGTATATAACATGAGATTAATTTATGTTACTTACCACCATAAATAATATCAATTATTTATGACAAACGATTCATCGCGTGTACCCTTAAAAATATCCCCCCCAAATATTCAATCATGATACCGTTTGGATTACTTCCACCCTTTCTGGGAAGGAAGTCTTTTTTCTCCTTTTTTGAGAATTTCATTTCGAATAAAGTATTTTAATATTACAATATTTATCACATACGTTACATGATAATGAGACGTCATCTTTAGAAAATTTTATTATATAGAAAGAACATGGTAAAACATTATAATACATCATATAATTATTTTTGTTTTTGTATTTAAAATACAAACTTCCAGTGTCAATACTGGCCAGAACTTGAATTTCATTCTTGTTTTTATCAGTTTCCATTTGTACGATAATGGCGGCGATAAACCAGCAACACCCCATCGTGAGAAATTTCCTATTTTCGAATGAAGAGTCTGTAATACTCCAATATTACCCGTTTATCGCGTTATTACCATAACAGTATTTTAAGTTTGAACTCTGCGTGTGTCGAATTGACAGTTGATTCATATTCATCTTTGTATGATAATTAGAGGAAATATTATCTGAAAAGTACTGTACAGGTGGGTTTGAAATGCATGGCAACAGCCAATAGATGGACATTTTTGTGTGTAAATAAACCATATTTATACGACGACAAGTGTTTTTGTTCTTCCCGAGAAAAGGATTTTTTTCTCTCGGAGCTATTTCACTCGATGCTTCAGCCAACATTTGTTGATTGCACCATTTGTTGGTAAGGTTGAATGGAAATCTGAGTGAGAGAAATTGGCGTTTCTCACTGTGGACGGGAGTCAATTTTTTTCAATTCTATAATAATTGCAGCTGTAGCTGTTTATTAACTGTCATGGCGAGAATTCGTAGCTGCGACAACACATTTTTAGTGATTCTTCAGAGAATCGATTCTTTTTTATAGATTTTTTTGACGAATTTTTATCAAGACTATATAAAAATCAATAAAAACTTGATAAGTTTTTGCTTTTCATATAAAAGAATTAATTCTATCAAGATTGCCCACCTGAAAGAAAGGGTGGGGGAGGAGGGAGATGCTACACTGAGAAAAATGAAATGTGAAAATAACCTCTATTTCGTATATTTCTCACCCGTCAAATAATGAAAACTGAAGCCAGCCTTTCAAAAGTGAAAAGTACCTTTTCAATGTTGAATTTCACCGTACATTCTGTTTGATTCACCAAAAAGATGGTATTTATCACCTAGCTCATAGTAATAATAACCAAAATAATGTATTTTTCACCGTCAAATACATTACTAAATTGAAACGTGATTTTTACAATGCAGATTTTTCTCAGTGTACTACCGAAAGGCCAAAAATAACGCATTCTTCAAACGTTTTTTTAACTCAGAAATTTTTATTCCAATTCAACCAAATTTGGCATGATGTTGACTACATATCTGAGGACTAAAAAAGTATTGTTTTTGTTTTTTTTTTCTGTCACCGAATAGCGAACTTATATACGCCCAAAAATATCAGGTCAAAATCTGAGGCATCGACTTGCAGGAATTCTGGAGTCCAAACACTGAGAAAACGTTTGTTTCGGCGAAACAAAATTTTGGTTGAAATGAACGCGAAAAAACTCTTTGGTTGGCTGAAATAAAATTTATTTAGGATAAACAAAATTTATTTGTCTGGTATGAAAGCCTTAATTATTGTGAACCAAATTTTGTTCACCCGAAATAAATTTTATTTCAGCCAACCAACAAGTTTCTTTGCGTTCATTTCAACCAAAATTTCGTTTGGCTGGAACAAACTGTGTTTTCAGTGTAATTTTTATCTAAAACAGTCCAACAAGAAGATTTATGTTAACCAACAAAAATCAAGGATTGGCACAAGTTTTTCGAAAGAAAGTAAAAAATGTGCCAAAAACTTGCCACATTTTTGCAATAATTTTCATATTCTGTCACGTCGAATTACAGAAATGTGTGGTTCACGCAGAAGCGAATAGGATAGCAAAGAAACCTTGCAAGTTTCATCAAAATTGGTTGAGAACTTTTTGAGATATTTTTTCCCGCAATGCACTGTACACTGAGAGAAAGAAAATCCTAAACCAAGAAAATATTGGATTGACCGAGTCCAATTGGATATTTTCTTGATTCAAGAACACTTTCTTTGGAAGAAGAGATTGATGACTCAGTTTGAATCTACACTGAGAAAAGAGGCATTTGCAAGTTCAGTAAACAGTACCATATTTGTTCGATGAATCTGAATATTACTGAACTTTCAGCGATCTCTCATGAATTTTCAGGAAACACAACTGAAATTTTGCTTTTCATTACTGAATTTTCTCCAACCGTTATCATATAATACAATATTTATGCCCGAATTCGCGAGATGTCATTCAATTCCTAAACGCTCAAAATTTCAGTAATGTTTCTTGAAGTTTCATGAAAGATCGCTGAAAATTCAGTAATATTCAGATTCATCGAACAAATATAGTCCTGTTTACTGAACTTCCAAATGCCTCTTTTCTCGGTGTATACAGCTTGATATGGAAAAAATTTTCTCATTCCAAGTACACATTTTCTTGAAATAAGAAAAAAATATATATTCTTGGCACAAGAAAATATGTTTTTATGATTAAACCAATTTTTTTCTCAGTGTAAAGAATGTGGGGAGTTTTTCTTCGCCCTGTTGGTGGATTTCGTCCCCTCGTCGTAGGGGATTGTTTTCCATAAAACATGAGGGATCATTTCATTTTTTGGGTGTTGAATTCTTTACAAATGAAGGAAAAGTCCACAAAACAATGGTGAAAAATTCCCCATCTGTGGAGGAACTTTGCCACAATTATTTTCCAGAGTGTGATATTTCCCTTCTAATCGGTAATACGTGATACACATACATACACATACATGCTTATGTATATACACGTATTCAGCTCTGTTATGTATACGAATTTCTCCAATAAATGGGCCAAAATAAGCTAAAATAGAAGGAATTCCCTCCGTCGATCGTTTCAAAATACCTGCTACGCGCTTCAAGAAACGTCGACAAAGAATAGAAAAACTTCGAATTTCAATTCCGGGGCGCCACCATCGTATTCTACCGAAAATTTTCTATCTTTTTGGGCAAATAAAAACACATCAATTTTATTAACCCCCCAATTATATCTCCCCCCTTCATAGCGAAACAATTTCACTTTAATATTTCTGCTATGGCAGCTACACTATAAAAATTATTCGGGATTTTCCCATACCTATGTAAAGAAAATTTCCTATACTTGTACGGGAAAGGTAAATCCTCGTACACGTATAGGAATGTTCACTTACACGAAGAAAAATCACGTTTAGAATATTACTACATTTTCTACTAATTTGGCAAGATACGAGAAAATACTACTTTTATTGATAGACAATGTAGTAAAAATGAATGGTTCGCCTGACACTCTTTAGCATGAGCATGCAACGTGACAGATGATCAAGTACAGATTTTTACTACACTGTGTAAGAATTACAGTCATGTTTCCTCGTATATTGCCAATTTAGTAGGAACGTAGTAATTTCCTGAACTGTATTTTTCTCCGTGTAGAAATATATTAAAATTGCTGTTTTCATGGGATTTTTACTGTAAATTTATAGGATATTTCCCAAAATTTATGGGAAATTTTCTATCCATGTATGTGTTAATTACTTCACATACATGCACGGAGAAAAATGCCGCTCGAAAATATAAGAGTTTTCGCTATTTTTCTTATTAAACTAGAAACAGGAAGGTTGATAAAATGAATTTTTAAATAAAAAAGAACGGAAGATTACAAATTTTGTAGAAAAAGTAATAGATAGGATTGAAATTTTAAACGCTGAACGTTGGATTTTATTTTGTGTGAAAATCCATCTTACAAACCTTCCTGTTTCTGATTTAGCAAGCAAAATAGGAAAAAGTAGTGTATGTTTTTCGATGTTACGGCGAAAAATAGCTTGCATAACTAATTTTAAACTATCCAAATATTAGCGGATTATTTCTTTCCGTGTCGATTGATTCAATCAAGAAAGAAAGTACGGTTGCTCAATTATATCCACTATACTCTCTTGATTAAAATGTTAGTAGTTCTCATTAAGAAAATTCAGTTGAAACTTTTTAATCACCGTAACTATGAAAATTTCTCCGAGTATAGAAATCCTCTAAGCATTAACGAATTCCCAACGTTTGTAAAGCCTACTCGATCGCTAATAAATAGTTACAAGACACTCATCAGTCTCTAGTTTGTCGCCAGTGTAGACGATATGAACTCGTAAACGGTTGGAGAATTTCTCCAACAAAAATACTTGAGTGGAAACATTTTTTAAATTACATATAATTTATATATAATTCACTATATTTTATATATAAATTATATATGATTTTGAACATTTTTTCCCTCAAGTGAGTATCTGAATCTGAGGGAAATCCATGTCCAAGTCTATACTTCTGGGCACGATTTCATTTTACTAATCAAGTCTCATAAGACTCGTACACGGAAAGACCGGATCTGTTAATATTTAGAAAGACTTTATCAACGTTTGGAAAAATGACGGTCAATTTAGGGAAAAAGAGGATCGCTGAAAAATATTCGTAGTGAATCTACAAAAAATTTGTAGTCAAAATATTAACAGTTGATAGGTTCATTGGTGTTTGAATTGGCAGTCATTTTTCTAAATATTAATAGACCCACCGGTCTTTCCGTGTAGCAATCTTAAGGTGATACCAGCGACCTCTGAAGACGCCACCAAAACCATTGATTGCAAAAAGACACAACCAAAACTATTGTGACAAATAATTCGAAAATGAAGCAATGAAATCAAAATATCGCTCTCCACAGACCTTTTCCTTTTATTGCTTTATTTTCGAATCATTTGTTAGAAAAGATTTGGCTTGGGTTCCATCGTCCAACGATCGCTGGTATCTTTTCAAAGGAATTCATATAAACAAAAATCCTGCATCAATCTAAACAATCATATCCCGCTGAATAAATGGAAGCCTAAGGGAAATTTCGTAAAAATTCTGCCATAAGAGGCTACCTGAAGATTTCGAAGAATTCAAAATTTCCAAGTCGTTGAGGCTGAATCTAAGAACAAATATTTCTTAGATAAAAAAACAAGACTTCTCGCCATACTTATGTAAACAAAAATAATGCCAAAGTTCATCAAGACTGAATGACTGTAGCGGTTGAATAAATTGCTATCTGTGTCCTTCGCATCTTGGTTTGCTCACCGCTCGGCTTGGCATCTTTTTAGACAAAAGGTTAACGAAATAATTGTGAGTTATGAGATGGAACGCCCTACGATTATCCTGTAACTCGCAGACCCTTCCTTCTTACTTCAACTTTAAGAAGTTGAAATACAACTCGTTACTTTTATCTATTTTTTTTGTTTGCATTATTATTATCTTCTTCATCATTGTATCGTCATTTTCGTAGATCCTAATTCCATCATGGTCTTTGACGATAAACACTATATTCTCTCTTCCCAAAGATTTGATTCAAAGTAACCAATGAAATACATTTTTGTGAAATCTAGGCATTATTTTCTGTTGATGCGAACAATTGATCCCGGGTGGAGAAATTTTCAAAACTATATTCAATTCAATACACTGAGAGAAATTTATAGTTGAATTTACTATGGAATTATAGGAATAAGGGAACATAATGACTTCTAATGAAATTTACTGTAAAACATTGTAAATTTTATCAAGTTTCTATTGTTATGCCATAGTGAATATCATTATATTATAGTACATTTCATTAGAAACCAGTATGTTCCCTCTATCATTCATTCCTATGATTCCATAGTAAATGTAACTATAAATTTCTCTCATTGTATAGTTTATATATAAATTATACGTAAAGTTGAAACTAGCGGTCAAAGCCTGGCATCCAATTAATATAATATAACTTCTGGTAGAGTAATTTTATCAAGTATTTCAGTATTAAAACCACTCAGTTGAAAATTACCTCATCGGTTCTGGATATGAAAAATATTCGAATTAAGTTCAATCAACGATTACAACAATCGACTGTTAGCTTTTTGATGCCTAGCCTCATCAGCCTCATTGTTTGCCAATCGCGAGAAATAAACAATGAAGATTAGCTACCATAGATATTTGATATAATCGATAATTGAGTAGCAAAAGAGTTTAGATTAATGAATCATTTTGTTTTTATATATAACTGATTGCAAAAGATTGAAACAACATTTTCTGATCCTGTATTTTGTGCACTCAAAAAGGAAAATGTCGATTTTGTTGAAATATGGAATCGATTTGTTTTTCAGCCAAGATTGAGTAATGTACTCATCGAATGCAGAGGTGAAAACCTCTCTTCTTCTACTGGAATAAATTTTCATCCCAATAGAGATAGAAATGAAGAGGAAAAGAGGGGAGAACCTTGAAGAAACACTTTGATCCTAAGCTGCAGGCTTAAATCCAAGGATTTGAGTGTACGTTTCGTGATGTTCAATCCTGGAGAAGTTCCATTTGATTTTCAATGATTTTATTAATTTTTCTATCATTCAGAGAGCTACGAATGATCTAATAAAAAGGATCAAACTCCGTCTAGAGTTGGAAAGAAGGAAATAAAAAAGAGAGAGAGACAAAGAATATGAAAATTACATCGCTAAAAATTTTGTTTTATACATTTGTATGTATATAAATTCACTCGAATTGGGTTCTACTTGATTAAACTATGACGTGTGAAGTTTTTTCAAACAAATATTGAATTCGCTGAATTGAACTGCAATTCGGTCAACCGATATATGGTTGTCAACCTAATCGTCGTATCCGCAGCCGCACTGCAGTCCAACTTACTATATTTTTCTGTGAACGTAATCGTGGATAATGCGCCACTTGTGCCGATAGATGAATCATTTATTATGCTTCATATAATGAATATTTATTAATGTAAACTGTTTTACGTGTATTCGAAATACTGTCAATGAGCATGATGGGATAGTTTAAAAATTCGAATGCAACAACTACGTACTGTTTCATTACGAATATTATTGCACACGAAGAGAATCAGATAAGTGAAATAGCTTCTTTCTTCTTTTGACGAGATTACGCGTAACAATAGCATTTCATAACAAACGTTATAATTTTCGTTTTGCTTTTTTCATCCGCATTGAATTGAATCCGATAAATTACCTCTTTCAACGTATTCGTGACTCACCACTTTTCACAAATGTTCCATTTCAGTAAATATGACTCCCGACTTTTTAACGGTTCATTATCGCATCATTAGCGGCAGTACCTACTAGACCGGTATGTGGGTACTTTGAAACCTCAACGGTCTGTTTGTAGGGAATCGAATATAGGTATCAGAAGGTGTAACAATCGCTAAATAAACATAGGCTCATCCAACTTAATTGATTGCCATAACCATTGACCTCGTCATTGAACTATTGAACCATCAAACAGTTCTATTATATTCCAATGAGTGAAAGGTGAGAATTCCGGTATCCAATACCATTAGCGTGTTGTCGCAAAAAAGAAGAAATACAAACATCTGGTCTTAGTCTTGAACTTCACATTCTTCCCTATACGTCGATCAAATCGACGTGACGGGATTTAATTTCTAATTCAATATTATTCATTCATACAACATAAATTATCTAACTTGGAGAGGAAAGTTGTAATAGAGTTGTAATTGTAATTAAAAATAAACGATCAGATATAATTTTATGCGAGGTAGGTAATAAACACGCTAGAAAATATCTAACAAATGGAATTGAACAGGAAATAAGAGAAATCGTGATTGTATTTACAATTGAAATTGTTACGTATACGAGTGTGAAATAGTAGTTACTTTCATGGCATACAAAAATTGTTTTCTTCATTACACGAATTAATTTTTCGACTAATATCTACATGAATGTACCACTTCGTACAAGTACATTTATATTGTTATTTCATTATAAATATACTAAGGCTTCAACTCGAAACAATTCTTTCCATGCGTGTTTTATCTGCCATACGAAAGTGTAAATTCGTTAAATTTCATTAAGATTATCTTTTTTCCAAGAATCGTCATTAAATTAACTTACTCTGACGTGATATCACGCAATACATTTTTCAAAACGAACTGCGGTTCGTTAATTTACATGAATACGTAATCTTTCCGAATTACAGAAACATTTTATGGATTAAAATCTTGTAATTTACATTATAAAGAGATGCATAAATGTCCTTGTAGACCGAAAATGTGGATTTTCAAGTATTTTCTTCTTTTTAGACCAAACAATTATGATAGGCAACATTTCTGATGATGCTGTCGAAAATATTCCGATGGCAATGAGGATATTGAAAACAGAATGGTCAAGTGTACAGGTTTATACAGCTGATCGCATTTCGGTAGGATTCAAAATTCAGCAGACGTACACGGGACGAAGTAATTTCAGGGTTTGGAAAAAACCCAGGGTGTTTTGCAAAAACTCGATCCAGGTCGGTTTATTTGAGTTTTTTTGGGTTTTATGTCTTTTTTGTGATTTGATATTTTAGTTCTAATGTTTTTCATAGCGTTGATCAATTTTATAGCTCTCTTGATTTAAAATCCGAATTGATTGTTCGTTCACCGAGAAAAAAAATTTCCGGAAACAGTGAAATATTTGGTTGATTAGTCGCCATAAAATATGTAATTGATTTGAATAAATTTTCATTGACTCGATTAAATATTCATTCAATCAAACAAATATTTAATATGCTATGAAATATTTCATCAATTGAAACAGTTATTTAATTGAGTCAATGAAAGTTTATTCAAATCAATTAAGTATTTTATGGCGACTATTCAACTAAATGTTTTATTCTTCCCGGAAATTTTTTCGAAGTTATGGATATTCATGAAGAATTCTGAAAAATTTCCATGCCCTTAACATCGACGAGTTCTTCTGAAATGCTCCTTAGATCGTTTCATTGTTCTCAAAAAAACTCGTTAATCTCAGTGAAATAGAGTTCACATTTCCAAAGTTCTTGATGAATTCATCAGTTTAAAAAGAATCCAACAAGAATTCTAATCACGATCTTGGAAAATAATCCTTTGTGTGTCATATCGGATACATTATGATTTATATCACGTACATTTCTGCCGTACCAGGCAAAACAGTTGTTAACTCAATTTTTCTCAAAAATTAGTTTTTTATATTATTCAATTTAAGGAAGCAAGGTGCGTTTAACTGTGTTAATATAAATTAGTTATCGCTCTTAATTTTTGCGTGATAAACGTTTTTCTTCTCTGGAAACGAGTTGAAAATTAGACAATCATCTGAAAAAAGCTATAACTTACATCAAAATGAGAAGAACCATCGAATACGTCACCACTTGACCAGACGAAAAGATCGTAATTTGAGTTACGGTCTTTTCGCTCGGTGAAATCACGGAGGAGCTAATATCTCGTACCTACTATTTGGAAAAAATTTGTTAAATGGAAAAAAAACTCGAGGTACGATTCTTTTGATACGAATTTTCGTTCACCAAACACCCTTGACTCATTTTTTCTTTTGTTGTTATCAAAAATATTGCTTTTTTTTTTAAATAATCAAAAGCAGCGCACTTTATTTGCCCTAAAACCGTTTTAATATTGTCAAAATATTAGTTACATCATACAATTTTGATGTGGAATAGTTTTTCCCGGTTTTCTCCGTTCGAACGAATTTGGAGTTAACAACTTTTTTGCCTGGGACGACAGATTTGATATGACAGGTGAAATACGTAATCGAAATTCTACAATCATACTTTACATTCCAATTGAATATTGTTCTTTAAATGATCTCAAAAATCCTGATACTAAAATACATTAATTATATTATATTTATGAACCAACATAATACTGATTGAAAATGCGTTTTATTCCATTTTGATTCAGCACTTATAGTTATCCTTTGAATTTCATTTCACTCGCATTTGCTTCTTTCAGAAGTAATTTCTTATATCCATAATTATACAGGTAAATTTGGAATAATCCATTGTAATTGGAAATAACAGCTTCTTCGATACCTTTTTCACTCTTTTCAGGGTTTTTGGAGTTATTTCAAGAGGGTTTTTTCCAGAAAAACCCAGTGAGTAAAACTGGGCTGGGTTATTTCGTTCAAACCCTAAGTAATTTGGAAAAAACAATCTAATGTTCAGCTCAAATAGCCATGAATCTCATCTCAATGAACTTATATGAAACGATTAATCAATGAAAATCTATCTCCTAAAAAATAATTATGAAATCTCCACCCAAAACATGGTGACAGCAAAGTTTCCATGGAGACATGCATGGAGAACTTCTCGTCACGATTTAGTGAACTTTTTCTTCATTTTTTTGTTATAAGGCTTAAGAACAATCAAGAGGTAGAATACTTCCTGAAAATGGGAGAAAACTCACCTTTTTCTTGACAAAAACATAATTCTCCTACGATCGGGGAATGGAATCCGCCAATGAAATGAGGGCAAACTTTCCATAATGTTCGCAGTGTATTTCGGATTCTTATTCATTTTTAAGGAGAATGATTCCTTATGTTCAAGAATAATTAATGCAGCTGGAACTAGCAGCCGTAGAGCTAGCGGCCGATTGTAATAATTTTTTAAACAAAATGTTTATTAAGGATTCAAGCATCTGTAATTTTTTACTGTAATGCTTCATTAACGGTTGATCAGAAGTTACAACAATCGGCTGCTAGTTCCAACTTCGTGAATAATTATGGGGAAAATTCTTGTAACGAGTTTGAAAGTTCAGATTTAAAATTCAGGTAAAGTTACTGAATTTTTAGAAAAGCATTCCAACATTTCAGGAGAGTTTTCAACCATTTATTTACTTCACGGAAAATAGAAAACAGTACTGGTTACCGCGAATGAGAGCAATCAATGGAAAACAAATGAAAAACACGCTTGGATAATGAGAATTAGCGCAATCACAGTGATGAGTACTTTAATGAAATTCGTCAATGCTGGCTGGACAGTAATGAATAGTGGGAAACGCGGGACTGTGTACGAAATGAATTTGAGTTACTGTAAAAAATTCCAATAGAAAAATCGACAACAAATTCAGAATTTTTCAGTGATATTCTCTTATTATTGAGAAATTTTTCCGCTCTCTAAATCTGAAAGAGTTAGAATACCATGCGAACGAAAGGATAGTTTCTTTTTTTACGAAAAAAAGATACCATGTGGATTCTGCACAGGCTATTGTTAATTAAACATATGTTGGAATCAAATTTACATTAAAATCAATGTTATATATACGTATAATGCTACTGATGTAAATCGGAATAGTGATTATACGATAACCATGATGATAATTTAAATACAACCGGACTGTGTGTAATAAATTTCACATGAGATGCACATTGCAATGATCATCTATCTCATTTTTTCCGAGTGACTGCCCATCTTTTCGTTCGAGTGTAATTCTCATTCTTTGGGATATAGAAAGTGTATACCATGTTGCAATAAAATTTTAGTCTATTTTTACGGTACGTTTTCTTCGATTTATCTCTTACCAAAGTTTTGCATAAATGAAAATCACCACGCTGAAAGAGGTTTAACAACATTTGAGCATGAAAACCTTTTCCAAGGAAATCGATTGGAGGTCACAATGGTTGGTTACTCGTTAGGTCCCGATCATCAGCTTCAACATCATCTGTTCCTCCGCCGTTACATTCAGTGGAGGAGTAATCAATACTTGAAGTAGTAATATGTGCCAACCGCTGTTGATAGACGTATTATACTTACATTCTTTCAAAAAACAATAAGGAAAATTTGAATATTAAATTGTAATTTTCTGAAAAAAAGGAATTGAAGGAATTTACATAAAGGATTCGAATAGATTCTTTATGGGTGTTTCAATTCAAAAAATCTTTGCCTTATTGAAAATTGAATAATTCAGAAGTAACGACGTTTGTATCATCCAACATGTACAAGTTTGAATAAAATGCTTGATATTTTGACACACGGTCTTTTGGCTTAGGACGCAGTATATTTGAAGAAGCAAGACCCAACCGGAAATTCAGTCACATTTGATCGCGTTAACCCTGCTTTCGATTAGGATCCGATCAGGACCTAGCGAACCTGAACATTTCTAGTCGGGGAATGGTGAAATATTTGACACAAATTTATTGCCGTCATACTCTTTTTTTGGAGTCAACATTGTGATATTCGACTTGTCTTAGTTTAAAAAAAACCAACATACTTTACGATGTTACACTGTTGGAAATGTTTGTGAATTTCATAACTATCTTGAAACGTTTGTACATTAAATTGAATACCTGTATATATGAATCCAACTTCACTGTACATTTGTACATTGATCGACAATGCAATTGACATAATCGACATTCAGATGTTCAGGTTTAATGTACACGCAGAGAGAAGTTATCTAAAAAATTACTACGCTTTTTAAAGTAAAGTAGGGATAAAATCACATTTTGTCATTAAAATTACTATACCTTTTAGTGGAGAGTGACAGAATTTTGTTATTTATCGGTAGACAGTACAGTTATTTCAATGACAAAATATAATACACAACCCCAAAATGTGATTTTGTCCCTACTTTACAGTAAAGTATAGTAATTTTTAAGGTAAGTTTTCTCTGCGTGTACGAATTTATATGAAAAAAACCTTCCAAATCCGGCACATGAAATTTAACACAGATATTTCTAACAGTGTACATTTTGAATAAACTACTTTTCCAGACATACATAGTCCTCGACTATGACTTCCGCACCTTGATTTATAAGATGAATATTTTTTCCGCGTATTAACACATATCGAAAACACTTCGAAAGGATCCGGAAGAAGCTGGATTTTACCTTAAAAATCAACTGAAAATTGACTGGTATTTTTTCTATGGAATCGGCACTTGTTTCCAACTTTCAGCAATCTTTTATCCGCCCATTTTTACATTCAATCGTTCCCATATTAAATCAATTTTGGTAAGTGTCGAGCTGATCCCCTCTAAGTTCTACAAATTATCGAGTGTGGAAACAGGCAGCTCTACACTCATGAGAAATGATTCCATGTAGAAACGTCCCCTCTTCCGTGGAACCTGAGCTTGTTGATTTCTCTGAATCAAGCGTTTATTTTTCAGACAGAGAATCCAAGTTTAGAAATTCATATTTCACCCTGGAAGAACGAAGTTTCATCCTAAACAATTGGAAACACCTTCCCGATCGAAAAGAATTTTCCGTTCTTTCATGTTTAGAAAGCGAATTTACATCGATTTCATGATTTTTGATCCGACAAAACAAAAGTAGAATAGAACTAGGTGTTTGGATCTGAAATTCTCTACTGAAACGTAGGAAATTCTATTTACTTTGAAATATATCTTTGTATTATTTAAACTCACGTATTTTCAGAAATGTAGTATCTTATAAAAAATTTGCATCGCCGAACCTCGAGCTTTAGATTTACAGGGTTAACAGAGTAGAAACGCAAACTTATCGATCCTTCCTTGCATATGCAAAATAAAATTTTTTAAAGCCCCTCCCTTCTGAAGGACGTTCGTTTGTATAGAAGTTTGATAAAATCTCAGAAACTTTTTGTATAATTTTTTATCCATCAATTGTAAGTTTTTCGTGAATATGAAGTTTTCCTTCCATTTTCCATTTGAACGATTTTTCTATCCAATTGTATGAACAAGGCATCATGTCGTGACATATAGTTATCCATTCATTATTTCAACATACGGGGGATTACTTCAGAGCGGAACATAGGGCTAGCGATTGTAACAGTTGTAATTGAAATAGTACTAAAACGTATGTGTCCCACTTTCAGTGTTACACCCCAACAATTGCAGACGTGACGTCATATTTGCGGCATAATGAGCATTAACGAGATGTTTATTCAAAAATTGAGCTCAAAAGTGCACAAAACAGTGCAAATTATGTGGTATGATCTCGATTCCTTTTTGTACAGAATATATATCAAATTTTTATCGATATTATATCCAAATATATAAAAATTAAATACTTTTTCTATAAAAAAGAATTGATTACTTCGAAGAATTCCCATCCAGTATCGAAGGAATCCAAAATTTCATTCCATAAAAAATCATATTTTGTTTCATTTACTTCGTCTATTAGATTCAAAGATGGGCGATTTGGATAGAATTGATTCTTCTCTATCAAAAAATTATCGAGTTTGTGATGATTTTTATTAAAACTTGATCGAAATTTGACACGAATTTGATATTAAAAAATCACTGATTAAATCACAAATGGGAACTTTCATAGTTTATGGTTATCTCTGATTTCCGGGTATCAAACTTCAAAAATAGTGAAATTCTTTTGTTTCTGCACGCAGAAAACAGATGTGTTGAAAAGTTCCATAATTTTTTGAGGATCAGCGCCAGTCTTACTTTTAAAAACTCCCATAATTAGATGTATTTCTACAAGAAAATATGGTACTTTTGAAGCTATATTCAGGTAAATAATTCCATTCATCGCAGACCGGCGCTGATCCTCAATAAATTATGGGACTTTTGAAAATATATTTTTCCGCGTGTGTTCACTGAGAACCCAATTTCTTAGATCGAAAAAAAATTTGTCTGCTCTCATTCTAATAAATATTTCTTTCAATGGAACAAAATTCAGTTCAATGGAAAAAGTTTTCATCAGATTAAAACAAAGAATTTAAAAATTGATACAGGAATATTCAATGAAAAATCTTCTCATTGGAATGAATCATTTCTCCCATTGGAAATAAGATTTATCAGAATAAGGGCAAAGAAATGTTCTTTCAATTTAAGGAATTGGCTCTCAGTGTTCATTCGCCGTTATTAATCGAAGAACAATTCATCTACATAAGGAGTTATTCTACAAATGATCGTATAATTGAAACATTGTAAAAAATCTATCGATGGAAGGTTTTTATATTTCATAAAACTTTGTTTACGCAAAGAATTGCTCATATTATATTCATTCTCGTATTTATTTTATACTTCGTATAGAAGATGCAAATTCAACAAAATACGTGCAATTAGAAGACATTGATGCGTCCCAATGATTGATAAGTATAATTCAGTTCATGAATAAGAAAAGGATGACGACGCAAATATACTTTTACATGAAGAAAAGATGTATTCGAACGAACGACCTCTTCGTGTTTGTATTACATACGAATTTGTTTGATCAAGTCTCGCAGCTCTTCAAATACGAGATTATTACTTTGATTAAAATTGTGATATAACGCTCATCTATTTAAATAATAATTACATTGGAATCGTGATTATTATACCGAGTCAATCGAGAACGATTGTATTTATATAATTAGTTGCGTGTGTCTTTATTACGGTAGAATTCACTCCACAGATCATGCCAGTACGAATTATTGAATAGAACGATCGTAGGAAATGATCTAAACTCATTATTTTATATCCTTTATTAGGTAAAGTATATGTCAAGAGTATCAATTTGTAAAAACGAAAATCACGTTGGAAAGTGTTGAGAGAATCACTGATGCGGTTAAAGTAATTAACATAGAATTGAAAACAGAAAATTCAATAGTGTATATACATAGATAAGACCGATTAACTTGTCAAATGTGTACACGTAGAAAGTGACTCGCGGCACATGGGTCTCGTGTACATTATTATGTGAAAATTCTCAGAATGTCTATAAAAGTATTCAATCTTTTATGAATTGAGAACAGTTCAGAAAGTCGACCTATTAGCACTCATTGTTATTTCCAGTTTCAAAGATGATATACCGCATCGTGGTGTCCACTTGCGCGTATAACGTAGAGTCATCGTTTTACCACTTCTCATTGCGAGTTTCTTCTAATACGAATTTCATTTCCGACATACAGAATTAATTCGAAGATGAAGTTCAATGCAAAATTTCAATCGAATCGAATCAAAGACGTATATTCTTCGCGCGAACCGCTTTCATTTCAACGGATGACATCTCTTTACATTTTTTTTCATACTCTTCGCAATCAGAAATGAGTTATGGATTTTTATAGACCGTATCTAATCGTTCCTACCGAAGAATCGTGTACTTAACGAAGAACAACATACCTTAATAAGAAAGATGTTCCACGAGTCATTAGTGCAACGTTACAGATAAATCGCGAATAGTTTTAACCTAGTGTCGTAAGTAATAGAAATCTTTCAAGAGTTTCGCTCCTTAAAGGTAAAATATATACAGATTTGTACCTTTGTATAGAAGGAAGGAAAAACTCTGGTTCTGGTGAGAGTCGTTAATTGTTTCAATTTTCCCAACCTTGATGTACGGGAATCGAGCGAGCGAGTGTCTTAACGAATACGGAAGCAAGCGCTATATCTCGCGGTTCATAAACATCTTCGATTGATCTCTTTTCTTTATGCTATTATTGTCTTCTGTTGCTATAGTTTCGATATAGTTTAGTAGGTGCAAAACGCTATCAGATCTATTCCTTGATCGTTATCACAAAAACAAATGAATAAAATATCCATCTACATAATCATAAACCGCACCTCCTCGATACATATTTTATACATTTATATAGGCGAAAGCTGGAGGAAGAGAATTTAAATTTAATAACTTGATCAAGAAGTGAAATAGATTTGAAGTATTTTAAGGGGAACAACTCCCCAGAGATGTTTTGAAACTAGGCTTCCTCGATGTAAGAGCGTATACGCGGACACGATGATTCAATATAGCACGATACAAAGAAATCATATTTCATTGAAATCCAAAGTCTTATGTTTTCATTTGTGACACAATTTCTCATATCTATATTGTCATGATATTCAAAAATTTGAGTTCAATAATCCTGGTACGCGATCGTTGACTCTTTCTTTCAACTATCAAAAACCGTCTCTTTTGTCACAGGATTATCTTACATCACCCAATTTTTCATTTGGATACAACGTGGAAATAATAAACTAAAAGAAACGAAATATCTGAATTATATTTCCAAGTACATTGAACCATCGTGTGGTTAAAAATTCTGGTAGTATCGGAAACGAAATGGTGTCGTATGCGAATAAACATGACTATTCGAAAGTATGTGGGCGATTTTATGCTCGAGTCAAGTTCGATGCATGCATGATTATTTTATGTTCTTTTTGTCGATATTCAAAAACATTATTCCCTACTTCTCTGGGATTCTAATTCGGTGATCGCACTGAAAAAAATGTGTTTCGTGGAACTAGTAATAAGAGAATTCCTGACATTTTATTTCTACTAGAAATTATGATTGGGAATAAGATGGGCCGCAGCAAGTTTTTCTCAGATGTCGAGTTGGTTTCTAGCTAGTTTTGTAACGCACTTTTTAGCCTGTGCCCACCCAGGTGTCCCAGAGAATTGCGGGAATGTAGTTCAAAGTGGTAATTAGGAATGTGAAATCATGTTTTTTCTGTAAAATCACACCTATGAATAAGGTAACATTGTATTTTGATAAGTAATCTCGAGTCAAGAACGTTGCTTTTGAATTTATTTTCATAAAATAATCCCGAGTCACAAATTCAAACGTTTGGGCTTCCTGCTATTCCTCTGACTACCAATGTTACTGCACGATCAGTTGAAGCATGAAAAATCTAAATAAATTGGCTGAAATACGTGATCCAGTTCTTCCCACATAGGTCCCACCCAGTACATGGATGGTAATTGGGACACCCAGACAAATTTCTACCAGGGATCGTTGGATATAGAATCATTTTTGTTCTTATAGCAATATATATAGTTGTCTTTTTAACGATAAAATGCCAATGCTTGTCCGCCAAAAATTTAAATAATGTCGTTAATTACATTGCAATATGAACACGAGTATGATAATTGCATCGTTGGAGAGCTTGTCTACACTCCCAACCTCCAATTTTGAGTTTTCTTCGAAAACTGATAGTCACAACTTGAATTGTAGTCGTTTTTGGCAAGAATTTTAGGTCAGTCTCTAGCAATTGTAAACGAACCAACTTTGGATTGAATGAGGTTTGTTGATAGTTGACAAACAAACCCCATTTGATTAGAATAAATTTGGAAAATTTTGTTCTTAGTGTATGGTTGAGACAAGTATTCGAAAAAAACAATGAAGGGTAATGCCGTGACACCTGTAATATAGTTGGTAGAATGATCTGGTATCCGTCTTACGTCTTACAACGAGTTTTCTGGTAAGAACGATAATTTTCTTTCAGTATATATTTTGAGTGTTTAAGGGGTTATATACAGTTGAAATTTTCAAAAAGTCGATTTTTTAAAAATTTTATTTTCGTAATGTACGTACATTTAAGTACACATACAGAAATTTCAAGTCAATTCGGCGATTATTGTCCAAGTTACACGCATATTTGTAAAATTTTTTTACTCTATGTCAAGTGCTTTTGAAACTGATTGTGTTTTTCTCCAAACTGTGTTTTCAAAGTCGGTGACCAAGATTTTTCGAAAACGGCTGGACCGATCAGTCTCAAATTTCAACACAAGCTTGTTAACTATATTTTTTTTAGTAATTAATCGAAGGTTTCTTCTCACCGATGAATATTTTTGTTTTTATAAGCCGCCATTTTGTCAAAAAACATTTATCTTGCTTATTCCTTCGTTTAATCACTAGATTATACATTACTTTAGCGAAATCCATTTAGTTTTTCTTTTATTTTAAAAGATTCAGTCCCGAGATATCGTGGTCACCGCAAAGCGCTTATTTTTTTAGAAGAGCTCCTGGAGACCAACTATAACAGCTCTCAAAATTATTATTTTTATAAATTAAAAATGGTAAAATACAGTTGAAAGTTATCTCAATATGTTTACAAATTTTTACATTAATTAATTCAACTGTCTTTTCAGGAAAAATTCTTGAAAAATCGCTTTTTTCGCACCTCTTAACTGTATATAACCCCTAAACCCTTCAAAAAGTAAAGGAAGACTCTTTCAAATCATGGGGGGAAATCTTGCTGCCATTGTCTTGCGGAGACAAATTTTACCATTACTTTATAAAGTGTAGGAAAAAGTCTCGAAGAATTATCCTTAAAAATTTTCAGACTGTTTTTACGAATTCAATTTCGGATAATTTGGTCAAAAAAGATAGCTTGAAAAACCATTAAAGAGCGAATAGGTAATGTTACAAGTTAAAATATAGCAACGCTTCTTAATAAATCATAGCACTTGTGGACTAATTACTTTACTCCGTGTGTTGATTAAAGAATCAAAACATCAAGCGACATTTTGATGATGCAGAAGTATTTTTGAATCACCTTACAGAATAGACGTAACTAAAATAAAATCCCGTCGCTGCTATTTTTCATTGAAACTGTCCCACAAACGTATGACATTTCATCATATATCACACATCATGCTTTCTTTCCACCAACCATCCCATTAGATTGCGATATGTTAATTGCAAACAAATAATTTTGAGAGTATATAGAGGAAGAGAAAACATCTTATTTCCTCAAACAAGAAACTTTCTTTCTCTACGCCACATCTGCATATCGAGTGCTCATGATTTGCATACGATGATGATGATTCCTCGGTACTCGAATCGTTAAGTTTATAGGTAAGTGTGGAATAGTAGGGAGATTTATATTCGGGTAGACCAGACGGACAGCTTCTGTCGGCTTCTTCGCGCTAATTCACTGCCTGTTTCTTAAAAAAGAAATGAATTCTGAAAAGTCTCGAGGGAGAAACTAAAATAAACTAATAAAAATTGTTGAAAAGGAGAGCGTTCACTTTGAAATGATAACTCTCGCGGGATTTCAAGAATGTCATCTCTTTTGTGTGGAAAATTCTCAATTTCATAAGTTTTGACAAATTTATCTTTGTTTCTTTGGCTTCGATCTTTCCTCGCTATAATGTACGTCGATGTTCGGAGTAGCTACAATGAGGTTTTTGTGTAATATTCTTGCGTGGGAAGACAGTTGAAAGTTTGGAGATAAATGTTTGGACATCTAAGTGTAAACAGTTGGATTTGAAACATCTATTTTTGGAGTTGGTATATGCATTTTTTAGTCTTTAATTTCTGAGAAAAATTACACCAAGGCAAATACTTGGTGATGATAACTAGTACTAGAAATCATAGTTATTTGGTGACAGGTATCGCGATATCGTAATACGTGTCGTATAACGTTGCATACAGTGTGGTAAATCATTGACGCTTTCATGGAAACGATAAGTTAACATGGGGAACGCTCACTTGGATGGGATATCATTACTCGACGAATCTTATCTCAAAATCACTATATGAGAGCCAGAACAAATAGTAATCAATCTCGTACACTGTTCTTAAGGTGGAATAACGTTGAAGCAATGTTTAAAAGTAACACCAGAGACAATATCTATGAAAACTCCATAGCGAACGAATATCCCAGCGTTGTTAACCCTTTCCGAAACTTAGTTCATATATGGGACGATGTTTTTTAATGCGTTTGTAACTGTAAAATATGGATTAATCATTCACAGTAGCTTCACCCCGGATAAGGTTCTAGCAAATACATTGGCAAATGGGAAAAAATTGTGCCAATTGATTTGATTCGCCTCTGAAGTACCGTAAAAGGTCTTAGAACACATCGCCAGAAATATAGGTTTGTGTCGGAAAGGGTTAAGTAAGAAAATCTAAAAAAATCCGTAGAAAAGCATAAAATACCACTCGAATAGTTTCAAACAAGGAAGAAAAACAAAATCTATAAAATAGTGAGAGAGGATCTATGGATTTCATCTATTTTTAATATCCATTCAATGTGGTTCTCGTTAGAAAAATTTTCATTATTTTTACACCCTTGACATCGATGTATATTCATAAAACCATGATACGTAATCCCATATGGAATCGCTTTGGAATGCGTACCCATATGGAGATTCACGACAAAGAACGTGTTGAAGAGGGGCCGAGAGTTGAGTACATTCATCGTGATCTATATATACACACCTATATAATATATTTTTCAAATACTGTTATAAGGAACATGTAAAAAGGGTAAGCGCGAATGCACTTCACAATTTTTCAACGAAAGATACGCAGGCGTTGAGGGTGATCCGCGCCCAGACAGGAAATCGTGATCGATACTTGAAGTTTTCTGATCCTCGAGGAAAATGGGAAGAAAAAAGGGTTCTTTTATGGGCTTCGAGGAGAAAGAAAGGACTTTCAACGACAGTAGTGTTTGAAATTGTTTCAAACTCGACAAAAAATTAATCTTTCTGGATTTGGATTCTGCTTGGATTTTAACAAAAATTGCAATACTTGACTGACGGTAGGACTTTATTACACGGAAAACAATGTGGATTCCAAATGCAATATAAAATTTGAGAATATTTCTTAAATTTGTAGTAAAGATAAAATGATTCACATTTTTTCTAATTTGACTTGAAGAATAACGCAAAACTATCAATACTCAACAAACAATAGAAAAAATATCAAGTTTCTAAGAGTCGCGAATGAAATTTTCCAAAGTAATTAATAAAATGTAGAAATTGTGTTATTCACTTCATAAAATTTCATGCGCGACTTTTCAAAAATTCATACTTCTTCCTACTGTTTATTGAATATTGATAATTTTTCATTCTTTTTCAAGTAAAATTAAACAAAACTGTTGACCGTTTTATCTTTATTCTAAATTTATGAAATATTCTCAAATTTTCTATTCAAGATCACTATATTTTCAACCTGCATTCTTCTCCGTATCAATCAGGACTCGATAGAAGATTTCAAATTAGGATCTTTCAAAATAAAGTTGAAACTATTCAACGTAACTTGGACATGCCAAACGATTCTCTCAGCAATCATGAAACGTATGAAACCACGATCAAGAATATTATCAAATTTATGAACGACAGGAATGGTTATAGTTAGTATCTTCTCAGTCAATACGTAACCATTATTATTGTCATACCATCATTACCCTACTCTATGAAAAATCTTTACCTGGATCAATGCACGTTGAGTAATCACAGAAGGTGAAAGCAGTCATGTACTTGTGTCAATTAAATATTTATTAGAGTTAATTGAATTTAATTGTGTCAACTATCATCCACTTTGTGTTCCGGAGTGCTAATAAATATTCAGTTGGCTCAACTGCAATCCATTGTTACTTCGACTGTTCGCGATTGATGTATACGGATTTGAATTCAAGTAAAGTGCGAATCCAGTAGATCTTGATTCGAATGCGAATGAAAACCCCACAAAACTCGAGCGAGAAACTGTTTTTATACACGTTTCATTTTCACGATCAATAACTCCAATTACACCCAGAAAGATAGTTTACTTGAATACGAACCTACTAGACATTTCATTGCATCCAATAAAATTTCACTCGATTTAAGTAATTTTTTTTTTATTTTAACTAAAACTCTAGTAGGTTCATCTTTAAATAGAAATTCACTTGGTTCAAGCAAAGTTTAGTCAATTCAAATAAATCTAAATATAAAGAGTGACCGCAAAAAAGAGTATTTTTCCTCCGCCTATTTTCTAGGACCGCGGGTTTCAGGTTGGAATGCATCCTAAAACATAATCTATGTTGATCATTTGCGAGGGTATACAATTTCCTGGTGAACATAACACTGGTTTTACCAGTAAAGTAGTATCGAATTTTGATCATGATTTTATGAAAATGATTAAAATTCGATAGATTTTTTAAAGAAAAGAATCTATCGATCCCGTTGATTTCTTCGTCTCCAAAATCAATGTTATGCTCACTGAGAAATGGTATGTATTCCCTTGCAAATGATCGACATGAGGTATTTTTCAGAATGCAATACAACCCGAAACTCGCGGTCCCAAAAAAACAGGCGAATGTTCGGATCACCGTTTCTCTCGGTGTAAAGAAAAATAATAATAAATAATTTGAATATACGAATTCAGATTGTACCGACAGTTTTCACGCTATCCTGCCATGTGAAAAGAACAATCGCGCGAGAACATTCCCAAGACTGATTTTTAACGAACAAATAAATGATATGTGATTTCGGAGAGATTTTTTCCCTCCGCAAGAAACATAGAAGAAAAACACGTTGTCCTCTCGAATGACGCTATTTCATGGAGAAAGCATTTGCACTTGAATGACATGAGTGGATTTTCCAATGACAGTTAGATCCGGAGAGACGTGAGAAAGAAAGTTTATGTACAATCAAATCTGTTCTCATGATGTAAACGCATAACACAACCTAGTTAAAGTGAGAATCTTCAAACAATGGTATCTTCGATGGAGAAGGTGTATGTATTTTTACATCACGTTTCATTCAATGTCAATGTCGCTGTGCCTATATTTATCCATTTGTTGCCCTCCTACGGTGTGCAGGACGTTCCGTGGATGTATGTTTCAAGCTTCATACGATTCATGAATATTCAACATATTTCAAACACCTTATAAATATTCTTTGTTCGTTTACAAATATCGGACACTTTTCGTTCGATTTCCGTGACAAAACATGTGTTTGTATAGAATTTATATCATATACGGAATTTTATTTTTCCAAATTGGGATGATCTTTTCATCGAAAGTCAAAGCTCTTCCTGCCGTGAAATGAGAAAAGGATTTCATATATATAATTTGATATAATTCAAAACACCAGACGTGTAATTTGAATCAATCGAGTGGCAGCATTTACAAGAGGCTTCCGCAAAAACGCTCTACGATTCAAGGAAAGAGGGAATCGTTTGAGAATGAATTGAGAGAAAAGGGATGTTTGTATTCGTAATCTCATTTGTACTTGGACTGTTTCGAAAGTGCAGTGTTTTGAACCCTTGTTTACGGTACATGCACCGATGCACCGTTCCCCTAGATTTCCACATACCGTGTAGGTCGAAAACCAACTCCAACATATGATTTTTATTAGAATATTCAAATGTGTTTTTACCTTCACACTCGATCGTTCTATTCTCCTTTTGTGATTTTTCCACAGTTCGAGAACGATAGAACGAAGAAGTGGAGAAATAGGAAGAAAATACCCTACTTGCACTTCGATTATAAGCATTCTTATACTTCACAAAGAGCAAAAGTATACGTACAGTTGATCGATTGTGGCCATAAAGGGGAGAAAGTTCCCCTTTGGTTCTCTTTCGAACGGAAAGATAAGGCACGAGGAGAACAAGAGACGAACCAGCAACCTTTTCTAAGTGTATGGTTATCAAGCGTTGCACATCGTGTTCATGCACTAAATCTAGCAATGGCGGAAGTGCGTGAAGCTAGGTATATTACGTATTATTGTGTATATAGGTGGGTATGTACCCTGACCACGACGGTATAGTACGAACCGATTAATTTATGCTACAGTGTATACATATATACATACATTGAATAAAATATGCAGCCTAATCGGCTGACTACAGCGGATGTGTTGGACTTTCAATGACGGATTTAAAGAAGGAAGACGGGTGAATGGAACGATAACAGGGTTCCCCTTGAAAAGTTTTGACAGATTTATCATGAGGCATTATAATCAAGATCATGATTAATTTTGATTAAAACGTTTAAAAGGTCGTGTATTCGATTTCAAAACAACTATTTCTGTTCCGCCTCTCAGCGTAAACGATTGCCAGAGAATGAGGTGTTTGAGAAACCGTGATGTGCTCGTTCGTGGAGTTTGGATATACGAATTCTTGGAACGATTAATGCGATCTTGTTATTCAATGGGAAATCGATTCACTTATTATACAGGGACACTGTCCCAGAATTCGGGGACCGGATTTTACAGGTGTATTCTGCAGCCAAAATCTAAGAATTTCCCGTAAGGACAATGTTTTTTGAGATCTTAGTTTCTAAGGTATTAGCATTTTTAGATTTTTTCGAAAATCCAGAAAACTCAACAACATAGGATGCTACTAACTTCAGCTTGACGCCATTGGATAAGTGAGAAAAGGATTAGAGGTGGACTCGAGATTTTTGAGCAGAATCAAAAAATAGTAAAAATCATTCAATTTTACGATCTTCGAAGACAAATTTCTACATCAAGTTAAGTATGGGAATGTAATAGTTGGGGATAACACATTTAAGAGGATGCAATTGATTGCATCCAGAATGTAAAGTAATTCTCCTCTACTCAAGATCAAGACAAGAACTTTTTCGAAATTGCAACAGTTTTGAACGAACCTTAATGTTCGAAATCAAAAAAATTTCCAAAAATGTTGTCCCATTTCATTCTTCAAATATTTGTACATTGACCCAACGAATCTGGCATTAAAATTGGTAAAATGAAATTTTATTTGTTTCACTCGAGAGTCTCGGTCCAGTTCTAAAAACGATGGATCTCTGGAAAAAATTGAAGTATCCTTTTGTTTCTCAATTAGAAGTTATAGCAATTTGAAATTTTTTAGCAAGCAAGCAGAATTCAGCAACTTTGAATTATATTAGCTCCGAAACAAAGAATGACAGGATGTTTTATACTTTTCTCCCAGAGATCCGCTGTTTTCTAGCTTAGAAATGCTGTTGAGTTATTTGGATGTTCGAAAAAATCTAAAAATGCTAATATCTTAGAAACTAAGCTTGAACAAAAATTTTCAATACGGGAAATCCGGTTCGCGAATTCTGGAAAGTATATTTTTTTTACAGTTCTTGAGACACAGAGATGAACATGAATTTCACCGTATCAGATTTGTCTTGTCATAAACACAAAGCGTATATAAACTTCGACAAAGTTCCTGCACTGAGGGAAGGGTTTATTTGTATCTAATAAATCTTGTTTTGGATGCGGCGAAATAAATATTTATTATACATAAACATGGCCTATTAACCGTTAAGAAATGTCATATAAGGTTTTTTAACAGTCAATAAACTTCAAAATATTTATTTCGCCGTATCCAAAACAAGCTTTATTAAATACAACTAAACTCTTCTCTCGATGTGGAAATTCAATGAAATTTTGTATTCGTTTATCATTATTTCTTAAGTCTATTTTAATCTTCTGTTTATTCCAAAATCAACCGTATGATCAATTTGAAATACACAGCAAAAAGGATTTTTTGAATCTGGGAAAATTGTTATTTGAACAGGTTTGAATAAATATTTCTTTGATACAAACATTATTTGAAAGAACAAAATATTGGTTTCTGTTGAAAGAATATTTATTTGGACCTATTGAAATAAGCATTTTTTAGATTCAAAGAAACACTTTTTTTCTGCATAGTGTTGGGTTTTTTTTGTCATCATATAGCATTACATTTGACATGAAATTTGGTATGGAATTCAAGGCTTGCAAAACAGGCAATTATCGGGGTTAAGCTTTGTTTACAGGGCACATTTTCTTCGTTGATAACGTGATTCGATCAATTTTACAACGAGATTAAATTCCGTTAAAGATTGATGGCACAACGTGAAAATTCATGTCACTGTGGTGTAGAACAATACTTCTTTGTAAATCTCAAGACTTCCAAGAGATTGTCGACGTTACGGTAAAAACGTTTTAAAGCACTGCTATTCATCGTATTCCTCGTGCATGTAAATTTATATTCATTTAGACATCTCAATTTCTGCACGTATAATGCGTATAATTTTCCCATCGGTTCATGAACTCTTCAATCGGGAGGATTCAATCAAAATTGTATAGAAATTGCATGCTATTTCGAGTCGAAAAGTGATCTCATAGAAACTGGAAAATATGATTTTTGAAAATCAACATTTGTCAATAAATTGTTTGTGTATTTTTACAATATTCAGAGTAAAATTTGTGGTTGAACTAAAAGGCCTCATCCCGTAGCTGGATCACTTGACAGATTTTTAACAAATTTTCAATGACAAGTTGAATTCGATATTCTCTGGATTTAAGAAAACTTCCTTACATGACCTACACATCTTTTTTAGGACATGAAGAAGTTGGAATACTATCTTGAAAATATATTTTTAGAAAAAGTCATCAGAGAAATTTTCAAAATTATATACACTGTAAAAAATATACTTCCTAAACTGCCAAAGAAGTTTGGCAGTTTTTTTACACAAAATTTTTTTGTAAATTACCAAACAAAAGTTTGTAAACATTCAAAAAATTTTGTGATTTCACGAAGATTCTTGAAAATTCACAAACTTTTGTTCGGCAATTTACAAAAAAGGTTCGGAAATTATTTTTCCAAACCAAGTTTGTAAATTTCCAAGCATATTTGTTTGGAATTCAACAAATTTTTTTTACAGTGTATCATTTATATATACACTGTTGAAAATTTTTTGAATTTTTGTTCATTTTTCGAAGACACTGCACTAAGGACCCAATTTCTTAGATTCAAAGAAAATTTCTTTGCCCTCATTCTGATAAATCTTGTTTTCAATGAAAAAAGATACTTCATTGAAATGGAAAAATTTTCCATTGAATTGAAATCATATTCTTCGAATTTAAGAAAGAATATATTTTTGTTTCAATTTAAAAATTCTTGGTTTTAGTTTGAGGAAACTTTTCTCCATTGAAAGAAAGATTCATTAGAATGAAGGCAAAGAGAATTTTCATTTCATCTAAGAAATTAGGTTTTCAGAAATTAGGTATAGGAAATCACACCAATACATTACATTCTTCAATGTAATTGAATTTTCAGTTTTTGCTATATTATATTACCCATAATAGTACAGTTTCATAATTGAATTTTCATTCAAATGTAATTGACATTCCAAGAACGTGAATGGAAATTGCTTCCATCACATCTGATTGAAACTTCATGCAGAAATTTCTAACAGTGTATATATTAAAGAACCTAAAAAAACTATGTTCTAGGACAGCAGAGAGTTGTTTGTGCTTCGTTGCCACCATAAGAAATCTCTTATTCATAAAATATTCTTGCCTCGAGTCTAGAGAATAATGCTATGTACGTTTTATCCTTCGTGTCAGTCACACATGGGACTTATGTATTAAAGAACGTATGAAAACGTGACAAAACCATATTCCGGGGGAGTTGATCGTTCAGGGGTTTTAGCCAACATCAAAAATTGATGAATTATCTATAAGATATTTTTGCCAGATGACCAGAGAATAATTGTATGCAGGATTCATTGTTTGTGCCAATCACATACGGTACTTATATGAGAAAGAAAGTGAAACATCAAGTTCGAGATAGTTAACCGCTTGTTGTAGTACTTCACCATCATCAAAGATTTTCATTTCAAGTTCCAAGAATGGTCAACACGAACGATGAATTCTGCATAGAATCATTTTGTGATTATCCGGGGAGGAGCATATCTGATCGATACACTGTTAAGAAAATTCGTAAATCAGGGTTCAGACAGAACTGGAATTCTGGGAAATTCGGGAAAACTCAGGGAATTAAAAATTGGATCCAAAACACCGGGAATTCTCAGGGAAATTATCAAAAACTCCCAAAAACCTGGAAATCTCAGGGAAATCACTAAAATTTTATCAAAATAAAAATTTGTTCATTTATTCTACTTTTCATTCTTTACAAGATATTTTCTTAATTTTTAATCGTGGAATTTTAGAAATTATACACTGAGGAAAAAATGTTTAGGGACACATTCATGTTCCGACGATTTCTGGAAATTAGAATTTTACTCAGGGAAATCACAGGGAAAACTCAGGGAAATTGATTGAACAAAACTTGTCTGAACCCTGATTTTAATCAAACCTATCATGCCTTCTAGACCACTGTGTGAAGTGAATTTCAAACACGAATATATGTGTTTATTGCTTCCAAATTTTGTGTATTGAATTTACAGGGTTCAGACAAGTTTTGTTCAATCATCACTAGTTTTCTTTCTATAGAAACTCATCCTTGCGCATTGGATCAGTTGTTTTCCATTGATCCTGGGGAGCATTCCGAAGACCCAAGGAATCCCAAATCTCCCTCCCCATTTTTCTCGAAAATGACTGAATAAATCGAAAGATAATGAGTCGATGCATCTCCTGTGAATCGTGGAGGAGATGAATTACCTAATTATTTGTCGATTTATTCAGTCATTTTTGAGAAAAATGAGGGAAGAGATGTGGGATTTCTTAGGACCTCGGAATGCCTTTCCGCTGATATCAGCGACAAACTATTCTGACAAATTGTTTGAAAATAATTATTGAAAAATTTCATGCGCGACTTTTGGAAAGTTCATATTTTTTTTCTATTGTTTGTGAGGCATTGATAAATTTCCATTCTCTTCCAAATAAAATTCAACAAAAATGTGGACCGTTTTATCTTCATTACGGACTTGAGAAATACTGTCAGATTTCCACAAATATTCACAGATTTTAAGAAATATTCTTCAATTTTCTATTAAAGATTACTATTTTCTCGATCTGCATTCTTCTCCGTGCGAAACACTCCGCTGTTGAAGACAGCTAAGAACTGCAGTAATTTCTTCAAACGATCTTTCCAGTTCTGAACAGTTGATTAGAAAAGATAAAAACACTGATGATTTATCAAA
Source organism: Gonatopus flavifemur (assembly GCA_018340375.1). Lineage (NCBI taxonomy): Eukaryota > Metazoa > Arthropoda > Insecta > Hymenoptera > Dryinidae > Gonatopus > Gonatopus flavifemur. Next base: position 55,163,534 of record JAFFJZ010000001.1, read on the forward strand.
TTTTGCGAGTTTCGAATTTCGTTTCGTTTTTATAATATAAACGATTTAAACTTCAAAAACATTGAATTTAATGGTATTAACTCATGATTTTCAGTTGAGCTACACGGGAAAAATGATGTTGATATTTGGATAGCTGAAAATTAGCTATGACAGTTATTTTTTATCTGAGGCAACAAAAATTTAGCTGTTGCAGCAATATTTTTGGTTATTTAAATATCCAATACACGAATTACCGATGTTTACCATAGCGAATCATGATTGGCGATACGCTTCTATAAAATACCTATCAAGTTTCCATCAAAATTTTATCGATACGTATCGCCCATCTCTACTCGAAAAGCATATTCAGTTTCACGATCGTTGCTTGAATTCCACACAGTTTGTATACAATTTGTATATAAACTTCACGTGTCGATAGATATTCAACATGAAATACTCGGAATCTATCAATCTAATCATAATTATAAAAACACATCTTGGGCTAAGTTTTTTTTTCGCAAACAATAATGCGGGAAGTTATGAATACGCAAATGACTGTACTTTCTGTACGTTCTCTCGAACTCCACAAGATCTTATCAAATTCACTTTTGAAGAGTACCGAAGGATGAAATCTATTCAAAATAAATATTACTGAATGTGAAATGCCCTTGAATACACGCGGGATCAAATACTTGAGTAAACGCAAGTTCGTAACTGTACCTGTTACCATATAATTCTGTATGGACTGTACATCATATACTTCATGTATTTCTAAAATTAGCATACCGCGATCTAACATCATCTCCACTTTCTTTTTCACAAGAAATGGAATATGTGTTTTTTCTCCCCTTCACTAAAACATATGAATCCAGAGCCTACGTTCTACATATACGTTTTTATATTCTTAAAACGTAAGAATTGAATTGAAGCACTTTCAACTTTTTCCCAATAGATAAATTGGATACATTTTACTTCGTCCATTGATGAAATATTGGCTTAGATGAATAACAGCTGTATTTATTGGTTTCAGAGTGCCCAGAACAGACTGTTGATCAAAAATGGGAAAGTCGTGAATGAGGATGCTATCATCGACAGTGATGTTTATATCGAAGATGGAGTTATCAGGTAAATGTTCATTAAAGATCCAAATGTACAAATTTACGTACAAGATTTTCTATGATTCTGCAATTTCATTCACCAGTTACATAAAGAATCTTATGGCAATTACTTTTTTTTTCTAAATATTGATGATAAATTGTGTATATTTTTAATTCGATTCCTTGCAAGGTTTAACCTAGGGGATAATTATTTCTATCGCATTTAATGAGGTAATTTTGAAAATATCTGATTTATCCCATTAGTCTGATCATTAAATTAAACGAACGGCGAACGTATGAAGTACTACAACTGCAGAAGAGAGTCATCTCTCGATTAAACGCGTCTGGCTGCACAAATTCGAGGACAGAAAAGTGTTGCCACTGCAGTAACCGTTAATCTATTCTAACAAATATTGCAGTATTTTCATGCCACATACTCTAAAACCCTCTAAACACCGATAACAATGATTTTGTTGAATTATTAAAAAATTACATATTCGTATCAACAACTCCATTAACTTCATTTCTATTCATAGTGTCGTAAAACTTGCCGACGATGCAAAGATGCAAAGTATAACCGAGAAAGAGGTAAAAACAATAACAACTCATTCTATTTCTATTTTTGTTTCTTCTCAGACAAATGGGTCGTAACCTCATTATACCTGGTGGAACGAGAACCATCGATGCACGTGGGAAATATGTGATGCCGGGTGGCATAGATCCTCACACGCATTTCGAATTAGAATTGATGGGAGCCAAATCCGTAGACGATTTTTACCAAGGAACGAAAGCCGCTGTCGCAGGTGGGACCACGATGATAATCGATTTCGTCATTCCAAGGAAAGAAGAAACTCCTTTAGAAGCTTACGAGAGATACAGACAAACGGCCGATGAAAAAGTCTGTTGCGATTATGGATTACACGTTGCCATCACCTCCTGGAATCCGAAGGTACAACTTGGATGGAATGATACTTTTATATTCCCTTTATACGTCCATATTTGAATTCAATTGAGGGAAAAAATACATATTCTCCCTCGGAGAGATACAAACGAAAATTCATTGTATAATTGATATACTTTTAGATCAGATTTGTCATATTTTCCAAGTAGAAATATTCTATTGAATTCTATTACGAATTGTGAAATTTCTGATTGGATATCATTGAATTTCATTGAAACCTATTCATTTTCCCATTCGTCAATGGAGCTTTATGAATTATTTGTAACAGGGTTGCTAGTTACAATTTTCACACGGAAAAAAATTTGCGGTAAATTCTGAGACAGGTACAATATCTATTACCATTAAAAACAAATTGTGGTAATTTCAACTAAATTGAAGTAGATCGAATCGCAGTTGTGGTAAATTATACTCCAAAATTGTACCTGTCCCAGATTTTATTTTTGCGTGCAATTGAATAGCAAATCTCCGCGTAGTAACTTGGAAAAAAAAATCCACAATATCTCACAATGATATCAACGAACAGTTTTCTTCCTACCATACTTCACCGTGGATCAATAAAATCGTCTGGTATTTGTCGCCGCGTGTACCGTATCCTCACGTGTCTATTGTAAACCTAAAGATCAACAATGTTTTATTGATAACTTCCCAAATACGGTTCCCAACAATTTTTTCGTTGCATTCTTTTGCCTATCTGAAATTCATATAAACGTGTTGCTGTTTATTGTTCCTTCGATCCGAGTATCGTTTGGAATACATTACATCGGATGTTAATTCGAATAAATTCTTAGATATTTATCGATTGCGTTCAACGCTGAATCAATATCAACCTTATCGAAGAACAACTTTCCGGCTTCGTTCGCTAAATGTGGAAAACCGGTAATTTCACGATACACGTGACACATTGGATGAAATCTAACTCCTGCGACTAAGTTTGGTATAGAGTAAAACCTACTGCAGCACGCGCGGTGTATAACCGTTGACCAAGACTCGTGTGTTGAATATCAAAACATGGATGAGGAAATAACGTAAACGCATATACGTACTACTTATACGTGGACGGATGAAGCTAATCGACGATCCTTATTTGTACGCTGTTTGATTTTTCATCTTGATTTCATTTGTCTTCTCCTCGATTGTTGCAGATCAAGGAAGATATGGCGATCCTGACTCGGGAACACGGAGTCAATAGTTTCAAGATGTTCATGGCGTATCCAGGATTGTATATGCTGAGGGATCCTGAACTTATCGAAATATTCAAAGTTTGTAAAGATCTTGGAGCTATCGCGATGGTTCACGCGGAAAATGGGGATTTAATTGTGGAGGTGAGTGCAGGGCTGGCCCGAAAAAATCCGACCCAGTTTTACCCACTGGGTTTTTTCAGATAAAACCCACTGAGAAGAATTATGAATGGATGGGTTGGAGAACAATAAAATTCAATTTCGTGCATACAATTGAAATTTTTTATTCGATGCATAATGTAATAAGTGTTCCTACATAATTAATATTTTCATTTCACCATTCATTTTGATCAATAGGAGTATTATGATGTTTGTATAATTGGACCAATTTGGTAGCTTCTTCCAATCTGTTCCTTACATTGGACCATACGTGTCCAAATGTTGAGAAAACTTGTTCTAGTCCTGCTGAACTAGGCGGAATACTTAATAATTTGTGACAAAATTCACAAAATCCGATTGAGAATTCATCTGTAGAATTCGTCCTCGCTTCAATTTCCACTATCTATTAGGAGTATTTTCATCGTGGATTTTGAATGCTATCATTGCCTCAAAAATTCCGGTTTATGTTTCATCATCCAATCCTCAGTCATTTTTCTTGTTCCTGATACGTTCTTTGCAAGGGGATTCATCAAATATGCAATTTAAAAAAACACTTCTAAGGCTTCATCTCTTCGTTTTCGTATAGTTGTTGTATATTCTACTAAATTCTAACTAGACAGCAATTCAGACCATACTTCAGTAGTTGTCGATAGATTAGCTGATTCAGATTGCAATTTATCTAAAGCTTTAGCAACTTTTTTCAATTGTTAGAGGTGATTTATAGTTTCTGTATATATGCCCAAGTTGTTTGATATTCGAGTTATTTTAGGATTTGCATTTTTATGTTCCATTTGAATTTCAGAGTATAGGTGAACATTTTTAATGAAACATTTCGAGACAATCATTCTGAGAGTTCTCCCGAGTCGAAATATTGCCTCTACTTTGCTGATGATAATCCTCTTTCCAGTAGGAGCATCAGATAGGAAATTAGGCGCTGTTCCAATGAAATATCATCTCCTACTTTGAGCCCCAAAAGTGGTAGAAATTTCCTATTTCACCACTTGTAGGAGCAAAGCAGGTGCAAGGTTTACCTTCTACTTTGACCCTACCGCCTCTACACGGAGAATAATGCAGCCCGAAAATATGACTTTTTTTTCATTCTTTCAGTAAACTAGGAATAGAAAGATTTATAAAATGAATTTTTATATGAGAATACGAAAGATTACGAGTGCTGTAGAAAATGTGATGGGTATATAGGATTGAAATTTCATACTCACAGTTTGTTTAAAGTAATCGTAAGCTTCCGTATTTTCATGTACAAATTCATTTGACAAATCATTCTATTTCTGGTGTACAAAAAAATGTTTAAAAAGTGATATTTTGATAATCAAGCTTATGTGTCAGTGCCAGTCAATAAAAAAGAACTTGAGTAGTTTGATAATTTTGTTGTAAATTTCCTCTTTTTTATACACTCAAATAAATCAGTCGTTCAAAAAAGAAACCTCATAGATATTCGTTTGGGTAAAAAACTTCCATTTGATTCCAAAAATATTTCATTTCATGAAATGAATGAGTGTTATTCATTTGAATGAAATGTATATTTCATTCCAATCAAGTAAAATTATTAGATTCGTATTCGAATGAGAAATTTATTGGTTTCGCCAACATAAATTGAATTGAATTGAAATTTTTTTTCTTTCAATTACATTTCCGAATTGATAGAAAATGCGGTTCAAGTAATATTATTATTCAAAATATCCAACACGTACGCTAAGAGAAAAAATTTTCGGGAACAATAAGAAAATATCAATTTGAATAAAGTTTTATTGAATCAACAGAATATTCATTCGATCAAACAAATATTTAATATTGTACAAAATATCTTGTCAATGGAAATGGATACTTGATCGATTCAACGAAATTTTCCATTCAAATTAACTAATCATTTCATTACGAGTATTCAAGTAAAGATTTTAATGTGTCCAAGAATTTTTTCTCCCAGTGTACCCTGGTTTAAAGAAACCATTGATTCTCGCCAAATCTCACTAAATTACAGTTGAACTTGGACAATGTTCTGGCCGAATCTCATCCAGCAAATGTCAATGAGATTTGGTCAGAAAGAACAGTCGATTCTCGCCAAATCTCACTGAATCTGGCCAAATCTCATTGATTCTCGGACAATGTTCTGGCCAAATCTCATTTAATTTCATTTGTCAGAAGTAAGGGATTCTTTTAACCAGGGTAGAAGAAGCAGGTTCTACGTAAGAGCAGTAGATTGTGGAGTAGGGAAATAGAATCAAAAAATATTCGGCCCGGGAAAATAGGACCAAGTAGTTTCTGTAGCATGGAAGGAGGAGCAATTTTAGTGACTAGATCGACACAGCAGGGGCAAAATTTCGACTCGGGATATCTTGCACGGAAAACAGCAATTTAGCTGTACCAGCTGAATTTTAGCTTCTGCAGCGAAATATCTAGCTATGATAGCTAAAATCTAGCTGATACAGCTCAACATTTTTTTCCGTGTGTGACATTTGGCAACTGCAGCATCAAGCCCTCATTTTGCTCGAGTAATCCCTGTGAGAATAGAATGTAGTGTAATTCCAAATCTTCTTAAAAAAACATTGGTTGCAATTGATTTGAAACTTTTGAACAGTTGAAAGAAATAGATCGTATTACATGAACGCATATATCACACTTTTTGATAAATTTGTTTCTATTTCCATCAAAATTGCTACCAATTCATTGATATGAGTAATGTAACTTGTCATTCCCATAACATATAATGATTAATTACAACCATAGACCCTATTCTCTAAATCGGAATCAGTAAAAAATACTGATTCGTCAGTGCTCAATCTTCCATCGGTGCAAGTCACTGGTACGATCAATGCATTTACACTGACGAAATCAGTGAAATTTCACTGATACAGTTCTAATGAATCAGTACTGTTCAAAAATTCAGATTCATAGAGTAGAATTCATATTCTCCAATTTTTTGCCTATTTCCTCTATACATTATTTGTATTTTGGGTACTGTATGTAGTATTATGTTATAATTTTATGTTTATAAATATGCGAATTTCATTAGATTCTATCCTACATGTGTTCATGAAAAGTCATCATAAATTTTTTTTGTCGGAATTCATAGGAAAGAGTTTCAACAATCTACGTGAATGAATGTTTTGGAACATACACGTCCTAATATTTAATGTTGCTGAAATTTGAATTGTTCATTAAAACGAATTAATAATCGAATAACGAAATACTCAGATCCAACCTCAGTTCAAGACCCAAAATCTCGCAGCACATTCTTTCAACAATGTTTTCACTTTCAACAAATCAATTTGAGGTGACAAATAACGATAGTTTATCATATTGAGTTGAAAATAACAATAAAAAATTGAAAAAATCAGAAAAAAAACCCTGGATAAGTGGGATGGGTAGAGATAGGAACTTTATGTTCAAAGCACAAAAGCATAAATTCAGATAATGCGGTTTGAGCTTAATATCGCTATTATCCTGGACTACGCAATTGAATTGAGACCGAAATAGCAAGCATAATGAAGCATAATTTCCGAGTCGAAGCAGCATAATGTCCTTTCAGCATATATGCTGCATAATCATCTGAAGAGTGGCAGAAGGGTCGCAGAATTTTGCAATTTTCAGTCAATCCTATAATTTAAAGAATTTTGTCATATTTTTCAGCGATTAGGAATTGTTTATAGTAACTACTTCTTTCATATCTGCGTACATTATCGTGATTCAGGAGAATTCAGAGACAGGTGTATCGGAAAAGATTGTGCGTTAAACTTCCTAGAGGGATTTAAGAGAATCCAAGAAAACTCAGAGAGGAAAAATTTGAGTAAAATCTTTCCTCTCTGAATTCTTGGAAATACTAAAAAAATTTCAGAGGAATTTCTGGAAACTTTTTAAAACTCAGTTCGACCTGATTTAGGAAAAACATTGAAGGAATTTAGACAAATTCAGAGAGCTTTGAAGTCTAAATGAGTTAAATTCTGAGGGAGCCAGGGAAATTTAGAGAAATTCAGAGGAATGTGAGAAGATTCAGAAGACAAATTCATAGAGAACTGTGAAATTTGTATAAACAGAATTCTGAGCCATTCTGAGGGATATATACAGAAACTCACACGAATCCAAAGAAAGCGTTGAATCCTACATACTTGAAATTCCAAATTCGAGGAATTCCAAAACAAATCCTTAAATCTTATTGAGAAAAATTGCAAGGGATCGACAAAAATTCAAAGAAAGTTTGAGGAATAAAGATTCAGAGTTCACGACTATGTAACAAGCTTTCAACCTCCCCTGACGCACTCTAAATCTTATAAAACAATGTCTTAAAATATCGAGAAATTCAGAGAGATTCCTCCATCAGGAATGTCAAAGGGATTCGGGGGGAATCAGTATGATTCACAGACAAGTAAATTTGGGAAAATTGTGAGTTGATCTCTGGAAAGGCGTTCAAATTGATTGAGAGAAGGTCCAGGAAAATTTTAGCAACTTAATTTGAATGATTCAAAGAAACTTACAGGAATTCGGGAAAATACGATTCAGAAAAACTTGAAGAAATCTTGGAAATTTGAATAAAATGAAATTCTGAAGGGTTCAGACCGATTTAAAGAGATTCAGGGAAATTCACCAGGATTCGAAGAGACTCAAATGGATTTGAAGAGTGCTTTGGACTCTAAATAAATCAAATTCTTCGAATGAAGGATTCAGAGAAATCTTTGAAATCGAAATAATTGAAATTCTAAGCAATTCAGAAAGGTTTAGAAAGATTTCGAAGAATTCCGAGGAATTTTTAAATCTCGCCGTAAATTCTGAGAGACTTAAAATCCCTGACAAGACTTTAAATTTCTCTGAATTACTTGAAATTACTCTGAGAATCTGTCAAAAAAATTCCAAAGAGATTCAGGAAGATTTTCTTTCTTTGACATTAATCAGGCCCGGCGAATAATGTGGGTCCAGTGGGGAGCACCTCCCACACGGAATTTTGAATATTTTATTTTTCAATGATCGGGACTATGCCACAGTCTGAAGGCCAGTCTGATTGAATTTCGTTGGGGCAAGTATTTCTCATGCCGCCACCCCCCCTCCCCCCCGTCTTATACCCACTCGGGCTAAGAACGTTTCGCCGGGCCTGACATTAATATCAGCCTTTTGCCTGCAAAAGCTCCAAACCAAGTGAAGTTGGGGGTGAATAAAACAGGTGATGATATGCCGTGACAATTAGTATATATTCGTATGACTGAAAATTACACCATCGCTTGAATGGAGATGCAAATACCATTGTGATCGAAAATTACAGGGCAAATATGAGCATAATTAGAGCATAAAAGACTGTATTTTGAAGGCATAAATCATTCTTCAAAAAAGCATGAAGTTCCCATCTCTAGGGATGGGGTTTTCGGAATTATTTGTTTCCGATAATTCAAAGAACGTTATTGTATCGTGAAAAGAAAGAATTCGATGCATTATTTGTATTTTTGGATAGAAAAATAAATTCTTGGTATATTTATTTAATGTGTTGATCATTATTGACGTCATGTTGTGCGCGTTTTGGTTGTATCCTTGAGGTCATTGACATGGATGCTTGTGTCGCTCGAAGAGTCAGTGACTTTGATTGCAACACTCCATTTCTTTGAGTATCTATCCATCGTTTTATGTCCGTCCCAATCCCTCAAATAGGGTATCTATATAGAAAATTGACGTTCTTCGAATCCTTTTGTAAGATTTACAAAATATTTGATTGTTCAGAGCCCATTTTGGACCTCCTGAAATCTTTAGATACTGTGTAAATGATGAATATGAACAGTCAAAATTACAATATATTTAAAAATATGTATCGTTCCAGAATACGAAAAAGTTATTGGACGCCGGGGTGACTGGACCAGAAGGTCACGAAATGTCACGACCCGAAGAAGTCGAAGCTGAAGCTGTGACCAGAGCGTGCGTGATAGCTAATCAGGTAGACTGAATTTTTATATTTGCTATGATTTCTAATATCGAATCAATTCATCGTGCTATGCACTTTGTGTGTCCATTCAAGTATCAATGTATTACGGTATCAGCACCTCATTATTATTTCAATTCTTTTAATTATGAACAATATTCGTAAATTAGAACGAGCATGTGACAGTATGATTTGATGTATTGATATATCGTCAATGTTTTGTGTATCTTATTGTTAACTGAAATAATGATTATTGGAGAGCTTTTTTTTATTCTCAGTTACGTTATGTCGGAATTAAAGAAACTTGAATCCAAAAAATTTGAATTTATTCAATAGATTTCGGGTAACCAAAATATCTTTTTCCGCTATGAAACTTATTGAATTTATTATCGAATTGCGCGATTCAATTCGTAATATCATATAAATAAAAAAATGTATATCACATATAATCCAGAATGAATGAAAATTGATTTTTCAACTTATTTAATTACCAAATTGATAACGCAACGATTTTTGTTTTTCTTTGAACCCTCTGCATGCTTAGGTCAATTGTCCGCTGTATGTAGTACATGTGATGAGTCGTAGCGCCGCAGAAGCACTAGCCGATGCACGAAGACGCGGTGTATGCGTCTTCGGTGAAACTTTGGCAGCTGCAATTGGAACAGATGGCACCCATTATTGGCATAAATGTTGGCGGCACGCTGCCGGACACCTCATGAGTCCACCCCTCAGACCAGACCCCGAGACACCTAACAATCTCGTTAAAATGCTCTCCAAGTGAGTCAATATGATTTTGGAAGATTCAACTGACTTTAACATCTGAAATGGCACCGTTTGAGATTTTAAAAGAACATATTCTGAAGTGCACAAAGTGTGAAAATGCACTTAATCTTCCCATCGTTGATTTCAAGTCCTAGAAAACAAGAAGGAGAAGAAGAAAAAGAGCATTTTCGAATTGACTGAGATTATTATCGTGTAGAAAGTTTCGGGAATTGAATCGAGGGGAAGTTACGAATTTAGAAAATTACGTACAAGGAAACACACTTCCCTGCAACCTACTTCGAATTGAGATCAATAGATGTTCCTTTCTGTGCTTATGATCACGGAATATAAATATGTTTTACCCAAAGCGCAATTATCGTAGTTTCATCGATGGTACTATGTGCACCGAAAATTATATTTAGAACCTTTTGAAATTGCTTTCGTCAGGCATGCATGCTTTTCATATACACCTACGGTAGATCATTTATTTTTCAAAGCTTCGTAAAAGATCGTTATCCTTGGCACGTTCTCTTTTTTTTTTCATATCACAAACTTTTCCGTGCAATGTAATTTCGATGTTTCAGTTAATTACTTGTACATATGTATATGGAAGAAGTTTTGCCGTTGAGTTTATTATTTTTGGTAATATGAGGTCAATAGATTTCGTTGAGATAGCTTTTTGTTTGAATATATGAACACGGCTGAAATGAATCGATTTCAATTTCACTCCTATACGTGTGAAATGGGATTTATTAAGATTAAGATGGAAGATACATTGTTGTAAAAATAGATTTTTCAAACGATTGTTTGGATTTAGTAGAGCGGATATTGATTTTTCTCGTGCAACAATGAAACGAGTCAATGAATGAATTGAGTCTTTTTTTATAGAAAAGTTATCGAGTTGTTGTCGATTTTTATCAAATCTTTATTGGAATGTGATACAAATTTTACATAAAATGTCAGCGGGCCCTGATGATGCAACCTGAGCCATATTCTTTCCGACAAATTATTCGAAAATATCGCTTTTTGATTTCATTCCTTCGTTTTCGAGTATTTTGTCAGAATAGTTTTGTTTGTGTCCTTTTGTAACCAATGGGTCTGATCGCATCTTCAGGAGTCGCTGGTACCACCTTGAGTAGATATCAAAGGTTTTTTCTCAAAGAATATTCGTGAATTTGTATAAATGATTATGAAAATCTTTGTACACTCAAATATCTCTAGCTTTTTTCTACAATAATATCGATGTCAGCCGTGATCATCGTTTAACTGTATTATTATCGGTATTGGCGAATTGAGATGATGGAACAGATGCTTTAGTGAAAAGGTAACTTGTCGCGTTCAGGTAAATAGTGCTCTGTACGTGACAGCAGTGTCAAGTAAATCAGCAGCCGATGTTATATCAGCAAAACGTTCGGAAGGTGCCACCGTTTTTGGCGAAACAGTTGCCTGTTACGTGGGTATCGATGGTACCGAGCAATATGGAAAAAATATAGAGAAGGCGAGACGATATATTACCTGTCCACCGCTAAGACCAGATCCTACTACACCTGCCTACTTGATAGAACATCTGGCTGAGTAAGTACTACGAATGACAAAAGGAAAATTCTACAAGAGAATTGAATTTTCTTTTCTTTATGTACCCGATAACTTCTTATCGGGCCGAGGCTAAAGTGAAAGACGAACAAAGGTTTTAGGATTAGGATATAATGAGAAATTAGATTATCATACGAATAGATTCGTTATAGCACGTTGATAGCGAAAAAATAAGAACAATATTTTATAGAAATGTAATATATTTGGATAGATTCAATTGCGAAAACATATTGCTCGTATATTTACGTGCACAACAAATCACATCCATTAAATATAAAAGTAAATTGACCTTGTACATACAATAAAGTAGACCTCATAAAAATGAACTCAACACGTTTATAAATGTGGGTGTATAGGCACAGCGTACATCAACTGGAAATTGTCTCATAGGCGTTAGTGCTGGTTCATTTACCACCGTAATGTACTTGATTATGTAATAGTATAGGTATATCTCAACGGAACTACATCACTATTAATTACGCAATAAATTATTTATGCGGAGAATGAAAGTAATTGCAATATCAATTATTTCTAATCTGTATTGAAATGTGAAATGTCAAAGAATATAGACGAATAGAGATGTCCTACGTATTACAATACTTCCCAAGATTTACATCTCTAACATTATATTTGATACATACTGCTAAAAAGCTGCTTCAGATCTTTGTAAAGACACTTTGAAATTAATTTCCATTAAATTAGATCAAATAAACACTGATATTTATTAGGTATCTTTAAAAAAATACGTATTAAAATGTATCTGCATTGTGTACAAAAATAATCCATCTGCCCATCAGATGTCAAAGTCAGATCATCGTGAATAATTTGTTTTTCATATAATTTTGTGATATATTTTACATCGATTCAACCAGAGATGGGCTTCAACTCACCGGTAGCGATAATTGCACCTTCAATGCGGACCAAAAAGCTTTGGGTAAAGATGACTTTTCGAAAATACCCAATGGCGTTAACGGAGTTGAAGATAGAATGTCGGTATTATGGGAAAAAGGAGTTCACGCTGGAATCATGGACCCAACGAGATTCGTTGCAGTTACCAGTACGAACGCGGCAAAAATTTTCAATATTTATCCAAGAAAAGGGGTCATAGCTATCGGTTCGGACGCTGATATAGTTGTTTGGGATCCTAACAGGACACGTACTATTTCCGCCGAGACTCATCATCATGCCGTTGACTTCAACATTTTTGAGGTGAGTTCTTCGAAAAGAAACTTCGAAGCATCGGAAAGATGAATGATTTTCATTTACAGGGTATGGAAGTTCATGGAGTACCTGAATACGTCATTGTGAACGGTCGGGTTTGCGTAGATGAATGCGATGTCAAAGCCGTTCACGGTTTTGGAAGATTCGTCGAGACTCCAACGTTCGGACACTACGTCTACGATATGATAGACGAGAAGGAAAAGGTGAGGTTCTCAAAAACATATCGTACACTGAATAATTCCTCTTAATTAACCAAACCACATGTGAGCACACGTCAATTTTAATAACTAATCCAATTAACATACGATCACTATCTTGATCTATTGTAATTCATTATTATCCGATCGAGTATCATGACACGTTAATTGAATCATGTCGATTTGACCTTTCATGTGCATACCCTTCGAAAACCACCAATCAATTAACCCATTGATTAGGAATTTATTTTCGCATGGACGAAGAAGATTTTATGAAACATAATCGCACGATGATTACGTAAAGAAGATATCTTCTGTAAAATCTATGATTTACGTTTTATGTAATTAATTTTTCTACTCGCAGAAACCGCGCGGTGTACCACGTAGCGAAGCGGAAGCGAAAAGATTCGCCGAAGAGGATGCGGCAATGGCGAAAGCCAAAGAAGCAGCAAGAGCTGCGGCGGCAGCGGCAGCAGCGTCCGTCATGTACAATAGCAATCAAACTAACGGAACGCATGACATGTCAAAACCAAGATTGCGGATGGTAGATTGCACACCTACGTTGCCAGATTCGGCTGTGGTCACGCCGTCATCGAAAGGACCTCGATTGGAAGGTCAAAGAAATCTACAGGATTCCACATTCTCGATTAGCGGTAATATATTTCTTCTTTATTTTTGATATTTCAAAGTATTTACGTGAGTTGGAGTTGCAATTTTCGGATTCAAAAACTGTTCTTTCATCATAAATTACTTGAGATTTGAAAACGAAGACTGGATAACTGGATTTGATGAAACCTGATAAGTGAAATTATTGATGAATCAAGAAAGTTATAGAAGATCTAGAGACACTCAAGAGTATCTGCAACATGGGCTTGTAGACACTAAAATATGTAGGAGTGTCTAGAAGCTGGAATTCAAGACACTCAGAAGTTTGAATGTTTCGAAGCTAGAGTTGAAGAGACCCAAAGTATCTGAGTGTCTGGAAGTGTCTTAAGGAAAATATACTTCCTTCGAGTGATCGTAAATTATTCTCCAAGAATAATTAGAGACACTCGATCGATTATTTTCAATGCGGGAAATTCAAAATTCAGTGGAATTATTTCAGCAATTAATTTTGAAAGAATAAAACTACAATACAGAATTTGGTGATGAAATCATTGTAACTTATGCTTTCCTTGATTTTCAGTATGATTAACGATCATTAGGATTAAATTGACGTCAATATTTTTCAAATGACAAAAGTGTTGTTGCGAAGAGTACGGGTCACAACGAAATTCAATTTTCAATTTTATAAATTCAATAAACTGAAGAGAATTCTGAACAATCTTTTCTTGATTAGAATTACTGATACAGAAGTAGATTTTTTAACGAGAATCAAAGGAAAAGGAAAAGTTTCATTTTTTCAAATTAACTGAATTTTGGATTTCCCGCGTTTAAAAAAGTTGATTGGGTGTCTCTAATTATTTTTTTGAGAATAATTTACGGTCACTCGAAAGTATATTTTTATTGAAAAACTTCCAATCACTCAGATACTTTGAGTGTTTTGAATTCCAGCTTTTAGACACTCCTACATATTTTAGTGTCTACGAGCCCATATTGCAGACACTTTTGAGTGTCTCTAGACGTAGCTAATTAAGAATCGAGTTGTTACAAATTTTATAACCCAATGTAGAATATCTCATAAAAACTTGATAAAATATGACAATTTTTCAATAGCAAATGTTATAGGATGATAATTTCCAAATAAATTTGGTGCTAATTTTTCGGTCCGTGAAATTGGATCTTCAGCACTTTCAGATAATATAGAAGGCACTTATAATTCCTAAAAATGAATATTCCGATAATATTGAAAGAATTTCCAAAAGAATTCTGTATGAAATTAGAAATATTTGATTTTCACAGAGGATGTAGAGGAAGCTCGAAGAGCTTGTATTCGCGTGAACAATCCACCTGGTGGTCGCAGTGCTGGAGGTTTCTGGTAATAAACTTCATCATCGTACAAAAAAGACATGTAACACATCGTATACACGAAACTTCACAGAATGAATATAATTCTCCATTCATCTAACTACGAAACCTCCCTCTCTTCCCCTCCCTGCTCTCTCTCTCTCTTTCTCTATTAAATATAACAAAGAAAAATTGCTACAAGTTACCATATTGAGCTCCATCATTTTTCACTAATATCTCTGTATCTTCACGAGTATATTTCATGTAGAGGAAATTCCCTGGATCCGATTTGTTTTTTCATTCTTTTTTTTTATTTGATATCGGTATTCAACATCGTTTGTTTCTATGATTTTCAATAGATCCACCTTGAGGCTAGAGTTTGAAAAGAAAAATTATATTGTGCAAAACCATACTGTCCTATACATTTCAACATCATAACGAAGATAATCGCAATATTAGAGAAAAATGTTAGTGAAGTGTGGATGCATAAACCTCAATTACAGACCGCATTTTTGGAACAATCGATCGAATTTTTCATTAGGAAAATTGTTTCCAAACTTCGTCAGTACTCGAAAAGGATCATTTTTCACGTATGTGATATTTCATAATCGTGTGTTTATCATAATCATGACAAAATTCATTGAAATTTCATAATTTCTGCACAGCTTTATTACATTTTTATGACATAATAATAGAGACTTTATCATTGAACAAAGTTCGTTTTGTTGCATTGTCTTGTTATGTAAAAACAAAGAAAAAGAAATCTTATTTTAATCTCTTTATATTGTGTATATAAATTTATATATATATATATTGTGTATTATGATATTTATATTGACTATTGAATAATAATTTATAACAGGACGTATATTCACTTAAGATGCGAAAAATATATTTATTTCACAATAATCAATTTATAAACTTGTTTGATAATTCATTGTTTTTATTGGATTCCGTTAGATTTTATTGTATGGATGGGGTTTCTCGCTAAAGAAAGCAAACCGCATTATGTGTGACACACCTTGCGGTTGAGTTTGTTTTGAATAATATAAGAAAAGCAAGAAGAAGTCGATAATGTGTTCCTTTGTCATCGGTGCGGAAAAATATAAAGTACGCGTATTTTTTGTCTGACGGTCTCTCGCGTAACAAAGAGGGAACAAATCGGCGTGTTTACGAGGTGTGAAAGTAGGAGAGAGAAAATTTGAATATCAAGACGATGTTCTAGAAAGACGTCGAATTGTAAGTAAAATGATGGATCGCGTGAATTTATTTTCTCCACAAAATCTTCACATCTTTGATTTTTCTTTGTATTCTTTGAAAATTTAAGACGAAGTCTGTAAGTTAATGAATTCAATTTTATTTTCTTCAGCGTATATACCGCGAGAACGATTAATTCTGTGATATGTAGGGCATAACACAGTCTCTCTCCATCCTCCTCTCGCTTTGTCAAAATACAATGTGAGTATATTTTTTTACTACCTTTTTTATGTATTTTATTTTTAAAAAGCTCCATTAAAAATTCAAATTAATTTGGAGCTGTCTATAAATCAGAATCCGTTCTTCTTCATATTTCTTTATATTGGGTTGAAATTGATTATTAGTTACAACATAGAAGCATAAAAAGAGTATAAACTGTTGAAACAGTTGTATTGCTTGCCGAAAGGAAACTGAGATAATAATTGTCAAAGGAAACACTATATTTGTACTTCTTTCGTAGTACTATTTACTTCGCTATCCATTTCCACCAGAGAATTGTATTGCGAAATCTAGTAAACGATACCGATAAATGCATAATTTCGAAGTATATAAATGTTAACGATATACTTCTATACATACAAGTTCTTATTAATGCAAGGTATTTCAAGTCAGTCAAAGAACAAAGTGAGCACCCCTATTCATCACTTAATTTTCTTTTGTTTTATTGAAATTGATTTTTTTGACTAAAAAAAAAACAGGAAAAATCCTTCGAATAAGCGAATAATCATCAGTTCACTTTGATTTCATACAGATGTTTCGAATTGCACTTTCAATAATTTCTCAAAAGAACGCAACTGTCTGTGCACATCCATTGGACGTTGAATGTGCATTGGATATTCATAATGGTTTGTTTTCTTTTGGGGTTGACGATACGACATCTTATCGTAAACACATGATTTATCCAATAACTCATTCTGACGTGTATATATATTTGGAACACGAACCAATAGATCCAATCGATAATAAACATTGAATGATGAAAATCATTGATTTAATCCTATACGATATTTAACTTGAATATGAAAATGTTGAAAAAATCCTATCACTCGATTATTACGAATTGAATTTTCGTTCGACGAAATAACGAATTTGGAAAAGTATACTTTACTTTTGTTTAATTCGTGTACGACGGATTTGAAAATACAAAAGCTTTGAATTTTTATCAAGTATTATTAATTATGTTGAAAAAACAAATAAAAGTAATCGATGATGAGATTTACGAAAGTTCGATGCTTTAATTTAAAATATCTATAATATTCATAGTTACGAAGATAATAATTTTAGCATTATATTATGGTCATTGTTAAAAATATATTTGACAGTGTAAAATTAATTGCAATACTTTGACGTACGTGAGGAAGAATTTGAATGTAGTTTATATTGAGTTGGCATTGAATTATTCATTTATGCAGATTTAAGGAATCATGAATGATTGGAATTTTTTTCAAAATGTGAGCACAGATTACCGGAAAATATATTTTTCATAAACCATCGAGTATCAATTGGAGATAATTATATGAAAGTTTATTTGAAAATAAATTGCACACGTTTTGAAAAATCATTCGTTGAATTTTAATAAAAAGTATATTAAATTTTTACAAATGTTTTTCCATATGAGTGATTAAAAACATTTGTTGAATTGAATTAAACAGGACAGGAAAAGTACTCTACTTTACATAGCTTAGCTTTAAAATCCATTAAATGAATGTGATTTGTCAGTATGTAATTTTATATGTATACATATGTTATTCGAGGAACAAGTTACAAGTACTTTTCTAAAAGAAGTCTATCTTCAGTGGAATACCGATGATCATTCGCATCAAACGATTTCACTGTTATATAAATCAAAATATATCCTTGAAATCATCTGTACAAAGATAATTTATCATTTCGATTTGATAAGGACGAAGTGGATCCGCGAATCGTATGTGAAAAGGGAATAATAAATTATCCTTCGTAAAGATCGTGTCTTAAAACGAGTAAAACTGTTTGAATGGTTGCGCACAATTTTTTAGTTTGAGAATGTAAAGTATATATTATTTATCATCTTGATACTTTTCTTTAGTATATTAATAAACAAAGCCTTAGACATACTTTAGAATGGATCTATCGACTGTTTGATTATGATTTTATTGAATAAATAATAATATTAAGTAATGGTAGAAAATAACATAATTATTATTGTAAGTTGCGTTGGAGATTATTCATTTATAAAAGAAAAACATATGACATTCGGAGTGCACACGATACATAAAATCGTAATTAATCGTTGTTCAATATTTATTATTAAAATCACAAATCATCATTACAACCAAACGATACATTCGAGCATCTTTAGCAGTCGGAGTAATAATTGGAAGACAACATTTTTTACTAGATTTTATATGAGAATATTTCGAAGAATTTGCTTACATAGAAGTATAAAGAATAATCTATCATTATAAAACTAATCGAATAAGTATCTTAGAATTACTTTTTCCTCATTTGAAGTATGTTCAATACTTTTAGATTCTTATAAATATTTACAGAATTGTGCCTGAAATATTTACAGACAGTATAATATTCTAAAAGAAAGACAAAACAAATATTATGAAAAATGATAAGTTTAAAAAGCTTACAGATCGAGATGGATCAATCAAATCATTTTCTTTTGTACAGAAAAATAGAACAGTTTTTCAAAATTATACGAAATCTGATGCTCAACAGCGCAGAAATTTAGCTAACAAGGTTATTCCATGGATATGTTTGTTATTGCGATTAGCAGGACGAGTGCAAGTCACTTGCATAATTCTTTGAGAAATATATATCATAAAAATCCTAGAATACATACCATGTTATTTGAAAAAATCATAACAAAATGATTGATTTTATACTTGATACTTGAAAGAATGCGAGAAAGCGTTACTATCTTGACACGTTTTTTTCGACCAAATTACTTGAATTGTGTACGGATAGTAATCCTCTCGACGATTCTTAAGCATCAAAATGAACGGATGAAATTTTGCTACGTACTTTTTGAACAACCAATAATCAATGTTGATTTATCGCTCAATTGTTCGAAAAGTAAGTAGTATAAGTGGAACTCGATGACCCTTAATTGCTGGTATAAATTTGGAAATGTGTTTTCACACGAATTTTAAATACACAATCGCTACAAACGCTACGAATAAATTTCATATTGAAATTGTATCTTTGAAGATATAATCTTTGGGGCTGAAAGTATTGAACAAATTATAGTATAAAGCTCCTCGAGACAAGAACAAGCAAATACACCTGATACACTCTATTTCTACTGTAGTCGCATATGTAATCATAAAATGTAGTCAGAGAAAGCTGATCATTCAATCGAACGGTTGTAAGTCGCAAAATGATTATTTTCGTTAAGTTCATAACTGTATTATAAGTGATTAAAGGATATTTTAATTCACAGGGACGATTTAAATGGTAAATTTTAATATTGAATAATTTCTACAAATTATACCGATATACATTTTTTGAGTCGATTGATTGAAATGTCAGTTCCGAGATGATTTATTTGAGACATAATATTGCGTATCGATAGATGAAGGTATCTAAAGTATCCAGTAAACTTAAATATCAATGTGTTCATCCTATGTGATTCGAGAGTTGAACATTCTGATGAAAACTATACGTTCAAAATATCGGTATAATTGATAAATTGATATGATTGAAATAAACTATTTAATGTCTGTTATATTGTATGTGGTCGCTTGAAATAAAAATAACGAGACGCATCTCAATATTTCTTAGCATCTTTTTCTCATAATCATCCTTAGAGGTGTTATCAACACATTTGGAAGTTTCGCCATTGATTTAAATTGGAATAACACAAAGCGTTATATGTTGTACAGTAGAATATAAAGTAACCCTTGAGGGGATACTAGCGCCGTGGTAGCAGCAGGTAGCAGCCAAATCGTTTATAACAAACTACGACCAAACGTTTCGTTTTAATCAAAATATCGCTCTGTACAGCACTTCTCTGATTCAAGTAGAAGTGCTGTACAGAATCATATGTGAAATGATATGACGTGTTTGCCCTTAGTTTGTTATAAACAATTTGGCTGCTGTCACACCGTTAGTATCACCTTAAAACCTTTGTAATCAAGAACAAGCATTGTATTTTAAATTAATGATGCACAGGGTATTCAGCGTGCCAACTAAACGCGCCATTATTTCCGGTATGTCCTCCAAATTGTACCCAGTTCAATAGCTTTTCAGATGATTTGTCCAACTGTTGGTTTTTCTTGACAGGCTTTTTACGATGTCTATTGTACGATACCATATCTGGAACGCGAACTTTATCGCTCTGATGTGTAATCTTTGACGTTTGAGATGCGATTGGATCCATTTCGATAACATTCACTCCGTTGATCATTCTAGCTATGTAACGCCGTCCCGCCGATGCAATGTAAAGAGCGCACAACATTATAATCACGAAATTCTGAAATATCGTATATCAAATATTAATAGAGCGATGAAAAGGGAAAATATGAAAAAAGAAGAAAATATACATGTTCATATTTACCGTGATTTTCATCTCTTTTCCTCTTTCAACAGTGATCTATGGAGCAATTTCATCAAAACGCACAGTATAACTGAGAAGAAGAGATCAATGGCATGGTTTTATATAGTTTCCCTTTCATACCAAACTTTCTCATCATTGGAATCCACAAAGTTTTTTGTTTTATTCATTTCTTATAAATGGATTTGGCTGGACAATCTCAGTGAATGGAAAAAGGATTGAAGAAACTGTGAGTTTACGGTATTTTATGGTCTTATATTCTATCACAACTTTTATGCATGAAAAGTTGAAACATTCAATTAAACATTGAGTGATCGAAAATGAAATATTCAGAAGTATAATTTTCTATTTCAAAATCTCAAACAAGCTTCTCTTTGTCTCTCACTCCGCTGTACGTATCAACATAAGTATAAGAAAGAGAAAAGAAAATGCTTATATTTGATACCCCTGCCATACAGTGAGTTTAAGGGCATTTCGAAGTCCCAAATCTCCCCAATTTTTCTCTAAAATCAATTAGTGGATGCATCAATTAATTATATCTTCTTGCTTTTACTCAATAATTTCTTTAGAAAAATAGAGGGAGAGATTTGAAATTCCTGGGGACTTCAGAATGCTCTCAATTAATGTTGCTGAAGTTTGAATCCTTTATTGAAACGAATCAGTAATCGAATAACAAAATACTCAGCTGTTGAAGACTCAAAATCTTGCAGTACATGCTTTAAACAATGTTTCCAGTTCCAAGGAGTTCATTCGCGAAGATAAACGCCGATAATTCATCAGATTTTGATAATTACAATTTTCGTTTCGTTTCTATAAACGATTCAAACTTCAACAACATCTTAATTGCCAATTTTTCTTATCGCGATTGTACTATTCGTATAGGAGATTGTATTGAATGGATAGAGAATTACAGAAAGAGAGAACGATTTAGAATCAATGATGAAAATTTATATTCAAATCAACATGTTATTACAGGAATTCGGTCGTTGTTGATATCCACTGTGAAATACCAACTGGTACAAGAACTTCATTTCAAATAACTACATCTTGAATTCAGTGTTCTGATCATCCTCAAAGTTGAGCATAAAATTTCTATTTCAAGCATTAACATGATCAAAAAGTGATATCAAAATATCGTTTTCTTGATTTTTTGTTAATGAAAAGTTATATTAATAGGAAGTTAAAGTTTTATCAAAATAGATAGCAATTAAACTTCTTGAATCTTCTTCAAAGGCCCATCACAACAACTTCATACAAAACGAATTATAATGTAGCATTTCTTAAGACTTGCATAATCGATTGAAAAGTTTCAGAAAGATTCCAAAAACTTAACGATATACATATATCTTCCATTAGAACGGCTCTTTGAAGATTAAATATCAAAATGAATACAATCGACACTTGATTTTTAAAAATCTCAGGGATTGATTAATAAATAGTAAGTATCAAAACCTCAATCTTTATCCTTACTTTGTTATTTAAAAATAATAAAGCAGTCTGACTTAATGTTAGAAAAATCTTAATTTTATCTACACATTTTATTCAATTTTCTTTCATTCAGTTTCGGCAGTGTCCAAATCTTGTATTCGTTATATCACATTTTTTTATGTTACATATATATATATATATATATATATCTTATAACATTTTCAAATCCCGGACATTCAATGCAATTGACATGTATACAAATTTTATGTCCAATGTGAAATTTACATACACTGCAAGTGCATAGGATGTGCAAAATTCGAAAATGTTAATCAAGGATGATTCACTTTTTATATATCTTTTTTAATAAGATTATTCCAAAGTATTTGAATATAATTGAAATATCTGTTTGTATTTTCCACGCATATTTATAAAATATAAATTTACGGATCTCTTTTTCATTGTATTGAAATTTTTTTGAATATTTTCTTATAAAAAAGATTTATAAAGTTCATACATCGAAGACAAAATTCCAGAGCGCATGATGCCTAAACGCATACAATTACAGTCAAACTGATACAGAGATTTTCCTTGTTTTCTGATTTCTCATATTATTTATTTGTTCTTTTGTTCTCAAATACTGTATAGATTTGGAAATTTGGAGTCACTTTTCAAAGAGATACTGGCGACGAAACTTGATGTACAATTCGGTGAGTGTAATTTTTCGAACTTGTGATAAAAATCATAACATATTTGAAACTTTATATATAAAAAAAAGCGTAACACGCGCTGTTCTATGTGGCCAATTTTTTTCCTTTCATCGCAAATTTGTTTGTATTTAAATTAAATCAAGTAAAAAAAAAAAAGATGAAAAACCCAGTATCTGATTCGAGACTTACAATTTTTCATATAATTCACGATAATCCAGTTCTAAAAAAAATGATGCTTCTTTTTATGCAAAAACTGAATATTTACAAAGGTTTATCCAAGGTTATTACGATATCAGAGTCTGGGTTGTTTTCATACAATAAAGTTTCTTATATTCTAAATATAAATATACGCAATGAAAATCATAAATATTGAGCTGTAATAACTCATCAACTTTTATCGTACACATAAAAGCAAAACTGAAATGAAATTGAACGAATCGTCAAGTTTTTCTTTTTACCGATACATGAGTATAAATGCGTACAACGCACGTTCATCGTAAATATGGTAAAGTGTGAGAGAATTGACGTAAAATGAGTACTTCGAACAGAATGAGTGTTCGAGAAAATGAAAAAAATATATATAATGATATTTTGATGTGTTATGGGAATCCAAAATTGAAGGAGTCGATAAATTTGTCAATACTCGTTTTGTTGAGCAACGTAGTTATAAAAAATGCTAAAAAAAAAGAATCGAAGGGTTTCGTGTTTCATATTTACATTACTTATGAGGTGTTTATGTATGTACAATTTGTGTTTATTTTATCCTTTATACTGTTTTGGTGCGGTTTGAGAAATTTAGAGTTATTTCAGTTGAATTGCAAATTAAATGAATAGGTTGTTTACATTCCAAACTATGTAATGGATCAGATATTTATCAGATCAACGGTACGTATGAGGTAGATGAAATTTGTAATTCGTTAATTTCAAAGGGTCTCCTTCACTTCGATCAAAAGTTCACATGTATCGAGTCAATTTTCTGATCGTACAGTCCTCATAGATCTATTCCAAAGCTTTTCGAATAATCACAATTTTATAAGCAAAATTGAAACTTTATAAATAATAAGTTGTAATGAACACGACATCGTACATTGAACAAAAAGTCAATTAGTTGTATTGATAAACGTGAATTTGAATACAACAACGAATAAAACACTTTCTGTGATCAATGATGAAAAAATTCACAATAAAAGAAATTTAATGACAATCCCTAAATTTTTTTTATGAGAATAATTCATACAATCGAATACACGTTTATCAACAATGAATTAACTCATCAATGTAATTCACCCCATGCAATCTGATGTTAAACATCAACATATTCACATAACGTGGTATCGTATATCAAAACTGAATTAAACTTTGACTTTTTTCAACATTTTACTCCGTTTGTTTCACTGGGTCTATGCATAGTTAAATTTTCTGTTCTTTCGTTATTGATCGTTAAAACAGATACGAGAACATTGTCCTATTAATACATTTCTAATTCATCCGAAGCATCGGATAAATCACTTTCATAGCCGGCAGGAGCGTATTTCGACTGTACGGGAACTCTCAAATCTAATTTCTTTGGTTTCTCTTGATTATCGTTGGCGAGATTCCGTGCGGTAGGATTTTTCTCATTCGCTGCAGAATTGCGTTTTTCATTATCGATGAAAGTTTTAGTATTCTGAGGTTTGACTGGTGTAGTTAGATCGATTTCTTCAATCGGATGAAAAGGTTCCTACAAAATTCAAAGATCAATTATAACTATTTCGATGTTAATCAGCATCGAGAAGAATACATTTCCAATAAAAAATTCAGAAATCCTTTTATTTCAATACATTTCATATTTTGGAATGTTTCTAGAGAGAATTGTAGTTTTTTAATTCCGTATTATAGCAGATAAAAAGGTTTAGTATACTCACATTCGTGATTTTGGTAGATTTTTCTTCAGGTTTGGTCAAATCAATGACATCAATGACATCAACGTTTTTACGGTCAGGTACTGTGGCTTTCGGTGTTATGGGAGTGAAATTTGCTTTCGATTTTGCTTTTTGAGCACTGGCTAAAATTTCATTTTCCTCTTCAACTTTTTCTTCTATCATTCTTATAGCGGAAGCTATTTGTTCGGCACTACCTTTTATTATTACTCTTCTTTCCGCATCTGAAAATAGAAGATTCAATGATATATAGAACTTTGGATGCACGACTGAGAAAAAGAAACAGTCAATGTGAATGACGATGTATTAGAAAATTAATACTTCTCGTACCTGGATCGCTTGCAGGACCGGTGCTATTTTGATCTAAAATAACTTTCGTGTTTGTAAGAGTTTGAATTTCACGGATCGTTTCACCATCCCTCCCTATGATTCTTCTACAAGCTCTCCGAGGTACAAATATCTCTTGAGTTTCAATAATAGGTTGATTTTCAATGATATTTTTGATCATTGCCTCAGCCAACTGAACAGCTTCGATCCTTCCTTTTATGAAGCAAATTCTTTCAGAAGACTGAGGATCTTCATTTTCAAAACTTATCTGAGTTGACGTCTTGCTTTGTATATCCTTTATCACCGATCCTCCTCTTCCAATGATAGCAGGTACAAGTTGTTTCGGAACTTTGCATTCGATACAATTCTGTCTTGTGGTTTCGATATGCGTTTTTCTCGTGCTTTTCTTAACATTGCTGTCATCCTTTAAAGAAATTCAGAGCATCAAATGAGTTTCCTCAATCAATTTTCAAATAAATTCTCACCTTTTTGTACAATAAATATAACAAAGTTAAGCAAACACCGGTTACGGAAGAGGCTAGGAGAACCGGTAATACGAGCTGCCGTGACGTCCACTGCATTTTAATATTCTGAAATTAAAAATCATATCATTGATTTTGATGCATGTGCTATGAAATTTATGATAGAGAACTTTAGAGATGAAAAAACAACAATGTCTAGGGTTACAACCGATTAACCAAGATAAATATTCCAGAATGTTTCATATTGAATTGAATATAAATTAAAAATATAATTAAGAATGAAAGGAATTCAGTATCTAAAGAACAATATATTTATACAAAAGTTTTTATTGTTTTTTGACAATCTTCATATTATTCTCTTACACTTTTCTTGTATTAGAGATTCAAATTGATCCGCAAGATACAAATTTTAGAGATAAATCTATAGAAACATTGGAGTAATCAATTAAAACTGTATCGTAACAAACTTTTTTGTTAAAAAAATATTTCCAAATGATATAATTTCACGTATTATTTTCACGAAGAAATGAAATTCAAAGAAATCGAAAAAATTTCATACCAAACGTGATCAGACTAAAAGTGATATCATCCCGCACCGACCGACTCGTTACACAACAAATTTAATATATTCACAGTTCTAAAAGTAACGATGAATCCTCGGTGAGAGTTACGATATAAGTTAATTATAAAAAAAGGAAATGAATGTGTATACAATCCGTGATACCGAAATAAGTTGAAAGAATCATAACCTTACTCATTATGTATAGATAAAAAGTTTTGAATTTCAGGTTGAAGTACAAATTTATACTCACTAATATCTTTCGCAGTAATTTATGGATCGAATTAAGAATTTTTCTGTATAAATGTAGAAAATATTACTACAATCTATAAGTGTGAAATACCATGTGAGCGGCTCATAAGATATCGCATTACCGTGTTTTGAAAAATACAAGGTTGCCAACAACCGGAAACCCCAGAACTATAGTTCTATGGGATTTCTGTTTCACGTTATTGGTCTAGTAACGAATCCCAACCAATAATGTGACCAATTTATATGAATAATAAAATTAAAATCCTCTGTTTTCCTTGATTTCATTGAAATAATATATTTTTCCGCCATTTCCTTCGAATTTCTCACAGAATTAAATTTCTTATATTTATTCTGCGTGTACTGCAAATGAATTATTCAAGAATTGTTGAAAAATCCTCGTCGTGATGGTTTTTTAATAAATGATTTTCATCTATATATACAGCGCAGAACAGAAAGAAACTCGAAGAATGAAAAAAATAAGCTGTTTATTTTCAAAATCGATCACAAATATTCCAATAGAATTTTATTACTGAAATTCGAATAACAATAGATTGCGTTGAATATCATAAACATCTGTACACAATTAAATGAGATAAAAATATCAAACAATTGAGATTAGATATTTCAAAAACAGTCAATATCTTTATACAATCTAATAATAAATATATGGAAGTGATTCACTGGCTGCTTTCTTTCAATTACAAAGTATAATATTCTTTCATAACAATGAAAGTTGAAAAAAAGAAAACAATTTTTATAATAAATTGTAAATGTAAAAAGTTCTTAATGTAGAACGAAGAGGTATTTATTACTATGACTTTGTGTTTTCAATGTTCACAAGTGTGCCCAAATGAGGATCATTCGAACAACCTCCATATGCAAACATCTTAGGAATATCTTGTCCATAATATACTTTGGCATTGTTGGATAACGCCTCGTACTTCTTCAATTCTAAATATTCCTTGGAGAGTAATAATTTATTTGCTTCGGCTTGCGTTTTAGTTTGATAGTACTGAGCATCGGAATGACTCTTCTGTCTGGCCAAATGCATCTCATCTTCTATCATAGCCATTCTTTGAAGCGATTCTTTTTCCATAATCTTCTGATTGTACTGAATTTGTGCAACCGATGCTTCTTTTTCCGCTTCAATGATGGCCTTTTTACGATCCGTTTCGGCATCTTTTTCGACGACCTTTTGATGTTGCGTCGAGATTAACAACTTTGTTTTCTCAGCTTCCCTGCAGAAAAAAAAACCTCGTCCGTAATCGAACCATCGTATATCTTTAAACGTTACGAAAAGTTTTTGTACTCACATTAATTCATAATTTTTTCTAATCGTTTCGGGAATTTTTGGTTTTGTGACTCGAACCGCGTGAATACTTAATCCAGGCGCTAAATCGTTTAAATCTCTTTGTAACGCTGTTTTCAAATTTTCATCTATCTGATCGAATAAATCGATGTAAACTTCATGCAGGGTATGCACAGAGCAGAATTGATTCAATTCGTGATGTATTTTATTGAAGATCAAAGTTCGATCGTAATCGGCTGTGAAATTCCTCACCATACTATGTACTGCAAACGATATTCAATTGATTATTTATGATTCAATTTTTATCTCGAGTATTATGGAAAAGATCGCTCACCACTATTTGCATCCAAAATATTTACAACTTCGATACGATCGAAGTAAATCATTACTCCACCACTTGTGCCACATGGTACATTTTTAACTTCGTCGGTTTGCATGGTAACTTGCACGGAACGGAAGGTTGTTAACAAAGGTATCATCATATGAAATCCTGGATTACTAACGTGAGGTAGCAACGCTCCTCCCTAAAAAGAATGATATACATATAACATTGTTGGATAATCAATTACTATGAATGATACATATCTCAAAAATATATATAAATAATCAAACTAAATACACGTAATGAGATGTTACATGAGTGATGCAGAAAAATATATTTCTCAGGACTCATCAAGAAAATTGAACAGAACATTGAAATGAATAATCTTGACTTACTCTGAAATAAACTCCAACATGACCTTCTTCGATACGATGCAAGGAAAAGTTGAAAACCACAGCCAAACATAAAAGAAAGCATATACCGATGATACTTTGATCAAACATCTTTCATCCAATTGTTTTTGTTTGTTACCGAGTATCTACATCGATGAAAAAGTTCGTTGAATCTAATGAAACCTGGAAAGATTAATTTGCATTGTCATTAAAACTGTGTATGGATTTATGGATTGTATTAACCTACGCGAAAGGTATCGATCAATTTGGATCTTTTTCTAATTTTGTTTTCCAAGAGGTTCAAAGAATAACTCAAAAATGAATTGATAAAATGAAAAAACACAATTACAGAGATACTAAAAACTGAGAAATACCCTTGAGATGATACAAACACTTTATTGGGCTTCTTTTTCTATTGTACAAGCATGTGCTTTTTCAATCAATGTGCTTGGACGGTAACGATTGTATCATCTTAATATGACAACATATTGGAGAATGATTTTGAAAATTCAATGCAAGAATAGGCTGGTGGTTCTAATGAGCTTAGGGGTTCCTCATTAAAAGGATACTCGCGTTAACCCATCCGAACAAGGTGTTTAACCATCCGAACAAGGTGATAATTTTGATATTCAATAATGCAGAGAATTAAAAAATTCATGAATGGGTACAATCAGAAAATTTTAATTAAATGATAAATTTTCAATATTGTTTTCAAATTACACTGTGAAAAATATTTCTTACGAAAGCACTGCACTCGGCATAGAAAAGATAAATTCTCATTGTAAAAACCCTAAGCTCAGCATTGATATTACAGACTTTTTACAATAAAAAATCATTTTCTCTATACCGAGCACCGTGCTTTCACAAGAAACTGTGATTTTCAATTTTCATGTGGGTGATTTACAAGAAATGATAATACAGTAGATGTTCTTGAATTGTACTCCGATCTCTTTTTTTCACTTACAAATACATAGAAAGTTGAAAAGAGAGGTCAGAGGATAATAAAAGAGCATCTACTATACATAAACTCTGCGACCGTAGTGTTCATGACACGCTGCATTTTTCTATCTCTAGTTCAGATTTTGTTTCAGTAATACAATTCAAAGTTCAACTAAATGGTTGAATGATAATTCTTTCAATTCAACTATATCACATTGAATTCATACAAATAGGACTTCCATGAAAATAGTATTGATTTTCATTTTTATAAATTAAAATTCTATATTCTGAATTTCAATAATTTGTTGACTCTTTCTATAACTTTGAATATAGTCAATAAATGGATCCTATTGTTGAAGTAATGGAGAGTAATAAACGAATTCTCGAATTTGCACTCCATTCGCAGAAGACTCACTACACAACAGAAATTTGGATTAGTTATTTTTTTCGTGTGCCTTTGAAAACATGGTGAAAGAATGGAATAGTTATGATTCATTGAGTGAAATGGTATCGCAACTGAACTCTGACATTAATACATATAACAGAATAGAAACAGGTGATTCAAAGAGGTTATATTCAATAATAAATTCATATATATTACCTAAAATTGATTGATGAGATTTAAGTAACATTCAGCATTGAATTGCGTTTATATTTATCCAAAGAATGATGGGCATGATCATGTCGAAATACACTATTTTTTTCAATTTTCCTTAACCGGTCTTCATGACCGTTCGGTAACTGTACAAGTTTGTTCATATAATAATAAACATTATGAGTAGTTTCAAAGAATAATGAAGTTAAAGGCGATTTGTCATGAAAATTTTAGAATAATGGGAAATCTCCAAGTGGTAGGGCTCCATTGGCCCGTATGTGAATAAGCCCGAATGGGCTGTTGAGACCCAAATAGAATCGAAGGCAGTGTTCGGAACTCCTAGGATCGTACACGATGTTTATTGGTCAATTCTTATAGAGCAACCAATCACCTCCAACATTCTATGAGAAGCGATCAATCAGAATCGTGTACGATCCTAGGAGTTCCGAACACTGATCGAAGGTAATATGCAATAAGCCCACCTAATAAATGACACTTGAAGGTGAAATTACATGCGTGCGTCTGTTGCATGCGATATCATTAGATGAAAAGAGAAGTCCTGGGCAAAAACCAGTTTGCCTCTTCTAATGATGTCGCATGCGACAAACACACGCATGTAATAGTAGCTTAAACCCGACTGGTGCTAGCCCGACTGCATTGAACCCGAATGACAGTTGACCCGACCAATTATAAAAATATAATTAAATAAAATAGAAAATTAATCGAAATCAAAGCGTAATTAATCTTCAATCCATACATCCAGTAAAAGGTACAGTGAGAGGTTGAATAAGCTTTGATTTCGAGTAATTGGTCAACTGTCATTCGGGTTTAAAGTCGTACGGGGTATGATCCGGTCGGGCTAATGCCAGTCGTGCTTAAGTGCCATTCGGGCTTATTACCAGTCGGGCTTATCCGATACTACAGAGCTGCCAGATGAGCTCCAACGCTCAGGGGAAGAGTACCCCTACCATCACTTCATGTATATAATAGTCGTAAGTATTGGTGAGTAACACGTACAACACATACATATATGAGGTGATGGTGGGGGTACATTTCCCCTCAGCGTCGGAGCTCATCTGGCAGCTCTGGCATACTACCGAATCAAACCCGAAAAAAAAATAAGTGAATATAATGAAGACTGGAGCATGACAAGTGACGTGTGGTGATTTGTCGGGTTTAAATTCAGTCGGCTCTATTCTCTTTCGGGTCAATAGCCCATTCGGGCTTATTCACATACGGGAACCAGTGATGCCACTATTTCCTAGAAAAATCTTTTGATTTTTTGGCATTGGTCATTTCTTTCCAAATCATCATCATCAGATTCTGAAGATTAGTGATTTCTTGTACAACCGGCCAATCACAGCTTCAATTTGGAAAGAAATGACCGATGCCAAAAAATCTGAAGATTTTTCTAGGGAATACTGGCATCACTGCTTGTACCAGGGGGCATAATCTCAAATGCAACATTCTCAAACGGATTTCAGCGCTGCCGTACGGTAGTACAGTGAATTATTCGCCATACATACAACTAACACAAACAATGAACAAATCACACCGATTTTCGAATTAGTGTTAGTGTATATATGTAAAATAGTTCACTGTAATACCGTAACGTGGCGCTGAAATCCGTTTGAAAATTTTCAATTCGAGATTGTCCCCTGGCTTGTACCAAACCATTAATTTAATTTCTATAACTGGAAATCGCGAATTCAATATACTTGGCTCATGTTCCAAAACCTTACTCTCGTACTCTGGGGTATTGGTTTTCTCTGTTTTCCTGATGAATTGAAAAGAGTTACACTGATACTCTAGAGTACGAGGGCAAGGTTTTGGAACATGAGCTTGGAGTAAGTGGGGTAGCTTGGGACACCAGTAAACGAACCTAGGTATTGTTCCGAAAGCGCGATATCCCACCGTGTGTTCAACATCTGCAATAACAATAGATTTCTGGTCATCAGTTTGGGGTGTTTCAGAAGCAACTAGCCGTCGATTTTGACTGTCACTGAACATTAATACTAGAATTCGTAGATGTTGAATGCAGGGGGCATAAACTCAATAAGAGAATTGTTAGAATGAACTTCAGCACCGCCAAGGGAAAGGGTACTGGAATTAATCTCACATGAATACACTAACACAAATCCTCAACAAATCATAACAATATTTGAAACAGTATTTGTGCCTTCATGTGGAATTAGTTCAAGTACCCTTCCCCTTGGCGGCGCTGAAATTAGTCTGAAGTAAAGAACGTCGATTTGAGTTTATGCCCCCTGGCTTCATACACAACCAAAAGGTCAATAGCCCGAAATTCGCTGATTATTTCATTCCTAGCAATCTACCAAGAACTTTCTAGAAATCGATCAATCAGCGAATTTAGAGCTATTGACCTTTCGGAATATTTTTTCATTCAGGGCCATTGAACTTCGGGAGATTGACCTTCCGAAACATTGCACCATTACTAGGGCCAGGGTACCCAAGCCAACAATGTTCACCATCTGAAACTGTAGAGGGAAATACTGGAGCTTCCCGAAGTGTTTGACCCGGGACGTCTGGGGCGTCAAATACGGATTCCTATTGGCTCATTCCACGCCCCTGACGCCCCGGGTCACACACTTCGGAAAACTCCACTATAGCCATGAATATGAAAAGCGGTATGTGTTAGTGGCGACAGTATTGCCCTCTACAGTTTCAGGTGGCGAATACGAAACAGCTTTGATACCCTGACTAGGACCAGATGGGGGCCAAATTAACGAAACCATCAGTAATCAAGGTAATACTTTATACTCTCTCTTTTCAAACGATAATTTGGCTGATTTGGGTAGGGGTTCTCTTGGCCCAAAAAGTTTTTGCCTGAATGGACATGATTTGACATTCGTTAGTCATCCCTTCGTGTTCTCTAAAAGCGACTAGCAATTATTAAATCATATCAATTCAGCCAAAAGACTTCCTCCCGCTGATTTGACCCCCATCTCCAGGGTCTATTCAGGGGGCATAAACTCAAATGAAAAATTTTCAAACGCATTTCAGCGCCGCCGTACGGTACCTCCATCGAAGTAATTTTCATAGATATACTAACACTACTTTAACAATTTTTATGATTTGTCAATCATTTGTGTTGGTCTGTCCATGTAAATTTACTTCAATGGAGGTACCGTACGGCGGTGTTAAAAGTGCGTGCAGTGATGCCAGGAAAGACGGTGTGGACCGAAAAATCAACCCCTCTACCGTGCACACGATGAAACTTCCGTATACATGTGAGTCACACGTATACGAACGCGTCATCGTATGAACAATGGAGGGGCTGATTTTTCGGTCCGTACCGTTTTTCCTGGCGTCACTGCGTGCGTGCAACTGTCGCATGCAACAACCATAAGAAGAAAAACCGGTACTGTGGGCCCCTTCAGGGGGCATCAAGGCAACCAGGAAATTTTTAGACTGATTTCAGCGCTGCCGGACGGAACGGCACTGGAAATAATTTTCATGAATACGCTAATACTACTTCAAAAACTATTATGATTTGTTCATGACTTGTGTTAGTGTATCAATGTAAAATTATTTCCAGTGCTCTCCCGTACGGTGGCGCTGAAATCAGTCTGAAAATTTTCTATTTGAATTTATGCCCTTTGGGCCCCTTTTTTCTTCTCATATGAAATATTTTGCCGCATGGGTGGAGGTCTTTTGGCTGAAAAAGTTTTTTGCCAAATGGATATAATTTCACAATTGCTGGTCATTCCCCTGGGTACTCATGCTAGCGACATCATTAGAAGAAAAAAGAGATTCGAGTTGAAAACATCTTTCCTCTTTTTTCTTCTAATCATGTCGCGCGCGACAATCGCTAGCATGAGTACCCGGCCTTAGTGGGTTGAGTATCACTCCCTACAATCTCGGCAGACGAACATGAAACTGTCCTCGTAAACTTCCTTCATTGTGGATGCTTCCGATTGCGAAAGCTTTTAGCCCCAGGGGCCATGATTCAGCCAATAGGAATCCAGTATTCTAGCCCCTGCCTACAATAGGAAGCGTCCTGTAACTCGGGCACCCAGGTGATCTCTGAAAGCGATCAGCGGTTGTGAAATTATATTCATAAGGCAAAAAACTTTTTCGGCCAAAAGGCCCCTTACCAGAGTTGCCAGGCAAGATCTTCAGATTCTGATGATTGGTCATTTCTTGTACAACCGGTCAATCATATTGTCAATTGCGAAAAAAATGCCCAATGAATGAAAAATTTTAAGATATCTCTGGGAATAATTGGCAACTCTGTCCCGTACCTGTACAGTGTACAGTATCAGTGCAGCTCTTTTCCAATCATCAGGAAAACAGAGAAAACCGGAATTGGGGTCAACTGACTCGAATTAAATGAGCCCTTTAAAAACACCTTGTGTCACTAGTCATGCTCCATTCGCCGTACGGTACCTCCATTGAAGTAATTTTCATAGATACACTAACATTACTTCAACAATTTTTATGATTCGTCAATCATTTGTGTTGGCCTGTCCATGTAAATTTACTCCAATGAAGGTACCGTACGGCCGCGCTAAAACCCGTCTGAAAATTTTTCATTTGAGTTTATGCCCCCTGGGTCAGTTGCACTTCAGGGTCATTTTCATTCGGGTCAGTTGACCCGGTAATGGAGGGTATAAACCTCAAATGGAGGATTCAGACTGCTTGCAGCGCGGCCGTACGAGCTGCTATTGGAACTCTCCAGTTCGGTAAGGTACCCTAAAGGACTAAACACATAAATTAATAAGCATTTGACATAAGCACAAGTTGGATGCGCAGAACCTTAGAAATAGGTTCTGCGCATCACGTTATGCTTATACTTATGCTATTTTCCGTCTTAGTGCATTTGTGTGCTTACTCCTTAACAGCACTCGGAGGTTTTTAAGGCTGCTCTCTCATGCATCGGAATGGACTACCGGAACGGAATAAAACTTTCAGTGACATTTTAGTCCCCGTTCCATTCCTTCGAAATCGTATACATTGTCGCACATGATCCGGAACGATTACGACCGGAATGAAAATTGACCAATTATTACTCGGATTTCTTTGAGCAGGTTCTACCAGAAAGCTATAAACCAAGTTTCATTAGTTATGATAATATTCCGTTCCAGCACATTCCGGTCCATGGGAGAGCAGAGCGACTGAATTGAACGGAACGTATAAGAAACTAAAATTCTACTGAGATCACAATTCCGTTCCAATAGAATATTCCGATGCATGGGAGAGCACCGTAAGGGTGCTCTCCCATGCGATGGATTATTCAACCGGCACGGAACATTTCTTCTTCCGTTCCGTCGAAAGCGGGTGCCCTTGTCTCCCATCAACCGGAATACATTCCGGCGGAATGGAAAATTCACCAATCAATGATGGAATATGAATTTCCATTGGAACTCTTCATGAGAAATAGCCAATACATTCCATTTAAAGTTGTTACGGCCGAAATGATTCCGATCCATGGGAGAGCAACGCTATTTGGGTTGAACGGAACGGAATGAGTACTGAAATCCCTGTTCTGTTCCGATTTAATTTCAGTGGCATAGGAGAGCACCCTAACCCCGGGTACTCATGCTAGCGACTGTCGCGCGCGACATCATTAGAAGAAAAAGGAGGAAAGATCTTTCCAACTCGGATCTCTTTTTTCTTCTAATAATGTCGCGCGCGACAGTCGCTAGCATGAGTACCCCCCGGGGTAACACGTTCTAAGAACGTCCGACCGTGTTGAAAAGATTCCTAGAACGTTTCAAAAACGTCCAGGGGAAGTGATACTGTCTGGGCAGCAAATGCCCGAGAGACCGTTTCTCCGAAAGCGGCAAAGTTTTTGGCTATATGAGGACCCAGATAGCACAAGAGTTTCGAAAGAACTCATTATGAATACAATATATATAATTTATTGAGAACTCTTTCAGAACTCCTGTGCTATCTGGGGAGGGCTAAAAACTCTTCATAATTATCCTCGAATCCTTCGGGTAAATGCAATTTCGGACACCCGCCACCTTACCAATTGACCTCAATCGAAACCGCTACTCTAGAGAACGAGGGCAAGGTTTTGGAACATAAGTCTGGGAATCTCAAATTCTTAAAGATGAATTTTCAACAACCTTAATTACCGAATCATCGAACGTAGCCGTATCAATTAGAAATATCCCCTTGAGGAGTGGGGAAGAATAAAGAAGAACCCATGGTTTTAGCACGTACGCATGACGCAGGACAGTTGCTCGTGTGCGAGGTTGCGTGCTGTCGTTAATGAATGTACCGTGAGTGGGTGCTTCCGTATGTGGACTGCGTTTATTGCCAATCATTAAATAAGCAAATGGAGATTAAAGTGATGGATACTCGGAGAAGGAAAAATACCAGTATTCGGGTGATACACATTTAGTTAATCGCACGAAAACCTCCACGGGAAGTTTCAGTTCGCCCTAGGTGGGCACGATCCCACCTATCGCGTCGTTCGTGCTTTCCTCAGAGACATGGTATTAATCTTCAATGAATAACTAAATAATCATAAAAAAACATCAGAAATGGCCTGTGATCGTGCTGATTCGGACTTCGAGTTTTCTATACCGCCTGAGGCGCCGGTTTTCGAGCCCACTACCGAAGAATTCCTCGATCCCCTTGGGTATATCGCCAAAATACGGCCCATCGCAGAGAAATCTGGCATCTGTAAAATTAAACCTCCACCCGTGAGTATATATTTCTTTTATTTCTTCGGTATTCAATTTCATTCAATTAACATGATAATACAGCCCCGAGCATCTATCTCTTCTTCCGCCGTCTGTCTTTTACAATCCCCTTTCTCATCTCGTTGAATAAAAAGAAAAGTGTTGTGTGTTGGTTGTGTGCCTCTTCGACAACGATTGACGAGCATGCACGACCTCGTTTCACCGAGTAATGGAGCTTTAAACACGGCCATGCAACACAACTCGTGAAACAAAATCAAACTTTGGATTGTTTTGGATTGAAATTCCGCATTTCTCTCCATACATTCTACTCTCGGGATTGAACATATTTTCAACTCGAAGCGTGACATTTATTTTTCATTCTCCTTTCATATAATTGTATGTAGGTGAATCTCGATGTTCTTTAAACAACAATTTGAAGAATTCATGTCCTAGGCTAGCGCAAAAACAAAATGCACGATCGAACGCGTGTGTGTTTGTCATTACGAGTCCCTCAACAAACTTTTATGCCATTCTTTCTTTCTATCATCTTCCTAATACCATTTTTTTTTCCTCGCGTTAGGGATTCGTTTGCTCTTTTTAGACAAATCTAATGAAATACGATGAGCATTTCAGCGTGCCGTGGACGGATGATAATAATAATGAAAGAAAAAGCAGATGTACGGTACACGGTGCTACGTTAAATCAATATATCGAAATAGGAAGAGACAGGACTTTTTTTTTTTATATCTCTCCTTGATCCTCACTTTTCTTCACCTCCTTCGTGTTGCGCTCGACAATTTCATCGATCCATGGATTTCGAAAATCGAACTGATCAAAAAAATGTAGTAATGCGGAACACGATATCTTGAATCGGAAAATTTGATTGACGATTCCAAGAATCCAAATATTTTTTCGAATCAACATTCAAAAGAACTGAACAAATCTGACTTGATATACGAAAGTTGGTGATGGGTCAAGTTTTTTTCTCTGCCCTGCAATTGTATCCTCGAACGTACATCGCTACGTTGAAAGATAATACAAAACCGTACGTAGTTTCAAAGAAATCAAACAGCGGCGTGTTACAATTTTTTTCATTTGGGAAAACCTTGTAGAATAGTACACTTGAACAAGGTTCTTTTCTTTATTCTCGTCCAGACGCGTCCGTTTTTCTGTCGACTGTGCCTAATTAATAGCCTATCCCAGGGAGGATAAGTTGTATCACAAATTATGAAATTCATGTTAGGATATAAATCACAAATACGGACGCCATATTAGATGACCACACAAAGGCCAAACCAAACAATGTCGTCGTTTCGTGATGAAAATTTTGAAAAATCCAAATCCTTTTTTCATGTTTTTTCATGTTGCCTCGAAAGAAAAGAGCAAATATGAGAATTATTTCAAAGTCAGTTCCGGTGATGATGCGTTTCCATCCGAGCATACGAACATCGGTGTCACGATATTTCCATGAAATTTTTACTAGATATATAAATTATTTCGTTGCTCGTTGCTGTATAATTTCTGTCTCCATTTTGTTGCCACGTGCGGGGAGGACTTTTCCGTTGTGCAAAAATTATATAATCGTTGTGTTTTTTCAGGCCTGATTTTTCTCTAACAAAAGAATAAGAAGATCCTTCGTTGCGTCCACATCCAACATTTTTCCGAAACTTTGAAATTAAAGCGTTCCATCACCGTGACGATTTTGTTACCTTGGCTAAATGTTTCGTACAAACAATATCATTCATCATCATTTTTAGTCGGGACACGTGATCGATATGAACAAAAGATGGTGAATTAAAGAGTCTTTGATAAATGAATTGTGCTTAATGCGATAAATTTTGACATTTTTATTTTTTCTATGTTTTCGATATTGTCACGGTGTAGACAACATTGACATGGAAAATGTATCAAATATGGAACGTTCGTTCTATATTCGTCGTTCTTATTTTATAACACGCTTGGGAAAGGAACATGGGTTAATCAAGGATTCGTTTGCAACATGATTTTCCATCAATCTCAATATTTCCGCAACTAATGGTGAATTTGATCAATTTTGTGGTATAATATAAATACATATATTTACAAATCATGGCGAATGTAAGAAAAGAGCATTGTTTATTCATTGATTTATGAAAGAGCATTCATAGATATATTGCGTGTGATTGAATAACATTTGATCATCTCCATTTTATTTCCAGATTAAAAGATATTTTCATCATTTTGAGTTCTTCCGACTTTCTCAAAGATTCTTTCAGGGTTTGGACGGGGAGATTGAGTTAATTTTGAACAAGAGGTAGTTTTTTACATCGGCCCTCTCGTAATTTAGCTACAAATAATAAGCAAGTAAAAAGACGCTAATCATGGTGGTTTAGTTCACATGATCCCCGCAGCGTTGCTACGGTAGTACATCCAAAAGAAGTTTCCTACTTTTACATGTTGAAACATGTTATGAGAACCAACATATCCAATGAATCTCGACTGTAATCAAATGAATGACCGTTATCCTTTGTGTTTGGATCTCTCATAATTATTCGAAATATTGTAGTAATATTGTTGGAATAAAACAACAATAAATGAACCATACTTGCAAACTTTAGGCAATAAAAATAGAATATTAACAGGAACAATTTAAAGAGAATTCGTATGCAATGCAAGTTATTTTGAAAAATTTTATCTTCATCTGTAAAACACATTCTCCAAATCTATTCCTTCACGGTTGAATGATTTTTCTAAAGATATTCCAGATACAAAGGATTATTCTTACAATATGAAAGCCATTTTAACACATGAGAAGTTTTGCGTCTCCTGGACACTGCATTCGCGCATAAATCCGAACCCTCTTCTTCGTGTTCGTTCGGAGAGTAGGCAAAGCTTTCCCTTGTGAAACACCCCCGTGTTGTTGATCGGACGATGACGTCGGGGAAGTGCAATGTTTTTGCCCGATAATAGCAAATTCACCCTCTATCGAATTTCTTTGCAATTTCAACAATGTCCTTTTCTTTTCTTCTCATTTTCTGTTTTCAATTATTCGTGATATATCATTTTCAACGTCCCATTCAAAAATGATACCAGTCGTTCTTTACTATATATACTAACAAAATTTTTGTCACTGAACAGGATTGTTCATTACGATGATTAATGACTTACTAAACGACGATAAGGTAGAAATGCCATGAGTGTCATGAACTGAAAAGATAGTCACTTGAACAAATTAATAATACGTTCGTTGGCCCATATAAATGTACATGCACATAAAACAGAGGTTACCAAATCATTCACGAGAAATACAAATAATTGAAAGACTTGGAAGTTGTCGTGAATGAACATGACCTTCAGGTTTCTTATAAATGTAACAAACGGATGAGGATTCGCGAAATTTCGAAGATTTACTTGATTCCCTGGATGCTATTGATTGCTATCGATCGTTTATTTATGAATAATTTAACTCCTTTGTTTATTCCTAGATTGATGATGATATAAGAGTTCTTAGCTTTATCGCATACAATACCTTTTCGTCTATGTATTTAGAAATAGACTTTTTTTTTAAAAAGAATGTACAATTGATTCAATTCGTGTTTCAAACGCGAAGAGCGATCATTAGTTGTTTACACTTGAAGAGATACTAGCA
Organism: Gonatopus flavifemur; assembly: GCA_018340375.1. Lineage (NCBI taxonomy): Eukaryota > Metazoa > Arthropoda > Insecta > Hymenoptera > Dryinidae > Gonatopus > Gonatopus flavifemur. The sequence goes on from JAFFJZ010000001.1 coordinate 55,203,854, forward strand.
CTGGGGCTCTCTATATCCATCCATTCCGTATTGGCCAGCTTAATCAATACATGGAAAAAATTTTGTAGCGAAAATTAATATATTTATATCGCAACCGTGGCATATACTTTATTGTGGCGGAAAGAACCATGAGTATGCGACAAATTACCACGACTCTTCTTGAATTCAATATGCGGAATAATAAGACAATACAAAGTTATAGTTTCTATCGTCATAATCGAGTATATCCCACGGCTACGATACTGTGTCTAGTAATCTGTAATATGAACTTTTCACTATGTAGTTTTTGAATAAACTAACCAATACGAAATGGCTAGAGTCACGGTGCTTGTATATCCCTTTGAGATATGAATGTTACCAACCAAATCATGAAGCTGAAACTACACTGAAAAAAAAGTTTTGGTAATGGTAACAAAAGTGTTTTGTTGTTTGATTTCTCATGACCATACTATATAATTTGGTCAAGGGAAACCAAAAGGATAAATCATTTTGTACCTCGAATTATACTGATTTCGATTGTTTGGTCAAGATCAAGTACATTTCTTGGTTACCCACATCCTTTGAAGAAAACATATTATTTGGTTGTTTTCACAAAACTTACGCGGTTTTGTTCCACAAACAAACTAATTTTGTCACTTCATAATGACTTCATCTTTGTACTGAAAATATTCTTTTGCATTTCTGAAACGTAAATTCACATGAAAAGTTTTGTGTCGTTAATAAAATAATACATTCCTGCATGGAAGAGTACTTTGATTTATTACAATCATATAAACTCGTGCACTGAGATGCATTGTTAATTGAATCTTACAAGGAGATGTCGCAACACCCCGGAGCTACTTTTTAATTAAAGTCATGTGTACGTGGACCATAGATGTTCGTGATGAAAATCATCCTCACTTCAATCCCAACACGGCTTAGTGTTTGAAGTTGGAGTTTGAAACATGAACACAACTTGATATATGCAAAGAAGGTCCCCCCTATCCAAGTGCTCGGCAGTGGTTTGAGTGATAGAGCCTCCGCCTCCAGTCCCGAAGACCTGTGTTCAAGTCTGCTGGTAGTGTTTTTTTTTTTTTTTCAATCTGACCCATGATTTTCTCATCAGGACAAAATATTTTCAGTCTGCAGACGATATGATTTGGTTCCCCAAGCAAAATGTATTTACTTAAAAACCAAAGGTGTGCAACAAAGAAATAATATGGTTTTCAACAAAAGTCTTGTTGTTTTACCCAAACATTGTTTTCGGTGTAGCAGCCGATTGTTGTAACTTGTGATTAAACATTATTGAAGCTTTTTTTATACCAGAAATCGATCAAGTAGCGTTCTACTACACTTTTCAGATACTTAAATCCTTGATGAAAATTCTGTGTCGAAAGTTATAATAATCGGCTGCTAGCTTTACGGCTGCCAGTTTCAGTTTCATCAACCGAGCACGTATTTTTTTAAACAAATGCCTCCAAATTGAACTCATGAAAAAATGGTGAATGAAATAGCTGTGGAAACTACTTACTTTTTTAGCACCCCCTTCTCACTGCTATAGCTAAAATGATTGCAGCTAGAGCTTTTCTTCAGCTACCGCAGGAAGAAATCGTAGCTTCGATGGCACAGGTTTTGTGGTTGATATTTGGATAGCCATATAATTGAGCTCTTGAATTTTCGTTGCGGCAGCTACATTTCTTGCTGCTACCGCTAAGTGAGTGGCTGGGACAGTTAAAAAATAGCTCCCGCAGTTGAGAGGATATCAGCGGTCCTTGACGATGCAACCCGAGCCAAATCTTGTCTGACAAATGATCCGAAAATAAAGCAGTAAGAGAAAAATATCGCTTTGTGTCACTCTTTAAATCTGGAAGAGTGAAAAATCACGCGTTTCACTCCACAAAGTCTCAGAAGTGAGCCAGTCCGCTTCGAGTGGACTCCCGCTCTTTTAGACTGAAAAATTCACTCTAGAATTGGAGTGGCTGTGAGTTTATAACCTCAAACCTTAGATTATCACTCTAAGAGAGTAGAAATTCCACTCAAAATTTCGACAGGCTCACTTTTGGCTGGCTAAAGAGTAACATACGACTCTACAAATTTTTGAGAGCATCTTTATTGATTGAAAAAGGCCTGTGAAGAGCGATATTTTGATTTTATTCTTTTGTTTCCGAATAATTTGTCAGAATAAATTTGGTTGTGTCCGATCTTTCTGAACCGATGGGTCTGGTTGCATCTTCAGGGGTCGCTGGTATCGCCTTAAGGAGATACTAGCGCCGGGACTTTCTCCACAATATTTTGAAAATATGAAAGTATTTTGGAGAAATCTTACACGAAAAAGTTGGCTAATGTCCCGGCGCTATGTATCTGTTATTTTTTTCCGTGTTTTATCTAAGTCTGAGTGAATCCCAAAATCTTCCTTGAAAATTTGAGATCTCTTTATGAGTTTAATTTTGAGACATTTAGCAAGCAAAACGTATTCAGTTGGTAACACTCAATTCTCTCGACAAATACTCAAATAATAGATCAAGGTCGATACCGTCTTGTTTTCTTTTCAATTTTCTTTACAGCAATTAAGTTGTTCTCGTACTGTTGATTACATACTTCAAGCTTCATTTTTCACTATCTAAATATAATGAAATTATAGTTGCATACGCTTACGTTTTCCTGATGTTATCATCTTATGCGTATAGTTTTATTTGAATAACGACCGTTCTTCCACCGAACTTATTGTTTTAATTCAGGGACCGTAAAACGCATACGAATTTTTCAATTACGATGTGTTCATCCCCTGTTTTGCAACCAGTTCCAAACTTCCCTTCCCCCCCCCTCCATCCCTCCCCCCTGGTCACTATATGAAAATTACAATTGATTAATTGATTAAAAATGATGAGGAGTATTCAAATGGCACATGTTTCATGTTCGATCTGATCCTTCGTCAACTCGATTATTCAGACATCATTGACCCGTCGAATTCTCGGAAACATCAATTTGTCCCGTGTTTTTGAATCTCACTTGAACATCGGAATGAAATAAGCGTAGGTTGTTTCACCATTGAAGTGAAATTTCTTGAAAACTCCAGCCCTAATTTTTCCATGGAGAAGAATATTTTTAAAAGTTAGTTCCGACGGAGAGGATATCGAAATGTTGATACGCCTTGACATTCGTGGGCAACGGTGGGTAATAAAATAATAATAAATGCAATGTGAAGATGACGAGTGTATCAGTGTGAACGATTGAAAATTGGGGTAGTTTTAAGAATTTTCTTTGAAAAAACGGGTGCATCGATTTACTTGAAATTTTGTATGTTTATTAAATGAATTATGAAGTATACAAAAAAAGATTTTTCTTTCAAGCATATGGTTTTAATTGAGTACAAGAACAGTCGCAAGATGAGATACCAAAAAATTGAACCCCCTGCGATTGACAACATAACTCCAAAACCCGACGTCTGAAATTAAAAATTCAAAAAGATGATTGAATTATAGTAGAATAGTTGTTGTAGCATTGTAGTAGGGAATTTTGAAACATTGGTAGCATTTACAGAAAAGAATTGAATTTCTCACTCAAATCTTATTGCGGTAAATCGTTAATTGAAAAAAAATTGAGTGATTAAGGGGATACCAGCGATCCCTGCAGATGCAAACCGCCATACAAGCGTACCGACTGAGTAAACATTTTCTCAGCAAGAATACTCTGAACTGAATTCATGGAGGAGTATGCAATTTTCAGGAATCAATCTTCAATCCTTTATCTATCGCGGTACACCACCCAAGTTTTGAATTTCGAAAAAACAGTTTGTGTTATCGACTGAGAAAAAAATGTTTCTTCGGAATTTAAAATTCCGGGCGATGTACCGCGATGGATAAAGGATTGAAGATTGATTCCTGCAAATTTCATACTTTTTGATTGATTCAGTTCAGAATATTGTTGCCAAAAAAATGTTTATTCAGTTGGTACGCTTGTATGACGGGTTGCATCCACGGGGATCGCTGGTATGTCCTTAAAGAACCAAAATTATACGATGCTATGATAGCGATGTGTTTTTTGAAGAGGACAAAATTTGATTGAGTTATGCTGTCAACCACACAGAAAACAAAACATTCTTGCATCAAGACAATATTGTTTTCGTTATATATGAAACACGAATTGTCTCAGTTCAATGCAATTTGCTTTGAATCAAACACAGGAAAAAACAAAATTCTTGATTCAAAGCGAATTGCATGGAACTGAGACAATCCGTGTTTCATATATAACGAAAACAATATTTTCTTGATACAAGAATGTTTTTTTTTCTGTGCAGGTCAAAAAAAATGATATCAGGAAAAACCTGTATAAAGTTTTAAAAGGGGAAAATCGAGTGACGCAAGCTAAATATTAATATAAAATGTATACACACACTGAGAGAAGAGCGATTTGGAAGTTCAGTAAATAGTATTATATTTGATCGATAAATCTGAATATTACTGAACTTTCAACGATGTTTCGTGAAATTTCAGGAAACGTTGCTGAAATTTTGCTTTACATTACTCAGTGTTTTACAATCGGTATTATATAATACAATATTCACGACCAAATTTGCTGTGTATCACTCAATTGCTAACGGTTTTGGAATTGAATGACACACAGAAAATTTGGTCGTGAATGTTGTATTATATAATAACGATTGTAGAATACTGAGTAATGTAAAGCAAAATTTCTGCAACGTTTCCTGAAATATCACGAAACATCGTTGAAAGTTCAGTAATATTCAGATTTATCGATCAAATATAATACTATTTACGGAACTTCCAAATTGCTCTTCTCTCAATGCATGTACACATTATATATAGTTTTTAAAATTAAAAATCTGTTTTTTTCCCTTCAGACTGTTATAACCCCTCGAGTTGTACAACGAAAAGAAAGTAGAATTAATCTGTAATGTAATAATATCTAATTCCTTTTTTCAATACCAATTAGTGAATTTTAAATGTCCGCAACATGGTTCTTCTCACGCAACGGAAACCTTAAAACTAACTTCCATTTTCTAATACAAACAATCAAACCAAATGAAGCAATTTAAAAGAGCGGCAAGTGGCAAGCAATATATTTACAATATATTTCATTCTTGATAATGAAAAGCACGTTTTTTCCTGACGTGTTGGTGAAATTGACTCTGGAAATTATTGAAGCTGTGAAAATTACTTGCCATACAATGTTGAAGAAACGGCCTTGGTTTGTGGCAAACCGCTAAAACTGTTATGGATCTTATCAACAACTAGTATAATTTTTATTACTAAATAAGTTGCACTTCCGTAATTTTGTACGCATGTTTATCCTATGCTTTGAATGACACAACGTGGTTCATAATTATAGATGGTGAGGATATAAAATTGTAAGCATGAAATATTGCAGCAATCATATAACCAATGTATTATGGCATTCAAAATATTTTGCGAAGTACTGTTTTGATACCACAGATGAATTGGAACAGTTACGAATATCTGTTCGACTTTGGAGAGTTTAGGTTTAATGGTTCAACATTGTTGTTTGTTGTGTATGAAACTATCATACGATAAACACTTTGATTTTGTTGAATATCGTTTCGTGGGTCCATCGATTATTTTCAATAAAATTCATGTATCATCTTTGAACATTGTTTCAAAAATTTCTCTGAAATTCAGTAGATCTTATTAAAATTCAAAATATTCCATCAGCGAATGATCAGTCATTATTTTCCAGATTTTCAAAAAATCAATGTATTTCATTGAATTTCTCCAAAATTTATCACAAGTCATTATATTTCAACGATGAATATAAAAAAAAACATTCATTAAATTTCATCAAAACGTGAGAAAATGATTCAACAAAATTTTGAGGAATTATTGTAAAAAATTAAGAATTTTCTGGAAATATATTGAATTTCGTCAACTTTTTTTTCTACAAAGTTCTTGCACCAGGAATAGTGGTGGATCTCTCTTATGAAAAATCAAATCATATTCCGTACACGGAGCAAAATTTATAGTTAAGACTGAACTTACGATGAAATTTACTTTGACAAGACAATAGAAACATGATCAAATTCACTATGTTTCATAGTAAATGCCATTGGAAAGTCAGTCTACAAATTTCTCTCCGTGTATACTCATGATTGACGATCATAAAGAATAGATGGAATAATATAAAAGACAATGTAAACTAATTCATTATCATGTATCAAGAAATGATTGTATGAAATTGTTTATAATGACTATAAAAGGTGACTACAAAATATGGTGATTCTCATAAAAACTGAGTGTTCCGATGTTCACTTCACGATGTTGCATAGTAGAATGCACTCTAATTATAGGATTTAAATCTCATAAAGTTAATATATTCCTTCTCTATTATGTTTTCATCGTAATTTTGAAAATAACATCCTTCCGTGTACATTTTAATTCACATAAAGTTGGTCTTTTATTAGATCAACTCTGTGAGAAAGTCGTGGGGGAATATCGTTCGAGAAAACCTACCGAAAATCCACCAAACAGAAGTGTTTTGACGGTGGCTCGCGCTCTTCTTTATATATCCCTGAATTGTTCCCCACTCCTGATGATCGTAATATCCGTCTAGCTTCATCATCAATCACTTGATCGTGTTCATGCTGTTATCGATAACGTGGTTTAAAGTGATATCCAAGACGGAGTTTTAACTATTTCGTATTTCCCATTTTATCCAAAAAAAACTGCGAGTAGTTCTCCACGAACGCTCTGAATTGGAAAGAAATTTTACAAATTAGAGTATTATGATTTTTATCATCTGATTATTCTTGGATAAAATGGAAAATACCAAGAAGGAACATGCGATTGTGGTTATCGATCAAAATCAAACCAAAAATTCAATTTAAAATTGATTTTCATCAGCATTGTGGATATTTTGCGATAAGGTGTCTTTTCAATCCTGCTACGCTGGGTAGAAATGAGAAGCTGAAACTAGCCAGCTGATTGTCGTAACTTTTGATTGAACGTTGTTGAAGCTTTCTCATACCAAGAAATCGATTAAATGGCATTCCACATTCCACTAAACGTTTTAGATACCTCAATCTTTGATAAAAATTTTGTGTGAAAAAGTTATGCCAATCGGCTGCCGATTCGGACACCGAAAGAAATAATTAGTTACCCTTACTCCAAATTAGTTCCAGCAACTAGATACAGTTGTTGATATTTGGATAACTAAAGCGGGCGTTGGCTCTACTAATTTGAAGTTGCCTTTACTACAGCTTTTATTACCGGCTTGTATTCTCTTATTACTCGGAACTAATTTTCACAACTAACTTCAGTTCAATAGGTCAAATAAATGATTTTTTTCGGTGCATCGATCGTTAATCCTCCGTCGCATGTAGAGCTATATACGGTTTAGAATTTTTCAAACTAAATGTCTATGATCTAAAACCCGAATGATTTCAACTATTGGAACATGTAAAGAGCCATATGTGACTTATACGTGATGGAGGGTTGGGTACAGGACGGTAGGGGGATTGAAATGGATTCATGAAACGCTGACACGAAATAAATCGTTATATTTTAAGTTCTATAAAAAGTCATATAAGATCTGCTTTGAGACACGGTTTTTTTTTTATCGAAAACCTTAAAGAATAATTTGCGATAAATACAAATTCAACCTTGTTGAAAAATAATAATTGTATAAAGCGAACAGCAGGTATTAACGATATCGCTGATAAGTTAATATCGAAGTCGGAAAGAGTGAGTGAAATTCGATTGCAATACTTGGAGATTTGAAATTTTTGTGAAAAAGTGAAAGGGACCGATATGTATACGTTTTATCGAATATCTGATTACCATCCTTTGAGCATTCTTGAAGAATATACATGGAAGTATCGTTTCAAAAGATACAATGTATATGCGGGTACTGAACCGCACTCACGACAATTATAATTGAATGATCCCATTTGCTTCGTTTGTCTTCTTTATATATATATATATATATAAAAGAAGATCATTGAAGTTATGCTAAGAAAGAAATTTGTTCTGGGTGACTAGATATATTTGCAACTAAATTGAATTCAATGTCAATCGATTGGGTTTTAAGGTTGATCAACGGATTGTACAATGCGTAGACTATCGGTAGACGGTTCAATATGGTGAAAATCTGTTCGTGACGTCAAACGTAGCCACAAAAAATTACCCTTCTTTCAACAATACAGAAGCGTGTGAATTTATATTACTACAAGTTTGCTTGAGAGGAGATGAACGTTACCATCGGAGCACGTTTTTCGCATTATAACAAAATACTCGAAATTGAATTCATAAGCAAATTACGTAATAGTAATCTTTTATTTTACAATAATTATTTGTAATGCACGGTGAACTTGAGTATGAACTGAAGTCCGTGCCCAGTGATATGAATGCAGCAATAGATTCAAAGAAACACTGCCGTCCCGGGCAAAAAAGTTGTTAACTCCAAATTCGTCTGAACGGAGAAAACCGAGGAAAACTATTCCACGTCAAAATTGTATGATGTAACTAATATTTTGACAATATTAAAGCGGTTCTAGGGCGAATAAGAGGTACTTTTTTCAATTATTTAAAAAAAAAGTAAATATTTTTAATAACAAATGAAAAAATGAGTCAAGGGTATTTGGTGAACGAAAATACTTATCAAAAGAACCGTAACTCGAGTTTCGGTGTTTTTCCATTTGACAGCTCTCGAGCATTATGCTATGATAGTTCGCTTTACGAGCGAAGAAACATGTCAACTCGGTATGCGGCGTTCATGAAAATCACCATATAATTGAATTCCAAATCTATGGATTAGATATTTCAAAAAGTAATATTTCTTTCACTCGGACTCAGGTGTAATTCTGCATTTTTTATGTTTACTTTAACGGTTCAAATCCATACGTATAATGGCATCTAAGATCTTGATTACGACCATTTCCGAACTGTGCCGAAGCCTACGACCGGACTTACGGTTTCCTTCCTTAGTAAATTAGCTCCGGGCTCAAGGAGTTTACAAATCAAGGAATTCTTAACTCCGAAGAGATTTTTTTCAAATAGTACGAGATATTTGTTCCTCCCTGATTTTACCGAGCGAAAAGACCGTAACTCAAATTATTACGATCTTTTAGTCTGACAAAGTGGTGACGTATTCGATGGTTCTTCTCATTTTGATGTAAGTTACGGCTTTTTTCTGACGGTTGTCTAATTTTCAATTGGTTTTCAGAGAAAAAAAATGTTTATTATGCGAAAATTAGGAGCGATAACTAATTTCTATGAACACAGTTGAACGCGCCTTGCTTCCCTGATTCGAATGATATAAAAAACTCAGTTTCGAAAAAAATTGAGTTAACAACTTTTTGGCCTGTTACGGCACAACAGCTTTGTAGATTTTTCTCATCCCGACTAAAGAGATGCTTTTACATCAGATCTAAGATGTACACGGAAATAATTCCTTGAAAATCCATTAAATTATGCAATTTTTTGCATGTATAGAGAAATATCAGATCTAATTATAATATTTAATAGAATTAAGGGGATTCATTATTGAAAATAGTGAAAACCTATATCTTAACCCTAAGTATGGAAAAGAACATACGTTTACTTTCAAACGCAGTTTTCCGAAAGTTTGAATCTCGACAAATTTTCAGACAAAAATCGATATATCTTGAGAACCTGAGAACTTGAAATAGAGAGTTTCTATTTTCACCACATATTCAGTAGATCTTTTACTAAATATTTAGGTAGAATTAGATTTTTAGATGAATATGTCGATTAGAAACATAAATTACTAATGCTACCATGATAAATCTACCTAAATATCTAAATTGGATCATTATCTTCAAAATGAGACCATGAGCAGTGCAATATGTTGGATAGTTTATTAGATATAGCACTTTGAAATATCGTCTGAAAAACGTGAAAGAGAACAGTTTTTATTCGCTGTAGCCTGTATGTGACAACTTTTTGGCCATTTCATATTTGTGTATTTTTTGTTAGCCTACTACACACAAGGAGGAAAATAGTTGAGCCATTTTCATCGTGTATTTCAAAGAAAGTATTCTTTCAGTGGTGAATTCCCTTAATTCAAAACATTTCATCAACAAACATTCAGTACAAATTTTATTATTGAAGTATCATTTATAATTGTGCGAAAATGAGTAAAATTGAGATAAATGTTCATGATTCTTGATAATAATGATGTAATAATATTATTCATCTTGAGTCAAAAAAAGTGAATTAAATAAAAATGAAATAATTCAAATGATACTAAATCATAATTATAAGCAATTCTCAAGAATTTCGACATTTCTTTTTTTCATTTCCTCGTAACGAATCGGAAAAACCCCATTTTCTTTTGGAATTTCAAAATGCAAGTCAGATATTTATCTGCAGAGACAGACACGATTGGAGTTTGTGATTGATTGAAGGCGGATTTTAGGTGGAGAAAGATATAACATTGGAAAGGCATAGTAGTGTATGAAGATACTTATAAGAGTGCCGCGTTGAACTTATGACGTTAGACTGTACATGTAGCTAGGTAACGCTCTTATTCCTCGGAAAGAAAGGAAAGCAAAGATGTGTCCGATGCCCGAAGGTGTAGGAAGTTCACAATCACTGATATACGAATTTTATTACGATGACTCCTCGTTTAATTACTTTTTTTTCTTTTCAATGCTCTAATCAGAGTTGGCAATTTTTTTGGTTATAATTTAATGATTTTTGTGTATTCAAGTGCGTCGTATATTCAGTGGACATTAATTTTTCATAGTATATTGACATTTCAAAAACCATAAAACATTATGTAAAAAAGTCATACTCCAAAACTTTTGAGAGGATAGTAGCGTTTCCAGGATCTTTTTTCTATCGTACAACGTGCAAGTGAAATGAGACACTATAAACTTAGGTATCCTGTCGAAGAGTGAAAGTTGATCTTTTTCGAGTTAGTTTTCCATTTTAAGAAGCTCACGCGGTACAGTTATTATCGCTTTACCGCTTTTGTTTTTTTTTGAACACCGAGTTTCGAGCACCTAATAAAAAATATTTCATTGTTACAGAATTGGCAGCCACCATTCGCAGTTGATGTCGACAAATTCAAATTCACTCCAAGGATACAAAGATTGAACGAATTAGAAGCGAAGACTCGAATAAAACTCAATTTCTTAGATCAAATTGCTAAATTCTGGGAACTCCAAGGTTCTTCTTTGAAAATTCCTCTGGTAGAACGAAAAGCTTTGGATTTATATTCTTTACATAGAATTGTCACAGACGAAGGTAACTATCTCGATAGAGTTAATAACGAAATATGAAATATTCTTGACGGATAATCCAATAATTCATCTTTCGACAGGTGGAATAGAGAATGTAACGAAGGAAAGAAGATGGGCCAAAATTGCGAATAAAATGGGTTATCCTTCTGGGAGGAGCGTGGGTAGTATTTTAAAGAATCACTATGAAAGAATCTTATATCCATTTGATGTATTCAAGCAAGGAAAAACATTGGGCGATATCGTAAGTTTCTTTTTGAACTTTCAAAATTGAACATGTGAACGCATTTTGAAGAATTGCAAAACTTATTTTCATAGAAAATCGAACCTGAATCCGATGTTAACGAGAAAAAGGATCGCGACTATAAACCTCACGGTATAATATCCCGACAGCAAATCAAACCTCCACCCGAGAAATTCTCCCGACGTTCGAAAAGATATGCCGGTCAAGATGATAAAGTGGATAGCAAAGTTATCAAATCGGAAGACTGTTGTAAGGAAGAATGCGACTCGGATAACGATATCAAGGATAATTTGAAGAAATGCCTCGATTTCGAGAAGGATAGCAGTAAGGAACTTAAGAAGTTACAGTTTTACGGACCCGGGCCGAAAATGGCTGGTTTCAATACCAAAGATGCGAAAAAAGCGAATAAAACTAGAGGCGTCAAATTAACTTATGAATTCGATCCGGTGAGTTTCGATATATATAATAAGTATCTTGAATTATATTCTCTAATTTTGTTAGAATGTTAACAACATTCAATTTTGTTGCAGTTGGCTAAATATATTTGCCACAATTGTGGAAGGGGGGATAACGAGGAGAACATGCTCCTTTGCGACGGATGCGATGACAGTTATCATACTTTTTGTCTTTTACCACCTCTGACGGAGATTCCTAAAGGCGATTGGCGATGCCCGAAATGCGTTGCCGAGGAAGTCTCGAAACCAATGGAAGCGTTCGGATTTGAACAAGCTCAAAGAGAATACACCCTTCAGCAGTTCGGAGAAATGGCAGATCAATTCAAAAGCGATTACTTCAACATGCCAGTGCATGTAAGAAAGAACATCTCAAAAATTCATAAACCATGCCATGCGATAGTTCATTTATTATAATCGTTGTGTGTCCTTTTTTTAGATGGTACCTACTTCGTTGGTAGAGAAAGAGTTTTGGAGAATAGTTTCGTCCATCGACGAAGATGTCACAGTCGAATATGGAGCCGATTTACACACAATGGATCACGGTTCTGGTTTTCCCACCAAAACTAGCGTCAATTTGTTCACCTGCGATCAAGAATATGCAGAATCCTCGTGGAACTTGAACAATTTACCAGTTTTACGTGGTAGCGTTTTAGGTCATATAAATGCGGATATCAGTGGTATGAAAGTCCCCTGGATGTACGTTGGAATGTGTTTCGCAACGTTCTGTTGGCACAACGAGGATCATTGGAGTTATTCTATTAATTATTTACATTGGGGTGAACCAAAAACGTGGTACGGGGTACCTGGCGCCGAGGCTGAAAAATTCGAACAGTCCATGAAATCTGCTGCTCCAGAGTTGTTCCACAGTCAACCTGATTTGCTCCATCAGCTCGTTACCATTATGAATCCTAATATATTAATTAACGAAGGTACAGTATTTTTAATCATTTAATTCTTATTGTTTCGAGGGTTTTCTCAAATACACGTTCAAATATGATGTACCGTGTATTTTTCATGCATGTTATTCACTCTCTTATTTCGCTTCTATGAACGTATGAAGAACAATGATGTGAACAAACGTACATGATTTGACAATTCTTCTAGAGTTTTTCACAAGCTACGCGATGAGCATTGCTATAAATAAGTTCATGTAAGATTTATTCATTTGATAAATAGTGAAGTATAATTTATAACAAACATGACAGAATAATTCAATGCAATGATTGTACGTTCTTTTTTGAATAAAAGTGTGGTCATAGAATTTTGTTTGATACCATTTTCAGGAGTACCAGTATTCAGAACGGATCAACATGCAGGGGAATTCGTTGTCACGTTTCCAAGAGCTTATCACGCTGGGTTTAATCAAGGATATAATTTCGCTGAGGCTGTGAATTTTGCACCAGCAGATTGGGTATGCTTTGTTTTATATACGCATGGAATTTTCTGTGCATGACTTTAATATATATATATACCGGAACAATTAATATTGATCGATTAAAGTTTAATTGCTGATATTGTGTTCCAAGAACTAAGCTTGTGATTGTATATACACAAGGTTTTAATATTCAATTGAGCAGTACTTGATATTCCAAAAACATTCATTTCGTACGGTAATTATGGATTCGAATGAATATCGATCCAATGAGATTCAAAACGATATAACGTTCTATCGAGTACGTTTAGGAAAACTCAATCATTTAATATTGAATAATTTTAATAATGATTTATTTCAATTATTCTTATCATTTTTAACCCTTCAAGTACACACAGGTGCAAATTCGCACCAACCATTTTATTACTTTCCGTTTCTCGTGAAAAATTCATTTCATTCTTGTGTTTTTGTCACTAATCAAATGGAATATTTGTGAATTGTCTTCCACGCCACGTTAATCTGCACAGTTTTTCCTTCGAATTGAAAAAAAGAAGGGTTGAATTGGTCGAACAGGAACCGAATTATTAATTGGTAAAGTTGCGTGGTGCGAATTTGCACCTGGGTGTACTGCGAAGGTGTGAAAGGATGTGTGCACTTGAAGGTTTAATTAAAGAGAATCAGTTGATTGATTAATCTTCGCTATCCCTGGGAATTGTTATTATATTTAAATAAATATTCATGTTTACTAAAAATGGAGATTCAAAATAATTCCATTACACTTCATAGAATTGTTTGATTTTTGATGAATAAAAAACATCTTATATGGCATTCTATATTATCAGAAAAATTGATTTCCATAATTAGGGACAACAAACTTAGCTTCATTCAACTCTTCCTAATTTGATTTATTGAAGAAGAAAAAAACGATATATTATATCGGGCAGTGCTCGAGTACCCTCAAAGCATAATGGAGCGTATTTATATAACTTTGACCCAATTGATGAACTTTCATTCAAAAACCAAAGTAAGTGCAATATCGAGTAAAATCTCTTGAAATAAAAGAGTATCTAAGAATTGATTCGACAATATGTTTATAGAAGAAAGAACACTTTCTTGGTAAAATATGCTGGTATGAATTTAGTAATAATAGATTGGAAGTTTCGTGCCAATTTTGGAAACAAATGTACAAACATCATTATCTCCTAAAATATATTCCCAATACGATGAAAATTTCTTCAGTTGTGTTCAACATTAACCTTCAAAGAATGGGGGAGCCACTAATAGTGGCTTTTGCGTCCTCTAAAGGTTAAGATTTGGCCTTTTAGTTTGTATTTTTTATACCTCAGGGTGGAGAACAAAATCTGAAGGTTCAATTTATCGTACAATTTATATTCGATGAAAAGAGATAGCTGTAGGACATCATGATTAGAAAAAGTCATTAATAAACTCTAATGGAATCATCAAAAACTGACATAAGGGATTTCGTTCTTTTCTTTGTCACTTCAAATGAAAGAATAGTTTGAAATGTTTTCTATAATTTATTGATTATATCCTGATCTCATGGGAGTTATAAAAGATTATTCTAAAGATATTTAGATCTTAGATCATTCATTTCGTATAGTGAAAGTTTGATTAAACGGAAATAAGCTTTGTACCAACAGGTCCTCGTACCATATAATTTTATATTACAAATTTGAATTTGAAATTCGATATTGGAATTGAAAATACGATATCATTTGATCGTGTGATCAAATCTCTGATTGTTCAATGAAGAAAGATCATCCTTCAAATATTCTATCGTATTTTCTCAATCATGGATAACTGCATTCTTTGAATATATATTTATATATCTTTATTTTATGAATTTTGATATGCATTTTGTTTGTTTGTTTTTTCCAACAGCTCAAGATGGGACGCGAATGTATAACTCATTATTCCAATTTGAGGAGGTTCTGTGTATTCTCTCACGATGAATTAGTCTGCAAGATGTCATTGGAACCCGATTCATTGGATATCGGGATCGCTACAGCTACTTATTACGATATGCTTCAAATGGTTGACAATGAAAAGAAACTGAGGAAAAATTTATTAGAATGGGTAAGTACTGGAAAGTATTCGTTTTCTGTTTTTCTTTTGAATTTCTGAATATCAAATGATTTTATCCGTACGTGGAAGGGAGAAATTGAAACTATAATCTTCTTACTTCGAAATAAGCAATGAAATTAAGAATCGATTTTTTTTTCACCATTTCATCGAATTATTTAAAGCTATCTCGTAGTAAACTACCTTCACGAGACATTGAATATATGCATTTTTGAGAATGATTCATAGTCTCTATATATCAGTTTATAATAACTCAAGGGTATTTGATATTTTCATGAATATGCAACGAATTGGTTTTTTTTTTCACCATGCGGATGCTAGGAGCAAGTTGATTATTTTAATGAAATTTGGCCAATCTTGGATAGAGCAGAACATGTCAAACCGCAATTTGTAGACGATGAAATTTCATAACGATATCAGAATAATATTGGCTCTGTCTAGAGACACTCTAAATTTACATTGACCGTATATCTATATTTATTACATGTATAGATACTGTTTTAATATAAATTTAGAGTGTCTCTAGACACGGCCAATAATTTTCCCATGTTACAAAGGAATTAATTCTCATTATTTTCGTATTTACATAAAATTACATGGTCAAAAATTGACAATGTAATTCATCATTATTGTTATTTTTAGCTAGTAAGTAAGATGCAAACGTCGTTTTCATGTGATGACTATATAATTATGTAAGCGTGAACATGTTTCTTCTTGAACACATAATTGATACAACAAAGTGAGATATATTGAGTTAATTATTCGTATCTTTTATGAATGTATGTTTAATAATCATTAAGAGACATCGAGTAATTGCGTTGCTTTACGAAATGTAAATGATAATTCTTCCTAGTTTCACATGAGTCAAATTTACATACTGATGTAGTACATGAGGGTTATATTTGTGCCACGTTTGATGTCTCTAACACCCATCAGCCGATCAATAATCTGGTAAAGAGTATCCCAACCAGATGGCATAATAATGATAATTCGGGTATTTCAATACACAGCAGTTTCTGTCAAAAATTAGTAAAAATCATAAGAAGTTTCATAAATTTATTGCATATTTTGTTTCTTTATTATTCTTGATATAAGATTATTTTAATAAATCTTTCTTAAAATGATTTCTCAGGTGTTCATGGACCAATATGTTCATGTATGGTCTCTTTGTGTTATTTTAATTGAATTGGATACATTGATGAATCAATTTCTTTGTACAAAACAAATAGAGTTATCTAAATCCGTGAGAGTTTCGATAACTATCATTCAAGGCAGACAAGAATCAGATGAACTGATGAAAAAACTTCAGATTTGTTATTGAATATTTTTATAACATGTATCGATATACGAGTACAAATTCAATAACATTCCATACAGCTATGTAGAAAGTTGTTGCGAAATTCATGTATATGATACATCCCGCATAATGAAAAATCAGACGGAAGACGGAACTTCATTGGCATATATTTTTTTAAACTCATATTCTACTCCCATTGAAAGATTCAATTTTATTCAAATGTTTTCATAGAAATATCACAGTTGATTTATAAAACTATTTGCAAACATAACAATTCCTTTTCAATCGCAAAAGACGAATCAAACTGGATTCTTTTTAGAAATCAAACGATATACAGCATTGAATTTCATGTCATTGTTATAAAATGTTACATCATCCTTTTTATAAACCACATTTCACTATCCAATAGTTATTTATAGCACAAAGGAATCGTATATTGGTATTTTTTCTCATATGTAAGGTGGTAAAAATAGTTTTCAGATTTCAAGAGTTATCGTTGATGGTTGACAAATTCCTAAATTTGCATACCTTTATATTTGTTCATACGATTTTTATTATTTCGTGATGTTGATCTTGAATCTTCGATCATGGATCAGAATTATTTGAACACAGATCATACTCTGAACTTTTTATTCATAAATTTCCAAATTACAATGAAAAATGAGCGTAGAGCTGGTTTGTTTAGAAACGAACAATTCATTTGAATGAATTATAAATTAAGAAAAATATGGTTCAGGTCCAAATCATTATAAATACATAAAATCTCAAGTTTTTTTTGTGAAGGCATGCATGAAAAAATTGATATTCTAGTCATTGTAAATATTGTAAGCAGATGTTAAAGATAACATTGAATAACCAGCAAATGGATTTCCAGATTATGCATTGATTCTGTGAATAATCAACAAAATTTGTAGAAAATAATTTAAAATGCATATTTATAATTTATAAACAAAATATTTCTGCTACTCTTAAAATCATATCTAGACTTTTAGTACATTGAATAATATGTAATAATATATTAGGTAACTTAGCTGTTATGGCATCATTATAATTCCCTGGTAAAAATTTCAGAGAAATGAGGAAAAAACTTGAGAAAAATGGATAAAAATTGATTCAATTTTATTCGTGTTCGTACGACATTTTTAGCAGGGTTTCTACATTCGCTTTGAAGCATTGAGAAAAAAAAGGATTTGTCGAAGCAGTGACTTTTTTGCAACTGCAGAAAGCTCGTGTATGTCATTGGTGTGCACCGTTTGCATTCATGACACGTTCGCTTTTATCCTCCCACTACTGGTGAACGGAAACGAATATATCCTGGCTGGGGTCCAATGAAAATCTTGACACGATGGTATACCGAATCACATTGTAGACCAGAATGATTTTTTGTGCCTGTAAAAAGTCTTCTCTCCCCTCTCCGATAAATCGGCGGGCCGATTGAGTCAATGATTCATCAGGCCGGTTTCGAGTACCAGACTACCAGTTCGTCTTTGTGATCGGATACCATCTTGAAAACTAAAATCATCCACGTTATATTTTCATTTTCGATCCCGCCTTTTAATTTTGAACATTTTTGGGTTAGTTCATATGTAAAATGTAGTAATTTTAATTTACACGGCATTAAATCTATTGCTTTCAAATTTTCGTAGTAGTACCGTTCGATTGGTTTTATTATGATACTAATTATATAACTTGTAAGGTATTAGAGGTTATGTTTTCAAAACTGTGACATTGTACGAAAAATATTTTTTAATTTTCGCCGTACCGTTCGATCTCTCTTTACATTGTTTTTAAATATTTTTCTAGAGACCTCATTTTTATTCAAAACGTGATCGGTTCATTGTTTTGTGAGGTTCATTAGTATTTGTGTAACCTGCTTACAGATGGATTCGTGTTTGTGGGTTTTACTCGCGATTTCGAGTTCTTTTGGAATTAAGCAATAATTATACATATACGCGTTGTAGTTGAAACTTATCTGAATTTTAAGTTTTGAATTATCGTGATTTGCATTTTTAATTGTGTATGAAAAGTATGTTGAAAGTCATCGGAGAATGTGAAATGAGAAGTGACTATTACGAATGAAGGATTGCAGTGAAACAAATTTATATGATTTTTTTTTTTCATGATTCATGTTATAGGGTGTGACAGAAGCGGAAAGGGAAGCTTTTGAGTTATTACCGGATGATGAAAGACAATGCGAGGCATGTAAAACTACGTGTTTCCTAAGCGCGGTTACATGTTCATGCCACAATTCACAATTGGTTTGTTTGAGACATTTTACCGATCTTTGCGATTGTCCTCCAGAAAAGCATACTTTGCGTTATCGTTATACTTTGGATGAGTTACCAATTATGTTGCAAAAATTGAAATTAAAAGCAGAGTCGTTTGACTCTTGGGTATCCAAAGTCAAAGATGCGATGGATCCCAAGGGCGATAAGATAGAACTGAATGAGTTGAAAGAACTCCTAAACGAAGCTGAGAGTAAAAAGTTTCCGGAGAGTGAACTACTCACGGCACTAACAACGGCGGTACAAGATGCAGAAAAATGTGCTAGCGTAGCCCAACAGTTGTTAAGTAATAAGCAACGCACAAGGTTTGTTTTCTTCTTTATGTGAATATTTGTAATAAATATCTTAATTTTTTAGGTGAAATCAATAATTTATCAATTTTCTCTCTTAGAACCAGACAATCTGTTGATACTAAATATAAACTCACCGTAGAAGAATTAACATTGTTTTACAAGGAAATAACAAATCTTTGTTGCGAACTCAAAGAGTCAGACGGAGTCAAGTTTATACTTGACCAGGTATTACAGTTCCAAAAAGACGCCGAAGAATTGGAATCCAAAGAAGATGAATGTACTATAGAAAAATTAGAGAAATGTATAATCTTTGGAGATTCAATTTGCATCGAATTACCAAAACTTACTCATTTAAAACAAGTAAGTAATCGTTTTTTTCCGATTCAAATTCATATTAGTTCTTTGCGAACAATGTTTACTTATGATTCAGGTTTAAATTTATGCGATAATCAAGATTTCTTCCCTGCTTTTATAGAAATTATCTCAAATGCAATGGTTGAAAGAGGTAGAGCGTATTAACGCGGATCAAAAATCTATCAGTAGAGAAGAATTATCGAAGTTGATCGAAAAGGGCATGTCCATACCTCCGCATTTCAGCATAGAGAGTACACTGACGAAATTACAAAACTTGATTATTAGTATCGATAAATGGGAAGAAAAAGCTAAAGGGTATCTTCAGCCTAAATCCCGACACAGTATTTCGTCCATAGAAGAATTGATCAAAGATGCGGAAGACATTGACGCGTATTTACCGAGTTTGGATGCTCTTCAAGATACATTAGACAAAGCGAAAAATTGGACGAAAATTGTCTCGGAGATACAGGAAAGGGAAAATTTTCCGTATTACGATACTTTGGATGATTTAATACGAAAGGGCAGAAACATTCCATTGCACTTGGATGCTCTTCCAATGCTAGAATCAACTCTATCGCAAGCTAAGGCATGGAAAGAAAGAACAGCTAGAACGTTTCTTCGAAAGAATTCGCATTACACTTTGATGGAAGCATTGTCGCCGCGTATTGGCGTCGGAGTCCATGCGATGAAAACTAAAAAGAATAAAGGTGATGAATCGATCGGTGCTGTTTACGTATGCGATACGAAACTCGATGATTCCAATGACTCTGCGTCTGTCGTTGCTGCGTTCAAAGTCGCGGAACAAAGAGAAATGGAGGCTATGAGGAATTTGAGAGAAAGAAATTTAATGAAAGCCGAACTCGAAGATTCGAGGTATTGCGTATGTCGTAGGGCTCGATTCGGTCTTATGCTTCAATGCGAATTGTGCAAGGATTGGTTTCATTGTAAGTACCTTCTTCTTCACCTTTTTTCATAATTATTGTAAATCAAAATTGAATATCTTGAGTTTTTTCCTTTTTTTCTACAATAATCTATTCTTACTACATTTTAATTTAATTAATTTATCAATGTGTATAATATAGCGCAAGCAAAACAATACTTATCGAATGAAAATAATATTTGTCAAGTTTTGCGTTGTTTCTAATAGTTGAAATCAATATAAAATTCGACATTTACTGTAAGAAATCTTGAATCTTTTGAACAGAATTATAATTATTTGAATTTGTTTTGCAGCCTCTTGCGTTCCGTTACCAAAAGCCTCTTATAAAGGTAAAGCACCGGTATCACGTGAAATCAAATTCCTTTGTCCTTGTTGTTTGAGATCTCGAAGACCGCGGTTGGAAACTATTCTGTCCCTTTTAGTCAGTTTACAGAAACTTCCGATTCGTTTGCCGGAAGGTGAAGCCTTACAATGTCTCACCGAACGTGCGATGAACTGGCAGGTAAGTTTAAATCTTGGACCTCGTAGTAATAACATCGTCGTATCATTTTTACATTCATCACGATTGATTCTATGATTTATATTGAAAATAGGATAGGGCGAGACAAGCTTTGGCTACCGAAGAAGTATCATCTGTCCTCGCTAAATTATCCGTACTTTCGCAAAAATTAGTCGAAGCAGCAGCCAGAGAAAAAACAGAAAAGATTATAAGCACAGAGTTGAAGAAGGCAGCTAATAATCCTGAATTACATCAAAGAGTGCAGGCCATCGCACCTCTCAGTGGAGTGCATTCCGATGATAGTGCGTTTAGTACAGTGGTAAGTGTTGAGAATACAATGAATACAAGATTTCAGAATCATGAGTGATTGATCAATTTTTATAATTTCAGGACGAGGACGATGATGTCGTTCCAGTGGAAGATGAGGAACCAAGCGGTAGTAATTTCAATAATAGTGAACATGCTTATTCTTATAGTAAGTTTAAAAATTTTTAAATCGTTAATATTGAGTTGAAAATAATCATTTCAATTGTTTTCAAAAGGAGCTTTGATCTCTCTTGAACGTGATAGTAAATAGAATTTTAAATAATTACAGTATCAAAACTTCAAAGAAAGTCACAGTCCAACGAATCATCGGACGCAGCTGTTATTTTATCGTTGAACGCGAGGATTCAGTTGGAAGAATTAATGATGGAGGGTGATCTGTTAGAAGTAGCGTTAGACGAAACACAACACATTTGGCGTATTTTAAGTCATACCAATAGCCCGAGTACTTTTAAAAAATATGCATCTCTCGAAGACATCCAAGCAAATATGAATTCAGATGTAAAAAAGCGTGGTCGAAAGAGAAAGTCGGAAGAACTTGAATTGCTACAGAAATTTGGAAAAGGTCAGAAACCTGAGGAGAAAGCTATAATCAAACGTAAAGGGATGATAAGCGTGAAGGATAATAAAAAACCCGCTGCTGGATCGCCGGTACCTTTGAAACGGGGACCACGAAAGGTATTTTGAAAATCAGAATAATCGTTTCTCGAATTGAGATTGTAAACCCTTCGTATATGTAACATTGTCTGAGCCTTGGCTAGCCCAATTTCAGTTTATCATGATGAATTGCAGATGAAGAAAGGTGAAGAAGTTCCGAAAAAGAGAGGTGGCAATCGTAAAAAGACCAAACAAGAAGCGTCGGACGAGGAAGAAGAATGTGCTGCCGTTGATTGCATTCATCCCAATGGTATATTAATATTTATTTCTTCATCCCTTCGATCATCGATCGATTGTATATAAATTCCTCCCTCTTTTGTTACAGGAAAAGAAGTGGATTGGGTGCAATGCGATGGTTGCGAAGGATGGTTCCATATGCAGTGTGTTGGTTTGGATCGGGCAGCTCTTGTCGAAGATGAAGATTATCTTTGCATCAACTGCCAAGATATGCATCAGAATTCAAGGGTATGTTTGAACTAACAAATTTCTTCCAACTTGAATGTTTTTTGTTTTCACATAATCTCTTTTTTCCATTCCAAATATGATTGAATGATCAATTTATTCAACGTCGCTTTTATCACTGTTGAAAACTTCATCTTAGTACAATCTCATTTGATATGTAAACACTTTGATCGAGGTTAGTTCCAATCGATAGATTTCCGTTAATTTAGAAATCTGTTACCTTAGATGCGCAGGTTTCTACGAACCCCAGCATCTCGGTTTACAGAATCTGATATCATTCGCAATCTATTGATTTCACTTTTTGAACAGGGACAAAATTGACATATATAAGTTCAGGTAATTCAGCTGTATTTGTCTATGAAATTATTTTCTACTTAATCGATCTTAAGAAAAAAGAATTGGAATCAATTTATAAAATTCTTATGGTAGCTTTTTTTTTCTAATTCGCCGAAATTTCATATTTGTAACTTGAAAAATTCGAGTTCCTATAACGTTCAAGTGGACTTTAATTGTAAATTTAATGTGATTATTAAATATTCATTTACATTTCATTTTGCGTAGAGTAATTTGTATGAGAGATACTTTGTCCTTTCAAATTTTTGATTTCATTTGAACTGCTTAAACTGCCAACTTATGTCTCCTTTTTGAATATAAAATTCCCTTGATTTGAATATTTAGAGTTCTAACTTCAAGTTTAAATCTTTCAGTTTGTTTTGAAATAATGTTTGCTAGAGAGAATATGGGATTATGTAAAACTTTGTTTTTATTTTTGTTTTATATATATATATTTCGATTGATTCCAGTTTTTTTTCACTTTATAATTTATGTTAATTTTCAGTTGCAAAATTTTGATATCCATTGATCGATAATTTAGACTTTCAACCAAATATATTTCTCAATTCATTCATTTAAATAATCGATACATGATATTTCCAAAAAATTCAAGGGGATCCCGTACACCTTTGAGAGAATATAATCGTCACTATCCGAGCACAGTTTTTTTCCACCAAATCACTCGAAATTGAATTCATCAAAGGATATTCAAATTTTAGGGATGATTTTTCGAGATTTTATATCTGAACAGAGCCCAAGGGTTTTATGAATTCAAGTTGTTCGAGTCATTGATCGAAATGAAATCTTTCCCAGATGGTAATGCTTATATTTCCCTTAATCTCTGAGATTAAATGGGAGACGGGAACAACAGAGATATGCAAGAAACTCTTGGAAAGTGCGCTTATCCTCGTGTAATTGATATAATACCGAAATATTGAAAAATTATAAATTATAGTTTGTTAACTCCAGATCGTCATGACCTCATTACAACATTACAGCATATGAAACGGATTTTTTCAGTATGTATTAATGTATAGTTATTTTTTTTTATGATTACTTGAAAAATCAATGATTAAATATTACTTCTTGTCATTTAATGCATGTTTATTTTGTTAAATAAGTTTTAATATACCAAATTTTGAATTACAAGCCTCAATTTTGAATCAATTATATTTAAATACATATAAAAATTATTATTTATATTATTCATAGTCTTGAAAGTCCATCGTATTGATTGATATTGTGCAATATTCCTTTTGAAGATTTCAAATAAAATTATTAACTCGTAACTGGTATCACTCTGAAGTGATGAGAAAATTGTCGGATATGTTGGACAATATCTTTCCTAATCTACAGATACATTTGAATTTTTGAGAAAAAAAATGTATGAGACAAATGAGTGGATACCAATTACACGTTCAACCTATTCCCAGAATATTTGATAAACAAATACAGCTTATCTTTGAATTTTTTGATCATTCATCCACATCATTGAAATTTCTTTAAATACCACAATACGTTGCGCATTCAAATTTGTTTAAGAACATTGAAATTGATCATTTTTTCTTATGGGTTCATCGTTATATTTTTGTTTTTCTTCATTTAGAGCTGAAAAAATTGACGTGATTCGGATCATCATAACTCTCTCTCTCTCTCTATCCTTTGTTTTCCTGACGTTGACAAATTTTTGTATTCAAGTGAAGAGCAAATGTGCTGGATTAGCCAATATGTGTGTAACTTCAGAGAAAACAAAAACAAACACTTTTTTTCTGTGTTGTTGGCTTCCTGTAGTCGAGATCGCCAGATCCCCTGGCCGAGTCGTTAGGCCTGGATGCTCTACTTTCCCTTTCTCAGACACAAGGATATGACACGGACAATGAAGCGGACATTCAAGAAACATCGTCTTTCGTCAGGATCTACTAGCGCACTTGTCTTTGTTAACTAGGACGTTCTAGAATTCTTTTCGAACCATCGTGTTTTTATGATTGAAAATCAATCAATGTTAACTGAAATCTCATCTCTTCAAGTTCTCGTAACGCATTGACACCACAGAGGGTCACCAGACAAAACTGTTTTTATTCGGATTTAACGAGAGAAGCGTCAGTAATTATTTTTCTCACTTTTGACGTAACAAGAACTTTTAATTTTAACAAAAACATTTGTTCCACCTGTTTCAAATATCTTACAAGGGTTTCGGCTTCGTCGATGAGGGATCCTTTTAGATTGTTTCAAACAGGGTCGTTTCGTTTAAAGCACGCAAAACAAAGAATTGCAAATTTTTGCGGAAATTTTTCTTTTGTAATGAACATTTTTTATTTATTCGATTTGATACATACAATGACTTACTGTGATCGAAAGAGAAAACAATACACACACACACGAACACACGAATGATATGTGTAAAATTTTTGTTTTTTAAGTTTATATCTGTGAATTTTTATTTTTAGCGAAAGATTTGCATACTTTTTGTTTTAGTTAAAATCGACGTATGAGGTATAGAGTACAGGTATCGGTACAGGTAGCTTTTCAACGATTTCTGTAGTCGATTATGGTGAAGATTGAAAGATGATATATTCACGTTGAAGTGAATTGGAAAATTATCGACTACTCGAAAGAGATCGATGGGTAGAAACAAACCGATACCGATACTTTTATAAATTTTGAAAATATTTCTATGGATCGATAGTAATAGGATGCATTTAATGTGCCTTTGAAAGAAAAGAATAACATTTAAATTACATGGCGATGTACTTTCATGTATATTGAATTCTTTGATTTGGTATCGCAAAAATTAAAGAAACAATATGTGTACAATTTCATCTTAGCGGTTGATTTTTTTGGTATTCCAACAAAACATCCGATATACTCACAGTTTCATAGAAATAATTTTGTTTTTGTTCTTTTTTTGTAAATTAAAACTTTCGAACACCGAATGATGTTTTTGTGTTAATAATATTATAGTGCCACGGATGAACCGTTCCGCACACTTATCAATTATCGTTTATTTTTTCCATATTAATTTTCTTCATTGCGTTTTCAACGACAAAAACGACGATCAGTTTTGTGTATATTTCATTTATGATCCATGATTTGAAATGACATCTGTGGTGATCACAGAGGAGGTGTTGCTGTTAGGGTAAAAGGTTGACATATTGTGAACAAATGATAAAAAGATGTGGGAAGATATTTCTCATCGAAGAAAAATTCGTGTATCATTTTGATACTTTTT
The DNA here is from genome assembly GCA_018340375.1 of Gonatopus flavifemur. NCBI lineage: Eukaryota > Metazoa > Arthropoda > Insecta > Hymenoptera > Dryinidae > Gonatopus > Gonatopus flavifemur. Next base: position 55,229,916 of record JAFFJZ010000001.1, read on the forward strand.
CGATGCCGTCGGTATTCGATAACGATTTGTGAAAATCATTGATCGGAGAAGATGTCATTTTCTTCAACGACAAATGATCATGTACAGACAGACTGAGAGATGTGTGTATTAAAAAATTAATCTATAATAATATGTGTATAAGAATATTAAATTTTTAAAATATTATCACCGTATAAATATAGTTTGTATAAAAAGATTGAAATGAATTTACATATAAATAAACGAATGAATGAGTGAAGGAACAAATGAGAATGGATATAAGGAGTGAGAGCGTGTACGTCGATATATCATATCTCTTTTGCCTTCTGGAGATACAAAAGTCGATCAAATTTCAATAGTTCTGCATCAGTGTATGTGTTCAATTCACTTTCATTCTATTCCCCGCTTAACCCTATGGTCATCTATTTTCTATCAATTCCGTGTTTATTACGACAATCGATATCCCATCAAAACATCATGAAGTATGAAGAACAGTTATCTGACTTGTTGATAAAGTATGAATTTCTTTTTCATATCACATTGATAAAACATTGTGGAATTACATGAATTGTGTAATTATTAATTCGTATTTGTCAGTAGAGTGTGGAATAAGTGTATTTGAATTACGCTGAAATATTTAGAATGATGAATACAAGAGTATAATACGGAACAATTTTGAATTGAAATCTTGTAATGATGCAGGTATATGACTATGTATCGTCTACGTTTGTATGTTAATACATTTTCTTTTATTTTGTGAAAACAGAAATCTGAAAATCATTATTTCCCTTTATATATAACCTATTTCACAAGTAGAATGAATGATGTATCACGATGACGAATTATTCAACAATAAATTTCATTTGAAAATATACTTTTCACACATTGTTTATATGAATCATGACGAGTTCGTTGCACAGCATCAAAGTTTTAAAATAATTTTAAAAATTCGATGAAACATTGTTCATAGATCGCGTAACGTTTTTTTCTGCTTTGTTGTTTGTTACAACCACTTCGGATATGTGGAACGAAATAGAGAAAGCCAGCTCCCAAAATATATATTTCTTTTCTTCGCAATCAAATCTGGGAATGAATTCTTGATGTAAAATATTTAAAAGAACACCAATAACGAAAAATATTTTTTATAATCTTAACTTTGTGTTTCTGGCATCAGATATAAAAGGAATTGGTTTTGATTTTCCAACTTCTTCCCTCCACTACGTGATTAAAGAATTCTAAACACGTTTCAAAATATGTGGAATTATTAATTTCAATGTCAACAAGAATATAACTTTCTTCATTCTCATTTTATATTTATTATTCCACAAAATGACATGAATGATAATTTCAATTTCTCGATAGTTTTCACAGACAATGATATAGATGAGAAAATTGATTCAAAAAGAAACTCACATACGATTAGAAACCTGGAAATATTGTTAGTAAACGTAACATAAGCGATGAAAAAAGTATTCATAAAATTCCATTTCAAGATTAAAATTGGATGTTAAAAATGAATCCCAATGTAATTATGTATGTATGAATACCAAATGTCAAAGTTTCTAAGTTGCACTCGTCATACACTTCGTAATATTATCCAAAAAAAAACACGTTTTATCGATTATGTCATCGGCATTCGCTTAATATATTGATTTATAGTTTAAATTATTTTGATATATTAATTCCAGTATGTTAAGACACAAAAGAAAACAATGACGAAGTTCCATGTATATAGTTTCACTAAATTATTGCTGAAACAATCTCGAAGGGCACCCTATCGAGATTGTTTCTTAATTTTCGCTTAAAAAAAAACGTCTTATGTGTAGGTATTGATTCGTCCTTTTTGAAATCTTGTGTGCGATACACATTGTATAAAATATCCTTTACTTAAGAAATCTTGTATACTTGGTCACATAAAAGATCACATAAAGGCAACTTGAAGAAATACGACTAACTTTGTACAATTGTTCAAATTATTGAATCCTTATTTCACTATGCATTCGATAGATTAGCACAATGCACAGAGTGTTTTAAATCCGCGTATAAATTCGAATTCGAAATTTCGTCTACGTATATATACGATTTTTTTACCTGAATTTAAGAAAGATATAAAAAAGAAATGTTGGAGATTGAAAACGTATTCGTCATTTGGCGACGACGTGCGAGCTTAATTTAAAACAAACTGTGCAAGAAAGGAATCGCTAGATCATGCGTATACAATATATTTTTGTATAGACATAGAAGAGTTAGTCATTTCCTTGATCGTTGTGTCGAATGTGTTTTATCGTTTAGTGAAAATTTACTAACTTTATAAGATTGTAGAGTCTGGTATAACAATATAATGATCCGATATAAGGATATAGTATAATAAACATGTTCTTTGAACTCTCGAGTCATGATTTGGAAATGAATCACTTATTTAACAGATTGACATTAGACTATTTGATTTCGTTTTAGACACCTGTACGCTATTATAAAGAGACAAACAAGACGAAGAGTATTAAATAAAAAGCGAAGGGTAATTAAAAATATCCTGGTAAATCAATGATCTTTGTTATTCTTACGATTTCATTTTTGATTTATCGATTCTTTAAAAGCGTATGAAGAACGGATTATAAATAACCGTACAATATGCGGGAAATCATAGCACGAATTATATTATTCGTTTAATTATCGATATAAAAACTTCAGTGAAAATGTTTTTTCTTAATCAACGTGAATATAATTAATATTCGAATTGTATAGACGGAAATAAAATTTCACATTTTTATATTGAATAACTTTATATGTTTTATAAATAGTGAATGTATTTTAATTGACATTTGTTCTGTAATGAAGAATATTATATCGAATGGAATTATTGGCAACGGAACGTTTGAACAACGTTTGAATGAATTCCACTCGATCGTGATATTTTTGACAGGATGATTATACGTAAAACATAATTTCATTGAAGTTTGAACTCATTTTTCGTATGATAAAAAATTGACTGTGAACGTACAGCTATTTTTTCTCGTTTCGATTTTGGTTGTAATTACTGCTCCATTTTCCTACATTAGATTTCATTATTATGAAGCAAAAAGAGTATTATTTTACAAGAATTTGATGACTTAATTGTGTATTCTTTTTCAAGATGTATGATTCAAATTTGAAAGTTGTTGATGATATTGGATAATGAAATTTCTACTGATTTCTTTGTTTTTGTATTACATTTACATAATCAAAAATATTTCATCCAAATCGGAAACCGAATTGTAAGTCGATACAGTTAAGAAAATAAATTGAGTAAGCTTGACTAATTGTTATTTCTAACCGATGATTTTATTGATGATTTAATGTTTTATATGCGTCTTACGTGTTGCGAAGAGCAGTCTTATCAACGGGATTGAAGACAAATGGAGCTAGACAGAAATACTGTTTGTGATTTATTATTAGAAATCGCGTGGGTGATAGAAGAAAGACTTTATTGTTCGAGTTCCATTATGATCCTTCATTATGATATATGAATTATTTGCAAAATTTTTCTCTGTTTCGCATTAGATGGGATGTTCAATCTTAAATCATCTCGAAGAAAAACGACCAGAGTTCAATTCAGTGGTTTGTATTTAATTCATCAGAATACGCATTCGTGAATGTTTTTACCTTTAACTCAAAATTTCTAATTCTTCGCATTATTTATGTTTGAAACAGAATATTCATCTTCGAAGGGAGGTAGATTGAGAACCGAAGTCATACGCAAAATCGAATTAAATAAAGAGAAGATGAGACTGGAAAAAATGCTTTGCTTCGCGCCAAAATAGGGATAAACCGAAGTGTTTTTTGCCAATGTATAACCGTTAAGTATGTTTGTTTATTCAAGAAATACGAGAAATACTTTGAGAATGCAAAATTTTTATACCATCAACACTGAGTTCACGAACTGTAATTCAGAGAAATCAATTTTCCAGCAAATCCTCCATCGTTCTAGATTTTCTGGGAAATCAATTAATTTCTCTGGTATTGCATAATGTGTATCATCTTCGTGCTCCGTTGTCTTGTTATCGTTACGGGAGCGAAGAACCATTGATTGGTACTTGAACATAAATTAACAAAATCATTAGTAAATCTTCCAGAATTAGAAGGTTCTTGAAGGAGTTTACGTAAAATCATTGTTCGAGAATCCATTGGTAATTTCCCATGTGGCACGAAAGTTCCAGGAAGTTTTCTAATTAGCTATACACGTTTGGTACTACATGCCACGTTCAAAGAACATTCATTCCGTTGGAATGTACAAAGAAGTTGCATTCAACGTATTTAGCTGTACCAAATGCATCTTACATGAAAGCCATATGAAAATTGTTTTATATGTGACATTCCAAGAATTGAATGTTCAATAGAATCATCATCATTTTTCACTTTACTTCTCAAAATTCAATGTTCATTGCATCACTGGAAAATTAGAAATTTCAGTGCATTATTTTCACAAGAGTTCATAGGCATGGAATCATTTTATTTGCAATTTAGTGCATACCATTCTTCATTCATTAACCGAGGAAATCCATAATTAGCATAAAACGGCTTCATAAGATGAGAAGTTATACGTATTGCGAGATATTCCAAAGGTCTACTGGAGATTAATTTCGACAGTAATGTGGGATTATTCACATTAATCTCTCTTTGGTTTTATTTTTGAAATAATTACTCATTAGAAGGAAGGAAACAACTAAGAATTATGTTCTGTAATTCCGATCAACGGAAGATGAATTGATTTTTATGAAAAATACTATGTATAGTGAATCAGAAAAGTATCTCTCTACGTGAAATTTAATGTAATGAATGAATGAATTCATAAATACAAGTTCCGTTCCGTCTTGATAAATGATACTATAAAATTTGTGTATAATTTTCACACAAATTATACAGAAAATCTATCAAAATTGTTTTTGAATACAGAATTATTCATAAATCTCCTCATTAGATGTAATTATTGAACACTCATGTAAAAATTGGACTATTTTTTTATTCATCGGATACCTTTATGGATGTTGAATCTGTGAAAAAATGTTATTACGTAGGCATTTGAATTTATATTCGACTGGGAATTTGTAACAGCTACACGTCTCGTACTGCTTGTTCAAATACTTGTAGTTTATCAGCTCACACGCACGAATTGTTCAAACGCGATACATCTCTCTCAGAATCCAGATTAAAGTAGTATACATATGTTCTAACTGCACTAACGCATAGTACGCATGTACACCAGACTATGATTGTAAAATATTGCAACAAGAGTCTTCCACCTCTGCAAATTGGCTATTGCCTTCTTTCCTGTCATATCTCTGGGGATGTAATTATTTAATCTAAGTTTCCCATATTGCATTTCGCCAATGATTCAAGTTTCCGTGAAGATAATAGTCCTGTAACGCACGGCGCATACAAAGAATGTGAAATTTAATTATCAATTCTTTGAATTTCATAAAACGTTGAAGTACTTATGATATAAAATAAGTAAATAATTCAGTACATTTTTTTTAGATTAATCACGAGATTTATCAGAAAATACTGAATATTTTTACACAACAAACGAGAAAAAAAACTCGACTCTAATTAAGTAGATTCAAGAAATGAATTTCATAAATACATAGATGATTCTTTTGCTCAATACAAATTTGATTCTTTTCAAAGGATGCCTTATGCGACATTCTCCCCTGTCTTCGTAATGTCTCAGTTTGAAGAATCAATAACGCATCTAAGAGCCATTTTTCAATTTTTGGGAAGACAGTGGGGCTGAACTCAAGACCAAGAATTGTCTTGAGCTTGTCTTGTCTAGTCTTGAAAATCAAGACTTCGGGACACAAGAGTCGAGATAAAATCAAGAATTAGCACCTGATCTCGACCAGGAATCTTGTATAGCGTCGAGAGAAAATCTTCGCCCAAATCCTGGGATTCAGTTCAGGTTAATGATACATCAATATTCCACCATTCAATTAGTTCAGTGATTGGTTGATTAATGAGATTTGACATGAATGATCTCAATAATTCTTCTTATTTTTATTTTTTCTTGAAATTCATCCAGATTCACGTAAGATTTGAAAAAAATTTGTGAAGGTATTTTTTACAATTCTCAAAGACATCTCTTATCAGATGTCTTCAAGATATCTTCAAGGATTCAATAAGACAACTTCCAGAACTGTTCAAGATATGTTTCAGAATGTTTCGGAAGACATCATTAAAGTTGTTATCTGGGAAATACATGTAAAATATCATCTCCCCATTTTTATGCATTAAAATCTGATGAATGAAATTGTATTCTTCACTGCCAATTGAAATACAACTACGATTATTTATGATTTTGCATTTTTGTAGTGAACATCGATTAAACGTTCTGTATTTTTCCAGGAAAATTGTGATTCCTTATTTTGAATTTGATAAAAATTTATCACAAGCCCTGCTTACAGAAATCTCATTGAATTTTCATTGTGAAGTTTGTTTTAATTATCCTCATTTGTACAACACGGTAGATGGAAAAAAATTGAAAAAGATATCGATTGGGGTTCAAAGAATTCTGAACTTTTGTGCTGTTTGGGTTATAACTATACATATCATAGATACAAATCATCTAATTGTGATCTTTAAATTAACAAATTTATTTAATTTCGTATTTCAACAGACAGTTTCCGTATTGTAATGATATCGATTCAAGATAACATCTTTACAAACGTAAGTGGCATACCTGTGAGGGTTCAACAGTGGAATTTACTGGAATGACATAATTTCTGCCTGAGTCATACTTGCAACGTGACATGTGCAATGTGAAGAGAAACCGATTCAAGAGGGAGATCCATTCAAATCTCACGTAAGCCTTGTAAATAAACAATTATAAAATCATGAAACGATTCGTAAATCTCCAGTGGAAATCAGAATGAATTGAAAACGTACTAAATTACTTTTTGATAACATTCAACATATACTCTTCGCGGTCTATTCTCCACCAGGAATGTTTTACATAAAAATTGATATAATTATTCACAATTCCTGCTTGGCCAGTAAAATGAGCAAGATTTTGTTTAAGTATCAATCGTATATTGCTATTTGGTTGATAAACCAAATCGAGAAAGAATTCAATGTTATTCGAGTAGCTCAAAATTAATTGTCAAAGTTAATAACTTAGCGGTACCAGCAAGAAATGTAGCTGTCACTGTGAAAATTTCACAGCTGAATTATTTAGCTATCCAAATATCAATCGCAAAGCCTGTGCGGTGTTAGTTACGATTTCTTACTGGTAGTTGATAAATAGGTATAGCTGCAATTATTTTAGTGACGCGAATCTCTGAAAATATTCTGGGAATTTCTGAAAAGCTCTCAGAATTGGAATTTCCACCAGGCAACACCTCCATTTGAGTAATAACCTATGAAATCGAAAGAGATGTAGCGAGAATATTGTTTGATTCTCGTAATAAAATTGTATACATTCAATTCGTTTCATATATTCCGTGAACGGTACATACAAATTATGTACATGAAAACTGTGATCGTGTGCAGCTTCACAACCATTGAACAGGAAAAATCAACACAATAACATTTACCCTTCCTATCGTTATCTTCTTTTTTGATAATTACTGCTTCTCTTATGCTTGATGTGAACTCTCAGCTTAATTGCTTCGCTTTACTTCAAAGAATAGAAGTCCAGTTACTGGATTCAAAGCGAAGCTAACACAACGTGGAAGAAGACGCTTCAGACAAATACAAGAAAAGAAAAATAGAAAAGTATGTAAAAAAGAAGCAGGAAGGTTGTCGGAAGCATTAAAACTTAATGTGAATAGGAAAGAGTGGAGATTCGTGATTTCACCTTTTGTGAGTAAAAGAAAGCACAAAAGCATTCGTAACGATTTAAATAAAGTCAAGTTTTGTCGTCAAAGTTTTATTTTTCACCCACGTTGAGTACTAGAAATTCATGTTTTCAATATTCTTTTTTGTTGATCTCTTTCAAAATTAATTTCACTTGAAGCGTTTTATCTGAGCTTTGCAATTTGAAAAAAAATTTCATCATATAAAGTCCCACATTATATGTTTCGTAAGTCAGGAATTTGAAAAGATTGTGACAATCACTGCTCTCGATTCATTATCAGTTGTGCCATCAGCAATAGTAAACAGAAAAAAGTATATCAACCACTTCTGCCATTCCCAGAAAACAAAACGAACGAGTCCAGGATCGCTCAATCTGATGGACATAATGATGCATGAACAATTGACCAATAGTTGTACTATCAGAATGGCTAATGCGTGAATACTATCAATTATTGTACAATCATTGATGCACAACAGTCGTAGTAGTCTTCAATGCATGCATCATTGGTCAATAATGGGTTAACTTATCATACAGTTAATTGTAAAATCGTGAACAACTTCAAAGTGTCCATGATTGTACAATCATTGAACCACTTTGTTTTCTGGGTTGCTAATGGCGAAAAGTATGAAGAAACGAAAGCAGTTTTAATCGGAACTTTTTAATATCTGGTTTACGATAAAAAATAAGACTCTATACGAGGAAAATTTTTCCAAAGGGTTTTAACATGCACTAGCTGAGAAAACTGTTTTGCTGTGCCTACTGAAACATTTTGTCATTATATATATGTATTATAGTGAGTTTCAAAAGTCGCTTGCACACGAAGGGAAAAGTTACATTATGAATTACTACAATGCTAGCACGTACGAAACAGAATTGCCTATAGGATATCATTCGGTCAGACGCTTTCTAAAAATTACTGTATTTTATAGTACAATATGGAAGAATTCTCCCATTAGATATTATCGAGTATAGTAATTTTTAGGAAGTGTCTGACTAAATGATATTATATAAGCAAATCTGTAAGTCTGTCCCATACGTGCTGGCAAAGTAGTAATTTGTAATGTAATTCTTTTCTCCGTGCACTGAAAATAATTTGAGAGAGTATTTTTGGTTGAACCCACTGAACTTCTAGTTATGCTAACAAAAACATTCGATGGGGCATTTTTATCAGCCAAATTCGTTTTCTTAGTGGGTTTTTCAGGATTGTATGATTCATTATATTCTGAACGTACTGAGAAGTTCAGTTTCGAATATAAATGCAATTTATATTCAATTTCCCCGAAGATTCCGTCCTTCGAATCTTCTGTAGATAAAATTTTTTTCGCGCGGAATCCTCATGGGTGTAGTTTGCCACTGGTTTGCTAGTGAATAATACCATCGCGTGTCATTTGCATACAAATGGCAATCACACTCACGTATGAGTGTGACAGCTTGCAATTCTGTCGATAGAGTGATTTTGTCAGCGATTTGTAGCTCGATTTGCACGGACTCGCTAACATTTCCGTGCAAAATCCTATTAGGGTCATCAAGTTATCTGTATGAGATTTTGGTGACAACTCAGGCCAAATTGAAAAAATTATATATATATTATATATAATTCTGTATGAAAAAATAACTTATATAGAATTTGTATACAATCTTTATGCATTTATTTAAACTGAGAAGAATTATAGGGCTTATAACGATACTGTGAGCTTGTTATAATCATTCAAAACAAAAGACGAACGCATCGAAAGATTCATGTGGGTATGGAAATGATCCGTATCGTTGCATTACCTATGAGATCGTCGTCATAGCGATACGTCCATTCTTTCTTCCAAATAGCTGTTACAACCTTACAGTATCTTGTTAAACACTTGAATTTTTTTCTGCAGTACATAGGCGCACAGACCGCTTTAAAAATCATAAACCCGAATGGAAAGATAGCCGAAATTTTATATAATTTCTATAAAAATTATATACCATAATTTTGAAATTTTTTTCATTCGGGTATTCTACAAGTTTTTGAAATTTCTTTTTCAAAGTAGAAATCTGTTGTCAACGCTCTGTGCGACATAGTGAAAAAATTGTCGTAAATTTCCCAAAATTGGTCGGGAAGTGAGTAACCTGATCACAATCGGTAAAAATTCTTACACGTTCGGTAAATTGATCACATTTTTAGATAAAATCATTGTATATATGTAGTGTTACCGCGATCTACAAAACGAGTTGTCACGATCTTTAGATGAAAATAAATTTTTTCATGGTAAAAAAATTGGATGACATTGGAAAAACAATAATTAGCTGTCATTTGGACAGCTAAAAATTAGCTACGGAAGCTATTTTTTACATGGTGGCCACCCAACCTTGAAAACCTGGAAATAGCCTGGAATTAAATTCTAGAACCTGGAAACCTTGAAAATTCCAAGAAAACACCTGGATATTTCACTTTTCGATTTTCACATTGCAATTACATAGTGAAATAGAAAAACGAGATTCAAAATAACTTTCAAAGCGTAATTCTGAACCCATTTTAATGATTTTTTTTTTTCAAAAGATTTAGCATTAAATTCTTAAGAGATCTGTGAGAGTCGATTTTTGAATTTTTTTTTTATCCAAACTTTTATGGTAATGCAAAAGGCAGAAAAAATGTGAAATTTCTCCAATCTTCAATTTATCTCGTCCTAAAGTTTTTTCTGCGCTCAATATCACTTGAATCCGATGCCCGCGAGTGTACTGTGAGTGAATAACCGGTATATGAAGGATAATTATTGTTATTAAAAAATTATTCAATCAAATGGTGAATATTAATGATTTTTCACATGCTAAGTTATTTTCCGATCAAAATCGCTTGCTTTTCTCGTAAGAGAGTTAGCGAATGATGAAGATTTGCAAATCTACATCATTTGTTGATAAATATTATAAACAAATTATATACACAGATAACTGATACGAGCAATTGGTGGCGGAGAGGAATGATTCTTTCTTCTGATGGGCTCCAAATTATATTGTTGATGAAATCTCTGAATCAAAACTTGACACCGAAATTGTGTATGAATGTTATAAACAAATTTTATGAACAAATGAATAATCCAGGTGATTGTTGACGTAGAGGACCGATTCTTTTTCCTGATGGACTTCAAATTAGGTTGTTGAAAAGGTATTCAAACAACAATCTGACATCAGATATTGTGGATGAATGTTAGAAACAAATTATACAAACAAATAAGTGATTCGAGCGATTATTGGAGGGAAGGTATGATTTTTCCTTCTCATGGAGACCAAATTATGTTGCTTATGAAGGATTCGAATAAAAGTTTGACATCCAACATGGTTGAAAATCATTTTATTTGTTTATATGATTTGTTTGTAACATTCATCAATAATGTCTGATGTCAAACTGTTATTTGAATACCTCTTCAACAACCTAATTGGGGATCCATGAGAAGAAAAAACCGTTCCCCTACGCCAGTTATTACCCGGATGACTTATTTGTTCATATAATTCGTTTATAACATTCATCAACAATGTCGGAAGCCAAGTTTTGATTCGGAAGTCAAGGAAAAATCCATTCCTTTTCACCAATAATTGTGCGGATCACTTATTTGTTGATATAATTTGTTTATAGCATTTAACAGCAATTTTGGATGTCGAATTTCGATTCGGAAATTTCATGAATAATGGTTTCTCAATCAACCAACCAAAAATTGTGGTTGATTGGTCAATCTCATGAATATGGTTTAGAGCTCATCACAAAAAAAAATTATTTTTCTCTGCCAGTAATTGTTCGGATCATTTATTTGTTTATAACATTCATCAACAATGTCGGATGTCAAATTTTCAATCAAAAATTTCATCAACAATATAATTTAGAGCCCATTGGAAGCAAAAATTATCCCTCTTCGCCACTAATTGCTCGTATCAGTTATTTGTTGACATAATTTGTTTATAACATTTATCAACAAATAATATAGATCTACAAATCTCCATCATTCGATTTTGCAATACCGATAATATATCGAAACGATATTTTTCGTATACCCTGGTTTATTTTGTGTACAAGACCAAGATGGTCTATTATTCCGTTTCATTATGTGCGAAGTCGAAGATCAATGCGTTAAATAGTCCATTGGACCATGTAAGAATCAAGATAATCGATTATTTCTAAAATTTCGACGACATATCGTGTGTAAACCTACACGTGATGATACACTTCCTTCTTCTATTTATCACCCAGCGAGAATCTAATACTTGCATCGAGAGGAAAACATACAATTTCGCTGCACTCCCACGGAAAAAATAATTTAGCTGCAGCAGCTGAGTAGCTAGCACGGACAAGGACAGCCATTAAATTAGCTCCTGCAGCTAAATTTCAACTGTTACCGCAAATAAATTAACTACAAATGCAAATTTTTTTGCTGGCACAGCTAAAATTTAGCTGCAGGAGCCAATTTAATGGCTGTCCGTGTCCGCGCTAGCTACTTAGCTGCTGCAGCCAAATTATTTTTTCCGTGTGACTTCGTTCAAGTCAGGGCATATAAAATATACATTATGCTTTTTAGTCGATCGTACCTCATACATTTTAAAACTAGTCTCAGTAAGTTATAGGTAAGTTATTTTCATATATCACCGCAATGGATTGTGAAACCTAGCAAAATTGAAAATCAACCTTGAAAAACCTGGAGTTTCAAGTCGGTTGGAGAGTGGTCACCATGTTTTTAGCTGTCACAGCTACTCACTTAGCGGTAGCAGCAAGAAATGTAGCTGCCGCAGCGAAATTTCACCAGCTAAATTATTTGGCTATCCAAACATCAACCACAAAACCTGTGCAGTTCCAGCCACGGTTTTCTACTGTGGTAGCTGAAAAACAGCTACAGCTGCAATTATTGTAGTCAAAGCGGTGGAAAAAGGGTGCTGAAGAAGTAAGCAGCTGCCACAGCTATTTCCCTTTTTTACCGTGTGCTTGTGGGAGTTTATGCCGATAATGCTTCAACTGATGAATCATGTAGGAAATGGTTTCGGTGTTTGAAGAATGGTAATTTCAGCGTTCAAGACAATCCTCGCTCTGGATAGCCAAAAAAATCCAAATAGATGAAAAATTGGAAGCATTACTTGATGAAAATCCCACTTTAACGCAACTGGAGCTTGCAACATCATTGGAAGTTTCGCAGAGAGTAGTTTCCGTATTATTGAAATCCATGGAAATGATTCACAAGCAAGATATCGTCTCTTATGAACTGAAACCGAGAAATGTTGAAAGGCGATTTGCCTCTTAGAAACAACAGATTCAAAGGCAACGAAGATAGAATTTTTTATATTGAATTGTGAACGAGGATGAGAAATGAATATTCTATGACAACCCCAAGAAGGAAAAATACTATGCAATGCCAGCCCAACGAACACCCCAGGTGTTGAAGGAAAGAAGGAATATCTTCAGGAAGATATCCTTCAGATACATCGACAAGATGTATTTTACATATCTGAATGATATCACAAAAGAGATATCTCCCACACGGAAAAAAATGCTCATGTAAAAATTACATGAAAAGTGAGGTAACAATTAAAATGTGGATCTTATGTATAATTTACTACACAGTCTTGTTGAATTTACATTGTTATCATAGTTACTCCACAGCAATACTACTTTCATTTACTTCGGTAACAATGTAAATATAACATTGTTTCTAATGTAAATTTTACTCCATTTGCGCTTATGTGAGCAGTTATGTTCAATTAACACCTAAAAATGTAGAATTTACATGGGACTTTTTCCCGTGCAGATATGTCGAAATGATATCACTTCGATACCTGAAGGAAATGTCAGGAACATGTCTTTCAGGTATTCATGAAGAAACATCTTTCAGATGTCGAATCAGCATAGTCTAAAAGACATCTCGAAAGAGTTTCTGAATATTTGTTACACATCTTAAAAATTGTCTAAATGAGAAGGGCAAAAGTCACGCCATATTCCATTTTCACAACTCATTAGTGATTCTCCCTAGTAGAAATATAATCAGTTTTCCCCATTACTGATGAGGCACCGATGAGGAAACGCTAATCAGGAAAAACTGATCATTTACTTATTGGGAACTGATTTGTCTAATATGATTATTAAAATTCATATGAAACTGATCAAATTCTGACAAGTTCTTGCCTTTATTCGCAAGAAATATTGATAGCGTAAATGTTCATAAAAAATATTCGGTTTAAAAAACATATTCATTGTTATTGAAGTGATATATTGCAATTGTGAAATTACACATATTTCCGATATGTCTTAACCAAAATTTGAAGTATCTCAAAGAAATTGAATCGAATTGGTTCAGATTATTTGATCCTGGGTTTGCTGTATCGAATCGATGAAACCTAACCTCAATAATTATAAAGAGTATATGCACATAACAAAGCTACCTTGGAAATTGTTAGATTTTGTAAGGTTATGGTATAAAAGGAGATGAGGTGTAATATGTATACTTATATTCTTTCTTCTTGTGAAATAATATAGTTTTGTTATTTATTATGAGTAAGTATAGTAGTAACTTGAATATTATCTCATGATTGAGGTGGAAACACCATACATATGGTTTGATATATTTTTTGTCCTTGGCCAAAATTCCTACATTTTATCTAAGAAAAAGTCTAGGAAACTTTTTCCTACGGGTTTTGCTGAAAATTTACTTTTTAATCCTTGGAAACATCTTAAAGAAAAACATAAATTATTATTTAGGTGAAGAATCATCAATTTAGTGTTATAATTTCATATCTTCATCGACATAACCTGCATTTTTGTGGGTGATAAATGCTTCGTTAGTTACTCGCAAATAACTCATCAACTACCGATCAGTCCCTCATCAGTTACTCGCTCATATCTGCTCAGTTTCTTCAATCAGTTTCTGATTAGTCAGAGCGTTACACCCCTTGTCGGAAACTCGTAAGTTTCCTGATCAGTCCCTGATCAGTAAAATGGAAAACTGATCAGTGCCTCATCATTTGCTAGAGAAAATTTCTACTAGGGGCTTTTGTACTGTCTGGGGTGTCCTCATGATTTCAAAAAGACATCTCAAAGATATTTCAAACGTGTCTTAGAAGAATCAAAAAAATATCTTGAGGCATGTAAAAGATGTTTCCCACATGTCTATAACATAACATATCTTAGAACAATCGAAAACATATCTTGGACCCCTCTAAAAGATGTCTTCCATGTATCTAAAATATGTCTTTGTCAGCGTGTCTGAGAGATATCTTGCACGGAGAAAAAGGTATCTTGAAAAATACCATAATTTATGGATTTTTGGCGTTGGTCTGGCCCGAGTCAAAATATTTACGTGAAGATACCTCTAAAAGTACCCTAATGGCTGGGACTTTTATGAGGAAGGTACTATATTTCTTTATAAAAGTCCAAGAAGTAATGGGACTTTTAGAGGTTCGTTCACATAAATATTTTGAATCGGGTCAGACCAACGCCAAAAATCCATCAATTATGGTATTTTTCAAGATATCTATTGTCTCAGTGTGTGCAAGACGTTCTTGAGATATCTAAAACTTGTTGAAATTCGTCGCATAAGACATTCTTAGATGGCGAAATTAGATGTCCCATGATTTTAAGGCATCTTTTAGATACTGATAGATATATTTTTGTTTGTTGGGAGGTCAATCGTTGCCATCGACCTCAACGTCAATACCAAAGCCGAATATTCATGGTTCGGAGATCCTTCTTCGCATCTGATGGACCCAAGAAGATGCAGTACACTATGAGCTGCTATAACCTGGCGATTTCATTACGAGGCATCAGTATGGGCTACAATTGATTTGTTTGAGCATTACCGGAAAAGCAACCAGAATATGAGCAAAGGTGTGACTCTAATAAAGTTACTCTTTCGCATGATAATGCTCGGCCTCGTGTCGCAGAAATCGTAAATAATTATTAAGAAACGTTCAAGTACACTAAGAGATTTGCTTATGGAGAAACAAATATTCGTTTGAATCAAATATATTCAGTTAATAGTAAACAACCCAGCCAGCACAGATGATCAGTCCCCGTTATGCGACTTACAATGAATTCCATATGAATTTAATGGATTCCAAATGAAAACATATTGAATGCCTGAAGAATTCATCATGGAGTTCCGATATGAGTTCTTTCTGAACATTAAGTTGTTCATTGGGAATTCATTTTGTATTCAAAATAGTCATAATGAATACATATTGATTAGCATAACGGGAGCTCTTTGTGGGAACTCTTGTGCTGTATGGGAAGTGATATTTAGTAGAAATAAACGTTTGTCACTAGGTAATGAATCGTATCTGACAGAATCATGATAAATTTGCATGAAATGAATATATATTTTCCCATAAGCAAATATACGTTTTTCAACTATAAATCGTCCTTTTTCTCAGTGTAAGACACGGAAAAAAATAATTCGCTATTATTTGGATAGTTGAATATTAGCTAGGGGACCTATCCCTATTAAAAAAGTCTGACAGATTCCGGTCAGAATTCTGTCTGGTTCTGTCGAAAATCACCATTCCTGGGACAAAAACCGACCAAATCCTGCACAGGCTGGAATGCCAGACAAAGCCAAACAAAATCTGGCGGATTCCGGTGAAAATTCTGTCTGGATCTGTCGGAAATTGTCATTTTTGGGACAAAAACCGATCAAATCCTGACAGAAAATTATCTGTCGGACATTTTGAATAGGGATGTTACTTTTTAGTTGTCATCGTTACTTATTTAGCAGTACCTTGGGTCCATGCTAGACCAAGGTAGGTCCCATTGTACGTTCATGCTAGAGATTCCATACGAATATATGTATATGAATTGTTTCTATAACGAAGAATCGATTCTGTTGAAGAGTTGGCATCACCATCGGATACCAATGATCGCGTCCTTTTCAGACATTCTCTTTCCAATATAGTCATGTTGTTACACAAACAAGTGAATTTTCATTGAAAAATGAAGTTTGTATATAAATTGTATACAATTTTTATATAAAACCCCGAGAATTTTATATAATTTCTATAAATTTTGTATTGAAGCATTTTTAAAACATTTTCCAAATGCCGCGAATCGTTGAAATTTCTGCGTTTCATGGGAAAATATGTGAACAAGGATCGTCCCACAACACCCTAGTGAATATGAATTCTTACAGAGAGATTGACAAAGCGTATGTAAAATTAATTCATACATCAACTATGTATGGATCATATCTAAACCATATACGATAGGAATCCGTGCATGAATCATCGACGTATGTACTACATTTGACACACATATGATCTCATAGTACTGTTTTTTAAATAGTTCAGCGATAGAGAAGAACGATGGAAAATAATAATACAAAGCTTCATCAACACTGACTGGAATAAACTTTGATCTTCGTCAACGAGAACCCCACATCGATCTTCATCGCACAAATGAAAAATATATATCTTCAGATGGCAAAAAATTCATAAATTACTAGTTCCAATCTCCATCGAAGAAACTTGTAATAGACGGTATCGCAATTTGATTCGGAAGATCAATTCCGAGCAATATAAAATGATGTATGTCGAATCGTTTTCAATGAAATGAATAATAAAACAACGATGACGAAATGCATGAGAAATTCTAAGAATTCTTGTTCCGGAATGAAACAGGAGTGTATTATTAGGCCTATAAAAAAAAGATATCGTAAAATCTGTTGAATTGAATTTTTTACATGGAACCGTGGGTGGGTCGTACAACCGTGAATGGGCGCGCATACACTCGGCATTGTCCCCGGTGAGCAAGTGTCAACCTAGCGGGTAACCCTTCTTCGTATCACTTCGTGTATTTTCGTTGATATTCGTGACACTGGCGCGCGCGACACGCTACGTATTTGACGCAACCCGTCTGTTACTCGTGTACGTTCAGTATGCTTCACGACATCGGTACAGAAGATACTGTTTGATTGAATTGTTTCGTACAATCCAATCGTTCTAGTCACTTTAAACGAACACTCGTCGCTTTTTTTTCATTGTTCGATAAACAACAAAGTATCGGTAACGGGAATAACGGTTTAGCATCGGCGGGGGTGTACGATAGAATATTTGTTGTGGTATAAACTTGACACGGGTTCTTCGTGGAATGAATTTTATTCAAGGTGTGTGTGTGGATCCCGTGGGTGATTGAATCCCCATGACTTGAACGAAGAATTCCAGAGGCTCCGAGTTGATCTTTCGATCCCTTAGATTCCTTTTTCAACAAATGTACGTAAACATTTGAAATAAGTGTACTGTTTATAAAAGGGAAAGACACATAACAAGCAGGAATTGGACGGTGCAAGATACCGACGAAGGTGCTAAGAGTTCATAAGTTCGACCGCGCCAGCTGTCCGTCTGACAAGGTGGAGGAAATTCCATATCTGTCCACATATACAAAATACAGAAGAGGAAATATACAGAGATAAGAAGAGAGAGGAAAGAACGGAGGAATTTCATATTTGGGCAACATGGCTACCGCGATCGACGATCGGCAGGAGTTACTAGAACAATTTCAAGCGGTAAGCTAATCAACTTTTCAAATAAATGAATCAATTCTCACGTTTTTGAAATGAATACTATCTCTTCTACTATTGAGGCTTACTTTTTCTTCTTCCTCGTCACCGGCACTTTTGATTACGTTTCGTGGCTTTATCATCGCGAAAGCGCATGGAGCGGCTTCTTTATCGATCCCCGGTTTTATCGGGACAATATCTCGTGCAAATTCACCCTCGTGGTTGCAAACGCCGGGTGTGATTATATCCCATCCCTGCAGATCCCTACAGGGGGTGGTATGACGATATGAACAAGTGGAGAAAGAGAACGAAATTGAAATTCTCAAGCAACCAACAACGTTGGAGTTGTTGAATAACTCATACGGTGTCAAGTTTTTTCACGGTTTATGTATTTTTATTCCATAAATATTCATATGTTGATACTACAAAGGAATACGCGTTGTTGAAAGATATGCTTTGAGATTATCCACCGAATGGAAAATGTATCATGTTAACGTAAACTGTGCTTCTCAAAACAAAAAGTGTTATATAGGAAATTTAATTTCATGCTCCGCCGAAGGAATATCATCTACTGAAATATTATCACCTTCGAAACAATGTCGGTTTATGATAGAAATTAGGTATACACAAATAATTCGCGTGCTTACAGAGTTGATTTTTTTCATTTTCTTCATTTGAAGGGAGTGGTTGCGCTTGGTACAAGAAAAATATAAACCATCAATAGAATACATTCATTATTACAAATGTTTTCGATTATTTAATTTAATTCTCTCGAATAATTCCACGTTATGATGTCTTAATTAAAGTTTTAATTGATGTATTTAACATTGAGGGAGATTGAAAATCGTTCCGTGAAACAATTCCCTGTTCTTCTGGAACTACTCAGGGGAATTTCATGAGTAAAGTAGGAAGGGAATAATACGTTGTACTGTATGGATCTCTTGAAGAATAGATGAGTGCATAGAATTGAATAATATGCGGTAAACTTGTTTCGCTTTTCCTTGATAACAAGTGCCTTGGAGGAAACTCTAACGCCCTTTCCCGAGCATTCCTTCTACCTGGGATCAATTTGGGATCAGACTAGATTCAGTTTAGGGCGTGAACCTGAAATAATAACAATGTTTCGATCCGGCATGGACCGTTGATATTCGAATCCATCGGAAAACATCTGAGTTAACAAAGTTTTACATAAAGAAATGAGCAAAAATTTAAACAAGATTTCAGATTTATATATAATTTATATATAAACTGTATCTAATTATGCATAAATTATATATAATTTTGAAAGTGAATGGATTCGAACTACGCTGTGAAAAGATTACATTAATAGTCAATATAATGATATATAGCATGATATTAAGGTTAATCTATTTTATTCCTACATAATATAATATATCAATAGTTAATTGATGATCTATCACAAATTAATATAATAGGTCATGAATTACATCATATTCATGTATAATGGATCATCATTTAACTATTAATATTTTAAATTACATTTTCACACAATAGATAATTTCCAATATTATGCTACATTAGGTCAGGTTTCGAATCGATATATGTTAACTATTGATGTAACTCTTTTTACAGTGTATATCTGTCGACTATCGAAAATTCTCTCTATATTCCGTAAACGCTGGTTTGAACCTTATGATTTCAAATGGACTGTTATCACTGAAAATCTCAACTTTGTATACAAAATCATCCCACGTGGTATACACGTGAATGTTGTGATAAGATATTAATGGTTTTTTTTACCCTGTTAGCGAGGATCTACCGTCGATATTCCTTTCCGAACGAAGCAGCTGTATTTTATCTTCATATAAATAACATAACGAGTATTTAATCATGTGTTTTGTGATTTGAAATTTAGATGGACACAATAACACACCGATTTACAGGTTTTAACAAAATTATCGCCTCAAGATTAGAAATTGTTCTCATATTTGGCTTAATGAACATATTCTTGAACACGAACAAAGGCTCGACTATGATGCTCTTGACCCGAAGTGAACTCTGGTTCATTGAACAAAATATCCGAACAAGTTGAAATGAGAATAACAATTTTTCATGTATAATATCGTTTCATGTGGTTCCCACCGGTGTGTATTATACCCTGTTGCAAAGTTTGTTTTGGGGGTGGAAAACCCACAAATTTTTTCAAATTCAAATCGTTATGATTTCCTATATAATTCATATTTTTTATTCTCTTTAGAATTTTGGTGCAAGGAAAACAATTATATGTGTTTCATGGTTATGCGAGTTTGTATAAGTAATTTGTTCAAATTTATATAGGAATGTATTAGGTATAATTAATTATGAGAAATTATATAGAATTAATATATAACTTGTACATAACATATATCGAATTATATACAATTCTATATAATTTTCATTATATTTAATACCTCAAATTGTGTATATAACCCCATATATAATTATACATGTCCTTATATAACTTTCAACAATCCTTAAGGGGAGGTTCTCATCAAGCGAATTCCGAAATAAGGTGATTTTCTCGAATTTTTTTTCTCAAGAAGGAAGTAAATTGGGAACTCGAGTTATTTGAAACTCATTAAATGGGTCTTAAAGTACATGACAAAAATGTTCTCAAGTTAAAGGATTCGTATCCCGAAACTATATATCCCGTTCTATTTTGAAGCTGGTTGAATTTATTGGAGGATGAACCTAAATGGAGATGACATTTGATTTTTTTTTCTCTTTATAACACTTTAAAGAGTGGAGAAAAGGTGAAAAAAACGCTATCAAAAGTTTGCATTTTGAATTTTGGACTTTTCATTGGTTTTATTGATACAACCTTCAACAAATACAATATATTCCATAAAAATTATTGGATAATTGATTTCTGATAATTTTTGTAAGTGCTATTTGTTTAGTGGCGCCCGATTGCTCACTGTTTTTTTAGGTGGTTATGTTTCAACACGTACCAACAATTCTCATGACATTATTTTTTACTGAAAAAAAATTGTTCATGTACTTGAAGACTCAATTAACAAGTGTGGGAACCCCCGAATTCTTCATTTAATTCCTTCCATGAAAAAAAATTCGAGAAAATCACCTGATTTTGAGATCGTTAGATGAGAACCTTCCCTTAAATGAATTATATACAAGGTAATTATAATTGTTTTTTACGGGTGAGGAAATGATGAAGTCCCAATCGCTCGATGTTGTCGAACTTTCAAATCCTTTTATTTCCACTGTCACAACGGAGATACGTCGGGGATTTTGTTTTGGAATTCAATCAATGATTATCAATGCGTTCAACGTACACAATAAAAAGTAAGACTTGCTTTCATCCTGAACAGTAGCTTATTTTCAGGAAGTGCCAGCGTACCGACTGAATAAACATTTTCTCTGACAAATTACTCCAAACTGAATTCATTTTAACGTATGAAATCTTTAGAGGTGCAACTTTGATATATACTTTATCTCAAAGATGAACAATTTTTACAGAATCTATTCTTTTTCATAAAAAAAAAAATCATTGGATCCATATGGATTTTGAGCAAAAAGTCTTCCGATAAAATTCTAAATTTCATAAAAATTTTATACAAAAGAATCGATTCACAGAGCGCAAATTTTGAGCCTCTGAAAGGAAATCTTTTTCCAAATCTTGCTATTTTGGAAAATTCAGAATTTGGATTCTGTATATAACAAAGAACGGAGTTAATTCACTTTCAAATCAGAGAAGAAGGGTATCAGTGATGAATATTCGAAATAAATGACGATGAATCAATAGACAAATTTCGAAAGTCGATAGTTTAATAACGATACCATTCATTGACAGGCTTTGTTCTGGATATCGATAGATTTTTTCTGATGTGTTGAAATTTGAATCTTTCATACACAGAAAAAAAAAAATTCTTGTATCGAGAAAACATGGTTGTCTTCGTTATATATGAAACACGGATTGTCTCAGTTCAATGCAATTTGTTTGAATCAAAAAATAATTTCTTGATTCAAGCAAATTGCATTGAACTGAGACAATCCGTGTTTCATATATAACGAAGACAACCATGTTTTCTTGATACAAGAAATTTTTTTTTTCTGTGTAGAAACGAAACGAAAATTCAAATTCACAGAATCTGACGAATCATTCTTATTCATCTTCTCGAATTGAGTGCGTGGAACTGGAAAAAACGTTTGAAAAAATGCTCTGCAAGATTGTGGCTCCTTCACAACTTAGCATTTGATTTTTGAATTATTAATTCGTTTCAATAAACGATTCGAACTTCAGCAACATTATTTCTGGACGATAATCATGGCGCTGAAACGAGCAGCCAGTTCATAAATCGATCAAGTAGCATTCTATTGAACGTTTCAGATCCTCAAATGTTCAATCAACGATTTCAGCTTTATACGATAATCATCTCCGTCTTTTTCCGCAGACGTAGATTAAGACCTTGACATGAAATCAGTTCACAGTACCATGGGAACAATAATTAGCTACGGTAACTGGGAATTAAAGGGGTGGTAGCTACCTCGAGTATTTAATATTTGGATGGCCAAAAATATCCCTGCAACAGGTAAATTTTAGCTACTATAGCAATGAACTTTGTTGCCACAGCTAGAAATAACTAACGCAGCGAGTTTTATCTATCCAAATATCAATAACATAATTTTTCCCCGTTAAATTTATTAGAAAACAACGCTTAAAAATCTCTGTAAAATTTTTAGAGTGAGATTTCACTCTTCAGCCAACCAACAGTGAGTCTGTCGACATTTTGAGTGAAATTTCCACTCTTTTAGAGTGATATTCTAAGGTTTGAGGCTAGAAACTCACAGTCACTCGAATTCTAGAGTCAATTTTTCACTCTAAAAGAGTGAGGATTCACTTGAAACGAGTGAAAATTTCACTCGAAGTGGACTGGCTCACTTCTGAGACTCAGTGGAGTCAAACACGTGATTTTTCACTCTTTCA
Organism: Gonatopus flavifemur; assembly: GCA_018340375.1. NCBI lineage: Eukaryota > Metazoa > Arthropoda > Insecta > Hymenoptera > Dryinidae > Gonatopus > Gonatopus flavifemur. The sequence continues at coordinate 55,253,161 of JAFFJZ010000001.1, forward strand.
GATTCAGAGAGTAACTAAAATACAGTCGTGCTCCATGGAATACATGAGCATAAAAAATCAATGCCGATACAACAGCAAAGACTGAATTTTGATTAATTTTCAAACTAAAATGCAACCAAAAAACAGCTAATCATGTAGATAACGTATTTGAAACGTTCACTACCTTTCGTGTGAGGGAGTGTACGGTAGTGTGGGACACCCGTTTTTTTTTGACAGAGTGCAAATATGGCGACACCGACTACTGTCAAACTGTTCTTATGACATGAGCTAGTTTTTGAGCTAACACTGAAGCGAATAGTCGCATTAATTTTATTGCGCCCAAACATCGTGTGTGAAAATTAGAAAAAAAGTTTTTTTCCAAGTTCTTGTGAGTGCTATAATTTCAATGAAATCTAGTGAAAAAGACAAATGTAATGCATGTATGGGGAGTGTTTTCATTATATTTTATGATGAAATATTAATTCAAGCCAAAATATGCACACCTCAATTTTTTTCTGTAATGATAAAAATGGCTGTCATTCCCTAGTGCGGGACACCGTTTGTACGGTAGTGTGGGACACCATTGAAATATTAATCGATTGTGTTTTATTTAATAGGAGTGGTTCAAAAGTGAACTGTCCGTCTCGTTAATTGCCTCCCCCAGTAAATTACGCTCCAAGAGAAGTAAGTATATAAATTAAGTACATTTAAAGTGCGCTGCCATGACTACCCGTACAGCACAACCACCGATCCTCCGCCTAGGACTTCGGTGGACCAGAGGTGGAGAATTGGTGGAGAAATGGGAGCCGTGGAAATAAGGGAGAAATAAAGGAGAGTCTCCGTTGAGGCAACGGAGAGGCGACGGAGAAATGTCCGCCCCCTGTATTTTCGATATAATTCTTATTGGTGCATTTACGTAACCAAATCTGAATGTATGAATTCACGAATTGAAGTTTTACTGAAAATACAGGGGGCGGACATTTCTCCGTCACCTCTCCGTTGCCTCAACGGAGACTCTCCCTTATTTCTCCCTTATTTCCTGGGCTCCCATTTCTCCACCAATCCTCCACCGAAGTCTTAGGTGCATGATCGGTGGTTGTGCTGTACGGGATACCAGCTACTTTACATGTCAACATTGCGCTTCTGACAGTGATGAAGAAGACGACGAATAAGATGGTTCAAATGCCATTTTTTGTTGTTGTTTTTGCCATTGAAGGTTTTTTAAATGAATACAATTTGATTTTCTTTACATTTTTGGTGTTCTTACTTCATATTTTGCCAATTTTGGTGGATTTTTTAAAGTGTCCCACACTACCGTACACATTTTTTTCTGTGCAAAAATCGATGTTCCACAAAAACGGCTATAAAATTTTTCTACTCAACGTAATCAATGTAGTTACTTGACAAAAAGTAAGCTGAGCCTTCTAGCTTTCCAATGATCTACATAAGTCTCTATAAAATGGACTTGATCAAAAATTATAGGGCAAAACCAAAAGCCGTCCCACACTACCGTACACTCCCTTATAATTCAGATTGGCAATTATCGGGATATCATTAAAATAACAACATAAAATATGTCATGTGGCGACTTCCATTACTTTTGGAACAGATTGTACCTGAATAAGACAAATAGATATCGACGAAGACTTCTTAATAATTTGAAGACTTGCGCTCATGGGATTCTTTGTAAATACATCTCTAACAGCACATCCACCGACTTCCACGTTGCATCCCCGTTGACTCCACGTGGATAGAACGTGAATGAACGGAGATTCCACGCGAAGGGAACGTAGAGGCAACGTAGAAATGTCTGGTACTGTACGGGATATTAAGTGCTAGCTAAGAGCGATGTTAGATGGATTCATCGATATATTTACAAGATTAACGATTGTTTATTCAACGGAAAAACAGGAGAAATGAGGGGAATCTGTGGTTTTCGTCAAACCTCAAATTTCTGTGAATATATTCCAAATTTTCCTGTATAAAAAGTTATGAAAAGTGATGGGAAATGTTTGTAAATCTTTGCAAATGAATTTTTACGACCGATAATAACCCCAACAAAAATTCCTGACAGAATTCAACAATTACAAACACAGAATCGTAATTAATTATTGATTAAAAATCGGGGGGGGGGGGGGGGGGGAATTTTTAATTTCGGTCAGGAATTGTTATCAGAGTTATCACACTGAGAGAAAAAAAATCTTAATCGAGTTGAATCCGATATTTTCTTGAGTCAAGAAAACTCTCTTCAAACGAAGGAAACATTTACTTAGTTTGAAGCTGTATAGCGTGATATGGAGAAAATTGTCTTAACCCAAGTACGTATCTGCTTTAGATAAGAAAAAAATTTATATTCTCAGACCAATAAAATGTCTTCTTACGAATGAGCTAATTTTTCTCTCAGTGTATTTTTCATAAAACTGTATTTGTAAGAATTAAAAAAATTCTTGTTTGGGCATCATAGACTAAACCTCAGGTTCCCTTCATTCCTCCTGTTTTCTCCGTTGAATAAACAATCGTTATTGTTGTGATTCTATCGATAAATCCATCTAACATCGCTCTCAGCTGGCACTTAATATGTATTTATGAAAATTCCCATAGACTCGAGTCCTCGAATTATTCAAATTTCTTCGTTAGAATCTATTTTTCTTATTTGGATACAGTCTCTTCCAAAAGTAATGGAAGTCACAGCTAGATACCATCACATGCTTCCCCAACAATTCGAGGTAGCTTCAGGCAAATACGTTAATGACTTTTCCGTGACTTGGCATCCAATTTTCCAGTGAAAAACGGTCTACAAGGTAATCGCCGACGATCTCTCTTACCTCATCAAACTTGATACATTTCCAAGAATGAAAAAATCCAGAATTCCTCATTTGTGCCAACAGCAAAGATATGAATCAATTAGGCTCAAAGAAATAATTTCATCTCCATATTCGTTATATTTGGTGCAATTTCATTTTATTCCACAGCTTCAAAGAAACTTACATCCATATGTTTTACCTTTGAAAATAGTAATTTTTGATATTTTATTGTTTTTTAGTACGCATGATCATGCGATAACATATTTTTTCTGTAAATACGTAAGAACACGTATTTTATGTGAATGCTATAAAAAGTAAAATTACATTTCATTGTATTTTTGTGAAGCGTGAATCACGAGTTATTATCGAATCATTTACAATATTTAATACGAAAGCACGTTATCCCTCACTTTTCAAACTTTTGACACAAGGATATTTTTTGTTCAAATAGATAGAAGCATCTGGTATTTACAATTTCGTCATCGGCTTAATAATATATATTCAATTATGTAATGAAAAAAAGTTGACTCAACGACTGTTTTTGAGAAAAGAGAAACATGTTTTTCTTTAATATTTCTCTCTTTTGAGTGAAATTCTCTTTCCTTTCAGTAATTTGGGAAAAATTCGGAAACACAGGGAGCAATAATTAATATTGAAATTTTAAACTACCCTCGACCTGAAATTCTTAGATTTTCGCTTTTACTGAAAAACTATTCGATAAGTAAAGAAATATTATAGGATGTATACGATATAGCGTGGGATATCTTTTTCTCATTGCACGAAGTTATTCCTCCCACATCTTTTGTACTTCTACCTAGCACCAGATCTGTGATTGATAATTTATACATTTTATCAGATTAAGTTTGAATGCAATTTCCCGCGAACTTTCGTATACCAGTTACAAAACTCACGTATATCAAATATTCGTTTACAATTTTTTCCTCCCGTGTTTGGGTTCGTATAATTCCTTTGATCGTGGAATGAAAGAGCTCTTAAAAATATTTATATTTATTTTCTACTCGCAATTGTGGGATAAAAGTATCACCTGGTCATTTCGCGTACGTAGAGATTCAAGATATCGTAGATAATGAGTTTTGTGGAAACTTTGAAGTCAATTTATTATACACCCTTTGCGCTTCGTTCACTTCGCACATGAGAGCGAATTTCACAACGCTCATCTAGCATTGAATCAACATTTTCATGGATAATGAAAGAATGAAAGAAACAACATTATTTGGATGTAATTTATGATGATGTTCCTGTCATCGTTTTTGCATTTATTTGGTCGCGAAAAGAGATATATTCTTGTTGAAAAAAAATAACTGTATTAATGTTTATTCGCTGTTGAAAGTTATTATTACGAGAGACACGAATGATCAGTCATTCATATGTCTACAAAGACGAATTTCATGTATAACATAATCTACTGTATACACATATCAAGTTTAGTTTCAAAGTTTTATTTATTCAGGTGTTCTTCTTAAAAACATTGTACATTGTACAATGAAATGAATAGAATACTCCGATGTTATGATAGAGAATGATTTTCAAATAACAGCTGAATACATAATTAAAGAAGGTTTGTGTTTAAAAAAAGATTTTTTCCTTTTCTTTGAGAGAAGTTTATATTATTTTCAAAAAGATAGCGTAAATAATAGTTTTTATTTTGGTATACCAAAATGCGAACAATTCCCACACAGCACTCGTTGTCTAAAACATATCTTCAGAAACAATTAAGAACAATGCAAGAAGTCTCATGCAACATGGATAGATATCTTTTAGAAGTCTTAAACTGTTCTTACTTCTAAAAGATATCTTCGAGCACGTTTTCAGCAACCTTTTCGAATGTTCTCAAAGATCCCTTTCAGAAACTTCTCAAAGGTCTCTGAAGATGTTCTTGAAGATATCTTTTAGAAGTAAGAACAGTTTGAGACTTCTAAAGGATGTCTATTCATGTTGCATAAGACTTCTTGCATCGTTCTTAATTATTTCTGAAGATATCTTTCAGACAATGAGTGTTGTGTGGGTTCCTCGTCTCCCTTATCTTCTCACACAGCACTTTTGGTCTTCAAGATATCTTGAGAAACGGACATCTAAAAGATATTTTCTAGAAGATCTAAAACTTTTCTTCCGAGATTATATCTTTTAGACATCTTATAGAAATCTTTTAGAAGTCAGAACTGTTTTAGATCTCTTAAAGATATCTTTTGATGTTGCTTAAGATTTCTTGAATTTGGCTTGAGATATCTTTTAGAACTGAAATGCTGTGTGGGTTACTTGTCACCAGTTTTTCTAATAATATCATTTTATCATCTTTTCCCTCAATGTAGAAAAAAATGTTGATTCGATCAAAGTAAAATAAAAACATGAAAGTCATGTATCATTGCGTGAATCGATTTTATAGATGAAAAATAAACCATACAACACAATGTGCAAAGTCTTCAAAGATTGTGAACGAGGCAGAACAAAAAGTCATCATCTCTCCTTAGATTCAATTAATTAATGTTCATTCGATGTTTGTTAAAGGAATTGTTCCATTCTTGTGTACGCATGGGAAAGTATGAGAGGAAAGAGGATATACGACTATCTTTGGTATCCAAATTTACATCGTATTCAGAACTTTATCCCGAACTTGCATATCATACCCGAAGATCTCCACGACTTATAGAATGTCACGGTTCTCCACAATAAGACTTGTTCCTGTTTACGTTCAGAGTTTCTATTGCATCAAACTTTCAGAGGTCACACGTGAAAACATTTTGCCACAAATAAGAATTCAATCTTGCGCGTATCTACGATACAAAACATTCGAGAAGTTGGAGAGCGAAGATTCGAAAAAATGTATTTCTAAATGATTTATCGAACCGACTTCTAAAAGAATATTGTTGAATTATAACGTAGAAATGAACAACAATAATTTTCTCGTCTGATTCAGACGATATGTTTTTCGCATAGTGAACATTTCTCATCAAAAGAGCAGATATTTTATTTCAGAATAATCATTAACGCATCTCGATCCAAGGGAGATATGTTGATGAGGTGGAGTTGATTGTCATTGAATTTCTCACGTTTTGCTTAGGACGTGGACAAAATCAATGCCAAAACACGAGCTACGTTGTATAGTGTATCAATTATTCATACGAGCATTGGTTCTGCTGAAAGCATACCTAATTTTTTCATTGAACAACTTTGTTCAAGCGAATTCTCAACGAAATGCTTATTGATTAAGGTTGAATCATTTGACATAGTTTCTATTTGTTGTAAATAGAATAGAAATTGAAAGTATTGTACTTGCTTTTGGTAGGTTATTATCAGAATTCGAAACAGTCTTTGTGAAGATGATGATCATAGATTTTCTCGACAAAATATTCCTAAACTCATGCTCTGAAATGAAACTGAAACTAGAGCAGCGGTGCTCCGGTAAAAATTAGAGGTGCGTGAAAAGTTTGTGAAGATTCGATTCAATTTGTTACTGAACATCAGAAATTTTTATGAGAAGTATTTGGAGATTTTGAATTGACAAAGGCAGAACCTTTAGTAGAAATCACTGTTGTCATTCTGTAGGCCTTGCAAGGCCTGTTAGGGCCTCGTAACAGCCTAGAGAATTACTAGATTAATTTCCACTGGCAAAATCGTGGTAGAGAATTCTAGTGAGTTCTCCTGAAGTTAATTCAATTTTCCCCTCATTTATAGCTCATAAAAATCAGCTCTGGTGAAAATTGATCTTGAAACGTAATGAAACGTAAAAACCCTGCACGGAGAGAAAAGAATGGTAATATTTACCATGCTAACATAGTATTCGGTCTTATTTCATATAAAATCGTGATTGTTACTATGCGAGAATAGAATTTTTTACCTTTCTTCTGGTAACAATTATTATGCTACGTTAAAGAATTCTATTCTTTATCATTTTAAAAATCACGATTTCATATGAAATAAAACCGAATACTATGCACAGTGAAAAATTTGGTGTATTTTTAACACACATGTATGTCCCAGAAGGTCCACTCGCAATTTATGTCAAATATTACTACAAAAAATGTATCAAATCAACGCAAAAATGCTAAATTTACACTGAAAATCTGTGAATTCCAGAATTTGATATGTTGGTTTCAACACAAACTTTGAGTGGATCTCCTATAACACAAAACTTTTCGCTGTGTATTAGCATGGTGAATATTACCATTCTCTTCTCTCCGCGTGGTGACAATAAAATATTCAACAATGTTCGAACATTGTGCAAGGAGTGGGAAATGACACCGAATTTTTTTCACTGTTCAAACATTATATTTTTGTCAGGGAACGACCCAATCTCCGCTTCTCTGGACTTCGAATGCAGTTGCGGTTACGTTTTCATGTCGCTCGGCTCGCTCCATTTTCACCACGGGGAGTTATTGACGGATTGATATAATTTTTAATTGAACTTGATTCGAATATTTTTCACATCGGGAATTGATTGGATGGCTTTCAATTATACGATTTACGGTCTTCAATGCTCGATGAAACGATTCTATCAAACGTTACATTGATTTGCTATTAACTCGACGCCGTTGATTTTAGCTTCATTGTTCTGAATGGGATTCAAATAGTTGTAACAACTCAATGCTCCAGATTAGATCTTCTTGATCATTCTTTCACCAGCAACAAAGAAAATGTTCTCTTTCCCCCAGATATCATACGCTGAGACAACGAAATTTTAGTTTTCGTTGATAGGTGCCTTTCTCTCAAATGCTGCTGAAGTTTGAACCGTTCATGGGAACAAGTCAGTAATCGAATAACGAACTCTTCAGCTGTTGAAAAAGCAGATAAGTAACCGTGATTTATCATATTTTGCGAGGTAGAATTTTCGTTCCGTTTCTATAAACGATTCAAACTTCCGTAAGGTTTCTCTTAGTGCAAAAATTCCAAATGAATTCTAGGGAAATAACTCTTCAAGAACTCTCTTAGAATACAAAGAGTTCTTAAAGAATTCCAACGAGAATTCGGTTCGTCAGACATATATGAGTTCTCTCCAAATTCGATAAGACTCCTTTGAGAATTTCAACTTTATGTGCTATCTGGGTCTGTAGAATGAGAAATCAAAAGTCAATGCATTCGCAAGAAGATAAATCATCTTTTCACGTAGCGTATTCTTAAATAGAACAAAGTAATATGACCTATTGCGGTTTTCATGCACAAGAGACGTGCCATATACATCTCTTTATATTTCCCAGGGATAAGTGGTATGAACTTGATAGATCATACGGCTTCATCGCCCAGTCGCAGATTACAAGTAAATGCAAAGAAAATGAAAAAGAAAAACATTTCAAGAACGTAACAATATAATCATACAAATAGCCTACTTTCGAACCACTGCGGAAGCTAATGAAATGAGAGGTGTGGCATATAATGTCAGGACTACATTGTTTAATATTGATCTGTGATCTTTGGTGAAAAAAGAACCAACTGCTGTAAGATATAAACGAATTCATTATGACTTACATCGAAGAGGGATGTAAACCGCAAATTCGATTATTCAGTAGCCATGCAAAAATAACTACGCATCGAACGATGTGTGACCAATCAATATATGATTCAGTTATTTTGGGATTTGAACCTCATTTTATCGTTTATCGTGAAAAAACAAAATATACAAGTGAAACTGGTTTTTTTTGTATTCCTGAGAGTTCATCGGTCAATTAATCGCTTCGATTATATGTGGCGTCTATTTTCTTGTTCTGTGTATAATATTGTTACGATAACCGTGCAAGAATAGAATCAATTATTTTATCACACATCATACAAAATTTGCGTAATCGATCTGTATTCGATTTCAGTTATCACAGAAGAATTAATAACTTCGTCGTTCAAAGATCGTGTGATTATAAGTTTCTGTCGGTAATTAACTTTCATGATATACGCGTATATAAATTCTTTCTTAGTCAGAAAAATTGTTGATCAGTGAGTAATCCCCAATGCCGATACCTTGTTTCCACGGTTGTTGCTTTCCTGATTGACTCATGATGATATGTAAGCAAAGAGATTCATTTGAATTATTTATTTCTTTATATCTCTGTATGCAAATTGTACACTCATCGTGTTATACGTGGTATATTTGAAATTAATCATTTTCGTATGAAATTTTCTATCATCGTCATTACGATACTGTCGGCCCAAGACGCAAATAGAATGATCCCGCAGAATTCTGAGATGAATTATTATTTTATTGAATTATTATATGCGCTTGGAGTTTGAATCGTTTACAAAAACGAAACGAGAATGTTCAAGATCACAAAATCTGATGAATCATTGTCATTTATCTTCTCGAATTACCTGATTGGAACTGGTGAAAGCGTTTAAAGAACGCGCTGCAAGATTTTGCAAGTCTTGCAAGAATACGGAGAAAAATAATAGCTAGCTACCCTGGTGAAAATGGAAGCGGGAAAAAAGAGTAAACGAAGCGTATGTTGGAGGCTAACCGAAACGATAATGAAAAGTACACGGAAAAACGGAAACAGCAATGGTTACTGTGAATCGCAGTAATTCATTGAAAAAAAATGAAAAATCAAATTCACGCCGTTCGTTATTGCGTCTCCCAGTAACCGTTAATGTCCAAGCAGCATTGACAAATTTCACTGTGATCGCGCTAACCTCTATCATTCAAGCGTGTTTTCATTTGTTTTTCAACTGATTGATGTTATGGACAGTAACCAGTGCTGTTTTCTTCTTTCCGTGTACACGCAGCTTGAATGGGAGGGATATAAAGAGTATGCGAAGAGGGAATTGAAGCAAAGGAAGCGTATAAAATTCATCAAACCTAAATTCCAAAATTGCACCCTATAGCGAGAATCGAACCGATGACTTCCACCATGGCAGACGAGGGTTTAATCCACGGAGTCATGAATCGTCGTTGGGATCAACCGCTCAAAGATATTATTTGAGGTCAGATCAAAAAGTTGCTAAAGAAGTGAGTAGCTGCTACAGCTATTTCATTTTTTTGCGTGAGAACAGCTGAATATTTTGTTGTTCGATCATACTAACTATTTTCAATGAACGATTCAAACTTCAGCAACATTGAATCATTCTTCCAGTGATCACCATTATAAAAATGCATTTGAGCTTCTTTGGTGAAATTTTATTTCTTTCGGTGCATATAAAAATTCCTTGCTTTCGCCAACGTTTAGAATCTTGGAAATGAGCAGAGTTTTTGTTGTGCAGAATCAATATTGATCGGTACATGACAAAACGTTGTACCATTATTTGTGATTAGTGAGTTGATTTTGTCAACCTACGATTGTCTCTATCGCTAATTTTCTGTTCAATATAGATTGTGTTGCGCCAAGCATTGCCAATAACCACGCTCAATCTTGACTGCAACCAACAGTCTTTATCCAAACCTGGTCCATCGTTTTTCCCATGTTGATTTTCCATGTGGAAAACATAACTCACGCCAATACTGATTCAGTACACGGGAAAAAATTTTTAGCTGTATCAGCTAGATTTTAGCTATCATAGCTAGATATTTCGCTGCAGCAGCTAAAAAAATTTTTCCGTGTACATTGTTGCCATAGTTGCCAGTATTCGCAGATCCAAAGCTATCAAAGCTGGCAAGGAGTAAAATGATAACATCGTTTTACGTGAGGCCCAGTATAACATTCACAACCATGTCAGAATTGCTGATTCATATCTTATAGCTCTTCCTATGTTAGAACTCAGGAATTCCATCCTTGTTCAAACTGTATTGATTTAATACAGATCCAAGACTGTTTATCTACGCAGTACCAATGCTATTTCAAATCAGTGATGCCAGAAATTCCAACTTTCGCCAATTTTTGCCCCCTCTATCAAGATATTTTGCGTCTGCACCATCAAATTTCTTTTGTCGGTTGCTTCATTGTATGCGTGAAATTACTTTACAAATGATGCTTGATGGAGGGAGCAAAACTTGGTTTTTGGCATCACTGTTTCAAATTCGTCAATTGATACCAGTTGGAGAACAGTAATGACTTCAAACAGAAACAAAGTCGTGCAAATACAATTTTGCCAGCACCTGACTATTTGTTAATTCCGACAATTCCACATGGGCCTGTGCTAAAAAACCAAAGACTGGCGGTGCGTGTAATAATGTTATCATTGTGCCATTCTTCAGTGTAGGACATTGTTGAATTTTTATTGAATGAACCACAACTAAAAATCAAAGTGCAGTCATTCAAAAAACATCTTCCAAAACACTTATCCTGGTCATGGCCTGGATATCCAAATGATATCATCAAGGGTCGTTTTGAAATTAACGTATTATGGAGAAGAACAGATGTCCCTGCAATTGATCATGAATAAACTTATAACAATAATAAACTTCAGTCGAGTGGGATAAGTAGAACAACGATGGTGAGTTGGTAATACCGGTTGTATAATAGTCTCTCATTGGCTCTATAGTCAAACCATTTGAATAAAAGAAGAAAGGTCTATCAAACGTCTAAATATTATCTTCGTTCCTCATTAAAGTATATACAAGACGAGGAGAAGTACAGCTGTTCTGCCAGCTACGCTCGTGGCCCTCTTAAAAGTACAGCTGAAAATTGATGTTGAGGGACTTTCCGACTTCCAAGCAGGAACACAGCTGACGGTGAATGATCAACAGTTTTTTTTTCAGCTTCGTATCGACTGTTCCAAGTTGAGGGTTTGGCAAAAGTGTCGTGCTTTTTCCAAAATTCAACAACTGTGCTGTTCGGAATCAAGGAGAGATAGCATTTAACAAATCGCATCAATTATTGCATAAAGAATGTTATTTCAAGGTCAACATTATGCGATCTAATAGATAAACCACAATAGGTTCGTCACGTCGATGCAACGAATAAATGTTTCTATCGATACTCCTAATATAGTCGCTCCTTGACACGCACGTAAACGTATCACAATTAAAAACGAGGATCATTCATCATTGTTATCGTTGAAACAGTTTCTTATAACTCATTTCCATCTTTTATGCGTTAACTATGATGGTACAAATTACGATCGTGAATTACATGTTTTGATATGTCATTATATGTTACGATTGCAATAAAATGCAGCAGCAACAATGTTTCTACTATTTTCATTCGTACATCATTAAAATTCAAACCCGCACATCATTCGAAGTTGTTTAGCCGCATTTTAGTTTCGTCACAACTCTGTCCCTCTTCCTCTCTCTTTGATAATTCTTCCGCAGTTCGCCGACCTCCACGCGATTTGGTTTGTCAAAGCGATTCGGGTAAGGTGAATCATTGAAAAATTCCCTATCTATATGAGTCAACCTCGTTGAAAAACATTCATCCACTGTGACACGAGATGAACTCAATGTTAGATTATCATCTGTGATTCTGGTATCAAATCACATATGAATTGTTGTAGTTTCCACGCTTTCTACATTCCGAATAAGCAACACGGGGATATATCTATATATATTCATATGGTTTTCATCTGAAAGAAGCGAAGAAAAATCTGTGCATATGTTATATTTGAATGAATCTGATACTGTAACGCCTGTCAAGAGTGATTTACAAAGGTTAATGAATCATCCGTAAAATGCATGGTCATTTTTGAGATGCATAAAGAGTACTCTGTATTCAATCGTGTCTTTCTCATTCTTACGTACATATGAATCATTCCACGCGTCACGTCGACGTGACTCATGGTAATCGTATCACGGATTTTCATGAAATTGAACTTTATTCAATCTTGACATTATAATATGTAATGTTGCATGAAAAAAAGCTGCAGCTAGCTTCTTGACTTTATTTATGCGATAGATCTTTCTTTTATTCTCTTCTTCTCGTGAGCTGTTTGAATTGAATGATAACGACAACATGTTTTGATTTTCTTAATACCAGTTTTTGTCCGCTCGAGACTCGGATGAGATAATTATTCCAGTCTTCTGTTAAAGGAAGCTCTGAAAGAACAATAATTCACTTTCATCAGAAAAATAGGTGGATTCATGAAGATGGAAGATTACTTTTCGGTCTGCTTGTTCGAAAAATACGATTTCAAATTTCTTATGTAGGTTTTCAAAGATCCACTCATTTCATGTTGTTGAAGTTCATAGTAAAAAGTAAAACTTACTTCCAAGCTTAATATCAGCTTATTTTAAGATGCAGCCAGAACTAGCCTTATTTCTGCTGAAAGTAAGCATCGAAAATAAATGCCGACATAATAAAAAGGACTGAATTTCAGTCAAGTTTTCGATGAAGATGCAGCCACTTTCGGTCGGACTTTTTACAGTGTTTGAATCGTTTATAGAAACGAAATGAAAATTCATATTCACAAAATTGTATAGATAATTGTTATTCATCTTGTCGAACTAAGTGCTTGGAACTGGATAAAGCGTTTCAAAAATGCACTGCAAGATTCAGGATCCTTAACTTGAACTTCAGCAACATCACATTTCACCATGGTATTCCCTTTTGTCTCAACGTCGAGTTTTCTTTCATCCACCTCGTATCCACCTTTTTCATTTATTCACCTGTTTTCCATCTATGATCAGTGTTGCCGTAATCCAAAAAACGAGCTGTTACGATCTTTAGATCTCAATGTTGCTTAATTTGACCTATGGGGAAAGAACACTGGTTCGAATTCAGGTTAGAATTAAAACTAGGATTACGAGTGGGTTCATATCAAGCTGCACTCCTGTCAATCTTAATTTTCAATCGATTTACACCCCAATCGTTTCGAGCCAGATCGACATTTGGATCGTGTTAAGACTTCGGTTTGGGCTCATATTTCAATTTGGATTCCCAAAACAAGTTGATTGTTCTCAAAATCGTATTTTCATATAATTGTTGTTACTACAAAATGACTCTGAATCTATCAGCGGATTCATAACAATTGATTCGTTTGGGCAGTGATTTTCAAGCCCACGAATGATTCAATGGTTTATTTTCACCTTGCGGTTTCCCTTATTCCAACCTAAATCCAACCCGAGAGACACTGAGTAATTCCGGAACTTAAGAACCATTGCCTAAATGAATTGATTACTACGACAGAATTGATTTTCAATCGAATGAGGCTGGAATCTAAATATCGTGAAAGCTTGTTTTGTGGATCGCGGCAACACTATGTATGATCCACCGAAATCTACTCTCTAAGTTTGAAAGAATGAAAAATCACGTGTTTCACTCCACCAAGTCTCAGAAGTAAGCCAGTCCGCTTCGAGTGGGATTTTCACTCGTTTGGAGTTAACCCTCACTCTTTTAGAGTGAAAAATTGACTCTAGAATTTGAGTGGCTGTGAGTTTCTAATCTCAAACCTTAGAATATCATTCTAAAAGCGTAGAAATTTCACTCAAAATTTCTACAGGCTCACTTTTGGCTGGCTCTAAAAATCTCACTCTAAAAATTTTAGAGAGTAGAGTGAAGGATCTAGGATTGTCCTGCATGGGCCATTCGGAAATAATTATGCGATTTCGTTTTATTCCACTTTTGTTACACTGAGAGAAGAGTTTATTTGTGACAAAGAAGTTTTTCTAATTATAAACAAACCATCATTTGGGTTAAATAAGATTTGTTGATAATTAACAAATCTTATTTGATTGAAATAAATTGGGACTGCTTTTTTCTCAGTGTATTGGATCAAAATTATCCATGTGTGAGAAGATTTTATACAAAGGATGATTAATCTCAATAATCGATAGAACTTGATATACAGAGACTATAGGTAAAAAAAAAGATTGATGGTTCAACAATATCTGGATTAGATTGAATACTAGAAACTTCTCTTCACTCCTCTTCATTTGTTCTGAAAATCATGTAATCTAAGATAATGAGAAATCATAGATTTGTAAAAGCCATGTAATTATATCGTATACACGTTCTTTAACGATCGTATATCACCCAACGGGTACTCTCAATAATTTATCACGATGTGTATCTTTTCCAAGAAAAGGTGAGCTACTGACTGGTCAGTCGTTCTCTTACGTGCTTTTAAATTGATGAATCGAGGGTACGCGTATTGTTGTTTCGTTAGACGACACGTGCATTTGTGGTTTCCCAACCATTACAATTCGTGATAACGTGTTCAATGATTTATATATTCTGTTACTCACTCTGTGTGCCATAAGAGTCGATATACGTCAGGGTCTTTTATGTTCCTCTGACTCTTATGAATTTATTAGCAACGGGTCACATTATTTCAACTATATTATTCGCTAGAATCAATGAACGTATCCGAGAAATAAGGTTATCAATCTTGGGGGATGTAGATTTGAAAAATTATATGGATATAACGAAAATTCATTTTACATTGTAGAATTTATTTTCATTCTTGAGGATGGATGTTATCGCTCGAGTGAACTCTCTACATTTTCTCGTTCGTTAAGTATGTTAAATGAAGCGGTTTTTGTATGTTATCTTCCATCGTATGTAATTATTAATAATAAAACGTATTACCACTCGATTACTCGATCCATAACTTCCCTACGTATGAAGGAATTTAATTAAGTTGAAACAATTTTCCGTGGAGGATTTATCTAATTGTTAATTTTTAATCACTGTTCACTATATTTTTCTTATTTTCAATAGATCTTTAATGTATGTTATAACGAGCACAAATATATGTGTTTATTTCTATCACTCTCTAAATTCCTTGGAATGAAAAATTCACTCTCGAAAAGTGAAAATACTGCAAGTCCAGGAAGAGTGCACAGTTGAAACAAATTCGTCAAATATAACATATTTGTCATGTCCAAAACCCTCACAGCAAAATGCTGAGCAAATATGCAGCAAATTGTTGGAAATGTACAACAACAGTTTGAAGCAATTTGCAGGGACGTTGCGTCGCCAAATCCGCAACAATATGCTATAAACCTAGGATCTTAGCTTGAGTTATTATCGTGTTGCTGCGAAGTTGCTCGGTTTCATGAAACCCTCAATCACATGCATAGCAAATTCTCAGCAACTTTGCCTAAACTTGATAAACAACGTAAGAGCAACGGTTGCACAGCAACTCTTGTTGTATGAGAAAGGTCCACATTGAATAAAAATGTCAAACTGACATATCCCATGTGAATAACTTTCTCAACACACTTCAGATGTCTTTTGTAAATATAAACCAGTGACTCTTATTGTATGTTAAACTACACGATTCCAAATTTTAATCCTACATAAATTAGAAACATTAGAAGAAATTACTTACTTCGAGTTCATGTCATGAGAACATCATAAAAAATGTTGAAATGTAATTTTAACACATTAGCTACATCTAATTTACGTTGGTGTGTTGGTAACCGTATGTCAAATTAATAGATTTTTCGTGTAATATGCAAGTAACAATCACTTCAAATTGACACTTTTCCTCCCGACCACATTCATTTGTCAAGTTAGAATTACACACGTGAATGTGTTGTTTTCAACATTAATCCGTTTACATATATATTTCTTTTACATTTACACAAATTATTTCCAACTGTGTGAAATTCCACTCATAAAGAGTGACTTTTCACTCCATAAGTGTGAATTGTCACTCCAACAGAGTGGAGTTTGAACTCGGTTCAAAGAGTGAAATCCTCACTCCAAGAGAGTGAAAATTCACTCTTACGCAGTGAAAACTCACTCTTTTCAGGAGTGGATTTTCACTCCAAAAAATTTACAAAGTAGAGTAGGGTCGGCATACTCAAAAGGGGGTTCAAAAAACTTCAAAGAGCTCCCAACAAATATGGAAATATGGATCTTTCAAATAGTTATGGTTATACCGATATTATTGAATTTCTTTGTAAAAGTGTCGCACAAGGTATTCAAAGCACGTGTAAAGGATATCAATTACAAACTTATAAACAGTATTATCGGATAATGAACATGTTTCCTCAATCATTTTGATATCACTTCCGTATTTCGATTCAATTTCATTAGTAGGGGGCGTTGTGTTTATACGTACACAGGAAATACGTTAAACTCCTCGGACCGAATGCGACGATCCATTGGTACACACTTGTCTTACGTTTCATCGTTGAACAACACATACTTATGACTTAATAAGCGTTGTGAACAATGTGAAGACATTAATGGAGAGTACGAGGGTTTCAAGTTGACCAATGATTGACGGTCGCGAGCGGGTATTCGATCCCACGAGGGACTGGTTACTTGGTTTCGGTGGAGAGAGCTTTAAAATGTTGTGCCTTCTTTGTTGTTTGCTGCGACGACAGTTCCAAATGGACGGTTGATTTATTTCACTTATTTGTATGTACTTTGTGAACAGGAATTATATACGTTTGACGCAAATTTCATATCATTAATGATCTAATGAGTCTCAGTTTAATCATCTTGTTCGTAGAAAAAGAGGTGCTTTACGTTGTTTTATACACAAAGAATAGAAGCCAGTCGCAAGAGACAAAGGAAATATCTACACGGAGAAAAATGCCGCTCGAAAATTTATACGGTTTTTCCGGATTTTTAATAGTGAACCGGAAACAGTGTGAGGTCTGGAAAATGGATTTGTAAATGAAAATATGGAAGATTGCGAATACTGTGGAAGGAGTAAAGGAAATCCTGTTGTAAAATTCTCGTAAATCCGCATGGGTTGATTTTATGGGTTTCGATTCAGTTTCATCAGTGTTCATGAGGTTTGATATGTGTATTTGAAACAGTACACTGTTAGAAAAATCTGTCTTAAACTTAACAATAATATTATGAAGCTTTTTACATAAATATTTTATTAAATTTAATATGAAAATATGAAATTTCATACAAAATTTCGTATGAAATTTAATAAAATGTTTATGTAAAAAACTTCATAACAGTATTGTTAAGTAGAAGACAGATTTTTCTAACAGTGTATCTATAAGATTTCATGAGTTTTGATGGAATTTCATCTGGCACCAACAACTTCGCTCATGAAATCCCATCAAAACAGATAAAACCAAGAAGTTCATGCAATTTGATATATGTATCTGACACAAAATCGATGAGATTTTATCTGCATCGATTAGGATTTTACAGCAGGAAAGGATGAAGATTTTCAACGCTGAATGGCCAAACTTTATTATACACGGAGAGAAAAATTCTTGCTGAAACGGGGATTTAAAAAAATTTGCTTTGCTGAATGAAAATTTTGCTGTTCTAGAGAAATATTTGCTGATTCAACAAATTTCCTAGCAGTCTGTATGCCTACAATCCCGAATCGCTGGATTAGCAAGCGCTTCCTGAAAGAGCAAATTTTTTGCAAAAGGATTTATCATATTAGTAAAACAAAGTTTCTTCTCTCTGTGTACACGCTTTACAAAAATCAACGTTCAGCATATGAAATTTCAATTCTACCTATTAATTTTTCAATAGTATTCAAAATCTTCCGTATTCTCATGTGAAAATTCATCTTTCGAACCTCACTGTTCCTATAATTTACTGAAGAATTAAGAAAAAGTCTTATATTTTCGAGCGGTATCCCACATAACAATTCATGTTTTGCTATGTCTTTTAGACAAGTTTAAGATGTCTTGCGCAACACATTTAGATGTCTTTTAGATGTCTAAAACTCTTCTCTCGTCTAAAAGATATCTAAAAGATATCTAAATGTATTGCGCAAGACATCTTGAACTCATCGAAAAGACATCGCAAGACATGAATCGTTATGTGGGATTCTTCTCCGTGTATTCAACATATTTGAATATTCAAGTACTCGTTCATTCGATGCTTCTGAAGGTTTCCCAATAAACATTCTGTATCTTGCGATATCTTGTATACAGGTTTTATATGTCTTTTACAACACTTTTAAATAAGTTTTACACCAATGCTTGTCTAAAACTCGTCTAAAAGATGTCTGTAACATGTCTTGCATCTGAAAAGGGCCTTGTAAAGAAATTTCAGAAGCAAGACACGTTGAAGATACACGTTTAGGATGAATTGGTCAAAAAGTTAACTGAGAGCATTATTAAAACATATATCGCATGGCATAAAATGTTTGCTAAATTACCTTCCACATTATACAATATTGCATTATGCCATAATTCATCAATCTCACGTTGCCAAGGTTGAAAATTTTATTACTAAAACCATTTGTTTAATGAAATCATCAAGTTCTTTGCCACAGATTTTTTTCTTATTTCAAGTTAATGATTTATCATCAATGAAAAAGTCTTCACGGCGAAGAGCTTCCCTTTCTCAGAATTTGAAAAAATATGACGCCACGGAGTCAAGAGTAAGAAAATTACATCAATGTTATTCAAAAAGCAAGAGTTATTAATGGCAAGGTATTATCATAATATAACATAACACGAGTCGGTCTTTTGAAATTGCCGTTATCGGATCGTAAGAAACTGTATTGGCATTTATAGTCTGTGCTATGACTGAGTTGATTGCTCACGCACGTACGAAAAGGGAATAATTGTATTAACGATTTAACGTGAAGAGGAAAGTTTCATGTTCGGAAAAAGCTGTTTATTCTTTGATACGCTCAATCTCTCGTCACTATTCCTCCGGATGGACTCCAATAGAAGTCAATAAGTGTAATTTTATCGAAATCAATAGGTTTTTATCACAGCCGTTATAGGGTTTCTATTGAATTTCTATTCGTAAAATCGGTAACACCTCAGAAATACCCAAGAAGAGAAGATTTATATTCGCAAATTTCCTAGTAGAAATTTTGGATCGGAAAATAACAGGGCCTGACGAAGCATGCCTGATTTCCTATCAGGTCCTCATCAGGTTTTGTTACAGTTTTCCCTATTTCACTCGATTTTATGGGAATCTCATCCGAACCCCTGCGTTACAACCCTATTTGAATCCAGATAAGTCCCTTGTAAGGGCCTCATAAGATTTTCCTTATTCACGGTTTCCGGATTCTAACCTGATCAGGACTTTATTAAAAATAGGGAATTCCTGATCAAATTTCTACTAGGGCTATGTCGTTTTGTAACACCCCTAGGAACATGGTTTACTTGAATATGAACCTACTAGACATTTAATTGCACTCGATAAGGTTTCACTTGATTCAAGGAAATTTTATTTGAAATAATTTTTTTATTCGATCCAACTAAAACTCTACACTGTAAAAAACAATATGAAATTTCATGTATCGGATGGATATGAAAATTCTGAAACTTGTGATTGAAATCAAGTTCAATGATGAATTCATGAAATGTACTGCAAAATGTATTAAAATTCATATAAAAATGCATGAAAAATCATAATTCTGTATGAGATATCATAAAATTTAATATGAAAAGTCAGAAAAGTTTTGAAAATCAATACAAAATTTATATGTCAAATGTTGATCCAAATATAAAGGCTCTTCAGTGCCAGGGTCTATGGAAATCCATTGACATATATGAGATTTTTTCAATAGAGATTCGAAATCTCTGCGTTACCAAATCCTCTCCCCCCCCCCTCCCCCCCAATATTCTTGAAAATAATTGGTTGATGCATCTCTTTCATGATGCAAATAAGATGCATGTGCTAAGCTTTTTTGATTGTATTCGATCATTTTTGAGGGTCCATTGTAAAAAAATTCCTTCTGGAAATTCAGGAAATGTGTTTATAATTTTTCACAGACACTCTGTTCTGAGTTTGCAGAAGAATGTTGACAAATTTGAAGAAATTTGACTAGACTCTGAAAAATACGTTCCGAAATTTGGTTAAAGAAGTTCCGTAAAATTTATCTAAAAATTCACTGAGAGTCACATTTTCTGAATTTCCTGAAGGAACTTTTTTTGCAATGTACTGCTAAAAGGAATCTACATGATTGGCACAATCTGGAAACTTTGGCAGAATTGATCAATCACAAATTCATTTTTCCAGGCTGTGGCAACTCTGAATCTAGTAATTTCGAATGAAGCTGAAACTAGCGGTGCTACGGTGGCGAGCTAGCCGGTGGATTAATCTAACTTTTGTTAAAATTGTTTGATTACATATTCAAGTAGTTGAATCGCATAATTCGAAGTTTCCCAGTGAATTTCTCTCATAAAAAATATTCGAATCGAATTCAATTGACCATTACAGCTAGTTTCGACTTAATTTCGAGACTTCGGATTTTCTTTGACAGACGTTGAAATTGAACTCCATTGAAAACTATACCTATCAATCAACTTTTTTGATAGAAATTCATTCAATTTCGTACATTCGAATACGTTCATAATTATCAGAAGTGATTCGTTTATCAATGTAGGTGAATAAAACTTTGCGGAAACTTTTTGCGTGATATTTAATCGTAAAGCACCTTCGTACCTCTTTCTCTTCTTGTCACTTCTGATGAATTTAACTGAGACATCATCGTTAAATTATGACATTTCATGTTTTCAGCAAGACCATCTAATTAGAATGGTAAAATTTAAAAGCTAAAATTCGCCACTGAATATATACATATATACGAAATGAGAGATAGCTTCGAAGAATCTCATTCATATTCATAATTTTTTTAGATAAATTGTCTGTTCTAGTTATATTTTATTACATATACATAGGTGTTTATAAAAAAAATATACTCTCAATTCATGAAAATTGAAGTATAATGAGACTTTTGAATGATTGATTTTAAGAAAGCATCTCTTTAAAATTAAATATCACTCATTCGGAGGTGATATTTTGTCTTTGACGGGAAACGGAGAAACGAATAATCGAGTACGGATTGAGTTGAAACATTCATTTTTCAGCAGATTAGGAAATTTTATAATAATTTAATATGGGTTTTTTTTTATATTTCAGGTACGTATTCTACAATTGATCTACTGTCTTGTGGGGGAGTCTTATTGTGAGTATAAACTAAAGAATTTTATGGATTTTAAGTATTCCAGAAAACTTTTTCAAATTCAATCGCAGTTTGGATTGCGAAATTTGATACAAAATTTCAACCCGAGTGGAAAAGTTTCCTGAATTTTCTACACGAGATGTTAAAAAATTATTGACAATCAAGAAATTTGACATTTTCGAACAACAAAATTGAACTCGCTATGCTTGAATTTCACAATTCTTGATGGTTCATGGCGCTTGCTTTGCTCGCACGTGCTCGTTCATTGTATAGAATTTATAACAAAAATCAAACATCTGGTTATGTATGAGAACAATTTAACTGACTAATGCTTATTGATAATGTTCATAAAGATCGTTTATTTTGAAAAAAAATGAACAGTCTGGGCTTGTTGCAAGTTTTACTTTTATCTTGAATAATGTCTCGTACAGTAAAGTGAGATGACTTTCTTGCATTATCAATTGCATACATTTAATATTTATTAAGTGAGATCGTCAAGTGTTGGATACATACAAAGTGAACGAATTACGAATGTGTGTAAACATTCAGATAAACGACATTTATAAATATAATATGCATTGACCAGTTAGACCTTCTTTATATATAACAAGATATTCCGTGTCTTTGACAATTCCTTTCAAATCAAAGAACGGTGCATCGCGATATGCGAACAAAGCGAGTTTTATTTGAATTGGAATTGAAAAAAAATTAAATTGTCATAAAAAATTCAGGAAAGTTGGAAATAAAATTTGGATTTGGATCCTCCTGTTACAGCCCTATAGAGAAAAATCAAACCCTTGCGAGTACCCTCATCGCATACTTGGAAATCCCTGGAGGATTTCTACTAGGGAACGCCAATTCGATTATCAAACCATTTGAGAATAATATATTTATGGTGATTTTTGGATGAGAGTTCGTTCAATTAAAATTCAAATCAGATAGATTCTAGAATGGAGGAAACTTCCGTCATCGGTGAAGTGCGACAAATTGAATTGTCTTTTATTACCGACATTGCAAGGGTTTTAAGGTATAAAAGGGCTACGGGGAGTTTTCTCTTTCTGCAGTTTTAGAGATCATTCCACTTTTCAGAGATTCAGTTCTTCAAAAAAAGTGAACCAACAGTCGAGGTATTTTTATTTCAATAATCTAGTTACAAATTTCGAAGTATTATGAAATTTCATGAATCGTGTTCTCAATCATAACGAAGGAACTTTGTTATCACTATATATATATATATATATATATATAAAATTGTTGCACAATTATATCACGGAATTCAAGTTTCTTTTATATTTGAAGAGACATTGATTTATCATAATAATCTGTCATAGTTTGTGTTAATTAATTCAAACAAGTAATATTTTCAATGAAAACGCGTGCAATCGATCAAAGTAAACATTGCTGCTGCGGTCGAGACATAATTTGATATCAGATACAAAGTCACACCGGTAGTAGTGGTGTATAAAATTAAATGTGAAAGGGAAATTACGCTAACGTGTCATATCAAATTGAATATCAAAGTTTATTCTCTTTTCATTCTTTGGCGACACTTTTCGAACGAAATTAACGTAAATGAATTGAAATTCAAAATAAATCATGTGTTTCGTGTATATCGTGTGAGATTACAAATCCGATACGCAGCAGTTGTATCTCACACTTACGCTCCGTTAATTATCTCGAAATACAAAAGAGTCTTGGGTAGATTTCATACGCAAAATATCAATAATATGTAATCAGGTGGAATATATTCAAAACGCGATCATTATTCTGAAACAATGGAGAAAAGAAGGAAGTTTCTGTGGTTGCTCGTTATAACATAAATTAAAAAGAATTTCTTGTGAATTGGTTACGTGAGCGAAACAATGAGAGAGGAAAATTGATCTAAGGCTTCCTTTCGTTGTACGAAGTCTCGAGTGCTTCCTGCATCATCCTTATTCGTGACAAAAAAAAAGGAATCTTCAATCAAATTCAGATTTTCTCGAATTTACAGATAAAACGATGAGACAGATTTCATGAACTTGACATTGAAAGAGAAAGAGGTTCCGAAACTTATATATAGTTTTGAGAAATGAGTTTAGAGTTCCAGATTGAAATCTACACGAAAAAGAGTAATTCGTCGCGGCAATAGTATTCGTTGAGTAAAAGTGGGTCAGTGAACTAATTGGATGCTATAATCATTTATTTGAATTCGTAACCAGTTTATTCTGTCCGTCTCAGTTGATCGTAGGGTAAAACCGGATTAATTGTGGCGTCTAGTTCATAGCTATGTTGGACCATAACCATTCGCCGAGTGTGTTCGATGCAAGCTATGATTTTCATTTTCAACGAACAGATTGAGATACGTCGGATGGGTTCAATTTGCTCTATTTCTATTCCAAAATTAACCAACGGTGTATTGCGTGCAATGGAGGGATCGATAGAATCCATTGAATGAATCAATACCATCAAATTTAGTTAATACATGATTCGTATATAGTTACAATACCGTGTAGTAGAATTGTAATTAAGTATTTTCAGTTTCACTCGATATCGATAATAAATCCAGCGCCTTTACTTTGTGGGTAGGCAATGTCCTCGCCACGAGGACGACCGACTGGAATCGATGCTCGATGTTCGGTACGTTCATTCAAAATTCTTCATAGATAACATCATCACGTGGCACGCAGGTACTGTTGTACACATACATGACTGACGTCACTTACGCTCACGACCTTCGAGGAACGATAATCATTTCCATTAGGTACTCTTTAGTCTTTTATTTTATTCCCATTGTATTTACAGTATTAAAAGTGAATCTGTGCTTATGAGAAAACAAAGAGTTGATAGTTTTTTTTTTTAAATATATTTATTATATAAAAGAATAAAGTTTAAATTAATTATTGTTTTTATGATTTACTGTCGGCAAAATCGAGAAGTTGATTCAATCAGGTATCTGAGTTCAGATTCATACCTATGGACCTATTTTACATTTAACGTGAAATGTTAATAAACCTCTGCTGTACAAATTAAAAAGACACTCAAGTCTGTTCAGTCTCGAACGGAGATAATCGACGAAAACGGTTTTCGTACGAAAAGGTATTGAAAAATATCATTTCAATCAATGTTGAGACATTTTTAACGTAAAATAATCATTCTCTTTCCGATTCTGTAAAAACATTCCAACTCTTTTGTTATTGAAACTGAGAAAAACGACATGCCTTTGTTCGTTTATAACAATACAAGGGAACAAAACACTTGAGGGGTTACATCCCTCATATTCTCTAAAAAAAAAGCTTTTTTCAATAATTTTTTTTGAGCATTTCTTTATGGTAATCATGAACAACCAATACACCAATCGATCGAGCAACTCTTCAGGAGTGAGAAAAACTTTTTTTATTGACAATTTTTTGCAAAATGGCGGCTGTGGGAGCGTTTTGCTGAAAATTATGGTTTAAAATCGGCAAGCAGCAGAAATTTTGGAAAAAAAATCGACTTTGAATGTTCATAAAAAAAATCCTGTCGACTGATCGTAAAAATCGTGTGTAAATCACTGGATAATCAAACGATGAAGTTACAGTTCAATTTTCAAGTCGATCGGATGAAAACTCTTCGAGTTCTGCTGCTTGCCGATTTCAAACCATAGTTTCCAGCAAAACGTTCCTACAGCCGCCATTTTGCAGAACATTTTCAATAAAAAAAGTTTTTCTTACTCCTGAAGAGCTGCTCGATCGATTGGTGTATCAGTTTTTCATGATTATCATAAAGGAATGCTCAAAACAAATGATTGAAAAAAGCTTTTTCATTTTAGAGAATAAGGGGGATATAATCCCTTAATTCGACACAAAGGTATTTTACGCGTCATGTTCACCTTACAAGCAAATCAAGAAGAACCGAAGTCGACTTAGGTTCGCTCTCAGCTGTAAATTGATACAATTTTTTCAAGACCTAGGGCTTTTTTCATCAGGAATAAACAAATTTTCGTCGCATAAAACTTGCGCACAGAAAAAAAAATTCTTGTATCAAGAAAACATGGTTGTCTTCGTTATATATAAAACACGAATTGTCTCAATAAATTTTGTTTTGATTCAAGCAAATTGCATTGAACTGAGACAATCCGTGTTTCATATATAACGAAGACAACCATGTTTTCTTAATACAAGAAGTTTTTGTTCTGTGCGATAAAACGAAAACTATTCATCTTTCCTAATTTTCGTTTCAACAGATAGATTCAGATTAATTCTAAAGATTAGATAGATTAATTCTCTTCCAAATCGATTGATGTCAAAATCTGATTTTCGTTAAAGAAGTGACTTAACCCAGGTAGGAATTAACAAATGGCCCAAACTTGGCCCGATCTTGGCCCAATTATGACTCATATTGGGTCAGAATCTATGAGAAAAAATGGCCCAAGCTTGGTCTCATGATATATGCATTATGAGTATTTTGGAGCTTGGTTCATACGAATCAACCGGACCTGGCCCAAGTTGTGTATATTAATTTTTGCCATGTTTCAACTTGATTCTTCAAGCATACTTCTTGGAGAAAAAATGATGTGATTTTTCATGCCATCCCTGCTAAAATTTCCCATAGAGAACGATAAGATTTTGAGCAGGGATATCGATACAACTCTGTAAAAATTGCAAACATGGAGATGTGGGATAGGTTCTCAAATAAACATTGGTTGTACATTGGCCCAATATTGGTTCCCCATGCTTGACAGTTTAATGTTTTACCAGGCTTCAACCACTTGTTGTAATGACATTCCTTACGAAACGTGGTATAGATTCTCAAATAACAAATGGTTTAATATTGGGCCGATATTGGTTCGCCATGCTTGGCAGCCCAATATTTTGCCAAGCTTGCGCCAGTTGTCATATTGGCATTTCCTATGAAACCTGGTATGTTTTCTAGAATGAACAACGGTTGTATATTGGACCAATATTGGTTCGCGATGCTTGGCAGCCCAGTATTTTGCCAAGCATGGGCCAGTTGTCAATGTTGGCATATCCTACCTGGGAAGTGTCTTTCGAACTTGTACGGCAGGACTTCATTTATGCACGTATCTGAAAATAATTTCCATCAAAAAAACATTCAAATTAATGCAGAGATTTCTAACATCGTGGATCATGTTATTCGAAGATATTTTTTGTATAATTGTGAAAAGGATCGATCCTTTTTACAATCATAAAAAAATCCTATCGAATTAAACGTTATTTAACTAACACTAACTTCATTTCACAACCTTGCAGTCTCGATCATTCGAGGATACTTGGTTTTACAAAGTTATAAACATGAATTTCAGCTGAACCCGACAGATTTATGTCAAGCAGAAGGGAACAATATGTATGATAAAAGGGTTAATACAGAATATATGGCTTCTGATAGATTTTATAAGAGAGACAACGATTTAGTTACAACGGTTAGTCATGTTATAGCATAGACTTTTCTCCATGCGAGTCATTAGATATCAGATTACCATGATTTCAAATAGGATACCATCCTTCGTTACACAAGTATTTTCTCAGTATAAACGATTTTAATACAGGAGTACTTTGCACTTGAGGATAATATTCACTTATAAACTGTAGATATGTGACCACACTGTTGTCAAATTTGGTTTATAAAAATGATTGCTACTTTTATACATATGCTCAAAAGAGTACCGGTATACGAATTCCATAAAAATACACGAAGAAAACTACACTGGAAAAAATATCTATTTGTCCCCTCTCCATAAAATATTTATTTGCAGAAATTAAATATTCAATTGAATGCAAAAATTGATTACGTGTGTCTAATAAATTCTTTATTTATAATAGAAGACCAATTTATCTGAGGCAAGTATCCTATTATTTGATTTGATCAAATATTCCATTAATTCCAAAAAATATGTTATGGAGAGAGGAAAAATGAACTATTTATTTGGTTAAAGGAAATTGTTTTTTCAGTTTATACGCTTCATAAAATTTAACGTTCAGCGTTTAAAATTTCAATCCTGCTTATTAATTTTTTTTCTACAATATTCGTAATCTGGCAGAACAAGAACTCTATTCTCCCATATATCTCTATTCTCACAAATCTCTATTGTTTTATATATAAAACGAAAATCATTTATATCTAATCAATATTCAAATCAATAGAGATATTTAGGATTAGCCATATTTGGGAATAGACTTATTCGAGGATAGAGATATTTATGAATAGAGTTACTTGAGAATACAGAAATAAAGAATAGAGTTCTTGTTCTGCTCTTGTTTTTATGTAAAAATTCATCCGAAAAACCTCCCTGTTTCTAGTTTGCTAAGAAAAATAACAAAAATTGTATCTTCTCACAATCTTCCGGAGATAACATTTTTTCGATACTGCGTCAAGTTTCACAAGTTACGGAAGATTTCATCGAATCGATGAGAGAATGGATTATATTGTGCCAGTCGTGCATTATGTATTACAATAATCCAAGACTTCTGGCATAATTTTAGCGTTGGCAACTCATGCTTCTTGTATTCATCCTTATTTCACGTTCCCACATTCTAAATGAAAAAGATGAATGATATCTTACTTCAATTCACGAATAATAAGCTTCACGTAACAAGCTGATGCATTCATGAAATCTGTTCCTCGTAAATTACATTGCGACATTTGGTTATCATACAATGGTTGATGTGAATTTTTCTTATAATTGAGAACCTTACGAGATCGTATAAAATTTTATGAAGCTGCAGCCAGTAGCCACGCGGTAGGTTTATGAAAGATACTGTGTCATTGCTCGACAGACTATGAGTTACAAAGTAAAGATCGAATGAACGTCTTTACCGTTGATTGCGAAACCTTCATATGAATTTTCAGTCATTGAATCAAGTTTCGTAGGTTTAAATATTGTTGAATGTAGTGTTTCTTTTTAATGTTTTTTTAGCCAATTGAACATGGAAGTGTAGTTGTCGAAGAGTGATGTAATTGATCGACTGTTTTGGAATTTCAATAACCGTATTGAGAGAAAAGATTTGTGAAAAGGCAGCAATGATTACTAGACGCGATAGTAATCATTCCGTGGACTTTGTTCTCAGTTCATGGAATGTGATAAGTGGATTCCCGAGGAAGAATAGATTAGATCTAATGAGATCTAAGTAGATCTCATCGGATCTAAATGTTGGCAAAAATCTCTACAAATCTGTTCATATCTAGTTATATCTCAATATCTCAACTCAGGCAACAATCTTCGGAGTTTTCTGATATTCACTCACTTCCAAAGATTCCAATTTTGCAAGGAATCCAAAAAAATATAGGAAAATTCAACAAGATTTGTGGAGATCTCTGTGGATCTCTGTAGATCTTTTTCTTACCAGAATTTAGATCTGAAAAGATATACATATATGTCAGAAGATCTGCATATATCTTAAAAGATCTACCTAGATCTCGGTAGATGTAATCTTTTTTTCTCGGGTTCATTTGTACATTTTTCAAAGCCAGGAGAATGTGTTAAAAGAAGCTCTCTAGCAGAAATCACTAAAGTGATACAGCCCAGGCTATTACAAGTCTTTACCAAGCCTTGCAAGTCTCTCACAAGAATCTAGTGAGGCCCTGCAAGGTCTGGAAAATGACTACAGAGATTTCTGATGAGGTTAGTGTTGCTACGCAGGGCATTCTGAAGGTTCAAAATGTGCACAATTCTACTTCTGAAGATTGTATACCTTCAAGACGCCAGGTCACGACAAGCAGAAAAATATATGTTGTAAAAAGTTCCATCTAGAAAGAAAAAATTTTCAAAATTATATATAATTTATGTATAATTCAATATAGTTTATATTGAAATTGTATATAATTTTAAAAATGTTTTCACTCGGGATAATTCATCGAGTATCATCAGTATCGTTCGGTAATGGATAGAGTTGTTTATCTGAATTTAATTCTGGATTTGGTTTAGTATCATGATTAGATGTATTTATATAAGCAATTATGGCAATTTTAGGACAGATAAAGAACTCTCTCCGTCACGGATTGGCGCTGATCCTCAATAAATTATGGAACTTTTTGAGACATTCGTTTTCACTGTAGGCCGCGTACCGATATGAAACTGTTATCACATAGTCTTCTAACCTAAGTCTTTGGAAAAATGTTGAAGGAACCCATTTACCATGTTCCTTGAATGTCAGAATTACACGAAAAAGTCGGTCACGTCGGTCTTCAACAGATATATTTCCATGCTAACACATTTAATAATTAAATCCAATCATCTTTGACCCTGTGTAAATCGGTTTAGCGGCTCAATATCTACAGGAAAAGGTATCTCATATAAAAATTTTGCAATCAACAGAAAAGATATTCAATTTTTACTTTGTTTCTCGAACGATAGTATAGCTCTAGTGGAACAGATTAATTGACAATTTCAGAAGGTTTCAATGAAGAATTTGTCAAAGGATTTCAGTGTTTTTCAGAGATATTCATAGATATTCAGAGAAATTTTCAGTGAAAAAACATGTCCAACGAGAGTGAGATTCCACTCCCTCTTGGAGGGAGGATTTGACTCTTATAAAAATGTGAAATTTCACTCTCTAAACAGAGTCAAACCTTCACTCGGTTGGAGTGAAAAGTCAGGCTTTAGAAGTGGAAACCGACTCTTCCTGAACTTGCAGTATTTTCACTCTTCAAGAGTGAATTTTTCACTCCAAGGAATTTAAGAGGGAAAAGTTTTTCAGAGTTTAAGAAAATTCTCATAGATTTCCAGAGTTTTCCAGATTTCTTCAGGGTTTTTTTCAGATTTTTCAGAGGTTTCAAGTGAAATTCAAAGAAATTTTCAGAGATTTTTGGGGAAATTTTTCCCACCAAGGAGTCCTTTCCAGAAGCCTCTCAACCCGGCTATTAGATACAAAATTCCACGAATTCGCCTTGCTCAGTTTCATCCCGAATGATCAGAAAGTTAAAAAAATATCTCATTTCGAATAGTAAATATTTTTGTGTATCTTCATGTGCATTGTTCTATTCGTTCCAAATAAAAAACTTCAAAATTCTTTTCGAAAGGCATTGAAATCTAAGAATTTAGAAGAATTTTAACTCACGATTTCTCATAATAAACACCGGAATGGAGTGCGAGATTACCGAAAATGAGACGTTTAGAAAAATACTCTGTCTCGTAGTACATAATGAAATGAAAAATGGAGAGAGCGGTGTGATCAAGAGCTACATAAAACACGTACCGAAGTCCAGATATGGGCAGGGTAATCAAGAGTCGTGGATTGCATTACACAGGACACATGGTTTGAATGAGAAATGAAAGGACAGTTTTTATAGGTTTTTTTATCGTAAATAAATCTAACGAAAAAAGAGTTTCGGGTACAGCAAAGAACGAGGGACAAAACGGTGTTAGAAATTTAGTGATCAATCCTGGTGGATGCAGTAAAACAACGCCATGTAAAAACACTGGATATAAATATGTTTGAAGTTCGAAACGTTTATTGAAACGAATTAGTGATCAAATAACGAGATACTCAGTTTTTCAGGGAGGAAAAATACATGTAAACGTACCGTTTTTAAAGAATTTATCACGAAAAATTGGCAGAGGATCCGGTAATGAAACAACACACATCTTGAAATCAACGTTTCGAACTATCTTTATAATTTTGTTGAGACAAAAATATTTAAAAATGGCGGAGGAGCTACAGCTGCTAAAAATTGATTCCTCGTTTTTGCACCGTGCAGCCTACAGGCCTCAATTTCTTTCTAAAGTTTAAAAATCAAAATTCTATCGTTAGAATATGTTGAAACGTACAACTTGACAAAGTCAAAACAAATGAAAATGAAAAATTGAAAATTTAGAAGCGTTTGAAAAAAAAACACACACACTTTTGTTTTTAATTTAAACATTGAAAAAAGCAATCTAAACAGATTTTATTTTTTGTTTTTCTCTCCATCAAGTTGTGCGCTGTGGTAATTTTAGTTTTTCGACTTTAGATAAAAATTGAGACCTGTGCACGGAGAAAAAAGTCTTGCTGGCATAACAAGCAGGTCTGTTACTATAGCGCCTTCAAAAAAAACTAGCTGAAAGAGCAAGAAAAATGATTGACACAACTACATTTTTTTGCTGACATAAACAAATTTCTTGATAGAACTGACGTCTTAGCTGTTGGAGTGAATATTTTTGCAAGGACAACAAATTTCTTTGTAGGCGCTATAGTAGCAAACCATTTTTTCTCCGTGTGGGCTGCACGGCGCAAAAACGATGTACCAACTCGTAGCTCCCGCCATTGTAATAAATTGTGATAAATTCTCAAAAAAAAGGTATATTTACTTGTATTTTCCTCGTTAAGAGGATACTAGCGGCATGGCAGCAGCCAAAATGTTTCTTTCAAATTATTCGAAAGTGATGCAATAAAACCAACCAATTTTCATTTACCTACACTGAGAAAACAGATATCTTGAAAAATACCATAATTGATGGATTTTCAGCGCTGGTCTGACCCGAGTCGGAATATTCACTTGCATGAATCTCTAAAAGGACCATAATTTCTTGGAATTTTTGAAATAAGTATGGTACCTTCCGTATAAAAGTCCAAGACATTATGGTACTTTTAGAGGTTTTTTCAGGTAAATATTTAGACTCGGTCAGACCAGCGCAGAAAATCCATAAATTATGGTACTTTTTAAGATACCTTTTTCTCCGTGTACCTGGTATATGTGTCAATATAGGTCTCTAAATCAAAATTATTAAATTTTATTGTAAAACTTGAAAATAATTTGAAAGAACCATTTTGGCTGCTGCCACGCCGCTAGTATTCCCTTAAAGACTGAGAATCTTTCAATGCATTGTTTAAACGATGTTTCCAGTTTCAAGGGGTCAATTTGAGAAGATAAATAACGACATTTAATCAGATTTTGTACGTTTGGATTATCGTGTCGTTTTTCAAAACGATTCAAACTTCAACAACATAGATATCACCATATCTAAACCAGACATAATTTATGTGTGGAAATGAGCTCACAAAAACTATATACGCTCGAAGAACTTATTTGATAAAAGTGAGTCGTTTCAGATATATAGTTTTTGTGAGCCCATGTTAGATATGTTTATAACTAGTTTTTTTTACATGAGACTTGAGGATAAAAACGTCTGCCTCATGAATGGTTCCGAGGAATTAAATAAATCTATGATTATTTATCATTGAAATAATTCAACAACATTCATTTCATTGTAAGAATATTTGAAATTGAAGAATCAAAATGTTTGTACATCCTATCATTTTACAAATACGTACCCCCCCCCCCCCCCCTCCAATCACTTGATTCGATATCACTGCTATTATCTGCATCAATAATCATTGTTTCGATCGATTTTGATTATGGGGACGAAGGTGAAATATTTGTGATCCATTGAAAATGATTGAAGGTTTTGAGATCTAAGATTTGGATAAAGAAAATTCTTCCCGTTTTAGGATAATAAATTCATTAAGTTCAGTAAATCGATTTATTTCGTTGATAAACATTTATTGTATAATAGATAACACGTCGATTCGTCGCGGATTTTCAGTCTATCCAAATGTTCGCTGTTTTTATCGTATATCTTATCATTGTTATATTTTTAAAATGATTTCAACGGAATTAAGATCCATCAGTAATTCATCATTTTTTTCATTCTATTGAACCGTCACTCGTCATCATCATTAATTTCTAATCTCTTCGATATGTATTCCAAAAAAGTTCTTCTAAAATTCTTCGAAATTGTCGATAGTTCGAGTGATGATCGTTTGATCAAACTTTTCGAGACGGTTTGACAGAGTCTTAATGATGTCTCGCAAGTAACGATCTAAAAGCAAGAATAAATATTCAAAATAAATTTTCTCATCTCAAAAAATCCTTTCTCTGAGTTTATACTATATATAAGCGTATATACCAAGTTTATCCATGAAATCCACACACAGTTCTATGTTACGCAACAATTGTTTACAAAAATGAAAACAATAAAACAGAATTGACAACCATATTGCGATAATATTAACATACAAATAGCGTTACTGAAAATACGTAATGTGAATAGAATACATTTAATGAGTAGAATGATCCTTACAACGGACGACGTGTTCTTAGAATTGTTTATTATGACTCACACGTTTTATTTTGATATTGAAAACAGATACATCACGTATCTATCCTTTTCGCGGTTTTAGTCTACTTAACAATTTTTTTATACTCTTCACCGTTGAAACGATTATGTGAGAAAATCAGAACCCTTTCTCTCTATCGTTTAAATAATCTCTTTTTCGACCATACATCATGCTTTGATGAATAAATAATTATTCTTCGATCGTAAAAAAGTAATGTTGTGAAAGTTTTAGGTGATAAAATCAAGTATTCATCATCCGTTGCTCTAAATCCTTCATACGAGAGTAGTATTTCTTGAGATGTGTTTTTATGAACAATTCAATTAACTTGATTTCAGAAGAATTTTAACTGCTGGCTCGTTCAAAACATACAACGAACCCATAGCGATTGAGGTTAAAAGAATTTTGATTATTCACTGTTCGAAAAAAAACATCGATTTCAACCAGAAAGATATATACAGATGTAAAGAGATATATATTTGTATATATATTTCTAATTATGCACTTCAAATGATACGACTAAATCACCCGCAGGCCCATGCTCGATCCTTCCATCTTTTTCCGATTCTCACTTTGTTCGTCTTATCTCCAAAAGGAGTGCCTTTCACGCTTGATTACTTGAGCGTGCACCGTCTCGTTTCAAGAACCATGCTTTTTTCTCACCTCAAACCACCTTCTATTTCCTTCCTCGGTTCATGCAAAGTGTAACAACGTTCGAACAATTTGATACTTTGTTTCCTCAACGGTTATTCCTTATTTCTAATCCTTCGAGAATTATACTAGACGCGACGAATCTAGTTCTCACGATCGTGCTATTGAAAATTTATTCTCGAATGGATGAAAACTGAAGAAGAAGTGGTGTACATTCGAGTGCGGTAAAGGTCATTCACTTGGCGTACGATGTTTATTTAACTTCGGTAAATATTTTTCACTTGAAAATCTGCGGTAGAATATTTCGAAACGATCTTTCCAGGGAGGGCTTCACCCTCCGTTTATGACGCGATAGGAAGCGCACCGTTCTTATTTACTCTCCATGAAATTGAACGATTGAACAAAGAAACGAAGCCGGCGTTTAGCTTTTGACGCTCTATGCAACCGCAAGCATTGTATGTCATTTGACATTTATAAAACGAATGTTGATTCGAGGGATAATTTGTTCAAATTGCGTACCTCCAAAGAGGTTGTACTATCCAACCAGGAATTAACAACAGGCACAGTACTGCACCAGTACTGCTAGCCAAGACTGGCAGGGTACTGGCATTTTTCTGGGATGATAACGCTTCTCTGTACTAGAGACTAGAG
Organism: Gonatopus flavifemur; assembly: GCA_018340375.1. Classification (NCBI taxonomy): domain Eukaryota; kingdom Metazoa; phylum Arthropoda; class Insecta; order Hymenoptera; family Dryinidae; genus Gonatopus; species Gonatopus flavifemur. The sequence goes on from JAFFJZ010000001.1 coordinate 55,287,995, forward strand.
ATTGAGTAATGATACTATTATTCGCAATCAGTGCAGTGCCTGTATTGGATCAGTACTTGGCCGGCATTAAGCTCTGAGTACAGGTTCATCAGTACAGGCATAATACTGCATGGAGAAAAAAATATGATAACCATCTTCATACAAATATAGTAATCGGAGGATATGATCCATTATATGACGATCAATGAACAGTGACTATATTCCCATACAGGGTTCCTCAATTGACCCAATAATGGCACGTTACTGGACCACAAACGACTTTATTCGCCCATTAATGGCTTATCAATGGTGAATTGCTGGATGATAACGTGGGTCCAGTAATGGCAATAAATAATGGGCCATGTATAAAATTATTGATTGGCCCAGTAATGGGGCTAAATGATCCCGATTTATGGTCAGAAATTTCGGGATAATGTTCGAATGTCAGCTATCAATGGCAAATTACTGGGGCATAATAATAATGAAATCCAATGGTGATATGACTGCGTTCCATAATAATCGATTCAGTATTAGTTCAAATGAGTGGTTAAGTGTGACCCAAAACACGTTTTTGTTTTAGGGAAATTTGTTATTCCAGTTTTCACAAAATCAGGAATGGATGTTTTTTTTCTCTAAATAGATTTGCATGCCCGATATTTCCACAATCTCAAATGTAAAATTATACGAGTCAAAAGCACTCTCGATGAATCAGTTGAATTCAGTTGCTTATTCTTCCAAATTGTTTGTTATTCACATGAGAAAGTAATTGATAATCTATATAAATGAGAATTCATTTGGATCATGTGGAACGTATTTGATGAATGTGAATTATTTATTCAACGTAATAGAAATAAGGCCAAAACAAACTTTTTTCACGGGTGATTACGAATACAATACATTCAACTTTGGAATCCATTTCACTTAGTAATAGGCCATATTTCAGCCAGTAACGGGGAATCAATTGTTGGCCGTTTACTATAGCCGTACATCGGCTGATTATCGACTGTTTTCATTGCTGGTCTTCCTTATCAGCAAGTGATGGATGGGCCACAATTGTGCCAATGATGTGAATCCATTGTTGGCCATTCAATGGTAGCCATACATGGGCCTATTATTGGCTGTGTTCACATTATCGGGGTTTCCTGTATGGGTTTCTGCTAAACACTGATATAGATGTACAGTATTTGACGTCATAATGAATTATGTCTTTCGATTACTATACTTTGTCTGATAACCATTATTATATTCTTTTCTCAGTGTGTATTTCTATGTATCCAGTACTGATCCCGTACGTGTTGGCCAAGTGTTGAAGAACCAATACTGGCACTGTACTGCACCTGTTGTCAACATTGGCATAATTCAGATTTTTCTGATTGGGTACGGGAAGTGCGCTTAATTTGCACCATTGCTCAAATTGCACCACTAATGTATTGGTAAAACGAAAACGCGCACAATCCTTTACGCAAGTGAAACATGAACTTAAACTCCAATTCAATCATCTCACCGAGTTTTAATTTGCTCGTGCGTGTCTTACATTAGTTACAGCAAATTCTGTGAATTCGTCTTATTTTTGGTTGATTTCCTGTGTTGATAAAACGTTGAGTTTACATTCCTTTATACGGCAAGTAAAACTGTAAGTATAAAGTCTCAAAGTGGCAAATCTGAGTAATAAAATGGCCTATCGTTCGATTCGATACATTCCCCTGCATTCAAAATAATCTGAAGGCGTATCTAGGGGTGTTAAGTGTAAATGATGCAATTTAGGCAAACATTGTACATTATTCATTTATTTAATATCAGGTACACTTTCTATTTCCTCCCAATCTCATCATGGAGATAAGATTGTATAAGTCAAGAGGAATTTTGTGGGCATGCGATTTTTATTCCATCAATTTTCTATACCAAGAGATGGAGGCAAGTTCTTGAGTGGTTTAATATTGGCACACTTACCCTATTATCGTTATCAATCCTACACTGAGAGCCCAATTTTTTAGATTGGAAGAAATTTTTCTTTGTCCTCATTCCAATAAATATTTTGTTCGATCAAAAAAACCTCAATTGGAAGGAAAAAGTTTTCATCAAACTGAAACAAAGAATTTTCAAATTTGAACAAAAATATATTCCTGCTTAAATTTGAAAAAAGTTACTCCAATCCAATCAAAAAGTTTTTCATTGAAATGAATTATTTTTCCCACTGAAAACAAGATTTACCAGAATGAGGGCAAAGAAATTTTCTTCCAATCTAAGAAATTGGGTTCTCAGTGTAATATTTGTATTTTGAAAATTATAGCCCAAATAAGAATGGATTGTTGATTCTAGGGTGGTGCAACGCAGCTCAAGATTGGGCAATCGGCGTTAAATCAAATTCTAGTTTAGTAGAATATATATTCTATTGTCAGCGTTGGCAAATGTAAAACATTTTTGAGTAGGGGTAATTCCAAATAAATATTTCTTCGACAAAAATGAATATTTTGTCAATTCAAAAAATTGGTTCGAAAAATTCTGTACTCTTTCTTTCAAACAACACATTTGTTCAGAAGCATTAAATCGTTACAATACCGCCCTTTTAACCCTTCAACCTCAAGAAACATGAAAAATGTTCCTTACCCCGAGAGAAAAATTAGTTTAATCCTAACAACATATTTTCTTGGTCTGAGAATATCAATTTTCTTCTTATCTGAAGAAGATACATACTTGGGGTGAGAAAATTTTCTTCATATCACGTTTTATAGCTGCAAATTGAGTAAATCTTTTCTTCGTTTGAAGAAAATTTTCTTAATTCAAGGAAATATCGGATTGGACTCGGTCAATCTAATATTTTCTTTGTTTAAGAATTTTGTTCTCTCAGTGTATTAGACAATCGAACTTTTATTCAATCTTTCGTTCACTCCATCAGACAATCCTCAGATTGTTTTCGAAAGAATTCGAAAAGAAATTCACATTAAATTCGATTTCTCATGTCAGCTTAATTATCCTTCTTGATTCAACTAATCGTCCCCGTTAGTTTCCCATGTTACAGTGCCCTGACAAAATACATAAATAAGAAGAAATGGTGAAGGATTTTTCTCGGTTTCCTGTCATTATCCATAAATTCTCTACATAGGAGTACCAAAGTCCCTGATCTCGTGTAATGTTACAAAAGAACCGCAATGTACTGCAAAGAACATTGTACGTGTCTCCGTTGGGTACAAGAATTTAAAATCAGTGTCAGGAAGTCGTTATCTGTTCCTCGAGTCCGGAATTCCTCATTTCACTTAGCGATTCCGAACTACAGTAACAATGATCGAATAAATCTATTCGCTCGATTCGATGTATCGTCAATATAAATATATTTTTGTAAGATAAGAAGAATTTGAAATCAAGTTGTACTCGATTGATTTTTCACTGATCTTGATGAGTTATTATATGTATTATCGAAATACCCTTGGTCGAGCAATCTTCGAGAGGCGAGAATTTCTGGTAACTAAAGAGATAAAGTCCAGAATTTATGATTAGAGTTATCGGAAAATGCGTGTGGATAAAGTTCGTAGATGAGATTATCATATTGATGAGATTATGAAATTGATGTTTGGCAAGAAAAATTCAATATTTTCAGGCTCAATTCTGGTTTGTTCCCCAACCAAAGAGTCAAACGTCGAAAAAAATCATTTATTTGACCGAAATAACTGAAGTTAGTTGTAAAAATTAGTTCCGAGTAATGAAAGCTGTAGTAAAGGCAACTTCAAATTAGTAACAGCAACTAAAGTCAGAGAAATTAAAGTTGAATTTAGTTGAGCCACCGCCTGTTTTAGTTATCCAAGTATCAAGAACTGTATCTAGTTGCTGGAACTAATTTGGAGTAAGGGTAACTGATTATTTTTTTCAGTGAATCTCATTCCAACGATTTTAGAAAATGGGCGTTAATTGAATCAAGTTTTATTGAAATCATTCCACTGGAATGTTCTCTGTACATCAATAAAAGAAGTATAAAGTGTATGAGATTTTACATTCATTCGATGGATCGATAACAACATGAAAGACTTATCCCATTCGCTTTTGAGTTCAAAGATTTCTTGAAATCTACTTGACATTTCTAAGCTACTGAACGTCATAAGGGAGTAAATTTGTATGAAAATAGATATAAAAGTGCACGTGTTGGTGGCCCCCTAAAGCGTTGTGACTTCACGTTGGCACGTGCCAACGGCCTCTGTCTTAACCAGTTGGTAGAAACAGCAAAACCGGCTATTAGTTACCTCTTTTTTGTGCACAGAAAGAAATCAGGGGAAAAAGAAAGAATTTTGAAGGGTTGTACGATGCGTGCGTCTAATATTTAACGGGTGGCCCATGATTCGAGTTTATCCTGTAGAATGGCAAAATTATCGATACTTCGGATAAAATTCTATATAAACTCGACAAATTTTCCATAAAAAATATAGATATTGTCAAATATCGCCTATCATTACTTTGGACGAAAGTGAACAACTTTTGCTTTCGACCCGGGTCGGAAAATTTGAACGGTTTTTGTCCTCATATTGAATTTTTATCCTGATTTTATTCTGATTGTTGAATAATGCGGATAAAAACAATATTTTTTCATCATTTTAGTCTGAATTTCTCCTCCAACTGATGAAAGTGATTGAGGAAAAATTTAGAATAAAATTTTTCGACTGGGGGAGATATGAACATTTGAATGACATGAATTCAAAGATTTCAAAAAACAAGCTTCAAGCTGTGAAAGGCGGATTTTCAGGAGAAGAATTGAATTATTCTGGCAATCGATCTTCGTTCTAGAGTCATAATGATTTGAAATTTTGAATTCTGACGAGCTGGAATTTAAAAAATTTCAAATTGCCATAATTTCAAAACGAAGAATATTTGGATAACTCGATTTGTCTTCTGAAAATTCGTTGTGTTTTTTTTTTGTTTCCAATTTAAGAAATGACAAAGCTGAAACTAACAGACATAAACTAGCAAATCGCGTTTATAAACTGAGCTGATGTAAGTTTGAATTTTCTGAAAATATATATTTTCAGAGATTATGATTCAAAAATCTCATTGGTGCAGGTTTCATCATTTTACGACAATTCTACGACGAGCCAGAGTCAAAGTCTGCAGGTTCAAATCTGCTAAGTTTAGCTTTATTAGAAAATTATGTCGAATTGAAAGATGCAAATCATATTGTTTTTGAGATAGTTAAATTTTTTGAAAAATTAAAAAATGTGCCCATCTCGAAAGTTTTGTCATAGAAAAAAAGTCGTTTGTTGTCGTCTGCGGTAATGATCGGCGGTATTCCACGATATCCATATTTTGTATACGCTTTGTACGAAGTTACGCGGAGAACTTACTAGTTTCCAGTTTTTTTGTAATGGAGTGTTATGAAACTCATGAATTCATCTAATTGCATGCATCAGTGCACAATAAGATGCTTTTTTTCGAGGGAAATAAGTTTCCGAATATATTTCAATGAACGTAAAATCAATTTTCTTCAACGTCAATGACGATAAAATGTATCTAAAATTCATGAACGTGAGCAAAATTTGCTCATCCACTTGAATGAATTTATCTCTTCCGTTAATCTCTCACTATAAAAAATTTATAAAAATGATTGATCAATTTGTGCCTATCGAATAGATAAGCTTCTTATCACCAACAATATTAAATATTCGAGAAAACACTAATACCATGTTAGATTATGAATCATACCGATCGATATTTGACGATAAAGCCTACGTACACTGTGAAAAAATAATCGGGATTCTAATCATTGAATCTGATTTCCAACGGGCACCCCACACTGCACTATAAAAAATTTCTATGGGAAAATTCACATAAATGTTCGAAAGTAATTAACAAATACATACGTTAGGAATTTTCCGTATTTTACTGGAAATTTATTGAAAAATGATAATGAAAATCCCATATAGTTTGGAATTTTCAGTTGAATTTATGGGAAATTTCATATACGTTTATCGGAATTTTCCGGTTGCTGCGCAGAGGAAGAAAAGTATGAGAGAAAAAAACTGTAGCTAAGAATCAGCTCAAATACAGTTTTGAGTCACAGCAATTCACATAGTTATTTCAATGGAACATTTGGCCGCTGAAACTACAAAAATGTACTTGGGCTCGTTTTCGGGTACTGTTTTCTTCCAGTGTGTCATTGAAATTGGACAAAAGTCTGATTGAATCGTATTTGATAATTTGTGAATGAGATTTAGCGAGATTGGATATACTTTCTCAATAAAAACCGTATTGGAATGATAACAGATTTTGGTTCCATAATACATGTGATAACAATCGTCGTGTAAGTTGTATCTTATTATGTCAGACACGTACTACAACGCGATGTGTTCTATAATAATGTTTGATGGTGTGAATGAACTTCTCAGTCACTTTCAGAGCGTTTAATATCAAAGACAAAACGCCGGGTAACAAAGAAAGGAACATGTCTTCGCACTCGGAAATCAATTCTTCACTGAGAACCCAATTTCTTAAACTTGAAGACAATTTCTTTGCCCTTATTCTGATAAATCTTCATTGAGAGAAAAGTACCTAGTTGGGACAACTAAATGTTAGTTGCCACAGATAGATTTTTATTTACGCTAGCTAGACTCTAGTTGGGATAAATAAAAGTCTAGCTGTCTGGAATATGAATAAAGTGGTTCATTCAATGGTAACAAAGAATTTAATTGTGATAAATAAAATTCAGCTGGCACAACTAAATTTTTATTTACAGTGACTAAATCTTGTAACTGTCGAATATTCGAGTAGAACATTTCTCTGAGTGTTGTTTTCGATGGAAAAATTTTTCATTAAATCGAAATCACATTCTTCGAATTCAGCAAGGATGATATTTCTGTTTCAATTTCGAGAATTTTTCGTTTCAATCTGATGGAAAATTTTTCCATTTGACTGAATTTTTTTCCTATTGAAGAGAAGATTTATTAGAATGAAGGCAAAGAAAAGTTTCTTTCAGTCTAAGAAATTGGAGTGTCAGTGTTCGATGCCAATTGTAGGGCAGTTTTGTAATTCTTGAGATTTAACCAAAATATGTTTGTGAACAATCCCTAGTAGAAATTTGACAGGAAATTCCCTATTAGAAGCATGGCCCTCGTAAGACTGCAATAGGGAACTCCTAATTAAGGAAAACTTTTAATTACTTTATCAGGTCCTGACATGGCATCCTGTTTAGGACCTTACAACAATGTAACGCAAGGTTGTTGACAGGTCCCAGTCAGATTTTCCCTTTCAGTAACTCAGACATGGTATTCCTATCAGAACCTGATCAGGATTGCCTTGCCTCATCCGTATTTCAATCATGTGATAGCCGACAGGACAGCCGAATCAGGAATCGAATTTTCACAGGACTCATTAGAAATTTACCTGTCTTTTTTAAATGTTCAACTGAGGTCTATTTGGATTATCAGTAGAATGTCTTCTGTTGGGGGAGTTTCAAAAAATTTTATGAAAAGCGAATTCCATGAAAATTAAATTGAATGTTAGAATATAGCTTAGATGAGGTGGTGATTGGGAATTCCGCTACCACCCGGATCAGGTCCTGAGTGGAAAATCAATTACTATCCTGATCAGATTCTGATTGGGAAACGTTTGGTTTTCCTGATCAGTACCTTGTCTTTTCCCTGCGTTACATTTTTGTCAGGGCCTTATCAGATACTCAAGTCAGGCTCTGAACAGAAATCATACATGCCTGATCTGGACCTGATGTTTTCCATATCAAAATTTCTACTAGAGATGATGCCAGTGCAATAAATTAAGTAAATTACAATTAATTACTTCTGCTATATCAAAAAGCTATTATTGATCTGAAACCAGTGATTTATGGTGGATTTACTGGAATTCCCCGATATGAACAATGGTAAAAAAGCCAACATGTAAATTACCTAGTATTTTACTCATTGTGGGCTAAGCGAATTACCTCAAGTAATTTACCGCGCCATCACTGATGTTGATATTCAGATGAACGCCATTCATAAACATCAATATGCGATACTCAGTCAAACTCTTTTTTATACATAACGAGAAAATTTAATTTAATTCTCTAATAACTGCCCCCGGAAATTATCGTACAATTCATTACAAAGTATTCGAGAATTTTCAAAATGCGAGTATAGCATACGTCATTCAGTTTACAAAGGAAACGGTACGAAAACTCGACACATTTCTGTGATTTGCTTTGTTTCCTTTGTGGTTCGAAATCCATGTCCCACGCAGTAAAAAGACGTTAAACCGGGCTGAGGATGTGCGTGGGATGTTCTAGTATTCTCATGGCGTGGAGGTTGCGTACGAAATTTGATTGAGCAATGTATCATTCCTTCAAAAAGAAAATATAGCTGAAGCAAAAAAATTCCATCGTTCCACGACATGAACTTCGAATAATTTCTTCATATATAATATCCTTGGAAAATACCACTCAGTGGAATTAACTTGTGACCCATCAACGTTTAGAAGTTCGACAAATTTTTTCAATGCTCGAGCATCTCAATTATCTACAAAATTGCATCCAATTTGACTAAAAGTTGGGTATTGGACTATTTTTGAATATATCCTCCCAAAATTCATCGTTAAAATTGAACTTCCAGAATTTCACGGTCTCAAAATCGATTCCCGTGATTCTGAAATTAAGAGGTACAGAAAAATCACAAATTGTTTCATATAAACCCATATTTTTCATAGACGGAAAAAAATAATAAATGCTTGTAGAAACTATTCACGTAATGAATTCTCAAATGTCTGCACTGAAAAAAAAGTATTTCAAATTGATTTCAATCAAATGAGGTTTGTTAGCTATTACCAAATTTTATTTGATCCAAAGATGGTTCGTTTTTAATCAATGAGCCTTCCTTGTCAAGAACAAACTCTTCTCTCAGTGTATGAAAAGTGATTACTGCAACTATAAGTGCAACCAAAAAGTGCAACTATGTCGTGTTAATTGAATCCAACTAACGTGTTACACGGAGAAAAATACAAGTCGAAAATGTAGTAGTCTTTAATCAAAATTGGAGAATATTTCTTTAAATGCATAATGGAGATAGAACGGTTCACATTTTTGTGGAATTGTATTCGAAAAACAATGAAAAATTATCAATACTTAATAAAAAATAGAAAAACATATGAAGTTTTCAAAAGTCGCGCATGAAATTTCACAAAAACAATATCAACATTTCAATATTCTACTATTCACTTTGTGAAATTTCATACGCGACTTTTGGAAAGTTCATATGTTTCTCTATTTTTTAAGTGGACCGTTTTATCTTTATTATGCATTTAAGAACAACTCTCAGGTTTTAGGAAATATTTTCCAATTTTTATCAAAGATTACTATATTTTCGACCTGCATTTTTCTCCGTGTATGTGTCCCAAGTACCAAGCACCCATGTGTGTATGGACCAATGGCCCAATGATGGACCAAGCCTGGCACAAGACCTGCCGAGACTTGTCTTGAACAATTTACCAAACTTGGCCCAGGCTTGGGAATGATAAGATCAGGACAAGCTTTGGCGAGTGGTTTCGCCAGGCCCGGTCCAATTCATTTACCAAGCATCAACCAATGCTTCTTTGATCGCAGATATGGATGAAGAAAGTAATTGATTCATATTTCAGTTCATGACTTTCTCCCTCAGCATACCGTACATGAATTATCTTAAAACCATAGAAAAAATGTGACAAGACTGGGAGAAGCTTGTATGATCATTGGAAAATTTGCGTTCTTTGATACTTCAATCAATTTTGATTCCATTATATTCTTGAATTATGCTCAAACTAAACCATAGTATGCAGGATTAATTATGACAGGAAGATCGGGCCAGCCCTGGCCCGATGGTTATCCCCAAGTCGTCAGCCATTGTAAATTCAAAATTCAGTCAATATTTAAAAACATTGTGCCATTCATGTGAGCAATATTGGCACAATTGTTCTCAACAGTACAGTAGCGCTCAAATCAATTGGAACACTAGGGAAATTACTACAATTTCTACATGTCACACAGTTTATTAACCGAAAAAGCTACAAACAGTATCCTAATAAATAATATGTCCTCCTTTGTTCTTGAAAACCCGGGTAGCAGTGGTGCCAACTGTCGTACAGCGGAAAGATTCATCTGGTGTTCCCATTAATTTGAGCGCTACTGTACCAAATGTAGTGACCATTTTAAAAATATTAACAAATGTACCATGACCGACTATCCATTGGGAACAACGGGACAATCATGGAACAATATTGGGCCAATTGTTCTTCACGAAGGTTTGTTTCTGACACATGTGCCAACCTTGGGACCAGCTTGGGTTTTTTTCAGTCTTGGTAATACCTGCATGGGTGATTAATTGTCATCATCACTTCTCGAAAATGGTTTAAAGTCTATTACGTAAGCAGTCGCTGCAAGTATTATGTTTCCCTTGTACGGAAAAAAAAGTGTCAGAGACTGAATTTGCCGTAACAAAAGAACTAGTCAAAACTGAACAACAATTTCAATCAGGGATAGGATCGAAAATGTTACGAAATTTCAAAAGCGTACAATGAGAGGGTTTGAGACCTCTCCGTCTATTTTTTAGCACACTCTTTTTCTATCGACGTTGATTTAAAAGAGACGGAAAAACGTATATCCGTATATGGATATATTCTCCCAAAGGGGAAACGACAATTCCCTTTGTCTTATGAGAGAAGGAGTTATTTATTGTGAACGAATTTTCTTAATTTACCAACATCTTTCGGTCGTGTGATTTTAGCTTTGAATAAACGTCGAGTAAATCTGTAACTGATTGTATCTCCACAAATATATTGACACTTAGAATTTGCCGGAACGAAAAAGGAAAAAGAAACAAACAAAAATCATTTCTTTCTTCAAAATCTACAGAATACGTAGGTACGTGATTATTTGGTACACTTCACTTGAACGATGATTCATATTTTTCATAAACTAGCCAGTGTATTCTGCATTACGTGTCTGCGAGTATAATAAATATTGTATTTCAAGTCCTCACAATACATTAATGTCTCAGTGTTGTCAATTTACATGTAGAGTTCATCGTGACCTTAACATCGGGGACCTTGACTCGGATTCCATAATCATGGTGACGATACTCGCGCTTACGGTTAATGTTTATTTTATTTTTTTTTTGTTGTACTTGACCTTACACCGTGTACCAAACTATATAGTTTTCTGTGAGTCTTTTCTTTTCATTCGACAAATCGATGTGTACAAGAAATACAAATAATCCCATTGGAAAATAATGTGTTTTTTGTCACAGGAATGTCACTGAGATATCATGAAAAAAAAGAAAAAAAAACAAATTATCAAATGTATAACATCTCTGGTGTATTGTACAAGAGATTGTACAAATCAAATACTCGAGCAACATGGAATTTTGATCCCAAATAAGCGTGTGGAAGTTCAACGAACGTCTCTCGAATAAGACTCAAGGTATATGTTAATGTGGAATATTCAAGTAAAACCAGTCACTGTACCGCTTGGACCTGTTTCAGATCTCTGTATTTTATTCAACGCAATTTGAAGTCACGTATTCAGGAACGATTGAATCTTAAGTATCCAATATATCCACATTAATTATCGAGGAAATACATCTTAACTTGATTATACGTTGGGAAACTAATGCACCTACGTGTTTTGTTTCACAGATTAAAATGTCTGTTTGAGTCAATAAGGAATTGCATATACGCTAATTCGTGTCATCGAAAGGATGTATTTGATAATTTTATAATTTTTTACAACAAATCGTGATAAATTCTTAAAATAGATCGAATATTTCGTTATGTATGAAGGATATCATTGATATTGGAAAAGAACTGAAAGTTTATATTTGTTTCAGTTTTATTTTTATCTTGAATAATGTGTTCTACGGAATATTGGAATAATTGTTCTTTTCGCACCATCAATTCCATCAAGTGTTGAACATATATGGAAAGAATCGATGGTAACAGAATTTACTTATACATCATTGAGGAAATTATTCGATACACTAGCGAATTGACACCTACGCCAGAGGTAAATTTACATATACATGTACTGAAAAAAAAATTTCTTCCAATCGAATGAATATTTATTTGTCCTGTACCAAAGAAATATTTATTAGAACTAACAAAGTAATTTATTTGAATCAAATAAATGGTTATAATCATGCATTTGATTCGAATCAATTGTTTTGGTTTCAAAGAATATTTTGTGAATTCTAATAAATATTTATTTGGCTGGAAGAAATTTTTTTTCAGTGTGTAAATAATAATTTTTGTCAAAATTTTGAATAATTTCACATTGACGTGTAGAAATAATTCAAAGTTGCAAAACACGTGTTTCCGTCTGTTATGAAAATCTGAGTGCACCCAACTGCAGCTTGTAAAAGATTTTGCCAGGCTTCCCGCAATGCACTGAAAAAAATATTTGCAATATTTATTTGTAGAAATTGAATATCCAATTAGATGCAAAAACTCATTACTTGTGGCAAATAAATTATTTATTTGGTGCAAGCATTCCATTATTTGTTTCGATTGAATATTCCATTGATTCTAAGAAATATTTTATGGAGAGAGGACGAATGGACTGTTCATTTGGTTGGAAGACATTTTTTTCTCAGTGTGGGAACCCACGTTTTGAGCTTAGTTGAAACTCTATTGTAGCAATATTGCATGAAAATCTTGACTTGAATTTACTCCTCCAGTTTATGTCAAGATTTTTTCTAGGGACTAGTTCTATTCTAAAGCCATTGAAAATTGTTAACTCGGAAATACTTGTGTTGGCGACTGTCAAACGCGACACCATTGTAAGAAAAGAGAGGGAGGCTGTTGAAAACTCAGGTTCATCTATTCACCTATTCTTCCAGTTTCGGACGTAACACCGGCTAGCACGAGTTTCTGACTCAAGCTACCGCTAAGATCATTTCCATCAGGAGAGATCACCTACATTTGATCCCAGTCAGGTGCTTCGAGAAGTAAACCTGATTTCGGATAACCTTGTTAGGTTCCATGAGATATCTGGTCACCCGAATGAAGCTGAATCCAGCAGCCAATCGTCATAACTCTTTATACCCAATGTTGTGGAAGTTTGAATCGTTTATAGAAATGAAACAAAAATTCATCCTCACAAAATTTGATGAATCACCGTCATTTATCTTCTCGATTTGACTCCTTGGAACTGGAAATATCGTTTAAAGATGCAATGTAAAATTTTTTGATCTCCAACAGCTGAGTATTGTGTTATTCGAGTCAGGGCATATTATAAGGGTCAGTTCTTACCAAGAAGTTAGTTCTAAAAAAAAAACGATCAGTTCTGAAATGTAAAAACGGTTAGGTTTTAAAAAATTACCCATTTTTAAAATCTTTTTTTATATCGAGTATTCAATATTGCCTTGTCCTGAATGAGCCTCATATCAGGGGTATCTCAGGTTCAGGAGTAATATTCATCCTAAAAAAATAAATGTTGCTAAAGTTAGAATCGTTTATTAAAACGAATCAATAATCGAATAACGATATACTCAGACCCAACCGCAGTTGAAGATCCAAAATTTTGCAGCACATTCTTTGAACGATATTTTCAATCTCAAGGAGGTAATTCAATAACATAAATAACCATGATTTATCACATTCTGTGAGTTTGAATTTTCGTTTCGTTTTCGTGAATGATTCAAACTTCTACGATATAAGAATAAGACTTTACGCCAAAAGTAAAATGAAGGGAGTATCAAATAAGTCGAGAACTACTTGTCCAACAAATGTTTTCTTTTTTCAGAAATCGAGTGTTCCCCGTTTCGTTCAGTTCCTAAATTCCCTTAGAATATGCCCTGATTCAAGTATTGACTCGTTCCAATAAACGATCCAAACTTCAGCAACATTTATACAAGAGCGTTATCAAGTATTTTAGCGCTCCAAATTAATGTCGGAATGCTACCTCTGGTTGAAAAAATCCATAGAATCTGAACCATAGGTCGGAACATCAGATTTGGCAAGATTCAATCAGAATCACATTGAAAAAAAAAACACGAATCTGATTAAATCCCATTGAAAATGGTTGAATAGGATTTAGTCAGAACATTATGCAAGATTCAATCGGTTTGTTTAACCAGGGACTTGATCGTTTTCCGGGATAAACAGGGCTTTAACAACACTTAATAAAAAATAGTAACTTACGACTGTTAGTTTCGGTTTCATGTCACTTGACAGTTATCATTCTCAAAAGTAAGTAGAAATGATCGTCGTGTGTTGAGGTGAAGAGAAAATTGCTACTTACAGTATTTATGAGACTATCCCCCGATTACCACTTTTGTGAACATAAATATCACCATAAATCCCAACAGTTTTATTTCACATTTTCTTCATTTCCATCCTATATGGTAATTGATTAAAGTAATTATGAACCAAAAGCGATAACAGCATCAATATCCAATCCTGAAACCTGGAATGAAAGGAATTTATTACTTTGACATTGATCATTTGATCCGCTAAGAGCAAAAGCAAAAGTGACATACACTGTTAATTTGGAACAAAAGAGCAACCACAGCAATCACCGGGCAAAAACGAAACACTGAAAAGCTCGAGCAAAAACGAACCAGCGCATAAATACAGAATTGGGTTGTCACTTTTGCTCTTAGCGTATCATTTGTTTCCTAATGATCACGCTCTAGCATGAGTTAACTGGAATTTTTAGGGAAAATTAAACGGTATCGATGAACGTTTTGATGACAGGTATTGAAAAATCGATTGACAATCTCGTTGTACGATACACAGGTAGGATGTATAATGTAAGAGGAGATTGATAAGTTTTGTTGTAGTAGAAACTTTTTCTTGTTTCCTATTTTATCACATGTAACCATAATCATGATAAGACTGATAAACCATCGGATAAAGATCCAGTCTTGATTCGATCGTCGCCGGCGACAGTCTCTTTTGTTCTTCCGTGGAAAACGGGAGAGTATTGGATAATTTATCTTAATACGGGTGTTTTGCCATATACTACTTCATAGGCAAGATGGAGATACAAAATATCCCGCGGTGGGACGTTATCGAGGAATATTTGCAAGACTTTTCTAATTTTTTTAATATGGTGAGTGAAGATGATGAGTACATGTTTGAATAAACCGATTGGGATAATTAAAAAAGTATCAAAAGCCAAAATGATAGAAGAGGAACGTTTTAATCAATCGCGATACGATAAAAGGTTCTTGAAATCCATATCTCGAGCGACGTTTAACAGAAAATGTACGGTTACTATCGTAGCGTTGCTATCATGAAAATTCACTTTTATACTCCGATCTTATCGTGGTTCATATTTATTCGCGATACTTGTTGTGCGTAAGGACGGTCAAATAGATTCGGACTGAGCGGAAGGGAATGTGGAGAACAAGGAAAAAAACTCAGGCAGTTTCATGTTTTTAGAGATTAGATATAAAAATTATAAAAACTTTGTGCTATATTAAAAAGTAGAATTTGCAACGTTCACGAGTCGATAGGATTTTCAATAGTTGTATTGATTGAAATTTCACCAAATTTTTTCTACCAATGAGAACACAAATCCATAGAATATGCATGAGTGATAGTGCTTTTTCCGAAATCCAAATCATTCCCCGATATATCGTCAGTTTTGTCAGGAGCGTTTAAAAGTTTACCGTAACACTCAAAAGTAATTATACTTTTTTTCCTTGAAATACTCAAAATGAATACTCAAAATACTTATTGAAATGGAAGAAATCAATCAATGTTCTGTACCAGAAAAAGGTCTGAGTAGTTCTTTTATTTCATTTTATGGGTCATCTTTGAGGATTTAAATCTGATTCGATTCAACCAAGAAATCTGATTGTGATATTCAGAAACAGTGGTTGAAGCAAAAATTAACTACATTTTTCAGGTTAGAAAAACCAGATTGTTTTCTTGGTGTAATAACCAGAATATGCAGTTAATTTTCGCTTCAACCACTTTTTCTGGATATCACAATCACATTTCCTGGTGAATCGAACCAGATTTCAAGTCATTGCGGCCACGGATGTTTCAACAAGGTTGTTTTTCTATCAGTGTAGCAACTCTGGAGTTTACGACATCTCCTTAAGAGGATCCAAATTTCACAAACCGAGCATGTTTTTCTTTCACTAAATTACTGGAAACTGAATCCATAAAGAAAAATTGAAAATTTGAAGGATACTTCTTCGAGTAATTTGATTTGAAAAAATGTATCCAGATGAGTGGACACTTGCATACTTTTAAATAGATTGACCCAAAAAATCATATTCTAAAAATTAGAATCTACTCTAGAATATTAGCCTAGTACATCTTCCTCTCTTATTATGAGTGGAAATTCTTATACCCTGGTAAAAATGAAGCGTTGAAACACAACGAAAACGCAAGCGAAGAGTCATTTGAGCGTCACAAAGAGTCACCTAAGCGTAATTTAGGAGGGAATTGAAACATTTCACGTTTCATTTGTTTCAATATCCGCTTCCTCTACTTTTGGATTTTCCCCAGGGTAACGTTCAGAGAAACTCCCAGATTAATTTTCTAGAACTTGGAAGAGGATGTACTAGTTTCATATATGAGAGGAACACTGTTAGAAAAATTGTTAAATTCAATAATAATGATAAACTTTTCAAATTTCTCTCTGAAATGTACACCCAGAAAAAGAATTTACTTGAATATCAACCTACTAGACATTTCGTTACATCCAGTAAATTTTTCCTTCATTCAGGTAAATTTTATTTGAAATGACTGAAAATTTATTTGAATGAAATAAGCTTTTTATTTGATCCAACTGAAAACCTAGTAGGTTCATATTTAAATAGAAATTTAGTTGATTCAAACAAAATTGCGTCAATCCGAATAAATCCGGGTATAAAATTTTCTCGGTGTAACAATTGTTTATTAAATTTCACAAATATGTTGAGAAAAGAATTATAATATTTTATTATGAAATTTAATAAACTGTTTATGTGAAGGCAGATTTTTTCAACAGTGAATAATCTTAATTCTAGTATACGATTTTTCCAGTGTTTCGAAACGAACGATACCCAAATTAAAGAAACTTATCGAATCGAGGGAGTGCTCTGGTCAATCTTTCCACTAGAAAACTACTAGATCGTTTGAACCGTTTTTCGTCATTGATATATAATCAATTACACCAAACTTTGGATCAAAAGATTCAGAATTCATCAAACAATCCGGGTCTGGTCTGTTTGTTGTTGAACTAAATCGTTATAATTAATTAGAACGAAAATTCGTTATTAACCAATTCGAAACCTCCATTCAGTTTTTTTTTTTCATATTATAACTAATATAACTTGTGTACAATTATTTCGAAACCAGAGCCGGCTTCTCTGATTTATTCTGAATTTTTTGATCCGAATATTATTGTAATTAATTGAATATTAATAATTGGAAACAGTGGAAACGATCTAGTAGTTTTCTGGGGGAAAAATCGACCAAAGAACACCCTTAAACGAAAATCCAGTTCCACGGCATTCGATTATTTGTTGACAAGATTTAGCGAGATTTTGAATTGAATTTTGTAATAGAAAATGCATTGAACCTAGTTAAATCTCATGAATGACTTGACCGTGTTCTCGCAGATTTCATTCAATTTGATTTAATCAGAATGTATAGGTTCGTCCAACTATATATAGGCTGTCAACTATATATAAAACGCTGAGTGAAACCAGTTCAATTTTTCGTATGAAATATTTATATTATTGTAATTTGTGTCTTGAAAAAAGTTGAAAAGTTGTTTAGACATAATTTTCGGATGCAGTAAAAATATAATGCTCCTTGAATGCAGATCACGATACTTATTGCAGTCTAGAATAATAGATTAAATATCCGGAAGTAGGCTGCTTTTCGATTTATTGGATCTCTTATTTTCAATCCGGTTGAGTCATAAACCGGAGATACGTAACTAAGTACATTAAACAAGGCATGTACAGATATTATATTTCATTCAGGTATTAACCACTGATAACCAATATTTTCAAGGATGAACTTAAAATGAAAACAATTCCATCAGATCCATTTATATACAATACACTGAGAGAAATTAGTACAGTATTTTTTAATCGAGGAACGAATTAACGAATTAACTGAAAGACAAAATTATTCAACTATAGTTGAAATACCGGAAAGACCGGGTCTATTAATATTTAGAAAAATAACTATCAATTTAGGGAAAACGAGGATCGCTGAAAAATATTCGTAGTGAGTCTACTAAAAATTCGTAGTCAATGTATTAACAATTGATAATTTCACTGTGAAAAATACCAATGAAACTATCAACTGTTGATATTTTGACTAAGAATTTTCGGTAGACTCGCTACAAATATTTTTCAGCGATCCTATTTTTCCCTGAATTGACAGTCATTTTTCTAAACGTTGATAAATTCTTTCTGAATATTAATAGACCCGGTCTTCCCGTGTATAGTTGAAATATTGTAAAAACAAGATTGGTTTATTTGTTGATACATCATGATAGATTTACGTGAAATAAATATCTAATTCGCCATAATCAAATATACGTTTGTTAACTACAAATAAACTTTTCCCTCCGTGTGAGAATCCATCGAAAAAATCACGTCCCTGAATTACGTGTTCGAACATGAAACTTGTGGTTAATTGTTATATAAACAACGTTAAACAATCGCGATCAGCATTAAAAGTTGAATTGATCTGTTATCTCCCTATTTTAATCTATAAAATTGATGATGAGAACAACGTCAATCCATCCATTTCATTTTGTTTTCCCTTTATGGAGCTGAAATTAGCAGCCAATTCATGTAGTTTTTGATAGAATCATTTTATCAAGTATTCCAGTAGCAAAACCGCTTAGCTGAAAAACACTTAATCAATTTTTGATATGGAAAATATTCGAATCAAGTTCAATCAAAAGTTACAACAATCGATTGCTAGCTTTTAGCCGTTATTTTCAGTCTCATTTTCTCCTTTTATCCTACAAACCCTACCAGACTATAACCACATCCGTATAAGTATCGAAACTGGCGACTGCTTGCCGCCCTATGGATTTTATGGGCTTTTTACATCAGGGTCAAATGCCTGGCAGAGAACGTAGGAGAAAATTGTTGATCCTGCGACAAAATCCTTCCAAGACCTTCCTTCACTTCCTGTAATTCCATTGGAAATTCAACTACGCGATGAACTCTTAATCTCAGTTGAACTTAGCCAAATCGAAAATTTTTATCTGTGAATTGAAATTGTTAATCATTTCAGATGTCCCTCTCATACAAAATCTCGTTTAAGGACTATAAAATATTTGATTATCCCAGCAGGACTGGAGGAAAACTTGAGATAAACCGCATGTAGACAAAATGGTTTACTACTATAACGACTACGAAGAAATTTGTTGTCCTTGCAAAAATATTTACTCCAACAGCTAAGATGTTGGTCGCGTCAATCATTTTTCTTGCTCTTCGAGCTAAATTTTTTTGTAGGTGCTATAGTAACAGACCTGGTTGTTATGCCAGCAATACTTTTTTCTCAAGTTATGTTGCTGAAGTATGAATCGTTTATTGAAACGGATAACAAGTTCCCACACAACATTTCAGTTCTAAAAGATATCTCAAACCAAATTTAAGAAGTCTTATGCAACATGAAAAGATATCTTTGAGAGATCTAAAACAGTTCTTAATTCTAAAAAATTTCTATAATATGTCTAAAAGATATAATCTCGGAAGAAAAGTTTTAGATCTTCTACACTGACAAAAAAACAACCTTGTTGAAACACTTGTGGTCGCAATAACTTAAAATCTGGTTCGATTCAACCAGGAAATGTGATTATGATGTGCAGAAAAAGTGGTTGAAGCAAAAATTAACTACATTTTCCAGGTTAGGGAAACCAGATTCTTTTCTTGGTGTGATAACAAGAATATGTAGTTAATTTTGGCTTCAACCACTTTTTCTGCACATCATAATCACATTTCCTGGTGAATCGAATGTTTCAACCAGGTTGTTTTTCTGTCAGTGTAAAAGATATCTTTTAGATGTTTTTTAGAAGTAAGAACTGTTTTAGACATCTTGAGGATATCCTTGCATGTTGCATAAGACTTTTCAAACTTTTCTCAACAGTTCCTCATATCTTGAAGACCAAAAGTGCCGTGTGGGTTAATAACGGAATACTTAGCTGTTAAGGGCATCCCGTAGACCCTAGAGTTACTAGATCTCTCTACCCAAAATACCTGAAGAGGACTAAATAAAATGGGATAAAATAACAAGCCAGACCTTCGATTTGTATGGAACAATAAGGTTTCAAGTATTTTGGGTAGAGAGATCTAGTAACTTTTGGGTCTACGGAATGCTCTTAAAGACCTGAACTGTTGCTGTACATTCTTTAAATGATCTTTCCAGTTCCAAGGAGTTAATTCATCACAGTTTGAGAGTTTGAATTTTCATTTAATTTCAATAAACGATTCAAACTTCAACAACATCTCAAGTTCTCCTCTAGAACAGCCTTCCCTCATTAGAATGTCGGATAGATTCTGAACGAAAGGTCACTAAAATCGTATTAAAACAGGTTATTACAGTCCTCTCGAACCATTCACGTTTAGTAAAAGAGAATACAGTGAAAAGTAAAGCTTAACCTTCACCTGAGTATCAGCTTATTCCAAGATACAGCCAAAACTAGCCCTGTTTCAACAGAAAGTAAGTACTGGGAACAAATACCGACACGACCCTATAGTAGAAATTTGATCAGGTGTTCCCTACTTTTAATGAGGTCCAGATTAGGTTAGAATCCGGAAACCGTGAATAAGGAAAATCTTATTAGGCCCTTACAAGGGATTTATCTGATTTCCCTAATAGGATTCAAATAGGGTTGTAACGCAGGGGTACAATAGGGTTCGGATGAGATTTCCATAAAATCGAGCGAAATAGGGAAAGCCGTAACGAAACCTGATGAGGAGCTGGTAAGAAATCAGACATGCCTCGTCAGGCCCTGGTATTCTCCCATCCAAAATTTCTACTAGGGGATGGAAAAGATCAGTGATGAGCGATATTGAATGAAAGTATACATCAATTGTATGAAAAATATTGATATCGTCAAATATCGCCAATTCTTAGAAAAGACTGAGTTTTAGTGAAGTTTGTAAGTGAGATGCAGCCACATTCAGTCAGAATTTTTTACAGTGAAATATCCCTCCGGAATGAACTCATCGTATATTTCTTTCTAAATATGGTAGAGTGAAAATTCAATTCTTCCGAATTTAGAGAGTGAGTTGGGCTTTATTCATCTTTCAAAGAGAAATGACTGGTTTATTGAAATCACAAATTTGATATCAAAGGACATCGATGTTTCAATAATACACTTGAAACAAAACTACCTCGTAGTGGAATTAGTCAAGTTCCGTGGTAAAGAAGCTTTTCAATATTCCTTTCAGTACAAAATAGCACTGGATTCCCTGATTTTAAAATTTAAATGTGAGTCGTGAGTCGTACGTCACATCTCATATCGCACTTTTTTTACTCGAGATAGCGATTAACGATAACTCCTCATTTAAACATAGAATTCCAGTACAAAAACTATGCTCTCGTCCCTACAAAATTCACTATTTAATATATAATTTTACCCTGCTTCAAAAATCCGATTCAAACTTATCAACACTTGATCTCATTCAAATCTAATCGGTTTGAATAGAAAATTTCTACTCAATGGGATATATATGATCAGTGAATTCGAATTTATTCATTTAACTTATATCTCATTGAGTAAAGATTTCTTATTCAAACCGATTAGATTTGAATAAGATCAAATAAGAAAATTCCCGGACCAAAATCTGATTCATGCTGATTGAGCAGTTGATACACAGTAAAAATTTTATATTAGATATTAGCATATTTATATAGTACTTTTAGAATATATTTGATTATGTCGCTATGAACCACAAGTATACGAGCATTCGCCATACTTTCTCTCGTCAGGATGAAGATAAATATGTTATAATTCAAAATATAGTTCTGAGCCTCATAATAAAGTATATCCCACGAGTATTATAAAAATATAGTAATCTTTAATATAAACTTTTCTCTGTGTAGGTTTGAATCGGATCTTTTAAGCTGGGAACTTCAACGACATCCAAAGCCATTGCTTTTGAACTTATCCTGAATTATTGTTCTTTGAGTGAAATTATGCAATCTTCTTTCTTTCATGTATTTCCCGATAATATGGAAGAATTCGATTTTGCTGTAAACCTACACTGTTAGAAATGTCTTGAAATTCAATATATATTTCATGTACGTTTATGAATAAAACTTCCAATTCTTAGTAATTGAAATGAGAATTCATTTACACGCAACTGAATTGTAAATCTTTGCTATATCATATCATACATTAATATATATTTTCGTAACTGAAATTTCAATAAATTTTTCAGTTACGTGAATAACTTTTGCTTTCATTACATGTAATTGGAAGTTCAATCGGAAATTTCCAAACAGTGTATTACATCTTTGAATAGAATGACTGATATTTGAATGAATTATCTTCGTGTTTTGTAGAGGATATCGTCTTTCGTTATTTTCACGCATTAAATCCATTACGAAATTCGTACGGTTGAAAGTAACTAATTCACATGAAATTTCAACATGAAAGATTTCATTCAAATACCAAATTAGGGAGGTTCCATTCTAACGTCTAAATTCTAAACATTCCGTTTGCTCTCGCGTATTCTCGTATAAGAATGGAATGCCCTTTATTTTCACGTGAGAATGGGCAAGTCTTATACGGATACCCTTGACTTTCACTCGAGAATGCTTTTTCCCATGTAAATATTCATGCGCTATACCGCCCGCTCCTTTACCCTCGATAGTCCCTTGAATCTGATACCAAGTTCCATAAATGACAAATGGAAGAATGTTTCATTGTAAGACTCCCGTGTATACTTGCCAAGTGCAAAGGAAGAAAAATTCTTTCTTTTTTTCTTGTTGTTGTTCCTGTTGTTGTTGATCAATCCTTCTTTTCCGAATCAAATTTCTCTGAATATTATTTAATTCCAATTCAATTGGATAATATAATTTATTTTCCACAAGACAGAACGTTTTCACGATGTTTGGGCTCACTGTTAATTTATTTTCCATAATAAAGCAAGACGTCTCAGACGGTTTACTCGGAATTTTATATGTTGTTTTTAAATGTTGCTGAAGTTTAAATCGTTTATTGAATCGAATTAATAATCGAATAACGAAATACTCTGATCCAGCCCCAGTTAAAGACCCAAAATCTCACAGCATATTCTTTAAACGATGTTTTCAATTTCAAGGAGTTAGTTTAACAAGATGAATAACGATGATTTATTAGATTTTGAAACATGTTTTCAATACAAATCCTGAGTGGACCGTTGGCGAGAGAAAATTTTCAGCTGTAATCATATTTGAATTGTATATTCACAATTCCACTTGTCTTTGAACACATAGCACACGCGATTAAACAATTATTCCATATCGTAAAATAACAGCGTAAACAAGGCAGTTTATAATATAAAATTCTCTCAGCATGAAAATTACAATCCGTGTGTTGGGATAAAATATGAAGATGCGTACGTAAAAGATTAAATAGAATTTTTATGTTTACATTGAACAATAATCACAAGGTAAATCATAAGCTTGGATCTCATTCGACCGTGTAACGCATCATAATTATACACATAAATTACTACATTTCCCTTTTATCGCGGTCTCGTAACGAGCGGTAGATCGATGGTTTACATTCGCATTACATTTTCAAATGAAATTGCATGTACATCATTATAAGAGAGTATTTTTGATGAATGGATTTTTCTCTCTTTCAGATTGACGAGAATAAAGATGGTTTCATCGATCTGGCGGAACTTCGTAACGCCTTGGACGTTTGCGGCTTTAAAATGCCCGGCTACAAGGTACGCCAGATGATCGAAGAATACGACGACAAGCAACGCTTTCAACACAAAGGAAGATTATCTTTCGATGAATTTGAAAAACTTTGTAAGGAACTCAAAGCCAACGAACTGGGATCCACCTTCAAACAGGTGGTTTCGAAAAAAGAGAATCTCGAGACGCTCGGTGGAATATCCGAGGCATCCAGCGAGGGTACGACACATTCCGTCAGACTGGAAGAACAATTGGCTTTCAGCGATTGGATAAATACAAATTTGGCTCATGATCCTGATCTCGCGCATCTGCTGCCCATCGATCCAGAGGGAAAAACTCTCTACGACAAAGTCAAAGATGGAATACTACTTTGGTAAGTTTGGAATTTTAGAAAAATTGATCAATTCAACTTTGATGCGTGGAGAAACAAATGTACCGTATTTAGAGAGAGTACACGGGAAAAAATTAGTGATCCAGATTTTCGTTGCCTAGTATGTCACTTTGGGACGAAGCACAAGTTCAAAAAGAATTCTTACACTGGATTTTAATGATTCGTTGACTCTTGCGATTATTTCGACGATCAAAATGGAAAGTGAATTCCATTGATGAAACAATGAACAAAGTCAACGATTTATTGAAATCTAGTGTACGAATTTTTTTCAAATTTGTGATATCCGTCCAAAAATGACATACTAGGCAACGAAAATTTGAATCACTCAGTTTTTCCGTGTACGTGAATTGATTTTCAATGAAAAACTTATTATAAATAAGTAAGTTCAGGAGCATATGTTCTAGAAATTTGAGAAGATGTTGTCTCAATTCTACGATTTTATCTCATTAAATGGATAATTCACATTCAAGATTAGGAATTTTATCAATTTATACTCTTCCCATTTTAATAAAACTGACAATAAACATGAAAATATCATGTAAATTCACCAAGATTGAGTGCTGAACTCGCAATCATTTGATAACATTAGCGCGTAGGTGTTTAGATAATACCAAGTTCATGGACAGGGAATGTACAGGGCAAATAATATTTTATACAGATGATTCGCTGCCTCCTACTAATTCTCCAGCTTAACGATTTTGATAGTCTCTAACAAATACGTAAATTAATTTTCAATTTGAAAAAGAAATAATTTCTGAATTTCAGTAAAATCATCAACCACTCCTGTCCGGATACGATCGACGAGCGAACGATCAACAAGAAAAATCTGACGTTATACAAGAAACATGAAAACTTGACCCTAGCATTGTCATCGGCCCAGGCGATCGGTTGTAATATCGTAAACATCGACGCCCACGATCTGATAAAAGGTTCACCTCATCTCGTTCTCGGTTTACTATGGCAAATCATTCGAATCGGTCTATTCAATCAAATCACCCTCGAAAACTGTCCCGGTTTGGCGACTCTGCTTCAAGACGACGAAAGAATCGAGGACCTCCTGAAACTTTCACCCGAAGCGATCCTGTTACGTTGGGTCAATCATCATTTGGAGAACGCGGGAATAGCGAGAAGATGCAACAACTTCCAATCCGACATAACGGATTCGGAAATATATACCTATCTGATCAAACAAATCGCTCCAAGTACGTCGGGAGTGACGCTGGAGGCTCTCATGGAACCAAATCACATGACCAGAGCGGAAATCATGTTACAGCAAGCAGCGAAATTAGGCTGTCGTAGTTTCGTTACGCCCAGCGACGTCGTCAATGGTATTTACAAATTGAACTTGGCCTTCGTCGCCAATATGTTCAATAATTATCCAGGCTTGGATAAACCGGAAAGTAATATCGAGGGTCTGGAATCTCTCGAGGAGACGCGAGAGGAAAAAACCTATAGGAATTGGATGAATTCGATGGGTGTAGTGCCTCACGTTAATTGGTTGTATTCGGATCTTGCCGACGGTCTCGTTATTTTTCAGCTTTACGATATCATAAAACCAGGGACCGTGAATTGGAACAAGGTGCACAAGAAATTCACGAAATTGAGAAAATTCATGGAAAAGTTGGAGAATTGTAATTACGCGGTCGAACTTGGGAAGCAAATGAATTTCTCGTTGGTAGGTATCGCGGGACAAGATCTCAACGACGGAAACGCTACCCTCACGCTCGCTTTGATTTGGCAACTCATGAGGTCGTATACGTTATCGATACTCACGTCCCTTGCCGGCACGCAAGGTAGTACGCTCGTTGAAAAAGAAATCGTACAATGGGTCAATTCGAAGCTACAAGCGGCTGGAAAGACCAGCAGTATCAAAGGATTCCAAGATTACGCCATATCCGATGGGAAGGTCGTGATCGATCTCATTGATGCCATCAAACCTGGCTCGGTTAATTATGATCTTGTCAAGGAAGGCGGTACCGAAGAGGTAAGAGGCTTATCTCCAGGATTTTATCTGTTTAACTAAGCCGTATCGCGACGATTATATACAAGTTTGGCTTGCAACTTTGTTGATTGTCATCAACCGTGTATAAGCATTTACTTTTCAAATCCTCAAAGTACTTCCGGGAATATGCTAAAAATTGATCGGATTTAGATAAGAATATGTAGAATGAAGAATCTAGAAAAAATCCAAAGTGTATACAGTAGATTACAGTTAAACAATTGGAATTTAAAAAGTGAAACTCTTTCCAAGGAGGGCGTTGAAACTCAACCGTGCAAGATTATTCTTCAGTTCATTGAACTTTCCTCCTCCGCCTTACATTGCTCAACTCGAGAACGTTATTCTATGGTAACCATTCTATAAATCCTGAATCGTGAATACTTATTGAATATCAATTGAAATTCTACGATAACTAAAAAAAATCGGAAGAAATTTGTCAAACGAGTAGCGGTAACCGGGGGAAAAATAAGTATATCGCAGCATATGATGAAACGATATATGTGTAAACAAGTGCAGAAGTGATACGAAATGCATTGTTGCTCGATGATAACGAATAACGATCGATGTTGAACATCATTAGTACGTGTAACGAGAGGTACAGATAATGATATGAAAAGAAAAACAAAATATTGAATGAGGATGAAGAAAACAATAAGGTGACTTTGAAGATGAAGGAAGTAGTAAATGCGTAGGGATTGTTAGATTCTTTTTATAAGAGTGAGCCGAGGGTGACGGAAATTTACATGAAAAGCGATATAATAAAACAGAAAAAAGTAGAGTGCAGGAACAAGTCAATGGGAGGGTAAAAGAGCAAATGCAAAAGGGGAAGGACGATGTTGAGATAGAACGAGGAAGAAGGGTTGACAAAGTATTATATCAAAGATGGGGTAACGTGCATGAGATCCACTCTTCTTTCAAGTGAACTGAAATTAAAGAAAATGATTTAAGAAGAAAAATACGATGGCAGATATTTGTTTGAAATTCTATCGAAACAATGAATTTTCAACAATTACAGCAAAAATTGATGTTGCCGAAGTTTGAATCGTTTATTAAAACTAATCAACAATCGGATAAAAAATTATATTCAACTATTAAGCCCAAAAATCTTGCGGTACATTATTCGAACGATGTTTCCAGCGGCAAAAAGTTGATTCGAGAAGATATGTAACGATGATTTATCAGATTTCGTGAGTTTTAATTTTCGTTTTGTTTCTATAAACGATTCAAGCTTCGAGAGCATAAAAATTTTGGATTTTTGGTTCTGTTAAGCAGGTAGAAATCATAAACGATAAAATAAATGAATCAACATATTTAATTTGCAGGCAAACTTGAACAACGCGAAGTACGCGATATCCTTGGCCCGAAAGTGTGGCGCGAGAGTTTACGCGCTCCCAGAAGACATAACCGAAGTGAAACCGAAGATGGTGATGACAGTATTCGCTTGTCTAATGGCGATGGATTACGTTCCGAATATGGATTCGTTGAAGCAGCAGAATAATATCAACAATGTGAACAACGGGCAACAGCAATAATACCGCGCTATATTTTTACTTGCGTGTGATTTTGTTTACATACACAAGAACTTTTTATCTTGTTTTGTTTGACATCACCGCTGCGTACCTCTTCCATAATAATTGTATATATTTATATACACATAAACACACACACATTTAGGTTAAGATAGTTTGATTTTTTTTCGTAAAAAAAAACTAGAGCCGTAGTCAACGCTATCCGAGAAAAAATATCTTCTCTTCCGAATCGTATATCTAATCGTGAAAAAATAAACGTGAAATCATTGTTATATTGATACATTTGAAAAATGTATCTCTTTGGAACGTTTGAGTTTATAGTTTTTTTCTAAATCAAAGTCTTTTTTCTTTTTGTTTTTTTTTCAAGATAAATGATAAATGTATACATTTATCGAAGTTCGATATCGTGGATTCATGAAAAATCATGTATGATCGAATTCTTAAATTATTGAATTTACACGCGAAAGCTAGATTTTTAAATGAATTTCTTTTTCCGTATACGTAACGAGTATCGATTTAGTTGATTGGAAATCCAAACTTTTATACATGCGTATTACCGTTCTGTCGTGTAAATTTAGATTTATAATAAATATACCCTACCATCTTTGTGTGCAATTTGTAACGACACGTTTAAATCGAGTATGAATAAACCCAAATGCGTTGTCGCTATACAATAGCGATCAACAATTTGATAAAAGAAGATAGATTTAATTAAAGAAGTAAGTTTTTTTCTTCGCGTATCTCTGATGTTGATTCGTATGAAAAATTCGTGTGAAAAGTATTCTGTGAATACTTGTGAAATAAAATGAAAAATTTTGATACAAGTAAGTACGAAATTAGATTGTGAATTCAAATGTTTCAATATACAGTCATCATATACTGCAAATATATTGTATTTATATTTATAACCATCGTGTATTTTAGTTATCCTTTTGTTCTGCTGGTCTTGTAGCGCCCGATTTGACTGTCGCGAGACGGGATTATGTTACGAACGTCGATGAAGGTGGTATGAAACTACCAGCTAAGACTATGATCCTTTTGAATTTAAGTAAACAAAAAATGTGTATAGTATGAATTTCATTATTCGTATTTTTGAAATTCTATTTTGAATGAACTCACGGTTATCGGTAGTCAATTATGAAATTGGATTTTTTTCCGCGGTGCACAGACAATCTTTTGCCATTCGTATCAAAGTTCGACAATCTTGAATACTTTTGAAACAATATTTTATGTGGAGTATCGTTTAGAATAAGGACAACTTTATTGTATTTTTACATATTGGAGGTATAAAATGCAAATTCGGTTTATACTTAATTGAATTATGAGTTACTTTAATTTTAAGGTTTTTGATAAAGTGTTTTGGATTTGTCGAGGGCATCCTATGATGCCTACATCTATGAAACAGCCTGAAATTTTCAGGGAATATTCTTTCATACTTTGTTAATTACTTGAAAACAATTTGAAACCCGAACTTGATACAGTATCAAAGATTATTTCCTAAAAATTCAGAATGTTTCATAAATTCAGTTCGAAGAAATCTTGCAAACAAAACCTTTACTCGGATGGTACGCTGGTATCTTCTCAATCATTGAACTATTGAATTATTGAATTATTTAAACTTTTCTCTTCCACTCCGTAGAAACCGGTGTATTGATAAAATGAGATAGTTCTCCACCTTTTTCTAATCGACTTGGGTAAAAAAAGACGGAGCGATACTGTTTTTATATATATATATGTAGCAAGCAATTTTCATGAAGTGGCCTACACCGAGAGAAAAAGCATGCTCTAAACGCAAGGGAACACTTCACGCTTCTAACGCATTTGTTATAACGTGCGTTAAATGCATAAGCCCATGCTTTTTGTGCATGAGTCCCCATGCCTTCTTAACATGTTACCATGCGTTAAAAGCACGTTATACACAGTGGAAAATTTTGTGTATTTTTAATACATGTGTATGTTCCAGTAGGTCCACTCGCAATTAATGTTAAATATTAACACAAAAATGTTAAACTTACACTGAAAATCTGTGGATTTCAGAATTTGATATGTTGTTCTCAACACAAACTTTGAGTGGACCTCCTATGACACAAAATTTTTCGCTGTGTAGCAACAGCGTTAGAAGCGTGAAGGGCTCCTTTGCATTTGGAGCATGCTTTTTTTCTCGGTGTAGAGTTGAAAATCAGTTGGGTTAGTCTGTATTCAAAAATGAAAAAAGTGCAATTCATAGATTATTTATACTTTGTGAAGTACCATCTTGCTTATCCCTGATCTTCATCAACCACAGATATCAATGTCTCCTTATGTTGCTGAAGTTTGAATCGAAATATTCAATTATTAGGACCCAAAATTTTGTAGTACTTTTTTTAAGCGATGCTTTCAGTTTCAAAGAGTCAATTTGAAAAGTTGAATAACGATCATCCATGAGATTTGGGGAGTTTCAATTTTCTTTTCGTTTCTATCAACCATTCAAACTTCAGCAAGATCGTCTTCTTCGCATAGTCATTTATTTTTGGAATAATTTTTATCATACCACTTTTGCTGGAAAGAATTTCTCACATAAAACATATTACGCAAAATGGAATCTTGATGTGGAATCGTTTCGAGATTGATTGTTTTATTAGATTCAAGATATATCAAGGTCTACAACGCGTCCTTTTTTTCTCTCGCGATTGCCTGAATTGAAAGGTGGGAAAAGTATATGATGCCGATAACAAAAGTATGTATTTTATATTATTCGTATTCAATGAATGCGAGAGTTCCAGTCCCGTGTCCCTGTTGTAAGGAGCCGCCATTCTCAAAACTTCACTCGAGTGCTTAAATATACATTGTATAAGACTTATAAATAATTCATACCACCCCCAAGCGATTGGCTTAAAAAAATTCATCCCCAACTGAATGCTTTTTATGGGGGTTTAGACTATCTATTGAGAAAAGCTGAGTATTAGAACTAATCGTTTCGAATTGGTCGGTTTATTTCACCCTTTTGAGTATCAAATTATGAGTTCAAAGAAAAAAAATGTTGTTTTATTTTCTTCAATTTTATAAATCATATAAGAAATCTGAAATCGGTAGAGAAAGAATTTGGAAATTTCTCCAAATTTCCAAACTTTCATCTAAGTGTGAATAAATCTTTTTTTATAACCCAATATAATTTTGGAAATTTCTCCACTCGGTTGGAACTGATACAACAAAATCGATGTCCAGATACTCTCAATGGTTCACAGAAAATCGAGAAAAAGAATTGAAATGATTTTAAACTGCCTCATACGAAATGATTGGAGTTCTAACTTTGATATCCTTTTTTGCAGAATGATAAATTCATCATAAAACAATGCGACATTTTGTAAAAACATCGACTTTCATAACAGTTCAAATTGAACATTATCATAATAATTTGTGAAATTAAAACTTTTCATTTCCACGTTCAAGGGATTCCTATAATTCATAAGAATCCCCAAAATATCAAGATTATATCCTTGATACAAGAAACTCACGTAATTCGATGAATTTTTCAAACTTATTCCAAAAATATATATATATGTACGAGTAGTATAAAAGAACAATATTTTTATCTTATCGACAATAGCATTCCACGAAGATAATTTCTAAAATTCTTACTACAGCGAAAAAAAAATGTCCGAATAACGCAAGTATGAAATATCCAGCAAAGAATTCCAGATTCAAGAATAATTTTATGCTGATAGGTAATTTGTAAATTGAGCACTTTGCTTGTATGAATATATCATATAGACATGTAATAAGCAGTTTTTGTGTCATTTTAGGTGGATACACTGATCAACCAATCTGCCATTTTGGTGCCTGAGGTTTGAGAACCGATTCGGCGGAATACTTTAAGAACACTGAATACGAAAACAACATCAGATTCGTTGGCTCAGCTCGTTTTTATAATCTTTTATATATAATATTTGTCAATTATATAGATTGTGTATGAGCTAATCTAAGAAATTTGATATTCGTTTCGCATTCAACACACCAACAGTACTCTATATCAGGTACCAAACCTCGAGCACCTGAGGAAAAAAACTCTTTTTGTTGACCTGTGCTGTCAGTGAATTTGTATTCGAACATATTTTATAAAACATTTTAAAATCAACTCCTTAAAAGATTACAAACTTTTGATTATTTTGCTAAGAATAATGAAATAAAACCATCGCGTCCGTACGTCTTATTCATAAGGGTTTTTTTTTTCAAACAAACATACTGAATTTATCGTATGAATAATCTTTTTATAAGTGATGCAGAGAAAACATACATGTCATTTAACAACTTTCGTGAAAATTTGATTATCAAATCCCTGATTCAATAAGTGTTTTATTACACAGAATTGGAAGAAAACCACATCAAAAGCAACCTTAATGGCAAAGATAAACAAGAAACGATTGTTTTTCTTTGCCTCCTATCAGGGTTGAACTACGATTCATCGCAAATAAGTTATCGATACGGTACTTTCGATAAGAAAAAAAAAATCGAAAAATTATTGATCGACAGTGCTGTTTTAATACGAATTCAATTTCTTTCTCATTAATCCCAGTTTACAGAACAACGAACCCTGATCTATCGAAACTAAAACCAATTACAGAAATAAGACAATTATGAATTCAATAGTAATAGGATGGGAATTACAAACTAAAATCAAATCTCAGGTCTGAAGATTGCTGTAATAGAGTTACGTACAAGCCCGTCAAACACAGTAAATGAATGAGTTAAAATAGTTGTGATATGGCTGTGTTTTAAACACCAAGTGCATAAAACTTATACAACATGTTATCATATAAAAACAACGTTTTACGATGTAAACTGTTACATACAAACCATGTTACTCGGTATGCAAATTGTGAATATATTGCACATGAAACAAGATATCAAATTGTTGCGATAAATCTCGAAAATTTGTACGACCTTTTATAGCATAGAATCATTTTTACAATCAATATTATGAAATTTTGTAACATCTTTAAAACTGTAACAACAGCAACAGGGAAGAATTATACGCATTATTTAGGAATATATAAAAACAAGCATTGATCCAACATTTAACGTTGACGCATTCTTATATGCATTAAAAATTCTATTCCAGAACATCAATTGAAAGAGTAAATTGCATAAACCAAGTGGTTTTGCAGAAGAACAAAGATTTCCTGCTGTTTTTCATTCGATTATCGAGGTAGAAGGATATAAATATTTCTATTTGAATTCTTGACACTGTAATATAATAGAAAATGAGTTCTGAATTCTACTCAAAACGTGTAAAAAGTATGTTCGACTTTGTTTGAAAAGCATACACATTCAGGAGTGATTCTCCAAATAATTTAGTTCAAAAAGAAAGAGGCTCGGATGGTGACACTCGCATTATGCTCTTCCCAATAAATATAACATCTCAAACTTGTTTGGAAATATCGCGTAAGATGTATTTTAGATATCTATTAGAGATCTTTTAGAGCATAGTCTAGAAGATATCTAAAAGATGTCTCACGCGACAGTTTGGGATTTTATGTTTTAAATCTTACTCAAAAAATCACAATCCAGTGTGAGATAAATGGCATCGTTGATGGTGCAGAAGAAATATACAGAAGAATCGATTCTTCTTTTGTATCAACGAATATCAATCACTCTCATCGAAAGCTTTTATCAAATTCCATTCATGAATGAGATGCAATACTTTGCAACGGTGA
This sequence comes from Gonatopus flavifemur, assembly GCA_018340375.1. Taxonomy (NCBI): domain Eukaryota; kingdom Metazoa; phylum Arthropoda; class Insecta; order Hymenoptera; family Dryinidae; genus Gonatopus; species Gonatopus flavifemur. The sequence goes on from JAFFJZ010000001.1 coordinate 55,321,409, forward strand.
ATGATCATTCAAAATTTCTTAAAACTGATTTTCCATTGGTTTGAATCGATAGCTTTGCATAAAAAATATATCAAGTTTCTATCGAAATTTTATATAAATGTATAGAAACTAGATGTATATTTTACAGAAATATATCGATAAGTATCGCTCATTCCTACTTCGAATGCTTATTTATCACTATAAAATTTGTGTCAATTGTTAAGATTCAATCTACTTTTGTATGAGTATCTTGTCCCATTTATTCACAATAATATGTCGCTTAGTATCGTACTTCTTTCTTAGCAATAACCACACGATTTAGCCCAGACTTTTCCAACAGAGAAAAATTAGCGTTAACTTTTTCACATTTATAAAAAAAAGAAAGTTAGTAATATTCCTTATCGCAGACACAATAGATAATTTTGTTTTCAGGTATTCAGATGTAGCAAATACCGCCCATCCATTTTCACGTCTAGAATTATCCATACAACACATTTAAATGGGAATTATAGAGGGTAAAACTCGATATAATGACATTAATCTTAAGGAACGCACAAAGATCATTATAAAGTGCCATTGTAAATGCCGAAACGTTCTGGGTGAGTTTTTTAAATGAATAAATCGAACGTACTTACGTATTTAAGTAGGAAATGCATGAGAGAAAGTATTGGATAAGCCTAATCGTATGGTTAACAAAATTTTGTATCGCTCTCCCCTGCTCAAAGAATCTCATTGAATCAGTTTTCTGCATCGAAATCAATGAGATTCCTTAAGCAGGGTTTATAACGTGCTTTAAGGATTGCAAAATGAGGTTCCTCGAAACGTCAATATGTTTTATTGACACATTTATTACAGGATGAATGTACTGGAATTTTCAACTGATCCTTGCTATGAATAAATAAATGAACAAAAAGCTCTATTCGCGAGCTCCATCGCTGTATTCAAATTTATATACACACGTTGTAGAGCATCTTTCGAATGATTTAAGAGGAAAAACAACTGATAATGTATGTTATCGATGCCGCAATGGGGTATATACGTTACTTGTATCTCGATCGACATGTAGTTCAATGAGAATAAGTGTATCGAAAGAATGGGAATCGAGATACTTAGGAAATAAAACATATTAACAGTATGGAGTGCAATTGAATAAATTCATAATTATTTTCTAGATTATTTCATTATTTCCCGCATCCCTTTCCTCCCCGTTCTAGCAAATTTGCTGTCTACTAAGGGGACGAATTTTACTAAAGAAAAAATATCGTGTATTCAAGTTCATCAAGAGGAAAGAGAGAAATTTCCGGAGAATACGGAGTTTGTTTTTCCGAGTCGAAGTCGAGGAGAGACACCCACACGATACTCCCAGATCACATTTCGTGCTGGAACAGTGTTTGCGAGTTTATTGCTAGCAGCACTTAAAGGGATACCAGCGTACCGACTAAGTGAACGTTTTCTTGGTAAGAATTCTCTGCACTGAATTTATAAAAAGGTCTGAAATTCTCAGGAAATAATCTTTAGTACTTTATTTATTGCCGTAGATCGCCCAAATTTCGAATTTCGGAGGAAAGCTTTTTTTTCAGTCGGTGAAAAAAATTTGTTCCTCGACGTTTATTTCCTGAGAATTTCAGACTTATTTATAAATTCCAGTGCAGAGAATTCCTGCTGAGAAAATGTTTACTCAGTCGGTACGCTGGTATCCCTTCAAGTCGCAATGTGCCTGCAAAATACTATCTGGACTATTCTTTACCACAGCTACAAAAGGGAAAATGAATTGTCTGCACGAAGAAAATCCTACAATACTGAGTACTGTAGCCGACACGACTGGCTCGTGTTATGAAAAAAAATTATTTCAACACTGCTGGTCACTGTAGTAATACGACCCAGTTGTGTTTGTGATTCGTGTGATTACAGTAACCAGCGGTGTTGGAATGATTTTGTCCATAACACGAGCCAGTCGTGTCGGCTACAGTACTCAGTATTGTAGGATTTTCTCCGTGTGTATACTTTCATCCAGAACCCACATAGCACTGAAAGTTCTCTAAACGTTGTCAGAACCTTTAGAGAACTTTAAACGTTATAGAAACGTTCTCAGAATGTTCTCAAAACTCTCATGCTATGTGGGAATTTACAAAATCAAATTCATATACAGACAGATCCCTGCTTAAAGAATCTCATTGATTCCGATGGAGGAAACCGATTCAAATTCATAAAAAATTGATTCTCAATGGGTTTGAATCAGTTTTCTGCATTGGAATAAATAAAAATCAATCGGTTCAATGAGATTCTTCGAGAGGATCCGAGCGGCGTGGCAGCAGCCAAAATGTTTCTTTCAAATAATTTGAAAGTTTCACAATAAAATTTCATCATTTTCATTTAAAGACCTATGTTGACACACATACCAGGTAGGTAAATGAAAATTGGTTTGTTTTATTGCACCACTTTCAAATAATTTGGAAGAAACATTTTGGCTGCTGCCACGTCGCTAGTATCACCTGAAGCAGGGATATCAAATAATTTTCTACCCTGTTAACAAAATCCGAAAGGAAACGATAGAAAACGATTGATTTTGCAAAATATTGTATCGTTTTTTATCATGTCTATCGTAGTTGATTTCGGGACCGATAGAAATGCCATCGTTTTTAATGCGAATGTATCATACTTGGGTTTAATCGTTGAGAAACGATAGGAAGTTTTTCGTTTCATATCGTATTTGATGATCATACCCGTTACTTATATGATATTAACGATACGAAATTTGGAGTAATCTATGTGACATTGAAAATCCCGTGTTCTATGGCATGTAATGTAAAACTTACGATAGACATTCAATCGTTGTCGATCACAAACTTAAGCAATCATGATGGATGTGGAATGAACGATAGACAGTCTATCGTCTTTTCTATCACAAGTAATGTGAAACTGACGATAGACAAGCTATACGTGCTAATTTGATTTCTCTTTTACCCAAATTTACGTTTCATTTTTTGGAGATATATGTTCTATGTATTAAAAAAATTGTAATGCTGCTTACCATGATTCTTCAATACACTGTTTTGGTAATAATCAAATAGATAGATTTTGTGGGTTTCCATACCTTCATCATACAAGATGAAGTTATAGAGATGCATGAAATCCTATATGGGTCATTCCACGTGGTTTTTACACTCAAATTTTAGAATTCAATGGGACAATTTTTTTTCGATTCTTGGTTAAAAAATATCCGGTACGTATTTTTTCTTCTTGTTTTTCAAAGCTTTTTTTCGGAAATATGATTTTTTGAAAATCTAACGCACTTGAAATCTCCTAATTTTCGAGCACTCATTACTCGAAATCTGTTTGTTGTATCAAAAACTTTCACACACATGAAAGTTAGGATTTTCTCTCTAGTTTTCAATTCTTTGAGTTCCATAATCAGTATAATTAATGTTCATTAAGAATTTTCCAATTAAAGAACAAAAAGTGAAATTTTTCGATATAAGGTAGTTTTGATTTTCTTCATATTTTTACACATTGATCTGTGAACAATAACGAAAATTTAGCAATTCTTTTATGATGACAAGTATTATAGTTCCCGAGTTATAAATTTTTTTGTGGCCGCGTTCGAGTCAGATACCACGCGCGCGGAGCGATACCGTGCACGGTGTGTCGTGTGCCGTGCCGTGAAGCATCACGTCTTCCATCCTTCTAATTTCAATTTGCATCAATAGAATCAACTGATCAATGATCAAATCAGGGATGATCATCGAAAAATAAATCATTTATATAGAAACATATTATTTATAAATAACTCGCCACAAACACAACTTCAGTATCATTTATTCGTGAAAAATAGTTGAATTATTAACGAGATTGCACCATATCTTTGAAAAGAATAGATTAAAGCTATTCGGCATACCAAATAATAGTAATATACAATATGATAGTACTGTAATAGTAGTGTGAAATAGTAGTAGTGATAGTAAATTATTTATTTCGTTCTCGAGTCTTACGTTTTTGTTGAACTGTTTGGACGGCTGTTTTGAGTTTAATTGGTTCACTCTTCTTAACCTTGTGAGTTTTCAAAAAACAAACTTCTTCAAAAATCTCACAGTCGGAATATCGTTTGACTCTCAATCTATAGTTGTCAAATACATATAGTTGTCAATATTTGACAGAATTTGACTGATGAATGTTGTAATTTGAGGGTCTTATACACATGTATACTTCACTTTTAGATGGAATGGAAAAAAAAATTTTTCTTTTAACAACAATATAGACATAAATAGAGAAGGGGTGAGAAATCAAAATTTTTGAGCACGGATTCGTGTTCAGCATCTTCGAAAACATTCGAACAGACCTTTTTTCCTGAGGAAAAATTGAGAAAAAATTAATTTGTTCATAAACAAATTACTAAACATCATATGAAAGAATCGAAAATAGGATTCCTGTTGATGGATGTATGTTTGGAGAGCGCTCCTTTATATAAAGCAGCGTTTTTCAGATCGAAAATTGTTGAAAAAGATATTCTGTCATTAAATAATTTTATAAACAATCAGTAAAAAAAGATAAATTGCAATTTTTGACTAGTGGAATGACTTCGCAAAAAAAAATGTCATTCTCGAAGATTTTTTGCGGCTGGAAAAACGGTTAAAAATTAGGAATCTGTTATAAAGAATTGATAAACAATGGAGAAGGGATGAGAAATAAAAAATCAAATCACCATATTCGCGTTCAGCGAGTTCCATTGCATATAATGACCTATCCTTTTCCATGAAAATCCGACAATTTTGGTTTTTTTATTATAAACAAATTAATAAACAAATGTTAAATCATGGATGAAAAAAATTTTTCAAATCGGAGATCTTCATCGGGGATTCTGAGGAACACTTTGGCCCACTTTGGAAACCAAAATATTGATATTGTTTAATAATTGTTATTAACAATTTTTTCCTTCAAATTTTTGGATTTTTTTCGGAGACCAGATCATTTTTGAGGTGGCAAAGGCTATTCGATTCAGGTATAGAAAAGATCCAGGATTCCAAAGATCAAGCAACAATTCCATTTGTTATGAACAAATGAAATTTTTCAACAATTTTTTTTCTTGCATTTGTTAGTTGCTTTGAAATGTTGAAAAAATAGAGTATCTCCGACACTAAAAATCTTCCCCTGTAGAAGATATATGCGCTTTTTCAAAAGGGGTCACCTTTGTCGTTAAATAACAGCGAAGGGGTGTTTTTCACAACAAAATTTCAAGAGCTCAAATTTGTTGGTTTCATTCTTCTGTACAAGATCCATTCAGGATTCTCCGTCTTGGGGTCCTTTAAATGGGTGAATATCTTAAAAAACTGAAGGAAACGCGTTTTTTGAAGATTGATTTTCACAAGGCTTGCAAATAAACAAAACGTTTTGCAAAAAATCTTTAATCGATATGACAATGATCCTTCAGGTGTCTTGTTATCCCCTAAATTTTGCCGAATCGATTCAGCAACTCTAAGTTCGTTGTTTTCAATTTGTTTATGAAAGTGGATTCACCGAAAAACGGGTCCAATCTGACATAAAAAATTCCAACTTTGAGACCTCGTAGCATCGAAACGAAGACAATTGGGGCTAAAATGAATATGGCTTAACTTTCAGAGAATTCATTTACCTACGAAAAAGGTTCAGTACAATGTTTCGATATCTCGAACCGTTACCGAGATATCCATCAAAATAGGAAAAAGGACGGGGTTGAAAAATTGTTTATTGCTAATAATTTGTCCCCCACAACAGGTACGAGTTGCAAATTTTAATTCCCTCCATCTGGACCATCTCCACTATCGATTCCACCGGGTTTGATCCTGGCTTTAATTAGTTCACCTGAAATTCCTAATTTGACTGGCCTAAAAGATAGACCACTTCTTCTGAAGAACAACGGTGAAGTATCGAAACGCGATAATTATATAGTTAGCTGCTTTGTGGAAACGAAATTAATCAATCAAATCTTCCTCGATGAGAAACGTGCAGATTTTGAATATTACCACGGTTCGAATACGAACCAGCACGCCATCGTCAACTACCCTGTAAGAACAAAGTCGAAAATGATGCAAACTCATTTAGAATAATTGAATTTTCAAATATTCAACTCAAAATCCTCATGTTTCTCATTAAGAAAAGTTCATTTTGGTAAGCCCTAATCATTTTAATGATTCCAATTTTACAGGATAGTGGAAGTGAGGAGTATTTGAGAAGAACCGTTTGTTTTTGTTTTCTCTGCCAAAATATTGTTTGACCTACGGGGGAGAATTGATGTGTGAGAGCGTTAGGGATGTTCCCGCCACTGTAACTGTGTATGTGTAAATACGCATGTACAGACAGGCACTGAACAGCTTCGTAGAGCCAGCAAACGTGTTATAATACAATTCAACGCGAAAAGACAAATAGTTTGGGTTTTTCTTTTCTCTTACATCCGCCGTAGTGTCGATTTCAGTGAAATTTTCAAAATGTATGCCCTTGTGAAGTTTGTGGAAGATAATATAATGGATATCGTCCCTGTTTCGCTAATTAAACATTTTGCTGTGGACGATTACAGTGGCAACAAAAAAAAATTATTCAAAGTTTTGTGGAAGGATGATGGAAAATATTATGATGCAGTGGTTTTACAAATAAATGGCAAGTATTTCGATTTCTTAAAATACTAAAAATATCCTATTTTATCATTGGAATAGATGAAAAATTATTAGTTGATTCAATTTTCGAATTGTAATATCGGTTTCGCTGTTTGCGATTAATACTGCAAAAAACATCCATTATAAATTATCAATATAAAAATTCATAATCACAATTCTTGATGAAATTCTTAATCAATTTTTTATCTTTTCATTTTGTATATTTCCTTTTATGCAAGTATCATGCTCAGCAACGGAGGAATACAGTGGAATTGTAGAAGTCTCACGTTCAGCATTATTAACAATTGTTTACACTCAGCGTAGGGAACTCCATCACTCATTGTCAATGACCAATATCAAAATTGTATTTATTGTCAATTTTATAATTTATTGTAAATTTCCAAAATTGAGAAAACATCTGTATCAAACCAAAGCATTCATCGGCCACGCCAAGTGTCCGATGATGGTAAATTATCATGATTGGAAAAGAATTTGTATTGACCGTTTTCATTAGATTGATTTGGGAATGGCAAATCGGTGGTATCTACGTATTGTTGACTCATGGTATGTATTAAACATATGAATTGATATATTCAAGCAGCATTTATACAGTCAAGTGTACTTGGTACTTGATAGTGATTTCAGATCTTTTTTTTTCCTCTGATGTTTTTTTTGGCTGATCACATAATATGAGAAAGGAAAATAAAGTTGATCAACAAAATCATTAACTGAAATACTTTTGTAATACTTTTTCATGTACTTGGCGTTGTTTTTCTACTTTTTGAAGTTTTTTTTTGGGGATTCCACTCATTTCTTCAAATGCTCCTCAAAGAGTGATTCAATCTTCACATACTGTTTCAGTCCACGGAAAAAAGAAAACAGATGAATTTATCATGTAGGATCACAATGCGTTGCTTCAAGTCTTGAAATCGAAATTTTTACAAAATATATTCTGCAATAATATTGGGCTATCACAAGATCTGTAATAACACTCAGTATGCATTGTTCTCCATCGAAGGGCCAATAACGGCATCACGTTTATTTCTTAAGTCAATGAGTTTTTGAAGAATTGTGATGATCCAATACATTGTCAATAATGGAAAATCATTGTATCTGTTGCGATTCTTATGAACTTTCTTGTGATTGTTTTATGCAATCAAACAGCTCTTATAAATATCCCAGATATTTGAAACATTCCCCATATAGCAAGAAGTCTCCAAAAGCATTCGAGCTCTTGAGAAACCTTTTCAAATTCTTTGGGAGCGAGAGTGCTATATGGATTGGAAGTTGCGAATATCGTAAATTGCCCTGTAATTTTCGGATCTATTATTGATATCAGTGAGGAATCAAATTGACACTTTTCTAAAAAATAAATATATCCTTCTTTAGCATTACGTGGCCAACCCCGTGTTTCAACTTTTAAATCATTAACAGAGACCCATGTCGTACTTTTACCTCGCAACATACATGTATAATAACCTTCAGCAATGTTCTTACCATGATGGAAAATTACGGCTACTGCCCTGTAAGAGTAATCTCCAATCCGTATTTTTGTGGTGGGCATTGCTTGAATATGGATATTTTCCTTTGTTACCTTTCCAGTGTCAGCTTTATTAAGCAGCATGAGTTGTATAATCGCATGCTGTTTCGATGTTGTTACAACTGTTTTTTCAGTTTGATGTGAGCTTTCACAGTTAGTGCAAAATTCTTCCAACTTCTTCCAATTCGAAAAATTATAATTTATTATATCTTGTAATGTGAATACTTTTTTTGGAATATGAGGAATTGTGAGATGCATAATACAACTTGTGCTAATAGTCTCACTTATGTATGTACAGTTTGTACATCTACGTATTTTTGTTAATTGGTGTTCTACTGCACTTCTAAGGATGACTGAATTATTATATAGGGAAGCAATGAAATCTGCTGCATCTTGTGACATTATTTTTATACATATTTTGCACATATTCTATACCAGCAAATTGTCTCAAAGCCATGATATCAAGACTCTGCTGTGATTTATGGCTATTAATTGAAATATCCATAATATCAGTCCGTTCAGAAGATAATAATTTATTCATTATTGCAACACAATATAATGTACATTGTATCCATATAAGGCTACATCAAGACCTGTGAATCATATATGTTGTAATGGTCAACTGAATGTCCTTGCATACTAGCTGTGTTTTATGAATATACTTTCATTAATACAACAAACAAACAAATCAAATAAATCTGGAAAGATCTCATGTATGCATTAGATTATCCAGTTCATGATTGTAAAATATCCGATTTAAAGGTCTTAAGGTAGCTCCGTATGGATAAAAACGAGATTTATAGAATCAAGATTCATTATCCGATGAAGAAAATTCACCTTTTTCTCCAACGTCAAGAGTGACTATATGAATATGTGTTCCATGATAAAGTAAGTCGAACAAGAATGAAACTCATAATTCCTTCACATCAGGATGAATCAATATATTCAATGTCTACAATGCTGGATATGAAATCGGAATACTTTATAAAACTGTATTTGGAGAATTGTTTTCAGTTTGACTTCCAGTTTGAGATAAGGTACACATTATAATAATTAAGAGAATTGATTTTCAGAAAAGTTGAAATGGTAAAGATGAAAATGATGTTTTTGGGATGACATTCAATTACTAAGAAGCGTAAATAATGATAGCCCTTCCGCACAATTCAAGGAATCATAAATTTTGTTATGTAATATAATGAGTTGAATAAGATTTACCAAAAGTGAAATGGCATAATGATGGCATCTTAGACGTCAACAGTATACTAGAATACCTCATATTCCAAAAGAATCCAGAGAATCTATTATAACTTACTTTTTCTGAAAGGAAACATCTCATGGGATATTTGGTCCAATTGCTGCTATTGATAAATTTCAAGAGGTAACTGTACAAGACAATCTCAATGTGGATAAATAAATGTCTGTGAGGAAATGTGATTTTATTTCTCGATTACTATAAAATGAATATTTTTTCCTATTTTCATGAATGAAGACTGTATCATGAATTATGATTCATAAATTGAGTTTATGTTCAATTATAAATTCGGCAACAGTGAAGTAAATTCTTACGTTAGATGCATTTCAATAATATGTAGGTTACTTTGCTTAGCGGAGAGTGGTCTTACTCTAACCATATCCCAAGTCAAACCCCCTTATGTTCTTTGGAGACTTTTTACCACGGTGTAAGAAGAATAGGTGATCGAACTTCGTCGAATTGCAGTGGTGAGGATGTGATTATTTGATCCGGTTTACAGTTTTCGTTCTCAGATGTCGTTTATGTAGGACATAGGTTTCTGTAAACAGTAATGGCGGCATGTTTATACATATTGATAACCTCAACCATTCCAAATATTTTGCTTCTCTATCATATAATAAGAAAAGTTTTAATATTCAACAATTCTTGTTGAATGAAAAAAACCTGGGTGTTGGGAAGAGCGAAAAAAAGCATGTGAAAAAATGGTTCAAAAATGCTGCATTATTGAATGTGATAGTGGGTATGGAGAAAAAAAATCGATGTTCCGTGCACCGAAAAATCCGGAATTATTCAAAGCATGGTTTGATGCAATTAAAAAAAATAATAATTATTTAACGAAAACAAGTTTTGTGTGTGGAAAAGATTTTCGTGAAAGCGATGTGAAACGTCAGGAAACCGTACGAGATGTGGATGGAAATATAATTCATGAGGTAAGTTTCATTAGTTACAAAATACAATTGATGATCTCTAAAAATATAGTGGACAAAGAAATTTCCGCTTCTCTTTTTCTTGGATTTTCATCATTATTTAATTTCAAAAAACGTGCAAAAATATTGAAACAACAATTCAATGTCGAAAGTAAAAAACAATGATTTGGAAAAATCAGATATTCATTTGAATTTCTCTTTGGAATAAATATTTGATTTTATTAGAAATATTTTTTCATATCGATTATCATTTCAACATTCAAATAATTAGATAATGGAAGGTGGAGTTACACTGGGATACATTGATACAGTCCATATTGCAAGTTAAGTAACAGTTCAAAATCTAAAAAATCCCCACGTAACCATTTTTTTCTAACATTCGAATAAAATACACGCACATACGAGGGTAGATTGATAAGTTTCCGGCCTGACCAAGAAAAACAACCTTTTTAAGAATTTTTTTTTTTTTATTTCTCAACATAATCTCCTCCAAGGCTGATACATTTCTCATAGCGGTGTTCTAGTCTAGTAATGCCATCTCTATAGACTGATTCGTCAAGCTCCCCAAAATACCCATTTACAGCTTCGATTACTTCTTCATTGTCCGCAAATCTCTTACCGCCAAGCCATTTTTTGAGGTTAGGAAACAGATAATAGTCACTCGGGGCTAGGTCTGGAGAGTAGGGAGGGTGCGGCATTAATTCAAACTTCAGATCGTTGATTTTAGCCATCGCAACGATTGACGTGTGCGCTGGTGCGTTGTCGTGATGAAACAAGATTTTTTTCTTCGCCAGATGAGGTCGTTTAATTTTCACTTCGTGGCTCAAACGTTGCAATAAGTCTGCGTAGTATTGACCAGTGATAGTTTTACCCTTTTCAAGGTAATCAATGTATATAATACCTCTTGCATCCCAAAAAACAGTAGCAATAACCTTGTTCGCCGAAAAAATTGTTTTTGCCTTCTTTGGAGTTGGTTCCCCTGGTCCAATCCACTGTTTAGACTGTTCTTTGGTTTCAGGAGTGTAGTGGTGGACCCAAGTTTCGTCAACGGTTACGAATCGACGCAAAAATTCGCTTGGATTACGCTTATACAACGCCAAATTGGCGGTAGAAATGTTCTTTCGAATCAATTTTTGGTCGACTGTTAGCAAACGCGGCACCCATCTTGCACAGAGCTTTTCCAAATGTTGGTGCAAAATATTTTGTACACGTTCATATGACATCTTACAGGTCTCAGCTATCTCACGAACTTTTAATCTGCGATCTTTCAGCACTATTTGATGGATTTTTTCGATCATATCTGGAGTTGTGACCTCAATGGGGCGTCCTGAGCGAGGCTCATCAGAGGTGCTCACACGACCCTTTTTAAACTCGGAAACCCACTGCTTAACGGTTGAATATGATGGGGAGGATGTCCCCAGTGTTGAGTCCATCTCTTCTTTAATTTCCTTCGGCGTTGACCCCTTCAAATAAAAGTATTTGATGACAGCACGATTTTCCAGCTTTTCCATTTTTACGAGAAACACAGAGGCGTCTTGGTCAGCGTGCTCTCAAAACTAAACTAACATGGCGATCGGACTGAAACTATAGCTACAAGCTATCTAAGGATGGTACTATAGAACGCCACCTCAAGGTAAGCCTAGTGGCGCCATCTCTTGGTCAGGCCGGAAACTTATCAATCCACCCTCGTACATTTCGTGGAATTGAGGCATTCATTCAAAATCCAATCGACTGTACGAATCCCGTACAACACAACCACCGATCCCCGGACATTTCTCCGTCGCTTCTACGTTGCTCCCCGTTCTTCCACCTTGTACCCACGTCTCCCTTTTATCTACTTCACTTCTACAGAGATGCAACGTAAATATCGGTAGATGTGCTGTGCGGGATGTGCTCCTATATGCGAAGGTATCCCATCTTCCCCTACCATTTTTTAGGATTATTAGGAATTGAAAGTTAACCACAAGTTGTTGCAGGCCAAATTCAAATGCCCGAAATTGGTTAAAAATGCAGTTCCTTGCATTTTTCCTCAAAATAATGGATTTGGAATTGTAATCCATACATTCGGTAAATTCGTCATGAAGTACTTATATGTACAGGGTGGGGCATTTAAAGTGTCGCGGGCGTTTTTTCCAAAAATAAAATGAGATACGAGAAAATTTTTCGGACAAAAATCGTAGGGTATCGAGGGGGACATCCGATGGTGGCCTTGGCTTTGACCTCAAATCTCATCTTCAAGGGCATTCTGAGGTCAACTCTTGTTTTTTAAGTAGCATCTCATATTTTTTACTGCAGATTTGGATTCTAGGTCAAAAACCAAGAAACTTTTGTCTGAACCATTTTCCTGAAATCCGCAAAAATGGCGCTCTAATCGATATTGTTCCATTTTGAATCTGACATTCGAATAACTCGAAAACGAAGGGTCTTGCAAAAGAATGTTTCGTACAAAAGTTGTCAATACACAACACATTTCAATCGTCTACATTACCACCATTCAGAGCTCACGCGATGTAAACAAACGACGGGGTTCAGTGAAAATTCACGATTTTGAAAGTCAGTTTGTCAGTTACATTTGATTATTACTTGGTTTATGACAAATTGAAAATCATGGATATCCGATACACGGTTTCTGAAAAGATCGATATGATCTACATTTACGGTGAAGTGCATAAGAACCCCAGACAAGCATATGACTTGTATGCAGAACGATTTCCTGAAAGAACAACGCCATCCATTAGGCATTTCCAACGCATTACAAAATTATTCTCAGAAACGGGAAGTATTACAAGGGAAAAACGACATCGAATGAGGACTGTTAGCGGAGAAAATGTGGAAGTTAATGTACTAGCTGCAGTAGCCAATAATCCACACGTGAGCTCTCGTGAAATTGAACTCCATTCGGGAATTTCTCGAAGGAGTGTTCTTCGAATACTGAAACGTCACAAAATCCATCCGTATCACATTTGTTTGCATCAAGACCTTCACGGTGATGATTTCGAAAATCGTGTACAGTTTTGTCGATGGGGTCTAGCGCAAATGCACAATAACAACTTCATCAACATATTATTTTCTGATGAGTCGACGTTCACCAATCATGGTCAAGTAAATCGACATAATATGCATTACTGGGCGACAGAAAATCCAAGATGGTTACGTCAAGTAGAGCATCAAAGACAATGGGCTGTGAATGTTTGGTGTGGTATTTTTCGATCTCGAGTAATTGGACCGTACTCCATTGCAGATACGCTAAATGGAGAGAAGTACAGACATTTCTTAGATCAAGTACTTCCAACATTACTTGAAGACATACCTATTCAGGAACGATTGAATATGTGGTATCAACACGATGGTTGTCCATCCCATTATGCAGTCACAGCTCGAGAAATATTGGACAGAGATTATCCTGGACGATGGATAGGACGTCGTGGACCAGTTCATTGGCCTGCCCGTTCTCCGGATCTTACTTCTCCAGATTTTTTTTTATGGGGATACATAAAAGATACAGTTTATCAACAAGCACCGACTACACCTGAGAATATGCGTCAACGGATCATCAATGCATGCGCGAGCATCAATGAAGATATTTTAGCACGAGTTCAGCAATCTTTTGTAAAACGTTTTGAAATGTGCATTGAAGTCGAAGGCCATCATTTTGAGCATCTACTGCATTAAAATTATCCAAGTGATGTAGACGATTGAAATGTGTTGTGTTTTGTCTGTTATACCCCATCACCTCCGTTTCAGTTCAAGGGGTCCCCCTTGGAATCAGACAACTTTTGTCCAAAACATTCTCCTCCAAGACCCTTCGTTTTCGAGTTATTCTAATGTCAGATTCAAAATGGAACAATATCGATTAGAGCGCCATCTTTGCGGATTTCAGGAAAATGGTTCAGACAAAAGTTTCTTGGTTTTTGACCTAGAATCCGAATCTGCAGTAAAAAATATGAGATGCTATTCAAAAAACAAGAGTTGACCTCAGAATGCCCTTGAAGATGAGATTTGAGGTCAAAGCCAAGGCCACCATCGGATGTCCCCCTCGATACCCTACAATTTTTGTCCGAAAAATTTTCTCGTATCTCATTTTATTTTTGGAAAAAACGCCCGCGACACTTTAAATGCCCCACCCTGTATACAAATTTGAAAAATGTAATTCTAATGGTAATCAGATACTAAATTGTTACAGAAAATAATTCACATCATAAGGAAGCCTCTGGTCAAAAATATGAAGAAGTAAATGTTATATCAGACCCATTAGAAATCAATCATGATGAAATATTCGATGAATCCTCATTGGCAATACAGGGTACGAATGATTAAATTTGAACAACAGTACTTGTTGGAAAATGTTATTATTTGATTGAAATCCCAACTATGTAGATATAATAATTATGAGAAGATATATGTATGAAGCATATTTTGAAATCAAGTATTTACATAGCAATTCAGGGAAATGTGATTCTGATAATAAGCAAATACTTAATTCTCATAGAAAATAATCTACAACACGAAAAAGTGTCTGATGAAAAGTGTGAACAAGGAATTATTCTATCTAACCCACTAGAGATCAATAATGATGAAAAGTATAATGAATACCTATTAGAAACGCAAGGTATGTTCAATTATATCTACACAATAACATTTCTCCAATCATTTGAAATCCTAATCATCTGTATGTAATACCCATAAGGCACACGAAGAATTATTTTTCAACAACGTAAAGATAATTCTTTGAGAATTTTTTTCAAATCAATGAATTTGCCAACAGTTGTTCAACAGTCCTATTCTTTTGACAAATACGAGTTGTATGAGAATCTTGAAAGAATTATTTCAGCGTTTTCAAAGGGCTTGTTAATGTTACCTAAATAGAACTTTTTGAAAATTCTCTATGAATTCATTTTATTAAAATCAATTGTAATATAACCGTATTAACGTTTTTTCAAGAGAATTTTTCGTGTGCCATATGAGAAGTGACAATAAAATACTCTGTATGAAAGAATGAAATGAGAATTTTTGTACAAATACCATAAAGGGAAATCAAAATTTTGTTATAGAAGATCAAGAAGAATTTTTATTCATTCGATCAACCCAATCTCTTGAACAGAATTATGAATCTGTGGAAGCTTCAATGGAAAGTTCAGAAGTGGAAAATATGAACCATATCTCAACTTCATCTTTCAGTGAGTTCTGAAAAGAAACTATTTTAAAAATCAATCAAAATGAACTTTATGAACATGATTCCCATTGTTTGTCTACTGTAAAATTCGATAAAAAGTCGTTCTGTTCTTGACAGTGCAACTCCTCAATAAGGTCGCTCCCTCTTTTCCTATAACGCAAGGTAAAAACCGTTCGAATGAGAAAGAGGGTGAGCAACCTTATTGAGAGAACGCACTGCAGTTACAATTCACTATAATCAAACCACAAATCCCTAGTAAAAATGTATATATATAATTCGTATATCGGACATATATGTCCATATAAAATTCATATATGATCATTCGAGCCATATAAGGCCCAAACATGACCCATATATCGGCTAAACACGCCACATTTGGGATGTGAACGGTCATATATGACCCATACATGAATTATATAGGAGTCATATATGAATCTGTGGAATCATATATGAGGTATATTTGGTCATGTATGCCACATATATGATTCATTTTTACTTGGGATTTTGTTCAGTAAGTGTACTGGTATCAGAGTACGTCAGTGGATGGAATGTATTACTTTGGATCTTTTCTTTTTTTGTTTTATCTAGATCATATTTTTGAAAATGATGTTTCGATGGAGATCAACGAATTACTTGAAGAAAATTGTACATTATTTGACCATATATATAAAAACTCCTTAGAAACACGTTTACAATTGCCAAATGCATCGTGGGGTGTTCATAAACATGAACTACCATATCAGAAAATAATATTCGCTGAAACTGAAGGATCTAGATGCCCGACAATTTTGAAAAAACAAGTTTGTAATCAGTGATTAATCCTTGGATAGCTGGTAGTATCAATTTTATTGTATTCTAAAAGGAAAATGGTAGATAATCAGGTCCAGATAATCAGGTCAGCTACTTCGGAAGGCTCCTCAACTTACTTGAAGTATGAGGAAACAGGCCATAAATTTATTGTACTGTCAGGTATAAAATATTCCAAATGAATTGTTTTTTCAATAATATTTCATCGATTGATTAATTCTTTTGTGAAATCAGGTTCAGAAATCTTGACTATTGAAAATAATTGTGAAATTTTTATGCAGGTTATTCTTGATCATGAACTAAATGTAAAAGTGTATTTATTTGATAAAAGACTGGATACTTTGGGATTCATAAAACCATCCTGCATTGAAGAAATTGGAACCATTTTGAGGGAAGTAAATAATATTAAAGTTTGTTGTGGAGGACCCACTATCAATGAATATAATATCAAGTCCAGATGTGCGTATTTGGATTCTACTCAAAGATGGCGACATAATTCTTGTCCTATTCATATATTTGAAGGATTAATTTGTACAGCGTGTCGTAAACTTGAAGACACATTTCGAAAGTATTGCACGAATCAAAACAAATCTCCACTCAAACCTCGTATTTTATCTCATTCATCTCAAAGTGGGAATTTGACTTTATTACGGAAAATCGTCCGTGTCCGTTCTCAAGCTTTGCGAAGAGCTCAACGTAGAACATCATATTTAAAAAACGAGATTAAAGAACTTCGAAACAAATTGGCTTCAAGCAATGAATGGGAAAAAAACATCAACAATTTGGGACTCCCTGAATCTCAAGTAAGCGCTGAAAAAGGTTGAAATTAAAAATCTTCTCCAAAGTTACATTGATGGTACAGTGGAGCCTTCCGAAGTAGCTGACCTGATCATCTGGTCACGACCAGATCACTTCTCAACCAATCAAAGGTGAGCTGGTCATGACTAGGGTTGCCAGAAAAAACCGCCAAAACTTTGATCATTGGTGAATTCTTTTGAAATCAAAAATACGATTGGTTGGTTCTTGGTTTTGGCAAGAAGCAGCCAATCATCAGTTGGGCGGTTTTTTCTGGCAAGCCATGACCAGATGATCAGGTCAGCTACTTCGGAAGGCTCCAGTATGTAAAGCGGAGTGAATTATAAACTTGATCTAGCTCCGGTATAGGAAATCTCTTTCTACCTAATACATTTGTCTTTTCCTAACCAACAATGTGAGTTACCGACGCTAGTGTCCCCTTAAATACATATGTCTCCATACACTTGAAATGCTTCTATGTATTGCATGACATTTAATGCATGATTCTATTAATGAAGCTGAAACTCGCAGACAGCAAATATTATTTTCGGATCATTTATTCTTAGTACTCCAAGAAATACATATTCTTGTAGAAAAAATTTCTATCAGTTTTTGACAGGATATTCCAATTTGGTGATTCCGGACGAAACCAGATAGAGATTTTGTCAGTTTTTGATCAGATTTCCTGGGAAAAGAACCCCAGCAAGCACAAACCTCTTAAAGATAACGTATATGTCATCTTTGAGAGCAAGTAGGTCTGAAAGATAACATACGAGGGTGGGTTGATAAGTTTCCGGCCTGACCAAGAGATGGCGCCACTAGGCCTACCTTGAGGTGGCGTTCTATAGTACCATCCTTAGATAGCTTGTAGCTATAGTTTCAGTCCGATCGCCATGTTAGTTTAGTTTTGAGAGCACGCTGACCAAGACGCCTCTGTGTTTTTCGTAAAAATGGAAAAGCTGGAAAATCGTGCTGTCACCAAATACTTTTATTTGAAGGGGTTAACGCCGAAGGAAATTAAAGAAGAGATGGACTCAACACTGGGGACATCCTCCCCATCATATTCAACCGTTAAGCAGTGGGTTTCCGAGTTTAAAAAGGGTCGTGTGAGCACCTCTGATGAGCCTCGCTCAGGACGCCCCATTGAGGTCACAACTCCAGATATGATCGAAAAAATCCATCAAATAGTGCTGAAAGATCGCAGATTAAAAGTTCGTGAGATAGCTGAGACCTGTAAGATGTCATATGAACGTGTACAAAATATTTTGCACCAACATTTGTATATGGAAAAGCTCTGTGCAAGATGGGTGCCGCGTTTGCTAACAGTCGACCAAAAATTGATTCGAAAGAACATTTCTACCGCCAATTTGGCGTTGTATAAGCGTAATCCAAGCGAATTTTTGCGTCGATTCGTAACCGATGACGAAACTTGGGTCCACCACTACACTCCTGAAACCAAAGAACAGTCTAAACAGTGGATTGGACCAGGGGAACCAACTCCAAAGAAGGCAAAAACAATTTTTTCGGCGAACAAGGTTATGGCTACTGTTTTTTGGGATGCAAGAGGTATTATATACATTGATTACCTTGAAAAGGGTAAAACTATCACTGGTCAATACTACGCAGACTTATTGCAACGTTTGAGCCACGAAGTGAAAATTAAACGACCTCATCTGGCGAAGAAAAAAATCTTGTTTCATCACGATAACGCACCAGCGCACACGTCAATCGTTGCGATGGCTAAAATCAACGATCTGAAGTTTGAATTAATGCCGCACCCTCCCTACTCTCCAGACCTAGCCCCGAGTGACTATTATCTGTTTCCTAACCTCAAAAAATGGCTTGGCGGTAAGAGATTTGCGGACAATGAAGAAGTAATCGAAGCTGTAAATGGGTATTTTGAGGAGCTTGACGAATCAGTCTATAGAGATGGCATTACTAGACTAGAACACCGCTATGAGAAATGTATCAGCCTTGGAGGGGATTATGTTGAGAAATAAAAAAAAAAAATTCTTAAAAACGTTGTTTTTCTTGGTCAGGCCGGAAACTTATCAATCCACCCTCGTATATGTTATCTTTGAGAGGTTTTTGCTTGCTGGGACCGTTCAAAGCTTGACAATTATTTTTTGTCCGGATCTGCCTGGCATTCTCAGCAAGGGAGCTACTTTGAACCTCATACTCCATTGACCCACATTGAAATAGTCGATTTTGTTCGGCAAAAACAAACTTGCTTGCGAAATTTGCTCGCAATATATTTCAATTTAGAATATCATGTAAAATTTTCAAAATTTCTATTAAAATTGAAACATGTATCACAAATTAATATATTAAACATTACACTCATGCAAAATAATTATGAGAATCTCTGAAAACTTAATACCTATTCTTTCATATTATGTGTAATTGAGTTTCTGCAATCAATGTCGATTTTATAAGATTTGAATTTGGAAAGTATAAAATCCATTTTTGCTAGAGGGTGCCTTCAACTAACATTGACTATGAATGTAGTTTTTTGTGCTGTAGGTACATGTAGTTTTTGATGTGAATGAAATTTTTCATCACTTTTCATATAAAATGTTTTATTTGAACTGCATGATAACTATAATGATATAATCATACTCTCATAGGTCATGTTAATCAAGGAATGCATTTCCGCGGGTAAATGTACTTCTGTTAAGGGTAGAAGGTATACTACAAATTGGCTTCTATTGTGCATGTTATTGAATATCAAAAGTTCAGCAGCTTACAATTTCCTAAGAACAAACAATATCCTACCTTTACCCTCCCGAAGTACCATAAGAAGATATATCAATTCAATTGATCTAAAGTGTGGTTTTGATGAACACTTCTTCAAAATCTTGAAGAAGAAATTCCAAAATTTGCCGAAGATGTCCAAACACGGAATTTTGATTTATGATGAAATGCAAGTGCGCAAAAGTTTGATTGTAAATTCTGAAAATTTAACTTTTGATGGTTTAATTAATGACGGGAGCAATCCTCCGAGTAACTCTCCTACTTCTTCATCCACATCCAACTCCAGAACCAATCAAGATTTAGCAGATCATGCATTAGTGTTCATGTTTTCATCGTTAGCCGGGAAGTATCATCAACCTGTTGCAACATTTGCGAGCAAGGGTGCTACAAAAGGCCACGTTCTTGCACAACTTGTGATTGCTGCCATAATAGAGATCGAAAAAATTGGAGGGATGGTTCACGGTATTATATGTGATGGCGCTTCGACCAATCGGAAAATGTGGAAAGAATTTGGCATCAGTGGAAAAATTGTTCAAACATCGTATTTCATAAAAAATCCTATTGATGATAACAGAAATGTTTACCTGTTTTCTGACACGCCACATTTGATCAAGTGTGTTCGTAACAGATTATCGAATCACACTCTCAAGGTGATCATTTTATTCAACTTGATCCTTTGAAAAATATATTTAGATGACATAGTTCGGATCGATGTCTGTAATTTTAATAATCCCGTTCGTTTATTTACTAGAATGAGAATTCTTTTAAAAATATTCGTCACCCTCATAACAGCAGTAGATAATTTGGACGTCCTTCAAACGTTCTCAGAATTGTATAGAAACGTCCGGACGTTCCTAGAACATTTTAAAAACCTTTGAATGCTATTTGGGTTTGCCTCTGTGATTTGACTTTTGAATTTGAGTTTTTATTTGTCATTAAGCTATTGAATTAAGTTTCCATTGAAATTGAAAAATCAGAAAGTACTGTCCATCAATTCAATAAATGTTTAATTTGCATTGAGAAATTCCGGACAAAATTCTTAAACGACGTTTCCGACATCCACGCAAATTTCACAAATTGTGCAAACTTCATCACTTGTGTCTTTTGTCTTCTTATTGAGCTTGCAAAATTTCCATAAATGTTGGAAGCATTCAGAATGTCCATCTGTTATATATTTTCATCCATTTATATTTTTGGCAGAGAGAATTTTTTTGCATATATATATATACATTATGCATGATTATTCAACAAATTGACTGATTGCTGCGTTTCATAATCCAGCTGGAAAGATTTATTTCAAAAATTATTGCATTTAGTTCACTCTTTTTCATTTACTGCTCAACAGATTAACAATTTGCATGTAAAATGGGATCATTATAAAACACTATATAAAGAGGATTCGAACAATACTGGCAATTTAAAAGTCTGTCCGAAGTTGACGATCAATCATATACAGCCCACTAACTGCCTGAAAATGAGAGTGTATTTAGCAACGCAAGTAAATATATTTATGCTGATTTCTCTAACACTAATACTTGAATGTTGAATTGACAACCAGCAGAAAATGCACACACGCACTTATGCATGCATGCAAAAGAACTTTGGGTTGAAGGGATTTTGAAATGTTTTAAGAATAAGCTCACTCCCCTAACAGCAAAATGTGTATCTGGGACGTTTTCGAACGTTCTGAAAACCTCTCTTGCGTTCTATGAACCTTCCATAAACGTTCAAATCGCACGTTGTACTATCTGGGTCATGTTGGAGCTCACATATTGATTTCGATTGTTTGAATATTGTTTTTTCATATCATTGACAAAATAGCATGTCCACACGTTTTCAAAAATTAATGCATCAAGTACCTATCAGTGTTTGTATAGAGTTGTAACTCATTTTCTGCTTGTTTGTTCATCCATGAAATTAGTTTTGCTGTTAACTGTTTTATTCATATGTTGGTGATAGATTTTTAGTAACTCTGTTGTTGGAGGGCTGAATTTTTATAAGCATCGCAACGTTTCCCAGCTTGCTGATTGTGAAGGCACTATAATTTTTACTCAAATAATGAATGATACATTCGACGCGCTGAATAGATCATTTCCAAACGAAGGAGTGAAGGAGGATGATAAGAATTTCAAAGTATGTTCGTTTGAATATTTGAATTCAACATTTCAATCTGTTCAATGCTTCATTTATTGATAAAATTTGATTAATTATTCCAATTGTGGAAAACATCCCCGTTGAAAAAGCCTCATAGATTCAAATGAATTATAGTTATTCTTAGAACAAAAACCACACAAAATCCAGTACACACACTTGATTTTATGAAGTTTCATGAGATATTGCAAACGACTCTGATTGTATCTTATAAAGTTCTCATAAAGTTTTCGCATCCTCATATAGATTTATAAAAATCCTTAAGTTCTAGGACAAAAACCACATATAGACTGATAAAAACTCGTTAAAATCTATATAAACCGATGAGATTTATACATGAGAATTTATGGGACTTTTCCAACAGGGGTGTTTCAATGAGTTTCGAGTGCTATAATGTTCGCATTGTTTTTCAAATCTAGCGCGTTGTTTTTCATCAACGAATGATATTAAAAAAGATTGGAGATGTACACTCGAGACACTTTAGGACTAAGATGATTGTATAAAGGGTGGTACTATAAAAATTTTCAGAATCATAGTGATGGCATTGATCTTTATCTCGTGTATATAAAACAAAATTTCTCATAATTTCAATATCTTTCAATTGTAGCAAATATTTCAATCAAATTTCCACATGAGTTCTTGAAAGTCGAATCCATATATTTTTTTTTTTGAGTTTTTTTCATAATCTATTTTGCAGAGCTAAAATTTTCAGCTCAACATTTTTATTTCCAGAGTGATATCCATTGAAAAGTAGAATTTTCGAGCCTGTGAATCAATCATTGTGTTATTGGGAACTCAAATATGTGTGCATAAATTAAAGATACAAATATAAAATCAATAAAATAATCTATTCAATACCTTTCCAGGTGATGACGGAATTTTTAGAATACCTCGATAATTGGGAAAGACAATTAAAAGCGGGAGAAATTTCCCCTGATGAATTTTTGACACCATCTACTGCTGAAGGTTTTCGAGTAACCATCAATTCCACTATCGCTCTTAGTAAAGAATTACTACATGATTATGATTTCAAATATGTTTTGACTGGCAAAATGAATCAAGACCGATTAGAAGTAATATGAAATTCCTTATAAAATATTTCTATAAATGACTTATTGTGCTTTGAGTACTTGCATTTCTAAATGTTTATATTTATCATTTCACAGCAGTTTTTCGGGATCGTGCGTCAAGCTGGTTGTCAAAATGAACACCCCACTATGCAACCTTTCCTACAATTGTATCAAATGCTATCGATATTCAAGGTACTCAGACTCCCCAAATTTGGAAATTGTTCTGTTCGGGATGATTTACCGCATATAAAAATCTCTCAAGAAGAGTTTGAAGAAATTTTCAAACCACAAAAAGAATCTCATAAGTCTATTCGAATAGAAGAATTAAAAACCAAACTGGATAATTTAATTACAACCATAAATGCAGAATGTGATGAAATTATTGACCGTGATTATGAGTCCGCTCCTGTAATAGATTGTATTGTGTATTATGTAACTGGGTTTATTGCCCGTAAATTGTCTAAAAATTGTTCGTGTGATTTGTGTGCCACAGCGTTTGTACAATCTGTAGGTTTGTGTGATAGAAGCGAAGCAGAACTTGTGAATATCAAAACGCATGGAAAGTTGATTCATCCGAATAATTTATTATTATTTAACTTATTCAAAAATATAGAGACATATTTTGCCCAGTACGTGGAAAATGGGGAAGTGAATATTTATGAACGGATTACTGCTGATCTTATTGAAAACTTCAATTTCGTCTTCCCATGTGAACAACACAAATACGATGTGATTTCTTATTGCATTAATCATTATATTAATTTGAGAATGCGTCAATATATTAAAACATTCAACCAAGATATAAAAAAACAAAATAAAGAGAAGAAAAAATTATCTAACCCATACAGCACTGGGAGGTTTTCTGGACGTTCCGAAAACGTGCTTGGTTACAGAGAGAACGTGCAAATAACGTCTCATGATGTTCTAAAAACGTCGCATTTATGTCGCAGGAACATACAAATGTCCCGTTTAGTTCTGTTCATGTCTTCTTGCAATGTTCTTGGGACGTACTCGAGAACAGGTTTTCACAACGTTCCGCGGCGCTGCACATATGTTTTGGAAAGGTTAGTTTTTATGAAAGCACGGTTAGAAAACACGAAAAGAACATCCCGTAGTATCTGAAAAGAACGTGCTCAGTACGTATTCATGTGCATCAAAAGTGAAGATACTCTAAACATTTGGAATACATGTGCCTTGGGCACCAACACCCGCGGAACCAAGGTTATGTTTACAAAACGTCCAGAGAACTTTATGTGCTGTCTGGGAAGTTAGTTAATACATGAAAATTGTAAATTGAATTTCATCAAAGTATGAACGTTTCTTTAGAATGTATTTCGAAATGAATATGGAGGAATTCAAATCTAATGAAAATATATAAAAATGTAATGCTTAAGAATTAAAAATACGGATTATGAACTGCATAAACAAAGTGTGAATACTCATTTTGCAATGTTTCTTTATTCTATTCAAAACTTATTTGAATGAACAATTCAACAACACGTTCACAAAAATATTGTCACACATTGTGCAGTAATGTACACAAGATTAGAAGATTTTGCAAATTTTTTGAAATATAACTCCCATAGTGATTCAGATCTGAATGAATACAATTTTAAATGTATTATGAAATTAAAAACTTCTGAAACAGTTTGGGTTATGTTTGTGTATGGGGGCAGCCATTTTTGTTTACATTTACCTACCAGCGATGGTACCGCTACGTCTGGCGGAATGAATAAACCGGATAAAATAATCACACCGCTGAATTGAAGTTGCATCACCTATTCTTCTTACACCGTGCTTTTTACTCAATCAGCTTGTTCGATGTATCACCGGAGGCATCATAAGGTACTGATTATTTGTCAGTAGGTGTGACAAATATCTATAATGATACATCAAGCAAGCTGAATCGTTGACAAACATAATGGGTCCGGCTTAGACACAGTCCAAATGAGACCACTCTCCTCTATTTTTTAAATATGGGTTGGTATTTGATTCAATCCATTAGCTCATCTCCATCCTCAAGAACTTTCTGGATGGTGTCATGGTTAGGAAATTGCCATGACCCCATCATTTCTTCTGCATCCGCTTGACTGTCTCTATCTGCGAAGACGGTTTAAAAAAATTTCTTCTGCATTCACTTGACGGTCTTTATCTGTAAAGAAAATGTGAAGAAAAAAGAATTACATCAATTGTCATACATTTTCTCAAGTATTATGCTATGAATTTCAGATTCCTTCCAACACGCTAAAATAACTTAAATAATCCACTTACAACAAGGGTCGCCATGTGGGTTGTGGGGGCTGTACCCGCTACTGCTCTGGGTGTGATTATAAAGTATTATCCACTAATATTATGATTGCAGAAGCCAGAACTGTTGCTAATATTACCATAGTTGCAGAGGTTCTGATCTGGAACATAAAAAATTAACCAAAAAGTAAATTCCCTATACCAAAACATGTTCTATTTTGTAAAAGACACGAGAATAGTAGATAAACTTATCTGATTATGTGATCCTGTCCAGTTCTTCACCTTCATCCTTGCTATCTGCAAAATCTTCATGTGAAATCATGTGCAATTTCTTTTTCACGTACGTGCACGCATAAAAGCACTCTTCCACTTTACACAATAAATTTTAAAACTGTGTTAATTTTATGAAAATGAATAAACTCCACACTTCGATGGGAAGAATTTATTAAATTCGAAATTTTGTATCGGCGTGTGATAATAATTCTCAACCTTTAAGAGGATACTAGCGGCGTGGCAGCAGCCAAAATGTTTCTTTCAAATTATTTGAAAGTTCCACAATAAAATTTAATAATTTTCATTTAGAGACCTATATTGACACATATACCAGGTAGGTGAATGAAAATTGGTTGGTTTCATTACACCACTTTCAAATGATTCGGAAGAAACATTTTGGCTGCCGCCACGCCGCTAGTATCCTCTCAATCAAAAGAAAAATAATCTCTCACTCTCTCAAAAATTTGTTTGGGTTGCATTGACATTTCAATGAAACACGTGTATTTGGATCACAGCTGATCGCGTTCAGGTTATGTTCCGAAATTGTGTTATCGATTGATACAACTGAGAGTCGAGTTTCGGAACAAAGTCGCGAAGGAAATATTTCGAGGCACTGAAAAACGCAAATAAGAATCGAATCTGAAATATTATGATTATGATACAAAATAGAATCGAAATTAAGATATCTCAGTGAATACTTCACCGATTGGATTGGAAGATATCTCAATCGAAAGCAAAAAATCGTATCTACGGAATGAAATTGGTTCCTGTTTGAGATACGTGATCACATCGAAACAATTCAAGAAATAAAAACTGAACCTCCAAACTTACTGTAAAAGAGAAGCGGCAGCGACATTTGCATTTGCACTTAATATACAATTCGTATAGAAAATTTTTCTTCCATGTACGTGGGGTCGAGACGCTGCCGCGTCTCTTGATATGAACATTGATCATCATAATTCTGTTGTGAAAGTAATATGCTCAGCGCAGGAGGAATACGATGGAATTGTAAAAGTCCTACGTTCAACGTTTGAATATTCCTATCGTTCCGAGAATTGTTCACATCCAATGTATTCTATCTGTAATGTCATATTACAACGTTGGACATAGGACTTTTACAATGCCACTGTATCCCTCCTGTGATAATCATAATAATGTCACACCAAAATTGTGATTATCGATTTTCATATTGGAGGTTCACAATGAATACAATTTTGATATTGGTAAGTTACAATAAATAATTAAAAGTTCCTCACGCTGAATGTGAATAATTTTCAAAATGTTGTCAATAACACTGAACGTAGAACTTTCACAATTCCACTGTAGTACTTTCACAACAGAATTGTTATTATAAATTTTTATATTGGTAATTCACAATAAATTTCATACACTGAACTCATACAGCATAAAAATTCAAAGAGAATTCTGAAGAATTCATAATGATTTCTTTGGACCCCAATTGAACTCTTTCTGAACTGGTATGCTATATGAGAAGGGCTGATTTTCTCTTGCAACGCACGCATTATCAAAATTCAAATGAAATTTATTCTCTTTGTTCATTGGATTTTTTCTGCCAATCCTCGCGTGGGAATATATTTCTCATTTACAAACACTAAAGATAAAAAACGTACGTTTTCCTTTTTCAACCCGTTCGAAAATTAGTGGAAATGTTTGAAGATCAACTTGAACAGCATTTTCAAAGTTGAATTGATTATTCATTTTATTCCAGAAACTAAACATACATTGAAGAAAGAAATGGATAAAACTCGAATTCCTAATGCGGAGTATTGCGGACCCTCAGACTCAACCACAGGAAGCCGAGGTGCTATAAAAAAAAAATACGGGGTAAATAATTGTTTTTGCTATCATCTTTAACCAGAGATGGGCAGCTTCAATTCTCTGTGTACTCAAATGCATTCACAATCGGAGAGTACATTTGTACTGCACTATATTTGCACTTCGTGCTCGTTCAAAATTTCAATCATAAAGTACTTTCAGAAACAGTTCTAAATTGCTAAGAAACTATCCAAACCAAGAATTGGGCACAAATGTAATTTGAACTTGAAACGTAAATAAGTACACAGTGCACAAATACTCTGCACTTGAGACTGTGAATAAGTCCAAATGAATGTATACTTTGTAATCTGTACCAAGAAGAGTACTTCCTGCTCATCTCTGTTTTTAATCAACAAACTTTCTCAATCTTCCCATCTCAATATTTCAGTAACGGAGTAATTGTTATGATTTTGAAGTTTTAATAATAGACTTCAAGTCGATAACGTGCCATTCGAGAGTTTCGAGGCTAACTGAAACTGAATTTCCAAGTAATTCGAACTTTATTAGATTTTGCAAATCTTCTTCCAATATATATATAATCATATTCACATTTATATGTATGTATGAAAATTCAAAATGAATGAATATTTCATTTTATATTCTCAGAAAAAATCTACTTCAGCATCGAAGCAAGAACTATTCAAACTAAGATCAAAACGTGCCGCTTACTCGTCATGAGAGAGAACAATTATTTGACACGTTTCGAGATATTTGGAAAAAGTTCATCTTTTCCCATCTAACCACAAACTCTGATTGAGGAGTTGTCGTTATTAGAGATAAAGATCCGTTCGTGTGTTTAAATTTGCTGCATCAGCAACACACGCATCGATTATTTTGATTGATCGATTTAAATATGTTTCCTTCGCTCTTAGCAAGGCATTATTCGTTTTATGATTCGAATTATCGACCGAAGTGACTACACTTGATCTATTCTAGGGTCGTTCAAATATTACGTAAGACATTTTCATATTTCTTCTCTCTCGCTCCAATTTCAAAGTGGATTAGAATCAAAAAGCAGTGAATAATAACTATCGTTACGGAACATTTGAACGCTCCCCTGGTGAAGAGAATTTTTCTGAAAATTTCTCCGAATTTCACGGAAAAACTAATCCTCACTGAAAACCTTTGGGAACACTGAATACCTCTGAGAAACTCTCGTTTATTGAACACTGACAATTTCTCTGAATCTGTCTAAGAATCGATGAAATCCCATAAAAAATGTTGAATTTAGCTGAGAAGTGATAATTTTTACTGAAAGATACTGAAAATTGCTGAACTAAGTTTCGCCGGAATTTCCAGCGATTTTGAGATGAATCATCCCCACCAGGAGTTACTGATGAAAATCCTAAAAAAAACATCCTTATACTATCAATGTGACGTTGTGCTGAAGTTGGGATCGAATTTTTATTCCAGGATAAAACCACTTACACGCAGTCCAAAAATCAAAGGATCGAACATCTGATTGAAGAAAACGCTGCGCTGATAAAACTCGTTGCGGAAAAAGACAACGAGATAAAAGAACTCCAAATAAGGAATAACAGTCTACAAACTCAATTGGTCAATGGATTAGAAGAAATAAGAGGTGAATTTGATTGGAATACATAGTTCATGAAAATGCATAACATAAAATATATCATAAATTTTAACGATGAAGTTTACTTCAATTTATGGAATTTCACGTTTTTGAGTTGAAACATTGTTTTTAAAAATAATTGAATTGTTGTCAACACTTCAGATTTTAGTAAAATCATTTTACTACCCATGAATCAAAATTTTCTTCAATAACTTTGAAATCTAATATGTTGTTGAATTTTTTATTGATAGCTCTCATTCGAGAAACGCGCCAAATGGATGTCACAACTGATCCAGAAGAGCCGATCAGAGATTCTTTGTTCAATGTTGGGTATCGAAGGACTGCTGACAATACGGTATTTTTTTCGAATATCGATAATTTCGTGATGAACGGTCATACGTTTGAAACTTATAATGGAGCATATCTAGCGAAAAATCTTGAATTGAAAAAAAATTACGAGGATAGGAAATCCTATTATTTTTAATGATTTCCAATTTTTCTTCAATTCGAATTTCAACACCAAAACAAATGAAAAAGATACAAATATGTGGTTCCTAATCCTTTATATGGAATCCAGTTATTACTCTATATCGAAGTCTTGCGGTAGAATTGAAAATTGTTACACCAAAACGTTGACGACATTCATGCACCACATAGAAATTATATTCTGAATTTGAGATCAAAGAAATTGAAATGAAATAGTAGATTTGGGATAAGATTTTACTGTGGAATTGGGTAGAATAGAGAAAAGCAGGGTTCCTTTGAAATGAAGTCTGTGATTCTGAAATTTCAATCAAGATCCTTAGTGGGATACCAGCGATCCCAGTTGATGTAATTTGCCACACAAGCGTACCGACTGAGTAAACACTTTCCCGGCAAGAATACTCTGAACTGGATTCATGAAGAAGCATGAAATTTTCAGAAAATAATCTTCAGTCTTTTACCTATCGCGGTATATCGCCCGAATTTTGAATTTCGAAGAAAAATTTGTTTCTCAGTCGGTGACATAACTTTTTTTTCAAAATTCAAAATTCGGGTGATCTACCACGATTGTTGAAGAATTGGGGATGGATTTCTGAAAATTGCATGCTTCTTCATGAATTCAATCCAGAGTATTCTTACCGGGAAAATGATTACTCAGTCGGTATGCTGGTATGGCGAGTTGCATCAGCGGGGATCACTGGTATACCCTCAAATCTCAATTATTTTAATTCTGGTAACTCCAAACATCTTCACAGATCCACATCGAAAGAGATATATGGCTGCCTTGCCATGTATATGACGGCATAGTGAGCGACAGCCGTACCAATGCTCAATTTGTGAAAAATTGCAGCGTGGCTATATATGGGCACGATACTCTGAAATCAAGCTCTGTAACTGGAACTATTTCTAACAGAGTGAAAAATCAAGGATCTGCCCGTCCAAAATTGGATCCGCGGAAACTAATGGCATTAAGAGGTAGGATTTGGATTTTGCAATAATGGTTAAATTTTCGAATGAGCATATGAATTGAATTTCAAGGTACATTGAAAAAATTGAATGTATCATGTTTATTACAATTTTTCGCAGATATTTATGAATTTCATCTCCAGACCAAAAAAATGGATCAGGTAATGATTGATTCCGAATTGAGGCAAATTGGGAAGTACGTAGGTCATAAAATCTACGAACTGAATCGATCGAAAAGAGAGGAAACAGTTACTGCGATGATTGTGCAAGGTATGTCTGATTACAAACAATTATATTAGGATATTATATCATCTTTTTGGAATTTTGTCTACTCTGTTTAGTATGATCTTACAAATGAATGATGTTTCAATACATCAGTTTCATCGCCTTGTGAAAAATTCAGAATTGGAAGAAATTGAAAAATTGACGAATGAATCCCAGCCAACAAAATCAAGGCAGCGCTTCTGGCAGTGGTGCTAGTATTCACTTATACAGTTAAAAATCTTCTGTACATATATGGCTTCATTTATGTATGGAAATAGGAGCGACTTGGTAGTATTTTTACCAGGAGCACTACTTGGTAGCGCTTCCTGATAATACTGGTAGCGCTGAGGTGGTGCTACGTTATAAATTGAATCATATATATGTTATGGTAGCATGCAGTCTCACGGTAATGGGAAAGCTACTACGTTGCTACCACTAGCAGTGTACAGAAGATTCTTAACTGTGTAAGCGAATGGTCGCACCACTGCCAGAAGCGCTGCCTCGATTTTGTTGGCTGGGACGGGATTTGTATTAGGAACTTTGACAAGGTTGTCTCATTGACGATATCTTTGTGATATTTGTGTGATATCACTGCAATAGATTGAAATGATAGTCTCGCAATATGACTGCAAAATTACCAACGAATTTATAAATATTGCATCAATATTACTTTGCAATATTACAATACAGTAAACCCTCTTTATAGTGCCGCAGGACTTCTCTCTCGGTCGAATGTATTTCTGTGGTGGAGTGAGGAAGACACCATTCAGCACTATTGAGAGGGCTTACTGTATTACAAAATGATATTACTGCAATATTAGGTGTTGTGTGGGATGTTTTTTCACCCAAATTATTTTTGTTGTCCATCCAGAATCCAATGGAAGTGTGATGGATAAACAGAACAGCGATAATACTGAAGATCAAAATCACGAAGGAAAAGGATCATGTTCTCACACAAACGATCATGTTTTAGACGAAAGTGATGAACATTCTTCGAATACAGAAGATTCGTCTAGAACCGATAATTCTGAAGAAGAAGATGGAAACTAGTCCTCATCACGGATTTTATAAAAATTTTTGTTTTTTATTTACATATCAAAGATCAATATGTCTACGATGATAATAATATATTTGCTTTAATTTTATTGTTCCCTATGGAAGGTATACAAAAGGCCTCTTATTGTGGAATATTTTGACCCACATATCCCGTACAGCACACCTCCGTGGCCTCCACGGAGAACAAAGGATCCTCCACGTAAGCAACGTGGAGGCTACGTAGCCGTTAGGTGGAAAACACGTAGAGTCTGCATAGAGGCGCCGGAGAAATGTCCGCCCTATGCAACGTTGCCACAGCGTGGAACGAAGGTGGTAGGAACGTGGTGGCGAGGTGGAACGAAAGTGGAGGCAACGGAGAAGCGAAGTGGAACAAAGGTGGACGCAACGGAGAGGCGACGTGGACGCATTGTAATATTCGGAAAGGTGGCGCTGCATGCGTCTATTCGGATAGGTGGCATCAACGTTGCTCCTGCGTGGTATTGATACATCGTACCACCTCGCCTCCACGTCGCCACCACGGAGATACGACGTAGAAACACACGCACTGCAACGTGGTGTACACGTGGAGTGAATTTTTACAGCTAGGTTTTGGCGTGCAAAATTTGAATGTTCGCAAGCATTTCAAAATTTCAAGACTATGCGAATGATCAATTCATTTTTAGTTTGGGAAAGAATGAAAACACACTGGATCTCAAGGAAGGTAAGTTGACAACAATATATATTATTTTTGTGAATCAAATGAGAATGTTCTTCACATTGTGCTGCGAAGAGGCAGATTGAATAAAAAAATGCACAATCTGTCCGAATTTTCATTATATATACAGGGCGATTCAAAATTCGCGCACTCTTTTTTGGGAGTAGATTCCTGATGAAATTCTAAAACGATTTGTCCTTTTGCACAATGCTCTCCGACGCATAATTTCCAAGATATAATTAATTAAAGTTGACTAATTATGAGGTGGATCCATCGGTCATTCAGGAGCGTCATAACAGAACAAGAGAGGAAGGTGCTTGCAGAGGGCGCTCATACGATGACCTGATGGGTATAATCGATACGATTTACCACCATACAAATTGGTAAATTTTCTATGTAGAACGATTGAATTCGTCGACACTGTGGAAAAAGTGATTATTGTCATGAATTCTTATCACGATATGCTGTAGGTGAAAGTTGTGATTTCAGTAATGATTTTTATTACGCAGACAAATGTAAAATAGTGTTATTTCGTAGGGATAGGGATTCGAGTGGGAGAAAAAGTATAACTACTCGTTTTCAATCAGAATTTTCATGTAAAAAAGAAAGCATGAGAATTTTCATTCATCCGATACCCAATTTGAACGGTTTGATTAGTAAGTTTAACACGAGAGATTGGATTCCGAATCCTGTATTCTGATTGGTCGAGAATCAATGTATATTAGATCAATCCTCGGCCGTTTCAAATGATTCTTCTGAAGAATGTGTTTTCGACTTATCCCAACCACAACATTGAACAATGATGAATTTATTCGAATTCACCCTTTTTATATCATTCGATGATTATAAAGGGTTTATCGAACGTTAATAACTTACTTCAACTTGTACGTAATTAACATGAAAATTCTGATTGAAAACGAATAGTTATACTTTTTTCTCCCACTTGAATCCCTATCCCTACGAAATAACACTATTTGACATTTGTCTGCGTAATAAAAATCATTACTGAAATTACAACTTTCACCTACAGTATATCGTGATAAGAATTCATGACAAGAATCAATTTTTCCACAGTGTCGACGAATTCCATCGTTCTACAGAGAAAATTTACCAATTTGTATGTTGGTGAATCGTATCGATTATACCGATCAGCTGATCGTATGAGCGCCCTCTGCAAGCACCTTCCTCTCTTGTTCTGTTATGACGCTCCTGAATGACCGATGGATCCACCCCATAATTAGTCAACTTTAATTAATTATATCTCGGAAATTATGCTTCGAAGAGCATTGTGCAAAAGGACAAATCGTTTTAGAATTTCATCAGGAATCTACTCCCAAAAAAGAGTGCGCGAATTTTGAATCACCCTGTATATAAAATACACTGGCAACAGTTTTTGGATTGGTCTTACATTATCTAATGATTTATTATAAAAATTCAACGTCACGCATGATACCTGAATTTCCAAAAAGAAAACTAACCAATGACAATGATTGTTTCATTGGAAGCAAAAAAAGAAAATTGAATCAATAATCGGAATTATGAAGGTTGGAATTTCTGATAGTTTCAATGATTATCTATTAGGTGTACAAATAAGTTTCCGCGGTTTGTCAAAAGATGGCCCCACCAGAAGGTTATGGAGAAATTGTCAGATGTAAAACGTAATATCCCAAGTTTAGTCATCTGGCAACACCATAACCTTAAAGTACTAGTGATTCCGTATCAGCATCACGTAATTTTTTTCGTGCAAAAATGTCAAGTTTTATTCCGAATAAGCATCATTTGCGGGAACTTTTGATTCACTTCTTTAAGGTGAAAAAATCTGCAGCTGAGGCGCATCGATTGCTTCTAGAAGCATATGGTGAAGCTGCTTTAAGTGAGAGAAGTTGTCAGGCATGGTTTCAGAAGTTTAAGAACGGTGAGTTTGACGTTAAAGACAAAGAACGCAGTGGAAGGCCGAAAGTGTACGAAGACATGGAATTAGAAGTACTATTGGAGGAAGATTCGTCCCAAACGCAAAAAGAACTTGCACTTACTCTACAAGTGACTCAACAAGCAATTTCACATCGTTTAAAATCGTTAGGAATGATTCAAAAACAAGGAAATTGGGTTCCATATGAACTAAAGCCGAGAGACGATGAACGCCGATTATGCATGAGTGAAATACTGCTTGCCAGGAATAAAAAAAAGAGTTTTTTGCATCGTATAGTCACTGGTGACGAAAAATGGATTCACTACGATAATCCAAAGAAGAGAAAGTCATGGGTTAAGCCCGGCGAACCATCAACATCGACAGCTAAGCCGAATATTCATGGAAAAAAACTCATGCTGTGTATTTGGTGGGATCAGCTTGGTGTCGTGTATTATGAATTGCTGAAACCAAGCGAAACCATTACTGGAGCTCTCTACCGAACACAATTGATGAGATTGAGTCGGGCACTTAAGGAAAAACGCGCCCATTACTACTCCAGACACGACAAAATTATTCTTTTACACGATAATGCTCGTTCACATGTTGCGGCGCCGGTAAAAACATACTTGGAAACACTCAACTGGGAAGTTTCACCCCACCCGCCGTATTCACCAGACTTAGCCCCTTCTGATTATCACCTGTTCCGGTCGATGGCACATGATCTGTCTGAGCAGCGCTTCACATCATATGAAGACACCAAAAATTGGGTAGATTTGTGGATAGCGTCAAAAGATGAAGAGTTTTTTCGACGGGGTATCCGAATGTTGCCAGAAAGATGGGGAAAAGTAGTGGCAAATGATGGAAAATACTTTGAATAAAACGTAATGTACTTTTCCTTTACAATAAATTCCTAATTTTTTATAAAAAACCGCGGAAACTTATTTGTACACCTAATAATTACTTAATTATTACTCTGTTCTTACAGGTAATCAGTACGATTTTGTCTTCATAACAAATTCACATGAAATATAATTTCTTCTAGCGAACTTTTATCATATTCTTACAAAATACAATATGTCATATTGTTTTAAGTCAGTCTCAAATCACAGAAATCCCCGAACAACAGACGAATAACGAAATATTTCATGAATTCACAATTGATATGATTTTCCGTTTTTTCCAATCTCTTGTACATATTTCCGTACATCCGCAATATATTTTGATACACGTATGCTGCTCAAAAATTTCATATTTATACATGACAGATAATGATAGATACGATATATTGACCTTTTTTTCACAGGTAATGTGTACAATCGAACGACCTCATTCATGGATAATGCAATTTATAACAAATGAAATTACGCTACCGAGTACGTTGCAAAACGCAAATTTTCATAATGCATCGAACGATACTATTGCTCTTACAATTCACAAAGTCTTCCCTATTTAGAATGTCCGATAAAATTCAACAAAAAATTGTTCTATTCTTTTGGACAGTTTTTATCTCATGAACACCAGTCAGAAAACAATCAACTTTCCACTCGGTTTTGTCCGAAATTCCCAAATTGAATGACTCACTTGGAATCTGACAGAAAAAAATTGGCAGAACAAGAACTGTGTTCTTTATTTCTATATTCTCGAATGACTATTTTCTTCAAAACGTCTATTCTTAAATAACTTTGTTCCTAATGAACTCTTTTCGCAAATGAGTCTATCCTTACAAATCTCGATCGATTGGTATCGATTTCGATTTCGATTCAAATTTTTTATAAAAGAATGAAGATTTGTGGGAGTACAGATTCATAGGAATAGATTCATCTGAGGAAAGAGTTAATTAGGAACACAGATATTCGAGAATAGAAATTTTTAAGAATACAGTGATTTCAGAATAGAGAAATGAAGAATAGAGTCCTCGTTCTACCAAAAAATGTTCTTATTCTGCGACTTGATATCACTATCGGGGCATCTTGAACAAGATCACTTTTCAAAAATTGCTGTCAGTTTTTGGACGGATTTTTCAATTCACAAATTCCGGACAGAACCGAGTAGGAAGTTGGTGAGTTTTTGACTGATAACCGTCAAAACCGTTCAAACCCACACAATAACTTCTCGTCAGCTTATGTCAGACGTTTCAAATACAGCTAAAACATTTTCACAGTATTCGCAATTGTTCAAATAACCGAATCCTCATATGATTCTTAAAATTCTAGGAGCCTCAAAATTACATGAATCGCAATTCTTATTTTCGATATATCATGAAGCTGGAACCAGCAAATGTGAGTTAGTGAACTCGAACTTTGAGCTCATTGTGAAATTTTTATAGAATAATGAAACCAGGACCTGGATAATTCGTGAATTATCATCTCCGAGAATATATATTCGCTCAACCTTGATCGAAGAATCTCATTTAACTGACTGGTTCTTACATTGGTTTCGATGGGTAAAACTGATTCAAACCCATTACAAATGAAGTTTGGATTTATTTGAATCAGTTCTTTGCATCGAAATCAATGGAAATTGGAAATTGATCGATTTAAAGATGTTCATTCAATCAGGGAATTCAATATACATTCCAGAAGAGATGTCTGTAAGAAAGGACGGCGCCTTCGATATGTGTACATACACGAAGAACAATACTTGGAAGTTGATATAACATATTTTCTACGACTAAAGAGTCTCATGAAACTGTCGCGGATAACGGTGACACATTGGTGACATGGATATTGTAACAAATTAGACTGAACGCCAGCGTACAGAGTACGTTGCGAAAAGAACATGTTCATAGTACATCGACCGATACTATTATCAATACTACAATTTGGAAAGTCCCTATTTAGAATGTCTCACAGAATCCGACGAAGAATTATTCTATTGTTTTGAACAGTTTTCATCTTATAAAAACCGGTCAGAAAACAATCAACTTTCTACTCAGTTCCGTCTGAAACTTCCAAGTTGAAAGACCCAGTTGAAATCTTACAGAAGAAACATCTTCATTTTGCGACTGGATACTGCTATCGTATTCCGAACAAGATTACACTCACAAAATTGGTTCCCACAAGATTTTCTGATTCAAAAATTCCGCACTGAAACTTGTAGAAAGTTAGTGAGTTTTTGACCAGTAACCGTAGAAACCGTTCAAACCCACACAACTTTTTGTCAGATTCTGTCAGACGTTTGAAATACAGCTACATTTTCACAGTATTCGCAATTTCTTAAATGACCGAACTTTTATATGATTCCCTTAATTCTAAAATCCTCAAAAGTACACAAATTGCGATTCTTGTTTCCAAAATGCCATGAAGCTGAACCCAGCAAATCTGAGTTAGTGAACTTGCAATTCCAGCTCATTGTAAAATTTCTATAGCACAATGAAACCTGCTCCCATGAAATTCATGAATCATCTTATTATCTCAGGAATAGTGTTCCAAAAGTATTCAAATGCATACTTGCTCCATTCAATATACTCTTCTTGCTAGTTCACGTTCGTTGATTTCAGCTCAACCAAAATGTACATTTCGGGGCATTCCAGAGGAGATGCTTAGAAGAAAGGACGGCGCCTCAAACATATATACCTACATCAAAAGTAATATTCGAATATGGAATAAAATATTTCCTACGACTAAACAGTACAATAATACTTTCGTGGTCTTGAATAACGCGATATATTAGTGAGACAAATATTATGAATGAAAAAGGAAATACTGATGCGGCAAACATTGAAAAATGTGTTCTCATAAACTAAATAGTTCCGATAATTTCAAAGCGATATGTATGAGCATTGGAATCAACGTTATGAAAGAGGAAATTGAGCTCCTTCCGAATTATGAGTGGAATCAGATAACGGTGTTTCGTTGTCGCTAGCGCTATCCACCGGGGCATTCCCATTGTCTTCGGGATGTTGGTAATCCTCTCCTGAAGAACCCAATAATCTTTGATGGTCTTGATCAATTTTCCCCTGTTTTTTTTGTTACCCATCGATTTTCAACGCTTCCCCGCGTCTTTGAACCAATTCTGCATTTTCAGATAAATATTCGCTCGTGTGCTGCCTTTGACCGTTGATAAAATTGCGTCTGAAACATTCAAGCACGATATGAACAAAGTCTCCAAAAATGTCTCTGTCGGAATACTTCAGGCGTACAGTTCTTCCCTTGAAAGATAACATAATGCACTCGAAATACCTTGTTCTTAACTGTGATCAGTTCCGTAATGCGAAGCGTTGACGCCGCCTTCTTCTGCTTATTCCTTCCTTCCCAGCAATAACCAGCAGCGACTTCGTTACTGAAGATTTCTCTCAGGATTGTATGAACCGCTGCACCATCGTTCCTCCCACCCAATGACCGTAAGTACCTTCGCTAGAAACCAATAATACTTGTTGTTTCCCATACATTGTAACCTACCATCCACATTGCAACCATGCAGGACATCTACTTCGCCTCTCCGTGAAATTCAAGACCCCTCGGTTGTCCTTTGTTACACTTCGATTGAAGGAGGATAGTGAATTCCTGGATACGCCCTTGTCCACAGAGGAACAACATGGTTTTATTGGCAACTGTCTTTTATGCGCAATGATAACTCATACAAAATTCGAGTTCTTTTCCACGACTGTGAATAGGATCCTAGTAGAAATCGTTTCGAATTCATGCGTCCATAGAAAACTGAGAGTTTTTTATTTCACTGACATGAACGATTTCTTCGGGAACACTGAAACAATCTGCAAAGTATCTGAAAAAAACTCGGTAATGTCAGTGGAATAGAACATTTTCAAAATTCTTCATGACTCCATTAGTTCGAAAACAGTTGTACAAGAATTCTGTTTATGTTGTGGAAAAAGAATTTTTTCGTTTTTTATATGGGAATGTAAATGCTGGAAATACAATTGCCGTTTTCTTCTCACGGTCGGATGAAATCATTTCTTCAAGTGCATTCAAATCTTGATCTTCTAACACTGGGAATAAATCTCTGATCTCTGTGAAATCAGTATTCCCTTCTTCACTCGTGTTGAAAGAAAGTTGTTCAATCTGACGAATAATAAATCGTAAATTAGCAGATTGATTCTCAGAACGTCTCAATAGTGCGTCCAGCTTTTCTGTTGATGAAAGATTTCTATTAAAAATTCGATTACGCACCATGCTTGCCACGTTGCCTCACCCACATCACCCCTCATTGCCTCATTCACTCACCTTCGCATTTCAAATAATCTCGGTCTAGGGTTGCCCGTTGCATGACAGGATTCCAGTTCTCCCCAAATGACTTAGGATTTGTTCCATTTTGTTGCCCACACTTTTTGAAAGCCATCGTTGGAATTGATTGTTCCTCAATATCATAATGATGTTCTACGATTTATCAGCACCATGGAAATAGTATTTCAACCAAAATTCTATGCAAATATAGCAGATATTTTACCTTCATTATGCTGTCTCTTCTTTCCGTGTCGCGATACTTTTGTTGCAGGTTCTTTGAATAATTGTTTACCGGTATCGTTATTTTCAGAATTCTTCCTTGTTTCAGATCTTCGAACTTCGTTGAGCAAAGGGTTGTTAGGTTCATGCAGCGATTCATTTCCTTCTTCATCTAAAAATTTTTTTGGAACAATTCTGTCAGTCCGTCATTTGCTTATGCGGTTTTACTGATTATTTTCGAGACATTTTCATACACATTACCAGCAATAATTCGTCTATCTTGCATGGAGTAATCCTTGTTCTAATCAATTTCTTCTTCATCATCTGTTTCATCATGTTCACCCTCATTATGAGGTTCAGAATTCTCATGATGATGATGATCATTTTTATTATTGTTATTACCATTATCATCGTCATTTTTGTCATTATTATCATCGCCATTATTTTCTATATTATTTTCAACGCCGTTATTATTTCCGCAATACTCTACATTCGTCGATCCACATGCTCGCATACTCTGGGATAATGTTAGTTCTGTTTCCTCGGATGATAAAATATCTTCATCAATCGAAGTATACATTTCATTCTTTTCATGAACAGTCCCTACGAGAATTCAGAACAAAATCTACTGATTTCCGTTTTGATAAATATGTATGAAACGCTTATACATCCCAGATCTGATTGGAGATTGGTATTCTGTGCAAACCTTTCATTCTTTTCAATTGGTTGGATGCTAATGGACGACACACTCCTGATTTTCCCTCCGTTTTGCGGAATTCTGAATTGTACAATTTTTCATTTCTGGACGATGTTCCAACGTTAGTGTTGATTGTATTCCCTACAAAGTAAAACAGAAAATCACGTGATTTACAATAACAATATCTTCGTCAAACATCCAAGTTACATTCAGTTCTTGCTAAATCGATAGAACAAACAGGTGATAAGCCTAAACATGACAGATTGATACACCCGTGTCATCTTTCAACTGTGAACAAATGTGACTACACTTCATGCAGCACTGCGATTGGCAGAGAATTTTGTAAAATTTAGATATAAAATCAGTGGAAGAATGGCAGCATGAAGTTCGAGCGATGCGAAGGTGGCGGAGGAATGTGCAGATTCGATTTTCATACGGACATTTCTCCGTTCTCTTCATGTTGGTTCAGTGTCGCCAGATACACCGCATCTCCGCATTTCGCACCACGTGTTGACCATCTCATTCGCAATCCGCATTCCACGATATGAAATACGGAATCACAGCGTTCTGTTTGTTCATGGGAATTCGATTCCAATACCAGGCAATCTATCTTTCTTCTGGGAATCCTCATTTCACATGCAAGTTCCACAATCCAAGGTTTGCGCACTCGCATTCCAATAACTGGAGTCTGGCAATACTGTGTTGGTTCAACTTTGATCCGTCAATCCTCCACTGATGTACCTCATCCATCAATTAGGCTGTGGGATGCAACAACCGGCCGCTCACTCGGAAACGCGGAAAAAAATTGTCTCAGCTGTAATTTCGAGCGTCAAAATGAAAATTTGAATTTTGAGAAACGAAAAATACCAGACGATATACTGGGAAAATTTTTATTATGAAAAGTCGCTTTATATGACAGAAACTTCAGGATGTTTCTCACAGCTAACTGAAAGTGAATTCAATTTCACGAGAACGAAGAATTCATTGCGGGTAGACATACTATAGTGGCCTAATAATGTATCATCATGATAGTACATTTTTCCTGTGTTGGATTCTTTGTTTTTATATAATTGAACCTATATTCAGTCACGAGTATCCTAAAGTGGTTGGACTTTCTACAGTCCAATTTTTTCAGTTCAATTATTAAGGGCACTCAAACATCAGAAGAAGCGAGTAGAGTTTTGCACCAACTTTTTTCGTGAATTACTTGATAAATTTAAATTTTAAATACATAATAATTGAATGAATACATGAGATTCAACTCTGAATATAAATTCTAGTTACCTTATGGTTCATAGATATTGGGAAACAAAATCATAAATTTTAGACAGTTGAAGGTTATTAATTTTAAAGTCTTTGTATGCTTACCACGGAATCAGTAAAAGAGTGGGATTTATATTTAGAGTCTAATCCTGGTCGTAGATTTTACTATTATGCACTGGGAATTCATGTCGAAGGCATAATTTATGAAA
Source organism: Gonatopus flavifemur (assembly GCA_018340375.1). Taxonomy (NCBI): domain Eukaryota; kingdom Metazoa; phylum Arthropoda; class Insecta; order Hymenoptera; family Dryinidae; genus Gonatopus; species Gonatopus flavifemur. Next base: position 55,363,351 of record JAFFJZ010000001.1, read on the forward strand.
ACAGTTGGCGCATAATTTAGCTCACTTCTTCTGATGTTTGAGTGCCCTCAAATAACGGGTGTCGCGGCAAAACCAACCAGCGACACCTCTCAAATGGAGACGGTTATTCTTTTATTGTTCAAAACTGATGCGCTAAAAGCAAAAGTGACCCCGAATTGCTGTCAAACAAAATCAGGGTGGAAATCTTTGAGAGTAAGAATGGGATGTTATAAGTTGCGAGCAAAAACAATCCGGTCAAAGTTTAAAATAGAAAGCAACCACAGAAATCTCAAGGCAGAAACAAAACACTGAGGAGCCTTCCGAAGTAGCTAATCTGATCACCTGGTCATGACCAGATCACCTCTGATTGGTTGAGAAAATGATCTGGCCATGATCTGATGATCAGGTCAACTACTTCGGAAGGCTTCGGCTTGAGCAAAAATAAACCAGGGTATGGATCCTGCATGTGGGTTGTGCGTTGGTCCGCTCTTGCCCCGATTCTTCAGGGGCTCTTTTGGTCCGGAGATTCCAAAGTAGCACAAGAGGTTAGAAATGCTGATAAGGTTCTTGGAAGTTCTGAGCATGGTTTGTGAACACTCTCAGACACTTCGAATGAGACTGCTTCAGGTAAGTATATTCTATACACATCCTCAGAATGTCTTTTTCGGATTTATCCAAAATAATCTCATCCACACATCTTTGCATGATCACAGAATGAGCGCGGAATGTTAGAAAAGTTCTTGTGTTACTTGGAGTTCTGCGCTTGTTTTTCATTCTAAATTTTGGGGATATCGGTTTTACTCAGAACTTTTAACATCCCATTGTTCTGCCGTCCTAAGCCAAAAAGTCGTATGTCAAAATTTTGAAGTCGAGTTATCAAGCATTTTGTTTGAACTTGTACATGTAAAATGATACGAATGCCGTTATTTCTAAATCAGTGTTTCCATACTCTTCAATGGTGTAAAGATTTTTTGAATTGAAGCGCACATGAAAGATTCATTCGAATATGAATATGGGAAAGAGAGAGGAAAATTTTCTTGACATACGGCCTTTTGGCTCAGCATGGCAGTGTTACTCTCAAAGGTTTCTACCCTGATTTTGTATACTCTTGTAGGTATCACTTTTGCTCTCAGCGCATCAACTAAGGATGAGTCATGAATCATGCAAAGTAATTGGAGTATCTGAATTTACCCAAAAATCGTGAATCTATACACTTATGAGAAATTGAGTGGAAATGACGTTTCATACAGCTTCTCATATTCAAACTGCAAACCATATAGGAATCATGAAGAATATAGGTTAATAAAGAATCGCTGTATTTTTCAAAATACAAAATAGATCAATCAAGCTGAAACTTTTCACAGAGTTAATCCATACACGGAAAAAATTAGTCATCCAAATTTTCGTTGACTAGTATGTCACTTTTGGACAGAGCATGGATTCGAGAAGAATCCGTACACTGGATTTTAATAATTCGTTGACTCTTTCCGTTATTTCAACAATGGAATCCACTTTTCATTCTAGTCGTCGAAATAATGGGGAGAGTCAATGAATTATTAAAATCCAACGTACGAATTCTTCTCGAATTCGTACTCCGTCCAAGAGTGACATACTAGTCAACGAGAAATTGAAACACCTATTTTTTCCGTGTACACTAGCAAAAACCTTTGTCGCTGGGAATTTTCTGCTACTTATATTTCATTAATCGCTGTTTTATTCCGAAGTTCCAAAACCGAAGTTTGAATTGATAAATTCATAATCTGCATGCATTTTTCGCAAAATTTGTCAATATTATTGTCTTCGGTTAAGTCTCACGACTCAATCAACGACTGAGAATTAAGGAGATTCAGGTTGATATGTTTAAAAATAAATAAGTTACACCTAGGTTGATGTTCAAAAGCATCGATTTCCCGAGTGACAATATTTGCGGTTTGCATTTTTTACGAACAAACCATTGATTACAAAAAAATCACGAGAAGAGATTGGAGTTGAGTTTTCAAGACCTACCCTCAAAGCACAAATGTCTTAGCAATATCTCCAGAATATTGTGAAACATTACTCAGACATTAGTGCTATGTGGGTGATGCGTTGTTTTTTTTTCGTTTGCCTAAATTTTCATTTTCATTTTGACGCTGAATGTCACATCTTGCATAATACTTTTTCGCGTTTTCGTAATGACATGACTGTGAAATTTGAAATTTCAATTTGAACAAAATATACTGTGGAATAAATCACAGTATGAGGCAAAAACAGATGTTTCTCTTATAATGTGAAGTGTTAGACAATACATTTCGTACAAATTTTCATTTGAATACTCAAAGTGACGCGTGGTCATCCTGCGTGTTAAATTTATTCATTTTTTTGTGTAGCAATTAACGGATAGTATCTCACAACATTCGGAATTTGGTACACAATACACAGAGAAAATTTTGTATTCAAGATTATTAGACAAAGTATCGTACTCGTGGGATATACCTAGTTATGACCATACAAACTATAAGTTTGTACTTTCTGATTACTCCGCATGTTGAACTGAAGGAGACCACAGTAAAGGTATAACCCACGGCTACGATATAAATACTTTAATTCTCACTACATAATTTTATCCGTGTACTCAAGTCCACGTCTTCATTTGGTTCGGATAATCGAGTCAATTACCTCCCTCCGAAAGGTTACTAGGAACTGCTGGATAAGATGCCAAATCCACATCATTATCGTAAACAAATTCGTCGTCCCAATTTCTTTTTCTTTGGATTTTACGACTCCTTTTGCTTTTTTCCTCGTCAGTCGTACTGTCGTATAATTTGTTCTGTGCTTTTACTACCTTTTGATCAGCTAACGAAAGTGAACCTGTCACAATAATTTACATTGAATATGTGGGATTATTACTGATCCTAATACATGATTGTGGAATTACATTCTTCTTGAAATTTCAAGCATTGAAAACAATAGCAACGACTCATGAACATAAGTTGAATTTGCAAGGATGACTTTTTAACACCTCACTGTGGAAACGTGTGACGCAAAGGCACCGTTTTTCGACCACCATTCCCACTGTCCGACTACCTGATACTTTTTCGAATAATTATTTGAATACGTATGTAAATGAATCAAATTTACTTGCAATGTGCTGACTAGATGTTTATGTGCTCATCCTTATTCATTCAATACAAACGCGTGCGAACGATTTTTCTTATAATATAAAGTGGACGGACTTAGGAGAGTGGTCGGAAATCGGTGCCGTTGCGTTATGTGAAAATTCCTATGAATTCATACGACGTCATTAACATTTAAAAGCGTTGGGAATTTTCCGTACTTGTCTGAAAATTTACTGTGAAGTGGTGATGAAAATCCATTGAACTGTATAAGCGTATACCATAGATCTAAGAATATTCTGGATGGTGTCTACACCTCTAATTTAGACGAGGGGTTTCTCCGTACAGACGGGAGGGGAATCAGAGGGTCGCCATATTAGGTGGCACAATAAAGACGTTGATCAGAGAGAGATGATTGTATATCAACGAGAGATAGAGAGAGAGAGAGAGAGAGAGAGCAATAGTGCCACCTCATATGGCGACCTGATCCCCCTTCCGTCTGTACGGAGAAAATACCGCACTTTGATGCACCATCCAGAGTATTCTTGGATCCATGGTGTATATACCGTGTTAGAACATAGGCCAGTTACATACCAATGATATAACGAAGGCATCCAAATGTCCTCTTCAAACATGTACCAGTTACATTATATAGCTTTATACATTATTTCTACATCACAGGTATATCAAAAGCCCTGTGATGTAACTGCTCCTTGTTTAAAGCGGACATTTGGATGCTTTTGTTACATCATTGGTATGTTCAGTTCTAATAGGGTATACTGGAATGAGCACTCCCTACACCAGTGATGCCAGACTTGACACGAAATCGCTACTGCACACCGACGCAACGGTACGTACGTGTGAACTTGTGATATGTGCGTGCCTCCACACGTACGTGATATTGCGTCTCTATGAGTAACGGTTTCGTGTCAAATCTGGCATGAGTGCTTTACATTGACAGAGAAACGATCTGATTGGAACACTAATGGTTGCAATAACTCAAAATCTGGTTCTACTCACCAGAAAATATGATTATGACGTCCAGGAAAAATGTTTGAAGCCGAAATCAATTAAATTTCTCAGGCCAGGAAAACCAAATTCTTATTTTTAGTGTAATTACCAGATTATAAACAATTTTCAAACGGATTTTAACGCCGCTGCACAGTGGGATTTTATGGTACTGTCATGGACAATAATCAACCTCTGCTCCAATTTTCATCGGATGGATTTGAACTTTTGTTCAAAATACGCTGAAAACATTGGGCTTCACAAGAAATCTGCTTCTTTTCTTATCAATAGTCGTACTAAATGGGGGGCTGATTAGTTATAAATGTAACAATGTGAGATAGGAAACACATCTGCCGTACAAGTTAAAGACACTTCTGTCAAAAAAGTGACTTGAATATCTTTTTAATTTGTACGGCGGACATGATTCCAAGGGATTCATGTGTATATGTATGCAGATATTACAGTGTGCAGAGAATAATTTATGTGGGTGTATATATTTGTGAGTCCATGCCCATACAGCACAAGAGTCCCCGCGAAGAGCTCCCGTTATGACAGTAAACATGAATTTATTATGAATAGTTTGGATTCAAAATGAACTCTTGATGAATAACTTAATCTTCAGGAAGAATTTCATATCACGAATTCATAAAGAACTATTCAGGCATCCAAGATGTATGCATTTGTAATTCATTGACTTCATATCGAATTCATTTTTACTGTCATAACAGGGACTGTTCAAGAAGTTCTTTCTGAAGTTTTTGTGAATTCAAAATGATCATTTGTGCTGTCTGGGTGTGGATGCATTCACAATTGTTATAAATAATAATATATATAATCATAGTGGGTGACAACTACTAATCAAAAAATGCGCAGATTTTTCGTGAAGCCCGATCTTTTCTGCGTATTTTGTAGAGAAATTTAAATCAATCCAATCAAAATTGAGGCAGAGGTTGATTTTTGTCCATGACAAATCCCACTGTGCGCCGTACGGAAGGTCCGTTGAAATAAATCCATATGGATACACTAATTTCTGCTTCAAGAAATTTTTCTGATATGTCAATTATTTGTGATGCAATATCCATCTCAATTCATTCCAGTGGAGGTCTCGTATGGTGAAACTAAGATCTGTCTGAAAATTATTCATTCAACTTCATGCCCCCTGGCACCATAGTTCAGAGAGAGTTCTTATCGAATTCATTTGGAACTATAGGAATTCAAAATAAATGCATTAAGAACTCTTTGTGAACTGTGGTGCTGTGTGGGAATCACATTTCCTGGTGAATAGAATTAGAATTGAAGTTATTGCGACCACGGATGTTCCAACCAGATCGTTTTTCTATCTGTGTAGATTAACGCGGTCAGAATGGTATAGTTAATTGCACGAGCAAGAGAGAATGAGACACCCCCATAATATTTCCCCTCTTCCTGTGGAATGCATTGATTAGAAACATAAAACCATCACACAAAATACTGATCTTGATCTCTGACCGGTCGATTATTATAAAAAATGCAGAGAGGGTTCATTCTATTATAGTATTGAGTTTAGTGTGGGAATTCCATACAGTTTGGAATTTTCAGTTACATTTATACACTGAGAGAAATTTCATAATAAATAATAGGAGCAAACCAAGGTTTATTTACAATTTTTGATAGTAAGTGGAGGACATTAACGACTTGGAAGTATATATTACCATCTAGATGGAAAATTTTTCATATCTCAGGAATGACTGTTTTATATCATGGAAATTCTAATCGCAGTCGTTCTTTTCGGTAACACGTTACTACATTACTACACAAAACTGGAAGTACAATTTTTACCATCAATGCTAGCATTAAATTTGGAATAGAGTGTAGGAATTTCTTATAATACGATAGAAAAATTTTTTTGGTATGAATTTTTGAAAAAATTTTATGATTTACGGTACTTATCCCCCTCTTTCCAGCTTTTTTCTGAAGGTTATTTATATGATAGGAATCGTTAAAGATATTATCACAGTTTTAAGGAGATTTCTATTTGACATATATATACTTATCTTACAAACTCCTTGTAATTTTCCCGCAGAGGAGGGTTCCACATATTGTACTGGCATACCTATAGGCAATCGGGGGGTTCAGATAATAATAACAATAACGGATACATATAGCATGATACATATTTCTTAGTGTATATATTTCTTATAACCTATTACATTTACATACTGCTAAGTGTGATTCGATTGCTGAATATATATAATAATACAAAATGAAAGTAGTGATAGCGAGGAAACATTTTCTTGATCATGCCATCTATTTTGAAGAAGGAAAGTTCCAACCCGCGAAATTTGAATTTTGTCGTAGCGGAAATATGTTTCACAATTGAAGAATTGTTCATAACTGAAAAATGTCAGTTTATCTCTAGTGGAAGAGAATGAATGCTCAATATACTTATAATTGTTGAATATTTGTGTGTATAGATCCCAGAGAAAAATTGAATAAGTTTTGGACCAATTTTGTACATTCTTTATGATGTCTATAAGTCTCGTTTTCATCAGATGGATCTAAGAAATCAACCTTCTTAGTGGCAGAAATGTTTGATGAAGTAATCTAGTTTATATATTCATTTGATTCAAGAAATCTCAAATAATCGAATGAATATATCCAGATTGTGCAGAATACGGAAATAACATAAAACGTAAGATACACATCGACGGTCATAACAATTAGATGAGAATAATTTGATATCAGAAATTCAATCAATGACCGTTAATAGCAAGTTAGGTTTTTTATTTGCAACTGAATAAATTTCACAATTCACAAAACTTATATTCAAGTTTTAACTACATAATAAAATCCATCACTTAACCTATTCATTTTGGAAACATAAATATTTTGGAAATCATTTTCATGTAAAATTCGCCAAGAATAATTCTCTAGATCAAAAATTTTATAAGCTCTATAATGTTCACTTAAGAAAATATCTTCAAATTTCTTTGTTACGATACTTAAAATGTCTTTCTTCTCATTCCACAATAAAGCATGCACTGCGTGAAATTCTACTTCAGACTCATGGATTTGAATTAAAATGCTATTGCATGTGATTTTTTCGCCTAAATAAATAACAGATTTACATAAATGAAAATCAGTTTCCAAAATATCAAACGCATTTTGTACAGGAGCCATTATTTGATACAGTTGTTTTTTGTCAATTTTTCTTTTTCTGCCTGGTATTACATTTTTACATGAAGTTCTTTTGCATTTGAACCGATCACACAGAATTAATTGATTTTTAATTGCTATAGTTTTGCACACATTTAGGCGGCTACAGGACACATGAGAAATTTGCTTAGCTTGGCGATGCTTTCCTCCGAATCTGACACAAGAAATGTTCCAAAGTGGACCAATTTCTTCCATCACACGAGAATAATGCACTAATAAGTGATGCTTAGGTTTAAAGTAATCAGGGTATAACTGGCTTAAACAAGATAAATATTCACTGACTCTTACACCAAGAATAGTATGAGTATATATGTTTATTATTCAAACTTCAGCATTTTTTGCTCGGAAGCGAACTCGGTTTACATTTGTTCCTTAAACATGCATAACCCATACCTTATCTACTCTAATTTCTATATCACATTTCTGCTTACATCTATTTTTATACAGTATTTTTTTTCACACTTTACAATAGCGATTTCTTGTTTCTTTCTTTGCCTTCATATGTTTTCTGATCCTTTGTAAGTTAAATCTACTCTCAGACTTATAATCAGTATTTACTTTCACAGCCGTTATATTTGTACATTTTTCTGTTCCTGAGCATATTACACCTTAATTATTATACCTTACAATTCATTACTATTTTATTCTTATCTTAACATTATCTTAATACTATTTCCCTGTTATCATTCCCTTCCTAGTTCCACCCCTACGTTATTTATTTCCATCTTCATTTGCTTTTTCCCTTACCTCTAATAGTTCCCTTTGCTTTGCCTTCTTTCCTTTATAGAAGTTTTTTAAAGCCTTTACCTTCTTTTCATTAAGTTCATCGTTTATTAATATTCTTATTTTCTCTTTATCATCCCTACCTATTCCTTCAAACCATTGCTTTATATTTTCACAGACTACATAGTGCTCTATTTTCCCTATTCCTATGTTACAAAATTCACATTTCTTATGTTCTTCGCCCATCCAATATTTATTTCCTTCTTCCATATTCCCACATCTCAGTTTGCATAACGCCTTTACTCCTAGATACCACCCTTCCTTACTTATATTTTTCTTTAATAAGTACTCCGGATTTCCTACGCATTTTATATCCCTGTACCTAATATTATATTTAGCTTTACTAATTTTATTTTCCTCTTCCTGTTTCTTTATATCATTTTCTCTTTCCTAATTTCCATTGTTATATCTAATCCTATTCCCATTTTTCTTTTTACCTCCTCAATTCCTAGTCCATTTCTATTATAAAATTTCTCCCTTTCTATGCAGTATCTCCCTACTACTCCTATATTCTTTTCTTCCCAACATTTTTTTATAAAGCTTTCATTTTTTGCCTTACTAACCTTTACTTCGTACCTCATACTTCTTACACCCCACTTAACCCTAAGCTTCTCTATATCCAATTCCTTCCTTATCAAGTACCTTGGTGTTTGGAAATCTAAATCAAATAGCCACCTGACATAATCTAATTGTATTTTCTCTAATTCTTCCTTTTCTTCCCATCCCCATATTTCAGAGCCATATGCTATTACACTTTTTACTAGATAATTAAATAGTTTCCATCTTCTCACAAAATCATTTTTACATACCCATTCCCCTAGTCCCCATGTTTTATTAACTGCCATCCTTCCTTTAAATTTCAACTCCTTGATGTGGTCGTTGTAATTTCCTTTCCTATTAAAAGTAAACCCTAGATATTTAAAAACCTCTACCTCCTCAATTACTTCTTTACCCCATACCCATTTTGTTTTCCCTTTTCTTCCCTTCTTATTAAATACCATCATTTTTATCTTCTCTATATTTGCCTTTAAAGTTTTCTTTTTCAAGTATCTTTTCATTGTCCCCATCATATCTTCCATCGCCTCCCTGTTGTTTGCTAAAATCGCCATGTCGTCTGCATACGCCAATGTCCATATCCTTATGTCCTTCAACTTGATTCCTCCTATGTTTCATTCCTCAAATCTTCTATCTAGATCCGCTAGATATATGTTGAATAACATTGGGCTCAAACTGCATCCTTGTCTTAGTCCTTTTGTGACCCAAAACTCGTCTGTATATCCTTCCTCTGTTCTTACAACTGTTTTTGTTTCTCTATAAATCCCTTTAATTTTCTCAATCAGGTACTCGCTCACCTGGTCTTCTTTTAGTTTTTCCCATAGCTTCTCCCTGTTGACCGAGTCGAATGCCGCATGCAGATCCACGAATAACACATACACCTCTCTATTTGGATCTCTTTGTACGACGTGATTTAACACATATATATTATCAATCGTGGATCTGCCTTCTCTAAAACCATTTTGGCTTTCTGGTACAATTTTCTTCGCCTCGATTTCTTCTTCCAGTCTTTTCCTTATTATTTCCGCATATATTTTATAGGCTGTACTCAATAATGATATGCCCCTATAATTCTTTGTTTCGTTCATATTGCCTTTCTTGTGTAATGGCACTATAATGTTTGTATTCCATTCCTCTGGTATAATGTCCTATTCCCATATCTGCTTGATCATATTATACATCATGCTTTTTATTCTTTTTCCTCCATATATCCAGGCTTCTGCTGGTACTCCATCTATTCCCACGGCTTTCTTCTCTTTCAATTTTCTAATAGCTTTTTCAATTTCTTCGTCTTCCAACTTTTTCGCTATCTGTCTCTCCATGTTGTTAGCTCGTTTTCCTATTTCCTTCTTCCCTATATTATCTATATTAGTACGATTTTCTTCCCCATTTAATAACTCCATGAAGTGTTCTTTCCATTCTTGTTTACTTATTGTATTTTTTCCCTGCGCTCTTCTTTTCCTCCTGTTGTTTAAATATTTCCATATTTCATTTTCCCTTTTCATACCCTTCCATATTTCTTCTTCCTGTCTCTTCCTTTTCTTCTCCTTTTCTTTAAATATTCCTTTCATTCTGCTTTTGCTCTTCAAATACTCCCCTTTCCTAATTTTACCCTTTCTCCATTTCCTATATACTCTTTGTACTTTCCTTTTTTCTTTAGTACAGCTTTTATCCCACCATATCTTATGACCTAAATTGTATTCTTTAACCCTTACTGTCTTCCTAACCAAATTTTGCTCAAAAATTTCTCTGATTTTCACCCATTTTTCCTCTATTGTCGTTTCCTCTATTATATCATCATCAGCGTTTGTCATATTTTTGAATATTTCTATCGCTTCTTGATCCCACCTGATAATTTCTTTATATTTTCTTGTTTTTTTCTTTCCTTCTGTCTTTCTATCCCTATTTTCAGTTCAACTTCCAATGGCATATGGTCTGATTCTATTCTATTTCCTATTTTAAATCCTTTCAACATTTCTTTACTTTTTTCATCCATTATACAATAGTCTATAACAGTGCTACCTCTTGGTCCTATATATGTAAATTCTCCTCCCTCGTCACCCTCTTCATTTCCGTTTAATAGGTACCAGCCCTTTTCTTTAATAGCTTCAATCAATTCCCTACCTTGATTACCTATTATCTTATCCTTACTACTCCTTCTCCAGCATTTTTCTTGCTCCTCACTTCCTACATTACTGTCTAATTCTCCTGTTCTTATATTAAAATCCCCTCCTATTATTATTCCTTCCTCACTTTCACTATGAATTCCTTTTCCTATTAAATCTTTTATTCTCTCCTTTCCCATATTATACATCGTCCATACCTTTAACTTTCTGTCTTTTATGATTATGTCTTTTCCTACCAGTCCCTTATTTATCTCTTGTATTCCCTTCCTTTTGTTTTCGATCTCTTTTTTTACCCCTACTATAATTCCTCCTTTCGCTCTACCCCTCTTTTGTTCCCTTTCTGCATGAATACACTCCCACGAGTGTGAATCTGGTAACCTATTTTTTAAACCCGCCCACCCTCTTTCCTCTACCCATGTTTCTGTTAGTCCTATAAAATCAAATTCTTCTAGATATTTCCATACATCACTTTCCTTATTTTTAAGTCCCGCAATATTCCAAAAAACAAGTCCAATTTCCTTGTGCGTTTCCTTTTTTTTCCTAGATTTTTCTTTTTTGCCCCTCTTCCTCCACCTATTTACCTTATACTCCTTTCTATTCCTGCTCCACTTCCGCTGCTTCAAAAATTTTTATCTTCTCCCCCTCTTGCTTCATCTAAGCCTTCCTCTCCTCCCTGACTTTCTAACTTCTGCTCCTTTTCTCTTTCTATTTTTGCTATTTCCCTCCAGTTTTTCCATATCCCTTCTACTTCTACTTTCCCGAATCCTACCTTTATTTTTATTCCTGCCTGCTTTTGTTTTTTTGCCCATTGTCTAATATTCTCCTGCATTTTTCTTTCCTCCCACGTCAAATCATTTTCTATGAAAATATTCTCTTGCCCTATTTTATATTTATTTTTCATCACCTTTATTTTCTCTTCAAAGTTTTTCAAGCTAAGAATAATCACATTTCCTCTTAATCTTGACCCTATCACCTCTATCTCTATCCCAAGTCTATCCTTAATCCATTCCACTGTTTCTTCCTTATAATCCTTCCCTTTTGTTTTCAACCCCTTAATCACAATATTATTTTTCCTGTCTGCCTTCTCTTTTTCGCTTAGTAATTTTTTTATCTTATCAACCTCTCTCACACTTAACCTCTCTCTTCCCATTGATCCACCCCATACGCTACCCCTTTCACTAACGTTATAACTTTTTTCACTTCTATTACTTACGGTTTCGCTTCTGTATCCTTTATAACTTCTGTCTTCGCTTTCTGCTTCGTATGTTTCACTTTCACATTTATCTTTGATTTTTTCCTCCATTAGTACTATTCATTCCGCCCACTCTTCTAATTTCTTCTCCCATTCCTTTTCTTTTTCTTCTAACCTCGCTATCATCTCCTCGTGTTTTTTTCTATCCTCTCTTAGTTTTTTAATTTCCCTTCTAATATCATCTCTAACCGTAACCTCATCTTCGAACGATACACTCTTACCGCCACTACTTTTTCCTTTTAACGCCATCTCTATGGTTTTTTGCCTACTACCTTCGCTGCTCCCTCCCTTCCCTCCTCTCGACCCCTTATACGACATAACCTATTCCACTTACTACCGAACTTTTCCTATGAATATATTCTTCAACTATACTTTTCTATACCTTGCCTTTATTTATACTAATTCCCTGTTTTTAAACAATCACTTATGTTATAATGTTTCTCACTTTTAACACTTATTTCTCCTTATCTTAACAAATTTCTTATGCTATGTCTTCACACGATGCTCACACATGCACGCCACCTAACCGAGTCCGAATAGTATGAGTATTGATATCAATTTTCTTACTAGTAACAACTTCAACTATACTTTTCAACATTATTAAGAGTTCCCAAACTTCGTTTTGTTCTGGTATTAGATCGCCAATCATCAGAGTAATATTATTAATTAATTGTAACATTTCTGCTGTTGATAAAATTATGCACTTCGACTTTTGTTTCAAATAGTGTTCTGCTATTTCAGGTACTTTATTTATACCGATATTTGTGCCGTAATAAAATCCTCGTATTCTTTCATTCAAAGTGGACAATGGAAAAAATTTAGCAATATAAATGAAGTGATGCAAATATAAAGCCAAATCATAACGACATACGCCTTCCAGTACATCATGCATTGCATCTACCGAAAGGTTGTGAATAACATGAAAACCTTGAAGTTTATGGAAAGTACATTTTTCTCTAATTCCAGTTTTTTTCAGATTATCTTCATGAACCATTTCTTCATAATTATCCTCATTTCGTAAAATACATTGCTCTTCATTGAAAACTGTATTTATGGTTTTTCTTTCTATTAAACAGAAGCGACAAAACATATTTGAATTGAAACTTTCTGTGAAACCAAGAAGAGAATGCAAACCGAGATTATCTCCTACAATTAAACTCAACTTGAAAAATATTTTTTTTTGGCCGGATAAGTGATTAATTATAATACCTTCGGTTTGTAAAAAATTCAGTTCTTCAATAATTTTAGAACAAATAATATCGTTTTTAAAAATTTGACGATCAAGCGTATTAAAAAGAGCAAATAAAATTATATTTTCCAACTTGGATGTCATGTTAGGAGGTAAACAAGGGATTGATCAATATATAGCTCCACACTTTGAGATACCCTTGTGAGTACCGATACAATTATTGTTCTCATAATCATCGAAAAATAATACCAATGGCAAAACAATTTCATGCCCGTACATTTCAGTTTTCTTCTTCCAGAGAGGACTTTGTATAATGTTTGAAATGATGGATTTTGAAGATTGTAAGTTTTCAACGAAATATATTGTTTCGTCAAATATACCGGGCAGTTCAAACATTTGCGTCAAAACTTTCCTAACAGGAATGAACTGGGCACATATCGGAACATGTTCTGAAATCATGACTCCATTTTTCATTTTATATTCACTCCTTTCTCCAATGAGGTAAGACTCGGGAGGAATGTACGCTTCACTTTTTCGAAGAAAATTCAATCTTAGAAATTCTGTTTCGAGTTTTGAAAATGGTCCTGAAAATTCGCGGAAAGCATTATTGACTGACAGCAGACATTTTTGACAACATTCTGAAGTACTTAAATTAGTTCCAATTTTTTGCTGCAGACATATGAGATTTGCGTTATAAAATTTGTCAGTTTCCATAATGAAGTCATCAATTCTTTTCCGAGAAACGTCAGTGAATGAATACAGTTTCGTTATGAACTGTGCTGCATATCCATTCACAACACTATCGTCGTGCAAATTCAAAATCTCATCTGAAAAAACTTCTGATTCCGAGTCTTCAGAATCGGTCTCATAATAAGTGTATATTTCATTATTGGATTGGGTTCTTTCATCGGGACATTCACCCTCTTCGGATTCATCGTCAGTATTGATAATTTCACGTCTTTCTGTTGAATTTTGCATTTCATTCGGATCTTGAAGCTGTTTAGTAGGACTATGTTTATTCCGTCTATGTTTTATATAAGATTCTAAGGATGAGTATTTTCGGGAACAACTCATCTCATTGCAATGAAAAACATGTAGATTGTGATGAGAATATCGAACATGACGTATCAAAGTCAGATTATCATCAAAAGTCTCACTGCATCCGAAACACTTGAACATTTTTTACGGAAATTTGTATCAATTAAATCCAATTAATATCGAAAATTCTCATTAGTAAATTGAAAGGAGTTCATACAAATCTATGCCTTTGAAGCAATGGACAACGCTGATTAAAATCTCTGATCTTTACCCACATATTCCATTAAATAAATCAAAAGTGATAAAATGATGAATGATGAAACAAGGACTAATTTCAACCACATGAATTGGCGGTGGCCTGTGTGAAATGCTTTACTTTAGCATCTAAAACTCTCAAAGACGTGTTAATTTTATCAGTGCATAAATGTATATCGTAGCATGTTGATTGGATAAATGTCCATAATGATGCTGAGAATAGAGGATAAGCGCAGTCCGTGATGAAAAAAAGCTTGAAGGCTAGATCAAGAGCCTCTAAACAAGAATCCGTATCGTATCGAATGTCATTTACACATACGTAACTCTTTTCTATACTACATAAAGGACCAACTATGAATACTGTTGGTTGTAGAGTTAATCCACGTTTTGATAAATTCTGTCTGTGGTCATTTAATTTTGATTCCAAATCATTCGCATTCTGAAAAACATAAATAAGAAAATGAGACAAGTTCGAGAAATGAGTGTATATTATTCAGAGAAACCTTAAGCTAAATTCGAAAGTCAATCAAATCATACATTTATGTGACTCACTTCAATATGTGAGATAAAAGATTGTCTCCTTTCTTCAATGCTTGTCCTTTTACTGTGTATGTTAGAATTCTCTATTGTACCGTTACTTTTTCTTTTGTTGGATACTTTGAAGGGATCAATGATATAAGGTAATAAGTATAAAGCAGGAGCATCTTTTTGATCTATAAGGGAAATATATGATGAACGGTGTGGAAAAACTGACTACACAACAGTGAAAATTGAGATTATGTCCATATTTTAATCACAAGGATCTCTTTTTCAACATGATTTTATCAAATTGCTTCGGATTACACCCAAGCGGCACAGGGGTGTTCCAGATGTAATATGAACATGCTTAGAACCTTCGAATGAGATTATTCTGTATAACTGTTTTCTGAGCATATCCATAAAATGCTGTGCATTATCATTCCTCCTAGTGCTGCTTGGGCATTGAAGTTCAATTTGAAAACAACTAGTGAACGTATTACTTGATTTCAACGAGGGCCAGGCAAATGTGATTCCTTTTGCAGTTGCGTCAATTTTAGCCGCTTTAGCCTCACGAAAAATCACTTCTTTCACCATATCCCATCTTCGATTGAAATCTACTGATTTATTTGGGAATAATTTTTCAAAGTCTGCTGCAATCTTTAATGAACGAATGAAGGATTAATATCAAATGATACCTCAGTGACTAGATTTCCATTATGTACAATTTTCAGAAAATGAGAATTACTTACTAATTCTTTACCACTTTGTGTTCTTAAAACTGGGAATTTGTTGAAATACTCGTGTATTTCAAAGTTTTTATTGGATAATAGAGATTGTCGATAATCAAACGTGGCGTTCCAATATTGTTTTATGCAATCCAATGGTTCTAAGTTTTCAGTAAGCCATGTAACTTTTTCAGTTACTTCCGGATTCAAAGTTTCTGGGAAAAATTTCCAGATTCATTATGAAATATATCACAATTTCGGACTTGAAACGTCTGTTTTTTTCAATCTTAAGATATCATTATCATTTGCATTTATCAGTATCCCGATTGAAAGAATTCACTTTCAAAGAACTAACTTTGAACTATTTTGTAGAAGCTTGAATCGTTTATAGAACCCAAACAGTGTTAATGGAGTACGAATTCGTTCCAATAAACGAACCAAACTTTAGTAAAATGAAAAAAGAAGTTGGAATGTTACCGTTCACAGTTGAATTGTGATGAGTCGATTGGATGTTCTGAATGTTCTGTTTTCCTTTTTCCGCTGATTGTAAAATACGATATTTTCTCAAACGCTCTTTTGCATAGTTGTAATGGTCCCAAAGTTTACCAGCGGTTCGAATTCTGAGACCATTTTCCATTTTTCCATGACAATAATAAACCACTGGTGATTCACCAGGAAATATTTCAGCAATTTCTTCAGCTAATCGTTGAAATTTTTTTGAAGATAACCTATAATAATTGGAATCCATAATAATAGTGTATTCTCTCATTGTTGAGTGTTCAAAGAGCCAGGATGGAGATGAACGGAAGAATTTGAATAAGGAAGTTCTGTGCAATTCTTTGCAATTTTTCAATCATAAAGACTTGAGAAAAAATTTCAGAAAATGTTCATCTCAAATTTGGGCAACATGTGTTTGTAATATGGAGAAAATTATTTGATACTTTACTGAAAACTTTCTAAAGATGCTCCAACCGGAATATCACGTAGGATGAAATCTTTTTCCCTCTTGATCACTAATCGTACCAATAGAGATCGTAGATTCCCCATCAATACATTGTCATTATCCTGGAAAGACTTCAAAATAAGTTTTCCTTCATTACAATCCTGCAAGTATTTTGAAAGACCCTGAAAATGTAAAATACTCTTACCACATTTGCCAAACTAGTGCACAAATAGGGTCAGGAAGGACAAAATTATCTTAATCCACTGTGAAACTACTGGAAAATAATTTTTACTTGAAATCTTGAGGATGGTACGGATTTGATCTTAAGTTATTTTTCACTGAATAATTTAATTCTAAGCACGGGAAAAAATTTCAGAACATTTCTAAAACTTTTTGATAGAATTAGGAATATTTGTTTGAACATTTCGAAAGAAGAAGTAATTACAAAGCTCATATTTCATGGGGCGTTGAGCATCAATCTGATTTCCTCAACATGCTGTTAAAATTTTCTACAGGGATAATTTTAAATACTTCATCAAATCAAAATCAAAATATTAGCTGGAATCTGAAATTCCCATGAAGATAATAATCATTTTTCATCACGTTCAGACAGTTATACTTACAGAATCACGATTCAAATGTCCATCATTTTTATTATCATTCTCAGGTGATTTAGAATGATCCATACACTGGACTGTAGAGTGAGGGTGAATTACATCATCATTCGTCTGTGTCGTGGATAAGATATCGTTTCCCTTATTGTTTTTGGATTGATCTGAGACATTGATTGGGTCCAATTTATGTGTTTGCTAGATAGTAAAAAAATTGCAAGTACAGATCACGCGAGAAAAAATGAAATTAAAAAAATCACTACACTCCTAATAAATTGGCAGGATAAGAGAAAATATCACTGTTATTGATAGATAGCGTAGTAAAAATATGTACTTCATCATTCATAAGGTTGCACGCTCATACTAAAAAATTCTTGTTGAATAATTCATTTTCACTACACTGTCTAACAATAACAGTGGTATTTTTTCTTATCCTGCCAATTTAGTAGAAAATGTGGTAATTCCTGACCTCTTATTTTGCTCAGCGCAGTGGTCAATAATAATAAAAGGAAAACAATGTGAAATTCATTATTCGTTACGTTTATGTTATGTTGACTTTCTGCGTGGATCACAGGAACATTCTGCAATACAGTGTACACTCCCTCAATCCATGGTTCTTTATGTGAAGACGTACTTGCACCGACAGAAAGCAAATTCTATAAAATATTCAATTCGATTGTGATATATTATTCAGCAAAATTGGTTTCAAATATGTGAATTTCTATCAATATTTGATCTTCAGATACACGTGTTATCTCAAGTTTTCCTACATTCTTAAAAAACCATACTATCATGAAAGTGTATGTAATTTACTCTTAGTGCGTTATACGTGTGGACGATAATGAATATACTTTGTTTAACAATATAGTCTGCGCTCAATATTGATATTCATAGAGAATAGAAAAAGTGAGATAACACATTGGCGTCCATCAATGAAAATTCAATTTATCAATCTATCAAATGTATAACTGTCATGTTGGAATGGAAGCCTATTCCAAATATATATAAATAATGCACCTTGCTTTTTTTTACTTACCATTTCAGGATGTAAGTTCGACATTTCGGAATTTATTTCAATCACAAATTCGTTACATTGAATATTCGGGTAGTTCAAATATTTCTATGTGAAAAAATCACATCTGATATAAACAATTTGTGAAGCGTTTATTTGAAACGAGTTGGGAATCAGGTTTTATATTATATTATTGATAGGTTAGGTTTACACATTCCATCTACTTTCGAAATTGATTTATCAGTAATGAAGACATGTTTAATAGATTTATTCACGTAAGCTTCACTTTGAATGGCAGCATTGAATGTATTGAAAACTTTTGGAATGACTTTTAACAGAAAACAACACGTGCATATTTGTGTGTGCACGTTGATTATTACCGTAGAGGTTATAACCTCGTATAATCAGACACCATTGAATATTTGTCTTCAAACTGAATCACGCTGATTTCGAGGATTCCAATAAATAACGTAAATATGTTGCAAAAGAACTTCAACTTCCGATTCCACGATCAAGGATAAGTATTAAACACTCACAATAACAGACTGAATAATGCCAATTGGCGACACAGCCAGTATGGCATACAGTAATTATTGCGCATGTCAAGATGAAAACGGTTGTAAGATTTGAAATTGTTTTAGGAAAAGGTAGGTCGACAAACATTGATACCCAATGTGTTTGTCGTTTCAGTTTTCACATTTTGCGGTGGCCAATCACGAGTTATTTAGGCAAAAGTACCATCAGAGATAGGAATATACTTGACATTCGCTTGGACTTTGCATTTTAGTAACATATTAAGAAATTATCTGTATATTATATGGTAAATTATTCAAAGTTAGATAATTCAATTTTCATACTTGCTGAGAATGAATTCATTTATTTGAGGAATTTTGACTACGTTTAGATACTTCTTTGAAGGAAACAAAATGTTTGTATCAAAGTATACACATTTTACTATCGTCAATATGAGAAATGAATCCATTCGAACGTAATTAAAACGAAAATTCTTTAATGTCCTTCACTTGCCAGTAAAAATGGGAGTTTTGAATATCGGATTTCTCTCAGTGTAGGAAATTTCATACACATTTATCAGAAATTGATTTCCTACCCACTGAATAGAATTTTTTTTTTTTTAGTGCTTCTCCATGTTTATACTGAGTTCAAAATTCCAATTTTGCGGAGCTCTTTTCGGTCTTACATTCTGTGAGACTGGAGATGTGATTCGTGATCCATGTAAGAAAATTAAATACAACTAGGGCTGAACTAGGCATGCATTGTGTATAGAAATGGACATAGAAAACTATGCATGTTGAAGTAACTCATTCATTAGGTTCGTTCGTTCTACGTGCTCGGAGTTACTCCAACTTATATCAAACCAATCATCTCGTTGCTTAGACTGGAAGTAGCGAACCCAAAATACTTGGAGCGAGGTGGGGTAACTTGGGACATACGTAAACGAACTTAGCTATTGATTCCCTTCTTAAATATCGAGGATAGTTTCTGCATGCTCATTTGCATACATAATTAATGTCTAGTTTAGACCTAGCTGGTCTACTTTTTTCACATGAGAAACTATCGTACACGATGCATAAAATATCCATTTATGCGAATTTCACATCTCTTCATGAGTTCGATTATGAATAAGTTGATAAAGAAGAAAATACTATGTGTAATACCATCAATCAATTAGTACTGCTTTGATACGGTAACTTAGGTTGTCATTACATCGAGTTGAAAAACGACAGAAAGCGAGTCTTGGAAATCTCTTCGTTGAAAAGTGAGGCGAACACTCACCTCTTTTTTTAGCTAAGGGTTTCGCGATTCGCTTTTTGCCCTTTCGCAGAGCCATGTGACGCTCACCTTAGCGCAAATACAATTGATATTGAATACTAACCGTATCTTCCAAATACAGAAACTTTGTATCTTGTAAATTTGAATTTGTTCAAATTTATTCTTTCTCCTTTCAAAACATTCCTTAAAATTTTGTCTGGCATATTATCTGGGTACCTGCAAAATCCATCCTTCACCCAGTCTGCAGGTACAATTTGCACCGCGTTGTCGCAAGAGAAAATAACAACACAGTACTGCATGTTGTTCCTTTATATATATATACACATATACATACATACACACATACGTAGCCTGAAAAATCGTCATAATAAACACAAATGTTATACATGTTCCTTGGAGGATCCATCATCGGACTCAAGGGGATGCTAGAGGGTCATCAAACCTCTCTTTCTTTCGTATAAACATGGCCTTTTCTAACCAACGTGGTCAGTCGATAAACGCTAGTAACCCCTTGACATCCACAATTCATATTTACAAAGATCAGGGAATGGAAGTTTTTGGCAGGTATGGTTTCAAATGACACCCATGGATTAAAAAATTTCATCTGAAAAACTTCTTCCCATATCAGCAAGAATTTATTAATCATGGAGACCCGATTGAAAATGACTGCTTCACAAAATAATAAGGAGAAGGGTTCAAAATTTCGAATGGAATATATTCCTTTGCCACAAAAATTGATTTCGAATTCATGTTCAACCTATTCTCACTAACATGAGAGAGATGTATGTATATTATTGAAAGAACTTTTATAGATTCAAATTCCTCATTTACAATCATTGTAAAAAATGTTCATGCAAAAATAAAACACGGAGAAGGCAGCTTAGAAATGGAGTAATTTTTAGGAGAATTCAAGAATATTTCTCAATATGTCAATAATATTAGGACAGCTTGCATTTTTGTGGCACCGTCCTCGACAAGACTGAAATATGAGAGGGAATCGATGAATTGTAAGACGCTTTCTGTTCAGGAAATTGTTAAATTGTTGAAAAATTGTTCATTACTCTTATGTGGTGTACCTGTTGATACTTGGTCATTTCTCAAAAGTAAAAGTCATCAATGTTTTATGTTCATTGAAGGGACAACCCAATGTGAACATCAAAAAACCAGCAAGTTTTCAAGAATATTCTTTCGGGAACTATTGAACATAATTGGATAAACCTTTTTTTCCCCTAAATATATGATGAACGAGGGTGGGAAAAAATTTTGGCCATGGAAAATATTCATTCTTGTACTCATAATGGCAAATAGAAGTATTGAAAAAACAATGTTTCCTGATCGCAGGGGTGATTTTTGCCCTCCTAATCAGAATCAGAAAATCAAATAAGTTTCTCAAGATGTGTTATCGCCCCAATCGCCCGCACCTCAACCATTTCATTTTACCGAGAATTAACAAAATGGTGGCGCTTCTTGCACGAGTGTAAGAAAAAACACCTTCTCTGCGTCATAAACCAGGTTAAATTACAAGTTAGAATTAAAATATCAACAAGGTTGAGGTACGGGCGATAACTATTGAAGCACTGAATATCGTGTTAAAATTTGAAGCTGATATGTTGGATCGTTTTTGAGTAATAACCCCTGCGCGGAATCCGAAACCTGTCGCGAAACTCAAGCGAGCGCAGTTTGAGCCTTTTTCCCAAGCATCACAAGGCAGAAAACACCCTGGTTGAAAAAATCCATTGAATCTGACAAATGGAATTTCCTGAAGTTTGGCCAGAACATTGTCCGTGATTCGATAAGAATTCGCGAGATTCAACGAGATTCACATTGAAAGAATTTATTTTTCTGACCAAATCTCATTGAGAAATCACTGTTGAGATTTGGCCAGAACATTGTCCATGTTTAATTGTAATTCAGTGAGATTTGGCGAGGATCAACTGATTTTTTCAACCAGGGCACTTGGAACTACCGTAGGATGGC
This sequence comes from Gonatopus flavifemur, assembly GCA_018340375.1. Classification (NCBI taxonomy): domain Eukaryota; kingdom Metazoa; phylum Arthropoda; class Insecta; order Hymenoptera; family Dryinidae; genus Gonatopus; species Gonatopus flavifemur. Next base: position 55,385,404 of record JAFFJZ010000001.1, read on the forward strand.
AATTATATTGGCAAAAACTATCGACAAATACAAAACAAACTGATTTGAATGTTTCAACCCGTCACATTAGAATGTTCCCTTAAAACACTATGAAATATCCTTGGATGCTCTTAAAAGTTACTGCATTTTGCAACCGCAGTTTTGTTCGTGCACTATTTATCGTTGTACATACTACAATCCATAATTATTGGTGAATTTGAGGAATTATCACGAAGTGAATACCCAGCCATCAAAATGCTCCCTTATTTGCGCCTCCACTACTAGCAGTGCTATAGGAGCCTTCCGAAGTAGCTGATCAGATGATCAGATCAGCTACTTCTGAAGACTCTATAGTAGTAACATAGTAGCATTCCCACATTCGGGAAAATTTTTAGTAATTTCAAATGATCAGGTTGATTGAAAAATGCGACAACCGCTTTTTATAGGTAATTTATCCGTTTTTTCAATTACAATAACTAATTTTTCGGTCTTTCTAACTGGAAGGATACAGTTATCTTGATTTTGTTAATTCAACTGATGCAAATTTCCTTCAGTATAGGATTTGGACATTGCCCTGCTACCATAAGATATATGTATTTCAATTTATAATGTAGCATTGCATCAGCCCTCCCAAAATTACCATACAGTGCTACCGAGTAGTGCGCACCTCTAGAAAGATACTACTGAATTGCTCCTATTTCAATTCAGACATCAAGACACATATACGCAAGGCACTTTCCAATGTATATGTGGATGGTAGCATTGCTGCCAGAAGTGTTGCCTTGATTTTGTTAGCTGAGTACTTTGTTTGATTTACGGATTTTTTGTTCTAATCCATTTTATGAATCACAATACAATAATAAGATCTCAGTGATTTCGTATGAATACGTAAAGTAACATAAAATTCAATTCAATGCAACCCAATGAACACGAAAATCAAAATACAGCCACTCCATAACATTGAACTCTACATACTGGTATATGCACAATCCATAAAATTTTTCGTCACAGAAACATAATCGAGTTTAGGGTGAACATAGACTTGTGAGGTGCGTGAACTTATTTTGAATCAGGGTTTCTAATTTGAATCAAAATGTAATTCTTGTTAAATTAATCAACAAATTATCGCGCATAACAAACCAAAATGTTGTGGGAACCCTATCCCATAAGTGCGAATATTATAGTAACTTGTGGTTGCGACAGATGACGCGCTACAACAGAAAACATGGAAAGCAAACTTAAATGAGCATGTTTCGTGTGTTCCCAGCTGTAGCGCGTCGTCTGTCGCATCCACAGCTCACTATTGTACCCGCAATCATAAAGTAGGGTTTCCCAAAATTTTCATTCTTTTTGCACGAAGATTTGTTGAATAATTCAACAAGAATCACATTTTGATCCGGATTAAGAACCCTGATTCCAAAGAGGTTAACTCACCCTAGTACTAGACCGAGCGATCCAGTAAGTGGCTCTATCTGGATATCTATGGTGCAGACATAGAGGATAAGTGAACGTGTCTCTTTCACATAAGCTCCACCCTGTGTTCACGTACACCGATCATGTGAAAACCGAGAATATGTGCACTTTTTGGCGGTAGAGTGTTGCAGACCCGAAGGTTCATTTTCCCGAAAGTTTTACATTTTACATTTACCGAATTGCAGAGGAGCCTTCCGAAATAGCTGATCTGATCATCTGGTCATGACCAGATCACCATTGATTGGTTGAGAGAGTGATCTGGTCATGACCAGACGATCAGGTCAGCTACTTCGAGAAGCTCCAGAATCCCGAAGGTGCACAGTCCCGAAAGATTTCCAGTAACTTTGAATAGAATTGTCAGGTGACTAGTAATGTCTAGGAATAATTCGGGACTGTGCACCTTCGGGATTCTGCAATTCGGTACATCGGACTTTCGTGAAAATGAACCTTCGGGACTGCGACACTGCTCACTCATCATATCTGAAGTTAGTGCAACACAGAACGGAAGAAATGAAAGCGCGACGTAATATATGGAAGTTTCCGTATGATCCTGCATCTCACACAGCACAGCTATGTCTTAAATGAGCTCACGTTATGTCCGTTCCGAAATGATTCTTGAAAAATCTTTTTGGTTTCTTTTTGAATACCAGGGATTCATAAAAAAACTGTTTATGGACTACCATAACGGAGACTCTTGATAAATTTATAGAGAATTCTGTATCAATACATCGGGCCCATCGTGTTGTATGGGATATACCATCAAAAATCAGCAACTGGACAAAATATCTGCACAAAAGGCTATTTTTCGTTCATTTCAGATTCGAAATCTCAGATTGAAGGATTGTGATGGCTACAAAGTGGACATTCTACACAAATTTTACTGCGCGAGTTGTATGCTTGCTTATATTTGTACAAATGTTCCGAATATCGTTTAGTGAGAAATCTTCAACAACTCTCTAACACACAATTGATGATTGAACCCTTAATGATTGGAATGTTTCTATTTGGAGGAGGAAAAGCGCAAGAAAGAAGGAGAACAAGTTACAGAGTGATAGACGCACAAGAATCATGCACAGACGGATGGGCATATCCGTCACAAAGAATTTGTCTGTGTGCGTGATTACTTACTCCAATATATTTGGAATTCCTTATGCTCATATTCACACTGATCATCAGCTCCCGTACAGCACAACCACCGATACTCCACCTGAGACTTCGGTGGACCAGAGGTGGAGAATTGGTGGAGAAATGGGAGCCGTGGAAATAAGGGAGAAATAAGGGAGAGTCTCCGTTGAGGCAAGGGAGAGGCGACGGAGAAATGTCCGCCCCCTGTATTCTCAGTAAAACTTAAATCCGTGAATTCATACATTCAGATTTGGTTACGTAAATGCACCAATAAGAATTATATCGAAAATACAGGGGGCGGACATTTCTCCGTTGCCTCAACGGAGACTCTCCCTTATTTCTCCCTTATTTCCACGGCTCTCATTTCTCCACCAATCCTCCACCTCCAGTCCACCTCCAGTCCACCTCCAGTCCACCGAAGTCCTAGGTGGAGGATCGGTGGTTGTGCTGTACGGGCTATCATATATTCTGAACCGATTGTTTGTCTACAGGTTTTTTTTGTGATTTCATTGTGATGATATTGTTCATACAAACAGACAATGCATGTGGAATACTGATCATAATTCAGAATAACTATTTCGAACAAAATAGTTATTTCATATTCATGTAATAATGCTTCACTTTCAAACAAACTGTTTAGGTTGATTGATACAGTTGAATTATTTCTTCAAGTGTAGGTCAAAAGTAATAAGATTTGAAAGTTCATGTGTTGATCATATCAGCTACAGTGGTGAATGAAATTTTTTCAAAGTGAATTTCATATAAAACCCTCAATTCCATGTAGTGCAGAGGGGTAATTTCTTTTCAACGCCACGGATCAACTGAATCGTTGATCCACGAGATGAATCGATTACTTCAAACCTTCTTAATAACAACCGTATACATACGATAAACACAGGTATCTAAGATGAAAATAAAATTTGGAGAACAATTATCTGAAAATTTGAAACTCTGACTCTGTACAGCGAATAATAAAATTTTATAGATTGATCGTGAGAACTTCGATTCTCTCATGGATTTCACTTTGAGTCATTTGGTATAGAAGAAAATTCAACTGAATGGTACTGCCACTGCCTGACTGTTAGTATCCCATCCCTGTGTATCTCGTGTATACCATCTGGGTTTCTCAGAATTTGAAACTTAAGTGTTGTATAACTAGTATAAACTTGAATCCTGATTATGTTGATGATAAGAAAACTTTGAAAAAAAGTTCGATAGAAAACTATCTTGAATTTTATTTTTAGTCATTTGATATGAAAGGAAACTCTATCCAATGGTGATAACTCTACCCAACTGTTGATATCCTTGTATCCGATCTGTTTTTTTCACAATCCGGAAATTTGGTTGTATGTAACTACCGTGAACTTGAATTCTGATTATTTTGATTAAGAAAAGGAACAATTCCGACACAATGAGCGCTCATGTTTGAAATGTTGAAGAACATTCATTCTATATAAAATGAAAGCAACGGTGGCTTGAGAATTATGAAAAGATATTATGTTTTAGGTATCCCTCGTGAATGCAGTAACAGCGGTAAATTTTCTAACATTCAATGGGCTTGATTTCGCTGTAAAAAGATTGTTCCTGAAAATCAGGAAAAATGTATCTTGCACTATGAATTTTCAAAAAAATTTGCCGATTTGGAGGAAATGTTGCTGACTTCTTAGAACAAATTTGTGTAATCCGAAAAGTAGTTGATGAAAATTTTGTGAAATCAATTGTGACATTTAAGGAAAAACGATGGTACCCCGAGAAACAAAAAAATTAGATCCAATGAAATTTATGCAGATGTCATGAGATATATGTACATTTCTTCAGATGTAAATGTTGACAAAGATCTGTATAAGTTTCCTGATATCTACTTACATACAAGGACTTCAACTTCTGAAAAAATCCGAAAAAATATGGGTAGATTCAAAAAGATCTGTGGAGATTTCTTCACATTTCCACGCATCGTTTGAATTTCTCTCTCTCTTGCAAAATTCGAATCCTTGAATGTAAGTAGATATCAAGAGGTTTGTACACATTTTTGCCGAAATTTAGATCTGAAGAGATCTACATGTGTCTCAAGAGATGTACACACACGGAAAACCCGAATGTATCAATATTTGGAAAAATGACTGTCAATTTAGAGAAAAAGACAATCGCTGAAAAATCTTCGTAGTGAACAGTGATGCCAGGAAAGACGGTGTGGACCGAAAAATCAGCCCCTCTACCGCGCACACGATGAAACTTTCGTATACATGTGAGTCACACGTATACGAACGTGTCATTGTGTGAACAATGGAGGGGCTGATTTTTCGGTCCGCACCGTTTTTCCTGGCATCACTGGTAGTGAATCTACCATGTATTGATAATTTCACTGTGAGAAATAACAAAAAGACTATCAACCGTCAGTAATTTCGCTACGAAGTTTCGGTGAACTCACTAAGGCTGGCGTACCACGAACGGAAAAAGTGACGGAAAGCGGATCGCGGTCCCAATACTTTCCAAGTATGCCTAGTTGTATCTGGTTCCATTCAACAGTCACTAAAAATTCTGAAAATCTATTGATTCCGCGATCCGCTTTCCGTCACTTTTTCCGTTCATGGGACGCCAGCCTAAAAATATTCTCCTCCGAACCTCTTTTTCCCTAGATTGATAGTCATCTTTCTGAATATTAACAAACTCGGTCTTTCCGTAGACCTCCCATTAGATCAAATGTTTTTTTTTTCCTCGGGACAACACAATATTGAACCGACTAATGAAAAACATTAATTAACAGTGTAACAAAGTAAATGTTGCAAACACACCTTCTGATTTTGGCAAGGGGAGGAGCATTAATTTCTTCTTCACATTACGGATGGACCACATTTTTGATTTGCGCGATAATTTGCTCACTCGACAAATCCCGACCAATGATGACGCACACGGTAAGTCACACAAGTTTTTAATAACGGTAAAACTTCGACCGACTATGACCACTTTTTTTTCAAATGTACCAATTTCGTCGATCCGTATAATTTCCCCAGTATTCATTAGACAGCAACCATTACCCTTTGAAGGAGATAACATAAAATTTTTGAAATATACCTTTTGGTAGCGAGGATTCGGAGAATACCCACAGTAACGGTTAAGCTTGTAATATTTAGTCTCTGTTTCGACATGTTGTTTTTCTTGAGTAGAAGGAAACTTTATATTCAAATTTTTCATTTCACCATACCGTTTAATGATTTGTTGGAGTGGTTTTTCTGCTTTGCGAATCAATCTTTTCAAGTGTCGTAAGAAATTTTCAAAAACAAACGCACTAAATGAATCTAGAACACCATGCCGAGTTACATCTTCAGCCAAGTGAATTGAACAATGAACATTGAAAGACATGAATTTTTGTCCATACAGTTCACTAAATTCTGTAACAAAAAGTTTCAATAGCTTGTGAGCATATGTAACAACTTTAGAATCGGTATTCGAACATAATATGCGAATGGCAACGTGAAATACGGTAAAGTGTTGCAATAAACGATCTCTTTCATTCACGATGGATGAAAGGACAATAGGACCTATGTACAATAGAAAGAATCGGAATTCCGTTGCCTTGAATTTTCCCAATTCTGTCAAACTTCTCATTTTACGGGAGAATTCTACTGGAATATAACTTTTGATACTTTCGATATATTCTGCGCCAGGCATAGATGGCATAAGTGCGGACCTTATAAAAGCCTCCAGTGAAGGAACTCGTGACGCACTGTTTGAATTGATTAGAGATATGTACGAAAAAGGCGAAGTACCGGAAGATTTCCAAAAGAATAAAATTGTCGCTATCCCGAAAAAACAAGGGGCAGACAAATGCGAGAACTACAGAACGATCAGTTTAACTTCACATGCTTCGAAAATACTGACCAAAATTATATACAGGAGGATGGAAAATAAAATAGAGAGTAGATTGGCAGAGGATCAGTTTGGTTTTAGAAAAAATAGGGGAACGCGAGAAGCAATCTTAGCACTCAGGGCAGTAATAGAGAAAAGGATAGCGCTGAAGAAATCTGTGTACATAGGTTTTGTAGATATACAAAAGGCTTTCGATAATGTGGACTGGGAGAAGATGTTTGCGATCCTGAAGAAGGTGGGAATAAATTATAAAGATAGAAGAATAATATACGAATTATATAAGAATCAAAGTGCAATAATAGACATAGAGGGTCAGGAAGGGGAAGCACAAATAAGAAGAGGGGTGAGACAAGAAAATTTGCTGAAAAAAGACCGAAAACATCGGTTATTTTGAATCTGCTAGGGAATGATATATCAGAAGAGTTTGTGATAAAAATTGTGATACCTTGCAATGGAAATGAAAGTTCCAGTGGTGAAACTGAATATGGATTGAGTATTCTGTTCCTTTGATATTTCCACCGACCAAGTGACTACTTCGTAAATCTGTTATCAGGAATATTACATAGGAAGCAACCCAGTTCAAGTATTTCGAAGGATACTTTCATGAACTGTGTGTTATTTAGGAATACATCAGGAAATTCTACGTAAAAATACGATCGGAAATTTATCCAAAATCTTACATACAAAACGATAGTGAATCACGATGGAAACCACGAAAAGATATGATTGAAATGGTATCCGAAATATTACATAAAAAACGATAGCCATGCATCTTGGAGATCAAGAAAGGAACTGATAGAGTCCTTATATGAAATTGAAGATAAAAAACGATAGTACTGTGATGAAAAAATCACGAAAGGATGACATAGAATCTCTGTCGGGAATACAGGATAAAATCTCATACAACTACGATTCAAAGTCCATATTCAAAACGATAGAAAACTTTCCTATCGTTTTCTATCGCGTTTTGTCATCAGGGATATAATTTAACAACTAATTGCTCATTGACAGTGACGCATCTGCGCCTAAGCCAACCTAAGCCATGGCCTAGGGGCGGCACCACGATATAATTTATATATACTAATATAAAACTTCCCAGATAATACACGAAGAATTCTTTTTCAGGAGCAAGAATAGAACTCTTCCAAAACTCTTTTCGAACTAATGAATCCTCATAGAGCTCTGGAGGAGTTCAATCTGTCGGACATTAACAAGCTCTTTGAGAATATCAGAAGTATTGTTTGAGTACTCTCAAAGAACTTGTTAATGTCCGACAGATTGAACTCCTCCAGAGCTCTATATGAATTCATTAGTTCGAAAAGAATTCTTGAAGAGTTCTATTCTTGCTCTCGAAAAAGAATCCTCCGTGTGTTATCTGGATTATATATAAACTACCCTAACACTAACTTCCACGTTGCATCCCTGTGGACTCCACGTGGATAAATGGTGGGCGTGGTTGAACGGAGATTCCACGCGGAGGCAAGGTAGAGGTAACGTAGGAATGCCCGGTGCTGTACGGGCATCGAATTATTCATAAATTATGTATAATTCCGACAATTTTCCCCCTCCGGGAGCGGTACTATATATCTGGCCTAGGGGCGAAGAATTTCCAGATGCGGTCCTGCTCATTGACATGAAATGTGATATTTAATTCAAATCCCACGAAATCTACTCGGATCTGACCAGATCTCATCTCATTTTGTAAACCAAAATTAGATCTATTGACATCTGAATAGATCCAATGATGCTTTCCTGGACATATTCCAGAGCGGGAGGAAAGTTGACATTCTCCTATATCCTGATACATTTAGTCTGAAATTGAGCACTTTCTCTCTTCAAGATCCGAAAACAGACGCTTTTCAATTATATCTAACAATATTGCATCAAGCATCTCTCCATTAGATCCACCAGATCTCTTCTTTATTAGATTCACGTTGTGCATTAAATTGGAAATACATTTTCGATTTTGTTGAAAAGATCCAGATACGAGAAGCATAAAGAATTTTTGTAAGAGAAGCGTCTTCGCAAATTTATGAATTCACTCGAATCCATTATGATTGGATGAAATATTTTGAATGGCATTGAACTCTCTGCTCCGAATGTCCAATCGATTCCAATAGAAAATATTTCCTATCTGCTTTAATGCGGTTTCTTCCCAGTAATATGCAGATTCCGACCATTAGAAAATATTTTCAAATGGAATCTACCTGGAAAGACAATTACAAAACCGAACAGTAACTACTCATATCTGCAAATATATTTCTACATCGATTCTATACGGATTTACATCCACTAGGTCACTAGTGATCCTTTGAATATTTTACCTGTCTCTTTATGGAAAGCCAGATTGGAATAGTAATAGTATCAATCAAGGTCTCCGTTGAAATTTCCTATTGGTTTGTGATAATATTTGAATAATAAAATCAATTTGCATCAATACGTATTTGATGAAGTCATCAATCGCCCATTCTTCTCCTGGTTGAATCTGGAAAGCCGGATTGGAAACTTGATAGTATCAATCAGGGATTCCGTTAGGGGTTCTGATTGGGTTGTAATTGTATTTACTTGTCAGAATCAATTCGTATCAACACGCATTTTCTGACGCCATCAATCGTTCATTCTATTGGCCCAATCTGCAAAGTCGGATTGCAAACTTGGTAGTATCAATCAGGAATTCCGTTAGAGGTTCCTATTGGGTTGCAATCGTATTCACATGTCAAAATCAATTTGCATCAATATGTATTTGCGGACGTCATCAATCGTCCATTCATCTACTGGTCCAATCTGGAAAGCCGGATTGGAAACTTAAGGTGATACTAGTGGCGTGGCAGCAGCCAAATCGTTTATGACAAACTACGGGTGAACGCTACAATTCAATCAAAATATCGCTCTGTACAGCACTTCTCTGATTCAAGAAGAAATGCTGCACGGAGCGATATTTTGATCAAATTGAAGCGTTTGGCCGTAGTTTGTCATGAACGATTTGGCTGCTGCCACGCTGCTAGTATCACCTTGATAGTATCGATCAGGGATTCCGTTGGAGGTTCTTATTGGCTTGTAATTGTATTTACATGTCAAAATCAATTCGTATCAACACGCATTTTCTGACTTCATCAGTCGTTCATTCTGTTGGACCAATCTGGAATGTCAGATTGCAAACTTAACTGTATCAATCAAGATATTTATAAAAGTTCCCCAGCGGAAATAATATTTCCGAATTTTTCTTACTTATTGGACCTGTTTTCTCGTGGAATTTCTCTATACCGTGAACTGGGGTTACTTTGTGACAGTTTTTTGGGTTTTTTTGGTTTGAATCGAACATTTTGGAACATGATTCCGACTATGTTCATACCAAACGTTGCTACAACCTTCCTATATACGGTGATATATTATATGAATCCGCATCCTTAACACAAACCGTTATAATTCCATCAAAAGTTGTCACAAAGTTGCCCCGCCGAGTGAGGTTATATTGCGACAGCTTCATTTTTGATTCAAACCATACGAAAAGAGAATGATCGTTACAAAATTACTTCATCAAGTGTTCATTTACATTTTACACAAACTTTAGTACTAGTCAAAAGTAATCAGATCATTGGTTTTCACTTTGGTAACGTAACAAAATATACCTGATGAAATTCAAACGTCTACTTGATATCTTTGATCTCGAAAATCCCTCTCTCACCTACTGGTCTTGGGGGTGCAATAATGTACAAAACTTCGTCTTTTGAATAAAGAATTACATCTTCGCGGGCCGGCCATCTCCAATGTATTTTTGTTCGCTCCATAGCAGTCACCATGTAGCCTTCGGGTTTCACTTCGGTCACTCTTCCTGGAAAGATTTTTCCCTCAAAATTCACAGCTACGAAGTCATCCACTTTGAATGCGCTCACTTCGGAAGCGATACTGGTGCCGTCCAAATGCAATACGTCGCTAGTGTTCGGAATCACTGAAGTCGGAGAAGTTTCTGTATCCAATAAGCCGTCCGAATTTTCAGACAATACATCAGAGCCAGAGCCGCTTGGATCCTCTTCTGACCATCTTTTAACTTCGTCGCATTGATCATTGGATGACAATTCGCTGTCCGTCCCAATTCCTCCCACTACAATGGGCTTCTTCTGAGACAGCTGAGTCTTGATAGTAGAATTCAATTTTTTCCTTTTACGCATTATCGGTTTGGTAGTCTGGTAGGTTTCTATATCAGCAACAGAGATGCTCTTTCCGGATGGGACATTAATCTTCTTTCTCCTTTTCACGGTTCGGCTTGAAGTAACCTCTTCTCTCTTTTTGTGGAGCTGTTCAAGAAAGACTCCGCCCACGACGTCTGACATTTCTCCCAAATTTTCTTCAAGGACCGATTTTGGTAACCGTCGGAGAACTGCAGTCTTGTTTATAGGGAAAATACCGGTCTTTCGAAATCCTGACCTCAAATTATTTTTGGCATTCTCTGCCAATTTAGCCATCAGTCTCTTCATCAGTGCAGGAAATTCGTCTCTTGGTACCGCTGTGCACCGGCTTCCCGACGTTGATTGCTTCCAATCCGACAAAATTGATCGCCAAGCTATCTTAAGTGGTCGAAAAAAGGCGACGTCGAGTGGCTGCAGTAGATGAGTCGCATTTGGTGCATTACTATCTTCAGTATTCATGTTGATTTCAGGCTCCGATTCCATTTCCTCATTCATTGTTGAAACATTATTACCATGACTTATCTCTTGGTTTTGGTTGTCTACCGCTTCGGACGTCTTAGATCATCAATTTTCGCATTTATAATGTTGCCGACTCGAGATAACCACACATTTATTGAGACCTCATCGACTTGTTCAGATTGTAAAAAGAACCGGAAAATATCTGAAAAGCACAAAGTTGTTCATTGCGTACGTTGAAAATATTGTATAGCATAATTATAATTCCTAGTATACCCTGGTTAAAACCTGGATTTCATCTGGACAATACCCGTATACCCAAGCAATAACAGAACTCCAACCAATATACGAAATAGAAACGTTTTTAGAATCTACGAATGAGGTGCGAAGCACCTATAATGAACGTCCATAAAATATTCAAATGAGACTGTTTTAAATACATTTAGAATGTACACAGTACATTCGAAATGTACGATTTTCAATCGATGCTCGATTAATGTACCATCGTATATTCGATTACATACGTTCGATGAATATGCATAGCACCTGTGAAACGATCTCATTGGAATGTGGATAAAACATATTCCGAATATTCGAAGAACGTTCATAATATATCCTGGTGCTACTTGGGTATGAAATCAACCTGTTATGTTATCCGGACCTATGTGAGTGCCGTCCTATGGTGCAGAAATCAACAACGGAACGGAATGTGCGAAATCCATCAGAGTCGCTGTTTCCTTTTCCCTACCGCCCCATGAACGGAAAAAGTAGCGGAAAACGGATCACGGCACCAACAGATTTTCAGAATTTTTAGTGACTGTTGGATGAAACCAGATAAAACTAGGCATACTTGAAAAGTATTGGTGCCGCTCATTTCACACGTTCCGTTCCGTTGTTAGGTTTTGTACTATGGGACGGGGCCCTCAGTCTTTTCTGAGAACTGGATTTCATCTTTGACTGCGTATACGGGCTCTAATAATTGACGAGTTTTGTAACGCTTAACTTGCCAGAAACTAGACGCTCGCAATTGGCCCGTAGGGTTTAGGTGAGTTACTAGCAAGTGTCTACTTCCTGGTTAGTTAAGGGTTAGAAAACTCGCCAATAACTTGAGCATTTCTGCTTGGGTTGCGTAGGCCTATAAGAGCTCTATTTCGAACCAGGCAAATTTTGTTTCCTCGCATTAATTCTACACAAGTCTTAATTACATGAGATTTCTTATTCAGGTTTTCAGTAGAATTCATGATACACTGAGAGAAACAAAATTGGTTGATTCTACCAAAGCCCTATAGTGAAAAAAATAGTCTTAGTAACTAAGAAGTTGGAGTCGCTAAAACAGATTGTCGGGTTCTGTAATAGTATTTTTTTTTGCCAAGTGTGAATAATGACTTACCACAGATTGCAGCTCTCTTTACGGGATCAAGCCCTGGTTTGGCAGGCTCATTTCTATCTTTGCGCCTATTAGCAGGTTTTCCTTCCACAGTGCTCCTCATCAACGTTCCAGGGCCAAATAAGGCTAAAGCCATTTCTTTCACACAAATTCTGGACGAATTACTTTGGGTAGCACCAAACTTCGATGCCTCATAACGTACCCTTGGCAACCAAAGGCCTTGTCCAATATGCATCTGCAAAATATTGATGATGTCCTCTACGATTACAATATTTTATTCCATATTGATTCCTACTATTTGTATCGTTAACTCTTTCTGACTTAATGCCCATTACAATGGACATTTCTATCAAACTGTTGGACGCCTGTAGTTTTCAAAATATCGGATGTAATGAACGTGTAAAACATTGAATGAATTTTCCATTTGTTACCGAACAATGTTCACATATTAAGGGGGTATACCAGTGCACTGTTCTCAGATTGGAACCGCAAACGTTACACGCACAGATTCGAATGTATGTATAGTCGGTGTAGAAAGTCCGGTAACAGCTCTAACGGGAACATCTTCATATAATATGTTATTCCTGTTATTTGAGAGTATTCAAAGTTATTCCCGTTAGAACTGTTACCGGACTTTTTACATCGACTATGTGTGTGCAGAGAAAGGGGATATGGTTGCGAGCGCAACCTAACATGCTTTCTCCTTCGCTCTCTCGTCAACTATTCAATGACCAATGGAGAAAGCATGTTACGCGCGCAACCATATCCTCCCTCTCTCTCTCTCTCTTCACACGTACATACGTTCGCATTTGCGCGTGTAACGTTTACGGTTCCAATCTGAGAACACTGTACCAGTGTGCACGCTCAAAATTTAGGTGATTCCTTGGAATTTTTTGGAAGAAAAGTATTCCACCGAATGTTTTGAAAGTTTGAGGATACAGTGACCCATAACTGCCCAAGTAGCACCAGGATATACTATGAACGTTCTCCGAATATTCGGAATATATTCTATGCACTCTTCAATGAGACTGTCTCATAGTCGCTATGTACCTAAGTAGCACCTGAAGGTTGTATATGTACTATGAATGTTCATAGTATATATCTAGATATACTATAAACCTGCATGGTACCCCTAACAGCACTCAGAGTTTTTTAAAACGTTCTAAGAACGTCCAAACGTGTTGAAAACAGTCTCAGAACGTTTTAAAAACGTCCAAGGAACATGGTGCTGTCTGGGACATATACAACGTTCTGTTGCTACAAGAGTTTATTCATTGAACGGATATAATCGAGTATACGACGTTACGTCAATCGAACGTCGATTAAATGAATATCGTACGTTTCAAATGTACTATGTACGCTCCGAGTATATTCCAAACACTCTCATTCGCGTATTCTATGAACGTTCATTATATGTTCATTCTTCGTATCTCATTCGTACATTCTACGAACGTCTCCATTTCGTATACACGTTGAAGTTGATACTTGGGTGAACTATATCATATAATTTTTTCGTACAAAAATATTAAGATGCGAGCGCGACTTATGCGCTACCTTCGGAGGTGTCAAGAAAAAGAAGTTCCTGCATTGCTGCCATAATCCCGGTCGTTTGAGTGACTAAATTAAGAAAAACCAACTACGTTTAAGTGACGATAAACTAGAGGGTATCCTGCGTACGATGAACTAGGATTTTTGAAAAATATCGAAATCTGACAAAATGGCAGTTTTGAAAAAAAGTCCTGTTTCTTTTTATACGAAATGGTCGTATTTTCGATGCCAAATTCACAATTATCATCCAATCAAAAATATCCTAGTTCACAACCGACCCAGCACAAATAACGCAGCAATATTACAGTAATATTACAGTAATATTCAATATTGTTAATATTGAAATATTGCGGTAATATTGCAGCAATATTACTGCGATATTTGTGCTGAGTGGGAAGAATACCCTCTAGTTTAGTCATTTTTGGTTTTTTCGATTTCAGTCACTCAAGCGACCGAAATCATGGCAGCAGTGGAGGAACTTTTTTTCTTCGGAAGCAACGCATAAGTCGCTTGGATTCCAATATTTCCGTACAAAAAAAGTATATAACATAGTTCAGTTACAGGTAAATATGTTCTCAAACTTTCAAAACATTCGATGGGATACTTTTCTCTTTAAAAAATCACAAAAATCTTGAGCGTTCACATTGGTATAGCCTCTTAAGGATCCCGATCTATGATAGAGAAAATTTTTTTCTATGAAACACATATATAATTTATATCTAATTCCATTTATTTATATCTGTTTCCATCCAGAATTGCTATCACGCATGGAATTCCATAATCATAACAAGACATGACAAAATGTAACCTCAAACTCAGTATCCCATCGCTCAAAATAATTCAGGTTAGAAAGGGTTAATCAATCAGCATTCAATACATCATTTCTTAGTCTGAAATAAAATAAAATAGATTAAAAAAAAATTTAATGAAGTGCGAAAAGTAAACGTTTGTAGAATATTTTCATGCTAAACATATGTATAGTGAAACAGTGAAGAAATAATGGATAGAATACAAAGACTTCGAATTAAAAGAATAAAATATATCGAATACCATATCATCATGCTTCCTCACGAATTCCTACCGATGGGCAATTATCAACGATATTATCTCTAACTCGGTTCCTTGCTGCTTCAGTATCTGTTGGATTGAAAATTATTTTCAAATATTTACTCAAGAATGTATGTAATGACCCAAGCAGCACCAGAATATACTATGAACGTTCTTCGAATATTCGAAATATGTTCTATGCACATTCGAATGAAACCGTTCTATAGGTGCTATGCATATTTATCGAACGTGTGTAACCGAATATACGACAGCACGTTGATTGAACGTCGATTGAATGTATATCGTAGATTTCGAATGTACTGCGTACGTTCTAAGTATATTTAAAACAGTCTCATTCGAACATTCTATGAACATTCATTATATGTTCTCCGTATCTCATCCGTACGTTCTACGAACGTTTCTACTTCGTATATACTTTGAAATTCTGTTGCTGCTTGGGGATAATACTCAATCAATTTCTCTCTATAATTCCAAAATATACTGTCTGATCTTACATAGACTGAAATTAGTAAATAATACCTCACCTTCATTTTGTTCAAAATAAACGATGACTTGACGTTGTAGTTGCATATTTGAATCGGGAGTCTCTGCCAACATTTCTTTTGAATTCTCGTTTGTTGTTAAAAGAGCTTTCTATTTTCCGAATCATATTGTTTTTCGATTTGACAACATTTCTTTTCTGACATTTTCATTTTACAATTCAAATCATCTTTTTTATCAATGTTTGCCAATTTTATTTGTTTTTTTTTTAAGACCTCATTGCCATCTTGTTTTTTAGAATCGAACTTCCTTTTTTTTTATTCTTTATCACCGGATCTTTCAGTTTCCTGAATGAACCGAACATACAACACATGAATACATTATACAATACGGATAAAGATAATATGTACGTTACAACATATCAGTTTCTGAATATATATTCAAATGCTTACTTTATCACGTGCCTTCGAGATTACTTGATTGGGTACGCTATTTCCTTTTTCCTGAAAAACGTGTTCAGATTAATTTAACGCTCGTTCTCTGATCGAAATGAAGTGACATAATACGACATAACCGCAATGCAATAGGATCTGATTATGTACAGTGTGTAAGAATCTGTTTTCGGGCTGATTAAATAAGCCCTCGCGTAATCGGTTTGAGAACACCGATTTAGTATTTTGTTAAATTACACACGCGCAGGCGTGTACTTCTGATTACGCATGGTTGTCGTGATGCACGCCCCCTCTCGTGGCAGCCGCCGTTGAGCCTGGTCGGGTTTCTCCCGTGCTAGTTAAAGTTTTATGTCAAGCACGTGGCTGATGATTTTGTAATTCGCGATACGTCGGTTATACGTTTTATATGAACGGTAGTTGGATCGCGTGTGAAGTTAATATGTCTGTGTGATTATACGTTACTATTTCGGTTATTTTACCGAATAGTGTAATTCGAGGCGCCGTCCTTTCTCAACGAAATATATTTACAACGTTTCATTATACATCGTGAATTTGTGATTCGGCAACCCGCCCTTTCCTGGTGAATTCATCCTGACATTCTAATAATTGATGGAAAAGAAATATTATTCATTGTCCATAACCCTCGAATCTTACAGATTCATTTTCTCAGAAGTGGCATTCGTAAACCCGTGGATCGGTGACTCTTCGTGTCTTAGTGAACGTGTGAACTCGTTAATTTGTGAATTCGATTAGTTCGAGGGTTTTGATCGGTGAACGGTTTCGCGTATCGTGTGTCACGTGGAGCACGTTGAGATTGCGACTGTGTGTAGTGCGAATATTGCACGAGCATGGATATCGCAACCATAGAAGCGATGAGTGACAGTGAGGTTCGGGCAAACCTGATAAAATATAAGTTGCCTCTCACCGGCTCTATCGCAGAGCAAAAGCAAAGGCTCTACGAAGAAATAGTGAGAGTTAGTGAGGTGATAGGCACGACTAGCGCAAATCAAAGTGGCAATATGGCGGATAATCGTGACCAGCACCACGTGGGTAGCGATGTTCCAGTGGTGTCGAACGTGAACGTGAGTGGCGGAAGTGGCGCGGCGTGTGTTCAAAATGGCGACGCTGGGTTAGACAGTGCGAGTTTGGCGGAAGTATTGAAGGTTACTGCACAAATGGTGTTAGAAAATAGTCGCAACATGTTCCTCGCTCTGGTGGCGGAATTGAGAGCTGATCGCGATCCTCGTGCGTCTGCGTCGGCTTCGTCGCCAGCTTCATCGGAAACATCGTACGGGTCATCGCGGTCTAACAACAGATACGATTGGAGCCAGGTCAACCTTATCGCCAAACAGATACCACCTTTTGAAGGACGTGACGATGAAAGTGTCGATCGGTGGATAAATCGAGTCAAATTTGTTGCCGAAACGTACCACGTGGAGGAACGTATAGCACTGTTGGCGGCTACTAGCCAATTGGCTGATCGCGCACTTAATTGGTTCAACAGGCAACCCAATAATGTTATTTCCTCGTGGATTTTGTTCGAGGATGGTTTGCGGTCTAATTTTGAGCAGAAAAATTCGTTGGCCATGAGAGATTTGTGGATCACGCGGAAGATAAACTTAAACTCATGGTACCTCTGCAGTTATCTGAAATGGAGCAGATAGATCTATTGGCTGCTGGAATTAAGGAACCGGTAGTGCGCAAAATGGCCTTGGACTCAAATCGGGTCACTGTTGCAAACTTTGTCCATCACATAAGAAAATCACCGAAGACCAGTGCCAAACTCATAAACCCATGGGACCGAGACCGTCGTTTCCCCCGAAGAGGGCGAATAATACAAACCGGACGTGCTACAACTGCAAGCGAACTGGACATCTCGCGAAAGATTGCCGTCCTTCCAAAGTATCGTGCTACAGCTGCGGACAACCTGGGCACGTGAGCTCTAGATGCCCTGCGAAGACATCCAACCCTCCTAAAACGAGCCTCAATTACGTGAACACAGAGGCGCCTCGTCAATGCGAACGGGATCAGGAGACTGTCAACGGGGAACCAGAGCCGGCTCGCCGCCGAAGACCATCGCCTTCTGCCTGCACATGGATTGGTCGACGAGAAGAGGGTACATTACATATGTTAGCACTAATCGATACAGGTAGCCCTATTAGTTTATTGAAGAAATCAGTTTTCGAAGCCAAATTTCGCGGCGATAATAATTCGGAAAAAGTAAACGACTCGGTGTCTTATTATGGCGCCAATCATTCGGTAATTAATTTGATCGGTTACGTTCGAGATCAGATCAATGTTAAAGGTATAAACGATCGATATTCCAATGCGCGGCTTTATATTGTACCGGATACCACTATGGTATACGATGTTTTGCTTGGTAGAGATTTTTTGGATGAGCATAAATTACGATTGAATTATTTCCAAGGTGAAAGCCGTTTGGAGGTGGTCGATTCGGAAAGCCCGGTTGATTGCTTATTTCGCGAAACTATGTCCGTTATGTCAATAAATACAAACGAAACATCTGATGATCTTGATGTAATAGAAAATAATATCGATGATGAGGTGGACCACAAATCGCGTATGAGGGTTTTGCAATTGTTTTCTTCCGTGAAGGATCTGGATGTTGATTATGTTGAAGATAACTATCAAGTTAGAGTACATTTGAACGACACTTCACCTTTCTCATATGCCCCTAGGCGAATGTCCTGGGCCGAGAGGAAGGAGTTAAAATCCATTCTGGATGATTTGTTGGAGAGGCGAATTATTAAGCCGAGCACATCCGAGTATTGCTCTAGAGTTGTCCTTGTACAAAAGAAAAATGGATCATACCGAATGTGCGTGGATTTAAGGCCTTTGAATCAGAGAATTCATCGGCAGCGATTCACTTTTCCTTTGATAGAAGACCAACTCGACAAGCTTTATGGTAAAGGGGTGTTCACATTATTAGATCTGAAAGATGGCTTCCATCAAATCGCAATTCATCCAGAGGATACCAAGTTTTTTGCATTGTCTACTCCAGAAGGCCAATTCGAATTTCAGAGGCTCCCTTCTGGATACTCTGAAGCTCCTGCTGAATTCCAAAGGAGAATTATCCAGATCTTTGACCGGTTGATAAGGGAAGGAAAACTCCTCGTTTACATGGATGATATGTTAATCGCTACAAAAACGATCGACGAAAATTTGGAAATCCTCCGTGAAATATTGGTTTTATTGAAAATGTATAAATTGGAATTGAATCTGAGCAAATGCGCGTTTTTAAAAAGTAAAATCGAGTATCTGGGATACGTGGTGTCCGAATCGGGGATTACTATGAGTAAGAGACATACTCAAGCGATATCCGAATATCCGCAGCCCAAGAATGTGCGACAGCTGCAAGGGTTTCTAGGCCTGATAAATTATTTCAGGAAGTTTATCCGAAATTGTTCAATTAAAGCTCGACCGCTGTACGGTCTAACGAAAAAGGACACGGAATTTAAATTTGATCAGTCATGTATGGAAGCTTTTGACTCATTGAAGAGTGAGCTCACCTCTTATCCTGTTCTTAGGCTGTATAATCCTGCAGCGGAAACCGAACTTCATACGGACGCAAGTTCGTATGGGCTAGGGGCGATCTTGTGGCAACGACAAGATGAAGGTCATCTCGCACCCATAGCTTATTCCAGTAAGGGCACCACGGATGCCGAGAAAAGATATCATAGCTTCGAACTTGAGACCTTAGCCTTGGTTAGAGCCTTGGAGCGGTTTCACGTCTATTTACAGGGGATCAGTTTCAAGGTAGTCACGGACTGTAACGCATTGGCTTTGAATTTAAAAAAATCTAATATTCATCCTCGTATTGCGGGATGGGTAATGACCTTGCAAGCTTATAATTTCAAAGCGGAACATAGATCCTCGGAAAAAATGCAACATGTGGACGCGTTAAGTAGAATATTGATGCCAATTGAATCCTTGGAAGATCAACTTGTATTTAGACAGCTAACCGATCCAATCATTAAAAATTTAGCGGAATCTCTCGAGTTTAGGGATCATGATAAATTTGAATTACGCAACGGCATGGTTTTCCGGAAGTTTGGTGAAAGATTACTGTTTATGGTACCAGAAGCGTTGGTGCATAATATAATTCGTATATATCATGACGACATGGGACACGTGGGTGTAGAGAAGTCAATTGAAGCTATTCAAAATACGTATTGGTTTCCCCGTTTAAAACAAAGAGTCTTAGAACACATTCATAACTGTGTGATTTGTTTTTCGCATAACTTACCGGGAGGTGAACCTGAAGGTGACTTGGCTATTTATGATAAGGATACAGCTCCCATGCTCACACTACACGTAGACCATGTGGGTCCTTTTGAGGAAACAATAGACGGCTACCAACATATTTTAGTAGTCTGTGACGCTTTTACAAAATTTACTTGGCTCTTCCCTTGCAAGTCAACTTGTTCTAAGGAAGTTATAGCTCATCTAAACTCTGCGTTTGATATGTTTGGCGTACCGAAAAGGGTGGTCTCAGATAGAGGGACGGCTTTTACTTCGAAGGAATTTGAGGAGTTCGTTACTGGTTTGAATATTTACCATGTTAAAGTAGCTGTAGCGTCTCCTTGGGTTAATGGTCAGGTGGAACGTGTCAATAGATTTTTAAAGAGCACTCTGTCTAAATTATCCGTCTCCCTTAAGGATTGGAAATTAAATTTCCGTACGGCTCAGCACATATTGAATAACACCTTCAATAAATCTGTTCAGGGATCTCCCAGTCTTCTGCTTCTCGGTTATGAGCAGAGGGGAAAAATGGACGACGCATTGTGCAACGCTATCAAACAGCTGACGCAAATCGACCAGGACCTAGTCCAGGAGAGAAAAAACGTTCGTGACAACGCGATTAAAGCCAATCGCCTCCTTCAGGAATATAATCGCGATTATTATAATAAGCGACATAAAAAGCCTTCTCTTTATCAGGCCGGAGATCTTGTTTTGGTAAGGAAATTAGCTGTGCCAAAAGGTACCAACCGTAAACTCATTCCTAAATATAAAGGGCCGTATCGAATCAAGTGCGTATTAAAGAATAATAGATATGTAGTAACGGATGTACCTGGCTACAATGTAAGCTCCAAACCTTACAATACTATTCTTTCGTCTGATAAATTAAAACCGTGGATTCGTGTAGGAACGATTAACGATGCAACCGAAACGAATCATTCTATTGACGACGAGGATATCCATGTTCCTGACGGAGAATAAAAAGGACTGAGAACGTATTGTTCGGTTGGGTAGCATAATTGACATGACTGTGAAATGCAGCCGTTTATGTATTTGTACTCTGATATTATATTGTATTGAACGTTATTATATATTGTATACTGACATCGCTCGATTAGAGCCTGAAATTGTAACGAAGAACGTGCAATTCATTATGAAGCACAAACGGAACTTGTAAATATTTAATAATTGGTTATCTTGTGAGTCTTAAACTGAATGTAAAAACGATATTGTACGAATGATTTTAGGATGATACAACTGAATGTGATTGTCAATTTGGTTACGAATGAGAGTCCATAAAAGTTCGGGACGAACTTAGGTCAGGCTGACCGATCTGTAAGAATCTGTTTTCGGGCTGATTAAATAAGCCCTCGCGTAATCGGTTTGAGAACACCGATTTAGTATTTTGTTAAATTACACACGCGCAGGCATGTACTTCTAATTACGCATGGTTGTCGTGATGCGTGTCTCTTCTCGTGGCAGCCGCCGTTGAGCCTGGTCGGGTTTCTCCCGTGCTAGTTAAAGTTTTATATCAAGCACGTGGCTGATGATTTTGTAATTCGCGATACGTCGGTTATACGTTTTATGTGAACGGTAGTTGGATCGCGTGTGAAGTTAATATGTCTGTGTGATTATACGTTACTATTTCGGTTATTTTACCGAATAGTGTAATTCGAGGCGCCGTCCTTTCTCAACGAGATATATTTAAAACGTTTCATTATACATCGTGAATTTGTGATTCGGCAACCCGCCCTTTCCTGGTGAATTCATCCTGACATTCTAATAATTGATGGAAAAGAAATATTATTCATTGTCCATAACCCTCGAATCTTACAAGTGCATATTGTTCCATGTGAACATTGTTATTCTTAATTGCTATCAAAACACCGAATTTGTTAAGATCAGTTATAATGTAACATGTTTCCTCGCATTAATTCTACACAAGTCTTAATTACATGAGATTTCATATCGATTCTACAATAACCCATGTGATATTACAGGGTATGTTTTGGGTGCAAGGATTAAATGAACATGTTCAATGAAATGAGTGTGATATTAATATTCTGATTCGTACCTTCATAAGATATTTGTATTTTCATTTATTGAATGTCACAGACGTTGGGTAAGAAACAAATGTACGTTTCACTACATTCCAGTTCCATTAGAATAACTTTGTGCTTGATTTTGTTAATATCGAAAATAGAAATTTCATCTTTTCACAATACTCTTTTGATATGATCAATAGTGAGCGATTCATCGAACGGGGCAAGTTTCAATTTAGAATCCAGTATGTAACCTTTGTTTGGAATCACAGCAATATATTCTATTGCTACAACAGTATCATCATCAAATACTACTACAGTGTGATTTGTTTTCTCAGCACGAATATATTGCGCACTGTGTAATAACATATCATTGAATATACATCTGTCAAGAGTTTCAATACCAGAAAGATTATTCTGTAAAAACTGATCGACTGCGGAAGGAATGTTATACAATGTCTGAGGTGGTCCAAACATTACAACCCCATCAATTCTCCTCACATTGCTATCGCACGGATACTTTCGACAAAACAGGTTATTACAATATTCAACACAACCCTTCTTATTCGTCATGATCGATGTTTCAAGTTTGAACTGTTCCATTCGCAACCATTTTGTTATAATTTGGTGACCAACATTATGGAGACCATTGGCTAACTCTTTATACAAATAAATTCCATTTTCAAAATGAAATGTGGAAGTGCACCATAAAGGTCCACTATTTCTGACAGAATCAACAATATGAGTCAGACTGTGTAAGTTGAACGTACATGCACGTTCGCCGTAAGAAATTTCACATTCCCCGATGAATTTTAATAAATCGTATTCACACTGATTGAGTTGTTCCATAGTAATTTCTGTTTCAAGTGAAGTATATATACTTCGGCTGAACAATAGGAACAACTGAGAAACCTCATCGTTTAGAACCCCTTTCGAACACACAGGACCAAAAAATATTGCCCAAGCACGCCACTCGGAGGCTTTCCATTCGTGTTGCTCTTTTAATGATCTTGGCAATCTATGTATCTCATGTGGTACTTTGATCGATTGCAAACGATCATCTATGACTTAGATTTCTGGTCTGCTTGAATAATATTCACATCCTCTCGTAGTCCATATATCCCAAAGCTGTCTTGAGACTCCTGGAAATCTCATGAGTTCAGAAAAACCTTTCACTCCTTTAACAGGTTTTCCAAGTTGCAAACTTTGTTTTGTATAATCCAAGTTTATGATATGTGTCCTCAAAGCGTCCTTTTTCACAGATAAAGGGTATCGAACACATCCATGGCCATACTTCCCATGAATAACACACCAACTGCAGCCCTCATATCCATTAAACTGAACATGATTTTGAATGACGGGCCGAGCCACAGAATCTATGGATGCACATAACGGTGTGAATTTCAGTATCATTGTTTTTCCAGTTTCATAATTATAGCAAGAAACTCCGTTTTTTCCTAAATGAATAGTTTCCTCCACAAATGAAGATGAAAAACGATTCATCATCTGTGGACTTGGCTCTCTCTTTGTTATCCAAATTGCTGCTAAAATCAGCTTTTTATATCTTATAGATGGTGGCAATTCATTAATTATTATCTGTAGTGGCCAAAAGCTTGTTTTACCACTTTCAAATATTGGTGCTCCGTCTGTATTGAAGCTGAACGAGTACCAGGGATTTTTTTTTGTACTTCTTCATACAATCTCCCATCACAGATATCGGTCATAGGTGAATCACTATTGTTCTCTCTCTTATGAATGTTTTTCAAATTTTCAAAAAGAGACTTTTGAATAGATTCATTATTCATCGACATTTTTATCTGATATTCTATATTGGTGTAGGAAAAGTAATTTGATTTCGATGTATTCAAATTATATAATTGATGACATTGCTAACATGTTTTTCGTATAGTTCGAATAGGATTTTGCATATCGGTTTGAAGTAAAGAAATGTGGCATGAGGGGCGATAAAAATTCACCGTTATCTGATCTTTAGGTGGATCATACAACTTGGAAAACGTATAATCATTCGGACTCCATTGTTTAAACTCGGGACCAGCTGAAGTTTTTGTGAAATCCACGAGTGCAGCCCGTGTATTATTCGCCAAATTATAACGAATAACCATGCCCATGATCATTTTTTGCACATCGAGCACAGTTAGTTGAGCCGCTGGGAATATCATCGTATCATTATACTGAAAATTTTCGCCATCCATTTCTTTATTATGTTGATCAGTTGGATATACAGTTTGATAAGTTTGTTGATTATCTTCATCACTGACACAATCAGTTTCGCTTTCATCAGAACATTCATTCTCATTTGCGACGGATTGCGAATGGAGATTTTGACTACTATTGTCAGTATTGAAAGTCAACGTTGGATTCGAATGTTTTGAATCTGATTCAGAACATATATTAGAATTGCTAAATTCCATTTGAATATCATTTTCATCGTCAGTTGAGTTTTTATCAATATTGAACTCAGATGAACATGCTGATGAAGTTTGTATGTGATCTGTAAATCCAAATTTGAAACCATTGTATCATTAATTTTTCAAGAAGTTCTTCATGTTCATGAACTTCCGCTTACAACATTCTTAAATATTCTATTGGTACTGATGATATAAGAATATTCAGATCAAGATCTATTGAAAGTTACAACATTATTGGCTATTAGTTTTTGGCAGGTGGTTTCAGCTTCACTGGCATACTTGAGCGTAATGGAAAAAATTTCTCTGAAGATTTCGCTGAATTATACTGCAGAACTAAATCTTACTACAAGATTCTGAAAATCTCTGAAAAAATCTAAAAAAATCTGAAAACCCTAGAGAACTATGAGAATTTATGTATTTGAAGTTTCAGAAATCTTCAAAAAAACCCTGAGAATCTCTTGCTTATTGGGCACGTTTTTCCACTAAAAATTTTCTGGAATATCTTTGACTATCTCTCAGAAACTGTGAATTTTCTTTAAAAATTTGCAACTGTCTGAAAAACTATGAAAATCTTTGAAATCCTGAGAAATCTCTCCACTGAAGATCTTTAGCCCTCAAATGGTGACGTACTTTTAGCACCTGTTGATGGGTCATTCGTATCCTGCGTTCTTTGAACTAACTCAATATATTCAAGAAAATCTGTAAAAATTCATTGAGGTAGTTTGAGCAGTTTGTTTTCACAGTCCAAAATTTGAATTGCCAGAAGACATTGTTCAAACATTGATCTTGGAACCCTCATGCAACAAGATAAAAAAACGTTTTTTCAATCAAGTTTCAAGCACTCAAAAATTTTCAAACAAGTAAAAAGAATTATGATCTTTTGGAGGAGGAAGAATGCTTTGTCCGAAAGGAATACTACATTTCTGTCAAATGAACAAATAATATGGAATCCCAACAAGAAGAAAGAGTACCCTCTTTGTACTGTTGTTGTGTATTGTTACTTGGTATTGTTTCAGCGTTACGTTGACTACTTTGGCTTTTGTATATTGAAACCACTTGAAGCAAGAGAAGGCAATGGTATAATATAATATAATATAATATAATATAATGTAATATAATTTAATATGATACAATAATATGAAAATATAAAATATGAAATAATCTTATCCTATCGTATCCTATCGTATCCTATCGTACTCCATTGTATTCTACCGTATTCTATCGTATCCTATCGTATTCTATCGTATCCTGACGTGTTCTATCGTATTCTATCGTATTCTATCGTATCCTATCGTATCCTATCGTATGCTATCGTATCCTATCGTATTCTATCGTTTTCTATCGTATCCTATCGTGTTCTATCGTATTCTATCGTATTCTATCGTATGCTATCGTATCCTATCGTATTCTATCGTATCCTATCGTATCCTATCATATCCTATCGTATCCTATCGTGTTCTATCGTATTCTATCGTATCCTATCGTATTCTATCGTATCCTATCGTATTCTATCGTATGCTATCGTATTCTATCGTATCCTATCGTATCCTATCGTGTTCCATCGTATTCTATCGTATGCTATCGTATTCTATCGTATCCTATCGTATTCTATCGTATCCTATCATATCCTATCGTATTCTATCGTATCCTATCGTATTCTATCGTATGCTATGGTATTCTATCGTATCCTATCGTATTCTATCGTATCCTATCGTGTTCTATCGTATTTCATCGTGTTCTATCGTATTCTATCGTATGCTATCGTATGCTATCGTATTCTATCGTATCCTATCGTATTCTATCGTGTTCTATCGTATTCTATCGTATGCTATCGTATTCTATCGTATCCTATCGTATTCTATCGTCTCCTATCGTATCCTATCGTATTCTATCGTATGCTATCGTATCCTATCGTATCCTATCGTATCCTATCGTATTCTATCGTATCCTATCGTATTCTATCGTATCCTATCGTATTCTATCGTATCCTATCGTATCCTATCGTATTCTGTCGTATCCTATCGTATCCTATCGTATCCTATCGTATCCTATCGTATGCTATCGTATTCTATCGTGTTCTATCGTATTCTATCGTATGCTATCGTATTCTATCGTATCCTATCGTATCCTATCGTATTCTATCGTATCCTATCGTATCCTATCGTATTTTATCGTGTTCTATCGTATTCTATTGTATGCTATCGTATTCTATCGTATTCTATCGTGTTCTATCGTATTCTATCGTATGCTATCGTATTCTATCGTATCCTATCGTATCCTATCGTATTCTATCGTATCCTATCGTATCCTATCGTATTCTATCGTATCCTATCGTATCCTATCGTATTCTATCGTATTCTCTGGTATCCTATCGTATTCTATCGTATCCTATCGTGTTCTATCGTATTCTATCGTATTCTATCGTATGCTATCGTATCTTATCGTATTCTATCGTATCCTATCTTGTTCTATCGTATTCTATCGTATCCTATCGTATGCTATCGTATTCTATCGTGTTCTATCGTATTCTATCGTATTCTATCGTATGCTATCGTATTCTATCGTATCCTATCGTATCCTATCGTATTCTATCGTATCCTATTGTATCCTATCGTATTCTATCGTATCCTATCGTATTCTATCGTATCCTATCGTATTCTATCGTATCCTATCGTATCCTATCGTATCCTATCGTATCCTATGGTATCCTATCGTATCCTATCGTATTCTATCGTATTCTATCGTATCCTATCGTATGCTATCGTATTCTATCGTGTTCTATCGTATTCTATCGTATGCTATCGTATTCTATCGTATCCTATCGTATCCTATCGTATTCTATCGTGTTCTATCGTATTCTATTGTATCCTATCGTATGCTATCGTATTCTATCGTATGCTATCGTATGCTATCGTATTCTATCGTATCCTATCGTATTCTATCGTGTTCTATCGTATTCTATCGTATGCTATCGTATTCTATCGTATCCTATCGTATTCTATCGTCTCCTATCGTATCCTATCGTATTCTATCGTATGCTATCGTATCCTATCGTATCCTATCGTATCCTATCGTATTCTATCGTATCCTATCGTATTCTATCGTATCCTATCGTATCCCATCGTATCCTATCGTATTCTATCGTGTTCTATCGTATTCTATTGTATGCTATCGTATTCTATCGTATTCTATCGTGTTCTATCGTATTCTATCGTATGCTATCGTATTCTATCGTATCCTATCGTATCCTATCGTATTCTATCGTATCCTATCGTATCCTATCGTATTCTATCGTATCCTATCGTATCCTATCGTATTCTATCGTATTCTCTGGTATCCTATCGTATTCTATCGTATCCTATCGTGTTCTATCGTATTCTATCGTATCCTATCGTATTCTATCGTATGCTATGGTATTCTATCGTATCCTATCGTATTCTATCGTATCCTATCGTGTTCTATCGTATTGCATCGTGTTCTATCGTATTCTATCGTGTTCTATCGTATTCTATCGTATCCTATCGTATCCTATCGTATTCTATCGTATCCTATCGTATTCTATCGTATCCTATCGTATTCTATCGTATCCTATCGTATCCTATCGTATCCTATCGTATCCTATCGTATCCTATCGTATTCTATCGTATTCTATCGTATCCTATCGTATGCTATCGTATTCTATCGTGTTCTATCGTATTCTATCGTATGCTATCGTATTCTATCGTATCCTATCGTATCCTATCGTATTCTATCGTATCCTATCGTATCCTATCGTATTCTATCGTGTTCTATCGTATTCTATTGTATCCTATCGTATGCTATCGTATTCTATCGTGTTCTATCGTATTCTATCGTATGCTATCGTATTCTATCGTATCCTATCGTATCCTATCGTATTCTATCGTATCCTATCGTATCCTATCGTATTCTATCGTGTTCTATCGTATTCTATCGTATGCTATCGTATTCTATCGTATCCTATCGTATTCTATCGTATCCTCTCGTATCCTATCGTATCCTATCGTATGCAAAAATTATGTGATAAAAAGACTTACCATATCAGTCAAATTCGAGTGGGATTGTAATTCTAAAATTACAAAAAATAATTCTAAAAGCCTCTGTGCCAAAAGTTTCGATTTTTCATCGTTATTGTCTTGCTGTGAAAATGAACATAACAAATGAATATTCAATTCAAATTAAAATTGCCTCGTAAGATATGTTAACCTTGCTTGAAAGATATCATCAAACGCGTTCACCTTTGATTTCACTCTGTCTTCGTCACTCACTTCTGACGCTGAATCCGAGACCTTGGAACTGGGTACTGGCAATCTTTTTCTATCAATCTTTGTTTTCAAATCAATTCCTGTTTCTGTAAATAAAAAGAATTCATAATGAAATTCATATAAATTTATTAAGAAGAATCATGATTACAATCATATAGATATGTATTGAATAATTTTAACCCTCAGCCTACAGACATGCACTGTAAAAAACATTACTTGTAAATTACCCATATCAAAATTAAAAAATCACAGTGCTCAGCGTAGGGAAAATAAACTTAGTTGGTGAAAACTCTATGCTCAGCGTTGTAATATCCCACAACTCTTGTAAAATGTTCACACTATGTTTATTTTCCCTACGCTAATCACATTGTTTTACAAGCAACTGTGATTTTTCAATTTTGATATGGGTAACTAACGAGTAATTTTTTTTACAGTGTGGGTTAGCATAACTCAGTAAGTACACTGTACGAAATTACCCACTTAGTATTGACATTCTCGTGAATTACCCACTTGGTATTGACATTCTCGTAAATTACCCACTTGGAATTGGGAAAACCACAGTCTTTCGTAGAAGCACTGCGCTCAACTAGGGGAAATACTTTCTCTATTGTAAAACTCCTGCGATCATCACTGTAATATCACAGGCAGGAATGGGAATCTACATGACATATAAGGTTCTCGACAGTAATTTACATTTAATATACACATGTAGAATACGTAGATTACAGTATATTAAATGATTTGCCAGGTAAATTACAGTATTTTACCTGTAATTTGAATGTGTCAATATCACGTTATCTTGTAAATTGTTCATCACATATTGTTGTTCATTAAATGAAGTAATAAAGTTACCTGCATTGAGCATGAACAATTCACAACAGTACTGTGATATGACGATGATGATCGTAGGACTTTTACAATAAAGAAAGTATTTCCCCTACGTTGAACGCAGTGCTTTCACTGAATTTCCTCAATTCTAAGATTAATTTACGAGAATTATTTTGTACACCGTGCTAGGAACATTCAGCATTCGAAAACAGTATAAGTTTCTATGTCGATAATTTTGAAGGAGGCAACTTGAGGATGAATTGATGGGTTATTACCATTTTATTAATACAAAAAAATGCAATGTATGTTGAATCTTATGTATAAGAATATAAATCAATTTAAAATCTGTACGGTGAGGGTTGAATAAAATCGGAGGTATCTGATTTTAATAGGATTCGGAAGTTGGAAAGAAAACGATCTGATAGACAGTATGAAATTATTATTAGAAATAAAAAATTCGACTTACCAGCAAACGCAATAATTATAGCATCTTTCCATGTGCCATTGACATTAGTTTTATAATATTTCTGCGCGTTGATGTCTTCTTTGTCGAAATGATTAATATTGTTCGAATCAACGATTTCTTTGTTGCCGGTGTCTTTGAATTTCACATACACGAACATCTTTTGCAGCAGTGTCACCAACTCTGGAAAAAACTTTCCCCCAAACATTTCGACGAAATCCCCTAAATTCAAGACATAATTCCCCAAAACCTAAATTCGGAATTGTTTAGAAGTTAATTTTATCTTTCCAATAGAAATTGCAAAATTTATTTGTATCAATGATAATATTCATTTTTATTTAAAAACATTTTTTTTCAGTTAGTCATGTATGTACATATATGTATACAGGGTGGGGCATTTAAAGTGTCGCGGGCGTTTTTTCCAAAAATAAAATGGGATACGAGAAAATTTTTCGGACAAAAATTGTAGGGTATCGAGGGGGACATCCGATGGTGGCCTTGGCTTTGACCTCAAATCTCATCTTCAAGGGCATTCTGAGGTCAACTCTTGTTTTTTAAACAGCATCTCATATTTTTTACTGCAGATTTGGATTCTAGGTCAAAAACCAAGAAACTTTTGTCCGAACCATTTTCCTGAAATCCGCAAAGATGGCGCTCTAATCGATATTGTTCCATACTGAATCTGACATTAGAATAACTCGAAAACGAAGGGTCTTGGAGGAGAATGTTTCGGACAAAAGTTGTCTGATTCCAAGGGGGACCCCTTGAACTGAAACGGAGGTGATGGGGTATAACAGACAAAACACAACACATTTCAATCGTCTACATCACTTGGATAATTTTAATGCAGTAGATGCTCAAAATGATGGCCTTCGACTTCAATACACATTTCAAAACGTTTTACAAAAGATTGCTGAACTCGTGCTAAAATATCTTCATTGATGCTCGCGCATGCATTGATGATTCGTTGACGCATATTCTCAGGTGTAGTCGGTGCTTGTTGATAAACTGTATCTTTTATGTATCCCCATAAAAAAAAATCTGGAGAAGTAAGATCCGGAGAACGGGCAGGCCAATGAACTGGTCCACGACGTCCTATCCATCGTCCAGGATAATCTCTGTCCAATATTTCTCGAGCTGTGACTGCATAATGGGATGGACAACCATCGTGTTGATACCACATATTCAATCGTTCCTGAATAGGTATGTCTTCAAGTAATGTTGGAAGTACTTGATCTAAGAAATGTCTGTACTTCTCTCCATTTAGCGTATCTGCAATGAAGTACGGTTCAATTACTCGAGATCGAAAAATACCACACCAAACATTCACAGCCCATTGTCTTTGATGCGCTACTTGACGTAACCATCTTGGATTTTCTGTCGACCAGTAATGCATATTATGTCGATTTACTTGACCATGATTGGTGAACGTCGACTCATCAGAAAATAATATGTTGATGAAGTTGTTATTGTGCATTTGCGCTAGACCCCATCGACAAAACTGTACACGATTTTCGAAATCATCACCGTGAAGGTCTTGATGCAAACAAATGTGATACGGATGGAATTTGTGACGTTTCAGTATTCGAAGAACACTTCTTCGAGAAATTCCCGAATGGAGTTCAATTTCACGAGAGCTCACGTGTGGATTATTGGCTACTGCAGCTAGTACATTAACTTCCGCATTTTCTCCGCTAACAGTTCTCATTCGATGTCGTTTTTCCCTTGTAACACTTCCCGTTTCTGAGAATAATTTTGTAATGCGTTGAAAATACCTAATGGATGGCGTTGTTCTTTCAGAAAATCGTTCTGCATACAAGTCATATGCTTGTCTGGGGTTCTTATGCACTTCACCGTAAATGTAGATCATATCGATCTTTTCAGAAACCGTGTATCGGATATCCATGATTTTCAATTTGTCATAAACCAAGTAATAATCAAATGTAACTGACAAACTGACTTTCAAAATCGTGAATTTTCACTGAACCCCGTCGTTTGTTTACATCGCGTGAGCTCTGAATGGTGGTAGTGTAGACGATTGAAATGTGTTGTGTATTGACAACTTTTGTACGAAACATTCTTTTGCAAGACCCTTCGTTTTCGAGTTATTCGAATGTCAGATTCAAAATGGAACAATATCGATTAGAGCGCCATTTTTGCGGATTTCAGGAAAATGGTTCAGACAAACGTTTCTTGGTTTTTGACCTAGAATCCAAATCTGCAGTAAAAAATATGAGATGCTATTCAAAAAACAAGAGTTGATCCCAGAATGCCCTTGAAGATGAGATTTGAGGTCAAAGCCAAGGCCACCATCGGATGTCCCCCTCGGTACCCTACAACTTTTGTCCGAAAACTTTTCTCGTATCTCACTTTATTTTTGGAAAAAACGCCCGCGACACTTTAAATGCCCCACCCTGTATATGCATATTATACATTGATTTGAAATATACATTTGTTTTTATTCAGTAGTTTTCATAGATTATATATACTAGTTATATAATTTTTATAATAAATTAACAAGTTTCTGACACACTTATTCTCTCATAATTTCATCACATATAAAAACGACTTATATTGAATTTGTTAGGTCAAGTAGTTCATCAAAATTCAAATCATTTTCTTCATCATCTTTCTTTTTAAAATCATACATGTTAACTGTAAATCTTTTCAGCATCTCTTTGGTAGGTACAAACAAAGTACACTTATTATCGTAGTCTCTTAGCAATGAAAATTTGACCATCATTATACTTTGCACTGTTCCTAATGCTAACTGGTTTCTTAATTTTTTTTTTATTACAACATATATTGAAAATGCTCTCTCAACAGTCGCGTTCGAAATAGGTATTGTTAGCAATGCTAAAGCGAATTTAGCTACATTCTCAAATCTTTTATTGTTACCTGAATCACAATCTTCAAATACTTCTGACCAAAATAAAGCTGTATCATGCGTATTTGTCCACACCTTATTAGATAACATGTTCCATTCTTGAAGAATAAAATCTTTGGATCCATACAAATGTTCTCTGTTAAACTGCTCCAGTAACTTAGATATATCAGATTTCCTTTGGAATGTCGCATTGGAAGGTGTTAAGATAGTCATTGATTTTAATATTGCAATGTTTTCAGGGAGTCGTTCTTGAATTTCAGTGCACAATTTAACTAAAAACTGTTTGCATCGTGCGCGAACATCTGATAACTCCTTTGGTGGGACATTTTTGGCTACTTGGTCAAAATTATACCCAAATGAAATTGATGATACGTGCATCAGATAATCTTGAAACTTGAAACTAACTAAATCATCATCTTTAATTTTCTCCAATTGTGATGGAACAACAATCTGTTGTAAAATGCTCTTATACAAGGAAAATATATCGTCTAATAGCTTGAGAATCTCAACATTGTTACTTTGAAACAATCTATTCAAATTTGTTAACAACTTCAAATTAGAATTTAGAAATACCAAGAATAATTTGAACGCTGAACATGACATTGTGTCATATAAATGTTGCGCTGTCAGACATTTTTCTTTATTCTTAGATATTTCAAATAATAATTTCAGCTCATCCCATTGCGATAAAATAGGGTCAGTAGCAGAATATCTAGCGAGCCATCGAATGCCACTAAGACCTGCAATCTTTTTAGGATTGCCTTTTCCATTATTAATTATATTATAAATTTCTTTATACTCATCTTTACGTTTTGGGCTGTGCGAAAACCAATTGTGAGTCTCTCTGATAAAGTACTCTAGTTGGCGAGGTAATAGTTGCGCTGCATTCTCAGCCTTATAAGTGTAGAGAGTGGCAGATACATTTTATGACGATAATATCTGACAATTCTTCCCTCAAGAGCGTTGAAACAGAGTGGTTGACTCCTACGTTCACATTTGCACCATCGACCCCTATACCAACTAAATTTTTTAGTGGAAGTCCATCAGCCTCTAGCTGCTGCAGTGTTGCCAGTCGTACGAGAATTCTCGTACGCATACGAGAATTCAACAGTTGGTACGAGGTACGAACAAAGCACTAAGTTCGTACAGAAAAAATACGAGATTGGTACAAAAAAGTACGAGATTAACTTGACCTTTGTTCCATGCAATTTTGTTTCAATAACGAACATATCTAATCCGCTATACCCGAGTGAGGTTCGTTAAATACGAAAAAATTGTTTTTTTGGAGTCTAAAATATCATTGGATTCGAAACAACATTCTTATCATGCCCAAGTAATGCAAGAGAGGGGTTTGGGTTGTGATATGGTTATTTGGTGGTTATGTATATCATGGTGGAAATCCCAACTGTTAGTGTTTCAGAAGTGCTCAAAACATTTTCAGAATTATTTTGAAGGTTACAGAGATTCACAAAGATTTACGCAGAATATTCAAATGTTTATTTCTTCTTGGATTCTGAAAAATTATTTTAAAAAATATTTCCACCGAGGACAAAATTAATGAATAAAACTATTTTATTGATTGAACTCGACAGGGCATGTTGTGAATATATGAAACATCATTATCACAAACAGGCTTGTTTGGAGATATTTGTTCCAATTCGCTTATGGGAGAAACCTGGCTCGCTTCGTTTCAACACGCATGTACAAGTTCAGGATGTTACGGGATTGATATGGTTTTCCCGCGAATCGATTTTCATTTGCATCTAATTGGATTTCCAAATTGAGATTCAAAAGGCTTGAAACTGTTGGTGAAGGATGAATAATTACATAAAAGGGTCTCGAATTTAATCTGGAATCACCGATTCGAAACTGAGTTGTTTCAATCCGCTTATGGGAGAAACTTACCTCAATTCGTTGCAACACGGATGTACAAGTTGGGAATGTGACGGGATTAATATGGTTTTCACGCAAATCGATTGTTACTTGGATCTAATTGGATTTCCAAATTAGAATTCCAAACGGTTGAAACCGTTGTTGGAAGATGAATAATTATGTCAAAGGATCTCGGATTTAATCTGGAATCACTGATTCGAAACTTGATTGTTCCAATTCGCTTATGGGAGAAACCTGACTCAATTCGTTTCAACACGCATGTACCAGTTCAGAATCTTACGGGATTAATATGGTTTTCACGCAAATCGATTGTTACTTGGATCTAATTGGATTTCCAAATTGAAATTCCAAAGGGTTGAAACTGTTGTTGAAAGATGAATAATTATGTAAGAAGGATCTCGGATTTAATCTGGAATCACCGATTGACAACTTAATTGTCTCAATTCGCTCGTAGGAGGAACTTGATTCGATTTGTTTCAACACGGATGTACAAGTTGAGAATGTTCCGAAATTCATATGGTTTTCACATAAATTGATTGTTACTGACATCTAAGATTTCCCTTAGAGCATATACACGGAGAACAGTATATGGGGCTGATTACTATTTGTCTCAGTTCTCATCGCGACTTTAGAATAGGAAATGAATGATGGCTCGCGAGTTGGTGATCATTACGATGTTAACCTATCGTTCCGATGGTAACGTAAACAATTTATTTCACTCACTTCGATTCAGAATGGGACTTATTACAATTTCGAAATATCTGTCACTAAATTACTATTCTTCATAGTAACCGTTACCGTATACTTTCCTCCGTGTACTACAGGAGCGAGCATTGCCCACGATTTCAATAAGTGCACTTATTTGTATTAAGTAAGCGAATTGGAACAAGCAAGTTTCCAATCAGTGATTTCAGATTAAATCCGAGATCCTGTTACATTGATATTCATGTTTCACGAACAGTTTGGAGCCCTTTGAATCTCAATTCTGAAATGCAATTAGATCCAAATGACAATCGATTTGCGGGAAAACCATATTAATCCCGTAACATTCTGAATTCGTAACATCCGTGTTGAAACGAATTGAGACACGTTTCTCCAATGAAGCGAAATGGAACAATCAAGGTTCGAATCAGTGATTGCAGATTAAATCCGAGAACTTTTACATAATTATTCATCTTCCAACAACGGTTTCAACCGGTTTGAATTCCAATTTGGAAATCCAATGAGATCCAAGTCATAATCGATTTGGGGAAAAACCATATTAATCCCGTAACATTCTGAACTTGTACATCCGTGTTGGAACAAATTGAATGAAGTTCCTCCTACAAGCGAATTGAGACAATTAAGTTTCTAATCGGTGATTCCAGATTGAATCCGAAATCCTTTTACGTAATAACTCATCTTCCAAGGACGGTTCCCACCGTTTGGAATTCCAATTTGGAAATTCAATTAGATCCATGTAACAATCGATTTGCATGAACTGGTACAGGCGTGTTGCAACGAATTGACTCAGGTTTCTCCCATGAGTGAATTGGAACAACCAAGTTTCCAATCAGTGATTCCAGATTAAATCCGAGATCCTTTGACATAATTATTCATCTTCCAACAACGGTTTCAACCATTTGGAATTCTAATTTGGAAATCCAATTAGATCCAAGTAACAATCGATTTGCGTGAAAACCATATGAATCCCGTAACATTCCCAACTTGTACATCCGTGTTGCAACGAATTGAGTTGAGTTTCTCCCATAAGCGAATTGAAACAATTCAGTTTCGAATCGGTGATTCCAGATTAAATTCGAGAACCTACTATGTAATTATTCATCTTTCACCAACAGTTCCAAGCCTTTTGAATCTCAATTTGGAAATCCAATTAGATGCAAATGAAAATCGATTTGCGGGAAAACCATATTAATCCCGTAACATTCCCAACTTGTACATCCGTGTTGCAACGAATTGAGTTGAGTTTCTCCCATAAGCGAATTGAAACAATTCAGTTTCGAATCGGTGATTCCAGATTAAATTCGAGAACCTACTATGTAATTATTCATCTTTCACCAACAGTTCCAAGCCTTTTGAATCTCAATTTGGAAATCCAATTAGATGCAAATGAAAATCGATTTGCGGGAAAACCATATTAATCCCGTAACATTCTGAATTCGTAACATCCGTGTTGAAACGAATTGAGTCAGGTTTCTCCCATAAGCGAATTGGAACAATCAAGTTTCGAATCGGTGATTCCAGATTAAATTCGAGAACCTACTATGTAATTATTCATCTTTCACCAACAGTTCCAAGCCTTTTGAATCTCAATTTGGAAATCCAATTAGATGCAAATGAAAATCGATTTGCGGGAAAACCATATTAATCCCGTAACATTCTGAATTCGTAACATCCGTGTTGAAACGAATTGAGTCAGGTTTCTCCCATAAGCGAATTGGAACAATCAAGTTTCGAATCAGTGATTCCAGATTAAATCCGAGATCCTTTGACATAATTATTCATCTTCCAACAACGGTTTCAACCGGTTTGAATTCCAATTTGGAAATCCAATGAGATCCAAGTCATAATCGATTTGCGTGAAAACCATATGAATCCCGTAACATTCCCAACTTGTACATCCGTGTTGCAACGAATTGAGTTGAGTTTCTCCCATGAGCGAATTGAAACAATTCAGTTTCGAATCGGTGATTCCAGATTAAATTCGAGAACCTACTATGTAATTATTCATCTTTCACCAACAGTTCCAAGCCTTTTGAATCTCAATTTGGAAATCCAATTAGATGCAAATGAAAATCGATTTGCGGGAAAACCATATTAATCCCGTAACATTCTGAATTCGTAACATCCGTGTTGAAACGAATTGGGGCACGTCTCTCCAATGAGCGAATTGGAACAATCAAGTTTCGAATCAGTGATTGCAGATTAAATCCGAGAACTTTTACACAATTATTCATCTTCCAACAACGGTTTCAACCGGTCTGAATTCCAATTTGGAAATCCAATCAGATCCAAGTCATGATCGATTTGCGTGAAAACCATATGAATCCCGTAACATTCCCAACTTGTACATCCGTATTGCAACGAATTGAGTTGAGTTTCTCCCATAAGCGAATTGAAACAATTCAGTTTCGAATCGGTGATTCCAGATTAAATTCGAGAACCTACTATGTAATTATTCATCTTTCACCAACAGTTCCAAGCCTTTTGAATCTCAATTTGGAAATCCAATTAGATGCAAATGAAAATCGATTTGCGGGAAAACCTTATTAATCCCGTAACATTCCCAACTTGTACATCCGTGTTGCAACGAATTGAGTTGAGTTTCTCCCATAAGCGAATTGAAACAATTCAGTTTCGAATCGGTGATTCCAGATGAAATTCGAGAACCTACTATGTAATTATTCATCTTTCACCAACAGTTCCAAGCCTTTTGAATCTCAATTTGGAAATCCAATTAGATGCAAATGAAAATCGATTTGCGGGAAAACCATATTAATCCCGTAACATTCTGAATTCGTAACATCCGTGTTGAAACGAATTGAGTCAGGTTTCTCCCATAAGCGAATTGGAACAATCAAGTTTCGAATCGGTGATTCCAGATTAAATTCGAGAACCTACTATGTAATTATTCATCTTTCACCAACAGTTCCAAGCCTTTTGAATCTCAATTTGGAAATCCAATTAGATGCAAATGAAAATCGATTTGCGGGAAAACCATATTAATCCCGTAACATTCTGAATTCGTAACATCCGTGTTGAAACGAATTGAGTCAGGTTTCTCCCATAAGCGAATTGGAACAATCAAGTTTCGAATCAGTGATTCCAGATTAAATCCGAGATCCTTTGACATAATTATTCATCTTCCAACAACGGTTTCAACCGGTTTGAATTCCAATTTGGGAATCCAATGAGATCCAAGTCATAATCGATTTGCGTGAAAACCATATGAATCCCGTAACATTCCCAACTTGTACATCCGTATTGCAACGAATTGAGTTGAGTTTCTCCCATAAGCGAATTGAAACAATTCAGTTTCGAATCGGTGATTCCAGATTAAATTCGAGAACCTACTATGTAATTATTCATCTTTCACCAACAGTTCCAAGCCTTTTGAATCTCAATTTGGAAATCCAATTAGATGCAAATGAAAATCGATTTGCGGGAAAACCATATTAATCCCGTAACATTCCCAACTTGTACAT
This sequence comes from Gonatopus flavifemur, assembly GCA_018340375.1. Lineage (NCBI taxonomy): Eukaryota > Metazoa > Arthropoda > Insecta > Hymenoptera > Dryinidae > Gonatopus > Gonatopus flavifemur. Next base: position 55,424,716 of record JAFFJZ010000001.1, read on the forward strand.
CCGTGTTGCAACGAATTGAGTTGAGTTTCTCCCATAAGCGAATTGAAACAATTCAGTTTCGAATCGGTGATTCCAGATTAAATTCGAGAACCTACTATGTAATTATTCATCTTTCACCAACAGTTCCAAGCCTTTTGAATCTCAATTTGGAAATCCAATTAGATGCAAATGAAAATCGATTTGCGGGAAAACCATATTAATCCCGTAACATTCTGAATTCGTAACATCCGTGTTGAAACGAATTGAGTCAGGTTTCTCCCATAAGCGAATTGGAACAATCAAGTTTCGAATCAGTGATTCCAGATTAAATCCGAGATCCTTTGACATAATTATTCATCTTCCAACAACGGTTTCAACCGGTTTGAATTCCAATTTGGAAATCCAATGAGATCCAAGTCATAATCGATTTGCGTGAAAACCATATGAATCCCGTAACATTCTGAACTTGTACATCCGTATTGCAACGAATTGAGTTGAGTTTCTCCCATAAGCGAATTGAAACAATTCAGTTTCGAATCGGTGATTCCAGATTAAATTCGAGAACCTACTATGTAATTATTCATCTTTCACCAACAGTTCCAAGCCTTTTGAATCTCAATTTGGAAATCCAATTAGATGCAAATGAAAATCGATTTGCGGGAAAACCATATTAATCCCGTAACATTCTGAATTCGTAACATCCGTGTTGAAACGAATTGAGTCAGGTTTCTCCCATAAGCGAATTGGAACAATCAAGTTTCGAATCAGTGATTCCAGATTAAATCCGAGATCCTTTGACATAATTATTCATCTTCCAACAACGGTTTCAACCGGTTTGAATTCCAATTTGGAAATCCAATGAGATCCAAGTCATAATCGATTTGCGTGAAAACCATATGAATCCGTAACATTCCCAACTTGTACATCCGTATTGCAACGAATTGAGTTGAGTTTCTCCCATAAGCGAATTGAAACAATTCAGTTTCGAATCGGTGATTCCAGATTAAATTCGAGAACCTACTATGTAATTATTCATCTTTCACCAACAGTTCCAAGCCTTTTGAATCTCAATTTGGAAATCCAATTAGATGCAAATGAAAATCGATTTGCGGAAAACCATATTAATCCCGTAACATTCTGAATTCGTAACATCCGTGTTGAAACGAATTGAGTCAGGTTTCTCCAATGAGCGAATTGGAACAATCAAGTTTCGAATCAGTGATTGCAGATTAAATCCGAGAACTTTTACACAATTATTCATCTTCCAACAACGGTTTCAACCGGTCTGAATTCCAATTTGGAAATCCAATCAGATCCAAGTCATGATCGATTTGCGTGAAAACCATATGAATCCGTAACATTCCAACTTGTACATCCGTGTTTGCAAAAATTGAGTGAGTTTCCCCCCCATAAGCGAATTGAAACAATTCAGTTTCAGAATCAGTGATTCAGATTATTCGAGACCTACTATATAATTTTTTTCATTTCACACCAACCAAGCAAGCCTTTTGAATCTCAATTTGGAAATCAATTAGAGAAAAATGAAAAAATCGAGGAAAACCATATTAATCCCGTAACATTCTGAATTCGTAACATCCGTGTTGAAACGAATTGGGGCACGTCTCTCCAATGAGCGAATTGGAACAATCAAGTTTCGAATCAGTGATTGCAGATTAAATCCGAGAACTTTTACACAATTATTCATCTTCCAACAACGGTTTCAACCGGTCTGAATTCCAATTTGGAAATCCAATCAGATCCAAGTCATGATCGATTTGCGTGAAAACCATATGAATCCCGTAACATTCCCAACTTGTACATCCGTGTTGCAACGAATTGAGTTGAGTTTCTCCCATAAGCGAATTGAAACAATTCAGTTTCGAATCGGTGATTCCAGATTAAATTCGAGAACCTACTATGTAATTATTCATCTTTCACCAACAGTTCCAAGCCTTTTGAATCTCAATTTGGAAATCCAATTAGATGCAAATGAAAATCGATTTGCGGGAAAACCATATTAATCCCGTAACATTCTGAATTCGTAACATCCGTGTTGAAACGAATTGGGCACGTCTCTCAATGAGCGAATTGGAACAATCAAGTTTCGAATCAGTGATTGCAGATTAAATCCGAGAACTTTTACACAATTATTCATCTTCCAACAACGGTTTCAACCGGTCTGAATTCCAATTTGGAAATCCAATCAGATCCAAGTCATGATCGATTTGCGTGAAAACCATATGAATCCCGTAACATTCCCAACTTGTACATCCGTGTTGCAACGAATTGAGTTGAGTTTCTCCCATAAGCGAATTGAAACAATTCAGTTTCGAATCGGTGATTCCAGATTAAATTCGAGAACCTACTATGTAATTATTCATCTTTCACCAACAGTTCCAAGCCTTTTGAATCTCAATTTGGAAATCCAATTAGATGCAAATGAAAATCGATTTGCGGGAAAACCATATTAATCCCGTAACATTCTGAATTCGTAACATCCGTGTTGAAACGAATTGGGGCACGTCTCTCCAATGAGCGAATTGGAACAATCAAGTTTCGAATCAGTGATTGCAGATTAAATCCGAGAACTTTTACACAATTATTCATCTTCCAACAACGGTTTCAACCGGTCTGAATTCCAATTTGGAAATCCAATCAGATCCAAGTCATGATCGATTTGCGTGAAAACCATATGAATCCCGTAACATTCCCAACTTGTACATCCGTGTTGCAACGAATTGAGTTGAGTTCCTCCCATAAGCGAATTGAAACAATTCAGTTTCGAGTTTCGAATCATCGGTGATTCCAGATTAAATTCGAGAACCTACTATGTAATTATTCATCTTTCACCAACAGTTCCAAGCTTTTTGAATCTCAATTTGGAAATCCAATTAGATGCAAATGAAAATCGATTTGCGGGAAAACCATATTAATCCCGTAACATTCTGAATTCGTAACATCCGTGTTGAAACGGATTGAGACACGTTTCTCCAATGAAGCGAAATGGAACAATCAAGGTTCGAATCAGTGATTGCAGATTAAATCCGAGAACTTTTACATAATTATTCATCTTCCAACAACGGTTTCAACCGGTTTGAATTCCAATTTGGAAATCCAATGAGATCCAAGTCATAATCGATTTGGGAAAAACCATATTAATCCCGTAACATTCTGAACTTGTACATCCGTGTTGAAACAAATTGAATGAAGTTCCTCCTACAAGCGAATTGAGACAATTAAGTTTCTAATCGGTGATTCCAGATTAAATTCGAGAACCTCCTATGTAATTATTCATCTTTCACCAACAGTTCCAAGCCTTTTGAATCTCAATTTGGAAATCCAATTAGATGCAAATGAAAATCGATTTGCGGGAAAACCATATTAATCCTGTAACATTCTGAATTCGTAACATCCGTGTTGAAACGAATTGGGGCACGTCTCCAATGAGCGAATTGGAACAATCAAGTTTCGAATCAGTGATTGCAGATTAAATCCGAGAACTTTTACACAATTATTCATCTTCCAACAACGGTTTCAACCGGTCTGAATTCCAATTTGGAAATCCAATCAGATCCAAGTCATGATCGATTTGCGTGAAAACCATATGAATCCCGTAACATTCCCAACTTGTACATCCGTGTTGCAACGAATTGAGTTGAGTTCCTCCCATAAGCGAATTGAAACAATTCAGTTTCGAATCGGTGATTCCAGATTAAATTCGAGAACCTACTATGTAATTATTCATCTTTCACCAACAGTTCCAAGCCTTTTGAATCTCAATTTGGAAATCCAATTAGATGCAAATGAAAATCGATTTGCGGGAAAACCATATTAATCCCGTAACATTCTGAATTCGTAACATCCGTGTTGAAACGGATTGAGACACGTTTCTCCAATGAAGCGAAATGGAACAATCAAGGTTCGAATCAGTGATTGCAGATTAAATCCGAGAACTTTTACATAATTATTCATCTTCCAACAACGGTTTCAACCGGTTTGAATTCCAATTTGGAAATCCAATGAGATCCAAGTCATAATCGATTTGGGGAAAAACCATATTAATCCCGTAACATTCTGAACTTGTACATCCGTGTTGAAACAAATTGAATGAAGTTCCTCCTACAAGCGAATTGAGACAATTAAGTTTCTAATCGGTGATTCCAGATTAAATTCGAGAACCTCCTATGTAATTATTCATCTTTCACCAACAGTTCCAAGCCTTTTGAATCTCAATTTGGAAATCCAATTAGATGCAAATGAAAATCGATTTGCGGGAAAACCATATTAATCCCGTAACATTCTGAATTCGTAACATCCGTGTTGAAACGAATTGGGGCACGTCTCTCCAATGAGCGAATTGGAACAATCAAGTTTCGAATCAGTGATTGCAGATTAAATCCGAGAACTTTTACACAATTATTCATCTTCCAACAACGGTTTCAACCGGTCTGAATTCCAATTTGGAAATCCAATCAGATCCAAGTCATGATCGATTTGCGTGAAAACCATATGAATCCCGTAACATTCCCAACTTGTACATCCGTGTTGCAACGAATTGAGTTGAGTTCCTCCCATAAGCGAATTGAAACAATTCAGTTTCGAATCGGTGATTCCAGATTAAATTCGAGAACCTACTATGTAATTATTCATCTTTCACCAACAGTTCCAAGCCTTTTGAATCTCAATTTGGAAATCCAATTAGATGCAAATGAAAATCGATTTGCGGGAAAACCATATTAATCCCGTAACATTCTGAATTCGTAACATCCGTGTTGAAACGGATTGAGACACGTTTCTCCAATGAAGCGAAATGGAACAATCAAGGTTCGAATCAGTGATTGCAGATTAAATCCGAGAACTTTTACATAATTATTCATCTTCCAACAACGGTTTCAACCGGTTTGAATTCCAATTTGGAAATCCAATGAGATCCAAGTCATAATCGATTTGGGGAAAAACCATATTAATCCCGTAACATTCTGAACTTGTACATCCGTGTTGAAACAAATTGAATGAAGTTCCTCCTACAAGCGAATTGAGACAATTAAGTTTCTAATCGGTGATTCCAGATTAAATTCGAGAACCTACTATGTAATTATTCATCTTTCACCAACAGTTCCAAGCCTTTTGAATCTCAATTTGGAAATCCAATTAGATGCAAATGAAAATCGATTTGCGGGAAAACCATATTAATCCCGTAACATTCTGAATTCGTAACATCCGTGTTGAAACGAATTGGGGCACGTCTCTCCAATGAGCGAATTGGAACAATCAAGTTTCGAATCAGTGATTGCAGATTAAATCCGAGAACTTTTACACAATTATTCATCTTCCAACAACGGTTTCAACCGGTCTGAATTCCAATTTGGAAATCCAATCAGATCCAAGTCATGATCGATTTGCGTGAAAACCATATGAATCCCGTAACATTCCCAACTTGTACATCCGTGTTGCAACGAATTGAGTTGAGTTCCTCCCATAAGCGAATTGAAACAATTCAGTTTCGAATCGGTGATTCCAGATTAAATTCGAGAACCTACTATGTAATTATTCATCTTTCACCAACAGTTCCAAGCCTTTTGAATCTCAATTTGGAAATCCAATTAGATGCAAATGAAAATCGATTTGCGGGAAAACCATATTAATCCCGTAACATTCTGAATTCGTAACATCCGTGTTGAAACGAATTGAGTCAGGTTTCTCCCATAAGCGAATTGGAACAATCAAGTTTCGAATCAGTGATTCCAGATTAAATCCGAGATCCTTTGACATAATTATTCATCTTCCAACAACGGTTTCAACCGGTTTGAATTCCAATTTGGAAATCCAATGAGATCCAAGTCATAATCGATTTGCGTGAAAACCATATGAATCCCGTAACATTCCCAACTTGTACATCCGTGTTGCAACGAATTGAGTTGAGTTTCTCCCATAAGCGAATTGAAACAATTCAGTTTCGAATCGGTGATTCCAGATTAAATTCGAGAACCTACTATGTAATTATTCATCTTTCACCAACAGTTCCAAGCTTTTTGAATCTCAATTTGGAAATCCAATTAGATGCAAATGAAAATCGATTTGCGGGAAAACCATATTAATCCCGTAACATTCTGAATTCGTAACATCCGTGTTGAAACGGATTGAGACACGTTTCTCCAATGAAGCGAAATGGAACAATCAAGGTTCGAATCAGTGATTGCAGATTAAATCCGAGAACTTTTACATAATTATTCATCTTCCAACAACGGTTTCAACCGGTTTGAATTCCAATTTGGAAATCCAATGAGATCCAAGTCATAATCGATTTGGGGGAAAACCATATTAATCCCGTAACATTCTCAACTTGTACATCCGTGTTGAAACAAATTGAATCAAGTTCCTCCTACAAGCGAATTGAGAAAATCAAGTTTCCAATCGGTGATTCGAGATTAAATCCGAGTCCCTTCTATATAATCATTCATGTGTAAACACCGAATCTGAACCTCTTGAATACCAATGCGGAAGTCCAGTTAGATTCACCCAGTAATCACTTTGTGGGAAAACATTATCTATTCCATAACATCTCCAATCTGCCTTCCCCTATTGTATCCACTTCCGGTAACTCTCTTGCATATCCGCTTCAAACCCATTACCACTCCTACCCACAATATCGCACAGAAAACAATTGGACTCCTAAAAATGGCATATCCGTATAGGAACCACACGACTTTGATATCGCATATCCAGTTTCCTTCCGCGCAATTGGGAATTCGAATAGAACCGTATTCATTCCGTATGCGCCACAAATTCATTTTCGGAATGACAGATTGGACCATATTGATACCAATTGAAATTCAATTGGAATCTATTGCTTATTCGGAGCAGGGCTCAACATCATCATACAGAGAGGGGGTGCTTTCCTGTTATGTCCTTTCCCCGTCACATAAGGCGATTGTGTTAGTATATATATATATATATATATATATATATATTTTATTCATTTGTTTTTCTGGGCGCTCTTTACAATCGCTTAGAGCGCCCTCCCCTCTTTAACATTACAATTTTGAAAATTGCCTCAAATCTACTTAAATCTACTTGAACTCAAAATCTAAACTCTTATCTAAATTACATTCTGTAAATTATACAAGACTAACGACGTGCGTGTGTGTATGTGTGCGAGTGCTCATTCTGCCCATCCACTCATTCTCACACACTCATACCCCTCCCCAATTCTTTCTCCCTGTGTTTAAACCTTCCCTTCATTCCGCCCCCTCCGCCTCTTTTTCCTCTCCCAACCTTTCCTCATTATTAATTTCCCCTCTAACCTTTTCTAAGTCCTTCATCCATACCTCTCCTGTCCCATCTTCGTCTAATATTCTTCTCACCTCTTCCTGCAAACTATTCCCTTTCGCCCCTATTCCTCTCCTACATCTTTCCAAAACGTGATCCCATGATTCCAATTCCCATCCACATACCCGACATTTTCTTTTTTCCTCATCCTCCCAATACCTCCCTTCTCTCATGTCATTCCCTGATCTAAATCTCGCTATTCTTGATTTCTTTTTCTCTCGCATATTCCCTTTTTTCCTCTTCTTTCTTGGCTTGACATTTCTTTTTATATGCATTTAATTTCTCTCTATATTCTTCCTTTGTCCCTTTATTCTTTCTCCATCCTCTTAGTGATTTTCTTGCCTTCTTTTTGAGTTCCTCACATCCCTCATCCCACCATCTATGCTTATACTTATTCCCCATCCTGTGAATCTTTTTCCACTGAACCGCACTTCTTATTTTCTCCTCTAATTCTTTTTTTATATCTTCCGCCTTATCTTTTGTTGTTCTCCATCCCTCAATTCTTTTCTTAAATTCTTCGATTCCTTTTTCTGTCCAGTCCATTCTCTCTTTCCTAGTTTTGTCTCCAACCTCTCTTCTAAGTATTTCTTCTCCCAAGAATACCGTCAGCGACCTATGATCTTCCCCTATCTCTAACCTCTTCACCTCTTCCCATGCTTCTCTGTCTCCTATCACATAATCTATTACAGTGTCCCCTCTTGCTCCACTATATGTATATTCCCCTTCTTCATCTCCTTCTTTTGCCACATTCAATATACCCCACCCTTCTTCCTCTATCATTTTTATCAATTTTTTCCCATCTTCATTTATCTTATTATCTTTCGATTCTCTTTTATCGAAACTTCCTCCTCCTTCTAGTCCCCCTTTTGTTCCTGTTCTTGCGTTGAAGTCCCCCCCAATTATAAGCCTTTCTCTTGTTCCCATTTTTTCCATGGTCTCTATCATCATATCTATTTTTTCATTAATATCTTGGTTCACATATATACTTAATATCGTCCACTGTTGACCTTGCCACTCTATTCTTTTCCCCATAATCCCGTGCTCCTGGGTTCTATTCCCATCTTCTCTAATTTCTTCTATTTCTTTCCTTACTCCCATTATAATACCCCCAATTGTTCTCCCTTTTTTGCTTATCCTCCTCGCTGCTTGATAGTCCCAATTATATCCTTTTGGTGAATCTTTCCTCACTCTTTCCCAATTTTTCTCCTCCACCCATGTTTCTATCAGTCCTACTATATCCCATTTATCAATAATTTCATTCACCTTCCCTTGTTTTCCTTTAATTCCAGCTACGTTCCAAAAACCGACTCTTAGACCTCTATTTTCATTCCCATTGCTTCCCCTGTAAAAACGAAATGATCCAGAATGATTCGGGACAATTCAAATCTGTCATAACCAATTCGAAGTTTGCACATTTCTCATTGGTGAAATTGGATTTTAATCGGTCAATCAGTTTGAATGAATTTTAATGTTTAGAAAAGAATATCATTTTCAATGATTGTATTTGCGTACATGAATAATAATGATGAATGAGAGTTTTCTCAGTAAAATCTGACGATTTTCATCGGTATAACCTCAAATCGGCGTGAAACGTTTGTGGCAAATACGAATCGAATAGTACCGTTGTGCTTGAATGATTCACTGTCGTGTGTGAAATATATAATATTGATTTTGAGAATCACTAATGAGTATATAATTTTAATATTTCAAAAACGTTGTTTGTGAGTAATGGGTAATTATAGTTGGTGGAAAAAATATTCAATCTTCAAATCAATTCCTGTAATAGATGTCATATTCTTTCTTAAAGTAATTAATTAATATTATCAAGATTTCTCAAATACTTTTGGTGTAAAAATAAACTATAGTGAATTTGATACAAGAAAATATTTATTGTGGATTCTGCTTATTTTAGAATATTCCTTGATACATTAATAATCTTTCATCACATAAGTGTATTAATGCTATATTCAATTATCACAATGAATGATATTCCTGTTGTTCCTAAGAAATCAGTGATACTGTAATAAAGGATGAAGTGAACAGTGTCTGTTTTAATTGATTATATGCCGCAGAAACAATGTTTCTTGAAGATAATCGCAGTATCATGTATCTTCATGATTTAGTATAGCGTTGAAGGAAAATCCATTGACGCTACATTCCCAGCTAACAAGATTTTCCAGCAGCGTTGCTATAATTCACTTGCGTACATTTAAAAGTTTCTTGTGCATATGTGGCTTACTTTGTGTGGAGATGGGAGAGGCTCGACAGCGTTTTACTAGGGGTACTGATTAGTAGCCCTCCCTCAAAATTCTGGTAGCGCTGAAGCAGTGCCAAGTTATAAATTGAATATATATATGCTATAGTCGCTTGCAGTCTCAAGGTAATAAAAAATCTACTATATTGTTATCACCAACACTTCTAGTACTGCTAGTAGTATGCAAATTTGGAAGCATTTTGGTGTTTGAGATTCAACGAAGAAACAAAGCAGTATTTGATATTATGAGCGGAGGTATAGTAACCAGGGTTGCCAGTATTCCCTAGAAAAATCTTCAGCATCTGATGATTGGTTATTTCTTGTACAACCGGCCAATCATATTTACAATTTGAAAAGAAATGACCAATGCCAAAAAATCTGAAGATTTTTCTAGGGAATACTGGCATCACTGATAGCAACCTTGATAGGAATCACAACTGTGAGGTTTTTTCATAAATGTCCAAAACGTTCTGAGAAGAATATTTCTACCAAACAAACTGTAGATCATAAGATTGATGATGGAAACGATGAAGATTGGGTGATTGATGAACTCAATTTCGACACCGCAGAAGGTCCAGAGCGGCAAAATAATCTTTCCAGTGAGGAAGGATTTTCGAATTTTTCTGAAATTGAATTAGCATATAATCTGGAACAAGATGAAGAAATGCTATCATAAAACATTTTTATGACAGCAGTTGTTCATCTTTAAAACTTTTACATGTTTAAAAAATTTTCAACTTTGTTTCCTAAATGAAACAAAGATATCGAAGAGATATTATGATTTCGTATTTTATATTCTAATGGAAGTTCGAAATGAAGTTTTGATGGCAGTTTATGTAATTCATTATATTTACAATTAAATTTGGTAAATATTTCAATGTTTCTAAATAAATTTCAGTTTAGAAAGAATTTTTTTCGTTTTTTTTCTCTACTCATTACATAACCTATAAATTTCTGACATAAATCCATCAATTTCAATAAATTGATTAAACTTGAACATAACCTATGAATCCAGTACATAATTTAGCCCAAGATGAGAACTTTTCATTCTACACAAATTCGCAATATTCAGAGGTCATCTTTAATAATCATTTAATGATGATTTAAATTCATTTACACGGATTCAACTAGTTGTAAAATTTTTAATGAGCGAAATGGAGTGCAGAAAGCGTATTCCAACCAATCATAATATTTAATTGGTTTGAATCATTTCCAATCATTTCGTTTTCACAGGGTCTTTCCTTATCCTCCAGTACATTTATTTCTTTCAAAAATTTTTATCTTTTGATTCTTCCCACCCTATATCCCTTCCATTTACTCTTAATTTTCTATATCTCACTATCACCTTTTCCCCTTTTTCCTTCATTATTTTTTCTATCCTCCTTAATTTCTTCTGCGTCTCTCTGTCTTCTAATGTTAGATCATCATCTATATATACATTCGTCCCTCTGAGATTTGCTCTTCTCCCCATTGCCTCTCTTTTATCTTCCATGCTTTCCATCTCTACTAATACAATTTTCTTCTCTCCTGTCCCTATATATCTTGCGCTCTTAATTCCTCTCGGCATCCTCAATTTATCTTTTATTATTCCATCTGCTACCTCTAATGCCGTTCGTTCTTCTCCCAGATTTCCTTTTAATATTGTATTCATTCTTTTTTTTTCTCTTTCTTGTCTTTCTATTCCTTCTCCAATATTTCTAATCCTATTTTTTATTTCTATTATCTCTCTTTGCTCCCCCAAATTCATTACACCCTCCCCTCTTCCAGTCGGTAGAATCTCTCTCTCTCTATCTTTTTTTTGATTTCCTCAAATTTATCTTTCATTCTCTTTCCTATAACCTCTTCTATCTTATCTAATTCTTTCTTCCTGTTCGTTTCTTCCCTTTGCTCCCATTGCTCCACCTTTGCCTGCATCTCAACTATCCTAAGACTTATTTTTTCTTCCAATATTTCTCCCATCATCTTCTTTATTTCTAACTTCCATTTTTCCATTTCTTCTTTCATTTCCACCCTCTCTTTTTTATCTTCATTACTTAACACTTCTTTGATTTCTGACACTATCTCTCTTTTCATTTTTTCTATCTCTTTCTGAATGTTTTCCCATCTTCCATCTTCTCTTGCAGGAGATCTTTTTATAATAGAGCTTTTCTTGAAAGCTTGGTTCCCTTCCAGGTTTCCTGTTTCGAAACTTCTTTCCCTTTTCCGTTTCCAATAATCTTCTATTCCTCCTATTGAAGCTGATCTTTCCCTATCCGTTCCCGTTCTTTGACCTTTAGGAGTAAAGAATCTCTGCTCTTCTTTTCCCTTTTCTGTTGGTTCCCCCATAATTCCTGTTCTGAGATACTATTTTCTATTTGACACCTATCTATTTACTATTTGTTTTATTCTCTTTTTCTTATCTTCTCTTCCACAACTATTCCTAGCTTATCGACTCCCTTGTTTTTCTTTCCACTATTGACTTCATTTTTCCTCCCACAGATGACGCTAGTTGTCTCTTACTTGAACTATATAACTTTCTTAACCCGCCTTTCCTTCTTCCTAACCTTCTTCCTTATAGACAACTTTGTACCCTTTATCTTACTTTAATTTTTTCCACTCACTTTCACCTACACTTCCACCCCTTCTCTACACTTTACACTACACTTTCTACTATTTTTCGGAATTTATTATTGTTTTTTTCCTTCCTATCCCTCTTTTCTTTCTCCAAAACTTTCTAGCTGTCTCGATTTGGACCGAATCCCGCCCAAAAAAACGCGATCGTGTTAGTATATGACAAAATATTATGTTCGTTCGTTCTACGTGCCCTGAGTTGCTCCAACTTGTACCAAACCAATCATTTCGTTGCTTAAACTGGAAGTAGCGAATCCAAAATACTTGGAGCGAGTTGGGGTAACTTGGGACATCGGTAAACGAACTTAGCTATTGTTTCAAAATAACGTGATAATCGAATTATTTTGTATACTCCTGTTCCGCTAGAACTGAATATAATAATTGTTTGTGTAAAGTGCGATTATAAATAGACATTGGAATAACAAAGAACGAATATATATGGAATCAGTAACTTTATTGTACGCTGTGAAATATTAACAGGTGGTAACAACACAGTCTGTATCGACACATTAATTCACCGTTTGTATAAGAAGCTACACGTGATCAATCAAATCTTTGTAAGAAAATATTTTCCTTGTTTTCAGTTAATGGAAGATGTTGAGTTATAGATCCGTATCAAAATCTTACAAAATGATTTCTCTCGTTGCTGGAATTTTCCTTATTCTGGGTAAGAAATATATTTTAATGATAAACTATTCAATTTTGATGCATGTTCGAAATTATTTGAATATTCATATAGTTAATACGAAATTTCGATGTAAACAACGTTGGAATTGAAATTTTCTAAGTCTTGCTGATATTGCTGGAGTTTAAATCGTTTACTGATACGAATAGTTGATCGAATGATCAAATACTCAGCTGCTAAAAACTCCAAACCTTGCACAATAGAATACCCTAGAGGAGAATATTCTAAAGGTGTTCAATAGATATTCTATATAGAACGTTGAGCATGTTTCCACATAGCACAGAATGTCTTAATTATGTCAGAGGATCTCCAGAATATCTTATGTCGCCATCTTTGGGACATTCTGGAGACATTCTGAAATATTGAAAATACAGGAAAACATCTCATAATTACGTGTATTAACAATGGTACAAAATACTGCTTTTGGTAAAAAAAATTTCTTCAGAGTGAATTCTTCTACAAATGTTGTATAGAATATGATTTGGATGGCTTTGGGAGAATAATACACATTGAAAGTCGATTATTAGGAAAGTTCCCTCAGTGGGGATCGAACCCCAGTTCTTCGAGTCATAAACACAGCCTCTATCACCTTAGCTAATCACTGAGATGCCTTCAAAACCCTCAAAGTGTCACTCTTCGTCATCATAATGATGTGTTTCTGATAAATTCGTTTCCGTGGACTGTAGAACAATCAATTCAGAATCATCTGAAACTGAAATTGAATAGGTCGTGGGAGAGAGGTTTCTTTCGCCTTTGGCTTGTAAATTTTACTAAGTACCAGGTCTGATGAATAAAAATTCTTACCCAGATAACATGCTCTCACGAAGCGGCGCACATGGATAAACTTTTGCGCGTGAATTGCACGCAAACCTTAGAAGGGAGCTTCAAAATGTTATCTGGGTTACTGCCACATAAAATATTGCTACTGAAATATTCTCAGAATATTTCATTCGAGACAAACATGAAATATCTCTCATCATAGATTCCCAGAACATTGCAGAATATCACATCTGCAATATTTCAATTGCAAGATTCTCAAAATATTGGTAATTAAATATTCTATCCGCAATATCTATGGAATCTTGTAGAAATATTCAACATAAAATAATTAGGATGTGTGAAGAGTAGAGCTCGGAGCGGCGTCATCAATTAACGGACAAACAATCCAATTAGCCGAGCAGTGATTTTTTATTAAAAAAGCCAACCCCAAAGCCATCACCCCATCCAATTTTTGTGGGTTCAAGGATGGAGTCTTCCACTTCATCTCTACGTTGTATCTTTTTGCCTTGAAACTGCCCAGCACCTGAGCGAAACGTTGGCTTTTTCAATAAAAAAGCACTGCTCGGCTAATTGGATTGTTTCAACATAAAATGTTTCGAGTGAGATATTTGTGATATTCTGAGAATATTACTGAGACATTGTGTACTATGTGGGTTGTGAGAACGTTCTATGGATATTTAAAACCGCCCTGGTGAAAGGGAAGCGTGTATGAGGAAGTGTCAGAAACGTAGTTGGAAAGTATTTGAAACGTTTATTTAAGCGTATACCGAGCGTCAAGTGGGACATTAAGAGTAATTCGAAGGTATATTTGAAGTGTGCGAAGCGTATAAGAAGAAATACCAATTTTCTAGAAACCGGGCTTTACACACGGAAGCGTAATTGGAAAGTGGTTAGGAAGCATGTAAAAAGTATTAGAAAAGTCATCTGAAACATTCTTACGCTTCCGTTACTCTTCATGACACGCTTCCCTTCCACCAGGGCGTCTCACTTGGACGTTCAGCAGACATTTTTTTCATATATCCTTTATATTTTATTAGAATATTCTGAGTATATTTTGTCTTGGCAAGTTATTCTGTAGTATGGAGGTATTTAATGGAAATTATAAACCCCTCTATATTGCATTATAGTCAGTTTCCAACGAAATATTTGAATGGATAACACAGTTACACGGGAAATTAGCTGTGGCAACAAAAGTTATTGCTGTATCAGCTAAAATCTAGCTTTCACAGCCATTTTTTTCGCTATCCAAATATCAAATACACAAAATAGCTACCTCAGCTAATTCCTATTTCAGTGTAGTACTTAGCTCCTTGGTAAAAAAAAATCTCTCTGAATCTCTCTATATTTTGGGACATTTTCCAGAGAGATTCAGAGCAATTTCAGAGTAATTCAGAGAAAGTTAGAGACTTGGCAGATAGTCATACATCCTGAATCTCTCCAACTTTCTTCGGATCTCTCTTAATTTTCTTGATGGAAATCTAGGAATTCTTCAGGATCTTCGTAAATCTTCATGAATTCTCTAGAATTTTATTCATTAACAATTCAAAACTCATGCTGAATTCCTCTGGAACAGTCCGAGTTCCTCTGAATCTTCCTGAATGCCTCTGAAATCTTGAATGAAGAATTCCACTCAATTTATTTCTCTCTGAATTTCTCTGAATCCTTCTGAAAAGTTCCATGCTGAATGTTTCCTAATTTTCGTTCCTCTGAGTTTCTCTAAAACTCCCTGAATGCCTCTGAAATTTCGCACCAAAAATTTTACTCAATTTATCTCTCTCTGGATTTCTCTGAATCCTTCTGAAAAGTTCAACGCACGATTTTTCCTAATCTACCCGTTCCTGAATCCTCCTGAATTTCCGTGAATCCCAATGAATCTCCCTGAATTTCTCTAAATTCAGAGAAATTTTCAGAGAAATTTTTCTACCAGGGCTCAGATAACAATCTATACACGCAGAGAAAAATTCTTGCTGAAAAGGTGATTCCGACAAATCTGCTTTGCTAAATTAACAAAACGGTTGCTGTTACAGCCAAAATATTGCTATTTTGGCAAGATATTTCTATAATTCCGGATTGCTGCATGGTAAGCGCTTGTTGGAAGAGCAAGATTTTGCTGTAATAGCAAATTTTTGCCAATTCAGCAACAAGTTTTGCCATATCAGCAAAGTAAATTTCCGAGGTGTACTGTTTCAGCAACTTTTTTTCTCTGAGTGTACGTGCTAGCCCTATCAAGGAAGTGTTAAACAAATGTGCATCCTAAACACATGCCCAACGATGTCACCATCGCATCTTCGTTGACTTTACGTGGATAAATGGTAGAGGCGGACGCAAGGTGGATGAACATAGATTCCACGTAGGGGCAGCTTAGAGTTAATGTAGAAATGTCCGGTGCTGTAAACGGGAAGAAATTTTTAACTGTATCAGCTACATTTTTGCCATTATAACTAAAAATGTAGGAAACCCACAGCCCTGGTAAAAAAACCGGATAGAAACCCGGATGATAATTCGAATTAAATCCAGATGGAACTCTGTGGGATTCCATCCCAGTGTATCCGGGTTCCAATACGAAATTTGCGGTGATGCTTCATCCGGATCTCATCCGGGTTTTCAGACTAGATATTTCCAGAAATGCTAAATGGAACCCAACCCTGGGGAAAATTTCCGCTCGCTGGAAGCGGAGATTGAACCCATATAGCACAAATGAAGCGTAAACTGTTTCAATTTCCGCTTTTCCGCTTGGATACTGTTTCGTTTCCTCTTCCAGGTCGCTTTATACCCTTCTTACGCTCCCATTTTCACTAGGGAAACGAAAAACTGAATGAGTGTTATCCAAATCTTATGTGAGATTCCTAAAATACCTAATATTGAAATCCGGATGAAGAATCACCGCAAAATCCGTATCGGACCCCGGGTACACCCGGATGAAGTCCTATCCGGGTTTGAATCGGATTCCTATCCAGTTTTTTTTACCAGGGAGGAAAGCTAATTTTTTAGCCACATCAACTAACATTTAGCTTGAGGAGCTAAAAAAATGGCTGTCCATCTCACAGTCGATTACTTTTTTCCGTGTACAGGCAGTAAATTGTTGAAAAAAAACACTCATCAACAGTCTAAAGCAATTTGCAGAGACGTTGCGTCACTTGTATTGATAAATTCGATTAATTACTCAGAATATTGAATAACCCTGGCTGCAAAATTCTAAATAAACAAAAACCGAATTCAAAGTATTTCTGTGTCTATCTATTTCTATACATTTTCTCTCCATTTTAATCCGTTTCTATCTGGTATTTCCAACATCGTTATCTCATTGAGCGATTACATTGAAATTTCGTTCTTACCTTCCCGATTATATAACACAGAAGTTGTTTATGATTTCATCAGTAAGCCACACATCGGCGAACAAGACGAAACCAGAAGTCATCGATACGGCTCAAGAAATGGCTAAGCCTCACGTTTTGGTCATAAACAAAGACATACCAACGGTCGGTTTGGATCTTCTTCGAACAAAGTAAATTTCCACACATCTGTTTGTTGATAAAACTTATTTCTTCAAACTGTTCAAATGAATGCAAATATGATATTTGTTATTTTTTTTAGATGCGATTTGACGATAATCGACACTTTATCCAGTAAAAATGAGGAATTTTTAAAATTAGTACCTGGGTGTGATGCATTATTGGTGTATCCTCCATTTACCGTAAACAGCGATGTTCTTGATGCTGCTGGTAATTATATATATGAGTACAGGAAAATATTATTTTAAAAGCCGTGTTTTTGCTTGTATGTTTTTCCCAGTGGCGTGGAACGTCGTGGTTTTCTAATGACTATCGCTTTGGTTGCAAATTTTTCACGTTGAAAATCTTGTTCATGTAACAAAAGCTGAACTGATCAGCTGAAAATATCCCAGACAGCACAAATGATCATTTTGAATTCACAAAAACTTCTGAAAGAACTCCTTGAACAGTCCCCGTTATGACAGTAGAAATGAATTCAAAATGCATACACGTTGAATGCCTGAATAGTTCTTTACGAATTCTTTCTGAAGATCAAATTATTCATCAAGAGTTCATTTTGAACTATTCATAATGAATTCATGTTTACTGTCATAACGGGAGCTGTTTGCGAGGATTTTTGTGCTGTATGGGATTATAGTACTTTTATTATTTCGCAAAAAGACTATCTAAGTATTATTCATAATTTATTCTCATCAGATAAGTCAGTGGATTATTAAAGACAACATGTAAGCTCTTTCAAGTAGATCTAATGATATCTGATAATAAATATCTCTTCACTGTAACATAATTCAAGCCAAGTTGGTCGCCGGTGTTTTTGATTTCATCACAGATAAATGCAACAACAGTCAATGTACACTTTTTTTTGTACCAATATTCAGCGGAATGTTACACAAGGAAATTGAGAGGGGAATTTATTGGTGTATTTGAAGAGGTTGTTGCTCCTCAAAATGTTCAAGTCTTTCAATGTTGAATCTCTTCCATTTATCAGTACAAAAACACTGATAAATTAAATATCAAAATAGAATTTCTTGTATCGCATTATGAATTTCTCATTCAAACTTTAAGAAATTTCATACAACAACATTTATGAATATTCAAAAAATACTTAGGTCCTAACTTGAAAGTGGTATCAACAATGTCGGCTGGATATGATCACTTGGAATTACCTGCAATGAAAAAAAGAGGTATTAAAATAGGTCATACTCCAAAAGTTTTGACGGATGCTGTAGCAGAAATTGCAATCATGTTGACTTTACAAGCCGCGAGGAGAGTTCAAGAAGGACGCTTGGCATTGGAACGGTAAATAATGGGTTCAATAGACTGGAAATGGAATTTTCATTAGCCTTAAGGGCATCCCGTAGACCCTTGAGTTACTAGAGTTACTGAAGAGGACTAAATAAAATGAAATAAAACAACCAGCCAGATCTTCTATTTGTATGGAACGAGGTCTGGCTGGTCGTTTTATTCCATTCTGTTTAGTCCTTTTCAAGTATTTTGGGTAGAGAGATCTAGCAACTCCAGAGTCTACGGAATGCTCTTGAGAGGATACTATGCGCAAACACTTCAATGCGTTGCTTTTTGAGCGTGCCAGCACATTGCACGCAATACTTCATCCATATTTCTCTGACTCCAAGTAGAAATGTGTTACAGAGCAATGAACATAGTAAAGGGAACTTTTTGAAGGATCGATTCTTTTTTACAGAAATTATATCAAATTTTCATCAACAATTCATACAAATTTGTAAAAAAAAATCACATACTTTTTCTACGAATAAGAATTGATTTTGTTGAAGCCCAAGCAGAACAATTTTTTAAATTATATATAATTTATGTATAATTCAATATAGTTTATATATAACTTATATATAATTTTTAAAATTATTCCTCTCAAAGGGATCATCATTGAATTACAAAAATCCTTCCACAGGGGTGAAACAGGAAACTCTCCACAATGGTTGTTAGGAGTAGATTTACGTGGATCAACGGTAGGAATAGTGGGATTAGGCAACATCGGACAAGCGGTTGTACAACGTTTAAAAGGATTTCAAATAGGACGCTTCATTTATACAGGTCATTCGCGAAAAAAAGCTGGTACGAAATTAACAAACCTATAAAATTAATGTTGAAAATGTTTTTTATAACAGTCATTAAAAGGATACACGATATCGATTAGGTGATGATTTGGGAGCTGAATTTGTATCTCTGGACGATCTTCTCGCTCAAAGTGACTTCATCATCATCGCCGCTCCATTGACGAACGAAACGAGAGGTCTTTTCAATGAAGATGCTTTTCAAAAAATGAAGAAAAATGCGGTTCTGGTGAACGTAGGACGAGGACCGATAGTGAAGACGGAAGCACTTGTCAATGCATTGAAAAATCATACCATTTTCGCGGCAGGCCTTGACGTTACGGATCCCGAACCGTTGCCCACAGATCACGAGTTGCTGAAACTTCCAAATGCTGGTTAGTATACCTTTATGTTTTTGATGCTCTTGAAAATAATCATCCATCAATAATGATTTCATAATTACCATAATTAATGAATTTTAGTGATAACACCGCATATAGGCAGTGCTACTCTGAAAACACGGGACGATATGTCTTTGATCGCTGCTCAAAATATTCTCAACGCTCTAGAAGGAAAACCTTTAGTTTACGAATTATAATTATTCAATTCCAAGTGTACGCTTTCTCATATGTGTACAAAGGTGTAAGCGTCGTTGTAAATTTCAAATAAATGGCACAAAATTCAATATATATGTATATATAATTACACATAGTTTAATATCAACTTTCTTTCATATATTCTTAACATTATTAATATAATATTTTTGATTCTTACAACATGATTGACATTATATATTTGCATATATGCATTGTATTTAGATAAATCAACTATAGATTAAATATGAAATTTACAATTATATCATTTTTTTTGTCCACAGTATCACAAAAGATCTATATTACAAGATATTTCTTAAAATTTATACATGATATCGAGAAGATGCAATGTCATGAATTGCTAGTTTTAAAACATCTCAAAATCCACCTTGAACTATTCGATGATTATGTATAGAGTATTCATTTCAAAGTATCTGCATTCCGTTTTGATAATTCTTTCTTCGACCACGACGTTACTTTTTCATTCCCTCGTAGAACGTTCATCACCCGTAATGCACTACGGGTAACCATCAGGCTTCCGCAACTGCCTTCTTCAAAGTCCATAAAATTGGATCAATTTTATTTTCGAGCGATAAAATGTGGCCGGTGTTGCAACTGTGACTGGCGATAAAACTAATCACTAGAGGTAATTTGTTCATTTGCACAACCTGAAAATGTATTTCACGTTTTATTTATAGCAAATGTGTGGAATGAAAAAATAAAGAATGATGAATATGGAAAGGAATTATTCTTCGAATGAAATCTTGCGTAGCTTTCATGTTACAATCAATTTGAAAAATTTCAATCACATTTGGCTGGATTCGGCAGGCTTCTTAAACATATATATATAATGAATCTTATTTGAAACTGCACAATTTTTGCCTTGAATTGCGTTACTTTCGCGCGTTTCCTTTTCATTGAAAATTGGAAAAATTATTCAACAAAATTCCAATGAAATTCAGTAATTGTATATGTTGAATTCCATTGAAGTTTGTTGAAATCTGTGGAATTTGCATTGAAACGGTCAAAAGTGAACAAAATTTTTCTATCAGAGTAGACATTGGAGTAGTGGATTTTGTGGATTTGTCTAACTCAAGGTAGTTACATGTTTATCGGTAATTAAACATGAAATGCAGAATATTTGTAAAGCACTGGGGATAAATGGAATAAAATTTCCCCTTGTTTTGTTCTTTGTTGCACCAATTTGAGATATAATAAGCAAAATAGGGAAGAAAACAATGAATCGATATAATCCTAATACATAGTTTATACAATGTTGATAAAAATAATTCATCTCTCACCTGGTAACTGCTATACATGCATATAATGGTCTTATTCTTTCCGAGACCTAATTTACTTCCTTGATCGGTAGCCATGCCAAATGTGGATAAGAAACTGGCTCTCGTAGCTAATTCTGGTACTCTTTCGTCGGATACAGATACCACAGGAACTCCATCTCTATCTGTGATTAATATACTGTGTAAACCATCTATACTTGTCAAAAGACTCTGTAAAAATTTCTTCAATTCCTGGAATAATGAAAAATCAATCTTTAACGTCTTCTTTTTTTTCAAAAAGATATAATAATTTTAAAAAAATTAGAAAACTGAGGGATTGTATTCTTATTGAAAAAACATGGTAAAGCACGACACAATTCAAAAGATGTTCAATGCAATTAAGAACAAACATAACCTTCATTAAAAAAAAATGACTCATCCGAATATAAAATAATAATTCAAACAGAAGTAGAATTTACTTACGGCAGTCATTTTTAGAATTTGTGTTGATGAAAATTCGTTCGAGAATATTTGAACGTTACAATTATTGTTCAATGATTTCTTTTGTTACAAACCACAATTGAACGTCAGTTTTTGTTTATCTCTCAACAAAAGAAACTGCTGTGTTTTTTGCTGTCAGTTTTTACAGAAACTAACCTAACGTAACGAACAATACGAAACACAATATTCTGTTGGAGACTACAACACGATCCTCCGATTGGTCGTTAGAACTAGAAATTGTGGAAAAAAACCAACATTTTCCATTGAATTCAACGAATCATGCTGCGAATTCAAATACGAATGTCGCTCCCAATAATACGTAACTTTACAAACGTGCGAAGGGTGCGAAGTTATTTTGCTGGTACGTCAGTGTCGGAAAATGTAAATCATTACGTTATTTTGTTATTTTCTCACACTTTTCTCAATAAAATCAATTTTATTTGGTTCTATTTTGTTGTATTTTTTTCAGCAATATGGAACAAAAACCGAAAAGTGAACACTTGCTGGCACTGAAAGGTGATTATATGTTGTTTACAGTTCACAAGTTTTAAAGCTGTATCTTTAATTGAAAACATTTTCAGTTATGAGATTGACAAGACCTACTCTTGCAAGTGCAGTCGTAGTTACTTGCGATTCAACTGATTTACCTGGAAACACATTAAATAATGAATTGAAGAATGATTGCACCGCAGTATCTGGAATGGAAACACTTGCCGTTGGACAATTCATGGTCCTTCCTCAGAGCTTTGGGTTTGTTATTTTCATATCTTGGTTTCGAATTATTTTCATTACTCCCGTACAAACACTGTGGGTCTTTTGAAGTGTTCTTGAATTTTCATCTGTGAAAATATTTTCCTAGACAAGATTAAGGATATTCATTTCTCGTGCATAAGTTTTAGTACAAGTAGAATATTATTAATCCCAATTTTCTTTTATCAGTTTTTTTTTATTCATTTATGTGTTGAAAAATTGAAAAAGAGTAACTTTGCACTTGCCATACGACATTTGAAATCACTTTATTCGTCACTGATTTTTGAAAATTTCCGCTATATTACATTTCAGGATTTTATATCTTGGAGAAATATTCTCCAGTTACCTTTGTGTACACAATGGCAGCAATCAGGTTGTAAATAACGTTGTAGTCAAAGTGAGCATTGTTTTATCTTTGTAATCCTTTCTCTTTGGATAATCATTCGATAACTCCTAACGATCGTTGCAGGCAGATTTACAAACCAGTACAGAAATGATTCCTTTATCCGGGAACAATAAGGAAACAAAAGAATTAGCTCCGGATGGTACAGTGGACGAAGTTATTTATCACGAAGTCAAGGAAATAGGCATGCACATGTGAGATTTAATTCCATACCTTATTGATAAAAATCTCAAAAGTGACAATATACCATAATATTTTTGATCTAAAATATTCAATTTTCTTTCACAGATTAGTGTGCGAAGTGAATTATACCCCTACTAATCCACCTGGGGTATCGCAATGTTTTAAAAAATATTTCAAGTTCCAAGTTGTCAAGCCTCTCGACGTTAAAACGAAATTCTATAATGCAGAGGTAATTTCTAGATTCGATAAATATTTTCAAGTTCTTCAATTCAAGTGAAATTTCTAACGAATTTGTTTAAGTCGGACGAGGTATACCTGGAAGCTCAAATTCAGAATTTAACGGCAGCTCCAATTTGTTTGGAAAAAGTAGCGTTGGAGTCATCTCCTTTATTCACAGGTAAACATACATTAATCTGTTGTTTATAAATTAAAACTGGAATAAATTGATTTTTAGTGACAACATTGAATAAAAATGATAGCGGAGAATCCATTTATGGGCCGGTCAATGTTTTGGATACTAATTGCAGTAGACAGTATTTGTATTGTTTGCAACCTCAGCCAACTCTACGGAAAGATCCTAAACTCATGCATAATGCTACAAATATCGGTAAATTAGATATCGTATGGAGGAGTAATTTAGGTGAAAGAGGAAGATTACAAACCAGTCAATTACAAAGAATGGTATATTTCTGGATATTTCATGTGTTGTGATTTGGTCATTGATATCGAGTATTTTATGTGCAATTTTGTTGCAGGCTCCTGAATACAGTGATCTTAGAGTCACCGTTAAAGATATCCCATTAGAAGTGCATCTTGAAGAGGCAGTTCATTTCAAATGTAACATCATCAATACATCGTGAGTTTAATAATTCTGAATTCAATTGATACTAGCGAACTGAATTCATGAAAAGGGCGAAAATTTTCACTAATTAATAGATGAATTATCAAATGTATGATTTATCGTTTTTTTCTCCCATGCAGGGAAAGGAGTATGGATCTTTCTTTGAATTTAGAATCAAATAGCTCTATAGCGTGGTGTGGAATATCCGCTTCGGTTATTGGAACTTTGAAACCTGGGAGTTCTATTGACGTTCCTTTGTGTCTAATCCCTTTGGACACTGGTTTAATTGTAAGTACATTACAGTAAAACAATATAGATTCCCTCCATCATTGACATACTCTTTGTTTCTAGACGATTTCGGGGTTGAAATTGACAGATACGTTTTTGAAAAGAGTATACGATTATGACGATCTATGTCAAATTTTTGTTAATCAAATGGATTGATATTTATGATCATAGTTTGAAAGTTATTTAATTTTGTAATAAATTATGGATTTGATTTGAAAAATCATCATCATTGTTAATAAAAAATCCTGTTCATCTATCAACATTGTAGTTTCTATCTTATTTTCTTACCCACCACAGAAAAAAATCATAAAAATAACTCATAATCATTGAATAGTGATATTTATAAAATAGATTTGATTAATAAGGATTTTATTTGAATAACATAAGAATTCCAAGATATATAAAAAATATATTTTCACAAATTTTGAGTGAATTTTTCCAAATATCTTGCGAGGAACTGTATTGATTATTCAAATATCATTTGTATATAAGCATATAAATATTTGATTTTATAAATTCGTGTATAAATTCAAAGGCAACGATGTGGATTTTATATGAATAAAAATTACAGATCCTCGTGATGAGAATTACTGTTGAAGACCAATATTTCATATTTTCGGAAGAAAAAATATTTTATAATATTAAACCCGAGATTAGTCTCCAATGGTGAAGAAATGTTATAATTTCTTATTCAATATGAATAAATTATATAATTAGTTAGATGTTTTTAAAAGATCAATATTGTCAACGTAATGAATAATAACAAGAAGTTTAATTGCATGTCATATTATCGTGGTGAGGCGCGACACAGGCAACCATTGCAAAAGCTTTATATACGATATCGCGCACTTCACATCTTGTAAATATATATATGAAAAACATCTACTTACAACATCTATCTTTTAATAAATATCATAAGTTTGTGGCTACACAAATGATGTGTATCTTCAAAAAATAGATTATTCTTTGATTATCGTTTGAATAATTCGATTTTTAAATCTTTTAAACTACTTTTGTGTATATAAATAAATATATATATATATATATATGTATGTATATAATCCAATTGCATTCATTGAAATTATATCGACAACGTTTTGAAGGAAAGATTAAGAGTAATTGCCAAAAATAAAGAAATTGAGTGGTATATATTATTCAAAAGTTCTTTTCGAGAGCTTTCGATCGATGTACAGAGCTCAATTTCATATTTTTTGGTACTCACGACTTTTTATCAGAACATCGTCGATATGATCATTTCGCTTTTAAACTTTGAAAAAATTAATTTTTGATAAACTTCTTTCAAAGTAGTCATCTGTTGTTATTCATTTTCAAACATGTTGAAATTGTGTATAATATGAGGCAGCAAAACTTCAAAACTTTTATGATTTTTCAACCATAAAAAGTAAATTTTTGTTTATAAAATGGCAGTAGATTGTACACGATGACAGCTACTTGAAAAGAAAAATATATGCTATATGAAATTATCAATGTTTATAAAATTATTTTGTAAAACTTGTGCTTTGCAATCAGTTCTTTGTCAGTACAAATGAAAATTTCAATGTTATATAATTTTTCTTCAAAGAATAACGAGCACTCATTGATTTGTGCCTCCTTACCAATGTCCATGGTCGGTTTCATTTCTTTCATGAAACGTCGAGTTTAGTTGATGTTTTTGTATTTAGTAAACAAATTATACAAAACTCGGAGCGTTGACTTCAGATCAAGGTTAACGATGTCTAAAAGAATACAAAATTTAATCAACAAAAGAAAAAGATGTAATTTTTATTTTCAACACCTGTGAAAATAGGTGAACAGACTTACCTTCGGGCCTAGCTTTGGGTTTAGGTAATCCAATATCCTGCATGATATCAAATGCAAACGAAACGTTATGAACTTTGTGATCATGCGTTTTTGGAGTCAAATGAAAGCTGCCTAAGGGGACAAAAAATCCTTCCAGAAGGCCAAGTAACAGAGTTAAAAACACACCATCGTGAAATTGTGTGTCTAAATCTGTTAATTCCAAATGCACCTTACTCAAATGTTTATTCACGAAAGTAACCAAAGACTGGAAAGAAAGGATATTTACGAATGATCGAATGTACTTTGTGTTTCATTAAGATCAATCCATGATAATAGATTACCTTTTTCACAACTGCAAGTTTATCCGGAGCTTGATCGAATAGAGTATCAAATGCGTCACGTTCGCACCGCATTCCCAAATCATCGTAAGTCTGAGTAATTTCTTCCCGCACCGTTTTATGAGTCAATTGCCCATCTTTCTTACGAACCACAACTACTTGGACGGCAACCCTTTCCGGCAGCCGGACCGGTGCCCGAAACTGACGAGCTAGAGCTACCAATAAATGCAAAATAGCCACCATATTCTTTTTGTGCACCGATTCAACGCTCCATTTATAAGGAGGATATTTATTCAACACTCGATTTGCAGCTGACAAAACTACGGATAACTTTTGTTTTTGACCTTCTTCCGATTGCGTAACTTCCGGTACGTCGAGTTTCTCTCCCGTTAATTTTTCTGTAATGAAAATTAGATTGTAATTCGAAATTTATAATTTGTATTGTGATTAGAAAGACCGTTCGTTTACCTAGCAGTTTTTGGAGGACTTGTCCGTCGTAGAGATCTTCCGTAATATCTTTCACGATGATACGTTGATCAGCTAATTCGTCGTTGATCCACTCTATCAATACAAAGATCAATTCATGTAATTTTGGATCTTCTATCGATCTTGGTTCAATCATGGAACGTTCTTCATTTTCATCAAGGGTGTATTCTTCTGGGGGCATGTCTGCGTATGCAGCATATCCAGGAGAGTCGATAGCATATTTACCTTCCTCTTGCACTTCTTGTACTATGAAACAAAAAATGTTATAACTAATATAAATAGTTAACTTTGCTAAGAGAAGTGTATATGTTGCTCATTAATGTAATGATCCAGTTTATTGCTTGTATGTTATTTCATAGCTTTTATGTCATCTCAAGCTCAAAAATATTATTGGAAGTTCTTGGAAATTTCAAATCATTCATTCCTCTCCATCTATAGACATATTTTATAAGTTTTTGAGGAAAAATGCTTCGATACAATTAAAATATTCTTTTGTATAAACCTATTTCTCTTTATAACATTTTTAAATTCTGTACATTCAATGTAGGTGCAATGTATATAAATTTCATGTTCAATGTGAAATTCACAAACATTGCGTTCACATAAAATGTACAAAGTTCGAAAATGTTATGAGAATCAGTATTCCTAGGAGGTCTGTACAGAGAGATATTTTGATTATATCAAAGCATTTGTTGATAAAATGTCAGAATAAAATTGGCTAATTTGCCAGCGCTGGTATCTCTTCGATTGCATGAAGAAATCATTCAAAATTGAAAGCATACATCAAGAATTCTTTCTTATTATAAAAGAGTTAAGAAGAAAAAGGAAATATATACAATATGAATATGTCCATTGTTATCCATTTCTAATATGTCTTTGTCGACTTTTGTTCACTCTTGTTTGAAACTTTATACAGGAATAAGACGGGTCTTTGGGCATATTATATTCCCCTAAATTCATTTTTCTTCTTATCTCTTTTATAATAAGGAAGAATTGTTGATGTACTTTATTTTTATTATATACAAAAATGTTTTATTATCAGATGAGGATTAAACCTGTCTCCCCTACTGAAAATAAAAAAAAAAGAACAAAATCGTAAATAATACATTCAAAAACCCAGAATTGAAAATTTTCTTTGGAAGAGATAGAAATCGTGGATGCCTGTAACAAAATTATGAATCGGGTCAGTCAATCGATACTGAAATTTCATAATACCTTATAATATTCTTGAATAAAAAAATTGTTATGGTCAATTGAATGATGATTGTTTCCAGAAAATATTTATATATAGATATATTCGTTAATTTTTTGAAGGATTTAAAAAATCTTATACATGAACTTATTTAATTATAAACAATTAATTTTCTCATCATCGAATTCAATAATATTTTTGATGAATTAAAAATGTGCTGTGATACACAATAAAACTACTGGATTAATTATATATAAAAAATAACGAATAAGGTTAAATTGCAAAGTTGACATTAAAAGTTTTGAGTACCTTCTTTTATACGTTTTTTGCGACCTAGAGTTCCGATTTTATCCCAGAAACTTTCTTCTTTCTCATCTTTTTTAGTATATATTGGAGATCGAGGGGATTTTGAACGAGGAGATGCCATGATTGTCAACAATTGTCAATTATAATTGAAACCATTGATTGTAACCAAATATGCAGTCGATAAAAATAGAATTATGACACTATGACACAATATGTTGATTTGAATTAGAGAGACAGAGAAGATGAAGTGGTTATTGAAATGCGGGAAGTTTACATTCTGAGTACGCCATCTATCGAATGAGTGAGTAAATATATACAGTGGATGCAAAGTTGCCAATTATCCCTAGAAAAATCTTCAGATTTTTCCATTCATTGGTCATTTCTTTTGGGATTGACAATATGATTGGCCGGTTGGGAAGAAATGACCAATCATCAGAATCTGAAATTTGCCTGGCAAATCTGAGATACGTCATCTTTGATGAATTATGGAAAACTGTGTCATAATAATATATAAATTCTTGATGAAAATTGGGTAGTATGCGATAAGCCCGACTGGTAAGAAGCCCGAATGGCACTTAAGCCCGACCGAATCATAACCCGAACGACTTCAAATCCGAATGATAGTTGACCCGACTAGTTATAAGAATATAATCAAATAAAATGGAAAATTAATCGAAATCAAAGCCTATTCAACCTTTTACTGTGAAGGTGCATAGATTATAGGTTAATTACGCTTTGATTTCGATTAATTTTCCATTTTATTTAATTATATTTTTATAATTAGTCGGGTCAACTGTCATTCGGGTTAGATGCAGTCGGGCTTAAGTGTCATTCGGGTTTATTACCAGTTGGGCTTATTGCAAAAATACTACCAAAAATTGAATTTTCAACTCGAATGGTAGTAGCAGGGTGTTTACGGCAAATGATCGGTTCAGGTTTATCCCTAGACAGTGGTACTCAATTACGAAAATTTCTAGAACTGATCGGATCAGTGATCCTGTCTTGTCTTACAAGGCGGTGTTAACGTATCTTTATGAAATAAAGCGGGAAACTGGAAGTGAAAGATAATTAGGTGGCATTAATTAATATTTATAAAATTTGAAGGTGCAAATTATCATCTTCGTGCTAAAAAGTAATTTCAAATTACTTTTTAAGCCAATATTGAAGAAAAACCTAGCATCCATTAGGGCTCGTTTAAATTCTGTACCTCGACCAGACTTTAAATAAAGTGATTGAAATTGAAAATGTATTGCTTTTGGGGCAATAAAGTGAATTATTACTAAATAAATAAGATCAATGTTTCAAAGTGACGAATTATTTCAAATATTATTTTATATTAATGTTCACAAAGCTTGAGAAAATCAAATTTTCATCCAACTGTAATTGTTTACAATTTAAAATAACATTCTTTATTGTAGCGATTCCTGGATATTTTTCAATGTCAAGAACGATTCTTTAATAATGTTAATTTTTCTATTAGGTACAAGTTGAATTATTGGACTAACATGGATTTTCATGGATTATATAATCTATTTTTTGAAGATGACGCAGAAGATGAATTTCTGGAGCACCGTAGAATGCCATTGAACACGTTCACGTTATAGCCAGCAATGACTTGTAAGACAGGACGGATTACTGATCCGATCAATTCTAGAAATGTTCGTAATTGAGTACCACTGTCTGGGGATAAACCCATTGATCTCTATTATACACTGGATAGCGGCAAAGATGAATAGCAGAGATTGCTAACGCAATGTTAAAATCATGGTCCGTATCACGTTTTTTTCTTTTGAAGAAAAATTTATGATTGGTTGAATTTTTCTTCAAAACCAACCAGCATGAAGAGATAAATGGAAAACGTGATACTGCCAATCAGAAACTGGACTATGGTTTTCATATCTCGTTAGCAATCTCTTCAACTCATCTCTGATAGCGGATACTAAAAATTTCTTGTGACGAATTGAAGACTTGAGCCACCATTTTAACGTGGGCTGAATGTTCATTTTTTAGCGGTAAATTTGAACCGTATCAACGTATTTCCAACAAAATCTACATTATATTTTCACGTAATTGAAAAATTTTTCATTATCCTTTCCCATGTCATCTAAATTTTAGTTCATAATACAAACAAGCATGAGCTTCTGTTTGTTGTTGAATTTTTGTGAATTCCACAAAAAAATGTATATTTTCAATTATAAAAACGTTCCAAACCATTCAAACTGTCATCAATCATGATTTTATTGGATTAGGATTGGATTAATATTGATATACTGCACAAAATACTTCGATAGCATTCAAATTTACCACCAAAATTGAGCATTCAGCCCACCAACAAATGGTGGCCCCAGAGTCTTCTATCACGTTCAATTACTCACAGAAGTCTTGTATTGCGAAGTCCTGTATCCGCTATCCAGTATATATTAGAGATCAGTGGATAAACCTGAACCAATCATTTGCCGTAAACACCCGCAGTAATATGCGTGATGGGTAGGGACTGAATGTCGCGTAACCTACTAAAGATTCCCTAGGAATTGACCAGTCAGCGAATTCCAGGACATATTCATTCGGGATATTGCAGGGGACATAAACTCAAATGAATAAAGCTCCTATTACATGTGTGCGTTTGTCGCATGCGACATCACTAGATGAAAGAAGAGGCAAATTGTTTTTCCCTATGACTTCTCTTTTCATCTAATGATATCGCATGCGACGAACGCACGCATGTAATTTCACCTTAATCTTGAGAACGAAACTCAGCACCACCTGAGTTGAGCGTAGGAACTGAATGGGAATCCCCTTTCATGTATATAACACATTGAATTGTTTATACTCGCACATTCGTGAATGAGAATATATGTATGTGATTTGTGCGAAATAGCTGACATAACCTATATTAATGTGGGTTTTTCTGTTATTCTTTCAATTATTATTCATTTAGTTCATATCCAGCTTTTATGTATTGATTTATTTTATTTTTCAATCGTATTTATAGGTGACTTATAGAATATAGACGTCTCTGAAGTAAGTAGTTCCATATCAAATCAATAATAATTTATTCTTACATAGTCCTTAGATAGCACACAAGTATCTCAAATGAAGAAAACAACTCTTGAAGAAGTGTTCTAGAATACAAAGTGTTTCAAAAGAGTTTCAAAAGAATTCGATTCATCAGACATTTGTGAGTTCCGTTGAAATTCTGGATGCTTCCAACATTTGTGCAAATTTTGCAAATCCATTAGGAAGAAAAAAACACAAGTATTGAAAATTGCACAATTTGCGAAATTTGCATGGATGTCGAGAGCATCTTCTGTGAGAATTTTAACGGAACTCGCAAATGTCTGACGAACGGAGCCCTTTTTCAAATTCTTCAAGAGCACTTTCTATTCTGAAAGAATTCTTCAAGAGTTTTTTTTTCAGAATTCATTTAGGATTCTTGTGTGGTGTTTGGGTCTCCGGCTTGAGGGAATTCCCCAGAGGCAAAGTTACTAGATCTCTTCCCCCAGTTTTCTCTCAACGATATCAATGAATATAATCAATTTCAATTAGCAGGTGCATCTTCTTGGAATATCAGAAAATATACAGCTGCTCTTTATTTTTCATTTCATTTGTTCATTTTGGAGAAAACTGGGGGTAGAAATTTTGAATCTAGTAACTTTTCGGGGAGTTGAATGTCCTATGATGTAGACAGACCATTACGGAACTCAACCTTTAAAGAACATCCATCGCAACGCATCCTTCGTTGACCCTCGAAAATGCACTAGTGAAAAATACTGTAGTATAGTCTATTTAAAGTCTATCTCAAGTTCAATTCGTTATTTCCGTCGAGGAATCAATATGATATGATAAACATTGCTATCTTAGAGATCGCGAGGAGACATTGCGATAGAACGTTGTATGTAGTAAAATTCATCCAAAGAAAAAACATTTTACAGACATGAACTACAGGTAAGCATTAATTTTTCACGATCTTTTCCTACAAAAACTCCAATTTCTCTTCAGGAGCGAACCGTGTAACTGGAATTCACAGCGATTCATCACAAGTAAATACTTCAATCACTTGCCCTCGGTTTTCTTCTTTTTTTTTTCAAAGTGTCGAGCGACATCGACAAATTTTTCATGTACTCTCAAATTGCTAATGCATCTCTGACAGTGAATACCGAACTCTTTTATAATCTTTCATATATCCTATAATTAATTTTCAGCAATCGTTTGTCGCTATATTTCATTCACTTTTCTGTTTAACTTTTGTTCTGCCAATTGTTAAATATATCACTCTGCTGCTTTAATATATACAGAATTTATTACTGTTTTTAGATATTCCGTGAGTTTTATTAATAATTTACTTCAAGTTCATGGTGCGTGATCAATGACAAATGGCTCAAAGTCATGGTCAAAGGAAAATTGGAAAATCAGCTGTATCAATTATTTCTTCCCTCATTTTACTTCAGGGGAATATCAAAGTGATTAAACCGTTGGACGGCTTTGAAATTCAGATTTGTCAAAATGAGTATCAGTGCTACTGGTGTGGATGATCTCTTTTATTTGTTGGAATCCAATAAACTTAATGAAGTGGAAGAGATTAAAAAGGTTTTCCATGATCACTTTCTGTGCAGTAAGTATGATTTATTTTCTCTGGATTAAGGCCTTTTTATTCTGCAGATTTAGTGATGTGATATTTAATTTCCTTTCAATCGTGAAAAGCATACAAATCCATATGAATAGTGTAATTTATTTTATTCTGTACGATTATATTAGCTATTGAATAATCAGTTTAATGTTTCATACTTTCTTTCTACTTGAAACACTTCAACTATGTATTTGTATGAAGCTTCCAAACCCCGACCAAAGACAATAATATTCCCATTGAACGTACATCAACTTTCTTAATGAATTGCTAATGTAATTAAATGAATCGAATCATAAAGTATTTATATTGAATGTTCTTGAAATTCATTTTTCATTCATACATCTTTCAATATTCATGTATATTTATTGAAAAGAAATTTCAATCCCCTGTTTATTCTCAGAATTCAAGAATGATAAACAAATTTGATGTTTTATTTTATAAGCTATAATTTTTCAATTATTATTTTAAATTTTCGATATTCAATCTCATGAAATCATTTGCATCGAAGGATACAAGCGATCTTTGCACAGTCATCTTATGAGAAAAAACACGATTTTGTATAGAATCAATACTCTAGCGATACTATATCAGATATAATTTCTCTTACCAATTTATTTATCATTGCAGCAAAAGATAATTGGTTAGTAATGGGTCTTTTCGATTATTATCTCTCTACAAATTCT
This sequence comes from Gonatopus flavifemur, assembly GCA_018340375.1. Taxonomy (NCBI): domain Eukaryota; kingdom Metazoa; phylum Arthropoda; class Insecta; order Hymenoptera; family Dryinidae; genus Gonatopus; species Gonatopus flavifemur. Next base: position 55,458,202 of record JAFFJZ010000001.1, read on the forward strand.
TTGCGAGCTGTCGAAGTATTGAGCGGTGTTCGTGAACCACACGATAAACATCTATTGGATCGGTTAACGGAAGCAATCTCAAAACTAAATGATCGTGATCAGAAAATACAAGCTATTACTTTATTGGGTCATATAACCAGACGTCAACCCACCTGGTTGTACAAACTCGCAAATCACCACTTATTCAGAGAACTGCTTAAGATACTGAAGGTAAATTCTGGTTGAAATATATTCATAAATATTTAGAAATAATTATGTATTCATGTACAGTATCACTTTGATGTACAGAAGAGTTTTATAGTAGATATCGGAATCTTTATATTTTGAATAATATATTTAAAGTAATGTAGAAATAAAAACTCTACATTTTTGAAAAAAAATTATACTATAATTCTAAGAAATTCATTTGCTTTTTCGTAAGATAGCATTGAGTTCAATTCAATTTCAATTCTGATTATAGTAAAGGAATAAAATCATTGACAAACGAATTGAATTCAAATTTTGCATCGATATTTGGTTGAAGTAATCAATCAGTATTTCGATAATTAAATTTCATATTTGATGAATTCTCGGAATTCTTATTCGATATAAATGTTTTATTTTCAAGATGGAAGCGGACATGTTGTTACTCATGAGTGCTCTTCTTCTACTAGTGATGTTATTACCAATGTTACCTGCAGCTCTAGGGCCATATTTACAAGAAATTTTTGAAGTTTTTGGACGTATCGCCGGTTATCATTACCAGCAATCTTCAACACATTTCTACTCATTATCCGCATCTTCCAATGTATCAGCCAGTAACGCTAGCAAAGAAGATCTTTACTTGCTGCATCTCCAGGTACAGAAATTAATCCTCATTTTCTATTTAAAAATATTGAAAAGCATATTCTAAATCCGATTAACGATATCCCCTGGATAAAATATGAATCCAAAATGAATTATTATGATAATTGGTGATAAAAATTGAGGAAATATCTTTGAGAAGTATTTATGCTGTAATATGGAATATTTTAACATTTTAGGTGGGATTATATAGCTTATTTCACAGGCTATACGCAATGTATCCTTGCAATTTCATTGCCTATTTGAAGCAACAGTACGTACAACGCGATCAGTTGGCTATTTTCACTCATACGGTTAGGCCTATGTTGGATTCAGTGCGTATGCATCCTTTACTCGTGACTGCATCCAAGGATACTGAAATTTCAGCTACTAGGTCAATATTATTATAATTATCCACTATTTCAATCATTTTGGTGTCATCTAATTTCCACACGTATATCTGTATTCTAGATGGAAAAAAATGGAACACCACGATGTGATGGCTGAATGTGGACGTTTCACTTTGGATAAATGTAGGGAAGAGGTACTCACTGTTCCTAATTCTCGTTTTACACCGCCTATAGGTTTGTTTACATTTATTTACTTAAGATCACTTAAAAAGACTTGCTGAATATTTGATTTATCGATATATATTTCAGATCATTCTGTGTCAGTTACACCAGTAAATATTCACGGTGGATTACCGGCTACGGAAATCAGTAATGGAGATGAAAGTACATTTTGGTCGCCTAGTATGGCAGTATCACCAAATAGTCCACCAATTCAAACTTCGTCTCACGAACCGCGATCCGCTCCTTTAACGCCTAATAACAACGGAAGTGGCGCTTCTCCTCCTGAAGCTGCGGTAGAAGCCACTCCTGAAACTACTCCTGTCAAGGTAATAAGAATGAATTTCGTTTTCCATTTTTCTGGAATCAGCTCTAGTTGAATGAGCTCTCTTCAGAAATAATCAGTTAGAATTGAAGTTGACAGGACTTGAGATTGTATTTTTCATTCGTTAGGATTTACGAAAATTATCAACAAGACAAATACCTGTGGGTTCTACGGCGGTTCGCGCTTTGAATGCGTTGAGCAGTAGTTCGATAGGCACGAGTTCTCGACCATCAACACCGACAGCCTTATCAGTTGTTACTAATTCAGCAACAGGGAGCGGGGATCCTCCCGCTTATGGATTCATCTCACACAAAATCAATAAAATTATGGCAGAAAGGCAAAGTATTCTTCAACAACCAAGATCCTCTGCGAATACGGAAGAAGATAAGAGGATATCGGAATTTGATTTTAATCAAAATGGCAAGACTGACTCCTGGCAGGAGGATCAAGAGGTTTCGTACAATTTCTATTCTAATCGATCCTGATTGTTTCCTTCTCAAGATGTTGTACTTGAAAAAAAAATGAAAATAACAATTGATTGCATAGGTTTTGGAAATTGTGAGCTCGAAAAATGCGAAGAAAATTGAAATTCCTAGATATATCGATTATCAAATCGAAACGTATAGAAATGACAAAACGCATGGTGGTTTAGCTGATTTATCTCAAAAAGTCTATCAAATGAGGTTTTACTCTCAACGTTCTTTATCGCAATGTCAGTCAACTAGAAATTTATTGTACAAGGTAAGAGAATTTGTTATTCTTATCTTATTTCTTCTTAACAAAGTCTCCTTTCTCAAATGTATTTAAAATGTTTTTATCAACTTTTAGATCAAAAGAGCTAAGTCCTGTCCGGATATCAGTGAGAATATTACACAAGCGAAACTAACAGATGTAAAGAAAGAAGAAATAGGAACGCAAACTCATGATTCATTTCCTTATGAGTATCTTTTGTTGGGGATTCTAGATCAGAAAAATGAAATGAATCAACAAACACATGGTCTACAAAATTCCGATTGTAGGCTGTCTCCGACTACTATGCTTGATCGATATGTAGAAGCTTGTGCACGTACAAACAGTTTTTCTAATGATAATAAAATCAGTTCGTATACGATTGAAATATTATAATACTTTTTCTGGAATGTAAAGAGCTTTCAATTAATGGGATACATAATTTATTTTATAGAAACTTCTATTTCAAAACATAAACAAAAGAAAAATACCTCGGAAGAAGGTACGGGAGAAGAAACGGGGAATGAGAATGGATGTGACGATGGGACAAATCAAATTCTTCAGCTCATGCAAATGCAGTTGCAATTTGAACGTCAACGTAGAGAAGTCTACGCTGAACGTAACAGAAGACTTCTTGGCAAATTGAGAGATTCACGGGCTCTCGAAGAACATAATTCTGCTCTGGTAATATTTTGGGTTCTCATACATCGGAATTTATGGACTATTAAACTGATTTATTGTCCCAAAAGCTTCTTAAGAGCTTCTTCAAAGTCTCGAGGGTTATAAAGAGCGCTAAGAAAACCTCAGAATAAAGAACAACAAATTTTTCTTGAGAATTGTTTTGTATGAAATCATAAAATGAATATTAAATGTAATTTTTAATTCATGTTTTTCATGAAGACACACCGCTTGAAGATGATGGAAAAAGAAGTCGAGACTTTCAAAGCGGAGTTAGAACGCGGCAATAGAGAACTGTGTCAAGCCAAAGAACAATACAAGGAAGCTTTGTACCACTGGCAATACAAGGTTAATATTCTTTGTCCAACTAATCATTACATATTACTGTGTTTTTATCCAATTATAATAGAAACTAATCATTATAATAATGAAAAGTGTGTAGAGGAAGAACAAAAAAATCGAATCCTGAGGGAATGTACAGAAAATTTAGAGTTGGAGTTGAAGAAAGAACAAAAGAAGGCAATCGATGGGGAGAAAAAGGCTCATGCCGCGGAGGCAGCGTTTTTCGACGCGGCGCATCAGCTGAAAGAGGCGATAAGAGCTGCAAATCGTGGAAAAGAGTTAGAAAGCATTCTTAATAATGTACAAAAGAAATTTGTTCTTCTCGGAGAGGTAATTACGATAATTCAAATATAAAAAAGACAGAAGCGTTGAATATTGTTCATCATTTAACGAAATAATATTTTCACCCTCAGGTGCAATCGAAATTACAAGAAAACGTAGTTAGTTATTCTCCAATGGTCAAACAAGAAACGGCGCAAATACAAAAGTCGTATACGGAAGAATTAAACAGTGAATATCTTGAAATAATTTTCTAATAATCTCAAGTTTGAAAATCGAACGAGCAATATATTTTGATTGAATTTTTCCAGATTTACGACGACAACTGGAGTCGCGAATTTCTTTGGTGGAAGCACTCAAGGTGCGTTTGGTGGAATTGGAAGCGAAAGAGGCCCGTAAAGAAGCACAAATCGTAGAACTGCAGCGCCTTTTGTCGGAGACGAAAGAGAAACACGAAGCCGAACTGAAAGCGATCGAATCGAAATATCAAGCACAAGTAGAAATAAATTGTTTATTAGAAGGTAGAATTTTGGAACTCCACGGTCAGTTGGAAATCGCAACTAGCGAGCCCGGTGGTGTAAATACGGCCAATTTAGCGTCTTCGGCTTCACCTAAAGAACGATCTCCTCCCTTGTCAGCTAGTCTAGCTTCCAGTGAGGGCAGTCTTGCCTTTATCCAATCTGTTAACACTGGAATTATAATGAGCGGTTGCTGTGATAATGTTGAAAAAATATCTAATTTACAAGCGATTGTTGAGCCTGCATCGAATCAAGTTAATTCGCCATCATGTTCCAATTTGCAACGAATTCTGAAACATCAATAATGATACAGATCTAAAACGTTGTACCATTGCTGTCCTCTATTCTTACAACCGAATTCATCATTCTTGTTTTTTCTTATATCTTCGAGCGAACGAGAGATATATAGCGTGGTATTGAAATTTGCAAGAATAGAGAACATCACAATTTTGTATGCGTGTGAGAATGCGTCGTGAGTGCTTGCGCGTGAGTATGGGTGTATAAAATGTGGTTATCTTTCATACGCCACCGTTGTTTTGCATATATGCGCTTATTTTGAAATGTCGCGGTATATTAATGAAGAAAAATGTTGTTTATAGCTTTTTATCGATAGATAAAGTAACTGTAACATCGGTAATTTGCAAGGTCCATGAAATTCAATATTGCGCGAAAGAGGATGAATCATCTTTTTTCTGCAATCGACTTAAACGAAAGATGAATATGCTTCAACTTCTGCTATTTGATCTTTTAAATCATTTTGAAATATCGATCGAGCTGCAACGGATTATCAGTAGTCATTGGAAATGAAGAAGTAAACATCCTCGTTTCATGAATGAAAATCAAGTTTATGGAATTGTGGAATGCGACCACTCTTTGACTTTAGATTGGTTATCAAATAACTTCACAACAATAAATAAAGAGTTGAGATATTTTGTGAGTAATTGTACATTCTTTTTTCAATGTCGATCATGAAATTTTACACCTTGTTGGAATTTTGATGTAATGTATGGAATATATTGTTTTTTCGTTTTTTCAACATCTTCTTCACTTTTATTTTTTATTAGAAAGATAATTTAAATTACTTTTTGTTTTTAATTCAGTATTTTTTAAAACGAGCATTGCTTTAATCGTCTGTTTTTGTTTTGCACAAACTGAAAGAAGACAATCGGGATCCAATATTTCTGAAAAAAAAGTTCTAGAAAGATGTTCCCTTCGCTTAGAAATCTTGAATATTTTTCCAAAGTAAAAGTTTTTTTTTTAAATTATTTCAATTTTGACTTATGTCAAGACTATGAATTGATCATTTTTATTATAAACAAAATACAAAATTCAATTCTGTATTGTATCAGTGTCATTTGATAAAAATCAAATCCAATTAGAAGCCAATATTTCCAATACCTTTGAAAAAAAAAAAAAACAAAAACACTGAAATATTTATAATAATTTTTAAATCCCAACTCGCGTACCAGCACTTTAAGGGGACATTAGAGAGATCGGGTAACCCACCGAAGCCTTAAATTTTCAAGCAAATGAATATTTCAGCAGAATTCAAATCTGAGATTTACAAAAATTATTTTTTAAATTGAACAGGAAGAGACATTTTTCAATTCTTTTATCAATTTCATGTCGTTCCTCCTAACTTATCGATAAAGTACGCAGTATGCACATGGATTTCTGTCCGAACACTGCAGAGGGCATTGTAAAGAAACAATGATGAATATTTGCATTTTTCTACTGTACCTATTTGTTATCAGTTTCAGACGTTTCCATTTATCTTCAAATTGATACTGCCTAAATATACATTTTCAACTGTGATAATTGATATTTCTTTACAAGTATAAAAATTATTCAATGTTACTTTTGTATTTATCCACAGAGGACATGAATTTTTCGTAAGATAGGTTAAAATTCTTTTGAAATAATGTTAGTTTACAGTTGTATTTTTTTCAATTCTTAATAAATTTTAATTTCATTATTTCGTATTGTAATAAATTCAAAAAGAAGTCATGTGAAGGATTATATTGAAGCATTGAAAACAAATTGTATTTCAATTATCTCCCAACGAGTGTGACAGTGATCATTGCATGTTTCAAATTTCCACTATAATAAGAATCATCATAATTGAATAAATCTCATCTCACACCCATTTGATTATTACCAAACGTTGATAACAAAGTGCTGATCTCGTGCCAGTGATTCCACATGTGTCAAATACAAACACACAATGAGCATTCTACGAAAAAGGTAATTCTCTTTCTATTTATTCTTCAAAAACTACTTTCACGTATCAATTTTTTCAGATTAAACGAATTTGACGATATCCTTAACTCAGAAGAAATTGATATTGGTAATCTACGACGATTGTGCTTCCATGGTATGAATCAAGTACACGCGTTTGTCAAACATTGAAAATCATAGAGCTTTATGGTTTTATTTTCTGGTTTGAAATACAAGAGCTTACTAAAACCATTCTATATGTTTCAAAAGTGTACAATTTCAATATTAAAAGTGTTTGAATTATTTTTTTATTCAAGTCCAATTTTGGAATCTTGAATCATATTGTTTGCATCGCTATGACCGTTGTTAGAAATCACTTCACAATCTATTTTTATCACAAATATATTCAAATGTCAATGAAATTCCATTTTCAAAGTATGGGAACAATGTATAGTGTTATTAGAAGTTTATGTTGTAAAAGTTGAAAGCAAAGGTTTCTGAGCTTCATATAAACCACTTTATGGATCAATTCCTTATTATATTTAATCTTGAACGACACAGGCATACCAGACCAAGGTGGATTAAGACCATTATGTTGGAAACTTTTATTGAATTATTTGCCCCCGACAAGAGCTAGTTGGTCCGAGACTTTAACACGTAAAAGAGAATTATATAAAACTTTCATTGGTAAGTAATTTACACAGAATTGATTGAATAAGAAACTTATTGTTGATATATTTTCATTACAGAGGATTTAATTGTGACACCCGGGGAAGCAAATGAAGCGGATGATGGCGAAAGAGTGGATGTTACATTACACGATCACCCTTTGAATTTGAATCCAGACAGCAAATGGCAAACATATTTCAAAGATAACGAAGTTTTGCTTCAAATAGATAAAGATGTGAGGTAAGGAGGAAATTTTTAATTTTATTTTCCCCAAAACATTGTATTGCAGTGCATATGAAACTGTGCACAGTTTTAGAATTCAGTTTGTATTTGATATATGCATACACATTATAGCAAAGGAATTAAAGAAAATTTCAATATTTTGAAAAAATATTTTGTAGTAAACTTGCGTGCAAGTGATTAAATTATCTACTGGTTTATGGTAACTGCATCTTTTTTCATACAAATGCGAAAGAGTGGAGATATTTAAATTTCAAAGAGATGAAATTATAGCAATACGTAATTCAAATATTTTAACCAGTTGTATTCTCAACAGTTTCACTTTTTGACGTCAAACACAGTCATCGATTGAATGAAGTAATCGATAGATTGATAAATCGTTATAAAAGTGAAATATTTGAAGTGAACATGAGCTTCACATATCAAAAGAGATAACGCGATACAGAGATATGCAGTGGTTGGAGTCGTTTAAATATGATTACATGAAAGAAAAAAAAAAACAACTCGCTAAGCTTAATAATGTTCATTAATTGAAATACTTTTGAATTAGAATGGAATTGAATTCGAAACAATTTATTTAATCGTTTTAATGAAAAACTTTCATAGGAGACTCTGCCCCGACATATCATTTTTTCAACAAGGTACAGACTATCCTTGTGGAAAGATAGTAAATGCCAGTGGTCAAAGAAGACTACATCATAGAGTACAACATACTGTACTAAGAAGCGCTAACGTCGAACGAAAAGGACTTGGAATAACAAAGGTAAAATAATTAACAATCCGTTTTCATAAAATTTGACACTAACTCTCATTCATTTTTATATTATAACGCTGCTTTAATTTTGGCAAGTAGCAGGTACTATATATATATTATTTGTAATAAAATAAGTTCAATAGACTTCGAGTTGTGCTCTATATTCCTGCACTTTGCAGATTGCAGTTTCAGTGAGAAAAGCTATCGAAGATTATGCACCGTTGGCAGAAGGTGGAGAAGCGCACTGGGAGGTTCTTGAAAGGATTCTTTTCTTATATGCAAAATTAAATCCCGGTCAAGGTTACGTACAGGGTATGAATGAAATTGTTGGTCCTATATATCACGCGTTTGCCTGCGATCCTGATCCCAAATGGAGAGGTACAGTATTTATTATGTACATATTTTGAAAAATACATATTTCAAATTCAAATGAAGTATGATTTATTTCGATGATTACAGAACACGCCGAAGCGGATACATTTTTCTGTTTCACCAATTTAATGGCAGAAATTCGAGATTTTTTCATCAAATCATTGGACGAGGCTGAATTTGGGATAAATTCCATGATGATTAAATTGACAGATCAAGTAAAAAGTAACGACCATGACGTATGGTTACGTTTACATCAACAAGAGCTATGTCCACAATATTACAGTTTTAGGTAAGACAGCAAAATCAATCCTTCAGAATAAAAATCAAAGACTGAATCATCCCTCATAGAGATTTTATTGTACTTATAATCAAATTTTTCTCTATTCAGATGGTTAACCCTCCTTTTGTCTCAAGAATTTCCCTTACCCGATGTCATGAGAATATGGGATTCTCTTTTCGCAGATGAAAATAGATTCAGTTTTCTGATACATATTTGTTGCGCCATGATTTTGTGAGTATATACTTGAAATTATTACAAGGTGAACGTTAAATTTCATCGATCAACGTAAAAAAATATAATTTCAGATTACTCAGAGATCAGCTTTTAGCCGGAGATTTTGCGACTAACGTGAAACTATTACAGGTATCAATCTTTTTGTCATATCATCATTGATATTACGTGCATACGGTATCATCATTATTCATTCTTCCAATAGAATTTCCCTTCAATGGATATACAAATTGTTCTTTCGAAAGCAGCCGCTTTAGCGGGCAAAAGCATGAATTCTTCTTAAAATATTGAAACGAATTATGCATTTGTAAAGGATGGAAGAGTGCACGTGATTCATCACAATCGAACATGATATCAAACATTTTCATCAAACCATTCATCGTCGATGTTCCGTCTTCCATCATAGTTTTTCGCGTCATCGATTACCTCATGCGTAAGTTTCTTTTTAGTGCTGATTTATGCTTTAAATTCGAACAAATTCTCTATAATTTCTAAGATTTATTTCTTCAAAATTCCGCGTGAGTTGTTAAAACTACGTTGAGCAATTTCGTTATATAATAATATTTTCTCTGCCAATTTGCTGTGTTATAAGATTTACCATGATTTTGATAACAAGAATCTTTCACTAATTTTAATATTTACAGTATTTTATAATTGAAAGATGGTTAGAGACATATTGGGAAAGAGTGATAAATGAAGTAAGATAAATGCAGATGAATAGAGATATAATTAGGAAAATATTGTATTCCACCTTAGTGTGGTTATTCATGTTTTTCCTCCAATGTATAATTTTGAATTTGATTGCAAATTACGTGATGTGACAACAATGATTCGAGCACCATCATCGACGTATACATATTCATGTAAAAGAATTGTATTCCGAGACTGAGGACAATTTTTGTAATGATGTTCCCTCTCCAGTGCTTTCCAACTTTACAAATCAAAGTAAGAGATGATCTTTCATAATGAAATAAAACAATAATCGAATAAGATAGAACGTAGATGAATAAATAAATGAATTTTTGAATGAGAAAGCTGTTGAGTGTGACTCAAGGTTTATGAAATGATCAAACAAATTATATACGAGTCTTTATATTCCCTGTCTGATGTCATGTTTTATACAATTAGACAGAAGATAGATTAATTTGTATGCGCAATAAGTACACCCCTAAGGATCTTTAACTAAAATGTTATATTTTTCAATCTTATTTTTCTAATGATCTGCGTTATTGGTTCTATGTTTATAAAATAAAAGATGTTATATTTACATCAAAATTACAGTCGATTCTATTATTCAGAATTTTTATTTCAACAATAGAATTGTATGATAGATATGTTCTTTACTACCAAGCACAAAGGCAAATACTACGTGCTGGATTTAATATTGAATTAATCAATCGAATTTACGTTTGCGAAGAGAGTGAAGCAAAATTCTGGATTTCGTTTCATCTCATCTCTCTTGAATATTATGATTGGTCTCGTCGGCGAATAGAATACAAATTAGGATATATTTGAAAGGTGGTGGTTCGTGGTGGAAACTATACATATGTGCCTATGTAAATAATATAGAAAAGATTTCGTGCAGCATACCAACGTTATTTACAAATCAAATAAAATTGATGAGTTTGAATAATGTATTAGATATTATACTTTTAGATCCTTATTATATTATTAAGAGAATTAAAGCTTATTTTCGATGTGCAGCAACAATATTCATGCGGATAATGCGTGAAAACAAGTATGAAGGATTATTCATGCTTGAGAACAATCGCACGGATATCCAGGGAATGAAATTTGAAGCAGGAAAATGGGTAATAGTTGACTCGACGATTTGATATTCACAGTCTGGTGTAAACACCCACGTGTTCTACCAAAGGACAAAGGGGGCGAAAGAGGGTGAAAGAGGTGAAAGGACGTTGGAAGTCCACACTCCGTGGAGTTGCAACAACTTTCGCGATGATCGTTGATTTATGGAGCATTGTGTCTTTAAAACTTCAAGTTATGTTATATATGGTTACTCGGGTGTCTAACCTGCACAATGCGTTTCATGGTACATTCTGATTCTTTTTACCGCGCCATCCCCGTTGTTACCGTTGTTGGCACAACATTACAACGTTTTAGCCAATGCTCCTCTCGAGATATGTGTATAGATAAATACACAGAGACACCCAAATCCTTATATACGTTTATCGTTCTTTGAACCAAACACGTTTACGTTGCTGAGAGACGAGCGTTACGAATCCAATTATACATGCGCGCATCCGTTAGAAATGATTTTACATTTCCAACTGTCCCTTTAATCATTTCATATTTGGTTAATGTATTGTTCTTCTTTTCTTTCGCGTGATTTTGAATGAAAAAGTTATTTCCCTATTTTTGTAGTGTTACAATGTTATATGCTATCGTGTAAATGTATATCAACGAAAATATTCATAGAGATTCAACAATATATCCTAATTGCAAGCGAGTTTAATCATTTATTAACGTTAAATACCTCGTGTGCATAACGATGAATAAACTGAGAAAAAAAGAAATGAGAGAGGATCAATTTCGATGGACGGTAAATTATTTTCTCAATGTGTATAACTGATGTGTGGCAATCAGTATATGTACTCTTTTTTAACACATCAATCATTTGGAGAACCTCAGCTGCCGCGATATGATTAGCGGTATTTCTTTTCTCCAGTGTATAGAGCGTGGATTTAACAAAGAAACCCGTATCGCGTTCGGATGTTAGTTGCTAGGGGTTAGATTCTATGTGCTCAATGGAGAAAAAAAAAAATTTAGAAAAAGCACTATTTGCAGTGATCCGAAAATAGGCATAAAAATCGCGTAAGGTTCCGAAAAGAGGTACATGTTATACGTGCAATCGGTGTGGGCGGACTTTTATAGCGGTTGATTACTTGATTTATAATCTCAGTCGAGGCCCGTGGCTTCTTCTTATTCCCTCTCTTGCGGTCACGCCGCTGCCGGCTATAATCTTTATCGGCATATATGAGCGTGTACAAAGCCATACCTGGGAGGAATTTTCGTACGTGAATATATAGATTAGGTATACGGATATCCAGTTCTCCAGGGTAATCAAAGTTTTTGATTAAGGGCGCGCGTTCTGTTTCTTTTTCAGCTATTACAGGTATTCACGAATCAACAGCGACTCAATGATCAAGGACAAAAAACTAGACGATGCGACATTGAGTGATATAGAAGCGCCTTATCGTAAACACGCCCTCGTCGTTAAAAAAAAAAAAATAACGGAATCATTTCAGAGAAATACACTTTGATTCTTCCAAGTTCCCTTTTTATGCGTGGAATATGAATTATTGGATGAATAGTGAAGAAATGCTGCAAATCTTTACGGGGATCTCGTTTTTCATTGAGGGGAGGTTCTCATCTAGTTAAGGGGATTCATTGCTCCCTGCAAAAGTTACTAGATGCCAAATTTCTCCCCCCAGTTTTCTCAGAAACGAACACATAAAATGGAAAATAATGAGTAGCTGCATTTTTTTCAATAGCCTAAGAAGATGCACCTGCTAATTAAAATTGATTCTATTTATTGATTGCTGAGAAAACTTGTGACGAATCGCCTTAATTGAGTCTTCAACAACATGAAAAAATATTTTTCAGTAAAAAATAATGCCATGGGAATTGTTGATACGTGTTGAAATATAACCACCTGAAAAAAAACAGTGATCAATCGGGCGCCACTAAACAAATAGCACTTACAAAAATTATCAGAAATCAAATATCCAATAATTTTCATGGAATATATTGTATTTGTTGAAGGTTGTATCAATAAAACCAATGAGAAGTCCAAAATTCAAAAAATGACAGACATGCGAACTTTTGGTAGCGTTTTTTCACCTTTTTTCCGCTCTTTAAAGTGCTATAAAAAGAAGAAAAAAGGCAAATGTCATCTCCATTTAGGTTCATCCTTCAATAAATTCAATCAGCTTCAAAATAAAAAAACAAAAAGAGCGATGCGTTCAGTAGTTTTTGAGATATCGTGGAGCCAAACTTGAAAAACATGGTTTCGAGAAAAACGCCTTTAAAGTTTCGGGATACGAATCCTTTAACTTGAGAAACTTTTTTTCGTGTACTTTAAGACCTATTTAATGAGTTCCAAATAACTCGAGTTCTCAATTTACTTCCTTCTTAACCCTTCAAGTACACACAGGTGCGAATTCGCACCATTTTCATACTTTTCGTTTTTCGTCAAAAATTCATTTTATTCTCGTGTTTTTTTCACTAATCAAATGAAATATTCGTGGTTTAACTCCCATACTACATTGATCTACACAGTTTTTCCTTCAAATTGAAAGAAAGGAAGGTCAAATTGGTCGAATAAGAGCCGAGTTATTAATCGGTAAATTTGCGTAATGCGAATTTTCACCTGTGTGCACTTCAAAGGTGTGAAAGGATGTGTGTACTTGAAGGGTTAAGAAAAAAAAATCGAGAAAATCACCGTATTTTGGAATTTGTTTGATAAGAACCTCCCCTTAAACTTGTGTATATTTTCTTAATGATTTACAAGTTAAATATCTATGAAATTGAATCTTTGCACGATATGGAAGAGAAAATCTAGATACTCGCCGCTAACAGGGTTCGTATACACCTGCAGGGAATATCGAGTACTTTTTAAAAACTTTAACTTTAAAGGAACTCCAGTTTGTGATAAAACATTCAAAAATATTGTCTTGTACAGCAATTTTTTTAATACATCTAAAACTGCTGAATAAGGTGATATTTCGGTTCCATTCAAGTATTTTCGAATGTTTTGTCACAAATAAAATGGCTAGAGTCTCAACGCGGTAAATTTCCTGAAAAACTTTTTAATACTTTCAAAATATTGCTCCCATAGAAATCTTGTACACAGCAATAGTTTCAGATTATTGAAAGATAGCCGAGAAATTTTACTACACCACTTCCATTATTTACTTACAAAATACTATTTAAATTCGTAAAAACTAGGTTTTAAAAGATTCCGTGAGCCATGAAGAATTGTTGAAAACTCATTTTATACAAATTTATTCAGTGGTTTTCAAACTAACCTGTACAAAATAGTAATTGGAAAAATACCCTGGTACCTTTTTACCATTGAAATGAATACGGTATTAATTATCCACAATTTCAAAAGGTTTAAAGATCTGTTAAAATTTACGGAGTTTTAAATTTCATAATGGATGAACTTTGTAAAAAAGTTTTTAAATGTTTCATTGAATTTTGAAAATTGGATAGAAAAATGGAATAAAGGAAGGATAAATTCATTCCACGTTTTTTTTTTTATAAAAAGATGATTGTGGTCAGAATTAGAACTACATTTACCGTTCAGTTTAATACTTTTTCAATCATCAACGTTAGTTTAATTTTATGAACTTGGAACAGAACTAAAACTTCACCGATCAAAATGATTGTGAAATTTCAAACAGAAAAAAGTTGGAAAATTATTTAAATTGTGCAAAGATAATCCGTATTTAAAAATATGTAAAATTTAAATTTTATTCGATTGGATTCAAACAGATTTTTCTATAAAAGATTATAATTCCTTCCTTATAAAATTGTAACAAATACTGCTCATAAAATATTCACATTCCAATATTTTGCCATAAAATTACAATTATAAAAATATGTAAATTCATATTATGGTATATTATTATGCTGTCAGTATAAAAAAAAAGTGTACCTGCGCAACATCCAGAATTGATTGAGTTTAAAAATGTTACTCACTGTTCGGAGTTAGAAGTTCCACGATTCCAATGAGATTCGTTGAAAGCTCAACAAGCTGCCTGTATGATTTCACTAGGAACCTACAATTTCTATTTTATATTGAAAACTGTAGTTAATTTTGGTTTGAGAATAACATCTCCTTTGCCGTTGTTCCCAAATTTGCATTTCTGTAAAGAAATTTCCTTTATGTTGTCAAGTAAATCTACACCTCCACACTTGTTTTCTTTTCCGTTCAAATATTTCTCAGTTTCCATACGAATGGCGGATTCTTTGAAGTTCGTCAGAGAACTGTTGTTTATGGATAGACTAGTGTTGTCGTAAAGCTGAAAAAATATAATTATAAAATTTAGTAATATTAATTTGAATGAAAAATAAGTGGTTTTTATTTGCTTTGTATAAAAATAAAAACATACCTGTACACCTTCTGTACATTCCTTGAAACTGCAATCATTGATAGTGACTTCGCCGGTTGCATAAATTACAATAGCTGTGCCTAATCTTTCAAAAATTGTACTTTCAACTCGAAGTTTGGCCCCGGATAAAACTACAATTCCTAGTTTGACGATTGTTTGATTGGAGGCAAATATGTGACAATTTTTTAGATGCACCGATCCTTTTCTAACAATCACACCAATTTGAAGTTGACCTAAATTTATGGCAATGTTTTCCAAGGAAACCTGAAAAATTATATACATTGTTGTTAAAATATGATTATAATGTAAATTTTATAACTTTTCCACACAGTACAGGGACATTTGTAAGATATTTAAAAAATATAGAAATGTTTCAAAGAGGCCTCAAAATTTCTTCAGGACGTTGATAAAAATATAATCTATTACAAATAAAGAAAATTGATTACAAGATTGAGGTTTCCCACGTTTTTCTCAATCTAATACAAATGATGAACCAATCGTTTTATTTGCCAATGCACGGTTGCTTTGTTAGTTTAGTATTTAAACAACATGAGAAAACAGTGCGTTAGCAGAATAAACGATTGGTTTATCACACCTTACAGTTCATTTTACTCTACATTTTTCAAATATATTAGGGACAATATTTCTCCTGTGGCGAGTTGATTCCTATTAAAAAAAAATATATTCAAACCTTTTCACCAGAAAAATCCAGCAATGATGGTCCACTTTCAATCTCCTTTGGTAGAAGAACAGTATTAATGGTATTATGAATTCCTTTGATTGTACCTCCATCTTTCAAATTTCCAGCATCTCTAATCCAATGCTCTCCTTCTCCAATAAAAACGATATTGCCGGGACGAGAAATTTCGAGAGCTTCTTGTAAAGATGCAGAAGTTCTGTGAAAAAAAATAGAAACAATTAATATAAGTACTTGTACTCAATGATTAAAAAGAATAATCTTGCTATAACAAATACCTTAAAAATAAATCACTGATCGAGAAGCTCTGTATTTGATTGAGTGTTTTTTGCATTTGTTCTAGGGAGCCACCCAACCAAACGAAATATCCAACCGTTTTATTTTCGTTTTCACAAATTTTCAGTTTATCAAAATTTTTGGACGAATTTTTATTTCTGACAAGCATGTCTCTCATCGTGGGATTCTCAAGAACTTCCATTTCAGTTTTGATTTGTTGCATCCTAAGATGTAATTTCATCAATTGACAAGTTTTTCCTTCGTCCATCAATTCGGTGGTGTCTTCTTCGTCGCAAATCATTGACTCCAATTTAGTAATATTCTCTTGTATTTCCCTTCCTTCGCGAATTAAAGTTCTAATCACTTCGCAAGTGTCCTCGGAAATCACCCCTCTCTTCATATCGAAGAACAGTCTTATTCTAGGTTCCAAATGTAAGGATACCCAATCCATGTTATCGTCGTCATCTAAATCCCACGGCATCCAAATGTAATTGAAAAAAAATCTCAATTGATCTATACAGTTCGCAGTGGTTTCAATATCGAGGGCAGTGTTCTCTTGATCTTTAGTAGGATACAGTTCTGTCAATGAAACGTCGTACTTTTCGGGTAAATGAATTTCATCTTGAACAGCAATGATTTTAACCAAAGCGGATAGGTCTGTGAAATCCACTTGTTCTACTTCTACTACGACTACAGTGGGATAATGGATTTCAAAATCCTGACACGCCAATCGTGGGATTTTCCACAGTGCTTGCCAACCGACAGGCTCGATTACAAGTTCTATGTGATATGACCATTCCGATCGAATTTGGGAAGCTGGTATTTTTACCCCTCTGGTCGATAATATTTCTGTTAATTCTACTAATCGCTCTTGGAGACTTTTGTCAAATGTGTAAATCTCCATTTTATCTTCCAATCTGCAAGAAATATTATCCGATGAAATACATTTGTATAATATATTCTAATAATTAACCTAAAATTATTGAAAAATATTTTGAATATTTGTCATTTGGAGAATCTAAAGAATTGTAAAACTGAAGGTACATTTATAATACGGATGATTGAAAATTTATGCATAACTCATAATTAAGATACAATATAAATACGTGTAGGAAGGAATTGTGTATTATAACCGAATTTTCAAACAATTTACTATAAAAATACAATTTAGATATTTAATTTAATGATTCATTGATGGAATAAGAAAACTTAATATTTGTTCAGAAGAAAATAATTTGGCAAAATAGTTGTTTATATCATCATATTCATATAACTCACCTTTTCTGTATAAAACCACAAGATTCAAAGCATGAATTTCAATATTCAAATAATTCTATTCATAAAAAAATGAAAAAATTCTATCAAAAATCACTGGTTTAGAGTTTGGCGTGGTTTGCACATTCGTCTTCTTCGACGTCTCCAATATTTTGAAATTCGATTCAATCAACTGTTTCTCAATTGTTTGGAACAGGAATTGGTGTATCCTCATTGGCCTTGCTTGTGATTGGTGAAAAGTTCAAAAATGTCCGTCTTGATTTCGTTTGAAACGTTACGGATTAAAAACAATCTAAGCTTTTATAATGAACATTTTTCCAACTAAATTCAATTGAATTATCATGAAAAATTTAAGTACAGAGAATTTCATATGAAAAAATATTTTTAATATGTATAATTATTTTTTATTAGAACATGTACGGAGAAAATCGTCTGCTATGAGCGGGAAATATAATTTATGATCAGTCAACATCACGCCACCTAGTGTACGAATATCTGAAATATGAAGACTCTTTATGTGAATGGATTTCAGTATACCGGGTGTTTCAGAATTCACAGAGATTCAGAGGAGTTCAGGAAAATTCAGAGAGAAGAAAATTGATTGAAACTCTTAAAAACAAAAATTTTAGAGGAACCTGTATGGAAATATTTTGCTGAAGAATTTATGAAATTCTTTGTAAAATCTCTGAGAAACTCTGATTCAGACAGTTTGTTCAGACTCTGATACAGAGTCAGAACAATCGTCTGCCAGATTTACGGCTGCTAGTTTCAACTCAAGAGTTACGGGAAAAGTTCTAAACATTATTCGCTTTTGATAACTTTTACCCAGATAATACACAAAGAATTCTTTTTCAAAAACAAGAGTAGAATTCTTCAAGAACTCTTTTCGAACTAATGAATTCATAAAGAGCTCTGAAAGAGTTCAATGTTTGGGACATTAATGAATTCCTTGAGAGTACTAAAACAATACTTTCAGCATTCTCACAGAACTCGTTAATGTCCCAAACATAGAACTCCTTCAGAGCTCTTTATGAATTTGTGAGTTCGAAAAGAGCTCTTGAAGAATTCTGTTCTTGTTTTTGAAAAAGAATTCTCCGTGTGTTATCAGGGTACTTACCTGTCCAGGAAAACAGGGATTCATCCCCTGGTAAAAAAAATCTCTCTGAATCTCTCTGAATCTCTCTGAAATCTCTCTGAATCTCTCTATATTTTGGGACATATCTCAGAGAGATTCAGAGTAACTTCAGAGTAATTCAGAGTAATTCAGAGGAAATTAGAGACTTTTCCGATAGTGATACGTCCTGAAACTCTTCAACTTTGCCTGAATCTCTCTGAAATTTTCTGATGGAATTTGCAAATTTTCCGGAATCTTTCTGAATGTATTTGATTTTTCTTAGGATTTCATTCATCAAGGAGTCAAAGCTTTCTCTGAATTTGAGTGGATCTCCCTAAATTTTTCTGGATCTCTCCGCATCTCTCTGAATTCCTCTGAATCTCCCGGAATTTGATGTATTTCGATTTCAAAGCTTCCTCTGAATTTTCCTGAATTTCTCTAAATCTCCCGGAAGTTAATGTATTCAAATCTCAAAGCTTCCTCTGAATTTTCCTGAATTTCTCTAAATCTCCCGGAAGTTAATGTATTCAAATCTCAAAGCTTCCTCTGAATTTTCCTGAATTTTTCTGAATCTTCCTGAATTCCTCTAAATCTCCCAGAATTTAATATATTCAAATTTTAAAGCTTCCACTGAATTCCTCTGAATTTCTCTGAATCTCTCTGAATTTCTCTAAATCTCCCAGAATTTGATGTATTCAGATTTCGAAGCTTCCTCTGAATTGTCCTGAATTTCTCTGAATCTCTCTAAATTCCTCTGAATATTTTTGAAAAGTTCCATACAAAATTTTTCTTAATTCATGTGTCTCTGAAAGTCTCTGACACCTCCTGAATGCTCGTGAAATGCAGGACCAAGAATTTCACTAAATTCATTCCTCTCTGAATTTTCCTGAATTACTCTGAATCCCTCTGAATGATCCTGAATATCTCTGAATCCTAATGAAAAATTCAAAGCTCAAGTTTTCTCAACTCATTAGTCCCTGAAATCCTCTGAATCGCGCTGAATTTCTCTGATTCTTTCTAAATCTCTCTGAATCTCTTTGAATCTCTCTGAAACGTGGAATTTTCAGAGAGATTCAGGGAGATTTTTTTACCAGGGTCACATTCTTGTTCAGAGTTTTGTCAGAGATGAATTCATAATCATCGATCTGGAATTTCGATGAAGAACTGGGAAAAAGATCCGAGAAAATGCTGACGCCCAGACAGCAAAAGTAACCCGTTTGAATTCTTGAAGACTCCTTAATGAGTTCTTAGAACAGTCCCCGTTATGTCAGTGAAAATGAATTCCATATGAATTCAATGAATTCAAAAAGAATACATGTTGAATGCCTGGAGCTTTCTTCATGAACTCACAACATGAATTCTTTCTGAACAGTAAGTTGTTCATCAAGAATTCAATTTGAATCCAAAGTATTCATAATGAATTCATGTTTACTGTCATAACGGGAGCTCTTCGTGGGGACTCTTTTGCTGTATGGGCAATTACTCATATTTCATGATTTTTTCATAGCTCTCGGAGAAAACCCGAGCTTTTGTCATACTTTTTCAGAGTTTTATCAGGAATAAATTCATAATCATCTATCTGAAATTTTAATGAATAATCTCTGATAAACCCCGAAAAAACTCTGACACACTCTGCGAAAACTCTGAGAATAATGTCGCAAAAATATTAAACTTTCCGTTGAAATCTCAGTTTCTCAGACTTTATCAGACTTTTTCAGCAATTTTACAGCGAAATATTTTCGTACGGAAATTCAGAGAGTTTCAGAGAAATTTGGAGGGATTCAGAGGAATTCAGGAACATTCGGAGAAAAGTGAGTTGGAAAAAAAATTCTAGTCCAAATCTGCTTAAAAATCTGGCCCGAAGGGAACATGAAGCTCCGACAAATGTTCAGAATAGATCATGATAGATCAGACTGAAGCTCTGTTGGAGCTCAAGTTTAGATTCGTAAACGTTCGACGAAGGTCCGATGAACGTTGAAATGTCCACTTGAGAATAGTTTGAATGAACGTTCATAAAACGTTCATCGAACGTTTGCTAAAGGTTCGTTCGAGTTGCAATTTTTCGATCAAAGTTTTTTTCAAAGTATATTTTTCCACGAAAAAATGAAAGATTGAGGCATTTCTAACTATAATTGTAATTCCGTCTGAAACATAAAAAACTGAAGGTTGAATGAATCTTCGTAGAATCTTTAATAAACGTTCTATGAACCTTCATTCAAGCTATTTTCAAGCGGACATTTCAACGTTCATCGGACCTTCGTCGAACGTTTCCGAATCTAAACTTGAGCTCCAACGGAGCTTCAGTCTGATCTATCATGATCTATTCTGAACGTTCGTCGGAGCTTCATGTTCCCTTCGGGGATGGAACCCGAATGGAATCCGGATAGACGGCGGTTTTTGAGTCCGGGTCTCACGAAATGGAGTTCCCTGTTGAAAAATTCCCATATATTCCAATAGATTCCCGTAGATCCTATGACAAAACGACATGGTTTTCCAAAGGGAATTATTTCCCTTTGATATTCATGAGGTTTCACCAATTGTACCAATAAACACCAATAGAATATTGACTTCCACATGAAATCCAATAGAAACCCATAGCGACTGCCCATAGAGCACCGGGAGGTTTCCTGAACGTTCAGAAGACGTGCTTGATCTCATAGAGAACGTGCAAATACCCGAAGAGAACATGAAGCTTCAGCGAACGTTCAGATTAGATCTGTATAGATCGGATCGAAGGTCCATGAAAGCTAACTTTTAGATTCACAAACATTTGACAAAGGTTCTACGGACGTTGAAATGTCCGCCTCGAAATACGTCCAGGAAACATAGATGGAACGTTCGCTGAAGGTTCATCGAAGGTTTGAAGAAGCTTCACAAAAATATCTATACTTAGATTAATTTATAATAATTTATGTTTATTAATTCATTTATTTTTCATATAAATTGATCAAAATTAATATAAGTATAGATATTTTTGTGAAGCTTCGTCAAACCTTCGATGAACCTCCAGCGAACGTTCCATCTATGTTTCGAAGCGGACATTTCAACGTCCGTAGAACCTTTGTCAAACGTTTGTGAATCTAAAAGTTAGCTCTAGGAACCTTCAGCCCGATCTATACACATCTGATCTGAACGTTCGCTGAAGCTTCATGTTCTCTTAGCTTCATGTTCTCTTCGGGTAACGTCTCAGGATGTTCTAAAAACGTCGCATGTATGCCCCAGGGACACGCAAATGTCTCGGTTAGTTCTATCTATTTCCCCGTGTGACTTTGTGGTTTTTCAAGGTTAGTTTTCATGAAAGTACGTTTAGAAGACATGATGAGAACGTCTGGTAGTAGTTCAAAAGAACGTGCTTAGAACGTATTCAAGGATATCAAATGGGAAGGTACTCTAAATGTTTGTAAAACTTGCTTCAGCGGGACCAAAACACGCAAAACCAAGAGCACGTTTTCAAAACGTTCAAAGAACTTTCTGTGCTGTCTGGGCCAGACAGCATTGAATGTCCTGTGGACGTTTTAGAAACATAACCTTAGTTTTGCGCGCTTCGTCTCCGTGGAGTAGGTTTAAATACGTTCAGAGAACGTTCATTTTTGATGCACCTGAATACGTCCCCAGTACTTCTTTTTCATCTACCACGGGACGTTCTCGTTACGTTTCCCAAACGTACTTTCATGAAAACTAACCTATACAAACATACGCGTAGTATCGCAGAACGTCATTGACATCTTCATTGAACACGTCCCCAGAACGTCGCATAGTGGACATAAATTGAACATCACAGAACATTTGGATGTCCCTGGGACGTACATGCGACGTTTTTAGAACGTCCTGGGATTTTATTTGGACGTTTTCTGTGAGAGCCAGTACGTTTTATGAACGTTCAGAAAACCTCCCGATGCTATCTGGGCAGGAAGAAGCACTAATTAGGGAGATATTGAGGTACCCGGTTTGACCCACCTACCCGGTTTTATCCGACCTTCCCCTATTTATATCAAAACTGGCGTTGAAAAAAATTTATCCGATTCAATAGTGTAACTTTTAACAGATGGATGTTGCTAAAACGAAATATGTTATATTGTTGTTACATTGTAGCAACTTTTGATGAGTGTGAAATTACAAGTTAACAGTCCATTGTATGCAACAAACAGGTGATATTGCGTGTGATCTTAAGTGACATTGTAGTTATGATGCGATAACAAAACTGTGTTTGGCGGGCATTATGAATAGTGAAGGTAACTGTGGGTTGTATCGACCCCGTTGGTTATATCGGCCACTATTTTCATGTATTTTTCTTGAATACTACGAACTTCACATAACGAACTACACAACGCAGGATAACTCTTCGATGTTTCAAGAACATAAAAGTGAAGGCTATAAATGGCTGGTATTCCTGCTTAAATGGAAAATTGTTTTTGTCAAGAAGGTGACTTGCGTCCCTAAACATAAAAATTTGTCAACGCAAGCGATCTTAATCTCGAAGACTGGAAAGTAAGTACGTTTGAATAAGATATTATGATCGCTTTTGGCAATTTTTCAAATCAACATACGATGAAATATTTACAAACCCGTTGAGTGTATCAGCCAGGTGTTCATTTACATTTTCAACTTTAAAACGTATGTTTTTTTGGCAATTAATCAAAATCAAAACGGATAATAAAACATGTATGTTTTGAAGGAAATGGGATCTGAAAGATGACAATATTCTATGGACGCGATTTGAAAAAAGCTATTGCTGCTGTACAAAATGGATTATCCATGCGACAAGCAAGCAAATCATTCAATGTTCTACGTTCGACCCTAGAAGATAAGAAATTTTAGTGAAATTGATTGATTTTATTATGATTAAAAAAATTGAAATGCTAATGAAAAATGGAAATAGACAGTCAAATAATTCATCCTGCATCAATGAATTTCATTATATTCCAATAAGAAATGTATTTATCAATTGCCGGCTGAAAACCCTTATCTCATGGTGGCTGGAATGATCAGCAACCAGCCGATTTGCATCATCAAAGAACCTTTTATTTTGGTTACACGGAAAAAAATAAATTTTCGAAAATTACTACATTTCTACAAAATTGGCAGGATATAAGAAAATATCACTGTTATTAATAGACAGTGTAGTAAAAACGAATGATTAACAAAATATTCTTTAGTACGAGCGTGCAAACTTCTGCATGATAAATTACACATTTTTACTACACTTCTATGTCCATAACAATGATATTTTCTCTTATCCTGCCAATTCAGTAGGAATGTAGTAGTAATTTGTAAAACTTTATTCAAGAATTCACACTATATTATATTAAATGATCGAAATATTCAACTGAGTATTCAAAATTCTTGATGAACGAGGAAGTGTCCTCAACGTGAGACCAGCGCTATAATTTTTACGGGACAAACTAAAAAAAAAATGCACGCAGTAATTCAAAATATCCCTCTGTACAGCACTTCTTCAGCAGTTCAAGAAATGCTGTACAGAGAGATATTTTGAATTAATGTACGTATTTTTATGTAGTTCGTTCCGAAAAAATTTTAAAAAGCCCAGCCGCTGGTATCCCCTCGAGTGGCCGATACAACCCACAGTTACCTCAAATTCGTTAATGATTGTTTCTCAGAAAAAATTAATTCATGGGGATTTGGATCAACCAATTCGGACCGCATCAAGTAACTTGTTCAGAATCTCTATCAGAAACGTAAAGATAAACTTATCAGGTTCGGATCAAGTGCCCGAGTTTGGCCTGGATAAAATCAAGCGTTGCACATTACATCCGGGCCCAATCCTATTACTTATGTATCCATACCGGATCTGCCTTAGGGCAAATCGGATCGGTACCGGATTCACACTTCTGCTCGAGCACGTGAAGTTACAAAACTTCAAAACTACATTAATATAAATGGTTTCATAATTTCTCTTATGAAACTTCTGATGAATTTTGTTCGCACCAACGCACACACGCGTACGCGCAACGCGAGAATACATCAATATCACATTTGTTTGAAACCCAAAAAAAATATATGCAACTCTCGCGAGCGAATAGCAGCATACCTTCTTCTTGGCACTCGAGAACTCGCGAGGTTGTTTAAGGGAACAAGGTAAGACTATGAAATTGACGAATGTGCTAAGATCACCGGAGGGTGACTGGCAGATTGTTCACCAGCATTCTCAGCGGTGGTCCACAGCTCGGCGTGGATCGGATTGATGGATTCTGGCTTCGAAGCAATGCTCGGGCACGCCTTTCGAAAAGTGATAGATTTGTACCTATATCCTAATACGGCAGTCCGCTGTTCGAAATAGTGAGAAAGATGCTCAATCAATTGAATTAAATACGGATGTTGAGAGTTAACGAGGACTCTTGATTTCTTTATGCTGTTTATCCAAAATCAATAGCATACTTTTGTCAGAGGATCCAGTAGAAATTTTACATAATTTTTTAGAGAATGTGACCTGGCGGAAAAAATTTCTCATCATTTATCCTACGATATCATGTTTTACTGTTTTATGAGAAGTATTTTATAAGTTAGAATAATGTTTCTCATAAATTTTTATAAGATCTTATAATTTCTCTGGAAATTTTCTCATGAAAAATTACACAGGCCTGCGAAATTTGACTTTTTTTTTCCCCCTCAAACAATAATATCTTTTTCCGAAGCATTTTGATCCGCTGAATCCGAATCTGGCTGCAGAATTGCTCTATCACGTCAGGTTTTTGAGATATTTCGACCTAAAAATGTGAAAAACACTGTTTTTCGACATATTTGGGGTTACGTAAAGTCGAAGGGTAATTTTTTTTCTCAAAACCAATACATGCACCTCAAAGTATAAGTCCTCCTCTTCCAAATGCCGTTGAGTTTGCTCAGATACCTTTTTTTTTCATTGAGATACGACAGTTTGAAAATTGTGTCTCCACCTATTTATTGAGTACATGAGCGCACAAATTTAAAATTGTCGTATCTCAATGAAAAAAAAAGATATTTCAGCAAACTCAACGGCATTTGGAAGAGGATGACTGATACTTTAAGGTGCATCTATTGGTTTTGTGAAAAAAATTACCTTTCGACTTTACGGAACCTCAAATATGCCAAAAAACAGTGTTTTCCACATTTTTAGGTCGGAATATCCCAAATACCTGACGTGATATAGCAATTCTGGAGCCATATGCGGATTCAGCGCACCAAAATGCTTCAGAAAAATGTTGAATGAATGAAGGGGATTGACTTTGGATTGTATTCTACATGAAACACCTTGAGTAGGCCAGGCGCATCACAACCATACGCTAAATTTTTTTCTTGAGCGAAATACGGTAGAAAATGCTTATAGCATATCACATAAATATATATTTATGCAATATGCTACACTATTATAATCGGACGCCTACAAAATTCTCGCGCCGGGCGGTAATATCCTTCGAGCCAGCACTGCTGAGATCGTAGATTGTTTGTTGCTATGTTCAGACATTATTCTACTAATTCACTCGGAATGTACTGATTGTTGTTCTAATTTTTTCCTCCGTGTACAAGTATCGAGTGTCCAGTAATTGTTGTGAATTTCGTGTATTTAAAAAAAAGTTTCACAAATGGCTTCTCGAAAAGGTATCAATGCTCCAGATAACTTCTGCTACATATGTGGAAATTATGTAATAAAGAGACAGCAACAAATAATTTCTAAATGTATTGAAGAACTATACGATAGCTATTTCAAAATCAACATAAAAAACCAAGACAAACAATGGTCGCCTCATAAAGTGTGTTCGACATGTGTACGTGAACTTCGGAAATGGTCAAGAGGAGAAAAACATTGTTTTAGTTTACAGACTCCAATGATTTGGATGGAACCGCAAAATCATATCAACGATTGTTACTTCTGCTGTTCAAACATAAAAGGATTTAATTCTAAAAATAAAGCAGCGATAAGTTATCCTGATATTCGTTCTGTGATTTTACCTACGTATAAAGATCCTGATAGCAAAGAGTTATGCCATCCTGCCCAACCATTTTCATCTGATCCTAGTTTATTTCAAGAGGCTATAATGAATACTTCAGATCCTGACGATGAATATTACGAGTGCAACGAAACACCACCACTGTTTTCTCAAAGTGAATTGAATGATTTGACAAGAGATCTTAATCTTCCGAAAGATGCTGCGGAATTACTCGGTTCCAGATTGAAAGAAAAAAACATGCTGGATCGTACAACGAACTTTCATTGGTATAGAAATAGAGAGAAGGATTTTCTACCGTATTTTGCTCAAGAAAAAAATTTAGTGTATTGTTGTGATGTGCCTGGCCTACTGAAAATGTTTGATGTAGAATACAATCCAAATGATTGGAGACTTTTATAGATTCTTCGAAACGGAGCCTCAAAGTAGTATTGTTACATAATGGTAATAAATTTGCTTCTTTGCCTATTGGACATTCTACTCATTTGAAAGAATGTTATGAAAATTTGGATTTCGTCCTCAAAAAAATAAATTACTCCAATCATAACTGGACTATATGTGGTGATCTCAAAATATTAACTATGTTGCTTGGTCAACAAGGAGGGTATACAAAATACCCTGTTTTCTATGTGAATGGGATAGTAGGAATAGAGCACGACATTGGATCCAGAAAGATTGGCCACAGAGAGCATCATTGAACCCTAGAAGTAAAAATGTTGTACACGAAACACTAGTTGACCGCTCCAAAATTCTGCTACCTCCGCTTCATATCAAATTAGGCATTATGAAGCAATTCGTAAAGGCATTGCCTAAAGATGGTCTTTGTTTCAAATATTTATGTGATAAATTCAAGCATTTATCGGATGCGAAGATAAAAGAAGGCGTTTTTGTTGGTCCAGACATAAGGAAATTGATGCAAGATCCTGACTTTGAAAAAACTATGAATAAAACCGAGAAGCTCGCTTGGAAGTCATTTAAGGAAGTCGTACAACATTTTTTAGGGAACAGAAAAAGCCCTGATTATGAAAATATAGTCAACAGCATGCTTAACAATTTCAAAACCCTGGGTTGTAATATGAGTATAAAACTCCATTATTTGCATTCCCATATTGACTTGTTCCCCGAGAATCTTGGTGCTGTCAGTGAAGAGCAAGGGGAGAGATTTCATCAAGACCTTAAGGTTATGGAGACCAGATATCAAGGAAGGTGGGACGTTAGAATGATGGCTGACTATTGCTGGATGTTAGAGAGAGATGAACCGAATCATGAGTACAACAGAAAGAGATCAAACAGAAGTTTTGAAGAAACTAGAAAAAGATATCATAAGTCCTTTTGATTTATCTAGTATCTTAGGTCTTGTTTGAAACCAGTGCAGCCCCATGTCTGAATTTTATATAAAACGTATATATTTTTCGTTCATACAAATTGTTTAAAAAACTGTAAATATTCATATCTCACATAAAAATGAATCCCGATGTGCTGTAAAAAAACTGGCGTTATATTTTAGTTCCACAATCTGAATACCTGGAAAGGAACCATTATTGTTCGAAGGGAAAATAAAACTTATATTCCGCAGGTCTGTGAATTATCTACCCTTTGGTGAACCCATTTTTTTGAAGGGAAATTTTCCTTGAATATGTGAACATATAAGTTTTTGGGTCGCTGAATAAGAATATCATATTAGAAAATTAGAATTTTCATTCCCATACATCCTGGCAGCACCCTCAGGAGATCCTAGAAATATTATAATCTTGGGGATATATTTCACAACTTGGAATACTCGTAACTCTGCAAGGAGAAATTGTAGGTCACCGATTAATAGCTTATCTTGAAGAGTAAGAGTAGTACTGGATGATGCAATTAGAAGAAAAGACTAAAAAAAATTGTGCACTCAGTACATGAATTCCAAAGTAATCAAAACCCATTTTTCGTGGACCTAATCTTAAATATCTTGAAATGCTTACGCGATGGCCCAATCCTGACTCCGGATTTGGATTCTACGCAGAAAATTACTTCAGAAAAGAGAATTTCATTTGAAGGAGAATTTCATTGTCGATCAGTGTAATAAATGCGAATACTCATTCTGTTGTTGGGACATATTACACAACTTAGAATGGTCGTAACTTTGCGAGAAAAAATCGTACATGAACGTTCAATAGCTCATTTTAAACGGGAAGAGTAGTGCAAATTGATGAAGTTGAGAGAAAAGATCAGAAAAATTTTATGCGTCCTGTACATAACCTCAAAAGTAGCGAAAAACCGCATTTTTCGCGTATTTACCCTCAGATATCTCAAAATCCTGACGTGATAGCCCAATTCTGGCTCCGGATTCGGATTCTACGCAGCAAATTACTTCGGAAAATGGTCACCAGTTCCAAGGGGGAAAAACCTCGCAGGCCTGTGTTATAAATGTCCATACTTTCTCTCATAATTTCTTCAGAAATTCAGACAATATAATGAGGAATTGTTCCTCATATTTCCTCATGGATGTTTTATAAAATTCCGATGTTTTTATTTTATTATTCTTGCTTCAAACTTCGATATCTCAAGAAAATCGCTCGGTATGGTGAAGCTATTGATGCAGAGCGAAGATATATGTTGTAAGCAGCACATTCCGTTTTATTGGAAGTTGAAATTAGTTTGTTTCAGGATTTTTTTACAACTCCATCTAGGAATTTTTTTTCCTGGTCAAATAAATATAACCAGTTGGAAGTTTTCTAACTCTTCATCAGCACTCTTGAGCTACTTTGATTACAATGTGAGGAAATAAAAATGAAAAAATACAGTATTTTATGATGGAATTTTATGAAAAATGTTGGTTTCTCGTGCAAATGTATTTTTCATACAAACAGATCTAAAACATTTTGGAAAATTATGAGATTTTATGATTAAAATTATGAGAAGTTATGCATCGAGAAAAAAAAAGGTAAAATTCACCTTTTGTCAAGTAAATATATGGACGATTTAAGAATATAATTCGAGCTACTATACAATTTTAGTTGATTTTACCGCAGGGAATGTAATAAATCAGCTGTGGTATATTTAATATTCATTGTTGTAAAATCGACTGAAATTGTTGTCACTTGCACTATATTCTAAATCATTCATACATTCATTCAATGAGATGTAAATTTTACAAGTTTTTTTCCTCAGTGTGACTTGTTATGGAAAAGATTGTCTTTATGAAAAATTAAAAAAATTCAAGTATTGTGTGAAAATATGAAATTTTATCACAAATTATCATTTTCAATGAGGAAATATTTTTCACAATGACAGTCCCAATTCCTAGAGAAATTATGAAGTTTTAAGAGTGTTTATGGAATTTAATGCAAAATTATGAGATTTATGAGGACATATGAAAAACTATGAAAAAATATGAGAAACTTTTTCGCCAGGGTACCGCCGTAAAAATTCATTGCATTTCATTTGTTCTCGATCTCAGTGAAATGAATAATACGGCATATTCAAAAAACTGTACCAGTAATTATGTCAGGCTATTGAAAGCGAAACATTGAAAGTTTGTGGGAAATTATCGACGAGAGAAGCGAAGAAATGAATCTCCGACACAAAGGCATTATACCCGTTGAAAAATTGTATTGAAACAATAGAGAGCCGGACGGTCTGTGATAAACATACCTATCGATATTATTCATAATCTATAATCACATCTGATGTACAAAGCGGATCTTTGTATGATGGAAGACACAGCGGTAAATATAAAATCGGCTTGGTAATGTTGTGTGCTGCGTTTCCGATGTGAGAAAAAAAATGGAAGGGGCAGATCGAGTACACGCGTACAATGAGAAATGACAGATAGACATAAGAGAAAGACCGTGGTGAGTGGTGTATATTCACAAAGCCACGAATAAATGATTAAGATCTCTGATAGGTCGCCTTATCGTGTATCCATTTCGACCACCAACGAATCGCTCAATCGCCCAAACTTGTTAATCGATCTCCAAAACAATTGTTTTTCAAATCGGCCCTCATAAAGGAACACACACATATATATATATATATATATAGGAATATGCTTAGTTTCACGATGTATCAGGAGATTTCATGTGTTGTACGAAATTATTTGATTAATCACGATCATCAAATCGTCAAAGTATGATTTATGGTGATTTTTATTGTTCCTTCAACGAAAAGTCGAATCCATTATGCACTGTAAAAAATTTCTATGGGAAAATTCCTATAAATTTATGTGAATTAATTAACATATACAAGCGTTAGGAATTTTCTGTACATGTCCGAAAATTTACTGGGAAACCTTTAGGAAAGTTTTCCTCATTCTTGCAAAATTTCCTTATTTTTTTCCTCATCCCTTATGAAAAAACCCAATATCGAGATTTCATCGTTAAATCATCAGTTGTATTAATACTATCGGGAATCCATCGTGTTGTTTCATTATCAGACAAGTCCGATAAAAATACGATGTCTATGATAATTATCCAATGTAAACCCGATATCGGAAAATCATCGGGTTGCTGGTTCGGTTTTGTATCGTAGACATCGTACTTTCATCGGACTTGCCTGCAGGGATGGGCAGCCTCAATTACTTTTTGTACTTGAAGTACTTTCTTCTGTCAAGTACTTTTCTATTCCCATAAAATAAAGATTTTAAACATCAAATTAGAAAGTACTTGACAAGAAAAAGTACTTCAAGTACAAAAACGTAATTGAGGCTGCCCATCTCTGCTTGTCTGATAACGAAACAACACGATAGATTTCGGATAATATTAATACAACTGATAATTCAAAGATAAAATTCCGATATCGGGTTTTTTCATGATGGATATTTTCCTCAAAACATCCCATACAGTATTTCAGTTCTAAAAGATATCTCAAGTCAAATTTCAAAAGTCTTATGCAACATGAAAAGATATCTTTAAGAGATCTAAAACAGTTCTTACTTCTAAAAGATTTCTATAAGATGTCTAAAAGATATAATCTCGGAAGAAAAATTTTAGATCTTCTAGGAGATATCTTTTAGATGCACTGAGAACCCAATTTCTCAGATTGAAAGAAAATTTTCTTTGCCCTGATTCTAATGAATCTTTTTTTCCATGGACGAAAATTCAGTTCAATGGAGAAAAGTTTCATCAAACTAAAACCAACGAAAACCAAGTTCATCACGGAAGAAAAATGTTTAGCTGTATCAGCTAGATTTCAGCTATCATAGCTAGATATTTTGCTGCAGCAGCTAAAATTTAGCTGGTACAGCTGCACATTTTTGTCAGTGTTTCCGAAATTCGAAGAACATGATTTCAATTCAATGGAAAATTTTTCCATTTCAATGTAATATTTTTTTCATTGAAAACAAGATTTATCAAATGTCAAGATATCTTGAAAACCAGAAGTGCTGTGGGGGATGAAAGAAACTATGGAAATGGACAGGGAAAACTTTTCTACGGGAATGTTAATATAAAAACATCGTAAAGTTGAGAATTTTCAGTTGAATTTATGGGAAATTTCATACACATATATCGGAAATTGATTTCCCATCCAATGATTGGAATTTTTCGGTTGCTTTATGCAGAAAAATTCCGATTATTTTTGACAGTGTGTCGATATAATGTCAGGTGGAGGAAAAATGTAAGATATGTTCTATTTATTGACGCAATATGACTTGGCTTGTACGATACATGTATCGAAAGAGATTTAAATAACACAAATAATCTTCCTTTTTCATTGGGCACCTAAAGAGAATTATTCACAAGAAAACTTGACAAATCTTGATAAATTTTGGGACAGAAACCATTTCTATCCCACACAGCATCCAATGTCTCAGTAATATTTCTAGAATATTACAATATTTCGCTCAGAACATTCTTTGTGAAATACTTATACAAGATTCTATAGATATCGCAGATACGATATTTCGTTGGAAATGTTCTGAGAATCTTCCTAATGGAACATTGCACACGTAATGATCTGTAATGTTTTGAAAATCTACGATGGGGAATATGCTAAATTTGTCGCAAATGAAATATTCTGAGAATATGACGATAGCAATATTTTATGAAGCAAGATGAATTTTCATACACCTGACCCAGGACTTGGTAAAATTTACAATTCAAGATCGAAAAAAACGCCTCTCCTACGATCTATTCACTTTCCATTCCAGAAGATTCTGAATCGATTGGTATATACCACGGAAACAAATTTTTGAAAGTTTCTCATCAATTTGTTCCAATCATTCTTCATTTCAAAAGATTCTGAATCGATTAGTCTATATCCCACGGCAACAAATTTTCAAAGTTTTTTCATCGATCTTACTCAGCCCTTTGTAAAATTTTAAAGTCAAGGTCGAAAAAAACCTCTGTCCCACGACCTACTGATTTTTCAGGTCAGAAGATTCTGAATCAATTGTTTTTTATTTCACGGAAATGAATTCTTCAAACTCCCATCACGAAGATTACAATAAATAGCAATTTGAGAGTGATAGCGTCATCTTGGAGATTTGCTGAAGTGATAGAAGCTTTGACTCTCACTCGCCGAACCCGGGTTCAATCCCCACTGAGCGAACTTTCTAATAATCGACTTCGGAGCAGGTTTTCTTTCACTCAAAGTGATTCTGGCCAAGCTCATTCGACATTTGTAAAAATGAATTCTGAAGAAATTTTTTTTCAACCCAAAGTAATATATTGTTAGCTTTTCAATATACGAGGGTGGATTGATAAGTTTCCGGCCTGACCAAGAAAAACAACGTTTTGAAGAATTTTTTTTTTTTATTTCTCAACATAATCTCCTCCAAGGCTGATACATTTCTCATAGCGGTGTTCTGGTCTAGTAATGTCATCTCTATAGACTGATTCGTCAAGCTCCTCAAAATACCCATTTACAGCTTCGATTACTTCTTCATTGTCCGCAAATCTCTTGCCGCCAAGCCATTTTTTGAGGTTAGGAAACAGATAATAGTCACTCGGGGCTAGGTCTGGAGAGTAGGGAAGGTGCGGCATTAATTCAAACTTCAGATCGTTGATTTTAGCCATCGCAACGATTGACGTGTGCGCTGGTGCGTTATCGTGATGAAACAAGATTTTTTTCTTCGCCAGATGAGGTCGTTTAATTTTCACTTCGTGGCTCAAACGTTGCAATAAGTCTGCGTAGTATTGACCAGTGATAGTTTTACCCTTTTCAAGGTAATCAATGTATATAATACCTCTTGCATCCCAAAAACAGTAGCCATAACCTTGTTCGCCGAAAAAATTGTTTTTGCCTTCTTTGGAGTTGGTTCCCCTGGTCCAATCCACTGTTTAGACTGTTCTTTGGTTTCAGGAGTGTAGTGGTGGACCCAAGTTTCGTCAACGGTTACGAATCGACGCAAAAATTCGCTTGGATTACGCTTATACAACGCCAAATTGGCGGTAGAAATGTTCTTTCGAATCAATTTTTGGTCGACTGTTAGCAAACGCGGCACCCATCTTGCACAGAGCTTTTCCATATACAAATGTTGGTGCAAAATATTTTGTACACGTTCATATGACATCTTACAGGTCTCAGCTATCTCACGAACTTTTAATCTGCGATCTTTCAGCACTATTTGATGGATTTTTTCGATCATATCTGGAGTTGTGACCTTAATGGGGCGTCCTGAGCGAGGCTCATCAAAGGTGCTCACACGACCCTTTTTAAACTCGGAAACCCACTGCTTAACGGTTGAATATGATGGGGAGGATGTCCCCAGTGTTGAGTCCATCTCTTCTTTAATTTCCTTCGGCGTTAACCCCTTCAAATAAAAGTATTTGATGACAGCACGATTTTCCAGCTTTTCCATTTTTACGAAAAACACAGAGGCGTCTTGGTCAGCGTGCTCTCAAAACTAAACTAACATGGCGATCGGACTGAAACTATAGCTACAAGCTATCTAAGGATGGTACTATAGAACGCCACCTCAAGGTAGGCCTAGTGGCGCCATCTCTTGGTCAGGCCGGAAACTTATCAATCCACCCTCGTATGTGATTGTGACATTCTTTTCCGTACAGAATATCGCTGAAATGATCACAGCAATATTTCAGAATGTCTCCAGAATGTTACAAAGGTGGTGACATGAGACATCCTGCAGACGTTCTAACAATCTTCTTGAGATGTTTTCCAGAATATTACACATTCCAAATGTAATATTCTGACAACATTGCTGGGACATCCGGTGCTGTGTGGGATATATGACCATTTAAGACAAACTGTGGTAAATCTAACTAAATAGATGTAATGGCGGTTGCGGTGACTTATAGTCCAAAATCGCCTCCGTATACCTCATTTCACTTGGAATTGTGTTTAATGTGACAACTAATTTTATTGCGTGCCTGAATACCGAATAATATGATAAATTGTAATATAGAAGAAATACTGTTTCATGCGTGCAATGTTAACCAGATTGATAAGATCATCCATCTGGTGTAGACTTATGCGATAAATTGTGCTACTTCGGTTCATTGATCGTCCATTGATACTTACTATATCCAATTATTGTCACCCGCGATAATGCTAATACATTGAATCTCCCTAGAAATGTCCAATCGAAGAGAAACAGGGCTTCCATCGAAGAGCATTAGCTAGGAGATGAAATGGTTCCCGCGTGGAAATTCAAAGTCTCACAACAGCCTCGCAAATAGTCTCGGGCTGCTTTTCAAGTGTCACGCCTATGAAACAATCCAATACCTTAGCGAGATCTCGCTATAATAATCTCGCTTAAAATCTCGCATAGTATTGCTTTAATTCTTAGAGAAAAATAGTACAATCGTAGTTACATGACTTCAAATTTTAACCCCCTTTTCTAAACGTATTTTGTTTCCTCATTGAACTTTCATTGATGCGTGCATTGATTTTTCACCTTTGACTAATCGATCGTGCCATTTTCCGCTATAGAAAAAGCATTTCCTTCAAAATCCATTTCTATTTTCAAATATTATGATAATTTGAATCATATCCTGGTTAAACAAAACTATTGATTCTCGCCAAATCTCATTGAATCTTGTACAATGTTCTGACCAAATCCTATTGAATTTCATTTCATCAGATTTTATGGATTTTTTTAACCAGGGATGTTGTAGTTCTTGGAAAGGCACTATAGGATCGGTACTTCAATAATTTATTGGGAATTTGGAATTATAATCATTACCTCACATCGGTGATTCGTATTATTGGTTAGGAAGGGCGTTACATCTTTCAGAAATTTCTAAAAGGTTTCTGAAAACATTCTTGAAGATATCTTTTAGAAGTAAGAACATTTTAAGACTCCTGAAAGATGTCTATTCATGTTGCATAAGACTTCTCGCATTGTTCCCAGATGTTTCTGAAGATATTTTTTAGACGAGTGCTGATGGGTGGTTTGTTTCAGAGTTTGGGAATGAAGAGTACGAAGGAAAATTTGGCGAGTTTGCTGTTACTTTTTGCAAGTCACAGGTGATGCATTTAATGTGTATATAGCGCCAGATTCGTTTTATTGATATACACACTGTAAAAATTGGCGGTGTTAGGACAAATTCACACCAAATAGTGTTTTTTCAATACCACATGGTGTCATTCTAACACTGTTTGGTGTTATTCTGACACCGATTTTGGGGTGGACTTGTGCGCTTTTTTTTACAGTGCATGCTCACGTTTTCAAGTGTTTGAAAAAGTGCGACAAGTTTCAAACACTTTACATTTACATGCTCTAATGTTTTTACAGCGTATAACAAAAAAAAACAGTGTTGGAATCGATTCCCTTTTGTAAGATTTACCTCCTTTGACATGTGTCACATCATTCACCGATTACAGTAATTTGCTCCCTTTTAAAAATTATCGCGTGACATCGAACGAACCCTAAAATGTCCCTGAAGAAAACAGAACGCCCACTAAAAACTCTTTTTCATTCTTACGACTCGAAATCGCTGAACTCGAACTAAATTATACATTGACGAACTTCCTCTTATTATTCAAAGTACACGGTGCACTGCGGTGAGAATTTATTATCAACATTATCGTCCTGATCATTACAATTTCGTGCCAGTGCATTCCTCATTGTTAGCCCTTTGAGAATGTCCTAATACGATTCATAAATCGAACCGGTGGCTGCAAATTGTTGATGATTGGAATTATCGTTTCTGAAATTAGGGGCTCGGCCCAATTCTCCTTTCACCCACTCTCTCACACACATTCGATAATCCCATCAAGTAGAAGCGCGATTGCGTCGAATTGACCAATGGTACGTTCCGAAAGAGAGGGTGTATAATCTACACGGGTATCCATATTACATAATATATGCATTTGTTTGAGGGGAGAAACTTTTGAGAACTCGTATGCATTGACATACTTCGTATAACATATTTTATAAAGTTTTATTGAATTCCATTTTAAAGATTACCAGCAAATTCATGTGCTTTGTTAACGAGGTAATCGATTATTCATAATTTTGAACAGGAATGACATGGGTTTTTAATGTTTTTATTTTGTATTTGTGCTAGGGGAAACAACCCATACAGCACTGAAGATTTGTTTCATTGAGATTGCAAAAATTTAGCATTTGAAACATTGAAATATTTCTATGAAATTGCTGTATGTAACCCTGAGGTTTCAGAGTCCCTTCAGAAATATTGCAATGTTCGCTAATCTTACATTTCGATGCAATATTTCTGCAATGTTTCAAGAATATTTATAAAATATTTCATTGTAATGTTTCCCTCGTGACATATTTAAGACATTGCAAATTGCAAGTAGGTAACATTTCAATTGACAGATTTTTGACATCCCAGACAAGCAAAAATTTGTCATTGTCTAAAAGAATTCCACTGGATATCTTAAAGATGTCTTATGCAACAGTTTTCACTGTTTTTAAGATATCTTCAGTCAGTAATCCAAGATACGTCTAAAAGAGATCTGAAGACATCTTTTAGATTTCTTAACCGAAGACATCTTGAAGAAAGTGAAAATGGTTGCATAAGACATCTTTAAGATATCCAATGGAAATCTTTGAGACAATTATAAATTTGTGCTGTCTGGGATATTTCTGTGAAAGTATACTTCAATGTAATGGAGGTGAAAGATTGAAATGTAAATGAGACATTACTGAAATCTGTGGTGCTGTATGGGAATAGACAGATTTTCTGGACACTGGCCAGTTTCTGTCTAATCAAATCATCCAAAAATTTGACATACAAAGGATACATTTCATCCAAGTGCAGATTAGTTTCATTGTGTAAAACACGCACGTTTCAACTTTCTAAATTCCTTGGAGTATTTAACTAATATGACCACATATTAGTTTTTGGAGAATTTTCACGCACAGTTTAAAAAAAAATGATGAAAGATGTCTTATTAACGATTAAAATTAACAGTGGTTCCAACAATGAAGTATGTGGGACAAAGTGTGGCATTTTTGTTTCATGTAGATATGGTGTAGTCCTAGGGTTATTCGCACTGAGTTTCTGATTATATCTCATTGAATTGGACAAAGGTTGAATAGAATATCGGGTAGGGGTATGGTCAAGGCTCCAAGAAATTTCATTTTCAAACAATTCAAACGTATCAAAAAGAATGAGATGAATTCACAGTGAATGTTAATTTCAATAGATGAATTATCAACAAAAATCCCCCATAAACAATGATGAAAACGAGTTAGAAAAAATTCGTACTCTCGTATAACAAAATTGATTTTCATTGAGTTTTTCTTTATCAATGAGAAATCTCCAACCGCTGAGCGAAAAGAAGGAATATCTCTCATTGAAACCTCAGAGGCGTGAAAAAATATGACCGTTAGTTTTCCTCCGTGCGCTATACGGTTCTGCGCCTAGCAGCAACCTTTCTGACAACACGAAGTTTATGCCTCGCCATTCAGCCGGAGCAATCGTGCACGAGAAACCGAGGTGAGGTAACACTAATTTATTCTCGCTTATCCTTTTGTGCATTGTCGAAAGAGAAAGAGCAGGGAATTCGAGTCGTCGTCTCGCCTCGGCATCGCAAAGAGAAAACAAACTAGTGAGTGCCTAAAAAAGGCAACCCATGCATACGCAAGCGCCATGTCATGGATGCAAATTCATGCAAATCATTGTAGGGAACAATAATTAACGCTTTTTAGCTCGGTTGCCTTCAGCGCGACCAGAGACAAATAGAAAAATGCGGACAAGTTACAGGTTGCTGCCCGGTCAATCGTAAATTTTCACCTTCTCTACCTGTAAGTATGAATACCCCTATGTACGGATGCATATTCATACACCTAGGATTTACCAGACGGGGAACAAGAGAAGTTGAAGAAAAGAGAGCGAGCAAGGGGTTGTTGTTGATGGAAATGTCGGTTGGGGGTGTATTATTCGAACCCTCCTTTTAACTTTCTTTTGGTTTTGCGTTGGTTAATTTGCGGCTACGAGCTCGGTTTAGCAGGAAGGAAGGAAGGAAGGAAGCGATTGGAAAATGAAGACCACCGTGGAAAGGGAGGGGAGCAGGGGATTTGAAGGAAGAAATAAACTCCTTCTTTCTTTGTGATTTGCATGGAATTTTCAATTTCGCTGAACGATCCTAACGTAATGGTATTGCTTGCGCTCTTTGATGTCTCTCAAATTTTTTCCTTGCTCCCGATCGCCTCTTGATTAACGAGAGAATACCGTTCCATCGAAATCCCGCATCAACGAGTTCCCTTGCATTCACATCTTACAAAGAAATATTTTCCAACCGAGCGTAAAAAATTATCCTCTTTTTCTTCTCCGAGGGACTTCATATATGAAATTATGGTCTATCGTTTTGTGTTTGTATTCCCTAAAGGGTGAAATTTCCCTCTGAAAGAGGAGTAAGAATCCATCCTTTCCGTTAAGTGAATTACAGGAACAAGAGTATATTTCACTCTTGTCGACGCACATCATTCTTTTTGCCCTCGAGGAATCCCGTGTTTCAGCACGAACAAACTCATATTTTCGCGAGTTTTTGCATTTAGAGCATAAAACATGCGTATGAGCGTTTAGGATTAAATTATGAATAGTAGTTGAGAATAAGTTTTTCGTTAAAACAAATGTATTAAAAAACTTTCACTGCTAAAAAATTGACAGAATCGGTTATTTTTTATAAAATTTTTATCGAATTCCTATCAAGATTGTATTAAAATCAATTCAAAAACTCGATAATGTTTTCATAGCAAACACACAATTGTGTTGAAATTATGTCGGCGCCACTTTTTTCTAGAATTTCAGTGTTGTGTACAAAATTCACCGAGTTTTCATTGATTTTTATATAATTCTGATCAAAATTCTATGAAAATTCTATAAAAAACAATCGATTCTCACAACCCTAATTAAAAAAATCCAGAGAATTTGATAACATGAAATCTAATGGCATTTGGTCAGAACTTTGTACAAGATTCAATGATATTCAGCGAGAATTTAGCGCATTACTACTGTTTTCTATACGTCTAGTTGCAACTAATTACTCCCAAAGAATTTTTTCTTCGTCTATCGATTTGACAGATTCGATAAACCTGGATTTGAAATTCTAATATTCTCTAAAAAGTTGTTCAAAATCAAAACTAATGCGTTGAAAAGCATTGATGATTATTGCTTATCCTGTATTAAAATATAACAAATCGTTTATGGCAACAAAGTTTATCAACTGAAAGAAAAAATACAGAACATAAGCGGTGTCAGGATGGGAGAGGAGGCAATTAAGCGAGAAAACAACATGCGTTTACTTGTAGCAATCCCTACATAAATCGATCTATTACAAGGGTGAGACATTCTGTCGACATCACCCTCCGGCACCTTGATCCACCCTCGGTTTCTATTGTTGCAGTTGTAGCTGCGAAATTTAATTCTCCTGTCCATATAGATTACTTTGTGACTACTGGTGGTTTGCTTGATCATCCTGTGTAACCAGAACACCTTCCACTTTAATCCTGTAAAAATGTAAATTTTCGCCAAACCGCTTTTCATTTTCCTTTACGTTATTCAAGATCCAATTTTACGGTGGTTATCAAAAAGAAAGAGTACACTGTAAAGAATTGGTAGCGACGGAAAAAATTCACACCGGATAGTATGTTTTCAACACCTTGTGGTGTCATTTTGAAACTGAAATAACAAACACCGAGTGTTAAACTCTTCAAAGAGATTCAGGGAAATTTAGAGAGATTCAGAGGGGTTCGGGAAAAGTCAAAGAGAACAATTTTTGGTCCACAATTTGAGAAGAATTCAACGGGAATCAGTGTAATTCACAGACAAGTGAATTGGGAAAAATTGTGAATTAATCTTTGGAATGAGATTTAGGGACATTCGAAAAAATTCTAGAACGATTTAAAAAAGTTCAGATGGCATTGAATTTGGAAACATCGTCGATTACAGTTTCTGAAGGAATTCAAGGACTTACAAAGTACCATTATTTTCCGACATCCGAATAAATCTCAGGTTACGAACGAAATGGTCATGTTTCAAAATCAATTTCTCTGCATGTATTCAAAATTCTGAGACATTCATTGAACAATTTTGGAAATTCAATTTGAATGAGTCCGAAAAATTCACAGGAACTTTAGGAGATTCACCCGAGGAAAAATTCATATTAGGTTTTCGGTCAGGAATTAACAGACCTTATCTTAAATCAGGCCCTGATGTTAAGGTGGTGGTGGGGGGGGGGGGGGGTTACGTTAATTCGGCGAGAAAAAAGGATCAATTTCAAGAATTTTTTGAAACGCTACAGGTGATACAAATTCATTTAATGAATAGTGGCGTCATTATGCAATATATGAAGAATATTTCCTGAATTTCTCAAACAGAAATGTTGATAATTGACTCGATGGTAGCAAATCTTCAGATGCGTCTAGATGAAAAGCCAGTGTACAGTTGAAATCAAAATCTGCTCGACCGATTCTTTCGAAATTTAGTACACTACTTCCTTACATAAATGACCAGTCAACCCCAGGGGCTTTTTTTCGATTTTTTAATTTTTTGTGAAACTTAGAAGTGAGAATACCGATTTTCGTTTTAAAAAATGGGCCTATTTGTTATTGTAAAATCAATAATTATTCAACAAAAAAGCTCCCAGGGTTACCTGGTAATTTATGTAAGGAAGTAGTATATTAAATTTCAAAAGAATCGGTCGAGTAGATTTTGATTTGAATTGCACTGAAAAAAAAATGTATTCCAGTCGAATAAATATTTATTTGTCCTGTACCAAAGAAATATTTATTGGAATTAACAAAATATTCTTTGGAACCAAAATAATTTATTGGAATCAAATAAACGATTAAAACCATTTATTTAATTACAATTTATTAATAATACAATAATTCCAATAAATATTTCTTTGGTACAGGACAAATAAATATTTATTTGACTGGAATACATTTTTTTTTCAGTGTGTACAACGGCTTCACCGGGCGTCTCTGAAGATTTGCTACCATCGAGTCGATTATCAATATTTTTGTTTGAAAAATCCAGAAAATGTTCTTCATATATTGTATTATGATGTCACTATTAATTAAATAAATTTGTATTACCTGTAGCGTTTCAAAAAAATACTCAAAATTGGGCCTTTTGTTTGCCGAATGAACGCAACCCCCCCCCCCCCCTCAACTTAAAATAATGCACCGTTGAATCAGAACCAAATGTAACAAATCATGGTAGAGGATACCAAATTACAAATCTATTAGGATCAAATCTTGTTAACTTGAATCAGACGTGCCAGATTATAGCCTTCCTGGGACCAGATTTGATGGGCCAAAAAAATGGAGTGTGCCCTACCACTGCCTGATCGAGCCCACACTGCTAAAAAAAATTTTCTGATCTAATGGAAAATTACTTGTGCAATTTATTATTTCCATATCAAAGTCAATAAAGTCCTCAAATCGTATTATTAAAATTAATAATATTTTTATGAAACTCAAGGCAGATTTTTTCACAGTGGCATATTGAACATAAATCAGGCCATGAAATTTTTCTGCTCCGGCAAATAAATTCTGAGAAAGCTTCAAGATCTAAATAAATAAAATTCCGAGGTATTCAGAGAAATTTTCAAGAATGCCGAAAAATTTTCAAATCTCAATCACAAAAATTCCCAGAGATTCGGAGGGTGTTAGAAAAAGTTGAAGATAATCCTCGAGTTTTCTCTGAATTACTCTGAATTTCTGAGCAAAATGTATCAAAACATGAAGAGTTTTAGAGAGTTCTTTTCACCTGGGTTATGAATTTTTATGAAATAATTCTGAAAGTCTTACAGAGCTGTAGATTTCTCAAAGAGTTGAACAGAGTCTTCATTTTTCCTACTCTCTATATCGTTTTGAGTAAAAATTTACTCCGAAGCAGTGAAAATATTCCAACTCGGAAAGAATGCAGAATTTCACTTCTAGACAGTGAGAATCCCGAGAAAAAAAAATGAATTAGATCCAAGGAGATCAAATTAAATCTCATTAGATCTAATGAGATCTAATGAGATCTAAATGACGTATTTATTTGAATAACAATAGATCCTGTACATCAAATTTGAAATAAATATGTATAATAAGGATTATAAATTTGTTCTATTATACATAATTATATCAACATTTTATATATTTTAGCGCACATAAGTATGTATATTCCTATTATAGTTTTGAGAAAAACTTTTCTCTTCTCCTACTTGAATCATACATGTGAAGCACGTGCATTCAAATAAAATACACTCAGTACTCTCAATGATAAACGGAATCCTCATTCCATTTCCGGTGCACCATGAAGTTTAGCGATCTCTAATGAACTGGTACCCCGTTAGTTAGCTTTTGAGTCCTTTTCTCTTTCTCGATTTGGTACAGGCAGAGGGTGCCATAAATGTATTCGTGTAACTACATTCCCTGTTTTAGAGTTTCTACACACATAGCGTTATGAAATGTAAAAAGGTACGTAAATTGTGTCGAATATGCAACAATAAAGTACGCTTTCAGGATTGCGATCCAAATATGAATTCAGAGCTCACATTAATTTCTAAACAGAAGAAAACGAGTCACAAAAATTACACGGAAAAAAAGGAATAGTTGCCGCAACTAGTCAAATAGTCGATTTCCGAC
Organism: Gonatopus flavifemur; assembly: GCA_018340375.1. Taxonomy (NCBI): domain Eukaryota; kingdom Metazoa; phylum Arthropoda; class Insecta; order Hymenoptera; family Dryinidae; genus Gonatopus; species Gonatopus flavifemur. The sequence continues at coordinate 55,501,665 of JAFFJZ010000001.1, forward strand.
CATTTACTTAAGGAGTTGCTGCAACTATTCAGTAGTCAGGACAAGTAATACGTTGGCTGCCACAACTTTTGAGTTAGTTTGATTAGTTAGTGTAACTATAGAGTTAGTTGAGGCAGCTAACGTGTTACTTGTCTGACTACTAAGTAGCTGCAGCAACTACTTAAGTAGATTGTTGAAAATCGACTATTCAAGTAGTTGCTGAAACTATGTCTTTTTTTGCCTGTATCAACATTTTTAGGTCATTTTATTACTCAGAATTAGCTGCGTAATATTCAGAAATCATTCGCAGTTTATAATTGATATTCAAACTCCGATATTGGCTATGTACTTCTTTATTCCATATAAAAAATGTTCACTTCCAGCTTAGTTGTTTAAGAAGTTCGTATAGCCAGATTCCATCTATTTCTTTCGGTGCTTCGGAGCCTCTCAGGGAGCTGATTCGTATGCATTGTAGAATGCAACTAAGAATCAAGTCATCCAAATCATTCCGTGTTGCCCTTCATCTCGTTTGAAGATGTTTTTTCACAAAGATGACGGACAATTCGAATGGAAAAATGTTCAAAATGATATATATCATCATTGGATACAACTTTTATGTAAAGTGAATTACATTATATTCGAGTTATATATATTTTACACTCAAAAACCCTTAACTCTCACCGAGTTGAAGAAAACGTTTTTTTTTATTTTTTGCATAACATGGAGTCAATTGTCAATGTACAGCTTTGCAGCGTCTGCAATGGTGGGGTTTACTTGACGATGTTGTACCAAAAAATATACCAATTCCCTAGTAGGAATTTTGGATGGGAAAATACAAGGGCCTAATGAGGAATGCCTGATGTCCTATTAGGTCTTCATCAGGTTTCGTTGCGGTTTTCCCTATTTCGCTCGATTTTATGGGAATCTCATCCGAACCCCTGCGTTACAACCCTATTTGAATCCTATCAGGGAAATCAGGTAAGTCCCTTGTAAAAGCCTCATAAGATTTTTCTTATTCGCGCGAAATAAGGAACGCATGATCAAATTTCTACTAGGGTTCAATTGTAACAAAAGAGCGGTGACCTCCTCAACATTATTTGCTGCGAGGAACGTAATTAAGAAATCAGCACTGTTAGAAAAAAACTGTAATTTTCCGATAACCAGGAACTGCAAAATTTCTGTTCATGACGAATTTTTCAGTTTGCGTGCAAGAAAATTCCTGTTGTACCGGAATTTTCCGGTATTTTACATGAAATTTATTCATGTTTTTGACTTCAATTTTGTAGTAAAAATACAAGAATTTTTTGGTGAGTGTATTGGAATTTTCATGATTTCAATCTAATTTTTCAGTACAAATGTGCAAGTTAATTGCTTCCAGTACGAAGCAATTACCCACATAGACAAAAAGATATCTTTTCGAAATCTAAAAGATGTCTCACAAACTGTCCTAAAAGACATTTAAAAGAAGTCTAAAAGATGTCTTATGCGACAGTTTTAGACATCCAAACATGTCTTGAGTAAGACATCTTTTAGAACTCTTACTAGATATCTAGAAGATATCTTTTAGACTTCTTCAAGACGAGTTTTAGATATGATGCAAATTTTTCTTAGAACCTATTCCCTGATTGATGAAAAAACCCATTTATTCCGATTAAACGTGCAGAATTCGAATTTGATTGTGAATTTATTACATTCAATAGGAATGAATAGGTTTGATTAACCACGGTTGAAGCACACTTTCAGATGATCTGAAGATGTCTTGCAAATCATATATTCCATCCCTGTAACTTCCCTAAGACACAGATCTTTCAGGTGAAATTCACGTTCATTATACGTACATTTATGTTCAAGGAATGTTCGGACCATCCAATATCCGGACGTTCAATGCACCTCCACTGAATATTCTTTGGACCTTCGTGTTTTTTTGGAATTACAAACTATGACCGTAGAATTTTCTTGTACGCCTGTTCGAAATATCTCATTGAACCCACTGATTCCGATGCAGATTCTATTGGTTCAATAAAATTCTTTAAGCAGGAGTACTTGAACGAATTAAGTTTTCAATCCATGCAACATCAATAATTGTGGTCCGACGTGATCCAATTTGGTCAGTAGAAACAATGCACACTATGAGATTCGTTTATTTTGTTTTAAGTTTAATCGAAGAGTATAAAAACATTCTCTACAAGTTTATTATTTCAAATTGACATTTTTTTTTTTTTTAAAGAAGTTTCATTGATAGAAACAAGTCCTGACAGAAAATCAGAAAAGACAAAGAAATTTTTTCCTTCGAAAGTATGTAAATATACTCAAACTTCTAAGTGTGTGTTCATAATTAACAAAGTATTAATCCAAATTCAAGCAAATGTGTGTTTGGGATACGGTAATCAGTAAATAAGTTCGATACATGATGGAAGAAGCTGATTGCAACACTCCTGCTGAAAATACCAAGCAAAACCTGATAAAAACTTATGGATCCTATGAAAGATGCAAGACCCGCAAGGTTTCATAAGGTTTCATAATGAAAGTCGCCAATTATTTGATTTTATATCAAAATTGATATTTTTTTTAATTCAGGCCTATAATCATTATCGGTATATTATTATATTATTAATATTGTGATTTTGAGTTTCAAGATATCTAAAAGATGTCTTTTGTTAAATCTTTAAAGACATCTTTGAAATAAAATCTATTAGACATCTTTAAGATAATTTCAAGAGACTTCTTAGAAATGTCTTCAGTGAGACATCTAAAAGAAGTCTATAAGTTGTCTTTTAGATGTCTTTAAGATTTGTATGTTTATTATAAACAGTGAGGTTACGTTGAAGTTTCGTAATAGAGAAGTATGGAAAAATGAATATTCGAAAGCAGCACGCGATAATTTAGGCAAATTTAGGATTCATCTTTAGAGCAAATGAATGATAATTCATAAATTTTAACTGAACAAATAGCGATATTTCATTACACGCATGAAAACGTGAAGAATTAAAATCCTCTGAATTCATACGTGCAAACATAAATTTATTCGTACATATGTAACAATGCGTGTGGGTATCCATTGTACATGGAGGTGCAGATATAGTTACAATTGGATATACTCGAAGCATAGAGAAAGAGAGAGAGAGAGAGAGAGAGAGAGAGAGAGAGAGAGAGAAAATGTGCACAAATCCTTTTAGCTCGTGCTTGGTCCTTTCTACGTCGTCCTCTTTGCTGAGAACCGAGCTGAATTTTCATGTACCACTCGATTCGCATCTGTGAATATTTACCCTCAGATATAACATGTAGAAATACGAATAGAGTATCAGGTATTACAAAGCCGACAGACGTTTGATTATACTTCTCTGATTCCCTTGATATTCTTCCGCTTACAATAGGAATTAGAAGATGTAAGTATTAGGCTGTAGATTTTAAACGTTGAAAAGTTTTATATTGCGCCTGAACAATTCTCAACTGAAAATTATGATTGTCGAATGTGGAAAGTATACACATCCAAATGTTTCATTTTTTGCAATATCTTTTAGATGGATTTTTTCAGTTCTGAACCAATTTTTGCCCTGAGAGCTCATTTAAGCGGAGGTTCTCATCAAGCGAATTCCGAAATAAGCTGATTTTCTCGGATTTTTTTTCTCAAGAAGGAAGTAAATTAAAAACTCATTGAATGGGTCTTGAAGTACATGAAAAAAATTTTCTCAAGTTAACCCGTTCACTGCATCTTTTTTGCTGCTTTTACAAAAAAATTTTCCTGCATAAAACTAAAGAAAAGTCATAATTCTGAGACATTTTAACGAACTATTGGTATCAGGGAACGTTATAACAGGCTGCAATGAACTGTTCACTGCAGTGGACGATGTAGTGGTTTCCGCGTAACTTAAAAATTTTTCTCAAGTGAAAATACTAAGAAAAAATCATGTTTCCCTCCTCAAATTGATAGCAAACAATCGCAGGAACAGGAGGCACCTTAAAATATCAATACGGCAATTTTCAACACTATGCTCTGTGAATGTAGATTTGATGAAGTAATGAATTTGTTGATTCGACACAACCAAATCGCCCCAAATATAGATAATAACAAACCGATTTCCGTACTACTGTTATTTTCGTACTCTACAGATGTCGTTTGAAACATTTTCATCGCACCGATTAATTTGAAAGATCATTGATAATTTTTTTCGCATGATGAATTACGTGTCCACTGTAGTAGACAGATGCAGTCAACGGGTTAAAGGATTCGTATCCCGAAACTTCGAAGGCGTTTTTCAAGTTTAGGTTCACGATATCTCAAAATTTACTGAACGGATTGCTATTTTTTTTATTCTAGAGCTGATTGAATCTATTGAAGGATGAACCTAAATGGAGATGATATTTGCCTTTTGTTTTTCTTTTTACAGCACTTTGAGGAGCGAAAAAAAGGTGAAAAACGCTACCAAAAGTTTGCAGGTCTGTCATTTTTTTAATTTTGGACTTCTCATTGGTTTTATCGATACAACCTTCAACAAATACAATATATTCCATAAAAATTATTGGATAATTGATTTCTGATAATTTTTGTAAGTGCTATTTGTTTAGTGGCGCCCGATTGATCACTGTTTTTTTAGGTGGTTATGTTTCAACACGTATGAACAATTCTCATGGCATTATTTTTTACTGAAAAAAAATTGTTCATGTACTTAAAGACTCAATTAACAAGTGTGGAAACCCCCGAATTCTTCATTTACTTCCTTCCATGAAAAAAAATTCGAGAAAATCACCTGATTTTGAGATCGCTAGATGAGAACCTCCCCTTAAAAGATATAGTTAACGAATTTTACATCTGAAACTTGTCTTCCACACATTTGGGATCTTTCAAGGTATCTGTCAGACTAGTTTTAGCCAAGTTCATAAATAAATCTTTGATAAACACAAAGAGGTAAATTATTATTATTTTATCGAAATCAAGTCCACTTTGCATTTGCTGATCTATCAATGACTTTATTCCACGTGAGTTTATCCCTTCATTACATTGTACGGATAATCCTCAGCCATCACGTTCTCTTTGTTTTTCACGATACCACGTGAGCAACAATAAAAAAAGCGCCCACGCAAAGGGAGAACACAAAAGTCCTGCGTACATGTAGGCATCGTGTATAGTAGGCATAACAGGATTATCCAATAGACAGGGGTGACTGGTTGGAGAAAGAGACAAGGTATATGAAGCTACGCGATTCGCATATGTATGGGTAAGGATATTTACCATGAGGGGTGCTGACAATTGGACCGAATAATATTGTGCAGTGTAAATATATAGTGAGGTGCAAATACATAGAAATATACGAATAAAAAGATCACAAGAAATTCAAGAAATTGGGTGGTAATCCTTCGGTGTATTCTTGTGGTCAATGGTTTTAGATTCACTTCGGTAAATCTAGAGAGTAATAACTCCCATATAAATCAATTACTTTTACTTCGTATAGAGACTGTTTAGATATTTTCATACAATCCACTAGTTCAGGAAGAGTTCAATTGCAGCATTGTATATGCAGCATTCGGAAAATTTCAATCATTGGATGGAAAATCAATTTCCGATCCTATATGTGTATGAAATTCTCCTCAAGCTTAATTAAAAATCATAAACTTTATGGGATTTTCACAATGATTTTACAGTAAATTTTCCGGCAAGTGTGGAAAATTCCTAACGCATGTACATGTTAATTACTTCACATGAATTTATAGGAATTTTTTACTGCAGTGTGGGATTCAAAGAGCCCAATTAGAGTTCTCAAGAATTCTTTTTAAACTTCTGTTACTTTTGTGTTTAAACTTTGTAATACTGAGGGACTTGTGTGTACTCTTGCCGGCTCTTCAAGAGATTCTTTCCAGAATTCACGGAGAAAATTCATCGATTTCACGGTGAACAAAACATTCGCTGTAACAACGAAATTCGCATGTTGTATGGACAGCAAGAAAGCCGAGGGGCCTTTCACTCTGGAATCACTGAGTTTCGTCAATTCAGAATCGATTCCGAATCGAACTTTAGTTATAGAACTCAACGATGTAATTCTTGGTTCAGTGGAATCAAGAACACAAATTCGACTCGTACAGAATCGAGACAATGAGTTGGAACAGTACGGAATCAGTTGGAATCAACGAACTCACCGACAATCACTCCCATCAGTCCCAGATCAAGGGATTTTTATACGAGTCAGGGCGAGTCGAGGCAAATCGGTACGTACTCAACAAATTTCGTGAGTCCACGTGTGTCCACACGTGATCAGTCCACGTGTTTTGATCGAATAAATAATTGATGAATACATTCGAAATCAGTGGCATAAACAAACCATGTAGCGCCATAAGTTCTCGAAAAGTTGCAGAAATTGAATCCAACTGCACACCGAGAGGGGTTTCATGCTTTTAGCATGTTGAAAGTTAATTAAATTAGAAACTCTTGTCTTGGATCTTGATTCCGAGAGAAAATTTGGTATGAAATAGTACTTGAAAGTTGAAAAAAAATTTACAGCTGGAAAAGTTTCATTATTGAGTAATATAATTCTGCAACTTTTCAGTCTGTTAATTTAATTAATTTAAGCATGAAACTGAGTAAACCGAAGGAAAATCAAGAACAAAAATCAATGTACTCGAACAGCTAGTCAAAGATACAAGTAAAATAACAAAATTATTACGGAATCAGCGCGGGCTCAGGGAGAATCAGACCGTTTTCCCGTACTCGTGTTAACTTTAGCTCGAAAGCGTTGGAATCACTTTCATCAATGCTTTGAATTCGCAGCTTGATTCTTGTCTACTTTATTGAGTGGAATCATCGTGTGAATCAAAATCACAGGTAATCAACAAGAATCACCGGATAAGTTGTTTAATATGGAATCGATTCCAGAGTGAAAGGCCCCTCGAAGAAAGCTTACTAAAATGAACGGCAATTCATTGTTTCAGCGAATCAAGCTTCGTAAGACTACACTGAGAAAAAATGGTTTGTTACTATAGCGCCTACAAAGAAATTTGTTGTCCTTGTAAAAATAATCACTCCAGCAGCTAAGACGTTAGTTTCTGTTAACCAATTTGTTTATGTCAGCAAAAAAGTATAGTTGTGTCAATCCCTTTCTTGCTCTTTCAGCTAATTTCTTTTGTAAGCGCTATAGTAACAGACCTGCTTGTTATGCCAGCAATACTTTTCTCTCCGTGTAGCGAAGAACTGATAATCATAACGATATTCAATCCGCTTGGCGAAGACGGATTCGGTAAAATAGCGAAATCTTTTTCCTCCCTGTTGAATTTGGTTGAAATCTTCGTTAATACGAACCCGAGTGGAAAAGTGAAACCTGATTCAGCTCTGATTCGTTGCGTATTACGGAGTGAATCAGGTTTGATTTAATTTTTCACCCTGATCTTGTTTCCAAACTTCTCACCCTGAGAAAAATCTGCATTGTAGAAATCATGTTTCAATATAGTAATGTATTTGACGGTGAAAAATACATTATTTTGGTTATTATTACCATGAGTTAGGTGATGAATACCATCTTTTTGGTGAATCAAACCCAATGTACGGTGAAATTCAACACTGAAGAGGTACTTTTCACTTTTGAAAGGCTGGCTTCAGTTTTCATTATTCGACGGGTGAGAAATATACAAAATAGAGGTCATTTTCACATTTCATTTTTCTCAGTGCATTCGACCTGATTAAACTCTGGACCGTTGCGTATTACGAAGTTGATCAGGCTTCAAAATGTATCACAATTTTTCGACTGGGGAAATGTGTATCGGCGTACGAAAGAACGTAGGTCCTCTTTCAAAGACCTCAACGTACAACAAAACCACAAACAATATTCCGATCGTGCTCTACGTGGGATGCGAAATTGTTCGATGTAAGAGAACGTTTGAGATGTAACTTAACAAAAGGAAGCTGTGTTTGCAAGTTCAGATTCACGATTCTCCCCTATGAAACAAAAGTGAACACAAGAGAGAAGTGAACTCGACGCGTAAGGGGAGAAATTTCTCTGTATACGTACGCAACGAATCTTCGAATCCGGGAGTATTGCCACGACGAACTGTCGCAACGTGACGAAGGGCAACACGAAAAAGAGCTGATAGAATAGGAGGAATGGTAGGAGGATGGTAACTGAACGGAGTGTGAGGGAGGTGGTAGAAGAATGAAATGATCGAGTTATGTCTGATTGCCGCTTGTTGTTCCAGCTGGATAAATCGGACTCCAGAACGGAGGATCGACGACTCGGTTCTTGTCTCTCCCCCTAATTTTAGGGACGAGTTCACCTCCCTTGTTACAACTCCTACAATTTCAAGGTCTGAAGGAAGGAAAGAAATAAAAAAAAAAATAAAGAGGGAAAAATCCTGTCTTTTTCACTCTTTCGAGTATATCGGGAAATAATTTATCGAGCGAGAATCATTATCGGAATTCAATCAATTTATCGCTGATGGAAATGACGATATTAATATAAAAATTCATTAATCTTGTGGATGGAATATCAAAGGAATAGGAGGATTGAGATTTTACGTGTGGGATTGAGATTTTTCAAATCGGAGAGGATCTTCTCACCCTTCTCTTCGCATAATATTCATTCTGATAAAAGTCAATTTTATTGCACATTTGATTATAGTGGAAGGGTTTATGCGTCGAGGTTGTTATGATTTCTCGAACGGGTGCAAAGCTGGTCAACCAACCGCGGTCGATTAACCGTCTAATTAATGAACTTTAACGCGTAATCTTCCGATTCATCTCTTGTTGCTTTCTTTTCATTCTTATTCTTCTTCCTCTTCTTCTTTTTATTTTACGAATTCGTGATTTTATTTGGTCTCTTTCTTCTTTTCCTCTTTAGCTTTCTCTGTTCTGCTTGTTTCATTAAATCGTGAAATACGAAAGAGAGAAAGACTTTGAGTGTAGGCAGAGAAACGTCGTCTTTTTTGGTACTACCATATACACCTATACATATGTATAATACGTATACGGATATGGAAGAAGAGACCGGCTGATAGACTCGTATATCTCTCTATAGGTTCTTATCATATTTATGGGAGTCACTGAAAGAGCGCGACATGAAAACTGCATCTGTCGGCATGCATATTTTTAAATACCAATTGGTGAAGTGCGCGCATACGATTGGACCGTTCTATCTCACTCGACTTGCAGATGCATACATGCATGTTCGATGTACCTTCTTTCGCTACCGCATAATTGATCTGCCCCGATCCAACTTTTTGGAGAAAGGGGTGTCCTCGGGAGTTTAAAATCTTCGAAAAATGTCATTCTTTTGCGCTGATTGATGATAAGTGTATACATTCGGAGATCAACATTTCACAGAGGGTAACGTTCCATGGAAAGATAGAGGTCAGTTACATTTGTGTGACCAAATCATCTACTTTTGTGCATGTTCTTAAAGTGCAAATTACTGCAAATATCATTTTCTCATCCCCTGCAATCAAATATTATATATTTTGAGAAATAATTAGAAGAGTTTCCTTCAATAATAGTCAAAGACAACTTTCTGTAATTATTGAAGGATTATCATTGTTGTTATTATTATTATTACTCTCCACTCACTTTACAGGTTTTCAGAGAAAACGGGTCCGTTTGCAAGAAGGCAAAAACCATTATTGTGGCGAGAAAACATTTGCAAAAAATTGCAAAGTGTAATTTGTCTATGAGAAAGTACACTGAAAAAAGGTTTGTTTCGGCGAAACAAAATTTTGATTGAAATGAACGCAAAGAAACTTTTTGGGTGGCTGAAATAAAATTTATTTAGGATAAACGAAATTTATTTGTCTGTATGAAAGCCAAATTTCCCAAATAGAAAATGTTACCCTTATGATTGTAGAATGGGTAAAATTCATTCATTAGAATTGAAATAATTCTTAATGAAAGTTTATCATAATATTCGTTTTAGAAATTCTATGGTTCAAGGAAAAAAAAAGGAAAATGAAATTTTGATCGATGCGAGAATTTTAAGAAATTCCAATATCATTTATCTCTGATAACCTTGATATATATATATACAAACATGACATATAAAGGTGAAGAATCAATCACAATACCGCAATAGAATAACAGCACTCATGCGAAGATCATTTACACAAATAGAAGATAAGCTATAAATCGAATCGAAGAACTTCTTACGTTCGAACAATAATTTATATAATCTCATAAATGATTCTCTAATAAAGAGACGTCTGTCGCATTTTCCTATTTAAGGGTTTTATTATAAATAAAATGATGAATAGTTTTCTTTTTATTGTTGGCCTTTTATCGGAGATGGAGAGAGAGAGAGGAGTTATGGCAGAGAATTCATTTGAGGTTTTTGTAGAAATTTCAAGTCATCTGAATTAGGTATAGACGAGCAGCGCAGTCAATCCTCCAGAAAATCCAGATTCATTATAAATTTTTTGATAGTTCCGGAGCCTCTAACAGCGTGGTCGTTGGATGGTGATTTTAATGGGATGACCAGTTGTTGTTGTCGCTCCAATAGATTTTATCAATTAATATGATTTCTTTTTTTTCTTTTAATTCCACTTTTGGGAATACAAACTTTGATTATAGATCTATATATATATTATATTATCTCGTCTCGAGACTTCTTGTTGTTTCCTCCTTGGAATTCCTTGGCCAAGTGACTCTCCAATTTCTTATTTTCCTTCTTCTTCTCCCTCCTCCCTTATCACTCTCTTCTCCTACCTCCTTTCCCTAATTCTTCTCTTCTCTCACTTACTCTCACAAAAACCATGCCCTAAATATTTTGTAGCATAATGTGCCGTAAACATACGATTATAAACTTCGCTCAGCTTGCAATGATGCATAAAATGTAAACATTATGTCTTCATTATGGTACCATCACCTCGCTTTGCTACCAATAACAATGCCTTATGCGGAAACGCCTTGGTACCATGATGCAAACATTTCTTGGCGTGCATGTCACCATTATGATGGCATTATTGAGACATTCTTCTATCTGGGTTTTATTTCAGCCAACCACAAAGTTTGTTTGCGTTCATTTCAACCAAAATTTTGTTTGGCTGGAACAAACTGTGTTTTAAGTGTACCTTGGTAGAAATTTCCGCCCTTCGGAAGCGAATTTTAAACAAATGAAACGTAAAATGTTTCAATTTCAGCTTCTTTCGCGTTTAAATACTGTTTCCTCTACTCTCCCGCGTCGCTCCATACCTTTTTCACGCTCCCATTTTCACCAGGGTAATGTAACAAATTACACTGTTTGAAAGATTCTCAAATTTAATACGAAATTTCTTATGAAGTATCATATTTCCATATTGAATTTAATAATAGTCCTTGAATTCAACATTAATGATGAAATTTTAGAATTTCTTTCTGAAATTTAACAATTGTTTATTGAATTTCATAAATATATTATTAAAATTGAGAAGAAAATCCTCAACATTGAGAAAAGCACTTAAAATGAAGAATTATATTTTTGAATTCAATATTTTATTATAAAATCGATTAAATTGTTTATGTAAAACACCTTCATAATATTCTTATGAAGTTTCGGGTAGATTTTCATAACAGTGTAGACATTTGAAAACTGTATGTTATTTATATATAATTCAATTAGTTTATATATAAATTTCATATAATTATATTCAAAGTATGTCGCGATGACGCCCCTCAGATCTGCCGCATCTAAGCTATGGCCTAGGTCCAGATCTGCCCCAGTTCAACTGTATCGTACTTCACAAATTAACTTCATGGAATGCAGTTTGACTTGTATCTTTGCCAAAAAAGTTGTTATCAAGATTCAGAAGAATTATTGATAATCAGACGATTTCACGTTCTCGTAAATTGATCACAGTTCGCTTTGCTCACATTTACAATGATTCTTGATAGTTTATGGCCTTCGCTTCATTCGCATTCCGTCAAAAATCAGAATTCAATTTTTTAGAATTTACAGGAACGATGAAACATTTCGTTTTGTAAAAGGAAGTCTTAGCCGGTCGAGGCGTATTGATGTTTATAGATTTTGTTCATTTCATGAAAATTTCAATTAAATTAATAATAAACGGGAGCTCACTTTCTTTGTGCATATTCAACACTTGATCATGTTCAAATATATTGGTAACTTATTTACTACATGAAATTCATGATGCGAAAGAGGAATAATTCTATTTTCACGCGAAAAACATTATTTGAATAGAATTCACTGGTGGAAATAAAGTATGAGTTTGGGCGAAGGAGTGTCATTTTTACACTCAAAAAATGCGAAAAGACACTCAATATACATGCACACTGTGAAATAACTCCTTCTGAAAATTCAGAAAATGCAACTGTGATTTCTTACCAGTCACTTTTTTCTGAATTTTCAGATACATTTTACGGAATTTTAAGAAGCTTCAACTAAATTCCGGAATGTATTCTGAAAATGTAGTGAAGTTTCTTAACATTCGGCAAAATATTTCCGGATATTTAGAAAAAAATGGCAGTGAAAAATCATAGCCACGTTTTTTGAATTCTCTGAAGGGATTTTTTCACAGAGTCCGTTTACGATTTTCGTAACATCCCATAGCGCTGTTAAGGGCCATTCGGCTCTTGAACACGGAGAAAACAGAAATTTGCTATGACAGCGATATGTAATTTTGCTTGGGCAGCAAATTTTTTGCTGTGTCAGCAAACTATTTGTTATTACAGCAATTTTGTTATCTAAGACGGTGATTTTTCAGCTATGGCAGCAAATGTTTATATTGTATATAGAATAGCAAACAAATTTTGCTATTACAGCTAAAAATTTGCTGTCATTGTTAGCAAGATTGCTGCCACGGCAAAAACTGTGAGACTCCAGCACAAAGTACCTACACTGAGAAAACAGATATCTTGAAAAATACCATAATTTATGGATTTTCAGCGCTGGTCTGACCCGAGTCGGAATATTCACTTGCATGAATCTCTAAAAGTACCATAATTTCTTGGACATTTTGAAATAAGTATGGTACCTTCCGTATAAAAGTCCAAGACATTATGGTACTTTTTGAAGTTTTTTCAGGTAAATATTTAGACTCGGTCAGACCAGCGCAGAAAATCCATAAATTATGGTACTTTTTAAGATACCTTTTTCTCCGTGTAGCAAAATCAGATTCCTTCGTCTCGGCGATTTTTTTTTTCGTGAAGAAATAGACGAAATTTCGCGACGTACTTTCCGAACAACTGAGCGGGAGAATACAAATTTTCAACATGCAAGGAGGAAGTAAATCGTTAAGATTGAACTCCGAATATCGAATTGGAAGTGCAAATGACTTATGAACATCGTGTAAACAATTATTAACACATCAACATACAAATTTCAATGATCTTTATAACTTGTCTGTTCATTTTCAGAACTTGTTTGCGCTTTGAGTTTATATTTGGAGCGCAATCTTATCCAAGCAACGAATTTAGTCACAGCGACGTCACGATCACATCGCGGTGACTCATTATATCATTGTTATGTCACTGCGACGTCACTGTGACGCACGTGTTGCTCGGGTAGCAGTGTCAGAGCCGGATTTAGGAATTCTGTTTCCCTTTCCAACGCACGTATCACAGGGAATAAGTGACAGGCGGGGGTTCAGTGTTCATATCTTTTGTTACACGTTGGTTGGAAAGGTGAACAAAATTTCAAAATCCGGCGCTGAGCAGTGTACTTTATTAATGTTCTTGAAGCTTGAATCGTTTATCAAAACGAAACGAAAATTCACACTTACAAAGTCTGATGAATCATTGATGTTCCCTAGTAGAAATGAATGATGTAAGAACATATAAAATTCATACATGATCACACGGAGAAAAAAAATTCGTTGGAATAGCAAGAATTTCGCTGTCTTAACGAAACTCGCTTGTTATTATATGGACAGCAAGCAAGTCCGCTGAAGTGAACGGCGATTCGTTGTTTCAGCGAATCAAGCTTCGTAAAATTAGCGAAGGACTGATGATTATAACGAATCAGTTGGTAAATACAGCGAATTAGCTCATTAAGGGGTTTTATATACAGTTAAAATTTTCAAAAAATCGATTTTTTGTTTATTTCATTTTCATAATGTACATACATTTAAGTACACACACTGGAAATTTCAAGTCAATTCGGCAATTATTGTTCAACTTACACGCATATTTGTAAAAATTTTTCACTCTATGTCAAGTGCTTTTGAAACTTTGAATGTGTTTTTCTCCAAACTGTGTTTTCAAAGTCGGTGACCAAGATTTCTCGAAAACGGCTGGACCGATCAGTCTCAAATTTTAACACAAGCTTGTTGACTATATTTTTTTAGTAATTAATCGAAGGTTTCTTCTCACCGATGAATATTTTTTTTTAATGAACAATTCAAGGCTAAAATTTTGCTGAAAAATCGATTTTTTCCTTTTAGAAGTCACCATTTTGTCAAAAAATTTGATTTTGCTTATTCCTTCGATTGATTACTAGATTATACATTACTTTGACGAAATCCGTTTGGTTTTTTCATTTTAAAAGATTCAGTCCCGAGATATCGTGGTCACCGCAAAGCGGTTTTCTTTAGAGGAGTTCCTGGAGATCAACTATAACGGCTCTCAAAATTATTATTTTTACAAATAAAAAATCTTAAAGTACAGTTAAAAGTTAACTCAATATGTGTACAAATTTTTACAATTATCAATTCAACTGACTTTTCAGGAAAAATTCTTGAAAAATCGCTTTTTTTGCACCTCTTAACTGTATAGAACCCCTTAACACAGTGAAATGTCATCGTTAGGTTATTCAATCCGTTCAGCGAAGACGGATTCGTTATAATAACGAAATCTTTTTTCTCCGTGCATATATATATGGCCATATATAATCCGTACATAATCCATATTGAATCCATGTATGGCCTTTATATGACCTATATATAATTTATATGTAGTCCATACATGACCCATGGATGCAAGATTTTTTCATATATCTCAAAAAATTCTGCCATATATCAAATATTCTCTATACATAGATTATATATGACCATATATGGATTGTATATGGATTATACATGTATTATGTATGATTTATGTATGGGTCATATCGTCGGTACTATGACAGAACCTCGTATCTTGATTTTTGACGGTTTGGTGGTTCCATCGGAAAAATGGTCAGCACATGCTATTACACATATGAACAAGACTTTTATAAACAAAGAGGCCTTCGTTCATCGTTGAGTGAACATAATTGATCACATATAATCTGATTATATATGTATTTAGTGTGTACTGATGATATTTCCGATGGAACCTCGATACTGTCGAGAATCGAGATACGAGGTTTCGCCATAGTACCGACGATATATGTTTGATTTTTACTGGGGTTCACATTCTCGAATGAACTTCTTAGAATTGGAAACATCGTTTAAAGAACACTGAGAAAAACGTATGGGAAATGTGCAGTTTTGGGACACATGAGCATTTATGATGTGCACTTCTCCTTTAATTATGGCAATCCAGTCCCAATTTTGGTAAAAATAACTTTGCATCTGATACATATGACAATAAGTTTTGAAAAAATTACCACAAATTAAAAGAGAAATGTTCGTAAACGCTCATGTGTCCCGAAACTGCTTTTATTATGGGGATCTTTGCTAAAAATTTGTCTCCGTGAATGTACTACAAGATTTTGGGTCTACAAGAGTTGTGTATTTTGACAATTCGTTTCAATAAACAAATCAAACTTCCGCAACATTGTTATTATGGAGTACAGTGCGCTCTCTGAATAGTGCCGCGGACACCTCTTTCTCGCCCAAATGCCTACCCTCGATAGAGTGAGGAAGACACCATTCGGCACTATTCGGAGAGCGCACTGTATTTGAAATTTTGGAATCATTGTTTGATTGTTTCAAAAATACCTAGCAAAGTTTCATCCGTCTTTTGATGCTCCGTTGTCAGAAAATTGTCAGAAAGTCTCTATCCGCCGCTGGTTTTCACTATGGCTGTTAAATTCTTCAAAACAAAGAACATTTTTAAACATAAATACGCATTCGAATAGGCTGACGTTTGGTTTGCGTCCTAAATTCTATAAAACTAATGAATGATCTTTATCATTACATGCAAGCGAATTTTTATCCATCACTTTTGTATTATTTCATTATCATTTCTGTGATTTACTCGAAAGTCGCCAAATTCTATTCACTTTTGAGAGACTGAAGAAGGATGTCTTTCCGATGAATTACAAGTTTGAGCATATAGGGGCATCTAAAACAGATTTGCAGGTGTCCGGTCTGTTGATCCTAGGTTATTCGATCCTTGGCAATTTGTTCCTGCAAAATGATCCGGGTCCAAAATATCCTCGGGTAATTTGGTCCTTGGTAATACTGTCCCTGTAAATAAGCTCCGAGGGACTTGGGATCTTAGTGAGATTTCAAAACTTGAGTTCGTTGTTTTTTGTGAGTTATTGGGGTGGATGGAGGAGTGTGATGTTGGAGGAGTAAATGGTAAATGAGTGATAGCAGTTGGATTTTTTGTGCGGTGCATGTATTTTTCTTTACATATTCGAGTCGTAGTATTTTAATCATGTATATTACGATTGTTTCTATATTCAAAGTATAGAGTGTGCGAAATGCATAGTGTGCGTTTAACGGGTGCTCATAGAGTCAAATTGTGCGCTATGTTTTTCAAGTATCGCATGACATTAGTTTTTATGTATTCATTGACAATATTTGAAATTCGAGCATCGTAATCACGGTACTTCTTCTTGAAGAATGAATTACTGTTTTTTGACGTGATCCCGTTTTGGAAAAGTTTTTCTCGAAAATGTATTCGTTGAGTAGCTGGTTGGGGGATGTTTTTTTACAGGGTTCTTTTGTGTGAGGATTATTTGTCCCGAGGATGTTTTTTCCTGAGGATCTTCTTAACCAGGATATTTTTGTGAGATCTTTTGGGCCGGGATTTTTGTTGACTGGTATGTCAAATTTGGACGGAGCGCATTTTCGAAGAGAATTTGTACACTGAAATTTAATAATTCATTGACTCTGTCCATTATTTCAACAATGGAATTTAATTTCCATTTTGGTTGTTGGAATAATGAAAAAAATCCAGTGTACGAATTCTTCTGGAATTTGTGCTCCGTCCAAAAGTGACATACTACACTGAGAGAAAGGGTCTATTCAAATATTCGACAGCTAGAAAATGTATTCACTGTAAATAAAAATTTAGTTGCGCCAGCTAAATTTTATTTGTCACAACTAAATTTTTATTCCAATTGAATGAACCATTTTATTCATATTACAGACAGCTAGACTTGTATTTACCCCAACTAGAGTCTAGCTAGCGTAAATAAAAATCTAGCTGTGGTAACTAACATTTAGTTGTCCCAACTAGGTACCTTTCTCTCAGTGTAGTCAACGAAAATTTGGATAACTAATGTTTTCATTATGTTGGAGTTTGAATCGTTTATAGAAAACAAAATCCAAATTTAAACCCACAAAATGTGAAGAATTATCATTATTCATCTTCTCAAATTAATTCCTCGGAATTCGGAACATCGTTCAAAGAATATACTACAAGATTTTGGAACTTTCACACCTAAATATTTCGCTAGTCGATTACGAATTAATTTCAATAAACGATTCAAACTTCAACAACATATTTTTTCCGTGTACTCCTGCTGAGAAAATACAACTCCATTTGTAAATATAATTTTGCCGGATAAAAAAATCAGGTATCTCTTTCTTTAGTTCTTCATTCTCGAATACCACGGTATACTTCTATTCTTTGATAAGACAAATTTTACGCTAGAAGAATTATTATCCGGTAAAATCAAGTTTTTCGGTTATCATGGACGATGAAAAAGTAAAATGGCCGTAATATCTCATGACTACGGTGGTGTCGACATCGATGAGGACGACGAAGACGGCGTCGACGACCACGATCATAGTGACAACGGCTTCACTCCTAGTTGATCGATAAAAGCGTCGCGACGCTGGGCGTGTCCACTACGAGCTGCCTACTACGCAACGCCTCCGCGAATGAATACACGAGAATCTCCTAACATTTTACGTATACGTACGTGTATACATCTCCACGTATTCACCGGATAAATTCATTTTGTGTCTCTAACGTAGAAACATATGGACCTTCAAATATTTATGCTTAATTGACGAGTCCATCAATTTCAATGATTACTTATTCAAAATAATATTTAATACTAATTACGATAATTATTGGAAGATATAATTGTGAAATTAATTCATTGCATTGTACAAGGAAAGAAAAATTTTCGAATTAGGTTAATCAAGGATATAATATACAGGAAAATTCTTCGTGTAAGATTTTTTAGAAATACTTCAATATTTCGCTCTATACAGCGTTCCTTGAATTCCCAGAGGAATGCTGAATGGAGCTATATTTTCCAAATATTGAAGTGTTCTAGAGAGATCTTACACAAGAAAATTTGGCTACCATCCCAGCGCTAGTATCTCTTTAAATTTTAACGATTGCAGGTGGAATTTGTAACTTCCCTGCTTAAAATTTTACAAAATAAACTATAGTTGATTACATAAAAAAATACTCATGATTTACTGCAAAATATGAATGATTTTGAATAAGCATTTTGCATTGATAACTCACCATTTATCTATAATTTTCAATCGGTAATTCGACATGGATTTATAGTTTTCAATAATGTGTATAGATTCATCCCAATAAACACACACACGTTATTTCAACGTTGCAAAAACGTTAGATTGTCAAACGTTGATTTTTATTTGAAATTTGATAAGGAAATAGACGACCAGAAATTACGTTTTGATGACGTGTAATTTAAACTAATATTCAAAAATAACCATCAAACGACGTCCTCAAAAAACGTATTTTGAACGAGTTTGAATCACGCGTTCAAAATGTGTTTATAACACCTTGTGTTTGAACTTCAATTGAAGATATCCTGCTAAAAATGTCGAACGATACCGAACAATGGTTAAAATTTCAACAAAGAGCAAGATAATAAACAGTGTGGCATACTTTCCAAATTCTGTCCTATTCAGAAATACTATTGTTCTCGATATTGAATGAAAAGTTTTCAAAATAATTTGTCGGATTCAATTCACCTTTTAGAACCACCCGACTGGAAATTGTCATCAGGTTAACCCAACATATGATGAGGACCTGACAAGGTCATCCGAAATAAGGAATACCCGTTACGGTCCTGATCGGGATTAGGTGTGGATGACTCACGTATGGATGACCTCATTTGGTCCTAGTCAGGATTTCCTCAAATTATCCTGAAAAGGTCGAAGTAGGTTTTCCTCGCTGTATCCGCATCAGGACCTCGTTCGGTCATCCTAAGATCATGGACATAGTTTGATAAACTGAATACAAGAATGTACAGACTTGATTTCAGATTGTACACTCTTTGATTAAACAAATTTTCCTTCAATAAGAAGAACATGTTTGAACGATTTTCAACTGTGCCTGTTTTTAAATTCAATCCCTTCATTCCGAACACATTACCTACTTCTGAAAACTGTTGAACAATTTGTTCAATCTATTCTCAATGTGAATTGAAAACTAACTATTTGGGTTTTAATTAGGCGGAACTTATGAAAATTTCACAAGATTTTCCACGTTATGCATACAGCGAAAAAAACTTAGCAAACGTTCAACCATCACCAGCGAAATAAGTATTTCATTTAACTTATCACAATTCTCATAAGGTTGATTTATTGACTATTCAGCATCATTTTTCTTTCCTACACATCACATCATCTGAGTATTATTCAAAGATTATATATGAACTGAATGAATATGTGTTTCGTCATAATCAAATATAAGTTTCGAACAAGTACTCTTCTTTCGTTATTTCTTGATTAATACGCATAAAAAAATCTGTTATTGAGTGCAAAATGAATTATTGAATCAGTTATCACTGCTGTAATATGTAAAAAATCATAAGTTGCTGATGTGGTGAGAATTAATTCTATTCAAATATACGATAATATCAACAACGACAATATCTATATCAATATTAATTTACATCAGTATTTCTCGGAAAAAAACTCAGAAATCCCAATCATTTTGTAATAATAAAGGTCATGAAGAACTCATTCGATCAAAAATATTTCAAGCGAATGTTCAAAATGAAATGCAAAAAACTTGAATTATTCACTTTCAGCTCGACGGATGGTTTCACTTTTCAAATTAAAGAGTACTCTTGAAGTTGAAATTTGTTAATTTCAGAAAAAAGCCTCATTTTCTGAGTTGAATTTGTTGTTAGGGTGATGATAAACTTGTAAGAAGAGTTTGAAAGTTGAGTGGAATCTATATTGATCAGGAAAGTCCAAATCGTGTGGCAAAAGTTAGAAAATCTGTCAACTTAGCTCACGGCGCATGGGCTTTTCTTCACTAAACCAAATGCTGGCAGGAGAAATTCATCAAAATATAGTGGATTCAAAGTGATGTGAAGTAAGAGAGGACCGAAATATTCATTAGATTTTATTCGTTCTCATAAACGTTCTAAAAAATAAGAAAAGACTATAGAAGATCCAAAGTGTCGTCTTCCCATATTTTTGTTCCAATAATGTTGTGTCATGTTCCTACAAATAAATGTTATTATATTTACGAAACAGGTTCAATACACATGTTTTCTCAACCTAACACTAGTTACTGGTGAAAAGATACGAAAATGCACACTCAAAAATGCAAATCATTGAAACAAAAATATTGAGAGACGATACATTGAGTCATACATAGCCTTACCATATTTATCAACATTTTTATAATAACTAATAAAATTCAATGCATGTATCTGTCCTCTCTTACTTCATATCACTTTGAATTCACTATATTTTGATGAATTTCTCCTGCCAGCATTTGGTTTAATAAAGAAAAGCTGATAGAATACCCATGCGCTGTCAGCTAAGTTGACAGATTTTCTAACTTTTGCCACACGATTTGGACTTTCCTGATCAATATAGATTCCACTCAACTTTCAAACTCTTCCTACAAGTTTATTATCACCCTAACAACAAATTCAACTCAGAAGATAAGGCTTTTTTCTCAAATTTGAAAATTTCAACTCCAAGAGTGCTCTTCAATTTGAAAAATAAAACCATCCGACGAGCTGCAAGTGAATAATTCCAGTTTTTTGTTATTCATTTTGAACATTCTTTTGACATATTTTTGATCAAATGAGTTCTTCATGGCTCATATTTCTTACAAAATCAATATGATCTCTGAGGTTTTGCCTAGAAGTGCTGATGTAAGTATTTGTAGAAAATTCATTTTCACTGCATCAACAAATTACGATTTTTTGACACGTTACAACAGCTATGACTGATTTACTTAATCATTTTGCACTTACTAACAGACTTTTTGATACACATTATTCAAGAAATAACCACCACACATTTCACAAAAATAATTCATCCATTTGTTGATCACATAAATTTAACCTCACATCTGTCAACCGAACTACAATTTTCACACAGGCTCATAGATTAGTTTTGATTTATTTTTGAGGTTTTAGTAAGGAATTCCTCACAAAATCCTAATTAGTCTTTCCTGATGGGGTCCTCATAATAGTGCAGCGTGACATGACTTGTTAGGTCCTGATGAGGTTGCCTTATCAGGACCTGATCTGGATCAAGGTTTACCTGATCTGGTCCATGGGGTAAATTTCTAGTCGGGCATCATTAGGACACGTCAATATTTGACGTCTTTTAAACGACGTTCGAACCGTTGATATGACGTGATTTTATGGTTGAAAAACACGTGATTTGCCGCGACATTTTGACGTTGAATCAACGCAAAAATACTACCACTCCACAACGTGTGGTTATTGACTGTTTTTGACGTTTTTATAAAGTGCGTGTGTTTACTGGAATATTCAATTACCGATTCAAAACGCTCATTGAGAACCATTTCTTTTTTCAAAAGTTTTCTGTAAACAATTTTACGCAGGGATACCACGTATTGCCATTTCTTCAGCAACATGGAAGTGATTTTAAAAGCCTTCCCAACAAACACCGAAGGTCTTGAAGACATCTACAGAATATCTTTAGGAAGACATTTTTTGGATCCATCGAAAAAATGTCTTTCAGATATCTAAACGACGTCACAAAACAAATATCTTTGAGATATATCGAAATGATATATTTTGGATATCTTCAAGAAATGTCAGAAATACATTTTCGAGATACATTTTCCCTCCAGAGCATCACTTACTTTGATCAGCTGGGCCCGGTAACGTTCAGCTGTAATAGTTTGGCTAGGTTCGAGAAGCTCGTAGTAAATCATTCATTTCCAATCCCACCAGACACAAAGTAAAACTTTCTTTGCATGGATATTTGGTTTTTTCAACTGATGTTGATGGCTGGCCCGGACCAACCCACGC
Organism: Gonatopus flavifemur; assembly: GCA_018340375.1. Classification (NCBI taxonomy): domain Eukaryota; kingdom Metazoa; phylum Arthropoda; class Insecta; order Hymenoptera; family Dryinidae; genus Gonatopus; species Gonatopus flavifemur. The sequence goes on from JAFFJZ010000001.1 coordinate 55,523,945, forward strand.
TTTTCTACGTTTAGGATTGTCGTACAAAATCCATTTTTATGCAGAAAATTCTTCTTCTTGAACCGAGAAAGCAAATTCATGCAAATGGCAGCTCTTGGTCTTTTATTTTCTTCCGTCAGTTTATGAAGAACCCATTTTCTTTCCTTCTGTATTTTTCCCAATGCATGCAATCGAAGTGAAATTGCTTGACGAGTAACTCCTCACTGTTCCGCAACCTTTTCTTGAATTTGACATGGATTTTCATTCAGTAAAACTTCAAGTTCTTCATTCTCAAATTTTTTGATTACACCTGGACGTGGATCGTCCTCAAGACTGAAATTTCCTTTACGAAATCTTGCAAGCCACTTTTTCACTGTTGAATGGCTCACAGAATTTTGACCCAATGTCGTATTAACCAATTCCATAGCTTGAGCAGCATTGTTATTCATTCGAAAACAGAATAGAATACGATGGCATAAATGTTGCTTATCGAAATCCATCTCTTGAAATTGATACACAGGAAATTACTATTTGAAAATGACTGATATGACAACTGCAATGTCCACGCTGCATATATCCAAAATGCTGGACGAATTGGATACGTTCAAATATTTTGTTTCCTGCGATCAACTTAAAGCCGAGTTTCAACTTGCACGCCTCACAAAAAGTAGCACCAGTACAAATTTGGGAATACAAAAGCAACAAACGAGCATAGCTAATGATGTATGTATCGATTCAAAAATAGGACTTTATCGTGTAAAAGCAAATATCAATATTGAATTCTAGATTTACGTAATACCAACTTATTTACCCATCTCAATATCCATACATTCAATCTTTTTATCTTTCAAATTGCTTTCTGAAATACTCTACTTAATACTGTTCTACTTTTTTCCTCGGTGACTGTTAAAGTTGATAAACGTCCGGAAGAAAATTCTAAGCATTCTCCTATCTAATATGACCCTATTACGAATAATCTATAAAATGTCATTGACGAACGGAACAATGAATAGGTTTCAATGAAATTCAATCAGAAATTTCACTATTCGTAATAGGATTCAATAGGATATTTCTGCCTGGGGATGATAAAAAAGTTTCCGAAATATCGTTTGTAGTGAAAGGATAGATACAAATGATCATAGAATGATCTTTCATATAATCTTCTTGTTCTCTCCCTATTTCTGGCTCTCCATTTCTCTTTATCGTCATTTATTCTCCCTTTTTTTCACCCGTACACTTTACACACAGCGAACATCATTCACAATGAACTTGTACCCCGTGTACGGTGAAAGAGACGGTATATCGAACCTTAATCCGATTATTCCCTTTTACGAATCGACGAACAGTACCCAACGGGCGAGTGAACAACTTTTGCCACGTACACACTTTTAGGTGAATACGAGGTGCAACCTACGTCGTATAAAAATATGCAACCGTGGAAAACGATGGATTACATTTTTTTTAGGTTTTAATCGATTTTTATGTAACTTTTTTGCAATTCAAATTTTTCTGTACGTCTTCTGAATCGTGTGTAATTTTAATCTCTGTAAGAACACAAGTTTTGTGTCGTTGTATGAGTATTTTCGGTTGAATTTGGAAATTATTTGAATTTTCAAGATTTTTCATATTATATGGATAACAACTACGTCAGGCATGAAATGTGATTTAGCTTTGTTTCTCAAATTTTTGAAGGTGCTAAGGGGTTATTATGGTTTCTAAGTCATTCTTAAGGGGAGATTCTCATCTAGCGACCCCAAAATGAGTCTGGAGGGACATGAAAAAATTTTTTTCTGTAAAGAATAATGCCATGGGAATTATTGATACGTGTTTAAACATAACCACCTAAGAAAAACAGTGATCGGGCGCCACTATAGCACTTACAAAAATGATCAGAAATCAAAAATCCAAAAATGTTTATGAAATATATTATACTTCTTGGAGGTTGTACCAATAAAACTAATGAAAAGTCCAAAATTGAAAAAAATGACGGACATGCAAACTTTCGGTAGCGTTTTTTCACCTTTTTTGCGCCCTTTAAAGTACTATAAAAAGAAAAAAAGGCAAATGTCATCTCCATTTTAGGTTCATTCTCCAATAAATTCAATCAACTTCAAAATAAAAAGAAAAAGGGCGATCCATTCAGTAGTTTTTGAGACAGCGAGGAGCCAAACTTGAAAAACATGGTTTCGAGAAAGAAAGTTTCGGGATACGAATCCTTTAACTCGAGAAAATTTTTTTCATTCACTTTAAGATCCATTTAATGAGGTTCCAATAACTCGAGTTCTCAATTTCTGGAGACACCAATTCTTGCAGTATACTGCATATTATTTTCCAAATGATATTCTCAGTTGCAAGGAGTGAATTCGAGAACATGAACACCAATGATTCATCAGATTTTATAAATTTGAATTTTTGTTTTGTTTTTATAAACGATTCAAATTTCAGGAACATCAATTTCATACTATTAATTGAATTTGTCATCGAAAACACTTATAAAGGGGATCAAGTTTCAATCGAAATTTTATAAAAATTGTTAAGCATTAGCATAAACAAATTCTATGCAAAAAGATCGATATTGTGAATATCATGCACCCTTAGCTCACATCACTGAGTATTCCGTACACGGTTTTATTCCAACGATACGTTCGATATCGAACGGAAGGAATGAAATAATCGGTAAAATTATAGAACACATATATGAATGTCACTTGTTGACTCGCCCCATAAATACCGACGAAGAAATATTTCTGACCCTTGAAGTAAATACGCTTTCTATGCCGAGACAGTAGACCTCACCTTATCTCACGGTTGTCAACAGTGGTTAATTCACCGTGTAACTGTACGCGAGATCGAGTTAACATTAAGATCAAATTGGATTTGGTACTGGTGCTGGCCTGGCTAAAACTTAGTCATCCGGCAGGACCCTCCTAATCCATTTAAGTTCCTTGGTTCTGAGCTTCTCTTGTGTCGTCGTCGTCGTCATCATCGTTGTCGTCGTTGTTCCTACTACTATGTTGTCGATAGAAAAAAAAGAGAGCTGAAGGTACCGGGACAAGTTGCAAAGAAAAAAGGAAAAATTAAATAAGCATCGAGCTTGACTCGTAAAGAGAGAAAAATAAGAATTCATATTTATGCGGATAGAGAGGAAAGTGTTAATTGATTGAATTCCGAGGGTTGAGAAATTCTCATTTGTTCTTGGATTTCATGCGTGGACAGTTGAATGATGATTTTAATGGATGATGAATTTAAGTTTGGAGGAGAAAGTGTTTGAAAAATTCCCTAGTAGAAATTTGATCAGGCATTTCCTATTTTTAACAAGGTCCTGATCAGGTTAAAATCCGGAAATGAGGAAAATCTTATGAGGCCCTTAAAACCCTTCTAACATTTTCAAATTCTGCAAATTCAATGGAGGTGCAATGTATATAAATTTCATATTGAATGTGAAATTCACATACATTGCAAGTACGTAGGATGTGCAAAATTTGAAAATGTTATAAGGGAAGGGACCAGGCCCCTCTGACTCGTGCCCCAGGTAGCACAAGCACGTTCTGAGAATGTTCTAAGAATATACGTTGAGAATATTCGGATATTCTAAGGAGATTCTTATTACGTGCGAATATATTCTACGCACATTCTCAGAATGTTTGAATGAGACTATTTCAAATATTCTCAGAAAATTATGCCACGAATATTGTGGGAACATTATAAAAAATGCTGTTAAAATAGAAATTCCTGCCAATATAACTTCTGCATGTAATCGAAAACTAATTCACAATCAATTCTTTCAATCAATAAACATCTGTCATCATGGATTCTTACCCAAGTAGCAGAAGAGGTTAGAAATGCTCAGAGCGAGTTTGGAAAATCCTACGAACATGCGTAGAACCTCCAAATGAGACTGTTTCGAATAATTATGTGCTACGCACCTCCATAGAATATCTTAACGAATTTATCCAAAATAGTCTCATTCGCACATCCCTTTCACATTCATAGAGGCACCATAGCATATTTGAGAAGTTCTTGTGCTACTTGGGTAGCAATATCATGGATTCACATGGATGGGTGAGATACTTATGATCACAACAAGCAATCGTAATATATACGATATTTCTTCAAATTTGATTACACGTTTGAAGATTATTTTTCACGCATGGATATTCATTTGGGATATTAAAATGCACATTTATGAATTTCTCATTCCCCAAATACAAATTAAAATAATATATCATCCAAAGGTCTGTAGCCTGTTAACAACATTATCCGCCATTACTGAATTCTTGTCATTAAGATGCTTGCGCATGCGCTGCTTATCAATCTCCCTACACACTTTGTACGCATATTGTACGAACGTTCCTAGAATATTCGAAACAGTCCCATTCAAATGTTCTCAGAATCTTCTATGAATATTTACGAAGCTTCTACGCTCTTTGTAAGAATATTCAATACAGTACGTTTTACGGATGTTGTGAGAATATTCTCAGAATATTCTGTTACATGGGTGCATTTTCCCCTAGAAATCAGGTTCACGTATTGACCGTGAAATCCAGATGGCGATTTTATCCAGTTGGCTGAATTATAATCTCAAAGTATCAACATTGCGAAGTTTGGTTCCTTGTAGGTTAAAAGTTTATAAATATAATAGTATTATCTGTAATTATTGGTCATTTTCTCACTATTCATCTTAAATTTTCGCGATAAATGATTCATTTGACAGAATCGATAGCCCCACTCACACGCGGAGCCCTCATCTACAACTTTCTATTCAGTATATGAATAAGAGTTCTAGACAGTCGGAGGGGCCTGCAAGGGACTTATCTGAATTCCCTAATAGGATTCAAATATGGTTGTAACGCAGGGATACAAAAGGGTTCGGATGAGATTCCCATAAAATCGAGCGAAATAGGGAACCCCGTAACGAAACTTGATGAGGACCTGATAGGAAATCAGGCATGCTTCGTCAGGCCCTGATATTTTTTGGTCCAGAATTTCTACTTGTTCAGCAAAATTTCAATTTGATACAAGAAAAGTGTACGCTTGAATAATATATAAGTAATGCTGATAACGAATGTTAGAATGTATTTAAAAGTGTCGAGAATCATCAAGGGATTACTTTGAATGACTGTACCGATGAACAATAGAGAGACTCTTGAAGCTAGTGCGTTCAGGGCTTGACCGAATTCAATTCAGTTTCTGTCTGTGCAAGTGCCACGTGGCCCCTATTACATAACATTAGACTTACGACCCTCCCTTACACCGGAATCAACGGTGGACAACCTCCGAACTCTCCCTCATACTTCTGCTTACAATATAATAACCTACGATCTTATTCTGTACGTGCAATCGAATCATTTCTCCCTTTGACTTACGTTCGTTCATTTCTATCGCGATCCCACGCGAACATGTCGTCCGTGATCGGATCGGTGAGATTCTCATTGAAGAAATAAAGAAAAAAAGGAAAGGGAACTTATTCTCGTGTGTATTCGTACGCAACGATATATCGACACGAATCAATATATCCGGTATACACTAATATTATTCATAAGAAAAAAACCATCACGGTATCGTCATGAACGTTTTCACAACATTATTTTTGAACTAATCATCGAGATATAATCTTCGTCGTCACAGATGCGGTGATATTTTCATCTCGAGTATATTATCGTAAAAATAATGACAATAGTAATGACTCGAGAGTTGTGAGGTGTCCTCCGAAGACAACGCTGGAGAGGACGGGTACGACGAGAGGCCTTCCTGTCGTCTTCGATACGGCCACGAGGATGAAGATGTTATCGGTTTTGTAAGGATGCACCGTGGCGGTTAATTATCAAGAAGATTATCGCTAAGCGAAACGATTGAGCTGAATCATTATCCAATAAAAGTAGAAAAAGAGGAGGGGTAGTGTATTAAGCTCTTTCTCTTACTTTCGTTGTGCACCTGAGCCCTCGATGTAGAAACGACTTGTTCCCATGGAACCGTGCGAAAAAGAACCCCTCCCTCAACGTTATTCATACATTCGGTATCTAAGAGACTCGGATACATTGTCTGTAATAATCACAGGTTAATAATAGAGCTAATACGTCCACGCTTGCCTCGTGAATACGCCCAAATAAGTGTGCAGATTATGATAATTCTGTATTGCGGTCAATGGAAAGTAAAATCAGGAAATTGAGGGATAAAGGTGGATTTTTAGGATTCTTATGCAGTACGAGAAGCATTAAAGGAAATACAGTTTTTTTACTGGAGATTCATGTCAAAATAAACAATTCATTGATTTTTTGGTTGCGAAAAATAGTTTTGATTGTGATAAAAGAATGAAATTCGGTAATAAAAACTGCAGTAAAGGCAACTCCACATTAATGACAGCAATGAAAGTCAGAGACAGTGTGTTGGAATGTGGTTAACCCAACGCTCATTTTAGTTATTCAGGAACTAATGATTCTTTTCGACGCAATTTGTGATGCAAAACATACAGAACATAAAAATAGTCGTTCAAACTACAGTAAACCCTCTCTCAATAGTGCCGAATGGTCCCGAGTCGAAAAATTGGAACCTGATTTCGAACTATTCAAAGACTGATCTTACCCTTTCGAACAATATGAGATGAGGATTGATGAGAACCTGTTTTGATCCGTAATACGCAACGAATACGCATTCTGTCAGTTCGAATTTTAAAACCTGATATAGCTCTATTTTTCCGTCACCCTTATTTTGACCTGGTTATGGAATTTTGTGAAATCTATATTCAGAAAATACCAACAGCGAGATACCTGCTAAATCTAATTTTAAAAATTATTAAAAAATAATGATATATAATTAAACTCGATAAACAATAAATTCTTTCTCTCTTTTGTGATGTGATTTTTGAATCGTTAGTTTCATACAACAATCAGGGAAATTCATTGTTTTTTATGGAAGATTTTTAGCAAGGTAATATACGTTTACAATTTGTACATCTCGATGATTCAATTATATTGCATTAATTTTTGATAATTTGTAAAATTAGATTTAGCTAGTATCTCGTTGCTGGCATTTTCTGAATGAAATTTACAAACAAATTATTATTATTATCATTATCATTATCATTATGATCTTCAAAATATGATTGTGAATGAAATTGTTACACCCGAAATATATTATTGAATTAAAACAGCAAGTTCCAAACATTGAGGAATTTTGAATGGATATCGAAATTTAAATATGAAAATTGATTGGATATGTATATATGGATATAAGCTTATTATTCTAAATAAATTTCAAACATCTTATTTTCTCATGAAATTCATTCGATTTCATTTTCATGATACTTTTTCAAGTCTCATGTTATAGAATTTATTGACATTTCATTATTCTCAGAAAGTTCCAAATGCGATTAAATTTACGTTATGTTCATTTAGTGTAATTTTTTAATAATAAAATTATATTGATTAATTGATACTCAACTTTATCATCCATAAATTATACATACATTTGAATTTCATCATACATTCGCCAACCAGGTTAGAATCAAGATGAAAAGAACATTATCAGGTTGAAACAGTTGTGAGCAGGATTGATCATTTTTCCTTCAAATTCCAACAGATTGAGATCAGGTTGTGACCTGAATTTGAATCACTATGTATAGAACAATATCAGGTTCAAGAAAAATGAAATCAGGTTGAACTGAATCAAATCAGGTCGAATACAATATCAGATCAGGTTAAACAGACCAAGATCAGCTCCTAATTATTCGACTCGGGGTGTCTTCCTCGTTATATCGAAGAAATACATTTGGGCGAGAAAGAAGCCCTGTGACACTACAGAGAGGGTTTACTGTATTAGTTTAGTGTTTTTTGAAATATTCAAGATGGAACCATTTTTACGTGAGGATTTTCTACCACAAAAAAAGATATCCGAAGACACAAAATAGATTTTTCTGTTATGATATGAATTATGTAAAAATATATATTTTATACACATTTCCGTTTGAAACGGTCATAGTGAATTTATCCAGTTGGTTTTTTCCGTACATGTTTGGAACTGATCTTACTCAATGAAAATTCTGTATTGCCTTATCGGAATTGATTATCATAATACATTACCTTGAATTCTGATTTAATTTCAAGGTTTCCTCTTCGTCAATCGACATCACGTAAATATATGTTGATACGTCTGACTATTTCCATTTTATTCTACTGATTTCATACTAGATGTGTGGTACTTTTACTTTGATATCCTTTTCATGAGTTTTCGTTTGGAATCCTTTTCAATGTTGATGATTCGATGCTTGATAAATATTGACCAAATTACATTTTCATGTCAATTTTATATCGAAAAAACTAAATCAAAGTATAAAATACCTACATGGAATGAAGAATAACACCCCCAATGGGAAAATTTTGTTGAAATTTGTCGAAAGTTGAAAAAGTTGAAAGAGTCAGTTCCCGATTTTTGTAACATCCCATAGCGCTTTCAAGGGCAATTCAGCTCTTGAACACGGAGAAAAAAGAAATTCGCTATGAGAGCGATATCTAATTGTGCTGGGGCAGCAAATTTTTTGCCGTGACAGCAAACTATTTGTTATCACAGCAATCTTGTTAGCCACGACAGTGATTTTATTTTAGCTATAGCAGCAAAGAATGTTCGCTCCTCCAGTAAATTTCAATATTGTATATGGAATAGCAAACAAATTTTGCTGGAGAAGTCAAGATTTTTTGCTATCAAAGCTAAAAATTGGCTGTCATTGTTAACAAGATTGTTGTCACAACAACAAATTTGAGATTCCAGCAGAAAGTACTCAACGAAATCCGATTCCTCTGTCGATTTTTTTTCTCTGTAAAGAAATAGGCGAAATTTCACTACGTACTTTCCGAACAACTGAACCAGGAAAATACAAATTTTCAACATGCGAGGAGGAAATATATTCTTGAGATTGAACTCTGAATATCGAATTGGAACTGCAAATGACTTATGAACATCGTGTAAACAATTAACAACACATCAACATACAAATTTCAATAATTTTTAAAACTTGTTTCTTCATTTTTAGAACTTATTTTGCGAAATTTCTTGAAAAAAGTTGACAAAATTCATTGAAATTCAACGAAAATCATTCTTATTCCACAATTTTTTTTTTTTTCAACAAAATTCGACGCATTCCCAGAATATTCAACATTTTTCACGATAATTCCTCGAAATTGTGCTGAATCGTTTTGTTATACTTCGCTGAAACTTAATGAAAACTCATTGAGATTTTTGTGGAAATACTATGTGAAGTGAAATGAGTATTCATGGAATCTAATGAATGACATCGATTTTTATTGAAATTATTGTTGAAATTTGCTGAGAATTTGAGAAATAATGGCTGATCATACAATGATGAAATATATTGGATGTTGGTGAAATTTGTGGAAGAGTGTTGAAAACAATTAATGAATTGTGATGGAAATTATTGATGGACGTGAATGACGAAATGTTGAATTACATTGAAATATGATCCATATTGTTGAAATTCGATACAATTTGTTGAAATTCACGAGGTTTCATTGATGTTCAGCGAAAAATATTGATAAACCGGAGTGTTGAAAATGTGGAATAGTGTTGAAATATACTGAATTTTATTGCATTTCCACGAAATTTATGAAACAATATTGAAATCCATTAATGAATTTTGGCGAAAATAATTGATGCCAAGGAATTAAGAAAGATTGAAATGGGTTGAAGTATGATTCGCGTTGTTGAAATTTGATGAATTTTGTGGAATATCGTTTACTACGATCATTGAATTTTGTTGAATAAGATGGATCAACACAGGTATTCGGAATGTGGAATGGGGTTGAAATGTAATGAATCTCGTTAAATTTCGATGAAATTCGTTGATAAATTGAGACCAAAATAGTTAACTACAACCATAATCTTCATCAAAATGTCTCACATTTTCCAAAGGTCTTCAACGAATTTCAACCAAAATTCGCCATTTAAGCCCATTCATTATTTTCCCTGCAATTCATTAATTGTTTCATTCATCGCCGTGTGATCAGTCATTATTGCTCAAATTTTCAGAAAAGTTCGACTACGTAGCAAATAGCAAATAGTTAGTCGACTTTTGTTGAAAGTCATGTTGAATTTTGTGAAAAATCAACAAAACCCAATAAATATCAACATTATTCACCAAAAGATTTCAATATATATCAACATACTTGATTGAAAAGTTATGACGAATTTTGGTTGAACTTCAATTAATATTGTTATCTTTTGATCGAATTTTGTTGACATAGTCATGTTGAATTTTGATAAATTTTATACTGTTTTGACACAACTTCCCATACCCCGAGTCGGAAAATTGTAAAACTTTTTAAAGCCTGATCAACTTCGTAATACGCAACGATCCAGAGTTCAATCGGGTCGAAAGAAGATTAAGATCAGGTTGAATGAGAATGTTAAAAACAAGATTAGGTTGAGAACAGGGCGAGATCAGGACGAGAAATGAAATCAAACCTGATTCACTCTGTAATACGTAACGAATCAGAGCTAAATCAGGTTCAACTTTTTGACTCTGGACAGCACTTTGCGTCTTCAAGATATCTTGAGGAACTGTTCAGAGAAGTTCAAGAAGTCTTATGCAACATGGAAAGATATCCTCAAGATGTCTAAAACAGTTCTTACTTCTAAAAGACATCTGAAAGATATCTTTTGGAAGATCTAAATCTTTTCTTCCGAGATTACATCTTTCAGATATTTTATAGAAATCTTTGAGAAGTAAGAAGTGTTTTAGATCTCTTGAAGATATCTTTTCATGTTGCATAAGACTTCTCAAATTTGGCTTGAGATATCTTTTAGAACTGATATGCTGTGTGGGTTTTCATGAGAAATCAACGAAACTCACTAAATGTCAACATTATTCACCAAAAGATTTCAATAACTATCAATATACTTGATTGAAAGGTTATGACGAATTTTGTTGAAATTTATCGAACTCTTGAGCCCACACAGCACCGAAGATTTCATGAAGATTGCAGAAATCTAACATCTGAAATATCGAAATATTTCTATGACATTGCTGTATGTCACACCGAGGTTTCAAAGTCTCTTCAGAAATATTGCAGTGTCCGCTAATCTTACATTTCAATGCAATATTTCTGAATTATTTCTGCGATGTTTCAAGAATATGTATGAAATATTTCATTGTAATGTTTGTCTCGTAATATATCTGAGACATTGCAAATAGGTAACATTTCAATTGACAGATTTTTGACATATTCCTGTGAAAGTATACTGAAATGTAATGAAGGTGAAAGATCGAAATGTAATTGAGACATTACTGAGATCTGTGGTGCTGTATGGGTGTTGAACACCTTTGGTGCATTATTTTGTTATTCGTTCATCTTTTCTGTAAATTTGTGCCAAATATGAACGAAATTTAACAACAAAAAATCGTAATATTCAACAAAATTCAACAAAAATTTTCCACTAGGAAGAATAAATTACATTTTGATGTTTTGAATGAAATTGAAATTCATTTTGAGATGGAATTCTTAATGCAGGAAGTACTGTATTAATTCGATTCTCGGTGACGTGGGTGATTATTTACCCTATGACAACACGAAAAATTTGAATAATTGATTTCGTTATTTGCTAATATCTGTTATCTCACGCATGATCGAACTGTTGACGTATGCCCGTGAGATAGCTTCAATGAAGCGGTGATCTGCGAGATCACAAAATTTCAATAACAAAGTGACAATGAGAGCGATTGTATCCCTGAAACTCAGATTTTTGCTGTAAAGTAAATAAAAATTCAACGTCGATTCATCGATTAAATCCTTGATTACGAGGCTAAAAGTATGATACTAAAATAATTGGATGGGAATTCCGCATCACATCAGTGTTCCAAGCGATGCGATTGTTTAAACTTCAGCGTTTACGAGTGCTCAATATTTACTATTTCAATGAAAATCGTTAAAAAATTTATACGCGCTATAAGGTCACTCAAAATCCGATTGATCGCTGATTTTTTCAATTTCAAGCAACAACTCGATAACCGCGTGATTCACGTGATTTACAAAATCATACACGGAAAGACCGGGTCTATTAATATTTGGAAAGAATTTATTAACATTCAGAAAAATATTCGTAGTGAGTCTACCAAAAATTCGTGGTCAAAATATTAACAGTTGATAGTTTCATTGGTATTTTTCACAGTGAAACTATCAATTGTGAATACATAGACTATGAATCTTTAATAGACTCTCTACGAATATTTTTCAGCAATCCTCGTTTTTCCCAAATTGACAGTCATTCTTCTAAATATTGACTGACCTGGTCTTTTCATGTACAATGATTGTTCCATCACAAATTAGCATTCCAGTGATATTTTCAATTGACGCGATAACCTCCGATACATTATATTTCACCATTTGACATTGAAATTACTGGTTTGAATAGAAAAAAAAACATGTATTCATCCACTTAGAGTGATTCATCAATTCGGATGATTTTTAATTCAATAAAGCTATGTCAACCGAACTATCTAGCCAACTGTCATTCCAGTGCCGATTCTCTTTTTCTGTAAAAACATATGTGCTTAGGTGTCATCGGTATAATTTATGGAATAGTGCATTTCACGGTTGCGTGCACAACGTACACGGTCTATCCGACTGGCTAGTAGATGGATGGCAAGAAAAAGATGGAGAAGAGAATCGAAAACCCGTTTGACACTTTTCCAAGCAGAGCCGAGGGACGAAAAATTCATATTCACGTTCTTGTAGGCGTGGGTGTGCGCTGTGACCCTCTGTGATGGTATCGTGATTATACGCACACACACTTCACAAATCTTGGATATCTAATGGACGGAAACGTGTATGCATATGCGAAATTCGACTTCAACGGTACTCGAAGATATATATATATATATATGCATATACATAAGAATATATTTGAAAAAAGAGGTCCAAAGATAGCAGGATAGAAGAAATAGCAGTGATAAAAGGCGCTAGTCCATTCGTGGATGATTTATGCGTCGGCGCGGCAGAAATACAAACAGGTGCTCGAGCCCCCTCAAGAACCTTCGAGGACTGATCAAAAGAGGAAAAAGAAAATAAAAAATAAAGAGGAGAATCGAATGGCTGGGGAGAAGGGAGACACGATGAAACATGAAATATATATCCGAGTGTAAATATCGTAAGGAGCGAGCAGACATGGTGTGCGACCCGTGACGAAAGGACCAACAATCCTTCTTTCCTTCGCATAATTTAATATTTTTAAATGAAAATTCAAATAACGTGAAAGTATTCGAGGTTGAATCTTTTGAATTTTTAATGTTGTATAATCGTGTTATCGCTTGAAGGAGACTTGAAAAATTCAATGATTCCCTTGTTTGTTTACTTTTATTTTCGTTGGAAATATTTCCCGATTTCATCTCTAGGTCGCTTTCTCCACAAAACCAAAGTTTAACGCCCGATTGGTGTAACTTTGGATAGAATTATTCAATTGTAAGCTTAATTTGGTCAAAAACGGAGCATATTTTCAATAACTTTTTTGACGAGACAGTTAATTTATATTCATTTCTATAAATACTACACGCAGAAACCGTAACATCAGCGATGAATAATTTGACACGAATGGTTTATGCCATGAAAACAAATGAAGTTGAAAACACTGTATTCTCATCCCTGCTAAAAATTTCCCATAGAATTCGATAGAAAAATTTTTCTATCTTTTTGTATGTGCACGGAAAAAAATCCCCATATAAAAATTACATGAAAAATCAGGTAACGATTACAGTGTGGATTTCATGTAAAATTTACTACACAATTCTGTTGGATTTACATTGTTATTAAAGGTAATTCACAGCAACACTTCTCTCATTTACATAAAGCTGAAACTAGCGGGCATAAAGTTAGTAGCCGATTGTTGTAACTTTTGAATCAAGGTTATTGGAGCTTTGTTTATACCAGAAATCGATTGAGTAGCATCCTACCAAGCGTTTCAGATCCTCAAATCTTTAATAAAAAACTGTGTATAAAGAGTTATGAAAAGCGGCTGCTAGCTCCATGGCTGCCAGTTTCAGTTTCATTTAATTCACTTTAGTAACAATGTAAATATAACATTGTTTCCGAAGTAATTTTACTCCCATCGCATTCATGTGAGCAGTTATGTTAAATTCACAGCAGCCAATATAAAATTTACATGGGACTTTTTTCCGTGTAGTTTCTGAAACTGGAATTCCCGATATTCCATAGGTAATCCACGATAAGAGAACTGTACGGCTGTTTATGGGGTTTTATCGTATTTTCACGATAGCAATCGCCACTAAAAATTCCCACAGAATCCGATAGAAAGATTTTTCTATCGTTTTTTTTGTATGTGGTTTCTGAAACTGGAATTTCCGTTGTTCCATAGGTCATTCACGATAGAAGAATTGTACTCCTGTTTATAGGATCATATCGTAGTTTCACGATAACAGTTGCTACAAAAAGATTAGTAGAGATTTTTTCCTATTACTTGCTACGCGATTTCTGGATCTGGAATTTCCGTAAATGTGTAGATCATTCACGATCTAACTATGAATGACCGTGGAAAATTTTCTTATGGATTCACAGAAAAATTGCTGGTTTCTTTTTACACAAGAACAAGAAAATCAAAGTTCCGGTTAAAGAACCGAGGAGGTTTGATTTTCTCCAAACTTTGTTTGAAAATCCACTAGAAGAAATGTTTGTGTAAAAAACTGTTGAATGTATTTATGAATCCACAGCTATAGGGACAACTATAGGTACCCTCTCGTGTGTTCCCCCATACAAAATGATGAAAATCATATTTGAAGTTATTGGCATGATGTGTATCGTGAAAACACGATTAATACCGATACATTTCTTAAATTTAATTTTCTGGTGAAAACAAGGTAATTATCTAAAGGAATTCCACGATAGACGACTATAGGTATCCTTTCGCGCCTTCCCCATACATTACGATACAACGCGTATAAGCAAAAAATGGTATCAAATGTATGGGAAACTTCTGATTAAAACATAGAGAACTGAAAAGAAAAAAATCCGATAAAACCCCATTTGCGTTGTGTCGGTTTATCACTATACAACCCTATTGGGACAAATTTATTTATCGGCTCAATCTGATGTCACGATACACCCTATACAAAACGATAGGAAAGAGGCTAAAATACTGTCGAATTCTATCGTTCTATATGGGAAATTTTTAGCAGGGACGAATCAATCGTATCTTCACAGTACAGTATATTGTGGAAACACGGCTGAGTCATGCCAATACAATAATCAATCGTGTTAAACTTCTTCTTTTTTCCAACACAAGCCATTTGTGTCAAATAAATGACACGAAAAAAAAAACATTGTTATCATGGCCATCTAAAATATCGTCGAAAGTATATTGTTGATACAACGAATTGGATTGGTTCAGAGATGAACAATTTTGAACTGGAGATATCGTTGTGTTGAACAACATGCAGTATGTTTATAACCTTCCCAGGTAGAAATATTCTATTGAATCCTATTACGAATGGTGAAATTTTTGATTGAATATCATTGAATTTCATTAAAACCTATTAATTTTCCCATTCGTCAATGAGATTTCACAGATTATTTGTAACAATTGTTACAAATTGTACAAATTGTGATTATTTGTAACAATTGTTATGTGAAATCTTAAGGTTCGTTCGTTGAGCATATTTGGCTTGGCTATGGTAATGAGACTGAAAAGTGAGGATGACAATATGTTTTCTCCTGTAATCGCTAATGTTACAATTTTTCCGGGTACATAATAAGGTAACATTCGAAGAATATTCTGTAAAATTTTCATGGACTTTTATGAAGAAATGAGCCATTGACAATGACTCTCCGCGGACGTCTAATAAAAAGGTTCATTGCAGTGCCCCTCATAACTCATCACTGGATCATCTAAACCCACATACCAATCCATGTCTTGAAGATATCTCCAGACAAGTTCAAGATGTTTTATGCAACACCAAAAGACATCTTTTAGATATCTCAAACACATCTTTTCGGCGGACAAGATTTAGATCTTTTAAAAGATGTCTTTTAGTTTCTTTCTTTTGATTTTGCCATTTCTTACAGCATTTGAAAATCAAAATATTGATTTTTCATTAACGATTTGGAAATTTGGTCATTTTAAAATACGTTGAAATTAAAAAAAAAACACACAAACTCGACGTTATCATTTCCTGAAATCTATCAATTCATAAAATCATTTCAGTTGTTTTATTCATCATCATCATCATCATCATGAAGTAATCAGTCTTACGACTGGTTTGATGAAACCCTCCACCCCTGTCTATTATCCGCCAAACGTTTAATTTCTACATATCTACTACATCCCTTGTCTTGTACGATTTGTTTCATATAACTTGCTCTAGGTCTACCTTTACCAGTTTTACCATTCATTTTCCCTTCCAATATTGTTTTCAATAAACTCTCATGCCGTAATGTGTGTCCTATAAGATTGCTTCTCCTTTTCACGATGTGTTTCAAAAGATTTCTTTCTTCATTTATCTGCTCGAGTACTTCTTCATTTTTGACTTTGTCTATCCATTTTATTCTGAGCATCCTCCTATAACACCACATTTCAAAAGCTTCAAGTCTTCGTTGATCAGTTTTCCCCATTGTCCAAGTTTCGCAACCATATAATGCTGTGCTCCAAACGTAACTTTTCAAGAATTTCTTCCTCACTTCCAAGCTTATATTTTTTGAGCATAATAACTGTCTCTTTTGATAAAAAGCCTGTTTCCCTTGTGCTATTCTTGCTCTGATATCTCTTTCGCTTTTGCCGTTCTCTGTAATTATGCTTCCTAGATATTTGAATTCTTTCACCTGTTCAATTGTCTCGGTATCTATTTTGATTCTCGTTCTTCTAGCTGTTTTCGCTGCTGTACACATCATGAATTTTGTTTTGTCTTTATTTATATTCATACAATAGTTTTCCAATAATATTGTTCTCATGGTGTTGAGAATATTTTCTAACTCAGTACTACTCGTGGCCAATATAGCTATGTCATCCGCGAATCTCAACATACTTATATTTTCTCCCTGAATCTGTAATTTCGATTGAATTTCCTCCTTCACTTCGTTCATTGCTTCTTCTATATATAAATTGAACATCAGTGGCGATAATGAGCATCCTTGTCTCACCCCTCTTCTTATTTGTGCTTCCCTTCCTGACCCTCTATGTCTATTATTGCACTTTGATTCTTATATAATTCGTATATTATTCTTCTATCTTTATAATTTATTCCCACCTTCTTCAGGATCGCAAACATCTTCTCCCAGTCCACATTATCGAAAGCCTTTTGTATATCTACAAAACCTATGTACACAGATTTCTTCAGCGCTATCCTTTTCTCTATTACTGCCCTGAGTGCTAAGATTGCTTCTCGCGTTCCCCTATTTTTCTAAAACCAAACTGATCCTCTGCCAATCTACTCTCTATTTTATTTTCCATCCTCCTGTATATAATTTTGGTCAGTATTTTCGAAGCATGTGAAGTTAAACTGATCGTTCTGTAGTTCTCGCATTTGTCTGCCCCTTGTTTTTTCGGGATAGCGACAATTTTATTCTTTTGGAAATCTTTCGGTACTTCTCCTTTTCGTACATATCTCTAATCAATTCAAACAGTGCGTCGCGAGTTCCTTCACTGGAGGCTTTTATAAGGTCCGCACTTATGCCATCTATGCCTGGCGCTTTATTATTTTTCAATTCTTTCAAAGCCTTGTCGAATTCTGATCTCAATATCGAATCTCCCAATTCTTCCTCATCTACATCCTCCTCCTTCTCTAATAGTGCTATATCATCGTTTCCTCTATACAAGTCTTCCAAATGATTGATCCACTGTTCTATTTTCTCTTCCGTTTTTATCAATTGTCGTCCTAGAGAGTTTCTAATCTTATTGCTTCTAGATTTCATTTGTCCGAAAAATCTTTTAATAATCCTATATGCTTCATCTATTTTTCCTAAATGCAATCTTATTTCTATTTCCTGACATTTCTCTTCTAACCACTGTTCTTTTGCTTTCCTTGATTCTCTTATTATTTTATTTCTCAATGATTTGTATCGTTGCTGGCCTTCTTGGCTATCATTATTCTTGTATTTTCTTCTTTCATTCATCAATTCTAAAATTTCTCCCGTTATCCATGGGTTTTTAGCTTCTACTCCATCATTCTTCAAAATCTTATCCGCACATTCTCTTATATTCCCTTCATCTTTGTCCATCTCCTCTCTATTCCCAAGTCTTTCTCTTTCGATCTCCCAATTTTTCATCCAACATTTTCTCGAATGCCTCATGTGTTTGTTTTTGCTTGAGGTTCTTCAAATTCCATCTTTTCTGCATTTTCCTTTTCTTCTTCAGAGATTTGAATTTCAGAGAACATTTCATCATCAACATATTATGATCACTATCTATATCTGCACCGGGATAAGTTTTACAGTTTTTCACTTGGTTTCTAAATCTTTGTTTCACTAATATGTAATCAATTTGGTATCTTGCTGTATCTCCTGGCATTTTCCAAGTGTAGATTCTTCTTGGATGATTTTCGAATAAAGTGTTTGTGATAACCATCTTATGATTTTCACAAAATTCGACTAAACGTTGTCCTCTATCGTTCCTCCTCCCTAACGCGAAATCTCCTATAATGTTGTCCTCTTTTCCTTGTCCTACTACCGCATTCCAATCCCCATCACTATCAAATTCTCTTCTCCTTTACATATTCTATCACTTCTTCTATTTCTTCGTACGTTTTTTCAATATCTTCCTCCGAATATGCAGATGTGGGCATGTATACTTGGACTATGACTGTGTCTACCGGTTTTGTTCTGATTCTAACCATCATCACACGTTCATTATGTTGCAAATAATTTTCTATTCTATTTCCTACTCTTTTATGCATTACAATTCCTACACCTGCTTGACCGTTCTTTGATCCTGTATGAATTATTCTATAATCCCCACTCCAGAAATCGCCCTCTTGTGGCCATCTCATTTCGCTAATCCCCATTACGTCTATATTCAACCTATTCATTTCTAATTTCAAATTTTCTAATTTTCCCGCTTGCCTCAGTGATCTAACATTCCACGCTCCGACTCGAAGAATGTTGTTTCTTTTCCCTATCCTATTCTTCGGTTTTCGTTCCTTGCTGATGAAGCTTCCTCGAGCAGCCTCCACCCGGAGATCCGAACGGGAGACTAGTTTACCTCCGGAATATTTTACCCGAGAGAGCGCCATCATGTATTTATTAATTTGTTTGTTTGTTTTTGTTACATAATATTCCAGGTTAGGAAAAAGGTTTCATTTCCTCGGGAAGTATTGAAACATGTCAAGGAAGGTAGTTTCCCCTTGCTTTCCTTCCGTTTGATTTTGCCGATGTTTCTGGCATTAGGATGATTTCGTTTCTCTCAGTTTGTATTCTTTCTCTTGAGTAGTTTATTCCACTCAAAAAAAAAGATCCAACTCTGAGATACTTATCCTCCCCACCACGTAAAGGAAGCAGATACTACCAGGGATGGATAAAAAGGATATCAAGGACAGGTATCATGAATATCCCCCTGGAAGACCCGCAATCATCCACGGGGAGGATTGTTTTATTCCCCACATAACAATTCATATCTTGAAGATATCTCAAGACAACTTTGAGATGTGTTATATAACACCAGAAGATATCTTTCAGATGTCTTAAACAGTTCTTACTTCTGAAAGATATCTAAAACATATCTTCCGGGAAAACAAGTTTTAGATTTTCTATAGAATACTTTTCGGAAGCAAGAACTGTTTGAGACGTCTGAAAGATATCTTTTGGTGTTTCATAAGACATCTCAACATTTAATCCGCAACCTCAAAATCACGTGAGTCAAACCGCTATCACCTTATTCTAAATGTTCAAAGTTGTTAGGAATGAAGAAAACATTTTTTCGATCATTAGGAATGTCTACGGGGTAGAACAGTGGGGGGGGGGGGGGGGTTATGTATAGAAATCAGTGAAACTTCAAACAAACTTCCGACTAGAAATTTAATCAGGTTAACCCGATCAAATGTGACCAAAATTTCTTGTTGGGTCAACCAAAAAAGTTGAAATTACGAGCAAATGAAGTTTTGATAGCGATCTGTGAGCCCGAGGTTACAGTTAGAGGGTTAAACTTGTCTTGAGGTATCTTCAAGATACAAGGAAAAAAGCAAATTGGAAAAATTTGCCATACAGGATGATAATGCGTTCCTTCGAGTCTTTGAATGGACATTTTTACAAAATATATTGTCAAATAATTCACATTATAAGACAACAACAGATTTTCCCCTTATGATGTGAATTATTTGACAATATATTTTGTGAAAATTTCCATTTAAAGGGTGGAAGTGACGCGTTGTCATCCTATACGGTAAATTTCTTCATTTTCTTTTTCCCGTGCATCTTAAACTTATCTTTCGACTGAAAGAAGACTAAAGAATCGTCGAAAACCTGGAATATTCTGAAGATAGTTGATTTTCACAGAATCGATTCTATTCTATACAAAAC
The DNA here is from genome assembly GCA_018340375.1 of Gonatopus flavifemur. Classification (NCBI taxonomy): domain Eukaryota; kingdom Metazoa; phylum Arthropoda; class Insecta; order Hymenoptera; family Dryinidae; genus Gonatopus; species Gonatopus flavifemur. The sequence continues at coordinate 55,544,443 of JAFFJZ010000001.1, forward strand.
TTATCAAGTGTTTATTGATTTTGATATAATTTTGATCAAAATTCGATTAAAATTCTGTAAAAAAAGAATCGATTCTTTCAAGATCATAGAAGGGTCACACATTCAAAAGTGTCCCATGGATATCCAATACGAATCAGACCCAGTCCCAATTTTGCATGGTTTTAATCTCCCATGTGAAACGTTCCTATGTACCGTGATCCCATGCAAAATGAATCCAGTCCCAAATTCACATGGGTTCTTTCTTTTTTCACAGTAAGGAGGAAGATCATGAGAGATTCAGTGATTCCTTTAAGAGCGTCTTTCAAGATAGCAATTTAACCTTGCTACAATGTTGTCGAGCGAGCTTGTGTCAAAGTTGACATAAGCTTCGTAGTTGACACCCGACGAGGGTACAAGCTTACTAAACCCTTGCAGCAGAGTTTTAGCAACCTTATACTGACAAGCTTGTCAATGAGGAGTAAAAAACAATCGAAAGACAAATCTGACAAGCTGATGACAACCCTGTTGAAAAAACCCAGCATGGTCCAACAAGGAACCAAGTTGGTCCCAGCTGGTTCCAGTTACAGATCATGATGGTTGGCTCAACAACCAATATGGGACCAACTTGGTTCCAACCGGTGTCAAATTGGTTCAAGCTAGGGCCAGTTATAGACCATTATGGTTGATCCAACAACCAATACGCGACCAACTTGGTTGCCACTGGTGCTAGTTACAGGCCATGTCGGCTGACTCCACAACCAATACAGTATCAACGGAGTTCCAGCTAGAATGGCCTGATTCCAATTGTACCAACTCAAACTTGGTTCATTCCAAGTAGCACCAATATCAGAGTGATTTTGAAAAGCCAGCATGATGCACGTTTTTTTATACGCAGATTAATTGAAGAACGTTATTCAAAAAATATCAACAAATTTAAGTGTATTGTGAATGCAAACAGCCTGACAAACTGATGACCGAATCGTAAAATCTGTCTAATTGAAAAATTCAAAGAAACGATAATCTCAAATTAAAGACAAATCTCGGAATGCCAGTGAAACAAAACTGTGACGCAATTTGATCAAAATGTCAAAACACTGCCCGAGTAAAAAAATGTGGATCATAAATTGATTAAAAAAATATCACTCGGCGATCACATTCAAAGTGATCACCAAGTGATGTGAACGGTGAGATTGCAGGATCTTTGTTTCATCATTGTGAGATCAATACAGTAGGTTGTGCTGATGAAATGATCATTTTTTCATCATTGTCAGATCAACAGAGTAGCTTGTGCTGATGAAATCTTAATGTGTGTGAATGATCATTTCCAAATCTGATCAGGATCATTCGTTAACCGTTTGTATCAAGTTCTGATCTACGAACAATCTGGACATGATTATCCCAAGATCACTGTGATATTCATAATCAAAAAACACGTCCCACAGACACATTATACCCGTAGTAGATACACGCTTGGGTTATTTCCTTTTTCTACCAACCATAATTGTATGGGAAAGCAAAAAAGGGTCAAGATTGAGCCAACATGGGCCCCATCGTCAATCGCCGATACTGGGTTAAAGAGGATGGACCCAGCCTACGGCCCATTGTCATTATAGGCAATACACGCTTGGGCTAAGAAATATTTTACGGAAAGAGGACAAATAAACTATTTATTTGGATAGAAGAAATTTTTTTTCTAGTGCAGTAAATTTCATGAATTCACGATTGAACTTGATTTCGATTACAACTTTTCGGATTTTCATATTGATCTGATATAGGGAATTTCTAGTGCAGCTTTATAAATTCAAGCCATGACAAGTCTGCCGTGTTATTTGATTTCCATCATATCATTGTGTAAATTGTTTTTATCATTTCGAAAATAGCAAATCACGTTTCTTGGAGTTTATAGATATATCACGTATAATTTCTATTATCTTCACGTTTGAGTGGAGAAACAACTGCAGACCGAACTCTGAACCGCGTGAAATTGTCCAGAAGCGATCGGTAAATTGGTTTGATTGAATAAACATCTATTGAATCATTTGGGTGTTTCTAATGACAATTTACATAAACGTATTTACCACATCGTACAGTGATTATGTTTCAAACCTGTGCAAATGAATGAGCAAATTTTTCTCGGAATTGAACGAGAGAATACTATAATGCTAATAAGTTGTGGAAATGATTCAGCAATCCATTTCGAGAAATACATTAAACTCCCACACGTGAGCTATTATATGTGACGTACATATGATAAATTTGGTGTTTACGAAGTATTGTTTGATCCACGTTCTTTTCATCGAATCTTTTCATCCGTAAATTCGACATGTATTCTTCTCATGTAAAAAATTTCCATTCTATAAGTACTTGGTCTAAAAGATTTGTGAATCTACAAGACAAATTTAATATAATCAAAGCGTCGGTATAATTTATGAAAAGATTGAAAATTTCTTAGATAACCATGTCATAAAAAAAAAGTCAACGGCATGTATGCACTTGCACAGTAAAAGAAATTTTGTGTTAGAAACAGTCCGCTCAAAATTCGTGTTGAAAATCAACACGGATGAATGTCGAATTCACAGATTTTCAATGCAAATTTAACACTTGTGTGTTAATTTATCACACCCTTTGTGTCAATATTCAACACAAATTTTGAGTGGAACGTTTGGGACATGCACGTGTGTTAAAAATTCTGTAAAAAGAAAGTCTTGAATTCAGCTGATTTTATAACTGAATCTATGTTGCAAACGAATTAAGCGAAAAAAAACAATCGCCGACACAATGGAAAAAGCATTGTCTGAAATTGAGATGTAAACAGATGAGGAATTCACTGTTAAAAAAGTTATGAAGTTTTTTTCATAAACAATTTATCAAACAGAATTCATAATAAAATATTGAATTCAATAATATGATTCTCAATACTAAGAATTTTATTCTTAATGTTGAGAATTTCCTTGGTCATTTTAATAACATACACTGAAAACACAGTTTGTTCCAGTCGAACGAAATTTTGGTTGAAATGAACGTAAAGAAACTTTTTGGTTGGCTGAAATAAAATTCTTTTGGGATGAACAAAATTTGGTTCACAATAATTAAGGCTTTCATACAGACAAATAAATTTTATTTCAGCTAACCAAAAAGTTTCTTCGCGTTCATTTCAACCAAAATTTTGTTTCGCCGAAACAAACGTTTTCTCAGTGTACTTGTGAAATTCAATAGATAATTATTACATTCCAGTAAGAAATCGTGAAATTTCATCACTCATATTAAATTGAGGAATCAGTATGAAATTTAATATGAAAATATGATATTTTATATAGAATTTCGTATTAAATTGAAGAAATTTTTTGACAGTGTCTCCTTTTACAGTGATTGTCACACTGCTTTTTACTAATATACAGTTTTATTGAATTTGTACACTGAGAAAAGTTTCTATTTTCTCTCGTAAACCAGGGACGTTAAGGGAATCTACCCGCAATTCCTCAATTATTCCAGGATGATCGATTCTCACAGCCGATTTCACATGGTTATCACTTTCATGTTCCTTATAAATGGAAATGGAAGTATCGCGATAGGGTTAAACATTCGTTATGCAGAAGGCGGTATTTCGCCTTTGCCAAACTCTTCAGAATGTCGAGGAAAACCGATTCCAAAAAGTGTCTGTATGTGTGTGTCTGTCTGTCCGGTGTCTCCAAATTTATTTGGTTCTGGATAACTTTTGTCAAGATGCACAGATTTTAATCGTCTTTTTTTTCTAAATGTTGGAGTTGGTGAAGAGACGAGAACGTCCTGTTTTGTTCCGCGTTTTGAAAATATTGCGGAATATTGTTTGAAAAAATTGTGGTTTTGCGACCGGTGATCCGATTGCAATGAGATTCATACCTTTGTTCCAGCTGTGATCCGATAGTGTTCCCACATTAATTTCATCACAATCGGTTGAGAACTGTGAAACATTTTTTTGCGATCCACATTCTTTGAAAATGCTTCGAAAGCATGTCTTTCCTAGTTTGTAACATTCGAATTCCATGAAACTCTGAGCATAGTCAATTCGTAAGATGTCAATTGTACGATCCAAGTTTCGAAGAGTGTGGGATTTTCGTTCGTTCTATGTGATTGTTTGAGCACCGCTAAAAAAAATTACTCAAATGTTTCAAGTTATCTATTTCAAGTTGTTTAAAAACATCGATATATCGAACAGCAGTAATTTCAACCGATATGATTCAAGAGGATACGAGTTTACCGACCAAGCACGGTTTGTTTTATCAAAATATCCGAAACTGAATTCATGAAACGGGCCGAAAATTTTGACGTTGATTCTTCGAGACTTTATCTATGTCGCTAAAGAGTCCGAATTCCGAAAAAAACATTTTGGAAAAAAGATCAGAGAGAAATTCGATATCCCATGATAAAAAGAAGTACTGTTTAGAGTTGCTCAAGGGTCACATCTTGGACCACTTTTATCTTTCATTTTTATTAATGATATTGATGCAGCTGTCAGTTATAGTAAGTTTCTTTTGGTTGCTGATGATCTAAAGCTTTATAAAATTGTTCGGACTGTGTATGATCAACTACTTCTTCAAGAGGATTTAAATTCAATTTTTGATTGGTTTATTAAACACGGTTTGAAGTTCAATACAATCCCAAAAAATGTTTTGAAATTTTTTTTGGTAGATCTAATATTCATTTATATAATTATTATATAAGTTAAATGGATGTGGCATAGAAGAAGCACACTGTAATGAAGGATTTTGGTGTTCATTTTGACTGCAATTTATCGTCCAATTATTATATCGATCATATATACACTGAGAGAAATTTATAGGTCAATTTACTATGGAATTATAGGAATGGAGGAACGTACTGACTTCTGATGAAATTTACTATGGCATAACAACAGGGACCTGATCAAATTTACAATGTTTTATAGTAAATTTCATTGGAAGTCAGTATGTTCCCCCATTCTTATAATTCCATAGTAAATTTAACTATAAATTTCTCTCAGTGTATGAGTTAGTGTTAAGGAAGATTAAATTCTTCCAAAAGATACTGCAGAAATTCTACTCATGTGAGATCAGTTTCTTATATCTTATCTTGACTTATGGGGTTGTTATTTGGTATCCGGTATGGGACTACCAGATCAACAAACTTGAAAGACTGGATCATATTTATTTTTCATTGGTGGCTTACTCTATCGGGATTTCAATGACATTTGATGAAAATAATTATTACACTATATCGAAAATGCTCGATATACCAACTTTATCTTTTTCCTTTAGGAGAGTTGATTTGAAATTTTTTAACAAAATTTCAAACAATATTATTGACTGCAGTGATTTATTTGTTCGTACGAGATTCACGTCAAAGAAAGATAAAATAGTCATCAATCATTATTCCAATGTCTTGTAATACCAGGATGATCAAAATAATTTGAGAGTATAAATGGAATCAATGGAATGAAGTGCAACCCTGAGTATTCAAATAAAATCAACAGAGATATATGTCTAAATATGCAACGAGACCTGCAACGAGACCGATACCGAAACTAGTTCCGAGACTGAGAGAATATCTCAGTTCTCTTCAATGAAATCGGAATTCCATGTGATTTTGTCTCACCTTGGGTAGAAGCTTGATTCCGTTCAAAATTTTTGTCTCGAATTGTTAAAACAGTAAATATAGATGATTTTTCAATTTGAGACGAGAGTCTCGTGCGAAGCCCCACATGTACTTGGTAGACTTTGAAGAAAATGGTACATATTTGAAGAGAATGTATTATCTAGACCTTCAGAGTTTCGATCAACAATCAATAGAATATTTAATTTAACTAATCGATGCTCGTCATATAGACTTATTTAATATGACTGTCTGCGTTGTATACACAAGTTAGGAATGATTTTGTTTTGGATTATCATTATACCTGATCTTTTGTCGCTGTTAAAATTGGAAATTTTTATCACTTATTATACATTTTTGTATGAGAAAACCCGCAGAATTGGTGGAATATATGATAAATTTGAAAAATATAAAAAAATCTCAAAAAATTTTTGATTTGGAATTATTCAAATTTTAAATGAAAATATAATTTCGTTGGATTTTTGCTCGTTGGGAAAGTATGAGAAACATGGAAGGAATATACGGTTCCCCATACCGATGTTTCGAATGAAAATATTCGATTTCCAGCCAGGTGTTCATGTTCTTGGAGTTTGAATCGTTTATGGAAACGAAATCGATATTCCAACTCATGAAATTTGGTGAATCATCGTCATTTATCTTCTAGAATTGACTGGTTAGAGCTGGTTATTCAATTACTAATTCGTTTCAATAAACGATTCAAACTCCAGGAACGTGCGGTATTGCCGCAGTGTTTGCGATTTTTACAGTGCCAGAAATAGAAAAACACTAAGAAACGTCTTGTAGAACTCAAGATTGTGAAAAAAAGTTTTAAAGCAGAGAAAGAAATCTTATTATATTTATAATACAAATAGGGATAGCTATAATATCATGTAATAGAAGATGTTATATATCTTATCATACTTATTATGTGTACAATAAAATTTATTATATTATATAGTACAATAAGGTTACAATTATAAGGTTACGATCTATATAGTAATCTTTATTATGTTTCTCATAGATTTTATTATATAATTGTTGCTGTTCCTATATTATACCTGTCTCTCTGTGAAATTTTGATTTGACAAAATGGCAGAGTTCTGAAAAAAATGATGCAAAATTTTGTTAAAAATATCTGATGTTTTTTGACATTGCAAAATTACATTTTGCGTGTAATCGGAGAGCTGAAGGGTCATTGTATGCAGGAACGGATACTTGATATGCACTGAGAAAAATAAGTCTTGTGGAAATTACCTTTTTCCTGTTGACGGAATTTTTTGCCATTTTCTAAGACTTACTACAAACGATAGAAAAATTTTTGAAATATGGGGTTTTGGGCATATAAAAGTACTAGTCTTTGAGTACCAAAAACACATTTCATCATATTTTTACAATACAAAATGGCCGCATATCAGCACCTTCAAAATAAGTCTGTTAATTCACATGGGCGTACCGCTACAGGTCACAATTATGAATGTAGAACACAAAAACTTTCTCAAAATATAGTCCAATTCTTTTCGCTAGATTTTGGACTATATTTTGAGAAACTTTTCAGTTTTTTGTCCTACATTCATAATTAGAATTCAGTAGAATTCATCTGGAAATTCAAAAAAATTACAGTCACATTTTCTGAATTTTCAGAAGGAATTTTTTTACAGTGTGTGAGCACTGTTGGGATGATTCGTCATACAATTCGTATCAACTGGTTTTATTTCAAGTTAATTTGCATGCTATTAATTTTATGCGATACTATATCAGTGAATGGATCTCTGATTACTGATAGATCTGGTCTCACAAAACTCCATCTGATTATTTCAATTTTTTCCAAAGAAGTAGTTACCTTGTAAAAAGATTTATGAGTGTTATCGAAATCATTCGCTTCTACAATATTCAAAAGTATTACAAAAAATAAAATTCATACACTTTTTCCAAATGCGCATACTTACCCGCAATAGGGGTTAAGTGTACGCATTCTGTATTTTCCTTATATATAAGGAAGCGGAAGTATTGTAATAGGGTCAAAAATCGATGATGCACAAGGGGGTATTTCGCTTTTGCCGAACGTCTTAGAACGTCGAAAAAACGCTATCCCCAAAAATGTGTGTATGTGCGTATGTGCGTGCGTGCGTGCGTGTACAATTTTCTTTGGCGCACGATAACTCTCCTCAGAATGCACCGATCGGGATAATTTTTTTTTAATACGTTCGTCTTTGAGAGCACTCGGGGCCTATTGATTTTGGTGTCGATCGGATAACGCGTTTCAAAAATATAGCGGAATATTGTTTGAAAAATCTAGATTTTGCGACCACGCATAGCTCCGCTTCCTGTTATCCGATAACTATTAAACTTATATCATGCTCTAGCTATGGTTCAATAGTGGTCTCATACGAGTTTCATCCAAATCGGTTGGAAACTGTGAAAATTTTTGTTGTTGATAATTTTAGGGGTGTTAGTCGTACGGTATAAATTTCCAGCGAATCCGAAGTGCGGAAAGAAAGTGGTAAGCACTAAGCTTCAGAACAAATTTTGAAAATCTTGTAATTACCGGTATCATGGGGGTATATTTCGTTCTTATCCCGTATGGAAATATTTCGCTGAAAAATGTCTGCAAAACTATGAAAAATCTCTGAAAAAAAATGAAAAAACTCTGAGAAACTCTGAGAATCTCTGAAATTTTGATGAGAAATCTAATATTTTTGGGACATTCTTTACAGACTTTTTTCAGACTTTTTTCAGAGTTTCTCAGAATTTTTCCATACTTTTTCAGAGAAATAGTAACGAAATTGCACTCTGAAAAAACTCTGACAAAACTCTAATAAATTGTTGACATTTTTCTGATTATTGAAAAATCCTGAAATTCAATAAATACATTCATATGCCGTATTCAAATATCATGTGTGAAAAAGTGTTTGAAAATTTTTTAATTTTTTTCTAAAAGTCAGAAAAATGTTAGCAATCCATCAGAGTTTTGTCAGAGTTTTTTCAGAGTGCAATTTCGTTACTATTTCTCTGAAAAAGTATGAAAAAACTCTGAGAAACTCTGAAAAATATCTGATAAAGGCTGTAAAGAATGTCCCAAAAATATTAGATTTATCATCAAAATTTCAGAGATTCTCAGAGTTTCTCAGAATTTTTTCATTTCTTTTCAGAGATTTTTTATAGTTTTACAGACATTTTTCAGTGAAATATTTCCATACGGGATCATCCAATTGTTATGAAATTTTGACCACCGTCTGATGAAGTGTCGAAAGTGGCCCCATAAGAGTTTGAACCAGATTCTGACGGAAGAACGGCATGAGGGGGGAAGAAATTTTTAAAAAATTCGTGATTTAGCGATCGCACATATCTTCGCTCCCTGTTATTGGATTACAATGAAATTTCTACCGCGTTTAAGTTACAATCTCATAGTGGCCTCATATGAGTTTCATCTCAATCGGTTAAGGAATGTGGAAATATCGTCCTTAGAAATTTGCATGGTTTTGTGTTTCAAGGTGTAATAAACATGTATTTTTTTTAATTGCCCTAATTTTTCTCGAAGTTCCAGAGTTTCATGTATTATTATTCAATTTAATTAGTACTTTCTCGAATACACGGTTTCATTTCCCTTTCATCTCTATCATTTGATTTTGACATCTCTTTGTTATCGAGGAGATTCTCATGTATAGATCATGATTTCTATGGTATAAAGTTATGAATGGGTTGTAATATTATTATTCAAAAAATCCAACATATACACGCTACGAGAAAAAATTTCCGGGAACAATCAAATATTTAATTGAATAGTCGCAAGAAAATATTAATTTGAATGAAGTTCTATTGAATCAACAGAATATTCATTGGATCAAACAAATATTTAATATGATACAAAATATTTTGTCAATGAAAATGGATACTTGATCGATTCAACGAAATTCCATTCAAATTACTAATCATTTCATTACGAGTATTCAAGTAAAGATGTTAATGTTTCCAAGAATTTTTTCTCCCAGTGTAGAAAAATCAGGTTCTATGTACAGGTTGGTTGAAAAGTTCCTGCGTTCACCAAGAGATAGCACTGCTAGCTCAAAACTTTTTTTTCTCAAGTTGGTATATCTGTCCTGAGAACACATGCAAAGTTACAAGTCATTCTGTCAATTCATTCTTTGTTTACAAGCCATTTGAAGTTGACGTGTCATTGATTTTTCTTAATATGGAAAAAATTGAATATCGTGCAGTCATTAGATTCTTTGTTTTGAAGAGTTTAAAAGCAAAGGAAATTTATGAACAATTGTTAGAAGTGTATGAGGAGTCCTCACCTTCAAAACGCACCGTTGAATTTTGGGCTGGTGAATTCAAACGTGGTCGTACTAGCCTTGAAGACGATCCACGCGAAGGACGACCAAAAACTGCAACCACAGCAGAAATCATTGAGCATGTACATAATATGGTTAGTGAAGATCCAAGTTTGACTAAGCGTGAAATTGCTAATGCCATAGGCATCTCAGACGAACGAGTACTCCAAATTTTACATGAAGAATTACGTATGAAAAAACTGTTTGGAAAGTGAGTGCCGCACACGTTAACAATTCAACAAAAACTGGATCGAAAACAAATTTCTCAGCGTAATTTGGAGCATTTTAAGTAGAATACAACCGACTTCTTGCGTCGTTTTATAACTATGGATAAGACTTGGATCTACCACCATGATCCTAAATTGAAACAAGAACGTTTACAGTGGACTGAAGCTGGTTGTTCAGCTCCAAAGCAGGTGAAGTCACAACGATCAGCAAAGAAGGTTATGGCATCAGTTTTTTGGAATGCAAAAGGAATTTTGTTCATTGATTATCTTCAGAAAAGTAAAACAATCAACTCCGAATATTACTGCAGCCTTTTGGATCAGCTGGATGAAAAAATTCGTGAGAAAAGACCTGGTTTAAAGAAGAAAAAAATCACTTTTCATCAAGATAATGCACCTGCTCACAAAAGTGTTTTGACGATGGCTAAATTCAAAGAACTCAAGTACGAATTGCTTGAACATCCACCGTATTCGCCAGATTTGGCTCCTAGCGACTACTATCTCTTCAGAAATCTCAAACAATTCCTTCGTGGAAAGTATTTTTCGTCGAATGAAGAGGCCATAGCAGCCGTAAACAGTTATTTCGCAGAGCTTCCGGAAAACCATTATAAGGATGGGATCAAATTATTGGAAGATCATTGAAACAAGTGTATTGAGTTTCTAGGAGATTATATTGAATGAAAAAATATATTTCGTAACAAAAACAGTATTCTTTCATTTCGAGCGCAGAAACTTTTCAACCAACCTGTAGGAGCAGTAGATTATGGAGTAGGGAAATAGAATCAAAAAATATTCGGAGCGGAAAAGTAGGACCAAGTAGTTTCTGTGGCGTGGAAGGAGGAGCAATTTCAGTGACTGGATTAGTGATCCGCGATATTTGGAAATATCGATATTTTTTATAGATTTTTTGTCGAGTTTATATTGAATTTGATCAAATATCGATAAAAACTTTATACAAATTTCATATAAAATATCGATATCGTGAAATATCGCCGATCACCAGACTGGATCGACAAAGCTGGGGCAAAATTTCGACTCGGGGTTGTTGAGCTTATTTGATTTTTTTTTGTTTCGGGGAAGAATTTTAGGAATTATATATAATTCATATATAACACAATATACTTTATATATAATTTACATATAATTCTATATAAATTGAATTCGGAAAAATTTTCATTTGATTTTGGTATTGATATGTTGGGTGCAATTTTCAGGAATCACATTCTTTCAACGAATTTTATGGGGGAACTCAAAGTGATTAACCGATACCAATAGTTTTTCCATACAAGTTATTGAAAAATAGTAATTTCAAAAAATCGTACCCAAAACTCAGTGACATAGGCAAACAGTGAAACCTGATTCTCCTCTGATTCATTGCGAATTACAGAGTAAATTAGGTCTCATTCGATTTTTCATCGCGATCTTAGACTGGACAAAATTTCTGTGGGAAACTTCACATAATAGTTGTAAAGTAATCTACACATACAAACGTTAGGAATTTTCCGTATTTTACTCGAAATTTACTGGGAAATGATGAGTACAAATTCCATAAAGTTTGAAATTTTTAGTTAAATTTATGGGAAATTTCATACACATTTATCGGAAATTGATTTCCTATCCCGTGATCGAAATTTTCCGGTTGCTGCTTATGGGAAGATTCCGATTATTTTTCACAGTGTAGGGATAGGCGATATTTTGACAGTATCGATATTCTTATACAACTTGTATAAAGTTTTGATCTATGTGTTTGAAAAAAATTCAATATAAACTCGCGAAATTTTCCATAAAAATATCTATATTGTCAAAAAATCGCCTACCCATATCGTGATCTCACCTCGTTCGTACTTTCAAAATTTTCATTCAACCTGGTCATCTTTTTCCGACCTGACTCAACTCTGTTTCATTACGTATTACGATGTTAATCAGGCATGACAGTTTTTCGACTCAGGGTCCCGGGTTGGGGGGGGGGGGGGCGGTCGCAATTTTTAACGATATATAGCACAAGACAATAAAATAAGTCAGTCAATGCATCAAATCATCAAATCCGATAGAACTTAGCTTATGATCAATTGATCAAAGTTCCGATGTTGTTCTCATGATATTAAACGATCACTGACACCGAAGTAGAATGCTTTCGCAGATCGATCGTTTCACACCTGTGTATTCAATAATTTTGTCTCGGTGAGCGTATGTTTTCGTTACACGATTCCACTCGGATATTATTCAACTTCTATAGCTTTCGGTTATAGCTTATTGTTTATGAATATAAAAATGATAACAAAATTTGACTTCAACTGAATACATAAGATATGAATCCAACTCTCGAGTATCTCAACCTTGGATTCGAGAGATGTATGTATTTATGAATATGTGCATGTTGAATTCAAAGGTCATACTTTTATGTACTCATTGAAGGAGGAAATGAAAGGTTAAATGAAGTTCGTAACTTTCTTTTTACAGCAAAAATGAAATTCTGCAAAAAGACAAAATTGATCATATGTATTTTGTTGATGCTATACGGTTAAAAATAAGCCTGGAGAAAGATCTTTATCTAATGGTGAAATGATCGAGAGTTAAAATTATTACTGCTGAATGAATTGAATTTTAAACACTTCAGGCTGAAATCATTTATGACGTACACAGGGTGACCAAATGAGAGCAGCCCAATTCCGTCGATACACGGTAAAAAGTAAAACTTACTTCCAACCTGAAAATTAGCTGATTTTAACCCTAGAAGTGTATACATATGGGTCCACGGGACCCAGCTGACAAAATGTGCTGTAATTCTTGACGATAGTAATGGATTTCCTTCAATGCGGTTAAAATCGAAGCACCAAATTGTAAACTACATACTCAGATCAATGAAAATACAGGTTGGTTGAAAAGTTTTGAAAGCAAAAATGAAAGGATGTGTACTTTTTGATAGAATGATTTTTTCTATTCAATATAGTCTCCCTCAACTTCAACACACTTATTCCAACGATCCTCCGATAATTTTATACCATCTCTGTAATGATTTTCCGGAAGCTCCGCAAAATACTGTTCCACTGCTGCAATAGCTTCTTCATTCGACGAAAAACGCTTCCCACGAAGGAATTGTTCCAAATTTCTGAAGAGGTAATAGTCGGAGGGAGCCAAAACTGGTAAATACGGTGGGTGTTCAAGCAATTCGTACTTCAATTCGTTCAGTTTAGCCATCGCCAGAACACTTGTGTGAACACGTGCATTGTCTTGATGAAAAATCATTTTTTTCTTCCGTAAACCGGGTCTTTTTTCACGAATTTTTTCATCCAACTGGTCCGAAAGGTTGCAATAATATTCAGAGTTAATTGTTTTACCTTTTTCAAGATAATCAATCAACAAAACCCTTTTTGCGTCCCAAAAAACCGATGCTAAAACCTTTTTTGCCGATCGTTCCGACTTCACCCGTTTTGGAGCTGAACAACTAGCTTCAGTCCACTGTAAACGTTCTTGTTTCAGTTTAGGCTCATGATGGTAGATCCAAGTCTCGTCCACAGTTACGAAACGACGCAAAAAATCGGTCTTATTCTGCTTAAAACGCTCCAAATTACGCTGAGAAATTTGTTTTCGATTCAGTTTTTTGTTGAATTGTCAACGAATGCGGCACTAACTTTCCAAAAAGCTTTTTCATATGTAATTCTTCGGGTAAAATATGGGGTTCTCGTTCATCCGAGATGCCTATGGTATCAGCAATTTCACGCTTAGTCAAACTCGAATCTTCACAAACAATATCATAGACTTGCTCAATGATGTCTGATTTCGTTGCACTTTTTGGACGTCCACTACGTGATTGATCTTCAACGCTTGTACGACCACGTTTAAACTCTAAAACCCATCGATGTACAGTTGGAAATGAAGGAGCAGATTCCTTCAACACTTTCTTCATTTTAGTATGAATTTCTGTTGCTGATAAACCTTCCAAAACAAAGAATTTTATCACTGCACGATATTCGGATTTTTCCATTTTCTCAAAATACACTGACACGTCAATTTCGAATGGCTTGTAAACAAAGAATGAATCGACAGATCGGAATAAAATTGTGTGTGTGTTCAAATGAAGGATGAAATATAAAAATAGCGTATAAATTTTGATTTCTGTACTGGTTGATAGGTGTCGCTTTCAAAACTTTTCAACCAACCTGCAGAATTCAATCGCACGAAAGTTTTTCATCACCCATTTTTGTGGTAGCACAAAACCCACGCAGTGCAAAATGACATGAATTTGAGAAAACGCTCTGGGTCCACTATCCCGTATAACACGTAATGTGTAAATCATATGTTCGGCATGTGAAACATGCATAATCTGATGGAAAACGGAATATTCTGAACAACCCATATGACAAAAGTTGCTGTGCAATCGTTGCTCTTACGTTGTTTATCAAGTTTTCGTATAGTTGCTGGGAATTTGCTACGCATGTGATTGAGAGTTTCATGAAACCAAGCTACTTCCCAGCAACACGATAACAACTCAAGCTAAAATCCTAGATTTACAGCATATTGTTGCGCATTTGGCGACGCAACGTCCCTGCAAATTGCTTCAAACTGTTGTTGTACGTTTTCAACAATTTGCTGCATATTTGTTCAGCATTTTGCTGTTAGGGAACATATTCCTGGCATATATCATTTCACAAAAGTTTCAGAAAATCGAAAATTTTTTTTTCACAAAAAGTTTTAGAACGATATCTTAATTCTAAAATTATTTTTAAGCGTATATATGTGAGACGCTGTGAGAGAGCATTTTTCGACGCTCCGCTGTATTTTAATATTCTCGACTTCTGACCTTTTTTTAACAACTGCTTCGATGTGAATCCTTCTATACTATGAAGTGTTATATTGTATTATATGTACATCGATAAAAATAAGTGAGGAGGTTGCACATACCATTAGGATCTGTTTTTATAACGTACATCTCGCTCGTGATCACCGAACGTATTAGTCCGTAAGTGGCGTTTAGAGAAAAAATATTATTGTTCAAATTGCTGCTCACACAGCTACTTGTGTATTTGATGAAGGTTTATGCACCTTATTGGAAATAATGCAAGTGATGGGCGTCACAATTGGTCCTGCAGCCTTGAGTCATGCTGACAAGTTCGACCAGCAGTGTATAAAAGTAGCAAACCGTCGAAGCACTGGAGCTTCCAAAGAGGCCAGGACAGCTCGGAAAGAAGAGAAATCTATACTGCAGGAGAAATATGAGCTGGAGGAAGGACTCATGTACGGCCCGGGCATGGCAGATTAACGGTATTTAGTTTTTTGTTTCAAATTGACTTTAAAAAAAACTTCAAATGCGATTTTCTCAAAACCACGTTTTCCAGGGTGGCGAAAACGATAAAAAAAAACACTACTTGTCCGATGGCTCTGAATTTTAAATATGTTATTGTACACGTGTATGGGTATGGCATGAACTAGGATCTTTTTGATTGGTCAAAAATTTTCCGATTTTCCTCCCTAAAAAATCGATTTTTTCGTAAATTGGCCGCTATTTTGTTATTTTTTGATGAAAAAAAAATATCCTAGTTCATGCGATAGCCACTTCAACAAGTAATAATTTGCCATTTTTTTTCAGATCATCCGGTCGCCTTAAACTACGACACCGTCATTTTTCAGCGTTTTTTTGTTTAAATTATTATAACGAAAGAAAAATTGTTTCACATCTGGACAAATTTTTGTGGTAATATTAAATGTTTAATAAACATACCTAAAAATTTTCAAAACGATATCTCAATTTTTTCTATGAGAAAAAAAAATTTTTCTTGACAATCTTAACCAGAAAGATCCCTTGATTCTATATCGCTTTATTTCATGTATTTAGAAGAAAATATTGAAGAATCCATTTTCCCGAGGCTTCATCTTCAGTGGAAGAATTTGGTTCCCTTGAAAATACTTCACTTGCAGTGGAATGCGTTGTGAATCAAAATAACATTCAAACAGACAAAAATAATTTAAATTATTTGTCTGGACCCTTAGGGAAGTTCTCCTCGTTCATGCAAAATTTCCTTATTTCTTTCATCATTTTTGTTCTTTCAAACATGGACTATATGATGGAAATTTGGCAAGTTTATGGAAATGGACAGGGAAAGCTTTTCTACGGGAATCTTTGGATATTTCATACGAAAATCTTCAAATACACACATATTCGTTAAATGTGCATAGAAATAAAATGTATACAATTAACTTGAAAAACAACGGGACGGAATTGATTCCGCACAGCAAAGTTCTTTGAAAGTATAGAGAATTATTCAAAACTCTTTATAGTTTTACTAAGTTGGGCGTTCTTATTCAGAGGTTCGCACGCGATTACCCAAAAACTTGGAAGTTGCGGTGGAAGTAGGGGAAGTACTCAAGCGAGAAACTGGGGAAGTGTTCTTATTGCGAGCGGTTTTATTGGGAGGTCGGACTATACTTCCGAGGTATTTGGATTTTTCAAAAAATTAAAAAATGTTCATATCTCCGGATCTAAGGATCAGATCTGAATATTCCGGACCAAAATCTTTTCAGAATTTCATCAAGAATCTGCTCTCAAAAAAAGTGTACGGCAATTTTGAATCACCCAGTATAATTCATGTATAATTCGATACAGTTTATGTATAATTTATATTTAATTATATATAAATTATATACAATTTGAAGAATTTTCCCAGTCGGGATACATTACAAAAGAGCTCACAAAGAGGTTGACAAAACTTGTACCAAACATTATTTCAGAAAATTCCCGAACGATTTCAGTCAATTTCTAAACAATTTTTGTCAATGTATAAAACTGCCGTACAAAGCAAAAAGGCCGTAACTCAATTTTTTGTCGAAAATGAGATGCATGTACCATTCGATTCAGAAAATTTCAGTGCATCGAATGAGATAAAAGAATTTTTTCCAAAAAAATTGAGTTACGGCTTTCTTGCTTTGTACGGCAGAAAAATTGTTTGGGAAATCACTCAATCAATAAGTTTCCCACTTTCCTCTCCTTCTTGAAAATTTCAAAATACTTTTTACACTGTATAGAAATGTATACGCTCGTACGTACGGACTTGTACTAACCGCTTGCAGTGTTAACCCTAGAACGGGCATGTGGGGTCTTTTAGGACCCCAGGACATTTTTTTCTACCCCAGCATCTGAGCCTCTCTTTATCTCTGTAATTTGTCACCCAAATATTTTCAAAGTATACATCCCGACGAACGAAAACCGCCCATAGTGAGTTGAAATCCGTTTAGTTTCAAATGAATTAAAGCCATTTGAAATTTCCTGTGTTCTTCACGTGCCCGTTCTAGGGTTGAATTCCACATTTGATTTTTTATTGTGTAAGTGAAGGAGGAATTCGATATTCCAGGGGAAAAAATTGTTTGCAACTCTTAAGCATGTGACTAAGATAAGCAATCTTAGTGAGAATAAATTTATTTGATCCAAATCACACCATGAAAAGTCTTCTGAAGATTCGAAGTAAAATAATTCTCGGAAATTCACTTGATCTCAATTCAAAAACAGATGCATGAAGTGGAGAATGATGAGCGTTTGCATTTGATCCCTCATATCCTACTGAAAAAAGCGCTTGACCAAAAAAGAAAACATTTCTGTCAGAATTCGAAGGTTTCCAGAGAAATGTGAAGAAATGCGAGAATCATTTTGAGTACGGTGTTGATTTTTCTCGATTTCATTCAATTATTTTCGAGGTGATAAGGATGGGACTTCAAGAACCATGAACATTCTTTTTTATAGAAAATATATTCAGTTTCAACAGAATGGAACCTCAATAAAAATTCGATATGTGTCCTATAAAGAATAACAATTACTGTTCTTGGAGTTTCATCCCTATCCAGTGGTCTTGAAATTTCGGATTTGCTTTTCTGAATTCCTACAATTATCCCTTGAGAGTTAAAGGAAGTATCAACTCCATTCAGGGTTCAGTCATAACTTTGTACAACAGTGTAAACAGGTGTGCAAGGAAAGAATTTCTCAAGTTTCCTCAGAAATCATTGTTCCGTGATACAAATCAGGTCATCGACCCTGGATTTACTCAAACATATGAGCTTGAATGTGAATTTCAATTCGAATATGGAAGTCAAAGATTGTGGATATAAAAGACAGTGACTAAGGTATCTGAAGAGGAAGTTTTGATAGCGCATGCCAACGATAATATACATCACCTGTAACAGCATCACGCTCGTTCGCTCGTCACGTGAGAACATCATGGAGAGAAAGTATCTTTGTCACGTCGTGATATGAAACATTCATGTGTACCCTTTCGTCCTATTCACAACCTTACTGAGTTTAATGTTATGAAACATTCAACCACATGAATTCAATCCATTATTATAAGCTTCAATTATGACATTTTTTTACCTTCAACGTTATTTGTTTAATTACAATTGAATTAAATCCAATGAAAGTTATTCATATACACTTCCGAAATGAAATTGTGCACAAACAGACTTTGTAAAAAGCTCTTTCGCAATTTCATGATAAATTTCATTAGTTATACTTCAAGATCCCTCAATATAATATATAATAATTTAAGCTTTTGGTGAACTTGATCGATGACCGGAATCAATCATCTCAGATTATATGAAGTATTTATAAAACATTCCCAATCCACACTGAAAAAAAATGTCGTCAAAAATCAATCACATTTTGTTGTCAGGAGTTTTCTTTGAAACAAATGAATACCATAGTCAGTTTTTTTCAATTACGTACATGAAATCAGGTTCATATACATTCTGCATTAAATCTAATGCACAAAAACATAAAAAGACTATAGATTATGCTATAGTTTACGTTAAATTTCATGTAAAATGTGCATGGAACTGAATTCATGTACGTACTTGAAAAAAACTTCCAGTAAAAACATTGAAATTATCGCGGACATTTTTAACAGTGAAGTTAACGAGTATACCGTCGAACAGACAGTACAGAACAGTGAGTTTCAGTTGGACATCCAGCGTTATTCTACTGCTAAACCAACTATATTACTGTTCCCTGTACAATCTTTTTTTTTCAGTGCAACCTAATTGTTCTATATCTTCCCAAAATTTGTCCTTCAGGGTTGAACCTAAAAAATTTTTAGCATTGTTGTTTACTTGCATAATTCAAATCATATATTGCACGTACCTCGAATATATTCATCCTTACCTTCGTGAGAAAAAAATCACAGAAATTCATAAAAAAAAGTGTCATTACGTGAAACCGAAATAGGTCAAAAAAGACTTCACAGAAACCATAATATCAAAAGAATATCTTGACGCCGGTTTTAACCTTTTCAAATGCGATGTCATAGCCACGCACAAAAAGGCTCCACTGTTTCTCAGGGATATCCTTTCCGACTGAAGGAAGAGTTGTATGCTTTTTTTTTTCACAAGCTGAAACAGAATGAAAAAGAATTGAATCGAAGTCGGCGAATGTCTTGTTTCACATTGGGATTTGAAAAGATGAAGAATTTCGTAGACAATAATGTTCTTGATTCGAACAATCGACGATGTGTTCCCCCTTTGACGGACAATAGAATACAAAATCTTCAAGTATTGTTGGATTCTTCTCGATAATGTGAATAGGATAGGGTTGGTGGTGGTGAAGGGGTTGACAAATTGATTATGACAAAAGGATAGTTGCGCTACATAACACGTATCTTCCCGAAAGTTGTGAAACATAGAGGTGAAAATATTGTATTTGATTCGCAAAATCATTGAAATAATTCGATTTTTCAAATGTCAGGGGGAAAATCATTTTTCTCCTTTCCCTTACGAATTCGCTTTTAATAGACCCACGAAGAAAATAATATAGTTTCTTCTCTTTTGTAAGTTTGTGAATTTATAATTTTATCAATGATTCTTGATTATTTGAGGCTGTTTTATCATGAAATTGATATCACATAAAATGGATTGTGTAATTTTTACGGTGGTATTTACAGCATAAAATCTCTCCTCTGCTGTGCAATGTAATATGATGTGTTCTTCAATTATATACGAATAACTTAACCGTGTGCAATCGATGCAATATATTGAGTTATACGATAAACAATCGAATGAAATATATTTCTCGATTATAATTGAACTTGAGCTGAGATGGTTACGAATGTACGTGTATATACTTATGTATTACGAATGTTGCATAGAAAAGAAAAACCATGGGGGGTGACGTCGCGTCCAGTGAGCTATTAGTAATGCTTACCAGGGATAAAAGCAAGAGAAATGACGGTCCAATTATTCCAGTGGTTGTACGGAAGATATACAAAGATACGTTCGTAAGAGGTTCGCGGGAGGGTCTACTTGAGACTAACTGCGGGGTTCCAAGTGTTGGTTCTGGTTTCTCAGAGAGAATAGGATTGTAAAAATATATTTCTTACGAAACTACTTCTAGGCAAATGCAACATAATATTATGATACCGATGATTGATTGGTGATTTACATTTATACAAGAGTCCATCTTTTTGCTGGATATTTGAATTTTTCTTTGAAATCTTTTTTGACAAGTTATCATCCAAGCACATTTTTTTTGCAACAAAATACACAAAATTGATCGATTATGTGAATAAAATCTCGAAGAATCATCTTTGGGAATTTTAGATGTTTTTTATGAACCAAATTTTGAGTATTTGGTTGCAACAAAAACGTACTGAAATGTTACGCACCCGTATCTTTTTAAAAGCTTTACCATGATTAAAAACTGTCATCAGTTCTTTCAGCGATAAACCGCTGCTGGTTTTTCTATGATTATGATTCGAATAATGAATTGGTATTTGAAATTTGATCAAGTATCGTGTTTTTTGTCTTCAACATCCTTCAAAACTGCTACAAAATTTTGAATGCGACAACAAAAGATCTCTTTCAGACGTGGAAAACAGTTCTCACTTGTAAAAAACAGTTTCATAGAACATCTAAGATTTGTCTTAAGATATGAATCACTATTCGCATGAATACTCTTTGAAATTTCAAGAATTCTTCCAAAGGAATTGAATAAATTGGATTGTTCATTATTGTAGGCATCCGCCTAAGTTATTGAAATGAATTAATTTCCAATTATTAAGTCATCTTCAGAGATCTGAAAATGTTCTCAGACTCTTCAATACCCATGTTCAAGGCCAGCGAATTCAATGGTCTGAAAACAATGTTTAATATTTTCAGAAGATTGATAAACGAATGGTACGATTATTGATCATTAGCATTCCACACACGTTTCGTGAACTTGATACGTTCCACATTAATCGAATTCACCTCAGTTCTTTCCAATACACTGATAAACTCATTTCGAATATTTCTTTGTATTATAGGAACGGACTATTTACGTACAAACATTATATGAATGAAAAACGGAAATTCCAGTGAAACAACGATGATATAATCCAATTTGACTGTCAGAACAGTTGTATTATATTTAGAAATTTTCCAACATGTGTATTAAATGTGTTTATACAGAGAAAGGTGTTAATTCATGCTGTTCGTTAAATAATAGAAAACAAATTTCAAAGCATTCTCATGAGTATTGGTTCACCTAGGAAAACAGCGAAAAAAAAAACTACCAAAAGATTAGGTATTCGTGTGAAAAAGGAGAAGGAGGAGTCAAGATCCTGTCAAAAGACCAGAAATATCGCGGACGATATCAGTCTAAAAATCAAATATGAAGACAAAAACGTTTTGTATTACTTAATTCTCATTATGTGGTGCAGGAAGGAATTCAAGATCATAAAGTATTATCCAAATAACGTGATTACATAAAAAGTAAACTTGCGTAGCTTGCGACGATTTCAAATATTGACAAAGAAAATAAAATTATAAAACATCTTGATTATTCTATCGATTTGCTTTTTTCTTCCCCAGGTTTAATGAAAGGAATTTCGTTTATGAAATTCGTTGTTCTCTAAAAAAAGACAAACATGTATTTAAAATACACGAAGGTCATCTCACGTTCCTCGATCATGGTTGCAAGTGTTCTTCGACATTGAAAGCAACGTATCATTCGAGCCATACGCGACAAAAGAATCAACTCGAACCGAATTCTTCTAAAGTTCACGTCAAATGACGAATAAATACAGTGCATTGTTTTACATTCGGAATGCTCGTATGATTTTTCACGACGTTTCGTGACTTTTCTGTTTGCACAGCAGGTGGTTCTAAATGCTATGAACGAATGACATCCCAGACTGCTTTCTCGAATTTCTTTTCTTCTCGTGGAACATCGGAAACCACGACCTCAATGGGTTCCTGCTTTTCGCCCCTCTCACGACTCCTCGTTCACGTTATTGTCAATACACGAAAGAGAGAAGAACAGGTATTTTCTCGATGCTCCGTATTATGATGATAATGGGACACACGAGGACGCTCACTCGGAAAGTGGAAAATTTTTCCTTAAATATGGATTTGATGGTCGAGAAAATAAGAGATACGAGGCAAGAAGAATTCCCTTCCCAGGAGAGAAAAAAAAGTAGAGTAGAAGGAGTTTTGCCGAAGACCAGAACAGAAATTTTCCATTGTTCGATCACGCATAAATTGACATAATTTCACGTGTATTCGATATATGAAATATACTAAATGTCTATTTAAATCCATTTCATTTACATGATTTTAGTTTGTGAATGTTCGACATTGAATAGAGGGACAAGATTTCACACGGAGTTTGATTTTATCTAATTTTTCTTGCGGTGTGTTTTTGTCCATTCAAAAGATATTGTGAATGTATTCTATTCTGTATCCAGTCACGCGAAACGATATTGGGAAAATAAAATAAAATGAAACATGTGAATTATGATTTTCCAGAGAAGATCGAAGAATAGGGTAATATCGGATAAACGTGAATTTTTAATATACCCAAAATGGATATATAAAAATACATCATCTATTCTTCGGTTTATCGAATCTTCCTGAGCGTACGTACGAAAAACAATTTTCCTTGGAAAATACGTAAAAAATAAAAGCTGGAGTATGTACTTGTAGTATACGAGATACAGAGAGATTTGGTTTCGTTAGAACGAGCGCGCGCAATTTTGATGATAACGAGCGGATTTGCAATCACGGCTACATTGTGCAGGATCCTGCTGTTAGCTAACTTCGAGAGGGATGAAACTCAGACGCTCTCTTGGTGAATGAAAGATCACAGAAGCAGGGAGACACGAGAGACTTGCCTGGGAATGAGAAGAGAACTCCGTACGACGTGTATATCTGTATATATTCGGTATACACCCTCTGATATCCATCCCCATTTCACGTGAATGCTGCTTTACATCGTCACGCGGGAGACTGTAAAGGAGACTGGAAATCCTAAAATTACAGGACTAATATACGTCTGTCTCCATATATTGGTACTTATCAACATATATCAAGATGTGAGTACAGATACATGTCATTTGCTTGTTATAATCATAGTAAAGCCGTAGCAGTATTAATTGTATGCGTTTATACGCCGTATTCTATGTTTGAATTCCAACTAATTGAGTTACGAGCGTTCCGAAATTCTGATACCGATATTTCATGTGAAGATCAGAATTAAAGAAGTAGGAGAGAACTCGTAGCATTATTATTATTCGTGCAGCTCTGAATCGTAGGAATATAAGATAAAGGAATGGTTGTTGATATCGAAAAGGCGATAGTCGAATCAACGAGTGATTAATATTATCATCAAACAATTATTGGAAACGACTGAATTTAACTGAATTTGCCAAAATCTGTAGATGAAACTAGCCCTGGCGATTCCAAAGTGAGCAATTTTTATGATTTACTTTCGATTATTTTTAGGTTTGGTACAAATTTGGTCGGAAAATGGTTACCCAAATGGTTTTCACCATATAAATGATCTATTTGTGACCGAAAACCAATGGTTGCTAAGAACAAATCTGCCACCAAAAGGTAACAAAAAAATGTGGTCCGTAAAAACCCAGAAAATTACCACGAAATAACCGGAAAATCACCAAAATTGAGATTGGTTGAATTTTGGTCAATTTTTGCTGAAAAAAATGTCCCAACCGACCAACAAGTTACCAAAACCAAGATTTTTCACCAAAATGTAACCGAAATTTTTGGTCGCTTGTTGGTTCACCCAGATCCGCTAGGGAAGGTTCGTACACAAAATTCATACAAAGTAACAAGTACTTTTCAAGCACTTTGAATCAATTATTGAATATCATGTTGTATTTACATACCAGTCACATTTAATACCTATGCAATATTGGATTACTATATTCACAATAACCGTAGTAGACATTACTCTATGTATTTTTCAGGATATTACAAAGTTTCACCAGACCTTACAAGGACTAGAGAATGACAAGAATATTTTCCACTGGGGAATCTTTTCCAATTAGTCTCACTCAAGAATAAAACACGGAAAAACATAATTTAGCTGCAGAACGCTGCTCGAAGAATCTCATTGAACCGCTTGATTCTCATTGATTCCGAAACTCAAATGTAAAGTTTGAAGAAGCGTTTTTAACGTCACCCAAGTTAAGGACACCTGAACTAACGTCACACGCTTTGACTAACACTACTGAACGACCAATAATAACAATTTCCGAATGAGTGTGAGTATATACATATGAAATAGTTCAAGTGTCTTTAACTTGGACGGCGCCACAAGCGCTTTTTTAAATTTTAGATTTGAGATTATGCCCCGATTCAAAATTGATTCTCAATGGGTTTGAATCAGTTTTATGCATCGGAATCAATGAGATTCTTTAAGCAGGGCAGCTAAGTGGCTAGCACAGACAAGGAGAACCATTGAATTAGTCCCCGTAGCTAGAATTTAGCTGCATAGAAGCTAATTTGATGGCTATCCATTCAACTGTTGCAACTCAATTATTTTTCCCGTGAAGAGATGGGGATAAAATCAAACATTTATACTTAAATGAAATCAATATTTGGCCTATTGAAGGCATGATTTTCTAAAATCAAAATATTTGTACCAAAAATTGAAGACTTTCACATGAAATTGAGAATCCTCATTGGAAATAGAGAACCTATTTAAAACTCAACAGCTTTTGAGGAGCGTATTGCTGGATTTAATGAGATTTTTTGAAACTGTACATTGTCATGTTGAAAAATTTTCAAAATCACCCTAGTAGAGATTAATGTCTGATTCAATATACTTTATATATAAGTTATATATAATTGTAGATACATTATATATAAATTATATACAATTCTAAAAATTTCCCGCTGCGATAATCATCATATATTATGGCTTGTGTAAAAATATTTCCACAGAAAATGCCGAAATAATTGACAAAAAAAAACTGAAGGAAGACGCACCGGCTATAGCAAGACTGTCCACGGTATTGATCTTGATTATTCCTCGAAGATCAATTCAAGTAAAATTACGATTCTTGTGGTCATTTAAGGGTCTAGCTGCTGTTTATTTTTGGTATAAGTTCTGGGACTATGAGCCGGCTCAATGATTTATTGGATAAATTCTGAATTGGATACTGTGACATCTGTCGATCTGTGGATCCTCCAAACTAGTGTTTCAGTTTAAAAAGATACTTCTCTTGAGTTTGATATCATGAGAAGTTGTTCTTCTATCCTTCGACTATCGAAGAAATTTTTTCCATAAGGAATAGAGTTTGTCAAAAAATTATTCCAAGGATTCAGGAAACTTTGCCAATTACTTTGCCATTTTAGGTTGGAGTGATAATTACAGGTTACTTGTATCTATGTGGTCATCTCTCAAAATAGCTTCTCCAACTGTTCTCAATGAAAGATTAAGAATGATTCTTGAACAATTTTTTTTTGGAATCATTATATAATATTCGAATTTTCATGTTCTCGACATTTTCAGAGAGTTTGTATTTCTTTCTGAATCTCCACGAAAGAACACATTCATGATAGGTTTAGAATGTCCCCAGAGAAGATTGTAGAAAACTATGTGAAGGAATTTTGATAAAGAAAAATAACATTATTACACATTTGAATAATAACATCAACAGAACTGCTAAATAAAAGCAAATATAATATATAACCTTGTGCGAATTCTACACGATCCAGTCATAAAATAATTCCCAAGTTTCCAAGCTGAGTTTTTGCTAACCACAACTCGAAACCACGAAATTCCACGTACCACGTCTTGAGACCTATTTTTACAAGTTACACGTGAACCGATTCGAAAATCGCATAAACTTGGGTTATACGTTTTATTCCCCTTGGCAAAAGGGATGATATTGCGAGTATGCTTTCCAGTTGCAAACAAAGTTTTTATGTGTGTATAAAGAAGAGGAAAAAAACGTAGGAAAAAGGAAAAAAATATCGGGAAGGGAGACTGCGGATGTGAAGTTGGCGAATCACCGCTTGAAAATTCCATCCGAGTTTGATTCGTGCCTCCTCACCCCACCGCCCCACGGATGAATCCTTTTTTTACTCCCCACCATGATCCCATCACGTAACTCATACACATGTATCGAGCGGTCATACGGACGGGAGGATTGAGGCATTGTATGAAATTTGCAACGGTCGTGTTTAGAGGCGTGTACGAGGGTGGAGCTACGCTCCGAGGATATCCTCGACAAACTCCTCCAGGGGATACGAAGTGGTGGGGAATGAACGCGGATGCGTCCTTCGAAGCTTCAACCTCCTTCTTCTCCTTCTCCTGAACCCCGTTGAACGGCTCGCCACACGTTCACATGTTTACATCTTTTTCACCTAAAGGTGTATATTGTGAATCGGTTTCGTGGTAGGGGCAGAAATCTGGAATGTCACGGAAGTCAGTCTTCTCCGGACCACGGATCCGGACGGGATAGTTTATATGAACAGACTCACGCGTGCTGCTTTATCAACGTGATTCGAACACGTGTTCTCAAGCTTGCTCCAGCTGTATATATACACATATGTATTATACATTATATATATGCGTGTTTTTTCGAGTCTGTGAACTTTGATCGGAAGCTTGTTGTCGTTGGTTTCTTATTAAGTGGAACGATACCAAATTTTTCTTTCATTGTGTTTTTGCTTCCTAAAATCAACATCGCGACGTGTAGTTGGGGGACTTGTTTATTGACTGAACTATACACGTGACAAGCTTTTCTATTGAATTCTGTTTCCAACGTTCATCGATGTAATGGATGTGGAAAGCAGATCGTGATGAAGTTTCTATTGCCTCTGAAAGACATGAAGGTGAGATTGTCTTTTTTTTTCAAACCTTCAACGGTATGTTTACCCGTCAGATATGATATACATTGAGAATCCTCCAGCATCAAGATAAACGGAGGATAATTTGCGCTTTTTCAGATTTTTTTTTCGAAAATTATAAAATTCCTATTCAAATTGAACTACATGAAAGTGTTCCGCTACTATTAAAGTACAAAATCATTTTTTTGTGGAATTTGATTGTGAAAAATGGCCGCTTGACAGGTGAATGACTGGAGCACTGTGAAAATTCATGGTCGTGCGGTGGGATAAATAACTTAGTCCAGAATTGACGTAGAACACAGAATCAAAAATAATTATTGTCTGTAATCCAAAAGCTAGTGAAATACGTATGCGTTTTGAAAAATGTGCATTTTCCGCGAAATGGCATCGGTTTGAAGAAAAATGTCGAATTTTCACCCTAAATTTCGTTACTTAATGTTGAATGAAAAACGCAAATATCAATATTTCAAAAAACCCGTACGTACTTCACTAGATAATCATACCACGAATACAATAAACAAAACCCCGAGGTGATTGATTGAAAATTGGCGGAGCTAGAGCTCCCATCGACTTTCGACATACTGTTTTGAAATAAACGCGTTTAAAGTTGTTGTAACAGTTGAGTCGTGCGTGTTTAGTCGGACCTATGTTTGTAGTTTACGGTATATCAATTTCGGGTCCTCAAAGAGTACTTTAAGCCAAAAACAAAATTTTGGATCTTCTTAAAATTCCACTGTGGTGTTTTACCCCTTAAGAGCATTCCGTAGAAGCGAGAGTTACTAGATTCCTCTACCCAAAATACTCCAAGATAATTGAATAAAATGGAAAAAATGAACCAGCCAGACCTTGTTCCATGCGAATAGAAAGTCTGGCTGGTTATTTTATTCCATTTTATTCAATTATCTTTGAGTATTTTGGGTAGAAAGATCTAGTAATTCTAGGGTCTACGGGATGCCCTTAACCGAACATTTAGAATGTCCCTTTACGGATTCCTGGCAAAGTGTTCACACCCGTGTGGAGAAATTTTCAAATCTATATATAATTATATATAAACTAGATGTGAATTCGGAGATTTTTTCACAAGTGAGAATCAATATTTTTCGAATACATCTATGGTGATGATTTTTCTTTATATTATTGAGACAATTTTTAGTATAAAAAATATATTAAAAGAAATATTGATTGATACTTGTGACTCTGAGACTTGTACATTTTTCTAGTCACATGCAAGAGTCCGGAAAAGCATCATTCATAAAACATTAAGCAAGATTTCCTTGTCCTTGCAAAATTTGCTCATTTTTCTCCTATTTTTTTGAATCCTTGGTGTGCACACTTCTGTAGCGGATCATTAAGTGCGCATGGGGTTAATTTGAGCCCTAGCTATCTTGATCATCAGATATCTAAATACCAATGTAATTTTGTTGGAAAATTGATTAGTTGTTTTGTGATATTTCAGAACAGAAAAATTGTTCCCCTCTGAAAAACATGTCTGAAATTGAAGCCAAGTAAAGGAAGACTACTCACGGTAGATTGAAATTTTGGGTTCACAATGTACCCTATGTACACACTAAGGGTTGAACATGGAAGAGAAATGAAAATTATGCAAGCCAGTGGAAATGGAGAGGGTTATATACAATCTGTAGGTTTACTATACATCCGACGTACTCGTTTCTATCAGAGTGTTCTCCGTGTAATTCAAAATCTATATATTATGCAGTTTGTTGCACATTTATTTATCTCTCACAACAGATCAAAAATCGAACAACTTCAAGGACATCACGTTTTCGTGGATGTAATTCGTGGTTTTTCGAGGTAATGATAACACTTTGAGTGATATAACTGAAGGATATTCTTGCCACATAATCTGGAGATCATCTGCTGTTTGGAAACTTCATAATTTTCTCCTCAAAATCCATGAAAAAGGAAAAGAATGCATATATATTTTTTAAATAAATTCATATACAAATCTATTAATTCATTCTATTGCAATCCAGAAACACGCACAGAAGAGAATGATGTGACTGATATTTGGATTGCTAAAAATTAGCTATGGTAGCTATTTTTCAGCTGTAGGAAGAAAAATTATTGCTATGGTATGTAAAATGTAGCTATAACAGTAATATTTTGAACTATCCAAATATCCAATACACGAATTAGCTATCACAGTCAATTTTTCCATGTGAAGAAGAAATCCGGGCCCAGGGGAATTACCTTATATGGGCCCCAATTTTTAGCAGATATCATCCCTAAATTCTATCCACTGGGAAACTGAAAATTGAGCCCCGAGGGAAAATACCCCGTCCGGCTTCCCTCTTTCATTGGGGGTGTTCCAATCCTCTGTATCTCCAAAACCAATCGTATGATTAATGTGAAATATTATTCGTTCTTTTTTAATCATACACTGTTAAAAATTTCTGCATGAATTTTAATGTAAATCTACTGGAAGTTGTTTTCAAGTACGTAACTGAAAATTCATGTACAGGTTCCACAAATTTCAAGTCTACATACATTAAATTTAATGTACATGGATTTAAAATTTAATGTATAAATACATGAAATTTGTGTATGAATTTTCATTCGCGTTCCAGAAGACAACTTCCAGTAAATTTTCTTTGAAACTCATTAAGGACCTAAAAATTAAGGACCTTCAAGCGACAGACGAAACATATGATATTTTTCGCATCCTTCTTTTATAAAATATGTAAGAACTACAAATTTCAAATATGTGATAATAAAATACATGCATGGGATTGCGCACTGTGAATGCAAATTCTCATTCCATATTGGTTCTGAAATATAGGAAGCCAAATTTTCTGAATTATAACCTTCAATCGTAAGAATTTTCCATCGATCCCATAATGTTTCGGAACCGCTATGAAATTAGAATCCTCAATCCCAAGCATGTATTTTATCATCGTATTCATAAAATTTTTATTTCTCACGTGGTTCACGAAAATATTTCGCGCAAAATTTCGTACCCTTCCCCAACAAAACCTAAAATTTGTGTACGTCCAGGAAACGTGCAAATACGTTTCTCAGACGTCCTTCGAAGGTTTCCTGGACGTACACAAATTTTAGGTTCCGTTGGGGTTAAGTGTCGTTCAAGCACTCTCAACGACAAGACTCGTACAGTGTAACCTTATGCGATTGAGAATCATAATTTCAAAATTTATAATCACAAAAAGATTATAATTATTCAATTTATCCACTCAATTTGAAACATTATCGATGGTTATGTTATTTTCTCAAATCTCTATCGATTCAGCCTGAGTTAATTTTTAATGTACTGATACTTGAAATTGTAATTCAATTCCACATGATTTGAAAATTAATGTAATAATACTTGAATACTATTTCATGTACACTAGTACATTAAGAGTGCATTAAAATTCAAGAAATTTTTAACAGTGTAAGGTATCATTTTAGTATTCAATTGAATTCAATTCACAATTGCTTGGTTTCATTTTGAAAAACAGGTGACTTTTGCGGTACTTATTGTTCCGAGAGAAGTATCGATGGTTCAAGTATTTGATTCGCATCATGTTATCAAGGTCTTTCCGCATGACCCTGGTGAAAATTTCCGCTCGCCGGGAGCGAACTTTGAAACAAAAGAAGCGTCGAATGTTTTAATTTCCGCTTCTTTTGCGCTCATATACTGTTTTATTTACTCTCCCGCGTCGCTTCATACCCTTCTCACGCTCCGATTTTCACTAGGAAGAGCATTGTTATTGGTGGCAAACCGAGGTGATAACACCTGCACTCATTATCTCAGAGGCCTGGAAAATTTGACAATCAAAAGTTTGAATGTAAACAAATTTTGTTTGAATATTTGAAAATTATTACGAAATGACGATCCAAATTCAAAGCACAGTTTGGAATTATGATGTAAGTGGAACTTCGTTTTTCAAAATGAATTTCAATGAACGCAACACGTGGACAATTGCCGAAGTTATCATGATTGTTGATAAATGAGTCATATGTAGATAATTCCAAAGATAGCGAACGATGTTTTCGAAAATACTTATGGTTTTAATGATAAGTCTAACGAACAGCATGGTATATTTTATCATATTCATGAAATCCAAGACCTCATTCAAGGAATAAATTATATAAATACTTTGTGTAATCATAATTTTTAGTCAACACTTGAGTACATATATCCTGGAAATAGATGATAACAAATGTTGCACTGAAAAAAGACAATGGGAAAAATCACCATGTAGATGACAGCGCGTCGCTTCGAATCTTTAAATAGGAATTTTTACAATGTATATTGTCAAATAATTCACATTATAAGACAAAAATAAATTTTTCTCTCATCATATGGATTATTTCACAATATATATTGTAAAAATTCCCATTCAAAGACTCCAAGCGACGCGTTGTCATCCTAGATAGGAATTTTTTCCATGTGATTAGAATTATGCTAATTTGAACTCAAAAGGACTAAACATGAGTAGACTGAAGTTGGTGTTTGAGTTCGATTTCTCAAAAGTCGTGGGCCATCATCGCGTCTTTTCGGAAAACAGTTGAGCTAAAATTGTTAATCGACTATCGTGTTATAAAAACAATGAAAACTTATAAATCACGATATCCTTCCGAATTTCATTAATCTTCGATAATTCTCAAAGATTGGATTCACAATCCAATATATTCGAGTGTCAAGGAAGATAGGATTTCAAAAACACTGGAAGACTAATGATAAAAGAATACATATTTGCAAGCATGGTAAATATATTTACCTGCCTTGTTAGACATTCATTCGTGTACAGGTGATCGTAAATAAGCTGGATTTCCAGTAGTCGAGACTCACCCGAAGCCCGTTCGACCTCTGCACTCAAACATTTCTCACTTTGTCAGTTCATCTTTCGAAAACGTCATCGTCAAAAAATAAAAAATCACATCTATTATTCTTTCTTATTACTTGTTGATTGCATTCTCTTTCACATTCTCGCCTAGACCGAACGTAGTCCGAGATTGAGGCTTGAGAGAATACATATATCATTCTGCTAAATAAACCTCTCATTCTCCCGTCAACAAATCAAAAAAATTCGGTTAAGTAATGAAGGATCCAATAAAAACACAATTGAGGGTTTATGGGATAGGATCTTTTCCAAATACTACGTGTGATGTATAATTCAACGGGGTATTGAAATTAGGCTTGCAGAATTCTGGTTTTTCGCAATATAATGCTCGAGATACTAATCGTAAGGCAGGTCACATTCCAAGGTGTTGTAAATTACTCTTCAGACTCTTCGTTCAAGTGGGGTAAGTTTTTCGGGATGGTCGTAAAGTTGAGGTAAGCACCGTAAAATTCCCATGGATCGAGACATACATTGCAAGGTATATCTCTTTTCGTCGTTTTCTCAAAGAATTGGAGTTAACGTTGCAGTTGCATCACTCTCGGTCAGGTAATTCAAAAGAAGAAAGGACGTTTACATTCAGGTATGAATGTCAATGCCTTTTCCTTTGTACTTGTGCTGTTCTATCTTTACAAGTTCTGCTCATGAAGAATCTCATACGATTTTCCGAGTACCGAATGTTAGGATCTTTCTCTTCCTGTTACATGAATATATATTAAAGGAATACTCACGTCGTGGGATGAGCAGGATTATTTATCCTAAACTATCAGAAAGTGTTTCAATAAAATCAAAATGTTGCTCTATACCGCGTTGAAAGAACCTGATAAATGACTTAATACTACTATAGAATCTCGTGTGTTCTCATAAGATTATATCAGATTCTATGGTGGTATTTGGACACCCGAACTAAAGCGATATTTTAATTTCATCGAGAAAGTATTGAGTGAGTTGCCATAAAAGGAATATTTGATACTTCTGGCGCTAGTATCATCTTGAGAAAATCAAATATACTTATAATTGAGACTGTTGATTGAAACTATGCGTTTAAACTAGAAAACAAAATTGTTTTTACCAATAGGGCGTTTGGTACTGTTTGAACTAAATTCCCGTGTCACATCCCTATTGCAAAAATCCAGATGCACATCCGAAATCATCGCAGGAGCTTGAAAATCCCATTGAAACTCCTGGGAATTCATGATAACGATTCTCCATCTAAGGAACCAGGTTAGAAACTTACATAGGAAACCGTGGGGTTCAAGCAACTCCATAGAAAATATGGATTCCCACTTGGATTTCTCTAATAAGAAAGATATTTCATGATTAAAACGTGGAGAACGTCCCAATCAAATTACATTATAAACCAGAACTTAACCTCTCTCTCTCGCGACTCTTGGAGGATGCTGTAAAAGGCTGTATACTAAATAAAAATAACAGCGTCGCTACCATCCACTTACCCATTCAAAAGCACCTTGTACATACAGTCCCTAATTTATCTATGAATATGGGAGCGACTTGGTAGTATCTTACTAGAAGCACTACTTGGTAGCACTTCCTGGTAATACTGGTAGCACTGAGATAGTGCTACGTTATAGTTTGCATTATATATATGCTATGGTAGTAAGCAGTGCCAAGATCTGGGGAAAGCTACTCCGTTGCTACCGTGGTACTGCTAGTAGAACGAACGCGAATTAGGAGCGCTTTGCTGGCCGGGTAAATCTGGAAGAGTGAAAAATCACTCGTTTTACTCCACTAAGTCTCAGAAGTGAGCTAGTCCGCTTCGAGTGGGATTTTCACTCGTTTCGAGTGGACTCCCACTCTTTTAGGCTGAGAATTTCACTCTAGAATTGAAGTGGATGTGAGTTTATAACCTCGAACCTTGGATTATCACTCTAAAAGAGTGGAAATTTCACTCGAAATTCCGACAGGCTCACTTTTGGTTGGCTTAAGAGTGAAATACCACTCTAACAATTTTAGAGAGTATGAATGAATTTTTTTTCTCAATATTTCTGTTGAAAATCACATCCTCATCAACGTTTAGTACCTTCTCCTGTTGTTACTCCAAGAAAACTCGTACGTCAAGTTGATGGAAATCCTGTGGATTGTGAATATTAATGACTCACAATGTAGGATAATTTAGAAAGATTATCCTTGAAGGATAATGCTAATTTTTTACCATCTCATAGTGGTGACAGCACGATCGAAGAGAGAGAGAGAGAGAGAGAGAGAGAGAGAGAGAGAGAAAGAAGAAAAAAAACTTTTCAAGAGAAAAGAACAAAAATGTTATACAGAAACATAAATCACGTGAGGTGGGAAGTTCAACTTTGCCTTCGGCAGACCATAAATCAATGGCTGTCCGATTACGCGCGAAATGATTACATGTATATACATGTACGTGAGAATGAAGAGTAGACTGCAAAACCAATCACTATCGTCGAAATAGTTTGTCATCGATCCGTCAGAAGACAAATTCCGAACTCCAGGAGGGGATTATTTTATTCATAAACAACATCGAATGGGATTCGAGCGAGTCACAATTGGTCAAAACAAAATTAGATCCGTTCTCACGAAATATTTCTAATACTTAGGACAAATGACGTGTCATGACGATAGAAAAAAACACATCTCTAATCACACGGGTTTAAAATCCTACTAGTTGTGTTCATTGTGAAAAATATCGCAATCACACATTCTTTTCTTCACCCTATTGGCATCTATCGTGATCCTTTGCAACGCGCAATCGTAACGTTGCATCCCAATCAGAAAAATCCGTAATATGCCAGTGTTGACAACAGGTGCAGTACAGTGCCAGTATTGGGTCTCCAACACTTGGTCAACACGTGCGGGATCAGTACTGGATACATAAAAATACAGTAATATGCCTGTACTGATAAACCAGTACTGAAAACTTAATACCGGCCAGGTACTAACCCAGTACTGGCTCTGCACTGATTGCGAATAATGGCATCAGTACTCAATCCCCAGTACTGAAAAGCGTTATCATTCCAGACAAATGCCAGTACCCTGCCAGTCTTGGCTAGTACTGGTGCAGTACTGCGCCATCGATTAGCTGATGTTTTTGGTTTTCAACTTTTTAAACTTGAATCAGGGAAATCTTACTGAATAATCAATAAATAATTACTGATCGCGCAATTGAAAATATTGCCTATTAATTGAATCGGTGACGCTTCGCTGCCACGATCAGTTGATATTCACTGGTTCTGCAGTGTATAGGCACTATTTTGCGGAGGTCGACTTTTCCCTGTAATCAGTGAGATTTCACTACTTCGAATTCAGTGAGAAGATCGTCATGTTATTTATCGTGAAAGTGAAAACTTGGTCATCAAGATCTGAGGTTTTGAGAAAATCTCCAGGATTTCGTCAAATTTTACTCCCAACTTCTTCGTAGGCTGAGATCGAAACGTAATAAAAATATGCCAATAATTTTTCGCAGCCTCTGAACAGAAAATACGCCACTTTTAATCAATGTATTGAACTGATTGAAGAGTGAATCGCGAAACACAGACCTGTGGCGGAATTCGATTTGTTGTATTGTTTCATTCCCATTTTGACCCCATGCTGACGTAGCGTGGGTCCCATTTCACATACATGCTACGGATTAGAACTTACTTACTTGAACTCACTGAATAAATAATAATAAACGACAGATACACGGTGTCCTAATTTCATTTCTGAAGCGTATTTTTAAAATGTTTGGATAGTTGCGGAATAATCAAAACGTATGTATCTTTCATACGATACATAAATTTTCCTCAATTAGCCGCATAAAACTTTGATGACAGACCGTTTATCTGATTATACATATAATCCTTGTTTATGGCCTTCTACATCGGTACAGGAATTATCGATATACCATGGATCGAAGTCTAATCCATTCATCAATCTTTGCAGTTTAGATGTATTTCAAATCAATACGACAAAAAATCGACAGTGCGAGAAGGTGGATACAGCATCGACAGGATGATAGATCAATTATTCGAGCAACTTATTCCGGAAAAATATTATAATCGCAAAAATGTGATATTATCGTTCTGAGATACCATCCCGATACATTGATATGCACGAAATTCGATGTGCAATTCAGGTAATTGGAGAAAAAATCACTGGTGGATGCAGGACGCAGATTTTTTTTCACCATCAGTCAGTTTCTGTTCGAGTAAATTACTAGTGGCAAACTGGGAACTTCTCTATCTTTCTTATGTGTCATATTTTCATGAAACAAAAGATAAATCAGCCAGCGAAGGGCTTGTGAATCTTTGTTTTTGCTCCTATGCTAAATAGCAAAGGAACATAAGTGGATGGTAGCTAGCGTTGCCAGATACGGTCTTTTGTTCCCATGGATGACAAATCGTGAGACATGATTGAACGGAACTCCCAATAAGAAAAGCTTCTACGATTGTACTTTGGTACCACTGATGGTAGCATCGCTGCCAGAAGCGCTACCTTGATTTTGTTTCCTCAAAAACCTCTTTGATGTCTCTTATACTTTTTATGCCTCACGTAGATCGATGAAAGATACAGAAATTCTCAGTCCACCTAAAATTTGTAAATTACACAGAATCTTTTTTCTGAAAAACGGGAGTAACATCGAAAATTCATTGGTTTCCGATCAGAGTTGAAAAAATGCCAACCATTCCAGGTCAAAGGAAACGATAGAAACCAATTAGGAAAATCAAAAATTGCACAGAAAACGATTCAAAGTCTGTCTGTTCCTATCTGTTTCTATATGTTTCTTCCCAACCAAACACAGTTTGTTATCGCGTCATAACTACAATGTACTTCAAGATCGCGCGCATATCACCTATTCGTTACATACAACGACCTGGTAACTTGTAATTTTAAACCCATCAAAAGTTTCACGTATGTATGCCCTAGTAAAAATGGTCTGCTAGTCCCTCGCGAGTTTGTAACGCCTGCACTAACGGAAAACTAGAGACTGGCGAGGGCCCCGTAAGTATTTGGCGTGTTGCCTGGTTTTTCGCTAGTGCAATCGTTACAAACTCGTGAATGACTAGACTATTCTACTAGGGTGCGCGTGACCTCGAATCCAGAATCAATTCATCCTAGTGATGACGATTCTTACAAGGATCGGTTCGTTTTTTATACAAAATATATGCAACCACCATGTAAACAACACAAAGAATGTTAATTCTGTAGTAGCGTTGCGACTACTTTTCATGAGTTTGAAATTACAAGTTATCATTTCCTTGCGTGTAACAAGCAGGTTACATTGCATGTGATTTTGAAAAACTTTGTTTGATGGATTTCAATCGGTTTCTATCGTTTTCTTTTCCCAAGGATAATTGACCCATTGAAACTAGACGAAACATCGCCATTACTCCAAGACAACAAAAACGTCAAGAAGGATATTTCAACGTTCTGTGCATACAAATACGAGAAATTTGTGGAATATTGCTGGAACGTTGAAGGTTCCACGAGTGTTCGAGGATATTCGTTTCCAAGTTTTTGTTCTCTCGAGGTATTCACGCCCAGAAACTGATCAACCATCAATCAAAATCAGCTTCAGTTTCTACCAGTAGAAGTTGCTGAGGAAATGGACAGTAGAGCGTTACATTACCACCTGAGGAAAATTCACCCCATTTTAGCCAAGACGTCTCATTCTTTTTCTCCCAAAATTTTCAACAACTAGTACCCTACCTTGGCGTGTATGCATTTTGGCCTTACTTCGGTCCAGTCTTGACCCCATGTACTAGGTGGGATGGGGGCCATAGTGGTGCAGTGTAGGCCTCATAGTACACACATGCTACACGGAAAAAATAATTTAGCTGCAGCAGCTAAGTAGCTAGCACGGACACGGACAGCCATTAAATTAGCTCCTGCAGCTAAATTTTAGCTGTTACAGCAAAAAGATTTGCATTTGTAATTAATTTATTTGCGGTAACAGCTAAAAGTTAGCTGCAGGAGCTAATTTAATGGCTGTACGTGTCCGTGCTAGCTACTTAGCTATTGCAGCTAAATTATTTTTTCCGTGTAGGCTTATTACCATCCAATTTCTTGGCCGGTGTCACAAAAAATGGCTAGTGCTTGGTTGATATCAATTATATATTAGATAATCAAATAATGATCATTCACGACGAGGGTATATTCCCTAACAGCAAAATGTGTCTCTGGGAGGTTTCCCTACATTTTATGAACCTTCCATAAACGTTTCAGTGGCGCGTGGTGCTGTGTGGGATTACCCAACGTAGTTGTAATCTAAGCAAATTTATTCTAAGTGGATTCATATTGGTACTCATATCATTTTCATAATCAATTTATCATTCTAAGTTTCATAGTTCATTACGAATGATAACCGTCACAAATTCAATTACAATCTCAAGGCTATGAGATGAAAATACTTCAAACTTGCTCCGAATTTTTTGACATTTTCCACCTGTCAAATTATATTTACAATTAGCCTCATAGAAATCTGCTTACCAACTGAACGCGTTTAGGAATAATTTCTCATGGGAGTTGATATGGAAATTTATATGATAATTGAAGGTACTTTGAAGTCTACACGGGAAAAAATGATGTAGTTGATATTTGGATTGCTAAAAATTAGCTGTGGCAGCAAAAGTTATGGCTACAGGAGCTGAAATCTAGCTTTTGCAGCATTTTTTTCGTTATCCAAATATCAAATACACGAAATAGCTACCACAGCCAATTCCTAGTTACCATAGCGAATTATTTTTTTCCGTGTAACAAAGTCATCAAACGAAAAATTGTCACCTCCACTTGACTAGATTTGATTAATCAAAATGGCATGGAACACCAGTCAATCCTATTTAAAATGTCCGACAGGATTCG
This sequence comes from Gonatopus flavifemur, assembly GCA_018340375.1. Taxonomy (NCBI): domain Eukaryota; kingdom Metazoa; phylum Arthropoda; class Insecta; order Hymenoptera; family Dryinidae; genus Gonatopus; species Gonatopus flavifemur. Next base: position 55,583,386 of record JAFFJZ010000001.1, read on the forward strand.
AAAAAAAATTATTGTCTGGCTTTAAACGGTTTTTGTTCCGTGAAAATCGATCACAAACTGACCAATTTCCTACTCAATTCTGTCTAGAATTTCCAAATTGAAAGATCCAATCGAAACCTAAGGAGGACATTTTTTATTAGTTTCCGAATGGATGTTACAGTTTGAAAATTCCGACCAGAAGCATTTTAGAAAATGGTTGTCAGTCTTGTTTCTCCAGATTTCTTTATGAAAACTTTCAGATTCTGATGCACCCTTTTCAGATATCTTTTAGATGTGAGGAGAGTTTGAGAGATCTCAAAGATATCTGAAAGTGCTGCATCAGACATCTTAGAATCTTCGTAAAGATATCTGAAGAAACGGAATGCTCCAATTCAGAAATTCCGGGCAGAAACCATTAGAAAAGTCAGTTTTTGATCGGTTTTCATGGGACAGAAACGAGTCATAGCCAGACAACAATTTTTTGTCGGATTCTGTCGGATATTTTTCATAGGAAAATCATTGTGACAAAACAATCTTGCACGGAGGAAAAGATTCATTCAAGTAATTATGTAACTTGTAAGCACATATGGACCCATTTTCTTTTTAATATTGTAAAATAACAATTGATTTAACTAATTGAAAAAAATCATTGTACATTGGTTAAATCAATGAACAAATTTGTCATTCTAACGGAAAGAAATGGGTCTGTATGCGCTTACAAGTTGAATGGTTATTTCAACTAATTTTTTTCCGTGTAGGCGAAAGTGTTTTCATTGGCTGGTCTTCTGGAATATGAATCGATTAAATCATTCTAATCGGATTGAACCATTATCTCTACAACTAAAAAGTTAGATGATTTTGTTCTCCGATTCTCAAACAAATGAGGGAACGGTGCTTATTTGCTTCGAATTTAGCATGAATTCATCAGAATTTACCCTGCTGAAAATGATAGCAGTTTCTGGGACAAAACCCGACAGTACCAGGCAGATCTGGGCGGGACCCGGTTCTGTTCGGTTTTTGTCCCAGGAACTGCTAGGATTCATCCGGATTTGCCTGGCATTTTCAACAGGGTAGACAAATCCATGGAAAATTCATGCAAAACCAGATTAGTTTGATCTAACACTCTGAAAGCCATGGTCTTCACATACTTGTTTGTCTTGACGTTCGAACCTTGAAACTTTTCCACATTCAAATTGAGAAGACGGTCCGCCTTCGCTAAACATAGTACTGTTACAAATATCACGCAGCTGATATTGAAGTTTTTGGACTTAATGATCAAATTTATGTAAAACAAACTTCCATATCCTTGGTAGAATTATCACAAAACTAACGGAACGGTAATTAGGAACTGATAAGTGATATTTAACTACACGCGGAGAAAAGTTATCTTGAAAGTTCTCATACTTCACAATATCATACAGGTTGTCATAAAAATTACTATACTGTCTAGTAAAAAGTGATATAATTTTGTTATTTATTGATATAAAGTATGATAATTTCAATGACAAAATATAATACACAACCCCAAAATGTGATTTTCTCTCTACACTGAAAGAAAGGGTCTATTCAAATATTCGACAGCTAGGAAATTTAGTAACTGTGAATGAAAATTTAGTTGTGCTAGCTAAATTTTATTTGTCACAACTATATTTTTTATTCCCATTGAATAAACCATTTTATTCATATTTCAGACAGCTAGCCTTTTATTTACCCCAACTAGAGTCTAGCTAGCGTAAATAAGAATCTAGCTGCAACAAGTAACATTTAGTTGTCCCAACTAGGTACCTTTCTCTCAGTGTACTTACTGTAGAGTGTAGTAATTTTCTAGGTGACTTTTCTCTGCGTGTAGTACTAGGTGAGCGAAACTAGTGAGCTGCTCATGGATAAGTGCCAAGTTGAACCAATCTCCTAGTAGAAGTTACTTTAGTCATCCTCTCTAGGGCTTTGCGAGTCTTTACAAGACCGTGTAAGTCCTCCACAAGAACCTGGCAAGAACTTGCAAGACCTAAGAAATAACTAGAGTGACCCCTGCGAAAGTACACTGAGAAAATGTATTGACAAAAGGTTCCACAAAGTTGAGTAAAACGGAGACATAGTAGCATTTCAATGAAGTTTAAAATACAGTTGACTTCGTTTCACTCGACTGCTTTTGAAAATTCATTCAAATGTTTTTATTATCTTCTCTTCTTATCTTCTAAGTATTGTAAAAAATAAATTTTCATTTGTGATCGTGTAGAATAAAATCAATCGACTTTCAAAGCAAGTCGCGATGCCACAGGCAGAGCAAAATTCTTGCTGGAATAGCAATTTTTAAAAACCTGTTTTGCTGAATTAGCAAAGTTTCTAGCAGTCTCCCTAGAAATAATGATCAATGGCAGTTTAATGGGCCGGTGAAGAACCATTACTGGCTCATCAAAACGCCTGCAATTGTGTTTGCCAGGCTGTACATTTACAATCCCAAATCGCTGGATCAGCAAGTGCTTGCTAAAAAAGCAAGATTTTTGCTGTGAAAGCAAACTGTGTGCTAATTCAACGAAAGGATTTGTTATATCAGTGAAGAAAATTTGTTCCTCTCATTGCATCATGTTCCCGTTTCACTCAACTTCGGTTAATTTGTCGTCAATCCATGATATCCGAGGGAAATTTTCTCGAAAGTTGCCTAGGTGAAAATTGACGATTGGCACTAGGATGGCGCAACACTGACAAAGATTGGCCGAGCCTTGGCGGTTAGTAAGGTGCAAGCTTGGAATGATAACATCGTTACAGGCTCCATTGATGTATTCTGCCAATCACGGACCAACATTGGTACGATTATGGCAGTCAAATCAGCCATCATTGGCAAGCCTTGAAAAAATTTGGCGCTCGATCTAAATCCAAGATTGGATCATGCTTGTACTCATTACGAACCAAGACTGAGAGACGAATTTTTTTATGGTCTGCCAATGGTCAGATGTTTTATGCATTCAAAGGAGGTACCATCATTTATTACACATAAATGATGTTGACTGCTAAATTTGATCCAATACTATAACAGTACTGAGTCAATATTCGGCCAAAATTGATTCAACGTTGCGACAATCCCGCGCGAACGTTGAGCCAATGTTGTGCCGATGTTCAACTCTATGTTGAACGATTGCAAAAATCTAATAAAAATTCAGAGTCATATATTCCCGACATCGATTGCTTCCCCTCCACACATGTTAAGAAGTACAGCCCGAACCTGAAATATTTTATACAACCAGGGCCACAGAATATCTGTATGCATTGAAACGAAGAAACTTATTTGATTAAGCCAATACAAGATGTGTTTATAAGTTTAATATAACTCAATGATTACTGGTTACCTTACAAATCAATTACATCAAGTATAATTCAAATCCTGATGTCCACGAGTCCATGGGTCTGCACAGCTAAAATCTCTCCTTCGATGAAGGACCTATGATGAAGACAACAATTTTCAAATCAGCAGATTATATGATGCTTATATATCAACCGCACAGTTCGTTTAGCGCTTGCGAGAAACGAACCGAGCGTTGGAAACAATACCGAAGGGTGGCGCTTTGACATTGGACGCGGGAATTTTTGTATGGAGACGTATAATTGAGGATCGTGGCTAGCCTGAGCCAAGCTTTGACCGGGCTTGGCACTGCATTGGGTACTCATTTCTTCTAAACGTTGTCAACGTTTGGATTAATATTCAGCCGTGCTATGAAATTGTTCGTATGAAGTTAATTTCTTTTGTCCAAACGATATTGGGACAACGATGAACCATGATTGGCACAATCTTGAGCCAATGATGGATTGATCATTGGAAATTATGATTCCCAACATTGGTGCAACATTGTGCCACTTGTCAGTCAACGTTGACTCGATATAGATTTCCAAGCCTTGGATGTCAGCATTGCGCCTATCTATTTTCCATCGTCAGTATTGGCGCAAGCAAGAAATTTTCACGTGGGTGAGCTTTCATTCGATCACGTGGAACTCATCTGATGAATTTCAATTTTGGCCTCCCTTCCAGGCAGCACAAAGCTCTTAAAGATAACAGACCTCTAATCTTTGAGAGCCTTGTGCTGTTTGGGATATTCGAATCCTGGCGGTATCCGCACGAGGCACGTGGTAAAAAAATAAAGATAGAGCATTATTGACATTTACATATTTCTGCCACGGCCGTGGCACGTGTTGGTGTCCGCAAATGCGCCATTCAATTGCTTATGATTAATTTACTCAACATATGCTGTACATGAATATACAAATGTGTGACAATTATATATAAAATATGAATTTAGATTAGATAAAGATTTTGATACGTCAAATGGAGAGGAAAACACAAATCGGGTAGCCCGGTAGAAGAATGTCGATGAATTTCGTTCACTTTTGTATCACAAGTGAACGAAACATATCGACCCAACGAAAGTGAGGTGACTTTTTTTTCGTTCAATTTTCACGAAATTCAATGGAATTCCACAAAATCTCAGTAACATTCGATTGATTTTTCAATGAAATTTGTTGATTTTCACTGAAGTTTGTGGAATTTTATGTAATTTTCATTGAAACATTGAGGTACGATATTTTACGGTATCGATGTTTTGTATAGAAACTTTGTCGAGTTTATATTGAATTTTATAAAATATTGAATAAAACTTTATACACCTTTAGTCCAGAGCGAATAAAATTTTCCCACCAGAATAACAAGAGCTGTACGATGAAGATTATTTCACACTCCGATTGAACAATGGAACAAACGTGCAATGAATTACATGAAACTTGTTTCTTCATTGACCATGTTGAATAATTTTTCAAAATATATTTATCCAATTTCACAATGAATAAAAAAGTAGTAAAAATTGAACACAATAACCGCGATTATAATTATGATAGAATAAATTTTCTTTATCACCCTAAAACGACTAAAATTCTGAACATTCTATGAAATTTATCTAAGCTTCTTGGTCAGCGAGAACCGAACATAATATGATATACACGTTGAATTTCGTTGTACTTGTGACTTGTTTTTTATTGCTCATTTAAATAACATGAGATACGTGGAATCTGGTAAAAATTTTTCACTGTGTACTTTTGAATGATCATTGAAGAATTATAGTCGAATAAAGTGAGAAATATTTTCATATACCACGTGCCCATTAATAATAGAAATCGTACAGGACAAGGGAGAAGGAGAGATAAAGTTAATAAATCTTATCCCACATTCCTCGCAGACTATATTCATTTTTCTAAGTCCATAGACGAACTCTCCCCGATGGCTAATGCCATTCTAATTCTCAAATGATAATATTCTTCATTCTCACAATGACCAAATATAAACTTACAAGTTGGATATTGCATTATTCAGACCTACGCGCGCGTAGATTCTTGAATCAAATGTTGTGTGGGTCAAAGAAAGAGACGTGAAAAAAAAAGATCAAATCATTTATCATTCCGACGAGTTCGTCCAGAATCGTTTATTATTATTTCACTTTGCCGCGTATCTATTAATTGAGATTTGGAACCCCGGACTCTGAGTATTTCTTCATCCGGAAACGGTGCCTCTCCCGTTGTTGTACACAACACTTTGACTGCGATTAATGTAAATCGATTTATGTATGTATACATGCGTGAACGAATGTATCATTGTACTTGATACCGAAGATTGAACGGCAAGATTTACGCTGTGATGAATCTGATGTGTACCGGAGTGTTGAAAGGCTTACGTTACGATAAAAAGGTATTCCTCTTGTTAGACAGAGAGAAAAATTAATCGTTGATTATGAATTGAGGAATCATTCGTTATTTCGACCCTTATAGTTTTCATAAGTGCCTCTTGTAAATTCATATTTTATAAATATTATCATGGTTCTTGTTTCATTTGTATATATTATCTTATGTGAATTTACCAAAAGTTTATCCTCCATCCAGAAAAATATGTTTTTCATTCAAGAAGAATTTGAAGACATGTTCCCGAATGAACATCTTCATATAAAAAAGTCAGAGAGATAAAAAGAACAAAATCTTAATCTTTCTCGTATAATAAGTATTATTAATGAGGTGTGTAGGATTATCAATCTCTATTATTATCGAGTGTCCGATTTGGTGTTTAGAAACGGTAAAAAATTTCTTCTACGTAAATATATATGTATGTATGGACACGCGCGGGTATTGAATAGTGAAATTTATCGCAATACGTCGACACGTGAGAAATAAATTTTGCGTTATACGATTCCAATATTATGTGACGGATATTTATACTCGTGCTTTATAACATCTTAGACTGGAATCGAGTGTGAACTAAACTGGAGGATTATGAGTTATCCACCATTCACTTCAACAGAAGAATCTGATTTTGAATTCCATTCAAGTATAGATGTATATAAATTGCATAATCTTCCACACTATTTGATTACCACTTTTGTGGAGCTTCAACATTAACATAACGTTGAACGTGTTTGAAAAAGCACATGAAACGAGCGATTAATTTATATCTCTATCAGCACGAACCCGAGTAGAAAAATTGTATGGCCAGCCTCATGTTCATTATGGATCCGATCGGGCAGTGACAGGGCTCACCTCATTTTGGCACACCTGATCTGGTCCTGGTGAGGCCATGATTTGGCACGCCTGATTAGGGTTAACCAGATCTGGCCCTGTTAGGTTTGTAATTTGGCATGCCTTATCATAGTTGATTACACCGGGCTCTGATACAACGGTGCGTTGCATTCCATATCAGGGCCTGATTTGAGATAAGGTTTCCCAGATCTGGTCCTGATCGAACACCCAATATGAATTTCTACTCGGGGAGACTTACGGAAGACTTTTTGGGATAGATCTGCGAGGAGAGTATCTGTTCTGTTTGTTCAGAGAAAAATTGTGTATTCCATACGGTGAGGGTTAACCTATTTTCTACCTCTCCTCTGGTTTTATTGAACAATTGAATGGTATTTATTCCATTAATTACCATGAGAACCATGAAAATCATGTGTATTCTACCGTCAACTCTCAGTGTGCAAAATTTCTTTATTCTTTTCTACATTCTTCCCTCAAAACATAGAACATGATATGAAAATTTCTAGGGAAAACTTTCCTACGAGATTTTGATTACAATTTTAATAGAAATTCGATATATATAACCTACAAAAAAAGGACAGATTATAAGGATGTCCGATTTTTTTTTAAATTAGGTTTTTATCCGTGTTTTATAAGAGTATAAATATCAGGCGTTCCTACTCCGCAGGTATCCATTTTACGAGGAACAGGTGTTGATTTGGACCTTACAAATAAAGTCGAACAATGGGATTGTTAGATAAACATAGGACACACAATTGGATCATAGAAAAGCCAAATATATTGACGGCGTCCATTGCTTGTGAAGGCCTCGTGATACAAGTATCTGAAGCTCTCGCCCTAAATTTGACCCTGGAACATATATGTTCAACTGACTGTCTTATACTGCGACAATCCCAGAAATATGATCATTTACTTTTGATTTTATTTTAATTAACTTGAAGCCTTGATACATTGTATTCCACTAAACAAACATTTCGATCTGAATGATGAAATATTATCAACTATATTTAATAATTCTATATATATAATATACACGGAAGGACCGGGTCTATCAATATTTAAAAACAATGTAACGTAGAATATAATGTAATATAACGAATATAACGTAAGAAATACCGTAATGTAATAGAAACGTAGTGAATCTACCAAAAATTCGTAGTCAAAATATTAACAGTTGATAGTTTAATTGGTATTTTTCACAGTGAAACTATCAATTGTTGATACAACAACTACGATTTTTTGGTAGACTCACTACGACTATTTTTCAATGATCCTCTTTTTCCCTAAATTGACAGGCATTTTTTTAAACATTAAAAGACTCGGTCTTTCCGTGTAAGGATCCCGACAGGTTCACAATATTTTTCAAAACCAAAAAAATATACACAGTTCATACCCTAGTGGAATAATTTTGTTGTAATATCATTGAAAAAATTCATTAAAATTGAACAAAAATAATTCTTACTCCACAAATTTTGATTTTGTTGTCGTTTGTTATACTTTGCTGAAACTCAATGAAAACTCATTGGGTTTTTTGTAGGAATATTATGAAGTAAAATGAATATTCATGAAATCTAATGAATGACATCGATTTTTATTGATATTATTGTTGAAATTCGCTGAAAATTTGAGAATTACTGACTGATCATACGATGATGAAATATATTGGATGTTAGTGAGATTTGTGGGAAAATGTTGAAAACGATTAATGAATTGTAATGAAAATGATTGATGGACGTAAATGACGAAATGTTAAATTACATCGAAATAAGATTCATATTGTTGAAATTCGATACAATTTGTTGAAATTCACGAGGTTTCATTGATGTTTAGCGAAAAATATTGATATACTGAATTTGATTGCATTTCCACGAAATTTATGGAACAATATTGAAACCCACCAATGAATTTTGGCGAAAATAATTGATGCCAAGGAATTAGGAAAGATTGAAATGGGTTGAAGTATGATTCGCGTTGTTGAAATTTGATTAAATTTGTTGAATTTTGTGGAATATCGTTTAATACGATCATTGAATTTTGCTGAATAAGATGGATCAACACAGATATTCGGAATGTGGAATGGGGTTGAAATGTAATGAATCTCGTTCAATTTCGATGAAATTCGTTGATGAATTTAGACCATAATAGTTAACTAAAACCATAATTTTCATCACATTTTTCAAAGATCTTCAACGAATTTCGACGAAATTTCGTCATTTAAGCCCATTAATTATTTTCCCTACAATTCATTGATTGTTTCCAACATTTTCCCGCAAATTTCACCAACATTCAATGTATTTCATCACCGTGTGATCAGTCATTATTGCTCAAATTTTTAGTAAAGTTCGACTACGTAGCAAATAGCAAATAGTTAGTCGACTTTTGTTGAAAGTCATGTTGAATTTCGTGCAGTTTTGGCACGACTTTTTATGGAAAAACAACAAAACTCAATAAATATCAACATCATTCACCAAAAGATTCCAATAAATATCACCATATTCAATTGAAAGATTATGACGAATTTTGTTGAAATTTATTGAACTTTTTTGTTGAATTATTTTGTTATTCTTTGAATTTCGTTGATCTTCTCTGAAAAGTTGTACCAAATTTAAACGAAATTCAACAAATCTCAACGAAATTCTTCCACCAGGGTAGTCATTTTTTATTCTTAATTCAAATGATTGTTCTGTTACAATAACATCTGACGAATGGCAGTGGTTTTAGAACCTTATCATATTAAAATAACAATTCAAGGGTATTGTTAGATACACATCGGAGATATAATTTTTTACATTATAAAAAAGGCAGAAATGATTACGAAATTTGTGATTTTGAAGGCTTCGTGGTGCAAACATTCAGAACTCTCCCTCTAAATTTGACTCTAGAACATAATACATGTTCAACTCATCGTTTTTACTTATTCAATCCAACAAATATGATTAATTATTCTTTATTGGTTCAAAATTTCGTTCAAGCCATGTTCTATTATAACGTTCTATTTTTACTAAAGGTAAAAATATTTTATTGATTGAACACAGCATTTTATCCCCTTAATAAAATAAATATTTTTACCTTCATAATAGAACATTATCAACTATGTTTGATAGTTCTTTATGTATATGGTTCCAGAAAGGGAGACAATATTCTTTCATGAACAAAAAGATGTACACAATTTATTGTAATTTAAGTGTATTTTCCATCATGTTTATTCAATAATTTGTGTGTTTGATTCCTCTTTGAAATCATTATTCCATTACAATGGAATTTGACGTATGGACATGGTTCTTAGAATATTATTATTATAAAAGAACAATCCAATTATTTCTCTTTGCAGAAATAACGTGTTTGAATTCAAACAAAATTTAAATGATATTGATCGATGTGAGTCAAGACATCAATATTCCAAGTGACACAATTATCTCAATGTTAAAATTTGGAAATATTTGAGGACCATTTAGGTATACACGTGTATAAAGTCAATTCATGAAAATTTGGGACTCCCGGGCCATATGTGAAGACATTTGTTCGGTACTTCGAATTCTCAGCCATTGAATTTCATCGACCCACTCCGATATTTAGAATTATATTTCAATTATTCAACAAATTTAATATTTCTTTGTTACAATCGGAAAAATAGTTCACTTGAATTTGAACCTGCCAAACATTTCATTGTCTCCAATAAAATTCTGATTTTATTTGAATGGAATACATTTTTTATTTGATTCAACTAAAACTCTAGTAGGTTCAAATTTAAATAGACATTTGGATGATTCAAACAAAGTTTGTTCAATCCAAATAAATCCAAATATAAGTTCCTCTCGGTGTATTCATGATCTCCAGGCTACCAAGAAAAATGTATCCTAATGATGATGGGATCACGAGTAGTTACTCAAATTTCCTATTGTACCTATGGTAATTCTTGTTTTCGATTTGCATTAGAAGAATATCTTTTGGGTGAATTCATTAATTCAAGAGAAGTTTAATACATTATCTGAAGAATATTTGTTCAATATATTGTGTTATGAAATTAATGATGTACTTGAGAAGACTTACATAAATCATACTATCATCTTTGATTACTGTCACAAACTTTTCAAAATCTTTACCCTATTATGATATCATAATCATTCACTGTTGGTATAAGAATATTCAATATTTGTACAGATCATGTTGAAAATATTCAATCGCACGTGGAACGATGGAAAAGAAATGACGGTGTTTCCTAATTAAACACTAAAATGAATATATTATTTATGTTTGCTTTTGATGACGATCATTAAATTCACGTGGATGATTCGATGGATCATTCTTTTGAATGATATACGAGTATTATCTAGAATATTCGTTCACAGTTTAGAGAGGATTCCATCGATCAACAGTTGAATTTCTATCACCGATCATCGTCTCAAAATTCTCGTATTCTAGTATTCTCAATTGTAGGGTTGTGAGTTTCATTTCCAATATTGACATAAGATCAAAATAATCGCTTCTATAATGCTGAATTGGAATTGACATATATTTGACGTCAGAAAGTGATATTAATCTCAAGTGGGATAAGATCCCTTCCCATCCATACGTACCGGATAGGGTTAATGTATTCGACTACAAACTACACGGTACGTTGACATATCAACTAGAATCCAGACATGCGTCTAGTCTCTTTAATTCTCCGCTGATATCAGTATTAGGATCATGTCATGTAAAAAGAGATTTGGAAATAACTGATAGAACGGTAGTCAATATTGTTTGAATTGACAAGATTGATTTTTGAGTATCAAATCTGAAAAATATTGTTTATTTTGTTTTATAGGCCGAAATCGAGACTGAAGTTTACTGTTCGGACGATATCATGTGTCCCAACAATAACAATAATCCTCATCTCATCAATAACAACAACATTGTGGCAACTACGAACAAATGTGACAGAAGTACATTGGAGAACAACAACGATGGAATAGAAATGGACTGTGGTGGCTGCGGTGAAAGTGTACGTGAACGTATCGTGTTATGTGTAGGGGGTCGTACGTGGCATTCCAGATGTCTCAAATGTTGTGCATGTGCAAGACCGTTGCACGATGAACATTCCTGTTTCCTTCGAGGGATGAGGCTTTATTGCAGGCACGATTACGCATTGTAAGTGAATTACATTTTTTATATAGTAGAGTTTTAACAAAACCCTCGCGGATCTGGGTGAACCGACAAGCGACCAAAAATTCCGGTTACATTTTGGTTAAAAATCTTGGTTTTGCTAACTTGTTAGTCGTTTGGGACATTTTTTTCAACAAAAATTGACCAAAATCCAACCAATCTCAATTTTGGCGATCTTCCGGTAATTTCGTGGTAATTTTCTGGGTTTTTACTTCAAACATACCAAAAGGATTCCAATTAATTTTTGGTCACAAACCATCTGGGTGACCATTTTCTGACCAAATTTTTACCAAACCAAAAAATAACCGAAAGTAAATCATAAAAATTGGTTACTCTGGAATTGCCAGGGAACAACTGGACGAACACATCATACAATGTTGCACACAGTTTTTTCCCCTTGAAGAATATTATCCCTACACATTGAATGATTTATTTCAATCGATTCGGCTTTTGTTAACTCTCGATCTAACCCAACGCGAGCGACTTTACATATCAAAGATATCAAATTTTTAATCTGATAATGTAATGTAAGATTAAAGGACGACCAACTGGGGCTTAAGAGACATTTCTCAGCTACCGGAGGAGCCACTTGTGGAAAAAGAAGAAAGATCATTTGTTCCTCTTCACTTACGAACGCTCAGAACGATATTAATGTACAATATAGTGTCTGTCTATACTGCAAGCATATATATCTATATGAAATCGGTACAAACGATATATCCTGACACCCTGTAGAGATGACGGTGACCAACCCGTCCTACAGGATCGATCACGTGAATAAGACCAGAATTGTTATCGTAAATAGCGGCGTGACTCATCAAAAATAAAGGCTCAAGAAAAATCTTATTCAAAATACAGATTGATTCTTCACGTATGGCATACATTCTCTCAGAGTATACTCCTTCGATACACAATTTTTTATTTCAATCCTTAGAAATATTGTATCGATTTCGAAGAAAAATGATATTTCATTAAAACTTCGTACCGCATTATCGTGGGTAATTAAAAATGTTCTTTAGCTGAATTGATTTCTTTGCGAGAGAAAGTTTTCATTACACGATGAAAAATCATGAGTTTTTATTATTAAACTTGTAATGAAGAGTGCGGTTACAAGTTTTCATTGTAGCATTTATTTGGAGTTCAGTAACCGTTAATACTTTCTGTTTTTATATTACATTACTAAATTGGCATACACATTCGTTCAAACAGGTTTTCTTTTATGGGAGTTGATATCTTGAAATCAAATCGAGTACCCTGTGCGTGTATTTATTATTTGTATTGCAAAAAATTAACGATGGCAGACAAAGTCCACCCTGACAACGAATGGTGTTGTTCCAACATCTCATGGGGCATTTTAACACCGAATTTTGAAATAGATGTTCGAAGTATCCAAATTCAATTCAATATCATTATTTTTAGGCAAATTATCTTCTTTTGTTTTCTGCCTTTACGATTATCCGCAGAATATTTTTTGCAGTAATTTGTGAACACTCATGTTCCTGAAGATATTTATATATATAATTATGTGAGAAATCTTTGAAGTTTGACAAGGAGGGTATAGAATCTTATCAGATTCAACAAGATAACCTGCAGAAGGAATATGAGACGCGCTGGAAGAATCTATACGATTACGAGAGGCACTTCGAAGTTCTACATTCCACAAGATTCTATCAGAATCTAACAAGATCTCACACAGGATTTGTAAATCTTTGCGAAATCTTACAATCAACCTATCAGTTTTCAAGAGATTCTTCAAGAATTTGATTGAATCTAGTTGAGACTAGCTATTAAAAATTACTGTTTTAGTCTTTGATTCAAAAATACACTTATAGTGGGTGTTACACCTGAAACAAAGTCATCTAAAAATGAGAACAAAAATAACGCCCAATCAAGAAAGATATCTTACTGTTGTTTCCTTCTTCAATTGAGAGTCAGAATTTTGAACAAATGGAAATTCTTCAACCACAAAGACTACCCAACAAACAAAAAGATATCTATTAGTATCTAAAAGATGTCTCAAAATCATGAAAGATATCTTTGAGGACTTTCATGGAGATATCTCTTCGACATCTAAAACATGTCTTATGCCACAGATTTCAACAAGTTTTAGATATCTCGAGAAGGTCTTGCAAAAGATATGTTTTAGATTCTTTTGAGATAGGTTTCAAACATTTTCGAGGTATGTTCTAAATGTCTTTAAGACATCTATTTTAAATCATTGAGACATCCCAGACAGCACAAAAGGATCACCAATGAGGTCCAAAAAAGGGACATGGTGTGACTTTTTCCATTCTTACTTAGGCAATTTTTAAGATGTGTAAAAGATATCATTCAGAAACTCTTTCAAGATGTTTTTTAGACTATGCTGATTCGACATCTGAAAGATGTCTTCCAGAAATACCTTAGAGACATATTTCTGACATTTCTTGGCGTTGGATAAAAAATATCATTCCAATATATCTTGGAGATATTCCTTTTGTGACGTCGTTTAGATATCTAAAAGACATCTTGTAGATGTCTGCAAGACTTTGCGTGTTTGCTGGGTAGTTTTCTCAAATGGAGAGTCTTTAAGAGAATTTACTCTTATTTTGATATTAATTTTCTTTTTGGTGTATTATAATGTGAAAAGGTGTTTGATTTTTTAAAATGTTACCATTAAGATCACTGCTGTTTTTATGACAATAAATCTAAGTATATCCCTCGATAGATGACAAAAACAGTAATTTTTGATAATAATATTTTTCTCGGTGTAGTTGAAACAAAATTCATTCAAGACATTGAATTTGCATATCGATGAAGTCTATTATACATATTGGAAACGGTCACATTTTAGCAGACACATTGTAGAATATTGAATTCGAAGGAAGTTGATGTGTCGATACGTACCTTAACGTTGGCAGGACCCTGTAACAGACACAACAAAGAAGTTGAATAAGCATTGTGAACGTAGCAAAGTAAAAAAAAAGCAAACAATCCCAATGAAATTTCATTTCAACGTCAAATATTTATCTAAAAAGATATCAACATTTCATTATTATCTGAACAACGAAAATATCTCCAGATGGCATTGCTATAAACAAGTTTCTGTCCCGCATCAAATGAATTTAAAACACTCTTAATTCAGATATTGACAATCTCTCGTGCTGCAATATCGATTTGTGTAAGATAGAAAGGATAAAAACTTCAATAATATGCTATTTATATCTATATTTGAAACGATATTCCCCATTTGATTATGTTGTATCCCACTTTTAGAAATATTTTCATGAAACACTGCCGACAGGTGCACAGAATGTCTATCATATCATTTATGAAAAAAGAATGGATTCGGAAAAATCTACTTCGCTAAATCAGCAAAAATATTGCTATTTTAGCAAGACAGTTGCTAATTCAGCAAAATTTTATAGCCGTACGTGTATCTACAATTCCGGATTGCTGAATAGCAAGCGTTTGTTGAGAGGGCAAGATTCTTGTTGTAATAGCAAATTTTTTGCTAATTCAGCAACAAGTTTTGTTTCAGCAACTTTTTTTCTTTGAGTGTGGGTATCGATATATAAAATTTCCGTTATTCTCAATTACGCGTGTGAAAGTTGATAATGAATATTACTTGAACAAAGTCAAAGGTTAAATTTCTTCTTTTCCACGTGTCATTTGTGATCCGTCACGTGGGTGTTGCGTTAGATGTAGTTGGACGTATTGGACGGACAACTGTCTGTACCGCGTATCGGAACGTTGGACCTCTGTAACGCTTCGCACGATAGTTGCCGTTGGGTGATTAATGTCTTCCGATGCAAGTTTTCTTCGTCTTCTTTTTCTCCTTCTCCTTCAATGTCGCTGGTATTTTTTCCCCTTTCTTTTCTGGGCCTCACTTACATGTATTCACGTCAATGGGGTTCGTGTGGACCGCGTGCGACGACCTACCGAGTCACGTTAATGGAGAGAAAAGGTGAAGAAAACAAGTATAATCAGTGGGAAGAATCGTACATTCTGTTTATTCGATTATTTGAATTCCCATTTTAAGGGGGAAATGAAAATCAGACTAGTCGCGAATGAATTATTTTGTTCTCTTGCTAACAACAAAAATGGATATTTCAATTAAAAGGATTAACCTTAGCGAAGATGACCTTGAGGCTTTTTTGAGCTTTGAAAAAGTAATTTTTAGTTTTCTTTGTTTCATATTGAACAAATTATTCCGCAGTCTGTAAGTCACGAGTAAGTGATTTCACTTTTTCGACAAACACAAGAACACCCTGACACAATAATTGATAAGAATTTTAATTGAAAAAATATGTTTATCGTAATATGCCCTCGCGTGTATTTTGATTCCTTCGTGGAGGCTGATTAGAATCCGAGACCAACGAGATGGGATTTCATATCGATCGTTTTCGCGTTTGATCGTTGATTATCTTGGACCAACGAAAAATCACGATCATCCTTCGTTGTTATTTGTAGGTATAGTTGTTTGGTGAGAGGAATAAGCTCGATTTTAATCCCTAGTTGAGTTATTGGGCCCGCCTATGTCGAAGAACAAATGAATAAATTAGGGCGGAGTCGTATGGTAGCCCGACGACGTACGGCCCTGAAGATTTATAGATCCCCAATAATACCTGCCGGGAGCCCTGTTTGTAGGTACCCTTGAACATGCATACATAAAGAGAGAAGAGGTGGCAGAATAAAGACAGCGTACAAGAAAGAACAATGACGGCGCCAGTGTTTATGTGAACGATAATAACCAAATCCGCTTTGAAATTATTTCCATCTACCTTTGCATTCGGTTAAATTAACTACACCTCATCATGTTAAAAATGTATTTTATGCATTCTATTTACACTCTTTTGGCTTACACTTATGCATAAATAATTTCGTCGAGCGTAACGTATTCAAGAACTTTGGTACCAAATTGTTGAAAGATGAAATAAAAATTGTTTAAATATTTTTCTTCCGAAAATCGAATATATAGGGAGAATACTTCCTTTTCACCTTGAATTCCCGTGAATGTGTATTTTCTCAAGAATCAAAATCATTCCAGTCTTAGAGTTTCATTCAGAATTTTCGAGCAGAATCAAGATTCATGCATCAACAGGTTCCGCGGTTGTCCTCATTAACATACTACCACTCTGTCACTCTCGGTGTAAAGGCCTGCAAGGCTCTACTATTAGGTATATGAAAGTCAAGAGAGGAGCGGTCGTTTATGGGATGAGTATCGCGATTCAGGGAGTGAAGATCAGAGTTGAGATTATCTCGATGTCTTAGTCAGTCGTGCGCTTTGGCGTTGCGGCTCTTTCTTTCAATCTCGACAATTATATATCTCGGATTTCCTTTGATTGCATGCCGACAATGATCCGGAGAATCACAACAACTTTTTCTTCAATGCATACAGGGTACCGCATTCAATGATAACCGATACACAGTTTTGTTAAAGATCATCGAAATAAATGATCTTGATCGTATATAAATTATTTTTAGATACATGGATCGTTTTGATAGGGAAGTTTATCTCTTGCTTCATCTGCATTTAAGTAGATGAAGTAACAATAGATGTTTTAGATGCTTCAGACCTTGGATATAAAAACTTTGATGCATAAATTTCTTCTATCTACAATCTTGTGTATCGTGTAACTTCAAGGGAATGATCCCATATAC
Source organism: Gonatopus flavifemur (assembly GCA_018340375.1). Lineage (NCBI taxonomy): Eukaryota > Metazoa > Arthropoda > Insecta > Hymenoptera > Dryinidae > Gonatopus > Gonatopus flavifemur. Next base: position 55,600,714 of record JAFFJZ010000001.1, read on the forward strand.
GGTCTACAAAGTTTATACTTTTCAATGTTTGTGGACCAACGGTATGGTATTGTTCGAGATGTTGCTAGAAGATCAACGGTATTGCTTCATGATATTTCGATTCTAGATTACATTCGTTGTGTGAATTTGCTGTTAGGATCTCTTGGCTTCGATTTCAAATCCTATATATACATTGAAGTTTTAGAAATATTCAATTCTCCCAGCATTTGATGAAAAAAGAAATCAGGCGTGAAAGAATCGAATTCATAAAGCGAAGAGCGGATGAAGATCCGCAAAATATACGTTCTTAAAAAATAAACGACAAAGAAGTCAGGATTCAGATTCGATCAGTCTCGGAGCGGGAGGAAGAAAGAGTCATTGTATGGAAAAATATGATAAGCTAGGAAGGATTAGTCTGCTGTTTCTAACTCGAGGATGCATCGTCATCTTCGTGGCATATTTTTGGAATGTATGCCGTATGTTGTATCGGGTATGATGATCACGCCGAGGGCACGCCTAGAAGCTTGTATGTCAAACATTCAAACGAAATTCACAATCGCATCCTTGTATCTATACATTTGATTTGTATATATTTTGCATCCCGTCCCAATGGGAACAAATATCGTAGTATTGACTAAAGCAGCAAATCATTGTTCGAAACGACAAATCAATAATTCATTTGAAACATCAGTCGATGAAGCACATTGCTTTTATCTGTTTACAGAACTTTTGGAGCCAAATGTGCCAAATGCGGTCGTAGCGTTGGATCTGGGGATTGGGTGAGAAGAGCTAGAGAAAGAGTTTATCATTTGGCGTGTTTTGCCTGTGACGTTTGTTCGAGGCAACTATCCACGGGAGAACAGTTTGCCCTCTTGGACGCTAGACTGTTGTGCAAAGCTCATTATTTGGACGTGGTCGAAGGCAACAATACCTCATCCTCGGAGGATTGTGATTCCGAGCACGGTGGTAAAGGTAGTAAAACCAAAAGGGTTAGAACTACCTTTACGGAGGAACAACTATCCGTTCTTCAAGCCAATTTCCAGTTGGATAGCAACCCGGATGGCCAGGACTTGGAGAGGATAGCTCACGTCACCGGTCTTAGCAAAAGAGTCACGCAAGTTTGGTTTCAAAATTCCAGAGCCCGACAGAAAAAGCACAGTGGGAAGATTAAAGCACAAGGTGAGTTGTGGCTTGTTCTACATTTTCTTCGAGAACAACCTTCTGTTCCTGTTCCCCTATTCGGAACAAGTTTCGACAACCACAAACAATGATTCTATTAAATTTTGCTATTTCCAGTACACCATTCTCCACCTCTTCAACATCATCCAAACGAATTGTATTCGGGTGGAGTGAACGTGATCGGTGCATACCTGGGAAATTATCCAAGTGGTAGCGTAGGTAGCGAAAGTCCAGGTAGTCCAATGACACCGCTCACACCGTTGACACCACTCACACCAACGACGCCAACTCATTTACATCCTCAATTCTGTCATCAGACTGGATAATTTTTTATGGGAGTTTTGAGATTTCAATAACGAAATAATATTCACCCGAGACTCGAATATTATTACCTTCCTGACATATCAATCTTGAATTATTGTGTCATCAATCCAGTGATGTGTATCGAAATTCAATCAATTTCAAAATTGCTGAATATTCTTCGAACGATAAGTTTATTTAAAATTTACTGAAGACTTTGATTAAAACCTCATTCGTACGGAATGGGAACAATTTAATATAAAATCAATAACCTTTCATGTGAGAGAATTCTAGTAGTACAGTCAGAAATTCCATTCTTCGCAATTGATTGGCGTTTCGCGTACTTCCTAATCTTATGTGTTTGCCGATCCTACGTTGAATCTGGTAAAATCAAAATTTTTAATGCACTGTTTTAAAAAACCATGTGAAGAAGAATAATTTCTGGATATGACGTCAAGTGAGTGTGAAACGATAACGCATGAAGAATAATATATTATGAAATCAAGAGTCAGGAACAGTCCATGGCACATTGAGAGATAGAGTGTGAGAAATTGTGTCATGGTTAAAAAATCTGCATTCAGCGAAATCAATTATAATTCCTACTGAATCTTACTCCATTCGTTGACAATTATGAGTTCTCAGTATTACAAAGTTGTTTTTATGTGGTTGATAAACTAATTCATCCTATTATTAATTGAGTACCAAAAAATACAATAAAGCACAGATAATAGAATGAAATATGATAATTGTAGTTATCATAAGACTGGAGTTGGTGAATATGACTCGAAAGTGATCTGGAAATTATGCGAATCGCACAATCTTGTTAGGGATCAGATTATATTTGATATGCTGGATGCAAAAAATCCTGAAAATGAAAGATTTTTCATTCTCCATGATGATATTCGCACGTTTTGAGAACTTCGAATACTAAAGTAAAAATTTGTATCTGGATACAAATGAAGGATACGAATTCATCGATTCAATACAATTCCTGTATAAACATAGTACGGTGGAACTTTTATTAATCGTCTCTTCTGAAACGGTTCAATAAATATTCATCGAATGTACTTGTTTCCTCAAAAATAGATAGGAAAAATTGAAAGACTGACGAATAAGCGAGGTTCCACCGCTACCCGATTGAATATGGTAATTCTGTTCCACAGAATTTTGTTCGCAGAATTGTTGTTTTGATTCGCTTGATCATTCATCAAAATCTTAGCAACAATCCCAGAGATGATAAAAATCTAATGAAATTATTCCATGACACGTATAGAATTGATAGAACAAAAACTTATTCGAATGTACTTTTTTACCAACTATCCTCGTTTGGGGAAATCCAAACTTCAAAAATATCAATGTGAATCAGTGCTACAATCATTTGAATACACTTGCATGTGAATTAAACTCGCTACAACAATAATGAAAATTCGAAGCTTCAACGGGGAAATATACACACCCCAACATCAGGACAGGCACTGATGAAACGTATCGCTTGTACAATTTGTTATGTGGATGTTAAGTGATAAGCAAAATCGGAAGACAAAACGCGTGTGGAAGCGATAAAGAAGGATATCGTTTTTACGTCGTTTTCATATACCATAACGTACAAGCGACGAGCCTTGTCATTGGTTGCTGTTCTGTTATAGATAGAACCCAAATTCTGGAGACTTGATTATGATGATAATATTGTTTAAATTACACTACACAAAATTTTGTTGACGTAGAAATCATTCAACGATTTTTATTGTATTCTTTTGTGTTCTCGTATTTTATATCCATGCACGAACGAATGATCTTTTGAGAATAGATCAAGTATTAAAATAATAAGAAGCTATGGTTTAGCTTGTTTCGATGTTTTTTCTGTTTTGTGGAAAAATTGTTTGAATTTCATGTAACTGATTTATAATCCAATATAGTTTATATGTAATTTATATATAATTCTATATAAATTAAATATAATTTAAACGATTTTTCCACTAGTGCATTACAATTGAGTAGATCCCCCGTTACGCCCCTGGGAGAAATATTCTAACAATTATTTATTATTACTCTACATTTATTCTTCGAAGTTTCCGCGCAAGGATAAATTAAAAGTGTTAATTATTAAAATGACACATTCTGCGAGAATGAACGTGAAATGGGGAAAAAAGACTGTGCTACGAGTGTCACGGCATAATACCTGCTATCATAAATAACTTATCAATTACTCATATTTCAATAGCCGTTATTAAGTTGCAAGTAACTACACTTTCTTGCTCATGAACAGCTGTGTACTTTGCTATTGATTTAATTCAGCAATATTTGTTTTTGATTTCCAAAAAAGTGCCACATTCCATTATCTTGAAAGAAAATATGGAATTTGTAAATAAATATCGTATAACTTAAGTTTTGTATATAAGATTCATTTAAGACGAAAATTTTCGTACACCAATGTGATTGTATGACGTTCTTGTTTGGGCTGCATATTCATCGCTGCAATATTATAAACCGTACTGTTACTAGTAAAGTATTCACCGTTACTCAATCAAGTTGTGTTGTTATTTTACCTTCGCATGTTACTTCTAATATTAATTGTTTCACCCACTTTCAGCTTGAGGACATCAAGTTTTTACAGACCTGATTCTTTTTCTTACAGGTTGGTTGAAAAGTTTCTGCGCTCGAAATGAAAGAATACTGTGTTTGTTACGAAATATATTCTTTTATTCAATATAATCTCCTAGGAGCTCAATACACTTGTTCCAATGATCTTCCAATAATTTTATCCCATCCTTATAATGGTTTTCCGGAAGCTCTGCAAAATAACCGTCTACGGCTGCTATGGCCTCTTCATTCGACGAAAAATACTTTCCACGAAGGAATTGTTTGAGATTTCTGAAGAGATAGTAGTCGCTAGGAGCCAAATCTGGCGAATACGGTGGATGTTCAAGCAATTCGTACTTGAGTTCTTTGAATTCAGCCATCGTCAAAACACTTTTGTGAGCAGGTGCATTATCTTGATGAAAAATGATTTTTTTCTTCTTTAAACCAGGTCTTTTGTCACGAATTTTTTCATCCAGCTGATTCAAAAGGCTGCAGTAATATTCGGAGTTGATTGTTTTACCTTTCTGAAGATAATCAATGAACAACATTTCTTTTGCATCCCAAAAAACTAATGCCATAACCTTCTTTGCTGATCGTTGTGACTTCACCTGCTTTGGAGCTGAACAACCAGCTTCAGTCCACTGTAAACGTTCTTGTTTCAATTTAGGATCATGGTGGTAGATCCAAGTCTTATCCATAGTTATAAAACGACGCAAGAAGTCGGTTGTATTCTACTTAAAACGCTCCAAATTACGCTGAGAAATTTGTTTTCGATCCAGTTTTTGTTGAATTGTTAACGTGTGCGGCACTAACTTTCCAAGCAGTTTTTTCATACGTAATTCTTCATGTAAAATATGGAGTACTCGTTCGTCTGAGATGCCTATGGCATTAGCAATTTCACGCTTAGTCAAACTTGGATCTTCACTAACCATATTATGTACATGCTCAATGATTTCTGCTGTGGTTGCAGTTTTTGGTCGTCCTTCGCGTGGATCGTCTTCAAGGCTAGTACGACCACGTTTGAATTCACCAGCCCAAAATTCAACGGTGCGTTTTGAAGGTGAGGACTCCTTATACACTTCTAACAATTGTTCATAAATTTCCTTTGCTTTCAAACCCTTCAAAACAAAGAATCTAATGACTGCACGATATTCAATTTTTTCCATATTGAGAAAAATCAATGACACGTCAACTTCAAATGGCTTGTAAACCAAGAATGAATTGACAGAATGACTTGTAACTTTGCATGTGTTCTCAGGACAGATATACCAACTTGAGAAAAAAAAAGTTTTGAGCTAGCAGTGCTATCTCTTGGTGAGCGCAGGAACTTTTCAACCAACCTGTATATAAAAAAAAGCATACCCCAAGGGAACAGTGACGTTCAAAAATCGTTTATTAAACCTCAAATAAACCTAAAACTGATCTAGTTTCTATCGATTTTCCCAAGAATCGGCCATTCACGCAAAGTATCTCACCGTCCTAGCATTCAAGCTTCCCAGGTAAAAAATCAGGGCATTTTTTAAGGGTCAGTTCTAACCAAAAAACGTTAGTTCTACAAGAAAACGGTTACTTCTAAAACTTATAAACGGCTAGTATAATGGCAAGTTTTAAATAAAATTTCTATATCAACTGTATTGAATTATATATAAATTATATAATTTTGAAAATTTTTCCACTCAGTTTTTTTTTTCTGTTCTAAATCCTGGGTATTCATTGTTTTGGTTAATTCTAGATTTTCCTTGGAATATGCCCTGTAAAAAATGCCAATATTGACAACCCATTGGCCCATGTCTGGCAAAATACTGGGCTGCCAAGCATCGCGAACCAATATTGATCCAATATACAATCGTTGTTCATTCTAGAAACCATACCGGGTTTCATAGAATATGCCAATATGACAACTGGTGCAAGTTTGGCAAAATATTGGCCTGCCAAACATGGCGAACCAATATCAACCCAATACAAAACCGTTTGTTATTTGAAAACCCACACCATGTTCCATAAAGAATGCCTATACAACAAGTGGTTCACGATTGGCAAAACATCAAGCTGCCAAGCATGGCGAACCAATATCGGCCCAATATTAAACCATTTGTTATTTGAGAATCTATACCACGTTTCGTAGGGAATGTCATTACAACAAGTGGTTGAAGCTTGGCAAAACATTAAACTGTCAAGCATGGTGAACCAATATTGGGTCAATTTACAACCAATGTTTATTTGAGAATCTATGCCACATCTTCATGTTTGTGATTTTTACAGAGTTGTACCGATAACACTGCTAAAAATCTTATCGTTTTCTATGGGAAATTTTTAGCAGGGATGGCATGAAAAATGACGTCATTTTTTTCTCCAAAGAGTATGTTTGAAGAATCAGATTGAAACATGGCAAAAGTTAATATACAGAACTTGGGCCAGGTCCGGTTTAATCGTATAAGCCAAGCTACAAAATACTCATAATACGTATATCATGAGACATTGAGCCATGCTTGGCATTGCATTCTGGCCCAATATTGAGTACCAAGCCTGGCACGAGGTTATCATCCCAAGCTTTCACCAAGCTTGGGCCAAGACCGGGCCAGGCTTGGCCCATCTGTTAATTCCTACCTGGGTTTTTGAATTATTTGATAGTTTCCAAATATTTTTAACGAATCCACTAATTCAATTGAGACATCAGAAGAGTGGATATAAGGAACGGGAATAAGAAAATCCAAGGCGAAGAATGAAAATCCATCATGAAACCATATCAAATTCTTTATAGAGTGGACGAAAAATATGTGCGATCGTATATTTTGTGGAACCTTAGTTTACAATATTTACAATGACAGGATAACATTTATATTAAATAATATCTGATAAATCTTTCCATACGGTTATACACGATTACTTTTCTCGCTATGGTTTATTGTAAAATTTACTTTCATTTAGAACATTGCCTTGAGACATTTGCCTTTGCGTTTCACTATTCATATACAATCGAAAGACTGTAAACGTCATACGTTAAAATACCCAAGTACAATTTTGTTCGGTGTTCTTAAGGTAAGTAATAAACTTTTATTTCTTCGTTCAAATCATCCATTCCAATACAAACACATATGACCAGAAAAGAAATAATAACACTCTCATTTTCCACGTTGTTTTTATAAAACACAAAAATCTGTTGTCCTTTTTTAGAAAAAAGAAAATTACAGAACGGCGTCGCATTTGATGCTAATACGCACAAAAATTAATATGCATTTTACATGGATCAAGAAATACATGCATAATACATTTTCGAGGGAAAAGGGGCGGTATTTATAATAATTATATCCCGCTTCGCGGTGGGGGATGGGAGATTTATATTTAATTAAAATTCTTTCGGTGGGGAGAGGGGGGTATTCGAACGTTTTTTAAACGTAACAACAACAATGATAATTATTCACGACTAAAATAAAATATGTTCAATACATGAGCGTCGATCGTTTATCGATGTGAATTCGATATGCGTTTATATAATCTGCGAAGTCTTTTGAATAATCATATTCGTTACAACAAAAAATATGTACAACGGTTTGCGATCATGATAATAATCATTATACTTCGTTCGGCATCGATAACATCATGGAATCTTGCGAAAGTTCATCCATCGATTGTTCGGAACCTGAGGAAGGAAATTTAGAACAAGTATGTTTAGTTGTTCAGTTTTCTCGAAACAAAATGTATTTGTGTTATGTGGAAGTAAGGGTTCTTACCATGACTGTGATAAATGGAAGGCGTTGGGCTTTTACAAGTTGCCGGACTTAATTGTTGGGTTTGTGGATTTTGCTGATGTTGTTGATGTTGAAACGAGTAAGTTAAATGCAAGTTAATGTGTCGACTAAAATCACTTGGTAAACTCGTTGTATTTGGCGGCGACTGATGGACTGCAACAGATAAGGACAAGTTTTAAAATTCATCCAATGGATTCCCGGGTCTACCCGGATAACATTTTGTTTGCGCAAAGTTCGAGTCTTAGGAGTCGCAACGTCATGCTCGCAGATTATCACTTTTATCAGGAGCTATTTTTTAGCTGTCACATCTACTCACTTGGCGGTAGCAGCCAGAAATGTGGCGGCCACAGCGAAAATTCAACAGCTAAATTATTTGGCTATGTAAATATCAACCACTAATTCTGTACAGTTACAGCTACGATTTCCTACTGTGGTAGCTAAAAAATAGCCACAGCTGCAATTATTTTGGTTGCAGCATTGAAAAAAGGTTGCTAAGAAAGTGAGTAGCTGCCACAGCTATTTCTTGCGTGAATATATTTTGTAGCTCCGTCTACAAAAAGCAACGTACATAGATTTGATTTTGTTAGCAATTCTGTAGCTCAGTTTCCACGTAAATCGCTTATATTCGCGATATTGTGTGTCGATAGGGTGTAATGAGGAATATTTCAGACTAAAATTGATATTTCAAGAATTTTTAGTATTCCAAAACATGTACCGTGTTGTCCCTTCATCTTCCCCGTGTGAAGATGCTTCTTTTGTCTCGCTCTGGAGTTCTGAAACCACACTTGAGTTACTCTTTTACTGAGACCGGTCACATGGGCTATCCTCTCGAGATCTTGCCCATCTGGATTACTGTCAAGTTGGAAATTTGCCTGGAGGACCGACAATTGTTCTTCCGTAAACGTCGTTCTTACTCTCTTCGCCTTGTTACCGCTTTTGTGACCACTCTCAGAGTCACCGCCTTCTACGAAAGTACTGATTAACCATGTTCTTTTTGCATCTAATCATTGTTTTTCAAATTTAGGGTAAAATATATTTGCATTCTATTGAAAATTTTATATCCACGGTAAGAATATTAAATTTGGAATCACTGGGACAGTTCACTATCCACGGCGCATAATGTCATTCCCAATATGGTCTGTGAATAGCGGGTCAACAGAAATTTGAAATGTAACATTCTCTCCGTGTATTAGACTTTTTTTATCAATTGAGCCATATCCGTAGGTACGACTGAATATAATGTTTACGTGGATCTCACCATCGGATGAAGTGTTGTTACCCTCTACTACGTCGAGGTAATGAGCCTTGCACAGCAATCTAGCATCCAATAAAGCGAATTGTTCTCCCGTGGACAGCTGACGAGAACAAGCATCGCATGCGAAACACGCTAAGTGATAAACCCTTTCTCTCGCCCTCCTAACCCAATCACCAGCCCCGACACTACGCCCGCATTTAGCACACTTTGCACCAAAGGTTCTGAAACATATGGAAGCGTATCATACGTTTTAATGATCATATAAACAAGGGAGGTTGGTCTGAATTTTTGATAAAATAATATTCAATTTTGAATATCAACAGATATCAATTCTGTAAGATCCACGATAATCAACGAATAAAATTTTACATCACTCATCCATGGACCAAAAACAGAGCAGTTTTGAAGTACCGACGGAAGGACTGGTTGCCGAGAACCTCCACTTCCATGGGAGCCTCATCTGGGGCGGGATTTTTATCTCTACATCCCGAAAGGGAAAATATTGGAAATTATACATAATTTATACGTAAACTATATTGAATTACATATAAATTATATATACTGGTGTAATGCTTGTAATCCTAGGAGCTTCAGCTGTGAAATGCGCCAGAGGCCTTGAGAAATCTTGAAATGGCTCTGACCAAAAATTGAATTCAAATCCCAAACAGTATTTTCATTTTGCAATATCGTGACATCCTAATCCAAGCATATCGACCAAGAAGGGTAGAATGATCGATCGAATGATCAAGAAGCGAAGGCAGAAAAATCACACAAACCGCATTTCAACACTCTTCTCTTCACACGTTCTCGCAAGATAAGACTAAGGAATATACGTCGATTTTCAATCGTAACATAATTTATGAACATTTCCTTCTTCGCAAAACAAATCACCTTCCAACATAATTTATTTGAGGAGAGAAAAAACGATCTTAGTCAAGTAATAAGTTCCCATCCTGGCAAAAAATCAAACTCCACTCGCGTCGAATGAGATTTTTTATAAGAAAGCAATTTGCGATCCAACGTAAATCGATGAAAAATGTATTTACATTTATTTATATGTAAACATAGATATTGGGCATTGGTTTCCTGCGATGGATAAATAAGCTCCGGATAGAGGGTTTGTGTGAGTATTGGTAAAGACATGCGCGAATGAGACGTCAGATGCAAATAAGAGAAAATATAAGAAGAAACAAATGGAAAAAAAGAGCTATTCGTGTTTGAATGTGGCGTCCAGTGGCGCGTGTTTCGCGGCCATTTATTTCCCTCGATCCTCGACTGAACCCGGGGGCACTTTATTCTATGGTAGGAAAGAGTAAGAGAAAGATATTGAGAAAAAAAAGAAACAAAGAGCGAACCAAGTGTACTTTCGAAGAGTCATCCGACTTGTCCGTTTCTTCCCTTCTTTTCACAATTGCATCACACCGTTGCTCCTACCACTACTACTTTTTCATTGAATTAATTCCTTCGCGACGCGGAAATCAACTGTAAATATATAATACATTTATATGCGTTTGCGGCTCAGAACGAAATGTGTGTAAAAAAAAAGAAAGAGGAAAAAAACGACATTTGTTGGAATAGGAGTCGGTGCGAAAAGATTTATCGAATGTGTCAACCGATATGTTTGTGGTGATGAAGATGTAAAGTGGGATAGCGATAAAAGTGAAGCATTGCCGATGAAATCCAGATGCAAAGAATCGATTGACCTTATTTTTGTTCGAGATTCATTTATGGGGAAAAAATCCGTGGTGCTGTCAATGTATTTGCTATCACAGCAATCTTGTTGGCTACGACAGCGATTTTTTAGCTGTGACAGCAGAAATTGTTGATTTCTCCGGCAAAAGATTTGCTGTTCTAGTTAATCATGTTGCTTTCTCCACAATCCAGTTAGTTGTGGCAGAGAATTTTTAGCTCGTTTAGCAAAAAGATTTGCCATTCTATGTAAACAGGCAGAAAAAGGAATAGTGATAATCACTAAGCGAATAGTAAAATATGGACAGACCAAATTGCGCAATTGAAATAACTAGACAGCCCAATCGAAATTACGATATGCTTAGTTAAACCAACAATACGTTCAGTTAGAATAACGATACGATTGATTGTAATGACCCAATGTTTGGTCCGTCCATATTTTACTATACCAGTTTTCTCTATGTAATACCTAAATTTGCTGCGCTAGCAAATTTTTTCTCTGCGTTGATAGAGCGAGGATTGTAATGGACAATATTTGAAATTAATGAAATGGAAAAATATACACAGAGAAAAAAGAATTCGCTACGAAAACGAAATGATCCTGATTTCGCTGGAGCAGCGAACTTTTTACTGTGACAGAATACTGAAAATTTTCATATTGCAGCGAGATTCAGCGAGATTCGTCGTATTCAAACTTATATGCGGTTGGCTCCACTATATTTTTTCTCAGTGCATACATGCGTTAGGAATTTTCCCAACTTGTCTGGAAATTCACTGTAAAATGTTGAGAAAAACCCCATAAAGTTTGGATCTTTCAGATAAATGTATGAGAAATTTCATATAAATGTACCGGAAATTGAATTCCTAATCAGTGATTGGAATTTTCCGGTTGATGTATACAGGAAAATTCCGATTATTTTTTACAGTGTACGTATGTATAGAGACTTCAGGCACTTGTAGGGACTTACATCTCTTCACACGTACTTCCATAAAATACGCATAAAGAACCCTTTGCTCTTCGTGACATCTCTGAGGTCTTTGAAGTAAGAGCTATATAAGATCATGAGCCAATAGAGCATGTTGTTAGAGTGACCACGTCGATGTATATAAACGGTAGCCTTGTATATCGAGAACGATACATAAGGTGGTACACAACGTACGTTACATTTGCATCCATGCACGCACATATGTATGTACATATACGGGGTGATCAGTAATTGGTATTCCTTGCGGGCATTGGTAAATGACAATAATGCGAAAAATAGAGAATGTCTAATAACTTCAATGATATTATCAGTCCTGAGCAATGTTTCAATTTATATCAAGCGTAAAAAATTTCTTTTCTACTAAGAATGCCAGACAAAAATTCATCACGATTTGATCCGTTTCTACTCGTTTCGGTGCGGTTTTTGTTCCCAAGATTCGATAAAAATTGTATCAAATTCGATAGAAATTAATAGTACATCCCAGATCAAACACGGAGAATTCTTTTTCAAGAGCAAGAATAGAACTCTTCAAGAATTCTTTTCGAACTAATGAATTCATATACACTGAGAGAAGAGATTATATAAACATTACCAAAATTCCAGTTATAGTTATTGAAAAGTATGATGATTGAGTGACACATGGGGATTTTAGATAAATGTTCCTTTCTTCTCAATTATAATCATCCCATATCGCGATATTGAGAGAAAAAAGGATTATTTTATATACGTTGGAGTATAAGCTGAGCAATAAAATATTGTCCATCACTTTACAATATAGAGAAGTATGTAAATTCGGTTGAACAAATCCTCACTAACCCGTGTGGAAAAATTCTCAGAATTATATATAATTTTTATATAATTATATAGAAATTATGTACAAACCATATTGAATTATATATAAATATATATAATTTAGAAAGCTTTTCTACTCGGGAAGTAGTTTAGTAAAATTTCACCTTTATGCCTTTCAAATATTTCGATCCTTATTTATTGAAATATAATGGTCTACTTGTTGATTTTTGCGGCATATTTGATCAACCAATATTATGCAGTAAGAAAGGTGAAATTCTAATGGATTCAGTAATTGAATGTCAATTTCAAAAGATCGATTTCTTAACACAAATAATAATAATTGCATTGATGTGACACAAGCGCTAGGACTCAAATCAATTTTTTGTGAATAATGTACGCAAACATGCGTGAGTTTATTTAAAATATCTCTCCGTACAGCATTTTTCCAGTGTTTCAAATCATGTTCTACAAACCCCTAGACAGCAATCCAGTTCAGAGAGAATTCATATTCAATAGAATTCATGAAGAATTCTATATGAATACAGGTGGAATTTTTGTGCTGTATGGGTTTTAAATGAACCTAATATTGCGTAATATGTAATGAAACAATTGGTTCAAGTTTCTATAAGATATTACACCAACTCTATTCTTTCGGTACGTGATTGTCAAAGCGAAATTAAGCAAATCTTCCTTTGGCGAAATACTGTGGGAGGCTTCGTCTTCAAGTTATAAGCAAAATAAATTTCAACGAGAAAATCAAATTTTAAAATCAAGACTACCCTCTACTTTTGACATAGATTTCATCTAAAATATGCCAAAAATTTATATACTACACTAAAACATTAAGAATATGCTGTCAGTTCAAAATGAAGATCTGAGAATGAGAGGGAAATGTTCTTAAAGTTCAGCGCAGGGGCTTTTGGTAGCAAATTTGTCACAGTACGCGACGATGATTCAATCAACACAAGTCGATGAGAAATGAATTAGAAGCACGCACTGCACGCACAAGCGTTGATCTAGAGTAGGTGGTAGTGGGGATGAGCGCAGATTTTAGTGAACTAGACAGTAATCTGTATTCAAAAGGTTACGAACCAGTCACTGGAAATATGAAAACAAGAATGTTCTTGAAAGTTAACTAATGTTTCCAAAATACGTGTCGTAGACAATACATATTTATATACGATAAAGGTACGCACAACAAAGCTACATGAATATATAATTTTCATATTGAACATTGCTCAGTAATTTGGGAAAAATAATTTCACAAGTAGGAATGAAAGGAAGCTACAAGGTATTCAAATATTTTACTTTTTGATGGAGTTATTATTCGTAGTTATGTGACACTATTATTTCTCACATCATAAGACTATCAATTGATGAAGTGTTTACTGTAGTTTATAAGAAATATCGTTGTACATCCTTTTTGAATATGTCATGATTACAAAACTGAACGTATGATAATATTTATTGAACATTTTATCGAGGTTTTGCATAAGTTGGGTAAATTTGGATGAACTTATAAGATCTATTAATAATATTTCAGCAATTGATAATTCTACTGAATAATATGAGAATCAATGCTGTATTTCACCAATCCATTTCTCTCAGTGTAGAGCTCTGGGAGGAGTTCAATCTGTCGGACATTAACAAGCTCTTTGAGAATATCAGGAGTATTGTTTGAGTACTCTCAAAGAACTTGTTAATGTCCGACAGATTGAACTCCTCCAGAGCTCTATATGAATTCATTAGTTCGAAAAGAGTTCTTGAAGACTTCTATTCTTGCTCTTGAAAAAGAATCCTTCGTGTGTTATCTGAGATTATTCTATTGAAAATGATCAAACCCGAGTAACACAGGAGGTAAAAATGCTAAGAACGTGTTTGGAAAATCCTACCCATATAACACGATAGTTCCTGAGCCATTCCAAAAGAAGTCTGGAACTTAACCCTTAGTCTGTAAACGTTTTTTTGGTACACGTAAACTGTAAACGGGGGTCATTCATGTCCAAGGCAATGAAAAAGTATAATCAACCATGAGGAAAAATCTGAAAAAATTCATGTAGGTTCCTCAACTTTTCTATTATAAAAATCTATCTTGATATTATGAGAAAAAAAATTTTTTCAACACTATATAAATTTTAAAAATGTAAAAAATGAGAAAAGTAGTTCTTTGTTCTAAAAATCATAACTATTGAACAAATGAACGTAGTAACAAAATTCAAAAAAGGAATTGAAGTTGAGAAGTTGTATTTTCCAGAAAAAAATAGTACAATCTTGTATTTATAAAAAAAATGCTCAAGTTTTGAACTTGAAAATAGGGATTATTTTAATCGCTTAATGTAGATTTTTTTTTTATAAAACACATATTATTATGACTCTTCAAGTACTTTCAATCAAAGAAAAATATTGAAGTATGAGATCATTCACAAAATTTTGATTATAAACAAAATTATAATAATTGCTTCTTGATTTAATTAAATAGAACAGTCTCGACAGAAAGTTAATCGATGGTCTTCACATACAGGTTTTTTGCATTTCATACAACAATACGATGTTTTCTTGTCTTCTTATTGTATTGTATACAATAAGACAGTGTTGTATAATAAATGATTTGAGTTCTATAGAATAAAATTTGTTCTTTACCTCAGAATTTCTGATATACGTAGTCTGTGAACGGGGGTCGTTTGTGTCCACAAAAAATTTGAAGTTACTCGTACGACAAGTGTTTACCGAATTGGATAACGATACTTAGGGAACTGAAAGCATAACCTAACACAATTTTTCACAACATGGTCTCATCCCCCTCCCTTTCCTATTTCAAAAAATATGGAGGGAACAAATTTATGTGCGGACACAAATGACCCCCGTTTACAGACTAAGGGTTAATTCTGAAAGAATTATTTTTTCGAACTCTTGACGAATTTTCAAAGAGTTCTTTGAATTCTAAAAGAATCAATTTACAGCTCTGTAATAAATGCCTTGGGTGTTCTATGAGAGTATTGAAATAACACTTTCAGATCACTTGGAGGATTCTTTAATGTCCGCATGTTAGAACTCTCACGAAGCTCTGTCCCTGCTAGAGAAAAACTTCCTACGAATTCAATGTACATGTTTAGTTCTCGCAGGCTTTTATAATTGTGAAGAACCGTTTAGTAGGAATGATCAAGTGACGATAATCAGTTCAAGTCCATAAAATAAAGAAATATGTAATCAGTGATATTGAGAGAGAAAAGAACTGATTATATAAATTCTGTTTCCCACTCGTATATAATCCAAACATTGTTTAATTATCCGATTTACATATTACAACCTGTCTGCATCAGTTGATAACAGAAATGTCTTCAAATTTGAACATTTTACCATTCGATTGTATGCAAATAATTGAAATCCAACTTTCCATGTGTACAAACAAAAACTTTGGAAATAATTCATGTAACACGGTTCTAACCTTATTTATAACTTGAAGAATTTTTTATATCATTGTTTTGTCGCCATGTGAGTCTTATTTTTGTTTATGCTTTTGGATCGTATGTTTACACGATGACTTTCAGGTATTGAACTTCGTTTATATATATTCGATCTTTCGATGTTATTCTACCCTTGAACCGCTCAATGCTTTTTATCATGTGGAAACATATCATTTATCAAAAGATTTCAAACTCCTGTCTGTGATTTCTTAATCGATGTCTGTTTCAGTATTGATAAATGGTTTCGAAGTTTATTACATCACTTTTACGTGACACAATGATCACATTATGATTACAGGAATGTTGGAACTTGATTCCCGTGTTATTCCTCTAATCACAATACGATGCTTGATAGGAACTTCATTTGAAACAATAAAACTCAAACTACACTCTGAAATGTATAATATTTTCATGATTTTGAATGAAAGGAAGTCTGGTATTCGCATGAAGCTTGTTTGGCACATAACCTCAAAATCTTGATATATCCTCCATTCGGTATGAAGTCTATGGGTTTAACATACAAAATTTCTCTCCACGTAAAAAAATATAAGGAGTTTTGAATATCTTGAACATTTATCCAATACATATCCAATTATATACTGTAGAAAAAGCTCATAAAACATTTTAATTTGATATCCGGGAACAATTCATGATGAATTCTAAATATATTTTGATGGGAACTCAAAATGACCTCTTTTAGAATTGTATGGTGAATACAATTGGTTGTGAAGATGAATTCTTTGCGAACGCATGGGATACGTCGATTGAATACCCCTACGAACAGTTTTAGGCGGACATAACTGGTATTTTCCTTGAACTTCCTATGAATCTGTTTCAAATAATTCCGATGTTCGTGAAGAACTGCTTCGCAAACCTTGATATTCCAAACGAATTTTTATGGAATAACTTGTGTTGTCTGGGTTATGATGAATAAGTGTAAACTTATCATAAAATCGGTGAAAAAATCCATTTTCAAAGTAGGTACTAAAGTTCCCTACATTGAAAGTGACGTATTTACAGAGGGTTTTAAAATTACAGATTTTTTATAAAATCGCCACACCGAATGAAGGGAATTCACATTTGTTTCCGTATGAATTTTACACTCATAGTAGTGAATTCACATTCATATTAATGGAAAAATGTCACTTTGGAAGTAGTGAATTTCACAAACATTTTTAACAGTGTAGCAGCCGAGGGAGCTTAGTTTTTAACAAAACATTATCAAAAATTTTTAATTCAAGTCACCAAAACTAGTGATGGGGATTTTTCAACAGAGTTGATTATTTTTTATATAAAAAGTATCTTGTTTTTATAGATTTGTATGAAATATTGATAAAAACTTGATATAATTTCTATAAAAAAGAATCGATTCTTTTGAGAGCTTTTATCACTAGTCACAATGCATAATCAAAATCTGCTAAATCAATCCTTGCACTGAGAGAAATTTTTGAGGTTACTGTAACCAAAACGCCTGAACCTAATATTCTTAGTAAAAGTTACTGAATAATTCAACCAAGACAATATAGTTGATCCAATTAAGTGATGAATCAACCCGTAGGAAAATTTACTGAATTTTGGCCAAACCACTTCATTCTTTCTACAAAGAATTGGAGTAAAAATGACGCGTTTTGGTGAGAATGAAGTACATTTTCCTAAGGGAACTATACCTTCTTGGTTGAATCCACCAAATTCTCAGTCGCTCTCATCAGGAATGTTTAGTTAAGATGTTTTAGTTACAGTGACTATAGAAATTTCTCTCAGTGTAACACGTCAAACACTCAAACATAGACTGTTGGAAATTACTTCAAATTTCATGGATCTCAATTCCAAGTACGTTTGTCTATTGAATCTAATATTTTTGTTCCGCCCCTTACAGCGCCTCAATCACAACTTTATGAACTTATCTGGGATTGTCGGACTGTGTGGGATTGTATCCCACATTGGTATATATTTTCATACTTCAAATTTCATTCAGATCTAATCGGTATGTAAATAAATTTTGCTTCCATTACATACAGTGGGTTGCCAAATTATTAGGCCACAGTTGAGATTATTGAGATTACTCCAAAGTTGAATATCTCAGTGAAAAATTATCGCAAGGAAACAAATGAATACGCAATTTCAAGGGCAAAGTCTACTCTTTGAGCATCATTTGACCTCTTTGGTCTATCATGTTTGTCCGACAACCTACATCGCATTAAGTATGAGCATTTTGGTCGATATTTCCTCAGTTTTTCAAACAGAAGGAGTTCGCAGGAAGATTAAAACATTGAAACACGAAAATGAACATTTTGTAGAGAATTTCCTCAGCTCCAAAACGCTTTTTTTATTTGCCTGGTAGAGTCATTTTCAGCGGAGTTATGTCATGTTTTATGACTTGTAATTTTGAGACGGTTAAGGGGACAAAAAATTTCCTTGGAGGAAAAAGTTTAGTTTTGCTATATATTATACGAAAAAAACTACTTCGAGAGGTTTTTGATTGCTTTCAAAAGTATTTTCTGCGTATAATACATCTTAAAACAAATCTTTTTCTTTCATGGAGATTTTTTCCCCCCTCTACCGTCTCCAAATTACAAGTCATAAAACATGACATAACTCCGCTAACAATGACTCTACCAAGAAGATAAAAAAAGCGTTTTGAAGCTGAGGAAATTCTCTACAAAATGTTTATTTTCGTGTTTCCATGTTTTAATCTTCTCCTCCTGTTTGAAAAACTGAGGAAATATCGGCAAAAATGCTCATACTCAATGCGATGTTTAATTGATGATAATTTTTCACTGAGATATTCAACTCTGGAGTAATCTCAAAAATCTCAACTGTGGCCTAATGATTTGGCAACTCACTGTAATATGGAAAATTCAGTCAGAATTTCTAATATTATAATTCAGTTAAAAGTGTTTCTCAGCTACAAAACTTCAGTACCTGGCCGTTAATTTAAGACTTCTAGTTTCAATTTCATCTACGAAGATGTTGAATCGTTGTAAAAATTTATCGGAATTATTGATGTGTTTACTTGGTGAAAATAGAAAAGAAATTCATATAATTTACCTGCTTTCTTTCAACTCTGATCCATTTTTTCATTATTACAATTCCTGGAATCATTTACCGAATCATTGTCACCTCATATGCAAGTTTATTAAACAAAATTTAGTGAAAATTGTCCAATGCTTTTCCTCAAAAAAACAGTGGAAGAATTACTTCCATCGACAACCTAATTTCTTCTGAACGCAGCAAGAAAATAAATCCATATGGATTAGTTTGCATAATTTTTGTAATTGAATGAAATCCCTGAACCATCACAGAGCAAACTTCAAGAGAATCGTAATTGAAAATTGCCTTCGAAGAATTGTTTCAAATATTCCATGAATTTGATGGATTGTTGATTACATTCTGAACGAATTCAGATCTGCCAACTACAAATGGATTTCTTTCCATCTCTATACGGAAAAAATGTTTCGATGTAATCACAATATTCACTGCTCCTCGATAATCGTATTATAATCGATTTATCCATAAGGAATTATGAAAGCACTTGAAATTTTGAAAGGAGAGAACGTTTTTTCAAAACCAAGGGATGAAGGTCTACGTCCTACACGGATCACCCTGTATAGACCAGCAGATGAATGGCCTGTGGGAGGTGGTGGTACTCTTTATATGTACACTGCATTCAATGGTATATAGGAGTGTCGTCACGGCCCTAACACGTCGACCAAAGAGAAAAAAGAATACAAAATAAAACGGGAAAGAAAGAATCGATAGTTGTCCATCGTCGCCAGGACGTAGTCCTGTGAGGCTGGCTTCTGGTTGGTGTTGTTTGTGTTGTCGTTGTATGCTGTGTGGTGGTAATTAAACAACGAGCAGAGCGACCATTAGCCCATTATCATATTCATGAACATGGAAAGTGCATCCCGATTCCTCGTGTCTCTCTGGGTTCGTATACAGAAAGGAAGGGAAAGAAAAAACTGTCGAGTAGTAGCCGATTCATGTATACTAACTACTATCGAAGCCCAAGTTTTGTTCGTCTTATCCTTCCCCCTCTCCCTTTTTCTTAGACTTGGTTCCTGCCATAAGATATCTTATGGGGCCACGCGACTACCACGGTGGCCCCCATGCACCGACTTATCCATCCTTTATCAAAAGCGACGAACTCTGCTTCATTCGAAACTGTTATATTTATAATGACTTCCCGAATCGTTGATTCGATTCAAAGAAGTGTATATCACATTCACATACAATTATATATACACAAATTTTGTGAAGTTGTGTATTTCAAGAGATAATTTTATAGAAAACTCGTACATGGAGTTTCAAGTGGAGAAATACTATGGAGCTGAAACTAGCAGCCGTAGAGCTAGCAGCCAGTTATTGTAACTTTTTATGAAACGTGGTTGAAGCTTGTTATACAATACTTGAATATTTTTGAGAAATCTTACACGAAAAATTTGGCTAATGTCCCGTTGCTAGTATCTCCTTAAATGTTTCAGATCCTTGAATCATTCATAGGCGTTTTATTAAAAGAATTATTACAATCGGCTGCTAACTTTATGGCTGCCAGTTTCAGCTTCATAGAAATACTTGGTGAAATTGTGATATCATGTAATACATGAGATGTAATACAAAACGTATACGAAGAACTTTCTAAATGATCGAAAGTTGTGTTGAATGTATTCATTAATGTCGTCAATTAATAAGAACAAATATTATATAATTTAATTGTTTTAGAATGTAGCGATATTTCACAAGAGAAGATGACTTATTGTTTCAAAGGTAGAAGAGCATATTTTAATCTCATTGGACTTGGATCTTGCGTCGCATGTATTTGAATTCGCTACAACAATCATATAATCTTACATCACGCCCACGTACAAATTGCATACCTAGATGAAGGATTTGAATTTTTAGTGACTTGTTCCCGATCGTCTCACGAGATTGTTTTATCAAACACAACAAGAGATTATGCTAAGAAATTTCACCGCGCCGTGAGCATCCCTGGTCGGTTGTAAAGTAACAAAGACGGTATAATCCCTTACGCTTAATATATCCATACGTATACTTACGTACGGCTTAAACTTATCAGAACTCTGTTGGCTACGCTTGAGACGTGGGATATTGAAAATCCACTTGAAAGAATTTACAATGATTCCGATCGAATGGGACACCATCGGTTCAGATCAGCAATTCTGGAAAGTTTGAGACTTCGAATCGGATCTCTTCAAGAATTTACTGTCTCTC
The DNA here is from genome assembly GCA_018340375.1 of Gonatopus flavifemur. NCBI lineage: Eukaryota > Metazoa > Arthropoda > Insecta > Hymenoptera > Dryinidae > Gonatopus > Gonatopus flavifemur. The sequence goes on from JAFFJZ010000001.1 coordinate 55,621,919, forward strand.
CGATGAAGCATTGAAAAACGCTATAAAATAATTTTAATACAAAGAAGAATACTTGAAATTTTGTATGATTTAGACACATAAGATAGATTGGAGTCTTCTAATACAAGTTTTCGTATTACTTTACATACAAATGACTAAACCCCAATAAATGTACTACATCTCACTCGGAATGAATGATGGAAAATACAATTAACAAGACCACTGTGTAATGATTATTGATTGTTCAATCTTGTAAAGCGGCTGCTTCTCGCTATTTGACGGTTATTTTAAAATGTACACGTCGAACGTACGGGTATGCGTATATAGTTGAATACTACTTATATTTTAGTTTTCGAATCATTTATCATACCGAAAAGAAGGACTAGTGGTATATGCGGCTTCGATTCTTTTCGAGGTTCCTTGTCGACGAGTCTGCGTGTCGTGAATCCTTGTCGACCCAGGTCGACGTCGTCTACGTCGACGTAGTCGTCGTCGTCGTAAGGCAGCATTACGAAGCGGAAAGTGTGAGTCAAAAAAATTACGTGGCGGATTCCAATGGACCTCCCGCATACTCGTCTTTGATTCTCTTATACAGTTGTATACATCTATGTATATGCATACATGTATGTATCCATGTACGTGCCGAATCTTTCTTATAACAAAAAAGAGATATAGCTACGTCAACTATCCAACACGAATCCGATCAATTATTGTCAACGAGTTCTTTCAATTTTCGTCCTTTATCGTTCAACTTCTCAACGCATTCAATACAGTTCGTGATCAAGTTGGCATTTGAATATAAATATTCCGCATATTATATCAATATAAGTAATTGATTTGGGGGCGCGCAACAATGTTGTAATGATGAAAATTGTTGATAGATTGAGGCGTGGATGTAATGAAGTTTATCAAATGTATATATTTGTATCTCGTGAATTCACGTATGACTTGTATGCATTGTAGACAAATCTTTCTATGTAAAATTATACCAGTGATGTCGAAAGCGATCGATTTTTTAATGGAATCAATTCTTTTTTATAAAAAATTTATCAAGTTATTCTCGATATTTTATGAAAATTCATAAAAACTAGATATTTGTTTCTATACAAAAAGGATCGATCCTCTGTGAAATTACTCAATGACACATTTTGCTGTTGCATTTGCTACACGGAAAAAAGAGATCTTTAGAGAGAAATTACAGAAATTGCTAATCCTCATAGTGATTCATAAAGACAGTACGTGGCATTGCACTTTGTAATATTTCAAATCGCATAATCAGTGAATTACATAGCTTATTCTACTGGAAACATGTATTGTTGTATTGAATAGTAAACTCTGCTATTTTCCAAAAAGGCACTTTTCTGCATGTGGGACCTATGATGAAATGGCTCGATGTTACATGGATTTAAATATAGGATATATATAAGGAGAAAAGGGCTAATTTTCACTATTTTAACGAATCCATCTTCGCTAAGTGGATTGAATAACTGGCAATTGTAGATTGATGACAATTCGCTGTGTTTACGAACTGATTTGTTATAATGATTGCTATCGCTAGGTTTGTTTGATTTTAACAAACTTCATTGCCGTCCATATAATAACAAAGAGATTCCGCTAAAACAGCGAATTCTTTTTACTTCGTGTGAATATTCAGCATGTAATGGAGAATTGACTCCATTGAAAAATGATAAGTTCTCGAGAATTTTTCATAAATACTTAGAATTATATGAATTTCAATTTGCCACAATATGTAATGTAATTTTTTAATTGTTCATGATATAATTTGGCATACATTTTTACAGTGTATTTTTGCATGAATGACAACCAAACTATTGCAAAAATTAGAAATCAACTTAGTATTTCCCATGGGCTGGAATTCAAAATATGGCCCTACTCACTATTTGGATATATCTGAATGTTTACATCGAAGAATGTTGAAAATGTAGATCAACGTTACACATTGATACAAATTTTAAGTTGAATTTTTACGATGATATTTTATAGTCGAGAAACAAACTGACCTTGCAATGAAATTGACTACCCGGGTCGAGAAATTTGAACGGTTTTTGTCCTCTTATTCCATTTTTAAGCTGATTTTGTCCCGATTGTTGAATAATGCGGACAAAAATTGTACTTTTTCACGATTTTAGTATTAATTTCTCCTCCAACGAATAAAATGGATTGACGAGAAATTCAGACTGAAATCATAAAAAAAGTACTGTTTTTGTCCGCATTATTCAACAATCAGGACAAAATCAGTCTAAAAACGAAATATTTTTCGACTCGGGTAGAATAGAACAATGGAATCTTGATGAAATTCAAAATTTGTCATGACAACTACTAACATTGGACACTCGGTATTTTCCTCCATTGGTTTAAATCCTTTATATTCCATTGCTGTATATGATGGATGATTTCGAACTCGATGAATATTTTGTATCTTGCGACATCTTTTAAACAAGTTGAATATGTTTTAAGTGCAAAAATTTCTAGATGTCTTGAACTCTTCCCACTGAGCATTTCCGTTAGAACCTCGTATTAATATTGCAGCAATATTGATGCGATCTTGAAAGTACCTGTTTTTCAATTTACAAATGCAATATTATAAAAGTAACTCACAGAAATATCGTTGGAATATCACTTGACAACGTAGCATTGCTCTGATTTACTTGTAATTGAATTCTGTAATATTACTGTTGTAATTCTCATGACAGGTACTTTCAGGATCGCATCAATATCGCTGCAATATTAATGCAAGGTTCTAACAGAAATGCTCAGTGGGTTTTCACGTCTAAAAGATGTACAAAAACAATCTTTAGAAGATATCGTTCAAGATCTTCTAAGATATTCTCAAAGAAATCTTTTCGAGATTTCAACTGTAGACATCTTTTAGATGTACAGAGAGTCTGAGACATCCAAAAGACATTCTAAACTTGTCTAAAAAATATCGAAAGCCAAGAAATTGGGTTTCCTGAGAATTTTTCAGACCATTAAGAGGTTAAATTGTGAATTTTAAAAAATTCTTCGACAGATGCTTCATGAATCTCCTCAACATGGTTGCGTCACAAGAGTATCGCATGGCTTAAGATTGGATTTACTAAATTTTCAATAATTTAAAATAATTCAAACTCTTTTTCAAAACGACGATCAAATTAGGTAACACTAGATGTTCAATGAGAAACTGGAGAATTCATTGTAAAAAAAATACGTCCGAAACTGCCAAAGAAAGTTTGGCAGTTTTTCACACAAAATTCTCCTGGAAATTATCGCAAAAAAGTTTGTAAATCTCCAAGCATTTTTGATTGGAATTCGACAAGTTTTTTTACAGTGTTGAATAGTGACAATAGAAAAACAGAAATATTCAAAATTATCCAAGTAGTAAAAGTATTTCAAACTATCTTCTGTGAAATTCAAATGAGCATACATCGAAAGAGAATTGACAAGAGAACTGCATATGCAGAATATTTTTTAGTCAACACTATTCAATGAATGAAAAAATTTCACGCGGGTTCGATATGCTCTATGAAGGATTTGCAGAGTTTTTATTGTTCTTATTTCGATTCACAGTCTATGATAAAATACATATGTCGATATATCAATGATTCATATCGCGATTGTACAACATGATATACGTTACTTAGGTAGGTGGGCCGAGCTTAGGGTACAAGAACTAAGTGATGGGGGTATATGTATGTGATTGACAGTTGGATAAACACGTTTTGAAGTATATGAGTTGTCTTCCCTCTTTCTCCTCCTTCACCATCTCCTCCTCTTGCTTCAATATTTACGAGTCATCTAGAGGGATCTTGGACGACTCCCGCGTGATTGAACGTCTTGAATTTTTATGTATTCTACATAGTTTATTCGAAAAAATATACAGGAAGTGAGGAGTGATTGTGAATTTTTCTCTATTTCAAAGATCCTTCCGTGCAATCCGGATTTATTCAAGAGCATTGATGAGGTTGAAGTTTTTCAAGTATTCGATACATGTCGATTCTTTTGATTATCGTTTGGACCTCCGGAAACGGAGATCGAATGTAGTTGGATATTTTTAGAGGATGGAAAAAATTCAATTCGTTCTTTAATTCATTAGGAGTGCTATATAACAATGTGAGAGAATTTATCGCTTAAGGTGTATGGTCACTGTATAGACCCAGACAGCACAACGTGCCACTGGAACGTTTATGGAAGGTTTATAAAACGTAGGAGAGGTTTTCAGAACGTTCAGAAAACGTCCCAGAGACACATTGTGCTGTTAGGGGAAGACTCTAAATAAGGGGCATATTCATCATTTCATTTCTTTCTGTATAAAAACATTGTTTATTTAAAGAAGTGATTATATATACGTTTAGTAACCATGTCGAAGTAACAAAAAACATTTTTTCTTTTGAACAACAAAAAATTATATATGAAACTTTGAACGCGTTTTTCTCGAAACCACTGTTTTTCAAATTGGCTTTATAAATCGGTTCAACAATTTTTGTCCGATCGAATTCAAATTTTGACAGCATCTTCCTAATACAATTCCGCATAGAATCACGTACGGAATTTTTTATTAATTAGAAACTTTTTATCTTATGGACACCTCAACACAAAAATTTTCCATTAGAAAATTCTACCTTAAACTTCAAATGCCCGCCAATTTGAGGAAAATCGATATTTTTTGAATCCCGTACGTGGTTCTCTGCGAAATTTTATTAGGATGCTGTCAAAATTTGAATTCAATCGAACAAAAATTGTTGGAGCAATTTTTAAGGCCAATTTAAAAAGTAGTCTCGAGAAAAACGCGTTTAAAGTGATACATGTAATTTTCATATGCGTATTTTGTATAAGTCATATGTAATTTTTTTGTTGTTACAGAAAAATGTCTTTTGTTGTTGTCACGTGTGTACTGAATGCACACATGACTTTTGGAAATAAATAATGTTTTCATAACACAAAAAAATGATGAATATGCTCCTTACGTTGAGCCTTCTATAGAAGCCATACACTTTAACGGAAATCATTTGTAGACAATTTTGATGAACAGCACTGTAAAAAGATAAAGGGGTGTTTTGACCTTAAGGGGATTTTTTTTTTCAATCTAGAGTGAGGGATTTTTTTCTCCACTTTGAGGAACTATTTCGCACGGAAAAAATAATGTAACTGCAGCAGCTCAGTAACTAGCACGGACACGGACAGTCATTAAATTAGTTCCTACAGCTAAATTTTAGCTGTTACCGCAAATAAATTAACTACAAATGCAAATTTTTTTGCTGTAACAGCTAAAATTTAGGTACAGGAGTCAATTTAATGGCTGTCCGTGTCCGTGCGAGCTACTTAGCTGTTGCATCTAAATTATTTTTTCCGTGCGCCTTTTGAGTGTTTGTTGAATCCTCTACGAATGGAGGAAGAGTTCAGCGAGTAGTGGTGAATAATTCCGCATCCATGGAAGAACTTTGCTGCCATCAGTTGTTACAGTTGTTTGCCCTGCGAACAATGTAAGATAAATGCGGATGAAAACCCGCATCAGGCTCCGCGCGGTTTTTGTAATAGCATCTGTTGGTTTTCATCCAGATTTGTCTGCACATTTTCCGCGGAGTGCGTTTGTTTCATCAGTGGATTCCATTCCCTCAGCATGGAGGAGTTGTTTTCTCATCAGAAATACAAGGTTTTTGCTCTATTTTAAGAAACTATTCTGCTGACAGAACAAGGACTCTATCCTTTATTCCTCTATTCCTAAATATCTCTATTCTTAAATAAGTCTATCCTCAAATATGACTAATCCCAGATATCTCTATTCACACGAATCCCTATTATTCCATATATAAAACAAGGTGAATCTATATCTAATCAATATTGAAGAGAATAGAGATATTTAGAAATAGAGTTCTTGTTCTGCCATTTTGCTTTCCAGGTGTTTTATTTCCCAAAAAGTAAATAAAAATCCTGCGAGATTCCAAATTCCCATTAGGGATGCCGATTTTCAAAAGAATGGAATCTTTTTTATGCAGCATGTATCAAATTTTTATTGATATTTTATATGAATCTATAAAAACTGAATACTTTTTTCCACAAAAGATTCGATTTTATTCAAGAATCGGCATCACTAATCCCCACCTAACATTTCATAATTTTTGTTATGAGAATGTTGAATGTAATGGAATTATCACTTATAATTTCACACTCAAAGATGTAACAGGTGAAATTACATCCGTTATATGAATATGATGTTGCGTCTGCATAGCAAGAATTCTTTGATGTGAATATAACTTTATATTCATGAAAAATCTGTAATGTAACGTGTTACATCTTCGAGCATGAAATTACAAAAAATTAGTATTTCCTGGTGAAAATTTTAGATAGAATTGGATTTAATTTCTATCCGTTTGATCCAATTTCGGTTTGAGACCTATTGGAACGGAATGTAATCCCAATAAACACATGCACGTTATTTCAACGTTGAAAAAACTTTGCACTATCGAACGGACGTCATTCGTCGAATTCATAACGTTCATTTTTGATTAACGTCTGACGAGGGAATAGACGTCCAGAAATGACGTTTCGATAACGTATTACTAAAACTAATAGTAAAAAATAACCATTAAAAAACGTCTTCAAAAAACGTTTTTGAAATGTACTTCAATCACGCGTTGAGGACGTACACTGTAAAAAAAAACTGGAAATTTACTGTGCAACTGGACTGGAAATTTCCAGTGCTAGTACTGGAATATGGATATTCCAGTACATGTACAGAGATTTTGTTGTTACGTTACTGAAAATTTACCAAGCATAACTGAAAATTCAGTCATTGTACTGGAATTTTCAAGTTTGAGATGATGTACTGAAATTTTGCCATGATTTCGCGAAAATTTTACCGGCTCGTACTACAATTTTATAGTTCTTGTGCACCAAAAAAAAATATTCCCTCAAAAAGGACTTGAGAAAAAATTTGGAATTTAGAAAAAAAAACCTAATCGTTGGTATACTGGAATTATACAGGTTTTTAACTGCAATTCTCAGGTTTTGTGATGGAATTTTCCAGTTACTATGCAATTGAATTATACAGGTTTTGAACTGCAATTTTCAGGTCGTGTGATGGAATTTTCCAGTTGCTATGCAACGGAATTTAATCACTGTTGCACTGAAATTTTCCACTTCTATTGGACTTCGTCATTTCTGGCAGGAAAAATTTCAAGTCTTTATATTAAAAATTTCCTGATTGAGATTTTGAATAATAATTGTAATTGTAGCCAATGAAATTGATATATGAGGTTTTTCCAAGACTTATCCTCTTGTGTTCTAGATATGAAGCATATGTAGTAACCCAAGCTGGCCTTCCAACATGTCGCGCTATAGCTCATCGGTTAGGTCTTAGGTTTCAGTTGGTAGGCAGGTAGAAAAGTGTGGGTTCAAATCCTGTTAGGTAGACATGAGTTTCTGTCCATCCAAATGAACGATCAAAAGTTTCTCAATCATCTTGGAACACAAGGACCCTGCAAAATCACTTTGCGTGAGCAATTTTTTTTCAATTTTCATGGATATTTTCAGCATTAATTTTCCAGTACATGTCCTGGAAAAGTCCAGCTCGTGTACTGAAAAATTCCAGTACCGAGGCTCAGAAAATTTCCAGTTTTGATGCGGGAATTCCATAACGTTTGCACTGAATTTTTGCAGTACAAATGTGCTGAAATTTTCCGGTACATGTACAGGTTAATGACTTCCAGTACATGTACTGGAATTTTCCGGTGAAATTTTTTTACAGTGTATGGTTTATGACATTTTCAATGCTCGAACATCAATCGAAGATATCGTGTTGAGAATGTCGAACAAAACACAGCAACGTTGGACAAAAATCTAAACGAGAAGTGAAATAATGAATAGCGTGACTCCATTTATTGATATTTTTCTTCTTAAATTTTTGTGTTATCAAAAATCCCTTCTTTTCGCATTAATAGAAAATTTTTCAAATAATATGTCTGGTTTGATTCTCATTTTGGAACCATCATTATAACACGTCATTATTTGACGTCTTATAAACGACTTCTGGACCGTTGTTGTGACGTTATTTTATAGTTGAAAAACACGTGATCTGCCGCGACATTTTTACGTCGAATCAACGGAACAATATTATTAAATGTCAACGTGTGGTTATTGGGCGTTTTTCACGTTTTTTAGACGTATGTGTGTTTATTGGGATCTTATTCAAATCAATCCAAAGCATCCCCGTTTCCATCACGGTTTTCAACTTGATTCCCCCGTGCGTTCTAAAAATTCATTGTGAATTTCCCACAAATAAATAGTGGTTGCAAAAATTTTCTATGTTGGGAGACTTTTCTCAATAGTCCACCTAACACGTCACAATTTTGGTGAAAATGATTGTAACGGTTGTTTAACACCTTTCAAGGCGCTTGCACTGAAGTTGGTCACAAGAAAGGGCCTTGACATTAACTATAAGGAAACTAGTTTCTGTTAGAGTACAAGAAAGTTGAATATTGCGAAATTTGATGATGGGTTCAGATAATCATTCATCAATAAGCATCAGTTTAAATTGCTTCGTGATGAATATTTAATTCATCGAACCAAATCCTAGGACTTGACACCCCGGTGGAAAAATGTCTCTGGAAATTTCATAAATTTCCAATGAAGAGTTTTTCAGAGGATTTCAGAGACATTTATAGATATTCGTAGATAGAAATTTTCAGTGAAAAGAAGTGTCCCATAAACACGAGTTTTTCAAAGTCTCTCAGTGAAATTGTCAGATATTTTCAGAGAAATTTTATTCACCGAGGATATCTGACCTGATATGAGATAGAACTTGGATTTTTCGAAATGAATGATTCATCGTAAGGAAAAGGATGAAATATGAAGAAGAAAAGGAAAGATAGTTTCGTTTTTATGATGAAAAAGTTGTTGTGATGTCCAACTCTTTATGAACAATAAATAGAATAAAGAAGAACAGAAATAATAACTTACAATGCATAATCGTGCCTGCAGTAGAGTCTCATGCCTCTGAGGAAACAGGAGTGCTGATCGTGTAGAGGTCTAGCACAGGCACAACACCTCAAACACCTTGAGTGCCAGGTACGTCCTCCGACGCAAAGAACCGTCCGTTCGCGCACGCGTTCCCCGCAGCCACCACACTCCATAACGCCGGGTGACATTTCAGGTCCAGTCAATCCTCCAACAACGACATTATTATCTGTCGCTGCGACTATACCCGAAACGTTTCCCTCGCATACACTCTCCGTGCTTGTATCTTCCACTTCCGTCTGCAATCAGAAATCATAAATCATAAAACACTTGAAAAACTTTAAAACAATGTCGAATATGTTGATGATTCCATCTGTAAGGTAAATCAGAGGGCTTCGATTGGCTATTCATTATCTTGCAACGTATAAACACTGAAAGGAGTACCCAATAAATTGCCCTGAAATATTCCCACACAGCACAGAAGTTCAGAAAGAATTCTTAAAAACTCATAATAAATTCTTTGTACTCCAGTTGAACTTTTTTTGAACGAATTTTTTTTTAATGTGGTGTATGGGTTTGTTTTGATGTTTCAAAGGTTGGATAAATAAGCAGCTAAACTGAAAAAAATGTCTACAGTCACTGTAACTAAAACATCTCGAGTAAACATTTTTAATGAGAGCTACTAAAAATTTATTTGATTCAACCGAGGAAGGATTGTTGATTCATCACTTAATTGTATCAACTATATTGTATATACTCTTTTAGTTGAGATCAAATTTCTAGTAGCTTTTACTAAGAATAGTTGGTTGAAGCGTTTTGGTTACAGTAATCTCTAAAATTTCTCTCTGTGTAAATCATGTTGCTGAAGTTTGAATCGGATTAGTAATCGAATAACAAAATACTCAACTGTTAAACACCCAAAATTTGGCAGTACTGTTTCAAACGATGTTTTCAGTCCAGAGAGTTAATTTGGAGAGTTGAACAACGATCATTCATCAGATTTTGCAGGTTTGAATTTTTGTTCCGCTTCTATGAACGATTCAAACTTCAGCAACATGCTCAATTCATATATAAAAAATAATAAACAAAACGATAAAATCTCTAGATTTTTGGACGACAGGGAGAAAATACCAAATAATTGTGTATTTTCGTTAGCGAATTTTACCGCAATAATCGTTGAATAACATCACACAATTAGGGTTCCGATTGTTTACTAGGGGTGTGATATGATTGTGATTTGGTAATTGTGAGAAAATTGGGACTGGAACCACCGATGCTGAGAGGAGTTAAACCGCAGATCTAGTTTTGACCAAACAGGATCCGATACTGGAAACAACGCTCTCGATGATTGCCCCTAATGGAGCATCCAAGTATATACTGGTGCGGTAATCATATAGAGAGCATATAAACATGAACTGCAATGTACGGGATTCCCAATGAAGAGGTAATAAACATCACAGCTGCAAAGTTAAATACGAAATCTGATACAAAAGATCTGTTGGATCGATAACCAAATGTTTAGAAATGCAAATTCCGCAGAGCCTAAAAACTGGTAAAGTGAATATGAATTATTATTAAATCGTAAACAGGGGTTGAATGATATAGACAATGGCGCTGCATTGATAACAAAAGGGATTCAATCTCAGACAGTTGAGAAATTCAGTGGAATCAAATAAACTTCACTCGTCTTAACTACACTTTTTCTTCTCATTTCATTTATGCCAGTCAAAATTGAGCTGGAACAACTCATTTTTCTTGCCGAATTCAACTTTCAATACTTCCTTAACTTGAGGTAAAATTCAAAACAAAATATGTAGATGAAAGGGTCTGAATATGGGCAATCGAAGTTGTAGGCTTGTATGGCGCTGTCGCTTGGTGGTGACCGATTCAACATGTTCCTTATCACCAACCAATTGCGTGCACAGCAGTTGGCGATTACAGTACAACGTGTTTTTTCTACAAGTGAATTTATATTTTTCGGGGTTTCTCAAAACTTTTTCAGGTATGCGATGTTTTTAATATTATTCTTAGTCATCCGTTCCATTGGATCTGATACGATAAGTAGCTTATTCGGGAAATATAGAAACGTAAATTAACCGGAGAATGAATTGATACCATAACAGTTTCGCCAAAAACCCCTAGTTGCCAATAGTTTCAACAAAATTTTACGGGTAGCCCATATTCGGACCCCACTTTCAAAAATCACAGTTTTACGTTGTCTAGAAAAAATGTTATCACCCTTTCAATCATTGAAAATAAAATATATTGCACAAACACACACCTCTGGTAATAGTTGTAGGTTCTTGCTGTGATTCTTATTTGGATTTTTTGCGTGAGGACTGGCCAGTATAGGATGAAATCAAAGTGGTAGCCCATTTTCGAACCGTTTCCTCTACTGAAAAGCATGATACTTAGGAATCGTAATACGCACACATCAACGATTCATCTACTTCATTTTTCGAATAAAATTCATTGAAAAACCTTCCAGTTACAAAATTTGATGAACATTGAGATACAATGATCAACCACCCAACATCGGAAGACTTTCAAAAATAAATTTATCATGTTACAACCAGAAAGAACATCATTATTTTTCTTGTAACCTAGCATCGAAGTATCCAATAACGAATAATTAATGGTAGTTGACGACGTTTCATCATATTCCTAAAGACTTGATGGTTTCTCAATTTATTTTCTGTGTCGCTAAAACATATATGTTTACGAGTGTTTTCATATCAGCGTTATTATTTATTATTCTTGCGATGAAGAAAAAAACGTGTATAATGGGACCCACATCTTCTGTTGGCGTTGTAACATATTTGCGGATTGCAACTACAAACCGTAACGCGTAGATACCCCAAATCCATACGTGCACCTATTATTAAGCACAGATCTGTACACCGTCGAGAGAACACGCATGTTACTCTGTGTCACAAAATCTACCGGGGAGTTTGATGGATGCGCACGCCCATTCGTTCCTCCGTTCGTTTCGGTCAATCCATTACAAACGAATATTTTTTTCAACCTCACAGGGTCGTTCTTCATGCTTTCGAATGACATATATGCGATTCTCATTCGGTCTTTGAATCATATTTAACGATTAGTATTCTCAGGTGAGATTAGATTTTTAGGATAGATTCGAAAATAAAAGATTCATCACGCATAATTCATGTCAACGATAATGCGTTCTATCGATGGAAATCATAACCATCCTTGGAAAGATATAATACCTTGTTTTGGAGTGATGAAACGATGTATTGTCAGTCCAATTATTCATTAGTACGTAGTTTCGTGGGAGAAGTACTGTTGGAAAACCATGGATTTGAGAATTTTATAAATAGAGAAAGAAAAATATTTCAACCCTTATGAAAAAACCCGATATCGAGATTTCATCGTTCAATCATCAGTTGTATTAATATACTGTCCGAAATCTATCGTGTTGTTTCATTAACAGACAAGTCCGATAAAAATACGATGTCTACGATAATTATCCAATACAAAACCGAACCTGCAACTCGATGATTTCCCGATAGATAACTGTATCGGATTTACGTTGGATAATTATCGTAGATATCGTATTTTTATCGTACATGTACGATAATGAAACGACACGATAGATTTCGGATAGTATCAATACAACTGATGATTTAACGATGAAATTCCGATATCGGGTTTATTCATCAGGGAAAAATTATTCAATTAGCAGGATAAGTGAAAATATCACATTTATTATCAGATATTGTAGGAAAAATTTGATGTGTTTGATCATCTGAAAGGTTGTACACGAACAACGACTGGTAAATCATATATTTTTATCACCCTGGCCATTTTCTCAAGGCACCTTTCCACTGTTCTAAGCAAATCTAACCAAGCGATCAGTTCAACGATAGCTGTATTGAATTCTATGAAGGTGGACTCTTGGCCTCCTATACACAAACTCTTTGGCAGCTTGGTTAGAAGCATTACGCTATATGGCTCACATGTATGGTGTTTGAGATACATGGACGAGATTGAGAAAACTCAAATGACTTACTTCAAGAACATCTTACAACTCCCTCGCTCTACTCCAAATTATGCCATGAGATTAGAAGTCGGTAGACTTCCATTAGCCAGCAACCTATTTAAACAAGCCTTAAACTGGATAGAGAAATTACTTGGTATGCCTGACTACCGATACCCAATAATTTGTTTTAATAAACTTAAATACATAGCAAACTCTACCAAAACTCTCAACAAATATAACTGGGCCCTGCAAGTCAGGGAAACATTTGAAATTACTGGTTTTGGGGACCTCTGGGACTCTTTATCATTAGAATCGTTCCGCATGAATAAGAATAAATTACTTGACTCGTTTGATAAACTCTTGTATGATAAAGACTGTCGAAGGGTGAAACTTTCTTCCACCCTTCAAATATATCCGCATCTTTCGCTCATAAGGGGTCCACAGAGATACCTCAATCTCAGGGTTCAAAAACCCCTGAGATCGCTTTTCGCGCAGATCCGATTATTTAATAATATGGCCCCAAGAATTATATTAGACTCTGAAATTGTCAGATTTAACGAGTGCTCAGTCTGCGGTTTGTGCGGGTCCTCTTGCAGCCTAACCCTTTACCATCTGATGGTGGAATGCGCAGTATTTAACTTACAAAGAGAACAACTCATAGAAAATGTAAGCCTGCGAGGAGTTGCGAGAGAAGCGTTCATAACTATTTTACATTACCCTGATAAATGGCGAATCACGAAGTTGAGCAATTTTATTAGACATATTTCCACTTTGATGTAGCTGATATGGACAACTTTTCTATTCAAACTGCAACTGGCAGTAATTAATAATGAAATTAAACAACGGAAGCGACGTATGATAAAATTCTATGTTTATTGCTTATGTGTATATCAATACAGAAACAAATTCATTCCCAAATGTAATATAACTGTAAACGTTCATATAATAACGCACTTGTAAGCCGGTGTCAAACCCATTGTATTGATCTTTTGATCTTAAACAATAAATTCACATACATTACCCTGTCTGGTAATAGCAGTGATATTTTCACTTATGTTGCTAATTTAGTAGAAATGTAGTCATTTCTGAAACATCTTTTTTTCCTTTTTAATGTTTTTTGTTGGATATAAAATTCATCTCTCACGTTAAAAATTGCATGTGTATCTCATGAAAAATGAAGAATTATCGTTACACTAAGTTTTCTATCACAATGCTTTTTATCAGCTTCGATAAATTCTCCTTAACCTCACACTATATATGCATTAAATTGTCCTACCTTCGACAATACAGAAAACGATAAGCAACAAATCGGTGGATGCAACGCTTCTTACGTTGACTTGATTTTTTATCATTCTGTTCTTTAAAAATGATACTCGAACGAGTGGTAGTAGTCTGTAAGTGAAAGGTCATCATAGGATGAAAAAAACGAAAGAGGACTTCACGCTTCAATTCACCAGGTTTTTTCTCAGTTTGTTTTGCAATCTGTGATCGAGCGTAGCCAAGATGTAATGACATTCTGCACCTATTGATTAATTTTGACTGCTGAGTGCGCAGTTCTTCGTTCACATTTTCAATTTTCTGACGGTGTTCGTCAGCATTCATCATCCATTGTAGTAGTATATACGTTCTTCCAAAGACGAAGCCTATAACTTACATCCTCCACCGTTCATCTTATAAGCATTGTTGAAGATCGATGAAGATTTCAGCATGAATTTTGCGTTGAGAGGAAAAAAGTTTTTAACAAAGAATTGTATGCACTCGCTTGAAATCACAACTCCAACCCATTCTACGCAAAAATAATCTGACAAAGTACAAAAACCGATCATTCTTTCGGCACAAAACCAGCCTTCTCTGTAGATTTTTTGGTTTTCATCGATTCAATCACTTCAAGGACTGCGTGATATTATATAAAAAGGAAAAGAAATACGTATACATGTGTTAAGAAAATGTTTGTTTGAATTTACACAAAATGTTCATTGAAATAGATGGAAAATTTTTTAACATGAATAAAGTTGTTCCATCAGCATTAATCCATTTTTATTTGCATCGGTTGAAGTAAAAATCTTCTTAAAGTTGTGTTTCAACTGTAGGAGACTTCATTTGTTGTGAAGATTGCACTGTGAGAAAGAAATCAACACAAAATTGAAGGACGCATATGATCACAAACAAGTGGTTACAGGAGGAGTTTTGAAATTTCCAGAGTCAAATATCTAAAATCTCCCTCAACCCTTTATTGTTGTAACCAGTCGAGTACAGAGGAGAAAGTACCACTGTAGTTGAGGTGCCCTGATGAAAATGCCAGATAAATTTGGACAAGAGCTGTCAAAAATTCCTCACTGAGCAATTTCTCACGTAGCACAAAGACTTCTAAATGATATCTCGCAAATAAGCATTCTAAAAGATATCTTATAGTATTGTAGAAGATGCCTCATGCAAAATAGCAATATGGTTGAAGTTTGAATCGTTAATAGAAACGAAACGAAAATTCAAACCCACAAAATCTGATGATTCATCGTTCTTTATCTTCTTGAACTGACTCCTTGGGACTGGAAACATCATTCGCACAACACTGTTGGAGAAATTATGGAGTTTTTTGTTATAAACAATTTATTGAACAGAATTCATAATGAAATATTGAATTCAATAATATAATTCTTCATGCTAAGAATTTTATTCCTAATGTTCAAAAATTTTCCTCTTAATTTCAATAACATATTAATAATTATTACATTTCAGTGAAGAATTGTGAAATTCCATCAATCATATTATTATAAATTCAAAAATCAGTATCAAATTTAATACGAGGATATGATATTTCATAAAAAATTACGTAATAAATTCAAGAACTTTTCTAACAGTGAATGTATTGCAAAATTTTGGGTCTTAAACAGCTAAATATTTCGTTATTCGATCACTAATTCGTTTCAATAAACAATTCAAACTTCAGGAACGTAAATAACACAGGACAACAACAATAACACTTTTTTCTCTGTATCCTGAGGTTTAGGAATTAATTTGACGTGGTTTGCTCGTCCTAAATACGAAAATTATGACAGATCTCTTGAATTAACTCAATTTTTATAATTTTTTATATATAATTTTTATATGAAATCAAACAACAAACCAATTCGAGAGATGTGATTTTGTTTTTGAATTCAGCACATAATAATCACTCTCAATCAGTGTCAAAACCTCAAGATTCACAATGTTTGTTGATCAATGTAATTAGAACAATTAGAAAACTTCGTTGATCTTAAAAAATAACGGAGTTTTTTAATTGTAGATTGCTCTTTCTGCAAGAACATTGGTGCTATGTGAATTATTTTCCAAGATATCTTTTAGACGAGTTGAAGATATCTTATACAACTTGTTCAAATATCTTCCAGATGTTTGAGACGTGTTGTTCAAGACATCTTCGACTTGTCTGAAAAATATCTTGTCACATAAAGTGCTAAAGTAGGTCGTGCCCGATCCTGTTGAGTCTCGTATGAATTTTATTACAATTTTTAACGAAATAACATTGATACAAAGAATATGTAAAATCAACACAAAAGTGATGAGCCCAAGATGGCCATCAAACGTTCGAAGAATCTTCAACAAAGGTTAATGAACGTTATTGAAACATTCGGAGATTTTGGTTCTCTTGGGGTGAATTTTGGTTAATGATTGCTAGCACACAATGTCTCAACAGTGCATTCATCCGTTATTTAAAGAATAATAGGTTTTCACTTGATTTCAGCAATGAAATGCTAACCAACTGATCCTCGAGTTTGAATTTTGTAAAAGATGCCGGAGATAATGATTTCGTTGCTCGACATTAAAAAAAAAAATTGTGTGACGTATCACGTAGAATTGCGTAACATCTCCAGAGGGTGGGTGTAAAGTACAAAAATTTAACCATGAACAATGTAGCGTTCGTGTTCCTTCTCAAGAATTTTCTCCAAGAAAAATCATATTTATAATATATACTTGATCTGGAAATGAGAATATCAAAATTCTACAATCAGTTAATTTTTATGAGAAGATTATTTTCAATGTAGAGAAGTATGGACAATGCTACTTCGCTACTCGTGGGAGAATTAAAAATTCAGTTTATTGTGTGATTATAGCATGTGAATGATACAAGTTGAATTTCTGATTGAATTTTTATTACAAAATATCTTTGCAATTCCCTTTGGAACATTTTGAATTCAGTTATTTCATAAGATTCATCTGTATAAGTTTTCCAACAAATCTTTGGAATCGTTTGATGGATTTTCAACAAGAATTTATTAAAAATTCATGCGAAAGTGATTATAATTCAAAGACATAAAACGTTTATAGAATACCATAATAAAACCGATCAAAAATTTTTCTCAGTGTGCTACATTAAAACATACATATTAATAACAGAATATTTTTGTAACTCAATTTCTCAACGCAACAATCACTCGGCAACTTACTATCGCGCGTTTTATTAAACGAATGCCAATATAAACAGTGAACAGGTACGTGTCATTAAAGTATGGACAGTTATTCGTATTCCTGTTTCCCTCTAACTTCCCTGACCAATGATGGGAAAAATGACCATAGATTGTGCTTAATTTACATCTGCGTCTAGAATATCCGATTATGAGGAACGTTATAAGCGATTTCGAAGCCAGCTGGTCAAGCAAAAAAGATATCCCGCAGCGTCAGTTACAACGCTGCTAACGTATAGCCAGATTGTCGGTAGCGACAAATGGCAATTCTCTTTTCACTTGGTTTTTGTGATATAACACTAACAGTATATGCATACATTTTACTTCCTATTCAGTATTCGATGCCAAGAAAAAGTTATGTTCTTTTTTTTTTCTTCCCTTAGATCGGGACATGAGTTTTGAAATTTATCTCTCTGTTCGATCTTCTTGAGAAATTAACGAAATTCGATGCTTAAATCGTTTATTTATTTCATGATTTCACGTAAACATGTGATGTAAACAATTTTATATAAGGTAATTCATCTATATTTGAAAGGACGTCTGTAGAGGAAGATCAATTTTCGTTAGAAAATAAGATGGTCAATATTTACTGGAGGTTCGTTGAATATTTTATTGGTTTGATTTCAAATGGAAGCTATTAGCCCAAAGAAGATTTTTTTTGAAGAAACAAATCTAAAATATTACCAAAATTCCTCAGGTATGAATATGATACGTGATATACTCTATCGAAGATTTATTCCCGAGTGGAAAAATTTTCAAAATTTTATATATATCTTCAGATAATTATTATGTATAACTTGTATATGGGCATTATTGAATTATATAGAAATTATATAAAATACTCTTTCTTTATAAGAGTCGCCTAAGGGCTGTAGGGGAAGAAAGTAGGGGAAAGCGAATGTGTCGATTGATTGACAAATCTTTGAGGAATTGAAGAAATATTGAAGGAAAACCCAGTTCTAACAAGTAAAAAAATTCAAAGACATTTTCCTCATGACGCAAATATAAATTTATGAGGAAAATTTAAGAAAAATTCATCAAGTCGTTGAATCTTTCTCAAAAGTTATACCTTCACAGCGCATAACTCCTTTTTCAAACTTCCCGAGTGCTGTTTGGGTAAGAATTTCATACAGTTAGAAAAATTGAATTCAAAAACGATCCATCGGAGATTTGTCCAGCTTCGAAATAATGAATTCTTCCGACGCTTATAACGAGAGGTGAGTTCTCAATCTTGAAATCAGCATGAGAGTGGGGGTATTTCCAACCTCAGTCATGCGGAATTTATCTTTTCGACGCTCATAATGGGCACTTTTCCTCTTCACTACTGCATGAAATGATAGATCCAACCTCATTCATTTAGGTGAATCTTCATATTTTCTTTGAGTGAATGAGATTTTATGTATTTTTTCAAGTTGTACTGAAGCAGGAAAGTACATCATCTCACCCCAATTTACTCTAATTTTGAAACTTTTTTCACTCGAGTTGTTGTTTCCACGTTGATATCCAAGATGTTTTTCACTTTGAAATAAATTTTACATAAAATTCTCATTTGAAAGAAAACTTCATTCTCATAAATTCAAGTTTCCTATTTTTTTGAATTGACGGGGTAACATTGTGGGTGGATATTTCTTTATATCTATTTAGGGAATGCTCCCATGTCATTCATTCGAATTTCTACTCAATGAACATGAGCAAAACGTTTAAAGAGTATACAATAATATAATAAGTCATCCCTTGGGTTGGGGGTTGTGGTATATATGAATATATGTAGTAGGCAGGGAGTTAGGTAGATAGGTTGTAACGTGCCTCTGCGGGAAACATAATGGGCGTTCAAGCGGCCAACTGCCTTCTCCACCAAACACGACAACGACGTCTCTGTTTCATTGTATCGAGCGATCTTGTTACGGCAAATCATTTTGCAGCCATCAGTTTGCGTGTAGCACTTACAAAATGGATACGATTGATACGCTATTTTATTTCATGTTTCTAATTTACGAAGTGTTAAATGAAATGCATCCTTCTGTGAGCTTGTTGATTCCTTCTTCATATACCAAAACATATTTCAAGGTCAGGCCGAATCAAAAGATGATAAAGGTGAAATGATATCATTCGATTCATTCAAACTGAACTCTCCAATTGTTTTGAAATTGTTTCTTTATAAAAATCTCATTCTCCCTGAGAGATGGGTGATGATCTTTACAGGATCGATTGTATTCTGAACATAATTTATCGAGATTTTATTGATTTTTATATCATTATGATCAAAACTCGTTAAAAATTCTATAAAAAAGAATCGATTCTCTTAAGATCGATCTATTCTACCTTAAGAGAACCCAAGCGCTAGGAGTCAAAGTTAAATTCATTCCAAATTGATCTGGCTTGAATGATGAAGCTGAAGGTAGCGGCCAAAAAGTGGCAGCCAATTGATATAACTTGTGATGGAATCATTCTATCAAACATTTCAGTTGCAAAATCGCTGATTTGAATGTCACTGAATCAATTCTTGATATGAAAAACATTCGCATCAAGTTCAATCAGAAGTTACAACAGTTGCCTGCTAGCCTTTGGCCGCTAGTTTCAGCTTCTTGGTTGAATAAAGGTACTTCGAACGCTCAAATATCCACATCTATGATGTGCCACGTTTAAGGAACCAGGGCATAATTTAAGGGTCAGTTCTAGCCAAAAAGTTAGTTTCTAATGAAGCTGAAACTGGCAGCCGATCTTTATAACTTTCTACCCAAAATTTTCATCAAGAATTCGAGCATCTGAAACGTTTAGCAAGGTTTAATCAAAAAACCTTCAGCAACGTTCAATAAAAAATTACAAGAATTGGCTGCTAGTTTCAGCTTCATACATTATATGATATATAGCCGATATATCTTATGTATAAATTATATTGAATTATGTATACTTCTGAAAGTTTTTCCACTTGGATTTTTTCCTTTGTTCTTAAGGGGCACACCTAGTGTGACACTTTGAAAAAATCGATTTTTTTTGCATATTTCGATAGTTTGTACCTTCAAGAATAAAATATTAAAATTTGAAATGAATATCTCAAATAGTTTCCGAGTTACAGCCTTTTAAAGAGTAGCTGCTCAGTAGTCAGAAATTCGCGTTTCGGAGCTAGATACATTTATTTACTATGACCGTTACACTGAACACTTCATGAGTTATTTTCATAAAAATCAGTGAAAAAACTTGTATATTCAAACCGAAAAGGTACTCAAGATGAAGGTGAATTGTATGGACCTGGAATAGCAGATTAGCTGTAAGTATGAGTTTTATCTATTTATAACAATGAAATCAATCATTTTATCTTCAAACGCGTTTTTCTCGAAACTACATTTTTCAAATTTGCTGAGGTTGTAACTCCAAGACAAATCGTCCGATCGCTTTGATTTTTGTTTCTGCGCATTTTGTATATGTTTCTCCGTACCATGAACCTTCAGTTTTTCGATTGCATGAAAAATATAATTTTGGCAGGCGAAAAATCATCCAATTTTCGAGCAAAATTCGACATTTTTTTTTCAAAACTCTGCCATTTTGTTGGATTTCAATTTTCTTTTCAAAGTAGAGGTTCATGGTATGGACAATACCTTCTAGTTTAATAATATTTTTACTTTTCTTTATTTCAGCCACGGGGAAGGCCGGAATCACCCCAGCAGTGGGGCAACTTTTTTTTTCCATTCGGGAGATTCCTCATAACTCCTTGCAATTTGATTATTTTGATCCAAAAATTTTACTAAATATTCATTATTAATGTATAAATAAACCCTCCAAATTTTTAAGAATTTCATGCGGTAGTTTTTTTTTAAAAATTCCAAAAAATCACCTTTTTTTAGGCGATCACACTAGGTGTGCCCCTTAAAAATTGAGTATCCAATGTTTCGGTTAGTTCTAGATTTTACTTAGATTATGCCCTGTGAGGAACGTTCTTTAGAACTTGGAATTTCCTAGGGGTAGCTTAATATCAGACTTGTCGAAAAGGATAGAAAAAGGAATTGTTCGAGCAATATAGTCTAGGGCTGAAAAGCGTTCAAAGTGTGATCACAAAATTCTTCTTTCAATGAAAATGGTATGGAATGAGTTCCACAGTATCGAGATCCAACAAGTTGGCTAACGACTCTGATCGAGAATATATATTATTTCACACATCCTTAGAAACCCTGCACTGAGAAAAATGAAATGTAAAAATAACCTCTATTTCGTATATTTTTCACCCGTCAAATAATGAAAACTGAAGCCAGCCTTTTAAAAGTGAAAGGTACCTTTTCAGTGTTGAATTTCACCGTACATTCGGTTTGATTCACCAAAAAGATGATATTTATCACCTAGCTCATGGTGATAATAACCAAAATAATGTATTTTTCACCGTCAAATACATTACTATATTGAAACATGATTTCTACAATGCAGATTTTTCTCAGTGTGCAATTGAGCTGTAATAAGGAGCCAAAATATAGCGGTAAATTGCCTTGGCTCTTGATGAGACTGTGTTTGAGTGTTCTTCGTATGAATAATTGCTTCCGCATATCATTTGCTGCCCTACTACCCTACTTATTAGACCCTAAATACACTAATTGACGATACAAACAAACCTACGAACCCTAAGCGACGATTTTCAATAGCCCTTTGAAATGCTAAGAGTTGTGTTTGTTGGAGAAATATTCTCGCAATCGATAATGAAACATGGTGATCAGTTGTAAATCAATAGAAAAAGACAATTCAAATGCGGTGTATGTTTCTACATATTAGATCGCATGTAAATTATTGTTGATTATCAGAAACATTGTAAAATTCAGTTCCATAATTATCAGTAATAAACCCAATGTTTACTTGATGAATTCCAAAATTCTCATACACTCGAATGAAAACATATGGGAAAAAGAGGAGCCATGTATTCTCGTCTTTCCGTTGTCACGTACAATTGTTCCAATAAAATCACATGAAAAATGATGGACGTGCGAACTCTCGTCACCCTCTCAACCACGAAACAAACCCTTTCTCGCATCGACTGGTCTCATAATGGTTTCGCAGCAACACAAAACGTAACGAAAATACCAGCAAGTAGTTCCTTGCTTCTATCGTATCGCGTACAAGCATAATAAATCCGGACATGTCTTGTTCGCTTCCCCTTCCTCGTAAGCATCATTTGTACCAGTCTTGGTGGCAAGTTCCCCTAAAAATCACGCCCCAGACACAGCCCGTGCGACCGCAAAAGCGACTTCATACAGCTGAATCGAACGACCAGGTTCAAATGGTGGGATATGGCGTTATAACACCATAACTCTCTGGGCTGGTCCCGTCAGAAGAAACGTCCTTTCCCATCTTTTTCTACTTAGCACCCTGCCTGCCTTTTTTCCACTTCTATTTTTCACTTTATCTAACATACACACTAAATTCTCCTCTCCGTAGTAATGGGATCTCTGTGTAAGTATCACGTTACAACACCCATTATGTAACCTCCGCATCGCCCTGCCATTGTCGTAGGTACCGTGACGTATGGTTAACCACCAACCATAACCAACCAAATGTTCGCACGTCGTTCTACAATCGACGGCTTAAGGCTGTTGCGTGCGGATATTGATGCACGGATGTTGCTCAAGTTAACTTACAAGTATTCCACATATTTACACTTCAATTAAAATTTGAATGTACATGAGTTTTCAATTTTTAAACTTAGTAATAAAATTATACAACAGAGTGTACAAAATTACGAAGCGTCGGTAATCCGATGTGATCTGACCAAGAGGTAGGAGTCCTATTTGCACGTGAAATGTTTGAAAATGTTATATATTCGTACTTGGGTATCATCGATCAAAGTACATGTGTAAATACACGCATAAATACATGAATATAATACCTTCGTTCGGTATTCACTCTGAGCTGCTGCTGCTGCTGTTGGCTGCTTACGAAAAGGTTGGAGAATTCAAGAGTTATAGGCGACAATAATGATCACGAGTTGCATATAAGGTGGAATCGTAAAACCCAGGATTAGGTTCCTTTCGACTATTAGTCTTATATATGTGTTCCGATATCAAAGACCTTATGAATCGCACGACAGGTTTTCTTTTACAATGGAAACAGTTCTGAAGGCTGAAAAAAATATCACGATATTAGTAAATACCGAATCAAAACTCTTGAGAATTTTACATCATATCAGGTTGTTACAGAATACATATTGATTGATGAACTTCATTGGGATAAGGAATAATTTCAATCGATCCTATTTATTCAATTCTTTATGAGTATAATTGATGGAAAATACAACTTCACCCGGTTGGATCTTTCAGAAAATTTTCAAGTCCATTTGTAAATTAACATCTCGATCTTGTTACAAGGTACAACGGGATGATCCCAGATGATATTCGGTCTTACAAACCAAAACCACAATCGATTCGACCTTGTATAGGAAAAAAAAGAGTGTCAATGATCGTGGTACAATCCGATCATCGGATTTTCTTTAGGTATATAATCCTGCTTTTTTGGTTGTTATTGCCTTATTTACCCGAAGAAAGATTGCAGACAAGAATACTTCACAAAAGATGAAGGCTGAAAGAAGTAAAAGCGAGAAAGATTCCGCAGCAAAGTAAAGCGTGTAAAGCATCACATAAGTATACTAAGGGTTTGAAAGGTGAGAGGGAAGTTTGTACACGCCTCTCTCTTTCTCTATTCAGGAAAGGCTATACATACACATTGGTATGGCCAATACTAAAGGGCATGAGGCTCTATTCTTGGCCTCTTCTCGAGTGGTTTCAGTTTCGGTTCCCTTTTCAAGGGGACACTCTTATTCTATCGTGGTATGACTTTCAAAGATGAAAGCCCGGCGACGGGGGGTCTTATGGGGTCCCACCATGGGGTTGCCCACGGGTTGTGGTGCTGTTCTTCTCGCGGCCGCTGGATAGCTACGAAGTTGGTTCGTGCCACTTTTGATCTACAGTCTTGTCATGTTCCTTGACTTTCATTGCAACAGATCCTCTTTTTTCTCGCCTCACCCGGAGGATGATCAACACCAGTTTTCCTATCGACCATTGTTCTTGTTACCACTTCAGAATTGAGCGAGGAGACAAAATTCTCCCTTTTTTTTCTTATTTTTGAACAGCCCAAGGGTCATAAAGTTCACAATTTCTATACTTTCTCTACATTTTTTCAAAATTTTTATTGTAATTTTCGGTGTAGGTCAATGATACGTTAAACATGAAGAATAAAGAATGTTTTTGAAATGTATACGGTATAAACCTTGCACGTAAATGGTATTATAATTGTTATGCAAAAGTGAAAATCGCAAATCATACGAGATTTCGTCAAGAGATGTTATGAATTGTGTTAGAAAGTATCAGTTTTCTTATACATGTGTATCAACAAGTATGATATTGTTGCAATCGTGTATTGGTTCAGTCGTGTATCACTTTCTATAAATTCATCGCTTCAACAGACTCGCTTGTTGAACATAAGTCTTGTAACTGATCATTAATTAATCTAACACCTGCACTATTGCGTTCTCGATAGTTTCTTATCGTCAAAAACGTGCATTTAATCGCTGATGACATCACTTCAAGATTTATTTGGAGATAATTGAATATGAAATGTATTATTCTATTCTAATTCTTCATCTGATATCATTTGAACATTATATTCCTATAACTTGTCCGTTAGGTTTATATTTTATGTCATCGAATTATAACTACATGACAATGAGTAACGAAAAATTAATGCAAATTCATTTGACCAACAATGAAATTAATCACCCAGTCAGATTTTTTTCATGTTCAAACACCCGTAAACAGAATGTGAAAGGAATTCAATAATCACATGTACATTTCATTCTTTTTATACATTCATTAGATTATTCCTTATATAATTTCAAGAACTTCTCTGTAAAAATTGGTTGTATGTTCGGTTTTTCGATATCTTCGAATTCCAGGTGACTACTTGACAAAGTGGACCATTTCTATAGTCATGTATCTTTTTCCAACTCACGGTCATCCTTTCTTTTTTCCACAGTGAAAAAGGCAAGAGCGTGCGATAAACGTGGTAGAAGTTGGAAAAGAAGAATGAGAAGAAGGATGCTCCTCAAAAATAATATTCCACCAGGTTTTTGTGTGTTTCGATGGGCTTTTGAGTGGCACTCCAGAACGTAAAGTAGAAGGGGCATGAGGCTCTCTTCACGCCTTCGTAGAAAAAGCGGATCCCTCTCGAGTCGTACAAGAACGAAACGATCCCCCGCAGAAGGACAATGAACACGAAGACGAAAACGATGCCGTTCGTTCGTCGCGCGTCCACTCGAAATCCATTTAAATTGCTATCCGATTTCTGGTTTCGCGCTGCCACAATGTCAGCGCCATCCCCCTATCCCTTGTATCGTCATTCTTCTTCTTTTCCTCAATGTGTCCGTGTATTGTGTCGCCAGCAGCGTGCATCAGACAAAATAGAGAAAAAGAAAGATCCGGTCACCGATTAGTTTCGAGGCAGTAGGAGCAGCGGTATATGGGTATTATACCAACTCCGTGTATCCAAACGATAAATAGAACCGACAAAAAGTTCATATCGAGACTCCTCAGTGGCTCGTGACTTCACAAATGCGTGTACAAATAGCCTACGGGATTCGTAATTGTACGAAGAGGTATCGTGATTTATCGGTGTGTACATGTCGATGTTGGTAAAATCGGATATAGAGGATACGGTATTCGTGTGTTTTTCATATCCTTTGTTTTATAAATTTCCTTAATATATTGCAATCGATGATTGAAATGGAATGTCATTTCAAAAATACTCGAATCCCATTGGAGTCAAGAACTTTTCAAATTGATTGATTAATTTTTCAACAATCCAGCTTGAGGATTGTTTGAATGGTACCGAAGTTGATTATGTTAAAACGAATTGGTAATCAAATGACAAAATACTCAGCTATTGAAGACCCAAATTCTTCCGTTGCATGCTTTGATCACGGAGAAAAATTTGTAGTTAAATTTACTATGGGACTTTGTAACCGAGGAACAGACTGAACTTACGATGAAATTCACTATGACGAGACAATAGAAACATAATCAAATTCACTATGTTTTACAGTGAATGCCATTGGAAATTCAGTTTGTTCCTCAGGCACAATAATGCCATAGTAAATTTAATTACAAATTTCTCTCCGTGTAGCTTTGAACGATGTTTTAAGTGCCAACCCAGACAGCACCGAAAGTTCTCAAAACGTTTCAAAAACTTGTCCATAGTTCCACAGATCCCAGCTAACCATAGCTGATAAATAACTGGTCAATTATTACTCAATGAGATTGGGTGGGATTGATCAATAATTGTCCATTTCTATGTCCGCATTGGTGACCAATAATTGGTCGATTTCTGTGGACCATTGGATTTTCCAATTATGGGGCAATATTAGATCAACGGCATGGGCATAGGTGCTGCCATCAGCTGTGAAATGAAGTGACCCATAATTTGGCAATTATTGGCCAATTATTTTGGTTTGAGAATGATAGAAAATTTACTAATAACTGGGTTATTGATTGACACAGTGTGAAAGGTTGAATCAATAAGCAATTTATTTTTATTATTGAAGGGTTTTGACAGGTGTTTATTGTTTAAACAATTTGGGTGTAGTTGTAATGTCTTTTTCGAAAATAACAACCGCACACAAATTATGGTTATGTATGACACTGAATTCGTTTATTTCACATTATAACATATAATCATCTGCAATTTACTCTATTGCTAATTCAAATATAAAACACACTTTTTGATTGAAATGCAGTTCAATCAGTTCACTCAGTTATAAGAATTTAGATCTATGCTACGAAATTTAAGTTATGAATCATAACCTCAATTCATCGCGACAATCCTACCGCACCACGAATAATACGAAATTCGAATAAGTTGCGATTAATACGACAAAAATGAATGAATAACCGATAAACCACAACAATTTTTTGTAATAAACAATACGTGAATAATGAATAATTCTGTCCTTGACCTCAAGAATGCAAAATTCCATACAACCGATAGAAAATAAGTGATGTTTTATATTTTCAGATTTTCCATTATCGACGGATGTTAAATGCTCAATTTTTGCCCAATTCTATGGACCACAAAATTGATCAATAATTGTCCATTTCTATGTCCGCATTGGCGACCAACAATTGGTCCTCCAAAAATGATCAATTTTCGATCAATCATTATTCAATGAATGGACATGCGCACAGAGATCCTACATAATTCTCAAATAATTGATCAATTCTTAGCAAATGCGATTGGAATCAATCAAATTGACCAATGATTGAAACCAATCCATGGTTGGCTGGGATGTTGGTTCCCAAAAGTATATTTCCTAAACATTTTGAGAAAATTCATTCAATGTCTAACTTATACAAATTTATATTTATAGTTTCACTAGCATTGAACAACAATAAAAATATGTTTTGTATTGAATGTTTGAAAATATTTCATTTCAGCAGTTCGAAACTATTGACAAAATATAAATTATCAAGAATTAAGTCAATCTTTCGAGATTCACATAACCTTAAAATTGGCGCAGAACAAGATTTTATTATATGCGATGTATTAAAAGGATGCAAACGTAATTTGTCAGATCCATCGATACAGGCTCCACCGCAGTTCATTTGCATCGGCTCCAAATGGAGAATATTGGAAGATTTGACAAAAGTTTGAACATTAACAAATTCTCAATTTCAATGTCTCATAAACGTTCCATGGAAACCTCAATAAAACTATACCAGACATTCGTACATCCCTGGTATATACATGCGATGTTTCTTGAACGTTTCAGAAGACGTTCCGAGGATGTTGATAGAACCTCCCGGTGCTGTATGGGAAGGAGTTCATTCGAAAGAATTAACACCGATGATTACTCAAATTTGGTCAGTTTGAATCTTCGTTTCGTTTCTATAAACGATTTAAATTTCGAAAACATACTTGATTTCAGAATTTCTTTGAAATTTCCCGTATGGAAATATTTCGCTGAAAGATGTCTGCAAAACTATGAAAAATCTCTGCAAAAAAATGAAAAAACTCTGAGAAACTCTGAGAATCTCTGAAATTTTGATGAGAAATCTAATATTTTTGGGACATTCTTTACAGACTTTTTTCAGACTTTTTTCAGAGTTTCTCAGAGTTTATTCATACTTTTTCAGAGAAATAGTAACGAAATTGCACTCTGAAAAAACTCTGACGAAACTCTAATAAATTGTTGACATTTTTCTGATTATTGAAAAATCCTGAAATTCAATAAATACATTCATATGCCGTATTCAAATATCATGTGTGAAAAAGTGTTTGAAAATTTTTTAATTTTTCTCTAAAAGTCAGAAAAATGTTAGCAATCCATCAGAGTTTTGTCAGAGTTTTTTCAGAGTGCAATTTCGTTACTATTTCTCTGAAAAAGAATGAAAAAACTCTGAGAAACTCTGAAAAAAGTCTGAAAAAAGTCTGTACAGAATGTCCCAAAAATATTAGATTTCTCATCAAAATTTCAGAGATTCTCAGAGTTTGTCAGAGTTTCTCAGAATTTTTTCATTTTTTTTCCGAGATTTTTCATAGTTTTACAGACATTTTTCAGCGAAATATTTCCATACGGGTTGAAACGATTATTGGAATGAATTTGTAATCTAGTACGGAAATACTCAAGCCACTCAGGCGCATACATCTTCAATTAATCAAATAATAAGAACTGTGTCGAAAAGTACAGAAACGATGTCAATCGAGTATGCTCTGAAAACAAAATGATTCTCAGGCTATCAATATCATCTTTGTTGATCACAATCCTGCGTTACAACCCCACCGTGTATGAATTCTTGCCCAATTTGGCCCAGTCTTGGGTTCATATTGGCAGGATGTGGCCCATGCTGGGCGGGGGTGCGCCTCATGGTACATACATGCCAGAGAATCAGTATTTACCTGTACTCTTCAGAAAATGGAAAGCAAACAGGAAAAAGTGCGTATGAAATTTTTGCACGAACCAGAAATAAATCCACACTGAGAGAAATAAAGTGTACTTTTTGGCTCCGTACAAACTTTTTGGCAAATAAAACAGAGGAAACTGTAATGTTTCATATCACAAATGTAATAATTACATATTATGTCATTATTACATTTTATGATATGAAACATTACAGTTTTCTCTGTTTTATTTGCCAAAAAGTTTGTACGGAGCCAAAAAGTACATTTTATTTTTCTCAGTGCACGTTTATCATATTCTATAATTGCTGAAATATGTCAGATTAGCAAATCGAATGGTCTGTATTTTGTTGAGTTACACGGGAAAAACAATTTAGCTGCAGCAGCTAAGTAGCTAGCACGGACATGGACAGCCATTAAATTAGCTCCTGCAGCTAAATTTTAGGTGTTACCGCAAATAAATGAACTACAAAGGCAAATTTTTTGCTGTAACAGCTAAAACTTAGCTGCAGGAGCCAATTTAATGGCTGTCCGTGTCCGTGCTAGCTACTTACACGCAGAGAAAAATTCTTGCTGAAAAAGCGATTTCGAAAAATCTGCTTTGCTAAATTAGCAAAACGGTTGCTGTTACAGCAAAAATATTGCTATTTTAGCAAGATATCTGCTAATCTAGCAAAATTTTCTACAATTCCGGATTGCTGAATGGCAAGCGCTTGTCGAAAGAGCAAAATTTTTGCTGCAATAGCAAATTCTTTGCTAATTCAGCAACAAGTTTTACCATATTAGCAAAGCAAATTTTCGAGGTTTGCTGTTGCAGCAACTTTTTTCTCTGCGTGTAGCTGCTGCAGCTGAATTATTTTTTCCGTGTATCATACGGAGAAAAATGTATGGTTGCAGTAACCAATTCGTTGGTTAAATAAGGTCCAACCAATTGATTGGTTATCATGACCAATTATGTGGTAGTAACAACCAATTTCGTTGGTTGCTCCAACTGCATTTTTTGACGTGGTCATCATAACCAACAGAATTGATTGTGACACTCACATAATTAGTTGTAACAACCAATTAATTGGCTAGAACATATTTAACCAACGAATTGGTTACTGCAACCATCCATTTTTCTCAGTGCAGGATTCAAGAGTTGTACAGTTTTGCAAACATTCGTTTTCCTAGTTCTAAATATTTGAGCAATTATAAAATACGATAAACGTGGATCTTTTTCACGTTCGCGCACAATTTTCACATGCATTCTTCCTTTTTCGTTCTCCATTTTCTCAAAAGTAAAGAGAAATACTGATTGTAACACAGGGTTGTAATCAACAAAGATGATATTGTGTCCTGAGAAAACACAACTACACTGAGAGAAAGGCTGGTTAAATATTCAATAATATTCATAAAATAGTTGACAATTATTAAGGGGACATTCCAATGTGATGGGTTGGGAAATTCGAATTTTTGTAGAGAATTTTTCGATAGCTTTTACCTATTAAATTAATATCCCGCACTCAGTTGAGATGTTTTCTGTCTCGTGACGCTTCGAAAAAAAAGCCCAAACGGCGCACGGTCGAGTTTTGGAACAGTTTTATGGATTACCTGGCAGGGTTGATCTCTCAAAGGCTGTGTCTAAAGCCACGTTAGCCTGTCTCCAATTTCAAAATTCGAGACACGTGAGGTTTTCGAGGTCTCGTGGATACAGTGAATGCTTGAGGGATTTTCTACAGACACGTGAAATTTCCCATGTATTGGATTAAATATTCAAGCCAGGCGAAATTTTTGCGTGTCTCAGTGTCAAAAACTCAAGACACGGGAAATTTGACCTGCCTGTAGAAAATCCCTCGAGAACTTACTATATCCACGAGAATTTGAAAGTTAGAGACAGTTTAGCGTGTCTCTAGACAGAGTCTTTGTTAACAACAACCAACTGTATCCACTTCAAATTTGAACACGGTATTCAGTACTGTCAGGGCTGATTTGGACTTATAATTACACCTGATTTATCACGCAAAAAAGGTGTTTTTGTGTTACACTTTTGAGATAAACGCCGCTATTTTGTTAATTTTTGGTGAAATAAAATAGTTGAGGTATACAGCCCAAGCAGCAACAGAGTTTCAAAGTATATACGAAATAGAAATGTTCGTAGAATGTACGAATGAGATACGAAGAATATATAATGAACGTTCATAGAATGTTCGAATGAGACTGTTTCAAATATATACTTAGAACGTACATAGTACATTCGAAATGTACGATATTCATTCAATCGACGTTCGGTTGACGTAGCGTCGTATATTCAATTACATACATTCGATTAATATGCATAGCACCTATGAAACGGTCTCATTTGTATGTACATGAAACATATTTCGAATATCCGAAGAACGTTCATAGTATATTCTGGTGCTGCTTGGGAGCCGATATCCAAGCAGCAACAGAAGTTCAAAGTATATACGAAATAGAAACGTTCGTAGAATGTACGAATGAGATACGAAGAATATATAATGAACGTTCATAGAATGTTCGAATGAGACTGTTTCAAATATATACTTAGAACGTACATAGTACATTCGAAATGTACGATATTCATTCAATCGACGTTCGGTTGACGTAGAGTCGTATATTCGATTACATACATTCGATGAATATGCATAGCACCTATGAAACGGTCTCTTGGAATGTACATAGAACATATTTCGAATATTCTAAGAACGTTCATAGTATATTCTGGTGCTACTTGGGTAGGGGCGACAACTTAGATCAAGAAACTTCTTGAATTTCCTGTTTCAGATCACCAGGAGGGCCGGAATCATTCCCGAAGACGAAAATGAATAAATGTTTCTCATGACCAACAATAGTTTTTTTCAGTTCAATAGTTCCCGAGAGAAAAATTCTTGAAAATATGCTATTTTTTCGACGTCCACACTGTAAAAAGAAAGTCTTAATCTGTTTGCATCTTAATCTCAGATAATGCTTTTTCCATTGTGTCGGCGATTGTTTTTTCGGCTTAATTTGTTTGCATCATAGATTCAGCCATGAAATGAGCTGAAAATTTGAGACTTTCTTTTTATATTGGAATGTCCCCTCAAATATATTATATATGTTAATAGTTATGGAATATTGCTTTCTCGTTAGAGGGAAGCTTTGTGATCGTTTTCGGAGATCGAAAATTGTTTGGGCTCCGAACTCAAAATTTCTTAAGCCAAAATGTTCCTCCAAACTCGAGGAAAATTTTTGGTTTCGTGCCTGTCTATCTGTGTGTGAGTGCGCATATTTTCTGTTTCTATTATTCGATCGTCTTGAAATTTGAACCACGGTTATATGTAGTATTGATAGTGGTCCCATATAAGTTTGAACCTGATTGTTATAGAAGAACCGGAGTGGTGAGGAAAAAAGTGAGTAAAAATGGTGATTTCACGAACGCCCATATCTCCGTTTTCCATTATCCGATTGTGATGAAACTTATACTACGTTCTGAGTATGATCCACTAGTGGTCCTATATGAGTTATGAGTTCCTTACCAATCGGTTGGAAACTGTGGAAAAGTTTGTTTTGCAATCCACGTTTCTTGGCCATATTTTGAAAGCATGCCTTTCCTATATTCCTATCATCCGGATGCCATGGAACTTTGTGCACATTCAATTCGCGAGGTGTTAGTTGTACGATATAAATTTCAAACAAATTGGAAGCGAGGAAAGAAAATGGTAAGCACTAAGCTTCAACACAAAATTTGAAAATCCCGTAAATGCCGCTATCATGCGGAAATCTTCCGTTGCTATCATCCGATCGTTATGAAATTTTTACCACAATTTTACGCAGTGCCGGTGGTTGTCCCACATACGTCCCAACCTGATCTTGACAAGAAAGTGGGAGACAGAAAGGAAACGTGTTATCAAAAATTGTGATTTTGGGACCAGGGTATGTTTCCGCTTTTTGTTATCCAATGGCAATGAAATTTATGCCATGTTCTAGTCGTGATCCGACAGTGTTCCCACATGAGTTCCATGCCAATCGGTTGAAAAATTTTCTTGCGACCTGCATTATTTGATACAAACGAGGGAGCCATGTGCCAATTGTCAGAGTTCTTTTATGAATACCATTGATATTCAAACAACGTTATCAAATATTCGAGAATGTTACCAATCCTTTCTTTCGGTGTACGCGTGTTCGTTTCGTTCCCAGAGCATGCTCTGTCGCAATTGTTTACGTACTTATCGAGACAGTCCTTATGCTGAATGATTATATTTCATTCAAGTAAGTTGATTTTGGAACAATTTCATTAATTTCGAATGAGATTTTTTCATGATTGATTCCTTTCAATCGATTATTTAAACTTTAACAATGTATTCAAAACTAGACCATCCTTTTCTTCAACTCAAGTATAATGAGATAATTAGCGTGGTATGTACTATTGATGATAAGTAAATGATATCGAATTTGACAGGTTGTTATTCTCATAGATTTTTGAACAAACAGTTCATACGTCGTAAGTTCATTAGAATGTTATTCATTCCATAACCGCATGTTTTGAGGTAATCGTAGAGGTAGTGGCCAGGAATCGAATAGAATGTCTGGATAACATAATTGAATTTTATTGCCTGTAAAAAAATAATTCGGAGATTACGAATTTAATCGTGATATGAATTATATTTGTAAGACTAATGATAGATTTGCGTGAATTAAATATTTGTTAATTTGATAAAAGCCGTTTCTCTGTTTACAAAAAAGGAGACACGTATGGAAAGACCGAGTTCATTAACATTTACAAAAATAACTGTCAATTTAGGTAAAAAGAGGATCATTGAAGGACAGGGTATGATTTGTGCACGTGAGAACCATACACGTATTAATTGTACACGAAAAATAAAACCCAAAAGTATTTACACTAATAATTTTCGTCTAACATATAATATTTTATGCAATGATTATTTTTGCACGTTTAATTGATCGACATAGAAATTGAACACGAAATATTTTACAAGCTTTAAAAATGTAATCAACAAAAATTGTACACATATTGTTCATGCACGATCAGGAAATAAAATTAATTAGTGTATAATTATTGTACTCCTAATCTAATTCATAGTAATTATTGAAGAATGTTCGTAGTGAATTTACTATAAGTTGATAGTTCCGCTGTGATCAACCTTTGATATTTTCATTACGAATTTTCGGTAATCTCACTACGAATATTTTTCAGTGATCCTCTATTCCTCTGAATTGACAGTCATTTTTTTAAATATTAAAATTCAATTGTCTTTCATTGATAAACTCGGTCTTTCCGTGCGGATTTTATTTACGCAACGTACGATATTGTACATCGCCATTTTTTATTCGTTTCATATTTGATTGGATCGAATCTATATATAATCGAATACAAGATATGAACACTCTTAATTTTTAACAGCATTTTCTTCGATTTATAAATAAATCATAAGTCCATGAGTGGCAAACTATATTGCTGGTTGCAATTACACGTGACTAATCCAAACTAAATCCAGTAAAATCCTTCTGTCTGCACGAACAATTACTCGATGTAATATTAAAAAAATTATTATATTTGAAAATGTTTTACCATTCGCTTTTTCTCGCTACACGGAAAGATGTAATTGATAGCCGCCGCGTGGCTAAAACGAACGAAAATATGTTAATGATCTTTCCTCTTTTTCCCCTCACCTTTGATTCGATCGCACAATTCACGCTTTGGTCACCGTTTTCAAGTTGAATTTTTTTTTCTTTTGAATCCTTTCGCCTTCCCATCGCAAGCTCACCACGAGAACGAATTAATAATGCGGACAAGAAGTTCATATACGTACTTTTACGTGTCGTTCTTCTGCCTGTATGTGTTTTTCGCATCTCTTTGTGTGTCTGGAAACGTACATTCACAGATACGGTTATGCTAATCAGAGAAGCAATTTTATTTTGCTGGACTCTAAAGCGAGGAATAGGGAAGAGTCGAATATCGATGACAAAGTGTATTTCCTCCTTTCAACTTTGAAGAAAAATGAATGCATCGGATATGTATCACGGTAATCGCCCGAATCGAGTTAATCCATTTCTTCCCGTGATTTGTGGCTATGATGACGTTATGCAATATTTTCATATTGTCAACCGAAATAACTTCGAATTAGTTTCTTTTTTTTTACACCTATTTATATTTTGAAGATATTCGCAGCGGGAGAGGAAATTTAGATTTTGTAAGAATTGATTGTTTGCGTTGAAATTCTTGGAGTAAAAATGAGGATTGGATACTTGGAATGCCTTTAGATGGATATTTTGGTCGCTTTGTCGGTCTACAGCTGCTCAAAATATATATAAAACGTTCTTTTGGATATAAATTCAGTAACATTTTGAAAACATTCATTCCCTTTTGATGTACATAGTCCAAATGAACGAAAAGAAGGAAATCAGTTATATCGGCAAGATCTTCTACCGATAAATGACAATTATTATACAACTATCATACGAGGGATAGTTGAGTGAAGTCCAAGAAAAATTATATAATACTAAAATATTATTAAAATAAATGATGAAGGAAACACATAAACACAGCATGGTTTATCTGCTGCAGTTCTTCCCGCATGATTTCTTAACTAATTTTTCCTATGAAATCAGTATGAATTTGCGAATCATAGCACCGATAAGTCAACGTCCGAGTTTCTGAAATAAATAAAACTTGACGATTCTACCAAGAAAATAACAAATTGAAAATAAACCAGTTCCCAAAACATAACGCACGTGAATCTCGGTTGAATGACGGATATATGCATCTTGGGTAGTTCGTTTCACGGTTTGGTTCATGTATATATGCTTAGTTAATAAACCATGAAGGATAAAACGTTGAAAGATGCTTATTTTAATCTCAAATAACAGAATTAATGGACGTATAAGAGACCGCAGAAACCGACGCGTGGCTGCGTAAAGCGGATCATTTCAAAATACGATCTTCCAAAGATCTCTTTTCCTACGTCACTCTTTTCGATGATTCACCCGGTAGATTACTTTCGACATTCTAGAAGGCCCATATTAGCCACCATTAGAAGGGATTCAAAACAAAAATTATGAAAGAGGTCAACAAGGATCGAACAAGGCTCACGAACAAAGATTTATCTGACATGCATCGACACGATCGAAGCATAACATCGGGCATAAAAGTCGTTGAAAGCTTTCACCAAAGAAGACAGTTCGATCGGTTGAACAAAGGACAGAGGTGTAGAAAAAATAATAAACACTTGGATGATCTATCGTAATACTTGACAAGTCGAGAGAGTCGAACACGCGGATGTGTTGTCTTTTTCTGTTTTTTTCATAATTTTATTCTCTTTAGACATTTCTCTTCCCATTTGAACTTGAAAATCTTTCGAGAGTTATATTTCAAATATCAACGTCGTCAAGTGACAAATGACCTTTTGATACCGCCCTGCAATGACGCCGCATGTCTTAAAACATTTCAAATGCAGAACATTCAAAACTATGGCTACACTGTCAAAAGTCTGACTGAAAGTGGCTGCATCTTACTTGAAAACTTGACTGAAATTCAGTCTTTTCCATTGTGTCGGCATTTGTTTTGAATGCTTACTTTCAGCTGGAATAGAGCTAGTTTTGGCTACATTTTAAAATAAGCCGATACTACGGTTGGTAAGTTTTACATTTCACTGTGTATTTTCAAGGACTTTGAACCCCCTGTTAAACATATTCTTGATCATTGTCTTTTTTCTTCTTATGAGATCAATAAAAAAGCAGGGCCCCGATACTCAGATCCTTCCACGCTATCTGGAATATATAATTAAATAAAATAGACAAAAATGCAATACCTTCGGAGTATCAAACTTTAATCTTGTATTACACTGCATAAACTTACGGGAAAAAAAATAAGATCCTAAGACGGGTATTCGTGCATTAGTAGTTTACCCCAGTCCCTACTCCTGGCTTTTCCTTTATGATCTCTCCTACCCTGTCAACATCAAACATTCGTGTGCCTTCTAAAAAGCAGCATCAAGAAACCATATAACTTGGGATCAAGCTGATGCGCCATTTTGCGCTTTATACCGACAATTTACTGGACCACACACGCCGGATGCCATAATGAAAAAGATTCTTTCGCGCGACACAAGTTACGTATCTACCCTTTGCGTGGGTTGCCGCATGCTCTCGCGGATTGGAACTTGCACTTATTTACGATTTTGCTGGAGAAAGAAAGAAAGAAAGAAAGAAAGAAAGAACCGTAGTGTTCGGATATACTTTATAGACGTTTGCATATAGAGCTCCGGAGACTGTGCACGGATTTGATTTATTCACACGCGCAAGATTAATTTACGAGTGAAGTGCAAGAAAAGTGTGTTGCCGTTGAAACAGATAGACCACTCAACCAAGTCGATTTCTCGTTCCAGCTAATCACACAACGTCGGTGCTCGAGATAAAATTACTTAATCATCCGAACGCAATGGAATATGAGAAATTAGGCTCTAGGTTAGATAGCACATGCGTTGAATATCGTCTCGTGTTTTCCTGCATTGTGGAGAAAGAATGCTGTCAGACACAATATTTATCAAGTTCAGTCATAATAAATTTCTGTACTTCTTAGTTTTGTTTTGTAAGATTGGAGGAGTATGAGTAAGTATAGGAAGAACATATGGGAGTGCAACAAAGATGCGGTAGCGTTGGAAGTGTTGATTCATTTTATCCGAAACGAGAAAATATAGAAATTTCAAAGATTATGTCATAAGATCTATTCATCTACATTGTAAAAGATGTCGGAAGATTTCCTTCCCTCTGTTGGTGAATTCCGTCCCCTCATCGCGGGGGAATTGTTTGTCCATCAAAAATGAGGGATTTTTTCACCACTATAAGGAATTATTATGTTTTTTGGATGTTGAATCCTCTACAAATGAAGCAAAAGTTCACCAAATTATGGTAAAAAATTCCCCATTTATTCCACAATCATTTTTTAGAGTGTATAAAGATCTGGAAACACAAAGATGAAAAAATTAAACATTACTTTATTCCACTTTAAAAAGCTTTGCAAAATTATTGTTGTCTGCTGTTGAATTTGCGCGGGTATTGGATTGATTTGAACGAGATCTGGCAAAAGTCTTTTCTCAAGTATGGGATTTGAGACTCTTTCATATTCTTGAAATACTTTTGTTAGCCTCTTCAAAGTATGGCAGAGATATGAACTTTATATATTTTGCGAGAAGACTTTTGTCAGATTTCTCCCAAATGAATCATGTATCTCGGCAAGCTAAATTCCAGACTTTCAGCCAGACTCCTCCAAGAAGGTTCTTGTAACAAATTTTTCTACGCGGGTTCGATTCTTCATTGATTTATTCAAAGATAAATTGTACACTAGAAGAAGATTTTTGGGTGTACGTCGTCCTTTTTGGCACTAGTTAATCACAATTACAGTCAAAAATTTCGTAAAAGCGGTTTTAAAACAACTAGGAATAGTTGGGAAAGGACAGTACCATCAATAGGAACCTGGTTAACCGCCTCTTGCTAGAAATTTCCCATACAAAACCACGGAATTTCTCCCATCGATTCTATTGCGGTTACTGAAACGGGAACTCATGATCAAATTCAATCGATTCTTATCGATTTCTATAGGATTCAAGAGAAATGTGTGTATAGTTTTATCGTGAAATTCCTATAGAAAAAGATGAAACTGAAACTGCCAGCTATAAAGTTAGCAGCCAATTGGAATAATTTCTCAAATAAAATCTTTCTATGAAAGATTTAAGGATCTGAAACATTTAATGGGATGCTGCTTGATCGATTTCTGATATAAACAAAGCTTGAACAACGTTTAATAAAAAGTTACAAGAACTGGCTGCTAACTCTACAGCTGCTAGTTTCCGCTCGATTAGAAAAAGTAGGTATTAATTATTTGGGAGAATTTAGTCGTATTTTTTGAAATAACTAATATTTCCTTCATGGGAATATTTTTACGATAAAAAACAGATACATCTCTATTAAAAAAGCAATAGAGTTCTATCGTGAATCATCGTGAATTCCCGTTTCAGAAACCGCGTCGAAACCGATAGGAAATTTTCAGCAGGGTTACGCTAAATATTTCACCATAAATAAGCGACTAGAAAGTGTTATCGGGTTGACTTGATATTTCATGGAGACCTTACAAGATTAATCGAAATCAAATTGACATATGGAACTCACTACACAATGAAAATGAACGTTTGAAAAATTACCTCACGCTACTGAATTGGTAAGATAAGAGAGAATACTGCTGTTGATGTTAGACAGTGTAGTAGAAATAACTCATTCGGCATCTCCCTGTGAGAAAAATTCTATCTGAAAATTCAGAAAATAGAATTATAATTCTTTACAGCTACTTTTCCTCTTGAATTTTCAGATAAATTTCATCTATAATTTTTCAAGGAGCTTCAATGAAATTTCAAAATATATTCTGAGAATTCAGTCTAGTTTCTTGAAATTTGGTGACATTTATTTGAAAATTAAAAAAGGAGTGAGTGTAAACATTTATCTTCACATTTTCTGAGGAATTATTTTTTAGTGTTGCCATCTCAGTAACAATGTAGTGATTTTCGGAATATTGTTTTTCTCAATGTAGCATCAGATATAAATGATTTTTGTGAGAATAAATTTATCCCACCTACGTCAGAAAGTTTGTAAATTATTTCAATGAATTGTAATATTTTTTGAGTTTCACATTTTTCATCAGGTCAATACGCAAACAATGGAAGTTTAACATCGTTGTGAGTTTGGCATTGATGGAATAAATTTTACACTGAGAATGACAAGTACTGGGGTGCACATAGTCACAAAATTTGATAACGGAACGCAGAAGCATTATTGTCAATCAAAAAGTCTGCATTCTCGTATTTTCAATACCCTCCACTGCACTCTCATCTCTGTGATCTGAATTGATATTTTAAAAGAATTATTGAGGAAAAATATCTTCTCGAAGAACTAAACAGTTCTAGTTTTTTTTATAGATATTTCCAAGGCGGGCTCCATGTTTTAAAAATCTTCTGCCTTGTTTAAAGCTTTTAGACATATCTTTCTATGTTATACAAAGCTTTCTAGGTTTTGTTTAATCAGCATATCTTTGTTACCAAAGCTGCACAGATAATTGTATTTAGCAGGTATACTGTTGTTTATAATTTTGAATGACAGGTCTTCGCATGAGTTATAAAACTTTTACACAATTTTCATCGATATTTTATCAAATTTAATATAAACTTGATAAATTTTCTATAAAAAGTATCGATACTGTCAAGTATTTTCCATACCTACTAAGACTGGAAACTGATCGATATTGATTGTCCTATTAATTTGTGAGATGAAAATTGAAGCCAGCCGGCAACAGCTGACAGGCAATTGATATCACTTATGGTAAAATCTTTTTATCGAGTATTCGAAAAACCATCCTGCTCAATCGAAAGTCATTTATTCGATGCCTCTTTCCTTTCAGATTTGCGGTAAGTGGAATTTATCTCACTGTTAAGGACATTGAGATGGATATGCAGCAGAAAAAACGTGTAATGAGTTTAGAAAATAAAATCATGTCGATTATATTGAACTCGAGTTTATTTTGAGCTGTCGCGTTACAGTTGCCGCCGCTACTCATCCAGCTGATCGGATTCGTAACGTTTTTCAATCATTTCCGAAATCAACTTTCGTTGGATGAAGATCGTCGGTTACAGCAGTTATCACTACCACTTTTTTTTTCTATTTATAGCAAGACGAATTCCACAATGCCATTTTGTATTCTTTTTTTTATTCAAACCCCCTTTTTGGATCCGTTAGGATGAATTGGATCAACTGAATTTAATGAAATTATAAAATTATATACACTAGAAAATTGAGTAAACATGATCGAACAATTTTATAATGTTAACGAAAAAACATTTATCGAGAGAACTAAATATAAATTTCAGCAAGAAGATTTTCCACTATTTTTGAATCATTATTTATTGTTTAGATCTGTAGATAAGATTGAAGAGAGTAAAAAAAGAATTCTGTTGTTTTCTATATGTGAAATTATGAGGAACATGTTTACCAGCATAGTTGTAAAAGATCAACAAGATGATTCTTGCAATTCTGGTAGAAGAAATAAGATACAAATTTACTTGTGTACTTGATATTTGGATAGTTGATCCATTTTTGATCAATTTTAGCTATGAAAATATGAATGGAATCGTTTATTTTTTCATGTAGAAAGAGCGAACGCAAAATCCGCCTGTTTTTTTGGGACCGCGAGTTTCGGGTTGCATTGCATTCTGAAAAATACCTTATTTCGATCATTTGCAAGGGAATACCATTTCTCGGTGAGCATAACATTGATTTTGCAGATAAAAAAATCGACGGAATCGATAGATTCTTGCCAAAATGGAGCATTTTCTATAAAAAAAACCTATTAAGTTTTATTGATTTTTATAAAATCTTGATCAAAATTTGATATTATTTCACTTGTAAAACCAGTGTTATGCTAACCAAGAAATTGTATACTCTCGCAAATGATCAACATAGATTATGTTTTAGAACGCATTCTAACCTGAAACCCGTAGTCCCAGAGAATAGGCGGAAAAATACTCTTTTTTGTGGTCACTCTTTTAGAATAGGACAAGCCTAGGCCATACGAGTGTCACTGTTGACCGTGAATTCAAAATCATAACAAAATTATATTCATCTGACAATGATTTCGAAACATCATTGTAACAACGTTAATTTAATGGAGAACGATATTCACATACCTGAATAACAAAAAGACTTTGAAATAAAATAGTAATATTTCATCACAATTACTGATAAGCGATATTTATAAGTATCGATATTTTGTATGGAAAATTTATTCAAGTTTGACATGAAATTGTATACAAAATGTATGAAGAATATCGATACTGTCAAATATCATTGATCATCAATTGCAAGTGCCAATGAATGTCAGAATTGCTACGATTTGTGTTAGATGGTAACAGAAATTTTTCCCGCTCGACCAATCAAAAGAGTTGTCAGGGTGTCAAAATTATATATAACTTACGTATAAACTATATTGAATTAAATATAAATTGTATATAATTTCAAACATTTTTCCATTCGGGGAGGTACGTTCAAACCGAATAAGTCACTGAATCAAGTCCGATAAATAGTGGTTTCAATTTTGCGTATGTACTTGAATTGATTTATGTGCTGTATCGCGAGTATTCAAGTGTATTTTCCTTTTTCTCGGTGTAAAAACTTCATCCCAAGGCTCTTCTGATAGTTTAGCAATACCAACACAACAATCCTTCCACAACCAGTTGAAACGCTTGCAGTCTTGATTAGAGATGGGCGATTTTGACAGAATCGATCCACATTCTATACACAATTTTGATCAAAATTCGATGGTAATTCTATGAAAAAGAATCGTTTCTCTCAAGATCGGGTAAAAGATGTGAATAAAACGATATTGATTAAATACATCAAGATATTGTCAACTCTCATTGAGAGATTTCAAGTATGTTTTCCCACTGTGAAGGGTATACACAAAATGCAAAACGCAACGCTTCTCTTACCTTCATAATTACGAATACCACTAATTGACTCGAGGATCCCAAACCTAAGGGTGTATACCGTGCCTTGTCACACGAAAGAACACTCAAAGATAAATCCTCGAACTAAAGACATCCATGAATCAACACTGTACCGTCCATCGCGCTAAACTTTTGTAACATTTCTAACGCGCGAGTTATCACAAGAACAAGAAACAACCAAGTCCTTTCCCTCACAAAGTTATTCGCAAAAATATGACTGCACTAACGTTTCATTGCACAGCACCGGAGGCACCGACTCACCTCGTAGAACACATCATAGTTCGCGGGGAAAATATAAAACGCGTCTCTTTGGTCGGATACCTATACACTACTCGTGATAATAATGTGATTCCCCGGTTCACCGACACAAGGATATACACAAGCGGAAGTAGCGACTGCCACGCGATGTATCTGGATGTACTAACCGAATGGGCGGTATCAGGACAACCCGGGGAGGTGCGACTATGTTCAGCTCCCCAATTGGTCGATTTCAACTCCTCCTCGTACGAATAAATGTGCCGTTGCCACGCGGTCAGTGCAGAGGAAAGCGCAATCGCTGTCCGCACCATCACATGAGACATCGAGGATGTCACTTTTCATTTTCAGAAAATTTTCTCGTTGGTCACTGCTAGTGTTGAGGAATACAGTTTACAAAGTTGACTCTTGGGAACTTGTCATCGAAATAGGGAAACAATAGGTT
This sequence comes from Gonatopus flavifemur, assembly GCA_018340375.1. Taxonomy (NCBI): domain Eukaryota; kingdom Metazoa; phylum Arthropoda; class Insecta; order Hymenoptera; family Dryinidae; genus Gonatopus; species Gonatopus flavifemur. The sequence goes on from JAFFJZ010000001.1 coordinate 55,665,476, forward strand.
ACGTAGGTTGTTTCTCGGGCTTGTCAGCGTATCATCATTCTAATTATGTGGTTGGTTATTTGATTTTGTTTTAAAATAGATTGGAATTTCCATAAATGAATGAAATGAAGTTTCAAAATCCGATGTTCCATGGTAGTTTTATGTTTAATGTCTGATATTGGCTTATGGAAAGTATTTCGGCAATAATTTGATGAATTTAGAAAATTGAAATCATTATTTGGGGTAATTAACAAGATCAATTGAAGATTTTCACTGTATTTATAATGGATCTTGAAAATAATAATAATATCCAAGAAAAGGAAGGGTATTCATTTATCCTGATACAACATCATTGATCTTGCATCCAAGTACGAGGATTAAGCGGTAGAAATTTCTTCAATTTCGTTAGTTTTTATAGAACTCGATAAGGGAAGCTGTAACTGTGAGGATGAAGTTCCATTTTTGAAATAGTAAACATTAATTTTATCTTCATTTCAAAATTTTCTGAACCTTCTCTCTGATATGGTTTCTTTATTGTTTCATATTTTATTTTTATATCCTCACACTGTAAACTTAGGTGTGTTAAAATTATTTGAAAAAACACGGATAATGTGTGTAAATGTGTGTTTAACACGGATAAACCGTGTATAATAGCACTGTTTATCCGTGTTTTTGTAGTCAATTTTAACACACCTCAGTTTGCAGTGCACCCACGGGGAGAAATTTGTAATGAGACTTACTGTGAGATTGTTGCAACCTGGGCACAGCCTGAGGATCCTTTTGTAGGATTTTGTTGTGAAGAACATAACTTGAGTATGGAATACCTAAAGAATGCTGATCATATTCACTATATTTCATAGGGAATTTCTTTACAAGCTAGTCTGCTCCTCGATTACAACAAATCCATTGCAAACACTGAGAAAAATTTGTAATGGAGATCCCCATAATAACAGCAGTTTTGGGACACATGAACGTTTATGAACATTCCTCCTTGAATTTGTAGTAATTTTTTGGAACCCTATTGTGTATGTGCATGTGTTTCAAAGGGCCTCTTCACCGGCATTACAGGACCATCAGTGGCCCATTGAAACGCCAGCAATCATTGTTTGTTGGAATGGATTGCCATAATTAAAGGGAAAGTGCACATAAATCCTCATGTGTCCCAAAACTGCGATAATAATGTTAAACCATGCCACATACACTGTAAAAAAAATTTGTTGAATTCCAAACAAAAATGCTTGGAAATTTACAAACTTGGTTTGGAGAAATAATTTCCGAACCTTTTTTGTAAATTGCCGAACAAAAGTTTGTGAATTCTCAAAAATCTTCGTGAAATCACAAAATTTTTTGAATGTTTACAAACTTTTGTTTGGTAATTTACAAAAAAAGTTTGTGTAAAAAACTGCCAAACTTCTTTGGCAGTTTAGGAAGTATATTTTTTACAGTGTACTCAGTGATGCTTTGGATGCGAATGGTTGAGATCTGACGAGCGCCCAATCGCATTTCTGTTCGTTTGGCCACTGCACAGTTGGTGTTTATTTTCCTCGATGTATAAAACATTGAAACCAGAATAATAATCTACTTTTATGTTCTTACGATATTCATTGTAATAGATCACTGACCGGCAGTTACAAAATTCTCTCCGTGTGCTCTAATACTCGATTCGTATACTTATGATGTATAGCATCCACTTGTTTGGTGGGAGACAGCTGTTTATTATTTTCTCTTAATGAATACCACTTTTCTGTAATTCATGTTCTTGGAAAGCTGATCAAAACCTGACAAATTTTCTATCCGGTTTTAGTGATAGGCGATCTATGAAGAATCGATTCTTTTCTATAGAATGTTTATCATATTTTGATCAAAATTATATAAAAATCACTAGAAACTTGATAGAAAAGAATCGATTCTGTTAAGATCACCGATCACCATCCGAATTTTGTCTGGAACTACCAAATAGGAGCATGTTGTCAAAAACTGACAGCTATTTCTTAGGATGGTTGTATTTGGAATCCACAAACTCTGATATTTAGTCAAAGATTGACAGAATTTTTCTTGTCAGTTTTCAATGCGATGTTCCAATTCGGTAATTCCAGACAATATCGCGTGAAGAGTTTGCCAACTTTTTACCAGATCTCCTGATACAAAAACCGATCAGAGCCTGATAATAATTCTCTCTCCGAACTGTGATAAATTGGTAAAACAGATCCACACGATAATAGCAGTTTTGCAACACGTGACTCCGCTTGCACTTGGTCAGAGCTTTCCATCCCAACCATCATTACTTGTTATACCATAAAAAATTTACTATTATGTGAATACAGGATCAAATAAATGGCCAGCATAAAGATTTCAATTCCAAGACTGGGTCTTATGTGAAACGTTGGAGATATGATGGATTTATTACCATTTTAAAAAATTGGTTGTGATTCCAACTAAATTGAAGTGGACTCAATGAAAGTTGCAGTGAATCATACTCGGAAATTGTCTTTACCCCAAATTTCATTCCAAATTGTCGTAAATATGACAAAAGTTAATTGTTTACGTATTTCGAATCATCTAGCCCTATGATGTTTGTTTATCGACTATTACTTCCAGCATCATTGATAATCTCTTGAGCTTATCTCATGTAACTCACAGGCATCAGTATGAGCCTGTTATAAATATTTATTATAAAATTCTTCAATAAAAAGTCTATCCACTCGTTGATGGAATTCTGTACGATATTTTGAATAGAAAGATTATCGAATCAGTTAGTAGTTGGGATGATTGAATGGATCAAATAATCATCCTATGGTTTAATGTAAATGGATAAATCTGGTAAAGATTTATTTGATTCCGCTCGAATAATTCAAAGTCAAATCTTTGTTTGAGTTTTTGTTCTGAATCCAGCTTTTGGATATCCAGTAATGGTTTACTGGTTGGTAAACGAGGCATTTAAGATAAAATTGTTCGTAAAGAACTCAATTTGAACGAAGAAATCAACCTGCAAAAATTGATGTTGTTCCAATTATATCGGAGATTCGATCATCAAACATTCCTTTATCGATTCTCATGTAGAAACATTTTCAGGATTATATATAATTCATGTATAAGTATTCCCTGATAACACACGAAACATTCTTTTACAAAAACAAGAATAGAATTCTTCAAGAACTCTTTTCGAACTAATGAATTCATAAAGACCTTTAAAGGAGTTCAAAGTTTGGGACATTGACGAGTTCTTTGAGAATGTTGAAAGTATTGTTTGAGTACTCTCAAATTACTCATTAATGTCCTAAACATTGAAATCCTCTAGAGCTCTTTATGAATTCATTAATTCAAAGAGAATTCTTGAAGAATTCTGTTCTTGTTTTTGAAAAAGAATTCTTCGTGTGTTATCAGGGTATAGACATTTTTACCTAAACTATATTGAATTATATATAAATTATATACACGGAAAAAAGTCCTATGTAAATTCTACATTGGTTGTTGTTAATTTAACAGAAGTATTTACATAAATGCAATTGAAGTGAAATTTACATTGGAAGCAATGTTACATTTACATTGTTAATGAAGCAAATAAGAGCAGGGTAAAGGTGCAGACGAGGTTGGTCACCCCCGAATTTATTAAAACTCATGTTTTCATGTAATTTGGGGCGCTGATTGCAAATCTGCAAACCAAAATTGTCGCTCACCCTTCGTTCTTCAGATACAGTTACTTTTATGCTCTCTTTTCGTCCTTTTCAGGGACAAACAAAATTCGATAGATGCGTTCGGTTTGGAAATGATGTTTCTAATGTGTTTTCGAGCGCAGATTACGAATCTGCACACGAAAACTGTCGCTTACGCTGTGCTTCTAATTTACAGGTACTTTTATGCACATATTTTGTGCTTTTTGGGAGCAAAAAAAGTTCCATACATCTGTTCGTACATACATAAAAAACATGAGTTTCAGAGAATTCGGGGGTGACCGACCTCGTCTGCACCTTTACCAAGAGCAGTGTTGCTGTGAAGTAATCATGATAACAATGTAAATCCAACAGGCCTGTTTGGTGAATTTTACACGAGATCCACACTGTAATCGTTACCTCCCTTTTCATGTAATTTTTATATGAGCCTTCTTTTCCGTGTATATTATTGACAATTTTTTCACACGAAACATTTGAGGTTTGAAGGAATGTGAAAATATTCCACAAACAAGCATCTATCTTCCGTTTCACCATCCTGTAATCGAAATTCATTTATTTTTGTCAATCCGCTTTCAAATATAAATTGACGATTGATAATCGATTCACAATCGTCACGGAGAAAATTATTGAGCTGCAGCAGTTGGGTGGCTGGCACCCAAATTAAATTTTAGCTGTTACAGCAAATAAATCAGCTACGAATGACAATTTTTTTGCTATAACAGCTAAACTTTAGCTACGGGAGCTAATTTAATGGCTTTCCCTGTTCGTGCTAACCACTCAGTTGCCGCAACTCAATTGTTTTCTCCGTGTTTGAATAGATGAAATAATAAATATCAGATGATTTTCAAATTGAAAACAATTCAGATACATGTTGTAAGTTAAAAAATTGTTCATAAGACAGAATATATTTTGCAATATAATTTTGCGATAAGTTTGAGTCCATCGTGTAGCGCTAAGATGATAACAAACGGACGAATCTAAGTTGAAAACCGTGTGTTCAATATAATCTACTAACCTACAAGCACACACAGAGCGTTCCCCCCGATCGACTACCAAAGGGGACCGAGAATGAGAGGGCAACATTGGTGAACGGGATAAGATATATCCATGCAAATCTTCGAAGGAGGACTTAAAGACTTCGGATTCTTATTTCACCATAAATAATTTTAATGACGCGCCGCGGCAGTTCAGGTATATAAGGTATAGAGCCTCTATGCGCCCTCGTACCTGTAGCTGTAGGCAGCTTCGTATTGTTATTTATTATGTCCGTTCACATACATATGATTGCATACAAGCATACATGTGTACACGAATGTAAAATGAATGTATATTTGTATGCGTCAAAATGCGAAAACTTATACATCAGTTCAATGTGGTTACGAGTGTATAAGGCTTCGTTGATGATCTTTCAAATACATGTTATAATCCGGTGTTATCTACCTTACAAACATTTGAAAATCATACGTAACATTCATCTGACTGTACAGAGCTTCGAACGTTTCTTTCAGAGGCAATTATTTTTTATCTACTGGGAATTATTATACCGCATCGCGTGTGAAATATTGAAAATGAAAAAAGTAGCAAACGGTTCCTGAATAGTGCTTCAAGTTTTTCAAATTCAATGTAATTACATGGATTATCGATGACAAATATGTAATAAGAACTTCACGAGGTTGTATTTTGATGTAAATAAATGATTTTCATGTTATGCTTTATATGCAGAAATGAAGATCTTACGTGCGGTATCTCGTGTTCAGTTTAGCGATCATTACGATGATTAGTAGCATTTAGTTTGGAATTTATATCGATGACGGGAATGAATTTATCAATTGAAACCCTAATTTGGGAGAAGAGATGAACCGCAGGTAACGGGAACCCTTTACAATCTAGATAAAAGCAGTCGTTATTTTTGAATGGATCACCATTGTGTACTACGTCCGCGAACACTTGTCACAGATAATTTGGTCCTTGATCTTGACGAACCATCGGTGATTTCACTGAACAAAGGGTACACACGTAGAGTAACCAAAGGGCCGTTCTCATCTTCAACAAGTGCATGCTACTCGAGAACAGTAGGACGGTATTTGACGCACCCTAGTCGACACAACAGCGGGATACCAATTGCATTAGAATGAAGTATCTAACGATGTAAGAAGTATGTTATCTTTCAACGCTTTGATTCTATACCGTTTTTTATGTAAAAATCATCAAATTTTACATTTTCAATAAAAATGATTGTACTCTCTAAAATTTTTAAAGTGAGATCTCGCTCTTCAGTCAGCCAAAAGTGAGCTTGTCGAAATTTGGAGTAAAATTTTCACTTTTTCAGAGTGATATTCTGAGGTTTAAGGTTTAAGGTTCAATTCTTGAGGTGAGGTTAGAAACTCACAGCCACTTGAATTCTAGAGTCAATTTTTCACTCTAAAAGAGTGAGGGTTCACTCGAAACGAGTGAAAATCCCACTCAAAGCGGACTGGCTCACTCCTAGTGTTGGCGAACTTCGAGTCGATCTCAATAATTTCTCACGATCCGATCTTCAAGCAGAGCTGGAAAAATTTCAGTCGATCCGAGTTTCGAGATAAGCCAGAACTATGAAATCAACGAGTTAGATCGTTACTGAGAAAATTTCCTATCAGACGAAGGACCCTGGTTAAAGAAAACCATTGATTTTCGCCAAATCCCACTGAATCTCGCAAAATCTCATTGAATCTTGGACAGTGTTCTGATCAAATCTCATGAAATTTCATTTGTCGGAATCGATTTATGGAACAATATTGTGTTCCATCCCAACCAGAAATTTACAACAGGCGCAGTACTGCACCAGTACTAGCCAAGACTGGCAGGGTACTGGCATTTGTCTGGAATGATAACGCTTTTCAGTACTGGGGATTGAGTACTAATACCATTATTCGCAATCAGTGCAGGGATAGTACTGGGTTAGTACCTAGCAGGTATTAAGTTCTCAGTACTGGTTTATCAGTACAGGCATAGTACTGTATTTTTATGTATCCAGTATTGATCCCGTACGTGTTGACCAAGCGTTGGAGACCCAATACTGGCACTGTACTGCACCTGTTATCAATATCGGCATATTTCGGATTTTTCTGATTGGGATGTTTAATTAGTAGCAGAGTCGATATTAAAAAAATATGTTTATGAAGTGGATTTTTTGGATCGACAATCCTCTGAAGATAGATTTATTGATGTATTTATTTATTTATTCATTGGAAGATGCATTCATGGAGTTTTTATAACTAACATTCATGAATTTTGATTCGTCGAGTCATAAAAATTTTGAGAAAACGTTGTTTTATACTTAAACTCCAAGAGCTTCAGAAATACAGTACAGGCCAAAAGTTTGAATACACCCAAAGGAAAAACACTTTTTTCAGTTAATGTGTTTGTTTCAGGAAATCAACTTACTTTATTTACATAAGTTTATTGTGTTTTATATTGTTTAGACATGTTTTGATTATTATTTATCTAGTTTATATGAATTAAATCAATTTCGAACAGCGAAGATGTAAAAATGTTAATTGTCTTTAGGTTAATTCAAACTTATGGCCTGTACTGTATGCTCTATTCCAAGGAGCCCCTGGATGCAAGAATTTTTTATTCGCGTTTGTTTTGAACGAAGTAGGATCGTGAGATCTTCGATCTAGCTCGACGATCTTCGAGCCAATCCGAGCCTATTTGTCAAAAACAAGAGCCAAGCCGAGCTCATGCTCAAAACTCGGATTAGCTCGGATCGCGGCAACACTACTCACTTCTGAGACTCAGTGGAGTGAAAAATGTGATTTTTCACTCTTTCAGATTTAGAGAGAAGGTATTTTCCAGAACCAGTTTATAGGATTTCGTTAGAAAATCCCAGAGGTAATTTCTGATGGAGCTGAAACTGGTAGTCGTAGAGCTAGCAGTCGATTGACATAACTTTTTTACACAAAACAGTTATTAAGGATTTAAGCGTCTGAAACGTTTACTGGAATGCTACTAACCGATTTTTGATATTAACAAAGCTTCAGCAAGGTTTAATTCGCTGTCAGTTTCAGCTGCATAATTTCTGTTGGGGAACTCGAGTGCCTCAGTGAAAATACTCTCCCTAGCGAATCTTGGCGAACCGAAAAATGACAAAAAATTCCAGTCACAAATCTGTCATTATATGATAAAAAAGAAACAATGGAGTAACCATTTTCTGAGCAATTTCTCAGCTCACCGAAACATAATCGAAAGTAAACCACAAAAATTGGTCATTCTAGAATTCCTCTAGGACTAGGCATTTACGAGTTCGTAACGCCTGCATTAGCGAAAAACTAGAAACATGTGGGTGTCTTGTAAGCATTGGGCGAGTTGGAAAATATTATGACCAGAATATTCGGTAACCATCACACACGTTTTTATTACTTCATTTGATGACTAAAGAATAAACGATCACAGATTACCGATACTTGGAATTTAAAATCAATGAAATTTCTCAATACACATTCTTCATATGTACTACGTAAGATGTCAGAAAAATCATCATTCACTGTTAATATATTAGTGAACACGAGGTGTCTATCCATGTACAACGACCGCCGTGACAAATCTGCAACGATTAATAATCTTCAAGGAATACTTGGCTGGCTACCTGGGGGCTGAAGACACGTTAAAAGTGTCGATGGTGTTTATTACCAACCGAGAGTTATAGAGACACTGCCACTTTTACAAGATGTAACTATGAGAGGAACCAGGTGCGACCGGTTACTCGAACCGAGTTGAAATTTGACCGGCCGAAACCTTCCGTTAGAGATGACCCCCAGCTGAGAAATCATCTCCCTTCCTTTTCCTGATCGGCTTCTTATACTTATGCTCCGTTTTTTTAATCTTTTTATTTTACACCCCCTACAGCGATAACCTCTTCATCTTCGTATGTATAAGAAGTTTCTTGTTGGTTACGAACGTGCCGCATACATCTCTCACTCATGCCGATAATTAGAGAGTCGATAAACGTCGGTGTACCTACCTCTGTCTGCCATTGTAATAAAGTAAATCAATATATTAGACAATTCGATTAGTTTTTTGATACGATTACGCGGTCAAATTACCAATTATACTGTTATCATATAATAGAAGAATATTCCGTTCGATGGTTAATCATTGAAGAATATTGACAAATTTATCACAACCCTGGTAGAAATTTTAGATGGGAAAATATCAGGACCTGACGAGGCGTGCCTGATTTCCTATCAGGTATTCATCAGATTTCGTTACGGTTTTCCATATTTCGCTCAATTTTATGGAAATCTCATCCGAACCCTATTATACCCCTGCCATACAACCCTATTTGATACCTAGTAGGGGAAACAGATAAGTCCCTTTTAAGCCTTGTTAGGTTGGTTTCTAGTTAGTTTTGTAACGCACTTTCTAGCCTGTGCCCATCCAAATGTCTCACAAGATTGCTAGAATCATGTTTTTGTTTTTGTAAAATCACACCTATGAATAAGGTAACAATGTATTTTGACATGTAATCTCCAGTCAAGAACGTTGCTTTTGAATTTATTTTCATAAAATAATCCCCAGTGACAAATTGAAACTTTGGGGCTTCCTTTTATTCCTCCGACCGTGTTAATGGACTATCAATGTTACTGTACGATCAGTTGATGCATGAAAAGTCTACACGAACCAACTAAATATGTGGGCGCTAAGAAAATTGTGATATCCAGTTGTCCCCACGTGGGTCCCATCTAGTACGTGGATGGTAAATGGGACGCCCAGGCAAATTTCTATCAGGGAGAGCCTCATAAGATTTTCCTTATTCACGGTTCCCGGGTCGAACCTGATCAGGACCTTATTGGAAATAGGGAATGCCTGATCAAAGTCTGACTAGGGAATGTACCGATACTCAATCACATCACGTGGATCCATTCGATCATAGAACGGATCGCTCATCTCCCACAATTCACGCGGTCTTACAAAATCACAGAACCCTCATATCACAGGGCTGAAAGGATTTCAATATTCCCGTGACATTTCTCTCGATCTCGGAGGATAATCGAGGAATATTAACAGCGTATATTATTTATAATATATCGTTTTCATGTACACGCATTATCACGCGTCCTGAGTCTCATGATAAATGTCTTGTATGAAAAATCGATTTTATTGTCGGTGCGCGAGAGATGCGGCTATGCGAGCATTCCATCCATCTGTCTGTCTATCTGCCCGTTCGTTGTTCGTTTCTACTCATCGTCAGGGCTTACGATAGCACTATAGCTAACTATACGGACATTTATATATATATATACATACATATGTATGTACATAATATACATATGTGCCGGATAAACGAAGAAAGTATTTCGACACACATTCACACAAGAAGCAAGCACGGCGGTCAAATGGGTGATGGATACGCCTACTTTTGATATTTCGGTGATCAATAACGCGTTTCTCTCGATGCGGCACCATTCGCGCCGTTGTACGAACAGAATCATTATTCACCCGCTCGCTAGTCGCCGGTGAATAAATAATTTACCACGTCATACCAGCACCATCAACAACTCGTAAGAGAAAAAGAGAGACTGCCTGACTCTGACTTCTTCGTATCGACTTGCACTGGCGTGCGGGGTTCGCATACCGACACCTCAAGTTGTTTTTCTTATTTGTTGCCTCAAACGCGATTGCTCCATCCCTCCCGTGTAAATTTTCTATTCGCGTGTAATGAAGTTCGCGAATAGCGGAGATCATTCACAGAAAAATTTTGTAACTCTTTGTATTGTGAACTCTTTGATTGAGAAAGAGGGGAAAACGTATGATGCGTGCGCGTTGAAGGGTTTTTATTTTCATTTGCCAATCATTTGCCAAAGGTATGATTGAGTTCGGAGAGTGATTTTTCATTCGCATAGAAATCGCGTAGATATCCCTGTGGGGACATTTATCATTGAAAAGAACGTCTCAAATGTGATCGTCGATGATATAAATCGATACGAAGGAGCATTTGATTTTTATTGCTTTTCAAAGAGAATTATATAAACATCGGTTGATTATTGTTATATCCATAATGAGAGCTCCTGAATTAAGGTAATTTTGAATCGTAACAAGCCATCAAAAAATGAGCTTGAAAGAGGGTAGACATTCGTTGCCCATTAAGAAGGTCTTATTAATATTATAATTCCTTTTTAATAGGCGTAAATCTAAGATCACGACAAGGCCACCTTGAAGTCTATTTTATGGGCTGGCATGATTTTTATAGACTTCTTCGATGAATCGTTTTTTTGACAGGGTTTTTTATTTTTTCCTTCTCGAATTCGACGGTTCACTGGTGAATATGAATATAAAAATGCAGATTAGGATAACATTTTCTGAATGAAATTTGAATGATTTATATAAGAATATAATAAAGGAAATTTCATGGGAGAAAGAATTTAACAAAAATAATGAGTTAATAATATTTCAATTCTTTTTTAGTTGTATTAGAAATGATGAGATTTAATTGACAAGCATTTCTTAATATCAAGGAACGAAGATTTCAGCTCAAGGAAGACATTATTAATAAATTTGCCAAAAAATTCTTCGATAATTCAGGCATTAATGAAAAGATTTTGGTAATTACATAAAAAAAAGAATTTATCAAATATGTGGAAATTTTCACCCCCTGGCATTGGATAAATCATCAAAACATTTTCCACAGGATACTTCTTGACTTTTCCGAGCGGAATTTTCCATGTTAAAAGTATCAGATGAAACGGATTAAAATGAAGAGAAACAGATAGCAACAGTTGAACTTCGAATTCAGTCATTGTCCATTTCAATTCGTTTTTATCTACAATTTGGAGCAGAATTAACTTTTCAAGAATGGAATTTTGTATGTTGTTTAAGTTTGAATCGTTTATAAAAACGAAACAAAAATCTAAATCCACAAAATCTTATGAATTATCGTTATTTATTTTCTCGAATCAACTCCTTGGAACTGGAAACATCGTTCGAAGAATGTCCTGCCAGATTTTTTGTCTTTATCTGTTGAATATTGTGCCCACACAGACAAAAAGAGCTCTTTTAGATATCTAAAAGATGTCTTTGAAAACTGCAAGAGCTCTTGCAAGACCTTTCCAAAAGATCTCTTTTCGTGAGCGAAAAGATGTCTCATACAACACCAATAAATATCTTTTAGTGGTCTTCAAGAAATCTAGAAGACATCTTCAAGAAATATTTAAGAATTCTCAATGATTTCTTGAAGATGTCTTTAAGAGCTCTTGAAGAGATCTTAAATCCTTCTTGAAGAATTCTTAAATCCCTCCTGAAGACTTTCCGAAGAACTCTCAAATATCTCTCGAAGATTTCTTGAAAGTATTATTCAAATGTCTTGATTAAAATATTAAAATATCCATAACCATACGAATTCATTCATTATTTTGATTTATTAATTTGAATAAAGGCTTACCAAAACATATGAGGTGTTTGCATATAATTCGAATGCGAAAATACTTCAAGCATTTTTCATGCATGTATATAACCTACATTCAAAATATTTTAACATTCAATTTCATTCACTTGAATCTGAATTTCGATACATTCTATCTTGCACAAAAATGTGAAATTTGATGGAAATTTAATTCACGTACGTACATAAAAAATAAAGTACAATGGATAAAATAATAAATTGATATTCCTCTAATATATGATTCTGCATAATGATAGGTTAGTTTTTGCAAATAGGATCATTCGCTACAAAACAAAATATGTTATTGTAATGTAATTGGTTACACGTTTCTTTTCTGCGGCAATACTTTTATTATCCAGTATTGGATCTTGAATGTTTATGTATATATAATTGATTATATATAATTCATATTGCGCAATATCATCGGCGTCGTCGTTCCTCACTGCACACGTGAAACAAATGCGCGGGACACTGTGAATAACTATACGTGAATTACTGCAATGTCCTCTCTAATTCTCTTTGATCTAATTGGTCTATTGGGATTGTTCTAAAAGTGCTCTTGAAGATATCTTCAAGAAATGTTTGTGAGTGTTCTTGAATATATCTCAATTACAGTTGTCTTATAGAACTCGCGCAGCAAGAGATCTTTCATACATTTCTAAGATACATCTTTAAGATGTCTTTTAGAAATGTCTTGAAGATAGATGAATTCAGGACTCTTTTAGACGTCTTGAAGAACTGCTTGCTGTGTGGGTGGTCTTCGATAACTAATTCGTTCGAATAAACAATTCAAACTTTCAGAACATAATTCTATAGGGAATTTTTCACTCTCAAAGCCCCTGGTGGAAAGCGTTACATGGTTCCTGGTCAGTTTCTGGCTGGTAGCCAGAAATAGCTGCCAGTGGCCAGCTAAACTGGGCAAATTTCTACCAGTGAAATTTAATGGGAAAGACCATTGATTTTATTCTCCTTCAGATTTGAAGGATATATTTCATACTAATTCACTCAATCAGTGCAGTGAAATGGACATAAAAAGAATTATGTTGGAAAAATTACCATGGCTGCAATAAAAAATAGCGAAATATCTTATAGAAAGTAGATGCGCGCACTATCATAGTCTATTCACTTTCCTATCACATGACTGCATCTTATAATTATAATTCAATCAGAGATGAAAAATTGTAAGTAAATCAATGAATTTCCCAAATAGATAACCATTGCGAATGGATTTTGCTACTACAAACTCGTCGTAGTAAAAATCAAAACTAATAAAAAAAAGAAAAATCCATCATGCATTTGAATTTCAAATGCAATAGCAATTAAAATATGTTAAACAGCTACTTATAGTGTGATACACACATAAATGCGTTCACGTGTATACACGTAGGTAAATCTTTGGGACGTGGCACGCAGTATTTCATATTTAACGCGAAACCGTAACTCGCCGCAGTTGCCGCGCGCCCTGTGTTTTGTCGTTGTTGCTTCTTTTTTCGATTTATAATTTATAGCCTCCCGCCGCTCTTCTGGCCAGCTCCATCGTGCACTAATACTTTTTGCTATCCCATACGTGTATCGAGATTTTATTGGCTCTATGCGTGTAAGTTGAGAGAAAATAATCATAAAAGAAGAAAAGATCCACGTTTGTTCACAGATTATAGTGTGCGACGAAGAGTGCTGAAAGATGTAGATTCCTCGTGTCGTAAGAGGGAACGGAATATATATTGCAGTGTTCCACTGAAAATCGACAAATCTTCGATTCAAAGACGTAGGACGAAAAATGGTACGAGTGACAACCAGAAAGACCTTAATCCCCTATCATAATAACCAAAAAAAATATCGAATAAGGTGTTGGAGAGATATTAGAGTTCTCTACGATGTTCTGGAATAATACTAGTTTCTGAGAATTTGATAAAAGTACAAAGATGGAATTTTTGGTCGAATTTAATGCAATAATTGTCCAGATTTGAGATTCTATCAGAATTTCTATTTTTTTTTTTTTTCTAATTTATGAATTCTAGAGCAGAATAGAATGAATGTCTTCGAATTCTCCAAATGACGATGGCAGTGAAGTTTTCGCATATTTTGAAAGATTCAAGATATCTAAAACAGTACTTTATATCTCTGCGAAAAATTGAAAGTTTTATGTTCAAGAGACAATTGTTCGTATACCTTTATGAGAATGTCATTGAAAGTTCTCAAAATACAAACTACGACATAATGGAAGAATTGTATCCGAAGTCAGTGGAGAATAAATGATAGAAAACTAGCGTGGGAGTTATTTTGTAATCAATAGGAAAGGATGCATGACTCGAAAGAATTCATGTGAAAGAACGAATGAGAAAGGGAAGGTTTTTCTTCAAGAATATAGAAGGGACATTGGGATGTACCTATGACGCGATGAACGCATGAGGATCGCACAAAAGATTAGTGACTATGCTGTTGTCTGTTGGATATGGTTTGTTTGTGAACGCTTCTAGGCTTATTTTTGGAGGATCAGGCTTTCTCCAGTTCCGTTGAGAGCGAGGAGACAGTTAAGTAGCCAACAAGATCGATTAGCAGTAATGTGATCACATCAAAACTTTTCAAGTGTCATTTTGGATATTTTTATACGTTATAACACCTCGTAATATTCTTTTGTATTCCTTGAAATATCCTAACACCTGTAAGTTCCAACTTTTTTTATTGCAACAGGGAAGAGAGAATAAAATTACATGTAATCGCACGTCATTTTCTCATTGGAACATAAGATTTAATATTATAAGCCGATTCACGACGTTTGCTGCTAATTAACTTTTATTACACAACGTTCTCCAACTGTTGCCACTTTATATCACAACGTGGCTATTTTTCAAAATTCTTGGAACTAAATAGAACATCAAATCATGGATTTTCTAGGTAAATGTGATCAAAGGAGGAGGGCGTTCGTGACGCTGAACACTGCAATTATCATTAGCAGTCATCAGGCAATAAAGTAAAGTCCGTTCGTAGGGTTGAGTGATAATAACGTTTGCGGATCAAAAGTTTAACGTGCGTCTAAACATTCCCATACATACAAATTCATATAAACGTGTACGCGTATCGTGAGAGGGCAGTTACATATAGATGTATATAAATTTACTCTACCGAACATTTCTGGCTCGTTATTAGTAGTGCGTATTTCACCTGAAACTTTTACGAGCAAAAAGCTACTGACCGTCGCCATTTTTATCGGCCTCGAGTCGTTTGCATAGTTGATTACAAAATGCTTCTGAAGTATATAAAAGGCAATTCAAACAGTGTTTAAGATGGTAAAAAATTCTATAGTTTCACTTTTATCGAAGATATAAATTATTATAATATATTTTGTGAAATTACAAATGAATTCTCTTGAATAATTTCTATTTTATGAAATGTTTCTCGCACCATTTCTGTTCAATTCATAGAATAATAAAAATGCAGAATCTTATCTTATGATTAAAGCGGTTGAAGTTCGAAAAACATTGCAATCAAAAACTCATGAAAGGAAATCGTGGTAAGATAAGCAAAGGAATAATAATAAAGAAAGAGAAGAAGAAGGTGACGATGTTTGGAGAGGAAGAAATTTGTAAACTCCTGGGGGCTCTCGTAGGGGCTGAAATGACGGAGTAGTCACAAACGGCAATCACGATGCTAAGTGCTAACCCAATCAAGCAACCACCCTCGTACTTTCTTCTCTTCCTTCTTCTTTCTTTTGATCCACTTCCTTGGGTCGTCCTTTGGAACAGGATGAACAATTCTCCTTCTGCGAATTATGGTTTTTTTCCTTCCAGAAATATCATAATATTCAGGTTTTTTTTTTAGTTCAAATTGAGAATCAAAGAATATAAATCCGGGAATGCGTTATCGTATCATATAATTAATTGTTTCATTAGAGAAAAATGGTTTTCCACTTGCAGTGTCGTGAAAAAAAATCTCTTTTAACAAAACTCATTTATATGAACAGGTGAATGAAATCATGTATTTTTTATGTTTTTCCTTTTACACATGAATTTTTCTCTCGAGTCATGCCCTCATAGTTCATATATCAAACGCTTAGGTGAGGCGGCGACACATAAATACCTGTACGCGGTGTATAAAAGCTCTCACTTCAAGAAGGATGTATTCTGTGGCCCTGCAGTCTTCAGTAGATAAAATATATTGACCCCTTTCCATTTTACCTTCACCATTTCTCCTACCCATCTCGTTGCCGGCCTTTATTCACCACTTTTCTGCGTACTGTCGTGATTTTTTAAATTGTACCGTATAAAATTCTGAAATTATTTAAAAATTCTCAATTATAAATAGCGTAATATTGTGATTTACACGAAAAAGAACTATGAATGTTGTAATTGAATTTACCAATGTAATCAAAATAATAAGTTTATATATAAAAAAAACCCCTTTCCTCTCATTTTCAAAATCTTCAACCTCATTAATATTCCTGAACGTATCCTTCCCTCTGTTTATCCAGACTCAGATATCAACTGCACTTACGTACTCAGAAGCAAGTTTATCATGTATTTCGGCTTAGCACGTACATCTGTATCCGTGTATCAACTCCCTTACCTTCTGGCTCTTGCTGCCGAATTCAAAGGTATGGCAGCGAAATGAACTTAACTATAAGAGACAGAATCACACAGGGTATACAGTTTGCGTTAACAGCGTTTGATCCCAGTTTGTCCCTTGGGACGCTAACAATGCCTTATGTCGATTCTATTGCCAACGGCTGCATACTTACGCACTTCATGTACTTGTACATATCGATGTGGCACACTAATAAAGAAATTCTATACTTACACGATGAAGATGCGTTCACAAACACATGTTGTTTCTCACTCGTATAGTTTCCAAGATAATTCGATCAAGGATCGTACACGAGTTCTGTGTATATCATTCCGTTGTCGTCTGTTACAGGAATTACTTCGACAACAATGGTTCCACGATCGTTCCTGTAATGATGCGTTTGATCATTACAATTCCTTCCAGACGCGACACAAACAGCTGGATATTGAAGAATTCTTTGCAAAAGGGGACCATTCGTGTAAATCTGATTTCTTTCGTGTCGTGTGTAATCCCAAAAGACCTGATTGATGAAAAAAACGCCTTTCGCGTTATAAAATTCAATAATCTATCATCTCAGAAATTGAATTACAAATTTTCAATCATTGTTAAGATTGTTCGTTCCAATACGCTTCTGTGAAAAATGTGAGATTATTTATAGAAATATTGTTGTATAAGATGGGCTGATTAGGTATCAAATAGAGTCAGAGTAGGGAATAATTATACTATATTAACCGGATACAATTTCAATAGATTCATCTTTGAACACCGATAGCCATGAATGGCTATTTTCGATATTGCGATTGTGAAATGATGCTGACGATAAAAAGGTAGCAACGAAGTAACCGGACAGTGTCATCGTCGTATCGATGAAAGGATCATGACTATCGCCTGCAGCGGCAATTAAAAATGATTTTCATAAGTACTCGACAAACGCATACACATGTACATCCGTTTGACACTTGGATCAGTGAGTGTTCAGAAATAATTTAGTACGGTACCTGAATGCATATAATGTACAGAAATAATGAAACCGGTGTGTTGCCGCATCTTTGAACGAGTCCAATGATTTACATATTCGTATATACTCTGTGTATTCTTTCAAAAACGTTTGCAGCTAGACAATTTCATATATATAATATTTTGTATAAGCGATTTGCGAACAAATCGAACCATCGCTTTGTTTCCTGTTGAGAGCTGCAAGTTGATTACTATTTGCGTGCACACGATGTTAAAGGTAGGGATGTTTTTGAAAAATATCAATCAATATAACGTAATCGAAACAATCAATAATACTCATAAAACTGTTTGAATAAGTGATCAATGTTTTTACCAATGTTTTATAGTTTTGAGACACCCTGTATGAAAATTTTCAGTCCATAACTTGGGCATATAGTTACTTTTATAAAGAATTATTATAAATACGCTGAGAGTGGTTTAATTTGCGGTAGCCCTTTAATTTATAACAACTTATTAAATAAAGGCCGCTGGCCATTTACTCTCACCGTTGTAAGTCCTTGGGGCGTCGATACGCAACGATAAATAAACAAGGTTCCCTCGTCTGCGCTCATTCACATACTAGTTCTTGTTTATCGATTCATTTATCGATATCTCGATCAGTAATCTTTCATTCTTTGTCTTATTTTTCACATTTTCCTCGCCAAAAGAATAGCAGCTTCACCCGTTCACGCGTTATTCCCTGGATGACAAGTGGGATGTTTAAAATAAGTCTGAAGCATTCATACGTTTGAGCGAACTGATGCTTTTCAATAAATTTATGTTTCCTGGACAGCTCAAAGACGCTTCGGTTGATAACAAACAGAGATAAGAGAAAATCCATGTACGTAATTTGAAATTCTTATTGTCCAAATAATTTTCTCATTGAATCTTGACTGGAATTTTATTAGTATCGATCTTTCAGTGAATTTTCAACAGTTTGAATAGAAGATCGCGTATCGCTTGGCACTATTTACGGCCATTTCGTATACTTTTGAATGGACTTGTGAAACGTGAGAACATATTATGCTTCATCGTTTCTACGCCGGCTCGATGAACAATTGCGCACTGCCTGCGGCTGTACGAAACCATTTGTTCCCCTTTTGATGCCCCACATGATCTTTTATTCCGGCGCGTGGCTGCATCCTTTAATAGGCGCATTCCGCTTCGCGGAGCAACGGAACGTGTGAGCATGAATTTATATTAAAAAAAAAGACCTAGGAGAGGATTTTTTCACTCGATTTCATCGACTTCCGAGAACAATGATGTGTACGATTTTCACCGACTTGTTAAATCAATCTACTCGTTTCATGATCGATTTGTTTCAACATTAGTTAAATTTAAAAAAAATTTTTTTCCCTCCGCTACACGGAAAGAATAATTTAGCTGCAGCACCTAAGTGGTTAGCACGGACATGGACAGCCATTGAATTAGCTCCCGCAGCTAAATATTAGCTACCACCGCAAATAAATTAGCTACAAATGCAAATTTTTTTGCTATAACAGCTAAAATTTAGCTGTAGGAGCTAATTTAATGGCTGTCCATGTCCGTGCTAACCACTTAAGGGCTGCAGCTGAATTATTCTTTCCGTGTATGATCATTTTAATAAAGTTTGCTGAAAAATTCAGAATTGCTCATGAAATTCTCTGTCAAAACTTGGCGGAATGTACGACACGGTACAAAATAACACAATATCTTGTATCTTCATCTTAGAATTATTATATCCAGCGTTCGTATATTATGCATTCACAAGGTGTATGTTGGTAAGTTCGATGGAAATTACGGAAGGATTAATTTCGATACGTTGTGGCGCCGTAAGGGCCTTACATGACGCACCCTTCGTTGCTTAATTGGATCGTGCCTACGTGGTTCCACGTATGTATGCAGTTTCTCGCTCCTCTCGCGCGTGATCGACGCACCTCGTTCCAAGGACCGTATTCATCGATACATCCCATGAACTTAAACCACGTGGAATGTATATTGGATATTTCAAGATCAAAGGTTTCACTATGATAACATTGCACTTTGCATCGAGATCATGATTACTCAATGAAGATTACATTGTCGAAAACTTTTTGAAATTTCATTTTCATTGCACGTAATTTTCAACAGTTTTTCAATTTTCTTTCATTATCTTCATTTCTTCATAGACAACATTGAATGATCATAATAAAATTGACTTACAATTTATCCGCGAGAAGAAATATAATTGAAATGTTTCCAATCCGTTGAAGATCTATTATCAAATAATCCTACATAATCTGTAGAGAATTTGTATATTTAGTTAATTTTCTTTTTTTATGAATAATTCCATATGATTTGTACACGGAGAAACATGTGTTCCCCATCACATAGGTAGCAAAGAGAGTCACTGTGTATATAGTTGTTGTGTAAAACATTTAACGAGACATTCACGTTCTTCCTGTTGAAAGTATCTGAGCGATTAATTCTCTTCATTCTGCTCCATGTGAATAAATTATATATAATTTTGGAAATTTTTCCCCATGGGTCCATTTTACGATAGTGAAAACTTCGGTTACATTAGAACCCAGGCAGAAATTTCCCCGATTGAATAGTGGCCTTGTCCGGGCCCAGACCTTCCTAACCAGGGCCTGAACGGGGCCAGGAATTAGGGGTGGACCCAAGACCAAGAATTGTCTTGATCTTGTCTTGTCTTGTCTTGAAAATCAAGACGAGATCAAGACAAGACTTTAGTGCTCAAGAGTCTTGTAGTCTCGAGAGAAAATCTTGGTCAAAATGCTAAGATTCAGTTTATATTAATAATACATTGATATTTGACCATTTAGTCACTTCAGTGGTTGGTTGATTCAAAAAATTTGACATGAATGATCTCAATAACTTTTAGTTTTTCAACGACTGTCATTTACAAAATGTCTGAAGATTCATTTAGATTCAGGAAGTGTGCCAAGCTTGATGGAAAACAAAAATTCTTTATACCCATAAAATTACTGAGAGTGGAAAGATAGAAGCATGAAGAAATGCACAAGTTTATGTTGAAAAATAAAATCGGAGTGGGGTCTACTTTCATGATCCAACTGCCATAAGACTGACGGAATTTTTACTAGCAGCGAAAACATGCAATACTGATGCTGACTGTCCATTCTTCTTTTGAACGAACAAGTCCACACGACATCTTAGATTTCAAACATGTATCAGACACATATCAATGTTGCATTCACATTATACATTGTAAATCCAACAAGGTCTTTTTTTCCGTGTATTGTATTTTATTTCAAATTTGATGTATTTCATACTTTGATTACTCAATGGTTTTGGAATACATAACTTATGAGATGTGTCTTAAATATGCAATGTACTGTTCATTAACAGCGCCGTATCTAGGGTAGGGCAGAAGGGGCCTGAGCCAAGGGCGAAAGCCTTGAGGGGGGGGGGGGGAGGCAAAATCGGAGGCCAAGGTCTTTTTTTAGATATTCAGATAATCTTTGAGGAATCTATTGTTATTGGGGTACTATGATATATAAAAGATCGCAAAAACCAGGGTTTCGCCCCGGGCGCGAAAATTCCAAGCTACGGCTCTGTTCATTAGCCTATCACTCTCGTCGCAAATACATGTAAAATATATGTTGTTGAAGTTTGAATCGTGTATTGAAACGAATTAATAATCGAATAACAAAATACTTGAATGTTGAAGTTCCAAAATTTTGCAGTACATTTTTTAAACGACGTTTCCAGTTGCGAGGAATTAATATGAGAAAATGAATAACGATGATCCATCAGATTTTGTGAGTATGTGAACTTTCGTTTCGTTTCGATAAACGATTCAAACTTCAAGAATATTAAAATATCATATCATCATTTTTATAAATTATAACCTAACCCTGGTGAAAATAAAATGTTACACTGTAGTTACAGTGCAATGCGAGGTTCATCCGAATGTACACGAAGTGGTGTTTCGCGCCGTGGAATGCATCGCAAATGTATTTTGTTACACTTCGTTTTTACCAGGGAATTTATGAAATTTCATTCTTCAATATCAATTGAATATAACTGCGATTATTTATGCTTGTGCGGTTATGCAGTGAATTTCGAGTAAACATTGTGTGTACTTCTACGAAAATGATCCCTTATTCCTCCTCATCCTAAAAAATTCTTCATTTTTTATTTGATGAAATTTAGCACACGATGAGATATTACCAATGTGTGTATTTTTTATATTTTCAAGTATTCAAAAACAAATAGACTCGAACATCAACAAAAACATTTAACCAAACTGAAATTAGTGAAATATTGAAACGTGCTGAAACTATGAATACCTTATAACTATCAAAAAGTAATTATTTCACATCAAGTATGTGTAGATCAGAAGTAAGAGGTAGGAATAGTAACATAGAGATTCAAGGATCGATTCCGATTGAGGAGTGTGGTCGTTTATTTCTTTTCTCAGTGTATATTTTACACATGCTTTATATAAGTTTTCCACCATAGCATAGGTTTGACTTTTTTTTTCAATACTCATTTTTATGTGTGAGAGTGTAGCAGTTCATGAAAAATCCTGTACAATATTTCACCTATAACAGGGTTATGCATTAGCATATATGCTAAAATAGGAGATTATTTTATTCTATAAAATAATCTTAAATTAATATGATCTTGATGTGCGAATATGATTGTTTTTCATTCAACAAGCACTCAGAAATAGTAGAATAATGCTCGAATATATTAAAATGATCAAAGCGTGTATATCAAGTAAATTTTCTTATTATTATCGCCGTCGAGATCAAGACAAGACCAAGACAAGACCAAGACTGGGGTTAGCAAGATCGAGACAAGATCGAGACGAGACTCGAAATTTGCATATTTTCGAGACCAAGACAAGAAGTTGTATGATCTCGTATTGTCTTGTCTTGTGTCCACCCCTACCAGGAATGGGCTGATTCGCATTTATATCTGAGAAGCGGTGCTAATCGCACTAACCAATACTCGCACTTTACAAAAAATATAACCAAATTTATCAGGAAGCAATTCACCCGATCACAGGGGATAAAAATCTCCAAATATTTGATAAACTGATCGTATTACACCGAAAAATCGGTATATTTAGGGGAAAAGTATACAAAAAGATCCCTCAAGGTAAAACGAGTCCAACTCAGCTAGAAATGATTTGTGCCATTCTCTAGATTTGATTCAGGCCTAATGAAATCTGAAAAGATCTCATTAGGCTTTGATAAAAGCGCTACGGAATGACATGAAGTATCTCACCTTAAGGGATGATTTTGTACACTTTACCTCAACCAATTTTCTACCATGGTTGTCAAAATCTTAATAAAGTTACCGAGTTAACTGCTCTCTGAATTACCGAAAATTTTCTAGATAAATTTTTGGATTTTTCTTCACAAGTTTACCTAGATATTTTGCAGTTATTTCGGGGTTCTTGAAAATTCTATCAACTGTCAGGAAAAATGTCTACTTGAATAGCGAAGTGCTTTATTATCTTAGCAAACCCTCTTACAAAAACGTAAATTCTAAATCCCTAAGCAGAACATTCATAAAAGATTTAAAGAACATGTTGTATTACATGGAATATCAAACATCGTAAAACAAACGGAATTTGGTTGATTCGGAAAGATTTTATCCTCAATAGACATTGCCTAATCTATGTCATTGATTGTATAGCCGATTAAATAGACATGTATCATTCATGTCCGTACGCAATGCACCTTGACGCAACACCCAAGTTAAGCCCCTCTAGGTTGTGCACACATCTAACCCTACGCACGTGTCACTGCGTTAAGGAAAAGAAAAGAAGAGATACGTAGGGTGAGAGAACATAGGGGCGTGAACTCACGTCCTCGCACGCCCACGCACACGAAGGCTAAACATAACTGTTGCAGGGTCATTCGACGCGACGAGAAGAGGTAACACACACGACTCTCCTATTCTTCCCTAATACACCAACAGACCCTTATACACTGTCGATATGGTGATGTGTAACACCCCTCACCAACGTGCTCTGACTCTCCCGCCCCTTACTCTATACTCTCCCCTTTTCTTTATCTTGCTGTTATGTTGGGGTTGCACAATTGCGTCCTGATTGATAATTTATACAGTGCGTGCAGGTTATTTGATTATCCATCCCTAGCTGGGCTTTCTAAATTTCCTTTCCTTCACCGATCTAGCTGTCGTCAGAATCTCTCGGAAAAGATGGGGGCAGTTACTTCAAAGTACCATCCCTTCTCCTTGAGTCCCCAAATTCTTACGATTTGTTTTGATCTTTTTCTCTTTTGGAATCAATCGTTACCCACATGAAAATTTACTGATTCCGCCAATGTTGACCACGGGCAATGGTTTGAGCCAGCCTCGACAGCCAAAGATGAGAAGTGTTAGAACAAAGTTGGCGCAAGTTTGTGTCAGCATTGGTTCAGGGTTGAACCGAAATTGGGTTGATAGGAAAAATTTTGTATCGGAAAATCATGGCAGAACCATTAAATCAACATTGGCGACCTTTTACCACCGTTGTCCCAGGCGTCAAAATTGAGGCTCGTTATTCGAAGGCCTGGATTTAATAACCCGCTGAGTGCTCGAACGTGTTTCGGATCTGATCTATAGGATACCAGAAGAACGAGAAAAATAAGTTCGTCAAAATGAGAAATAAAAAATATGGCCCATCAGAGCTCATCAAAATATACGTTTTTATCATAAAAACTTATTGTCCATCATCAACGGTTAGTGAGATAAAAATTAAAAAGTGAAAATTCTCATTCCCTCAAAATCAATATAATTCGAAGCATATTGTGCGATTACTCAGCGAGAAGTCATTGGAATGACTTGAAATTTGGTATGCAGCTTTATGATTGATCCCCGAAGACAACTAGTGAGTTCAATTTGTTAAAATATTCCATCATTCAATGGATAATAAACAAAAACTGTTAAGCACACGGGTTATCAAGTTTTCATAGAAAAGTGTCGAGGGAATTCTCGATTTGGGAAAACTCAAAGCGACAAAGTTGTTCGTCAAAGTTGGATGAAGTTTTCCTGAAATTTTCGGATCAATCGAGTGAAAAATGTGGAAGATATTTAACATTTTCCACTCGATTGATCCGAAAATTTCAGGAAAACTTCTTCGAAGCTTGACGAACAACTTTGTTGCTTTGAGTTTTCCCAAATCGAAAATCTCCTCAATACTTGTTTCCGTGAAAACTTGATAAAACCCCGTATGGAAATTTCTCCCGGGCTCAGACCTGGGCCAGGTTTATAATCCCTACCTGAAAAGTGGCCCCAACTTGGAATGTCACGCTTCTCAATCTATAGGCCTCGTAATGGTATCGAATATCCGTGCAAAACAATGGCAGCCAACTCGGAGCCTATATCCCTAACAGCACTGGCAGGTTTTTAAAACGTTGCAAGAACGTTGGGACGTGTTTAAAACATTCTCAAAACGTTTTCAAAACGTCCAGGGACCTTGGTGCTATTAGGGATGGGCTGTGGGTGGACATGTCTGGATTGAGATATTCCAGTAATATACGGGCAACCCCAATTAGGGCCCACATGGGCCGTGGATAGGCAACCTTGTATTAGATGCTCGAGATATACCTTTACGGGGCCAGGGCCTACCTTAGGATTCCCAAGATTGATTCCCACACGGGATTTATTGAATAATGAAATATTTTGAGAAATTGAACTTAGTAGTTGTTATTGGGGTTCATTGATGAAGCTGTATACCAAAGTTTAAGTCGTTCCAATCAATTCTCGCTGAGTGATCGCAAAATATACTATTGAAGTATATTGATCCTCAACAGTAAAAGTTGCAGTACACCTTCACTGAATGTCCTTCAGTGCTTCAGTGTTTCAGTTTTGCTGCACCAGTTTGTGTTTTGTTGTTGGGGGATTATTTGATCTCACTTTCCATAGCTCCATGTATCCAAACATCTTCGTAGCATCATGACAACAACTTTTAAGTTTGCTGGATGTTGCTGCGCATTTGGCGACGTAACCACCCAGCAACTTCTCAAAAACAGTTACTCCGTGTTGTTAGGAAATTGTTGCGAATTTTTCCAGCACTTTGCTGTCTGATGATTTTGAGGAAATGAAAACTTCCACTTTTTAATTTTCATCTCAACAACTATTGATGATAGACAATAAATTTTCATGTTGAAAATGTATATTTTGATGAGTTCTAACGGGCCTTATGTTTTATTTTTCATTTTGACGAACTTTTTCTTCCTCGTTCTACTGGTGTCCTGGATTAGATCCGAAACATGTTCGAGCGCTCGACGAGTTATTAAATCCAGGCCTTCGATTGCTGAAGTGATGTTATTCATTTCAATCGTTAGTCAGGCTTTCTCCCAAGACTCCGCCGACGTTCGTCAAGGCTGGGTCAGCCCTCCGCCACTGCTTATTCCGCCACATTTAAATGCTTATTACTCATTTCATCGGTTCAATGTCTAAATAAACGCCCCCTGGGTAGTCAGTTCCTTATCAACACCCACTAAATGGTGACTGATATAATAGAAAGTTAGGCTTCAGTGGCAAATATTTCGCTTCAACAAGAATACATTCAGTTACATTTTTCATTGTAGAACGATTTGTTTTCATAATTCACTTGAGACAATTATGCTTTGATTTCAGATCATCTTTACGAAGGTAAGATCTTCATTGGTACAAAGTTCCAACGGCCTGTCATCCTGCGTTTCCGGGAAAGAAATTCCAAATATGTGAGTAATTTTAATTCGTAATTAAGATGCCCTATTCAATTTGTGAATATTAGAGAGTTTATTAAACGTGAATAATTTTGGAATTGTTTATTTAAATAGTTGCTGCAACTATTTCTTTTTTCCATATGGGTTATAAAAACGAGTGCAATCAACTCACGATATACAATAGTAATACTCAATACTTTGAGCAATACTCAATACTCTAAGCGCAATATACTCAATGAAATTTGGCGAGAATCAATGGGTTTGTTTAACCTGGGCACTGCAACTATACACTGAGAACCCAATGTTTTAGATTGAAAGAAAATTTTCTTTGCCCTCATTCTAATGAATATTTTTCTCAATGGAAAGATTTTTCATCAGATTGAAACAAAAAATTTTCAAATTGAGACAGAAATATATTCCTTCTTGAATTCGAAAAATATAATTTCAATTCCAATGGACAATTTTCTCATTGGAATGAGCTATTTTTTCCATTGAAAACAAGATTTATCAGAATGAGGGTGAAAAAATTTTCTTTAAATCTAAGAAATCGGGGTCTCAGTGTAAAGAGCTGCTCTCCAAATTGGAAACAGTAAAATTCCACTGACGCAGTGAAAAGTCGACCACTATACGAATTAGTGCATATATATACACTGCATAATCAGTGAATATGAATTGATCTTTGTAGTGAAACGTCACTAATTTGATTAGTGAGGAAAACTTCAAACTTCATAACCAGTGGCGGTCAACTGATTATGCACGGAAAAAACTGTTGAATAGAATTCACCAACGAGGGTGATGAAATACGGCACTATTAGAATTTCTATTAATATTTACTAGAAGTGTAGTCAAATCTACTACTGCGGTAGTAATTTTAACTGCGACCATCGTAGATTTTACTAGAACTTTTATAAATATTACGAGAAATTCTAATAGTGCCGTATTTTACTGAACGCGTTAGTAAATCTTATGAAACATTTTTTTCCGTGTGTAGTGAAATCTCCCTAATTCCATTCAGTGGCCAACTATCAATTGCAAAAAATAATGAGATTTCACTGTTTTAAATTTAGGGGGTGTGCTCAAATTCAGCTCCGACTTTTTCCCTCAGTGTAGTTGAAACGCTTTGTTGGAATTGACTCATCTTATTCTTCTCAGTATGCAGAAGAGCTTTTTTACTTGGAACAGGGAAGGCATCGACGCGAATCGTAGAGACGGCAAAACAAGAACTGTATTCTTTATTTCTCTATGCTCCAATAACTCTATTCCTAAATATCTCTATTCTTACAAATCTCTATTATTTTATATATAAAACAAAAAAACATCTATATCTAATCGATATTGAAAAGAATAGAGATTGGCGAGAATAGTGATTTGTAAGAATAGAAATATTTAGGAATAGAGTTATTGGAGCATAGAGAAATAAAGAATAGAGTTCTTGTTCTCTGAGCTTCTATCTATTAAGGGCACTCCCTGGTAGATATCATATTAGGCATCTTGATTTAAAAAAAACCCATCCATTCCCATGAAAACTTGCAGATTTCCGATTAAAATTCAATGGATTTCAATCGGAAATCTGCACGTTTTAGTGGAAATGAATGGGTTTTTCAACCAGGGCAGTTCACTAGCCCATATCAGGATCAGGGATACACCTAGTCTGCCTCGATAGCGCCAGGTGAGGGCGAAAGAGAGCCTAGAATGATTTCTACTAGGGACTCAAGGATCAAAAAGAGTGGATAAAATTTTGCGCTAACTTTTTCCATAAATTACACGGAGAGAAAAATACAGTTGAAATTATTGTGGTAGCTCACTATCCTTGGACCAGATTGGGATTGACAAGAAAAATTATGGTATTTTTATCTAATTCTAGAAAATTCCACAGTAATTTGTAATGATGTCCAGTGCAATATTTACTGAATAAGAGATTTTCCTGAAAATCCACGAATTTCTGAAGTTCATCACAGTAGTTTTTACTGTGTCAATTGGAAAACGTATACGTATAATCCTTATGGGGAACTATGTTACTGTGTGGAGATATAAATTTTCATCAAAATCAAAACTCGGTCTGGCGTTGAAATGGAGCACAGTAAAAAATATTGTGTTTTATATGAAAAAGTAATGGATTATTCTCTCCGTGTATACGTTAAACGGAAATTTTTAATAATCAATAATTATAAAACCCACGACTAGGATTAGACTCTGAATATAAGTTTCAGTCTTTGACTGATTTGTTAGCGAATATGAGAGGATTTCAAAAGCAATAACCTCCAACTGGCAACAATTTTTTGTAATTTCATTTTCTAGAAGTTGCAAACCTTGAAGAAACCCAAATTTCTATTTAGAGTTCAATCTCAGGTATGGACTCAATTATTATCGATGCTGAATTCAAATTTATCAAGCGATTCATGAAAAACGTTGGGGCAAAATTTTACACGCTTCTCCTGATGTTTGAATGCCCTTAAGGATTATATTTACGAACTATGAATGTCGTTATCCATTTGAAAACTCATGATACGAGTTTTTAGAAATACCAACAAATTGATACACTGAAAAAAAAATTTATTCCAGTCAAATAAATATTTATTTGTCCTGTACCAAGGAAACATTTATTAGAATTAAAAAAATATTCTTTGGAACCAAAATAATTTATTGGAATTAAATAGATGGTTTTAATCGTTTATTTGATTCCAATAAATTATTTTGGTTCCAAAGAATATTTTTTTAATTCTAATAAATGTTTCCTTGGTACAGGACAAATAAATATTTATTTGACTGGAATAAATTTTTTTTTCAGTGTACACGTAAATGAAATATCTTGAAAAAAACGATTAATCCATCTCACACTTGACCGATTCTTGTCATATCTCGGTCCATTATCGATCTTCACAACATCCATGTGTTTTTGTTTTCTCTCTGTGCAAAGTAGAACGATGAATAGTTCAGAATATGTAACACTTTTTATCCGATCATCAAAAAGAAAGGAAAAAAATTGCTAGTGTAGATCCTGTGGAAACTGGATGTGTATTACACGCTATGGGGAACAGCAAAAGCAACAGCAGGGGTGGAGTTGTGAGGACATAAAGGCAGGGGTTGACATGCGGGCTAAATCTATATGGTGTGACAGCGATAAAACGGTACACGAGGGTTACGGTGAAGATATAATTGGTATCATTCGGAGTCTTCTTTTGAGGTGACCCATCAGACCGCGCCCCGTTATATACGCACTTTATATTTAGTTGTATGTCTTGTATGTACATATGCAATTACATCCTGTGTTGTGATATAATATAGATTTTATACTGACAAGACATGTTGGAACTTTGAAAGACTTACAATGATGCGATTGAAAAATCACAATCCCTGTCATTCCGAATCTTAATTTTATCAAATTTTCTGTACCTCCGATATCTTCAACCCCAGCCAACAAAATCAAGGCAGCGCTTTCAGCAGCGATGCTACTATTCATTTATACGTTCAACAGTTCCTTGTGTATGTAGTACATACATGCCTCAATTTACCCGAGCAGAAAAATTGTATGGCCAGCCTCATGTTCATTATGGGTCCGATCGGGCAGTGATAGGACTCACCTTATTTTTCAACACCTGATCTGGTCCTGGTAAGGCTATTATTTGGCACATCTGATTAGGCTTATCCAGATCTGGCCCTGCTAGCCCGAGTAAAAATGGAAAGTACAGGATTGATCACTCCGTGATCAAAAGTATGGGATTTGACCTAAAGCTATACATTGCAAGTATGGGAATAGGCCACGAGCCATACTTTTGATCACGGAGTGATCAATCCTGTACTTTCCATTTTTACTGGGGAGGCAAGCCTTATCATAGTTCATCACCTCGGGCTCTGATACAACGGTGCGTTACATTCCATATCAGGGCCTGATTTGAGATAAGGCTCTGGTCCTGATCGAACACCCAATATGAATTTCTATTCGGGTATGTGTGAAGATGGAAGCGACTTGGTAGTATTTTACTAGGATCATTACTTGGTAGCGCTCCCTGATAATGCTAATAGGGCTGATGCAGTGCTACGTTATAAATCAAAATATATATGTGCTATGCTAGCATGTAGTCTCAAGCAGAAATGAGCATTTTTGTACTCGGCGGAATACTTTTACTGGAAGTACTTTTTTCAACTCCATATTTTACTTTGAAGACATATTTTACACACAAAAAAAGTACTTTCAGGAGTACAAAAATGTTCATCTCTGATCTCAAGGCAACGGAAAAGCTACTATGTTGCTACCGCTAGCACTACTAGTAGCGAAAACGTCAATTTGGAAGCACCTCGCTGGCTGGGACCACTCAGATGTGAATTAATCAAGAGTGAATCTATAGAATCGATCCATTCGATGAGAATATTTGAGAGACTTGCTTAGAGGAGAATCAACAACGTTTTTGAATCTCTCGAGATATATGAATATACAAAAATTCATTACGATATGATTGAATTCTTTTAATATCGATGTTTTATCTTACATGAGAAGTTCAAATATTTTACAGCAAGAGACATTGGATTCTGTTCTGCACATTTACAGATATATACATTTCGAATTTTATAGAAATCGACGATTCCGCGAAGTCACGGGATTTTTGGTAAACTGTGAACCATCAGACCTTTTAAAAACTTTTTCAACAACGCTGATACCGATATCCAGAATATCACAAGGATGTGGTTGACTTTTCAAAGCTCTGCCATGATTTCCAAGGCCCTGTTCAGTCAATTCTTTTCTTCGCTTTTCACGTTCTTCTTTGGCCATTTTCAACACCTTCAACCCAACATTCTGTTTCTTACGGTCATGACGTTGCTCAGATTCCGAATTCAGTACCTCAAATATCGATCGTTTTTTCGTATTCTTCTTCTTTTTCTCCTCCTCTTTCTTCTCCTCCGCTACCGTAGTCGAGTCGTGTTTTGCCTCGGAATCGTTTTTACTCCAGTCGGAACTTGTCTCATTGAATTTCCCAAGTTCTTCGGTCTTCCCATCGGAATCGACAATGAATTCCTCCTGTTTACTCTTTTCTCGTTTTTGATCATCATCATCATCATCATCATCAGCAGCAGCATCATCCTCTGCCTCAAGCTCTGTGGTTATCGGCGTTGATTTTTGAGGATTCTCATTCGAAATCTTGTCATTCGTAGTATTATTCTTTTGATCAATTAAAGTGGCATAAAGTTTGTTCTTCCACTTACTTCCGATTCTTATGGGTAGCCGCGAAATCCCCGACTTGGGTCTTTTGTCTTTCGTATCCGAAGGTGCTGCTACTTCTACATTCTTTTCAGTATCGTTGTTCGACTGCTTGGGTAATTTTCCGGTATTTGGATTTCCCATTCCTTGAGATTTCAAGTCACTCGGTTTGGTGGTTTTGGATTTCGAGATCTCCGCTTTACGAATCGTTGGAGGATTTTCTTGCTGCTTTTGTTTCGATGTTTTGAAAATCGTACGATTCATTGTATTCTTCAAAGACGACTTTATCGAATCTTTCTTCTCGAAATTTTCCTCTTGCTTCTGTGCGGAAGTCTTACTCGGGAGATTTCTCGAAGGAGACTTTTTATCCATATTCTCTTTTTGTTTTTGTTCGATATCTTTTGCCGTTGGTTTCTTCTCCATGGGCGATGATTTCTTCTTGTCTTCGTTACGAAATAGATTTCGTGTCAGAGTTTTAGTTCTTTTGGAAACTGGAGTACTTTGAGCTGTTTGCATATTATCAGTCTTAGCGTCTTCCTTTTTGAGTGGAGAAGAATTATCAGGTGTTGGAAGATTCATAGGTTTCACAGTTTGTTGTACTTTTGTCTTGTTCAATACTTTTTTGAGATTTGAGCTAGCATGTGTGTCAGATTTTGTCTGCTTCGAATCGTTTGATTTATGAAGGATTTTGCTATTCGGAGAAGGTTCCTCGGAATTCGTGCTGGAAACTTTTGATGTATTCGATAGACTGTCCTTATCCACAGCTCGATCAACATATTTTTTCGAGCCCCGTTGAATCAAGACAGGGTTGCTATCTTTTTCCATGAACATCTTCCCATTCTCATCGTGATTCATCTTCAATTTAGCCCATTCCAGATCCTCGTTGAACAAATTAGAAAAATCGTGCGATCGTCTCCACTGACTCGTTGAAGACAGATGTGTTCTTCTCGGAGACCTTTTTTGCGTATTAGATCTCAAATGAAAATCTTTCAGCTGTTTTTTATCTTTCTGTTGCAATGGATTTGATTCGTGAAAAGAATACGTTTGGTTTTGTAATTTTGTTCGAGGCTGTTCATCGTCGTATACGAAAGAATTTAAAAACATTTGATCGTTGATGGAATCGGTGGATATGTCCTCGTCTTCTTGAAGAAAATCATCGAATTGTAAATTTGACGTGAAATAATTTTCAATTCTATCTCTTTGATGAAATTTAGGAGGTATCGGGGGTGAATAACGATCGTTGTGTCGCGAATAGTGTGTTTTCGAGTAATATTTGATGTCTTCGAAACTTTGGTTAGGCTTCGGGAATCTGTGCTGATTTTTTATATCCTTTCCCGTCGGTGGTTTCGATCTCGATTTTTTTCTGATGGATTTTTCATAAATTTTATTTGTGGAGAGTTCCGAAGGATCATTCTAGGAAGGTAATATATTCAAATATAATTCAATGCGTAATGAAGTGGAAGCTGTCGGCCGTTACTATAGCAACCGATATTGTTCTAATTTTTGATTAAACGTCGCTTAAGTTTAGTTGACAGTAGGAATCGATCAAGGGCCACGGAGCGTTAAGAAAGAGACAAAATTTTGCTACATAGTTTTAAATAACTAAGCAATAAATACTAATTTTAAATATATAGCAATAAAGTTCATTGCTAGGATTTGGTTCCAAATATAAATCCAAAGCTGATAACACATTCCTGAACATGAGGGAATAAGTTCACAAATTATTGACATTTGTAGGGTAATATGTTTATAATCGTTTGCATAATTTTAAACAAAGCATTTGCAGTTTCAATTTCATATTCAAAGCTCAATTTAATTAATTTACTTCGTTATTGTGGATTCAAAATTTGTATTTGTTGTTTAGTTAATCAGAAAGTACGTAGCAAAATTTTGTTCATTTCTTGAAGGACTCCATGGTCCTTAAGCAGCGTTGCTCTAAACTTTGTAGATACTCAAATCCGTGATAAAAGTTTTCTGTAAGAAGTTATGAACATTGGCCGATAACTCTACGGCCGACAGTTCACACTCCGTCAATGCGTAGACATTGTTACACGTTCTTTCATTGCAAATTTATACACAATGTTTTTGAAATACTGCGACAGTATTTTAAACACGCTCAATAACTGTTAAGAGCTCTAAAACTACTATATTTTCCGAAACATTTTTCTACAAGGGATATCCTCCGAGTTTTTTGAAAAATCCTAAATTCGTTGAAATTCTCCTATTCAATAAATTTATATTTTAAAAAGCCCTGGCTTTGCTACAGTAGTTGATCTTCGATACAATTAGATTTCTTGACTTAAGGGGAGGGGGGGGAGGGGGGGGGAGGGGGATGGGAAATTGTGGTGATTCGATTCTAAGATTGAATTATCATTTCAATTCATACTCACATAATAAACGTCAACAGGGTCAGTATTCAAACGATCGTATACATCTTCATGATCATTTCTCGCCCAATAATCTTCATCCTGTTTTTTACGGTGGGGAACGCTTTTCGAAGTTGTTATCGGTTGTTTTCCGTATGAACGTCTCTGTCTCGATTTCCAAAATTGTGCCTCATTATGCGGTTTATTCCAATGAGATGCAACTTGAGGAGATATAGCATCACAACCTATATCCGAAAGTTCAACAATTTTACCAAAACCCTCAGATGTATCAACGGAAGATATATCATAGGGGTTGTCCCACATCAACAGAAATGGATTAACGTCGAAAGGATTCATAATGTAAATAATCAACAACAATAACCAACAATTTCAATTGCTCCAGCTCGAGTCTTTGATGAATTCTTGTATTTTCATATTTGAAACAATCGTTGGATTACTTCGCGACACAAAATTTAGTACATTCATAATTTAGATTGTTGGATTTTACATTTTTATTGATTTAACGGAAATTTTGACATTTTTTTAGCATTTTTGCCGAGATCTGATGGACCGGATATACATGTTTGTGGGTAAAACATAAACAGACGGGAACTTATCAATTATTCTTCATTGTCATCCAATCAAACGCGAGATATACTTTATCTTCCCTGATTTGAAGTCACGTTCAAACGGTCTCTCAAACGATGAAGTATCTCATTCTTGAATCAGATTTTTGATACCGCTTTCATGAGGCTATTGGCAATCATCTGTAAGATTCTTTGGAGAGCCCATTCGATGAAATTTCAATGTTATGATACAAAGGGAATATGAATTTCCAGATTAAAACAATCAAATACTTCTAAAACATTTTATTGCATAAACATTCAGCATTGCCGAATACTTTGATGAAAAATACAAGCTAATTTATGACATTTTTTATTAAAAATTCATAAGTGATTTTCCTATCATGCGATATTCAAACGTCCCTGACCTATGTTTTTTGTGTAATGAATTAACTAAACACTTAACACTATCATTATGCGTTATTCGCAGACTTCTATATAATACACGAGACCACCAATTCGTATAGTTCATTACGATAAGTGTGAAACAATCCTTACACAAATATTTGCATGTGTTAGTGTTATTGAAGTTTGATTCATTTATTGAAACGAATTGGTAATCAAATAATGAGAAACATCAATTCTGCGATAGTACTGTTTATGAAAGAACATAACATTCTACTTTCAGCTATTCAGATTTCATTTAAATAAATAATTCAAACTTCAACGATGTATGTATTACTGGCAGTCGGATATCACTGATATCAATTTTCGAATACACACTGAAAGAAAGAATTTGTTACAGTTATCAAATATATTCTTAAATATGACGAATCAAATATTCGATAACGTTGATCAAACATCAATAATATTCATAAAATATTCAATAATTATGAACATATATGTATAATATATTTAATAATTGGCATATCATTGAATATTTGGATAATGCTATCAAATATTTGTTTGGTCATGTTTAAGAATATATTTGATAACTGTTACCAGCCTTGTTTAATGCGTGTAGAATAATTGTATAATGTAGCATTCATACTTGAGAATTCGCGGTCGGCTTCAAATCGTATTTCAATAGGGAGCAGTTAAGTCTATTATATACAAGTCTGTGATTACATTTGACCTAAATCGATGTGAGTATTTGCACTTAAATATCACATCCATAAGTTATCATATTATCGCTTTTAATGCACGCATGAAAAATATGTTTAATTTGCTCCAAAGTAGAAAAATTGAGTTTTGAAAATATATCCCTCTTTTATTCACCTTAATATACTGCAATCGTCAACGAAAGTCAGGAGAATGCTTATTTTCCGAGCTTTTCCATGAAATCTTATAATATCTTACTTCTTAAGGAATCATAAATAATCCAAGAGGGATTCCATTTGCTAAACATAATTTATGCGAATAATTGAAAAATTTTGTGTTCCTCTGCTCCTGTCGAAGAATATGAATCGAATGATCAATTCATCAAATGTTCTTGAATATTCAACGTTCAGTTCCTATAAATCTTATATTTCATTCAACACAAAAGCGATATCTTCCGCAGGATCATTTTGATGAAATGAACTCTATGTGCTCAGAGAAAAATTGTCAACAGTTGAACACAAAAGTGTTGGACTTGTTTCTTGAATTAAACCTAAAACGTTTTTACAAAATAATTGTCAAAAACTTTGATTAATTGTGTGGTATGCAGAAATTAAAATTTAACACTCGGGGTTCTGTACAACAATAGACATGGTGTGGAATACCTCGTTTAGATTTTCAAATGGAAACTGATTGAAATCATGAGAGTGGAGCTAGCAGCCGATTGATGTAACTTTTGATTCACATCAATTTTAATGTCGTTAATATCAAAGATTGATTCAGTGGCTTCCAACTATACAGTTTGGCTACTTGGACCTTGAATAAAGTAATTCTATCAAAAGTTGGATCAATCGGCTGCTAGCTTCAAATCAACAAAAATCAGATTCAAAGTCTATCCGTTTTTTACTTTCCGTAATCAACTTCGGTTTGCAATCGAAAGCAGGGTACCAATTCATCTTGGATTGTGGTAATTCATGTATATGATAACTATCTTCTTCTAGGTAATAATTCAGTCCTTGATTCTTTCAAACGAATTTTGCTTCCAATTCAAATAATGAATTATTTAAAGAATGTGTAATTATCAATTTTTGAACAATAATATAGGTAGCAATTGTATTGATTATATAAAAACTTCAATACTCGATGTTAAAGGGAAAAGCAAATTTGTACATACTCATTATTTACAATCTTCTTGTTTTTGCGGAAAGAATTTTTATGTGTGGATATTGAATAATCTAGGGTATTAAAATATAATTATAAAAAAATTACACTGATATGCTTTCGTGGTTTTATAAAGAGTTGACAAATGATCTTCGAATAAGAGAATAAATAAGTTTCTCATTTAAGAACAATGAACCGCTTATTGGAGATTGATTTTCACGTGATATTGTGCGTTATTTTCACTTGTAGCTGGATTAATTTTGAAGATTAACAGCTATCGTGAGACTATCGATATTATATAGACTATTCACCTACTATCGATTGTGTGTATGTGTGTACATTACTTTGTTCCGACAAAGAGGTTGAAACTAAATTCAATCGAGGTGAAAAATGGTGTTTCATCCAAAAACGTATCCTCGCTTCATCTGAATACAAATAACAAGAAAGTCCTGAGTTCTATTCATATTTTGAATCCATCGATAATATTATCAGCATTTTTGTCGACCACCGAAAGGCGAGAACGAAACGGCTAATCAAATATTTTACAAGGATTTTTTGTGTTATAATCATAATAGCACCATCTGTGATTTATTGGATTTTGAAAAAATACATCGCATCGAGTGGATACCAGCGTTCGACTGGGATCGTATCTTCTTTGCGTAAAAGTTGTTTCAATATTTTATCAAGCGTTTCACTATTTATATTTCTGTATTGCTTCATTGCATATTATTACCTTACCAAATATGTTAGTAAGTATACAAAATGTTATTACAATTTTTGAGCATTTTCTGTATATCACGCATATTTTGTCTTTAGCTATTGATATTTTCATCTTTAACGTACGTTTAAACATTGAACGAAAAAATTCCACCATTCGTGCTTGATAAGGTATTTCTGTTGTAAATTTTTCAATCTCTTCGGACAATTATTTTAGGAATAAAAAATATATACTACCGGTGTATATACAATTCTGTTCAGTTCAATTTGAAATTTTAATCTTCAAGGAATAACTTGGATAACAATGCAAATTTAGATGAGATTTCATCACATTTCGATATCATTCGACAGGTTATTATGATACGTAATTTTGATATATTAAGTAATTAAATATACTATAGTGTTATTTCAATATTATTTGTCTGTAGAAAAACAATTGTACAATGATGCAGTAAACAGTGATGTTACAACAAGTGTTCTAATGTCAATTCAATCATCAACACCTTTTGATTGACAAATACAAATATATCTCGGAGTACAATACGGTACGAGAAACTGAGGATCAATAAAAACATTCAAACTGCTTTTGTCCAAGATAGTCGATTCGTGAAATTCTAATAATAGAGAGTTTGTATACTAATTCAGAGCCAAACAATCATTTATGCGTACCGTGTTACATCAGAGATATCTGTATTCTATTTTAATATTGGATGTATTTATGATAAAATCCACGTAGCACCCTAGTATATAGTGAATACTCAACACCTACTTTACAAATTGAAGAATCGTTGAATTCAATTTCATCTTATAATGCTTTAGATGAATTTCAGAATAGATTTAACGGATATTTTGTCTCGTTTTACAAATTTTGATTTCGTACATCTTTTTAGAGGTCAAATCTTTGTTGAACAAATCTTATCATGATATTGATATGAGTTTGTTGAACAGAATTTATATCAAATAGATGCTGAAATTTGAGAATAAAACTAGTATAGAGCGTCACATACATTGATCACTGATCTCACTTCTATATGCGGTTTCTATTCTACAGTTTATAAATTAAATCAGAATTTCTTCTACAAATTCTTATATTTCAAATAATTAAATTTCCGATTTAAAAAAAGAAAAAAAAAAGAAAAATATCACATATGTAATGAATTACAAAAAAATGTCCATTATTTGTTACAACATCGACGAAGTAGGATACCTTTTATACGCATATCGTGGGACATTCGTAGCATAAATTAACGTTGACTAATTGTAGAAGGGGCGAGATTTCAAACTTGCCGATAACCACTGAAGTTCCTCCGATGAACACTTGAAGCACCGTATTATTAGTGCGATTGTTGGCAGCATCTACAGCTGCGTTGACGGTTTTGTTTGTAATTCTTTTGCAACCAGACAGATCGAGATACTCCAGATTAGGATTGAGATGAACCAAAAGACAAACACCCTCGTCTGATAATAAATCACACTTTTGGCATTTCAGCTTTCTCAAATTATGCATCCCCTCTAAACCTTCGTCTGTAATTTCTGTCATATCGTTCATTACCAAATGCTCGAGATGTGGTAACGTTGCGACAGCCGATAAACCTTTGTTCGTAATTGCTGGAATACCTAAGAATAACGATATGCGAGTAAATATTTATTTCACTGTAGTTCAATTCAACTCTATATGACCTTGAACTGCAAGAATTTTGCCAAACCTCATAATTAGGTTTGTTTAAAAATGAGTTTCTAATTAAAAGAGAAATAAAAAACCAAAACACTCACCAGAAATGTCGAGAAAAGTGAGTTTTGTGCATCTCGAGGCCAGAACAACGAGAAAATCATCGGTTACCACATTGTTCCTACTGATATTAAGTTTCTCAAGGTTCACAAGGTTTGCGATATGATGTAGAATATCAGGATACAAGTATTTAAACCACAATAAAAATTTCCCAGTGAGTTCTAAGGTTTTGAGATTCTGACAATGCGTGCCGATAGCTTTTATCAAATAATCGGTGAAACAAGAACATTCCTTGATGGATAAACTTTTCAAATTTTTCAATTTGGATAATGCCTGCAACAGAAACAATTCAATAAATATCGATTCAAAGGCAGAGAAAGATGAATACACGAGATTCGAGGCTTACTTGGGAAAAAAGAGTCGTTGGAACGTCGAAACAATTCTTCAAAACGATTTCTTCGATCGAATCGACAGGCAAGTGTAATAAACATTTGGAAATGTTACTGTTCATCACTTTAAGATATCTCAATTTTTCATTGGTTTTGAATAATTTCGTCAAATAATTATCACAACCAGATGTAATACCGCTCAAACTGAATTTTGTAATATTGTGACAATTTTGCATCAAAGAACTGATGCCAGCTGGAGTTATCGTAAGCCCGGTAACGTCAATTACTTGGAGATTTGGGCAAAATTTCCCAACGATAGGCAGGGCGCTCTGATTCAGATTATGAGATATGTTTGCGAAATCTATATGGGTCAAAAACTTTCCGCATCGCATCAATACTTTACGTAAATTCCCTGTCACTATTTCGGTTTGTCCTAATCCAGGAGATGTTCCCCACGTCGATGAAGATAAATCCAACCTTCTCACCGCGTGCCAAGATTCTTGGCTGACTGCTTTCCAACGTTTACATACTACAATAGAAAAATTTATATTATAAATTCAATTCACGGTAATTATCATCAGATATGGGTTGATGTGAATCCTCAAGACATTTCGTAGTCCTCAATATGTTATTTGAAATGTAAAGCAAGGTCTGTTTCACTTCTCGTATTTTATCTTTCGATAAGATAGGTAGAACAATCCAGCAACTTTGAGAGCAACGAAATGTCTTTGAAATAGTTATTCGCAATGGTTGATGCACTTTGTAATGAAACATTAAAGATTAGTAGGTAGTAGTTTCCACTAATTTATCTTCTTATTTCAATAAATTTGATAATTTGTTGAAATTTATTATTCCATTGGAAAGGGAATAGAAGAAGAATTAGTAGTTTATCATCTTTTTGATAACTTTCTGTCATTGATTCATCAAAATTTTCATGAGAGCTGTAAAAACCGGTATTGTGAATTTTCAACTTTGAAAAATTACTTCAAAATTAGTAATATTTTGGTAAAGAATTGATGTGTTATGCGTGGGTGAACGTTGTTGCACTAATTTGAGGAATGCAAAGAAAATACTGAAAAGTACATAAGACTGATTCCAAAATATTTATCAACCAAAGGCATTCTCATGAGATCATTTTTTAAATAAGCACTGATTATAAAATTCAAGTATTCTGTTGTAGCAATACAATTTCTAAAGCTTACATTCATCACGGTGTTTTCTTCTATAATCATTTATATAAATTCAATTTTTGATACTTCCAACTTCAGTATTTTCTTTTTTACTATGGTAAACTTTTTTCAAAATTGATGATGTTTTTGTTCTAAATGAGCACATTTGAAGGATGCACTTGAACGTATTTTTAAGATCACATATCTCTTGACCTAGAAAGAAAAATAATCTCACATTAACGTTTTCAAATACAAATGTTGAAGATATCGTGCTAGAGATCAAAACTTCAATAGATTTGTATAATGGATTTTCATAAAATGAATATCGAATTTCTATTCAAAGTAATTAATACGAATATTGAAAAAATTCGTAAAAGAATAAATGAATTTGATAAATCATTGGAAACCTTGAGTACAATATTTGTTAAAATTTATTAAAAGTGTATGATACAAGTATGAATTATTACCTCTCTCCACTCTAACTCGGTCCATAATAGGTAAACAGAGGAATATATGCATCAAACAGTCGTCATTCAGCATATTCATTGATACACGTGTATCATCAAAATAC
The DNA here is from genome assembly GCA_018340375.1 of Gonatopus flavifemur. Taxonomy (NCBI): domain Eukaryota; kingdom Metazoa; phylum Arthropoda; class Insecta; order Hymenoptera; family Dryinidae; genus Gonatopus; species Gonatopus flavifemur. Next base: position 55,706,733 of record JAFFJZ010000001.1, read on the forward strand.
ACTGACTCTTCTCCATTTGCGTTATCTTGTGTACTATCCTCGTTGGCATTATCATTTACTTCCGATCCATCCTTTCCTCTGTTTTCTTTATAAAATTTGAAAGATTTACATTCTACGCTGTCAGGTTGATGCCACGAGTCTGCTGGCATCACTCTCAAATATCTATTATGTATTTCAATTCTTTTTTGCATTCCATCCGCTCTAGCTCTAGAAAATAAAGAGAATTCATTAATTTCTCTAAATTAACATAAACGTTTCGATTCTTACTTTTTTGCATCCATCATGTTTTTGAAAGTCACAAAAGCATAGTTATTTCCACTCGCATTTCTTTTGAGATAACAACTTTCGACGGGACCATATCTGGAGAAAAGAGTACTTAAATCGGTATAAGTTGTCTGTGGAAGAAAACAGAAAGTTTAGTAATTTCTTGAATAATCAAATTTCATAAAATCAATGATTAAATATAGTTGGCTATAAACTCACTCTTTGGGCTAAATTGCCAATAAAAAGTTTTCGAACGGGTACACCATCCACCATTAGAGATGAACTATCTTCCACAGAAGAGCAATTATTTGGAAGTGCTTGAATGTGTACAAAAATATAAATTTTAGTCTCACCCTGTGGTGTTTGAATAATAACAAATAATTATTATAATAATTTACCAGTATCCGCAGCAATCCTTAATCGACTCAAGATGTTACAAAATTCACTATAAATATTGTCATCCATAGTTGTGAATACTTTATTGAATATATTGAATGGAATATTATGAATAAATTTCACTATATAACTGTGCTGTTAAAAAATCGCTTCTGAGTATTCAATAACTCCTAGTGTTGTTTTCATGTTCTTGCTGAATACACACTTTCTCAACACTATTGTTGTCTGTGTAAATTAAATATGCATGTGAATCAAAAGTGTAATGAATAGTTGGATATTAATCACTGTCATTTGAAAATATAGTTTTAGTGAATCAACTGATGAGGGGATTTTCAGGTCTGAAGAATCACATACATGTGCTTGACAGATGATAAGGAATCTTAGAACTTAGGAGATGTACTATCGAATACTGAGCGTGAGATGTGAACAAGAGGTAGGAATGATTTGGATTTTTGCCACCAGAGTGACGAGGATTTTGCAGCTGAATTTGTTTCTTGAATTTAACAATAGATGCCTCCACGGATCAAATATGAATTTTCATTTTAGCCAAGAGGGGTAATTCAATTATTTTATCTAATAAGAAACTTTGTATTTAAAATTCAAATTTCTTTGAATATTTAAATAAAAAAAAGATTTTAGTGAATCATAAAAAATGAAACATTTCAAAAATAAAAAATATTACTGTCTTGAAAGTGCTTCAAGATCTTAGAGAAGAGTTTCATTCATTGTTAGGATTAGAATTTACAATACAGCGTATTTTGATACAGAGTAAATTTATTTCATTAATCATAACATTTATATGTTTTATAGATACTATGGTTTTCAGTATGCACAGCTTTGCAGAGGGAATGTGCATGTGGAATAATGAGTGCTTGTAGAATTCTGATTTCTTTCACGCGTTTTCCCCTTTCTTTTTTTTTGTCAAATTCGATTTCTTGATAAAAACTAATCATTCTAATAATATGAGTGTATTCATATTTATACATTCAATAGCATGACGGTCTCTTATGAACTAAACAATAAAACATTCTCTCGCCAATACGTTTACGAGGATTACTCTACAGTGGCATATAGCAATTACATACATCATTAGTTATTACTCTGATTAACTATGAGACATATAAACATAATATGAAACATCAGTCCTTTGGCGTCTTACGCTTAGGCACATTAGCGAGTTTTCTCACCGTGCTTTGCAAACATCACAATATGCAGTCCGATACATTTTTTAAGCCAGAATCGGAGGAGGCTGATATTTATGTTCTTTTAGTCACATGGAGAGAACGAAAAAACAATGTACATTCCACAAGCGAATAACGATTATCCTATGCATATATGTTAAAATCTATTTCCTTATATATTTTTCTTCTCAACAGTAATATTTTTCTCATTTCTGTTTTGATACATCTGCAGTATGTTTTTGTTTTTTTAAATCCTACTTACAAGAAAAAGCAATCACCGATGTTGACAATTGCACATGAAGAAATTCCAACCGATCTTTCGAAGAGATGCAAATTACTTTCTTATCTCTAATACTATTCAAACATCCTTCCAATGTGACCCATGCACGGTCATATATTACACGTGAACACATAAAGATAGGTGAAATTCATATTTCCCAGGGTATATACAGATATTTGAATGTATTCATATCAGAAAGAATATACCGGATCCCTTTTCTTTACATTTGGTTGTGTTACGTGAAGAAATATCCTGTATATACTCTTTGATTTTCTTTTCAGCTATCCACAAATACATTTTATAAATATTTCACGTTCAAGTGAAAATGAAAAATATGCTTCATAATAATATCCACACAATACTTCCAACTTATTGCTAAAACTTAATATTAGCACTGTGGGGATGTGATTTAAACGTAAAACTACTTACAGAAAATAGTCTAAACTTATGAATAATAAATCTTATTTAAATGTATACAATTCAATTTCGATATTCAAATTCGACTTTTGTGTTGTCTCTCTTTCAAATGATTCATTGAACAATCGAGAGAGAAAGTTTTTGCAAATTTTCCCCTCAAAATTTCAATATCCTCGTGATATAGGTTTCGATTCGTCATGTGACCAGTTGAAATCATCGAAAGGGACTAAAACTTGAGTACTGCTCGATTTCTTCCCTAGATAATAATAAAAAAAAAAAACCATAAAATTATCTTTGTGACTTACGCGATATTTTGTATATTGCTGAATCAGAAATGAGCCCATTTGAATTTCCTTTGTACCCAGCGGCTATACACTCGTTTGCCGCGTTCAAGAAAAAACATATTGACATTCGGTATTTATTCGATGTATCGATCGCGAAATCTTATTATTTTATCTTATCCTCCTGTCGAAGATCGCTACAAATTGAAACGCTGACAAGCATCGATTATAATACGAAAGAATAAATACCTGGTGAATATGTATTTTACAATTTGTACTCCACTTTTCTGCCCATCTTTATTCTCGTCTAAGATCCGCAAGCAAAAATCACTTTCTATGATCATTTACAGGATATTCGTATTACACATGATGCCTAATTTATTATTTCAGGACAATTATCTTCGTAGTATTATATGATTTTCCTATTTTTAATATATTCGAAATTTGATTATCGCTTTGATGAATTTTTATCAAATTAATCTACAGAATTAAATCTGCAAATTTAACAGATACTTGTGAAAATCTCTCTATCCATACATGTTTTCTCTTTTTCCGATTGAAAAAAAAAACGTCTATTCCAAAATACGATTCACACTCATCTTCGAAATCAGAAAGAAAATAAATATGGATTTTCTCTATTCGGTGAATATATTAACACAGTATAAAAATTGCGGATAAATGAATTGCACAAGTATTTACAACAAGTATCTGTAAATGAATTGATTCCTACAATGGGGTGTCAAAGTGAAAAATCATATGATTCTTCTGTGTTTACCAACAATAATGAAACTGATATGATAATCTTTTCAATGAAAATAAGATATTATTGACGTGCATTATAGATTCTATTCTTTTCATTATAAAATATTTTGTATATTTGGAAATGATATAACAACCCCATTTTAAATGACAAATTCTGGCATAAATTATTCAGATGATTATTCACTTTCCAACTTTCCAACTTTCTTGAAGAATCGATACAAAAATTACATTTTGAATCATTGAATGCACAATAATGTCTCGATGATGTGAACAACATTCTAAAAATGTCAGGTACAATTATTACAAACGTGTTAAATTGAACAATTGAATAAAGTTTTCAAATTGGATCAATCGTTCGGTTATCGACGATATAAATATATCATTTATCTGAAAAAAACAATGGTTGTTATTTGTCAGGAATTCGATAACCTCATCATTCATCCGTTTTTTTCTTTATAAATCCATAGCTACTCGTGTGTATGAATGTGTGTGTGTACAAGTTTCTAATGTCATCACAGGAAATACATCTCATTCTCGAGTTTATAATAATAACCAAACTTATATTACAAGTTCTTGTTGTTTTATCTTACATACTTTCAATAAAATAAAATATAACGTAACTGATCGTTACTTTGGAAACAAATTCAAGTACAGTGGCGTTTGATGATCACATTCTTCATAAATAGTTACACACCGAACAATATTATCTTATTTAAATGTCGTCGTTTTTGTTTGCGTTACATTGTCAACTGTTCCCTTATCATTATAGAAGCGATAGTAGAAAATTGAATTCATCGACTGTATTGAATTATAAGTCTTTTAACCAGAACATTCCTCAAAACAATTTGGCAAAGTTTATCATAAGATTCGGCTTTGTGTATTCTTATAGGAGGTAATTTATTGTACAAACGAGATTTCGGTCGTTCATCGTAATTCACGGTAATTCGAAAGAATTTTTCAAACAGGGGCAACATTTTATTTTAAAGTATAGATTTCACAGATCTAGTAGCACAATTTGCGATGGTATGTACAGTAATTCATAAAAAAATAAATTATTTTCATTGTTTTTCAATTGAATGTTGATAGAGTTGTCTGTGAGTTTAAAACATTTCAAATATTCAACGCTTTTTGTATCGATAGAATGATTTATTTGATTGAATCGTCATTTCAAATCAAGATTTTTACGACAAGAGAAGAAATTTGAGAAATTCGTGTCTCGTCGAGACATCAATTTATTAAATCATCAACGAGATCTCACGTTTTAACGAGCACTCATGCGCTCTTTTATCGATCTCTTTCTTTTCAATTGCTTGAATCGACACTTCATTATTCGCTCATCTGATTCGATCGAGCGATTAACGAAATGTAACATCCTAGTTTGAATTATATCCACGATTTCGATACTATAATGAAGATATAACAACTTAGTATCTTTATCACAGATATTTTGTGTATTTTGAAATACCGAATAAATATTTGCCCTTCAAAATTTGTTCATATATTTATTCACGAAGGTGGGAGGTTCCCAACAAGGGAGAGAAAAATCATTCTTACGATAAATGAATAAATAATGAATACGCCACTGTCAGGATTCATTTAACGTTATTAACACAGAAATAACTTAGGAGTACTGAACGCGTATATACGTGGTCAAGTATGTAAGAGTTACATTTATTCAGGATTGTACATTCGCTAAACGTGTTGGCGTGGTTGGCTGAAGATCCATTGTGCGACACACCCAACTCGCTATGTCCACGTTTTCCGATTCTGCTTTCTTTATCCACTCATGATTCTGAAGTTTAAATTATGTTTATTAGTTCGTTTGTTTTGCAGGCTCAACCACTTTTACTGCTTTTGATATGAATTATTTTCAATTATATCGTGATTATACAACATCAGTCAGTTAAACATACCGCTTCTAACATTTCACATATTTTCGATTTTTATTCATGAAAGATATGAATATATTTATGATTTTTCATATCAATTTGCTGTAATGTAACATAATACATACCATTAAAGTTTTCAAGTCCGCCCTTTCAGCAGGGTTCTTTTTTAAACATCGATCGACAAAATCTGTGAAACTATCGCTGAAAAATCCAGCTGGCAGTTTAGGCGGTGGTTCATTTACAATATAATCCAACAACTCGAATATCGCCATCGGCCTAGGACTACTTGCACCTAAAAACGTGTATAAATTCTGATAGAATAGTTTGAATAGAGAAAAATGATTTCTTTTTCAAATTGGACCTAAATTAACCGTGTTTCTGGTTTATTACTTTCTGTTGATCCGTTACTAGCCATCTGAGTATATGGGAAATTATACTAACTGTGTCCAGGAGATTGAGTTGGCGTCGATGCGCTATTCGTAGCAGAACTTTCTGCGGGTGGTTGTGGATTTCCTTGCGATCCAAATATCGACGCTAACGTTTTGTCATCCGGAGGAGGAATTGGATACATTCCAATGGCCATTTCGACAAGAGATAATCCCAACGACCAAATATCGCTTTGCACGGAATAATGTGTACCTTGAAGTCTTTCAGGCTGAAATGATGGAATGAAAAATTAAGTTGTAATATTAGATACGTTTTTCTTCAGTGAAAAAATATAAACAAACATGATTCTTACCGACATATAACTCCTTGTACCGACAAATGAATTAGCCATAGAATCAATTAATTGACCAGACACTCCAAAATCACAAATTTTGATCTCTCCAGCGCTATTTACTAAAATATTGCTAGGTTTCACGTCTCTGTGCATGATGGCGTGCTTGTCTCTCAAATAACTCAAACCTTTCAAAACCTGTAAACAATATTTTCATTTTATTTGTCGTCCATGTGCATTTAGATACAGTAACTTTCAATATTTTTTAATAAATTCATATTTACGGAGTGTTAGAAATGTTATTTAATAAGAAATGATGCGAGTTACCGACGCTATTATTCCCTTAAACTTAAAAAACTATAAAAAATAAAAAATTGAATATCGGAAACAATACGATTCACTTCACAGTAGTTTACGATCCTTTTAATGTTTGTGATAAGGTGAATAGTATAAATAAATCAAATGAGAAGAAAAATATGCGTTCGAGTACTTCCAAAACTCCAGAATCAGGTCACAACACATCGCATGGACCGATACCAAAAAGAAAATTAACGGCCGCCGAATTACAGGATTTGCATCAAGAATTTCATACCAACGATCACTTGATTCCCCTACAAGCGTTATGCGAGAAGTTAAAAACCGATACGACAAGAGGTTTAACGGAGGCACAAGCTGAAGAGAATATCTTGAGGGACGGGCTCAACGCGTTGAGTCCCCCACAATTGACTCCTCAGTACATCATATTCTTACAATCCATGTTTTACGGATTCGCCGGTTTACTGTGGGTTTGTGCGGTCTTGTGTTTTTTCCTGTATTTTCTCGAGATAATGCTTTACGACGATCATACCGAAAATACCCAATGGCTTGGGGTGATCATTGTCGTCATTTGCATCACTTCTGGATTATTTTCTTACATACAACAGAGTAAAAATACCAAGATAATGGAATCTTTTGCAAAAATGGTACCCACCTTTGCCACCGTTATAAGAGACGGAAACAGAACACGAATGGTAACCGAAGATTTGGTTGTCGGAGATTTAGTAGAAATAAAATTAGGAGATAAAATTCCAGCTGATATACGAATAATAGAATGTCAAGAATTGAGAGTAGAAAATTCTAGTCTCACCGGAGAGAGCGAAGCCGTACCGTGCACCGATTATCCTACCGATAAAAATCCTTTGGAATCATCGAATCTTGCTTTCTTCTCTACATTTGCCGTAACTGGGACAGGTAATGAAAATACCTCAGTTGTAATTTGAGTTATTCGAGTTCTTGACTTTGCTCTTGCTTTTGAAATCTCAGGTAAAGGGATAGTCATCGCCACTGGAGATCGAACGATGATCGGTAGATTGGCTGGATTGACTTCTCAACTCAAAAAGATAGATCCACCGATAGCCAAAGAGATAAAAAACTTTGTTCACATTATAGCCGTGGTTGCTTTTGTCTTTGGAATACTATTCTTTTTCTTATCTCTAATGATAGAACCTAGTTTTCTGAAGGCATTTACGTATTTGCTTGGTATCATCATAGCGAATGTACCAGAAATTTTATTAGTCGTTGTAACCACGTGTTTAGGATTGACTGCTCAAAAAATGGCAGCCAAGAATTGTCTTGTAAGAAATCTGGCAGCGGTTGAAACCCTTGGATCCACATCCACCATTTGTTCTGACAAAACTGGAACTCTAACGCAAAACAAGATGACAGTTTCAAATTTGTGGTTCGGCCATACCAGGTTAGAAAATTCGAACATGAGATGTCTTTGAATTTCCATCCCCCACAAGTTTCAATATTTGAACATTTCAATGAAACAGATACCATTTTCCCCCTGGGGAAAAAATCGGAATAGAGATGGATCTTTTAATGGAAAAGTCAGCGTTCAATGTGGTATTGAAAGACGCTACTCTGTGCTTGCGAGCGAATTTTAAAGCGGAATCCACCCTTGTTGCGAGTACGATAGACGAGCGAGAAGTCATCGGGGATGCATCGGAGACCGGGATTCTCAAATTTTGTGAACATTTTCATCAAACTCACAAATTTCGTGAAGCGCATCCCAAAGTTTGCGAAATACCATTCAATTCGATTAATAAATATCAATTATCGATACACAAAGAATCGAATGGATACGTGATAATTATGAAAGGTAAGTTCAGAGTGAATTCCCTCTTTTTTTCAAATTCAATTCATATCTTGGAAGTATCGTTCGATGTAAAAAGAAGAGAAAAATATATTATAAGGTGCTCCAGAGGTGGTACTAGATCTCTGCACAACTATGTTGACGTCGAACGGTGATACGAAACCCATGACTCCGCCGGATCTTGAAACATCAAAACGAGCGTGTACGGAATTGGGTTACCTCGGAGAACGTGTTCTAGCGTACTGTGATTTATCTTTGCCAGGTGCAACTTACGGTCCAACGTATAAATTCAACACTCAATCATCTGCAGAATACAATTTCCCCACGAAGGATTACAGATTTGTGGGATTTGTGAGTCTGATAGATCCGCCGAGACCCGCGGTCCCGGACGCAGTTCATAAATGCCGAACCGCAGGAATCAAAGTGATTATGATAACGGGAGATCACCCGGTAACCGCCTTGGCGATCGCTAAAAAGGTGGGAATCATAAGCGAAAGTAGCGAAACTAAATATGAAAGAGCAATTTTACAAAACAAGTCTTATTCGCAAATAACCGACGTAAAAAGTGACGCAATTATCGTAACTGGAACTGAATTGAGAAGTATGTCGTCCGATGATTTGGACAACATCATTCGAGATTACGAAGAAATAGTTTTCGCTCGTACGTCGCCTCAACAGAAGCTAATTATAGTAGAGAGTTGTCAAAGACTTGGAGAGATAGTTGCAGTTACCGGAGACGGAGTTAACGATTCCCCCGCTTTGAGACAAGCGGATATTGGAATTGCCATGGGCATCAACGGTTCGGACGTCGCAAAAAATGCGGCCGATATGATATTGATGGACGACAATTTTGCTTCGATAGTTTTCGGAGTCGAAGAAGGTAGATTGATATTTGACAATTTGAAAAAATCTATAGCGTACACTCTGACTTCGAGTGTTCCAGAAATGCTTCCGATGCTCAGCAGCATCATATTTGGAATCCCTTTGCCTTTTGTGCTGGAAATGGTTCTCTGTATCGATATAGGAACAGATCTGATACCGGCTATAGCTTTGGCTTATGAAAAACCAGAATCGAATATTATGCGCCGAGCGCCCAGGAACCCTAAATGGGACAGACTCGTTAACAAACGTCTCATTTCCATTACTTACGGACAAATAGGAATGACGCAGTCCGTGGCTGGGTTTTATACTTATTTTATGATTATGATGTGTTATGGGTTTTTTCCTGGTCGTTTGTTAGGTTTGAGAATAGAATGGGAAAACAAATCGATCAACGATTTGAAAGATTCTTACGGTCAAAATTGGACTTACGAGGATAGAACGGCATTATTGAATATCGCGCGTACCGGATATTTTATCTCCATTGTTATAACTCAGATGATAGATTTGGTCATGTGTAAAACTAGACTTAATTCTATATTCCAACAGGGAATGGATAATTGGGTGGTCAATTTTGCTTTTGTTTTCGAAATTATTTTGACGGCACTGTTGCTGTATATCCCGGGCACTGAAAATGTATTCAAGACTATGCCTTTGAAAGCTTTTTGGTACTGGCCCTGTTTACCTCTTGGCTTTTGTCTTTGGTTATACGATGAATTGAGGAGATTAAACATAAGAATGAATCCAAAAGGTATTATAGCCGAAGAAACTTATTATTGATTTGATATTTTATGTCCCGTGTTGCACACGATTGTATCACGAATATCACAGTTTTTTTGGAACAATTTTTCAATAACTTCAGTATCAATACTGAATTAATGCTTCTATCAATGTTATAAGACAAGCGATCTGTTCAAGATTGATTGATTCGTTCATAAAGTTGTGTTGTGATTTTCAAATCCATCATTATCGATCTGAGAATGAAACATATAATTTCAGTAACAAAAGTGAGTTTATAAGCAAAGCTTCGAATTATGAAAGATTTTGAAATATAATTCTTGGGTTGAAAAATTCAATGAATTATGTGTTATAGAACTGAACGTAAACCAATTTTGAAAACCTGCTAGTTTAAGAATAATTAGTTGTGTTTTATTTGATTGTCAAATGTAATCACTTACATAACGTATTAATTCTAATCGATTAATTATCGCAGTATTTTCAAATGAAACTAAAAGTGATAATTAAGATTTTCTCGTTAAAAAAGAAGTTACAGTTGTATTTTGAATATTTTTTTTTATATGAATACATTTTCTAGGCTTTCAAGTATCATCGTGCATGTTACTTACGGCAGAAGTGATGGTTCCCAGGATAGGTTCTGGTATTCGTCCTGCCTTTTTTAGTATTAAATCTAAAGAGCCCCCGTCCATGTATTCCATACATATACTTATTTCACCATCACTGTAATTACATTAACTTGGATGATATCGTGATAACGATTAGTTAAGAATATTCTAATACAATTGATTTAATATCGAAATGTAAATATGTAACAATCATTCAAATACATACATATACATATTATATGATTAAATTGTGAAATTTCAGTCTACATAGTCGAATCATTCAAATGATGTATCATGAATACCGCAAAACTTTGGATAATCAGGTATAAAAGAATTCAATGACACTCTACAAACAAATCTCATTCTCAATCTACCGCTACCATCAACTTACCTATAAAAAGCACCATAAAATCCAACTATATGTGCAAAATTGCATTCGTGTAGAACTTTCAGCTCCCTAATAATTTGCTTCTTAATCGCAGGTTTGACCTCTAAATGTATAAGCTGAAATCATATTATGAATGAATCGATGAGATTCAATGAAAAGATGAAGATAAAATTGGATTTTATCATTTTTATGATAGCATTGAGAAGACCATTGTACTGTGATATACAAATTGTTTTTATGATGAAGCAATTTTTAACATAGTTATCTATACAGAAGATATTCTGAACATTTTGAATAATTATTTCAGAAGGTAAAATTGCACCTTGCATAAAAATTTTGCAAAGATATTTTTTATCATTTAGAATTTAAAAAATCAATTTTTACTTTTAATTAGTTTTCATTCTGTTTACAAGAGGCACAAAAACATGAATTTACTACTCTGCATGTGAAGTTTTGACCAAAAAACAAATGTGAATTCTCGACATTTAGTGTGACAATTTCTCAAAAAGTGTTTAATTTTACAATCGTTTGTGAATACATCACATTCGGATTTAGCAATTTTCATCAACTACTCTGAAAATGACGATTTTCCCGATTTTGTGATAAATTTACAAACTTACTGGTAATATGATTTTAATTTTCAGAGTAGTGTATTTGAAATTTTTTATAATCTCGAGTACTTTGACTTGGTATTTTTCTCTACATTCAGCGTAGTGATAATACAAAATCCTTCTCAAGTAGATTTACAATCAGAAATGTAAATCGATTTTTTGCAGTGCATGTGAAGATGTGAATGAAAGCTCATTTCAGGTTTTAGATTCAACAAATATTTTCAAGAAGAAAAGAATGAAAATTGCGAAAGTGTAAAGGATTATAACTTTCAATTCACAATTGGGAAACCATTGTGAAATCAATAGTTGAAGCGAATAAAATGAAATCATAAGATTCTTACTTTTCTCGCCATAATAAGTCCATACTTTTTGTGTCTAACTTTCATAACAACACCACCATTACCAGCTCCCAATTCACCTAACTTTTCAAAGTCTTCGTCGCATAATTCACCAACTTTTTCCTTTTGTCCTAAAAAGCTCTCCAATCTTTTCCTCTGTTCTTCATCCATTTCTAGTTCTTCTAATCTTTCTTGAATGGCATCTATGCTCATTTTGCCCATGACTCCGCTGTGACGAATAGAAAATATGAATTTCAAGAAAAAATACAACACGATATATTTTTTGTATAAATTATAATTACTCTGGAATGACTGGAGGTTCCGAATACGTAGGCAAAGGTGGAACTGGTGGTGACGGAGACACCGCTGGAACTGGTTCTATCGAACCAGGAGGCAGCGTCAGATTTAACTTGTTTTTTGACATTTGCAATTGAAGGTGATGAATATTTGTGGAGATGTTTTGTCTTTTTGTTTTAAATGAAACTTTGAGCGAAATACACTGTTCACCACTACCTTTCACACTAGAAACAAAATTTATTTTTCAATGGGGTAGGGCTTGAAACACTGCAAATGAATTATCTTTGTTTATGTCACTGCAAAAACAAATGTGTTCAAGTATTTGATAAGAATCCGTATTTTCAAATACCGGATCGAGTGAACAAGTTTTTTTAATCAACCCTGGTTTGGTATTCTTGAAAAATAACACTTGACAACAGTATTCTTTATTAAGGACGTGTCAAAGAACTGTCAGAACACTTTGATTTTCATGAAACTTGAAAAATTGTACGATTGATCGATTGATTTATAAAGACTTTTAAATTTATTTGGACTAACGGTTTCAAACTTGTGATTTATTATTGCAATTCATCATACGTTTGAATTGATTCAAAAGTCTTTTATAATAGTTACGCGAAAAAAGAAAAAAGAGGTTATGTCAACCATCCAGGGTACTGTTCTGAAACATTGACGGAGGTTTTTGCTATAGGGGTAGAGCTGTGTTGCCAGAAACAGGAATAACCCAGTTAGCACAAAAGTTCTAAAAGAGTTCTTTACGAATACATTCTGTTCATTATGAGCTCTTTTAGAACTCTTGTGCTATGTGGGAAGTGGGCCGAGACCGAGATATATTGGTCATTCCAATCAACAGAAGTATTTGATTGAATGCAGGCCGTTGGATTTCAAAATTTCTGGTATTACTGGGGTAGAGTGTCGCAGGCCCTTAAAATCATGCGCCCGAAGTTACATAACTGCGAATAAAAAATTACGAATTTTAATATAAATCAATTATTAGATACTTTTATACAATTTAAAAGTGAAATATGCTTTTGTTGACGTCTTATCATTGCTTTGAATCATATAAAAGTATATCGAATAATTGATTTTTACTAAAATTCATAATTTTTCAGAATATAGTCTTTAGGGATGCCAGAAATTTTGAGATCCAACGGCCTACATCCAATCAAATACTTTTGTTGATCGGAATGACCAATGTATTCCGGTCTCGGCGCTCTTGTTCCTTTGTTTCTGGCATCGCGCTTTCGGGATATTTCACCGTGACTCACTGTTGCCAGGTTGAGGGGAACTAGGGTTTTTTCATTGGTCATTCGATTCAATGGAGTCAATTCATTGATTCATTCCCTTGGAAATTCCCCTAACCAGGAAACTCTGGATATCGATTTCCCTGTTTGCTGGCTTCACGCAATGCGCAGAATCAAGCAAGTGTAGTCGTGTCGTGAGCATTCCTGGAAAAGATTATCTCTTTGTTGTGAAATTGATATTAATATAAATAGAACTTTTCTTTTATGCCCAAACTTTCCATAAAAAATTGAATCTTTGTGTTTGCAGAACATCGAACTTTACAAATTAAGATGGATGACGATAAAACAGAATTTGTAAGTATTTGTTAGAGTCGATGATGAAAAAAAATTGATGCATAACCTCAATTTTTGAGAAGCTCATTTCATAAATGATCCACAACAGGCTTTGTTTTGGGTACTCATAAAAATGATGTCATGTGACCAATTCAAATTAGTCACATGGTTCTACTGATAAATAAAATCTAAGAAGAAAAATTTGTACTGGTTTTTACGTGCGGATAATTAACCACTTTTTCTTCTTTCTTATTCCATACAATTCCAACCGTTTCCACTGAAGTAATACGAAAACATGTTAATATATTTAATATTTCCTAATTTATATCAAATTATTTGATTTTTATATTTCAAGATATGTGGTTTTTGGTACCTCAAAAATCAAATTTTGTGTGAGTAGAAAAAGACATCATTACTCAAGTACTGTTGATATATTTTTTTTATTTATATCCTGTGTGTTTTTATTGCTTCCTTGAATATTATTTGTCGTATGTTGCAATGAACCCAGTCACGTCAACTTTTCGATATTACAGGATTGGGGAAATGAAAAGTTGCAGCGAGCTCAAAAGACAGTCGACGAATCTTCATATGATTTGGAAGCATGGAGTATTCTTATACGGGAGGCTCAAAATAGACCGATCACAGAAGTGAGACCTGTATTTGAGAAGCTTGTGACAGTGTTCCCCTCGGCTGGTCGTTATTGGAAAATATATATCGAGCAAGAGGTAATAAACAGTTCATCGAATATCATTTTGAATGTATAACCCCAATCAAACCCAGCCATAAGTCGATTTTCATAATTCTATGCAGCTATTTCTACAAGTTCCAAAATCAATTGCAACAAAAATAATTTCCATTTTTATCTGCTCACAAGCAGTTTCAAAATCATTAAACTCTTGTAGAAAATATTGCAAACTAAAACCAATTCTTCATCATATTATGCTCCTGTTCTCACAAAATGTTCCATGTTTTAAAAATCATTCTACGTTGCTTGAAGAGCTTCTTTTTCATAATTAACAATGTGATTGTAATTTATTTTCCTTGTTCTTCTTTATTTCAGATGAAAATGCGCAACTTTGAAAAAGTGGAAAAGGTATGTTAATCATAATTTAAGGTAATTTCAAATTTCTTCAAAACCCATCTATGTTGGTTATTACCAGTGAAGTTGTTCAATTAAATTTGTCATTCTATTTTTTTCCTCTCAAACAATAAAATCAAGTATTTATAGTCATGATAAGATTCCTATAAGATTTTTCGTTATTTTTTTTACATTATTCAGACAGAAAACTGAAAGTTTTGAAAATTCAGTTACATATCTGTAGTGAATTATCATTGAAATGGTTTTTTATTTTCGGTAAATTGCTGTCAAATCTCTTTTTGAATTTGGTTTCTCTGGAGCGGATACGAGCGAGTTTTTCGGACTTTTCTTTCTGTCATATAAACGTGTTTTCCTCTAATCAACGTGCTTCCGTGGTAACGTTCGTATCCTCTTGATGAGTTTAAGAAAGAAAATTTATCAGTGCTTTTGAGGATCCCTTTAAGACTAGGAAAAAACAAAGAATAGAGTTTTACTACACAACTACATTCATTTCTGCCGAGAGTAATTTTTTCACAATAAAATTCAATAGTTTCAAATCCGTATCACTGTAGCTTCATTCCAAAATCCCATGAGTTTAAGATTAAAATCTAGAAAATTTCAGGATCTCTTTATTCAAGGCAGTAGAATCGCGAGCGTCAGGTTTTTTGTAGTATCTAGTAAGCACTGTAGTTGAAATATTTTTAATTGAATATATAGATAGGACTGTATATAATTATACTATACAATGCCAACAATATTCACTTATTATATCTTGAGGTACATGTAATCGCACTCACATAGTTTTATCGATATCTGATTTGATCGAGCCAGTTTTATAGATATAACCAGTTGGATAGTCGAGAATCCCTGCATTTTTAATAGTCTTCTTTCACTCTCGCTGTGGAGGGTACTGCAGAATTTCTGAAAGTCATTCATAAATGTTTCTCCTACATTCAACCGATGATGCTCGATTTTTAAATTCCTCAAAACACGAGAACACGAAAGTTGTTGATCATAATATCTTCATTTAGTTTCAGAATACTCAGATATATTTTCAATACAGAATTTCTAAGTTGAAAGAAACATTCATAGTTGGCACGTTTTATATACAGAAATATAAAATACCAATTCATTGTAATTTATGAGCAAGATTACAAGGATTTTTTCTCATCACTTGCTATTTAAACGTGTTGAGAATACGAAATGAAAATTTATAACATATCCAGTGATGGGTTCTTTGCATACTACTCAATCATTCAGCTATTCGATATATTATAAAACTTAGATATTTTTTAATTGAACAACCTTATACTAGTCAGTCCTAAAGTTCTAGATATACCATCAGAACAGTATTGAATATTCAAGTACAATCGTATAATGTGATTTTAATTGCTTTACATATACTGTGAGGTGAATAAAAATACTTTACTTCACAACAAAGGAAATTATTTCATTGAATAATGACTGCTCTTTTGATATATTTGGGAGGTTGTTTTTCTCAGTCATATCATACAATAACTTCAAAATAGTTTTCATGATTTTTTATTTTATTTAATCATTGTTCCGGACGATGAATCGAATAAGATTACCTTCCGAATGAACTGAAAAAGACAACTTTCTGAATATTGTAGCCTTATATTCCTTCCTGCGACTTGTGTTTAAATTGTGTTTTGATAGCATCTAATATAATCACAAGGTGGTCGAAATTTTTTCCATTCAAATTTCAATTTAATATACTTTCTGTATAAACAACTCACATCTCTGAACAATTCGTACACACGGTTGCCATACGTTTGTCACAATCCTCGCGCATTATTTGAGCAATGAAAATTCATTGAAATTTGAACTTTTATATGAGAAAATTGTGTTTTCAGCCATTCTCAGGTGCGTAGAGTCGAATTTTCCGAAAACTCATTTCATATTCATTTCCAATTTCCCCTGCAACGGTAATTTTGACAGAAAGGAAGCAAACGCATTCCCATGATAACGCTGATAAAAAAGATTAACATGATAGACAATAATCTCATTAATACTTCAACCAGTCAAAACGTATAATAGAAAGCTACTAAATCACTTGAACCCAGTTCAGTCAAAAACTTCCGCAGTTGGATCCCAGTTTACTTCGTTAATCATTGTATTTGAAACACAAATGTTCATATTTAATTTCCAATGAAGCTTGATACAATTAAAGACAGTTACGGGTGATTTACGTATCGTGTTTCAATATTTCTCAAGCAGTTCAAGATTGCATAATACATCCCTCGACGTGAATTTGATTCATTTAAACAGATTTTGAAAAGATCGTTGTGAATATCAACGAGAACTCCCTTGAAAACCTTATACCCTACTTCGCTAATATTCGAGTGAGATTCACTCAAATTTAGCGAATATATCTACCAGAGGTAGTATAAAGTGATGAAATTTTCATCTTTTCGCATCATCAAAATGAAAATAATGAAACAAAAAAAGCAATCCATCACTCTATGTTGCCTCGCGTTGTCTTGATTTTTTATAATGTTTTGGGATCGTTCATTTCTTGATCCCGCGTAGGTGTATGATTATTATAATATTACACGACCCCTGCTTGTAAAGAGAATAAATAAATCTTTTTTTGTTTCGAGGGGTTTATATGTTATGTTATTATTTATACAATATATTCATAAATTTACGTATATCCTATCTGAAAAATGATATGTCTTTCCACAATAAACCAGTCTATCGATGCATTTGTGCATTATTATTTATTTCATCCCAATTGAAATTTATGAAAAATTATGTCACAACATTTTATTTGTAACACGGAAGAAGATTTGTAAAATAAATTTATTTATTCATAATTGAATGATGTGACTTGAATGTTATTTTGATCTGTGAATAAACACACACACACAAAATAAAAAACAAAAACTTGCCTTGGTGGGTAAGTAAGGTGGTAGATTAGTGTACGTTTTTGTGACGCCCAGCAGGATAAAATAATCATCCCCACATGAAAACTCTGACATTTTTAAAACGATTCTTTTCTCTGACAGCTTTTCCAAAGGTGCCTCATGAAAATCTTAAATATTGAATTGTGGAAACTTTACCTTTCTTATGTCAAAGAAACAAAGGCTAGTCTTGCTACGTATAAGTATGTACAATCATTGAAATCCTTTATTTCCTTTCATATTATATTGATGATTTAGTTTGATACTCGGTGTACGTTATAAAGATGAATATGATTTTTCCAGAGAAAAAATGGCCCAGGCGTATGATTTTGCTTTGGATAAGATTGGAATGGATATTCATTCGTACAGTATATGGAATGATTACGTCATGTTTCTTAAAAGCGTCGAAGCGGTTGGTTCTTACGCGGAGAATCAAAAAATTAGCGCTGTACGCAAGGTAATTGACGATTTTCTGGATGATGCTGAAGTTTATTAAAGATTTAAGCCTCAGTTACCCCACTGGGGTTTAAAGGGAACAAGTTCAAGAAACCATAGTATGTTTTTGATTCTGGGAAAAGCTTCATTTACTTGATTGCAAAGCACAACGAAAGGTTAACGAAAACATGCGAAAATATGTGGGGTAACTGAGGGTTAAAGATCTGAATCGTTTAGTGGGATGCTACTCAATCGATTCCCGGTGCTCTCTAAATTTCTTGGAGTGAAAATACTGCAAGTCCAACAAGAAAAAAGTTCCATTCTTGAAGAGTGAAATTTCAACCTTTTATAAGAGTAAAAATTCACTCTTCTTGGACTTACAGTATTTTCACTCTTCAGGAGTGAATTTGAGCTCTAAGAAATTCAGAGAGTGCGAATGAAGCTACGTTTAATTGAAGGTTACGAGAACTGGCTGCTAGTTCTACGGCTGTCAGTTTCAGTTTCATGATTTTTTAGTCCTCTAAAAACATGTTGTTTTTTCAATACAGGTGTATCAACGAGGCGTTATAAATCCTATGATAAATATGGAGCAATTATGGAAAGATTACATGGCATTCGAACAAAACATCAATCCAATTATCGCAGAAAAAATGGCGATCGAACGATCAAGAGATTACATGAATGCGAGACGCGTAGCGAAAGAATTAGAAGCAGTGACGAGGGGTTTGAATCGGAGTGCTCCGAGTGTCCCACCAACTGGTCATCCGGATGAAGTGAAACAGGTAATTCAATATCATTTGCCACGATAAGAAGTACTTTGAAAATAAATAATATCATGAATTGCAGGTAGAATTATGGAAGAAATATATTTCATGGGAACAAAGTAATCCACTTAGAACGGAAGATACTTCACTTGTAGCACGAAGAGTAATGTTCGCAATTGAGCAATGTTTATTGTGTTTGGGTCATCACCCTGCGGTGTGGCATCAGGCTGCACATTTTTTAGAACTTAGCTCGAAAATATTAA
This sequence comes from Gonatopus flavifemur, assembly GCA_018340375.1. Classification (NCBI taxonomy): domain Eukaryota; kingdom Metazoa; phylum Arthropoda; class Insecta; order Hymenoptera; family Dryinidae; genus Gonatopus; species Gonatopus flavifemur. Next base: position 55,725,949 of record JAFFJZ010000001.1, read on the forward strand.
CAGAAAAAGGAGATGTAAATGCAGCTAAGAATTTAAGCGACGAAGCCGCTACCATGTTCGAAAGAGCCACTAACACGTTATTATCCAAAAATATGTTATTATACTTTGCACATGCGGATTTCGAAGAGGGTCGAGTCAAATATGAAAAAGTGCATCAGATATATCAGAAATTCCTGGATATACCTGATATCGATCCCACTTTGGTTTGTATACATTCTTTTATACTCCATTCATCATTCTATATTGAAGAAAATTGTTCTTCTAGTTATTTAATCGGAAGAATTGTATCAAATGGTTCAATTATGATATTGAAATATTTAATTTACAGGCCTATGTACAGTACATGAAATTTGCAAGGCGAGCAGAAGGTATCAAATCAGCACGAACAGTTTTCAAAAGAGCCAGAGAAGATTCAAGGTGTAAACATCATGTTTACGTGGCAGCAGCTTTAATGGAATACTACTGTACCAAAGATAAAAATATCGCATTCCGTATATTTGAGTTGGGATTGAAAAAATTTGGAGATAATCCTGACTACATACTTTGTTACATTGATTATTTATCTCATTTGAATGGTAAGAAATAATTCAACATAATCAATTTCTATCCGTGCGTGTGATTCCAATAGGATTTATAGTCTTCACACTTGATTCCAAGTTAACTTGTTGGTATAATCACTAGATAATTATCTCGAATAATGTTTATTATTATTATTATTAAATTTGGCAGAGATAAATAAATAGAGTTAAGAATAAATTTCGAATCATGTAATTTATGTGTATTATATCATTCAAGATACATGTTAGAATTTTTATTCATGCTTTTGATTGATCATTCCAGAGGACAATAATACTAGGGTATTATTTGAAAGAGTATTATCATCCGGTAGTTTAGAGCCAGAAAAATCAGTGTAAGTAAGATGACAATACTCCTAGTTTTTTCTCTCAACCTCGATTCACTGACAAGTATTGTTGACAATTTTTATAATATGCTTTCATTTTGCAGTGATATATGGAATCGATTTTTGGAGTTCGAATCGAACATCGGAGACCTAGCCAGTATCGTTAAAGTTGAGAAGAGACGAAGCGCCGTATTGGGGAAGGTTATTGTCGATATACTATTAATTAATAAAATCATATTCGTCAAACTTTTTTTTCTGTTGATTTCAATGTTATTTTTGATTTTATTTTCGAAAGAAAAAACAAACGTTGTTCGATGTTAAAGTGCTTTTGCAAGAGTTCAAACATTTTTATATTTATTCGTCAGATCAAAGAATTTGAAGGCAAAGAAACCGCACAATTAGTGGATAGGTATAAATTTTTGGATTTGTACCCGTGTACGCCTATGGAATTAAGATCTATCGGATATATGGAGGTCTCCAGTGTAGCTAGAAATGCAGCTGGGACACTGCCTCGGGTCCCGGATTCGGAGGAAGCTATTGCTTCTTTACCTCGACCTGACGTTTCACAAATGATTCCTTACAAACCAAAAGTTAATGCATTACCAGGTGAACATCCAGTTCCAGGTAAGTTCAATTCATATGAAACTAATTGAAATTTTACCATTTATGCGAAGCAAATGATTTTTTGGAGAAATAATGACATCTTTTCTCTCATTCAGGAAATTAACTAATGTATTCAATGTAATCCAAAATTCTCCCCTCTTGCAATAAGTTTTGACTTTTTGAACATTCATTGGCTAATTTTGGACTGAAAAGATCTGAAAATTATTCCCTTTTGTTCCATTTTTTTGAAAAATAACGAAATCTATATAAACGCATTGCTGCGTTTCAAATCTGATGTAGAAGAATGTTGAAGAATCCATTAATTAATCAAGAAAATTATAATTTCAGGAGGAACTTTTCCTTTACCTCCAGCTGCTGCACAATTATGCACAATATTACCTCCACCTGGTTGTTTTAGAGGACCATTCGTAGCTGTTGATTTACTTATGGATGTTTTTAGTAGGATTCAACTGCCAGAGCATGGTACATTCAAGAACTTTTCACGTAAGAATGAATCAATTCAAAGCGTTGAGAAATTAATCCATATTTTTATTATATTTATAGCCCCGTTACCGATCGCGGACAACGGTTGTGACACAAAATTATTCGATCTCGCCAAATCGGTACATTGGATAGTCGACGAGACCAATGACGGCACGACCATCGGTTCCAAGCGCCGTAGAACGCGTCTTGGCGGTGATGACAGTGAAGAAGAAGACTTACCGTTGCCTCCTGTAAATGATATATACCGTCAAAGGCAACAAAAACGTGTCAAATGAAAAGGCCAACAACTTGCGGAGAAATACAGGTCATTTTACTCTGTTGATACGAATACACCGAAAGAGTTGCGGACATATTTATATGATCCTTTCGTGTTAACTTTACTTTTTTGAGATACGATTACTCGGAAACAATCGCACAGTAATCACGATCAATAATATACGACGAATCATGGCATATAAGAAAGAACACGTACGCGTGAAGATGTGACAATGTGCACGATCCCTCTTGAGTACTATGTACTCGGACAAAATCCGGTACTCATTCATGAATTATGGATTATCGAAGTATTCAGAAACTCTTGAATCTGACGAGATTGGAAGGAATTCAATCGATCATGATTTTTTGTTATCTTTGTATCAATGAATTTAGAATGGGAATGAATCCAATATCGTGAGCGCAATTCTTTGTTTTTCTATTAATTTGTAAAAGCTCATAATTCATGATTAATGGAAGATTGAGTATTTTCATGATCATTTGTTACGATTTACGAAAAGGTTAAATAAGAACTTCATTTATTAAAAAAAAATGACATAACACTTCGTTTATTATTATCATCCTTGGATTTCCTAAAACCTGCGCTTCTATTGTTACTTGGTTTATTAATTGTCTAAATTTCGTTACCCTTGTAAAGTTTTTTGTTTGTGTCACGTTGTTGAAAAACTGAGATCTGATTTTTTAAATTGATATCAACGACTATTTTGAATTTTTTTCCTAGATTACTAGACAATAATGAAATGAAATTGAAATATCTCAACAACGAATGTATCTTGGAATGTTCAAAAATTTGAAAAATAGTTTAAAATATATGTGAAAGTTTTGAAATTCTTTGGCAAACGGACAAAGGGAAAATAATAAAAAGAACATTTTTTCACACAAATTCGATATAAATTTGTTATTCAATAACAATGATATAGTACAAAATATCGTTTTGCGAAATTGTTAAAATTGGAATATTTTCATTTTTTCACTTAACATTTAGCTGATTGAAAGATAATCCTCCGCATTTTTGTACGCTTACGTGTTAAGATATGAATTTTATAATTTCAAAATTTCTTGAACCGCGGATGCTATTTTATTAGCGCTAATACCATAATTATCCAGCAAAACGTCTGGCGGACCAGAGCGCGGAACCTCGCGCACCGCAAGTATTTTAACAATAATATTCTTCTCCATGGCGACAGCCGAGGCAACTGCTTCGCCCAAGCCTCCTTCCGGATAATGATCTTCGACTGTAATGATTTTACCGCCAACTTCTTTGGCATTCTTAATAATCGATGCCGCATCGATTGGTTTCACGGTAAACGGATCGATAACCCGAATGTTTATACCAGACTTGGCTAAACTGTCAGCTGCCTTGAGAGCTTCGTGCAACGTTACGCCTGCCCCGATCACGACCGCTTGATCTTTTCCAGAAGATTTCAAGACTTTTGCTTTACCAATCTCGAAGGGTTCTTCATTTTTATACACGACTGCAGTGTTGGGACGCGACGTTCGAATGAAACAGATCCCCTTTGTGTTTGCCGCAAGTTCAACTGCGCGCTCTGTGGAAACTGCATCGCTCGGATAGAAAACGGTAGAACCAGGGATTGAACGGAACATGGCGATATCTTCGAGACCCATTTGAGATGGACCATCTTCCCCGATGGACACACCGCAATGAGAACCAACGAAATTGACGTTAGTTTGAGAAATCGCTCCCATACGGATCTGTACAATGAAAAATATGAGTTCATGGGACCTGGATGATGCGAAAACGAATGATTAGACTTTACCTGATCAAAAGTACGCGTGAAGAACGTCGCGAAAGCGGATACGAAAGCTACCGCCCGATCTCTACAAGCAGCTCCAATCGCTACACCAACGGCATTCTGCTCGGCGATGAAGCATTCAACGAACCTGTTGGGGTCCACCGTCTTTATCTTATCAGCGAAAGTTGAATTTTTGGTATCGCCGTCAAATGCCATTACTCGGGGACAACTTTGTGCGATCTGAAAAATTTGGTGGTATCATTCTGTATATTTTATTTTATTGCATAAACAACGTACCTTGGCGAGCGCAGTTCCGTACGCTAACCGTGTTGCGACTTGTTCTCCCAATTTATAATTTGGTTGAGTTGCAAGTTTAATATTGCTCAAATCAACTACAGGCACGTCGTCTTTCAATGGTTTTGAAGGACGTAACGTTATAGGGCTAGAGTTTTTCAAAAGTGATGTTAAATGCTGAAACGTGAATCGTACTTCATTAGAGTGATTCATTATTATAAATTATCAATGTTTTCATACCTGTATGGTATCATTTGCCTTGTTACCAAGGGGTTTTCCATGCCAATTATCCAAATCTTCGATACCAGGGAAATTTTTACCTTTGAAGGTTTTCGCTAAAACAGCGGTAGGCCGATCTTTCGTATTTTGGGCTTCGTGGAAAGCCTACCAATGATAAAACAACAGAAAATAGAGAAATTTAAATACCACCTTTCGTGATTAATATGTACCTTGAGCAATTCTTCAACGTCATGTCCGTCAACTACCAAAGCGTTGAAACCGAATGCTTCTAATCTTTTTCTATATACTTCCATATTGTGTTGTAGAGAAGTAGGTTCGCTTTGTCCAAGACGATTGATATCGAATATTACACAAAGATTATTGAGTTTGTAGTAAGATGAGAAATGGAGAGCTTCCCATATCGATCCTTCTGCCGATTCTCCGTCTCCCACAAGGCAATATACTCTAAAAATAAAAAATATTCGGTATTATGATGAATACTTTTCAATACTTTGATTATACGTATTCAACTTTGAATGTTAGAAAGTGCATATATACCTATAATTTGCCTTATCAATGTTCTTTCCCACATACGCCATCCCAGCAGCGATTGAGAGTCCTTGACCTAGAGATCCAGTTCCTACGTCGACAAAATTAAGTCTAGGTGTAGGATGACCTTCCAAATCACTACCGAATTTTCTCAAATTCAACAGATCTTTGACTGGGAACAATCCAAGTTCGGCCCATGCTGAAACATTTAGAAAATATAAATTATATTTCAATCCGTATTCTGTAGTAATTTTCTACATCAATTATAAGGCATACGCGTATCACTGAAACGTACGAAATTATTGAAAAGAGTGTCTCAAATACCTGCATAAAGAATAGGAGCGGCATGTCCTTTACTCAGAACAAATCTGTCACTGCTAGGATCCCGTGGCGAGGATACTTTGTAACGCATAGTATGGAAAAATAGTACGGACATGATCTCTGCCATTGACGAACATGATGATGGATGTCTGTAATAAGAAACAAGAATATTTTGTAATGAACAATATTCCCTATAAAAGAAATGTTCTATTGAAATGAACTATTTAGAACTGGAAACATCGTTTAAAGAATCTACTGCAAAATTCTTAAACCTGAACAGTTGAATATTGTGTTATTTGATTACTAATTCGTTTCGATAAACCATTTAAACTTCAGCAACATTAAAAAAATAAAGTTTTATTTCATAAATCAAGTTTGAAAGCTCATTCAATTGAAATGAATCTAATCAAACATTTTCAAATTTCCAAAATAAATTCAGTAAATATAAACTTGTAACATGATTATCATTGTTATTCTAGTTCACTAGGAAATTTGCTTTTTTAAACAAAAGAAAGGTGAATAGACAACAATATATGAATGAAATAGGAATTAAAATTGAAATTGTGTTCAAAATTCTCACGAAGATTATGTAAATTCCGTATAGATGCCATGTAAGTTTCATTTTTACTGAAGTCAGGACCGTTTTGAATTTGATACCGTAAGATGAGCGAGAAAAGTGATAAGACGTTGGGAAATTAAATTTAACGTTCCACGCAGTAATCGTATCATTCCCACTAATTACATTCAGTTCATTTTTTTCTCATATCTTTTAATTGTCACTAACCATTGATTTTGAAATTTATAGGGGGTATGCGATATGTTTTATCTTGAGAAAGAGATTACTTCAATTGACTGCACTGTAAGAAAAACTTCGGAAAACTTCCAATACCGTACTGGAATCAATTAACCTGTACATTTGTACTGGAAAATTGAAGTGAAACACATGAAATTTCATGTAAAATACAGAAAAATTTCAGTACAATAGAAATTTTCTTGTACGTAAACTGAAAAATTCGTTATGAACAGAAATTTTTCAGGTTCTAGGTACCAGTTTTTTTTTTAATAGTGTAATTATATTAATATTTACACACGAAAAAGGAACAAAAAGGTGTCGCTTTTCCGAATTAGATTATAATTTATTTACAAAATATGTTTCTGAAAATGGGATTATTAATATAAAATATTCTTAATAGCATTGCAAAAGTAGAAAGGAGTTCAGAACATCGTTCGTTCGTTCCTTTCACTGTGAATGACGAATGATCTGTCTACAAACTACGGTTGATTTATCTTCACAGATTAAAATTGAAGACTTGATAATTTGTCCCTTTAAATTCTAATCTTGTAAATCAATAATTCTTCATTCAAATCCAAAACCTTTCTGGTGGAAAAATAGAAATTTGAGAAGATAAATCAATTGTTCGGACGCTAAAATGTCAACATATGAAACTCCACTTATCCGATGTATCATCTTGTATATTGTTGTTATTTTCAAATTAAGATGAAAAATATTTTATAAAAAAACTTTGTGAATGGCAGTGAACCTGAACTCGATCGTACGATTGAATTGCGTCACGTGGGTCACCGTGTCACCAACCTTGCGCGTGTGTTCTTGCTCAAATGGAGAAAAATAGAATCATAGAATGAAACATCGATGCGGTCAACCGAAATCTAGCTATTGTTGAAATTATCAAAAATATATACGAAATTGATATACTTTAGGATAGGAGAATTCACCTTACTTGTTTTCAAATCTTATACATTCCCTGGTTTAAAAAATCCATAGAATCTGATCGAATGAAATTTAATGGGATTTGGTCAAAACATTGTACAAGATTCAATCAGAATTACATTGAAAAAATACATTCATCTGATTAAATCTCATTGACGAATGTTTGAATAGGATTTGGTCAGAGCAGTGTACAATATTCAATGAGATTTGGCGAGAATCAATAGTTTCGTTCAACCAGGGTCATGTTTCTCTCTCCACAAATATGATTATAACAAGGTAGAAATCAATTCTTTCAAAACACGAATAGAAGAAATTCATCAAAGTTGAAAGAATTTTGAATTTTTCATTAAAAATGTCAAAACTATTGTAAAAATGCATGAAAATTTTATATGTAAATGAATTTTCAACAAAAACTAGTTTAGTATGACAATATAAAATTGAAAGAAAGGAATTTGAATTGAAATGAATGAAAATATTGGGATATTAAAAATGCGATACCCGCTTTTCGATGCCTCGGTTATCCGAATACTATATATACGTAATATATTAGCTATATCCTGTAGTTTATCCATCCTCCAAACTCCACAGACACGTTTTATATATAAATAGAAAATATAATCCGAAATTCTAATGGTTGGAGAACAAACTCCTTCATTGCCAACTAATAGGATACGATATTTTTGAAATACCGTGAGCGGTATAAATTTATCGCGCAAGCGCATTTATTTCGATACAAACCTTATCATTATAAATCATCTAACATATTTGCAAACATATGAAGTTTACAAGAAAATGAATTCGAAATATTGCAGAGTAAAGGAGAGTGGGGCACGGTGAATCGCTTCTGTTTGTCAACCCATCTAAAATAACAAATTAATGAGATATTGAACTGTGATAATTCAAAATGTTGAAGTATGAATTATTGGAGTTGAATATCTCATCAATCAGTTATTTTAAAATGGATGATAAAAAAAAAAGTGATTTATCGTGCCTCACTCTCCTCTATTATTGAATCCAATTTTCAATGAGTTTTTCTCCAATTACCCAATTGAAAACGAATTCATTTCAATGATATCTTTGTTGAAAACTGCAAAAAGAAACTTCAATTGATAGATGTAACACATCCAAACTGAATAGTAATTGTTAAGATAATTCATTCCTAGATGTTTCTAAGTGAAAATTGAATAAAATTCACAAATTGAATTATCATAAAAATGAATAATAGCTGATTGAATAAAAAAGTTTCGAATTTCCAGAGACCAGTAAAATCCCAAGAAAACAATAATGTATATATATTATATATATATTTGTATAAAATAAAATCTCATCATAGATCCATAATCAAATGGAATTATACATGAATCATTAATCTCATATTTCAAAATTCATATTAGAGAACAATTTCTTCACTCACCCAGATTTACTTGCTTGTGTAGCTTCAATGGAATCAATCCTAAGCTTGATAGCGATATCTTTCAATTCTTGAAGGGTCTTCGACTCCGGTTTATGATAATCAGCCATATTTTCGCTTTACCGGATCCTAATAAAGCAAAAAGAAACCAATGATATCGTGTTAAATTCAGAAAATGATTTATACAAGTTCAAATGCTCGTAGTAATAATTATTTTGACCTCCCAGGTGGACCGGTCTAACGATACAAAATGATATTCACAACCACGATTTAATCACTTTTGTATTTTTCAAACAAAAACCTTGAGCAAATATGTTGAATAAAAATGAAATAATAGTTTTTCAATTTGAACAATCATTCAAGTGGAACAAGGGACACATCGTTAAACCACGAGCATTGAAACTAATTTAATAATTCTTTTGACTGAAAATTCATACCAAAAACTGTATCGATGATAATTTTGAAATATTCGGCGAACGAAACAATAACTACCGGCTTTTTTAATACAAAATGATTATCAAAAAATGAAGAATTTCAAAGTAGAATCGGCTAGCAACAAGTAACACACGTGCGGCACAGAGTAGTGAGAAAGCCAAGAAAGTTCATGTCATGATACAAACGAGAGATAAAAATGTATGCTTGTATTTAGCATGAATAAAACCGGTACAAGGCCATTTTTTCCATCAACTACTACCGCTTTTCGACGAGCTTCGCGCAGATCAATCTGACGTCACGATACTCGTGAGAGTACAAGAGTAAGATAGCGGGATTGAATACGAATCTACTCTTCTCGTTCTTTGAAAACCTCCGTTGTCTTCCAAGTGACGTTAAATTCACTCCAAATATACGATCAATTTTATGCGCGTGATACAATCGTAAACTAGATTGTACGGTACAAATAAGCATGGTAGAATATGCGCAAAGTATTCAACTTGATAATTCTTTTCCTTACATTTTTATGAAAAGTTATATACAGTACATATCGCAAAAGAATATTTTTCGTGGACTCTACTGGGAATAAAAAGTCCCCAGGTGACGATGAATCTTGTCTGTATTTTTCAAATATTTATAAGATTCTTGTTCTTTTCATCTTTGCACATCGGCTAATAAAATCACTCCTTTCTCACAGAACCGAATTGGAATTGGTTGGAAGTAGTCTCAAGGATTCAACTTATGCTAATACTTGAAATACGACTATGGAGAATTTTCCGCAATAATTTATCACCGTGAAATATGCTAATTTTGAATAAACAAATCTCGATATGCGAAATGATAAAAATTGTCCATTGTTCTTTTTCTAACTCGAGTATACTCTGAACCATCTATCATTCAAAAAAGTACAAATTTATTTGTCATTTACGTTAGAAAAATGTTTTCAATAATATGATTGAATTAGAATGAGAAAAATGTGTGGATGATAATATTGATCCGCTGACTTAGAAACAACCTCATTATCTTGATAAAAAACATTTTACAGCTTAGTACAATGATAATAAAGAGAACATACTACTGGGTACTAAATAACATGTTGAGCAATGTTTAGTTGTATCATATCTAATTCAATATTATCGTCGATAGGTACTTGTATATGAATATCTGTACCACTTTAAATGAGAATTAAACCTCATCATTAGAACTGTATATTATTTCTTAAATTTATAAACTCTGTTTCGTATAATGATATAGGAATGTTTTATCGCATTCACGAGAATCCACAAATTAAATACAGTTTTTAATAAAAACTTGAAAAATCAATGAAATCCAATTGTTTTTTAGCCACGCAACATTTTTTTAAACTCATAAATTGCGTGTTATATAATCTAATGAATATTTTTCCAAGTGCATAAAAGGAAAGTGATCAAAGATGTGTTTTATATGTGAATTTCATCCAAGTTCAGGATTCAATAAAATCAATGAATTCAAAATTGATTGAAGGGTTCAGTTTTGTTCTGTTACTTGATCAAATAATTCATCATAATACAATTTTCTTATCTGAGAAAAAACTGTTTGTTCAAATTCAACTCGAGATCAGCTCTAAATTTCTCCGACTATTTCAGATAGCACGAGAGTTCTAAAAGTGTTCATAATAAACACAACATGTTTATGCAGAATTCTTTTAGAACTCTTGTGATATCTGGGATATTTTTTTTTTAATTCTACAACAACTCACAATTCAGGGCGTTGATGCCGTTGGATCCTCTTCGCCATTAGCTAAAACTTTTACGTACATTCAAGATGGTTAAGCACAACGATAGAAAAGCAATCACTGATCAATTCTGAATCCAGTGTAGGAACTGATTCTTGAACAACGTTTTACATGGTCCGAATGAAAGGTCTATTTCTATGAAATTTCACATCCTTCAGATACCTTTTATGTACTGGAAGAATAGTTTTAGACTAAACTTAAAGGAATACGAGCGCAAAAATGGCTCCATCTGATAGCCAAACTGTTTCTTACAAAGAATTCAAAAGTATCTAGCTATCTGGTACTCTACTGAAACTGTTCATTGTGTGCTAATACCACCCATTTAAATAAATTGGTGAATTGGTACTCTACGGTACCACTTATATAAAATTTGAAAGAAGTGATTTTTCTAAAGTTTCAGTCCCTGTATCTTCTGAAAGGAATACTAGAATTGTGTGAAATTAGAAATATTTCAGGAAAAATTGGTCCATTTCACGACACCGGTATTCCCTTTGAAGCTGGGATACTTGTACGCATAGACAACTAATTTTGATCCCTCAGCAGATTTCAGGAATGATTTTCACTAAATAGAAGCATAAATATTATTTATATTTATATGGAAAAGGATATAATACGAGTAATAACTAAGCTGTATTTGTAACATTATAAAAATGACTCTATGTTAATTTCTAGAACGGAACATGGTACATTGAGTTCGAACTTCGAAATTACATCTGGATGTAAAATTCCCATTTTTCCAATTACGGAACCGTAACATACAACTTCGGCACAACGTTGAGGGAAATACGTTGGATCTAAAATACAGAATAAGATTAATATAAAATGACATATTAAATTTCAAATTTCTATATAAATTAATTTGTGTGTTCACCATCTATCGCCCGTAGATAATATCCTTCTGCATTTTTAACAATACTTCTTGGTACTTCCAATACTTGCAATATCCGATCTAATAGACCATGAATTATTTCAAACCCAGCAGATTTATTACAATAGACGGCACACAAACGACGCTCGTTACGTGCCCCAACACCCACCGAAGGATCGCATAAAACCACATCGGAAACTTCGAATAATTTAAGGGGCAAAGGCATTTTTTTATTTGCTACCAAAGTTTTCAATAGACCTGGGATAAGAGTAGTACGTACAACCTAAAACAATTTTCAAATCGTGTTTATGTGTCTTTTCTGTTCACATAAAATCTAAACGAAATATACGAAATTCAATTCGAAACCCTTACTTGAAATTCTTGTGTCTTTGGATTAGATATACAAACTGCGGGAATTTTTTCAAAACCGTGACCCAATTTATCCGCAACATCTTCACGGGAACACTATAATAAAATCATGTAATTATATGAAAGATATAAATAACATATACACACCATCATACGGTATACGAACCAATGAAAATGTCAGTGCTTCTGTGAACCCAGAATATGCTAATTCCATCCGTATTTGATCTGATAATTTATTGAGAGAGAACTGTGATAGTAAACAAAAAGAGTTGGAAGAATTTTCAATTACTCAACAGTATAGTTGTAAAATTTTTAAATAAATATTACATATTACCTCTTTGGAGATTGTTGATGTTTGTGGAATAGTTTTCAAAATTTTATTATAGCCATAAGCTATAGCTATATCTTCATAAATATCACAAGCGTGTATTACGTCGTGTCTGGTAGGTGGCACTTCGACTTTCAACGTATCATTATGTACTTCTGTTTTCAAAGACATTTTGGAAAGTAATTTTGCTACTTGAGTTGGCGTTTGTCTGTTTGTGGAATAGCATACCCACTTGTTATTACTTCAAGTTTAGAATAAAAATGAATGATTTTTAGAAATTATTACCTACTTTATACCGATATAATTTATTGCTTTTTGACAATCAATCTCTTCGAGCCGATATTTTAAGTCAGGGTAATGGTAGATTTGACCATCAGGATAAATAACATCCACAGGTTCTACAGTGTATTTTTCATTGCAGTATTGACTGAAGGCACAAACTATGGTATCCAATACTATTCTTGCCTGAAAATTGATTGAAACATCATTTTTTTCAATTTAGTTTGTAGAAGATTATCATTTTTCATTAAATTTGTTATTAATAGTGATACCTTAGTTAGATCAGTGGCTGTACATTCTATTAGAATATTTTTGGTATTGAGAGTAATTTTAGAATGATCTCCATTAATAATGGGAGGCAGGGATAAAATAACACCATTGCTGTCGTAAACTATGGGATACACTGGACTATCTTTGATAATCGGCAAATACTGCTTCAATTGTGCATGATTCTGAAAAGACACTTGTTTGGATTATTTGAAGCCAAACAGAAGTTATAATTGTACACAACTATTGAAAATTCACTAACAGCGTATAAGTTCATAATTTCTTCTCCTGTATATTCTTTATCTTGATTCAGTGGTTTGAATTTGATGTCGTTTGGGGTTTTAGCGTCGTACACGAAAGGACCCTTGACTGTGTCCAAATCATGAGTACCTATCGATACGAGACTTCGCTTTCGTCCTATATTTTGGTGTAATTTATCTTGCAAGTCAATGAAACTCTTGTACGAATCATCATTTAAATCGACTCCTCGTAAAATAGCACCTACAATGTGTTCTCTGACTTTCAAACACTATAAAATATAAACAAATCGATTAGAGAAAATTTAAAAAAATCACATTTGTTGTGAAATAATGGTATTTACCTCTTTTGTCATAGAAATTGTTTGTAAAGATCCTTTAGGAGCCGAAATTTTATACCGAGGTATAGACATTCTAAGTACAGAAAGAGTTTCAATCGTCAATATAATGATCACAGAATTAATCATAATATTCGACCGTATACTTACTTATTAAGAAATACAAGTAATCCGGTAACAAGACCTTCTAGACATAATAAATCATATCTGTTCGCTGGAATATCTATTTTATAAATAATTTCATCTGATGCTTCGTTAGCGTGTTCCAATCCTTGTTCCTTCATTATCATTTGTTGTTCTGTCGTCTAAAATTATAAAAGGGGTACATAAATACTTTATCTGAAATGAGATATTAATATGCAATGTTCAGTTCTTACCACTTCATCCAATTCTAAACCATATTCGAAACATAAGTTTTGAAAATCTTCGTCCGCTATAAATAAATACAATTGATACTCGATTGATTGTGATATTCTGATGAAATTTATATCAATTTTTAGAAGACATTTCTAATTAGGAATGCTTATACGATTCTGTGTAAATTTTAGATCAGATATGACTCATTACATTTGTTAAAAGGGTAATATAATGTTTATAAACATGAAACTCGTATGTTGTAGGATATGTATGAATTTATACACACGCAGTCCAATTGAAAAATGGGAAACATCAAATGATATTCTTCAACATTGAATATTGTAATATATAACAGCAATAGTTGTGTAACATAATTAGAATTTATGAAATGTTTTTCATTTTTTAAAGGACAGCAAGTAGGAAGACGAAAGTAACCTATATAACATGAAATCTTGTTACATTGAACGATGATAAAGTGAATTATTTCTTACAATATTCTTCACCAAGAGCGGTGAGTAATAAATCACGTTTAACAGAAATTGTTGGCATTTTCAATGTTTGTACAAATTACTGTTGAAATATGTTGATTGAACATAAAACACGTGGACCTTGTATTCAATGCTTAGAGCATGTTTACATCAAGCATTTCGATTCACCGAATGAAAGCAAAAATAATGTTTGACCAATGAGAAAATCGTGAAAACGAATTCCTCATTCTTTGATTGGTTGAAAATTGTTTTCATCTGCTAGAAAATGGTATCGAGAGAGCACACACAGCACACAGCAAGCAGTATTCGCGAATAAACATGGCCACCCTAGTCAGGGCTAGTTCAAGACTTTTAAATTCAATAACAAGCAATTTCTTAAAACATTCTGCCCCCAATGTTATTCATAAATCACATAGTCCAGGTTTGTATGCAGTTATTTAAAATTTTGGAATATTCAATTCATATTTAATCAAGGTAAATGATATTGAGTATCATAACCTTTTTTGTGACATGTATTATTAATATAGCAATTGAGTCAATTTCTAATATTCACCTGTGAATAGATGATTTAATAGTTTTTCAAATTTTCAGCAATTTCAGTATTCCAGGACTATTCGATAGCTGGACTCAGAACTCGAGTACCATGGTTTCCTCCTACTCCAGATTATCAAGTCACAATACCGGATCCAACCGAAGCTGAAGAAAAACTAGCTGCAGGTATATTTCAATATTTCTTCTGTCAGCAAAGGATCTTTATAAACCTCAATCTATTTATCATTTACAGATGTAATGAAAGAAATAAATGATCAAGTAACGAATCAAAGAACAGGTCGATTATTCGCGGTGATACATATATCTGGGAAACAATTCAAAATCACAGAAACCGATTTGATAGTTATCCAAGGGTATTGGCCTCCGACCATAGGAGACAAATTGATATTAGAAAAAGTTCTACTGGTCGGAAGTACAGATTTCACTCTTGTAGGAAGACCTCTTTTGAATTCGGAATTGGTATCCGTTCAAGCAACTGTTATTGAAAAAACGTTATCTCACGTTAAAATTCGTGTCAGGCATAGGCCAAGGAAACAATTTCGACGAATAAATTGTAAGTTGAACACATTATTTTTCTATTCGTACCCTACAAAGAATGTATGTGTATAATTATTTGAATTAGTTTGCAGAACACCTTTCACAACTTTGAGGATAAATTCTATTACCATCAACGGAAGAATAGACGAAAAGAAAGAGATAGAAGGATTAAATAGAATATATTAAATTCTCGATAAAGTTAATGAGAGGTATTAGTTTTATTTGGATGAAATTTTGATTGCTAGAAATTTATGAAAATACAGCATTTACAGATCCTTCACTCATTTTAACTTTTATTTCCTCGTTTTTCTTTTTCATATCAAACCAAAAAATGTATAACTGCACCCATTGGAGAGATTTTTTCAATTTTTCTTCTAAAACTTAATCCAAACTGTTCGGCTTTGTCCGTCATTTCATTATGATATATTTAAAAATGAAAAATTATTCAAATTATGATAGAAATGAGCATAAAACGAGAGGGTTTATAAAAAAAAAAGTTTATATTATAACAAATATTAGTTACAACAACAAAGATAATAAAACCTAAACAATCTTCAATTCGATTTAGTATAAATATAATATTGTTTTCGTACTTGAAAACGTACATGATTGAGTTCACAACTGAATACAATTTATGATTGTCATTAGAACCTAATATTCGTTTTACATAAAAATTGTTATTAAACAAACACGATTGATATTTCTATACGTTTTCCTGATCAATTATTGCACAATGATATTTTGTATCAAAATTATATCTGGAAAATTAGAATATTTTCTAATTTATCCCTTGTATTATGCATTTTTTGACCATAGATCATATCAGAGTATCCAACGTACTCAAAATTGAACACAATTTCTTCTTATATTTTTAATATCTTAAAATAAATCAAAAAGACACGTAAAAATAACAAAAACAAGAGAGAAACATATATAAACTTCTGCCACTTCATTTCATATTGAATCACAGGAATCCTTGAGTATGTTACACGAAAATTAACATTGCTTAAAGGAATATCAGCACCGGAAATTGGGACATTTCGTATTTCTTTAATATTGTGAAATTGCTAGTATCGGGACTTCAGGCAGTTTTATTCGTATAGGATCATCATTTCACAGGCACTTGAATAATTTTCTCTTTTTAATCTACCTATTTAAACAAATGCACTCCAAGTTTCACAAGAAATATTGATGAATTTTGTTATCCTCTTGGAGCGAATACATGAAAATCGACTTTTCAACGTACTCATAAATTCGGAACAAATTTAAATCGTATTTATATTGTATATTTAACTTTGAGCACTCGACTTAACGTCAGAGGGGACTAGTTGTATAACATTTTCAACCTTTTCAGCTTTAAATTTATTAACTGGAAAATTAACTTCAGTCGCAGTATCTGGTAAAATGATGAAACAAGTGTTGGAAGAACTTTCATTTTTTATAAGAATTTGTTGAAAGGGGGCTAAAGAAATCTTCAATTCGTCAGATTTTTTCAATTTTTGCTTACCAATTTCAATGGTTGATATCTCAGATTTACTTTTGGAACATTGAAATTCGTTTGTTTTGCGATTATTATCTCTAATCTTCGAACAACAAGCACAGTTCGTTGATGTCTCGGAAGTGCAGATACAAGTTTCATTCGGATGAATAGATTCCAACGACTCCGACTCTATTTTAGCATCTGCCGACACTTGTATTATCGGTTCAATCCGCATGGACGAAATTTCATTGGAGTCTTCTGAAAAAGTGGGATCGTGAATAGTATCTCGTTTCCCATAGATTCAAATGGAATTCGTAATAGACTTACCGGAAGTACTGGACGTAATATCCGAAGAATAAACCGAGAATAATTTTTTACGAACTCCGATTCCATCTCCGCTCTCGTTACTTTTCAATTTTTCCAATTCTTTTTTCGCCGCAAATAAAATTGAATCTTCCTCTTCGGCATTTGCATTATTCGAATAAATAGAATTACTAAATCTACCTTGTTGTTTTTTATCTGAAAGAAGGATTTTATTTAGATGATGATTGCATTAATTAATTATTTGGAATATTTGTAAACAAATAATTCACCTGACGATAAGAATAATTTCTTTTTCCTGCACAACAATTTTTTATGATCCGAATCCATGTCGTCGCTGGATGTACTGTACCGGGGAGTCGTCGTTTTTTTATCATCGCAAGAACTTTGCGCGCAAAAGTTGAAAGCTTTGTTTTTGGGCGTACTCATTCCAATCAGAGTATGCCTATTGTTATCGCTAATCGGTGTTTCTGTAACTGCATTCATTTTTATTCACACAATTGTATTGCTTTTCTTTCACAAATGAACATTCGATTTGAAAATTTCATGAAAATTTACCAGTGTTTGGATCGATATTATCGACATCTGGACCGGTGTACATAAAAACTGGTTTTTTAATACTACTATCACGTATATTGACTTTTTTTATCAAGCCGATAGCTGCTAAAACATTCGCGATATCATACAGTCTTCGTACTTTTGTCTTGATATTGAATTTCGAGCCTTTATCACTTTTTTCTTCGTCAGTATCAGAATCGTGTACTAGAAAATTTACAGCTATATCCAAGTTTACAATGCCGTTCTGTAAAGAAGTTGAAAATTTGTTGGAAAATATCTTCTCATTTGAAAAAGAAAGATGTTTTTTCATACCTGTATAGATGTCAAGAATAACATTAAGAATTTTTGACACATGATTCCCAAACTCTTATCTCCTTTCGCTTCGTTGTTTGCAAAGCAATCTGCAAAGTTGTAACTCGGCGTCATGGAAGTAGAAGCAGGACATATCTTGCTCGAGTCAGAGATGTAAGCTCCAGTGATTTTTTGTATATGTTGAATATATTGTTGTACTCCTAATTTTATGGCCAACGATTTGAGCTTGACAAGAGTGGTTGGTAAAAATGTTTGTCCGTGCCATAAGTATTGATTTTTTCCTACTTTAGTAGCCATTTCCAAACTCTCTAGGATGTTTATGATATCGTATATTCTACGTTTTTCGGTACCAAGCAACGAGGCGGTCTTATCCAAAGATATCTCCTTGCGAATATTTGGCAGTTGTATCAATGGATATAAAGTCAAAAATCTGTAAATAATTGTGGAAATTCAAAATCTTTTGTATGCGAGTTCATGTTCTTGAGTTTATTTATGATAAATAATTATCCAATGATTTATTTTGTTCAGGCCTTGTTTCAAAAATAGGATTATCAAATTATTTATTGTATTATAATAATATTAATATAATATATTATATAGTTGCGAGGAAGACTAATGCTATGCTTGGCTTTGTTCTGCGTTGTTCTTTGGGCTTTACCAGTGTTAATACTTTAAGAATGCTATGTTGTACTTTAGTCAGGCCTATTCTGGAGTATGGTTCGGTTATTCAGTTATTTAGCCCTTCTTTGAATTGCAATATCAAGTTAGTTGAGCGTTCAGGATTGGTTTTGGCATTATTTTATGTATCGTAAGGAGTCTCTTATGCACTCTAGATCACAGAAGAAAGTATGAACATACTCTTCTTTTATTCAAGTTGTTGAATGGTTTAATTGACCTTCCTTCGCTTTTGGGTTTGCTAAATGTTCATGCTCCTGGAAGGATCTTAAGGAACTCTTGTGAGGTATTTGCTATTTCTATCCTCAGTTCAAAGATGGGTGATTATTCTCTTCTGTCAAGAACGCGTAGAATTGGTAATTTGCTAATGAGTCACCTTCTTTTGATTTTTTCAACGATTTAAATATTTATTCTCTTTCTATGATCTTTTATAGGGCTATATTGAATTTGTGATGTGTTTTTGCTTTGTTGCATTTTGTTTATACGAGACTATTCCTTTTGGTTTTCATTGTATAAATTTTATGGTTGTTCTACTTTGCCTAGCTTTGTGCTGTATTAGGCTTGCATCCACATTTTCTGTCTTGTATTTTATATGTATAGGGTTCTTTGCCTGCTCACTCATAAATAAATAAATCAATTAACCTTTTCCGACACCAGTCTTTAATCGAGTCGATCAGTTCTAAGACGTTTTACAGTACTTTAGTGGCAAATTAACTTAATTAGCACCATTTTTCCCATTTGCTTAATGTATTTACTAGAATTTTATCAGGGGTGGAGCTACTGTAAACGATTAATTCATATTCCAAAGTTACAAACGCGTTACAAACGCTTCACAAAACATCGTCCCATATATGGACTGAGTGTCGGAAAGGGTTAAACATAACATTCAATACAGTTCTACAGATTAATTCCCAAGTTTGAGCTTTTGATCTTTGGTATCAACAAACTATGAATGTTGAAATGATGCATAGAACTTTATATCCTCTGTGGTTAACGATTCCATTCCCTATATCATGGATACATATTCTTTGTAACTTACTTGTTGCACAGAAGACCCAAAGATTTTTCTCTTCGTGGTTGAGATCCTAGTCTACGAGGTGTTTCAGATAATTGAGCAGTTTCGTTAACACAGAGTCTTGGGTTTGGGCTTAACCGACTGGTACTAGTAGGAGAAGTCTTTAGACTAGAAGCAAGATTGGTTAGAAGTCGTAAATTTGCTGTAGGAGAGATCGGTTCCGATCTTAAATTTCCTACATCACCCAGAACCCGACGATCCGGTGTTTTTCTAACCTTCATTATTGGTTGCTATAAATAAACAAAATCTTTTATTATACGTATAACAAATTTTCATGTTTTTTTTAATCAGTTGAGAAAATTTATGACGCACTCACTTGAGGATTATTCACTATTTTTAACCATATATTGATATAAAATGGAGTATATGCATTTCTCGCTTTTTTCTAATAAAAATAAATTGTCCTCCCGATAACCGGGCTTTGTTAGTAAGGGTCAATTAACCTGAACACTGAATTAGCCCGTATGGTAATGTTGTAATGTTAGAAACAAGAATTATCTTTATTTTTCGATTGGTGGTTTCGATTGAGGGTGTCCCCTGATCGATTTTTCCCCCAGAAAACTACTAGATCGTTTCAACCGTTTTACATTATTGATATTCAATTAATTACAATGATCTTTAGATGAAGAAATTCGGAATAAATCAGAGAAGCTGGCTCTGGTCTCAAAATAATTGTAAATTGCATACAGCTTATATTTGTTGTAATATAAAAAAAAAACTGAATGGAGGTTTTTAATTGGCTAATAACGAAGTTTCATTCTGATTAATTATAATGATTTAGTTAAACAACAAACAGACCAGACCCGGATTGTTTGATCAATTCTGAATCTTTTGATCCAAAGTTTGGTGTAATTAATTGAATATTAATGACAAAAAACGGTTGAAACGATCTAGTAGTTTTCTAGTAGAAAAATTGACCAGAGCACCCCCTTTAATCAAAACACGTGATTGAATAATTCCGTTAGGCTGACATGGACCGATACCAAATCCGTGGATTTGATTGACACATTGATAGTTATTTCTTAAAATTCCCTAGAAATTCTGGTCCCTCGAGTCTGGCTGACTCATGATCCGATAGTTGATTCGTCTCATCTAAAAAAGACAGATCCAATCAGAATCGTTGAAAATCGTTACAAAATTGGCGGGGATTCAATCTCTTATTTGATCATCTCCGTTCATTGGTGGTAAAGTAATTTACTTTAAATCATTCATTGATAATTCTTCTGGGTTGTTAAAAATGTTTGCGCTGTCCGAGATGGATATACATTTGTCTTTCTAAGAGATCTCTGGTAAAAACATCAGATTGAGACTGGATAACACATGAATTGAATTCCAAATGAAATGGTATTCGAGCTCATACGGGTTTTGGAAAAGAAAATCCCTGTAAACAGAAAAACCAGGCGTTTCTGAGGGTCAGGAACGGCTTTTCATAGGTATTGCAGGACCATTGGCATAATTTTGGGCAAATGTACGACTGTCGAAGTACAAAAATCTACTGGGAATTATTTCACTGACTTTCCTTAACAGCACACCCATCGATTTCCACGTTGCATCTCCCTCGATACAAGGTGGATTAACGAAGATGCCACGTAGAAATGCCGGCGCTATACGGGTTATTTGTATTAGACATTCTTTAAAAGTTTATCAAATATCATTACCATTGTTCGGAAATTTCTCAATTTTCTGTATGGTTTGACCGCTTTCCTACATCACATTCACGCCTCCACGAAGACGCGACATGGATACTCCATATGGGTTTTACATGTATATCAAATTATTCTTCAAGGTATCAAAAATGCTGTAGAAAATATTTGCGTATTTATGCATGTAATAAAAATTTTATTTATACATATATTCAGTATAAATTTCCAACGAATAGTATGAGAATGTATATGTATAAATATAATGACATATTTGTACAATGAACAACAGTAATAACTATCTGTATATTTCCTATACATGCACACGTTTGACTTTATCCGGAGATTTCAGTTGTAAAGAAGACTTAGACGTCGATTTAAAATACCTCTTTGGTGAACTTTCTGGTGAATTTCTTCTGATAAAATGTTTTTCACTTCTCTTTTCAGTTTCCGA
This sequence comes from Gonatopus flavifemur, assembly GCA_018340375.1. NCBI lineage: Eukaryota > Metazoa > Arthropoda > Insecta > Hymenoptera > Dryinidae > Gonatopus > Gonatopus flavifemur. The sequence goes on from JAFFJZ010000001.1 coordinate 55,747,868, forward strand.
ATCATCACTCGAATGTTGTTCTTTTTTTACTTTAATATCGTCTAAATCGAAGTCTAGTCTAGAGTTTTTGGACGTTTGAATATCTGGTGTCACACTTCTTCCATTCGTCAATTTTTTTCTCCGTTCTTTCCTCGAAACATGAGAATCATCATTCGACGACGAATCTTCCGATTTAATTTCTGATTTCACTGTAACGTTCAAATCCATTTCACCGTTCGATATGTTAGCGAGTTGATTCGAAACATCGGGTTTCGATTCTTTTTCGTCTTCACTTTGATGACCGTGAGTTCTGATTACAGGAGAATGTTTCTTTTTTGAGGATTTCTTCTTCGGAGTTTTTGAAATGGCCGAGTCGTCTTCGTCTTGCGTATTTTCGGACGCGCTTGTCTGTTTTTCTTCCTTAATTTTGATATTTTCAAATCCAAATACATCTATTGACTTAACGCCTGTATGATTTTTGGATTCCGTATCAGATGTTTCCGATTTGACTTTAATTTCATTGAAATCTAATGGCTCTTCCGATATCTTGTGCTTTTTCTTTTTCTTTGATTTAGGTTTCACGGTTTCATCTAAATCAGTATCATTTGGATCTGTTTTCACAAAGGACTCGTCGTTGAATGTCGACAAATCTTCCGCATCGGTATTTGATATTTTAGATTTCTTCGAATGTTTCTTCTTTGCCTTTTCCGGAGAACGATGTAATTCATCGTCATCGTTGTTCCAAACATTCATTTTTGATATATCCGATTTAACTTTACGTTTCGATTCCACATCGGATTCTTTAGTATCACAAAATGATTCTGACTTAACCTTTACACAATTTTGATCGTCCTTTTCAGATTTCAGCTTCTTAGGAGACCTTTCTTCGAAACTCGAATCCACCGAAAATTCTCGGGTTTTCCTCTTTTTGTGTGGTTTTTCAAATACTCGCTCCTCATCGCTTTCGGACATAACATGAGCTCTCTTAGATTTCTTTTTCTCAAGCTTTATGGGTACAAATTCATCCTTCTCGTTTGATTCTTTGAAACCGTCGTCGTTGGATTTCTTTTTATGTTTCTTCTTTACGATGTCCAAAGTGCCATTTTCAACAGCTTCATTTTGATGTTTTTGGGAATCTTTTTTCACAGGGAAAAACTTTGTGTCTTCCTCAGAGTCGGACTCAATTTTATTTTTACGCTTTGAATTCGTTCTATCTGAGTTTTTATTCATTTTCGAGGATTTCTGTTTATGACGCTGTGAGAAAAATGTAGTGTCTTCGTAAGGAGTTTCATTCATCGATGTATCAGGTAATTTACAGCCTTGCATGTAGTCTCTGTAACGCGAAAAGTGAAATATACATATATTTATTTGTTCTTTGTTCTATTCATATGAGCAGCCTTCAATTGCAATGTCGTATATATGTTAAAAATAGTTTAATATAAAGATAAAGGTTACTCACTCTTCATTCAACACACCACGAAAGAAAGGCAATTTGGCGGTGAAATCCAGATAACTTATAGTAAATCTCACTTCTTGACCAATGTTCACTTTACTACCCGGCCAATCATCCTCGTCTTCTGGTTTCGGAATAGATACATTAAAAGCTTTATGTACAAGTACACCTATATGACCCATACCTTTTTTATTTACAATGCCTGAAAAAAGATTGAATAATGTTAAAACTTTATTCCAATGAAATTCAATCAAACGCATTTTTTAATACGAGAAATGATATATTCCATACACGAGTTTTAATACGTGTATCACATATTTTGAATCATTGGAAAAAGTGTAGAAATAGGGACAAAATGAATTTACTGAATTTTTTACCCACTTTTTCTAATGTTTGAAGAATTTTAATAAATGAAAAAGAAACAAGAATACTTCGGTACATTACCTTTCAAACTACATCCTACTTTTGGTTTGAATATATAAAAATCTGCATCGATATTTACATGAATAAAACATGCGTCGTGAAGAGTTTCTCCGAGTGGATCGATCAATTTTGGATTTTTGTAAGAGAGTAAAAATCCTTGCAATCTGGAAAGAATCATAATTCACAGATATAATTATTTATGTAATTGAATTTGAAAGTTCTAAATGAAAAATATACAAACATCCATTTTACAAAATTTTTTTCTTTGAATCTTGAAGTAGAATTTTTTTTTCAGGATGTTAAAATTCAATTCTCATTCATAAGATTGATATAATATGTATATATTGACGCACACAATATCTATGCACAGTATAATAGAATTGAGATAAAACTTTCAATTTGTCGAAAAATTATTACTCAAATGAATACGATATAGAAAATAGTTTTTATATTATACTTCAAAAGCAGAAATGCCTTACATATGTTGTTTATATTTCCAAGATAATTCTCATGCTTTCAAATTATTGATCTTACGCATTCAAACTTTGAAACCACATTTGTTTAATTGACGCTAGCATCCTCAAATGTTCAACTTTCATGCTTGAAAAGTTTAAGTTTTGAGCTTATGGAATATGAAGAGGTTTTGGTCTCTAGTTCACTTGAAGTTTATGTAATTTGAGCAGAAGAATAGAGCTTTTTGTTTACTAGTGTGATGCATGGTTTCTGCCTTTCATACTTGAATGTACATAAGCCTGAATTCTCAATGAATGAAATTGTTCATTAAAACTAAATCCAAATGGAGAATGGAAGAATATAGTGTCTCATGAAAGTATCGCAACCCTTGATTGTCAATTCATTTGATTGAATGGTTCAAACTTCAATAATATTTAATATAGATACCACACTGATACTTGAAAACATAAATTTACATAAAAACTTTGTGTACAATTATGTTCTCGAAGTTTGAATCGTTTATAGAAACAAAACAAAAATTAAAACTCACGAAATCTGATAAATCATTGTTACATATTTTCTCGAATCAACTCTTTGCCACTGAGAACACATCGTTTCAATAATGTACTCCAAGATTTTTGGGCTTCAACGGTTGATTATTATGCGATTCGATTGTTAATTAGTTTCAATAAACGATTCAAACTTCAGCAACATACAATTGAGGGGAATTGTCATTTTTTTAAATTCAAGTAATCTCTTCGATGAAGCTTTGAAATAAGGATATCATACCATAACAATGGTATCGTACACACACACACATTTCAATTAAGTCATTTTTAACGTTTTTCGATGTACTCACTCAGGATCATAAGTATACAAATTTGAACTCAACATCTCGTTTACCGCTGCATCAAGATTATTCAAATGGAAAGGATGCAGAGCAACGTGTTTCTTGACAGTCTCATAAAACACTTGTGAATCCTCATCCTCGATCAATCCTGTGAGTTCCAATTGTGTCCATGTAATTCCGAAATATTTCTTAAATTTCATCTTCTCTATTTCGTCAAATTATTCAAATTCTTGATGAATAAAAAAATCTATGAAATGGGTAAAAGTTCTGATTTGAAAGAAATTGTTTTATTAATCGCACATACTGCGTTTCAACTGTGAATATTGAAGGTTATATTAGGTTATGTTTAGGAATTGGTTGTGACAGACATATAATATAGTGTTTTCCATTCGCTGCTGCAGCTGCATCGAGTGCGCCACCTATATTGTGTGTATGTCGCCATATGCAGTATCACAGTACGCAGTACCGGAAATGTGTCAGTATGTGCTATCAATAAAAAATTTGTTTTGAATCTGAATCTTTATTCATCTCAAAGATGATTTTTTGTATTCATCAAGAATTTAAATAACGTCATGAAATGGACGTCATGAATACGTTAAGATATCTTTTAGATATCTAAAAATGCCACATAAGACATCTCAAACATATTTACAACGTATCTTGAGGTTCTTAACACATGTTTTAGATTATGAACCGAACTCCTACTGTTCGGTTGGGTTCGAATTTCCAACTCAGAGAGTGGAAAAAGTTCGGTTCGACTGAGAAATTCCAGGTTTGCACAACCCTCCTTGAGAAATGAAATCCCTGTTGAAAATGCCAGGCAAATCCGGATAGATCCTATCAGTTCCTGGCAGAAAGGGAGAAGGACTGGTTCCTGCTTGGTTCTGTCGATTTTTAGTCCCAGGAACCACTAGAATCTGCTTGGCATTCTCAGCAGGGATGTTTATCGAGATATATTCGAGAATGTCAAGGTATGAACAGTCATTGAACATTATCTGAAAATAAAATATAAGGATTTAGTACTGCGTGTGTCCACAAATGAATGAAGAATTGCAACAAGCTTTACTATACTTCATATGAAAGATCACATCGTTACGAAGGAAGCTATGGGCTGTACAGCGTCTGTCTACATTATCTATCGATGAAAGTCTTGATCGAAAAATCGATTCCACTCCGATGCGGGTACCGAGTACTCTCAACACGGGCCTGTGTGTAGGATAGGACAAAAATGAAAACAACTGTTGACGGAGGAAGGAGAATTTTCTTTCAGTTTAGTTGTCGTCGCGACACCGACGAGACTTGACGATAGTTGGGTGTAACGATATTCAACGAGCCTGTGCCGTACATTCTGCACACAATAATAACATCGCTTCAGTGCAGACAGGTAGTTTGGATAGTTCACAAGTGCTTTGGGATTTGTCTGTCTACTCTTTTGTATTCATACTACAAAATTCTGCTTGGTCAGATTCTTTTTCCCTCGTGCCCTTTTGTTTCAATACAGACTATTTCATCTCTATGTAAACACCTTGTGCGTGCTTGTGTTCTGTGTTATGGAGTGGAAGGAACCGTCTTCGGATTAAGGATATACCCACTTCTTTTTGTTTTTATCATCATTTTCATATTTATAGTGTTCTCAAGACGAGTGGGACGTTATGAAAGGTTACTCTCATCTTCTTCATTTTCATTCAAAACATACCTTTATTTAAAACCAATTCGAGTTGTTGATATCGTATCGCAGTCACGGTTGTTATACGTTTTATCGATCGATAAGTCAGAACGGCGTTCAAGATCAAAACAAAAATATTGGAGATCGGTATGGATCTATGCTGTGTGAATTGCGTTTGAAATTGTGGATCGTCAAAAAATGAGCTTCAAACACGACACAAACGGAAGGTAAATATTTGCAAACTTTATTTATTCGTATCTAGTGTTTAAGTTTTTAGAATTGTTTTTAACGGTGGATTTATTTGTTTAAGGTCAGATTCATGTTGTTATATCAAATTTCAACTATGAATAACGTTGGGTAATTGATGCAAAATTCGTTTCGTGATTCCCATATCGGTAGTTTCAATATTTTGAAAATCAAAATAGCGAGAAAGGTTTGAAAATTTGTGTATCATTGATAAAATTTGAATGTACATATTTTGTGGCAAAAAGAGTTTGTCAACCCTCAGGAAAGTTTCCTTGGAACAAGAAAAAAATATGAGAAATTTTGTATTATTGAAGTTTGAATCGTTTATTGAAACGAATTTGTAACTGAATATGAAAGTACTAAAATGCTCACTCAGCACAAATATCATAGAAATATTACTGTAATATTTTGTGCTGGGGGGGTGATCAGTATTTTCCAGACAGCAGAAGAATTTTGAAAGGGTTCCTTATGGATACATTGAATTTGTAATAAACTCTTTTAGAACTCTCCTACTATTTGGGTTGATGATGGAAAGCATAAAATTTTCAATGTCGATGAAGTTTGAATCATTCATTGAAACGAATTACTAATCGAATAACATAATATTCAGCTGTTGAAGACCAAAAATCTTGGGATAATTAAGGAGATAAATCATCAAATTTGGTTAAATTTCATAAACGATTAGAAATTTAGGAACATAATTTTCAATCTTGTTATCTATCCCGAATTAAATTTTGTAATTTTCTAGTTCAGATTCGTTTCAATGAACGAATGAAGAAATTTCCAATCACATGAAATTTTGCAAATCGGAAGAACTGAAATGGGGAAAACTTTCTAACAAGAATTCATATTTTGTGTAATTTATGTCAAGACCATTTGCTTTTTTTTTTTTTTTATATTAACTATACTTCAGTCATTTGAATTGATCGTTTTAGTATCACAACTTCAAGCACAAAAGTACAAATGGAGTTTTAATAACCACTAAAAAAATGTATGTAATTTCCCTGGTTGAAAGAGTTCAACGTGAATTCCGTTGAATAATTGAGATTAAATGTAAACTTTGCAACTGTGAATGATCCATTACAACTCATTTAAACTCATTGAAAATCGGTTTTTGAATGTTTTTAATGAGGTTTGAAGGTCATTTACTATTGCAAAGTTGATATTGATCAATGGGCTTCAATGGATGTTGTTCACCATAATTGTTTTTTTTATAACTTTCCAATAAACATTTCATGTCCCACCATATTTTGTAGGCAAGTTTAAGATGTCTCAAGCAACACTTTTAGACATCTTTCAAACATGGAGCTGAAACTAGCAGCCGGTTGTTATAACTTTTGATTAAACGTTGTTAAAGCTTTGTTCATACCAGAAATCGATCAAGTAGCATCCCATTAAACGTTTCAGATGCTTAAATCTTCAATAAACGTTGAATGTAAAAAAAATTATGACAATCGGCTGCTACCTTTAGGGCTGCCAGTTCCAGCTTCATCTTTCGAAATCGAAAAGAGTCGAAGACATCTACAACAGATCTTAAAGTGTCACGTAAAACATCTTAAATTTGTTTAAAAGATATCGCAATACACGGAATATGTTTATTGGAAAGGATTTGTTGATAACTTTACAATACATTGTTCACATTGTTTTTTCAGCAAGATAAAAATTTTCAGTTTATATCCGAATATTCGTTAAAATACAACAGCACTTCCCAAGAAAGTTTTCTCTTGATTTTGGTTGAAAAATAATTGGTTCTTCCCATTCATTTTCAGATTAATATAGTGATATAAATCAATGATCGTACTTTATTCATCCTGAACTATCCTCATTGTAAAATACAGATCAATTTAGATGAAACCTCATTAAAATTTCAATTCGACCTTCAATAAAAAATGAAGACTTATCTATATTATTTCATATAATTTAAGTTTATAAGTGTAAGCACGTTGCCTAGTTTTATCAAGCATGATAGAAGTTATTGAACATAATTAACAACTGCATAATACAATTTCCTTCTCATAGAACTTCAACGAAGTTCGATGGGAAGGTTCCATTAATCGACGTCAATTTCAATTTTATTGTTAATTTTAGAATTTCTTTGAATTCATGAATTGGGATTTTTGGTTGGTACAATTTATCATCTATATCTATAAATTTGTATGAATACACAAGTTTTACTAAGCTACAAAAGCCCGGTAAAAATGTTCATAATTATACATTAATTTATACACTCACAGAAAGGATTTCTTGAAATGAGAAAATTTTTCTTGTAGCTGGGACAAAACTCATTTTTTTCTTGAGCCTAGAAAATTTTACTTGAATCAAGGAAAGTTCGTTTTGATTTCAGAAGAAATTTTCCTAATTCAAGTAAAATTTTCTAGGCTCAAGAAAAAAATGAGTTTTGTCCCAGTGACAAGAAAAATTTCCTCATTCCAAGAAATCCTTTCTGTGAGTATATATAAATTGCATCAAATTGTATATAAATTATATGATATAATTTTCATAATTTTGCTGGTTGGGAAGTTTGAAGGGAGTACAAGCGGCCAATTAGCGGCACTAACCAATTTTTTCAAAACAAACTACACAAAAATGTATGCATTAACCCTCCACAGACTACCTGGGGATCTAAAGAACCAGATAGTTTTTTGTTCTCAAAATTTCTCATGATTTTAATGCAAATATGAAGAGAATAGAGATATTCTCCCTTTATTAACACCTCAAAAACTTGTTTCTAAAGGGTATAAGACCGTATGAGAACACTGTAAAACATAATCAGAATTTTCCTATACGCAGCATTCGGAAAATTCCGATCATGGGATGGGAAATCAATTTTCGATACATGTACATGAAATTTTCCATAATTTTAACTGACAATTCCAAACTTTATGAGATTTCTACTATTATTTTGCAGTAAAATTCCCGACGCATGTATGTGTTAATTACTTTCGAACATTTATGTGAAGTTTCCCATAGAAATTTTTTACAGTGAAGTTTTCTTGAATAAAAACAATGTAATTATTGTCTCTTTTGAGGGGAGGTTCTTATCTAGCGATCCCAAAATAAGGTGATTTTCTCGAATTTTTTTTTCCTGGAAAGAAGTAAACAAATAACTCGGGGGTTGATACTTGTTGAAACATAAGCACCTGAAAAAACAGTGATCAATCGGGCGCCAATATAACACTTACAAAAATGATCAGACATCAAAAATCCCAAAATTTGTTTGAAATATATTATATTTGTTGATGGTTATACCAATAAAACCAATGAAATGTTCAAAATTAAAAAAATGACAGAGATGCAAACTTTTGATAGCGTGTTTTCACCTTTTTTCTCGCTCTTCAAAGTGCCATAAAAAGAAAAAAAAGACAAATATCATTTCCATTTAGATTCATCCTCCGATAAATTCAATCAGCTTCAAAATAAACAAAAAAAAGAGCAATCCGTTCGGTAGTTTTTGAGATATCGTGGAGCCAAACTTGAAGAACATGGTTTCGAGAAAAACGTTTTTGAAATTTCGGGATACGAATCCTTGAACTTGAGAAAATTTCATTCATGTACATTAAGACCCATTTGATGAGTTTCAAATAACTCGAGTTCTTAATTTACTTCCTTCTTGAGAAAAAAAAATCCGAGAAAATCACCTTATTTCGGAATTCGCTTGACGAGAACCTCCCCTTCAAGTGAAATTAAGAGTAGCCTTTGGAGGATTAATTCAAAATATCTTTCTACGCAGCACTTTTTGAGACACCGAAGAAGTGCTGTGCAGAGAGATATTCCCAGTCAACGCACGCATTTTTTAGTAGTTGATCTCGAAAAAATTGGCTAAAGTACCACCGTTCTGCTCGTCTCACGTTAAGTATTCTTTCAACCCCAACATGCTGGAGTGTAATTAAAGACGCCCTTCTCTTTGGATCATGGACTTTTCATCAATCATCTTCGTTTGAAAACAATTGTTTGTATCTCAATTCCAGCGTAATTACACTTCCATTTTCACACGTTTTATAGATACTCTTAATTAATTTCTGTTTTAATGAAGTGTTATTATGAGGTATCAAACATCTACCCTATTATCGTGAACATCCCAGCTGGTTGATTCAGATATCGCAATTGAAAGAACTAGACAGCCGATGACTTAATGAACATTACGACGATAAGAATGCTGGGTCAGTAATTCATAAGAAGGAATCGATAGTCGATTTATCTCTTCTTGCACCGAGGCATGAAAAATTGCAGAGAGAATTTGCTGCGAGAATCATAAATTATTGAATTTGATGAGTCGTATCTTTTGATATTATCTCCCCTTTTATACGTCTAATTTTCATAATCTTCGGTTTAAATACTTGAGTCTTTGTATCTATTGGAAATTAAAGTTAGATTTTTTATGTGCGTAGTCAGCGCGTTATTACGTACATGGAAAATTTTGTGGCATTAATTTGTGTATTCATATCCAAGTACACGCAGAGAATTTTGTAGTATCGATTACTATAATTCTTTTGCAATGTTGGACTATACCGACACTGTGACCGAAATCTCTCAACGTTGATTTTTAAATACTTCGGGAGCATCTCTTTTCACAAAAAACATAGTAATATTCAATACATTTTTGTTACAATTTATACCACAAAATTTTCTCCGTGTAGGAATTTCATAGAAGCATCGATGCATTTTACGCATAAATGCACGGAAAAAAAGGAAAACTTGCGTTAACTACTTTTCGCAGGTGGTTGAAAATCGACTAAGATATACTGTTCAAATAACGTGAGTTTTATTAATACTACACTGTTAAAAATTTCTTGAGTTTTCATTCATTTTCCAAGTACACTTGTGAATTAAATTTTTAATTCTTGGTGATTGAATCAGGGTTGGTCCGAAAAAACCCGACCCGGTTTTACCCACCGGGTTTTTTCAAGTAAAACCCACTCGAAAAAACCCGAAAAAACCCAGTCAAAAACCCACTGAAAATAATTATTGATTGATGGCTTAAAGAACAATAAAATGAAATTCCCTGAACAGCATTAAATTTTTTTATTGAATATATAATCTAAAAAGTGTGCTTATATACTTGATATGTCTATCTCACCATTCATTTTGATCAGTAGGAGTATTATGATACCTATACAATTGGACTAATTTGGTAGCTTTTTCTACACCTAATCTATTCCGTACATTGGACCATACGTGTCCGAAAGTTGAAAAAACTCTTTCTAGTCCCGCTGAACTCGGTGGAATACTCAACAGTTGGTAGCAAAATTCACAGAATCCGTTCGGGAGTTTATGTGTAGTATTAGTTCTGGCTCTCATCAGTTTCCACCATTTATTGGGAGTGTTTTCATATAATTTTTCAACTTCTGCTCGAAACATTGAAGTAGGATATAAATTATCATCTTCGATCTTGAACGCGATCATTGCTCCTAAAAATTACTGGTTTTTTTCATTAGATGAGGGATATACTTGAAATGAAAACACAAATTGTTGCAAAAAAGCAGTACTTTCCCATACTTAGAAGTTTGAAAATCTAAACTAGTGCGAATTCATCCAAAACAGCGCAGCTAACACAAATTATCAATTTGAAATTATGAAAACTTCTCAAATACCTTTTGAATAGTCTCCTTTATGCGACTAACAATGAGTTCAGTATAAATTCAATGAATTCAAAATGACCACTCGCTGAATGCCCGAAGGATTTATTATGGAGCAGAAAAAAAATTTGGGTTTGTACATAATCTATTCGCGGTAACAGTGAACATTCAAATGAACCTGAAACTAGCAGTCATCAAGCTAGCAGCCGATTGTTGTAACCCTTAAAGATTAAGAATTGATTAAGTGACTTCCAACTAAGCAGTTTTGCTACTGAAATACTTGATAAAATGATTCTATCAAAAGTTATATCAATTGGCTGCTAGTTCTAGTTTCATCATTCCGGTGTAGGAAAGAGTTGTTAGATGGAATTATAGACGGTAGCGAAAAAATTACAATTCACCATTGAAAAACTCGAGGTGCAACGTTGTTGCGCTGAGCATACGTGTCCAAAACCTAGTAGAAATCATTATAGGCAGACTAGGCGTATCCCTGGCCCTCATATGAACCAGTGAACTGCCTACACTATTAGAAATGTTTGTGAATTTCATAACTATCCTTAAACATTTGTACATTGAATTGAACAGCTTTATATGAATCCCAGTTTATTGTACATTTGTACATTGATTGATAATGCAATTGGCATAATCGGCATTCAGATGTTCAGATTCAATGTACAAATTTATATGAAAAAAACTTCCAAATCTGGCACATGAAATTTAACACACATATTTCTGACAGTATTACATTATTTCTACCAGGAAAATCGATGAAGCTGAAACTAGCGGCCAGAAGTTTTGGCAGCCAATTGATGTAACTTGTGATAGAATTATTTTATCAAGTACTTCCGTGGCAAAAATGCTTAGTTGAAACCAACTTCTCCAATTCCTGATATAAAAGATATTCGAATCAAGTTCAATCAAAAGTTACAACAATCGGCTGCTAGCTTTGGGCTGTCAGTTTCAGCTTCACGGGAAATTGATAGAAAAATTTTCGGGGATTTCTTTTTTTTACCGTCAAAGTTATTCATGTTATTGGGGTATTCACCCTTTACTTTTTGGTTTTTGGATTTTCATATTTTGTGAAAAGAATCAATTATTTTTACAACAATTTATATCGAAATTATACAAAATGTTCTTGGGTTTTCATTGATTTTTATATAAGCTCAATTGAAATTCGATATCAATCCTTTTTAGATCGCTCATCTCTAACGTAATTTGGATTCAATCAGATGGCCCTTTCAGTTGCTCCCAATGATTATTCTTCAGAAATGATGAGTCCATTCATACCACATCTTTAGCCTCGAACAATGAGCATTTCATTCGAAAATCTTAGTATTTTTTATAAAATCGTATCTGAGCACTATCACTCCAAAAGAATTCGAAAACATTTCTCAAGAGTTCGTAAGAACTCTTTCCGAATGCTTTTGGAGTCTGTGTACTATTTGCGGGAAGTTACAAGTTTTGGAACTCATGAAAAGTTTTGAAAGAAAGTCTTGGAAGTTCTTAGCAGGATCGCAACAAAGAAAAGTATGAATTTTTTTTGTAGTGAAGTATTCAAATTGGAAAAAGCTGCGAGTTCAAAAATATTCACATGGAGTTGAAATACATTCCTTATATGAGGCATAAAAGTAGGCTGTGCTGTTTAACGAATGGATGAGTGTTTTTGGAGAACCTGTAGCGAGGTGTTTTTATAGCGTATAAATTATCCCAAAAAAGGAACATTGGAATGTGTACAAAAACTGTGCTGAAATTAGTATCGAATATTGTATTTCCTTTGAAACTTATTTTAGATAGTATTGAAAACATACTATATTGCATACGTTAACATAATATGTTTACAGTGAAAATTATTACGTTGAATATGAATGCCAAAGCATTGGAAGTTCTTAGTATTTCATTCAAAGATTAGATAGCGATAATTAGAATATTTGAATAGTTTGAAGTTGTTTATCAAACAAATACGGTGGTTCATCGAGATTAATTATATATGTAATAGTAGAAATTAGTTTGTTTTAAAGTTTCTTTTCAATTTGTATCCATTACATGTTCATGGATTAAATTTGATATCCTGAAACTTGAAGTTTCGTTCGGAGGGAAACTTTTTATTATTCTATCCGAAGGGAAATGCATTTTTGAAACAATAAAAAAATCGAAACTTATGAAATTTTCAGGTTGGAACGTGGTACAAGTAAAATAGATTCTTGGTAAAATGATCTATCTCGATGGAAGGTGATGTTAGTTATTCCACGTAGAAACCTGTTTACCCGCCTTATTTCTAGCTGCAGTTGAAATTCGAGTGCATTGAAAGGAAAATTTATTTGAATCTCGATAGTATTCATTTTGTGTATGTGGGCTGCAATGATAAATGAAATACAACAATACGAGACCTAATTTCGTCAATAGTAATGAAGCTATTTGTATATACATATTTTTTTTTGCAGCAATAAACTCAGTACCGACACATTCTCGTCTTTTGATGGAATTCTACAATGTCAATATGTATATTAACTCTGGTTCGGTACTGACGCAGTTTTGCTCTCTTAACAATTGAGTTTCCTTTGAATAGTAAAGAGTTAATTAGTACTTTCTGAAGTTCATTGAATAATTGATTTCAATGGAAAAACAGTAATCACCCTCTAAATAAAACTCCAACCATTGACCGATTGTTGTAACTTTTGACAGAACTTCATTTCAATATTCTTAATATTAGAAATCGATTGAAGGACTTTAGACTTTGCGTTGATAAAATACCTCTATCAAAAGTTACATTTAAATTCAATCAAACCTTTGTACAGGGTTGAATATGTTCTATCATTTCTTCTTCGAATACCTAAATTCTGTAATAAATCTCTGTCTTTTCAGAAGTCTGTTTGATCAACATGATTCCATTAACGAACAGTTTTTCATTTTAAGTGAGTCTCTATTAAGAAGCGTGTGTTTGAATACTAGAAAGGTGCGTTCAGAGATTTCCTAAGCCAGTCACTGATCATAAGTAAAATTAATGCTCCAGCTCACCTCTGATGACTGAAATCCTTCACGACTATGCATTTTGCGCATACGATAACGAACAGAAGTGTTTAATCATTGCCCGATGATTGCATTTTTATTAGTGTCGTTTGATATGCGTCATGAATTTTATTTGTTCTTTACTTTTCAGATGTTCATAATTTTTTTCTATCATTAATTCCACATCAATGTTGCGTACGATGATATGAAAACTACTCGAACCTTTTCTGCTTTTTTACTTTACAGCTGCTCAAATATTTCAACAAACAATTCTATCAAAAGTTACATCAATCCGCCGCTAGTTTCGATTTCATCGTTGAAGATCCTGCAACTGTTTATGAAGCTGAAGCTAATGTGAATTTGAATTTTTCTTATATACATATTTTCAGAGATTGTGATTCAAAAATTTCATTAGGGCCGGATTCTCCATTCTACGACAATTCGACGATGAGTTAGAGTCCACGTTTGCTGGCCGAAATCTGCTAGCTTCAGATTCATTAACTGTTCTCATGGTCTCTTTTTATAATAATAGCATAGGGTCTGAGTACTTTCCATAGGAAAAATCTCGTTAATTCTCAACCCTAGAAGAAATACTCTAGGAATTCACGAGTTTGTACACGGAAGAAAGAAAACATTACTGGTTACTGTGAATGACAGTGATCGGTTGAAAAACAAATGAAAACACGCTTGGATAATGAGGATTGGCGTGATCACAGTGATGGGTATTGTAATGAAATTCGTCAGTGCTGACTGGACAGTAATGAGGACTGAGAAACGCAGTACTGCATGGAATGAATTTGAGTTTAAATGTATTTTTGTGATTCACAGTAACCATTGCTGTTTTCTTTTTTCCGTGTACCTCATGGATGGCGAAAGCATCTCAACTAGGGAATTATCTTGTTCCCGAATACCAACAAACAATGTGATTTTCAGTGAAGTGTTATTCAAATTCCCCTAGTTTCGAATTTGATGCTATATTGAAGTACTTTTTTAGTAGTGACATCTTGATGAGGAGTTGAACGGAAGAACATAATTCTCTGTGGCACACGGGAAAAATTCCACTCGAGAATAACAGAGTTTTCCTTATTTTTTTTTCAGTAAATCATACACACAGAAAACAGATGTGTTGAAAAATTTATTGAGGATCAGCGCCAGTCTGTGACAGATAGAGTTTTGACTTGAATTTACTTTTTAAAACTCCCATAATTAGATGTATTTCTACAAGAAATTATGGTACTTTTGAAGCTATATTCAGGTAAATAATTTCATTCATCACAGATTGGCGCTGATCCTCAATGAATTATGGGACTTTTAAAAATATATTTTTCTACGTGTAAACAGGAAGATACGGGAAATTACAAATACCGTAGAAAAACTATTCAATAGAATTGAAACTTTACACGCTGAACGTTAAATTTTATGAAGCGTACACTGAGAGAAAAAATTTGCTGACGCAGCAAATCGAGGTATCATATATAGAATAGCAAAATTTTTTGCTGACCTAGCTAAAAATTGGCTCTAACAGCAATCGTGTCAGCTACGACAGCAATTTTTTAGCTGTGGCAGCAAAAAATGTTTGTTCCGCCAGCAAATTTTCAGTATTATATACAGAATAGCAAACAAATTTTGCTAGGATAGCAAACATTTTTTGCTGCCACAGTTAAAAATTTGCTGTCGCAGCTAACAAGATTGCTGGAACAGCAAATAGTTTGCTGTCACAGCAAAAAATTCGCTGCTCTGGCAAAAGGAACCCAGCAAAAGTAGATTTCGCTGCCACAGCGAATTCCTTTTTCTCCGTGTATAGTGAAATTTTGCTATTCATTTTACAAACCTTCTTGTTTGTGGTTCAGCAATGAAAATAAGAAAGAATCTTACATTTTTTTTCTCCGTGTAGCCACTTTGTGTATTCAATATTTGAATAGCCAAAAATATTGCAACAATGACTCTTCTTACCACAACTAAAACACAGCTAATATATCTGATTTATGAAGCTGAAACTAGCAGCTATGAAGCTAACAGCTGATGGTTGTCATTCTTAATTAAACGTTGTTGACGTTTTGCTTTCACCAGAAATCGATCAAATAGCATTTCACTAAACGTTCCAGATGCTTGAATTCTCGAAGAAAGTTTTTTTATAAAAAGTTACGACAATCGGCTGTTAAGTTTACGGCTGCCAGTTTCAGTTTCATGGGGATTCAGGTGCCATTTAAGTGCTATTTAAATACATAAGTTCTGAATTACATATTAAAATCATTCCATTGATTCACCCGATTGGAAAAATGTTGAAAATTATATACAAATTCAATAAAATCTATACATAATTTTGAAAATTTTCCCACTCGGGTACACGGAGACAAAAATATACTACTTTTTCCTATTTTGCTTGGTAAATCAGAAACAGGAAGGTTTGTAAAATGGATTTTCATATAAAAATACGGGAGATTAAAATTTCAATCCTACCACTATTTTTTTTCACCATATTCGTAATCTTTCGTATTTTTGTGTAAGAATTCATTTTAGAAAACCTTCCTGTTTCTAGTTCACTAAGGAAAATAACGAAAATTCTTATACTTTCAAGCGACATTTTTCTCCGTGTACATTCAAGCTTTTTTACTTCAACTCTTTCCCACGGAGATATATATATATATATTTTTTTTTTCTTCTTTATATTCACTGTTCAACAGTAGTTTATAGGGAAGAAAAAAGATACTATATACATCGATACTCCAGGGTTGTTGAGATCAATGAATTTGAATTATGCGATATCTCCAATTCCGAGATAGCGGATCTAATTATCTTTAAAACGATTTGGAGGGAAATGAACGTTGACACAGTATCACAATATTTTCGATTTCCCTCCATCCTGTAATGAATTTGCACTTGAAAAAGCTTCCAAGTGAAATATTCGCACGTATTACATTTATTCTGTACATTCCATTGAACAGAGTTTACAATTTAATTATCTTGACGATGTTCGAGTACGGATGCAAGTTATGAAACTCGTAATTACAATCTTCCTCTGCTATTCTTTGGTCTCTACCTATCGAGAACTGCGCGACTGATTTTCTTGATTCTTCACTTTTCAAAGCTACGATACATATTTTCCGAGGTGTTTTATGAATAGAAAATTATTGAAATAACGATCATTCACACCACATTAAGACAATTCTAACAATGAAAAATCATGTGTAATTTACCAGAAAATTTTAGCTCTGTCTTTTTATGAATCTGTTCATATTTTTCATCCTTGATTTTTTACAAATCGAAATTCGCAAAAATACAGAATTATGTGGTGTAATCCGGGATGATCGGCAACCGTAATTATGAGTGTTATTCATGCATTGAGAAAAAGTTTCACACACCTAATTACGTGTAATTAAGGAAAAAGAATTTAATTACGAGTTGGTTAGGAACTAATTAGTTTATTTGGAAATCTGAAACAAAAGGGTTGCTTACTTTTTCAATTTTATATAATTTGGAAATATAATCAAAATTGAAACCACCACTGAAGTGACTTTGGACAGAATAGCGTGATTTCATTGATATTATTCACGTGTCGAAGTTTGAATGTACTAAATCGTATGCCACTGCACAAATTTATTCTACGACCAAAATCGAGCAACTCTTCTGTTTGGCTTTAAGATCTTATTCAAAGCTTAGTTTCATTTATTTTAGTAAGTAAGTTAGTAACAATTATTTTCTTTACATAAGATACCTTCTCTTTACAAATAGAATATCATAAAAACGCAGAGAAGTGTTTTCCAATTCTGAGAATGAGATAATAAGAAAGAGAAGAGAGAGAGAGAAAGCTGTTCTCGAATTGCGGGGTACCTTCGAACGTTATTGTGTAATAACGATCTTTTGTAATTCTTCTCATGTAATGTCTCTGATTACACTTGAATTTATGTAGAAATTTAGCTAATTAAGGGTACAGATGTATGTGTTGTATAATATTAAAATACTAAATAACTTTATAAAATTCGGAAAAAAATGAATGGAAGTTATCTGCAAGGAGTTTGTGCTGTGCAGATCTTTGAATCCATTAAAAAGTAATTATTACATTATATTCAATTAAATTTATGATCTTTCAAGTGCTATCTTTGTGGAATAACCATACTATTGCAAACATTTTTTATGCATAATTCTTAAACCCTTTCCGACACTTTGTCCATATATGGATATATATATATATATAATGGAACAATGTTTTCTAATGCGTTAGTGACTGTGGAATGTAGAATAATCATGTACAATAGCTTTATCCCTGATAAAATTCTAGTCAATGTATTGGCAACAGGAGAAAATAACTCCAATTGAGTTGATTGATCTCCAAGGTGCCTTTAAAAGCTTTAGAACACATCACCTCGAATGTAGGCTGGTATCCAAAAGGGTTAAAATAGGATACTGCACAGTTGAAACGCACAGTTGCATTGTAAAAAATTTGAATGGAAACCTTGTATATTGTAACTGAAAGCTTTCCATACGCTGGAAAATCCTTTCATCCTTATTGATTGGAGATTATTTCTGATAAACTGATTGGAAATGCTATACAAAATTGAAAAAAATGAGAATATTATACTTCGAGTGAACCTTTCTCTTCTATGAAGATACATAAACCAATTTTTATAACCAGTCCAAATTACATCAACACATAGATGACAAAAAAAAATTAATGTATCCGTTTTGTTCGTTTGATTTGCAGATCGTTCGCCATCATACATGGACAATGATGAAAATACCATTGCTCAACAGCTGTTGGTGGACGTGTCTAAGGCGCATACTTAGGTGAAAGGATTAATAGACGTATGGGTAGAAGAAACTCCTTCTGGTTATCATATACTGGGTGTCCTTTCTCTAACCGAGTGACATCTTTGAATATTGTGAGGTGAAAACTGTGTGCACAGTTTTTATTTTGCCTCACATTTCTCTTCATATTTCAAATAAAATTCGCCATACTATGACAACTTGGAAATTTTGAAAATATCATCACGATGCAAGAACCAAACGACAGAGACGCTCAGTACGCTCCGAGAAGCCGACCTGTCAGCTTTTACGACAATTTTAAGGTACGGTCATGTTTCTGACTCTCATATTGTACCATGCCTCCACAATTTTGAATGCTGTACTTCCAGAGAGTATGAGAAAAGAAAAAGAGAGAGGAGAAATTTTCATACCATTTACCATTGAACATTTTTAATCCCCATTCTCAATTATATATAAAATCAACATATCTCCTGGAAGCATGAAAATATATAAACTATCAGTGACGTAGTATGAGAGATGAAAAAGTCATATCTATTTTGTTTTCTATGCTTGTTACTTGAAATGATCCAGAAGTTTCTGACGTGTAATGATGTTACAGTATCGAGAACTGTCACGATGATATGCAATCAATTAGAGATATTCATATTTTGTATGAAAGAAAAACAAAAAGAAGACTCATATTTACGGACTTGTTCTATCAATCGTATATGCATATCGATACTCAATTTTACATGTTACAATGATTTCAACGGATGTAATCGCTTGAATCGATGATTGAATTCCTGGAAAAAAATGATACAGCGTCTATCGAAGGCTGTTTGCCAGTCATCATTCGATGACTTGAAAAATAGAATGTACAAATGAATAAATGCATTTGATCCTGAAACATTCTAATGCATGACGATGAATCATTGTAATGTTGGGACTGTATTTTTCGTCGTAACATTTTGGAATGATTCAAATATTCATGGTGGTACTGTAACGATCGAGATCTCATCGCGAACTCGTAGAATTTCTGTAACATTGAAATCACTTTTGATTATTCTCTGCGATAGAAATTATTGTATAAGTGAAATTTGATGATACAACGATGAATTGAATTTCCTTTCCACAAGCACAAGTTGATTTGTTCGTCTACAAACTTCACGAAGTTTAATGATAGGTAATTATTTCGGAATCTTCAGTCTAATTGCTATAGTGTACAATTACTCATACCTTGACCACAATTAGAAACTTTGAAAATTGAAACAAGAGAAAACCGTGTTAAAATTATTGGCACCGCACAGAATCATTAGATGCAGCATGGTTTTCTTCAGATAAAGATTTAGTGTTTTATAGGAAATGGAGGGTATTCATTTTTTGTGTGTTTCTTTTTAAATTTATCATGAGAACTCCTGGTTCAACGAAAATTCAATCCAAATGAATTGTTTCCACATCGGAGATTTCCTACTGATGCCGATTAGGAACTTTTCTCGATCAGATTGAGTATAGATCTTCGGATTACTTCCATTAGAAACATCTATCGAAGGAATGAAATAATTTATTCTTAGTAATAGAATTTTTTTTAGTCAAGTTTAGCCATCTTCTTCAATCGCTAGTTGCCCGAGTCGAGAAATTTGGGAGGTTTTTGGCTCAATATTCCGTTTTTAGACTGATCTTGTCCCGATTGTTGAATAATGCGGACAAAAAAAGTACTTTTTCATGGTTTTAGTATGAATTTAGATATTCTTGAAGTTTGAAACGTTTATAGAAACAAAACAAAAATTGAAAATCATCGGTATTTATTTTCTCGAATTGAGTGTTCAGAATTGGAAACATCGTTTGAAGGCTGCACTGGAATTTTTTGGGTCCTTAACCCTAGTAGAAGTTGGATCAGGCGTGCCCTATTTTTAATAAGGTCCTGATCCGTGAATAAGGAAAATTTTATGAGGCCCTCATAAGCGACTTCTGATTCCCCTAATAGGATTCGAATAGGGTTGTAACACAAGGGTACAATAGGGTACCTATTGAGGACCTAACAGAAAATCAGGCATGCCTCGTCAGGCCCTGGTATTTTTCGATCCAAAATTTCTATTAGGGAACATTTGAGTATTTCGTGACTCGATTACCAATTCGTTTCAATAAACGATTCAAACTACAGTAACATGAATGTAGTTCTTTTTTTTAGTTCTCCTCAATCTCTTTCATTCGTTGAAGGAGAAATTTAGACTGAAATAATGGAAAAGTACTGTTTTTATCCGCATTATTCAACAATCAGGACAAAATCAGTTTCAAAACGAAATGTAAGGACAAAAACCGTTCAAATTTTTCGACTTGGGTGAAGAAGCCTCCTCATCGACCTCATGAAATTGAATTAAATTTGAATCAGATTTCCATTGGATTTTATTGAATCTTTCGACTGGGAATAGGATCGCAAAAGTTTAATTATTCACAAATTATCGGAACATACTCCAAACATTCAGTACAAGTTACGTATACAGTGAGATAAATGTTTGCAACTAAATTGATAGTAAGATGTTAGATTTTCTCAACAAATGCAACTATGATTGAACCATTGAGATATGTTATGAAGGGGACGTGAATGGTCAATATAGAATACTTAGATCTAACAATGAATGACATCTCCCACTTGTATAATCGATAAAGAGACGTATTATTTGGACCATAAAAATACAAGATTGAATATCAAAATGCAACGTGACTCAATATTCAATATTCTAATTCGATTTTGAAATATTTGAAAAGGAAATAATTACCCAATAGAACAAAGGATATCTTTGAAAAATCTGCGACTTTGAAATGAATATGTTCGTTGAAATATCTCTCTCGCACGTCTTCAAGGTATGCATGTTTATTGGATAAGGTTTATTTTTTTTCCTCTCAGGGTGAAAGACGAGGCAATAAACCTTCACTATACTACTACTACTACTCTCAATAAATTTTTCTCCTCTCGTATACCACATAACTACATATACCAGATTCGATTCGAAATTCTGATCGAATGATCCCAGCTTCCATAGAATGTTTGTGAGATTCGTCAAGTTTATTCGCACAGAACAACACGCGGTAACCCGCGCAATGATTAATTATAATATTTTTCCAGCTTTCCAACTTACAGAGTTTCAAAGTGGATGAATTTTTTATTCACCCCTATGGAATATGACTTGCGTTGAGCGTAAAGATTTCTCGTTCTCCTTTCCGCTTTACAGCGTAGAAGAAATGAATTGCGGCATTGAACTTTCTCACGCTGTATTATATTACTCTAGATAATTTATGCGTATATCACATGTAACCATACGTTTTTTTGTTCGCCTAAGATGCATCAATCGTGACGAAAGTATGAGAGATAAAAAAGCAAAGAATTTGAAAATCGATTTTGATATTTAATTGTGTCGAATAATGAAAAAACCAATCCCACTTGATTTTTTTTTACAGGATGTGCCGACAGTGCAGCCTTGCGTGACTTCCGCTATGAGCGTCGGCAATTTGAATCAGGTTTGCGACAACAATGGTTCAACGACGGTAGCTCAGAAAAACAACAATAACATTAATAACAACAGAGTCAGTACCGCGATGAGCGCTGGAAACGTGAACAAGATTCAGTGCCCGAAAATCACAGGTCAGTTCCATGTGGGATTGTAAAGATTCGAAATTTATTCAGATACGTTTTTGTGATTAATCAACACTGTGGGAAATATTCTGTGTTAAATTTCATGGGCCAGATTTGGAAGATTTTTCCATATAAATTTCATATACAGCTATTCAATTGAATGTAAAAATTTTTGAGGATAGTTATGAAATTCACAAACATTTCCAAAAGTGAAATATTTTGAGGTTTTCTAAATCGTATTTGATCCTCCAGTGTGCGTTTCATCCGTCCTTCGTGGCTTTTTTTTCAACCAAGTCATCAACGTTGGATATCAATTTTATATAATCTGATCATGAATATAATATTCTCAAACTTGTTTTGTTGCTCTTTTCATTAGATTTCTTGAATATCATCTCCGGATTATACAATATTATATCTATTCCTGCACGTGTGTCTGCCATTTTTTAGCTTCTAACTTTCGATCTTATATTCGTGTACTTTCATTATCGATTCGAATTTCTGACTTTCTGTTTTTATATTCTCTTTTTGGATTTGTTTTCTTTTGTGTTTTCATTCTTCAATATGCTCATTAACCATTCCGGATTCGTTAATCAGTCAGTCAAGTTCAGTTCTTCAAGATTTTTTCTCTGTAGAAAGTTCATATATGAGATTTTAATTGGAGTTGTTCTATGCCAAATTATATATCTTATGCCTCTCGGTTCTATATTTTTAATATTTTTATTGTGTCTCAAGGAATATTTCTCATTATCAAAGTGTTATCAAATTTTGTAATCTTTCGAGAAAAGTAATTATATATGTAAAAAGTCTGAATCGACTGAAGAAAAGTGCGCAAAAAATCTTGATGAAGTGATTCGATAGGGTAGGCTGATAAGGTTTCGATTGAAAATAATAAGATACGCTAATAAAATCATTAATAACAAGCGAATGAGATAAAAATTACAAACTGATTAAAAGATGTATTAAAATAATCGTAGCATTGATGGATGATTATTCATTGATGAAATACAGTATAATTAAAACGAGTATCGTCTTGTAGCAACGGAGTGAGAGACGAACACTCATGGAAAAAAATTGCTGATTCCGTTGGTTCAGTTTCAGAGCAGAACAATCGGTTGGAAGAAATTGTTTATGTGTTTCATTCTGAAATAGTTACCAAATGAAATAATATTATTTATCTTTATCATTAAATTCAGACGAGACCGGAACAGGTATCTAAGCGTGCACTGTGGATAGTCTTCAGTTACGTTGTGTGTCAGTTTTGAATGTCTGGATGATTATGTATAACTTGTGCACATGGTGTTGCAACATCTAAAAACATCTATTGCGGGAATGCTTAATATTTAGAACAAATGGACATGCATTGACGTTCTGGACCAATCTTACGCAAGATTTGGACAGAATTTGGTTGTCTAAAATTTGTCTAATGGTCCCTCAGGATAACTTCTGCTCGATATGGATTTTATATACACACGGAGAGAAAAATATTGCTGGCATAACTAGCAGGTCTGTTACTATAGCGCCTACAAAAAAAATTAGCTGTAAGAATAAGAAAAATGATTGACAAAACTGAACTTTTCTGCTGACATAAATACATTTGTTGATAGAACTGACGTCTCAGCTGCTGTAGTAAATATTTTTGCAAAGACAACAAATTTCTTTGTAGGCGCTATAGTAGCAAACCATTTTTTCTCCGTGCATAATGCTCGGCGATATTGGAGGTTTCAATTGTTTTTTGTTTGTGTTTCATTATCAATTAAGAGGAGGCTCTCATCTACACGGAAAAAATAATTTAGCTGCAGCAGCTAAGTAGCTACACGGAGAGAAAAGTATTGCTGGCATAACAAGCAGGTTTGTTACTATAGCGCCTACCAAAAAAAATTAGCTGTAAGAGCAAGAAAAATGATTGACGCAACTGAATTTTTTTGCTGACATAAACACATTTGTTAATAGAACTAACGTCTTAGCTGTTGTAGTGAATATTTTTGCAAGGACAACACATTTCTTTGTAGGCGCTATAGTAGCAAACCATTTTTTCTCCGTGTAGCACGGACACGGACAGCCATTAAATTGGCTCCTGCAGCTAAATTTTAGCTGTTACCGCAAATAAATTAACTAAAAATGCTAATTTTTTGCTGTAACAGTTAAAATTTAGCTGCAGGGGCCAATTTAATAGCTGTCCGTGTCCGCGCTAGCTACTTAGCTGCTGCAGCTAAATTATTTTTTCCGTGTAACGACCCCGAAATAAGGTGATTTTCTCGAATTTTTTTTTCATGGAAGGAATTAAATACAAAACTCGGGGGTTTTCACCCTTGTTAATTGAGTCTTCAAGTACATAAACAAATTTTGCTCAGTAAAAAAAAATGCCATAGGAATTGTTGATACGCGTTGAAACATAACCACCCATGTGGAAATTGTCGGACTTGACGAATGGCCCAGTACTGGCAAGTTTGTATTTGTCATACTTCGGCCAAAACAACTGCACCCGTGCAGTGCCATTACTTTTTTTCAACTGACATCAATTGTTCGGCGGTTCTCAGACGGTATTGGTTTCTTTGAGCGGACAGTCTTGGATCAGTACCGAATGAACACTAATTGTAGAAAAACGAAACCGTGCCAGTACTGGGCCAGAGTTGGTAATATTTTGAAGCGTTACACGGGGACGGTACTGCGCCAGCATCGACGCCACGTTGTTTCACGACAGAATTGTTGGTGAGCCGGAGATCAACCCATTTCTGCTGAAACATGGCTACACGGAGAGAATTTTGTAGTATAGATTACTACAATTATTTTGTAACGCTGGACTATACTGACACTCTGACTAAAATCACTGGACGTTTATTCAGAAATGCTTTGCATGCATCCCTTTTTACGATTGAGACATTGTAACCTTTCTTTGTTTTGTTTCCAATTTTACTATAATGTATCGTAATTTGAATCATTATCATCGCAATATTCCTCGTAATGTCAGTATGGCCCAACTTTACAAAAACACAGTAATATTGAACACATTTTTTATGCAATGTACACTACAAAATTTTCTCCGTGTACTTTGGTGAGCAAATACTTCGCCAGTACTGACCCAGAGTTGGTAATATTTTGAAATTTTACAAAAAGACGCTCCTGTGCCAGCATCGATGTTTCAACAGTGTTTCACTGCGAAAACGATTGTGGATTGGGTGTCAACTTACCTTCCCGGCAACATGCCTACACTGAGAGGATAGTTGGATTATCATTTAATTGAAATTCAAATTTATCAAATAATTTATGGAAAAAGTTGGCGCAAAATTTCCCAGCACATGCAGTTTGGCTGCGTGGAGTCTGCATGGGATCATTAACCTTGCCATTCAAAGTGCCAATAGTACGCCATGGAGAATCCCCGTGGAATGCATTGAAGGTAAAATTGAAATGGTCGTACTGGTGAAATTGAAATGCCAGTTCAGGGAAAATTGAAATTCCAACGTTGGCTGGATTGGAATGCCGGTATAGGCAAGATTGAAATTCCGATTCAGGTACAATTGGAATATCAATACGGATAATATTGAAATATCAGTTTTAGCTAGGTTGAAATGACAGGACTGTCTACGTTTGAATGCCAGTACGGCATTAAAATTAAACGCCAATAATGGGCCTTTTATGTAAGATATTGTTATCATGTCAGTATTGGTTCAGTACTGTCAAACGACCTGGGCCAGTAATAGCATTACAAATTCGACAGTACTGGCAGCTATGGCAGCAGTACTGAACCAGTACTGGGCCGTTCGTCAATTTCCACATGGGTGCACCTAAAAAAACAGTGATCAATCGGACGCCACTACAACACTTACAAAAAGCATCAGAGATGAAAAATCCAGAAATTTTTATGAAATATATTACAGTAAAACCTCATTTATTTCAACTCTCGGAAATGTGACAGTCTCATTTATTTCAAGCCGAGAGGGGCTGCCACCATCAGCATAAAGCTCAAGACGAGTTCACATAACCGTCTCTTGAGGCCGTTCAAACGTGGGGGCAAGAGGAGAAGTTTGGCGTTGAAATAAACGAGGAGTGTGAGTTGGGATAAACGAGAGTTCAAATAAACGAGGTTTTACTGTATATTTGTTGCAGGTTGTACCAATAAAACCAGTGCATTTTTCTTTACTACGATTTGTATTCTTGAAAAAGAGTCGTATCGGCTGGAAACGTCGAAGCGGCCAGAACTGAGAAATATATCGTTTCGAATATTCGTTTACTTAGGACTTTGGAATTATTGTTTCTCCCCGTTGAGAAAATTTTGTTCATGTACTTTAAGACCCATTCAATGAGTTTTGAATAACTCGAGTTCTTAATTTACTTCCTTCTTAAGAACAAAAATTCGAGAAAATCAGCTTATTTCGGAAGTCGCTTGATGAGCACCTCCACTTAATTAATTCAATTTATATTTTAAAAATTTGCAATTTGTGTAGAAGAATGATTGAATATGAAAGATGTTTAGTTTCTACTGCAGTGTTCAATTAAAAATCAACCTCAACGAATCATATATCTTAGACGAAATCTAAGAGAATGGGTACAGACTTGAGCGTTACGTGCGTGCACCAGTATTTAGACTCAAGCATAATTTCATGTGATAACATCAAGTATCCCCATTAATAATGTAACCGGCGTAGGTGTTTTAGACCTAAATAATATTAAATTGACGACAGTGTAAGTTATGATACAGACAGTTGTGAATATAAATGATATAATTTATAACTTGATGTTCTAATGCTTGCGAATCAATTTAGATGAAATCATAATGTTGTTTCAAATATGAAGGAAAAAGTATTCTATTCTCAACAATTT
Organism: Gonatopus flavifemur; assembly: GCA_018340375.1. Classification (NCBI taxonomy): domain Eukaryota; kingdom Metazoa; phylum Arthropoda; class Insecta; order Hymenoptera; family Dryinidae; genus Gonatopus; species Gonatopus flavifemur. Next base: position 55,774,712 of record JAFFJZ010000001.1, read on the forward strand.
TTTGGATCCAGATAAGTTATTCAAATTGAGTTTATGGATTAACTAAAAGTGATTGATGATTGAAATGAATTCAGATCATCGATGTTGTCCTTCCGGTAACGCTATTCGATTTACTTTATGGGTAAATCCATTCTCTTCTGTGTTATTTTCTTTGTAATTTCACGCCCTATTTCACAATAATACAACTTGAGTCTGGAAAACTTTTAACAAGATGATGCGCCTTTTCACTTTCTACATCACACGTATATTCCTCATACGGAGGTGTGAAAATTATTAGAATAATTGTGATTTCCAAAACTGTTCCAACTTTCCTCTAAGGGAATACAATCATTTATGGAGTATACTGGTTTTATTTCTTGATATAAATAGTTCTGAAGCCCTCCATTTTTGAACGAAGCAATATTCCATGATTACTGAGCATCTTCATATGTCTTTCAATAACTAACAATGTGCAATATTCTGATATTAAGAACTGATGTTTCATTGTATAAAATTTATATACACACGGCAAGGAATGATAGTTGAGTTAAGATGAAACTAATTAAAATCCCGGTCGGAATTTGTTGTTAACTATTCTAAATTCCCAGCGGGTATTTATCGTCACATACTGTTCAGTTTGAGATCATTGGAGTGAAAAAAAAATTGGAAAGAAAAATTGTTATCATAATTAACTCAGAAATGGAAGGATGAAAAACTATTATATTAACAAGACAAAATAGTACTCCACAGATAAATGTATAATCTGAGGCAAAAGTTGGAGTTATTTTGGAAATAAATATTATTCTAATAATTTTCACACCTCTGTATCTTTGTTCAACTTGGATAACTGATTTCATTGAATCTTCATTGATACATTGTTTTCTCCTTATTCGTTTCATATTTATATAATTGATTTTTCAAATAAATAATTTACGGAATTCTTTTGGACTAGATATCAGGAAGTTACGGTTTAAAGTAACGGATATCCAACGCTAGAACATAATTAGAGCCTCTAATTCCACCGTCTAACGATTGCCTGTACCCTGTTGTACGTGTAGAGAAAAATGAACATTCTCGCTGTTTGACTATGAAAGTTAATAACCCATGCGCAATGTGTAGAACTTGGTGTATCCTCATCGCATTTCTCATATATTACTTTGATCTGTAGCATAAAAACATTTGAATTCAGAAAATGAAGTTTAATAACATGGTTCATCTGTTATTGGTTTTCGATTTAAATGTTTGAAAAATCGAATAAAATAATTAAGTGATTATAAAATCTAATGCACAATTTTGACGTTGAGAGATGAAAAATTTCGTACAGGTGTTATATATCGCCTTACCGATCTTTCTATCGACTCATATTCATGTAGCCTTGGAGGTGTCATTGAATGTGACCTCACATTATCTCAATAAATTATTTTTTCCTTTTTAATCCAACCGACTTTCACTCAATATGGTTGGAAACTTCATAGGTAAAAGAGTCTCGAGAATGAAAGTGATTTTCTAGTTGTAATAGGCAGTTATTAACCGTTGTTCTCGAATTCAATTTTCTTTGCATAAAGCAAAACTGTTGAATCGTTAGTAAATGTAGGTTTCCGCGAGTTGAAAAAGGAGATTTATCATTTAATCGACGAATATATATCTACATACGAATAAGAAAAAATTCTTTGCGAGGTTATTATTATTTGAAAAATGAGAAGTAAAAACTAGAAAAGATCAATTGAAAAACTATTTTATCGTTCAAAAGATTGGTCACTTGGATGAAATAAATGGATTTGAGTCTTTCCGGGATAGATAAAATATCTTCATCGTTGAAAGAAATATTTTCTTCTGGTTCGATGGATTCTTTTTCTAAGGGGAGTTTATACACTGATTATTTTATAGTTCTTGTGACGATTTATCGTGAAGGTAGATGATAGGTTAATGATAGTCAGGGTTCTATGAAATATTCGATCCATTTATTATTTTGGCTTCTTTTAAATTCTTACTGTTCACGTGAATATTTTTCTTTCCTTTTAACTTTTTTTGTTCTCATATGGAATACGCTCGGCTAGAAATCTGATTGAGTTAATTCGATGTTTCATCAGATCCTTGCGGGACTGAGTAGGTCATGCCAAGATGAAACACAATCGTATAAGGACTAAATCATGCCGGTCAGGTGTTGATATCCAAAATAATTTGCACCGCAAAAAATGTTTCTACTTTGCTGGTAATGCCAAACAAATTTTATTAGATTTCTTACGAATAAAGACAATACCCTTGGGAATTCTATTCTCTGGTCTAACAAACGACAAACATTCAGAAGTCCATTGCTTTACGTTCATGTCCGAATGAGGTTATTATTATTTGAAATTTAGCAAAACATTTGTGTTTAAAAAGAATAGACAAGCATCGAGTTCTGAGAAATTTCGAATTTTATAGAATTCGCAAGAAATCCCACACTGAGAGGAGAGCAATTTGAAGGTTCAGTGAATAGTATTATATTTGATTGATGAATCTGAATATCACTGAATTTTACTAAACGGTTATGAATTGAGTGACACACAGCGAATTTGGTTGCGAATATTGTATTATATAATAACGATTGTAGAACACTGAGTAATGCAAACCAAAATTTTAGTAATGTTTCTTGAAATTTCATTAATCTAGGCCCCGTCGTGGTTCCCAAACTTGGCCCACATCAAGAATTCCACTTGGACCAACTCAGGGAGTTCATTTTAGCTCATATGAATTTTCAAATTTCATCCTGCGCTGGGCCCCAGGATATTCGGGTGATATTCCTCAGATAAAAGACAAATGAATTTGCTCCAGCAAAAAGAAGCAAATGTCATTGCCAATCGAATTCAAAATTAGAAAATCCAAATTCATTGATGCTACTTTGTTTGTAAAAGAGGTAGTTGTGAAGTTTTCAATTCACCAAACAACCAAAACTCCAAATAATGTAATGGGAATCGAAAAGATGTATGGTTCTGAAGCAATGGCATCCGCAATATCTATTTACGGGAAAATCTCAAAGTCGAAAAAGAGAATATATTCTTTTCCCGAAGCATCAAATATAGTCGATGGATGGAAAATTGATCCAGAATCAGTTAGGAATGCAACTTTTCCTCTTAATTTTGTGGAAAGGAAATTAATCATGATGAAACTTAATACATCACAAAAAATATGTAAAATATTTGTTATGTCACTTTAACATACATGAACGCTTATAGAGCACCTGGAAAAAGTTATTCATTATTATCGTCAACAATTAATGTGCATTTGATTCATATGAACATTGGATGAACGTTTCTCACAACAAGTATAAAACATATAATTTATGTTGCCCAGGGCCTATATGGGCTGTGGGTGAGCATCTGTAGATTAAAATATCCGGGGAGTACACTAGCAACCCTAACTGGGGCCCACATGGGCCGTGGGGTTCCACCCTTACGGGGCCCGGACATACTTATGTGGGGATGCCCACGATTGATTTCCACACGGGTACCAAACATCCAAATCGCTCTTTTCTCAATGTCCTCTTCTCTTCTCTGGAATCGTACTCCAAATTTGTGATTTCATTTCCATTTTTCTAATGTCAAATTCAGAATAGCACTTTTGATTTAACGATTTCCAATTCCCCTGCACCAATTCGAACCAATCGAATTCTGTACATTGAATTAAAATCCAAACGTGTTATTCTTTTCTATCCCAGATTTCTTACTGTGTATCGAAATACCTGAGAAAAATGTCAAACGATGGATTCGGAATCAATTGTCAAAAGTCACATTATTCCAGTTACGAAAATATACATCGATGTGTAATACAATCCAATAAGAATTTTGGAATTCAGTCAAGTGTGAATGAATTCTCAATTCAATTACCAAGAATTGAATATCCAATTCATAAATGTACTGGAAGATCGCATGAAATTGAAGAATATTTCTAACAGCGTGCATTCACAAGACACAGTTTTGGTTCCGTTTACTTGGTCTCATTTCACTGATACGAATAAAATTGTCAAAACGATAAAAACAGTGGATGATTCGTAACGCACGTATAATTTTTCATCACCTTCTTTTTTTTTTTTTTTTTCATGCATGCCAAAGTAGAGAAAGTATTTTCAAACTTTTTGAGACGAATTTACGATGCAAATCACAGAAAACATGAATGAATCTGTTTTTATGAATGAAATATTTTAATGAAACAAGTTTATTTATATAGCCAAATGCATATGTATTTTTTCTCAATGTAAGTATATTTTATGTAACGGATTGAAAATGATTTTTTTCAAGGTGCTGTATCGACTGGCAACATCGGCAAAACCTATCGCACAGAGAAGGATAAAGCGAAAGATAAAGAACTTGGTAGAGCTCCTTCGATGGCCAATTGTTTGTCAACGACTGTTCCCGTTAATCTGGCTGCTTCGCAAATTGCTGGCCGTCACACACCTACGAGAAATTCTTTAAGACACAGCAGAATGATAGTGATGAATCGGATTGGCCATTGTGAGTAATCAAAACAGTTTTACAGGATGTTGATGATTATTCGTACAAGGGTTGATTTCGTTATAAATCCCTGTCGTAAATCTCCAATGAAATTATTTATTTTATTCGATTGCGTATTTCTTTGTTCTAGAATATGCATTGGACTACTAGAAAAACATTTCTTTGTACCTATTGGAAACAATATCTATTAGATTTTATTGGATTTCACAATACTTATGACCCATCAGATATGAGATTCGATAAAATTCAGTGTGAAACCTACAGATTTCTCTTGTCGAATCCCATTAAATGCAGTTTGATACCTGTATTTGAAATGTTGCTGAAGTTTGAATCGTTTAATAATCGAATAATGAAATACTCAGTTGGTAAAGATCTCAAACCTGAAGTACATTGTTTAAATTATGTTTCCAGTTCTCAGGAATTAATTTTAGAACATAAAAACCGATCATTCATCTGATTTTATGAGTTCAAATTTTTGTTTCGTTTCTACAAACGATTCAAATTTCAAGAACATTATTTGGATTGAACAGACCTTCACAACAGGGTTATCGATTCGTTTCAATGAACGTTCCAAATTTCAACAGTACATTCAAACACGAAGTTGAATGAATTTCCAAGATATCTGTTATCTAGATTCTGCAATGAGCTTGCGAAGGTGGTTTCTAAGATGAATGGGTGGTTTTGGAGTAGAGAATATTTCCTACCAAATTTCATGCAGATTTCATAAGCTTTTATACATCTCATTATAAACTCACACGGAAAAAAGTAATTAGCTGCAAGATGGACAGCCATTTTTTTAGCTAATGTTGCTAAGAAATTAGCTGTCCTGTGGGTTCTAAAATATTTAGCTGTAATAGCTACAATTTAGCTGATATAGCTGAAAATTCCTTCCCGTGCACATAGTTTCATGAATCAACTGAGCGATAGGTTAATCGAATGGTTCTTCACGTGAGAAAGTGAAGAAATATTTGAGATTGATGTACATGAACCTGGAGAAAATACACTTAGCAGAACGGTGAAATGTTTAATTATTATATGAATAACATATTATTGCTGTTTTAATGATCCTCGTTACTTTTGAAGCAATATTTTTCCTGGTATGGAAAGTGTGACTCAACTTCAGTTCTTGGAACCAGCTCTAAGCGTTACAAGGAAGACTTTTTGTCATTTTTCAGACATCTCATTTGTAATGTACGGAAAAATGCATAATGATTTCTATAATTTCGAATACGATTTTTCATTTTTTTTTTGTTCATTAAATTCGATAAATGTCTTTCAAAATGTGAAATGAATATTAAGATATTTTAAAGTGAACCTTCACGAGTTTAAGAGGAAAGTTAATTCACAATTATATCGAATTTGAAAAATTGTCGACCAAAACCTTGGTGAGAAAGTATACAATCGATTGACAATCACTCGAGCGATAATAACAATAATACTGGTACTAAATCGCGTATGTGGGTTTTGAGTGCATAAGATACATATTTCTTCATCTGTGAGGTGAATAAACTTCAGGCGTATTAAGAAAAAGAGATTGTGCTTTGCATCAGAAGTATCCTGAAGTTAATACCCACGGCATTGGAATAAGTTGAATGCAGCAGTGATTTATCCGTTGTTATTCAAATTAGGTGTTTTGAACGCTCGAAAAAATCAATATTCTCGATCTAGCATTCTTGTGTTTCAGTAGAAGCAATCAATTTTCCCGTAGGTATTTTATTATTCATTCGAAAAGACCGCGGAATCCATTTCCATATGTTTTCAACCCGAGGGAACATTAAAATACACGGATAATGATATCGCGAGGATTTGATTTTTATTTATGTTTCCGTATCAAAATCACACATTTTATCCACTCGAAAAGATCGTTGACGAACAAGGGAATTGATTTTTGAATATTTTAAAACGTTTATCTCCCTTTTTTTCTTCTCTTTCAAAAATTAGAATGTTATCGAGAAATTCGATACTTTTATACGATACGTAGAATAAAATTCGAGAAAGAATTTCAAGTGGCGAGGGATTAGGATTTTGATATTGTAATAATAACACCGTTATCTTACGTTATATATTTTTTACCTGTCACTCAAATTCTACACTTGCAGCATTTGTGGCCTTCGGCGTGAGCGATCGTTTACTGGAATCTGATTGACTCATTCTTGGTTCGTGAGAAGCGAAAAAATCTACTGTACGTCGTCATCAAAATTTCCATTGACGTTTGCTGTCATTTTTCTCAATGGAAATTATTTGTGTTTTCAATGTTGTGTCATTTGAGAAATCAAAATACGACGGATTCAAGATTCGGATAAATCTTTCAAAATAATACGTATGAAACGTAATTGAGAACATTGTTTGGAATATTTTGTAAATACACTCGACGACTTGAATGAATTTTAGAGAATTTTCCAAGAGAATTTGATAATCCACAAAACAGTGGCGGGGAGGAGCAAAATATGGAAATCGATTGTTGAGGTATTCAAAGATATTTATGATTGGTTTGTAATTTATAGAAATTTATAAAACTGAATGAATATGAAATCTGTGTTATTTTGATCAGGCTTTTACAAAGTAAGTACAATAAAACATTTATGAATGAATATTTCAACAACGGAAAGAAACAAGAATGATCGATTATGTGAGAAGATCGTATCGTATGAATTTGACGAGAAATTTTTGTTCTTTGAGACAATCCGGAAGTTAATATCGCTCGCCTACGTTGAGAGAAATCATTTTCGAAATCGAGAACGTGTGTTTTTGAGTGGATTCAAGAATCTAGATTTTTGGTTGTAGATTATACATTTTTGCTTCAAAAACACTTTTCGCAAACTTAAAAACTGTTTTTATCATTCACAACTTCTATTTATGTGTTTGAATAAAATCTTCCTGCATCAAGAAAATGTCCCAGGACGAAAAATTTAAACGGTTCTTGTCCTCATATTCCATTTTTGAACTTATTTCATCCTATTTGTTGAATAATGCGGATAAAAACAGTACTTCTTCATAATTTAAGTCTGAATTTCTCCTCCAACGAATACTGTACTGTATAGTAGGGCTGTAGAGTCGGAGTCGGGAGTCGAAGTCGAGGAGTCGTGGAATGATGGATGGAGTCGAATGTTATTTCATCGACTCCGACTCCTCTTTCGACTCTTCAAAAAAAAAGTTAGTTTTCATGGAAGTACGTTAGAAGAACATTACGAGAACGTCCTGTAGTATATTAAAAAAAGGTTTTCAGAACGTGTTTAGCTGCATTGAAAGTGAGAATGCTCTAAACATTGGAAATATGTGCTTTTGGGGGTTAAGACTCGCAGAACCTAGGCTATGTTTTTAAAACATTCAGAGAACTTCGTGTGCTGTTTGGAATACGTTTTCATTTCTTTGGCTCATTTTTTCAAATACACATATTCAATCTTCTCAGGTGAATCTCAGGTGCATCGGTTGAGAGATGAAATTTGCATGCAAAAAATTTTTTCAATTTTTCTCCAACACAAACGAGGAATCCATATGTTAATTTATGGACAATGTATTTTCACACGGTGATTCGAAGTTCAAAGTGTAATGTTTCGAAATCAAATGCATAGAATTCTCTGTTGACATAAATAAGATGAATAAAAGAATGAGAGTAGGAATTGATGTGTTTGTTTTCATAATCTGTTCGGTAAGAAGGTGCTATAATTCTTTATACCAATGGAACTATGAAGGTATGAGGATAGAGAAAAGGAGTCATAGGAAATCTCTAAGTGGAAATGTAACGTCCCCGTGAAACTGAGATCATTCAAAGAATTGATTCTTATCAAAATGAAATTTTTCCAATGAGGAATGTACAAATTTCAAATTAGCCGTTTCAGACTCAAATGATTCTAAATAAGTTCGAATCATATTTTTGATCCGAGATTTGCACTATCAATCGTTCTGAATGATTCCGTTTCTGCAGGGAGAGCTAAGGTTGTTGCAGCACTGAAATCCCATATATACGGCATAAGAGTTGAAAAAGAATTCCTAAGAATTCATATTGAATTCATCCGACCCCAATTGAATTCTCCGCGCACTCTTTCTGAACTGATTTGCTGTATGGGATTTCTTTCTCTTTTTATCAGTATCACAAGTTTGCGATAAATACGACAGTTTCAAATGAAAGATAAGTCCGTAATTATTACCTAATTATTCAAAAAGCTCCATACTGCTTATTTCCAACGAATCTTGCTATCACTCCATGCTTATTTGCTTAATAGATTTATATTGCACTTATTCTCATTACCAGAACGGAAATCGTTTTGGAGTTGTTTGACAATCATTCACAGATTGTGTTGATTCATTGATATTATCAGAGATGTGACAGATTTACAAACACTAGAAAAAATATGGGGAGTTTTTCCTCACTTTAATGGCGGACTCTATCCCCTGGTCGTGGGAGAATTTTTCCTCCATTTTGAGGAACTATTCCGATTTTTGGGTGTTGAATCCTCCAAGAAGTAAGGGCAAACTCTACCAAATCAGGATGTCATGTCAAGTTCCCTATTCACGGTGGAAGATTTTTGGTGAAATATTCCACATTTATTTGTTACAGCGCAGAATGGAAACATTCAGAAACAAAATATTTTTGATATATTTATTCTTGTGTTTATTATATTTTGAAATAATCAAGAAACGTGCTTTTTCATCCACCATGTTGGTTCTAATTGTTCAATAAGCTGCTGCATATAAAAACATACAAATTTATGTACTGCATCGGATCAACGGTTCATGAATGAAAGTTTTAGAGAAAATTCTTTGTCGAAAGTTGTTGACGAAGTTTTTTCTAACATTTGGAATATTTATATCTGTTGAACAATGTTGATGGGAGAAATAGTTCATGCATAAAATTTTGAAATAGAACATTAAAATTAGTCACGACTTGGAATTCTGTTATATTGTTTAGCAAATCAAACTTAAATAGTATATCAATAAATAAAATATTGAAACACAGGTCGAAAAACCTCGATAACGAATAACGTCTATCTTATGTCCAACTTTGGTTCTTTTGGAATTTTTATTCATAAGAATAAACACTAGAGCCGGAGTCGGCTATGTGAAAGCTTCGACTCCGCAACCCCAAATTTGAACGATTTTTGTCCGCATTATTGAACAATCAGGATAAAATCAGCCCAAGAACGAAATATGAGGACGAAAATTGTTCAAATTTTTCGACTCGAGGTGTCTATACTTTTGATTTGAAAAATATATAATGATAACACTGGGATAATTTAATTACTTCCCCTCAAAACACTAGATAATTATTCTGATTTGAATTTCGATATTTTATTGCGAGTATAAACGTATTGAATTCAATTTTATTCATTTCCAGAAAAGATGTTCTATTCCTAAAATAAATCAGAAAACAATATAATTAGAACGAATTTATCGAAAAACCCTGAGGATTATTTATATATTCCATTCATCAATCTTCTTCCAAGTTTTTCACAAAGACTTGAAATACTAAAAATGTATTATCATGTTTCACGTTTTATCTGAATAATCTTGATATGGTCAAAGTTTAAAAGAAAAAAATGATACTTCGAAGCCAATGATACCGTTTCATTGAAAAAAGCGAAACTGGTTTCTAGCGGGAGGAATTTGTAGAGTGATCCGAGTTATATTTGTTTTGTAGTTGAATGTACGCCAAAAATTGCAGCCAAATGAACTTTACATTCATTGACAAATATAGTTGAATTATTGACGTTACTTTACAATCAGTCATGGAAGATCAAGTATATGATTCAGGTCTTTGTAATCCCAACAGGATTGACTCATGTTTTTTCCACGCATTACAGATCATCCGAAAACAGTACCTCCTCTTCTTCATCGGCGTCGATTAGCGCGATGTTTGGCGGCGTTACAAACGATTCTTGGTGTCGCGGTGACTTCCTTATCCCTCTGGTTACTCCTTTGGGCACCAAATTTACCTGTCATAGATAATCCATATTGGAGTGGTATGTCTGTGAGTATTATTTTTTTCTTTTTAGAATATTCATGATACCTATTTTGTGTTATATTTCATTCCCTGTGAATAATGTTGCATATTCGAATAGTTGCTGGTATCAGGGAGTTTTGGGATCTGTCTGCTGTGCTGTTTCAAGAGAGAATATTCGGGTATGAATCCAGGATGTTGTCTCACATCAACAAAGGTCAGTAGAATTTTTTAAAACATGAAAATAAAATATTCTAGGTTTATCAATGGTGTGAAGTTTTTTCTCTCTTTCTGTCAATTTAGGTAATTAGTTCTTGTCTGGCAACTTTGGCAACGATAACCTGTACGGTTGCGTGCGTTGCCTCGATCGTACACCTCGTTCGTCTCACAAGATTGAAATGCAGTCCAACGCGTGTACTGAATGCCACATGCGTGTGTCGACCGTATAACAGCAACAATCGCAATGAAACAATTTCTTTAAATTCCGATTTGCAAACTGACATGGATGGAGTGGTCAAGTATGTTGATTTGAATTGTCCCGAGGTTGAAAGTATTCTTACGATACTGTTGATATTTTCGGCGGTATGTAATGCTCTTGGTGCAATTATATCTGGGTGGTATAGTTATCTTCATTGGAGCTCGCGCGAAAAGAGGCCACAGTACATTAAAGTCAGGACTAATCCTAATTCCATGAATAGTAATTTAATTACAGACACAGGTAGACCGATTTGCGTTACCAATCGAAATGGACGATGACTATAAATCCTTCGACGAATCTTCGATCGCCTGTATGTAAGGTTTTATTGTATTTTAATGTCGAATATCATCATGATATAAAATGGAATACAAATGAAAAGCAAACCAAAGTTCTGTAGAATCGTAACGATTCATATTGACCCGAGATGTAGAAGTCCAGTACCGTATTCTTATTTCATTACTCCAAGGTGTATCCTCAAAGAAAAGATATACAATGTAAATACATTTCATGATCGTTAGAACGATATTATCTTGTATTCTTAGAATTCTTAGAATAGAAATCGAAGTTGGTTTAGTTATTGCTTTTACTAATAACAATGATTTATCGTTCATTTGTCGATTATAATATATCATTCGCTTGAATAACTCGAATTACTCAATGTTACAATTTTAGTCATGAATATTTTCATTGTAAGGGGATACCAGCGGCCCTTGACGATTCAACCCGAGCTAAATTTTTTCTGACAAATTATTAGGACATGAAGCAAGAAAAGGAACATATCGTTCTGTACAGACCACCTTTACCGATCGAAGGACGTCTGTACAGAGCGATATTTCGATTTCATTCCTTTGTTATCGAGTAATTTGTCAGAATAATTTTAGTTGTGTCCTTTTCTAACCAATGGGTCTGGTTGCATCTTCAGGGGTGGCTGGTATCACCTTAAAAAATATCCACGCCAACGTTCTCTTTTACCGAGGAATTTTCTTTCAGCAACGTGATAATTTCTTCTGATATATAATACAGCGAATGCTGAATTGATCGATTTTTCATTATAAATTTTTCTCTCGCGAATTTCGAAAGGTTTATTTCATTCTCGTACACGTGAGAATGCGATGAATCGATAGATAATGTGTATGATGCCTTGCATTTGACGACACGTATCATCATATGCATCTGACACGGTACTTTTGTTTTTCATGTCACGATATCAGGAGATACTGATAAGATTTACATATTATTCTTTTTTGAATTCATCCATAACGAGATTTAATGTACCTCGATGATTTTATTTCAAGCAAATTTATTCTCTTATCGTAAAATTATCCAAAATGACGATTTTTTGTTTGACAAATGATTTTGAAAATTGTGTATTCATGACATTTTCTTTCCTCAGCCTTCTACAGTGGTTGTTTCTGTTTCTCCGAGTTATAATCATTGGTAGTAATAAATTCCAGAGAGTAAGAATGGATTTGATTATGAATCATGTAAATTTTATAATGTTGATGGACCATTTAAGATAGTTACCCAGCAAACTTAAGAATTTCAACAACACGTAATTCGATAATTTATACTTAAAATTATACCAATATGTGTTCATATTAATGTAATATCCGTTTAATGTAACTTCGCATAATGATTGTACGTTGTACTCGTAAGCTGGGTGAGTTTTTTCTGAAGTATCACAGATAACTATGTTAGCAGAGCAAATTGTTTATATTTCACGGTAATGTTTGTTTCATTTATTTGTAGTATAAATACCATTAGGTTACGGTACCAGTAAGGCACAATCGTTCGTGCATTTTTTCTTATTTCATTCAAAAATCTTCAGAAGTTTTTGGAATATTTTAACGACAAATAATTCTCAACAGGGTCGATGTTGTTTTTTTCTCCTCATTCGTTTATAAGTACTTTCTACTGTGTGAAATAAAAATCATATACTCGACTATGCGATTTATGGATGAATAACTATTTCAGATAAAATTGCAACATGAATATGAAACATCACAACAGAGCAGAATTCTGTATAGAAACAAGTTTCAACTCCATTGCATCCATAGTTCAGAGCGTTATTATTCTTTTCACAGTGAATATCATCATGTTTTTTAAATTATGTTATAAGATGATATTGGAGTTTGAATCTCATGTGAGTGATTATCAATTTATAAAATAATACCCTACATTATTATCCTTCTAATAATTAACTCCGCTATAATTAGCGCGACAACTCAGTATTCATGTTTTAGGCACAATATTATTTATATAACTTAGAGCGAGTATTGTATGATAAGTATGTATGAGAGCGCGTTGATTGTATGCATCCAAACACTTAACATTGTTCAATATTTAAATAAGTTTGTAACAAAAGGAGAAAAACAAATTGCTCAGGAGGAAAACTGGACTGATTTTATGTACCTCATGAATATCTGAGTACTATGATGATAAACTTTAGTTATACTCAAATTAGATCTTTTGAACAAAAAAGAAACATTAAAAATTCGATTAATTGCATCAAATTTATACGATAGGATCGATGAAATTGATGAATTTTGTATTGTAAAACACAAAATAAATATCGAATTAATTATGAAGAACCCCATATTAATCTTTAAATAGTTTCGGTTGATTCAGAAATCCATTGCCCGGGGGAAAAAAACCACGTTGAAAACAACGTTGTTTACCATGGTAAAATGGTTGCTCTTCGAAAAAGAGAAAAACAAACGTAGAAAACGACGTGGTTTTTCACGTTGTTATGGCGTATCACGAAATGCGTTTTGTAATAACAACCTCTTGATAGACCCCGCTTCCATAACCGTGCTTGAAAAATTGTGGGGAAACTACGTGGTGAACAATGTTAAAAAACTACGTTGTTTTCAACGTGTTTTTTTTCCCCCGGGCGTCTCTGGGCGAACTATATTCTAGTTCCATTTTCTAGAAATGTAGATGATACGACGATAAGGAATATTCCTTTGCTCATGAACTTACATGAAAAATGTTTTTGGATTATTCAATAAGTTATGTTTATCTAGGTTTTAATTTAAGTTAACTTAGTCCCAAATTTGACCCTGTTAATTGATACGTTAATCATGTTTCCCTATGCAAAAGATCCCATATGAGATTTTATGAGGCTCTATAGTCGTATTTATCCATCTATGAGATTCTTTTCAATCAAGCAATAACGATCATTCACATCGACCAATTTTGGACATCCTTTGGTCGTAAAGATAAATTTCGAGCCAACCAAATCAAATATTCATTTGTGAACGTCAAATTGAAGTAAAGTATTTTTCAGATCATTTTGACCTGAAATTGATGAATATTTGTTGCTCGAATAATGAATTCAATTATTTCGTTCTGCTTCATTGTTAGTTTCAAAATTTAATCTGAACATTTTTCTAAACATTTTGGAATTCGAGGGTTTCGCTTTTTCATGTTTGATAGCAGTTTTGTTTATGCGAATTTCTGGGATAGCTCCATGATCACTCGATTGTGATTCGTAAGAATCGTTCAAAATTTTGACAGCAGCACTGAAAGAAATGAAATCAAAGTAACGTCATCGTATAAGGACGTACATCGTTTTGAAAGAATGTAGAAACTTATCATACTTGTTCTTCTTTGAGACAGAAACTTCCGATAATACTGCGGTATTTTCTTTGGAATCATTGTCATTCATAAGTCTAGGTAATGTTTGATCATGCGGTAATGAATCTTGTTCTGCGTCAGTCATTTCAGCTCCGTCTGAAATTGTCGAACGTTTTCTTTCCTGCATTTGGAGTTCAACCGCATCTTCTATCGTCAGGGCAAGTTGTGGGTCATCTGAAAATAGGCAATTGTGAAAAGTGTTAATTGGGAACAGATAAATCGTTACCTTTTGATATAGCTGCACTTTTCTGTAATCTTCTGGGAGGTAATATCGGCATTACTTTCTTCCATCGCAGAAGCCTACTTTCTTCTTGCCTCTTTTCGACAATCTTGAATAATTTTCGTCTTTCCTCTGTACGTTCGTGACGTAATTGTATCTGTCGAATGAGAACGTATACAAATTAAAACATCTGATCTCATCTCCGTGAATGAGATGAATAGTTCACCTTGAGATCGTTGTTAGCTTCCCTCAGAGATCCAATGAGCGACGCCATGTAGTAAATGATCAAAGTCATGAGGACGATCAATGGTATCACTATTCCAGGTGAAGCGATATAATCGAGACATCTGCACAATAACGTACATAAAAAAACAAGAATGTTGATAGAAGAAGTATGAAAGTTTTTAGATTTGATACCTCTGAATAATTCCAGGAAGAGATTTTTCGAGACTTTTAGTCGCCAAGTTATAAATTCTATGGTAACCAGAAAACGGACCACAGTGCCAAGAGGGTTCTACCCACACAATGGCGTAACCAACAGGTAGCACGCATAGAAATAACATTGTCAATAACAGAGCGAAATAAAAATTGTTGGATCTGAAGAATTAGAAATATTCTCATTTTTTTTAGACATGTCATGACAAAAAGAATATATAAAGAAACGAAAGATTTGTTACCTTGAAGCTCGGAAAACTACTTCGTGAGGTACATTGCAAGTAAGAACTGCCCAAGAACGTAAATACATGAGTATCCCAAGTTTCAGCAGATTCAAAGCTGTTAATCCAGGACTGAAAAACATTCCCATCCAAACCATACCCTGATTATTCACCAAGTGGAGAATATTCTCGGCTATTTTGAAATCCCCGTACTGGGGAAATTGTTTCTCCAGATCCCAACACCAACAGTTGTTCATAAAACGTACGAACAAAGCGCGGAAAAAGTCCATACATAAAGTCGATACTATCGTCAATACCTTCAACATGATTCATTGGAGTGATTACAATCATCGATATGGAATATATATAGTATTTTGTATTATATTCCTACCAGATCCATAACCGTCAACTTCGCCAATTCTTGTCCAAACATCGTTTCCCAACACAGCTGTCGTAATTCTTTACGTGTTTTTGGATCAAGACGTTTAGATGATGATCCTGAAAATCAAAATTCAAGTTCCCCAATAAAAATACTTATATACTTGTTTTCAGATGTTGAACTTTTACCATACCTAGAGTATCGGGAATTTTTGGTTCCGAAGTTGTACATGTTCTTAAAAAGCATTTGATAATTTCAACTTTCTTGTCATAATCCTTGTTATCCGTTATATGCTTTGTATCGATAGTTTTCATCGTCGATGTATTCAAAATTGCAGTCGTTGGGTGAATGAATTTTTGGATTGTACTAAATTTACTGTAAGAGTCTTCAGTTGCACTCGATGCGGTTGAAGGTTCCTCTTCTATCGTACTTGATGTGGGAAAAGTTTCTTCGATTGTACTTGATGGGGTAGAAGATTGTTCCACAGTACTTAACGTGGAGGAGGATCGCTCGATTGTACTCGATGTTCTTTCAGCGGAAAAACTCTCTGTCAAGAAAGTTGAAAGATCCGCGACGGAATCTGTAGTACTCGTTATTTCATAGATATCCGATTCATTTATCGTAGAAAAATCCGTAGATGGAGTATATGGGTCATCGTTTGAAATTGTAGTTTGATCAGTAAAAAGTGTAGTATCGTTGAATGAATCATTATCATCGATCGATGTGGTGCCGTTATATTCTTCATTGTAATAATCTTCGTCAACCTCTGCGTAATCTTCGTAAAAATGTACAGGGTATTCATAGAAATTATCCGAATTTACTTTTGGTAATGTATTTTTTGGATAGAAAGGCGTGGTGTTTGAGTTTTCATGTTTGTCACTATAATAAATTTTAGAATTGATATAATGTTCGTTGTTATCGGAGTACGGATAATCTTCATCGTAATACTCTTCGGAGGTGTCGTTATATTCGTAATAATTCAAATATTCTCCAGTGATGAGTGGACCGTAGAGTAAATAATTTTCCGAGAAGCGAAGCATTGATTCCGTAGCCTTCGGAACTGTTATGTGACACAAAGATTACATAACTTCGATCATTTTTTTGTTCATCAAACGAGGGAGGAATATTGTTTTCTGATTGGTAAACCAGTAATAGAAATTTACAAGTCCTATCTTTTTCTTTTGTCAATTAAAATCAAAATCATTATAATCGTGTACTGTATGTTTTCAACTCATTATGATTTTTTTCAGATGGCGAAATGAGGATTCTGTTATAAAAAGTGGATATTCACAGTACCCTGACAAACAAAAATTCTTTGAATCCTATTACAAAACAAATAAACAGCAGGAAATAATTGAGGATAGGATCATCAATAACAAAATCCGGGGTTCTCCGGACGCGAATACAGGTTTCGCGGTAATTCTTCAGCCGGTTCTATATAGATTCTATCCGGAATATTCGGATTTCATCCGAGATTGAGAATAAGGTTCAGACACTGAGAGAAATTTCTATAGTCACTGTAACTAAAACATCTCAACTAAACATTCCTAATCCCAAGCAACACAGGAGGTTAAAAATGCTGAGAACGTGTTTGGAGAATCCTACGAACACGCTTAGAACTCCCAAATGAGACTGTTTCGAATAATTATGTGCTATGCGCCTCCATAGAATATCTCGACGAATTTATCCAAATTAGTCTCATTTGCACATTCTTTTCACATTCAGTGTATCATCATAGAATATTGGAGAAGTTCTTGTGTTGCTTGGGATGAGAGCTACTAAAAATTTGATTGATTCAACCAAGAAAGTATAGTTGATATATCACTTAGTTGTATCAACTATATTTTCTTGGTTGAATTAATCACATTTCCAGTAGCTTTTACCGAGAATATTTGGCTGAGGCGTTTTATTTACAGGAACCTCAAAAATTCTTCTCAGTGGACCCAAAATCCGGATAGAAACAAGGCAGAACCGAAAAAGAATCATCGCCATACACCTATTCGCACCTGAATACTCCAGGATACGTTCTATCTTCTATCTGGATTGTATTCGGATTCTCCTGCTTTTTTTTAACCAAGAGTGCGTATTTGTTATTGCACCAATTATTTCCTGTTAGTATGTTATTTCCACAACATCGTGATCCTAATCATAAGTTATTCATTAATCATCTGAATCATCTCACTGGCAACTGATGCATCATTTTCGAAGTTAGAGGATGTGACATTCTTCATCAACACGAGACTGAGAGAAGCCAACGTCGCGACTGGTTGAGGCAAATTCAACATATCAGGTGTACACGGAACAGGTATATGAATACAACTTGTATTGGTTTGTTTAAGATGGTCAAGTTCATCTTCCTGAAACAAGAAAAAAAACATCAGAAGAATATAATATTTCTTTGTCAAACTATTGACTACGTATAACGCCCTTCAGGAAAAATTACCCCAATTTTCACCACAACGTTTAATTTTGTTCTCCATTTTTTTTGCAGAAAAATGAGGCGTTTTGATTAAAATAGGATAAATTTTTCTGATTGGTTCTATCGTTCCCGATTATAGGATACGTACCATGTGATTTATCTTGTCGAATAAGGCAAATATTAAAGAATATAAGTTCAAAAGGTTCAATACCATGATCCTAAAACAGGTTAAGTAAGTTACTGATTGTGTGCAGAGTAACGTGATGTTGTAAATTTTTAATATAAATTCAATTCATGCTGAATTTATGAATGTTTTGAATACATGCGATTAAGTGTTGAAATCCCTGGGAACAAAACCGGATGGGAATTCGGAATGAAACTGCCCAGGTTGTTATCCGGGCGCGAATACGAGTTTCACGGTGATTCTTTGTCCGGTTCAATCCAGATCCTATTTGGATGTTATCACTGGATAAAAACGATCCAGAATCGGAATTTCGCATGACATTCGAATAGAACTCATTCGGTTCTTTGTTCAGATTTCATTTGGGATTCTAAAGAATCTCTAAAACCCGTATACGACCTGGATAAAACTGGATCACAATTATTACAAACCCCGTATTTGACCCCGATCAAACCCCTGAAAGTTTCATCCGGGTTTGATTCGGATTATCATCCGGGTTTCATCCGGTTTTTTTCTATCAGGGATATGTATATAACGAAATAATCGTTGAGTAGTTTAAAATTACTGTTCCCATCTAACAATTCATATCATGAAAATATCTGGGGACAAGTTTAAAATGTCTTACGCAACACCAAAAGATGTATCCTTCCCAGCAAACACGACTGCTGGCGTTTCAAAGGGCCAGTGACGGCTCTTAAACGGCATTGTCGGACCATCAGCGGCCCATTGAAACGCCAGTAATCATTGTTTGTAGGGTTTAGATAGGCATCTGCACAGTAAAATAACTTCCGTCATTGTGTAAAAAAGAAGTACCTGTCAAAATTCAAGTGTTGAATATTTAACACTTTTGTGTGTTCATTTAATACACTGATCAAATGCTGTTCGATCGATTCATTTTCAACACATTAAAATGTTATTCGAGTTCAAATTAACACTTTATAAGTGTCACTCTGGAATCAACACACGTTGAGTGTGAAGAAAAATGGTTAACATTCGCTTGTGTGTTGAATTTGACGAAAAATTTTTTTACTGTGTCCCTGGTGCAAGAGAAGCGTGTCATAGAGAGTAACGGAAGCGTAAGCATGTTTCAGATTACTTTCCTAATACTTCTCATATGCTTCCTATCCACTCTTGGATTACGCTTCCGTGCGTAAAGCCCGGTTTCTATGAAATTGGGGTTTCTTCGGATACGCTTCACACATTTCAAATATACGTTCGAACCGCTCTTAATGTTCCACTTGACGCTCGGTATACGCTTAAATCCACGTTCCAAATACTTTCCAACTACGTTCCTGACACTTTCTATTACACGCTTCCCTTTCACCAGGGGTGTCTTCAACAATTCTTACTTCTGGAATATATCCAAAAGGTATCTTTCAGAAGATTTGAAACTTGCTTTCCGGGAACATTACCCAACAAACACCGAAGGTTTTGAAGACATCTACAAGATACCTTTAGGAAGACATCTTTTAGATACATCGAAAAGATTTGATTTAGATATCTGAACGACGTCGCAAAAGAGATATCTTCAAGATATATCGAAATGACATCTTTCGGATATCTTTTAGAAATGTCAGGAATATGTCTCCAAGGTATTTCTGAAAGACATTTTTTCTTTCCAGAGTCTAAAAGACATCTTGTAAGAGTTTCTAAATGCTATCTGTTGACACATCTTTAAAATTGTCCAAGCAAGAAGGACACAAGCTGCTATGCTCCTTCTTCAGAACTCATTAATGACCCTTTTGTGCTGTCCGGGATGTCTGAATGATTTCAAAAAGACATCTTAAAGGCATCTAAAACATATATCGAAGATATATAAAACGTGTCTTGAGAGAATCAAAGACATCTCGGAACCATCTAAAAGATGTCTTCCATATATCTAAAACATATCTTTGATAGCGTGTCTAGAACATATATTTTGCAAGCCCTTTTTGAGATATCTAAAACTTGTTGAAATTTGTTGCATAAGACATCTTTTAGATGTCAAAAAGATATCTTCACGAAAGTCTTCTAAGACATTCTTAAGATATCTTAAACATATGTTTTCGTTTGTTGGGTATGTTGTAGATGGCTTTTGGATATCTTTCAGGGGTGGGAACTGTTTTAGATATCTGACATATATCTTTTGATGTTGCATCCCAGTGAACATTTTTTCCCTCAATATTTTCAATATTCATTATGTTTTCCAAGTGCTAACAGAAGGTTCTCTAATGTGTCGATTTTGAAAATCTTTTTGATACCTTCCTTTGGAAGTTATCAGAAAGTCAACCCAGTAAACACCGAATGTCCATGTTATATAACATAGGAGTCACAAGTTACATCACTTCAATTACATCAATGTGACATCACAGTTATATAAGATGTGCCTTCTATGTGACATAACAAATTTACTTACATGTTATGTAATTGATACGTAATTTTGCTACTTCGATGTGACAATACATTTTTAACTTCTCTGTTATGTAGCCCTTACATAACATTGTTACCCCAATTTTTGAACTTTGGTTTTCGAATATACAGACAGCGATGCAGAATATCACGAAAAAGTATTTATGATGCAATTATATGAAAAGTTAGATAATGGTGGTATATGGTGATTTTGGATGACCGCTATTTCATCTTACCATTTTACATTGCGAATTTATCGATTTTTGTCAATTGTAAGAAGATTGAAAAAAAGTGAAGGTATTTCATTGTAAATGCTTCTACAAATAGATTTATAAATCCTGGATCACTTGTAACATCCAGTTACATAAAATTTACGTAACAGTGTTTACTGGGTCAGCATTGGAGTAATATCGCCGTTACATTGCAGTTATGTACTGTTTACATAAAGGTTCTGCTTTGTATTTACGTAACTGCAATGTAACACTGTTCCTCACATGGTTATGTAAATGAGTGGGAAATTGTGAGTCACATGTGACTCACATGTGACCTCCAAGTTACGTAACTGGTTACTTGACGTTATGTAGTTTTGATGTAACATTTACGTAACTGTGCTCACTGGGAACTTGGATCACATGTCGATAAATTCCAGACCTCATAGGAAAGGCATCAAAAAGATTTCCGAAATTGACGCATTCGAGAACCTTCTGTTAACATTTAGAGAGCACGATGAATGTTTGAAATGTTGAAGGGAAAAATGCACATTCTTCACTGTGATGAGACATCTCGAACTTGTCTTGAGATATCTTCAAGGCATGAATGGATTTCACACATTTCGTGAGAAGAAAAAATTTATGAAACGTCACCTAAAATTTCAATGCATACTCTCTGAAATTTTTAGAGTGAGATTTCACTCTTTAGGCAGCCAGAAGTGAGCTTGTCGGAATTTCGAGTGAAATTTCTACCCTTTTAGAGTGGAAGTCTAAGGTTTGAAGTTAGGAACTCACAGTCCCTCCAATTCCAGAGTGAATTTTCCACTCTGAAAGAGTGAGAGTTCACTCAAAACGAGTGAAAATCCCACTCGAAGCGGACTGGCTCACTACTGAGACTCAGTGGAGTGAAACGCGTGATTTTTCACTCTTCCAGATTTAGAGAGTAGAATGTGTGTAGACTTACCGTGCAAGTTGTAAACGTAATTGTTTTCTCGGATGATAACTTTCAAATATTCCAAGAATTTCAAAGAATATTGGAAATACGTAGGATATCAATGACATGACGATCGTGATTTCATTCTGTCGCCACCAATTCGTTTCTGCTTCTTCTTCTGTACTTCGGGCTACCACTTTGATAACAGCATAGGCGGAGAGTGTTAACAGAGCAATTACGCAAATATTAACGAATATCCTCATGGATATAATTTTCCAACTGTGCACAAAAATGAAAAAATGAAAATTTTATTACAGGGTTTACGAATTTTATAAATGTTTATTAAAACTGTAAATTAAACATTTCTGCATGAAGCTTCAATCACGTGTGATAGAAGCAATTTCCACTCACGTGATTGAAAAAGTTCTTGAAATGTTAATCACATATCACGAAAAATTCAGTTACTAAACCATTCTATCATGAGTAATATAATGTAGCAAAAATGGAAAATTCCATCACATGTAACTGCATTCTCAATTCAATCACCAAGAATTTGAAATCTCATTTGCCAATGTACTTGAAAAATGGATGAAATTTCAAGAAATTTTTAACAGGGTAGTATTCGATTCAAAGCCCTAGTTAAACAAACCCATTGATTCTCACCAAATCTCATTGAATATTGCACAATGTTCTGACAAAATCCTATTCAACCATGTTCAATGAGATTTAAGGGCACTCGAGTACCGAAAGAAACGAGCCAAATTTCACGCTAACTTCATCCATAAATTATGCGTTCAACGGAAATTTTCAGTTGGTAATAATAAAATCCACGATCAGGATTAGACTCTAAATATAAGTTTCAGTCTTTGACTGATTTTCTGGCGAATGTAAAAGAATTTGGAAAGTAATAACCTTCAACTGTCGAAAATTTTTTGTAATTTCGTTTTTCAATACTTTCAAACTGTGAAGAAACATGAATTCATATTTAGAGTCCAATCTCAGGTATGCACTTGATTATTATCGATTTTCAATTGGCACAAAATTTTACCCGCTTCTCCTGATGTTTGAGTGCCCTTAATCAGATAAGTGTATTTTTCTCAATGTGATTCTCATTGAATCTTGCCAAATTTGATTGACCCTTCCACAATGTTCTGACCAAATCCCATTAAATTTCATTTCATCAGATTCTATGGATTTTTTAAAACAGGGAAGACTGAATAAGAGAATATCTGAACATCATTTTTTTCTCTGTACTCGACGTCAGAGAACGCGAGGGAAGTTGGAAAAATGTCATGGAAGTTTCAACGTAATTAGAGCAGTCATCTTGAGAGAAATTATATAATTTTCTACTGACAGAGCGTTAGGTTTCCATTAAGGTAGTTCTCCGGGAGAATTCAGGATCAAATTAGAAAAATTATTGTCAAGCAGAGTACCAAGGTCGAAGAAATTCGATAATCATATTCGTTGGGACTTATATTCTTATTTATGATAAAGAAAGAACCACCTCGAAGTATAAATAAACAACCTTGTAACAACAACGCGAGATTCGACATGGTTTTTTTCTTAAAAAATTTTTATTTTTGATCCGTTTATGACTCATGAGGGCTCATTTTGTTCCTTGTGAGATTTAAAAAACCTTTAACATGGGGATTTTTTTATATGAGTCATCATGACACTGTCACACGCTTTTGTTTATGCGAATGTATTTTACTATTAATAACCTTAACGCAAAAAGCTTATGAAACGCATTTTTCCAGCATGAAAAATATTTGGAATCTTTTTTTGAAAAACATAAATACACTCAATATAGCTACATTCTTTATATTCCAAATATATTTGCGATGAGTTTTCCTTTGAACATTGCTTTTCTTGGGAATTGAAAATTCAAGCTCCAACAATATCAAACACACACAGAAGGGTAATCCATCAGGATTCGACTAAATTCCTCGGGATAGAAACTGCTTTCGACTCTTCGATTCCACTGTCATTTCTGTCGCTCTGTCAACACAGGACGTGTTTGTCGAGGATATATCCTACTCACTTCCTTTTATCTTTTTGTTTTTCGGCTTCCTCCAGTAGAGCTTCCTTGAATCCAAGAATAATATTGGCAATTCGATTATGCGCTGTCTCAGGATTGCCGATCATGAAATCCCACCCTGTGAATAATTTCCAAGAGAACACGCACTCGTCTTCTTTTTCAATGAGTTTACTCATTCGAGAATTTTCAGCCATTCTAGAAAATAAGTTTTGTATTCTGTATTATAAATCCCTCGAGGGTGCAATATAATCGCACGGTTGATTCGGTGCAATTAGATTAAATGAAAAACAAAATTTGAAAAATATATAAATACATTTGTACTTGCGTAATATAGCGACGAAGCTGTAAATATAGACGACCAAATTCGTGACAAAATATGCCAGGGGTAGTCTGTATCCACTCTCTCTGTCCTCATTCGTGTACCAACCATAGAAGAAAGGCGAATACTTCAAAACCCCTTCGAATTCCCATAGCGTCAACAGGTGTTTGGATTTGATTCTTTCTTCTTTCAACATAATTTTTCGGTCGCCAGCACGTTCTACGTTCGCTGTGAGTACCTTGAATTTTACAAAGGAATGTGAATATATATCAAAGAAAAAGGAGAAAATATTTATTTGAAATATACCGGGAGAGGAACAAATGTTGAGCAGCATCCAAGAAATGTGCTTCGTACGAAACTATTATCGATCCTCTATTCAGGGGTGGACTATATACTTCAAGAATGTGGAAAATGTTGGAATCGGAATATTTACCTCTGGAATCGCCACGAAAGCGGTCAAAGTCGCAGAGATCACTAAGTTTATCCAGAACAACCATCGAAGAAAGATGAAGTAGGAAGCAACAGCTGATCCAAAATGAGATTCTATTTCTTTGATCCGGAGTTCCCAAGGTATGAACCATGTTTCAAGATTGATCAATTCTCGACGAAAATATTGCCATTTCTTTCTCATGAAAACAGAAGGAAATATATGAAAATAGAAAGTTGTTACTTCCATGTTGGATGAATTGTTTTACTTAAAATTTGGGACATATTGTTCTTTAAAAATGAAAGTATTGAAGTAGCGTCCCACAGGCTGGGGCATATTCGATTTGGAGATTCATCAGGGTTCCAAAATAGTGCGCCCCTGTTGAAAATGCCGGAACGGCTGAGAAGAGAGCAAATAGCGAGAACAAAATGAATCGTCTCCTCCTGTTTTTTCTCCACTTTTTTCTCGATTCTTCCCGACTTTTCCAACAAGGTGGGCATAAAATGTCTATATTTTGCAATTTCCTACCCGAGAAAAGAAGATTGGATCTACTGAGATCTAGGTAGATGTTTTGAAATACATGTACATCTCTTCAGGTCTAGATTTTGGCAAAAAAAGATCTACAGAGATCTCCAGAAATCTTTTTGAATTTTCCTATATTTTTTTGGATTTCTTGCAAAATTGGAATCTTTGGGAGTGAGTGGATATCAGAAAATTCCAAAAATTGTTGCCTGAGTTGAAATGTTCAGATGTAAGTAGATATGAACAGATTTATAGAGATTTTTGCCAAAATTCACACTGTAAAAAATTTTTATGGGAAATTTCACATACATGTATGTGAAGTAATCAACACATACGTGGATAGGAAATTTCCTGTGAGATTACAGTAAAAATCCCATAAAAACAGCAATTTTAATATATTTTTATGTGAAAATTCCTGTACGTGTCCGGGAATTCGCTTTTCCCGTCCAAGTATAGGAAATTTCCTTTACACACTGAGAGAAAAAATTTCCGGGAACAATAAAATATTTAGTTGAATAGTCGCCATGAAATACTTAATTGATTTGAATAAACTTTCATTGACTCAATTAAATAACTGTTTTCATTGATGAAATATTTATTGGCATATTAAATATTTGTTTGATTGAATGAATATTTAATCGAGTCAATGAAAATTCATTCAAATCAATTAATTATTTTATGGCGACTATTCGATTAAATATTTTATTGTTCCCAGAAATTTTCTCTCTCAGTGCATAAGTATGCGAAAATCCTGAATATTTTTTACAGTGTAGATTTGATGAGGTCTACTCAGATCTCATTAGAGATAATCTTGTTTTTTCGGGTATCAACTAAAAAAAGTGGAAATATTGAGCTAAAAATCACAAAAATTTTCAAAGATCGACCTGGATGAACCCCGGACGCAAAAGCCACATTCGCTCTCAGAGGGAACCAGTTGGAATCCTAGACTTATTCGGGTTCTATCCAGATCCATTCAATTTTTTAACCCTCGAACGCTTGCGTCTTCAAATGGTGCACGTATTTTATATTAAATTTCTTTATTAAATTATCATTTCCACATATAAAATAATTTCTCATTGTACTTATTCATCGAATCCTTCCCCAGCGTTTCTGACAGATACGCTCGAGCGTTCGAGGCTTACCCAGAATTCTTCTAATTCCATATGATAATTGAAGGATGAATTTCCAATTAAATCGGCAGAGAAAAATTTGTGCTTACTTTTGTTATCAATAATGACACTCGCGCAATTATATCTTTGGTACATCGTCTTTGAGCTAATCGTTCTTGAAGTGCTCCTTCATGTCTCCTCACGTAAGCTTTGGCTTGTCGAACAAGTTTGATTTTTTTTCGAAGAGGCCAAGGTTGTTGTTTCACCCCACTCAAAACTTCCTTGTGAATTTTCAATTTTTCATAAATTTGTTCTTGATTATTACTCTCTTCCATGGAAATGGCTGTGCTGTAAGAATATAATCTAATTATAAAATTACGGAATCATAACCTGAGAAAATTCTTAACAACTCTCTTCACACGGTTTGGCAATATATCATCAATTTAAAATGTTTCTAATTCAGGGACTGTCTAGAAATATTTCCAAACTAATACACAATTCACAACATTTCAGCGTAAAAATTATATAAAATTCTAAAAGTTGTATAAATTTGTTATAGGATTTGTACAATACTTTGTATTGAGATTTCATATATTCAAAAATATAAATATATCCCTAGTGTAAAAATTTTCAAAATTATATATACTTAGTATATAATATAATAATTTTATGAAGTTTATATACAGGTTGTCCCAAAACTCGCGGAGCTGATTTTACAGGTGTATCCTGTAATGTTTCGTTCTCGTCTCGTCGAGACTGACCGGGTCTCGATCTCGGTCTCGATCTGGAAATTTATCATCTCGTCTCGGTCTCGAGTCGAGATTCTCGCCATTCTTGGTTTCGACAATGCATTCTATACGTTTCGGTATCGTCTCGATCTCGAAAAGCAATTGTTCGTCTCGTCTAGATCTCGGAGTCGATTTCAGGACCAGTCTCGGTCTCGTCCGAAACTTTTGTCGAGGGTTAGTTTTTGAAGTATGAGCTTTTTCTTCGATTTTTCTTCAAATTCAAATAACTCAAAAGCATTGTAAGCTACACTGAGAGAAAATTTTGGTTCTCATAACCATGTTTTTGACTTTGACCATGTCATGTTTATGTGATTTTGTTTTGTTTTTCTGGTTATTATAACCAAATTTCCAGTCACCTTAACCGTAAATCCTTCACTATGCGAGCATTGTTTCTGCGACCATGTTGCTTTTTTTCTTCAGTGTATAAACTCTAGCTTGACACCGTTGGTTAAGTTAGAAAACGGCAAATCTCTGGAAAAAAATTGAACTATCCTAACATTGTTTGTTTCAGAGTCATAGTGATTTGAAATTTTTTAGCTTCTGGCCAATCAGCATTCAACAATTTTAAATCCTTATAGCTCCGAAACAAACAATGATGAGATAGTTCAATTTTTTTCTCAGAGATCCGCCGTTCTCTAACCCATACAGGGTTGAACAATTGGCCCAATAATGGCACGTTACTGGACCACAAACGGCGTTCTTTGCCCGTTAATGGCGCCCATTAATGGCTCATCAATGGTTAATTGCTGGATGATAACGTGGG
The DNA here is from genome assembly GCA_018340375.1 of Gonatopus flavifemur. Taxonomy (NCBI): domain Eukaryota; kingdom Metazoa; phylum Arthropoda; class Insecta; order Hymenoptera; family Dryinidae; genus Gonatopus; species Gonatopus flavifemur. Next base: position 55,802,588 of record JAFFJZ010000001.1, read on the forward strand.
TCCAGTAATGGCAATAAATAATGGGCCATGTATAAAATTATTGATTGGCCCAGTAATGGGGCTAAATGATCCCGATTTATGGCCAGAAATTTCGGGATAATGTTCGAATGTTAGCCATCAATGGCAGATTACGAGGGCATAATAATAATGATATCCAATGGTAATATGACTGCGTTCCAGAATAATCGGTTCAGTATTAGTTCAAATGAGTGGTTAAGCGTGACCCAAAACACTTTTTTGTTTTTGGGATGTTTGTCATTCCAGTTTTCACAAGATCAGAAATGGATGTTTTTTTCCAAATAGATTTGCATGCCTGATATTTCGACAATCTCAAATGTAAAATTATACGAGTCAAAAGTATTCTCGATAAATCAGTTGAATTCAGTTGCTTATTCCTTCAAATTTTTTTGTTATTTACATGAGAAAGTAATTGATTATCTATATGAATAAGAATTCATTTGAATCATGTAAAACGTATTTGATGGATATGAATTATTTATTCAACGTAATAGAAATAAGGCCAAAACAAACTTTTTTCAGGGGTGATTACGAATACAATACATTCAACTTTGGAATCCATTTCACTCAGTAATAGGCCATATTCCAGCCAGTAACGGGGAATCAATTGTTGGCCGTTTACCGTAGCCGTATATCGGCTGTTTTCATTGCTGGCCTTTCTTATCAGCCAGTGGTGGGCCACAGTTGTGCCAATGATGTGAATCCATTATTGGCCATTAAATGGTAGCCATACATGGGCCGATTATTGGCTGTGTTTACATTCTCGGGGTTTCCTGTATGGGAAATTAGCCAACAGTGTCAAGCTGGAGTTCATAGCACACAATGCTTCTGAGTTATTCGAATTTGGAAAAAAATCTAAAAATGCCCACATCTCAAAGATCAAGCCTCAAAATAATTGTTTCCAAACGCGGAAATTATTGCGATTTTGGCTGCAGAATACCTCCTGTAAAATCCGATCTGCGAGTTCAGGGACACCCGGTATGGTCATATATATGAATTATATACAATTTTGAAAATCTTTTCACTCGAGATGAGATAATTTTGGATATAACTTTTTTTATATAGATACTGTAATACTAACTCCCCGGAAGTAGTTGTATATACAGATGATCGTCGTCGCGTGGGCGCAGATCCGAAATTACTATCATTCGTATGATTTTCTGTGTCCCCACAGAAAGGTGAAGATGGTCGCCGTTTTCGTTTACTTTGACGAACCGAAGAAGGTCTTTTTTGTAAAATTGCACATGCAGAAACTGAATAGTCGTCATCTTCTGCTGCAGCTTCTTCTTCGTCTGAAATTTAAATGATTTATTCAGTGTGTAACAAGGATTGGTTTTCTCGTTCCGATGTAAAACAAATGGAAAATAGAACACGCCTATGTGGAAGAATTCTCAAAATTATGTGTGTATTGTATATATTCCAATATAGTTTTCATGTAATTCATGTACAATGATATGTTACACTGAGAGCAAAAGTGATACTCAAATTGTTATCAAGCAAAATCAGGATAAAAACTCTTGAGGGCCAGAATGATACACTGAGAAAAGTGAACTGTAACTATTACCATGCGAAAATGGTAGTTGAATGCAGCCCTCTAACTCCCCCACTCTTTGTGTTCCTTACTATCGCCAAATGGAACTAATCCGCATATCACGCTGATGGTCTTGATGGGCTGCATAAAATATACCTATTATTCAGTCGTCCAATCAAATTAAAAGGAATAGCCCACCAACACAAGTGGCGCAATCTATCGGTTTAATGTTTTGGGTTACACTAAGAATACCAAGTCTTCTATAGTTTAGCCAGGGAGTCGGATAGGGCTGGTTGAATGACAGAATCTCTAAGTTGAAGATGGCGACTACGTTATTTGGTATCCATCTTCATGTAAATGGTAACCATTCCCATGTACATAAACATTGCCACTAGGGGTGTGCGGGTACCCGAGGCATCGGGTTTTTATCGGGTCGGGTTTTTCAATTACCCGAGTTTTTCGGGTACCCGATTACATTCGGGTAATTCAAATATAGCAAACGTTTTCCTCAGCAGGAAATATTGTGACAGCAACTCGATCAAGATTGCTGACAAAACATGTGGAAGAGTTGTGCTCCCTCCATTCAAATTTAAAAATATGAAAAAAGAATGATATTTATAAGAAGAATATTTATTTTCATTGATATTCAAGATTCTATATTGTGGTTACTAAATAAGAAAATAGATAATATATTATTTATGAGATATGAATGTGATTATATTTTTTAATTGAATTAAAAAATAAATATAAACATTCCATGAAGCAATTTGGAGATTTCTTAATGCGCTGCATAATCAATTACATGGAGTAACAACCCTAATAGACTTGTAGTGAATATGGCATTCTTCATATTAGAATTGAATTCATATGAAATCCCCTTATTCCTACAATCGCTCAAGACAATTTGTCCTTAAAATATCAACGGCAATGGCAACTTCGAATAGAAGTTGAAAATATTAAATTCAAGCGATTTTATTATATTCGGGTACCCGACTTGGAAAACCCGATTCAATCGGGTACCCGACCCGACCCGACCCGAAAAGAAAGACAAATCCCCGAACCCGACCCGACCCGATAAAAAGTGCTACCCGCACACCCCTAATTGCCACGATTCTCCATAGTATCCGAAACTAAATTCGCGAAAATGTCCCCCAATTACGATTTGTACATGGTAATCATTACATTCCACTTCTTTCAGTGTACATCAAAAGTTCCCGGCAAAAGTGTTACACCTGAAATTCGGAATGCAAAGCAACCATAGAGATAAAAAATGAAACATTGAAAAACTCGAGCAAAAACAAACCACCCACAACCCACATTTAGTATCTATGCGTTGGTGCGTTTTTGCCCCACAGAGGAAAAAACATTAGTTGAAATCAGAGTTGTGAGCAAAAACCGCCAACTTCTCGTTGATTGGTAATTTCTTTGAGAATCGGAAATATGATTGGCCAGTCATAAAAGAAACAGAAGATCACTAGAGTTGGCGGTTTCTTTGCTGGCAAATAAATCTGCTGGTTGAAATAATTACCCGAGAACAAGATTAGATCTAACGAGATCTATGTAGATCTCTTGAGATATATCCCATACAAGCAAAAATTTTGCTTTGTCTAAATAATTTCTTTTGGATGTCTATAAGATTTCTTATGCGACAGTTTTCACTGTCTTTATGATGTCTCTGTTTTAGAAATCTAAAAGATGTTTTTAGATCTCTTTTAGATGTCCCTCAGATTCCTCAAACTAAGACATCTTGAAGACAGTGAAAACTGACGCATAACAAATCTTTTGGACAGAGCAAAATTTTTGCTGTATGGGATGCCCAGACAGCACAAATTTTTTATTGTCTCAAAGATTTCCACTGGATGTCTTAAAGATGTCTTATGCAACCATTTTCACTGTCTTTAAGATATTTTCGGTTAAGAAATCTAAAAGATGTCTTCAGATCTCTTTTAGACGTCTTTTGGATCACTTACTGAAGATATCTTGAAGACAGTGAAAACTGTTGCATTGGACATCTTCAAGATATCCAGTGGGAATCTTTTAGACAATGACAAAGTTTTTTTTGCCTGGGTGTGCATCTTTTCAGATCTGAATTTTGGCAAAAATCTCTACAAGTTCCCTGATATCCACTTGTTTCTGAAGACTTCCATTTTGCAAGGAATCCAAGAATATCCAGAATTTTGTTTTCTCCCTATACCTTTTTGGATTTCTTCCAAAATTGAAATCTCCAGATGTAAGTAGAAATTGGAAAATCTCACAAATTTCTGCCAGAGTTGGAACCTTTAAAAATTTAGATCCGAAGAGATCTACATATAAACCAAGATATCTATATAGTAGATCTCATTAGATCTAATTTTTTTTCTCGGGTATTTAATTTTTAAGCGCATATGGGTCCATTTATTCTGTTAGAATAACAAATTCATTCGATGATTCAACCAATTCAAAATGATTTACTCAAAAAATTAGTTAAATCAACGAAAAAAATTGTTATTCTAACGAAGAAGTTGAATTGTTATTTCAACTAATCTTTCTTTCCCATTTGTCATTTTTGCCCGGAGATTTCTGTGGTTGCTTTGTATTCCGAATTCTAGATGTATCGCTCTTGCCCGGAACTCTTAATGTCCCATTCTCGCTCTCAAAAGTTTCTACCCTGATTTTGCTCGACAACAATCACATATTTGTATGTCACTTTTGCTTTCAGCGTATCATGTATAAAACTTATATGAAATTTTGAAATTTTTTCCATCTGGAGGAGACGACAGTTCATTTTCATCAGGGTCAGCGAAAAATGGGTCGTAGCTTTTTTTGGAACAAACAACAATCGTTTATTCCCTTTCAATCCGTATCAAATAAAAATCGCCCTGATATTCTGACATTCGCGAGACATTTAATTGATATCAGTGATGTCAAAGGAAACCGATCCTCTCTTATATTTTACAAGAATCTATTCAAACTACACAGATACTAGTGTTTCTTCGAATCTAACAAATTGTTATTTGTATAGGTTGGAATAAATATTTTTATAACGGAAATCAACACATTCTTCATGTAAAAAAATGTATGTTATGGAACAAGGAGCAAATAATGAATTAGTTCAAACTAATAAAATATTGATTACAACCAAATAACAATTTCTTAGATCCAAAGGAATACTTTTGTCTATGCAGATATTTATTCTATAAGAAATAATCGACCTAGTTCAAGGATCGATCCTCTTTGACATTACTTATTGATACCAATTCCATTTCCTTCGCCATCAATTGCACGCAGAGAGAAATTCTTGCTGAAAAAGCGATTCCGAAAAATCTGCTTTGCTAAATTCGCAAAACGGTTGCTGTTACAGAAAAAACATGGCAGATATTTGCTAATTCAGTAAAATTTTCTAGTCGTTTGTATATCTACAATTCCGGATTGCTGAATGGCAAGGCGATTGTTAAAAGAACAAGATTTTTGCTGTAATAGCAAACTTTTTGTACATTCAGCAACAAGTTTTGCCATATCAGCAAAGTGAGTTCCCGAGGGTTACAGTGTCAGCAACTTTTTTTCTCTGAGTGTGGATTGTATACACACAGAAAAAATCCTTTTCGAAAAACCAGTGCAGTTCCTCAGAAAACATTCTTAGCATATCTCCTCCAGCGTTCCAAATATTTATTATTTCACCTGAAAGATATTGAAATAATCTTTGATTCCTCAATTTTGGAAATTTAAATCGTCGTTTAGACCTCCAAACAAATGACACCTTGAATATTTCTGAAACCGAAGCATTGGGGATGATTTCGATACGGTTGAAATGTTGATCGAGAGGTAAAAATGTTTTTTGAGTTTGTTACTGGGTCAAACCACGTCAACTGTGACAATAAATTTTCTTACATCACTTGGAACACAAGAAGTTGGTATATAGTATATGAATATTTTTTTTTTTTTGATAATTGAAAATTCTAGCAAAATTCTCTACAAAAATGATAACTTGAAATAGGTCTGCATTAATTTGATGAAATTCCCATGCACGCAGAGAAAAATTCTTGCTGAAAAAGCGATTCCGAAAAATCTGCTTTGCTAAATTAGCAAAACGGTTGCTATTCTGGCAAGATATTTCCTAATTCAGCAAAATTGTCTCGCCGTCTGTATATCTACAATTCCGAATTAGTGAATAGCAAGCGCTTGGTGTTGCCGCGAGCCGCAAAACGAGCTGTAACGAGCTTTAGACTTCCACTGGATTTAGTTAGGACTATAAGAAATAAAAATTGTCTCAATACTTGGTTGAATGGTCCTATACTTTGGTTTGGAAGTTCATAATAATGCACAGTTCCGTGGATTTGATTTTTCAACCGGTTCATACATCAAACAGTATAGGTCCAGCTCGAATATGTCGGCTCGAAACCGGCCCGAATATAAACTAATTTAAAACTCGTATCAATAAAGTTATATTCCAGTTCAAACCTTGAAATTCAGTTGAGGGTCTATTAAACTGAATTTCAAACCAATTTGGTTGACTAAAAAAGAGTTCACTTTCAATCCAGATAATTTGAAATCTAAAATTCGCTACGGCTCGTTTTGCGGCTCGCGGCAACACTACAAGCGCTTGTTAAAAGAGCAAGATTTTTGCTGTTATAGCAAATTTTTTGCTAATTCAGCAACAAGTTCTGCCGAAGCAAAATTTCGAGGTTTGCTGTTTCGGCAACTTTTTTTCTCTGAGTGTGTTACAGTTTACTTTTGGCACATTCGATTTTCATTAGAAATTAGCAAGGTTCAACTCAATTCAACAAAATTTCGGTAAAATTCAATAATTGTTCACACTGAGAAAAATTTTCTTGTACAATTTCCCATCATCGCTGGTCAGTTTAGGATACACGGAGAGAAATTTGTATTTAAATTTACTATGTTATTATTGTTTCCGAGGAACAGACTGAATTCTGTCGGATTTTACTATGAAGGACATATTTTTACTATGGTACAACAATAGAATGCTGATCGTATTTACTATGTTTTATGGGGGAACCCGTCATAGTTCAGTCTGTTCCTCGGAAACAATAATAACATAGTAAATTTAACTACAAATTTCTCTCCGTGTATAACCTGAAAACTACCAAATGTACTATCAAACGCGATAAACTGAACTGTTATTCTATTAACATCTACGACCAAAGCGAGTGAAGATAGCTAGAATGATTGCAAAATTTACACATAATCGACAGCGTGTTTCGTGATTTTCAGAGTATATCCCAAATATACTAGCAATGATGGGAAATTGTACAAGGGAATTTTTCTCAGTGCACATGGTTCAATAACTTTTAGTGAAATTTGTTGATTTTCATTGAAGTTCGTTAAAGTTTGAGGATTCTCATTGAATTTTATTGAAATATTGCAGGGCCAAAAGTCACCAAAATTTTTTCGGTAAGGCATATCGAATTCAATAAACCGATTCGTGAAATGATATTATGAAACAGTTCAAATTCCCACTGCTTTCTACATATTTACGCGATTACAATGAAATACATAGCAAATGCACAGTGTTCTATTCGCTTTGAGTTTCCAAAGAAACATTTTTGTATGTATCACTTCAATTTTGGATATTGAATTGTTCCTCGCATAATACACCCACTAACAACATTAAAACTCCGTTTGAGCTGATTCATCATGCGGAAAACAATATATTTCCCAAAGTATCGCGTATGTAGAAAGCAGCAGAAATCTGAATTGTTTAAAAAATTGGGTTATTTCTCATAATATCATTTCACGATTCGGTTTATCGAATTCGAATACATTCTCATACTCTTCATGGAAATTTCATCAAATTATTGCGAAACTGCTTCGAATTATCAATTTTTTTATCCCACGTATGTATGAAAACTCAATGTCACAGTTGGCGTGTTTTTTTCATATTCTTCGATTAAACCGGGCAATGCAATTGATGGATCATGATGATTCAAAATTGTATACAATTATTTTATACAGTTGTTTATTTGCATTTTATGCGCTACAAATAAGAATGCGGCTAAATGTGAGTCACTGGGTCACATTTCGGAGCTGATTAACTGATTTACACGGAAAAACAATAACTCCTTCAAATTTTGTGTACTCTCCCACGATTCTAACGATTCACAAGATACAACGCCAGTCTCAATGCCATATAAATATCACATGGATTCTAAAGATAATTAAAATACCGATGTGTGATTAAATGTACGCGTTACTCACCTCCGCCTATAGATATCCGCTGCATACTTTTTCACAGAAAATAATTTACTCCTGCGAAGAACTGTCACACCCGCAACGGTAATACACTCCCGGAGGTCTGTATGAAATATTAATTAAGCGAAATTCAATGAGATACGTGGACGTGGTTTGAGATATCACCCTTCGATCAATGCGATCGGAAAAGTGACTGATAGGGGTTGTCGAGGGTCCACCATCGATGACCGTTGTGAGAGAAGAAGCACCACTTCCACCTGCTACTATAAACCTCGAGGGAGTATCGAACTAATTATCTTACATACCGGCATCATCCTTGCAACTGGATCGTCCTTAGTCACGCCACCTAAAATCCGGGTTAAAAACACAGTTTGTTTTTCTCACACACAAATGAACCGCTGCTAAATCAATTCGTACTCGAGAGATAATCAAAGCACCAAAAATTGATATGAACAAAGCGATAAAGTTTGAAGAGGATATTTGAAATATAGATTCCAGACATGGTTTTCGTGATTCAATGAACAATTGTATGAAGAAAAATAGGTTTTACATACATGTATATTTTACATGTACTTTTTGATTACGAACTCTCTAAATCTGAATCAGTGGAATTTCACTGGATTGCAGTGATGAGTATACCACTGCGAACCAGTGCATATACACTGCGAATCAGTGAGTATTCACTGATTTTCACAGTGAAATACGACTAATTGTAATCAGTGAAAAGAACATCCAACTGCAGAATCAGCGACTATTCACTGATTATGCAGTGGAATTCAACTGATTGAAATTAGTGGTATACTTATAACTGCGGAATCAGTCGAATTCCACTGATTCAGATTCAGAGAGAAGCGAAGCAAATGTGAAAACCGATAAAAACGACCCGAGACTTCTCAAAGTGTGCTCGCACTTGTTATGAATGCTTATCGCACTTTTTACCGGAAAGAGTCAATTGGCGCGAATTATGCTGTTCGGGTGGTTTCCTTATCTCGATAGAACATTTTTTTTTCACCACACTGAGAGAAAAAAATTTGCTTTGTTGTTATGACAAACCCTTTCGCTGAATCAGCAAAAAGTTTGCTATCACAACAAAAATCTTGCTCTCCCAGCAGACGTTTGCTGATCTAGCAATTCGATATTGTAGATTATATAGATTGCTAGAAAGTTTGTTGAATTGTTGGAAAACAGCAAACATTTGACTAATCCAGCAAAGTACACGGAGAAAAGAGATCTTCGAAAAATAGTAAAGTTCGCTGTCATACGTAGCACAGTCGTCCCCGATATCTGGAATAGTAAATTATGTCACGTCGCATTTTGATTTGTAGGCACATAAAATTTAAATCCAGGGATGGAAATCACAGAACTTGCTAATCCTCATAGTGATTCACAAAAATACTACGTGGCATTGCACTTTTCAATCCTTCGCATCACATAATCAGTAAATTATGTAGCTCATTCTGCTGAGAATATATTAAAAACATTTATTGCGATGTCAAATAGTGAACTCTGCTATTTTCCAAAGAGGCACTTTTCTGCGTGTAGGGTTTTAGAAATCACTATTTCAGCAGGGTTTTTTTCTGCGTGCGGAAACGCTTGAATTGTTTCAATATCTTCTTCAATAACTTGAGGGTAAAAAAAGGTAATTTTGGTGATATGAGTCATTCGGTGATAATTTTGCAAATTGTTTTTACGAATGCAAAAACCGATTTCAATGCACAGAATGATGTTATACAGTTACAAGAGACTCTCTCGTAACCCTGCTTAAAGAATCTTATTGAACCAATTGAAAACTGATTTAAATCCATTGAGAATCGGTTTGAATCGGTTTTCTGCTTCGGAATCAATGAGAATCAATCGGTTCAATGAGATTCTTCAAGCAGGGAAGCGTATAACGTGGGCTAGTGCTTTCAGAACAATTTAGAAATTCACAATAAGGATTTGAAAAATTATCACCAAATATCATTACTTTACCAACTAGCTTCATTGACTCTTGATATTCGTGTTTCTCACTTTCTAGGGCCACTTGAACGTCAATAAACATTTCGTCTCTTCCAATGTCTTCTGGATGAGTTTAAGATGTCTTACGCAACACTTTCAGATATCTTTTAGATGTCTAAATTTCTTTTTTAGTCTAAAAGATATCTAAGATTTGTCTTGAAAGACTTCTTTTAGAGTTCTGTTACCCATGTGTGTACGGACCAATGGCCCAATGATGGACCAAGCCTGGCACAAGACCTGTCGAGACTTGTCTTGAACAATTTACCAAACTTGGCCCAAGCTTGGGAATGATAAGATCGGGGCAAGCTTGGGCCAGTGGTTTTGCCAGGCCCGGTCCAATTCATTTACCAAGCATCAACCAATGCTTCTTTGATCGCAGATATGGATGAAAAAAGTAATTGATTCATATTTCAGTTCATGCCTTTCTCCCTCAGAATACCCCGTACATGAATTATCTTAAAACGATAGAAAAAATGTGACAAGACTGGGACAAGCTTGTATGATCATTGGAAAATTTGCGTTCTTTGATATTTCAATCAATTTGATTCTATTGTTGAATTATGCTCAAACTAAACTGATATGATCTGAATGAAATACCATAACATAAATTTTATAATGAATCCCTCGGGTCACCCGAAAAACTGATGGTTCATCTTCACGTGTATATCATCCCTAGTGAGCATAACTATCGGCCCAGGCCCGACCCGAGCCTGCCCCAGAGTGGGCAGCCTTCGCCGAAGCTTGCCCCAATAGTTATGCACACAAGGGTAGTCAATATTCATGAACATTGTGCCACTCATGTGGGCAATATTGGCACAATTGTCCTCAACGAATGCTCGATTTTCACACTTATGCCAAGCTTGTACTAAATGTAATGACCAGTTCAAAAATATTAACAAATGTACCATGACTGACTATCTTACCTTGGGACAAGCTTGGGGTTTTTTTAAGTCTTGGCAATAATACCTGCATGAGTAGATATCTTTTGGACTAAAAAACATAACTAAAAGTGTTGTGCAATACTTATCTAAACGACATCGCAAGACACGAAATGTTTTTTGGGTTCCAGTTGCACCTTATGTATTCTTTCTGGCCACTTCTATTCTCACCAGGGCAGATAGTACGGTGAGAAGAAAACTGTGAGAAGAAGCCAGGATTGATGTAAGAAAACCCTTATGCAGTGAAAATCAATTTCACCATGCAGGGAAGAAACCATTAATTTTGAACGTGTTTCTCTAGAAACTGTATGGTTTTTAAATTTACGATCATGATGCCTCGATAATCAATCGGCCCATGGAGTTTAAATTTGGCATATGACTTCGATGGTCTGTCTTTCAACCTTGGTAGCGGCATTGTATTCGAATCATTTTTTTTTTTATTATACTCCAAGAGAACGCGGGTCAAATAGATTGATTTTAGGTTGATTTTAGCTAAATTGATATTCCACGAACGTCCAATGAATCTTCCCAGTGAACAATGTGTTATCATCAAGAGCTCTTCAAGATCTCCCAAATATGTGTAAGAGGTCAGAAGGTTAACATAAAGATATCATAGTGTTATCAGATGCGTCGATTTCTGAGGAAAATAAGAGATTGCCAAAATGTTATGTAAACGACCCAGCCAGCAAAGTGCTTCCAAATTCACGTTTCCGCTACTAGCAGTGCTAGTGGTAACAACGTAGTAGCTTTTCCATTACCGTGAGACTGCATGCTACCATAACATATATATGATTCAATTTATAACGTAGCACTACCTCAGCGCTACCAGTATTATCAGAAAGCGTTACCAAGTAGTGCTCCTAGTAAGAATACTACTAAATCGCTCCTATTTCCATACATAAATGAAGCCATATATGTGCAGAAGATTTTTAACTGTATAAGTGAATGGTAGCACCACTGTCAGAACCGCTGCCTTGATTTTGTTGGCTGGGGAACTTATTTTAAAGAGGAATTTTTTCTGAGATCTCAGAAAAATGATACCATTGGTATATCAATATGATAACATCCACAGAAGTCTTTCAAAAGACCTCTTAAAGGGTAGTTCCTCTCATACGTGTTCACTGAGTTCAAATGTACATAGCTTTATTTTAGGTTTATCGAACGTTTGTTGAACGTTCATGTTCTCTTGGGATATGTACAACTTGTAGGAAGGTCAGAAAGATGTGTGGAATTTATCATAGGATGTATTTTTGTTCAATTGAGCTGCAAGAATAGTTATATTCACATTTACACGTACTTTTATTCGCGTAATTTAGAGTGATAAACTTCGAAGAATTTCATTAGAATCGTGAACCAATAGGTAGCCGTTAGAATTCTTCCAAAAGATAGAGTGCTGATTTTTTCTTCTTGTTCATTTTTTATTAACATCAATTCGTGCAAAATCTCTTTTGTTTGCCGAGTATAGAGATCTTCGGAAAATCTTTTTAGATAATAAGTCTCAAAGTTTTATCAAAATCTATAAAACTCATATTTTTTTTATATCAAAAAAGATCAAGAAGTTTGAACGAAAATTCAAATTCACAAAATCTGATGAAGCATTCTTATTCATCTTCTTGATGTAACTCCTTGGAATTGAAATAATCCCTTATTCGATTATTCATTTGTTTCGATAAACGATTCGAACTTCAGCAATATAAAGGATCGATCTTTTTCAAAGAATCCCATCACTGTTGAGCTTTCCACTTTGAATTAAATGGATGGGGATTGATTATCTTGAAGTATATCCTTTAGAAGAATCAACAATTAGACGGAAGAATAATATTATAATTGAATTCGTTATACAAGATGAGAGTTTTCGTAGATATGTAGAAATTAAGCGTTTAGCGGATGATAGACAGGGTTGGAGGATTTCATCAAACCTGTCATAAGACTGATTACTTCATGATGATGATGATGACTCCATTAGGAAAGAACTCAACAATAATTAACGCAAAGTTTAACTACTTCATACACTGAGAGAAAGGTACCCAGCTGCGGCAATTAAAATTCAGCCGTCCCAGCTAAAGTTTAGCTCCCTGGTGAAAATGAAGCGTATACACAAAGCGCGGAGGAAGCGTATACGAAGCGAAAATAGTTCCAATTCCCTCTTCATGAAACGTGTAATGCCCCCTTACTGTGTAGTAATAAAATTAAACGTTCCATATACGCTTCATAAGCTTTCGATCCCGTTTCACACACAATTCATGTGAAGTAATAGTGAGTTATATTAAACGTATGCGAATCATACCTATTCTGATTTTAAATAATATCTTCATGCTATCGATCCCAACGACGATCAATGGCTGAGTGGATAAGACCCTCGGCCAGCGTTGTAAAAGTCCCCGGTTCAATTCTTTAAATTACATTTCTAAAATTGTATACGCTTCTCTTGCTCCAGCACACGCTTCGTTTGCTCTTCTTTCCCGCTTCCATTTTCACCAGGGCTGGCAAAAATGGAAGCGGGAAAGGAAATTTATTCAAAGCAACTAAAAAATTTAGCTGCGACAAACAAAATCTATTTGGTTCAACTAAATTTTTATTCAGAACGAATAGATTTCCTAGCTGTCTAATATTTAACTAAACCCTTTCTCTCAGTTCAGTGCAGATGACAATATGCAGATGATTATGAAGATCACTATTTGATAACGATAAAATAATTACACTTAAAAAAAAAATGGCAGTAAATTCAAGAGGTAAAAATTCCTCGAAATTTAGTGAATTTGTCATATTCTTCGGTATAATCAACGAATCCCTGTCAATTTTACCTAGTTTTTCTGCAAGTTTATTCTTGTTTGGATTAGTTAATAATTTTTCGACCAATTGCACGGAAAAAATAATTTAGCTGCAGCAGCTAAGTAGCTAGCACGGACACGGACAGCCATTAAATTAGCTCCTGCAGCTGAATTTTAGCTGTTACAGCAAAAAAATTTGCATTTGCAGGTGATTTATTTGCGGTAACAGCTAAAATTCAGCTGCAGGAGCTAATTTAATGGTTGTCCGTGTCCGTGCTAGCTACTTTGCTGCTGCAGCTAAATTATTTTTTCCGTGTGACTATTTTCTTATTTAAAATGTAATGTAACTATCAATTAGCTGATACTCAACAAACTTAACGGTTTGATAGCCGGGTTATGAGTTTTTTTTCACTCATTTCTGAATGTGAATCCGCTCACGATGAATAATATCTCGATTCGGTATTGGTTCACGCGAGTGATAGATCAATCGATACGAGTATGGAAGAAAAGTGACAATGATGGTGTATAATGAATTCTTCTGTAACCTCTTCCTTCAAGCTCAATTAAAGAAAATTGAATCCACGATGCATGAGATCTCATCTGAATGCGGATTCAAATTAACACATTTGAATATGGAAATGCGTTATCCTTTCGAGGAGTTGAATAGGGAGTAGTCAAACTAATACAAAGGAGCATATTCGAGAACAAATATATAACCTTTTGTGCTAACTCAATTTTGAAATACTTACCCTTGATGGCGAAAATTCAAGAAAAGTTGAGGTTTTGAAGTTTCTCGATATGTATGCTACACGCTGTTGATTCGAATGTGATTTTTTTAATGTGAAAGATGGAACCTCATTTTTCTGCATTCTCATCAATCTTTTCGTTGTTTTCAAATATTCACAATGAATCGTTCATTTGATTATAGATGAGATTTTGTAAAATGAATCCAGCCGAATGATGCCGCAACGCAAAGCACAAAAAAGAATCGTAAAGTTATAGGAGAACACTCGGTATGTGTCGTTAAAAATGTTGCGAATATGTAGAAAATGGATAAACGCGAAAGAAAAAAGAGAAAAAGTGGGGTTCAAAGGCCCCATTGTGAGTTGATACTCGACAACGACGACAGTTGACACACGACACACGCGACGATGTAGATACAAGATCGAAAAAAGCTCGAGGTCACGTGCGATCTCGTCAGGGTGTGCCGCGCGCCACCCTAAAATCTATCGTGCTTTATCCACTTTCGAACGAGTTACCCCTCCTTAGACGGTACTTTTGTGCCGATCGTGTTGTGTATAGGTATATACATTGTATATGCATATATCTATATCAACCACCTATTACTTACTTATACAAAGGTACATAGAAAGCCCGCATCCTTTTACGTCGCGAAAACCGCACCCTTTTGCCCGCTTTACGGCAGTTAATCACTTCTTAGACAGGCCCATACTTATCTTGGAACCAGGTGATCCTTTCACACGCGATTTCTCGAAATCCGCGGAGAACAGCAGCATTCTTCTTTAAGATTAAAGTTCTGGGGATGCCAAAGTGATCCACGTGAATCCCATGTCAAAATTCTAGATATGATCGTATTCAAACCAGGCATAATTTATGTGTGGAAATGGGCTCACAAAAGCTATATATGCTCAAATGATTCACTTTTGTCAAATAAGTCATTTGAGCGTGTATAGTTTTTGTGAGCCCATTTCCATACGTAAATTATGCCTGGTTTAGATATGGTTATATCTAGTTTTTTTTTATTTACATGGGAATTGGAAAGTTTGATCTTAAAAAATCTTAATTTGAAGATTGTCTCCAACTTGAGTGGTCGAGGAAAATTGTTACAGAGACACCTTAATTTTTCCCAAAATGCTTCAGGATAATTGAGACCTTGTTGCATACGAATAGAAAGTCCGGTTGGTGGTTCAGTTGCTTATATTCTGGACTAGTTCTTTATATTCATCAGCACTGGTAACATCGGCAACGGTACTGTGCCGGTATAGGGCCATGTTTCAATTTCTACATGGCAAGGCGCGAAATAAACGAATGACTCAAAAGAGAGTGATGGAAATAAACCTTTGGAAACTCAGAATATGGAAAATAATCATCGAAGCAAAGTTGATTCGATTCATTCCATATACTGGAGAAAATTTTCAGAAAATTTTATCAATCATAGTTTTGTTACTATCAGGATAGCAATTTCACCTAGGGTGACCATACGTCCCGGTTTTTGATTCGAAATATCCCCGTTTTTTCAGAATCTATGAAATTTGCATTTCATCGATGATAATAAATGAAAAGAAAAGTATGCAACGAAGAGAGATACTGATGCTCAAACGGTTGTTTCGAGGGCATCCCAAAGTCCAAAAATTTCTGAATTTCTCCTCTACCACAATTTTCCTCGAAAATGATGAGTACATGCATTGTCTCTGTGATACAAAGAGAGTACATGTATTGAGCGCTTTTGGATTTCATCTCCGTGTTTTCTAAGAGCAAACTGGGAGAAAAATGTACACGGAGGAAAATGCAGCTCGAAATGACAGTAATCTTAAATAGAAAATTGGAGAATATTTCTTAAAATCTAAGAATTTTTCTCAAGTTCGTAATAAACATAAAAAAACTCTTCAGATTTCTCTTGAATATTACTCGAAAAACAATGAAAAATTATCAATACTTAAAAACTCATTGAAACAAATATGAAGTTTCCAAAAGTCGCACATAAAATTCTACAAAGTAAGTAACCAAATTTTGAAATCTTATTTTCAAATTACAGAATTTTGTTATTCACTTTGTAATACTTCATGCGCGACTTTTGGAAACTTCATATTTGTTTTTATAATTTGTTAAGTATTGATAATTTTTCATTGTTTTTCGAGCAATATTCAAGAGAAATCTGAACCGTTTTATGTCCCAAGTGTGTATTAACGGTGGGCGCAATCTAAGCCCAGGGTGGGTGTCAATGCTGCCCAACGTGGAGCCAAGCTGGGCAGACAAATGGGGCCAACCCTGAGATGATAACATCGTTCCCAGCTTGGCTGTATTGCTTTACCCAAGGATTGATAACACCATGGGCCCAGCATGAACCCAGACTACACTGAGAAAAATTATCTACTATAAATTACTAGACTCGCTAGTATATTGAGGATATACTTGCATTTTAAGGTCATATACCAAACATTCTCATCAAAAGCATCAGACTTTCTATTATAAAATGTCATTATCCTACCATTAACTCCCAGAAAGTCTGGTACTTTTGAATGCAAGTATATCCACAATATACTAGCGAGTCTAGTAATTTATAATAGACAATTTTTCTCCGTGTAGGCAATCAACACTGCCCCTTCCTTTTTTTTGAAATTGGAATATTGCTTCGAATTCTACCCTAGCGAACATGAATTTCAGCCCCATTTTGACCCAGTCTTGGGCCTAGTATTGAGCCCCATCGTGCCTATATGGGCCCAAGACTGGACCAAAGTGGGACCAAGATTCATACACGCTGAGGATTGTACACACATGCTCGGGATATAAATTCACCCCAATCTTGGCCTAAAGCTGGTCCAAATTGAGGTCAAGTTCAAGTGTGCCCGCACTAAGATCAATTATTCCCATTTTCTACCAACCATAATTGTATGGGAAAGCACAACAGGGCCAAGATTGAGCCAACAAGGGCCCCATCGTCATTCCCCAATACTGGGTTAAAGAGGAGGGACCCAGCCTGGAGCCCATTGACATTATAGGCAATACACGCTTGAGGTTTATCACAGACTTGAGAAAAATTCTTAGATTTTAAGAAATATTCTCCAATTTTCTATTAAAGATTACTATTCTTTCGAGCTGCATTTTTCTCCGTGTAGGGATTTTGAAACTTCAGAATTCCCTTGAGAAAAAGGTTCTCGCCTGTCGGGCTAGAGAAGAAGTGTTCCGAATAGAAAAAATTTCAAAATTATATATAATTTAGATATAAACCATATTGAATTTTATAAAAAAATTATATATAATTTCGAATATTCTTCCACTTTGGGGGATCTCTCCCGGTTTTGCACCTCGACGATCTGGTCATCCTAATTTAACCTTGCTGCAATTTTGTCAGACAATTTTGCAACAAGGTTTGATATAGCCCTATTAAAAATGTCCGACAGATCCTGACAGATTCCGGTCAAAATTCCGTCTGGTTCCGTCGGGAACCATCATGCCTGAGACAAAAACCGACCAAATCCTGACAGAAAATTATCTGTCGGACATTTGGAATAGGGAGGGCTTTCTACCCTGACAGCAAAAGTTGTAGTGCAACCGTTGCTTCAGTGTTGCTCCACCAGTCTGTGTTTTATTGTTGGAGGATTGTTTGATCTCACGTGTCATAGCTCCATGTATCCAAACATCTTCGCAGCATCATGACAACAATTTTCACGTTCGCTGCATGTTGTTGCGCATTTGGCGACGCAACCTCCCAGCAACTTCCTAACAACGCTTGCTTCGTGTTGTTGGGAAGTTCTTGCGAATTTTTCTTATCAATAACAAGTCAAAAACTGAATCGAGTCTTATGACAAACTTGTCATGATCACCAAACTTCTGCGAACTGAACAGAACTTTTGTTGTTTGAATCAAAGAAATTTGGTGTGCACATTCCAATAAAAACTTTGTTGAGACAACGAAACATTATTTTCAGTGTCCAAAGTCAAAATTCAGCAATACCCTGATAGAAATGCTCTAGTCCTTGACGAGTTCTGTAACACTTAACTAACCCAAAACTAGACTCTTGCGGATGCCTCGTAAGGTTCCGGTGAGCTACTTGCAAGTGTCTAACTTCTGGCTAGTTCAGCTTTACAAAACTCGTGAATGACTAGAATATTTCTACTTGGGTATAGAATTATTGAGAAATATATGGAACAACGGATACCAATGATGGTGATACTGAAACCAACAACATGCACCTAGAAAACGGTATGCTTGAAATAAACAAGGAATACTTACTATAGCTCCAAATACACTGAGGACCCAATTTCTTAGATTCAAAGAAAATTTCTTTGCCCTCATTCTGATAAATCTTGTTTTCAATGAAAAGCATTGATCATTATTCATTGAAATGGAAAAATTTTTCATTGAATTGAAATCATATTCTTCGAATTTAGGAATGAATATATTTTTGTGTCAATTTGAAAATTCTTGGTTCTAATTTGATGAAACTTTTCTCCATTGAACTGAATTTTCGTCCATTGGAAAAAAGATTTATTAGAATGAGGGTAAAGAAAATTTTCTTCCAATCTAAGAAATTGGGTTCTCAGTGTATCACTACAGCTGAATAAAGTATTATTCTTTTTACAGTATGCCGATGGCATGTACAGGGTGTCCCGGAATACACTTATTCTCGGATTTTACAGGTGTATTCTGTTGCCGAGATGCAATAATTTCTAATTGTGAAGAATTTTTTGTTGAGGTTTACCCAATAAATATAAATGTCTTCAAGATACATTTCAGATATTTTCACGAATATATTTTCAAGATGTATCATCCCGAGTTGAAAAATTTGGACGGTTTTTGTCCTATTATCTCATTTCTAGACTGATTCTGTCCTGATGGTTGGTCAACACGGACAAAAGCAGTACTTTTTCAAGATTTTAGTCTGAATTTTTCCTCCAACGAATTAAAGTGATTGAGTAGAAATTCAGACTAAAATCTTGAAAAAGTACTGTTTTTGTCCGCGTTAATCAATCATCAGGACAAAATCAGTCTAAAAATGACATAAACGGACAAAAACCGTCCGAATTTTTCGACCTGGGATAAAGATATCTTGGAGATAACTCCAAGAAATGAAATTAGAATGTTGAATTTGAGATGGATATAATACGTCTGGTAAAAATCTTAATTGAGCTATCTTCGGGACACATCTCAAAAATCTCTTTTAGATATTTCAAAGGTATGAAATGAAGATATCTTCCGTAAGATAACTAACAGATGCAACGGTTCTATATATTTATAAGGATATCTTCAAGGAGTATCGTAAAGATAATTTTGAGAATTGAAATTAGGATGCCGAATTCGAGATGGATACAAGATATCTTAAAAATATCTGAAAAGGTCTTTTTTAGATATCTCAAAGTTATGAAGTCGAAATATTTTCCATAAAGTATTTTGGAAAAAGTTATTCTCTGAAATTCGGGTTCAGTACGGCATTAGATAAAATATTGGATTCATTACCAGAAAATTTCAGACGTTTTTATGAAATACATTCAATGATTTTGTTGTTCTTACCAAATTCCATTAGCCATGGCAACATAGAAAACTTAATATTTAATATATATGTAAGAAGTGTACTATTTGGACCCTGATAAAAAAATCTCTCTTAATTCCTCTGAAAATTCCACGTTTCAGAGAAATTCAGAGAGATTCAGGAAGATTCAAAAGAATTCAGAGACTGGTGGATCGGAAAAAATTCGACGTTGAGCTTTTTGGAAGGATTTACAGGAGTTCAGAGACAACTCAATTAGGGAAAATTGTGCGTTGAACTTTTCAGAGAGATGCGGAAGAATCCACAGGAATTCAGAGAGAAATATATTGAGTAAAATTCTCAGTTCCCAATTTCAGAGGCATTCCAGGAGTTTCGGGGAGATTCAGAGACAAGTGAATTGTGGAAAATTGTGCGGTGGACTTTTCAAAGAGATTCGGAGGGATTTAGAGGAATTCAGATAGATTCATAAAAGTTTAAAGGGGTTCGGAGAGATTTGGACAAGTTCGGAGGAAGCTGCGGAATCTAAATAAATAAAATTCTGAAAGATTCAGAGAGATCCGGAAAATTCCGAAATCTCCATTAGAAAAATTCACAGAGATTCGGAGAAAGTTTGAGAGATTCAGGATGTCTCGCTATCACCCTTGTCTCTAAATCCCTCTGCATTACTCTGAAATTCCTCTGAGTCTCTCTGAAAAATGACCCAAAATATGGAGAGATTCATAGAGATTTCAAAGAGATTTGGAGAAATTTTGTTACCAGTGGAATTATGTGAAAATTCTTAATTTTTTGCAATTCTCACGAATAATTCATAGTAAATTTCCGAAAAAGTACGGACAATTTCTCATGCGTTTACGTGTTAATTACTTTGGATAAACGTGTGCAGAGTTTTCCACATAAACTTATTTCAGAGTATAGTTTCCAACGCTACCGTAAATCGCATATAGTGTGCTCTTTCCCTCTTAATTCAGTATATCAAGACAATAATAAACCATAAAATAGAATTTTATTCATCAAATATTCGAAATTAAACAAAACTTCTTTATTTTCATTGAATTTTGGAAGTGGCTGGAAAAGTAATTAATTCAATAATTTGAATAATAAATTCAGCTACACAAAATTCTCATACAGCACACTTGGATATGGGATCCATCGGGTATCCAACAGATATCAAACTGTCCTTCCAATATCCATCCCTGGTTAAAAGAACCCATTGATTGGGACCAATTCTCATGAAATTACAATTAAACGTGGACAATGTTCTGACCAAATCTCATTGAATTTCATTTGTCAGATTCAATGAATTCTTTTAACGAGGGATTTGACGTTCATTAGATATTCCAAATCTCCTGGATATCTTATGGACATTTAATGGATATTTGTGTGCTTCATGGATTTCTATGGTGATGTGAATCTTAAGAGATGGCAGATGCATATCGTTAGAATTTGTGCAAAGAATATATCGACATGACGTACGATAAGTTTTTTCAAGGGCGTTATAAGCCCTGTGGTTAAAGAAATCCATCGATGCTCGCCAAATCTTATCGAATCTCGGACAAAGATCTGATTGAATCTCATGCGGCGATTTTTCAATGAAATTTAGTCAGAAAAATTAATTCTTTCAATGCGAATCTGTTTGAATCTCGGACAATGTTCTGACTAAATCTCATGAAATTTCGTTTGCCAGATTTAATGGATTCTTTGAACCAGGGAGATTTCAATTATCATTTTTTCTGCAATGTTTTCATAATTTTCGACTGTTAGACTGGACATTAATTTATAATAAAATATGAGAAGTTATCAGAAACATTTCTGCAAGTTTATCCAAATGATGTTATACAGATCTTTACGATTTCAATATTCGCGATTTTTCAAATATCTTAATAAAATCTGAAGATTTCGTTTATCCCTCCTTCATTTTCCGATTTGGGTTTCAATTGTTCTCCACGACAAGCGAAATTTGGAAATCATTTGAGGTTGGAACATTGAAAAAAGGTAATGTAAATAATTTCAACAAATATTTATTTGTACATTATAAAATCAAAATATGTTATCGGTATACAGTAATTGAAGAATTTTCTTTCGACTTTCCTGTCGAATGACCATTTGGCACACTTCTACAATTGATTGGGAAAAGAATTATTATAGTTTATTTGGTCACTTACACGGGTAGTTTCTTTACATATTTCTTTCAACGAGAGGGGCTTGCGACGAATTGGTATTTTCTCTAGTTTTCGAAGGCTGTGGAAACATTCAACAAAAACCTGTAATCAATCCCAGGGATTGATCGCATCGGGAATAATATTAGGAACCTTTACATTATTCATTCCCCTTACTTATGATTTGTTTATCGAAACATTGAATGAAATATGTATTTAAATGGTATTGGAAATACTAAAAGAACCATTGTAAGCTACAAATATTAAAGAATTTTCAATTCATTTTTGTCTTTGAATACAGTTCTGAATCATTATCAACATTCATCAATCTTTACCACCATATTCTGATGAATATACATTATTTTCGTGTATATATATTATATATATATATTTTTTAATTTTAATAGTTTCATGCTCTAAGATTGATCGCATCGGTTCAAATATAGTCTTTATCTATTAACATGTAACATATCGAATTTCCGAAACACGCATTACGCTATACAAATATTTTATACACGAACAATCGAAACATTTGATCGCTCTACCTACTCCGATAAATATCTAAAAATATCTTTATTGTTTCACAACCTCGTACGCGTGACGCGATACATGAATAGAGGATTATTCAATTCAGATGTGCATTTTTTCCCATAAATCTGAATTCTCAAAACAAAAATGTGCTTGCAGAGGAATACATTTGTAGTTCAAGTATTCTCATATGGATGAAAATGGAATGAATTCCAAATAAAATCAGATTGATCGTATAAAATCGATCCCTGGGCTAATATTTTTCATTGTAAATTTTATTTTCTTCTGAGCCGAATAGCACTTATATAAATTACGCATCACTAATTTTCTTCAGAATACTTGCTTTTTTTTGCTGTACCGGTATTTTATTTTATTTACATAGTTGTCAAACAATTTGTTACTATATGATTAGTGTACGACGTGACGATCTAATTAGGATTGGCACGAATTTTCTTTAGGCATGTTGTAATATTCTCATTGATTCATATGAAACATCATCGATATAAATATTTCATCTTCATTCGATTCATATGAATGTTGAGAAAAATGCATGCATCGAATTTTATGAAATTTTTCAATCCAATTTACTCGAGATAATCCTCCAAAATTCCATCAATTACAATACATTAATTGTAACTTGTAAAATATTTTCATGTCATTTTATAGGAATCTCACAGGAGGAATTCAGTTTCAATATACAATAGGAAGAACTTAAGAAGAATATAAATATATGCGGGATTCTATAGGATCCCTAACAGCACATCGACCGATTTCCACGTCGCATCCCCGTGGACTCCTCGTGGATAAATGGTGGACGTGGATAGAACGTGGATGAACGGAGATTCCACGCGGAGGGAACGTAGAAATGTCCGGTGCTGCACGGGATGCGTATGCGAAACGGTTGAGGGGAGGTTCTAATCAAGCGAATTCCGAAATAAGGTGATTCTCTGGGATTTTTTTTCTTAAGAAGGAAGTAAATTAAGAACTCGAGTTATTTGAAACTCATCAAATGGGTCTTAAAGTACATGAAAAAATTCCCTCAAGTTAAAGGATTTGTATCCCGAAACTTTAAAGGCGTTTTTCTCGAAACCATGTTTTTCAAGTTTGGCTCCACGATATCTCGAAAACTACTGAACGGATCGCTCTTTTTTGTTTTTTATTTTGAAGCTGATTGAATTTATTGGAGGATGAACCTAAATGGAGATGACATTTGCCTTTTTTTTCCTTTTTATAGCACTTTAAAGAGCGAAAAAAAGGTGCAAAAATGCTACCAAAAGTTTGCATGTCTGTCATTTTAAAAATTTTGGACTTTTCGTTTGTTTTATTGGTACAACCTCCAAAAAATATGATATATTTCATAAAATTTTTTGGATTTTTGATTTGTGATAATTTTTGTAAGTGCTATTTGTTTAGTGGCGCCCGATTGATCACTGTTTTTTTAGGTGGTTATGTTTCAACAGGTATCAACAATTCCCATGGTGTTATTTTTTACTGAAAAAAATTTGTTTATGTACTCAAAGACTCAATTATCAAGTGTGAAAATCCCCGAGTTCTCTATTCCACTTCCTCCCATGAAAAAAAATTCAAGAAAATCACCTTATTTTGGGGTCGCTACTCTCTGAATCTGAAAGAGTGAAAAATCGCACGTTTCACTCCATTCAGTGTCAGAAGTGAGCCTGTCCGCTTCGAGTGGAATTTTCACTCGTTTCGAGTGACCTCTCACTCTTTTAGAGTGAAAAATTCACTCTAGCGTCGAAGTGGTTGTGAATTTCTAACCTCAAACCTTAGAATATCACTCTAAAAGAGTGGAAATTTCACTCGAAAATTCGACAGGCTCACTTCTGGCTGGCTAAAGAGTGAAATCTCACTCCAAAGATTTTAGAGAGTAGATGAGAACCTCCTCTTAATTCAGATATTTCTCAATTTCACCGTATGTTCTGAACTGGATGCTCGATAAGGTATTGTAATATTGAAAGTTGTACTAAATAAACTCAAAAAGTTTGAAGTTCTTTGGAAGTTGTTATCATTATTTTATAAACATTCATTCTAAACCTTCATAATCCCGGGAAAAAATGATCAGATCTGACCAGATCTAAATTTTGGTCAGATCTAAACAGATCTATTAAGATCTGAAAAACTGCGATTTTGCCTTGTGTTTGTCACAATATATGTGCAAAATCAAATTCATATACAGACAGATATCACAAAATTCCTGACAATTGAACCACCAATTGCTCATTAAGATTTAATCTAATATTCAATTAAGATTTAATCTAATATTCAATTAAGATCTAACGAGATCTATTCAGATCTAACCAGATGTGCCAAGATCTGATCAGATCTACTGAGATCTGAACAGATCTAATCTGATCTTTTGAACCAGATCTGACCAAAAATCAGATCTACTCAGATCTATTTAGATCTGAATAGATCTAATGATTTTTTCCTGGGATGTGATCTCAAAGACGTCGAAATGATCTCTAATGCGTCGATTTCAGCTATCTTCGTGACGTCTTCCTCCAGATTTCTCAGTGCTACCTAAAAGATATCACGGATAACTTTTGGATCCCATTTAGAGCTCTCGAGAAGGCATAATAAAGTGGCAGAAATCGACGCATCAGAGAACATTTAAACATATTTCAGACAACATTATGACAGTTTTAAATGTTTATTGGGTTAAAAGGTTACATCGATTTTCGTCTCCTCATTCTATAACAATCTCAGTATCTTCTATTGAATTCATAGGAAGAAAACATACTCGTTCTTCATTGTGCGGGCCCTGGTGGCAAAATTTCGCTGAAAATCACTGAAATTTTTAGAGATTTTCAGCGAAGAGTTTTTCTGAGGATTTCAGAGATGTTCAAAGTTTCTCACAGAACCTCGGTGATTTTTAGAAAAATTTCGAGTGGAAAAACGTGCCCGATAATGGAGAGTTTTTTAAGATTCTTTAGATTTTTTCAGTGAGATTTTCAGAGAAACTTCGTTCACCAGGGGGACGCATGATATCCAAAGCATAAGCTTGTATTTTTCCAAATAATGTTCATAACCAAACTCTCTAAATTCTTTGGAGTGAATATTCACTCTTCAAAGAGTACTGCAACGCTAGAACGGAGTGGGAGCTCAACTCTTGAAGAGTGAAATTTCACTCTCTAAAAGTCAGTATTCACTCTTTTTCCTAAGAGTGAGTTTTTCACTCCAAACACCAGAGTTTATTTCCACTCTTATAGAGTGAAAATTCACTCTTCAAGAGTGAAATTTTTCACTCTTTCGGAGTTGCAGTATTTTCACTCGGCAAGAGTGAATTTTCACTCCAAGGAATTTAGAGAGAATATTGTTCATTTTTTCCATAAATATTCAAGTATGAATACTTTGCTTTGAATTTATATGTTCACAATTCTTCGACTTTATAGTATTTCTGTGAATAATTTCAATATATTCACATTAAAGTGAAAGGATTGAAAATTCTTTCTTCGTTAACATTATCCCCTCAACATTTCAAACATTCATCATGTTCTCTAAATGATATCACAAAGTTCTCTGATGTGTCAATTTCGGAAATCGTGCAGATGACTTTCCTGGTCCAAAGAATTCATTGAATTTGACAAATGAAGCTTCATGGGATTTGGTCAGAACATTGTACAAGGTTCCATCAGAATCACATTGAAAAAATTGCATTCGTTTGATTAAATCTCAAACTGAATAGGATTTGGTCGGAATATTGTACAGGAATCAATGGGATTTGGCAAGAATCAATAGATTTTTTTTTAACCAGGCTTTATGATCAGCTCCGAAAAATTTCTGAAACCGACGCATTAGAGAACTTTCTGATATCATTCAGAGAATATGATTAATGTTTGAAATGTTGAGGAGGAAAATGTTGACTGGGTGTAATTTTCTATAATTTCTCGAATCGTTCACGAGAATGCATCATGAAACTATGTAATTCCATGAATTAGTTATCGATTGTAATAGATCGGATAATTTACCAGATATCAAAATTTTGCATACTCCCGTTTCATACAGGTGAAGTTATTTTAATCATCTTCTGAGCAAAATCTGCTTAACCATAGCTAACAATATTTGAATAAAATAAATAAACTAAATTTTTTCACAATCCAAGTTTCCCTCCGCGTGTTTTCACACTGGTTTATAAGTTATCATTACAGATATTTCTATTCATAATTGACAGTTCTATGCATTCTTACGTATTTGTTGACACAATTGACTGATTATCAGAATTTCTAATAGTTTACTCTAATATAATATCTGGCTTTTACATACTTGGCAAGTTTCGTAATTTCACATTCTATCGTTATTTCGCTAAGTACTCATTCGATCATAGAAATTCCAGGGACAAACCTTCTATGCGCTTCTATGCATTCCATAAATATTTGATGCTTTGAAACGACTGAATTCATCTGTATTTCAAATCCTATATTTTTTACATCAAGTATAGAGTTTTGTGAATTTATTCATCATCCCTTTCAAACCATCTGCAATATGTACATCTTTAGAATTGTCCAACGAATATAATTTCCAAACTACTGAATTCGGTAATCCTCATAGACTTCATTCTCGGTGTCCTCTTGGCGCGAGAGAGGAACTAGCATGACATTCCATAGGGATTGTGCAAATCCACTCTCGCGTCAAGGCGATGTCCACAGTTAGTTACCGAACATTATTCACGTATAAAATTTGACATTGATCGTAGAACATAAATCTGATGTTAAAGCAACGTATTTCCGAACAACAAATTTCACAAATTCCCCGAATTAAATGCATAGAACATGAATTTTCCCTCTGAAATAATTCTACGATTTTAAATCAATCTTTCAAAGGAGAATTGAAATTTGAATAAAAGATTATTATTATACGTTTGATATGTGAAGGTTTATATATTATTATCGATAAAATTCGTGTAGTTATTTATAGTCTTCTCTATTTGGTCGTATGCCGAGCCCAAGTGGTTCTCTGAACTTGGTTCATGAGATCGTTACGAGCAGGCAATCGAGCGCTGGTTGTACGCGATGGCGGAGGTCCCGGGCTCCTCAGAATCGTTGCTAAATTTTTATTCTGGCTCCCGTCGCTCTTACCGTTCCTTTCCGATTGATCTTTGGAATTTTTATCCTCTTTGTTCGTACGTTTATTATCGCCTTTGGATTCCAAACGTTTCCCCGTTGGCGGTGGATTTAAAATGATGGGAGGCATTGATTCCTCGGTCGTACTAATTCGCTCTTGAGCTTGCTTTCCTTTGACCTCAGAATGCGAAGGAGGGAACGAATTTCTTTCCCCAACGATACCGCAACTACCGCTGCTGCACGGCAAAGGTTTTATAAAAGTGGTATCCGAATTCTCTTGGGAAGAAATTACTCCATACTTTTCCAATTTGTGGCTCATCACTGGAGACGAGGAGAAACTATTCGGTTGTGATACTCGTAATGACATGTTCGGAGATAGTTGAGCCGAATTCTGTAAATTAATCAACAAAAAATCATGGTGAATATCGAGATTTTATTTTATATGAGGATGCATTGAAGCATTAACGAACATACAATGAATTTGATAATTAACTTTTCTGTCAAAGTAATTCTGTGGAATTAATACTATATTATTGTTTCGCGTATGTATTTGATAGCTCGGAGCGTAAGATTTCCAATCGAAGGAGATTTTTGAATCACTTACCGGAGGTCTACTATTTGGAGGTAATAGAAGACCGGTTCCCATCGCATAAGGTGAAGGCGTCGCATACGGTGACCTTTGTGGTTGATACGGACTTATATTGTGCAATCTCTCTAATAGCTGAG
The DNA here is from genome assembly GCA_018340375.1 of Gonatopus flavifemur. Taxonomy (NCBI): domain Eukaryota; kingdom Metazoa; phylum Arthropoda; class Insecta; order Hymenoptera; family Dryinidae; genus Gonatopus; species Gonatopus flavifemur. The sequence goes on from JAFFJZ010000001.1 coordinate 55,830,750, forward strand.
ACTGGAAATGTAATTGATCGGTCGAATTGTCGTGTCCCTGAATTCCGATGGTGTTAAAATTCCCTGGATAGAGGGAATCCGATGGATACGAATAGCACGTGAATGTAGGTGGTTCTAATTCCCAAGGTGAGCTTTGACCACCACCAGGGCGCGAACACTGTTCACCAACAGAGAGGAGACCATTAAAACATATATTTTATTGTTCTAAACATGGATTATATATGTATATACATATTTTATGTAACCCACGTAGAAAAAAATCAGACAGATTCAACTGCACATAAATTGAATTGTTTCAAGTGAAATGACTCATTCTTAAATTCTCTTTTCAAATATTATTTATACACTGACAGAAAACATTCGTGGTCGCAGTAACTTGAAATCTGGTTTGATTTACCAGGAAATGTGATTGTGATGTCCAGAAAAAGTGATTTTTCAGGTTAGAAACACCAGATTCTTTTCTCGGTGTGATAACCAGAATATGTAGTTAATTTTGGCTCTCACATTTCCTGGTGTAGTTTTTACGTGACTATTTCGATACACGATAGAAAGAATTTGATTAAACCGATTGATTCTCATCGATTCCGATGCAAAGAACCGATTCAAACCCATTAAAAATTGATTCTCAATGAGTTTGAATCAGTTTTCTGCATCGGAATGATTGAGAATCCAATGGGTTCAATGAAATTCTTTGAGCATTAATTAAAATTCTTTATTCTTCCTCAACGGATTAAATGATTTATAAAAATCTCCCGAGTATTAAACAGAAAGAAAACATGTTTTATTGAATAAAATTATTAGACATGAGCTACATTTAGCTGAAGATTTACAATGTTAAAGCCCTTAACGTAATGCCAAGACAACACCAAAGTTGATTCACATCGATAATATATTTTATCTCAGGATGTTTGAAAAGTGAAAGCAGATAAAATCGATTGAAAGATTTCTGAAAAGTTTGATATCATAAAACCAAAAGTTATTTTCAACTTCCAGAATGAGATTTCTCATGAATGATGTTCATATGATAAAATACATTACCTTCAATATTTGTTGGTAAGATAAAATCCACAGTCCCTTGGGAAGACCTGTTGCAGATAACAACGACGTAGCATCATCACACAATATCGCTTATAGCATAATCATTGTATCAGCCAGGGGCATTTTAATGCAAATATCAATCCAAATCCTCACATTTCTCTGTTAATGTTTGACTTTTTGATATAATGATAATCATAATCAGTACACAAATATACATACGTTTCCAAACTGGCTCACTGAATTGGTTATATTTGTACGCAGTTGAAGGAAGGGAAACATGAAAGTAGTTCAATGCACAGAAGAGGATTTGTTTTACCCAAAACATTGAAGTTGAAATTCAGGATATTTATTTAAAAATTTGGTCTATTCATTTATTCAGGATATTTATTCTATTCTAATGAAAAGCGGATCTTGGAACAAATGAAGCGTAATCCGGGAAAAATTAATTCTGATCTAACGGATTATAGATCCACGTAAATCTATGGAATCTGACAAAATGAAATTCGATGGGATTTGATCAGAACATTGTGCAAGATTCAATCAGATTTGGCAAGATTCAATCAGAATCACATTGAAAAAATACACTCATCTGATTAAATCTCATTGAAAATGGTTGAATAGGATTTGGTCAGAACATTGTGCAAGATTGAATGAGGTGTGGCGAGGATCAACGGGTTTTTTTTTCAACCAGGGATTAATAACTTCTATATGTTTAGATGTACTATGCACGGAGAAGAATGATTAAGTGAAATAACTATCTAACTTCTGCCGTCCGAAGCAAGAAGAACGCAAGTACATTTGACTTGAATTCGAAAAAATCAACCCAGATAGAAAACCATGTCCTAAATGTTTTGTAACATAATGTGCCGTAAACATACACTATCATAAACTTCGCTCAGATTGCAATGATGCATAAAATGTAAACATTACCCTGACGGTTTTGAGATGACCATAAAATAACCGAAAAATAACGATTGCTTTGTGCGCTTTTGTAACCAAAAGATTACCAAAAAATTACTAAGTTGTAGGAGATTTATTTCGGTGACGTTTTGGTCATTTTCACGAAACTGACCGAAAATTGACCGTTTTTAAGAAAAATTGTATTGGTAAATTTTGGGTAATTTTTGATGGAACAACCAAAATTGAACCATTTAGGCAGAAATTTTTTTCGGTAACGTTTTGGTCGTTTTCACGAAAGTGACCGAAAATTGACCGTTTTCAAGAGAAATTTTCTTGGTGAATTTTGGGTAATTTTTGATAGAACAACCAAAATTGAACCATTTAGGCAGAAATGCAACCCTTCAGGCAATGCAAAATACTCTAATGCAACCAAAATACAACCAAAATATAATCATAATATAACGGTTATTTTTTGGTCATTTTTCGGTCGTTCAGTCAGGTTCTAACTTTGAATTATTTCAGATATCCCTGATTGATGTGGGGAATATTTTTGGTTATTTGTTGGTAAAAAATCGGTTCTCCATGCGGAATTCCTAATGCAACCAAAATACAACTAAAATATAACGGTTTTTTTTCGGTAATGTTTTTGGTTCAAAAAGCGCACAAAGCAACCGTTATTTTTCGGTAATATTTTGGTAACAAACCTTTGAATTACCATTTATTCACCATAGTATTACTCAAACCAAACCGAACCTCAAAATGACCGAAAAATAACCAATTTTTGGGTTATTTCGAATTCGCCAGGGTATGTCTTCATTATGGTACCATCACCTCGTTTTGTTCCCAATAACGATGCTTTATGCGGAAATACCTTGGTACCATGATGCAAACATTTCTTGGCGTGCATGTCACCATTATGATGGCACTATTGAGACATTTTTCTATCTGGGCAAGAAAAACTGTTTCCTTTTAAAATCGATAGAACAACTCATCATCATTTTTCAATGGCAAACCATTTCTAAAGTATATGGAAGGTGCTCTGTCTGATTTCGTGAAAAAAAATTAGGATTTTCTATAAAAACCATTAGTTTATGCACTTACGGTTGTTTCTTGACCAAAAATACTTGTCAAGAAGGCCGTAACTAACCTTACGGTCTTTTACCAATGAACTGAGACTAAGCCCAGGCCATTTTCCAAAGCATGAAGATGTTCAACTACATCCGAATGTCAGAACTGATGCACGAAGGTAGTTACGGTTTTTTTATTAGGGAAATGGTCAATCGACTCACGGGATTCACAAGAGAAGAAAACCGTAATCACATAGAGGTGATTTTATTTTGTATTTGGGAGTCTGCTTCGAAACTTTTGCCAGAGTGAAAGACCGCAAGTGATGCACTTATGCTGACGTATTCGAATAACTTCTCATTTTTGTGTTAGTTACGGCTTTTTTTCTATGAACGTTTCAAATTTTGTTAATCCCTGGTAAAAAAATCTTTCTGAAAATTTCACGTTTCAGAGAAATTTAGAGAGATTCAGGAACGGGTAGATTAGGCAAAATTGTACGTTGAACTTTTTAGAAGGATTCAGAGGAATTCAGAGAGAGATTCATTGAGTGACATTTTTTGTGCGAGATTTCAGAGGCATTAAGGAAGATTCAAGGAAAATCTGAGAAACGGAAATTGAGAAAAATTGAGCACGAAACTTTACGGAAGGATTCAAAAAAATTCAGAGAGATTCAGGGAAATTCAGAAAAATTCAGGAGAGTTCAGAAAGATTCAGGCAAATTTAGAGTAAGCTTTGAAATCCAGATATATGAAATTCTGACACATTCGAAGAGATTCAGAGTAATTCAGAGAGATTCAGAGGAACTCAGACTGTTTCAGAAGAATTCAGCATGAGCTTTGAATTGTTAATAAATGAAATTCTGGAGAATCCGGAAAGATTTACAAAGATTCTGAAGAATTTCATAAAAGAATTAAGAGAGATTCAAAGAAAGTTGGTGGGATTCAGGATGTATGACTATCTGACAAGTTTCTAACTTCCTCTGAATTACTCTGAAATTGCTCTGAATCTCTCTGAAAAATGTCCGGAAATATAGAGAGATTCAGAGAGATGTTTTTCACCAGGGATTCTTTCGTACTTTGAACTGCTATTATTAAAACAGGTAATACGTTTTTTTCAAAATAAAGAACACAGTAAAATGCAGAATTTCTTCACGATTAAAATGATAAACTCATTTTCGTCAAAAATTCGACTCACGGTCTTCTTGGTTTGGACGGCAGACTTGTAAACGCATATGAACCCATTTTCTAAATGTTTTTTTCAAGTATTGAAATTATTTTGAATTGGTCGAATCAATGAATAAATTTGTTATTACAAGTTGAATAATTATTTCAACTAATATTTTTTGTTCCGTGTGGAGATCTAATTGATTTCTTCCAAAAACACTGAATGTTTAGAAAAACCATCTAAAAGTGAAGGAAATTGACAGCTGATGGACGGGAATTGAAATTCATGAACGTGGATCTAAGTAGATCTGTATTCACAAGTGTTTTTCAATCCAGCAAGATCTAAATTATTTTTCCCGGGGAAAATGTTCCAATCTCCCCTTTTTTGGCGCTCAGTTGCAGTTTCGGTTACGCTTCCATGTCGCTCCATACGTTCCACTTTCACCACGGGCCTCAGCCAACATTCAGATATCTTCAGAAATTTCTTGGCACGACATCTTTAAGACCGCCTTCCTATGTAGAACGCAAGAATAATTCTCATAAGGATTGATGGAATTTTCTACATTTTTATCCATGTCGATCAAATTTTAGAATCAATTATTGTCGTACAAGATACCCACAGTGAAAACAAAATATCACATAGCTCAAGTGATGTAGGCAATGGAGGAGGCAAAGGTGTTTGCAAATCTTATTGACCAACTCGCACGTACAAAGCTCTTTGCGAATAACTAAATAATATATGTGCTTTCAAATCAACAGGTTGTCAGAGTGCCCGGGTGGAGGAATATAGACTTGAAAAATGATTTTACACAGTTTGGATGCAATTTTTGTGAGCAATGCATATGAAATATATGAAAATTGGTATGAGAAAATTTCTTCTATATCTTCATATAAAATCCATGTAACTGCCGAATAATATGAATACGAATGATACCAGAAAATTTCTTTGAATATCGAGTGAGTGTCATGCATTTTGTTTCAACTTATAATACATTCTTCGGAGCACGAACTAACCGAAACATTGGATACTTAATATCTATAAAAAATTATATACAATTTATGTATAATTCAATATAATTTATAACCCTAATGAAAATATTGCACTGTATTTTTTGTGTGTAAATTTGATGTCAGTGCAAATCTATTGGAAAAGCGGTGGTCCCTTGGTATTTCCCCATGAAAGCAAAGTGTATTTGTGAATTTTTTACACCAATATCTTTTGGTTTCTTTCCAGTCTCGAAAAGTGTGGATCCCGTCAAAATTCGGTGTAACTTCACTCTAACTGAGAACATTCAGGATGATCGCTTGGTGTAAAACGGGTAAACTTGGATTCCCGTACAATTCTGGTGTCAGTTATGGTGCAAAAAATTCACAAACGCATTAGAATATTTATCAAGGTGTTCAATCAGTGTATTTGATTCTATTACACGGAGAGAAATCGAGGTAAACTGAAACTATTGGGAATAGCTTGGAAATAAAATTATCACGATGGTAAACTTCACTTTGTCAAAAATTTCAAAATTTCTTCAGGAAAACTAACAAAGGTAATATTGATGATTCCAGGCAGTGCTAATACTTTTTACCATCAGCGATCGTAGGATTTCTTTACACTTTATTTCAAGATTCTCGCAAGCAAGAGCTCTAAGAATCGAAGCAAAGGCAATAATTTTCACCATCGATCATGGTAATATCATTCACTAAAATGAAAAAAAAAATTTATTTGCAAAAACATATTTCCAGGCATATTTGTTAGTTCATGTTGTTCAACCTTTGAGTTATCACCACCATATTTGTTGATTGCAATCATGTTATTTTTAATCCATTCTTGAGTACAGTTTATAATGAAAAATCCTAATCACGCGGAGGGGATTTGAACTTAAGAATAATGTACTAATATCTACCTATAAACCTTACAATTAAAGCCGCTTTGCTATGCTCGCACTTATGAATTCGCTGTTCTGAAGTTTCATTGAAAGACTAAACGAGGGAACCTAACCTGGACAACTTGCTGTGTGCGATAATTGTGAGAAAATTTCGAACGCTGTTGAAAAATATTACCATCAGCGCTTGTATTAAACCAACCCGTCATTGGTAGTAAATGTGGTTCGTAGCTCTTAAAATTCAGAATGCTTGTTCAAACAAAATCTATTATTGTCAAGTGATGATAATTTTTCCATTAGGAAAGGTATTTATTTCGTTTGTTCATAGTTGTTATTACTGAAATATATTTTCTCATGCTGAATCTTCATTTTTACCATCGTAACTGACGATTATTTACTACGTGCGTATATAAAATAATACACTTAGGTTACAAATTACTTTAAATTACGGCAAAAAATAGTAATTTTCACAATCAAATTTTTCTTCGTGTAGGGAAATAACTCATATTGTGAACGTATCATTACACAGGTCTACAATGATTTTGGTGCCGCTAAAACTAAAGCAGATTTTGAGTATATTCGATACCCTGACTCTGGAAATATACTTATTTTTTTAATGCTACGTGTAGTTTTCAAGAAATCGCAGGTGTAAAATAAAATGAAAATGCACGATTTTGAAACGTTTTATTCAATTATTCCACACGTTAACAACATTTTATCAAATTATTCTTCAAATTATCTCAAAATATGAGTCATTCTCTTCCAAATGCGATTAGGTTTGTTCAAATATCTTTTTTTTTCTCTGAGATACGACAGTTTGAAAATTGTGTTATTTCACCTATTCACTAAATCCATGAACACACAAATTTCAAATTATCGTGTCACAGTAAAAAAAAGATATTCGAGCAAACTCAACGGCATCCGGAAGGGGATGGATTATATTTTGAGGTGCATCTACTAGTTTCATGAGAAAAAATTACATTCTGACGTCACGTAATCTCAAATATGTCGAAAAACGGTGTTTTTCACACTTTGACGTTAAAATATCTCAAAAACCACACGTAATAATGCAATTTTGAAGCCAGGTTCGGATTCAGCGCGCCAAAATACTTCGGAAAAGTATGATACAGTTGTTGCACCAAACAAAGAGTTCAATTTTGTAGGCCTGTGTTATTACAATCACCGTTCTCACGTTTCAGAACTGATTTTTCTGGTTAGAATACCTGGCCCTTAAAATATGCTCTCACATTCTTCATAATTTATTAGAAACAGAAGATCTCCAGCATTTTTTTTTAATTTCATAACTTTTTATTTCCTCATTTGGGTAGAATGCTAACCCAAACCAATAATCGAACATGATCGTAAAATTCTTTGCGCCATAACACCCTGAATCTCTCTCCTTCGAAGCAAAAGGGATATTGATTTTCACATAAAAACAATATTTATTATATAAATCGGTTTATTACAAAAAAAATTACACATGACAGAAAAAAAAAACATCAATCGGGTAGTAAAAAAAGGTGTTAAAAGTAGTAAGAAGAAACATTTAAGAACGCAGAGAAAGAATGCAAAATGTAAAACAGTAAAAACAAAGTGTGCGGCACTAAAAAAAAAACGTTAATTAAAATGCAACAACTGGCAGTTGATTGACGGCCAGGCAGCACAAGGCAGACGACGTGCTACATTTTCTGAATACTTGTGAGGCGTATCACGGTATTCGGTAGAGCGTTACCTGGCCGAGGTTAGATAAATCTGGTACTGTGGTTGTCGTTTGCTGCAAATTCGATGGTTGTCCTGGAATCTGGGATGGCGCCGATACGTGGCCACCGCTGTTCGCTATACGCTCTTGCTCTCTCAAATGACCGACTAGGGCACCAATGTGTTCAAGTAACTCCTTATTCTGTACAAGGAGCTGGTGCGTTCGAGTCTGCAGAGAATAAAAAAACCAGAGTAAAGATAGAAGGCTCTTCGTGTTCAAACAAACAAGTTCAATGCACTGAAATTGTTGCTATGAGAATGTATACATTTTTTATACACGGAAAAAAAAGATCACTCGACTAATTTCGAATAATTGTTTTGCCATATGTGCTTACAACTTGAATAGTTTTTTTCTCCGTGTACGTTTATTTTGAGAAAATTTATACGATTATTTATATGAGTTATAAATTATATTCCTCTCCATAAACTTTTTCTGTACACTGGAAAAAATATTTATTTGTAGAAATAAAATATTCAATTAGATGCAAAAACTGATTACTTGGGACGAATAAATTATTTATTTAGAAGACCAATTTATTTGGGGCGAGCATTCCATTATTTGATTCGAATAAATATTTCATTAATCCTATGGAATATTTTATGGAAAGAGGACAAATCAACTATTTATTTGGTTGAAACAAATTTCTTTTTCAGTGTACACGCATTTGAAAGACTTGCACTATGTCACTCGAATTCGCGACTTCCACTTTTAGGATGAGAAGTGATACTTTTGATATTCTAACAAACATTTATACAGGTCATTCCATCACCCAGCAAGATAATTAAATGAAACCCACAATCACTTGATCTCAGTTTCAGGAACGATTTAAAAAAATTCATATCACAACATTCTGCGAATTGTTAAATTTAGGATTCAATTTTTAATAGAATGTCACTCAGAAAACTCCGCTCATGTTAATTTTCGATATAAACTTAACCCACTGTTTTTCCCAAGAAGAAAAGGTATTGAAATAAAATTTCACAAGATTAATAAAAAAATGTCTGTGGAATCCGAGACCAAGGATTTTATCACATGGGTTATATGACGTGGAATGACCTATAAATGAATCAGGTGAGAATGATCTAACGTCGTAATCCGATTCTCGTATGAATTATACGTTATTCATTCCATCCAAATTAAATTAACCCAAATTTCATTATGCTTAGTCGGAATACTATTTTGAACTCTGATGTATCTTGATTTCACACGATAAAATGATACGTGTGACCGACGTTGGAGTGCAAAAAAGCACGTCTCGTTTCATGATATTTGAAAAAGGATAATGAGAAATATTTCTAGTCGAGTCACGCGAATCAATTAAAAACAATAATAATTGTACCTGAGCTTCAACACGAGCGGCTGTTTCTGCTGCAAGTTGATCCTGTAAAAGCCTCGCATGAGCAACAGCTGCTCTGGTCTGTTGACTCTGCTGATCCAATCGTTCTCGAAGTAGTTGAATCTCGTGTTTGAGAGCAGTTAGTTCACCGCCTACCAACATACCTCCACAATCAGAAGTCACAGTACCCTGTGGAAATGTAACCAGATTTATCACATTGTCACGAGATATTTACTCGGTAGACAAAAAAAATAGGGGGAAGAGAGAAAAAAGAAACGTAGATCTAATAAATTTGGAATATATAGAGAGTAATATCGAAAATCTATGATCATACTTTCTGTAATTTACTAACACGGGAGATTCGAATGGATTCATTTCTTCGCAAAGAAAACGAATGTCGCGTTGAAATTGGAAATCCCGAAGATTACGGTGAAATGGATAGCTTGATAGAAGTTTTATTTCGCCGTACTCATGGTATTGAAAAATTTAATTTTGAAAACAGAACGACAATCAGCGTTCGGATGCTCAAGGATTTGGTTTTTAGCGAGTCGGAATAAAAGGGATTTTATAGGACGGGTGCATGCAAAAACGACGAGAATCCATTACCGGATTCTATTTTCTTTCAATTATCAACTACATATGAGATGTATTAATCAAGATTTACGAGTGAATATGCTAAAATTTAATGGAGGAAGTGCAGTTATGTTTTTCTCATTACTTTCATCATCGAAGAATATTTTTTTAGAGGAAAATACATCCATTGAATTTCAATTTTGAATACCATCTTTGCAATTGTAAATGATTATTGAAATCCATTCGGACCATTCAAAAATCGGTTGTTGATAGGTTTGAATGGTTATTCAATGGTGTGAAGTTTCTATTAGATCTCATTAATCAATAGGATTGATTGGACGTTTTTGACAAGGGTTGAGAGGGTTGGTGATGAACCTTGAAGGCTCTTTAAATCTTCTTGGAATTTATGTTTCCCTCCGGACCTGAACTTGTACATAGTAGAAGTTATCTTATCTACAGTGTTGAAAATATTTCGTCTTCCATTTTCAATACACATTTTATGTGTCACGAATATACAGCTCATAAGCAAGTCTCATGTACGTCATGTTACAAAACGTGAGAATTGAGAGATCCAAACGTTCCAGACAAAGAGTAAAAAAGAATTGATTTGTAAAGAAAAATATCGTTCCTTGAATTTCACTTTCCACCTGAGAGATTCAGAGAAAGAAACATTGAAAACATATCTTGTATACTTTTGTATAAAATATTTACTTAGCTTTTCTCAAATTTTGATTGGAACTCGATACATATTGTATACAAAACTATCGATATTGTAAATATTGGGAATCCCAAAAAGGATGCGAACGTAAAAGAGGCGGAAATTGGAATGTTTTACGCTTTTCAATATTTATTTTCGCGAACATTGATTTTTTCCTAGGGGAGGTCAAAACTGATGGAACTTTCAGGGTTTGCAAAAGGGTGATGCCTATCCTGATAAAACAGCATTTACCTGCAGCAACTGAAATATACACGGAAAAGAGAAAACACTACTGGTTACTGTGAATGACAACGATCGGTTGAAAAACAAATGAAAACACTCCTGGATAATAAAGATTATCGCGGTCACAATGATGGGTATTGTCATGAAATTCGTCAATGCTGTTTGGACAGCATATTGAGGGCTGGGAAACGCAGTACTGCATGGAATGAATTTGAGTTTCAATGTATTTTTGTGATTCACAGTAACCATTGCTGTTTTCTTTTTCTAGTTGTTCCAGCTACCCATGTGGAAATGAAAACACGCGCCGTTACTGGCTGAGTACTGTTGCCAGAGTTGCCAGTACTGGCAATTCCAGACCCACCATTATGGGCGTGGTTGAATAGACGGTGCTGGCAAAGAGTCGAAATGATAACATCATTGAACGTAAGGGCCAGACGAACATTTACCACCGAATTGGTACCGATTTTTAATGCGAGCCAACTATGGCGGAACTCTGGCTTGCAACAGGATCAGTTATTTTGCCAGAGCTGGATGAAAAACAACAAGGAGTCGAAATGATGACATCACATGTAGAAATTCAAATCCGACCCAGTATTGGCACAGTACCGGTAACCGAAGTTACCAGGAGTGATCATATTTCAATTAAAAAAAAAACATTGAATTCGAACTTTGAACATCTGAAGAATTCATTGTTTCTATTATTATCATCGGAGAAAGGCACTTTGGAAATCATTCCTTGAAAGTTCACTGAGTGAGGATTGAACCCAGGTCCTGCGAGTGAGAACCCTAGTCTCTATCACATCAGCTGATCTCCGAGTTGACAACGAATCACTCAAATTGCCATTCATTGTAATAGGACCGTTGAAGTCATACAATTCACCATCCCAGGTATGCGTTGACAAATGTACCAAGCTTGGTGCCAAGCTTGAGCCAGTGCTAGTCAACATTGGGTCTAGCATGGTTACCAAATTAGATGAATGTCTGGGATGATAACAATGTTCAACGCTCGGCATCCAAGCTTGGTTCAATATCAAGATTCAATATTGGTTTTATGTTTTGAATCGATATTGGTGCCATGGTTGATATACAATCAACCTCAACGGATAGGATAGTTTTCTTATTGGCAATCAAGCTTGATTGAATATAATATATTCCGACACATGAAATTTCGGAATATTGGATTTCGATGCAGTCACTTTAGTCTAGATAGCATAAGAGAATTAATTGGATGGATTCATAAAGAACTCTTTTAGGAGTCTTGTGCTATCTGGGAGGACGTTGAAAGGATACCCGTATTTGGGCTGACGTACATTCAGACGTATAATCTTTGAAGCTTCTGAAATGCGAATAAATTCCAAGCCCACGTCATGTGGCTATATCTAGGCTTACGGCGAGCCAAGTGTCGATTAAAGCTTGGTTGAAGAAAAATGAATCAAACGCAGCGAAATATGCTTAATCCTAGCATTGACGTCTGAGGTGCTATTAAGGGTTGGTGGGCTGTGACGAGCCAAGCATCAGTCGAGACTTGGTTAACGGAAATTGAATCAAACATGGCAAAATATGCTTGGTCCTATCATTGGCATCTAAAGCTTTATCAACGCTTAGTCAGATAAGGTAGGCCAAGCATTGGCCAAGGCTAGGCTTACGAGACTTGGCATACCAAGCTCGACGCCAGTCATGCTCCGATTGTCAGTCTTGGTATGACTTACCCGGGATAGATTCCGCAGAGGAATAAAGTCCTACCAATACTGGCACATTGCCGCCTCTCGAACACATTGAATGATGATACCAACTCTGGCCTAATGCTGGCGCGACTTTGGCTCACTACAACAGCCGAGTTACTACACCGAGAAAAAAAAGTTGTCCACTTTACCTCTTGTTAAGTAAATATATGGACGATTTAAAAATGTAGTGCGAGCTACTACAATTTTAGCTAATTTCACCGCAGAGGAAGTAGGGTGCACTTCAGCTATGGTATATTTCACATGCTTTGTTGTAAAATCAACTAAAATTGTGGTCGCTTGCACTAAATCCTCAATCATCCATATAATCATTCAATAAGATGTAAATTTTACAAGTTTTTTCCCTCAATGTAAGATCGTGATTTTAATGTCATTCGACCACCGATTCTGTAGAAAGTCAGAGTCCTACCAATACTGGCACATTGCTGTTTTTCAAACATATTGAATGCTAATACTAACTCTGGCTTAGTACTGGCGCAATATTGTCTCGTCCAAGGGAACGTGTTATTGAAAAGATCAGTGAAATTCCTATCCACTATCTATTCCGTATTAGGACAACGTTGCATCTATACTGGTGCAGTATCGTCTTTTTTTCGCATTTTACCATCCAACTAACTCTGATTCGGTATTGGCACGGTTCCGTTTCTGTATGGTCCGGGTATTCTCCGAACATTATTAATTCGATACTGGCTCAAGACCGTCTGACCGCGCAAGCCAGTACTGTCTGAAATCTGGCGCCAGTTGAAAAATAGTAATGATTCTGAATGGGCACAGTTATTTCTGTCGAAGTCTGGCAAATGCAACTTGGCCAGTACCGTGCCATTTGTCAACTCTGGCTATTCCCACATGGGTAGTAATAAAAGTCTAGTTGTTTTAAATATGAAGATAACAGTTTATTCGATCCCAAGCAACACACACGGAAAAAAAGAATAGTTGCAGCAACTACTCAAATAGTCGATTTTCGACCATCTACTTCAGCAGTTGCTGCAGCTACTTAGTAGTCAAGACAAGTAACACGTTAGCTGTCTTAACTAATTCAAAATACCTCAAGTATTTACCTTAGTCATTGCAACTATTGAGTTACTTGTCCTGACTACTAAGTAGCTGCAGCAATTACTTAAGTAGATGGTCGAAAATCGACTATCTAAGTAGTTGCTGCAACTATTTATTTTTTTCCGTGCAGGAGGTTGAAAATGAACGTTGCTTAGAACGTGTACGAAAAATCCTACGAACATGCTTAGAACTTCCAAATGAAACTGTTTCGAATAATCAAAAAAATCAAAAAATATGAGTGTCAAATTGATAAATTATCAATGTAAATTCAATACTTTTGTATTAATTTTTCACATCCTTTATGTCAATATTCAACACAAATGTTGAGCCGACCGTTTGGGACCTGCACGTTAGGGTTGTTCTTATTTCACTCAAAACAGTTTGTTTTAGGTTGTTTTCATGTTCTGTGGTTAACAAAAAGTTTTTTTTTGTACGGGGCACCCTCTAATTTTGTTCTACGTTATGAAGAAGTCCTACAATATTTTTCACATAATTTTCAATAGCGACCCCTAAATTTTTTTTGAAAATTATGTACAAAATATTGTAGGACTTCTTCATAAGGGGTCATCCATAAACTACGTGGCCAATATAGGGGGAGGGAGGGGTAAGATGAAATGCTACGTTAGGCTACATGGGAGAGGGGGGGGGGGTCGATTCCAAGCTACGTGTTTTTTATTTATGTTGTACTTGGAAGAAAATTCTATGTAATTATCCAGAAAAATGATTCAATTGAATATAACCCGAATATATATTTGATTGGATCAAATAAGATTCTTCTTCATTCAAGTAAATCTCATTTAAAATGAGAGAAATTTTATTTCAATAAAATAAATCTTTCATTTCAATTAATTTCAATTTCATTAAGGTCATATTTGAATAAAAATTCATTTGATTGAAATTAATTCAGCTGAACGTGAAAAACTACGTTCCCACGTGGGGGGGGGGGGGGTCAAAGAAAAACCACATTAGAGCTACATGGGGGGGGGTCAAAAAGTTGCAAAAACAGGGCCACGTAGTTTATGGACGGCCCCTAATCTAGAAAAAAATTATAGGGTGTCCCATACAAAAAAACTTTCTTGTTGCCAACAGAAAATGAAAACAAACTGAAAGAAACTTATTTGAGTCAAATAAGAACCATCCTACTGCACGTGCGTTAAAAATACATCAAATTTTTTACTGTGTAGAATATCTTGATGAATTTATTTGAAATAGTCTCATTTGCACATTCTTTTCATGTTCATTAGTGATTCGGACGAGACCGAGACTGGTCTCGGTATCGACCCCGAGATCGAGATGAGATCGAGACCGATACGAGGACGATAGTCACGACCGAGAATCCCGACTCGAGACCGGGTCAATCTCGGCGAGACGAGACGAGACCAAAACACTAATATTCATTGTATCATTATAGCTTATTTGAGAAGTTCCAGCGTTACTTGGGACAAGGATGAGAAATTTAGCTTTGATAGCTAAATAACCAAGTAGCATAACAGGTTCGAAATGCTGAGAAGGTTTTTGGAAGTTCTGATTCAGCATATTTTAGGAGCATTCTTAGAATCACATTCTCAAAATTTCTTTTTCGAATTCATCCAAAACAGTCTAATCTGTACATTCTATGCATGATCACGGAATGAACGCAGAATGTTTGAAATGTTCTTATGCTACTTCGGTACAATTTATTCGATTCAATTGAATTCTTATTTAGAGTAACTACATCTTTTAGTTGTCTAATATTCAAGTGAATCCTTTTTCTTAGAATGAATATGAGAGATTGAAATCCCTCAATTAAAGAAAGAAAGGAAACCTTGTATTCTTCCTTTCTATGTAAATTTTCGAATTTTTTGCATTTCAAATGGTTTCTACTCGCTCACTCTGATAAGTTTCTCGAAACTTCGAGAGCTCCACTTGATTCCTCAAGATCTCGATTCACAATCTTTTAATGAGCCCTGGTTCAGGTAACTTCTTCCTGACAAGGATTCGATGGTCGCTAAACTTCACAATCCTTGTCAGCATATATAAGACACTTCTAAAGTATTCCTGTACTATGGAATAGCGGGAATTTGTTACTGTCAATTCCGGCGTACTATCCCTTCGTCTTTGACTTGAACTTCAGGATGAGAACTCAAATATGTTGATTCAAGGGTTGAAAATTGAAGAAAATCAATAAAAGTGGGACAAAGCCCAACGTTTGACAAGAATTCACTTTGGTACCTGATAATGTCGCGTCAATGAGAAATTATTCTCAGACCATTTTCATCTTTTATCATCTACCAATAGTGCCACCCTCGTCAAAGGAAATGAATTTTTCACACAACCAGCCCGATACTCCCCGCCCACATGCAAGTTAAGACCCGAGCGGGCATATGACTGATCACGGCCAAGTGAAAATCGGATGAAGCTGCTTTTGATGTAATTAGAACTCGATAAAGGTGGGTGCGATCGGCTGAGAAGATCTGCGTTTCGCCGAAATCTGATACGTAATCACAACATGAAATATGTATTGATTTTCTGGCGAAGACTACGACAAGGATGTTGGGTGGATTCTTTCTAAGCTCTGCACCGAAAAGAATAATTTATTTGCTCGAATGAACTGAAGTTAGTTGTGAGAATTAGTTTCGAGTAATGGAAGAATAGAAGCCGGTAATAAAAGCTGTAGTAAAGGAAACTCTAAATTAGTAACAGCAACTAAAGTCAGAGAAATTAAATTTGAATTTAGCTGAGCCAACGCCCGTTTTAGTTAACCAAATATCAACAACTGTATCTAGTTGCTGGAACCAATTTGGAGTAAGGGTAACCAATGACGCCTAGTCATACAATCAGGCCCTTTCATGCACTGAGAAAAAGGGTTGGGTTGAATATTAGACAGCTAGGAATTTCAGTCACTCTGAATGAAAATGTTGCTGAAATTTGAATCGTTTATTGAAACGAATTAGTGCTCGAACAACATTCTTTAAACAATGTTTTCAGTTCCAACGAGTTGGTTCGAAGTTAAAAATAACAATTGTTCATCAACAATTGAAAATTTTATTTGTCAGAGCTAAATTTTTTATATACCTTGAATAAATTGTTCAATTCATATTTCAGATAATTGGACGTTTGATATACGTCAGCTAAAATCTAACTGAGGCTACTAAATTTTAGTTTCCACAGCTAGGTGCCTTCCTCTCAGCGTATATTTCTGTCGTGAGAAACTCATTTCGCAACAGACTGAACTTCGCTCTGTTCCCAGTTTATTGGGACTTTTCTGAATAATCACGCGTTTGCGTTACGAATGCATAATCAAGTTTTGATTATTAAACTGAACAGATACGAGTCATTCATAATCATAGCCATAGCCATTTTTCAAGTCAAATATTCCAAGCGGCAAAACAGAATACTTGCAAGTTTTTCTTCGGAACATTGAAAATTCACGTAACATAAAAGTAGATGATTCTATCGTCGGAAGTATAATCTCAAACTCCGACTTTTGAATCGCTTTTCAACGGCAGTACACGAAGATTTCGTAATACTTCACATTGTTCTTTGTTCCACTTTTACTGGACTCGAAAGTTTTGGTATTCGAATGAAATTCGTACTTTGAAATTATTTGACCACTTTTTATGGAAATTTAATGCATTCGTGGATAGTTTCCTGAAATTTTTCATCACGATCTGCAGTACTTTTCTCAATTGAAAATACAAAACTGCAATGTTTAAATCATGATGATACGATATAAACTGTTCATTGAAAGAATTTAATCACAAGATCCCAGTGATCGAGAAAGAAGTGAGAAATCTTGCAAAATTTACTGTGCGTTCTGTGAAAATGGTAGCAAATATCTCTTTCAAGTATTTGAAAATTCATTCATTCACTTCCTGGAGATGGAAACGTGGTTTAAAGAATGTACTGCAAGGTTTTGGGTCTTTATAAAGATTCAAAGCTGTTATAACAGCCGAGTATTCCATTATTCGATTATCACTTCGTTTCAATAAACGATTTCAACTTCTGCAACATCATTTTTACAGGTTTTTCAGTAATGTTTTGAAAAATTTTCGCTTGACTCTTGGTTACTGGAATTTATTGGTAAGTTTTTAAAAAGATGTGTTTCATTCTACATATTTTCCAATTTGATGTACAAACTTTGTAACCAAATGAAGCAAATCAAAACTCTTTAGATTCTGCTACGCGGAGAGAAATTTGATTGAAAAGATTACCATTTAATTCGTCAACTAGAACTAGTATTAAGAAAAGTTATAATCGAGAATAATTAAAACTTTTAAATCACAGCCGACGATGATTATGACTTATCTTACAAATTAGTGTATAACTCTTCCGAATAGTTCTAGTTAACGAATAAAATGGTAATCTTGGTAAAAATTTCATTTGAAAAGTGCCTTGCTGCAGATTACAATTCATTTTTCAATCACAAAACAGTGAATACTCGGTAAATTGACAACCAAATGATAATGTGTCTTTAATTCCATTCTTTTGTATTTGAACATTTTCTTTTTACGTATCCGTTCGTTTGTCAACACCTCCAAAGCTCTTTAGGGTCCAAATAATGACACTCCCTTATCATTGTGAAAATCCCCTTTGGCACATTTTTAACAAGACCTTACTCTAACTTGTATCAATTCATTTACTTCCCACTTTAATAACTCTTATTGTCTTTGCTGTGGTTGAAAGTATCAACAAGTCCTTACTTTTCTCCATCACATGTGTGTACAGGGGAATAAAGTGTTTTATCGATCGTGATGATCAGATAACTAAATATAAATGAAGGTGTCAATTACCTCTCAAACTGAATTGTATGAAAGAAGAAAATGTAATGGTGTTTTATTTATTACGATAAAAAGAAAACTGGATTCAGATTTTCCCACCATGAGAAAAAACCAGTAAATTGACTAAGGAATTCTTCGGTAATTTAGGTAGCAAATAATTCGATGAAGAACTCGAAAAAATCGTCGAGATTATGGGACAAAAATTGTGATCTTGTGAAAATTTTGTCTACAGTGTCATCAACTAATAATGGAAAATTGTTTTACATAGCCGCAGTCACTTCGTTAAACAACAGACCATCGTCGAATTGTTTGATTGATTCTAACACTTTAAAATCGAAGTTTGATTTAATTTGATGAATGATATTGTTGACGCTAAACGGTTGAAACGATTTCATAGTGTTCCGAAAAAACAATCGACTACCTTGGGGAGAATTTAAAAGTGAAGGAAGCGGGTGTTGAAATAAATAAAGCGTGAGAATGTTCCAATTCCCTTCTCAACCACGTCTAGATAACTCTTGGCTCATACTTTCATCGCACTTCAACGTTTCGTTTTCACCAAAGAAGAACACTCTTTTAGGGGGAAGTTCTCATCTAGCGACCCCAAAATAAGGTGATTTTCTCGAATTTTCTTTTCATGGAAGGAAGTGAATAAAGAACTCGGGGGTTTCCACACTTGTTGATTGAGTCTTTAACCCTAGAACGGGCACGTGAAAAACACAGATTTCAACTCACTATGGGCGGGTTTTGTTCGTCAGGATGTATACTTTGAAGATATTTGGGTGACAAACAGGAAATGAAGTGTGTCCGGAAGATGCAGATGATCAATATTTACCATTTCATTCATTCGTCCATATTTCAGAAACTTGGGGTGAGAGATTTTGAATCTAGTAATTGTTACGGCAAATACTGACCGTCGTTGAGAAAAAGTGAGTGAATTATACGAAGACTCAAGTTATTTTGGATATTCAAATAAAGATGATGTATCCATTTCAAGTTGGTGGTATTGTTATTTTTGGTCATGCTATTGTACTTCACTGTACTGGAACAATTAAGATTTCGAAGATAAATGTTAATCTTGATGTACTTTTTGATCAGCGAAAATCCAAAAGCGAAGGAAACAGGTATCGAAACAAATGAAGCGTTGAAATCTTCCAATTCCCTTTTAAATTACGTCTAAATGACTCTTTATTACGCTCAAATGAATTTCAGCTGACGCTTTCATCGCGCTTCAACGCTTCATTTTCACCAGGGATATTTGAAATTCCCTGATATTCGTTCGATAGTTCGTTCCAATCACGTTTCAAACTTTCCACTGACATATTCCAATTAAATTCATTCGTTTATGTTTTGAACGAAGATACCCAATCCAACGAGTGATTAAAATCATTATCGAGTAATGTTTATAATTTAATCCTACACACCGCTCGATCATCAAGTTAATATACAATGAAAATGATACGATCACAATAGAAGCGTTTCCGAAATTCAGGGTACATAGGGGTTTTAATTATCGTGCAATCGAGCAACGCAAATACCTTCTTGATCCTATTGGACATGGTACAACAAAGCTGTGTCGAGTAAAGGAGCAAACAAACGCAACTATGCGTGTTAATTTACTGTGTAAGTTGAACGATAGCTATAACGTTGGGAATCCATGCTGGAGTTAGAATGGAAAGTGAAATTTCAACGGTTCGATTGTCTCTAATTAATGAAATTGGATATTGGAGGATTTGCGGAAAAATAAATTGTCTCCGAGAGGGATCATCCGAGGATTAGATTCAAGATTTTGCCAATTCATTAAGAAGGATTGCTTCGTAGAATTGAAACAGTTTGCCTAAACCGATTTATATGCTTCAAGAATCCATTCTTTTCAATCGATTAAATGTATCCTCGAACAATGCATCATTCCGTCAAATTTTTGATTAATCGAATTTTATTTACTTTCAACTCGACGCTATGGAGTCAAATTTGAACTGAATAAGATCGCATTTGTTACAAATTTCGCTTCACACGTTGAGTTGGAATAATTTCGTTTTCATTCGAATGAGAAAAATACAGGTCGAAAATGAAGTAATTTTTGATAAAAATTTGAGAATATTCCTTAAAATCTAAGAGTCTTTCTTAAATGCATAATAAAGATAGAACGGTTCACATTCTTGTGGAATTGCATTCGAAAAACAATGAAAAATTATCAATATTTCATAAAAAACAGAGAAACATATGAACTTTCCAAAAGTTTCGGTCGACATTTTACAAAAATAGTAACAAAATTTCGATATCCTATTATTCACTTTGTGAAATTTCACACGCGACTTTTGGAAAGTTCATATGTTTGTCTTTTTTTATGTTTTTCAACTGTTTTATCTTTATTATTCATTCAAAACAAACTCTCAGATTTTAAGAAATATTCTCAAATGTTTATCAAAGATTACTATATTTTCGATCTGTATTTTTCTCCGTGTACAGCTATTCGAAATGGGATCAAATGTACATTGAATAGAATAGAGACCGAAAAGAGATCGAATATAAACCGGTCTGGAAATCGATGGGAATAATATTCGGATGCGGGATTCATACAAGTAAAGTGTGATTTTTGATTGTACCGCAAAATTTACCCTCTGAAAGTCGCGAAGTGTACTCTGGGATACTTTGTATAAACAGATTTTAAATTTCATGTACTAATGAGGATTCATGAACGCATCAAGTTTTCATTTCATTAAAAAAGTACACAGTTTTTATGTAAATTTCAACCTACATTTTCCTCTTTGATGAATCCATCATTTGATGAATAAATAGTAATCAAAGTAACATGCATGGAAGAAAAAATATCGATGAATTTTATTTTCTTCGCGCAAATTTGCCAACAACATCAAACGCGAATGTTTCAAAATATAATTGAAAACGGAATTTCATTTCTAAAACAAGTTGTTTTTTTAAATCTCCATTCCTTTGATTGCGATACTACTTCAATTTAATTAACTCGAATACTGGATAACACAGTTTCCATTCTGATGGCATCGCTCACTCGTCGTTCGTGGTATTCGATATTTATTGAAAGTAGAAATTCAGAAGGAAAAGAGAAAAATTTGGAATAAAATTTGTGAATGAAATCGTCAACTCACCGATGGCGATTGCCTAATCGGTGAGGTAGAAGCCGTCGTAGCTGGGATGTCATGAGATCTCAGGAGACACGAGACCGATGTTTGCTCTGGAACCGAGTCATCAATGTCTCCTAGCAGCGACAAGTCTGAAAATAGAAATACAAAGATCGAGGTGAGTCTATCTTCGTTGGGGCGTCGTTCATATTCATACACAAAACACTCACCTTTGTGCACCGAAGACGGTGAGGGTTGGGACTGTAGATCGTTGGAAATCTCAACTTGATCCTCGTAAGTATCTCGTAGATTCTCATCTTGATCTCTGGATTCTTTCGAGTCACCTCGATCTCGGTCTTCTCCCGGAGCTTGACTTAAACTTAACTTATGGCACACTTCGAAAGCTTGTCCAACGGTCCTCACTACCCTCATTGCTTGACTCTGGAACAAAAAAAGCCAACTCTAATTAATTGATCATCGTATTCCATGATATTCGAAACCGGCTTCTTTACCACGCCTTTCCATAACATATGTCACTATGAAACAACGACATTTCAAGCTTCCTGATGGGAATCGCACGAATGACGTATTCTGCTTGGAAATTTTACGATCTCCAAATTAAGAACAGACAGAAGTAATTTTTCCAGACAAGCAAATCTCTCGTTTAAGCGAAATCTATTCAGAAGAGTCGTCTGCGGTGGATTTGCATGCTAAATCATCAATTTTTCTTGCATTGAATTTTTGCAATACAATTCTTACAGCTAATTTTGTTATCACAAAAGGTACCCTGAGGGTGCTAAGATATCAAATTGCAACGTGATTTCAGATTTGCATACTAAAATCTAGAACGGGAGACCAAAAAATTACCTCCTGTGTTTTACATCTGTGGAATTTCGTGAGATGTTTAATTTATTCGAGATGAAAAAAAAGCATCGATCGATGAAATTTCAGAGATATACATGCTAGATTGAATATTCCAAATGGGAATTCACAGTTGTACAATCAGAATACAATTTGTACATATTCAGATGGAAGGTTATGTCGATGTTCGAGAATTACGTTTATGGGATAACATTGGAATTTCGATGATTGGATGTTATTGAATTGAACGAGTTTGTTTATCAAATTTCTGTATTGCCGTTGAGAGATTTGGAATCATGCGAAATATTGAGGGTGAATGTGGAATCTATAATAATAGTGATAATAATAATCGTTCATTTTGAAATTCTGTCATACTTTGAATGTTTATGGGAATGAATGATGCATGTAAAAATTCAAGTTGATTATACCCTACGCGCTACGGGGTGCCCATAAATTCAACTTAATAGTTTGAGATGCTCAGAGGTATTTCAAGTTTCGATAAAAGTTATTGATTAATTCTAATTTTTTTTCCTATCGACTCTAAACGCTTTTGTTTGGACTGGACAAATCTTTTTTATATCAGTACACATATCCCTGGTCTAAAGAGTTAATTGAATCCGATCGATTAATGAGGTTGAATACAAATTTTGCATCGGTAAATAACCATTCACCCTTACATTGAGAAGAAACTGTAGCTGAAATCGACCCTAAGTACATTTTTCTGGTACAGTAGCCATATTTTTCCATTGGAGTAGCTATGAGAATCGCTGTACTTGAGTTCATTTTCAGCTACACTCTAAAAAATCATCGGGGAATTTTTCCGGAAAACATGGTGGCAGCAAAGTTTCTCCATAGATCGGGAATTTCTCACTATAATTTGGTGGACTTCCCCTTGATTTGTAGAGGCTTCCTGAAGCTGAAACTAGCAACCGATTGTTGTAACTTCTGATTGAACGCTGTTAAAGCTTTTCTCATACCAGAAATCCATTGACCAGTGTGTTCCACTAAACATTTGAAATACTTAAACCCTTGATGAAAATTTTGTGCAGAAAGTTTATAACAATCCGCTGCCAGTTTTAGTTCCATAGAGGCCTCAGCACCCAAAAAAAGAAAATAGTTCTTCAAAGTGGGGGGAAAATTCCTCATTTTTTATGAAAAAACAATTGCCCCATGACGAGGGGACAAAATCATCCAACGATCTGAAAAAAAACTTCCCACATTTTTTACAGTGTACATACCGACAGAAAACCGACCCTGTTGAAACATTCATGCTTGCAATAACTTAAAATCTGGTTCGATCCACCAAGAAATGTGATTGTGATGTCCAGAAAAGATGGTTGAAGCAAAAATTAACTACATTTTTCAGGTTAGAAAAACCAGATTCTTGTCTTGGTGTGGTAACCTGAAAAATGTAGTTAATTTTGACTTCAACCTCACATTTCCTGGTGAATCAAACCAGATTTCAACTTATTGCGACCACGAATGTTTCAACCAGGTCGTTTTTCTGTCAGTGCATTATTCAAAATTTCCGTCGCAAATTTCAAAATATTTATGTCAAGTCTAATACAAAAGTTTGGAGGGACTCAATACAACACATTTTTGTATGAGATTTCCCAGATTGTTATTGAAATTCAAACACAATATTACCTCAAAATGATTTTCATAACAAATTTTATTTGAATACGTGTTAATCAATTGCTTCCAAAATTTGGTTTCTTAAATTCACAAATTTCTTCAACAGTGTACAGTAATTTTTCTCAGTGTATTCAAACTCGCTGAATCCAATTGAAACCGATGAAATTAGTGGAATTCAATTGGTTTGAACGATCATTTATCGTTGAAAATGTTGTATTAAAGTTCATTGATTAATGAGTTTCAATTGATTTCTCTTTTCTTCCAGGGATGTATTGAAGAAAAAATATGGATTTATCAATCCTTTCGAACACAACGAAGAGAATAAGAGTTATGGAAGAGAGTGTTGTTGAAAATATGTCATTATCATCATTGTTTGCATAAACAAACGGATACGTTGGAAGAAAATGCGAATACACAATCGGATGATAGAACTTTCCAATTAAAATTTGTATCATTGAGAGATCCTCGACAATTTTTGTTTGCTTCATTCAGCTACAAATTTTTTGATAACGAAGTGAAAAATGTGTCAAAAGAAACGACATTGTTTTCGTTTCTCACAATCCATGTCACTTCTTCATAATTCAAATAAAATATTATGTTTCATCAAACGATATTAATAAGTATTCAATTGGATATTTGGAATAGAGAAAAACAATGCAGATCGTGATAAAAATTTGGCACGCCGAGCTTCAAGAGCACTTTAATTTTAACCTAGATACGAAAAATCCTACGAAACTATCCACGACTGCATTGAATTTCCATAAAAATGATCAAATAATTTCACAGTACGCGTTTCCTTATTCCATTTGAATACCAAAACTTTCGTGTTCGGTAAAAGTGAAACAAAAAACAATGTGATGTATCATGGAATGTCCGTGAACCGCTGTTGAAAAGCAATTCATAAGTTGGAGTTTGAAATTATACTTTTCGTAATACAATCGTCTACTTTCATGTTATGTGAATTTTCAATGTTAAAGACAAACTTTCAAGTATACTCCTTTTTGTTACAGACCAAGTTCGGCTTGAAATGAATTCAACTAAAAACATATTTTCTGGATCTCGCCAGGTTAACTTGCTCGATCCTGCTCTCTCTTCTTCTTCTTCTCTTTTTTTCTTTCTTCCCTCAATCAGTTCTTGATAATCCGTTCACTTCTAAGCTGTTAGGGCCAGTTGGGTCGAGGAAAGTACAATTTTCCATCCTGTGTATGAAGTACCAATGCCAACTGGTCCACACTTGGCAAAATACCACAGAAAAAATTTTGAGAGCAGTAGTAATACGCAAAATCTCAACGAGACACGATTCCTCTCACCATGAAATCTACTCTAATTACACGGAGAAAAAATGATTCACTATGATAGCTAGGAATTAGCCATTGGGATAGCCAAAAAAACTGCTGCGAGAGTTAGATTTTAGCTCCTATAGCAATAATTTTTTTTGCCACAGCTAATTTTTAGCTATCCAAATATCAACCACGTCATTTTCTTCCCGTGTGGTAGGGACGCAAAGAAATGAATTCGTTTTGGCAGCTATTCGCTGCATAGCTATAAGTATTTATTAACTACCATAGCAAAAATTCGGATTTCATGTGAATACTGATCAATGATCGTATAAAAGTTTCGGATCATGCTAGATGAAAATTTACGCATTGATTTTAGGCCGATCATGTTTGAAGGACCAGAGCTATGCTGGGTAGAACTTAACATATATAACTTGGGCCAGGTTCTGTTTGATCGTGTACACCAAGCTATGAATAACACTACGTTTCATCATTGAAAGAAATTTGATTTTTGAGCCCTTAAAATCATTTTATTGCTTTATCAAGCTCGTGTCATTTTCTATCATGATGCATCAGTCCCAACTGAAACTGAGTCATAGTGAGGCTAAGGTTGCCTGGGCTCAGCCCATTCATTTATCAAAAAGGAAAAAACGTGATGTCGATATTTGGATAACTAGAAATCAGCTATGATAGGTATTTTTCAATCGTGGCAACAAGTTGACGCTATAATAGTTAAAATTTAGCTCTTACAGCAATATTTTTCGCTAATCAAATATTAAATACTCGAATTAGCTCCCACAGCTAATCCACAGCTAATATGATGGATATATAAGGATGAATTCACCACACTTTCACAGGGGAAACTACTCTAGAATCAACGGAAAAACGTTCAACGCTATACGGACGTTGTGCTCTGATTTTTCCGTTATCGGTAACGTTGTAGTATTTCAAAATCCATCTTATGAGCCTGTTAGAATTGTTTTTTCGACAGTCACACTGCGTTGAGCGAAATACAGCCACGCTTACTTCATCACTATTTACAGATTTTAGATTTTGAAAAATCATGATTTCAAAGTGGTTTATCCCAACAAATATAAAATTTAAAAGATATTTTCAAAAACACTTTTCATAATCCCATTTTATTCGGATGAAAAATATCGCAGGAATTATAAAATAAACACCTAGAATCATATCTAAATTGAAGAATATACTCATACATAATCATCCTAGATCGGTCTTGTTTATATGAATTTTCGAAATCAATTGAATCATCGCTTCATAATTTCGATTCAAAATTGCAATAGAGGAAAATTAATAGTACTCTGAATTTGTCATTACTGCATTCCATATATCTCAAATCCCTGTATAATCTATATTCGGTTACAATTTCACATCGATTTATTAGAACGTGCACTGATACCACTGCAATAGAACTAACACGGAATCAATAATATTAGTATTATGCGTTCCAATATCATGCATGAGGCATGCAGATAGGTGATTATCAATCTTCAAAGGAATTAAAGTGATGATACAACGCTGAGAACGTGTGTAAATCTATCATTCAATGGAAACCACATAAAATCATTTAGATTGTCAAAGATATCGAAGATAATGTGGATCTATTCAATTCTTTGAAGAACAAATGTTGTAACAACATTCCACAGACAAATTTAAAAAATTATTATTAAACGTGCAGAGAAAAGAGTGCACTGAGAAACAACAGTGAAATACTTAGTTGAATAGTCGCCATAAAATACTTAATTGATTTGAATGAACTTTCATTGACTCAATTAAATAACTGTTTTCATTGATGAAATATTTCATAGCATATTAATTATTCGTTTCATTGAATCAATATTTAATCGAGCCAATGAAAGTTTATTCAAATCAATTGTGTATTTTATGGCGACTATTCAACTAAATATTTTATTTGTATATATAAATTTGTCATATAATATACTAAAAATTTGAAAATTCAGGTACTTGGTAAATGTGTACATATACCAAGAATTTGAAATTTCAGTTACGAATGTGATTGAAAAAGTTATGAATTTTCAAACAATTTTTAACAGTGTACTTTTTTTATCAGATACTTTAGTTCTAGTTGGCATTTCATAACAGCGGAGTTTCGTTTCTCATATACCTACCGGAAAGCATTCTTGCTTATTTGTTTGAAATAGAATACATACAAGTTTCAAGAACGAAATCGTAAAATTTCTCCGTATAACGAAAGAAGAAAATCAAACAGAAAGAATGAAATTATTGAACTTTCGTCGTCTCGTGTCAGAGAAAAGCCTTATTTGCTCGCGAAAAACAATGATATTACACTCACTGACGAATTGTTGTTACAGTTACACTAAGGATGCTTGTAAATTTATTGCAACGACAATACTAAACCATCGCAGCTGGTACTATAAATTCAACAATAACTGTTGCTGTAAATTTAATAGCAGTCCTTGGTTCGACATCATCTTTTTCATCTGCAACTAGGAACTAACCGGTTCAGTATTCGTAATGACCAAACGACGATCGCAATTAATTCTTTACACTGAGAAGAAAAATTTCGTTTAACCAAATAAATAGTTTATTCGTCCTGTCTCCATTACATATTCTTTGGAATTAATTGAATATTTAACCATATCAAACAATGGAATGTTTGTCTCGAATGAATTCGTCTTCTAACTAAATAATTTATTAGCCACAAGTAATCGATTTTTGCATCCAGTTCACGAAGAAAAATTTGTAGCAGAGATCCCCATAATAATAGCAATTTTGGGACACATGGGCATTCATGAACATTTCTGCTTTTTTTTAAACTTATAGTTATATGTGTCAGATGCAAAGTTATTTTCACCAAAATAAGGTATAGATTACCGTAATTAAAGGAGGAGTGCACATAAATAATGCTCATGTGTGCCAAAACTGCCATTATTATGGTAAACCCTGCTACACATTTCCGATACGTTTTGCTCCGTGTTGAATATTTCCTTTTCACAAATAAATATTTTTTCCAGTGTAATATTTATACAAAAACGAATTTCTTTATTGTCTCGTGAACAGGAATTGAGTTCTACATAGCTCCCCAAGATGAATCAAAAGATTAGTAAGCGTTGAAGTTTCCATTTATAATCTTTTCGATCTTGTTATTCATTCAACAAATCATTCTATATTGTACTTTCCAATCGATCCCATTTGTAAGCTGTTTCATAAAATTATTGGAAATAATTATAGTTCGTGCTTGAATCGCACCCAACCAGGAATTTACAACAGGTGCAGTACTGCACCAGTACTAGCCAAGACTGGCAGGGTACTGGCATTTGCCTGGAATGATAACGCTTTTCAGTACTGGGGATTGAGTACTAATACCATTATTCGCAATCAGTGCAGGGCCAGAACTGGGTTAGTACCTAGCCGGTATTAAGTTCTCAGTACTGGTTTATCAATACAGGCATAGTACTGTATTTTTATGTATCCAGTACTGATCCCGTACGTGTTGACCAAGTGTTGGAGACCCAATACTGGCACTGTACTGCACCTGTTATCAACATTGGCATATTTCGGATTTTTCTGGTTGGGCAGAGCCGAATCTAAGAAATTTGTGGGGAAATCCACAAAATTGTATGAAAAAACTTTAAAAGCATTTTATAAAAAATTCTTAAAATTCTGGAAAACTTCTTTTCCCAAAATTCATCAGTAATTCTTGATGGTTATTTGAATTTTCAGCGGCGCCCAGGACACGTTTCCTCTTTTGCCCCCTTTCCGTTAAATCACTTCGACTGCAGGTAATTGGAAGAATATCGTATTAAGCGTATTTGCGTATTCATACGCAAATATACTATGGGATAAATAAATCGTCATCGCTATTCCGTATATCAACTAACATTTCCCTCTGACAAACACATACCACGTATTTACGTTGGGAAGTTTCATAGTTTATATCAGCATCTCTCTCTTTCCTAGGGCGTCCTCTTCCCTTATCTGTGAATTAGATGGGATGAGAAGGACGTGTACGACATTTGAATGTGAATACTCGCTACGTTCTCCAGGTGTACATATACGTACGGATTTGAAGTAGTTTGAAAGTACTACAATCCATACTAAAAAAGAAGAGATTTTTGGAAACTCTTCACCTGAATTCAAATATTTCCAATCCCCACCGTGTCTCCTCGATAAGAAACATTTGAAGAACAAAATAATTCCGCGTATCTGTAGATGAGTTATCAAATTTAAATTGACCCGAGTCGGAAAATCTTCATGATTTTAGTCTGAATTTCTCCTCTAAGGAATGAAAGCGATCCAGGAGAAATTCAGAAAGTACTGTTTTCGTCCGTATTATTCAACAATCGGGACAAAATCAGTCTAAAAACGAAAACAAAAACCGTGCAAATTTCCCGACCCGGGGAGTTATTTAGTATATCACGTGACTCTCTTTTGGTTACTATTGGTTATTTTCAATTTTTATCACCCTGAGAAAAATAGTTTAAATGAAAACAAAAATTGATCAGAAATTACTGTACCGTGTTGTAAAGATCGGAAATTTTATTAGCATATATGAGTTGTTCTCTGCACGTTGAACAGACACACGTATTCTTCAAGATACGAATCGAGGGATTCATTTTTAATCGGAACGACATGAATTTCGTATAATCGCTTTCCATTTAAATGACATTCATTGTGAAATCTTATGACGTAAAAGTTGATTATCAACAACGCGCAAAGGACTCTCGACCTCTTGTCATTTGAAAATACAGCAAATATAGAGACCCATCATCCTAATTGGACAATTTCAGAAAAGCTTCCGGAATTGATTGCCCTGCTTTATTGGAACGTACCAATTAGAGAGATGTTTCTATATATTTTCTGGCATTTCCAAGTGGTGATTCTGACATTCTTCGGAGTACGATAAAGCGACAATCGTTATGACGACGTGGAGAAAAAAATTCGTTCACTCGTATATTGAAATGACAGAGAACGAGAAGAACAAAAGAACAAAATCGATCAGCAGATTATCCTGTTCCCCGTCAAATCACGTATTGATTCTTATCCTATCGCGGATGGAATTAAAGATTGAATCCGTCATAATAATTAAATTCTCGAGTTTTTTGTTCTACATATCAGACATGAAGTGAGCTCAACACATTTTTATCCAAGTTTTAATTGGTAACGATAAAAAGAAAGAATGGAAAATTTGTCATTCGAGAGCGAAATTCTACTCTGAACGAGAGATAGTTTCAACGGTTCCTCGAAATGGACAATTTGCTAGAAGAAAAATTTGTCAATTGTTCAGATAACTTAATGAATGAGAAGAACAATTTATAAAAATATTCTGTCTAGTCGTTTTTATTTTCAACGCGATGCATTTTGATATCTGCTACCTCTCGACTTATCTCCTAAACCTGACTAGGTTAATCTCGATCTTTCTCGGGACCTAACAAGGGTTGTTACGCTTGACTAATATTTGAACTTTGTCAGAAAGGTCCTGCGTAAATCAGGAAACAATCAAAGAATAAGATCAGATCCAATAAGAGATTGAAAGGTTGAATGAATTTATGACCTAGGGTATAGGAGAACTGCTCAGATGAAAATTTGTGCTCCCTGGACCAGATTTAACTTTGTACTTCTTCTAGTTTATTAGTACTTTTGACAAATTAAAGAACTTTGGGCGAAATTCTGACGGATTTTCAATCAAGTCCTGATGGACTTCTAACAAACTTATGAGAAACTTTGGATGAAGCTTTAAACCGGCTTTTGACGAACATTTGACGGACTCTTGCTGAACTTCTGGCACATTTTTGATGAACTTTTAATGGACTTGTGACTGAATTTTTATGAAATTCTCGAGTTTTGATCAATAATTATTGTTATAAATCAAAGGAGAGTCTCGAGTCTCTATTCGAAGTTTGACTCGATGAACAATGTATGTTTCCAAGTCTAAGACCGTCTTGTAACCTGATCTCTAAAACTGAATCAGTGGAATTCCATTGGAATCCTGTGATGAGTATACCACTGCAAACCAGTGCATATACACTGCGAATCAGTGAATATTCACTGCTTTTCATAGTGAAATGTGACTAATTGTGATCAGTGAAAATAACATTCAACTGCGGAATCAGTGACTATCCACTGATTATGCAGTGGAATGCAACTGATTGAAATTAGTGGTATACTTATAACTGCGGAATCAGTGAGGTTCCACTAATTCAGATTTAGAGAGTGCACTTTTTCCGATTTCTCCGATACTTTCATTACCAGACCCGCACTTGTATCGACCTTACAACAATAGTGTACTTGATCAATAACACACTTTTTTGCAGACCAATGCCGTATATTTCTTCCACATGGAGAGTTGATTGGACGTCAACGATGATTCTGTTGAAAATCCGCGCGGAAAGCATCCTGTATTCATCAGAAGTCCTTCGTAAGTCCATGGAAGATCAGTTAGAAGTTCATCAAAACTCTGTCAGAGGTTCGTCCAAAGTTACTATTTTTCTCGTAAAATTGTTTGAAAACCGAATAAAATTTCTAATATGCACCGTTATCTTCGTATGTGTGTGGAATATGCATTGTAAAATCCTCGCCGTTCCACGAATTCTACTCCAATCAAACAAGTCTGGGATCATCCAAAATGCAGTACTTGCATGTGTACTTCCGCACAGTACCTCGAAAGAGTGAAAAATCACTTGTTTCACTCCACTGAGTCTTAGAAGTGAGCCTGTCCGCTTCGAGTGGGATTTTCACTCGTTTCCAGTGAACCCTCACTCTTTTAGAGTGAAAAATGGACTCTAGAATTCGAGTGGCTGTGAGTTTCTAACCTCAAACCTTAGAATATCACTCTAAAAGAGTGGAAATTTCGCTAAAAATTTTGATAGGCTCACTTTTGGCTGGCTGAAGAGTGAAATCTCACTGTCAAAATTTTAGAGAGTATTCTACATTTCTTTGGAACCAACCCCATACTTCTTTTTTTTTAATCGGGAAGAGACCGTCTGAAGCGATCTTGTTAATTAATATATTCGAATTAATTAAATAGAGACAAATTTATTCTACTCGCCCTGCTAAAAATTCCCGATAAAGAACGATTCAAAACGATAAGATTTCTCTGTAGTTTTGAATGAGGTTGTTGAATACGGAATCGACAATGTTATATCGTCCTTAAACGATAGAACTCTATCGTTCCTTATCGTATCGTATAAGATGTAACAGGATGTATGTGGTTTTATAGTGAAATTCGTATAGAAAAAGTACCAGTTATTCGAAAAAAAATAGTCACGTGTTTCAAAATAAGTGGTCCTTTTTCTATAAGAATTTTACGATAAAATCACATAGGTTTTACGTTAAATTCTATAGAATACTATAAGGAACGATAGAGTTCCATCGTTGAAGAACGGTATAACATTGTAAATTCCGTATTCAAAAACCTCATTCAAAACTACAGAGAATTCTTATCGTTTTGAATCGTTCTTTATTGGGAATTTTTAGCAGGGCGATGTTCACGCGAAGAAACTATTCGAATATAACCGAAAGGATGAGAAATAAAATAAAGAATAACCATGTACTACGAGTGGCTGACGGTGAGTTTACGGTTGTCGGTGTAGCGGTCACCTGCCGACACGAGAAGACAAAAGTTGAATTTATTACTTGGAAGCAGTTCCGGGATTCGGGACTATGGAAACCACCTCTCGAGGCATTATCTCGACGGGAAAGGCGGAAAGCGGTACAGGGTCAGCGGTGGGTGGATACTTTTCCTCTCAAGGCAACATCTCTACAAAGAAAGTGATTTCCACTGTTTCTGGTTACTGATAATTTCTGGAAGCAATATCTGTATGGAGTTATCAGTAACTTCTCGGTGGTGAAAAAGCTATGGCCGCTACCCCTTGGGGCAATATCTCGACAGGGTAGGCGGATATAATGCGGATTCGGCGGTCGGTAGGGATTTCTCTTCTCAAGGCAATGTCTCTGCGAGGAGTTATCTCCACCTTCCTGTTTCTAATGGCTTCTCCAGGCAGTATCTCTCTACGGAGTGATCAGGACCTTTTGATGGAAAACCTTCAATTCATCAAAAAACTATTCCACATATGTCCACCCACGTAGAAATTGACGAGTGGCTCAGTACCGGTTCGATACAGGCGGCCAGGGTACAATGATAACGCAAAATAACTCCGATCTGGTAATGTATAGATCCTGGCGCGAGAACTATTGTATCGAGTTACATAGAATACATTTTTCCATTAAAAAAGGATTCTTTCGAACTTCAATATGCACGTGTGAGTTCTTAGTGCGTCGGGGATCAATCGATGCTTATGAACTCATGGTGATATCTACCCTGCTGAAAATTTCCTATCGGTTTCAATGTGGTTTCTGAAAACTGGAATTCCCGGAAAGTCATCGTGAATTCACGATAGAACTCTATCGGTGTTTATCGTTTTATATAGGCTTTGAGAGAAATGTATCTGGTTTTATCGTAAAATTCCTATAAGAGGAATACCAGTTATTCGAAAAAGTACCATTATATTTCTCGAAATAACTAATACTTCTTGTATAGGATTTTCACGATAAAACCAGATACATTTCTCTTAAATCCTATAAAGAACGATGAGAACTGATACAGTTTTATCCTGAATTCACGATGACTTTCTGGGAATTCCAGTTTCGGAAACCACATTGAAATCGATAGGAAAAATCTTATCGTTTTCTATGGGAAATTTTTAGCGGGGTAACGAAAAACGTACGGAAGATTGTCAGCTACTCAAGTAGTTCATAATTCCGTCAATAATAATGCTATTTTCTACAAAATTATTCTATTTCATGATATTTTTCGTAGATCAACCGTGCATCGAACAATATAGGATTATCACATTGTGCGAATCAACAGTGTTACATGATAAAATTTCTAAAAATCATCAAATCTTTCGTCTAAGTGCACTATATATTTGTTCACCTTGGTTTGGGATCCATTCAGGGTTGGAGACCAACGCTTGTTCATTAAAATTGTGCCGTTGTTGATTCAACATTGGTGGGAAATTGGTCAACAACGGTCAGTTTAATGATCAAACCAGTACCGATTAGAACATGAAATTACGTCGTACCAGTACCGACTTGGAATCGGTAGACAACCATTGTTAGCCAACACCATCTCAATATTGATGCGTTCGTCACCGTCGCCTTAAAACTGGCATTTCTATATACGTGGCCACCTTGCAACCTGATATCGAATTATTTCCTCCCGCATAACGAAAATCCTAAGTTTGCTACTACTCTAATCGAATCAGGATTGAAATCAGAATCGAAATTGTGTAGAATAAAATAATTCGACATCAGAGGGCGCAGAAATGGGCTTGTGTCAAATAATTTTGTGTTGAATCAATGCCATCTTCCTTCTAATCTCCAGGTGGTTTTGAGCAGCTCATATTCTGATTCTACGGTCCGTGGAGAGACTTCGATATAAGGTGCTTTTACGTATGAGGTCTATGACAAGTCACTTTTACGTTTGAAAAATCAATGATTTCCAGTATAACTTCATTTCAAGATTGTAGATTCTGCCACACAAAAATGCTGTTACTGGATTGTCTGTGACGAATGAATCAGTACTTGAACGGTTTTGGCTACCAGCCCCCATGAAAAATGACAGAATTTTTTCAATTCATTGTACGTTCATTGTATTGTACTTTATCATTTGGGAATACGTGGCATTGGACGCCAGAATTGTTGTATGAAAACGTATAATTCAGGATCGTCCTTAACTAGAGCCAAGCTATGGCCGGACTTGGCGCTATACCATACGGAAAAAATTAGTGATCCGAATTTTCGTTGACTTGTATGTCACTTTGGGACGGAGCATAAATTCCAGAAGAATTCGTACACTGGATTTTAATAATTCGTTGACTCTTTCCATTATTTCGACAATCAGAATGAAAAGTGAGTTTCATCGATGAAACAATGGACTCAACGAATGGAGTCAACGAATTATTCAAATCCAATGTAAAAGTGACATACTAGTCAACGAAAATTTGAATCATCAATTTTTTCCGCGTAGATACTCGAAATAATATTCAACTACGCCGTGAGATTCTCCGCAGAGTTGAACCAAGATTGGCACAACCTTGAACCGATGATGCACCGTCGCAAAATTCTCCCATTTGTCAGCGGAGATTGACTCGAAATAGATTTCCACGCCTTGGACGTCAGCATTAGGTCCACTTCGATCTAAAAAAAATGTACTCGATATTCCCCCTAAGGTCATTCCCATCCAGTCCTAATCAAGTTTGGATGATACGATTGGCTCCTGAATATTCAAATCGATTCAATGAAACTTCGTAGATGAAAACATAGGAAGCTGTCGTTCCTTGCTCGAACATGCAATTAGTTGTCTCGAAGACAAAAGAAATGAAAAAAAAAAAGTTGAAACAAAGATATATTATTCTTCTGATGAAATACGCACGATGTTGGATGTACTAGATCTTGAAAATTCATAACTGCAGGAACTGGAGTATATTGAATGTCACGTTTAGCATTGTACGTCCTCAAGATTAATTAAATTTTTCATTTTATCATGCCCAGCTTACATCTATATATTCGTATTTTTCCCTTTTTTAATATTCATCTTTTATTTTTCACAAGTCGGTAAAATCAATTCACTAGGGAAGTATGGAGAAGTATGGGAAGTTGGAAGAAGTGGAGCGATTCAATCCAATTTTTCGAAACTTGATCTACCGTAACGTTGTTCAAATGAAACAGCGTGAAGAAACTTTCTGTGACATTGAACGTGCAGGAACGTTGAATTGGAACATTGCAAAGCTGAATAAATATGGACCGTTGAATCGAAAGTAATGAAATTCTGAGAGAATTTGAAATTCAACGGGATGATATTCGTCAAGATCGATTGTATAGGTAGTCACGATACAAAAACAAAGAGTCGAACGTAGGATTTATCAAAAACACCTCACAAGCTCGGTTCAAATAAGTAACGAATACAGTGTAACAAACCTGGAGAGTTTTTCTCCTCTTCGATGATGGATTTTATCCCTCGATTGTATAAGAATCGTGCACGGGGACAAATTCATGGTTGAATTTACTATGGGACTTATGATAGTAACCGAGGAACAGACTGAACTTACGATGAAATTTACTATGACGAGACCATACAAATACGATCAAATTCACTATGTTTTACAGTAAATGCCATTGGGAAGTCAGTCTGTTCCTCGGGCACAAAAATCACATAGTAAATTTAACTACAAATTTCTCTGCGTGTGTATTTTCATCGAAGCAGGGGATTTATTTCTATTTTGAGGAACTATTACTGCTACAGAAAACTACAAAATCATGGAAGAATTTTGGTGTCACCATTGCCTGCTCAGAGGATCTCATTGTACCGATTGATTCTCATTGATTCCAATGCAGAAAACCGATTAAAACCATTAAAAATTGATTCTCATTGATTCCGATGCAGAAAACTGATTCAAACCCATTAAGAATCAATTTTTAATGGGTTTGAATCGGTTTGCTGCATCGGAATCGACGAGAATCAATCGGTTCAATGAGATTCTTTCAGCAGGAAATGGTGACACCAAAATTCGTTCCGATGCAAAATTGATTCTGATGCAGAAAACTGATTCAAACCCATTAAGAATCCATTTTTAATGGGTTTGAGTCGGTTTTCTGCATCGGAATCAATGAGAATCAATCGGTTCAATGAGATTCTTTAAGGAAAATTATTTGGGGGAAAATTTCACAATTATTCTTCATAAAGATTGTAATGAATCTCATAAAATCGATAGACTTATTATAAATTCAATGTATGATGCATAAAGTTCATGGAAAATCCATCGATCCCAATCAGAATTTAACAACTGGCGCTGTACTGCGCCAGTACCAGCTCAGACTGGCGGGGTACTGGTGGTCTGTACTGCAGCAGTACTGGCATTTGTCCGAAATGATAACGCTTTTCCATACTGGGTACGTGCTAGCCGACTCTTGGGGGCCCAATACTGGCACTGTACTCCGCCTATTGTCAACATTGGCATACTTCGGTTTTTTCTGATTGGGATATACTAATATAACCACCAAATTCTTAGCGAGCTAACGTCAAACATTTACGAAATGTTTGTAATTTCGTTTGAATTTCATATCATAGCACGAGATAATCTTCTCCAAAACTTCAAGCACCATAATTAAATTTATCCCCATTCGGTTCGAAAGTTGATCGTAGAAAATGATTCATGTAAAATCAATTTTCTCCACGTCTAGCGAACCACAATTGTCTTCAACTAATACAAAACTTGCTTCCAACTTCGAAATTTCACGAGACCAATCAATTCGCATGAAATCAATATTCCCTTGCGTTAAATTTCCATATGACTTCATCGACACATCTTTTGGGGATTATTCGAGTTTCGTCTCTCCAAACGGATCTTGCGATGAAATATTTCGTACGAAGAATCCAGTCTCGTTTGGATATGAATAACGAATGAGTGATTCGGAGATTGAAGTTATACATAATTCGTGCGACATCACTTCAGCGTTGAACTATCGCAACAGAAAAAAAATGGATGGTTCAAAGATTTTCTAAATGAAAAATAATTTCAACTTGAATGTATCGGAAATTGAAATTGAAATTCCATGCAAATTGATTTCCCTTTCAATCGACGGTAGGAAGGATGAAAACTGCGCGATGAAGAGGAATGTTGGGAAAAATGCAAAAATGCGATTGCAAAAATTCTCCACAGTGTAATATCATCGATGGGAAAAGAGTAATAAGATTTTCACTCTTCACAGAGTGGTGACAAAATTAGATAACGCATCACCATGTTTTGAGAGAAAAGCGTATCTTTGGCTAAAGACGTATTGGATCGGAATGGTTCAATCCGATGCGTTCTTGTACGAGAAAATCTTGTTTCGACTCAAGAGAATATTTTCTCAGTTCAAAGCTTTCTTCATGCAAACTGGATTTTCTTTTATCAAAGATAGATATTCTTCGGATAAGAAAGTACCTGATTGGCGAATCTACCTTTTCTCTCTACGTAAATTTACGTTAGATTTTTCAAATTCCAAATAACCTGTCCTTCAAAATTCCAAGTTTTACCAATTTTCCGTGCTCTTATTTCCAATGAGTTTCATCTTTACGTGTATTTTAGGAAACAATTTACGGTGAATGATCGCAAAGCGCGACTCACAGGAATGTTTGTTTCTGACAAGAATGAACTGATATTCTTGTCCCGTTGATGAGAAAAATTCCCTCTATTCGAGTAATCGAAAAATTTGTATTATTGTCAGAAGAAAACACTTCTGTACGCGCGTTTTGTGATATACAGTTCCTGTGATAATTAAGAAAAGTTCA
Source organism: Gonatopus flavifemur (assembly GCA_018340375.1). Taxonomy (NCBI): domain Eukaryota; kingdom Metazoa; phylum Arthropoda; class Insecta; order Hymenoptera; family Dryinidae; genus Gonatopus; species Gonatopus flavifemur. The sequence continues at coordinate 55,869,163 of JAFFJZ010000001.1, forward strand.
TTATGACAAACATAATTTATATATAAATCTATGTATCTTTCCTAACATAGCGAATTTCATTTGTTACGAAAGCCGTTACAGTGAGAAAATTGCACTAGGTTACTGAACATTTAGCTAGAATAGTTGAACGATTTGCTATCACAGTTAATTTTTTTCTCTATGCAACTTTGATAAGAACTTATTTCATTGCGTTTTATAATACTTAATGAAAATTCAGCCCATATATTATGCATACAAAGATAGAGAATTTGGAAAGAATCTTTTTCTTTTATTTTATTCCCCCTTTCACTTGGCCAATCGTCCGTGGAATCATTGAAAATATTACAACCTATCTTCCATTCCTAAGAATGTTATTCACCCACCGTGCACAATTTCTTTTGAGTTTCCAAAGTTTTCCATATAATCGATAAATCTATAATATCAATTTCGTGTGAGATATCAGGAAAATAAATTCTGTGAAATCGAGAGATGAACTGTTTTCAATAACCCCTTCAGGTATGCATTTTATTCTGTTACCGCAAACTCAATTATAAAGATGGGAAACATGTGAATGAGTATGTAAAATCGTACCTGTATAACGTAGGTGTATAAACTTTCCGGTACGGGCGAGATATGAAACTTTACAGTACCAACTTCCCTGTACGCTTGAGATACGACTAATAAAATCACACAAGATTATTATCCTAGTTGTATCAAGGAGTATAGATTTCATATTATATTATTATGGAAATCGTGTTTACTGCCCCGTTGAATAATATTGCAAGCTAAGTTAATATTAATTCACGAAAATGAATAGCACAACATTTATGAATATATATTATCATGAATTAAAAAACTATTTAGCTTTGGTCAGAATAATTGAGAAATGAAAGAAAAAATGATGCTTGATCTTTCTTTGACTACTTGTTTCGTTTACCTCGAGTTCGTCAAGATCTCCGTTCTCTTCTTCGAAAGGGTTTTCGTTCAAATCTACCGCTTCCTCGATAGTCGCGGATGTTGTGGTTATAGTAGGTGATCTTGGGGGCGAAGACGATGGTTGTACCGCCTTAGATCGAACCAACGGTGCTGGTTTTGGCTTTCCAAAAGGTTTTCGTAATCTTAAATAATCTAGTATCTCGGGTTCCTTGAATGATAATTTCTTCCGAGGTCTCGTGGGAGTCTCACATCCTGCAATAGAGGTACTAGAACTTCCGGGGACGAGGCACGATGGTCCTGTCGTTGCATCGTTCGTCGTAGCGCTGATCGCCTGTTTCATTGAATTTCTCAGCATTGTTAGCCGAGTTTTACTTGGTTTAAGTTGCGATTCTTCCGTATAATTTTCTTATCGTCTCGGCCATCAGTCACTCTCACGAAGATTCACGTTCTAATGTACAGATTTTGCATGTTCCTCGAGCGTTTCAAGATCAAGGTAAGAATAATTGAGAGACGAGTTCTTTTGTTTTCAAATGATTATTTCAAATTTCTCAACAGTGGAATGTGAAGAGATTTGAATTGAAAGATCCAAATAAACGAGTCCAAATAATTGGATTAATTTCTCGTTTGATGGGATACCAACGTATTGATTCCTCATCAACGTTAAGGGGAGGTTCTCATCCAGCGATCCCTAAATAACGTGATTTTCTCGATTTTTTTTCCATGGGAGGAGGTAAATAAAGAACTCGGGGGTTTTCACACTTGTTAATTGAGTCTTCAAGTAAATGAAAACATTTTTTTCAGTAAAAAATAAAATTGTTGATACGTGTTGAAACACAACCACCTAAAAAAAACAGTGATCAATCGGACGCCCTTACAGCACTTACAAAAATCATCAGAAATCAAAAATCCAAAAATTTTTATGAAATTTATTATATTTGTTGAGGGTTGTACCAATAAAACCAATGACAAGTCCAAAATTAAAAAAATGACAAACATGCAAACTTTTGGTAGCGTTTTTCACCTTTCTTTCGCTCTTGAAAGTGCTATAAAAAGAAAAAATGGCAAATGTCATATGCATTTAGGTGTTCATCCTCCAATAAATTCAATCAGCTTCAAAATAAAGAACAAAAAAAATGTCAAATTTGTAAGACATGGTTTCGAGAAAAACCATGCCTTCAAAGTTTCGGGATACGAATCCTTCGACTCGAGGACATTTTTTTCATGTATTTTAAGACCCATTTAATGAGTTTCAAATAACTCGGGTTCTTAATTTAATTTTAAGAAAAAAAATTCGAGAAAATCACCTTATTTCGGAATTTGCTTGATGAGAACCTCCCCTTAATTCAGGCTCAAGAGTATATTGTTTAATTGCTTTGATAAAGACTCGTATTAGGAAAAGTCTTATTTTACGATTGTTTCGATTGTTTCCAGCGAAAATATGATTTCAATAAAAGGTAAGAAAAGTGTATTAATATTTCAAGCTGACGACAAAAACAGAGATTTGTTAATATAAATATCGAAAAAATCCGATGAAGCGTTAAGAGTCAGTTATGGCAAATGTGTGATATTTAAAAGAGGGCAAAGGTTAAATGCATTTCCTTATCACCGCTGCTTAGAATAGTACTGAAACGTCAATATATTGATCATTGTTAATATAGCTTATCGTATGAAAATTTGCTTGCATTGAAGGTGATTGTATTTAATCCTTGATTGAATCTCTTCAGACGTGGGAGTTTGTGCCTACTTTATGCACTCAAGGCGGAAATTTTACTCTTTCAATTATCCAGGGAGAAATCAACTCTCTCTAAAACTAATAATAAATCCATTTATTTCGAGAAGAAATTTCTTTCTGCGCCGGCAGCAAAGTTGATGGAAAAATATCAAATGTGACTTTAGATGACCAAAAATAATGATTTTCAATGACAAATCGTGTGGTTTGTTATACGTACTCTAATTCCAACGGTACGTATCTTATTGTGGTAGTGGGATAATTTTGTGTCTCAGAAATTTCACCTGGTAACTTAGTTTGAGAAATGTGGGCAGAGTGCCACATAAATTCCATGTGAGTATCAAACATTACCATCATTCCCATGTTTCTTGTACAACAAGATTGATACGTTCAAAAACATTGCAAATGAAAAAAAAAATCAGAGAATTAGAGACGCTTTATAATGTATTACTTTGAAGGAGATTGGATGATTTAATGAGAACCATACGTAATATGAATTAGTAGCGTACAGTCGTTATTATTTACACAGCTGCATTACGACTTTGAACTACATTTTTTAAATAATCGAGAGAGAGAGAGAGAGAGAGAGAGAGAGAGAGAGAGAGAGAGAGAGAGAGAGAGAGAAAGAAAATGATACTATGAAAGGAATCGAATCTTTTTGCTTGTTCTGATCGGGAAAAAAAGATTAGATCTAATCGAATCAAAGTAGATCTCATCAGATCTAAATTTTGGCGGAAATCTCTAAAAATCTGTTCATATCTACTCACATCTGAACATCTCAACTTAAGAAACAATCTTTAGAGTTTTCTCATATCCCCGTACTCCCAAAGATTTCAATTTTGCAAGGAATTCAAAAAATATAGGAATATTCAATAAAATTTCTGGAGATCTCTGTGGATTTCTGTAGATGTTTTTTACCAAAATGGAGATCTGAAGAGATTTACATATGTCTTGAGAGATCTACCTAGATCTCGGTAGATCTAATCTTTTTTTCCCCGGGTGCCTTTCCAAGTTCAGAGCTCGTTAACGCTGAACTAGCCAAATACTAGACACTTACAAGTACCTCACCAGAACCCTACGAGGCACTTGCGAGCGTCTAGTTTGTCTCGTTAGCGTCTACTTGGGTTGTATTTCCATGGATTGTTGTATACACGCTAATATTCTATGATCAAAATGCAGCGACTTCTCCATTAAATAGGAGTTTATGTGAGATTTTTCACAAAAAAACAATCCAAATATTTCGGAAACGCTGGGATTCAGAACTCTGAATTTAACACCATTTTCTGATTTAAAGAAAGGCGAATTTCAAGAAGTCTAACCGAACTATTTAATATTCTTTTAGAGTTAGAATCGATTACAGAAACGAAACGAAAATTCAAACTCTAAAAATGTGATAGATGATCATTATTTCCTGAAAATTCGCTCCTTGCACGGGAAAAAATGACCATGCAAAAATTACATTAAAAATAAGGTAACGATTACAGTGTGAATTTTATGTAAAATTCACCACACACTTCTGTTATATTTACATTGTTATCATAGTCACTTGATAGCAACACTACTCCCATTTACTTCAGTGACAATGTGAATATAACATTGGTTCCAATGTACATTTCACTCCAATTGCATGAATGTGAGCAGTTGTGTTGAATCAACAACAACCAATGCAGAATTTACAGGGGATTTTTTCCTGTGTGGAACTGGAAACCTCGTTTAAAGGATGAACTGCAAGATTTCTAGTCTTCAACAACCGAGTGTTTTGTTATCCGATCACTAATTCGTTTCAATAAACAATTCAAACTTCAGCAACATTCTCGGGTTCCAGCCGATGAAAATTCGAAATTTTAAATCGCTACACGGAAAAAAATGATATGGTTGATATTTGGATAGCTAAAAATCAGCTATTGTAGCTACTTTTTTAGCCGGGGCAACAAGATTCATCGTTATGGTAGCTAAAATTTAGGTACACGGAGAGAATATTATATTTGAAATTCCTATAAAAACATCTGAAAGAGGAACCGGATTAGCCACATGAGACAAAACCGTGCAATCTCAGTTTAATTTACTATGAAAAGTTTCGGAACAAGCATCAATCTTAGCACTGACGAACATGATCCCTAATTGGTAATATAATATTTTCTCTGTGTATTACAGCGATACTTCCAGCTATCCAAATATCAAATACACGAACTAGCTACCACAGCTGATTTCTAGTCACCATACCGTTTTTTTTCACCCTAGATAATAAGATAATTTCATCAATCTCGCTGAAATCCACCTTTTTTCCAATGTAGAAAATAGTTTTGTATTTTCCTGAACATTTAAACGCTTCAAAAAATTCAAAAATTCAGCCTCAAATAAAATCATTCATTCCATAAGTTAGCAGTAAAACAATGAATATATGATTCTCTTCCACTAATTGACAACCATTCATAAAACTGCGCGGCGAATTCCGTCAAATTTGACCAAGAAAATAAAAAATTCTACATGCATTTGATCCTCCTATTCCAACGAAACCACCCTGATAATTAAATTTTCATACTTTTAATTTCATCAGAGATTTAATCTCTTCGCACTCGTGCGACTTCGCGTCACTCGAAATTGGATAGAATTCGTAATGCAACCTCAAATGTTCATGAATAATATTTCCATAAACTCATTGCTTGTCCTTAGAAAAAAAAAACTGTTCCATTATTCACTTATACATTGAGCACACAAAAACACATTTAAACATGCGTACTGGAGTATTATTACATCACCACTTAAAGAACCGTCAAGATTTTTATACGCATTTTAGATCCCTAATTATTCACTTTATCCCTTGTTCACGGCCTAAGAATAAATAATGTACGTATTGTGCGTGTCATAAACGCAAGTCTGTACATACCAGTACAGCATGGTTCCAATTATAATCTACGGTCTCAGTGGACTGACTCTCTCTGGCAAACTCCCCAATAAATCTTGCGCTAGAAATTTGAAATTTCGTTACGAAATTTGTTATATTTATATTATTGTAACACGAAATTTGTAATGTTTCACGATCGGAAGGGGCTTGGGTTGTTTGTTACAAATCAAGTTTTCGTTCGACTGTTCGGGGAACAAATGTTCCTCGTTGTAGTTGGTTTATAATCAACTTGAATCTAAATATCATACGTTTTTCTAATTAATGACGATTCAATCGAAAGTTTGATGATACAATGAAATACGTTGAAAAGCGTTGAAAGATATATTCAAACGTTCGTTTGGCAACTTCTCAAAACCAATGAACCATTGAGCCAAATACGATAACGGCCCACAACAAATATGGGAATTCGATTGTACCGGAATAAGAGGGAAGACGTTGAGATGTTTGTTTTATTTTCATTGACGACAAGTGGTTAACGAGATCAAATGAATTATTGTCGTGTAGAAATTTCGTTTGTAATTTCATTTAGTCATCCTCTATTTTCTCAATATGATTTACGATCGTGAACACAATGATGATAATACCATGAAATAGAAGAGTATATTTTACGACAATAGGTTTGATGATGTTTCAATGCTTTTGGGGGAGAACAAAGGATCGATTTTGATATTTTTTACGCGCAAGAACGGTGGAGATATTCGTATTACGTGGAATATATATGGAGTTTCGATAATGAATCAAAGGGGATTCAATTAAAGAACAGAGCGAATTGTTTGTAATATTCTGCATGAAGATCGATGCTGAAGTTTGCGTTATTTCTTTGTTCTTTTTTCCTCTCTTCCTCGCTAAAACGGCTATAATTCACGCTCAAATGCATCATGTTCGTTAACAACTAGGTAACTGACCGTGCGAAACTGCAGCTTTATTGTTCACGAGTAGCAGCAGGTGAAAGACCTATTGTGTCTATATTACGAGCAAAATATATTCACACCTACGTGGTTTAATTATGGCAATCAAATGCTACTTGACTTGACGTTCCTGAATTGTCCAACAAAGTAAACATTGTGCGTTTACACGATAGCCCAAAGAGTGTCCAATTAAAAAAACGTATAAACGTGAAACGATTCGTGGGAAAAACGATTTGTCAATTGTTGATTAGAATGAAACGAAAATATAAGATTGCGATTCATTCGATCCCCTTTTGTTGTAACAAGCTCACCGTTTGCGCGAATAGATTCAAGTTTTGTACGAAAAACATAGTTTCCAGAGAAGATGTTTACGATTTTAAATGAGGTATCAAATATCCATTGCTATAAATTCAATTTTGGAAATTTAAAATAAACAAACACCTCTTTGGATGTTCACAGAAACACGAACGATGAGTTTTAGTTTATGTTTCTAACATTATGCCATGTATTATTCCCTTACGACTTCTCATACTTTACATTCGTAAAAGAGTATTTATGGAGATGATAAATTATTACGCATTGAACTTTTTACGATGATACTTTTTGAAACATTTCGTCTCAAGTCGTGTACGAATATATATATATATATTGAATATTTGATTGACGAACTTTTCGTAACGTCATTCTTTCGTTCATCAATCTCAATCTTTCACACTTGTTCTATCGAATTAACAACTTTAATTGCTCTGATTGTATCTGAGGGTGTGTAATCATGGAATACACACGACCGATTAAAGCGCACGCGTAAATACGTATGTAAACACTCCCTAGTGATATACATCCAGCACAGAGATTTAACACAACAGCTGTTCTTTAAGTGCTCAGTTGTACACGCAATCACCGTTCCAGACGTGTCTCAGACAGCACTTTATTTATATCTAGCGACACGTAACTGAAATCTGGTTCCAGTTGTAAAAGAAGGAAACAATAAAACTTATGTACGCATACATTCCGAGTTTCGTGTTACTCATAGTAGTTACGAAAATAAACATTCGATAGATTTTATTGTTTCAAAACTAGCATCCATAGGTTCGTTCTTTCTTCGAAATTATTGGCATTATATAATCTAGAGGCAGCAAATCATCGACAAGGAAATGTCCGGTCTTTGGAAAGAAAGGGTCGCAATGTGGGTCAAAAGTGGATATTACGTCGTCGTCTCCGCTTTGATATATTACAAGGGAAGATCAAGACGGTGGAATTGGCGTTGATCTACCCACGTTGTGTTTATGTTGTCTTTGCGTTCAAATTCCACCCTCTCGTGCAGGGGAGCAACGTTTATCCGCAGTCTTGACATGGATTAAAATTCACATGCAAGACTAAAATCGGAAGCTACTTTGATGAGTTACAAGGTGGTTTCTTTACTCGATTGAAATATAAGTATGAAAACACTTGATCGATGAGTTTTTAATTCTTCCAGATCAGTGTTCACTGTCAAATGTGGACCATTTGAATTCCAAACGTCTTCATCGGACCAAGCATGATGATACCATTGGCCTAAACTTGACCTAATTTCAAATAGGAATCACTCTAGTTATTCTCCAGGCCATTACTTGGCCTTGCAAGTCCCTCACAGGTGCCTGGAGACTGAATAGAATGATTTCTACTACAGATCCTATCGAATGAACGATTCACTTCAGTTGATTTACAAAATTCTTCTATAAACGAAACCTTAAATTCTCATCTCTCACACGGAAGAAATATCTTACACGCAGAAAAATAAATTTTTGAAAATGACTACATTTCTACCAAATTGGCAGGATATGAGAAAGAATCACTGTTATTGATAGTCAGTGTAGTAAAAATGAATGATTAACAAAATATTCTTTAGTTCGAGCGTGCAAACTTCTACATGATAGATTACATTCTTATCCTGCCAATTCAGTCACTGTAAAAAAAAACTGGAAATTTACTGTGCAACTGGACTGGAAATTTCCAGTGCTAGTACTGGAATATGGATATTCCAGTACATGTACAGAGATTTTGTTGTTACGTTACTGAAAATTTACCAAGCATAACTGAAAATTCAGTCATTGTACTGGAATTTTCAAGTTTGAGATGATGTACTGAAATTTTGCCATGATTTCGCAAAAATTTTACCGGCTCGTACTACAATTTTATAGTTCTTGTGCACCAAAAAAAAATATTCCCTCAAAAAGGACTTGAGAAAAAATTTGGAATTTAGAAAAAAAAACCTAATCGTTGGTATACTGGAATTATACAGGTTTTTAACTGCAATTCTCAGGTTTTGTGATGGAATTTTCCAGTTACTATGCAATTGAATTATACAGGTTTTGAACTGCAATTTTCAGGTCGTGTGATGGAATTTTCCAGTTGCTATGCAACGGAATTTAATCACTGTTGCACTGAAATTTTCCACTTCTATTGGACTTCGTCATTTCTGGCAGGAAAAATTTCAAGTCTTTATATTAAAAATTTCCTGATTGAGATTTTGAATAACAATTGTAATTGTAGCCAATGAAATTGATATATGAGGTTTTTCCAAGACTTATCCTCTTGTGTTCCAGATATGAAGCATATGTAGTAACCCAAGCTGGCCTTCCAACATGTCGCGCTATAGCTCATCGGTTAGGTCTTAGGTTTCAGTTGGTAGGCAGGTAGAAAAGTGTGGGTTCAAATCCTGTTAGGTAGACATGAGTTTCTGTCCATCCAAATGAACGATCAAAAGTTTCTCAATCATCTTGGAACACAAGGACCCTGCAAAATCACTTTGCGTGAGCAATTTTTTTTCAATTTTCATGGATATTTTCAGCATTAATTTTCCAGTACATGTCCTGGAAAAGTCCAGCTCGTGTACTGAAAAATTCCAGTACCGAGGCTCAGAAAATTTCCAGTTTTGATGCGGGAATTCCATAACGTTTGCACTGAATTTTTGCAGTACAAATGTGCTGAAATTTTCCGGTACATGTACAGGTTAATGACTTCCAGTACATGTACTGGAATTTTCCGGTGACATTTTTTTACAGTGTAGGAATGTAGGAATTTGTGAAACTTTATTTTTCTCCGTGTATCTTGTAATATATTACGATGTGAGGATCGTAGCCCTGCTTGAAGAATCTTATTGAACCGATTGATTCTCATTGATTCCGATGCAGAAAACTGACTCAAACCCATTAAGAATCAATTTTTAAGACTAGCGGAAGACTATATCTGCAAGATTAGTCTATTCAAAATGTAACATCGTGAATCGTGCTGTTTTTCACTTACACTGTAAAAAAATTTCACCGGAAAATTTCAGTACATGTACTGGAAGCAATTAACCTGTACATATGTACCGGAAAATTCTACCACATTTGTAGGTACTGCAAAAATTCAGTACAAATGTTATAGGATTTCAGCATCTGGACTGGAAATTTTCTGAGCCTCAGTACTGAAATTTTTCAGTACACGAACTGGACTGTTCCGGGACATGTACTGGAAAATTAATGCTGAAAATATTCATGGAAATGAAAAAAAAATTGCTCGGACACAAAGTGATTTTGCACGGTCCTTGAGTTTCAAGATGATTGAGAAACTTGATCATTCATGTGGATGGACAGAAAGTCATATCAACCTCACAGGATTTGAACCTGAACTCTTCTACCTGCCTACCAACTGAAACCTAAGACCAAGCCGATGAGCTATATCCCAGACAGCACTGAGAAGTTCTTCGGACGTTCGGAAGACGTACTTGGTCACAAGAAGAACGTTCAAAAAATCTTCCAGGACGTTTTAAAAATGTCGCATAGACATTCCAGGGATGTACAAATGGCCGGTATAGTCTTATTTAGGTTTCCATGGTACGTTTATGAAACATGTTAAATGAGGATTTGTTAAAGATCAAACTTCCCGTGTGGAAATTAATTCTTGGTACCAGTTAGGGCCAAACTAGGCGTCCTTACTTTATTCCAGGCTCTGTTTTGGTTACCTTTATAGGGGCCTAGACAGGATTGTCACGCTCTCATTTCCAGGGCCTGTACTGTATTCCTAACTTGGGCCTATGTAGGACACCCATGATGGGGCCAATGCAGGCTCTGAAACCAGGGCCTTTGAATGTGTAATAAATTTTTGCATAGATTATCAAATTAGATGAATATCGTGAGGAGAGAATGAAATTCCCACCCAGGTAGAAATGATTTATGACATTCCCCAGTTCTATTCAGGGCCTGGTCAGATTTGATCATTTGATATATTAAAATGATTATTTTGATTGTTTCTTAATTAATCAAGTACCTTTCAGTTCATACAACGTTCTCTTTTTTATTGTTATGTCTACGAGTATAAGGTATTAAATTATCATTATGATTTTCCATCAATTCATTGATTATAAAATTTTTATCTCATTGAATTTATTCAGTGAAACCGAAACTATTGACTTTTATCTAATATCAAATGGGAAATTTCTTGCATTTCATTCCTGTGCTCGATCAAAACGACAGAAATTTGGATGTAAAAATGGATCTATGTAAAGACTTCGAATTGTAAATAGTTTAAAACTTTAGTTGAATAAAGAGGTTATATATTGCTGTTTTCAACCAAGGTTGGGTGCGCCTAACTTTTCAAAACAAGGGGAATATTGGTAATGCAGGTCGGCCCTACGAGGGTTGTGTACAGGTGTGCTTAAATTAAAATCTTTGGGAGAATATGGGAAGCCTAGCAAGGCCCTATACGGGTTGTAGTAGGGTGCGCCTAAATTGAAATCTTTGGGAGAATATGGAAAGCCTAGCAAGGCCCTATACGGGTTGTAGTAGGGTGCGCCTGAATTAAAATCTTTGGGAGAATATGGAAAGCCTAGCAAGGCCCTATACGGCTCGTAGTAGGGTGCGCCTAAAATAAAATCTTTGGGAGAATACGGGAAACACAGCAAGGCCCTATACGGGCTTTAGTAGGGTGCGCCTAAATTTTTCAAACAGGGGGAAACATTGGAAATGCATCTTGGCCCCACATGGGCCTTGTATGGGTGGCGCTGAGTTAGAAAAATCAGGCCAAATATCAGAAACCCGACTAGGCCCCTTAGTGGTTAAGGCTAGGCCATCCTAAGTTTGGATACCCGATTTAAGCCCATACAGGGCCTATATTCAATACAGGACGCGCGGACAAATTTCCACACGGGTTGTGCCAAATCTTTTAATATTCTCCATTTCGAGGAGATGCAAATGAACTGCGGTGAAGCCTGTATCGATAGATTTGATAAATTACATTTGCATCTCTTTAATACATTGCAGGTAGTGAAATTTCGTTCCCCGTCAATTTTGAAGTTATGTGAATCTTAATATATTGACTTAATTCTTGATAACTTACATTCTGCGGATAGTTTTTAAACTTCTGGGAAGGAATCTTTCCAAATATTCAATACAAAACCTATTTTTATGGTTGTTTGGTTCTTTTTTAGCTAGTAAAACTACAAATATACATTTGTATAGGTTAGAGATAAAATACTTGGTTTGCATATAACGTCTCGAAAACGTTCCGAAAACGTATCATAGCATGTGTAAACAATGTCTCCAAAACGTGATCCCTAACACATTGAATAAATGTTCCTGAGACGTTTGTAAAATGTGCTTTTGGAAACCAACATCTGTGGAACTTTGGACACGTTTTTAAAACGTTTTGAGAACTTTCGGTGCTGTTTGGGTAGCGCGACAGGCTGGAAGGCCAGCTTGGGTTACTACGTATGCTTCAGATTTAGAATATACCCAGGATTGTCTTCGAAAAACCTCACATATCAATTTTATTTGCTACATTACAATTTTTATTCAAAATCTCAATCAGGAAATGTCTAATATAAAGACTTGGAATTTTTCCTGCCAGAAATTACGAAATCCAATAGAAGTGAAAAATTTTAGTGCATAGCAACTGGAGAATTCCGTCATACGACCTGGAAATTGCAGTTCAAAACCTGTATAATTTCAGTATACCAACGATTAGGTTTTTTTTTCTATAAATTCGGAATTTTTTTCAAGTCCTTATTGAGGGGATACATTTTTCTGGTGCACAAGAACTGTAAAATTGTAGTACGAGCCAGTAAAATTTGCGCGAAATCATGGCAAAATTTCAGTACATAATCTCAAACTTGAAAATTCCAGTACAAGGACCGAATTTTCAGTTATGCTTGGTAAATTTTCAGTATCATAGCAAAAAAATCTCTGTACATGTACTGGAATATCCATATTCCAGTACTACTAACACTGGAAATTTCCAGTCCAGGTGCACAGAATGTTACCATGTTGAAGCTTACAGAAAACTCGTAACAGTAATATACGTTTAAAAAATCTGACAATTCCTATTTTTTCAAGTATGGTGCTTATGCTAGAATTTCAATATCGTACTTCGCGAGATAATATTCTTCCCATGCACGAATGGTATTGGAATGATTGGATTTGAAAGCCATTTGGACAATTCTTTGATTGATATCGCTACAAGAGAAACAAAGTACGTTGAATAATTTTCCTTTCGTTCGCTTCAACTAATTTCCAAACGAATAGGCGCAGTAAGCTTGAAGATTGACCTATAAATTGAAAATACTTATACAATATGAAAATGATATTTATAACGAAGAGTTTCAAGTGAAATATTTACAAGAAGCACGCGAGGGAAGAGATTAATACGTCAAACGATTAAACAGGCAGATCTTTACTGAAAGTTTTATTCACAGAATCAATTATTCTCCCATTATCTTATACACACTTTCCAAATAAAAAATCAACGATTTCTCGTTTCAGTCTCTTGAATCGTTTCAATGAGATGTCGAAAAAGCGTTTGTTTGAAATTTCATAAATAGAACTCCATTTGTGTTCTTTGCAATGCGTTATTGAATCCTCTTTTGATATGTTTTAGTCGCTCGAGGGGTAAAAAAAAAAGACTAACCCGATCCTACAATAGAAAAGGAAAATATTGCATTTCCGTGAATGGAATGTGCGTTTGCTTGTATTCTTTTGAAATGTAAGTTTGTTATGTTTTCTAGTTGGTTTTTCAATCCTCCAGATACTCGAATGGAATTCTGAATGGTTTGTTAATGGATTACGAATGAGATCTTTTTGATATGCGTATGCTTCAAGTCATTCAATGTAATTGCCTTGAAGCGAGTTTATTCCAATGGTCACTAGATTCATTTGCATATTACAAAAGAAGGAAAACATATATCGTCAGTTTTTGGCGTTAGAATATATTAGTTGAGAAATTTTGCAATTTTAGCAGCGTTCAGTATAATTGCAGCGTAGAGTAATCCCTGATATAATTATGCTAACTGCTTCTACGAATAATATTCCCAAAATGAGGTAGTCCAAAAACAGAGATGCACAAAGATGCATAATTAAAGGTGGAATTTGAATTTGCTTTTTTCCCGGGAATCATCATTTTCATTCTCAAAGTCATTAAAGGTTGAGAATGTTGGGAATTACAATGCGTGAAATGTGAATACGTCGTTTGAGTTTTATGAGAAAAAATAATTATATCTCGATTAGAAATTATCAAAAATAAAATCCAACATTTCACAAGTACACGCAGAAAATAGATGTGTTGAAAAGTCCCATAATTTATTGAGGATCAGCGCCAGTCTGTGACAGATAGAGTTTTGACTTGAATTTGCTTTTAAAAACTCCTATAATTGGATGTATTTCTACAAGAAATTATGGTACTTTTGAAGCTATATCCAGGTGAATAATCTCATTAATCACAGACTGGCGCTGATCCTCAATCAATTATGGGACTTTTAAAAATATATTTTTCTGCGTGTATGTGATAATGTGATCTAAAATCAGGTGTGCATTCAAAAAGAGATTACTAAACTGAAACAATATTTAATATTCCAGATTGTACAGAAAAATTTGATTGAATAAATAATTACGAAATGCAATTTTATTCTCGTCAATATCTATGTTCACTATAAAATAACAGGTAACCACACGGAAAAACAGCAATAGTTGCAGAAACTCTTTATGTAATCGATTTTCGACAATCCACGAGAGTGGTTACGATAACTATTCATTTAATTGCCTCAGCCAACACGGTGGTTGCAGTAAATAACACAACTTAGCTGACATAGTAGTCGAGACAAGTACGTGGTATTTGTCCTCAGTAGTAGTTCCCGCAATTACTTCCGTAGATGATCGAAAATCGACTAACCATGTAGTCATCGCAACCAGTCCTCTCCCGGGTGGAAGAATTTTCAAAATTATGTATAATTTGTATATAGTTCTATACAAATTATATATCATTATTGTTCTGAAAAGTTTTCTACTCTAGTTTTTCCATGCGGTTTCTGCAATTCCTCATGGAACACTCTGTACAACAAAACTGGAAACACATGGTATCAATTTATCATTAGCAGCGTGCAACCATTACCGAGTTCCCTTGCGACGTTAATTTTTGCACAACACCGATGAGGAATTGATGCTATATGTTTGTAGGGTTGTGATTCAACAACATCTGTTCACGTATTGTTTTAATATCTTAAGTAGACAAATTTTTAATATTATACATTGTGACCCGAGTCGGGTACATTACATGTTAAATACATGCACTGAAAAGACAATTTATTCCAGTCAAATAAATATTCATTTGTCCTGTACCAAAGAAATATTTATTCGAATTAACAAAGTATTCTTTGGAACCAAAATGATTTATTGGAATCAAATAAACGATTAAAACCATCTATTCAATTCAAATGAATTATTTTGGTTCCAAAGAATATTTGGTTAATTCTGATACATATTTCTTTGGTACAGGACAAATAAATATTTATTTGACAGGAATAAATTTTTTTTCCAGTGTGTTATATGCCAAAATGCAATAATTTCTCGTATGAAGAATATTTTTTCGAGGTTTTGTTTTTGAGATATGAGCATTTTTAGATTTTTCTCTCAAATTCAAATCGCTCAAAAGCGTTGTGTGTTACCAACACATTTCGCTCAGTCAGAACACGACGGATCTCTGGAAAAAATTGAACAATCTTGTCATTCTTTGTTTCGGAGCGATAACAATTCAAAGTTCAGCTAAACGCCACAAAATTCCAAATCGCTGTGACTCAGAATTGAATATTGATAGGGTAGTTTAATTTTTTGTCCAAAGATCCACTGTGTTCCAACTTAGCGAATGATGTCAAGTTCAAATATGCAGCACACAAAGCTTTTGAGCGATTTGGAGTTGAAAAAAAATCTATAAATGCTCATATCTCAAGAACAAAGCCTTGTAAAAAATTTCTTCCGTACGAGAAATTGTTGCATTTTGGCTGCAGAATATGCCCTTAAAATATAATATATCCGACTCGAATCACCCTGTATATAACTTGCGTATAATTATTAACGACTTTGGTCAATTCTTGCTTGATTTCTTCCAAACAAAAATATAAGCAAATATTCAATTTTCAACAATAATATAATTGATATGTTAAAAACGTTCACAGACGGAGGGTTAAGGATGTGCGAATACTCGAATTTGCCGAAGTACTCAGGATCCGCTGAGCCACTGGACATTTTTCGAGTATTCTATCAATTCTTTCAGAATTTTGACAAATTACAGGGATAAAATATAAATATTTGCAAAAATTCATCGAATACTCAACTCGAATCGAAAAAATCACTCCCCGCACATCCCTAACAATTATACAAATTATATATAATTCAGAAAATATTACTATTCGAGATTGTGCACAAACTCTTCATGATATTCATTAAAGTATCCAACATTCTTTTTCAGTGTTTTATAAAGCAAAGCGTATTTAAAAAAAGAAAATAACAAGAACAAATACATTATAGTTGTTCCTTTCCAGTTCTTTTTCCATTTTCCAAGCAACACAATAGCAGCACGTTCAAGAACATTTATTCGGAGAGCGTGGAGACGTGCATTAATTCATAGTTGAATTCAAGAAAACAACAGAATTTTCATCTAAATAATTGAATAGGTCAACAATTGTTTTCTCTAATGCTATTTCCTCTTTTAATTCTCACTACATCAGTTACATGAATCATATAAGTGTTTGGAACATCCAACTGGAAAACAGTTTCAAGTTCAGTGCCGATGTGTTGTGGGGAAAAAGGATCGATAAATTACAAATTCAAAGAACAAACGAAAGGAAGTACAGGATTAAGGTAACTTTTGTATATGCGAGTAGATTCAAAGTGTATAAACTGAGGGTTAAAAGTTAGAAGAACAGGGGTGAACTTAGTAGATATTCATGTAATTTAGTAAACAATATCCCCCGTTCCTTCACAATTAAACTTATACCGTATCAAATTACACTCTCCGGTTAAACATTTCGTAACTTCGATGTTTTGAATATCATTGAAATTCCAGAGTTTGTTCTCTGAATGTGAGTTATAATTTCCTCACCTAATCACAAAATTATTATCCTCGATTAGCTAGTTTCTCAATGAGAGCACATTGAATTGGCATTCATTTGATAATTCAATCAATGGGAGGGCGTATTACTTTTTATCGACAGTTGTTTCTCAACAACGTGATTGTAATCAATCGGAACAACATTTCTTTATCAGTCAATGAAAAATCTATATTTTAGTTTTTTGTTTGTTCAAATATATTTTGAATCGTTTATAGAAACAAAACGAGAATTCACAAAATTTCATGAATTCTTGTTATTTATCTCCTCGAATGAAGTGCTTGGAACTGTAAAAAGCATGTTCTGCAAGATCTCAAGTCCTTGACAACTTAGAATTTTGTTTTCCAATTAGCAATTCGTTTCAATAAACGATTCAAACTTCAGCAACATGAGAGCAGAGCCAAATTCTGAATTGTTTGATCCAAAAATCAATGCGATTAATTGAATTCCTATACAGTGAAACGGTTTGAACAACCTAGTCAGTTTCCAGAGGGAACATCAACTAAGGGACATTCCCTAATGGAGTTGTTTAGATTAGTTCGGATATCTAAAACTTTCAACTGTTATTCAAAAACTCCTTTTTCTTTGGCTCTGCGAAAATGATTAGAATCAACGTATGAAACAAATTTGATTTGTATAACAAACTATTTAACAATCTTTCTATTCTGTTCATTTCCATTCAATTCATCTTCAATCTGTCATCATTATTGTTGAATCATAATTCAAGACAGTGCCAAATTTACTCAAAGTGAGCCATACGAAATGCAAAGTTTTTGAAGATTGGAATTCTCAGTTAATTGCAAAATTCATTGGAATTCCGACACATCTAGAATTAGGTTGAGATAGTTGACTCTTACTTTCATAATTACCGAAGTGCTGGTTATTGACATTTATGAAGTAAGAGATATAACGATACGTGTCCGCACATACGTGTCACGATCTACTGTGAGGATTGATCTACTTGAAGCAGAAGAAAACCCAAAAAATATGAGCAATGAATGTCAAACTGATACATACAGTTTTTTTGAACAGGAAACTTTGCTTGTAACAGCAAATATCTTCCTGTTTCAGACATAACTTGATCCTGTACTCAACAGTGGAGAGTCATAATTTTTTCAGACAGTTTAGTAGACAAATTAGTAAACAATTTTTTGGAATTTTCCTCACGATTTAAGGGAAATAAATAATCCAGAGGTATTACATATGACGTATTCTATTAGGTTCAACGAATTGTTTTGAACTTTTGATGAAACATCATATCGGTGTTTTTCGCAACTATCTCCAAACGTTTCTCGTGATAATGGATTTACTTGAGGGAAGAAGCTTCGAATATCAGAATAACCGTAAGATATTTTGCGCCAACTCTACCATAAATCACACGTTAACAGAAAATTTTCAATCTATAACCTGAACTCTAGAATTAGATTCTAAATATGATATTTTGGTCTTTTAATGATTTCTCGTAATCGTAAAAGGATTTCAAAAGTGATAACATCCTTCAAATGTCCAACATTTTTCATAATTTCGTTTCTCAATATCTGAAAACCATGAGAAAATTAGAATTTATATTCAGAATTCAATTAAACACGGTTTTGCAATGATCATCTATTTTGAATTTGTATGATTTATGAAACATTTTACTCGCTCCTTCTGATATTCGAATGTTCTAATAGAAGGATTAAGTTGATTAGTCAACGTTTGATCCCTTATATACTTGAAACGAGAAGGTCAATGTTTATTACTGATACAGATATAATTGGTTGTTTTCCAGTTCTCTGTGGAGACTAACGAAGCATCAATTATGACTTTGGGGAATTCAATAATTATTACTAAGTTCGTGATGTTAGTATCCAGAGCTTAGTAATTATGTACATGTAATACAGAGTATTAAACAATCAATGGTTATTACCGTGAATTCAGAGGTAATTACTGACAGCATGAATATAGAATATTGAAGTACGGGAATTATCTCATATAAATAGTAAAAGGAATAGTGGTGATTACTCGAAGATGACACTTTATGTAATTAATACGTGGCAAATTTGAAATCACTCGGAAAGGACGAATTTTCCACTTGAAAACAAAGACACTCTCACTCGAATTGGATATGTTCACTTTCGAGGTTGAAGAAATTAATGATGGAGCGTGATCATTCATTTATCATTCTTTTAGATTTAGAGAGAAAAATAAGTTTCTTCTGATGAGATACAGGGAGTATTTCTTTACTTCCGATATTCGAATTGAACTTGGGAGTAATATGATATTCCACATTTCTCGCATATTCGTAATTTGAAATTCACACTTTTAGGAATCTAATCTTCCTTCCATCGCTGATAAAATCTGAACAAAAGCACTATCGAATTTCGTATTCGAGATAAACGAACAGTTTTGCGAAGGAAAAAAGACATTCGAAACATCGTGGAATTGTTTACAAATTACAGAAAATTTTCAAAAGCTTCCATCCGTGATTCGAACTCGATACAATCTCACCTTGATACCTGATTTCAAACCTCATCATTCACACGTGTGTTTTTCACTTTCGTATATACGACAAAGTGAAACAATTCGTACGTTAACCGCACACACCACGTGCACACTCGAGGAATCAGATCTCTCGATCCTTTTCTCATTTCACTCAATGGATCACATGACACATGTGTTTTTTTTTTCAAATTCACTTCCCGAATTGAAATGATCGAATCGAAGAGTTACAAGAACGGAACTTCGTGAAAACCGATGGCCATCCATTTAATCAAATTTTTTCATTTGGTTTATCAAATCGATATATCTCCCTTCCCTATCTTTCTCTCGAATTTATAAATATAATGAATTTCAAAGACTCACACTCGGTTTAAAAGAATATTTCCGTCTCATTTTACGAATTCGTATATGTTATTGTTTGTAAAAAAAAACATGAAAAAATAAGGTAAGTATCGAAAACGCGCGGAAAGTCGCGCGCACGACGACGATGTCGACGACGACGACGGCGACGACGGCGACGACGACTTCGTATCACAGTTTTCAACGGCAACGCACTAGAACCAATTTACAGAGAAGAGAACGTCGCGTTGCGACGCTTCGAGGCGCACCGTCTAGTGCTTTAAGCTGGATTTTTCCTCCGGTTTATTTATAAGCACATTGATATTCTTGCTTACGCTACGCTCAATGGCATTTTCACGAAGAAGAGAATAATCATGCTGCTTTGTGTATCGTGGGTACTCGTGTATCGTTGAATAGTCGAAACTATCGAAATTGAGGAAACATCGAAGAAAAGTTGAAAAAAATCTTCAATATGAATTTGGTTATAGGATATTTTGTAAATCCAAGCTTTCAAATATTTTTGGTTCTCAGTTAACACGTCTTTTTGGTCTTCAGCTCTCCATCAATCACGTTCTCCACTATGAACTTTGATCCACGTGTATTTGAAATCGAGAAAATTGAAGAAAGACGTGAATTTTCTCTTATCCGAGGAGATATAGAGATTCATATAAACTTTTATGTGCGGTAAGAAATCCTACTCGATGGCTAAAAAGAAAGATAGTTCGCTGAACTACTACGTGTTCGAGTTTAATACGCACACACGGATCGTTCAGTTCGGTCAAAAACATGTGGGATAAAATCATTTCCCGAATATTTCAATTTGAGAATTTGAATTCTTCATATGCAGAGTTTTGATTCAATTGAACGACTTCCTAGTGGAACTGAGTATATTATTCTTTTTCTTCGTGATTTATCAAATGTCTCAATAAATGACAATAGAGATAACTCAAGTTTAGAAGTTCCTACTAGTTATTATTGATTTCAATCCAAGAACGAACACCAATTTCGTCAAATATCACTGAATTACAAGTCATTTGTTGAATGAAACTACCCTGCTTCAAGAATCTTATTGAACCGATTGATTCTCATTGATTCCAATGCAAAAAACCGATTCAAAGCCATTAAAAATTTATTCTCAATGGGTTTGAATGAGTTTTCTGCATCGGGATCAATGAGAACCAATCGGTTAAATGAGATTCTTTAAGCAGGGTATGGTAATACTTGTTTCGTACTGACGTTAAGTCAATTCTCAAATAACGAAGTTGATTCAGTCTAACTCTTTGCTTTATACACTGACAAAAAATTCCTTCCAACCAAATCGATAGTTTATTTTTCCTCTCTCCATAAAATATTTCTTAGGATTAATGAAATATTTAATCGAATCAAATAATGGAATATTTGCCCCAAATGAATTGATCTTCTAAATAAATAATTTATTCGCCAAAAGTAATCAGTTTTTGCATCCAATTGAATACTTCACTTCTACAAATAAATATTTTATGGAGAGAGGACAAATAAATACTTTTTTCCAGTGTAAATGGGTAATAACAAGTTCAAAAGGTCTAATGTCTAATTCGTCTTTATATTCATTCTGAAGAATATCCAAAATATAATAATATATCTATTCAAGACTTTTCCAATATAGCTTGAAGAACACTGTTGAAAGTTTCTGCAATCATTTTAATGTTTATACCGGAAGTTTTTTTCAAGTACGTACATGAATTCAGTTTCATGCACATTTTACATGAAATTTAATGTAAACTATAGCATAATCTATAGTCTTTTCATGTTTTAGTACATTAAATTTAATGCAGAATGTATATGAACCTGATTCCATATACGCAATTGAAAAAAACTTCCAGATATTTCTGACAGTGAAGTCTAAAAGATATCTGAAAGCTGTTGAATAAACGTTTTTGATTAAATATCAAAGCCACCCACATTACAATTTGTGTCTTGAGAGACTCTCTACAATTTTTTGAGGAACATTTCACTCCTCAGCCAGCCAAAAGTGGAGCTCGTCGAAATTTCGAGTGAAATTTCCACTTTTTCAGAATGATAGTCCAAGGTTTGGGGTTGGAAACTCACAACCACTCCAATTCTAGAGTGGATTTTTCACTCTAAAAAAGCGAGGGTTCACTCGGAGCGGACTGGCTCACTTTTGAGACTCAGTGGAGTGAATCACATGATTGTTCACTCTTTCAGATTTAGAGGGTATCTTCCAGACAAGCAGGGATCTTGAGTTTAAATTCCAACCAACGTATTGACAGGCTTGACAAGAGAGGGAGGGGGGTTGCCGGGGTGTTTTACTCCAGGCCCGAGGTTCTCTCAAGGCCCTGATTTTGGCTTTCAGTTTTTCAGCGGATAGACTTCAGGGTTAGTACCTACGCAAAATTGGGGCCCATAAATCAATCTTCTCCAGGCCCGGATTTCCTCTTCACGGCCTTACGCGTATTTAGATTTCGTTTAGAGGTTCAGAATATGTTGCATAAGACATCTTCAACATACCTAAAAGATATCAAAAGACCAAAATTGTTACGCGGGCAGCTGCATAAGGAATCATATCCAAAACTTCCGTGTTAAGTTAAGTTACAAATGTGTCGATAGGGAACATTTGTTGTGAACGAGCCTTAATTTTTTTACTGTTTGGTTGCTATGACATCTGTTAAACATGTTTAATAAACATCAAGTCATTGAACAAACAACATCATATCTTTTCATCGTGATAAAAATGTCGAATTTTGTGCCAGAGAGTGATGATTTGCAGAAAGCATTGATTTTTTGTTTCCGTTCGAAGAAAAGTGCTGCAGAGTCGCATCTTATGCTTGTCGAGGTATATGGCGATCATGCTCTATCAGAAGCAACATGCAAAAGATGGTTTCAACGGTTCAGAGATAATGATTTTGATGTGAGAAATGAAAGACGTGGAAGACCACCAAAAAAGTTCGAAGACGCTGAACTGCAAGGAATATTGTATGAAGATGATACTTTGAGTCAGACGTGAATGGTAGCGATATTAAATGTTGCACAACAAACAATTTCTGACCGTTTAAAAGCTATGGGAAAGATCCAAAAGTGTGAAAATGGGTGCCACATGAATTGAATGAAAGACAGATGGAAAACCTGAAAAAACACTTGCGAAATTTTGCTTCAAAGACACGAAAGAAAATCAGTTTTGCATCGAGTTATTACTGGCGATGGAAAATGGATTTATTTTAAGAATTCTAAACGGACTAAAAATCATGGGTTAATCCGGGACAATCATCAACATCAACTACAAAACCAGATCGATTCGGTAAGAAGGCTGTTAATACTGCCAACTGTTGATACTAATCGCTACAGACAACAAATGATCAATTTGAACCATGCATTGATCGAACAACGACCAGAATGGGCCAGAAGACACGGCAAAGTAATTTTGTTGCACGACAATGCACCTGCACACAAAGTAAAACCGGTTCAGGATACAATCAAAGCACTTGGCTGAGAGCTGCTCCCCCACCTGCCGTATTCACCAGACTTGGTCCCTTCCGACTACCATTTGTTTTCATCGATGGGACACGCATTGGGTGAGCAGCACTTCGATTCCTACGAAGAACTCGAAAATTGGGTGTCTAATTGGTTTCCTTCAAAAGACGAAGATTTCTATTGGCGTGGTATCCACAAATGGCCGGAAAGGTGGTCAAAATGTGTAAAAAGCAATGTTCAATACTTTTGATTAGTGTTTCATTTTCACAAAACAAACCGTTCATTTCATACCGGTACACCTGGTAACATTAAAAAATCTACAAAGTCCTATTTTTCCTATATACTTCTCAACAAGTCGATGCAATCGACAAGCCCGGATTAAGAATTTTGGAAGCCCGGGGCCGTGAGTGCATTCGAGGTCGCTCTCAAAGTGAAAAGCTTTCTTAAACGAGGCTCCAAGCTACACCCTGGTGTGAATCCAAAAGTGGAGGAAGCGGATATTAAAACAAATGAAACGTGAAAAAATGTTCCAATTCCCTCCTAAATGACTCTCAGATGACTCTTCGCTTGCGTTTTCATTGCGCTTCAACGTTTCATTTTCACCAGGGCAGCTCCCTAGCTGAACTTATTCTCCTTAGTCAGAGAGAAAATTTTACTAGAAGAACAATTTCAATCCGTGCATTTCAACGAGAAATCCTTTGAAACAAAGATAAGGAATTGGACATTACGAAGAACCGTTCTTTTCCTATATTTTAGAATCAGCTGATACGACCAGTACCAAAAATAGGACGTTCCTGTCTTCTCGCCAAGACTAACATTTTGACGCAAGAATCAACATAAACAGCCTTTCGGGCATTGAATTTTTACGACATTGTGAGCATTCAATTATCATTCCGTTACATACCTAACAACGATGTCTCATTCGAGTCCAGAATAATACAATTGTAACTGCATACAGAGGAAATTTTTACTAACAAACTCAATGACAGCTAAAGGGTCTCAGGCGCGTCAATTTTAGAACTGTCTCAACGATAATTCCAACCAAATTTGACCCTAAGTGTATTCCAAAAATTGAAGAAATACCTCCTTTAAGATATCCAAGACATACAAAAAAGATATCGTTCAGGTTCCCTTGTTCCCTAAGATCGCAGCGATATACAGTATAACCGAATATACCGAGGCTTTTCCAACCCATCGTAAGGTAGAGTGCATTCGATATACCAATATTATGATTGAAAAACTATTCAAAAGCATCCCCGAAAATGATATTTCGTAGAAAAACAACTCTTTGTATTTTCCTTCTTTCGTAAGTCAATCAAGTTGTCTTGAAATACAAAAACATTGAAAAGACAACAACGGAAGAACGTAAAGGAAACTATCTTGAGAAAACTGTCTATAGAACGTCACCTTCGCTTCTCGTTCGCATTGAAGAAAAATAGAAAAATCAAAAAGCTTCTCTCCATGCAACGCAGTTTGCTCTACTGGTATTCAATCAACGCCATATTCATAACTTGAGATGTGGATGCAAACATAAATACAAATTCCAGTAGTTTATATCGTTTTATCAAACAATGCGAAGAAACTTTGGTAATCCTTCAAGGTACTAGAACTAGTTTCCTTCCAGGAGAAACAGTGGTCTTATCCACTTCGTTATGTTTTGCCTCTTTCCTTCTCGGACCACAACCGTACGGGATTATATAGAGCACTGGAAAAAGCTCTGCATTAAAGCACCGACCTACTTTCTTTTTAATCCAAAGACACAAAAGGGTTGCCAAAGTTTTGAATGACCTAGTTCAATTGATTTCTCGATGTTGCCAGAACGCCAAAAAGCATATACATACCATAATCCTAAAATCCTCATGACTCTGTTCATGAATACCATAATGTTTTATTGTTTTTCCTCGGTATTATTCCCAAACAAGTGTTCGTACATAGTAAAATTAGTTCGCTGTGTTCTCGAGAGTATACATAGAAATTTTATGACGACAACAATGTATTCCACTGTATCTGAGTACATAAGTACGCACATATCCTGACAATTATATAACTGACAAAAGCACGTCCACCATCCATTATTATTACGACCGCGTGTTTACTGCAGCTACATACGGATCATTAACTATTGGCTCTTGTTCCATATAACGTCATTTCTGTTATAAGATCCTCGAAATTTTCGAAAAATAACAAAACACATCTTTTTCATATGCAAACTGTGTAATTATGTGTTAATTATTAATCATACTTATACATACATGATGTGTCATTGTATCGTGTTTTGCGTTCGAATTGAAATGTAGTCAAAAAATGTATGAAGATTGCGAATGAGGGATCAAAGTATGAAGTATATACAACAATGCACGTTGAAACGATAAAGAGTCTGTTGTGTTCCTACTGTACCCCGTGTACACTATAGTGGCCTGAAAACTTACTCTCCACCCACTATCGAGAGGGAAACTAGTTAGCAATCGAAGTAGTTTGCCAAGAGTTTCCACTGGCGTTATATGTTACAGACTATAACTCGATACAGATAGCAATCTATTTACCAGAAATATCAAGATAGGGTACGATTTCTATTCAATAAGACCGTTTAACAATTATTATAGATTTATTCGACGACTAAGTTGCAAATACCATTGTAACAATCGTATTCATTTTGCAGTTAGAAAATAAAAGTGGTAAAAGAAAGAATCAAAGAATCTCACCCAGATAGTATTTTTGTGCATCGTATAGTGCACACAATCCTTGAGACATTTATCAATTTCGCTTCAAGCTGGGAACGCTGTTATTGCTTCCAGTTGAGTTTCCACTGAAGACATCAGCCAAAACTTATTGAATGTATGTCGTAACTTTACATATTATGAGGTACGAAAATATTTGCCGACTTATGAAAAGTAGTATTGATTTATTCTCAAGATATATGATGTTTGAGATGAATTCGTTGTAACATGTATATTACAGGATGAAAGGTTGATCTAAAATTAATTTCATTCGATTTGATTCAAGTTTGTCCTTCGACTTGATCTGATTCTTCTTCATTTTTAGCAGCTGTGTTTCCCTTCCAAAGGAAATCTCTTGAATATAACCCAACAGATCATACAAGGAATTTTATATTTTCAACAAAGTCAACATTGTTTAATATTGATAAGATCAGAGTTAAACACCGTGTGGCTAAGAAAAACTGAATACAAATAGTACCGAAATAGCACGAGGAGGACTCATGATGAGTTCACAGTTCTATGGGAATGCTTAGAAGATAATTATTCAAAACAATCTCATCCAGAGATTCCAAGCATGCTTATATTATACCTGGAACATCCATGCGCGGCTTCGGTATTTTCACTTATTTTAGAATAATTCATAGAACTCGAGCGGAAAGATTTTCAAAATTAGAAAAATCTTTTTGTTTGGGAAATCTAAGGGTGCACGAGACTCGAGACGATACTGTTGTATTTGGAGTCGAGACGATACCGAGACCGGATATTTGATACTCGAAAATAACGTCGATACTGGGGGTGTACAGAAGCACGAGACTAATATCGATATCGGTTTTGAATTGACACGAAATTGAGAATAAAGATCTAATATTCGGACATATCATCAATAGTGTTGATGTTTTTCAATGTGGACCTAATAGAAAAGGAGTATTTCAAAATGATACGTATGACAAAATTCCTCTTCAAAAAGAGCCGTATATCTCTTTCAAATTATAATGTACACTGAAAAAGAGGTATGGCTCTCACAGCCCTACTATTCATGTGTTCTTGCTGTCAGGAGGTATAAGGATGCCAGTATAGCTCCCACAGCTGACAGATTGCTATGATAGTGACGCGTTCGGCTGTGAGAGCCATACTTTTTTTTCAGTGTATGTACTCTCTAAATTTCTTGGAGTAAAATTTCACTCTTTAAGAGTGAACTATCACTCCATTAGCCAGTCAGAAGTGAGCCTATGCTATTAGAGTGAAAACTTCACTCTTGTGAAGACTGATATTAAATATCCCTATGTTGGAGTTATTTCTCACTCTGGAAAGAGTGATTTCATCAACTCTGAATTAGACTGACAATATTCACCGCATATCTAAGAGTGAAAAGTCTCACTCCAAATGCGAGTGATTTTGTAATATGTCTTTTAGGTGAAATCTGTTACGAATTTTTATTACTCTTGTGGAGAGCATACAAAACAAAGAATTTGTGTGTATCTCACTACATTTTTAGCTTCGCATGTTCCTGAACCACTTATTGCAGTGGGAGAAATTATGTACCACCTTTGAGGGAATCGAACCGCTAGAGAACCTACCTGTATTCTGACCTACATAACCCATGCCTAACCGACCTGAGCTGAACCGACACTTGCTGAGACGAACGACAAAGTTGTAACAAGTGTGTATGTGGGGTACCTCGTTTGATTTCCTATGGACCAGTACCCACCTTAGTAGGAATATAACCAGTTTTCCCTATTACTGATGAGGCACTGATGAGGAGAAACTGATCGCTAACTTGTTGGGAACTGATTTGTCTAATATGCTTATTAAAATTCATATAAAACTGATCAAATTCTGACAAGTTATTGCCTGTATTCGCAAGAAATATTAATAGCGTGAATGTTTATAAGAAAATATTCGGTTTAAAGAACATATTGGACCAAAACAAAATGGTTTACCTGAATATGAACCTACTAGACATTTCATTGCACTCAATAAAATTTTTCTTGATTCAAGTGAATTTTGTTTGAAATTAATAACAATTTATTTGAATGAAGTGAATTGTTTATTCAACTCAATTAAAACTTTAGTAGGTTCACATTTAAATAGAAATTTAGTTGATTTGAACAAAATTTGATCAATCCAAATAAATCCAAATATAGATCTTTTTCGGTGTGATTGTTACACTGCAAAAAAAATTCATTCCAGTCAAATAAATATTTATTTGTCCTGTACCAAAGAAATATTCATTAGAATTAACAAAATATTCTTTGGAACCAAAATAATTTATTGAGATCAAATAAACAATTCAAACCATCTATTTAATTCAAATAAATTATTTTGGTTCCAAAGAATATTTTGTTAATTCTAATGAATATTTCTTTGGTACAGGACAAATAAATATTTATTTGACTGGAATAAATTTTTTTTTCAGTGTATTGAAGTGATATATTTCAATTGCAAAAGTACACCTATTTTAGATATATGTCTTGACCAAAATTCAAAATATTCCAAAGAAATTGAATCGAATTGGTTCAAATTATTTTATCCTGGGTTTGCTGTATCGAATCGATGAAACCTAACTTCAATAATTATAAAAAGTATATGCACATAATAAAGCTATCTTGGAAATTAGTAGATTTTGTAAGCTTATGGTATAAAAGAAGATAAGGTGAAATATGTATATATTTTTTCTTGTTGTGAAATAATATAGTTTTGTTATTTATTATGAGTAAGTATCGTAGTAACTTGAATATTATCTCATGATATCTCACGATTGAGGTGGAAACACCATACATATGGTTTGATATATTTTTTACCCTTGGCAAAAACTCCTACATTTTATCTGAGAAAAAGTCTAGGAAAATTTTTCCTACGGGTTTTGCTGAAAATTTACTTTTTAATCCTTGGAAACATCTTAAACACAAACATAAATTATTATTTGAATGCAGTATCATCAGTTTATTGTTATAATTTCACATCTTCATCGACATAACCTGCATTTTTGTGGGTGATAAATGCTTCGTTAGTTACTCACAAATAACTCATCAACTCCCGTACAACACATGACGTGTCAAGCTCATGGGAGGAACGTATTTTTGGGAACATAGGAACATGCCATACATGTGTGAGATCGTGCCATCCATATTCTAGGCACATTCATGCACATAGAAATGTCCGCCCAAATGACCTGAATTCAAGAATATGAGAGGCATGTTCTGTTGATCATCTCATACGCATCTAGTTTTCGTGTTACAAAAGAGGTTATGTATTTCTAAAAGACTTCTGTCAACATATTCAGGATGTCTTATGCAGCATCAGTATCATAATTCAATCATAATTCTTTCCAGAAGAAGAATTACTGTTAAATAGCTTTTCTCATGTTGTATGAGATATCTTTCAAAAGTGTTTTGGAATTGCTTAACCTTTAAAGTTCTGTCGGCTCCGAATGACTGACGAAAAACACTACACGTCACTATAATTGAACTTTCATAAATATTAATTGTGGTTTTGTCTTATACATTTTCAACATTGTCACTAAAAATACGCGTCGAGCTACTGTAGACGAAATCTCAAAATTTCCTATTGCATGGTCATAGAGCTATATTTCGTAAGTGCACGCTGTATCTCCGTGATTTGGATAAAAATCCGATAAATTAATCTAAATAAGGCTGAGATAATTCCGTGCATTCGACACAACTTAAAAAAAAGTTTTGAGACAGTATACAAATTCATAAAGATTGATAAAGATCACCATTTCATTCCGACTCGCGTACACAAAACAATGAATTCATCGGTCATTTGCCAATGAGAGGTTATAGTTTACTGAGTTCATGAAAATCTTCCAGCCATGTGGATTGAATATAATTCTTACAATATTGCCACATGATGTGAAATGATATATGCCAGGAATATGTTGTTTAGAATATTCCGTTGTCCATGAAATTATGCATTTTTCACATGCCGAACATATGTTTTACACATCACGTGTTATACGGGTACTGATCAGTCCCTTATCAGTTACTCGTTCATATCTGCTCAGTTCCTTCAATCAGTTTCTCATTAGTCAGAGCATTACACCCCTTGTCGGAAACTTGTAAGTTTCCTGATCAGTCCATGATCAGTAAAATGGAAAACTGATCAGTGCCTCATCATTTGCTAGAGAAAATTCCTACTAGGGCAAGTAGCACAACAGGTTAGAAATGCTAAGAAGGTTCTTGGAAGTTCTGGGCATGTTTTATGAACATTCTTAGAATCTTCGAATGAGACTGTTTTGGATAAGTATATTCTGTGCACATTCTCAGAACATATTTTTCGAATTTATCCAAAACAGTCTCATCTGTATATTCTATGCATGATCACGGAATGAGAACAGAATATTTGAAATGTTCTTGTGCTACTTGGGTATGTGAGAATAATGACCAAATGAGACCTAATGAATGTTTCAATCAATTCAACATCAGCAATGAATGTGTAAAATATTAAATATTTTATCAATAATATGCCAGTGACTAGAATTCAAGTTTGACTTTGAAAAATTTTCAACTTATGTAATTTTCTAACCTCAATACTGTTGGATTACGTGTATACGAGATGTCAAGAATTCATCCCGCAGTGTGAACAGAAGGAATTTTTTCATTCGAATTATATATTTCTCACGTCGTCACTCAAAAGACGTTGAGTTTTCAAATAATTTTGAAGCGTCGATTGAATGTAAATAAACTTGGATATTTCACTCCAAGAAAGATGGTATTTCAATCTTCCAGCTCCTGGTGAAAATTTCCGCTCGTGGAAAGCGAATTTTGGAACACATGAAGCGAATGTTGAAACGAATGAAGCGTAAAAACATTTCAATATGCGCTTCTTTCCCGCTCAGATGCTGCTTCTTTGACTCCTCCCTGTCGCTCCATATGCTGATTTTCACTAGGGACGGCCCCGTAAGCACAGTTACGTAAATGTTACATCAAAGTTATTTTACAGTTACGTGACTTTGATGTAACATTTACGTAACTACAATTTCCTACTCACCCATGTGTGTATGGACCAATGGCCCAATGATGGACCAAGCCTGGCACAAGACCTGCCGAGACTTGTCTTGAATAATTTACCAAACTTGGTCCAGGCTTGGGAATGATAAGATCGGGACAAGCTTGGACCAGTGGTTTTGCCAGGCCCGGTCCAATTCATTTAACAAGCATCAACCAATGCTTTGATCGCAGATATGGATGAAAAAAGTGATTGATTCATATTTCAGTTCATGACTTTCTACCTCAGAATACCGTACATGAGTTATCTTAAAACGATAGAAAAAATGTGACAAGACTGAGACAAGCTTGTATGATTATTGGAAAATTTGCGTTGCTTGATATTTCAATCAATTTTGATTCTATTGTTGGATTATGCTCAAACTAAACTAATAAGATCTCACTGAAATACCATAACATAAATCTTAAAATGATCCTATCCTATCTTATAAGTATCCTATTACCATTAAGTGAAGTTCTATCCTTACTTAGACCAATAAAATCTAGCTTGGTGTGTAAAACTAGGGTGTAGGATTAATTAAGGCAGCTCTGGCCCGATGGTCATCCCCAAGTCTTCAGCCATTTTAAATTCAAAATTCAGTCAATATTTATAAACATTGTGCCACTCATGTGGGCAATATTGGCACAATTGTTCTCAACGAATGCTCGATTTTTACACTTGTGCCAAGCTTGTACCAAATGTAGTGAGCATTTCAAAAATATTAACAAATGTACCATGACTGACTATCCATTGGGAACAACGAGACAATCATGGAACAATATTGGGCCAATTGTTCTTCACGGAGGTTTCTTTCTGACACATGTGCCAACCTTGGGACAAGCTTGGATTTTTTTCAGTCTTGGAAATACCTGCATGGGCAGTTACATAACTATGTGAGCAACAATGTTACATCACAGTTACGTGAATGAAAAGATTTTTTACGTGACCAGTGCATAAGTGTAACATGATGGCGATGTCATGTCAATACTAAAGAATCATACAATCATCACATAAAAATTCCAATTCTTTCGTGATCACATCCCAGCAAATACTGAACGTAACATTGATGTAACTACCACGTACCCAGGTAACAACACAGCATGTTGGAGCGCTTTGAAAGCGCGTTGCTACTTGGATTAGCTGTGAAACATATGGTAATAGATCACTTTCGATATTCACTAGATATGTACCTGAAAAAAAAGTCTTCTGAACACCCAACTATACAGAAATAGTTGGACATTTTCCAACTTATTCGACACTCCCCTAACTAATACATAACATAAAAATGGCAAGTTATGTTTTCTTAAAATCACTTGCTTGCGTAACTGATACATAACATGGAAGTAACAAATTGCTACGAAATATAAGCATAAAATATTATATAATTGTTACATCACATATACGTAACAGAGTTACGTCACTTGTGATTTCTGTGTTATGTAACATTTACGTATGGTGTTCACTGGGGGGTGAAGTATAAATCACTCTTTAATTACGCGTGACACTTTTCACTCTGGTTGAAAAAGTGAAGAGATTCACTTCATTAGAGTGATTTTATCACTCTTAAAGAGTGAAAGCACAATCCACCCTAAATTGGGAGTGGAAATTTTACTCTTAGAAATTTAGAGAGTATATGGTCTTATTTTGAAAATTGCCTAGTGGAAAAATTCCACTGGGAATCTCTGAAAATCTCGAAGACCTTCAGTGCAGTTTTTCAGAGGTGTTCATAGTTTTTCAAAGATATTCAGAGTGATTCTGAGAGGAAAAACACAGTGTTTCCAGATGTCAAGACTGATACTGATACTTTCAAAGTATCGTCTCATGCACTTCTGGGGAAATCCTAATTCAGATCGAATACATTAATTCTCACAAAGTTTATCTACATCCACTGTGAAAAGAAAGTCTCAATCTGTTTGCATCTTAATTTCAGACAATGCTTTTTCCATTGTGTCGGCGATTGTTTTTCCGGCTTAATTTGTTCGCATCATAGATCCAGCCATGAAATGAGCTGAATTTGAAACTTTCTTTTTACAGTGTCAAATTCCAGTCAAGTGTTTGGAAGGCATCAAATTGATTTGATGGTGATTCCTAGTCGAGTGTTTCGGTGAAAAATACTTCAGTACCTTGAATTTATTGGGGTAGGATAAAACAGGGTGAGATGACGCACTTTCCCATCCCTCAACAGCATAAAATAATACATCAAATCTCGTTAAGTCAATTACAATCTTGAAATCTTTGTTGAGTAAATGAGGTTTTATGTATTATTCCATGCTGTAGCGAAGCAAGAAAGTGCGTCATCTCACCCTGATTCACCCTAGTTGATTTTTTATGAATTTTCATTGATTAGAATAAAAAAATTCTGAGAATCTAAACACCGCTCGATCGATCGTCGTGAATTTCAATTAAATATTTGTTGAATAATAGAGAAGAAATCATAAACGTTGTAAAAGTAAATTGTATATACTCAAATGTTTGAACCGTCTAATTCGTTTTAGAAAAGCTTCAAGAAGAGCTTCGCTTTTGCTTCGAGTTCTTCCCTTGCATTCGTTGTATGCAATTGAGAATACATTAGGACGGAGAAACATGGTGATGGTTTCCAATTCAATAAACTCATGGAATATTTAAAGAAGGAATAAAAGCCATTCTACACAACATGGAACACCAAGTTCAAAGGAAATGAAGTGTCCTATCATTTCTATACAACGAACCATTATTATCCTGCTTTATGTTTGCGGCAGGTGGCGTATGGTAATTCATGTGATTCTATGATCGATCGTATCTTGAAGAAAAGTTTTGATTAAAACTTCTACGTGCACCACACCTAACATCAACATGCAGTAAAATGTAATATGTATTGGGAATAGTTTAATATGAATTTATAACAAATTCTAATTTATTTGTAAGAAATAAATATGGGATGTCTCGGTGCTTCAGACCATAGTTAATTTCTATCATTCTTCATGCTGCTATAAAATTGCATTCAGGAAAGGATTCATTTGTATCTAATGAACATGGAGTTCAATGCGATAAAAGCAGATACAACTTATATTCCTCTTGAGAGAATTCATTAATCATTAACTAATGCTGTATTACGTTTATTAATGATCAATGCAATTCAATTGAGAATAGTAAACCACGTTCACTTATCCAACTCTTCTCTCAGGTTGGATGAAAATATACTCTTTCTTATCAATTTTTGTGACACATTTTTCAATCAGTTTTGATAGGTTGTTATAAACAAAGTACTAAAATTGTTAATAGCCTGAAGCCATGACAAACAAATACTCTTACGATACTCTCGAACGTTAACTATCATCAATGAATGTACTCTCTCTCTCTTCGTCTTTGTCAAGTTGTATGGTGTTATTATTCAGTAAGAATTCTAGTGTTGATAATCTCCACTCCTACGTGCGCATCGAAACATAAATCACCCTCTCTTCGTGCCCCTTAGTGCACGTGTTCTAAGTTGCAATAAAATAAAAACTCGAATTACACGTAATACAAAGCCTGATTTTGATTCATCATTTCCCATTAATTTTTCTTTACAGTGTATGTCCATTCATTACGATAGTCGAATTGTTACATATATCTCCGTTTGAATATAAAATTTTATATATTTTTATCGAATATCCATGAAATTGAGTTGTATGAAGCATTAGGAGGGAAAGAAAAAGATCCTGAAACTTCCTTTTTATCAATGTTCCCAACGATATCTTACCGCAAACTATGAAAAATGAACGATGCTTTGAAGGAACACGCAAAGTAGAAATCAAAGACGTACGAGGACGCAAGGGGAAACTGAAATCGATGCGATGCGAATATAGAAAAACGAAAAGACAGGGATATCTGTAGTTAATTATAGTGATTTGATGGTAATGACGCTCGTTGCCGGTTCACCAACTTTATCTAGATTATTTCTTTGATTTTCCATCGGATGTTTATTCGGTTTAATCCGTAAATAATATGAGAAAGAAAAATAAAATATCGTACTTTTATTCAGACGAACGTGAATGGATTACAATTACTACGATCGAGTAGGCCATTCATTTTTCTTGTTTTTCAAATAATTACTGATTTGTTTCCTACGTTGCCGTGCCGTTATTTTTAGTAGAAGATATCCTGCGAGACTACACATTGGTACAAGTTTTTCGCTTCATTTCAGAATACTCTCGAGCGTTTTATCATTCTAACTTCGTTTATTGAGAGGAGTTCTACGTTGAATTACGCAAAGGCGAATGATGCTTGAGATCTTTGAAATATCTTACAAAGATTCTATGTATTACCCAACCAGAACAAAAAGTTCGAATCACATCAGTACAATTCTTGCTACGATATTCAGAGACTCTTCTCTGTTATAAAATCTTTGTCAATGCAGAGAGAATCTCATTGATCTTGATTTAAACCACCACAGAGGAGTTGAGAGCCTGGTCTTAAGAGCTCTGACCAGCATTGAAGATTCAATTCTATTTGCTTGAAATTCAGTACGTCGGGATTTTTCGGGTCGTTGAATTCAAATTTGGTGTCAAAACCACGGAATTCGGAATGAAGTTCAAAATTCCTACAGGAACTCTCGGAGAGTCTGGAATTTAAATTTCATGTTGAAAACTAACAATTTGAGAATTGTTGATTCAGTGCCCATAACTTGAGAATTCAGAAAGATTGATCCAATTTAGTTCAAAAAATATGTGAATTGTTCTGAATTCTCTGATCCTTGAAGATTTCATGAGTAGGTCCGTAAAACCAAAAGTTCTCTCTGTCCTAATGGAGATTTGATTGAATCCTTTATGAATACATTATCTCTTGAACGAAATTGTTTGAAAAATGAAACAGGGTTTCAAAACGTTTAGTACTGTGTACATCAAATATTGTGTAGTACAAAACAAGATATTGTGAAGTATTGTGTAGTTTCGGACTTTGAATGGGAATGAATGGATTCTTTCAACCAGGTTGTGAGCCATGTAATCAAAATATTGTATAGTTGAGACGTAAAATCACACTATTAGATACCCTGTATTATCAAAATATTAATCATCCGACTTAGCGAAACTCGTATAACCGTTTACTTCCATCATCGAATTATCTTATGAACCTTCCAACGATATATCCTCTCCATCGAGAAGTTTTATCTGTATAATAACAATGGTACACAACACATGATTTTCCGGTCTTTGAACATATAAAATCATATCGTGATGTATCTCACGTAGAAACCGGACGTCGAAGATTTTTCTCATTGCCAAGTATCTGCGCGTACAGGTGAGTTAAACACGTACACAAAAGTTGTGGTGTATAATGCATTGTACGTATAAACGTGCATGTAAGTATTATAGTATACCGACCAGAAGGCGCCATATCATACAGGCTATTTTAATAACCACCGGCAAACCGTACTATTGCCCATGCAGAGCCCCAACAGACGTAGACGAAATGGTTGTTCCGAAATACACAACGACACAAAACGATAGACGTCCCCCTCCGCTTTGGATTTTCCCTAACCTCAGCTCACCTCGCCTCATCTAATTTCTCTCGAGTGCATCATCTCCGTTTTACCATCGTTTTGCCCACCCACAAGAAACCAACATGATGTCAGTTTAACTTCCGATGAGATGTATATATGCGACCACTCACGTGTACACACGTACACAAAATACACGTAATATCCATTTGCACTCTTGCATTTGGCAGAGATGCAACGATCCGCTTCTCTAGTTTTACCTCGTTCATTTTCTTAATGTACGTTTGACCGTTCTGTGTATATGGCTTTGCAAATTGTGTACTAGGTTTAGGTCGAAAAAACTTACCGGAGTTGGTTTATTTTGCCTTCTGATCTCCTCGTCTGTTAATTCTATTGTAACCATTCGTGGAATGAATGAGATAGTTAAGAGGTATCCGAACGAATTTATACCTTTCGTATTCTTTCCTCCATTCTCGTTTTTTGGGGATTTTCTTCTTCGAAGGAAAATGAAATTCCTCGAGATAATCACTTTCGTCGGGCAAATCGATCTGGGTGTGGAATTATTTGGCCAAAAGTTACCAATTTGTACATTTATATATACATATATAGATATGTATTCGATAAAAACGATGTTCAAGAATTAAACTTAGGGAAAATGTAAGGAAAATGGATATAAAAAAACTCCGATACCGTTATAGCCCTGAGGATAACGGATAACATTCATTAACCTTAGAAATTCCGGAGTTATTGTACCGCAAACGGATGAATTGACATCCAGGAATAATTTCTATTACATATTTTACATGTAACATTAAGAATTTCATGTTCTTCGATAAGTAATATATACCCATGGGGAAAGTGAAACACGGGCCGAATTTGGCTCATTACTGCTGCCAGAGATGCCAGTACTGAGCCACTTTCATTCACAATTATTTTACATACACTGTAAAAAAAGCGGTGTCAAAAGAGGTGTCAGAATTCACATAGAATCAACACTACGCGAATTCTATACAAGTCCACCCCAAAATCGGTATCAAAATAACACCAAACGGTGTTGGAATGACACTTTATGGTGTGAGAATAACACCATGTGGTGTTAAAACAACACTATTTGGTGTGAATTTTCACCAAAACCACCAATTTTTGACAGTTTAAGGGCCTGTATAACATTTACAACCGTGTCAGTATTGTTCGTTCGTATTCGCCGACTAAGGTAGAATTCAGGCATTCCAACCTTGTCCAAACGGTATCAATTTGATACTGGGCCAACACTGGAATCAATACCGTTTGAAATTCGTCGAAATAGTTCGTGTCAATTGAAAAATAATAATGACCCCTAATGATAAAAAACAATTGTTCCCACCAAAGTTTGGCAAATACAACCTCGCCTGTACCAGGCCATTTATCGACTTTGGCAATTCCCACATGGGTTGATTAATCTGAGTTCGATACTGAAAGTTTTTGGTAAATTTTTTGACACTCTACCGAGACATCTAATGGCAACAACTACTTTCATTACACGACAAAACTTGATCATCATTCAAGTTAATTATCACCACTATTCTTTTTTCTCTCGACTAACTATGCCAAGTTGAAGTTACCCTGAAAAAAGTCATACCAAGTCGCAACGTAAAGTAAATATTTGTATGGTATAAAGCAACAGTTCTCGTAACACGCAAACCAAGTTCACATAAATTGGACCTCAGTCGAGTATGTTAGTCATGCGCTTTTTGCAATTTTTTATTCCGAACGTTTACGAAGGAGAGCTCATTCGTTTAATTGATCCCAAGCCCATTAACCCATGATATAATAAAATACTCTTCGTTGATGCAGAAATTGTAAATAGCGAATCTTTCACTTGACAGTATTCAAGTACTCATTCTCAGAGCTCGTTCGAGTTCGTCTTTCAATAAAATATAGCGCACACTTTGATCGCTCGTAGAATTCTAATTTGACTCTGTATTGTGTTTTGAACTGGAATTGACAACAGATGTGCATAATAATAGTGGAGAAATTGATCTGACATGTTCGGAAAATCTAACAGGAAAATGTCAGCTGCGTTGGATATCATACACAGAGAGAAAAATAATATGAAATATAAGCCTGGGTTCGTATTTTTTTTTTAGTAAAGATCGATCGAAGATGTTTACCGGAAATTATTAAAATTGAAATTGCGACTATTAATTTGGAAGAAAATTTGGAATTGGCGGTTGGCGGTGTAAAAAAGCTCCCTAATAATGCGATTTGTTGAAATTATGGTTGTATAACGTGATGTGGGGAATTTTAGGTTCAATTATTTGTTCAGTGTTAATGAACAACTATGTTCATTTTGGAAAGTTGCACACCCTGACGTATAACGTTTGACTGTTTTATATTCTATGTAACCTTGTCGACCAACATGTACGTTACAACGATCATTAAGCATGATTGATAAAGCCCTTTGTAATAAGTGAATGTGAGTGTAAAATTAATCATGTAACTAATAATTTAACACAATTTTCATGCTTACGATTACATATTAATGTAATTAACAAAATAATGCTGATGCTTGTCGGCTGAAAATAAAAATTATTCAATTAATTAATCATAAGTGTAAGAATTCTGTTGTTTCAACCCCTAATTCCAAGTTTCTTCCAAAACCAATAGTTACAGTTTCAATTTTAATCATTTTCGGTAAAAATTGAAGAGGATTTTTATATCAACAGCAGTTCGAAAACAGTAGTTTTCATTATTGCAGCTGAGCTCACATTTGGCAATACATGTTTTTAAATGTACTGAGTTTTTATATTGCTGAAGTTTGAATCGTTTATTGAAACGAAAAAATACTCGAATCACACAATATTCAGCTGTTAGAGACCAAAAACCTTGCAGTACATTCTTTAAACGACGTTTTCAACTCCAACGAGTTAATTCGAAGTGAAAAATAACGATAGCTCATCAGATTTTGTGAGTTTGAAATTTCGGTTCGTTTCTATAAACGATTCAAACTTCAAGGACATGAGTTTTTATTCTTCTTTCATTCATCGAATATGGATTGGAAAAAGATTGAAAATTGTCAGTGATAAATGAATAGATGTTATTGAAGTTTGAATCGTTTATAGAAAAGAACCAGAATTTAAACTCACAAAATCTGATGAACCTTCGTCATTTTCCACTTCGAATTAACTCCTTGGAACTGAAAACATAGTTTGAATAATAAACTGCAAAATTTGAGGTCTCTAACAGCTGAATATTGTATTGTTCGAGCACTTATTCGTTTCAATAAACGATTCAAACTTCAGCAATATATAAATATACTATTAGAAAAGTTCTTAAATTTAATGCGAAATTCTTTATGAAATATCATATTCACGTATCAAATCCAATACTGATTCTTAAATTTAATATGAGTGATGAAATTTCACAATTTATTACTGAAATGTAATGATTATTCATTGAATTTCACAAATATGTGATTCAAATTAAGAAGGAAATTCTCAACATTCAAAATGAAATTTTTAGCATTAAGAATTATATTATTGAATTCAATATTTTACTATGAGTTCTGTTTAATAAATTGTTTATGAAAAAAACTTCATAACTTTTCCAACAGTGATAGCATGATATCGATTTCAGAGTTCCTGATAAAATACATTGATGTTATTACATCAAAATATACATCACTTTATCATCGGTGAATAATTTCAAAAATTCAATCCTATCATGTAGGTCAGTTCTTTATGATGTTTTTTTTTGTTTCAGTTCATCGCGGAGAGAAAATATTCAATTTGATATCAAAATTTCATTCCGCTGTATACTTTGGTTGGAATAGCAACTTTTTTTTATTGTAATCAGAACTGTTTTAAGACTCTTCAAGGCCCATCTATCATCTGAGGCTCCTAAGATCACAAAAATTTCAAAATTTTGTTTAATTCATACATAAATTCAATATAATTTATGTATAAGTTAAATATAATTGTGAGTATTGTTCTACTTCGTACACTGGGAACCCAATTTCTTAGACGGAAAGAAACTTTTCGTTGCCCTCATTCTAATAAATCTTTTTTTCAATGGGAAAGAATTCACTTGAATGGAGAAAGTTTTCATCAGGTTGAAACGGAAAATTCTCAAATTGAAACAGAAATATAATTCTTTTTGAATTCGAGGAATATGATTTCAATTCAATGAAAAATTTCTCTATTGAAATGAATTATTTTTGTCATCAGAAAGAAGATTCCCCAGAATGAGGGCAAAGAAATTTTCTTCAAGTTCAAGAAATTGGATTCTCAGTGTACATAGGGATCGAAACTTCGCTGTACACTCAGAGAAAAAAATTTGCTGAAACAGCAAACCTCGAAAATTTGCTTTGCTGATATGGCAAAACTTGTTGCCGTATTAGCAAAAAATTTGCTGTCACAGCAAAAATCTTGCTCTTTCAAAAAGCGCTTGCCATTCAACCATCTTGAATTGTAGAATTAGCAAATATCTTGCTAAAATAGCAATTGTTTTGCTGTAACAGCAACCGTTTTGCTAATTTAGCAAAGCAGATTTTTCGGAATCGATTTTTCAGCAAGAATGTTTCTCTGCGTGCAGATGAGTTAACCAGCGCACAGAAAAAAGTATTTTTTTGAATCGGTCCTAATCAATATTTTGTTATTTGTAATTCAAAAAAATTTATCATTTGATTCTTCCTTCAAATAACAAACTTATTTGTATAAAAAAATACTAATTTTTTTCTAAGAAGTAATACATTTTAACTTGTTCAAATAACAATTTTATTTCTTAGATTCAAAGAAATTCTTTTCTCTGTGCGACTGCCCCTTCCGTTAATACACGGAGAGAAATTTAGAATTGAATCCACTATGGTCCTTTGTAGCCGAGGAATAGACTGAACTTACAACAAAATTTATTATGACGAGACAATAGAAGCTTGATCAAATTTACAAGGTTTTACAGTCAATTTCATGAGAAATTCAGTCTGTTCCTCGGCCGCAATAATCCAGTTATTACAGTAAAAAAATTGCAACTGCTACAGCAGAATTAGTTCGCAGGTTCATATTTTGTTCTCATACAGCAGGAAAATACTTATCGCACCAATTTAAACGGCTGAACAATGCACCGACATAGCGAATCGTTTCGTAAGTTTGGTAAGTGAGATTTTCCTGGCACAATCTAATTCTTTATTTCATCAGGATTGATTTTCATTTGTCAATATTATAACACATCTTGGCTGTTAGAAGAGACAAAAGTTGCCGAATCAAAATAATAATTAATCAATTGATAATTTACTCCTCTAAATTCACACTCTACGATGAACATTCAAGAATTTTCAATAATGACAGTTCAATTGTTTGTTTTCACATCAAAATAATTAATTTCTCAAATATAACGTCTATTCACCCGAATGATAATTTTGTTGAATTTTCATTGAATTGTCATTTGGATATTGATATCGTTCTGTGATTCGATAAATACGTTGATTTTGATTTAATGACATCGTAGAAGGGTTTTTATCGTGTAATCCGTATTCATGAAATATCGATGCGTTGGATAGGATTTGACGGAGAAGAAATTCATTAGCACTACCCATAGTTTTCATTAATTACAAAACAATAGTAGATTCATTACCATAAATCATCGGTTAATATCGATACAGTGGAAGTATCGACGTGACGCTGTACATAGACTTAATTGTGTGTCGATAGCAAGTACGATTCGCTTAGCAAACTCTCATTCTGGCTTATTCGACAGATTTATTCCCGTAAGTACTACAGTAACAGACTGATTGCCGTTTCAGTAATCCGTACCCGTGTGTTCTAAGATTCACCTGTCCGGTAAAAAAAAGCCTTGTGGGTTCCATTTTTTTCTCAATTTCCACTTTATGATAAGTATTGTTTTTCTCAATGTGTAATTCACGATGAGAATAGATTTCTCGCGTAAGAATAAGTGAATAACTGGATTAACAAATTTGAAGAACTATCAGAGTCAAAATTTGAAACCTCCTTTGCATTCATCTATCGAAGATCAGGAAATAAGTATAACTCAGAGGCGCAAAAGAGGAACTGTATCCTTCTCTTTGGCCTCTCAAAGTGGTATAAATTTCCTGATCTTCTGAAGGTAGGTGGAAAGGAGGTTTTAAATTTCAGTTCGAGTAAGTACAGTCGTATCCAATAATATATTTAAAACTGACCAACGTTAACGTGAATATAAATTAGAATTAATATTAGATTTTCATATGAGCACTTGGGATTCAATAATTCAAAAGGGTACAGGGGGTTGTCCATAATACGGTTAATAAATTTTCGTTTAGTTCGAAATGATTACTGTGAATCACAAAAATACATTGAAAGTCAAATTCATTCCATGCAGTACTGCGTTTCTCAGTCCTCATTACTGTCCAGTCAGCACTGGCGAATTTCATTACAATACCCATCACTGTGATCGCGCTAATCCTCATTATCCAAGCGTGTTTTCATTTGTTTTTCAACCGATCGCTGTCATTCACAGTAACCAGTAATGTTTTCTTTTTTCCGTGTATGAGTTTTGTTATAAAACCAGTTGTTTCTACCAGTTATTACATCTCAGATACAAAGCTTTGCTTTCTACGATCGGTCATCACTCATTTGTCCAACACATGCGATTCGAGTAATTTCGCTCCAAGGTTCAGAAGACTTCCTCTACGTTCTCTATAAACCTTCCATAAACCTTCTAGTAGCACGTTGTGTTGTTTGGGATGCTGCTCCCCATTTATTATGCTGATCTCTATCCATGTTTTTCTCAATTGAAATGTGGATATTCAATGAATTTTCCATCAGGAAGTGATGGAGTTGCCCCGATTAGTGAGCACAGTGACTCCGCAGCTGAAGTCAATATTGGCCCACTTTGAGTTCACTACCAGACCAGACTTCTAAGAGATGTAATTACGAAGATGTCTCATTCTGAAAATTCATACTAAGAAATTGGAGACTATACAAGAAGTCATACACAGTTGGAAATTTTGTATAAATCTGTTAGAAAATCTATGTGTCATGAATTTTCTGTTGAATATTCAGCACAATCACGTGTAGCTTTTACAGACGGTCCTTGTGTAATCAAGTCTCAACTGATTTATAACGTGAAATCGTTAAAACAAGTGGAGAAAAGTGTCAAAATGACACAAATTTTATTTAACTCAAGATTTAACATAAAAATTGTCTTATTTTCAACTATCAAGGAGATCACTTGTGGTATGAGCTACTTTTTGATGAAAGTTCCATATACGTGCAACTTTGGTACTTGTTGGAAATACTATCCATTCATTTTCATTTATTTTGGTTTCGGCTTCAATTCTAATGGGGTTTAGTTTTCTAGATATGCAAATTTGAAGATGTAATGCAAGTTAAAAAGCAGTATTTGTGACCTGGCCTACAGTGTTAGAAAAATCTGTCTTAAACTTAACAATAATATCATGAAGTTTTTTACATCAACATTTTATTAAATTTCATACGAAATTTTGTATGAAATTTCATATTTCCATACTAAATTTAAGAACGATTATTGAATTCAATATGAAAACATGAAATTTAATATGAAAATATGAACTTTCATACAAAATTTCGTATGAAATTTAATAAAATGTTTATGTAAAGAACTTCATAATAGTATTGTTAAGTTTAAGACAGATTTTTCTAACAGTGTACAAAAAAGGGGGGGGGGGGCTTAGGTGTGAAAAAATCATTTTTTACTTTTTTGGCGATTTGGATTGAGTAAAATATGCTCTTTCGAATGGCGCAAACCAGAAGTTTCTAACTGGTAGGGAAGTTTGCTAAAAAGGTACAAAAAGAAGAGCAGAAATGATTGAAAATGTAAAAAATTTGGAGATTAAATTATAAAATAATAGACATCATTTCATATGTTAAAAAATTTTATTTCAAGGCAAAACCACGTCATTTTATATAAAAATTCACAAATTTACAAAATATTAAAAGCGAACAACTAAAGCGAAACTGATAAAATGACTTGTTTATCTTTAAGCTGTTTTCTCGAAAACTTGTTTTCACACCTAAGCCCCCTTTTCGTAGACCAGGTCACATTTGAGAATTTCTAAGAGGAAAAGCATTATGAAGAATTAATGAAACTATAAATTTCCAGATTATTTGAGAATCCGAAAATGTTCCGTGAACTCCTGGAAAATTGTTGTGATTTTCCAAAGAATGTTTATCAACTCATAAAAAATCCCAGGGACAAAAGTTAAGATCTATTCAGGTCTAATCAGATCTGATCAGATCCGAATTTTGGCTCACAAGATCAGATTCAGATCAGATCTCAATAGATCTGACTGGATTTTGACAGATCTGGTTAAATCTCGTTGAATTTGAATTTAAAATCACATTTAATCTCGATGAGCAATCGATTGTTGAATTAACAAAAATTTTCTAACATTTTCACATGTATAAATTCAAATTTGAACATGTGTGTTGACAAATACAAGCTAAAATTGCAGTGTTTCAGATCCAAACTTTGTTTCCCGGCTTGTTTTGACATTTACACAAAATTCGTGGATTTCCGAATAATTCCCACATAAGAAGTTTAGAAGTTTATTTTACAATGCACAA
The DNA here is from genome assembly GCA_018340375.1 of Gonatopus flavifemur. NCBI lineage: Eukaryota > Metazoa > Arthropoda > Insecta > Hymenoptera > Dryinidae > Gonatopus > Gonatopus flavifemur. The sequence goes on from JAFFJZ010000001.1 coordinate 55,914,053, forward strand.
CCTTCAGGAACGGATAAGATAGTTCTATTTGAGTAAAATAATCAAACCAACATTCATTCGAAGCGCGGGTTTCACCCAGATGTTTCGATACAGTAATGAATAATCGGAAATAAGTACAGGTATCAATTCACTTTACCCCATTCAATGGGGTGAAACGATACACATGTTCTTTTTCTGCGAATATGCGGCAGCGAAATTAATACTTGAAAAATCAATATCATGAAAAATACTGAAGTGAGAAATAAAAGTTCGTTGAATATCAGAAATTATTGTTCAAAAAAAATTTATCACGATCGCATGAAATGAATATATGTCCCAATAGACTGGATAATGATTCATTATAAATTAATTACATCCTGAATCACGCGTTTCAAAACATTTCAAAAACATTCAAACTTGTCAAAAGCATTTTCAGAAAGTTTCAAAAACATCCAGGAAACTTTGTGCCGTTAGAGGGATGAATTGAAGATAATCGATCACGGAGAGAAAAAATTTGCTGACGCAGCAAATCGAGGTATTATATATAGAATAGCAAAATTTTGTGCTGACCTAGCTAAAAATTTGCTATAACAGCAATCGTGTTAGCTACGACAGCGATTTTTTAGCTGTGGCAGCAAAAAATGTTTGCTCCGCCAGCCAATTTTCAGTGTTATATACAGAATAGCAAACAAATTTTGCTGGGATAGCAAACATTTTTTGCTGCCACAGCTCAAAATTCGCTGTCGCAGCTAACAAGATTGCTGGAACAGCAAATAGTTTGCTGTCACAGCAAAAAATTTGCTGCTCTAGCAAAAGGAACCCAGCAAAAGTAGATTTCACTGTCACAGCGAATTCCTTTTTCTCCGTGATATAGCCAAAAATATCATACGCTCAAAATTATACTACCGAATGTATAGTCATTTTCAGAAGGTATCTGACTGAATAATATCGTAATAACATCGTGGAGCAGTCTTTTTTAAACATGCTAGTAGCAAATATACACGGAAAAAAATGACCCTGTTGAAAAGATCTCATAAATTCTAATGAATTCTAGTTATTTCTAGGACAGAAACCGCATGAAATCTAGTACACATACTTGATTTTATACAGTTTTATGAGATTTTGCAAATGGTTCTAATTGAATCTCATAAAGTTCTTATATAATTTAAGCATTCTCATATGAAATCATATAGACTGATAAAAACTTGTCAAAATTCATATAAACTCATATAAATACTTCATATAAATTCATTTATAAGTATGTGAGAATTGATGGGACTTTTTCAACAGGGGAATTCGCAATGACAGCAAAAACTTGTGTGCTGAGTGCATTGCGCTACTGCAGCTATCATTGTAGCTATATGTACTAACATAGCTTTTGTGCACCGACAAAAAATGATCGCAGAAGAAATGTTGCTAGTGGAGCGATTTTTGTAGCTGTCGTACATACCCAAAGAGAATAAGATGGCTGCTGAATATTCAATGTGAATTCAATGAACAAATGCATAGACATTTTGAGATTCAAAAAATGTTCAACAACCCTAATAACGAAATATTCAATCTCTAGAATAATTATTTGTTTACATGCAGTTTTGCAAAATTAAATTTAAAACATTCCGCTGAAGCTATATGTATTATTAGAACAAGAAACATTCAATTGGTAGGGTGGCTCAAGCGCTAGCAGCTTGGGTTAGTAACCGGAAGATTGCGGAATCGACCCTCCCCTATCCAATGAATTTTTTTTCACTCGATTGGTTGTTCTTTTAGCGATTCTTTCAAGCTCGTACAGCGAAACACTGATTGCAAAGAAAAATCGCTATCATAGCTATTCTTTTCGCTATCCAAATATTAACCTCGAAAATTAGCTATGGCAGCTAAGAATGAGCTAATTTTTAGCTGCCACAGCGAATTATTTTTTCGCGTGTAGTATCTTATAATTTTCCATTCGTGTAAACTTGTTGACTCACAAACATACACCAAGAGGAACAACTTAGCTAAAGTAATACAAATTTTAGATGCAGTATCTAAATTTAGTTCCCACAAATAAAAATCTAGTTGTCTAAAATATGAATAAATGAATTTTCACGGTTTAACTCGAGCATCTACATGGGGCAAATCAAATTTATTCGATGCGATTGAATTTTTATTCCAGTTGAATAAATGTTTTATTTATCTAATATTCAACTAAACATTGCACGTATGAAGTTAGGAATGGAAGGAAAAATTCACAGTGCATTTTAAAATCTATTTCAAACGGAAGTATTAAAGAAACAGTATGAACAAGGAAATATTTCCCGCTGGAAGTTCCGAATAATTCAGAATAGAATTTCCTGTACCTGAATATAACCGTTCCAGTGTTGGTCAGCGTAACCACTTTATTGATTATCTCACTCAATGTAGCTAATAAACCAGTCATGTTGATTAGTAAATCGAATACGGCCACTAATTGATTGAGATGATCATTGTGTGATGAGATAATTGTCCTCAAAATTTGATTATAGGAAAGTATGGGTAGTATTTGTATACTCACAGGATATAATATGAAGACAACTTTGAAGTATACGGAAGAAGATGAGAAAATGAATGAATGCCAGTTTATGTGGCTATTTCAGTTCATTCATTGTGCATCGTAATGAGAACGATAAAAAGGGAAAATTTTTAATATTTATCATATTAAAATTCAAAGAAAAATCACACGGAAAATGAGAAATACTCGCGGCAACTATACCCACGTGGTCGATTCTCGATCATCTACTCAATACTTGGAACAAATACTAAATCATTTACCCAAGCAGCAACAGAATTTCAAAGTATATACGGAATGTGGAAACGTTCATAGAATGTACGGATGAGATACGAAGAACATATAATGAATATTCATAGAATGTTCGGATGAGACTGTTTTAAATATACTTAGAACGTACATAGTATATTCGAAATGTTCGATACACATTCAATCGACGTTCAATCAACGTACCGTCGTATGTTCGATTACTTACGTTCGGTGAATATGCATAGCACGTATAAAACGGTCTCATTCGAATGTGCATAGAACATATTTCGAACATTCGAAGAACGTTCATAGTATATTCTGGTGCTGCTTGGGTAGTATCTTAGTAGACTGTCGTGTTAGTTACTTTAACTAACATGATATCTGTCTCAACTACCAACCCAGACAGCACTGAGACGTTTTGTAAGCATTCACAAAATGTACCTCGTTACAAACGAAATGTTTCAGAAACGTTTTGTGACGTTTTAAGAAGGTCGCATGGATGTTTTTAAAACATGAAAATGTCCTGGTTTCTTTTATTTACATTCTCACAAAACGTGATTAGCACATGTTGAATTTGTCTTTATAAATCATCAAATTGATAACACCTCTGCGGATATTTTCACTTAAAACAAACCCTAGATCAATTATATTCAAGTAACATAATCTTGTGTGTAAGAAATTACACGTACAAGCTTATGAATATCTTTGTTTTACTCTCTACAATATGTGTATTTTCATGATTTTTTATGTTGAGCAGTGACAATCAGTTGATTATGTGCAAAAAAATATGGTTTTACTATTTTTTGATGTATTGGTCATGTATTACACTTTGAATATGAATGATTTGTAGGTTGGCGTAGGTTAGCGACGAAATGGGGAATCTTCATGAACCATATCAATGTTTTGACAATGTAAGTTTTAAAAATGTTTTGGAAACACGTAATCCCGGATAGCATCGGGACGTTTTCTAAACATTCACAGAACGTCGCATGTACGTCCCAGGGACATACAAATTTTCCGTAATGTTCTATTTATCTTCACCAAGCGACGTTTTGGGGATGTGTTCAATAAAGGTGTCAATGATGTTCTGCGATACTTATACACATATGTTTGTAAAGGTTAGTTTCCATGAAAGTACGTTTGGAAAACATACTAAGGACGTTCCGTGTGAGATGAAAAGAACGTACCGGGAGCGTATTCGGGTGCACTAAAAATGGAGGTTCTCTGAACATATCAAAACCTACTCCTCGGACATCAAGCCGCGCAGAACTTAGGTTATGTTGCTAAAACGTTCAGAAGACTTCTGATGTTATCTGGGATTGATGGAATCGGAGATCGCGAAACCACGGGCACGTTTCTAAAACATTCCGAGAACTTTCAGTGCTGTCTGGGAAGCCACTGCCGCAAGTATTCTTTTCTTCATCCGTGCAGCAGATATCGAAATGATGATCGATAGAAGAAAAACAGGGAATGTAAAATCAAAAATTTTTCCTACATTCATGTAATTGAAGGAGAGATGTGGAAGCATTCGAAATGCTTGTTAGCGAAATCTTGGTATCGCTAAGAAATTTCGCTGAATATTCCCCGTTTCTGTACATTTCCTATGAGTTTTCATATTTCATAATAGATTTCCGAAAGCATTTTGCATTTCCCATACAAAATGCAAAATGCGTTCCAAAATATGTGATGAGATACAAAATACGAAATATGTCATCTTCAGGGATATTTTCCGCTAAAGAGCATTTCAAATGCTTTTGCATCTCTGAATTGAAGAAATGAATAATAATAATATAGTGTAGAAGTAATCACGTAGTAGCTCTGCATTGATTTACAGTACAGATTATCGAGCTATGTCAATCCACGTCGATTAGTTTCATTATAATCCAGAGGAATCAGCGTAAAATGTGATTCTCTGTTCACCTATGTTGGAAACTGTCAGTAATACGTGGCCGTTTGTGGTTCACAAACTTCCTGTCATTGTGCAGCAAGTTGATAAACTATTAACAGTAAATTCGAAAGTTTCGAATTGCAGGATTTCAAAGTATCGATTATTATTATTATCTCATTACTGGAGAACGGAACAAAGAAAATTGTGTAATAATTGTCAAACCGTGATAAGTATTTCAGATCCAACTGATGACGAAAGATTCGACAAAGCAAAACTTTGAAATCTCTGAATCTTTGCCCTTCTATCATACTTCTCCCTCTTTGATTTGTTTCCTGGTCATTTTGCTTTTTATCGCCCGAATCACATTATTACTTCCTCTCTCCGACAACCGTTGAGGAATTCTCGTCATTGAAACATTTCGTCATTGCCCGAAGGAATACAAAAAGATTTGAGATATAGACTTTAACTGAGCATCAAGTGATGAACTCGCTGTCTTTCACAGTTGGCGAAGATGCAACAATGTTCCGCCTCAATAATTTGGTCATTCATTTTTCTTAATTTACATTTCCCTGTAAATCACTCGGGCGACGGTCGAATAGAGAGATGATTCAATTGCTTTTATTTCTGTTTTGTCTCGGTAAAGCTTTATTGCGAGCAAGAGAGAAAAGGAGAGAAAGAGGCGAAGAATTTTAATTTTCTCCGAAGAGTTGGACAACGAAGTATACGTACGGTCCACCTGAAAATATATATCTCTCTAGTTCCCCCGAGGGGTGTTTAATAAGATGGTTCTGCAGTGGACAAGAATGTCCACCGGAGTGACCCAGAAACAAAATAGAGAAGAATTTTGTAATAACGATACTTGGAAATGTATGTATATCTATGTATCTACATGTACGTTTCATGGAAACCTCTCGGAACGATTATCCATTTTATTCCAGAGATTGATACTTTCGAATGAAAGCAGATAACAAGTAACAAATCTATGAAACTTTCAATGTTCATCGTAAAATTGAGAGGAAATGCAACTTTCACATAAATTGCGATATGTCTCTCCGAATGAATGGATGGATTATTACGCGTTTAGAAATAATCCACCGATCGAAATGGAAAGAAAAATTAAATTATATGTGTATGATAATTTATTTTCACGCTCGTTTCGATTTGTCTTCAACGTCTTTGAATGGTGTATTCTTTTTTTCGATCGACAACATAATTATTGTTTCGCATTATTTTCTCCATGATTATCGTTCTATTATGAAGTCAATGATCTTGAACGAAGAATTGTTTTTTTTCTAGTACAACGGAATAAAGTGCTTTGTGCTCCGTGCTCTGAAGAAACGTGAGACAAGAGAAATATTCATGAGCTTATTATGAGCACGTGTATGGTTTAAGCTTAGTTAATCCAACGCGTGATGAATACAGCAGACAAGTAGTTGGCATTATTCCATTCAACATTCCATCCTTATAAGTCTATTTTATTATATGAAAGGTGGATGGAAGTTAAGCTACATGAAAATTCATTCATGTAGCATACGATGTATGGAATAATCGAGAGAAAGATTACTCGCAAGAAAACCTCGGGATCGTGTTAACACGATGAAAAGTGAAGGAAAATCATTTATCCGTGGTTGAATTTTGTTTTGTTTAATCAATTCGAAGAATCCTGAATCTTCAAACCGAAGATGATTGTTCTTCGAATTTGAAAAATAATTGAAAAATCAATTGTTTTGCTGTATTCCATGTCAGAAACGAGCCAATTTAACGCTAATGAACTCAGGGAGAAAAAATTACTGAAACAACACAAACCTCGAAAATTCGCTTTGCTGATATGGCAAAAATTGCTATTATTCTTCGATTTCATCTTCAAATCAACGTTTATTAATCATGCACAAGGAGATAAAGTTATGATATAACTTACCTTTTTACTAGATTTGAAGACATTGCATTTGAAGGTATTGCTACTTCCATCGCGAGCGATATAGCTGAAAATTTTTAAATCGTGGCTATCGTGCGATACGTAGAATACTCTGAAAACAGAAATAAAAATACAAATTGAATTTCATATATTTTTCAAACATTGTTCATATCATATCACTAAAATCAGTGACGATGTTATCGAAGGATTGATTAGGTCAGAATTTTAAATATCAACCATCGGTTCCATTATTCGAAAATTATCTATCAATTGATTTCCCGCGGAATTTCTCATCCGCTGTGCATAAGAATTTGAGGAATCTCAACCAGCGAAGAGCATCATACGATGAAGGCATTATTTTATTCCCAACGTAATTTTTAATCGTTCAAACCTACACGATTGTGACATCAATTTTTCCTAAACAAAACATATTATTGATCCATGCGAGAATAATTTGATCTCGCCTTACGCAACACAAAGTTTAAGCCCACGCAAGAAATGCCATACGAATAAGTTAACTCACATAGCGAAGCGTTCTTAATTGAGATGCCTTCAAGAATTCCATGAAAGTCCTCTTGAAAAATTCTCGATAAAAATTTCTTTCGAATGGTTCCTGAAGTTCTTTCAAAGTCATATTTTATGAATACTGGGAAGATGTCTGATAAAAAATTCCTTAAAGCAATCTTCAAGATCACTACGCGAAATTTCTTCAAGGTGTTGAAGTGTTTCAAAAATATCTTATGGAAAAAATCCATGTTTGAGAAAATAGAAAACATAGAAAGAATGAGTTTCAATTCTGAATAATGTAGTGAGAATGATCCTATATAAAAATTTTTAGGTTCCACCAATGCTGAAAATAAAATATAGCTTGGCGCAATGTTGACAGCCAAGGCTTGGCAATCTATGAATATTCAATGTCGATTAACAACGAATATAACGTTGTCCAGATATAGGTGTTCAACGAATTTCGGTTGTCAGCCTACCATCGATTCACAATCTCGCCAGCCTTGGCGCTTGCTGAACTCATTCTCGGTCCCACATTGACCGAACGATAGATTCTATTGGAAGTGAGGATCATTTGAAACGTGGTTGAATATTGCCGCAAACTTCGATCTAGTCACGATCAAAATTAGTTTTCGATGTAATTTGAACGTTTGATAGCTGAATTGCTAGCCATGTTACTAACCGAGTGTTAAGGAATATATAAAGCTCGAATAATTCTCTGAAAGAACAGTCGATCGTTCTTTATTATCCCGTGAAAAAGTCGTTCAGGTCTGATTATGCATGTTCAGGCCTAATCATGGACATTTTTCGACAAAATTCTCCGTGTTCGATACTGACTGCACGTGAGTCAGCCTGATTACACCGGGTCATTCATTTTTGAGCTTTGCCATCACTTCAAAGGCTTCAATTTTGTACCCACGTGGAAACCCGTAACCAAGCTTAAGCGCCAGCGATCATGCCAGACAAACCATTCTCGCCCGTGATCATGCATACTGAGGAATATTCATACAAAATGACTGTGTGTTGATTTTTTTATCACGAATACGCATGCTCCATCATGCTAAATCGGCCCCAAACACAGGCGCGTACGTCTGATCACGCATGATTATGCCTGAAAACTGGAAACTAGAAAATGGGAGCTGCATAAGCACAATAAGTAGAAATGATTGACAATGAATTAGTGTTTGATAAAATTGTTACAGTTCCATTCCTTACGGAAAACTTATTGATTTTGTATGAATTTCTCATGTATAATGGAGCATAATCTCATCACGTGGGTACAAAATTGAGGCTTGATCACGCCTGATTAGGCTTTAGTCATCAGTTCTGATCAGGCGTGAGCAGGCCAATTTTTTCACAGGACAGGTTACACCAGAGGGCTCCTACTGCTGATCCACACTATGGACACTTCTCATGCACCGAGAGAAAAAGCATACTGCAGAAGTATGACGCACTAAAGTTTCTAATGCATTTGTCATACCCAACCAGAAATTTACCACAGGCGCAGTACTGCACCAGTACTGGCCAAGACTGGCACGGTACTGGCATTTGTCTGGGATGATAACGCTTTTCTGTACTGGGGATTCAGTACTAATACTATTATTCGCAATCAGCGCAGTGCCTGTACTGGATCAGCACCTGGCCGGTATTAAGCTCCCAGTACTGGTTCCTCAGTACAGGTACAGTACTGTGTTTCTATGTATCCAGTACTGATCCCGTTCGTGTTGACCAAATGTTGAAGACCCAACACTGGCACTGTACTGCACCTGTCGTCAACATTGGCATAATTCGGATTTTTCTGGTTGGGTAACGTGCTTCCAACGCTCGGTCCCCATGCTTAGAAAGCATATGACACATACCCAAAAAACATGGTCTCGTGCGTTAAAAGTACATTGTAACAAATGCGTTAGATGCATTGTGTTATGCTTCCAAAGCATGCTTTTTCTCTCGGTGTGGCAAACTTTAACGACAAAAAACACCGAGTTGTTTATATAAATAACATATATAGAAAATTGTGAAATGCGCATACTTATTATATATTTTTTACAGTCTTATCATCGGCGCAAAATTGATAAACAAATTTTTCTATTGTTTGCCAATGATGGCCTATTTCATCGCCATTTCTGCACCAATGATGGGACTCCATTGGAAAACACATTGTTAAATCATGAAATGATGTTATCATTTCAGTGTTGCGGCATGTTTGGTTGCCAAGCCTCGGCCATACTTTATCTACGTTGCACCATGCTAGCGCCAATGGTAAATTTCTCCAATGGTAAACAGAAAAATTGCAAATCAATCAACTTCACATTTTTGATTGGTTTGTTTCAAAAGTGTGAATAACAGCGGAACTCGTAATCCCAAATATAAACATCTTCACAACTCAAAAAAGTTTTGATTTCGATGAATTCTAATTCAAGAGGATATCATTGTACATTCAAATAAAAAGTCTCATGCTCATGAAAGAACCCAACGGCTATCGTATAATGGCTATCGTATTTTTGTATTCCTTTCAGAATCTTGATATATTTATTTCTCGTATCATGTAGCTTTGATTCAATTCGATTCGATTATGTGGAAATACGATTTATACATTTCTATACGTTACGACAAACAGTAATGATATGTTTTGAACGGTGAAATCTTCCTTCGACTCGTCAAATTGCCATGATTAAATATAACCATATCTAAAAGATTTCCTCCTGAAAACGTTCTGAGAAGATATATAATTTCAGTTCATCAGGTTTTTCGAAGAAGACAAAATACGTAATACAATTTAATAAATTGATATCAATCAGCATGGTCGGGGAAGCTAATTCAATTTCTGTATTCATGAAATATATTTTTTCTTCTTCTTCTTCTTCTTATTATTATTATTATTATTATTATATCCCGCAAGGATATCAATATTGGATTCAATATTCGACCGAATCCAACAAGGTATCATTGGTATGATATTACATGGTGAATACAAATATACTTTAATCTGTTCATTACAGTCTTAGAATTACGTGAACCGCTGCTGGGAATAGCGTATCGAGTTCATCACACGTACCATGGAACAATCCGGGAAGTATGATTTATTTGTAATTTACCCACATTTGTTTCCTAAATATATTTCATCTATTTGCGAATAGGTTGTAGATAAGATATTACCGATCATCATAATGTATGTGATTTTGATCCACACATGGTATTATTTCTCAGAACATATGTACATCTACATGAGAAAACATTGAACGAATACGACGAATAAATATCGCTGTGGTTGAATTTTATTAACGCATCATTCAACATTTCCTTCGTACTTTGAGATTTTCAATTATTCCTCTTCTAGAAATTTTCATTTTTTTATTCACTCACCTGTATATGGGATGATGCATTAGAGATAATTTATTCTCATCCATCCAGTGATGCTTTTTCTGTAAACATGAAGGAAAGTATGATAATTCAAGTCATACATCAAGAGAATGAATTTATCTGAATTCTCTCTGGTAGAAAGAAGGCATGTACTGAAGAGCATCTATTCAATCAGAGGACATAAGGATTTTTATATGAAAATCCAAGAAAAAACTACAATGAATAGCCAAATTTTGATTGTTAAAATTTCAATGGGGAACTTGTCACTACGATTTGTAGTGGACTTTTTCTTCAATCGTGGATGATTCAATATCAAACAGGGGGAACGGATCTAGAAAGTGAGCTAGATGAAGAGTTCAGCATCGAAGTAAGAACAAACTCTTCATATTTTTACAGTGTGATTTTCTATAAATTTGATTGTACACTGAGAAAATTTTTGTTTCTTTAAAAATCACTATGAAATTCCAGGGATCGAGGGACGAGTAGGAATTTTCTGAAGTATTACTGTGGATTTTGTAAAACTTATAGAAAATATCACTTTCAACTGTTTAGAAACTTACTCATTTTTACAGCCTGCACAGTAATTTTTCGAAGAACTTTTATTTGTTGTTCGATCATTGAAATTTCATGGTAATTTTGACAACAAAATTCTTTCAGTTTACGTGGATCAGAGAATGATCGTAGCATATTCTGCAGCCAAAATGCAATAATTTTCCGTTGGGGAAAACGTTTTTTTTGAAGCGTAATTGTTGAGATATGAACATTTTTATATTTTTCTCAAAAGCATTGTTTTCTCCATACTTGAACCTGACACTATTGGCTGAGTTGAAGAACAGCGGATCTCTGGAGAAAAATTGAACTATTCTATCATCGCTTGTTCCAGAGCTATGGAGATTTGAAATTTTTTGACCTCCGGCCAATCAGAGTTCAGCAACTTCAAATCATTAGAGCTCCAAAACGAACTTAGCGAATAATGTCAAGCTCAAATATGCAGCACATAGTACTTTTGAATGATTCGGACTTGAAAAAAAATCTAAAAATGCTTGCATCTCGAAAACCAAGCTTCGAAAACAATTTTTCCAAACGGGAAATTATTGCAATTTGGCGACAGAATGTGCCACAGAAATGCGAACGATGAATTCTGGGACATCCTGGATGTCGGATTCATCCTTTCGTTTGGGTATATATTGCACAGAATCTATATAGCTGTTCCACTGATGATGATCCAATCAGAATCAATGTGCGGATCGAACATCAAAATCGAAGGTATTTACAAGCGAAAACATGTGAAAAAAGCCTAAATCAGACCATAAGAATGAATCAGCATTTTATGAAGAAAATTCCAACTAGTGTTGCCGCGATCTACAAAACGAGCTATCACGATCTTTAGATTCCAGCCTCGTTCAACTGAAAGTACATTCTTCTACAGGAACAACAATTGAGTGAAAATACAATCTTGAGAACAGTCAACTTGTTTTGGGAATCCAAATTGAAATATAAGTTTATGAAATCAAGTTTTGAATTAATCTGTATTCGATCTGGACACGATCTGAATTTCGATCTGGTTCGAACCGCTTGGAGTGTTGATTGAATAAAAATTAAGATCAACGGGATTACAGCTCGATTCAAACTGACTCATCATCGAATTTCAGTTCTAATCTACATTTGAACCAATTTTTACTTCCCATATTTTTAATTGAAGAACATTGGAATGTAAAGATCGTGATAGCTCGTTTTCGGGATCGCGGCAACACTAATTCCAACTGATCATGTAATGGAATTCAAACGTAACCCTATTGAGAATGCTAAGAAGAATGATTCAACGTGTTTTATGGTTTTGTTTGGGTGGTCTGGCACTTCCAGCGAGAAATATGTAGATATGTGATAGTGTTTTTGACTTCACCTATACCAGAAATGAACCTTTTTGGATCTAAAACTTTACCTTGAGCCAAATTGAGGAGATTTGGGCTAGATTCTCGGTAAATATCGATCCATTTTTACATAAAAAGTATCGAATTTTTATTGAAATCTATCAAAATTATGTATTTTTTATATAAAAAAAGGTTCAATCCTTTTCAAAGATCTCATCACTAGTTTGGGCCAAGATAGGCCTTCGGATGGTGTAATTCCCAGAAAGGGAAATTTCTAGCTGGAATCCAATAGATCCATTACGCATTGATTGTCGTCGATTCAACTATTCAGTTATTTTTCCAATCAATCTGATTCGAATCTAGAGTCTGGCCTACTGTGTGGTACGTTGAATCGGCAACATATTCAATTCATCTTTGCAGATGAATTGTAATACCTTATCGATGATAATAAGTAATTTATCTTAATTTTTAATTCGTAAATGGTCGCAATCCTCATTACAAACAGTGGTTTTTCATTCTCAATCTGTCTGTATAATGTTCTATTACATCATTCTACACTGAGAGAAATAATGATTAATATTAAGAATTTAAATTCATGAATACTGCTAAGAATACAAATTCTTGATTATGGCTAATATGTTATTGGCCCAAAAGAAATTTCCTTGAATCGAGAAATATTTCCTTGATTTGAGAAAATTTCTTTTGGGCCAATAACATATTAACTGTAATCAAGAATTTTTATTCTTGGCAGTATTCATGAATTAAAATTCTTGATATTAATCATTATTTCTCTCAGTGTGAGATTCAATTAACATCGATGGTATCCTTTTTGAATCCCATTTCTTATTCGCTTCCGTTATGTTTGATAAATCGCTGATTCATTCTCATCGATTCATGATCGCGTGTTGATATTTCATGTTCAATCGTCAATTCGCAAATTCATCCTACCTGGATTGCAGTCTGTAAAATATCTATAAAATCTTAGAAAATTCAATAGAAATTTTCAATTGACACTTGAACTGACTGTTGAATATATCATACGTATAAACCCAATTGAATCCGAAAATTGCTGTTCTCAATTTCCTCATGGCAAATACTTGCTATGGATGCACATGGAATACTCGCTAACATTGAAAAATAATCGATTATCTCACTCGAGTGAACAAATTGACTAAATTATATATAAATTATATATGATGTTTGCAATTTTTCCACGGTTAATTTTTACATGTTTTAATGGAATATTTAATGCATGAATTTTGAGCATAATGAAACGGAATAATTAATCATTTTGGTCCTGTGAAGAGAGTGAATCAATATATGCTTTTAATCTGGTTTGGATGCGACACTCAATACATATTTTTCTACACAGAAAGAAAAAACTATCTTGTATCAAGAAAATATTGTTTTCGTTACATATGAAACACGAATTGTCTCATTTCAATGCAATTTGCTTTGAATCAAACACAGGAAAAAACAAAATTCTTGATTCAAAGCAAATTGCATTGAACTGAGACAATCCGTGTTTCATATATAACGAAAACAATATTTTCTTAATACAAGATAGTTTTTTTTTCTGTGTATATTTATCCTAATTTTCAGGATACGAATATTTTAACTTGACAACATTTTTTTCATGTACTTTGAGACCCATTCAATCAGTTTCAAATAATTCGAGTTCTTGATTTACTTCCTTCTTAACCCATTAGCGCCTGAACGGACACTTTTGGACACCAAATTTCAGAGGTTCATTGTACAATGAATTTGGTCGGAGAAAAATTTTTGAGCCACTGGATCTTACGTTTTGAAGGTCTCTCTTTCAAATGGTGATGTTCAGAGGTCCCTAAAATGAGTTTTTTTGTGTAAAAATTGCAAATTAAAGAAAAAGCACTGTTTTTTTGAAAAAAAAATTTTTCAAGATCATGTTTTTGTTTGCTTTTGCATTTGTCTACGTACTTAATACCGATGAATATCACATCCATGGACCGTCAACTGAAAGTTATCGGCTTAAGATTAATAAAAAAAAAATGTTTATCCATACAAAAAGGCGTCCGAAACAATAAATTTTACTTTTAATCTTCAGCAATTTTTTTCTCGATTTCTAAGGACTTTGCGACAAATTTCCTGAGAACAAAAACGTCTTAAAATTGGTCAAAGAATACCCTCAAATTTATTCAAAACTGTAAAAAAACATTTTTGATTTTCCGGAAAATGGAAAAATTGGCATTTTTGAAAAATTGTTTAAAAAATCTGAAAAAATTTGAGGGTATTGTTTGACTGATTTTGAGACTTTTTTGTCCCTACAAAATTTCCCCGCAAGTCCATAGTTATTGAGAAAAAAATTGCTGAATGGTTTCTGAGATCACCAATTACAAATTCAACATTTTCATTATTCATTCAATTATTAGTATGTAATAAATATCAAAATATATTTTCTCAATAAATCTGTGATTTCATTTATTTATTCCAAATTCTGTTCAAATTGAGATGCAAATCAGTCAAACAATACCCTCAAATTTTTTCAGATTTTTGAAACCATTTTTCGAGAAATGCCAATTTTTCCATTTTCCGGAAAATCAAAAATGTTTTTTTACAGTTTTGAAAAAATTTGAGGGTATTCTTTGACCAATTTTAAGACGTTTTTCTCCTTAGAAAATGTTCTCTAAAGTCCTTAGGAATCGAGAAAAAAATTGCTGAAGATTAAGAGTAAAATTTATTGTTTCGGACGCCTTTTTGTATGAATAAACATTTTTTTTTATTAATCTTAAGCCGATAACTTTTAGTTGAGGTTCCATGGACGCGATATTTATCGGTGTTAAGTATGTAGAAAAATGCAAAAGCAAACAAAAATATGATCTTGAAACATTTTTTTTTAAAAAAACAGTGCTTTTTCTTTTAGTTTGCAATTTTCACACGAAAAAACTCATTTTAGGGACTTCTAAACATCACCATTCAAAAGAGTGACCTTCAAAACATAGGATACAGTGGCTCAAGAATTTTTTTTCGACCAAGTTCATTGTACAATGAATCTCTGAACTTTGGTGTCCAAAAGTGTCTGTTCAGGCGCTAATGGGTTAAGAAAAAAAATTCGAGAAAATCACCTTATTTCGGAATTCGCTTGATGAGAACCTCCCCTTAACGAACCATGTCTTATGAAGAGTGAAAATGATAAGTATCGATTACTTATCGAATCTTATGTACATCCCTGCTATTCGATCATTCAATCCGCACACCGCCTATTAAATCTCATTTATAAAATCTAGTTCATCAGTTCTCATAGAGTTTAATCAAATCTCGTTATGCTGGATCAATTTTTGATTGATTCAACGAGATACGGTCAGGATTGATAGTTTATTTTAACCAGGAGCGACAGAAGAGCAGACGCGGACTATGCAAAACGTAGTTGAAGAATCATTTGAAATATTTACACGTTTCTATCACTTTTCAATACACACTTTCCTCCCACCAGAGCAATTCTAAATTATTCGAATTCATGAAACGTGCATTGAATTTCATTATGAATGAATATCATCATCGGTTATCCATTCATCTATATTAAAGTAAATCTACGTATCGTAATCACCAGAATCATGAAACATTTTCCTTCGCAACATTTCAAACATATATGTTATATTTTCCAAGAGATATGAAAAAGTTTTTCAATGCGTCAATTTCGGAAATTTTTCAAATGTCTTTGTTACGATCTTTCGAAGTTATCAGAAAGCTATCTGAGTCAAGTTTCTGACAACTTCTAGACATGACGAGGGAAAGAAGTTTTTGATATCTCTCAGGAGACATGATAAATCTTTGAATTACGGAGAGGGAAAAATGTTTACTCGGATGGTCATTAAGCGTCTTTCTTCATTTAAAAGACGTTTATGTCTTGATCCTCAAGGCACTTAAGCTTCAGAAACATGTATTTTGTCGAAGCGAAACATATAACTCTTCATCTTCTTCAACTGAATTTCAAATTAAAACCTCAGTTGAATTAAGCTGAACCACCTTTCATCGTGGACTATGTATAGAATGAATATAAAAATTTGTCGTAAGAATGAATTTTTGTTTGTAAATCATAAACAGTAAGCTTCGGAAAATGGATTTTCATATAAAAATGTGGGAGATAACGAATACCGTGGACAAAAAGTAATAAATAGGATTTAAATTTGAAACACAAAAATGCTTGATAAAATTTCACGTTCAGCGTTGAAAATTTCAATCCTACCCATTATTTTTTTCTAAAATCCTTGTTTTATGAAGCTCGCTTCTTCTGATTTACTGAAAAATTAAAAAAAAAAACAACATCTTATGATTTCGAGCAAGTAAGAGCAGGATGTTTTTCTTTTCAATTTTGTGGTTTAATGCTCTTCAATGTTCCAGAATCAGAAGAATACATGTATACTTCATACCGAATATGAAAATACACAAGAATTCTCATGATTATCCTCATTTTCCCAACGCAAAGTTTTTTTGCGCGAATGAAATGTGTTTTCGTACAATGAGGAAAAAATGTCATTTACCTTTTTCTTCCTTAGTGTGACTTTTAATCCGTCTACCGAAATCTCTAATGTCACTTTCTTCTTTTTGATGCCTTTAGCCTTGAATTCGTACTGTAAAGAAAAAAAAAACACATATACACACATGTTACTTTTTTTTTCATGTTTTATTTTGAATGTATATGAAATTTTTATTCAATATGGAAAGACAAAGCAATTGTCGGTTGAATAATTTGATCGTAGAATACTTTTCTTTATTAAAAAACTGTCTTTACGATCCTGAGAAAGAGCTTTCTTGCTAGTCCTAATGGATTCTCCTCTAAAGCGAATCGAGACCCGATTAGGGAAATATCAGGATTAGCAATTCTTTCTCAGTTTATCTTTTTTATAAGATAGAAAAAAAATGGATTATAAATTAATATAAATTTCATGTAAGGAAGAAATAATACAATGAGTAATATAAATGAGAGAGATGTAAATCAGGAACGGAAATATCCTGCTTATCGTTCTGTTTTACATTAATTTAACATCCTCTCTTACTCTTTTTGCCATTATCTCTTCTTTCATTACCTCGCAGCGAGGAAAATCATTCATTGAAATGAGAACGGGAAGTGCATGCTGTTATCGCAACTAGAAAATCTGTTAAAAATTGATAATACATTTCTTCATTCTTGGTATATATACTTTGTGGTAATGTCTAATGCGTTTGATTTTTATCCACATTATGTTTTTCTGTATCTTGGACTGATCTGGTTTTTCTTTTTACTGTAAAATCATCCCTCATTATTGTTGATTATCATCATAATTATTGTATATTATTTCTACATCACTTATTTGTTATATATATTTCCTTTCAACCGTTATTCCAATTACTTTTTTGCAGTAAATTTCATTTCTTCGCGATCCGGATTGAGAATTTCTATGCAATGTTAATAAACAAAGGTATAACTTCGATGAAGGCTTAACTGCGCAATGTTTCTCTTCGCGAGGACTATACTTGAAGTGCTCTAAAAATGTGCACGATTTTGTAGAAGTTCTCAGTTTCTTTTGGTTCAGAATATATATATGCTGTTAAATTTGATACTCGTTGTAGCAAAAACTAGGCGGTCTTTGATTTCCAAAGCAGTCCTTTTATATTTTCAGGACATGGAAAAAAAAGAACTGTTCTCATACATATTTTGAGCGTTAGATGTGGGACTGTGTTTTGTATCGGTTGGCTACCGAAGTTTCTCCATAATTTCTGTATTTATATACTAAGCAGGAACGTTTCACCTCTACTTCAATTTTCCATATAGACTTTTCAAGGATTCCCTAACCAACAGCATTCTGATGTTCTTGAGTGCTGGTAGAGAGAGCTTTTAAACCTCGTGCTTTGATTTCATCAGTGATTAGAGCAACGAACTCCAAGTGATGAGAAAACTCGAAGAGATGAGGCTCCGGAGGTAAGTGAGGAATATTATCATCTCCGGATGCACACTGAAAGGGAGGTCCGACTAGAAAAAGTGACATTTTAGTTTAATCACTGAAAAATCAATTGACTTACACGGAGAAAAGTGCAGATCGAAAATATAGTAATCTTGAATAAAAATTTGAAAATATTTCTTAAATTTGTAATGAAGATAAAACGGTTCACATTTCTATTGGATTTCACTTGAAAAAGAATGAAAAATTATCAATACTCCACTGAAAATGTAAATAATGAAATTTCGAAATTTTGTTATTCACTTTCAAGTGAAATTCAACATAAATGTCAACCGTTTTATCTTTATTACAAATTTTAAAAAGTATTTTCAAGTTTTTATCAAATATTATATTTTCGATCTGCATTCTCCTCCCTGTACCACTTTTTCCATTTATCTTTTGATCAGTTTCGACAGTTAATTTCTAATCAATCGGAGTCAGGATCCTACACTTGAGGTGGGCAAACTGATCAATATCTTATCGGTAACTGAAGACAATTTCTACCAGGGCGTATCGCACGTAAAATAAATTAATGCTCGTATTTTGTAGCAGTTTAGTCACGTTATGTGAGCAAAGAAAAAATTGCTGTTATAGCAGCACTAAAATGAACAATTCAATTACCATCTCAATAGAAATTTGCGGCGGAAAATTTCAACACAAGGATAAAAACTTACATCGTTACACACAGAGAATATCCTGATTCTAATACCTAGGAAATGTTTTGTTTTGTAATTATTAACACCAAAATTATTGTTTGTCAAAGACAAACATTTACGCGTATGTGAGAAACACGGAAATAATTTATGATAACGATTCGTACGAATCTTATTGTAAAGGATATATCTGCTGACAAAAGAGAATTCGTATTCCATTTCAAAACCCAGGAAACGTCTTATGAATAATAAGGTTCGAGTAAATCACAATCTTCATAACGAAATCTAATTCTCCGTTGAGCATAATAGAAATGTCAAGTAAACTGAAGTTATTTTTAATTCAGGTTTCCTGTTTCATGTAAAATAGCTATAAATGAAATGAGGGCTGAGAGAAGTTGACTAAAATCCGACAATTTCCGTTTGAAAATTCGCTACCCTTGAAGTGACAACAGGAGTGTTCTCGAGAATGGGAAGAAGAAACAGAATTAGAGTACCTTAAAGCTGATGAAGTCATCTTCAAAGTCTTTAGGCTATACGGAATATCGTGAAACTGATTGGAAATGAACCCTCGCGTCAGAATTATCCAACGTTTTGATGGAATTCTTTATTATTAACGCAATTCCCTTTCGATGTTCATGAATTTTTCCTCTGCGAAGGAGATACTTTCTTTCAGAGGATTGAATCAATTTTTGGCAGCACCTTAATGGATCAACAATGTTTTCTTATTAAAAAAATTTCATAAAAAATGAAGTTTTAATTTTTCATGTCTCGAATTTTGAAGTTTTATTATTCCTTTTAAGATTATGGTATCATGGAAATGGATGGAAACACGCAAAAGCTTATTCCGTAGATTACGAGATTGTATATTTTTTTTTTACAACCCATGCGTTAAAATAAAAGAATAATGGATTCAAGGATGATAACAGAATCTGAGTCTTGAAGAATGGGTTCTCATCGAAATAATCCATTCTTTTTTACCAAAATTGATAAAAATTGAATCTCCACAATTGAAAATAGAAAATTCCTTTTGATCGTATTTGCAATTTTGAAAAAATATTTTTAACCTACTCTGTTCCCATCAATCCATGATGATTCTGTCTCAAATTCTTATTGATACCATTCTTTGAGGACTGGCAACAGAAAACTCTGTTTTTGAAGATCATAAATCTTGTTTGGTTTATACTAAAATAGAATTTCCACTAAACTGTTGTGAGGTTGAAGTAAGTTGAATGAAGTTGAATAAAGTTTGTTTTTGAGGAAAACGAAGATTCAACCAAAAACAAACTTATTCTGGTTGAACTTCGGGCCAAGTTTGAATATGTTAGAAACAAGACTTAATGTTTAAATTTTCCTCCGACCACGATAATGTCTGCAAGTACAATATTACCAATATGGGTAAAAAGCACCTCTGTAGTTGGAAATTCTTCCATGCAAGTAATGCACATAAACTCGTTTAAAAAATCCAGATCAGAGTAGGACAATGAAAAACACTCAAGGGAATTCAACGTAATCGAATGTTCTTTTTTTTTGTGTGACTTGGGAGTACGCTTTCATTCGTTTTGGAATGAACGGATTTGTAGATCCTCCGGATAACTGAATACAAAATACTAACCTCGGTAACGTAACTTCAAACTCATGGTTTTTCTGTTTTTTTTTTTTTTAATGCATATGTAGAGGAAGATTGGAATACAAGTCATGCGAGTGAAATTCTATCGTATTGCGCAAAGTACATATTCAAAATCTGTTCTCCAATTTTCATTCTTCACAATAATCGTTATCTTTCAGTTCTGTTGGAAAATTTGCTCTTCCTCCAGAAAATTCATTTTCTCTTTATTTTCAGCCAAAACTCTATACAACCACATCCTCAGGGGCAATCTTGACGTGATTATAAGGGTGTGAAAGAAAGGAGAAATCCCAAGAAACACTCCGAAGTCAAAATGGATAAGAACTAACTGAGGTACAAGGAAAAGAATGATGTATCATTATTTTCATATAATATCCTTGGGCTTCGAATCTCGGTATAATTTCATTGAGTATAAACCTCTAACCTGTCAATTCTCTCTACATCTTTTTCCGGGTCTTTAATTTTGGTGAGTGATGTTCTTCCTAGATTGGAGGGAAAATAATGGAAGTAATATGAAAGTTCGGAGAAAAATGTCATCAGATATACATTTTTTCAACCTTCAGAGTGCACTCCGGGTGTACCATCATGAACTTCATCGATTTTGCAAAATATATGAAAATACGTGACTAAAAGCCATTCTCCGTTCCCCTGTAAAGACCTAATCCACAAACTTGAAAGAAATTACATTATCTTTGATGGGCGTGAATATCGATACGGTTGAAGATGAGAAGCTACAAAAAATTTTATGGGTACAACAACCCTCTTGCATGAACTCAACGTTCGGAGAATAAGGTGTGAACTTTTTCAACTTGGGTACACGCAAGAAACATTATTTGTCATATTCATCGGAATTTCAAACGAACTTTGGGATAGGGACAATTTTGGAGTATAATTTACTGCAACTGCCATTAAATCTTCTAAATTAATTGGTAATATAACCCGAAGAGAACATGAAGCTTCAGCTAACATTCAGATTAGATCTGCATAGATCGGGCCGAAGGTTCATGAGAGATAACTTTTACACTGAGAGAATTTTATTTGAAAAATTACCATGAAATTCCAGTGATCGAGGGACAACAAGTAGGAATTTTTTAAAATATTACTGTGCATTTTGCACTCATTTTCACAGGCTATCCAGGAATTTTTTTAAGAATTTTCACGGTAATTTTTACAACAAAATTCTTCCAGTGTAGATTCACAAACGTTTGACGAAGGTTCTACGAACTTTGAAATATCCGCCTCGAAATACTTTTAGGAAACATAGATGAAACGTTCGTGAAGGTTCATCGAAGGTTTGATTGAGCTTCTCCAAAATATCTATACTCATATCAACTTTTATCAATTTATATGAATCATCGATTAAGTAATAAACATAAATTAATATAAGTACATATATTTTGATGAAGCTTCATCAAACCTTCGATAAACCTCGAGATGGACATATTTCAACATTCGTAGAACATCCATCAAACGTTTGTGAATCTAAAAGTTAGCTCTCATGAACCTTCGGCCCGATCTATACAGATCTAATCTGAACGTTTGTTGAGAGCTTCTTGTTCCCTTCGGGAAATCGTCCCTGTCTTAGAATTCACCACCAATTTTTTCCGATATAGAGTAATCAAGTTTCACCAGCCACACTCCAATTCAAGAGACTGAATTTATCTGTATCGAAGTTACGATGATTCATTCTGCTTCTACAATTTATTTTACAAAAATTTTTATTTTGTCATTTTTTCTCGACAATTATATCAATAAAATTATTGAAAATTTGCATGCACAGGTGGCAGAGAGAGGTTTGATGAGAACATTGCTCGAATGTATACAATTTCACTCCTCGTGAGGAAAAAAAAACTTAACAACATTCTCCTTTTCCATTTTGCCCGACAAATAGATAATTGAAAAGTGACTATCGTTTGGAGTTGATCGATCAGATGTGGAAGGTATAAAAAGATAAAATGAGAAAAGCAAAGGATTTGATTTTGTAGGGTACGTTTCGAAATATTACCTCTGCTTTACCGTGTTCAATCATGTTTCTTCTTTTGATTTCAACGACAGACTGTTAAAGGGGATGTTCAGTTGTTTCCTCTGATCGTTCTTTTGTATGCATTCTTCTACATTTGATTTATAAAATATGTAAAACTGCATCACCGTTTATAGATGTTCTAATCCTGGTATTACACCATGAAGAAATACTATTGTTTTTCGCGTAATAAAAACTTCACTATATATTAAAATACAGGGGAGAAAATAATAATGCAGTCAGGAATTTTCTAGCTGCAACAGAAGATTCTACCGACTCCGCAGTGAATTTCATTACTTTGTCAGCTAATACTATCGATCTTTCGGTAAAGTAAGTTACAAAATCGGGCAATGATAAACTTCTTAGTTACTCGAAATTCAATTGAACCACAGTAAAGTTATCGAGTGCTTAAGAAACTACCCATGATGACATAGGCAGAATTTTGTGGAAGCCCACACGGAGAAAAAGGTATCTTGAAAAATATTATAATTTATGGATTTTTGGCGTTGGTCTAACCCGAGTCAAAATATTTACGTGAAGATACCTCTAAAAGTAACTTAACCCTGGGCGATTCCAAAGTGACCAATTTTTCATGGTTGACTTTCGGTTATTTTTTGGTTTGGTAAAAATTTGGTCAGAAAATGGTCAACCAGATGGTTTTTACCATATAATGACCTATTTTTGACCGAAAACTAATGGTTGCTTAGAACAAATCTGCCACCAAAAGATAATCAAAAAATGTGGTCCGTTTTTAGAATCTTTTTGATATTTTTCAGGTAAAAAAATTGAGATTGGTTGAATTTTGGTCAATGTTTGTTGAAAAAAATGTCCCAAGCGACCAACAAGTGACCAAAACCAAGATTTTTCACCAAAATGTAACCGAAATTTTTGATCGCTTGTCGGTTCACCCAGATCCGCTAGGGAAGGGCTGGGATTTTTATGAGGAAGGTACCATACTTCTTTATAAAAGTTTAAGAAATTATGGTACTTTGAAAGGTTTGTTTACGTCAATATTTTGACTCGGCTCAGACCAACGCCAAAAATCCATAAATTATGGTATTTTTCAAGATATCTGTTTTCTCAATGCAGCTAAGTTGAGGGATATTTGAAGATCAAGATTCTTTTTGAAATAAATCCCTCGTAAGATATTCAAACAATATGTGGACATAGGGTTCCGGTTTACAGGGACATGTCCTGGTTTTTGACAATATTGGGGAGCTTCCCGGTTTTGATTCGAAATGTCCCCGTTTTTTCAGAATCTATGAAATTTGCATTTCATCGATGATAATGAATGAAAAGAAAAGTATGCTACAAAGAGAGGGCATCCCAGAGTCCAAAAATTTCTGAATTTCTCTCCTACCACAATTTTCCTCGGAAATTATGAGTACATGCATTGTCTCTGTGATACAAACAGAGTCCGTTTATTAAGCGTTTTTGGATTTTATCCTCGTCTCTTCTAAGAGCAAACTGGGAGAAAAATGTAGTAATTTTGAAACGTCGGAATTCCCTTGAAAAAAGGTTCTCGTCTGTCGGGCTAGAGAAAGTGTTCCAAATAGAAAAATTTTCAAAATTATATATAATTTCGAATATTCTTCCACTCTGGGGGAACTGTCCCGGTTTTGCACCTCGACGATCTGATGGAAACCTTTGGACAACGATTGGAGTCCAGAAATTCCAGAATACGTTAGACAAATCATAGACATACTTTGAACTTCACAAACTGAAAACCATGACGCTTTTTGTATGAACAATAAACATCGAATTTCACTTTGCTTAAAGTTCTGAAAAATATCTCGAGTCCATTCCAAATAAGTCAGACTTATCATAACGTAAGCATAAATACAGCAAAAATTGCAGTAATCCATGTAACACGAGTATTGGGAGAATTGAGAAAAAAACCAAGGGCGCTTGGCCTAGGTTTGAAATTTCTTCTCTACACGGGAAAAAGACAACACTACTGGTTGACAAAACACGCTTGAATAATGAGGATTAGCGCGATCACAGTGATGGGTATTGTAATGGAATTCGTCAATGCTGACTGGACAGTAATGAGGACTGCAATGGGAAACGCAGTACTGCATGGAATGAATTTGAGTTCCAATGTATTTTTCTGATTCACGGTAACCATTGCTGTTTTCTTTTTCCCGTATCCCAACAACGTATATCGAGCATTGAAATCAAGGATTATTTTCTACTCATTTCAAAGACTAACTTTCAATTGAAGAGGAGTAAGAGCGCTAATGAGCTGGGAATTCACATACCGTTACATTGTATTATAAACAACATAAAATAAATGTTAGAAAGTTTCAAACAATTTTCAAAGTAAGAATAAGTAGAACTCTTTGGCAAAGTAGTCTGCAATTTTGGAAAAAGGTCAAGTTGTATGGAATTTTACATTCGTCTTTGTTTTTATCGTTCTTCTTAATAACATTTAGTGCTAAGTGGTTGAAGTGTAGTACTTGCCAAAACCATTTCACGCTTCAAATGTGGTGCATCGTGATTATATCTAGGATACTTAGCTCTTCCTGGTCATTTATGAAACTTTGTTAGATTACTTGAACGTGTTGAACGTTTTACGATCAAAAAGAATAAATACAACACCTGGATAGTGAAAAAATTTGAGAACAATCATAAAATAATGAACTTTTCAAGGAACGAAGACCAATATTTACTGTTTTTAACCAAAATCGCAACATTGGATAAAGTTTATATCCCTCCATTCGTTGAATACAACAAATTCAATCGAAAACTAAATCCACAAAACTCGTCAAACCGCTTTTTCGTACGAATTTCCTTAGAGCTTTTAATCTGAAAAAAAATTCGAATAAAAAGTTTGGATTGCAGCGTAAAGTACCATGTATTTTACATAGATTGTCGTTACCACGTCTTTTTTTGTCTTTCACCTGCTCGATTCATTACAATTTATCGGAAAATCCGAAAATTTCTCCAACAAGCGATAACTGTTACAAAAAACAAGACAACAACGCGGAATAGTAAATTTTCTTGTTTCATGCACTTATTGAAATTTCATGATAATGTTAACCGAAAAATTCTCTCGTTCATCATTCATTACATTATATTTTACTTCTGACGCAACGTGAATTCCCTTTTATTTATCACCATGTGCTACTGCTATTATTTACTACGCGATATCGTTGAAGTTATGGCTTCGCGAATTTATTTTCGAGATGTTTCTTGCCATAAAGTAATACAGAAATGGATTTACAACTTACGCGGATCTTTCGCATCGCCGCCACGATCTCCACTCTGCTAGTCGGTCGAGGAACATCCATCGACCCGATGAACTGAAAAAGAAATTTATACAACACGTTAAAAATATATTTTCAGTAATCTGGAGCATGATGAATCATAATTAAACAAATTCCTCAAATTCTTCGAGGAATATTTATATGAAACTATTTATTTCCTGAGTATTTATCAAATGCTTCAAGAATAACAGTTGGCAATTGTTGGATAAATTCTCAAGACAAGTGAAAATTTAATTAAATCAGCTATCCAAAGGTTCACGATATGTGATACTCCAATCGATTCTGTAGCAAAAAAAACCCACAGTTCGAATTAAAAATGCAAAATTCAACGTCATCGCTATCGAGATGAAATCAATAATTTAATGGACTGAAGGGAACAACAGAGAGAGAGCTGTTTTTGTGATTGGGGGTATCATTTTTATAACCTCTGCATGCAATGCATTCATTTCGATCCAATATAACTGATCAACTGAAAGAAAATCTAATCGTATACACCTAGCGTAAAATACATGGAAAAATGTTTAAAAAACCCAATTTAAAAATTTGCATAACGAAACCATTTCATTGTCCTCGATATCGAATTTTTGAACATTCATTCCAAGTCACCACCGACCGCACAGAGATAAGAAACCCGATCTTTGATTCTCAAAGTCAAAGGGAAGTTTCAATTCTTTGACATTTCTGTATAAATAACCGGTCTTATGGAAATTTTAAATGAGATTCCAACTTGAAAAGCGAACTCAACGCATTGGGATTTCATACTTCTAGGGAGTACTTTGATAAAAGCCCTCCTCTCATCAAGCGGCACACAAGTTTTAATTATATATATAGAGACTCGCTGCACTGTATTAAAATTCTACACATTTGGGAGTTCAAATCATTCGAGCAGCATCTTTCAATGCGTTTTCTTCTAAAAATTGTTCCGACTCGATGTAACGAACTAACGGTGTTGTATAATATTGCTCAAATTCAGTCTCGGAATTCATTCGAATACAAATTGATGATCGCCATTCATTGCCACCGCGGCGTTGGTTTATTGGAAATCTATGTTCTCATTCGGTACAATTGTGCACACACTCGATGGAAATTTAAGATCGTTATCCTTTATCATTAGGAACTGAATGAAAATATATGATTACCATTAGTCGAATGCCACTCGAGACACTTTGAAATATACAAACTGTATCAATCCTCGAGCAAATAAACTCACCTTAGAATTTCATGCAATTTCTTGACTATAGAGAAATTTCTTCAAGAGCATTTTGCGTTCTAAAATCGTTGAAACCCTTTTTGTAATCGATATCGTATCGTTTAATTTCAAATTGCCCTTCCTCCAGGTTTATTTTCACAAATTTCATTAGTCATGATTATTGAAGCATTAGATTTCTCATCCTTTGTAATCTCAAACTTTTTTACAGCTCGATCCCTCGGGCTGAGACATTTTGTGAAATAGGAGCATGATCTCTGAGAAGTTGCTGTGATAAGTATCTATATTGCGAAAGTTATTATTCATCAGACAGGACGACCTTAATCAATGTTGTTCAAGGTTTCTTCACGTTCAATAACCTGCTCGAATGATGATAATCTCAAGTAAAAAGTGTTGCACTGATCATACATAATATGCACGGAATTATCTATAAATAGAACAAAGTGCATTCATAAACATGCAAAAGTACCAACGTGTAAAGCTTGAATATAATTCTTGTGTTTTCAAATTCAGAATATCGAGTTGGAGAATTTAAATTTTCAAATGACATAGAATGTTGAGATAACGAAGAAATTTGCACAGATTAGAATTTTATATTCAAGATACGGGGGGTTAATCGCAAAATAATAAAAAATTATTTGAACAATTTAGAAGTTAGAATTTTTGAAATTATATAATAGTTAGTTCACGTTCACTCATCAACGTTATTGACTATTGACGGGTCAATATAAATACTTGAATTGAATTCTCCAGTGAATCTTTGTACGAATATCGAATAGTAAAATAAACTTGGAAATTCTTTCGTAAAGGATGTTCTCGTATTACGTAATAGACATTGACTCGGCATATCTCGGTGATCTTTATTTAGGATTCCCTTCCCTACTACTACCATTTGCATGGCAAAGTAAAAGCAATGATCTTTGAGCCACGTGTTGAACCGATATACGAGTTTGCTCGCACGTGGCAGAGTGATAGTGTAACGAAAGTTTCATATAAACACACTGATACATGTGCGACAAACGTGACACTTACTAACGCGTAATCGAGTCGTTGTTAAGTGTCATACCTTTGCGTGGTATGAATATGACTGTAATCGATATCAACATCGCTTAGCTCACGGATTGAACATCTAAACAGAGAGCACGTTTGAGTCGCTACAAACTCTTTAATTAACTCGCACGATAATTCGAACATCTCGTTCTTCGATATCCAAGAATTTTCCACGAATTTAATTCTCCCTATAGATTTTCTCCTCACGTGCAAATTTCGTTGTGAGAGTAGGCAGCTTCAAATGACCTCGTTTATATCTCTTCCGAATATTCACGTGCGTAATGGAGATAATGTGTCGGTTCAGGAACGTATTTGAATTCAATATTTCTATTGGATTTAAACTCACCCTCGTCAACTCGAATCTCAAGGGAACTCTAATATTTTTCCAAAGCTTTCCGCAGGGAAAAGTACGGAGATTCGAGTTTCCAAGATTTGCGAGTCAACGAGGCCTCGATCGCGCATTTTTCGAATATTTTCAAACGATTGAATCGATTCATTGTCTTACAGTTTTATTTCCAATTCGCAATCAAAGTGGAATAAACTGTGACGTTTGAATAATCACGTTCGATGAATCGGTTGATTTGATTTTCTTGGGAAACTTGATAGAGAGGAGAAAACATAATACAGACTATAAATACGAAGGGAACATGTTGCAAGCCCCGTCATATCGATCAGGACGTTTCTCTGGATTAGGAAACTTTGTTGCGAGTTTGTCGATATCGAAAAACTGATGCGACAGAGAACGTTTTTTTCCTTCGTATGTGAAACACGAATTTTATAATTTATGCTATAAATCGATAAGATTGATTCGAACGAAATGGAAGTTTATGCAGTTCGAATAAATCATTTTTCTCAATGCACGACAGGACGTCAAAGTGGGAATTGAAAATCTCGAGAGACAGGTTCCTATTTTGCACGAGTTGAAAGTAGTTTGATTTTCAAGACGCGGAAAATTTGAAGAGTCGAACACAGATACGGATCTTTATTGGAGTTCTCAAAAATAAATATTAGTTTGGACGACATTCTTGAATGCGACTAGGAACCTATCTCTTGAATTTGATTATTCCTGTTTAAAGTTATCTGAAAGTGACGTGGTTTTGTGTTAGGATTTTTGTACCACGAACGGACCAAAGTCTCCATGTCTGTATGATTCCGCACACGGAGAGAAAAAATTTGCTGACGCAGCAAATCGAGGTATTATATATAGAATAGCAGAATTTTTTGCTGACCCAGCTAAAAATTTGCTATAACAGCAATCGTGTTAGCTACGACAGGAATTTTTCAGTTGTGGCAGCAAAAAATGTTTGCTCCGCCAGCAAATTTTCAGTATTATATACAGAATAGCAAACAAATTTTGCTGGGATAGCAGACATTTTTTGCTGCCACAGCTGAAAATTCGCTGTCGCAGCTAACAAGATTGCTGGAACAGCAAAAAATTTGCTGCTCTGGCAAAAGGAACCCAGCAAAAGTAGATTTCGCTGCCACAGCGAATTCCTTTTTCTCCGTGCACAAACGTGTGAAGAAAAATTTTCAGTTCTGAAAATTGTAAAGTACTTTCTACTTCTGATGAACGAGACTCTTGTCTCAAATTGAAAACTCATCTATACTGACTGTTCTCAAAATTTAAGACACTAGCACAACGCAATCGCGCTTAAATTTGATTCCAATTTTCAAGTAAATTCGGAGAACTTTGAAATCAGAATGATTTATAATCGCGGGGACAAAAAGGGCCAGAGTTGGGCTTTCAAAATGCAAAAAATTCTCGAGAACATTCGAATTTTCGAAATATCTTTTGAAAAGCACTAAAAATTATCTGAAAAATCCTGATGGAGCCTATGAAGAGCTCTGCTATAATCAACCAATGTAGCATGCTTGATGTTATCTTTTAATAATATGGGAACTAAGTATGACCTTATCAGAAGATTCAAATGCAAATCTTCTGGTTGTTTTCCTTCTCATTGGAGAAATAGTTTGATCTCACCTATTTTCAAGGCTGGCTGCAGATCAGATGTGAGAAATTATAGGCAACTATCTATTATAAGCGTAATTCCAAAACTATTTGAACGCTTGGTAACTGTTAAGATATCTTTTCTGGCATGATTTCGGATATGCAACACGGTTGTGTTTCTGATCGGTCAACTAGCAACAACTTGGCTATTTACTGTAACTTTGTATCAAGAGTTTTGGATGATAACGGTCAGATAGATACAGTATATACGGATTTCACAAAAGCCTTTGATACTGTTGATCATAATATTCTTTTATCTAAATTACCAAGTGTATAAGTATGAAACCGGAATTTTTGTACAGAAAAAACACGTTTATTGTAGTGATATGATGCAAAGTAACTTATTCAAAGTATTGTCCGTCGCTATCTATACATTTCTTCCATCTTTCTGGCAATTTGTGGATTCCGCGCCAAAAGGACTGTTGCTCTTTTGAGGCAAACCAGCCATCCAGCCATTTTCGTACATCTTCGTGAGAAGTAAAGCGCTGCTCAGTAAGTGCGTGTCCCATCGATGCAAACAAGTAGTAATCGGATGAGGCAAGGTCCGGTGAGTAAGGCGCGTGCTGAAGAATCTCCCAACGGAACGACTCTATCGTTTCCTGGACCTGTTTTGCTTTGTGTGCTGGTGCATTGTCATGCTGCCAAATCACTTTGTGTTGTCTTTGTTGGTATTCTGGTCGTTTTTCACGCAAACCTCGATCCAAATCGATCATTTGTTGTCGGTAGCGTTGAGTATTGACAGTTTCCCCAGGTTTCAGCAGCTCGTAGTAGATTACGCCCTTCTGATCCCACCAAACACACAGCATTGTCTTTCGTCCGTAGCGGTTTGGTCTTGCCGTCGATGTTGATGGTTCACCCGGAGTAACCCATGACTTTTTGCGCTTAGGATTCTCGAAATATATCCACTTTTCATCGCCAGTCACAATTCGATGGAGACATGACTTTCTTTGAAACCTGGCGAGCAGCATTTCGCATGATGTTTTGCGGTTTTGCTGCTGTCTTTCGTTGAGTTCATGTGGAACCCATTTCCCCACCTGTTGTATCTTTCCCATGGCTTTCAACCGAAGGGAGATGGCTTCTCGGGTCACCTTTAACTGATGCGCCAGTTGGTTGTTGTGTTTAAGCGTCGTCTTCGTCTAACAAGGCTTGCAGGTCAGCGTCTTCAAACTTTTTCGGTGGTCTTCCACGTTCTTCGTTCCTGACGTCAAAATCGCCACTTTTGAACCGTTTGAACCACTCGAAACACTGTGTTTTACCGAGAGCATGCTCACCAAACGCCTCCACAAACGTTTGATGCGATTCGGCTGCGGTTTTCTTCAGATGAAAACAGAAAAGTAGTGCTGTCCGCAAATCGTAATTTGTTGGCACAAAACTCGACATGTTTATCTCTGATAAACTAATGCTACTGAATGGAACTCGTGTTATTGTGAGTTTGAAATCTTTTCGGATATCAATGCAATAACAAGACACCGCTGACGTGATGTGTCGGTAACTGCATCGACATCTAGCGCCACCTATGGGCAAATTCCGGTTTCATACTTACACACCTGGTATATCACCTTGGTTTCCGTGGAAATATTCTTAGTTGGATAAGAAGCTATCTTATGAATAGAACTCAGACTGTTAAGATTAAGAATTTCATCTTAGTGTTCACTAAACATCGACGATAATAACATCGCCTGACATCGATGTTTTACATCGTTTAACGATGTAACATCGACCTGGTTGATGTTCCAATGTTTTTTGTAAGAAACATTGAAACATCAAGACATCAAATAAGAACAATTGAATGGGATTATGCTGAATTTGAAATGGCGCTAGATCCCAAAATTTTTATTGGTAAAATAACAACCAATCAGGTTCTAGCAGCATCGATGTTCGCGATGTCAAACATCGATACCCATTTATTGGATGACACATCGATGTGCCATCGATGTTTAGTGAACACTATTTCATCTCGAGGTCTATCAGTG
This sequence comes from Gonatopus flavifemur, assembly GCA_018340375.1. Lineage (NCBI taxonomy): Eukaryota > Metazoa > Arthropoda > Insecta > Hymenoptera > Dryinidae > Gonatopus > Gonatopus flavifemur. The sequence continues at coordinate 55,946,101 of JAFFJZ010000001.1, forward strand.
TACAATCAGGTGTTCTGCAAGGGTCACATTTAGGCCCACTGCTATTTACTTTTTGTATTGATGATATTCGTGACAATTTTAAACATGTTAAGTTTTCACTTTTCGCGGATGATTTGAAATTATTCATGAAAATCTCTTCATATGCTGATGCCATTGCGTTGCAGTCAGATTTACTAGGTTAGAATCATGGTGTTCCTTGAATAAACTGCAACTAAATATGGCGAAATGTAAAGTTATAAGACTGTCGCGCAAGATGCAACCGGTCATGTTCTCATATGAATTGAATGGTCCTAGCTTAGAGGTTATGCTGAGAATGCATGGTTTAGGAATTATAATTGATTCTAAGTTCAATTTCACTATGCATTATCAAAATATTGTTAATACGGCTATGAAGCAGCTTGGATTCTTAAAGCGTATGTGTAAAGATTTCAAAGAACCCTCAACACTGATGACGTTATACAATACTCTAGTCAGACCCAATTTAGAATATGCGTCTCAGATCTGGTCACCTCACCATGATAAATATTGTAAACTGATCGAGGGAGTTCAGCACAAGTTTTTGCGTTTTTTAGCTTTTAAAAATCTTACTCCCATGGCTGTGTCCTGCCATGATTATGGTCTATTAATGAAATCGTTTAGCATGACCACTCTTGAACCTCGTGAGTTAGTCAACGATCTCGTTGTCATTTTCCTCTCTCTTCTAAATTTCAATGTACCATTTAGAACTCTGCGTAAGCCTTCACCTCTCAATATTCCGATGTTTACTTCACATTATTTTTATGCAGATCCAGTTAGCCGCATTCCTTGCTTAGCCAATTTATATAGTGATGATCTTGATTTCTTTTCGGGATCAGTATCAACCTTTAAAATAGCGTCCCAGAGGGCTTTTTCTGAGAAGTGTGTGAGGTTGTAATATATTTGTTATTCCACATTCATACTTTCAGGCTCGTGTTAATTTGCACTATGTCTTCTGCAATTCACTTATTTTTTGTTTTGTTTTTTACTTTATTTGATAACTTTTTTTTGGTAAACCGCCATGATATTGTTCACATACTTTTGTACCTAAAGGGTGTTTTTGCGCGTGTAATAAATCAAATCAATTTGTCCTCGATATTCGTAGAAAAAATAGAAAAAAACAGAATCCAATGATCTGATCGAGTATGTTGAGTACTTCATTTGATCATAATACTCAATGTTTCGGTTGATTACCAGCCATCCTCAGGGAATTAATACAAAAATTCATAGAACAGAGGGGTCTCCTCCGTTTCACACCTAGCCATCTCCCTAAAAATTCTCAGTTCAAGGACAGTTATACTAAATTTTTACCGAATCTACGTTCATTTTCTACTGAAAAGAAACCAAAAGATATTGGTGTAGAAAATTCACAAATACACCGTATTTTTATGGTGAAATACTAAAATCCTACTGATTTTCCACTTGATTTGCACTACCATCAAATTCACACCAAAAAACATGGTGTAACATTTTCATTAGGGATGTCTTTATGACATCATGAAGGAATTACAAATCATGATTGTACTGAGGCTAAGAAAAATTCGGATCATTCAGATATACGTTTGCAATCCCTAGCAAGATCACACATCAAATGTCGAAGCATGTATTTTATTTTTTCAAATCAAAATACAATCACCAATTACAACACGAATAAAACGATAACAATGCCTTATCGAAATGCGAGATTTCCGCTATAGTATGGTCATCAACTTTTTGAGATTGGAATAAAAATTTTAGATGGAATCAAGCTCCTATCTAAGGTGTAACAAAATCACATGGAATTCCGATTTCATCGCAGAGGATAACTAAGATATTCTTTCAGTCTCGGAACTAGTCTTGGTATCGGTCTCGGTGCAGGTCTCATATGCATATTTCAACATATATCTCTGCCAATTTTGTTTGGATAATCAAGGTTCCACCCCATTTCGTTGATTCCATTTATACTCTCGAATTATCTTGATCATGTTGATATTACAGGAGGTTAAAATAATTATTGGTCACTATTTTATCTTTCCTTGACGCGAATCTCGTGTGAAGGCCTAGCCCTGGTGAAAATTCAAAAGTGAAGGAAGCGGGTATTGAAATTCCAATGTTCCACTCCCTCCTAAATTACGCTCAGATGACTCTTCGCTTGCGCTTTTGTCGCGCTTAAATGCTTCATTTTCACCAGGGAGATGAAAAAATGTATTTTCAAAATTAATAATCTTCTCCAAATTCCGTCACTAAAATTTCAAACCCCAAAGTTCATAGAACTGAGGACCATATAACCATCTCTCAACGATTATTAACTGAAATTAACTAAATTGTATAGTTAAATACCCCTCGTGATATAATTTACCGTTCGTTATCAATCTTGCTTCACGGTATTTCATCTATCTCACTCGAGGTTGATCGATTGATGGAATTAAGAAAAACAACGGGGATCCGATGTAAAATGTTACAACTGAAGTTTTATTAAAATTGATGTCTTCTTCTACTCGTACGACGATAATTCGTCAAAACCTTTCCACAATTGGAACAAATTAAAACAAATGAAATGAATATACATCGTTGAGAATACCCCTCACATGGCGTGCAATGTTCATTACATTATTCTAGCAATGCATTGAAAATAAGCTGTAGAAGAAGAGGGGTTGACGGCGACAAAGAGTTTTGTTCTGACGCATGGAAAAGCCTTCGATGAGTGAGAGAGGAATTAGGTCACTTGTCGAAGAGGAATGATCAAATCGAGAGTACAGTTTCATAGTTTGCCGGGAAAGTATTTGATCCGATCATGTGCAGAAAAATATGCAAGGAAGCATTAGTGGAAGGAAAGAGGAAGAGATGAAAAATAAATTATTCTGCAAAATATTAATATGAAAGATCGAGCGAGTGTATTTCCGAGTTGCTGTACTATTCTTGAAATCCACGTATTTTTAGAAACTGCCGCGTTTTTTTTCTCGTAACGTTAATACGATTGAAGATGTAGTGTATTATATATTTTGGTTAAATACGTTGCTGACAAGATTGTATTTATAGCGTACATCTGTGTGAAAGGATATTTACGTGGATAGGGTATTTATAGTAATTAAATGTTCCCTGATCGATAAACAATTGTATTTTCATAATGAACATCTTCGTTACGTATATACCTTGATACTCCAAGAACAGAACCAACTTGAATTCTGACAATGGGAAACTCGAGGAACTAGAAAGGTGAAAGTTTATCATATACTTCCATTATGAATGAGAAAAGATGGTAAACTTATTATCAAATCTTTTTTGTTATTTTCCATTGGTAGCCAAGTTTCTCACGTTGTTATCTTGAACTTTTGTCCCTTCTTCAACAGTAGTCTTATCGTTGCTCTGAACCTCAGAGTATCAAACTTTCTGAGGAATCTTTTCGTCACGAAATTACTACTTATAATTAGAAATATACTTGTTCCTGAGATGCTTTTCTCGTGACATTGATTAACACAATTTATTGATCTTGAACTCATTTTGTGTCATAGTATTTTCACTTTTGCAATCTATTATCTATAAATACAATCTAATGACAGCTTGCGATACTGTAAAAAGAAAGTCTTGAACATCTTTATTTGAAATTGACTGAGATCTAGCTTTTTCCATTGTGGCGGCGATTGTTTTCGATAGATGAGAATAATTGATAATTTTTTATTCATTGAGATTACCGGTGTAAACATAGAAATGGATTAGATTATTGATTTTTGATGTCCGAGAATGTGAGACCATTCCAAGACTCCTAAAATTGAAAAGCGAGGCAAGGGACTGTTCTGCAGACTTTTTTCGCATCAATGCAGTTTTTGAATTGAGGTCCCGGGTGAACCCAGCCTCGGAGCTGTACTCTCTAAATCTGGAACAGTGAAAAATCGCACGTTTCACTCCACTAAGTGTCAGAAGTGAGCCTGTCCGCTTCGAGTGGAATTTTCACTCGTTTCGAGTGACCTCTCACTTTTTTAGAGTGAAAAATTCACTCTAGCGTCGAAGTGGTTGTAAATTTCTAACCTCAAACCTTAGAATATCACTCTAAAAGAGTGGAAATTTCACTCGAAAATTCGACAGGCTCACTTCTGGCTGGCTAAAGAGTGAAATCTCACTCCAAAGATTTCAGAGAGTAGTTTCTCTCAGCCTTCGCTTAATCTGACCCTGTTCCAGGCAGTTCACTCAATCCATCTGATTAGGTTCTAATATATTTTGAAGTATCTTTTAGTACATTTCAAGCATAATTCATAAATTGCATATTTTAAGTTGCATTCGAAGTGGAAAATTTAAAGAAAAATTTATATTTCGTTGATTTATTGTCTTTCGGTTTTCCCCAAATACATATGGTTTGATCATTCATGAGTTTTGTAACCCTATTCCAAATGTCCAACAGATAATTTTCTATCAGGATTTGGTCGGTTTTTGTCTCAGGCATGATGATTTCCGACAGAACCAGACAGAAATTTGACCGGAATCCGTCAGGTTTTGTTCGGCTTTGTCTGGCGTTCCAGACTGTGCAGGATTTGGTCGGTTTTTGTCCCGCAGGCATGATGATTTCCGACGGAACCAGACAGAATTTCGACCGGAATCTGTCAGGATCTGTCGAACATTTTTAATAGGGAACGCTTGACTATCCAAAAACTGGGCACCCTGTTACAAAAATCCAGCTGTGATCCCACGTGGATTCCAGATCCGAAATTCACCTAAGTTGGCAACTAAGAATCCACCTGGAATCAAGAATCCCAACTGGATTCTATGTGGGATTTCCAATTCCAACTTGGATCCACCTGGGATCAGAAATTCCAACTGAAATCTCACGTTGGAGTTGAAATTCTAGCTGGGATTCCACCTGGAAATGAGAAATCTCAGCTGGAAACGCAGGTAAATTTCGAAGCTGGAACCCACGTCGAATTCTAGCTGGATTTTCGTGACAGGCCACTTGTAAGTTCCTCACCAAAAACTCATGATGCACTTGCAAACGTCGGGATTTTGACTAGTCAAGCGTTACACAACTCGTGAGCAACTGGAGCATTTCTCCTAGGGTTCACGTCACAAAAACCCTTCGAAGCCTTAGAAACAATTTTTTTTCCGGTTTTGCTTGGCATTTTCAGCAGGAATTGCATGCCAAATCTCTTCAACTCTCCTTTCTCTTCCAACTCTGTTGAACCCTAAAGAAAATTTCAGCTATTATAGCTAAACATTTCAGCACCCACAGGACAGCTAAATCCACAGCAACATTAGCTCAAATTGAAGCTATTGGAGCTTAAAGAAATGGGCTGTCCATCTCACAGCTAATCATTTTTTTCCGTGTATTTGGAAATGGAAATAAAATAAAGTGGTTCGGTTTTGAAATGTAATTATAAGAAAATGTAGAATTGATTCTTGAAGGGTTAACGAGTACCATTCATACCAAAAAACTCTTAACTACCTGGAAGAAATTTGAATCTAAATACGACGTACTTATCCACCTTAATATCTTCAAATTGGAGCCGCTCGGTTACGCTCGGCTTTAAGAATTCATTGCTTGGAAATTATATTCAAAGATTACAAGAGGGGACCCGAACCCGGCAGACTGTGAGAAAATATCAAGCGCCATTGGAAAATATTACCATCGGAGCTCGTATTATATCCAACCGTCATTGGTATCGAATGTGACTTGTCGTTTTCAGTATTCGAAATGATTGTTAAAACATCTTGTTGAAGTTTGAATAGCTTATAACAACGGAACGAAAATTTAAACCCACAAAATCTGACGAATCATCGTTATTTAACTTCTTAAATTAATCGCTTGGAGCTGGAAACGTCGCTCAGAGAAAGAACTGGAAGATTTTTAGATCTTAACAATTATTAAGTATTTCGCTATTCGATTATAATTAACAATTCAAACTTCAGCAAAATGCTTAAATGAAATCTATCATCGTGAAGTGATCACGATATGAATAATAAAAAAAAGTGTTTATTTACTCCATTCATAGTTCTCAATTATAGAAAATATTATCTCATGCTGAATCCTCATTCCTTTTCATCACCGCAGTTTGCGATGATTCAAAACGTGAGTGTTAAATAATCGATACTATTGTCACAAAGTACTGTCAATATTAATGAACAATACTAATTCGCGACTAGGAATGGTGAATTTGTTTTACTGTTCAATTCTTTTTCGTGGACAATATCATTGTTTTTTGGATACACTGTGAAAAATAATCGAAATTTTCTTATACGCAGCACCGGGAAATTCCGATCATGCCATAAATGTGTAAGAGATTTCCCATAAATTTAACTAAAAATTCCAAACTTTGTGGGATTTTTACTATCATTTTCCAGTAAAATTCCGGTCAGGTACGGAAAATTCCAAACGTGTGTGTGTGTTAATTACTTCCGAACATTTAGGTGAAGTTTCCCATAGAAATTTTTTACAGTGTATCAAATTACATGGAGAAAAAAATATACTACTTTTTTGTATTTTGCTTGCTAAACCAAAAACAAGATGGTTTTTGAAATGGATTTTTACAAAAAAAAATACTGGAGATTACGAATGAATAACTGAATTTTACTATACGTTTTATAAAATTTAACTTTTAGCGTTTGAAATTCCAATCCTACCTGTTACTTTCTCTACAAAATTCGTAATCTTCCGTTCTTCTTTTATGTAAAAATTCATCTCATATACCTTCCTGTTTCTACTCTAATACGAAAATTTTATCCAGTCAATTCAACATTGTTTAGAACATTGTTTGAGTTATACTCAAAATGATTATTCAATAAGGGCACGCTGCTTCAAAAAATACAAGTGGTAATGCAGAAAAGGAGGAGTTAGTACTTGGGACGTTGTTGAGGAAAAGTTACGGTTGATATTTCACATCCCAGAAAATCCAGCCCTCCTCACTGTTTTAAATCTAGTTGGCGTTTTCATACTACGACTCAATTCGTTTCTTTAAACTTATGAATATTCAAACATGATTCTTGGTAAGCAGAAATTTTAACCTCCAGAGAACTGAGTTTATTTTATTACAGTTACATTTGATCTCGTATTTTCATTCTAAATCTAGAACAGAACTTTGATGAAATATTGAATAAAAATAGAGACTTGGTGATGCATTTTCGATTTTCCAATCACAGTGATTAGTTCCATAGTCTAAACCTTCTCAAAGCATTCTAAAAGAATTTACAACAATTTCATGAATTCTGCATTCACGATTCGCTATGAATCTGAAATTAAATATAATTCATTGTCAAAATTGAGAATAATTTTAATAAATTGTGATTATGCATTTATTGTATAATTTGATATGAGAAATATAAAAGTTTCAGTAGCTATAGCCAATTTGAGAATCGTTTTGACGGTAGTGGAACTTTCAAATGTTTTTGAATCAACCACACAGATTTGTTGCAATATTCTTCTCATCTTTGACGAAGCTTTGTTTTACCATTGAATAAAATGAAGATGTCTTTAATCAAATTTTGTTTTACACTGAAAGAATGTTGATTGAAAAATTACCTTGAAATTTCAGTGATCAATTGACAAGTGGGAAATTTTTGAAATATTACTGTGCGTTTTGTAAAATTTCTAGAAATTATCATTTCCGATTGTTCAAAGTTTTTACTTGCCTTTCGATTATTGGAATTTTACGGTAGTTTTTACAACGAAATTCTTTCAGTTTATCTGTACAAGAATGAATTTCAATTCTTCTTGATATTAACACTGTAAAAGATAATCGGAATTTTCCTGTACACATTATTCGAAAAATTGCAATCATTGGAAACTCACTTTCCGGTATATTCGTGAGAAATTTCCCATAAATTCCAAACTTCATGGGAACCTTTTCAGCATTCCACACGGAGAAAAATGCAGGTCGAAAATATAGTAATCTTCAATAAAAATTGGAGAATATTTCCTCAAATCTGAGAGTTTTTCTTAAACGCATAATGAAGATAAAATGGTCCACTTTGTTGTAAAATTATACTCGAAAGACAATGAAAAATTAGAAATACTTAATAAAAAATAGAGAAACATATAAACTTTCCAAAAGTCGCGTATGAAATTTCACAAAGTGAATAGTAGAATATTGAAATTTTGTTATTGTCTTTGTAAAATTTCACGCGCGACTTTTGGAAACTTCCTATGTTTCTCTATTTTTTATGAAGTACTGATAATTTTCCATTGTTTTTCGAATATAATTCCATAAAAATGTGAACCTTCTTATCTTTATTATGCTTTTAAGAAATAGTCTCAGATTTTGAGAAATATTCTCCAATTTTTATTAAAGATTACTATATTTACGATCTGCATTTTTCCTTCGTGCACAGTAAATTTTTGGACAAGTTCGGAAAATCCCTAACGCATGTGTGTGTTAATTACTTCACATAAATATCTAGGAATTTTCCCATAGGAATTTTCTACCATGAATACTTGGATTCATCATCATTACGATAATGCTTTTTTTTCCAATCTAAAGAGGATTATATTGAGAGCAATAAGATGCCTAGAACTACTGTTCCGATAAGAAGAGATTTTCCAACCGTGCAAGCATAAATATTGATCAGAATAGCTAATAAGCGATTCAACTTAATTGAACAACATAATATTCCCTTCCAAAGCGATTTTAGATGATTTTATTTCTGAAGATAATATAAACACAAATTACTTTTTCACGTACGTGGTGCATCATATTTTGTTCGTACCAGCATAACAATTCCACTCTTAGGAACTTGACATGAAGACCTCCAAATGATATATATTTTAGCGTTGCATAAAACATCTTCCAGATTTATTCTTCAAGATATCTTTCAAGATGTGCTGGAAAAATTCCTGAAAATTGTTATCTGGATACTTAGCATCGATACATACACTTCTTCAAAATATACAGAAAAACCACCTGTATTCTCGTATCTATTCCATTGAACACAGGAATAAATTCCATGACAGATTTTTTTGTGTTCAGAAAAAAAACTGCGTGTGAGGTGCTGTGAAGAATGAGATGTTAAACCTCCGCTAATGAGGAAAGTTTTTTGCTCCCAGTTCGACCCGATCATGTAACAAACACTTCATTTAACTTTATTTCCCTTTGCTTTCTCTAGTGAATGATAAACACAAAATCCGATAGCAACATTCACAAAATCATCATACGTGATGATATCACATAATTTCCAGTCATTAGCCCTGATATCGGTTATATAATAAACAAATATTACGAGTTAAATTTAAAAAAAGAAATTTTATGATATTTGATCTGGAAGTTTGAATTACCGCGAGGCAACATCGAACGATCGATAATTGTTTCATAAAGGAACAACAAGTACATTTAGATCCATTTTTTCCACATTGCCAATCGAAGATATTATTTTGAACGTTTGTCGCACCATCGATGTGGTAGGGTTTAATCTGATTTCTTCTTTTTTCGTTCGATGTGAGAAGACACACGAGCATATAAGCAACTTATATTATAAACCTTGGGCGTCTACGACCTTGGTTGAATGGACAACTAACTTTGGTCGCTCTCCGAAGGTTACACAAAGCAATCTTCGGTGAATGACCGGAAGTTGAAAGGCAAAATTTACTGTGAATCGAATATCTTTCCGATCTTTCTGAGTACGTAGGATGAATACACATGGGTATGCAGGTATTTGTATGAATGTACTGTAACCACGTAACACGAATCAAATGATTACTCGATTTCAATGAAAGTGAAATTAGATTTAATCGTATCTTGTTCAACAACCTTAGAGAGATTTCAAGATACGAAAGAGATGCGTTTGATAACAGCAAACAGCTTTGTTGAATATAAAGATCTCTATTTTGATATTTCATTCGATGAAATGAAATCTATATCGATGTTGCAAAATAGTAACAATATTGGAACTACCGAGTAACTTGGAAAAAGGGTAGATTTTTCAAGTAACTTCTTTTTTCATGAAATTCTGTAGAGATAAGCAGCAAATGCTTGTATTTTTCATCATCCGACAGCAGAAGCGATAATATTCGCACGTATCCCGAGCATCTCTTCTGATTTGAACAAAGCTGATACGGTTGTGCTTTTTTGTACTCTTACGTTCAACGTTGGAGTGAAGAAACTCCACATTTTATATGAATACTAAAGAAGCCTTGGATCATATGCTTTGTGATATGCTCTTACCATTTTCTTATCTAAAATTACATACGATTCACTTGGAATTTAAATTCACTGATGAAACTTGAAAATTTCAGTGCTCGTTGAATTCGCGATTTGTGAATAGTAAATTGTAGATTGACTGTCTCGGAGATGATCGATTCGAGCGTTTTTTCCCGGGGGTATATAAAGGCAGGAGAAATTCTCTTTACAAGTTGAAAATATTGCGGAAGCTTAGTCAAGTGATCAATATGCTTTATCACACTATGAGTATTGAAAAGTACGTCAGTCGAAAGCACATAACCGTGAGAAAAACCTGCAGTCAAAGAGAAATTACAAGAAGCTTCGAATCGGTTCCGTCCCTAACCTTGTTAACAGCGCGTTAAGTGATTTCGACAGAATGATTTATTTGAACGTCCCTCACCTGTTCGTAGTCAAGTGCAACACTTGCATTCACGGGAATTGTACATGGAGAAAATATTACATAAGCTTTACATCATTCGTTGTCAAATAAAAAGATCGTCCGATGTTTTTATAGCGTCATCGATATTGGTATGATTTTTATTGCTATGTTGGCGCATTCTCCAAAACAAAAAAAAACACCATAAAGACTCAACTATTTGTCAATTTTTAAGGGGCCGAGAGCATGGGGGAGTGGGGGAGGGGAAGAGTCAAATTTCGCCCGAACTGTTTTAAAAAAGTACGTCATTAATACAAATTTGAAATGAATGATAATGATTCACATACTTGAAATTGCGCACTGCCGCGCACTTTGATTTTTCGAATGATTTCTGAAAGCTAAAAAATAAAATTGTCATATTTTATCCTCTAAATTTCAACAAATTTTACAATTTAATTTTTTAGCCTTTAGAAATCATGTGAAAATTCAAATTGCGCGGCAGCACGCAATCCCAAGTTTGTAAATCATTATTATTTACTTCAAATATGTATTAATTACGTACCCCTCCCTCAATTCTCCATGCTCTAGTCCCGGGACTTGTGAAAATATTTCTACGCCAAATTACGCTAAAAACTACGAAATATTACGTCAATCTACGTCCCACAGCTTGGCATAGTTTTACGTAATTAGGCATAGACAAAAATATGAATATTTGTGCCGAAAATACGCGAAATTGAAGCAGGGGAGTAGAAATATGTAAATTTGGCGTACAAAGTCCGAGAGTTTATGCCATTCTACGTATTTCTACACCTTTTTATGCCACAGTATACGGGTAGAACTCTTGGTCATAGATTGGCGTACTTTGACGTAGAAGTGCGTAGAATTTTCTACGTTTTTTGACGGAAGTGTTCGAAATGCAATATTTAGGCGTAGTTTTTGGCGTAATTTGGCGTAGAAATATTTTCACAAGGGCCCTCAAGTATTTATCTTTGTTTATATTCTAATGAACGTAATAATCATTATATAAAATTCACATATAGAATATTCTTTCCAATCGCTCGTCAACTCTCTGAATTTTATGAACTATTCAGTAATTTTTCGTCCCCTTGTTACTGGAATTTTATAATAATCCTTTAAATAGAATTCTTCCGATGTGGATAACAAAACATCGCACAAAAGACTAATCGATTATATCAGAAACAATAGAGTAAAAAATCATAATCACACAAAATTAATACCTGTTCAGACTGGATTTATGTTTAAATTGGGTAAACGTGTACTGTGAATGGTTTCCTTACAACATTGCAGGCTCCGTGTATTGTTCAAGATGCTGGAACAAATTTTCACGACGACTTGATTGATACCGAAATGAATGAGGGTCGTTCTTGAACATTTTTCGATGCTGAACACGATTCCGTTACATTAATCATCACATCGGGTTACAGAATGGTCCACGGTTAGAATTTCCAATTTCTCGTGACTTCATGATATTGTAATCAGAGATTGCTTCGAATTCCTCAAATTACACTTCTCAAATGGAAGCCTAAAGGTTTCACACACTCTCAGTTACCTGTAAACTGTGTCCTATATATGGACTTTTCAATACAATTTCTATATTTGAATACCGCGAGAGGAAGCGAGCATCGAAGTAGATCAATTTTAGATTGATAATAGTTTGACATACGTTCAATGAAGATCCATCAAACGTTTAAAGATTCTCATTCTTAGCCTACGTTCATGGAACGTCCCTAGTAGATAGAAGGTGGTATAACAGTTCTCTAGAAAAAAACTTGACATAAAACCGCCGAGCTGAACATGCAAAGCAGACCCGGACAAAAAATATTTGAAGCTTCGAACAACTGTCAATTTTTGACAGGATATTCCATGTTTGGTAAACAACAGATTCACATCAATTTTCTTATTCAATTCGAAAATAATATTGAATTTCATTCAAATAGAATACAAATTAATATTTGAATACTATAGAGAAACGGGAAAAGAAGATGTCAATGTACTCCAAATAAATTAAACCAAACGTCGTTACGTTGTTGAAATATTGATTGAGGATTAGGTTCATATTCGAATGATTCAAGATTATCTCAGCCCTTGAGATACCAATGGTTTGAATTGCAGTGGAATGTAAATATTTTGAGAATACCAAGGTGTTGGTGGATTCGATTCTCGGAGATGATTGAAGTTTCGACAGATTCCATCTATCTATCTATTCATCCATTCATCCTTCTATTCATTCCTTTACATGACAGCAGTTTAGAATAGAGAGTCAAATTCAATGGTTTGATTTCCATATTTTTCGGATACCAACATCAGGATTTGTTGGTTTAATTGTATTTGAAAATCGATATACAAGTGTTGCAACGCCAATACCACAAAAAATAAAATCAATTGCAATTTTCTCGAGTATATTATTAGTATCAGCATTGTATATTTTTCTCCAATGATTTGAAGAAGATTGTTCTTGAGTTTCGATTATTGGTTTCAGTATTGATCGAGTCATAACAAACTTCACTCACGCGTCAATTTAACCGCAACCGCTTCGTGAGACATTCGTGTAATGAGATCTTGTTACTATCGCGAGAATGATAGTTGAGCTACTCATCGTCATAATCACGCGGTTATACGCTAAATGGGTGAAAATACGCTCATGGTTTAATACGCTCTGTATAAATCAAATATTTTATAAAAATTCTAAAAATACTGGATCTAAATAAAATTTCTCTACATAGAGGAACAACGGTGCGCTTCGAGGCTTCAAATTATGAATTTTACACCGAAAACAAAGTTTCCAAAAGTAAATTCAGCAGTTATATTATCTCATGAACAATATTACATTATTGTGAAATTTTAGATTCTTACAATTTCCTTGTTTCCTCGAAGATATAACGTCGGAGGGTGTCAAAAAATATCTTACGAACATAATTTTCTCATTCAAGAACGGGGAATACGAATTGCAAAATGTAGATACTACATCGCAAATGAATATTTTCAACTTCAAGATCTGTCATTCTTCAAATCCCCAAGGTTCTTTTGATTCTAAAGAAAAAAAGATATTCCGCTTAGTCTGAGACAAATAAAGAAACCATCAAGAGGGAGTGTAAATGATGAAAGCTATTTCTCTTGGATATAGAATCAATATTCTTATATTGATTCCTAAGGGACATACTAGTTACCTTCTGAATATATATCCCCTGCTTCAAGGCAGAAGTTAAACACTAGAATGTGAAAAACAGCTCTTCTCGTTTTGCTTCATATGCTAAAATCGTACAATGCTTCTTCCCGAGGTGGGTGGGTTTTCTTCATTGTTTGAGATCAATCCGCTTGAGCGGTATGCAAGGCCAAGATTTTTTTGTTTTGCCATTGCATGTGAATAGGATTGAGAGGACAAAAGAGCAGACGCTTCATCTTCTCGGATGAATATTTAAACAAGGAATATATATGTGAGTGGTTAACTCTACAATTCATATTACGCTTGAAAAAGGGTTTTGTCGCTTCCTTATTTCACTAGTGCTTTATTTCTATCATTTCCGTGACATGCAGGCAATAAAGAGAAATCGAAGTCCGTACTTCGAGAAAATTAACTCAAATCAGTCTCTGATAACTTCGAGAGCTCATAATGAAGTCATCTAAAAGATTTCCGAAATCGACGCCATTGGAGAACTTTCTGATATCATTTAGAGAACATAATCAATATTTGAAATGTTCACTGGGAAAACCTTTTTTTTCGCTCTTTCAAGTGCTATAAACAAAAAAGCAAATGTCATCTCCATTTAGGTTTCATCCTCCAATAATTTCAATCAGTTTCAAAATAAGAAAAAAAAAAGCGAACCATTCAGTAATTTTTTGAAATATCGTGGAGCCAAACTTGAAAAACGCCTTAGAGTTTCGAGAAAAACGCCTTCAAAGTTTCGGGATACAAGTTCTTTGACTTGAGAACATTTTTTTCGTGCACTTTAGGAACCATTTAATGAGTTTCAAATAACTCGAGTTATCGATTTACTTCCTTCTTAAGAAAAACAATTCGAAAAAATCACCTTAATCCGGAATTCGCTTGATGAGAACCTTCCCTTAAATCCCTTCATTTGAAAAAAAGTGTTAGGCATTTCTTCATTATACTTGGTTCAATACCTTTTGAATTTTCGAACGAATTTTTTCTACAGAAATTCGTTCTGAAGATCTTTCTTTAGATTTTGCCATTACTAAATCAGTTTTGTGAATATTTATATATTACTTTGGTTTTGCATTCATACTTTGAAAAACTGTCGTTCAATATAACTTTTTACACGTCATTTATAAAAGAAAAAATAAACAACCTTAATCCAAAAATGTGTTATACATATTTGAAGAAATTCACTTTTCCCTTAAACGTGCATACTTCATTCGTACGAAAAAATCTAGAATGTTATCAAGTTTCTACATTAAAGTCAGCAATCCTTTCCCATTCAGTGTAAAGTTTCGGTTGAGTTGTGAAATTCCTCCACGCTTTAACGGCGAGGAAGAAGAAGGGAAAGATGATGATGAAAAAGTTACAAAAATTCTTCGAAGTAATTATAACTTGCAACAATGGTTCAAGGGCTATTTTGAACTAACGTCATAATCATAAATTCGCTACGATTATATGAAAACGAGAGCGATATTCAATTTTATAATTACATTGTATCAGTTGGGAAAATTATTGTCGTCAACAATTCTTGATTCGCTCCATCGTCTTTCAACGGTAGATGCAATTTTGGGCATATGCTACCTTAACGAGTTATTTATTTCAGAACTATTAATTATAGTTTGAGTTGACAGAATACTAATGATCATCTTCAATGCTATCTTACTATTGATAAGGGTGTGCGAGTGGTAATTTTTCCGAGTCGAGTACTCGGAAACTTCCAAGTGTTCAATGATTTTCCGAGTACTCGATGAATTTTCGAAAATGTTTATAGTGTCTTATTCCTCAGAATTGATGATTTGTAATGAAGCTGAAACTAACAGCCGTATAAAGCTAGCAGCCAATTGTTGTAACTTTTGATTAAACCCTGTTGAAGCTTTTTCACACCAGAAATCTCTTAAATGACCTTCCATGACATGAATGTTTTAGATACTTAAATCTTTGATGAAAATTTTGTGTAAAAAGTTATATCAATTGGGTGCTAATTTTATGGCTGCCAGTTTTAGTTTCATTGATTTGTAGAGGTTCTGAAAAAATTGAAGAATTATGAACACCTCAAAAAATTCGAGGACTTGCACACACTTATTAATAACATTGATACTTTTACGACTAAATCTCAGTAACACTATGATATTACTGATTATGATATATCAATTTTACCATCTATCAGCAGCAATTACTGATTCTATTTTTACTGTAAAACTGAGTGAATAAGATTATTAGGGTGAATCTAATCACCAACGAAAGAGATGTTGAATAAATTCATACACCCAGAAAAATGGTATACCTGGATTCATTTGATTCAACGAAAATTTGTTTGAATGAACTAAAATTCATTTGACTCAACTACAATGTCTATTTATATATGAACCTATTAGAGTTTTAGTTGGATCAAATAAACGATTTATTTCATCCGAATAAATTTTTATTCATTTCAAATAAAATTTTATTGGATACAATTAAATCTCTAGTAGGTTCATATTCAAGTAAACCATTTCTCTGAGTGTATAATTGATTGTTCAATTGATAAAAGTAGAGAATATTGAGCATTTACCACTCCTATTGATCACATAATTAATGATGATTTCATCCAACAACTTTGTCGTTAGTCATCTTATTCATCCCAATGATCCTGTTCACCCCATTTCACGGTACCGAGTATCCATAATATTATTCATTCAAGCCCCAGCTTTCGGTAAAATTAGTTTCAGTTCTTGTTCACAGAAAAATGATGTCGCACCACGAAGTGGAGCGGTCTTAATAATGTTGGTAGAGAGCTGTATATTAATACTGATGATATTCTCAGTAATAAAGGGAGAAAGACGTTCGTGTGTTATAACCCATATTTGATATCAATATTATCGTTTATCAACGTTACGTACTCTCGTTAACAATATACAGTCGAATTTGGCTATCTCTCATGAGATATATGGCTGTAATTGTGTTTCTTTGTTTCATGTTCTTCTTTCGGTATGTGTACTTCAAGATCTATAGATTTATATTTCATTTCGTTTACGTCAATTCACGTCAATACGCTCGTTTGCTACCTTGACGTGCAGATAAATAACATCACTCGGACCAAACAATCAGCAAAAGCTTTAGGCTACATGTAACCCAGTGGCACAATGAAAATCCAGAGTTGAGTGATACGAAAGCTGTGTAACTCGATCGATGCATGCCAAGTTTGTAGCCCACAATTTTGACTGGAGTTTAACGTAGATGGATACGAAGGAAAATATTTTCCTCCGGTCAGCGTTAAACAAAGTCATCTTCTGACGCATCTGCTGTAATGCAAGGAAAAGGACTACACGGCGAAAAAGGAATAGTTGTAGCAACTACTCGAATAGTCGATTTTCGACCATTTACTTAAATAATTGCTGCAACTATTTAATAGTCAGGACAAGTATCACGTTAGCTGCCTCAACTAATTCAAAATACCTCAGATACTTACGTTAGTTAGTGCAACTATCGAGTTACTTGTCTGACCACTAACAAGGAGACTTACGGAAGTCTCACTCACCGATTCTAATGAAACTTTGCATACTTTTAAAACATCGACAAATAATCGACACGTATTTTTTTTGTATCGGCAATGGTGGAGGTTTAAAGGTAGAAACCACCCTTCGAACATCACAGCGGGACTAATCGAGAATTTTTGTGTAAAAATTGTAGGACTCTTGATGGAAGAATGATAGGGACTCACTTGATTTTTTTTTAAATGAAGGAAAGACGTTCCAAATTTGAGGAAAAATATCCAGCAAGTTCGATGAGCCCACTTAGACCTCGAGAAAATTCATGGAAAATGAGATTTTTCAGTAAAAATGCGAATTTTTCATGATTCAAGAGGGTAAACAATTTTTAGTCAATGTATTACGCATCATTTCTTATGTATTTTGATGTGCTGAATCCAAATCTGGAAATAGAATTTCCGGAAAACACAATTAAAGTAAGAAGATGCGGATTTCACGATTATTTACATGAATGAGAGGGGAGAAAATGATTTCATCGATGTATTATACATTCTGTCAAAAAAGTACCGGGAATTGATCATCTAAAACGTGCTGCTAACGGGTTTGTCAACATTCTTTTTGTTGTTGAGTTGGTACATTCGTCCTGTATATTGACGCGGAGTTCGACTGTCATCTGTCATTTCGTTCGTTTACAGTCCTCGACCTTTTCAGTTCTCTCAAGTGTGTCCCGCGATTGTCACAATGGATACAAAGATTGAACAGAGAATTTGTTTTAAATTTTGCGTTGCAAATGGAATTTCGTGTGCCGAATCGCTGAAAATGTTGGAGAAGGCTTAAGGTGAACTGATTCTATCAAAAACACGTGCATATGAGTCGTACAGTGCATTCAAAAGTGGTCGAGATGTGGTGGAAGATTTGCCTCGCTTTGGTCGTCCATCGACGTCTTTAACTGAAGTTAATATCGATGAAGTGAAGAAATGGTGACTGAAAATCGTCACTTAAATTCGAGAGAGATAGCTGGTGAACTTTCTGTGTCTTACGAATCAGTTCGTACTATTTTACATGATTGTTTGGGCATGAAACACGTTGCCGCTCGATTAGTTACGAAAGACTTGAATTTTCTCCAAAAACTGAATCGCGTACAGGTCGCTGAAGAATTGCTAGGACGAGTCAATTCCGACCCCACATTCATAACACGCATTATAAGAGGTGATGAGACATGGGTTTACGACTATGACATGCAAACCAGTCAACAAGCTTCGGAGTGGCGGCTTCCAGCTGAGCCGAAACCGAAAAAGCCACGCCAAAGCCGATCAAAAGTGAAGGTAATGTTGACTGTGTTTTTTTATTATCGCGGTGTTATACATTCGGAATTCTTGCCAGAGGGTCAGACGGTGAATAAAGAATATCATCTCAGCGTTATGCGGCGTCTAAGAGAGCAAATTCGTCGAAAAAGGCCAGAAATTGGAAAGAAAATTCATGGATTTTGCATCACGATAATGCACCATCTCACAAGGCTTTCATTGTGAACCAATTTTTGGCCAAAAACTCAACAAATATCATCGAACAGCCACCGTATTCACCTGATCTGGCTCCAGCCGACTTTTTTCTGTTTCCAAAACTTAAATTACCACTTCGAGGCACCCGTTTTGAATCGATAGAAGATATTAAAGAGAATTCGCGGTGAGAACTGAAATCGATTCCGGAAAAAGCGTATAAAAAATGTTTTGATGATTGGATTGTTCGTTGGCATGAATGTATCATTTCGGGAGGGGACTACTTTGAAGGCGATACAATAGATTTGGAAGAATAAAAAATATTTTGTATTTTATTCAAGAATTCCCGGTACTTTTTTGACAGAATGTGCATCATTCTCCAAGGGGTTCGGCACGCTCAATCTAAATCTAAGAACAGAATATGTTCATCTTTGCAGGTCCTTCCGGAAAATGCAGCTGAAGTGGAAAGAATTCGAAGTCTATAAAGAATGATGTATAAACATCGAGTAAAACATTGTCTCCCCTACAAATTCTATAAATGATAGTAAAATGGAGATTCCATCAGATTCCTCCACTTTAACCAATTTTTCCGAAAGAACCTGGAAAGAAAGACGAATTCTGTTCCCAGATTTGGATTCAGCGTATCGAAACCCGTGTGGAATGATGTACGAGGTGTGTTCAAAAAGTAACGAGAATTTTTAAATTCCGCGGGTTTCGAGGGTCCGCCTGTATAAAATTTTCCTTTATTATGTTGGTACATATGCCCCTGAAGTACGATAAAATTTTCAGCAATATTCATTGCTTACTTTTTAAGTGGCAGCCGCTAACGTTATGACGTGTTTTTCAAGCTCGGCGATTTTCGTTTGTGAAAAAAAATGGATCAAAGAATTCGTATTCAATTTTGCGTAAAAAATGAAATAAAGTGTAGTGAAGTTTGTAAAATGTTAACAAAGGCATATGGTGAGTGTGCTATGAGTAAAGCAAGGATATACGAGTGGTATAAGCGTTTCCAAGATGGCCGCGAAAACGTTGAAGATGACGAACGACCCGGACGCCCAAGCACATCAACTACCGTTGAAAACGTGAAAAAAGTGAAAGAAATGGTTATGAACGATCGCCGAATCACAATCAGAGAAGTCGCTGATGATGTTGGCATATCAGTCGAAAAACAATCCGAAAAAAACGCCCGGATTTGTGGCAAAAAAATTCATGGCTTTTGCACCACGATAATGCACCTGCTCACACTTCATTGCTTGTTCGTGAATTTTTGGCCGAAAACAAAACTGTAACGATGCCTCAGCCTCCATATTCGCCAGATATGGCTCCATGTGACTTTTTTCTATTTCCAGAAATAAAGAGAACATCAAAAGGCCGTCGTTT
This sequence comes from Gonatopus flavifemur, assembly GCA_018340375.1. NCBI lineage: Eukaryota > Metazoa > Arthropoda > Insecta > Hymenoptera > Dryinidae > Gonatopus > Gonatopus flavifemur. The sequence continues at coordinate 55,966,125 of JAFFJZ010000001.1, forward strand.
TACAAGCATAGATGACATTAAAAGCGAATCGCTGAAAGAGCTAAAAGCTATCACAAAAATCGAGTTTCAAAAGTGTTTCGAGGATTGGAAAAAGCGTTGGCACAAGTGTATTATATCCAAGGGGGATTATTTTGAAGGGGACAAAATAGATATTGATGAATAAATAAATATTTTTTTCATAAAACAAAAATTCTTGTTATTTTTTTCACACACCTTGTATAATTCACCGATCAAATTATTTTCTCCCCTTTGAATCATATGAATAACCGTTAAAACCGCATTTTCATACTTTAACTGCGTTTTCCGGAAAAACTTGAAGAGATAAACATATTCTGTTTCCAAATTTGGTTTCAGCATATCAAAATACATGAGAAATGATGCATAGTACATTGACCAATAATTGCCTCCCCTAGAGATCGTATAAATAACAGGAAAATGGATATTTCAGCATATTTTTTTTTCCACTTTAATCGCGTTTTCCGGAAGAACCTGGAAATATAGATAAATTCTGTTCTCAGAATCGGATTCAGCGCACGAAAACCATGGGGAATCATGTATAATCCATCGATCAAATCATTTTCTCTGCTTTGAATCATCGTAAATAACCGTGAAATCCGCATTTTCATACATTAATTCTGTTTTCCGGAAAAACTTGAAGAAATACACACATTCTATTTCCAGATTTGGATTCAGCACATCGAAATACATAAGAAATGATGCATAACACATTGACTGAAAATTGTTTACTCTCTTGAATCATGAAAAATTCGTATTTTTGCTCAAAAATCTCATTTTTCCCATGAATTTTCTCAAGGTCTAAGCGGGCTCATCGGACTTTCTGGATATTCTTCCTCAAATCTAGAATGTCTTTCCTTCATTTAAGGGGGATAGACACTGTGACGGGTTAAAAAAAATTGTTGTTTGTTTGTTTTAAATCAAAGTTTATATATTCAAAAATATGTGTACTAAATTTCAAGTCAATATTTTACAAACTGACTATGTTACAATGATTTTAGTGAGAGCCCGGATTGAAGCTGCTGAGAATCGCATCGAAAAATTGATGAAAAAATTAAGAAATCCAACAAGACCCCTGAAGATGAAGGGGAAGAACCGTCATATGGTCCAGGACTCGATAGTTTAATATAGGTATGAAAATTTAAAAGATACATGATTTCATTACGAGAGAAATGGACTAAAAACTTGGAACGCGTTTTTCTCGAAACGACTTTTTTTGAACTGGCGGCATCAATAACTCGAACAATTATGAACCGATTTCTTATTTCTTTCTTTTGTTTTGTTCGTCTTAGTAGTGGTTAAGGTTAAGCGGAGCCAATTTGGAAAATTTTGATTTTCACTATTTCTTAAACTGTTTCAAAACCAAAAAAATAAGGTCGAAAAAATGGAAATATTGTCAATCGGTCGTCATTTTGTGAAAAATTAAAATAAAAATTAACGGCTACGTACAACGATAACTACATTCATACAGATTACAATAAAATTTTCTTTTTCTTTTTCAGAGTATTGGTTTTTGAAAAATCTATGCCGCCTTGGAGGAGGAATTTTTTTTTCAACCGCTACGAGATCATTTGTATTTTTTAAACTATCCAATATTTTCGAATAAAAATTTGTGGAAAAATTATTAGATGTGTATTTAATAAAATAAAAAATTCCTCTATTTACTCGGTCAAAAAAAATGTTTAAAATCACTAATTTTTTGACCCATCACAGTGGCTATCCCCCTTAAACAAAAAAAATCAAGTCCCTATCATTCTTCCATCAAGAGTTCTACGATTTTGACACAAAAATTCTCGATTAGTCCCACTGTGACGTTCGAAGGGTGGTTTCTACCCTTAAACCCTCACTATTGCCGATATAAAAAAATACGTGTCGATTATTTTTCGATGTTTCACAAGTATGCAAAGTTTCATTAGAATCGGTGAGTTACACTTCCGTAAGTCTCCTTGTAAGTAGCTGCAGCAACTACTGAAGTAGAATATTTAAATAAAATCGACTATCTAAGTAGTTGCTGTACAAATGAAATGCGCTTGCTATCACGAGTGGAAAATTATATTACACTGTCCGAATTATATTATATATAATTCATATATAAATTATGTATAAACTATATTGAATTATATTTTGAATCAAAAGCAACAAAAGATGCTGATTTCTTTGTATTCCTAAGTTGTTTGATAACGATATTCCTCTTCGTAGCATAATCATATTCTCCAAGATTCCCATCAAAGACGAATTTCAAATTACATAAAGATAACCTAGATTTTTCAAACTTCTTCAAAGTTTTAACATATAAAATAGTTGGAATACTTCTTATAACTCAATTCGGAACAAAACCCCCGCATTTCATCTACAAAATAAGATAATACGATTTATCAATATTCCCCGTGCGAATGTTTTATTAAGCTCTATCCGAACTCGCTTCGACTCGTATGAACTTTCACACTGGATTGAACACAAAAGTTGTATCTGTTCATAATAATCGAATGACATATTCGTATAACTGCGTCTGCTACCACTTCTCGATGAATAATTCAAATAATATTCTGGAATAATACAACAACACAAGTGAAAGAGAAAGTTCACACGAACGTATATTTATTGGGTACGAATCGTTTCCAGTAAGTCGTCAAGATAACTTTCCGACGTTTGAGGTATTCCAATTGTACAATGAGACATAAAATCTCTCTGTGTCAGACTTTTTATATCGATTTCATTCCTCGAGGTTCTCGGTATCTAATGTTTTATGTGATCTTTTACTACCTTCAAATTTTATTTGCCACTCTATAGGTAGTATGAGTAATGTATTCACTCTAAATCCACTCTTATACGGACAATAAGGAACATGAATTGTTAAAGGACGTAAAAGAAGCATCTTGTACGAAGGTTAAATATTAATTCTCGATCTGGATACAGCGAAACGCGTTATCGATCTGGAATATATGTATATTTTGTTTCCTTTCGTGGAGCGGAGCTTTTGTAGCTCATACGCATCTCGGTACAACGGTACGAGTTATTTCTTTTCCCTATGATACATTTTAAATGCTCGATCTAATGAAAACAGAAAGTGCCAATAAATCTTTAGGCCTTTGTACGGGAGCTCTACGCGTATGAACATAAATCTTACATCGAGGAGGGTACAATGTATTTTTCCCAACGTACACGCATGAGTTCCATGCATGAGTCAAAGCCCTCATAAAATCATTAACCGTATCAATCATTAATTCTGATCTCTATTGTGTATAACGTCCATTGATGAATGTAAATGAACGCGAATGATTAAGTATGTTTTCCATGAATGTAATTTTGTTTAATTATAAGGACTTTCTTTCAAAAGAAACTTAATTACGTTTTATATTATGTTTTGCTTCAGCAAAATTTCAGACGAGTTTATTCTGAGGATCGGTTCAATTTTTCTCGTTTTTCCTGGGAACCTCGAGGAAAGACTTCGGAGAACAAATCATTTCGAATAAGTGAGAAAAAATTGCTGAAAGATAAATATATAAAGTATATATAACAGAAGTATCATAGCGAATGAATCTGAAAAAAAAGAAGGGCATGTCGCTGGAGTATTGTAACCAAACCAAGAGACTCTTTCTTGTTGTCGAGTTTGGTTCTTTCCTCGTTTATTTACATCATTATCCATGGATGAGTGTTCTGGTTACCTACGCTGCATCGACGAACAATTATATTACTGAACGGTACAAATAATATTGAAGGAAGTCGTGTATTGAGAAGGAAATAACTTATCCGGCAATTCAACAACAAAACATGAAATAATTTTCAGTTTGCACAGAAGGGACAACAAAGATAAATCAAGTTTTCAAATCCATCTATAACTCTCTTCCCAATTAAATCCTTTCAGAAACTGGCACTTTTTCAATATGAATTTCACGCGTCATGTCGAAATGTTTTTACACATCGATGAAAATAAATTCCCACGATTCAGTGATTTTATTTTTCAAAATAATTAAATGAGTTGTAAAATATCATATTACTTTCAATAATAATATACTTTTTCTTCATCATAAGGAAAAGTATGTATGAAAACATTTTCCAATATCATTCTTTTTCATATTATACATATCTCGAGGCATTACAGTTTATATAATTATTTTCTTGAATAATATTCATGTATTTCATATTGAGAGAGAGAGAAAATATGGAAACATCGACACGTACTACGAGATCGCAAAGTAGATCGAGAGGGTTTATTTCCCTGACATTATTGGCATAAAGTATCGTTAGTTCCATATACGGTACATAGCACTCCATATTACCGATTCACTTAATTCATCCGGTTGATAGGTAATGAAGCGATCTATCTCGTCAAGTAGCAGGGAATGAAGGGGAAGACTCTCCTAGCGATCCTGCTTTAGAGGAATTGTGGGATATGTTTGATATCGAGAAGAGAATTTTACGACACCGAACACATAATTCTTGTTGTGGGATGAGAAAATGTTGGTCAAGGTAGAAATAACGTTAATCAAAAATATCTCAATTCGTATCTGATAACTGAAAACAATATTAATTGATGTTTGAAGCTATTTAAACATGTATCAAATTTGTTTTGTCACTTACAGGAATACTCACATGCATTTAAGGACCATGAAGTTCTTCAAAGAATGGGCAAAATTTTGTTACGTACTTTCTGATCAACTACCCTGCTTGTCCGAGATCCGATTCAAACCTATTAACTGGTCAATCAGTATGAATCAGATTTTTGTCCGGGAATTTTCCTATCTGATCTTATTCAAATCTAATGGGTTTGAATAGGACATTTTTACTCAATGAGATATAATCAGGGAATTTGGATCATGTATATTCGAATTCACTGTAAGCAATAAATACAAATTTTAAATCCGCAGTGATGAATTACATTGCTGAAATTGAGCTTTCAATATGATATTAAAACTGCAAATGATTCCTAAGAATCATGCAAACGAATATAAATAGGAGTGCACGAGACTCGAGACCACTCACGTAGAAATTCCGGTACTGAGCCGATGGTAACGAACGGATCGGTACTGAAAAGGTATGGGCCACCAACGGTTGTCTGCCGATTGCGGATCGGTACGTGACCGCCCGTGTGAAAATCAATCCTGGGCATCCAATATAAGAGTTTCCCACCCACAGCTCATGTGGGCCCCAGTTGGGGTTGCTAGTGTACTCCCCGGATATTTTAATCTAGGGATGCCCATCCAAAGCCCATATAGGCTCTGGGCAAGCCACCATTGTCTCGCCCAGATATTGTAATTTGAGCATGCCCAGTCACACCCTATACAGGCCCTGGGTGGGCCACCATTATCTAGCCCAGGTATTGTGATTTGAACATACCCAGTCACACCCTATAGAGGCCCTGAGTTGGCTATCATTGTTTCCCCCATTAAAAATATCCGACAGAACCGGACAACATTTTGACCCAGATCCGACAGGTTTGTCTGACATTGTTTGGTTTGTACATCAGTTTGAACACTCATGGAACTGCCAGACAGAGCCAAACAGAACCTGTCAGATCCAGGTCAAAATCCTGTCTGGTTCAAATTTTATTTCATTATGTTGTGTATCGAAATTTGTTTTTTGTTCAGTTTTCTTTAAACATTAGGAGGAGGTTTTAAAAAAATTATAATTTTTGTGTGTGTCATTACCCTATATACATGCAACAACGGAATACTTCATATTAACGTTGATAGAATTGTCTATAGAGTATTTCAAAATAGTCAACAGGATTTTCACCAAATACTTCGGATTGTGATTCTCGTATCCTCTAAAGTGAAAATCAAAGCTGACGTACATTCGGGGCATGCTCAATGTTGTTAGGTCATAATTGCATTGTCTTTTATCCCTACTAGGGAAATGTCCGACCCTGAACGAACTAAAACTTATCTTGATTTGAAAATTATGAAATCAAAATTCCAAAAATTTGATATGCCTTTGGTTGACTGGAAAAAATATTTTGATTACCTTTCTAAAAATTTACATACAAAAGCGGATGGGAATTTTAATTTGTTTTTAATTTGATGGTAATTTTACATGAAGCATAGATCTATCAAAAGAACCCTCAAAGAACATTTTGCTGGAGCGAATTCATTTGTTTTTTATCTGAGGAATATCACCCAAATATCCAGGGGCCCAGCGCAGGATGAAATTTGAAAATTCATATGGGCTAAAATGAATCCCCTAAGTTTGCCCAAGTTGAATTCTTGATGTGAGCCAAGTTTGGGAACCATTACGGGGCCTAGATTGAAAAGCGTAACACCCCAAGTTAGGGCCAACCCTGGTGCCCTAACCAGGGCCATATTCTGAGTAGGGATTATAAACCTGGCCCAGGTCTGAGCTCGGAAAAATTTCCACACGAGCGACTTCATTTTGAGTTCGTGTTGGTATTGATTTGATATTCGAACCAACCGTTATTGACCACTTTCCCATCAATGTTGGATTAACAACGGCACAATTTTAGTACGCGAGTGTTGGGCTCCAACGTTTATTCGGTACCGAACCAATGTGAATAAATATCTCGTGTAGTTTGAGAGAAGACTCAATTGGCCACGTAGGAATTGACGAACGGTCCAATACCGGCTTGACACAGGCTACCAGTTTGCAACCGTTGGCCTTCATCCTATGATCCAATAGTAAATTTCACTTCAAGTTCCCCCCTAGTGCAGAAATTTTTATAATACATTCAAAACCTTCCAAAGTTACAACAGCGCAAATAACGGTTGAGTCACAATCGTTGGTACTTGAATAGCGATCAATACTAGTAGTATTAGTTCTCAATGTCGGAACCACACTGATTTCCAGTACTGAATTGATGTTGGTAACCGGTACCGGATCGGAGTTATTTGGCGTTATCATTCCGTAGTCCGACCGACACCGGCCGCCAACGGTTGCACACTGGCAGCCTGTATCGAGTCGGCACTGGACCATCCGTGGGCAGTATCGGTATCGTCTCAACATCACGAGACGATCTCGAGACGACACTGTTGCATTTGGAGTCGAGACGATACCGAGATCGGATATTCGATACTCGAGAATATCGTCGATACTGGGGGTGCACAGAAGCACGAGACTAATATCTGTCCTATCATTTTGGAATGGACACAAAATTGAGAATGAAGATCTAATCATTCGGACATATCATCAATAGTGTTGATTTTTTTCAATGTGGAAATAATAGAAAAGGAGTATTTCAAAATGATACATGTGAGAAAATTCCTCTTCAAAAAGAACCGTATATCTCTCTCAAATTATAAGATAATTAGAGATAAATATAAATTATAAGATAGAAAAATTAATCACACATTCATATTGAATTTAAACTTCCATTAACCCATTAAGTCCCAACATGACCTCTTTTCGTTGCGTTTTTCAACGCTTGTACTTTCTGAGAAAAAAACTCCTGAAAAATTCTAGAATAAGCATTGTCGATGTGAAATTGACTCATCTTTCAGTATCTGCCATCGGCTTTTCCGAAAAATGTCCCTGCGGCAAGATATCTGGGGTTTTTTTTCCAGAACAACGCGAATTTTCAAACTTTTTTTTTTCTTTATCTCACGTTTTCACATTGGAATCATTTTAGAACTCTTGTTGTAACTATAGAAACCACGTCAATTTATCTCAAATTTTGATTTATGCTTTTGACAATTGTGAAAATCAATGCGGAAAACATCAAAATGGCGGACCATTCAACCACGCAACAGACGTCAGAAACTTCAAAGATTTTTCATTCAAAAACGATGGACTTTGGAGAAAAATGTTACTGGACAAAAAATTCTTAGAACTAATCAAAGAACACGCTGGGATTTTCTCAGATTTTTTTAACGACTGTTTGGATTTTCAAAATCGTCAAATTAACAAAACTTTTAAAAGTCTTTAAAAAATTCTGAAAAAATTTCAGCATATTCTTCGATCGATTTTTAGGACCTTTGTTCAGTAAAGATTTTTTCCAAAGTCCATTTTCTTCGAATTAAAAATCTTTGAATTTTTCGTCTCAAATTCGAGGTTTTGTTTTATAGTTTGTTATTTTCCAATACTCTATTCATAACCTAGTTCACATAGGATATACCACGTTATTCTTAGTGGAGCTGTTCCATTCAAATATGTTCTCTTTTGATAAATCTATGATGCATTATTTAAATATTTGTAAATAACAAACTATAAAAAAAACCACGAAACATTCAAAGATTTTTAATTAAAAAAAAATGAACTTTGGAAAGAATCTGCACTGGAGAAATAGTTCTAAGAATTGATCGAAGCATATGCTGAAATTTTTTCAGAATTTTTTAACGACTTTTGAAAATTTTATAAATTTCACGATTTTGAAAATTCAAAAAAGTCGTCAAAAAATTCTGTAAAAATTCCAGCGTGTTCTTTGATCAGTTCTAAGAACTTTTTGTCCAGTAACATTTTTCTCCAAAGTCCATCGTTTTTGAATGAAAAATCTTTGAAGTTTCTGACGTTTGTTCCGCGTTTAAACCGCCATTTTGATGTTTCCCGCATTGATTTTCACAATTGTTAAAAGCATAAATTGAAGTTTGAGATGAATTTACGTGGTTTCTGTAGTTACAACAAGAATTCTAAAATGATTCCGATGTGAAAACGTGAGATAAAGAAAACAAAAGTTCGAAAATTCGCGTTTTTTTGGAAAAAAAAACCCCAGATATCTTCCCGTACAGCACAACCACCGATTCTCCACCCAAGACTTCGGTGGACTGGAGGTGGATAATGAGTGGAGAAATGAGAGCCGTGGAAATAAGGGAGAAATAAGGGAGAGTCTCCGTTGAAGCAACGGAGAGGCGACGTGGATTTGTCCACCCCTTTTATTTTCAATAAAATTCATATCTGTCGATTTACACAACCAAATTTCAATGAGTGAATCCACTAACATAATTTCTCCCTCATTTCCACGGCTCTCATTTCTCCACTGATTCTCCACCTCCAGTCCACCGAAGTCCTAGGTGGAGAATCGGTGGTTGTGCTGTACGGGTTGCCACAGGGACATTTTTCGGAAAAACCGATGGCAGATTCTGAAAGATGAGTGAATTTTACATCGACAATGCTTATTCTAGAATTTTTCAGGAGTTTTTTTCTCAGAAAGTACAAGCGTTGAAAAACGCAACGAAAAAATGTCATTTTGGGACTTAATGGGTTAATTGATATTCATACAGAAATAATAGATCATTTAAACATTTATTCGGCTGTACATAATAATATCCCACGAAAATTGTGGATAATATTTCAGTAATATATGAATATCATCCGTTGTTAGGACAAATTAAAACATAGGTCTTAAGGAGATAGGAGGAGACAAAAATGTACTACTTTTTCTCCTTTTGTTTGTTGAACCAGAAACAGGAAGGTTCGTGAAATACATTTTTACATAAAAATAAGTGCGATCACGAATCAATAACTAAATTTTACTATATGCTTTATAAAATTTGACGTTCAGCGTTTGAAACTTCAATCCTACCTATGATTTTTTCTACGATATTCGTAATCTTCCGCATTTTTATGTAAAAATTCATATTCCAAATATTATATTCCTGTTTCTGGTGCACTAAGAAAAATAACAAAAATTCTTATATTTTCGAGCGGCAATTTTTCCCGTATACCAGCGTAAAAAACATTTTGTCTGTGAGACTTCTCTGTATTGAATTCATGGCACAGTCTACAATTTTCAAAGATTAATCTTCGATAGTGCAATACATAGAGTATCAAACATCATTTCCTGAAAATTTCAGACTGTCCCTGGTGAAGAATGTAGAAACAGATGAAGCGTAAAAACCTTCCAATTTCCGCTTCTTTTGCGCTTAGATACTGTTCCGTTTACTCTTCCGCATCGCTCAATCCACTTCATTTTCACCAGGGGTTTCATCAATTCTGTTTGGAGAAATCTTACAATAAAATGTTTATTAGGATGATACGCTGGTATTCCCTAATGGACTCTGATAAAATGTTTCTATCAGAGAATTCACTTTCAACTTGGGAATTTCTCTAAATTGTATACTATTCTGGAGAAATTTTAGAGTTCCTCGCTGAGGTGGAGACTCTACTGCCGAATGAAGTGATTATACACAACTAGGCTCGTGTTCCAAAACTTTGCTCCCGTACTCTGAAATATCGGTTTTCCATGTCTTTCCGATCAACTGAACAAAGCTGTGCTGTTCATTTGACCAGCTGATACTGCTACACTGATGTTCAGAGTATAATGGTGGAGTATTGTTACTTTCATCAAAAATATTAGGCGATACCGAGACGATACTCTCATCTGATAGGATTTCTCGATACCGAGACGAGACTTTCAACGTATCATCGAGAATCTCGTCTACAGATGTCGATAATATTTAAAACTTGTTTTCTCATGTTGAGGAATATGTTTTGGGCTTTGGATTCATATTTAGAGCCAAATTCAAGTAGTGCACCTTATCGCTATATATTTGAAATTTGTGATAATTGCAAAATTGTCTTCGTTTTCTAATACTCCTTGGATGCTAATGGCCCTTAAAAGCATGCACCAACTTTCAGAATTTCATAAATAAAATTAATTTGAAATATAAAAGTGGATATCAAAAGTTCAGCCCCATTAGGGAAATTCAAACCCTCTCAACAGTTTGAAACAGCTCAACTCTCTCAAAAGGTCTCCTCCGAATACATTTATTCATTCATTTGAAACCCGATTTTGATTCGTTATATTGCCGAGCATTCGTCAAACTTTTTACCACACGTTATTTCGATTTCAAATTTCATCATATTGTTTCCAATATCCATGAATATGAAACATCCATTAATAGCGGAACAGGTTATCGATCAGATTCGCAAGATAAAGTGTGTACATATCTGTGTGCTTTTGGAGAAAACGATGGTTTCCCGCGTATCACATGGATATACACATGTACCCGGAACAAAACCCTGATTTCATCGGGAAGAAAAATTCTGAATAAATTTCACAACATTCAATACTACACTCTCCAATAATTAAAACGATGATGAGAGATTCATAACGCAAGATATTAATTTTTCATTCCCATTTCCCCCGAGGAATTCATAAAATGGAATTTTCTCTGCTATTCCCAAAATAAAGATGAAAAAATATTCAATTTTCGTTATCACGGTGAAATCCTTAATTGGTGTACCACAAATCGTTACCCCGCAAAGTTACTGCATTCGTTAAAATTCATTATTTGTTGACGTAAAAAAAGTATTCCCATTTGGCAGTATTCAATGTTGCAGTCATTTGGTCGGAGTAATTCTTTTTCATCCCCTGGGTGAATTCGCGTTGCTAGAAAAACCAAAGATAAATGTCTTCGGTGATTTACATTTACACGCGTTGCCAGGATGAGCTCGTTTTTTTATTCCCCGCCATGTTCACGATGCATAACCGGCAACGAGCTACGATCTCGTACCGCGTATAAAAGAATCTCCACGTATTTGTATTTCATTCACAAAAGAACGATGGGGAGGAAAAAATGATATGTGGAGAATATTTGGTGCAATATGTTATGTTCTTGATAAGAGATGAAAAAAAAAAGAAAGAAGGAAAGCGGTAAAATGTAAAGTTGTGGGGAATTTATGCGAAATTATTTTTGTTGAATCAACGGAATGAATGATCAGTTCGAGAGAGAGAGAGAGAGTGGGTTTTGTACGTAAATTTAAATATAATCCTTCGAAGTTTGATCGGATTTTTGTTTCACGCTCCATTGGTTATTTGCGACAAAGTGATAAAAAGTTATCCTATTAGCTGCTTGCTAGCCCTAGAAGTCGTTAGTTGCGTTGAACGCATATGTAGACAAGGTCACGTTTACTCTGCATTTGACCTTGATAAAGGCGAGCTTTGCGACTGGCTTCTATAACGACTGCTTCAGCGTTATATCCTTCGACGCGATATAGAATTGATTGCCAATGGTGAAAGATCATCCGAACGGAAAAGAAAATCATGCGTCAAAGAAAAACAGGAAAAGAAGAGATTGAAGAGCGAAAAGAAAGGAGGGTTGATGTGGTATCGTTTGAGTCGGTTGGTCATTGACACCAGACTTGTGAGTAACCTACCTTGGCGTGGAAAATAATTCCCCGGTGGAATGCCTCCTCGCTATGCAGCGGTATTCTCGTGTCATACTCGTCATTGTGTACGAGGTTGTACTGCTTCTTAGAGGGCATGCTTGGTCCACCTTCATCCGATTATACTCGTCCAGTCCCGCTGAAACAAACAGAATCAAACAAAAGGATTTGATTAAATCGATCCAAACTTTCAATCCTTTCTCAACTGCAGACGGAAAATGAACAAAGAGTTTCAAGATAATTCAATTCCACGAACTTTGTGGATCGCTAAGTGAGGAGTAGATAAAGTTACAAAGAAGAAGTTTGTTTCTTTGATTTCAAATGGTGATCACGTATTGCGATGAGTATTACTATACGTCAACTGTTATACACAACCAGAATGTTGAATTTTCGGTATTGATTTGTCCATACTTTCAAACATGTTCGATTCGATCATTGTTATCTCATTGATTGAAATGAAGTAACGATGATCTGAAAATTTCTATCAGTTGTTTCACCAGCTGCTCTTTTCTTCATCGATTATCACTTCAAATATAACTTAAGGGGAGGTTCTCATCAAGCAAATTCCGCAATAAGGTGATTTCCTCGAGTTATTTGAAACTCATTAAATGAGTCTCAAAGTACATGAAAAAAATTTTCTCAAATCAAAGGATTCGTATCCCGAAACTTGAAAGACGTTTTTATCGAAACCATGTTTTTCAAGTTTGGCTCCACGATATCTCAAAAACTACTGAACGGATCGAATATCTAGCTCAAAACATATTCCTTAACATGAGAAAACAAGTTATAAGAATTATTGACATTGGTGGGTTTATATGTTTATAATCGTTTGCATGATTCTTAGGAATCATTTGCAGTTTTAATTTAATATTCGAAGCTCAATTTCAGCAAAAAATCCGATTTAAACTCATTAACTCGTCGATCAGTTCGAATCAGATTTTTTTCAGAGAATTTTTCTATTTGATCTCATTCAAATATAATCAACCTCCAACAAATATAATATATTCCATAAAAATTTTTGAATTTTTGATTCCTGATAATGTTTGTAAGTGCTATAGTGGCGCTCGATTGATCACTGTTTATTTAGATGGTTATGTTTCAACACGTATCAATAATTCCCATGGCATTATTTTTTATGTACTTGAAGACTCAATTCCCACACAGCACCCAATGTCTCAGTAATATTTCTAGAATATTACAATATCTTGCTCAGAACATTCTGTGTGAAATACTTATACTGTGGTCTATATATACCACGGAAACGCATTTTTGAAAGTTTCTCATCAATTTGTTCTAGCACTTAGTAGATTTTTGAAGTACACTTTTCAAGAAACGCTCCTCTCAAGTGCTAATCATTCTCCATTTCAAAAGAATCTGAAATGATTAGTCCATATCCCACGGCAACAAATTTTCCAAGTTTCTCCATCGATCTTATACAGCCCTTTGTAAAATTTCAAAGTCAAGGTCGGCAAAAACCTCTCTCCCACGACCTACTGATTTTTCGTGTCAGAAGATTCTGAATCGATTGTTCTTTATTTCACGGAAATGGATTCTTCAAATTCCCATCACGATGATTACAATGAATAGCACTTTGAGAGTGACGGCGTCGTCTCGGAGATTTGCTGAAGTGATAGAAGCCTTGACTCCCACTCGCCGAACCCAGGTTCAATCCCCACTGGGGGAACTTTCTAATAATCGACTTCGGAACAGGTTTTCTCTCACTCAAAGTGATTCTGGCCAAGCTCATTCGACATTTGTAGAAATAAATTCTGAAGAAATTTTTTTTCAACCCTAAGCAATATTTTGTTAGCTTTTTAATATATGTGATTGTGACATTTCTTTCCGTACAGAATATCGCTGAAATGATAACAGCAATGTTTCAGAATGTCTCCAGAATGTTACCTCAATGATTTCAACAATTTTTCAGAATATCTCCAGAATGTTACAAAGGTGGGGACATGAGACATCCTGCAGACATTCTGACAATCTTCTTGAGATGTTTTCCAGAATATCACACATTCCAAATGTAATATTCTGACAACATTGCTGGGACATCCGGTGCTGTGTGGGTTAACAAGTGTGTTTTGGATCTAAGCTTTTTGCACAATTATACTTGATTCAGAATGATTTTGGGCTTGATCTGCTTTTACTTATTTCCTAATCCTTCCGATTAATTTAGTTATTAGTTATTAAAGTATCGAATAGAACTATTATTTGCTTATTACTCATTGTATTAGCGGGTACCAATACTTTCCGACTACTTGAGCTAATTCTTTTAGTTATATGATATTTACCTGGTCACCTACGTCTATTTGCGCTTCTCTTCTGTTCCATCATCTGCTGTTAATCACTACTTTTTAATCTATGCTATCATTATAATCAGGCCCCTCCGACTCGAGCTTCTACGTGTTCACATAATGTCCAAAAAGTTGTAGATGGCTCTACACGACTGTTGGCCGGCACTTCAATTTAATTTACATTACACGTAATCAAATAATTCGCGGAATGAGAGAAAATAAATTCATTGGCCCATGAAACCACAAATTTACAGGAATCACAACACCAGTTTGTCTTGACAATTCGCAAAATGAAACTTTTTGGTTATGTTTACCAATTGTTTCGGACCACTAGATCGTTCGCCACCTGGATTTTGATGGACATTATGTGAAAACGAGGAGTACTGAAAAGTGTTTGAGTTAGAGGGTTTTAGAGGGTTTCTGGTTTTGCACTTTCTTTAGAATGTAAAAAAAGTCTAGTCTCTGTATCATTTTTGTATCTTGGTACTCTCGTTTTAAACTTATATTCTTACTTGTATTATTAATATTAATTTGTAAAGCATGAAAGGGAATCAAATGAAATGAAATGAAAACCCCCCAGATCGTTATTTACTTCCTTCAATGAGAAAAAAAATTCAAGAAAATCACCTTATTTCGGAATTCGCTTGATGAGAACCTCCCCTTAAACGAGTTGAATAAGAAATCGAGAATGATACATTAATTTAAACTGATAAAATTTGTAGAATAATAGATTTTAATTGAAATTCCAAGATGCCAACGTTCCCTAAAATAAAATTACTTCCTTTTCGGGTTTGCGGATGTACATCATGAAACGATATCTCTAATTTTGTATGACTTCACACCTTACAATACGGTTTCGATATAACACGTAGCGTATTCTCCTAATTGGTATTATTTTCAAGTTCCGTCTAACAGGAGATTTACCATAGCATAGAACAAATTCATCACTTTGCTTGGGTGAGAACATTAATCAATACACTAAAATACGATTATATCTTATGAAATATCCCATATTTTATTCATTTACCGGATTCAACTCGAATGGAAAAAGTTTTTAAATTATGTTAGTTTATCGATAATCATATATAAGTTATACATAAATTATATAAAATTTTGGAAAAACGAGAATCTTCAAGAAAATCAGTTCCGTATCACGAAGTACATGGATAATAATAACCGCGCAGGGGATGAAAGTTTCATGAAATTCAAAAAAGGGTTCGCAGTTTATGCATCTTTGCGTATTACTACTTGACACGAAATATCGTGTGCTTGGTGAAGATTTTGTAGCTCGTTTCATCTCAACTCAACGATGATTGGCGTGTTAGTTTTGAATAAAAAATTCTCCTTTGGGATATGTATGTTATTTTTCTAACACAAAAAAATCGAAAATAATGTTTCTTTCTGTTTTTTTTTTTGGTTTAAAAATTCTCTTGAAATTTATTGGAACGGCATGTGATCACGTGACGCGTGGGAAACGTTTGCATCCAACTCAGCAAACAAAACATGATATGACATCGAAATGACATCCCGAAAAAGCAATCTATATGAAAAAATGTTCGATTCTAGTACGGTCAGAGTTGAGATGTGATGTTTTTCGTTGACTTTCATTGGATGGAATGTTTCATTCTCGTTCATATTTGGATATAATTTTATATGACAAACGAAATCCTACCTAATTTCATAATCATGGTAATGATCAGCCACTTCCGAGAAATTTTGATGAGAATTAGAATAAAGAATTCATTTTTCTCAGAGCGTACCACCAATTGGATTACAATGAAATGTATTTGTGTATTCTAATCTGATCACAAAACACATACACGCGATTATTTTCTCTCTCGTCGTTATCCAATTCTTATCTTTATTCTATATTGTTTTTTACACATATATCACGTGCTACTTATAATTTATGAGATCAAGAGAAAAAAGAAAAGACTGATGTTCATACGTTTCTTTTTTTGGTGTCTATGCGATAAGAAAAAATGTACCGTCTCAGCATACTGATCTGCAGATTATTTTCTTTTTTACGTGGGTGTGAATTGTTGAAAGTGATATCCTTTGATTGTACCTTTTAAGGCATGAACTTATACTGCGATACGCAAGTATTCCTTCTCAACATTCCTGTTAACCCTCAACATTTTTGCGTGTAAATGACTTTTCGAACGATATCGTTCATTATCTACGAAAAAAAAGAAAGGTCTAAGAGACCTGGAAGGTGGAAGGAAAATTCTTCGGAATGAAACTCAAAGATAATTAGCCTCTATGGTGCGAATTCACAGAGACAAACAAGGATGATCTATAAATTATATAAATCTCATTGCTTAATCAGTTCGAGATCATTCTCATGGTTATTTTGTTTCACAGAAAAATATCAGGAAATTTGTATTTTTCGTAAAATTCTCCGTTACATCGTAGAGCGTTTGACGTTACGGATCATTTTTTTCCTTCCGATATCCTTCCGCACGAATTCAGACTATCGCATTCGACTCCATTCATCAAAATCACCTTAGTATAGACCTCAAGCTTTCAGGTCCATCTTTTTCTGGGTCATTCGGATATATGTCTTCACATTTCATTCCTTTTTACTTTGAAAGGCGGAGAAAAAAAAGATAAGTCAACGACTATACACGGAAATAAATCTAAACATCGTACGTTTTGAAAATTAGAAAATGTTGGTCAACGCATGGATTGTTAAATGAATGATGGAAAAAATAATTTATGTATTAAATCTCGTAACCTTTTATACCGTGAAAATAACGTTGATGTTCCACGAATTCTTTGTGGGAAATTGAATTTTGGAATTGAATTCACCGAGAGAAGAGCCCGAGGGATTAAGTAAAAGTTTCCAAGAACGTTTCACTCATCTTAGAGAAGATAATGTATTCATCACGATCAACAGCCTCCATCAAACGGATACAAGCTCTCAAAACATACTATAATCTTGTATTTTCTATTTCCTTGATGGTTACAAAAACCATACAATAATAATCGAGTACAAATGCAGTTAGAAAATTTAATAGGTCTTGTTCTCGCGCGAAGTGATGATGACCGTTGATTACATACTGGAAGCAATGGAAGATTCATCATAGATATCTAGAACTTTGATTATTTCAGTTCAAAGTTACGAATTACACGATGATTTGCAGTCATAAAATGATGACTTTATCGAACGATATGGAACGTACATAGATTTTCGATATCCGGAGGAAAAATTGAATTACATTCTCCGAAGGGAAAAAAAGTGTGCGACATTTTAGAAGAAGTTTAAACTTAAAGTATAACTTTACGTAATGTTTTGTAACTAATTATGGTGATTAGCGATTTTTGTAAGTTCCGTAAGCTCTGTACTATTTTTAGAGACTGTTTTCTACGTGTGGGTTGAAGATATTGGATATGAATTATTCAAACTTTAGCATTGAATGAGTCATACAGCATACGTCAACTGTATGGTGTGTATTTTGTAATAATTCTACGTTTTATCGATCAATACCGATACGGTACAATAGTTTGGAAAGAATTCTCAACAAATTCTTAGGGATCATTAGGAGTTCCTCAGGAGTTTCTTCAAACTATTTTGCTGTGTGGGTATTCCATGAATCTACACCGTTTTCAGTCAATTTGACGTAGATCAAATTATTATACAGGGTATTCCAGAACAAAGTATCAATATTTCACCAGCGTATTCCTGAGAGAAAACTGAACAACTTTTCCATTTGACATTTTTCGATCCGAAGCTTAGTTTTGAGTTATAAACAAAATAAGTTGACCATTCACGTGGCCAGTACATCGGCTAGTCCAATAATCGAAGAGTATACTTATGTAGCATCCACTTGATTCGTTGAAATCAAATTTGAAACTAAACCTCGGATGAAAAAATGGCAAATGGAAAAGTTGTTCAGTTTTTTCTCAGGAACACGCTGGTGAAACGTCGGTACTTTGTTCTGGGACACACTGTAAATAACAATCCATACGTTGAAAACTAAGAATATTCGAAGTTAGGAGCGAGGTAACGATAATAATTATCGAAATAAAGAAAATAACGATTCAAAAGTCGATTACTTTTCAAACCATGTTCATTAATTTTTCCGTAAACTTGAAGAATGTTTTAGAAGATGAATTTTTATTACAATATATCCCAAATTCGAAGCAATCGAGGAGATCAAGCATAAATTCATAGATTGTATCGAACTTCGAAAGCCACAATAATTCAATGTGACAAAGTTTAGAATTTCAAAATTTTATCAAATTCACCTTAGCTTGATTTTTAGTAATTACTGAATCTTCGATCCACCGTTCGCCGCTTTGCATAAAAATATAACATGATTTTTTCGTTATACCATGATAAGGAAAAAATCAACCATCGCAACAAGAGTTTTATTCAAAATCTCGCTTTTCTCGTCACAGTATGGAAATAAATTTCACATAAAAATAGATTCTCCTTTTCGCACACATGCCATAACTTTGAAACTTCAAAGGTTTTCAACAAAGTATAGTTGTGTCCATTCCATGAATAGAATTCCAAAAGTGAACTTTATAAAAACCCGCAAGAAGTGAAACCAAGTGCACGAAATAATCCCGTATATGCACGTTAATAAAGCAACTTCTAGAATGAATAATTAGAAATTTAATTCAATGCGACATAGCTTTGAAGCTGAGGTTCAGAGAACGTTTGCGGTTACCCAAGATTTTTTTTTGCACCATACGTTACCTAGAACCACGCATCGTGAATAAAATTTGAAATACTAAAACACTCATTCGAGGATTTTCTCCCTTCAAGACCGAATCCTGCAAAGACGGATGAGCGAATACACCCACCGCGATGTGCATATGCATATAAAAAAGTATTATATTCAACATAATAAGGATCGCTCATGCTTCATTATGCTCGGTCACGCCGACGTGATTTGGATTTTTGATTCCCATTGAGTTCACTCCACCTTGCGTGAAGAATGTATTCCTATTCTTCACATACTCAACATACGATTTCCGTGCGCACAACTTGCGTCTAATGTGGGATGAAAAATAGAATTTGAGAAATTCAGAATAGCTGTAAATATAATTCTCCGAATGATGTGGTGTTCATATTAAACTCATTTGATGATAAACTGTTTGGAAACGAAATGGTTTGTTATACTTGGTATTTTGATTCTCGTCCAAGATCAGAACGAACCGGATGAAATTGATCGATACAGCGAATGCATAACCGGGGAATGAAATATATTGAAAGGTATTGAATAACGTATAATAATGATTATATACGATAAAGGTGGTTATCGCGATAAGAATAAAAATTAGGATGCTGTGGAGGAGAGCAGGGTAACGTGAACCGCGAAACATGATAAACCTATCATTTTAGTTGCCAACGCAAGGGGTTTCCTTTGTGACTCGAAGATCAAATTAAAATTGATGTAGTTGCACCATGTCAATCAAGTATTCGAATGACACGAGGGAAGAGGACGTTGACAAATCGGATGACCCGAGCAGGAATTTTGCGAAGTCTCTTTGCGGGGTTCCCAATTCGCAAGACCGATGTATGATCAACCCTCGTTTAAGAAACGTATTTAATTGGACCTTGTTTGAGGATTTTCAATCAGCCGTATGGAAATTTCCTATTGACGGAAAGCTCACGGAGAAAAGAGTTACTGTTAATGCTAACACATAGTATTCGATCTTAATTCATATAAAATCGTGAATGTTACTACACTGAGAACCCAATTTCTTAGATCAAAAGGAAATTTTCTTTGCCCTCATTCTAATCAATCTTTTTTCCAATGGACAAAAATTCAGTAAAACCAAGAATTTTCGAATTGGAACAAAAATATGTTCTTTCTTAAATTCGAAGAATATGATTTGAATTCAATGGAAAATTTTTCCATTGTAATGAATTATTTTTTTTTGAAAACAAGATTCTTCAAATCTAAGAAATTGGGTCCTCAGTGTATGTAAGAATAGTAAATATTATCAGATAAATGGTAATGAATTCTATTCTTGCATAATAATATTCACGATTTAATATAAAATAAGATCGAATACAATGTTAGCATGGTAAATATCACGATTCTCTTCTCTCCATGCTCGTAAGCAGCTGCAACGAACATTGACAGAATCTTGGAAAAAAGTTCCCTGAGGCACCAAAATGATAAAGAGGTACCAGAGTTTTTTGGAAGAGTTTAAAATCTGAAGAATTTTGTTCCACAAAGGTGAAAAAAATCTATGAAACTAGAGAACTACAGTTCCGCGTTGTATTTGTTCGTTCTTGGTAAACGTAAGTTACTTCCTTTTATCTCAATTTATCTTGTGAACATACTATGAGATCATCCATGGTCATATTTTTCCCATACTTGAAAGACTGAATAATTCTGCATCCTACGAGAAATAATGTTCGAAGTACATATCCTAATTTGTGTGCTATTTCATGTAGTTTATATGTACCTTGTTATACAGATGGGAATGATTCTTGTAAAAACAAAGGCAAGATTATTAGTCAACTTCGAAGAATTCCGTAATCAGTCGTACGTACGTAATTCATTTTCAATCTTATTTGTCGTTCCGGATTGTTGTTATATCCTTTTACAAATTCAATACAGTTTTCACGATTATAGAAATTCGATGATTCCCTCGTTTCTGATTTTGATTCTCCCTCCATCCTATCTGATTCTTCGTCAATAAGTTAAAGGAACATCATTCTAGTCACGTCCTACCACCTCACAATTTACTTTCTACCATCCTTGGTGAATTAATCACAGGTGATAGTGGTAAGGGGAATGGCAAAGATAAGAATGAGGGATTATCGTATGGTGTTATTATAAAATTTTTAAACAATTTCATAAACCACAAGTGAAATAAATGTTCAATGTAATTAAAGTTTACTGTACTGTTTCAATTGTTTCATGACGAATACATTATTTACCTTAATTACGATAAAAATGTTACACAAAACAATTGAGGAGTAATTTTGTGTCTTCCAAATTCATATCAAAAGCTTTCTGTATTACGTGATTCTCATTATCCATCACTCTTATGATATCTCTTGAGTGTTCTACTGGTATTCTGTTCTACGATAAAAAATCTTACTTCATCTATAACAATGTGAAATTCCTCGAAAAGAAATAAAATCATCAATAAAAATTCAATCGCGATCTTCGGAATTCGAGAATCCTTGTTGAGAATTGAAGAATTTTAATTTTCATATTAAAAATCAATGAAACTTGGATTCGAGAAAATATTTCATGCCTTCGACGAATCAAAAAGAAAGAATTTGATTCTCATTTGCTATCTCATAGATTTCTCGACAGAGATACAGGCGGTGATGGGTGTTGAAATTAAAGAATAGCTTTGTGAGTTGAGATGAAAAAGATTTGTTCCTAATGGGGATTTAACAATGTTTTTCACCCGCCTACGTAACGTACCCACCTACCCTACGAGATACGAGCACTTTAATCGATTCAGTCATATCGCGATAGGATAAACTACGTTTATGAAATAAATTCATTCTTCGTATGCTTTAGAATTGCAATCATGCCGTAAGATTTGTTACAGATGGCGATTGTGAAATAATAACTGATCTTATCAACGTGCACAAAAACACCATCGCACGATGGTTTGGAAAGTTTTGGACCGAATATGCAGAAAAGTGGAACTATTGATTTTGCTAATCGGGCAACTACCGTTTCTCATCCGCGCACAATACGAACGACAGAATACCATTCATTTTATTCCGTAATTCCTTTTTCTACTAATCTTCTTTGAATTTGATTGACAAATCAATGACTTGGATTAAACGAATCGCGTTATTGAAAATTCAGAAGAATCCCAAGTGCGAATTTTGATCTCATTCTTTTGATTATATTTTGAGAATTGAGAAGAAGTGCGTTTTTAATAGAAATTATGACTGAAAATCGTCTTCAAAGAGTTGTAAAAGGTTGTGGAATCGAATTTAATTGGAAGAAATGGGAAACAAACTGATCTACCGATGAAATGATCGTTTAGTCGCTTTTGAGTGTTCAAAAAGTGACTACACAATGCAAACACCGAGTGTATTGGAATATAAAATACTAGAATTTGTGGTGTAGGGACCTCACACAGTCATCATCACAATTTGGTGTGACAATGATATCGATATGATGGAATTACGTGATCGAGACACGCTTAATTAACATGCCTATTTCAAATTGCCATGTTTACTGTTTAAGGTCCTTGTTGCGGACATTTGAATGTAAAAGGACTTTGAATATAACATCTGTGATACTTACTTTGCCGTGTGCTGCTTGGGAATTATAATTATTCGTGTTATTGAAATTCACGAAACAGTTTCAAATGCAGAAACTTAAACTCTAAGTTTCGGCAATCTACGCTTTCTCGTTCCATCTGTGCGTCTCTCATTCTTAAGGAGGAAGAAATTCTTCAAAAACAAAGTTCTCAACTTATACAGGAATCAAGTCATGCAATTGAATATTCTCATAAAAAAACAAGATGAACTCAAAATTATATCAATCCGATGTGGAATTCACAAGATCAAGTATCAATTAATCATCCTCTAGCAACATTTATTTGCTATCCTGTAGATGAAAGTGAAAATTTTGCTAGTGCAGCAGAAAATTTACTGCTTCAGCTACACGGAGAAAAAAGTATTGCTGCCATAAACAAATTTGTTAACAGAACTAACGCCTCAGCTGCTGGAGTGAATATTTTTGCAAGGAAAACAAATTTCTTTGTAGGCGCTATAGTAGCGAACCATTTTTTCTCCGTGTAATTATGTTGCTCTTTTAGCAATTCAATCAGTTGTGGCAGTGTATTTTTAGTTAGTTTATAGCAAAGAAATTGAATATTCTTTATATAATACCTCAATTTGCTGTTTTTTCCTCACGAACAGTTACGGAAAATATGGAAGTTATGTTAATTTTTTTCATCTAATTACAAATAAGAAATTTGGTTGTTCCTATTTCGATGAATTTCACGAAAAGAAGCATAGTTCGAAGGATTTGACAAAGACTAACACATTTCGTGAACTTTAATGAAAAGTAGCACGATTCATACCTTACTCTTTTACACAGAGTAGCATAGATCGCGAGGTGCATTAAGTTCTCACGGATATATTAGCAAGGCTCGGATTCCTGAATGTATATCCGTATTGCGAACCGTGCTGTTCTTCGTAAGAAGTTTACGACTGTTTTGCGATTTGTAAGAGAGCCCCGGTTCACGCTAGTCTTCTTAAGAACTTTACGAGTTGTGCTACTCTTCGTGAAGGGGATCCAAGCTAAGCTACTTTCCGTAACAGACTTCCAAGGGTGCTAATTTTCATTAGAAACCGAATTCTATCACTCTTCGTGAGTCGCGTCGATTTGGTTGGTGCAAATAGAGGACCAATTTGTACGAATTTTGTCAACAAAATTTGCAATTTTCAAATTCAGTGTGCTATTGATTCTTGATATTTCAATCGACAAATCTCTCACATGCTTCTCGAAACAAAAAATTTCTTAAATCTGTTGTGGATTCAAAAAAAAAAAATTTTCTTCCAGTGAGGTTTTTGAATTTTTAATGCTTTGCAAGTAAAATTTGTGTGAAAAACTGCCGATTTCATATATAAATCTATAAAGAAATTTTCAACTCAAATTAATTTCGTTCAAACTTTCTCAGAATTTTGCTTGATCTGTAAAACATTGTGAGTTTCACAGGAATCCTGTTGTTGTTCAAAAGAATGCATCAGTGACCAAACTTCTATAAACTTCACAATCACATTCTTATCTTTTGATCTTCCATGTTCGATCGATGCATCTTCCAATCACTGATTGAAATAATGTATTAGTTGTGAGGAGTTGCAGTGTCATGAAGTATAAAAGCTTTAGCTTCATGTAATGTCATTGAATTTACGTAGTTTCCACCTCTTAACCGTAGATAGTTGAATTGAATTCTGATTTGTGACGGATAGTCTTACTTGGAGTAAACTTACAAACTATTACTCTAATTATTCAGAAATGCGGTGATGTTGAATTACGTGGTTCAAATTATCCATATCGCGATTCAGTTCAGAATTAATGTTGTAAGAGGGATGATATTACCATTGTTCCATGTTGTACCGTTCAGAATCACGTGAAATTTCATGTATTTCAAGTCAACTCGTAGTGCAAACTTTCGATATTTTATATATACTCTGATTATGTAGTGATTAAGCGATTAAAGGAATGTAAACCTCAAAGATTCTCACAATTTTTAATTTTGTGCATTGAACGAATACATTTTTGTGTGTTGAAGAAGAAATTACTGTATTTGGATGAACATCTTGGGAAAAAATAAATTCAGTCTATAGAACTTTATAAGGAAGTTAAATCTTCCTAGAGCTGGGTGGATCTACGTAGATCTGAATGCAAAAATTTGTAATTTAGATCTAAATAGATTCATTTAGATTTACAGAGATCTAAATACAGGAGAAACTGTATTGTATACTCAGATGTTGCTGAAGTTTGAATCGTTTATAACGAAACACTTAGTTGCTGAGAACCCATAATCTTGCAATACATTCTTTGATCTATGTTTTCAGTTGCAAAAAATTGCAAAGATTCCATTTGAGAAGATAGATGATCCATCAGATTCCGTGAGTTTCAATTTTCGTTTCGTTTCTATGAACAATTCAAACTTCGAGGACATCTACTACGGAGATCTATTTCATTCCATATTTGTGATCTTTTTAGATCAAATTCATTTTTTTCGTGGATTCGTGGAAAGTGTGAATTCACAAAATCCATAAAATACAAATGAAATAAATAAATTGCATAAAAATATTCGGAGAACAAGCAACATTATATAGATCTATTCTCCAAATGTTATAATATCTCATATATTTGTTGTGGAAAGGACAATTTATTCCGGTGGTGGAAAGTGAGTAAACATTGAACCACGGTATGTAATATTCTAACGACGTTGATTTGAATTTGCATAACAAATGAGTTTGCGTGCATGAACAATAATATATTATTAACATGAGTGATGCTTTAGCCGACTTCTAAGGGGAAGTTTCCAAGAGCATAGAGCGGAGGAGGAGAAATGATTGAAATGAAAAATAAATAAATACTTATCGAAAGTTTGTTTGGGTTCATAAGTATTTATGAGAATCCGATGGACTTTGATCTTCAAGAAGGAAAAAGATGCCATTTAGGATGGTTTCACGAATATTAAATGTTCGCAGCACATAGGATGATTTATATTCGCAAACATGCGAATGCAATGTAAATGAGGTTTCTTGCACCCGCGGTGATTTTCCCATAGATTCAAATGAGAGGCTACGGACATAAGACTCCAGGCTTCATGAGATTTCATGAGGAACATGACATTTCTTGATAAGGATCAATTGATTTCTCACAACATTCTGTGTGATACGGAATTTACTTGGAACTATGGGTTCACAGTGATTCTAACGGGACTATAGGTGCAGTTGAGAGATCATTACAAAATAAAATTGCAGGATAATATATCGAGTCAATATTCTACACTAATTTTGAATTCTGAAATTCAATCTCTTCTATTCTGTAGGCATTTATTTTCGATGCTTCCCTGGTGGAAATTCCAATTTTAAGAGTTTTTTGAAAAAATATTTTCAGAGATTTTCAGATTTATTCTGAATTTTATTGAGACTTGCAGAAATTTACAGAGAATGTTCGAATTTTGAGGGTTTTTCAGAGATTCTTAGAAATTTTCAAAGAAATATTTCCACCGGGTCACTTTTAGCTGAAACTAAACTCGAAGTTTAAAACCATGCGGATTGAAAAGTCCCCCAATAAAAATATTTCTCTTCAAAATTCTTCAAAACTCTTCAGATTTTTCTACATAAATGTCAGATTTCGAACGCTTTGAGAAATTTGCAGAATTTTTAACCATAAATATTACTCTACAAATTTCTGCATTACTCTGCAAAATTGTACATAATTCTTCCAATCTTCGTAATATTATATGAATTTCTCCACAAAATTCGTACAAAACTCGCCAAATCTCCATATTACATTAAATACTTCTCTGCATATTTCTGCATTACTCTACAAATCTCTGTTTTATCTATTCACTTTTGCTTGAGAAAAACAATTTTTGTTCAGAGTTTATCTCTACAAATCTCCTTCCAGTTCGGCTTGAATGACATTACGGAAGAGACACCACATTGAAAGTCCATTTTTAGGAACTTTCCTCAGTGAGGATTGAATCCGGATCCTGCGAGTGAGAAGCATAGCCTCTATCACGACAGCGGATATCCGAGATGACTACAGTAATCTTAAAGTACCACTTATGGGAATCATCGCAATGGAAAATTTTGAAAAATTCGTTCTCGTGAGGTGTAGACCAATCAATTCAGAATCTTCCGAAACGAAAAATGAATAGGTCGTGGGAGAGGGGATTTTTTTGACCTCAACTTGTAAATTTTTCCAAGTGCTGAGTCAAATCGATAGAAAATTTTTAAAGTTCGTCCCTGCAAGATATAGATCAATCGATTCAGAATCTTATGAAACGAAAAATGAGTAGATCGTGGGAGAAAGGTTTTTTTCGACCTTGACTTGTAAATTTTTCCAAGTGCTGGGTCAAATCGATAGAAAATTTTAAAAAATTCGTTCCCGTCGGATATAGACTAATCGATTCAGAATCCTCCGAAAGGAAAAATGAGTGGGTCGTGGGAGAGAGGTTTTTTCGAGGCCTACTAGTGAATTTTACTTGAGTTGTTTCGAGTCGATTGAAAAATTTGAAAAAATTCGCTTTATCTCCGCAAATGCGATTTGAGAAAAATGCATGAATTTGTATAGGAAACTCAACTCTCCGCCCCAAGCCGTAATATTCTTGGAATAGACAAATAAAGAGAAAATTCAAATTTTTTTCTGCAAATGCAGTTTGCAGAGGAATGTATGAATTCGTGGAGAAAATTCCTTTCCTCATCAAATGTTTCCACCATTTATCAAGTAGAAAAATATTGAGAAAATTCAACATTTCTGAACAAAACAACTTTGACCAATAAATTGGAAATGTACAGAGAAACCTTTACTGGCAATAGAAATTTTCAGAAATATGCAGAATTTCACAGAGTTTTGGGAGATGAATCTGTTGGGAAAATTCTTTCTTTCTCTAAGAATTGCGATAATGAAGTTTTGCAGAGAAATTGTTGAAGTTTTGAAGAGAAATATTTGTATTGGCCCCTATCTCGAAATCCAGCGTTAGAATAACACTATCAGGTGCGTACTTTTCCCAACATTGTCATTTTCTACGGTATATGAACAAACCCCGCTATAAAATCTCATGATTTCTCATACAATTTTGTAAGAACTTGACAATTTCTTATAGCGATATTTGTTCAAGCGTTTTATAATATCTCTGAGCGTTGATAAAACCTTTCCCCAAGAACGGTTCAATTCAGGGATGTGATAAAATCATGAACTTATAAAATCCGATACAGTGGACTCATACTGTAAAAAATATTAGTGAATTTCTAAGAAGAAAAGAATGGTGAAAAACTGAAGGATTTGTAATATTCTAGATCATTTGGGAATTTCCAAACAACTCTTGTCACTTCCCGTGTGGAAATTTTTCCGCGCGTCCTGTATTGAATATAGGCCCCGTATGGGCTGATATTGGGTATCTAAATTTAGGATGTCCTAACCGCAGCCACTGAGTGGCCCAGTCGGGTTGCTGATATTCAGCCTGATTCCTCTAAGTCAGGGACACCCATATAAAGCCCATATAGGGCCACGCTGCATTACCAATTATTTCCCCGGTACGAATAGGGCCTTGAATAGCCCAATTTTCAATTGAAGAAATTTCCTCCTTGCAATATTCATCCACACGGAGAAAAATGCAGCTCGAAAAGATAGTAATAGAAAATTGGAGAATATTCCTTAAAATCTAATAATTTTTCTCAAGTTCGTAATAAACATAAAACGATTCAGATTTCTCTTGAATATTGCTCGAAAAACAATGAAAAATTATCAATACTTAACAAATCATAAAAACAAATATGAAGTTTTCAAAAGTCGCGCATGAAATTTTACGAAGTAAATAACGAAATTTTGAAATCTTATTTTCAAATTACAGAATTTTGTTATTTACTTTGTAAAATTTCATGCGCGACTTTTGAAAACTTCATATTTGTTTTTATGATTTGTTGAGTATTGATAATTTTTCATTGTTTTTCTAGCAATATTCAAGAGAAATCTGAACCGTTTTATGTTTATCACGAACTTA
This sequence comes from Gonatopus flavifemur, assembly GCA_018340375.1. Lineage (NCBI taxonomy): Eukaryota > Metazoa > Arthropoda > Insecta > Hymenoptera > Dryinidae > Gonatopus > Gonatopus flavifemur. The sequence continues at coordinate 55,994,699 of JAFFJZ010000001.1, forward strand.
AGAGAAATTCTTAGATTTTAAGAAATATTCTCCAAGTTTCTATTAAAGATTACTATCCTTTCGAGTTGCATTTTTCTCCGTGCAGTTTGATGATATTCGCAACAATTCATTATCCTTTTAAAGGTCCTAGTTTTATCGCCTACATTAGCTCCACCATGGGTGTCCTGCATAGGCTCAAGTTGGGAATACTATACAGGCCCTGAAGATGAATGCGTGACAATCCTGTCTAGGCCCTTTAAGGTTAACCAAAACAGAGCGTGAAATAAAACGAGGACGCCTAGTTTGGCCCAAACTGCCGCCAAGAATTAATTTCCACACGGGTTCGCAAAAAATGTTTGTTAACTGACAAAAATGTTAGGTGAAAAATATGCTGCTGAAGTTTGAATCGTTTGATGAAACGAATTGATGATAGAATAACGAGATAATTAGTTGTTAAAAATTCTCAACCTCGCAATACATTCTTTAAACAATGTTTCTAATTCCAAAGTATTAATTCGAGAAGATGAAAACCGAAGATTTATCGAATATTGTGAGTTTGAATTTTCGTTTTATTTCTATAAACGATTCAAACTTCAACAACGTTAGAAATTTTCAACCTCTTCTTTACCCAGTGTTGTAATAAACAGTGTTAATAATTCTCAGTTTTTTTTATTTGCTCTAAACAAAAGAGGTTTTGTTTCGTAAAAATTATTCACGCATTTGAGACGGTATACGATAGCTAATTTTACATTCTTCCCTCTCAAAATATGAAATTGAACATCGTTTTCTGACGTTTTTCTTCAGAAATTTCACCAAAATTCAATTCTTCCGCGTCAAATTTGATTTTTTAGTTCATCATCATTTTCTATGATAGACGACGAACATGAGACGAAAATATCAGGAAACAGATTTGCGAGTAAAATATGCAACCACACGCAAATGTTAAGAAAGTTCATAAAACACTCAAGCTCTGCTATTGCATGGTCAAACAATTACGTTGATTGCTATGAATTATCAATATAACGACAACCTTCACAAATTTCGATTGTACCATACATAACAGCACTTAAAAACACTTACGGCACTTTGAACTTGCATAGGAGCTGATGACGTGACCGGGCCACGTTGAATCATTGTAAGAAGATTTTAAGAAGGAACTTTTATCGACACCAGGAAGAGAACTACTTAAAGTATCTCACACGTATTCACCAATACACGTAATAAACCAAGTACAGGAGTTCAAAAAGTAGCTCAGGCTACGTGTATCGAGTACTTACAATGATCTCTCCCACAACAACTTTTCAAATCAAGTCTCAAAATTCTTTTGTTAAATTTCTATCCTGTAAACGTCCTACGTCCACAGGAACCACTATTTCCATACTATCGTGTGGATATTTCGCCAAAATACGTTCAAACCGAAGAGAGCACGTAAATCGATATTTCGAAATGTTCACAAATAAACGCGAGAGTAAACCGTGAAGATCTTCAAACTGTCAAATGTTTGATGTTAAAGGGTGAAGCTCGATGGCTGGTCCGGAATATCAAAATTTGGAGAATTCAAATCAGAAAAATAATTAAAACGTCCAAGATGTTACGGTGGATCAAAATGTATCTCTTCGCCTGAATTTTAATATGGAGAATTTTTTTATAAACTGCATAAAAATTATATATACAAATCAGTTTTGGAAAATGATTTTATAGAATTTATATAAAATGTATTGTACATCAATTGTATAAAAATTCCGTGTAATTCTGTAAAATCATATTTCAAGACAAACTAGAACATAAATTATAGATGAACCTTCCTAATATATGAAATTTTTATAAGATTGTATAAAGGTGCGAGAGAAGAGCAGGGAAAGATTGAAGAGATATAAAACGCAAACATTGACTACAATTCTGAAGTTGTTTTATGGCATCTATGAATGTTTGTAACAGAGTATTGAGAAGGAAAAGCAAAAGAAAAAAGAAAAAAACATTTGCAGAAATAAAAATTTCTTGATATCGTAACCTGCGGTAAATAAAAACAGTGCATAATAATATCTATAAAAGCATTCTCTGTCACATATTCATGATATATCCTTCAGAGTTCTGCCGTTGTTGATACTGATAATCCCTGTTCAAGTATATCACTACTAGAAACCAGGAACTTTTCTCATCGATAATACCGTGACATGTACTCACCATCCTCAAAGATGAACTTTAATCATTTTATTTCAAAATAAATACAATAATATCGCATCCGAATCGATACCATATTCTAAACATAATACATTTCAAAAAAAATTTTCTCGAGAATTTCAGTATTTCACTGAAAGTTATGAACCAGTACATTACACTGAAATTTTATTACAGAAATTGGAATTTCGGATTACAAACTTCAGTAAATGTACCGGAAAATCAATTTACAGGAGTTTTCCAGTACAGTAAATTTCCAGTATTTTTTCCTAACGTGTTGAAATGTTGCTTGAGACATCTTTTCAAATCTCAGCAAAATATTTCAAAGATATCATTGTATTCATTTCAAAAGAATAACAGTTTGTAATGAATTATTTCTCAGTGAAGCCATTCATGAAGATTACCGAACAGAGCAAAAAATCGTACACCATTTCAATTTATCAAACGGACGGTTTAAAGAGGCTGTCAATGTTTCCATTTCAATCATTATTCAGGTCAGTATAATGGACATCTTCTCCCTTTTCGTATATCTCAAAAAGAAAACAGATACGAAACAAGAACAGAATCAAATCCATTAAGTTCGTCCAATTAATTTTCCTCCTCTAAAACGCTTCAACATTTATCTTTTCCTTGTAACACGGGTAAAGAAGCGTTGAGAATTGTTCAACGTTTTCACATCCTTCTCAATTTAATCCACAACTTTGTGTCCGATTGTCGAGAAAAATGCAATCTGGACCCCTTTTCTTATACCGAACTTGGTTGCGATTCGTAGTGGAAGTAGTATCAACAGTGGTAGTAAGGGTCTATGTACATAGTGTAAGCTTGGAAGTTATAATTCACTTCTGAAAATTGCTTTCGTAACGCTACGGCACACGTGGGGCTTGTCACATACACACATACACACCTAAGAGAAGTTTGATCGCTCACAGAAACTAACTACTTTCATCTCAACAATGAACAGCTGGTTCTAGCGAATTTTTACTCTGGATAGGTGCACACACGGCAAACGAGAGAGAGAGAAATGTCCAATATTTTCTCTTTGAATAATATGATAAGGAACATTCGAGTGAGGTTTACCGCCACACGCAGGACGACTTTTCCAAGATTGATATTACAACATATGATGTTCCTTTTTTCTCCTCGTTCTCTTGTCTCTACCCTTACGTTGGGATGAATATATATTTCACGCGGAGAAGTGAATCGAATAATGATGTTGTTGCGTTCAGAATGATAGGGAAAATCTTGAAAAATGCTCTGTATTTGTTTTAATTCTCAACGAATACCACAGCATAAACGGGGGATGTTTTGGTTGTCGGTAGAGAGGTACGAATGGGGTGGCTCCGGAAGATGATTTTACATGAATTTTTCAATGTTCAAAAATATATGAATTTGATTTCCTCCTATTTGTATTTTACTGGAAAATCAATTTCATCGATTACTATAAAGTACTCGACGATCCAATATCGTGTACTTCACATAAATGTCCATTTAGGTCCACTAACAATCGCTGCCCGGCAGGTGATACACCGACTCCATAAACTTCTTTCAGAGAGTTTATTGGAAAACATTAGCTAGATGTTCTGGCTTTGGTGGATCCTCGTTCACCACCGAAGCAGTGATATCGGCAAGCCAGTTTTACCCCTTTTATCGAGTCAATTGCGTAGGAATCTTACACACACAACGAAATTACCGACAACAGAAGGATGCTTGTGTGACGTGGAAATAACTCGATGTCGGGGCAAAAGATATTGTCTCCATGGGAAAATTATTCATGAATGAGTGTCTGTATTCAAAATATCTTCGCATGCGGGCTGGTTTTTCTCCAAAAGCAAAAAAATTTACGTTGGAATGATTCATAATTTTCTCATCCATGGACAAAATATTCCACGACGTTTGGTTGAAGTGGAAAATATCTTCATGAGTCTCTTGGAGCAACTATTCAATCTTGAAAGAGTTAATCCAAGAATCAGATTTCACTCTACTGGAAAGGATATTCATTTTACTTCTGGCGAGTGAGTTCTTCGCTCCAGAAACTACAGTGGAATGACTTTTTGAAGAATGAAAGAAGTTTTTCACTTTCAACAGAGCTACGGTATTTGGATTTAAATCAGGTTTTTTCGTAATTTCTTCATTGAAGTGTAGAAATTATACATCGTTATGGAAAAAAAATCAAAATCAAGATTACCATAATAAAATTCCTTCCATTTAATGACGAAAAAGAACGAAAATTTCCCTGATGATAATATTAAAAAATATTATTGGAATAATTGTTTCCAACATGTGAACTAATTTATCATAGATTTCTAATTCAGTTAGAAATAACGTCATTATCGGAAGAATATGTATTAACGTTTATCATTTCTACACGAAATAAGGACTTGTGGTATTTTCCAAAGAGCCTGTTCCCGCAGGTATGTATACATATATGAATTTTATATACACAAACTGTACATCGAATACAAGATTTATTGTGTATGTATCCGCACGGAGTATGTGACAAGTGAAATACGATTTGAAATAACATAACTCGATTTTTCAATTATTCAATTTTATGTTGCGTAGTTCGGACGACTTTTAATTTTCCAGCGGAGCAGCGCATCGAGAAATTAATTTATTTGCACTACATGTCATACAAGATATCCCTATCTGATGACAAGTCAATTAGGGGAATCCAATTAAGCACAATGCATGTTCATACACGCGAAATGAATTTAACGAGTTCCATCAAATACCCGAAAACGAATAAGACAAGGGAATAACATTTTGTTCCATTTTTCATGAAACCCACATTATTTCATCGATTTTGTTTTTTCAATTCTTTGAAAAGAATTGCTTATTCAAGCGAATAAACCCTCCGGACTTGAGGATGACAAACATCTGAGCCAAACAAGGTTTACACACGGGCATCTAAGGGAGAGAATAAACACAATTATCCGGGTGTTTATTCATGCGTGTTTCGATGTGTAAGCGCGGATTTTTGTATTAGGTGTGAAATGAGGAAATTAGCATCCCCTGATAGATAAATAAAAACAATTCTTCACCTGTAATATGAATTTATGAGTTCGATAAATTTTGTATTTGATTTGAATAAAATATTGTATGCGATCGAATCATAATATCAATCAAAACTGGGAAGTAATGAAGATATAATCATATGAAAAAACAAAAAAAAAACGAATGATGATTATTCGTTCTTCTCTGTACGCAGAAAAAAGGAAAATATATGAATTTTTATAAAAATCTGAAACTTTCTTCATTTTTTTTTATCAAACCAAAAACGATAAGGTTCGAAGAATGAATTTTTACTCCATGATATGAAAGATTATTATTACGAAATGGAGAGTAACAAACACGATTCAAATCCATTTTTTGAACTTTTCTCGTTTTTGATTTATTAGAAAACTAAAACAAAAGTATCAGATTTTTATGAAAATTGTTATATTTTCGAGTTCCATTTTTCTTGTGGTGATGAATGTCCTGAGAAAATTTTCAAGGTCTCTACAAAAGTGTGAAATCAGCATAGAAAAATTAATAATTCCATAATTCATTGAACCAAAATTTGACGTGGGATTTTCTAGGAAGCCACAGGGAGAAAAAAATGTTTATAATCTGTTACTACAGAGCCTACAAAGAAAATCGTTAAAGAAGCAAGAAAAATGATTGATACAACTATACGCACTCAGTGTAATTTCATATAAAATTTCAATCAAATTTCTGTAAAACTCGATATGAATTTCATATAAAATCACACTGGATCCATTTTCATTCCAGCTTTAATCAAAATATCCAATCATATTTTTCCAGGGGAATTTTATCCGGGGATACAAATTTTAGGAACTTTTAAAGTTTGTATCAGTCGATGGGATCTTAGGAATTTTTTCCACCCAAGAGATTTCTTATAAACAATGGAAAAGCGTTTTTGGAAGTGTAAACCTAACAAAATTCCATTAGATGAGAGAAGGACAACCATTTTTCGGCTGTTACAGCTAAATATTTGCTGCTGGATCAACATATTTAGCTTCATCAGCGAAAGTTTAGCTAGCGTTGCTAAGAAAATGGCTGTCACTACTGCAAGAAAAATTAAATAGAGACTCGGAGAAGCCTTGATCGAGAAGTGACGTGCGGAGGCAACACGCCACCGTTCTTCTACCGAAGAATTTTCATCCACCAATTTCCTATTTGAATTCTACATGGTACAATAGCTAAAATTTAGCAGGAGTGGCTAAAATCTATCATCTGTAAACACAGAAAACAATTCTTTTATCAAAATGTGATCAATATAAGAATTTTGTTATCCCAATAAAATCTTTGTTGTGTCAAGGAAAATCCTTTCCTTGAAATAACACAATTCTTTTGTTGATCACATTGCAACAAGAAATTCAACTTTGTAAGAAAATGAAGAAATATAAAATTATTTCTGATGGTATTGTTTGCAATATTCCATTCACAATCGAGGAAATATAATGAATGAAGATCCGTTCTACAGTTTTTTCCGATAACATTCGAACTATAGTTTCTCCCTCTTTTCACATGATTTGTTTCCATTCATTATTCAATCCAAAGTCGGTTCGACCCTTCGTTGCTTGCGGATGCACGTAGAAAACAGCCTCTTCGAAAGACAGTGCACTTCACTACTACAAGCAGTGATCAATGTTTTTGATATTGCAATTTATATCGTTTATATAATTATTATTATTTTTTTGTGAATTCCAAAATTTTCATTGCTTCTTAACATACTTTCCCTCTTAGCAAAACAGTTTTTGCTGTTGTTTTGAGAACAAGGCATTACAAATGGTTTCTAGTTTTGCGGGAATTCCTCCAATAAATCCGAAAATGTTCTCACAGATTCAGTGAATCTCAAAATGATTCTGAAATGAGAGGAAATTGTTGTCGAAGTTTGAATCGTTTATCAAAACGAATTGTCAATCGAATAACGCAATATTCAGCAGCGAAACACCCAAAACCTTGCAGTACTTTTATTAAACGATGTTTCCAGTTCCAAAGAGTTGATTCTAAAAGACAAATACCGATGATTCCTCAGACTTTGTGAGTTTCAATTTTCGTTTCGTTCCCGCAAACGATTCAAACTACAAGAACATGCAAAAAATTAGCCACGCTATAGAAAATATGGGGAGTCTTTTTTCAATTCAGTGATCAAAAATAGGAGATCTTTTCTTCATTTTGAGGAACTGTCCTGTTTTTTGGGTGTTGAATCCTTCAAAACGTGAGGGACAACTCTACCGAACCAGGGTGAAAAGTCACCTGTTCATGGTGGAACTTTGCTGCCACTAAAAGGAAGGATATCGAAGGAAAATTACGGCAGCGTTTTTACAGTATTTTTTTTATTGAAATATTTAATCCTCTTTTTAATTTTTACCTCAAACTTCATACTAAAAAAATTTTGTTGTAAAATTTACGGTAAAAATACAGTAATCGAAGGACATCATGTGATATTTTCTACAATTCTTACAAAATGCACAGTACTTAATATTTCAAAAAATTTTTATTGTATTGAAATTTCACGGTAATTTTTCGAATAAAATTCTTTCAGCGCACTGTAATATTTTTGCGAAACTTTTACAAAATCTCCATTTCCTTTGAACTTTTGTAAATTCTCAGCTTTCTCCCGATTTCTAGATTTTCTCGAGTGATGAACACCCTGAATCTTTAATAGGAATATTTTTCTAACCATTTTCGAATTTGTAACGCCTGCTGAAAACTGAAAACTCATAAATACTTCGCAAGTATTTGGGGAGTTGATTAGAGTTTTTTGTGAGAGTAAACATTACAAACTTTCAGTACAGTCAGTTACCTACCGAACCTATGGAATTTTTATCACTGAATTTCAACTTTATGCTTTTTCAATGAAAATGTGACGTTGGATCTTCATAAAACTACTACAATAATGGCAACAGTCACTTCATTTCTTTTATTTAATTTTCCATTCAATGTACACGAAAAAAGTGAATTCAATCAGAATCAAAATCTATCGAGTAGGTGAAAAAAGTGGGGAATAATTAGACCGCTTTGATTTAAACTACATTGTCAGAAGTCAAGTTTTGAATATTTCAAAGATGAAGTTTTCTCATTTCAAAATCGATGAAGTATATAAATCCTTGATAAAAGTTTTGTATAAAAAGCCATGATATTCGGCTGCTAGCTTCACAGCTGCCAATTTTAGCTTCATATTTCAAAGCATATTGACTTTACCGACCCACTATAGATGGTATTGATTGATATTCTTACACAGAAAACTGGCTAATCTCACGGTCCTAGTGTCCCCTTCATAAATCACATCAAATAACACTGTTTTAATTGAAATAAAGTAAGTTTAAGTTCATCGGACCCTTGTTCTCTCACGGATACTTCAATCTTCATTAAAAATCAAAAGTGATACATCACGGTAGAAGGAAGATGAAGTGAAATGTTTTATAATCCAACTATAACGCAAATTCCATGTTCTCCCTGCCATAATCAAATTCATATTATCAAAAATCCAATACTTCGATCCAAATGCTTTTTGCGAAAGAATTTGATATGAGAACTGATCTTAGAAAGAATATATATGTATATATCTTTAGAACACATTTTATCTTGAAGAACGTGATGAATTGTCGTCTTTTGGACCTTTTTCTCCCTTGAGTGATCTCTTGTCGGGATACAAAGAAAACGGAATTTACATGACAAAAGGATACATCGCATTTGAAAATCAATGTAAACATCGGTTATGTGGGTATATTCTTAGGTTGAAACAATTTATTCTGGTCCATTATTTTACATTATACCGTGGAAACCTAACCGTTGATTCAAATGTATCTTGATACCAGAATAAATCTTTCACCTATCACCTGGAAATAAATTCCTCCAGTTCCACAACGAGTTCTTCAGCATATAAATTTATATGTCAACATTTCGTGGAAACTTCACAAATTGCGATCAGAAAATTCCGCAACGGAAGGATTACTCCGGAACCGATAAAATCCAACGAATTCTCAAATCATTGGAAAAATATATTTCATGCGGTAATTTTTGGAAAGGTGCTCACTTGTTCTATCGTAATTTTTTAAGTAAAATCCTCCCACGGTAACAGTTTACGTTATTCTCTGTGGATACCATGTTTCATTATAAATTCCAAAATGTAAAATAAATAATAAATGCTTTGGATGAAGTATCAAAACCCATTAATCATAATTTCATAATTTATACCAAAACTTGAGTTAATTTTATTGTTGAAATAATTCAAATTACCCATCGTTCAAAGAATATTATGACAGATTCAACCGAAATTGTTGATATAAATTATATAAGACTCGCGTAATCCCGTGTTTCTTTCAACCACTCTGAAATTTTGTGCAACATTTGTTCCCGTGTACGAACATCTCACCACAAGACAGTCAAAATACGGAGAACGCAGCGAACACCAGCCGATGATAATCTCTTTTAAAAGGGGGAAGCCATGTGTGGAATGTGGGTGTAAAAAGTGATGGGAGAAAAAAAATACAAGAAAATCAAAGGGGAGAAGCATTCTAACGTATCGCAAAGTACTTGAAAGATATACTAAAAAACATTCCGTAAACCGGAGCTCGGAATATTACAAAGTATTGCAAAAAGATCACAATGTTCACCATCATTATTATTGTCAAAGGAAGAAAATTTGGAAAAAGTATTTGCGTGAAAAGTGAGAAATATTCTCATTATCCTTACGGTATTTATAATGTTTGTATATCTTACAGAAGAAATTAAATAAATAAAGTTTTGAATTTACAAAAAAACTATGATGAACACTTTTTTCTGCAAGTATTCTTGAATTATTCCTTGAATGATTTTTCTAATTTCATTGAAACCTCTTCGCTTTTTATATTAAAACATGCGGCATGTATAAACATCTTCAGAACTATCGCAAAAATCGCAGAATTTCAAACAAATATTGATTTTTGTCTGCATCGAATTCAAGTAAAGATGATCACTGTATCATCAAGATATATGTTAATCCCGTATTGACTTGCAATGTCAGTTCAGCCTGGATGAAAATACAATATTTTACAGTATCAGCATGATTTGTATGACGATTTCAGATGTAATCTTAAATTAATGGCTTACATTTTTCACTCAACATTCATCAAAGGGATATACAAGTTTTCTCAAAACACAGATGGTGCTATCCACATATTTCTGTGTTTTATTCAGATTTATGGTACTTCGATTAAAATTTGTCATATAATTTTGATATTGAGTTTCTTCATTTTCAATCGATTAGTTCCAATGAATGATTCAAATTATTGTTGTGGCGATTTTGTATTCGGTTCTATCCGGATCCTTTCCTGCAATTCGAACAAGAAACTCAATTAAGGAGCATGGAGTCCTTCAAGAAATGGGGAAATTTTTGCTGCGCACTTTCTGATCAACTAAGCGATAAATAAAAATTTTTAATCCACAGTGATAAAGTACAATATTAAAATTGAGCTTTGAATATGAAATTGGAAGTGCAAATGATTTCTCAACATCATGCGAAAGATTATAAACATATTAACCTACAAATGTAAATAATTTGTATAACTTATTTCCTTATGTTTAGAAATATGTTTTGTGCTTTGGGTTTATATTCGGGGCCGAATCCTAGTAGTCCAGTCTATTGCTAGATATTTCGAATTTTTAATCAATGCTTAGTTATTTGAAAACTACATAGGAAAATTTTGTTCTTTTCTCAATGCTCCATGGTCGTTAATTTTATCCAAATCTCATCCGGGATTCTGAAGAATTTTCAGTCGTAAAAGTTGAATGGGATCCAGATAGAACCAGGTAAATAATCACCGCAAAATCCTTATCCGCGCGTATTCATCCGGTTTTTGTTTTTCTCAGGGGTGGTATGGTTCTTTTTGTCCATTATTTGAATATCCTCATTTGCTCGAAGTTGGTATCAAATCAACATAAATACTCTGCGTCTCAAATATGATGTCACAATACTCTTCGGTATAAACCCTGTCATATTGTTTCCCACTTTCAACATATGGATTCCCGAGAGCACTACGAGAGCACTAAATTCTCGTACAATCTCCATCATCTCTTACACCATGCCTACCAGTTTTCATTGCAGCGAAACATCCCGTTAGCAGCATTAAATTCGGCAGTATAACACATAATTAGTACTAAAAAAGCACTAAATTTCCATATAGATTCTGTATACGCCATCATGGTCATTCCATCGCAACGCAGATGTAACAACAATCGACTGCTAGCTTTATGTCTGCGAGTTTCAGCTTCATTAGAGCCACAATACTCAAGCAGCAACGAATGTTCAAATGCATGTACGAAATAGAAACGTTTGTAGAATGTACAAACGGGATACGAAGAATATATGGTAGAGATTCATAAAATTCACCAATAGGACTATTCTAAATATAGTTACTAGGTATTCGATACATTCAAAATTGTACGATATTCATTCAATCGGCGTTCGATTGTCGTACTGTCGTACTGGCGCTACTCGAATAATTACCATATCGGTTAACGTTATGAAAATATCAAGAACATTTATTCAATTAATGATGGAGTTTTCAATGCCTCGCTGATTTCCTATTAGTCACTCATAATTTCCAAGTTATTTTGATTCTAGCCCACGCATGAAACTAACTTTAGGTACTTTAACACTCTAGGTGAAAATCCAAACACCCGCCCAATATATTCACCCAATAGCGGATTTAAATATTCAGGATTCAAAATTGTGATTCTTTTAAATTTTTTCGCCCTAAGCCAATGCCTAGTTCCCATATATGGGCAAATCAGCCCTAGAAGTTTGAGTATAACGCAATAATAAACACTAAAGGAGATTCCCAAGTGAGACACGAATGTCTATAGCATTTTTTGCAAACCTCCTTAGCATATTTATTGTCTTATATGCATGTGCTATGAATAAATTGATGAAAATATACTACAATATCCTGTATACGGAGAAAAGTATAAGAAAACCCGTACAAGGGAAAATATTCCCAGTTTACCCGGAAAATAGTACCATTCGGAATCAGAGTGAATGTGATAAATTGTTTACGTTACCATGGAAACGATTGTTTAAGGGGTAATATCACTTTGTGGACGGAAAAATTTACGTTATTTTCAAAGTGTTGCCATGAAGTCAGAACAAATTATAAATGTAAAGGGTATTTTGCATATGAAAGTCTAGTACTAGTTATTGGGTACAAAAAACGTTTTTTTCTCCTCATGGTTAAAACGGGCGTACCGCTATAGGTCACAATTTTCAATCTAGAACGAAAAATTGAAAAGTTCCTTGAAATATAGCTCAAAATCTAACTATCTACCTAGGATTTTTACGAGAAAACAAATTTTGAAGAAAATAGCGTGGTTTTGAAATTTTTTTTTCGATTTCTTCGAAAAAATTGTTCGAAAAACGCCTATAAAATCGATAAAAAAGCTGATATCTAAAAAATCCTAAGTAGATAGCTAGATTTTGAGCTATATTCTGAGGAACTTTTTTATTTTTTGTTCTAGATTGAAAATTGTGACCTGTAGCGGTACGCCCATTTTAACCATGAGAAGAAAAAAAATTTTTTCTGACCGTACCACCATGCCACCATTTTGGATTAAAAAAATGGAATAAAAAGTGTTTTTTGTACCCAATGACTAGTACTTTCATATGCAAAACATCCCATACATTTATAATTTTTTTTGACTTCATGACAACACTTTGAAAATAACGTCAATTTTTCCGTCCATAGAGTGATCTTACTCCTTAATATAGGAACGATCACCAAATCGCAAGTTAGCACTTGACTCGTACTCTACAGTCACGATGAGAACTAGAGCGAATAATAATCAATTACACACACTTTTCTCAGTGTACGATTGCTGTGTTACTGAGGGTGAAGAAAAATCGGATCAAGGGCAATGATTGATCGTTTTAAAGGCTTTATAGGAAAAAATAACCTTATCCATCAACAATATTTCATCTCAAAATTCGAAACACTTTCCCCATTGAAGAATCCGATTGAAATACTGCAAGTCTAACAAGAGTGAGATTCCACTCCTATAGAGTGGATTTTCACACTCTTGGAGCGAGTATTTCACTCCTATAAAAAGGTGAAATTTCACTTTTTGAAACGAGTGCAACCTTCACTCTGTTGGAGTGAAAAGTCACTCTTTAGAAGTAGAATCTCACTCTTCTTGGACTTGCAGTATTTTCACTCTTCAAGAGGGAATTTTTCAGTTCAAGGAATTTGGAGTTCTGCACGTTCAATCGGAACGAATAGAATTCTTGAATCAGTGTTATTAACCACTCACACTGTCAAAACTTGGCGGTTTTAGAAAAAGTTCACACCAAAAAGTGTTTACTGAAAAAACGTTTGTTCCGATGGCACAAAATTTTGGTTGAAATGAACGCAAAGAAACTTTTTGGTTGGCTGAAATAAAATTTATTTGTCTGTATGAAAGCCTTAATTATTGTGAACCACCACATTTTGTTCACCCCAAATACATTTTATTTCCGCCAACCAAAAAGTTTCTTTGCGTTGATTTCAACCAAAATTTTGTTTGGCTGGAAGAAACTGTGTTTTCAGTATTCTTTCAACACCACATGATGTCATTTTCACACCGTAAAGAGTTATTCTGACACCGATTTCAGGGTGTATAGAATCCGTGTTAATTCTGACACGGTATTGACAACGCATTTTTTACAGTGTATGTTGGTGCTGATTTCAAAATTGTATTGAATACAAGTGGTAACTTTTATTCGGTTTCATCAAATTCACTGTTACGTAAAGTTGAAGAGTATTTAATCAACTTCGTCTCCATTGAATTCATTTCCTTTGGGAAATTAATTACTGGTATTCAAATAATTACCGAAGAAAGAAGATAAAGGTAGAAAAAGACAGGTCACTTTTTTAATAAACGTTGAATGCTTCTATCTTATCTTTTGTAGAACTCATGCAATAAATGAGTTGAGCTCCGAAGAAGATCAGCACCGTGAAATGGAGTTCAACCCAAATGATGTTGAATACAACACCGAGTGATTTTTACTCCGTAATTTTTACAGTGAGTACAAGTTTTTTTTATTCACAAAGAGGTTATTATGAATCCGATATTCATTTTACTACATTACATAGTACATTGTGAAAAATGTGGAGAGTTTTCCCTCACTTCAGTGGTGAGTTCCATCCCCTGATCGTGAACGAATTGCTTTTGCATAAAAAAAAAAAATGGAGAGTTTTGTCTAAATTTCGAGGAACTATTTCGTTTTTTGGGGTGTTCAATCCTTCCGAAAATGAGGGAAAACTCCATTCAATCACAAGGAAAAAATCCCCCGCGTGGAGGACTTTTGCTGCCACCATTTTGTAGAGGCAAATCTTCCCATTATTTTTTAAAGTGCAGATACTTTAATTTTTGAAGTGCTCGAGGGGTTTTAACCCTTTCAGACCTGATTTAATTCTGATGGAGACAAACATTTTTTTTCGATACACTGTTAGAAATTTCTGATTGAATTTTCAACCACATGTAATGGAAGCAATTTCCACTCACGTAAATGAAAAGTAATGTACAGAAGTATTGAAAATTCAAGAACCAGTTCTTTAAATTTCATGCACATGTTCTTGATTGTTGAGAGAAATCATGATTGAAAATTCAATAACAAGTTCTTTAAATTTCATGCACATGTTCATGATTGTTGAAAAAAAAAATCACCTTCACAAGATGTGAACGCGGGACGTCGAAATCGGACGCCAAAGCTCTATCACTCAAGCCATTGCCACTTATGTAGAACGCGGCATTTTTCTGCGTATATGACCTTGCGTTCATTCTTCAAACTTGTGAATCAAGATGTACTTGTGATGTAGAAACACTGAACAAACCGTGTGATCTAACTGGTACATAGTTGAAGTGGATACGTGGATGACTTCGTCGAAGCGTTAGTATACACGGTGATCCAAGTGAGAAAAATTGTATTTCAAGGGCGTATTCTGAAGCCATAATGCAAGAATTTCCCGTTTTTTGAAGGTTAGTTTTTGAGATATGAGCATTTTTAGATTTTTTTTCAAATCCAAACCAACTTGAATCATTTTTGTTGTTTTCAGTTGGATGCCATTAGAGTCATGATTTGATTATAATTATAATGATATTATTATGTTATTATACTGGATTAAATTTTTTTAAGTTTTTTCAATCACCTGTGCATTAATTTCAATTTTCATGCACGATAACTTGAAAATTCAATAACATGTATTTGGATTCCTATTTCAGTTCACAAAAATTGAATTTTCATTCACATATGTACATGAAAAGTACATGAAATTTCAAGAAATTTTTAACAGTGTAACTACTGGTTTCTGAGGCTCCCAGTATTCACTGTGAATTTTTACAGAATTTTTAGTGACGTATATTTGAAGTTACTGATATGTCCATTCCAATGGACACTGGGCTTCTATGACTAGAATATGGGAGAAAAATTTTAAATAACTGTTCCTAATGAATCTTCATCAAATTCTAATGAATCAAAAAATCCAAGCACAATTATAAAGCATTTCGAGAAAAAATCATTTATTCTCCAACAGAAATATTTATTGAATACATAATTCATTTTTTATTTATTCACGTATTATTTATTGATCATTGTATTGATTATGGAAGCCAGAAAAGCAATTCCTTCCTTTTAAAAAACACAAATGCACATGACATTTCACACAATACACGTGAGTTTTTTTATCCAAACAATGCTTGCATCGTGTGGCTTCTGTTTTATCGTTATATTCTAGTAACTTCTAGTAATTTTTATGCGTTGACCAACCATAAAAATTTCGTTGAAGTTAATTTTCGTTCATCTTCACTGAAAGAAAAAATTGGTAACAGTTACCCCAGCGTATACAAATTTTTGCTCCACTTTGGCCCAGTCTTTGAGATGAGGCCCATTGTGAATACATACTGAAGAATATGTTCTATGACTAATCAAATACTCGATAACATTCATCAAACATCTATAAAATTCATCGAATATTTAATGGATATAAATATTTATATTATATGTAATAATTGTCATCAAGTATTTTCTGGATATTACTGAATATTCGATGGATCATATTCAGGAATACATTTGATAACTGTTACGAGGGTTTTTTTCAACGTATTATTTTACCCTTTTGAATTTACACAGGTTATCTTATTGTAGATGGATTTTGCTAACAGAAGCCCAGTGTCCATTGCAATGGACATATGATATTGTTGCACAATATAGTTTTGTATTTACATATTTAAAAATACCAAAAATATTTTTTGGTACTTGACACCTCTCTGAAGTTGAAAATATTTTTTTGGATATCCAAATTGCATCCTGTAGGATCAGTAAAATTCCCTAAAATCATGAAAATTACAGTATAGAAACTTTCGAAATTTTCATTACTTTAGTTCCTTCTAACAACATACCATGATGAAAATATGACTCTGTATAATTTTTTATCATCAACTTATATCCGTATCTTAATGATATCATAGGTTTGAAACGGTTCTGATCTGTGAAACTGTTTTGATAATTTTCTAAATTCTATGTCCATTGGGATGGACATTGGGTCTCAAAGGGTTAAGGTTTCTCGGATTCGTTGGGAATGTTGATTGTTAATTTCCTCCGTTGATAATCACCCAAGTAAAGAAGTTGTCAAAATTATATATAATTCAATATAGTTTGTATATCAATTATAAACAATTTTGAAAATTTCTTCATTCCAGCATATTCACCGGTCATTGCATTTTGAAAGTCAATTTAAATGTTCGCGAACGCGTGTAATCAATTTCTCGTACCTTTTTAGAATTTCGAAATTTTCAAATTGTGCTTTCCATCAAGAAGTGGACTATTGAGCTGAAGAATTATAGAAATCAGTTCCAAGATTATTCGAATTATGCTTAGTATCAAGTGTATTAGCCCTCTATTTTTTCTTTGAATAGTCGATCTTATCACACTCTGCCTTTTTTCGTAAACTGTTACACGGAGAAAAAGGAAATTCTCTATCACAGCCAAATCTAATTCCGCTGAAGCAGCAAATTTTTTGCTGTAACAGCAAACTATTTGCTATTACAACGATCTTGTGAGCTATGATAGCGATTTTGTAGCTGCAATGAGAAAAATCTTCAGTTGTAGCAACTAAAAAGGACATCATCAAGTATGAAAATTAAAGTTGTCTGAACTAAAAAATGGTATACCTGGATTTATTTGATTCAACGAAAATTTATTTGGTTCAACTACAATGTCTATTCATATATGAACCTACTAGAGTTTTAGTTGGATCAAATAAACAATTTATTTCATCCGAATAAATTTTTATTCATTTCAAATAAAATTTTATTGGATACAATGAAGTCTCTAGTAGGTTCATATTCGAGTAAACCATTTCTCTGGGTGTGAAGGGACCATAACTATAATAATTTTGAGTTGAGTTCGTATTTTACTAACATTTTTAGTCACAACATCTAAATAGTTTTTTTTCGGTGTGTGGCAGTAAACAAATGTTCACTACTTTAGCAAAAATTGTTTGCTATTCTGTAAATAATACTGTAAATTTCGCTAGTCCAGTGAAAAATTCAGCAATCCAGTTGGCTGTGGCAGCGAATTTTCAGCTAGGTCAGCAAAACCTGCATTAGCAAATATTTTTTCTCCGTGTAATTAAAATAGGTATCGCAAAAATTTCATCTCATTGTTCGAACGAAGTTTTGTTATATCGATACCACTATTTTCCTAACAAAGTTATTTCATCCAGCACGATAATTATATCAACGAAGAAAAAAATCGATTGGGTTAAAAAACTTATAAGCTATACAGATGACTTGGCAAACATGCGTAGAGATTCAAAGACGATTATTCCGTGTGATTACTTCCCCGGTAACTCTGATTTTGGCGCAAATGAGAGACCAGTGAAACATTATAAACAATTTTGAGATCCACACAGGTGCCAAAAGAACACGGATTGCGTAAAATTGTTACTTTTGCCATGTTCATAACCATGACAAAATTAGAAGTTTCATGCCACAGTATATTGCATTATTCGTTTCAATTGATATACAATGAAAACTCATATAAACTTCGTTGATTATAATTAATCCTCTCCAATTGTTCTCGAGTATCGAACAGTTACTACGTTACCTTACCTTGATGGATTTTGAAAAGAATCCAACATCATTTCTGTTTCGAAGAATTCAATTAATTTCGTTTTGTCGAAACAATTGTCTTTTTAGGTATATTGTATATAAATTGAGTAATCCGAAATTCAGAATTGAGAATGAATTCAAATATAAACTTTGACGATAAATTTAAACACCTATTCAACTCCAATTAGTATTTCTTGTATCGAGGTTTTTGTTTGTTCTCATCCGAAGGGAGACCATTGAAAATTTCAATCCCCAAGTTTGACCTTGAATTAGGGGAAAGCAAACTTGTTGTTCTCTTCAGAAGAATTGTATAGAATTTCTAACAGATGTTTTTTTTGTTCTCATATGAAAACTAATCAGCGTAACAGAAAAATCGATTAAAAGTTATTCGATTCGCATTCGATTGCCGTCCGTGGGACCGCGAAATATAAAATTAACGAATACAAAGTGTCGAAGGATTGATTCCAAGTTGGAAGCTCTCGAGGAAAGAACACAAGAGAAGATTAGAAATTCAGATAATCATTGGAACTCATAAAATATTTCGCTAAGAATCAAACTATCGACTGTCTATTCTATCTTATTATATGAATGATAAAATCTCTTTGAAACGCAAATGGAAATTCGAGATTATCATCTCTCGCGTAGACTTTGAGATAAGAACCTCAAATTCGAGGTCGACAACCATTTGTATTCCAAATAAAGGGGAGATTTTACTTATACGCATTCGACTCGGACTGGTTAATAGAGTTATCCAAACTTGGATACCCCAGCGATTTTCCGACTATTAAATTTGAATAAATTTGCATAGACGAACTGGTGCCGAAGGGACACTTTTTCCTCCGACAATTTTCTTACGAGAGATGCACTGGGAATCTCGTCTAATATTCCATCAATATAAATAGAATATCCTATGCATGTTCATTCGTGTATATGTGAAAGGATATAAGGGATATAGAATTTCTTTTGTCACTTTTTCTTCCATTATAAAAGGGAGTACAAGTAAGAGGTAGATCGAAAGAAGTTCTTCCTGAGATCTTCTATTTTCTTTTGTTATTGTTCCTAATTGTATTACGAGCTTACGCGTGTACAGGATGTAACAAAGAAGAACAGAAAAGGTTTCTCCGTGTTCGGACAAAACGATTTTTCATTTGACAAAATTCTATTTGTGGTCTTCTAAAGCTTTATTTTTTGGAAATCCCCGAGACCTACATACTCAAAAATCGCGCTATTGTGAAACTATGATCTTTGGTAAATTACGAAAAAGTTGTTTCAAAGTTGTACCTTATTCAGAAATTGATGTAACAACTTTGAAACTATAAACGCTAGAGAAAAGTTTCTAAAAATCGAATACATGTGCTTTTTCTCACGAAGTAAGATACGTACTAAAACTGTACAACGGATAGAGTTTATAAGAGAGTTTGGTTTAAAGAAGAGAGTCGCTTGTATCGAAAACTCTGGCTTTTCATAATTCTCTTTGTTACTCTTTCCTCGGGAATCGTAAACCCTTCATCAACTTTTCCTTTGATTGTAACTTAATTGATTGATAAATTTCAACAAGAAAAGTGTAGAAATAAGCGTAAGAGTGGAAAGTTATATTTGGAATAAAATATATAAAATTCAATGCAGGTTTGAAATACAAACTTGTTATCTTCCACGACTATTACAATTCTGCGAACGCACCTTCGTGCAACTAATTTCAAATACTAAATATGGTAGTTCGAACCCCTTTGTATACGCGCACACCTGAGTTGGAACATGCGGCGTTCACACGAGCGTTCAGCTTTAAACAAAGAAGATCAGAGGAAATAAATTACTTCTCCGCTCTCCGTTATCATATAGGTAATATAGTGGACTGCACGTTGAGTTACAACTCTTCGGATGCATAACAATGCAACGGTACACGCGTTTCGAATATTCAAATAAATGCGTGAAACGATTGTATTGTCTGTATTGTTCTTTTTTTTTATGTTAGAACATAAAAACAACAAAGGAACGTGTTGGAAAATGCAATGGGAAGAAAAAAATAATTTTTTGGCAAACGATGATTCAAATAATTCATTCTGGAAATAAAAATGTTTTGAATATCATAAAAGATAGAAGAAATCTTACCCAATAGCTGATTGGA
This sequence comes from Gonatopus flavifemur, assembly GCA_018340375.1. Classification (NCBI taxonomy): domain Eukaryota; kingdom Metazoa; phylum Arthropoda; class Insecta; order Hymenoptera; family Dryinidae; genus Gonatopus; species Gonatopus flavifemur. The sequence continues at coordinate 56,015,112 of JAFFJZ010000001.1, forward strand.
CGACCGAACCCTATGGGTTATCATTAATTTCTTTAAATCTTTGATTTCCCGGCAAGAAGGACCGAATGAATAGTCCGGTCTGGCTTGCCCGAAATGAATGTTCCCTGATTGTGAATGCAGCTTAACGGTGGTAACAGTCAGGCCAGTCGGCAGCCAGGAGGGATACCCACACCACATTTAGGTTTCTTCGTGGTGAATTCTCCTCCTCACACCAAAGTTCCATACTCACATTTATTTACACTTATACACGGAAAGACTGTGACAGCCCCGCCAACCCTCCTCCTTGTCTCTATCCTCTTCCTTTCTTTCTCTCTTTCTTCCGAACTATATTTCTTTATATCTTCTAAGAAACAGCAGATGACAGAATAAGAGCAAGGAGTACAGTGACTTCAAGTTCGGTCACACGAACACACACAGGAAACAAAAAACGAGACCGCGCAATAAGTATCAGAGTTTTCCTTAAATAAACTATTCACGTCGGTGAATAACAATCGATTGTTCATAAGACAAAGGATACTTGTGACGTATACTTTCAAATGCCGCGAGAATCTTACACATTTCACGATACAATCTTTTTTTTCTCGATCCACGCTTAGCGCGCAACATTCCGTTTAATCCATTTATTTTGAATTTCTTTCGCACACTTTTCGCTCTGCTTCCCAAGTTTATTTTCAAACAATATCAATCAAAGAAGAGGAACAAGACAATATAAATCACTATACGCACAAGTAGAAGAAGATTTGAATTCTCGATTCAATTATCTTTTGTTTTGATTCGATTCTATCATTCAAACGGCATTTCTGTTTCACCACTGTACGTTGTGTCTATTTGAACTCGGAGTTAGTCACGTTCTAACGTTCACCATGCGCAACGTTCGGGCTGGCTTTTCACATTCTTTCTTTACATATTTCTCTTTTTTTAATTTTTTCTTTTATCCTTCCCCTCTATGCATCGAAGAATCGTACACAAAGCTATGCTATTTCTCTTTCTCTTTTCATGAATAAAAAAAGAAAGAGTAAGAGATGCACACCACTCAAGATCACGATACGTACGACGACGGCCCTTTGGAGCCTTCGGGTACTTCTCGAGAACGGTACAAACTCATCCCCACCATGAATAAAACCGGCATGGCATCGCAGCACTGAAAACCGGCTGCTGTGTGCTCGTGTAGGCTGCAGGAGCATGAGCAGCAGACAGGTGCCTCCTGCCAAGGTATATCGCGAGCGAGGGCCACGATAGCTCTGTGTATTAGCGGGAAGTAGAAAATAACGTTCCCAGAGCGACATCTGTGATATGAAATCGCAAAGAAAAAGCTCAACATATAGGTATACTTATATATAAGTATACATTCAGCCTGATACACACATCGGATACAAAACGTCTATATCTGTGTACATGGACGATACTCCGAGATTCCAATAAGATTTTACCTTTCAGCTGCTCTTGACTCCTTTGTCAACGCAAAGAAAATATACACGCGGTTTTTTTTCATTTTCATGTTGAATTTTAACTTCTCTTCAAATTTCAAAACCTTTGAAACGTATGTTCAACGAATTTATTGAGTTATAAAAACATGAAGAAATTTCCGACTCTTCTTCTTCTTCTTCTTTAAATCTAGTCTTATTATTTCTAAAATTGTACTCAGAGATAGGGTATTAACACCGAACATCATTCATTAAAACCATTCACTTTGGTCCACGCATTCCGAATCTGTAAATAAAATCAATTCTTTTCAATTGAACAGAACGAAAATATGTTATTTTGTTATCAAAACATATAATTCATGCGATGAACGGATGAGATTCTCTTAATGAATCTCCGAGTGCAAAAATCTTCAGAATTATATATAATTTATATATAATTCGACATAGTTTGTATATAAATTATATATAATTTCGAAACTTTTCCCATTCGGATTGCTTCTCATAGATCGATCATGAGATTTGATAAGAAACAGAAATTGTGTGCAAAAATTATAAACTACTGATAATTCTTCAAAATTCTTGTGACTGTGCAAGATTATTAGATAGATAGCCAATTATAAACCACTAATAAGCTTTTCTATCTTGCTGGAGATAGTTTTTAAGATCCAAATATTGCAACTATTAATATTTTCACATAAATATCTTTATTTAGGTGTTTAAAAATCAAGGAGATCACATGAATTATAAAACAATTCACTCAAGTGGAATAATTGACGTTTTGAAACATATTATGCCTGAAATGCTCTTTTTATTTTTGCTCATATTGCTTATACTTCAAACTGTATTATCCACAGATTGTTCTATAAATTTACCTGGGACATAATAAATGTATTTATCCATCTACCTTACCCGAATGGAAAAATGTTCAAAATTGTATATAATTTATATATAATTCTATATAAATTATATACAATTCTTCAAGTTTTTCCACTCGAATTGTTGTAAAATCCTGATCAACCTAGATAAAACTTCACCATCCATCCTGTTTCAAATATCAAACTATATAAAGTTTTCGACATTATCTATTTTGATGGGATTTGATGGGAGAACTGCAGCTAGTGCTAAATCATATCCCATTAGACCTTAGAAACCTTATCGAATTCCATAAAATCTCATTACTGTTACACCTATCAAACTTTATAAAAACTGATAAAACAGAGATCTACTTATCTACTTGTTCATTTACTATTTGGACACTGTTCGTTAAATCAAAGGGTATTAAGCACAATTCAATGAACAATTTTTTTAAACCACGTAAAATAAAGAAATTCTCTGTTTCTAAATGGAAAAATTGAAAATTAAATGGAGAATGCAAGTTCAATGTTTGGAATGTCAACAAAAAAAAATACTTCATTATTCAAATGATACGAGTTTATACTTTGGAAATTCTTCTCATGGGATTCTTGAATGAAAATCATCACGAACATCTTCAGAGCCGAGTAATAATAATCTATAGTTTGTTCTCTTCGAGATGATATCGCAATAGTGAAAATTTTCCATACACACAGGAAATGATGTTTGATCACTGAAATTATAAAATTTAATAGAGCATAATTTCTAAATAACTTCTTATTCACAGTCGCTCACCTAGTTCAAATGTTGAATCGATGTATCCATCTCTGGAGTTGAATCGATTCCCAGCCAGCGAAGCGCTCCCAAATGTGCGTTTTTGCTACTAGCAGTGCTGCAGTGAGTAATATAGTAGGATTCCTAGAGTTTTGACACTGCCTTGCTACCATAACATATATATATTTCAATTGATGATGTAGCACTGCCTCAGCACTGCCAATATTATCAGGGAGTGCTACAGAGTAGTGCTCCTAGGAAAATACTCCTGAGTCGCTCGCATTCCAACACACAACTCAAGCCGTATATGTACAAGGATCTTTTGAATTTACAAGTGGATGATAGTATCGCTACCAGAAGTGCTGCCTCGATGTTGTTGGCTGGGACATTTATGAAGCTCATTGGTAACGCTCAGCTTACTTTGTTCAAAATGATCTGAAAACAGATTTTTTTACTTATTCATTGTATAAAATCATACATTCTGAACTTGGAAATATAATACCTTTGAGGAGTACTTATGAGCATAAATTCATAACCTTCTCATGCTTTTTGTTATGAGAACCATTTGTTCGAACCCAAGCGGTACATGGATGTTTCGGATGTGATATGAACATACATAGAACCTCCAAACGAGACTGTTTTTTGGATAATCACCTTCCGAGCAGGTCCACAGAATACTGTACGCATCATAATTCCTTCTGGTGCTGGTTGGGAAGCATAGAATACATAATTTGTTCTTTGAGTTTCCAATGAATGGAATATCATAATTTCCTAGAGTTTTGAATACTTCTTCGAACAAAGCTCAGCTATTACATTTGTCGTAAAAATTTAGATATATTGTGAATGTAGATTGTACTCCCCAAAAAACTATTAAAATGTATGTAATGTTCATGATAAATGAAATAATATGTGATTTTAATGTCTTTGATTTCTGAATTACTCACCTTTTATTTGATGCTATATTATATGAAATTCAATTGGTTTCATAGTCCTTTGTATAGGATCGAAAGATGGAGATAAATAAAGAAGTAAATTGTGCAAACACAATTCACTATAATTGTTGTCATCCTTCACAATGGATAAATGAAATTTGATTTGCATGTTCTCAATTTCTTCAATTTTGTGAAGGATAATAATATTCATCATTATTTCATTCCTTGTTTCTGATGATTATTTTGCAGATATAACTGGCTGTATAGAATTCAAAATACCAAACGGATGATTAAAATCCATATGACGACTGATGACGACTGGTGGTTAGATTGTTTACAGTTTATTTGAAATAGATGTTGATAAACAAATCATAAAAGCCTCACTTGTTTTGCTTCCTCCAATCGAAATAAAGTAAGCAACTAACGTTAAAGTTCATTCATAAGATTTGAGTACGATCTATCCATTCAAATTCAACTTTCTCGTAAACCAAGTCCTTGATTTGATGTCTCACAACACGTGCTACCTGCAACTGTCTCGTAAAGTAAAGTAAGTGTTAGGTAGAAGAGTCTCGTAAAGGTTAAGTTAGGTTATATGAAATGTCTTCACTCTCCCGAGGTAAAATGTGACGATAATGTGTGCTTGTAACATTCTTTGAACGTCAGTTGAAAGTTGTTTCACAACATAGACGCGGCAGAGGAGAATAATTTCAAGAATGAACACCGTTACGTGTATTGCCCCTGTTAATATTGCAGTGATAAAATACTGTAAGTAACATCATTTTTCTGTTCCAAATGTCATTAGAAATTTGTTGAGTTTTTAAATAATTTATAAATAAAATGAATATAACACGCGATATATTCTCTCGATAATATAGATAAATTTCTAAAACTCCCTTTTATACCTTCACATTTTGACCTCTTTTCATAATTTCAATATGAATGGAAATGTAAATACAATAGTGAAATAAATATATATATATATATTTTCTTAAAAAAGTATTATAATAATAAATCAGAATTTGTTTTGTGTTTGTTCATAGGGGGCAAGAGAAATGAAAAATTAATTTTACCGATCAATGATTCCCTGAGCGCTACCTTAGATACCGAACAGGTAAGAATTCTTAAATTCAGTTAATAAGAAATTTTGCTATTAATATCAAAAAATTATTTCCAGTTATGCGCCAAGACTAGTGTTATGATAAGCGATCGTTTCAAAGAAGATAAGATATGGTTGAACGGAAGGTACATTTTACATACATAAGTTATAACAATATTATGATAATGCGATGAGGTATGTGATTTTTTGATTCTCATTATTTTCAGGGAAGAAGATATTCAAAATGTACGACTGCAAAACTGTTTATCCGAAAGTAAGTAGATAAGTAAATTATTTTCTCATTTTACATGAACAATCACTGGATCGATATAATTTTTACTGTTTAGTGAGAAAATTAGCCCAAATATCAAACGAGAAGAAGTGTTGGAAGATTCATATATGTTCGGAAAATAATTTCCCTACCGCGGCTGGATTAGCCTCCAGTGCAGCAGGATATGCATGTCTAGCTATGGCTTTGGCCAAACTTTATCGAATAGAGGTACTCTTTTGAACAATCATGTATGTTTTATTGAATGGTTTGAAAAACGTTTTACCATGATTTAGGAAGATGTTAGTTTAATAGCTCGTGTTGGGTCAGGCTCAGCTTGCCGTAGTACCATGGGAGGCTTTGTAAGATGGTATATGGGTTCCGATCCACAAGGCCATGACAGTTTAGCAAAGCAAATTGTACCTGCTTCTCATTGGTCTGAAATGAGAATATTAATCGTTGTTGTAAGTATAACGAATTCAACAGTGATTTAAAATTCTCTCTAAATTGATGATCATTTTAGGTGAATGATGCACGAAAAAAAGTATCCAGCGCAGTTGGAATGAAAAGAAGCGTTGAAACTTCTGAACTTCTAAAACACAGAGCGGAACATTTAGTTCCCAAGAATATTGCAGGAATACAACAAGCCATCTTTAACAAAGATTTTCAAACATTCGCCGAACTTACAATGAAAGATTCCAATCAAATGCACGCGGTTTGTTTGGATACATATCCTCCGTGCGTTTATATGAACGATATTTCGCATAAATTAGTCGATTTCGTTCATTCATTCAACAATGCAGCAGGAGAGATTAAGGTGATATTTTGGATATTCATATCTGAATTGTGAATGATAATTTCCTCCTATAAACCATGAATTTAAATTCCAGGTTGCATACACATTTGATGCGGGTTCCAACGCTACTTTGTTTATATTAGAAAAAGATGTACCTGAATTTCTTAGCGTATTAGATCAATTTTTTCCAGTATCTGACAATGCTAAGAACGATTATAGAAAAGGCATTCCCGTAGAAGTTCCTGTTCAGCCTCCAGAGGTTGATAAATTTATTATCATATGTTTGTATATTGTTGTTCTTCGATCAATTAATAACATAAATTTCCTATTTTTCATTTAGAATTTGCTTCAAAAGATGAATTTCGAAAAACAAATGCCTGGGCAGTTCAAATACATCATTCATACGCGTGTAGGAGAAGGACCAAAGTATTTGGATAAAGATCATCTTTTGGATGACAATGGTTGCCCTGTGAATGTTCCTGATGCAATCAAAGGATAACATTTCATAGATTCGTGTTAGAGTTTTATATTTTATACAAATTTTATTTACAATTTTGAAAAAAAAAAAAGAATTTTATATTCATCTGTATATTTCCGTACTATTTCTTATATGAATTCCTCTTTTGTCACTTTATTTCCTGAATTGAGGTAGATCAATGCCTTCTTCATTCCAGCTGATTATATTTTTGCCCAAAATATGAAACCTATATTTATGTTTATTTCTTTGCTAAAGCAGGAAAATCAAAAACCAGGTCAATAAGATAAACATAGATATAATGGCATTTCAATTTGATTGATTCGATTCACAATCCATTACATTATCAGTTTTTCATTCATAAACTTTTATCATGCGCGTAGTATAAATACGTCAGTATGATGCTATATATATGATCAGCTGATGTATCAAATGGAGACTAAATATTCGTCTGCTAGGTAGTAAAGATCGTTATCGTGAACAGGTATTTTTGTAAAGGAAATCAATGAAAATCATGAGTTTTCGTTGTTGATGAGAAAAAAACGTTTCCAATGTGAAACAATCAAGAATTTGAAATTAAAAAAATTAAAAGTGATCATCTCATTATGGCCCTTGGGTTCGAAGCTTTGAAAGTGGTTTTTGAACGTGCAGTTAAATCGAATACTTTCAATCAGTGTTTAAAGAACGTACGTTTGATCGATTTCTCAAATATCAATAAATTTCATTAACCTCATTCGATAATATAGAATTTTTGAAAAGAACAATGTTATTTTGTTCTATCGGTGCATTTATGTAACCAAATTTTCAAGATTGATCCTATATATCTGAATGGAATGATTTTCAATTTTATGAATTGATGGATGATCTGCTTCATTTGATGTTATTGAAGTTTGAATCGTTCATAGAAACAATTTTGAAAATATCTAAAACAAAATTTAATCCGAAATCAATGATAATATTCCAAAAATCAATTCTAAATAAGCTATATCAGTTAAATATAGTGCAGAAAAAGTTTTAGTGTTCTCGTATTTGATTACATCAAATTTGATGCAAGAATTGATTGAAATTTCCACAACATCTCATTTAAAATACCCATATATCATAGTAGCGTAGAACTAGTTGATGATCTAACCTTTCAGAACCACACGCATTCATAGATTTCTCTACGAGCGTGTTGTGAATTGTACCTTCTAGGATATTGAAAAAGTAATCGGAGAATGAATAATAGAATTCCGAGCTGTAATTGTTCCGAGTCTCAATATTTAATCATTCGAAATGGTTTTAAAATTGCTTCTATGAATAGATTTTCATTGTTTTGAATATTTGTAAAGAAGAGATCTTGATAATTTCAAATTGTCCTATGTTTGATCGGTTATATAATTTCAATTTCAATATTCAACATCGATTGGAATTTAAAGGGTTTTGTAAATTCAATCATTTACACCCTTGCGTACTTCACTGGATCTGATTGTACTGGAATTTTTTAAATATTTTTCATGCGTTTCAAGTATAAAAACAAATCCAGGATTCCTACAATTCTTGTGAACTTGAGAATCTTTTGGGATTTCTTTCTGAATCCTGAAAATTCATATTTTCTCATGAGGAGAAAAATTGTTGAAAAATATAGCTTTAAACTATACTGATATAACAGAAATCTATCGTAAGCTGTGTGCAAACATGACGAAGTTAGTGCAAATAAAAAAAGAATATGTGACTCAAATTTTTATTGAAGAAAGATATTCTCCGTGTGACGGAAGAATATCCAATCAATGAATCAATTTTTCATTTCCAACAGGTTAAATTGTTATCTGCTGGGAATGGACAGTGCAAAGCCGAATTCGTTGTAGCGGAAGAAGATTGTAATTTACTAGGCTCGTTACACGGTGGCTTCACGAGTTTTCTTGTAGACAGTATTTCAACTCACGCTTTGATGACACAAGGTAGAGGCGTTCGAGGAGTCTCCGTAGATCTACATATAACGTAAGAGATTTCTTATTCACAGTTGAGCATCGTTGATCATCGTTAAATTGAGGTGGTATTCTCACGAAGATCAATTACAAAATTAAAGAAAAAAGTGCCAAAAGAGTAGCAAAAATTGCTGATATAAAATTTTGTACTTCAAGCAGCTCCAGTTGACAACTGCTACAATTCATGGAAATTGAATTTTTTTGATTTGCACGATCGCGTAATAATAGCAATAGCACCTATAACAGGTTCTCATAGCATAATTTTATTGCTGGAAATAATGTTCTCAGTGCTAGAACAGTTAATAATAAATATACCAATTTTTGGATTTTTAAATGAGACTATCCCCTCAAATGAAAATAAATGGTGGATAACAATTGATTGTCATCAAGTCTATATTTGTATTGAAAAATTATTATTATTAACATAGGTTCATGAAGACTGCGCTTCCAGGTGAATTGGTGACAGTTGATGCTAAAACTATACGCGCCGGTCGTACATTAGCTTTTTTAACCGTAGAATTAACAAAAAATAGTGGTCAAGATATCATTGCTCTTGGACAACATACAAAATATATTGGAGAGTAATTAAATGAAGAATATGTACATTGAAGAATATTATATATGATTAAAAATGATAAAATGAACATTATGGATTTATTTTACATAATCTAAATATTTGATGATTGCAAAGAGCGGCCAAAATTATTATTTGAAACATATTACTACTATATTCATACGCATATGTACACACATTGATAATGAAAAACGCAAATTATCCATCGGTAAAAAAAGTAAAAAAAAAAAACAAGGTCGAAAAAAGCGAATGAGTATTTGGTATACTACATCAATATTTCAAATTACAGAAAATTTTATATTAAAAATAAATATTTAAAGGAGTTACTGGAATTCGTTCCTCCTGTGCTGTCGAGTGACAAGTTTTTCTAATTCTTCTATACGTTTGTTCAATCCACGGATATGTTGTCTGAGTTTTTTCGATTCTTTTTTATTTTCATCCATCGCTTGTTGCAAACCGTACACTTGTTGGGAGAGTTGATATTGCGATACGAGAGTTACATTATTCGCTGCAGCACTATATTTTTCCGCAGCTCTTCTAAAGCGTGGTATCGTGTTGTCTTGATCCTGACAATTGTCACAGCAATCAGACCACATTTGAAGATCGATGAAAGGTACACGGTTGCAATCAACGAAATTGTTATCCCTGAGAGGCAAGTAGAAAACATCTGGTTGGATACGACTTATGTTGTCGCCGTTATCGCAAAGAATCCTGGCCAGACTAGTTTGTTTGATTTGCGCCAATTGCTCTGGCTTGAACACCGAAGGACTTTCGTACCAAAATCTATCTCCATCTCGCGTACGTTTGAATTGTTCCAACAATAAACATTTGAACAATGGGCCCACTTTGGCACCAGGTACTTGATCCTCCAATATGCCACCGACCCAAACATCTATGTTACCGGGATGACCATAGAGTTCGCGTAATTTTTGTCTCACCCTAGCGTTACTGATTTCTCCGGCTAGATCTTCGAATGTCTCAACTCGGGACATGTTACAGAATTGTCTCCATTCGAGATATCCAGGTATACCGTGCTCTCTACCTCGCTGGATGTTCATTGCGGCTAAATCCAAAGCTACCGCGTGTGCCGTGCGGAATAATTGTTCCGTGAGTTCAACATTGAGATTTTGTTCGGGGAGTTTCAGTTTTGCCGGAGTAGCGAACATTCCTCTGATCAATGGATCGACCCCACCCTCGTCAACCAATCTCCAAGGTGAGAAAAAAGCGTCTCTCAAATTCAGTGGACCTTGGGGAATCGATTGGAAGGATTCGTTCAAACGTTCAAGACGCGGTTGTATGAGAGAATGTCCAAATCTCAATGCGGCTGTAGCGAATACGTTGGAGATGCTAGCTTCGAGATTAGGATCGTATCCTCGATAAGGCCCAACGAGTTCATCTATGTTCCCTCCCAAAACGGCTGGTAACCAATGTTGAAAACTGATATGTTGCATTTCAGCTCCAACGATACGTCTAGCTTCTTGATATAATTTCTCCCCGTTCCAATGCGGATTCATCTCTTTGAGTTGTCGAGCAATTCGATTGTGTTCTCTCAACCAAATCGTATGCATCGCCAAAAGACCTACTTGTTCATTAGCTCGAATATCCCCAGCAACGAAACAATTAATGGCACTTTCCAAAGGATCCCTACGACAATCCACGAATTGTCCAGCTCGCATGTACGGTAAAAGAGCTTTCCTACCGGGGATAGTCGGACCTTCTCGAAGAAGACCACGATCGGTGGTGAGATCTCGTAAATCTCTAGCCAAATCTTCGTCGTAACCGTACACCTGAGAGGCATCCAAATAACTCGTGAGTTGATTCAGTTGTTCACGAGGTTTCAAACCACCTCCCCAAAGCACGCTGGTCATTCCGGACCCACATACCGCGCTGGTTCTTATAAAATCTATGCACCTTCTGTTACCTATTCGCGGATCACCTGGAGGTACTTCCATTGGGAAACAAGGAGCCGCGTTGTCGCACGATTTTTTACAATCTATGCCCTCCCAAGATTCACTGGAAACCGAGGGTAGAGCGTGGTCTAAATCGTGATCTAAAAATTGACCCCATTGCATCACCATGTGAGTAATATGATCATCGGATGTAATATCGTGAGTTGAAATCAGAGTGGTTGAAATTAACCGGGCTGCTGGTTTTGGATATCCGTGATATAGACGTCCTTTTGTCCATCCGATGGGAGTGGAGAAGCCATTTTCGTAGATTGGGTGAAGTATGCGGCGGAATCCGGTGTAAGATGAACCCCACGTTGGATGGCGCAAGTTGTTACAACTACCGTCTATGCTACGATATTTTTTATGGTAACACGTGTTCGTACAATTACGTTTGATGCGATGACCGGTACAACCGGATAATTTTTCGATTTCTCTTATCTGAAATGTATAAATGTTCTCTCAAATTATTCTCTATCTGGCATTTTGAATAGGAATGAAAATAAATTTAAATTGGAATCTCACCTGCTCAGGAGTGAGGATATCCTCATAGCGGAAATCACTGGTAAGATTTGCGGTGACTCCCGCGTTTACCATACGTCGAATATTTATAAGAGTTCTTTCGAAGAGTTCGGCTGGTCTAGCTGCTGCTCGACCTACGGCATCGGGAAATCGTGACAATCGAAATGGATCCGTAACTGGTCGATGAGATCCATCGGTATTGAAAAGCCGCGCCAATGTTCTATTGATAGCTCGATCAATTTCTTCGGTTGCATCGCGGAATGCTTTTATGACTAGAAAATTGTTTGATTCTGTTCGCTGAACGCGGAGCACCGTTTGACCCGTCGCTCGACCGTATTCGTTCACGGCAGAACATTCGTATCTAAACAAAGATTTAATTAAACATCAAATCTGCAGGATGAGAGAATTATATCTGATCACTCTCCAAATCTAGAAGAGTAAAAAATCACTCGTTTCACTCCACTAAATCTCAGAAGTGAGCCAATCCGCTTCGAGTGGGATTTTCACTCGTTTCGAGTGAACTCCCACTTTTTTAGACTAAAAAATTCACTCTAGAATTGGAGTGGCTGTGAGTTCATAACCTCGAAGCTTAGATGATCATTCTAAAAGAGTGGAAATTTTACTCGAAATTTCGATAGGCTCACTTTTGGCTGGCTAAAGAGTGAAATACCACTCTAACAATCAATTTAAGAGAGTAGTAAAAAAAGAAAAAAAACGATCCATTCAACCCACCTGCCAGAATCTTGTACCGTGACGTTGTACAAATACAAACTTCCACCTCTAGACACTCGAGACCTAATAGTTTCAATAGCGCTCCCATCCTTTTTCCATTGCATCGTTGGTTTTGGCTGACCTTCGGCTCTGCACGGCAATTCGATCGACACCCCAGCTTCCACTTCCATATTTTCCGGGGGTTGATAAGTCAGTCTCGGTGGATTACTCTCCGCGCTGAGAACTTTCAAATCGGCACTGGTTTCGGCAAAACCATCGACATTTCTTGCACGACAAATGTATCTCGCCGCATCGGATTCCTTAACAGCTAATATCCTTAAAACATTGCCATTCTCATCGATATTCACCCGTCCGGTGGAGATCAGCGGTTGTCCGTTCTTCCACCATTGTATAGGTGGGGAATTAACCGACGACGTTTGATCAGCCTGAACTTCGACTTTGCAAACAAAGTTGACATCGGTACCAGCGCGAACCGTTTTCGACCGGGGAAGCTCGGTGAATCTGAGAGACGGCGAGACCGTAATCAAAGCTCTTGCTTTTCTCGATTTTGTCGAACCCATCTCACTACTCGCTACACATTCGTATTCCCCGGTATCCTGTTCGGTGGCGGATGATATGATCAAACTACCGTCTTCGCGAATGACGTATCGTTCTCCATCCGGCGAAACCTCGTTGGAATCTCTCATCCATTTAACGTCCGGAATTGGATCTCCGTATACACGGCAAGTAAATACCATCGTATCGCCGAGTTTAACTCTCGTGTCTTTGGGTCCTTCCATGATCAGAGGTTTTGCTATTGAAACGATAAAATAACATATATCAAGTATGAATGATCAAAAACCCGTTGTGTGTATGTGTAAAATATAAATTGTTACCCAACTGCAATGAAATTCATCGATCGTCATAGCCGTTAGGGACCGTCCTTTCATATCTTCAGGTGATTGACAAATCGCGGCGATCTCAGTTTCCGTTGGTTTTTCTTGTAATCTTTCCACCAGCCACATCAGATTACAATCGCAAACGAGAGCATTGCTGTCGAGCCTGAGACGAGTCATCGGTCCTACATTGCGAAACGCGTCGGCCGGTAGGCGGTGGAGTCGGTTGTTTTGTAAGAAGAGACGTTCGAGGGCTGGCAAGTCGTTAAACGTACCCTTTTTGATCTCCGTCAAACGATTGTGATGAAGATAGAGCTGTTCGAGTTTAGGCAACCCGGTAAACGCCCCTGGCTCTATGTTCTCTATGCGATTCTTATACAAATATAGGATCCGAAGATTTGGTGCGCCTTCAAAAACACCGGCCGGCAAATATCTTATGTGATTGTCGTTCAACAGTAACGTGTGCAACTCGTTGAGACCGCGAAGAACTCCTGGCCTCAAAGTACCGATGTTGTTGAACCTCAGATCTCTGAAATGAATTTTCAATTATTTTAATAATTTCACTCAACGGTGCCTGTTTATTTCTAGGATTTTAGGACTGAAACGCGGTACCGTACGCGCTAGTTTCGTACACTGAGAAAACAGATATCTTGAAAAATACCATAATTTATGGATTTTTGGCTTTGGTCCCCAGATGAAAAAATGGTGTAGAATTCTTGTGAGGATTTGGTTCTATACAAATTCTACACCATTAATGTGACTTTAGCGAGAATGGTTGTGTAGGACCAAATCCTCACAAGAATTCTACGAAATGTTTTCACCTGGGTCTGACCCTGATATTTACGTGAACGAACCTCTAAAAGTCCCCATAATTTCTTGGACTTTTATAAAGAAGTGTGGTATCTTCCTCATAAAAGTCCCAGCCATTATGGTACTTTTAGAGGTATCTTTACGTAAATATTTTGACTTTGATTAGACTTTGGTTACTTGAAAATCATGAAAATATTGAAAACTCTGCAATTCTTACCATCGATTTCACGTTGGCTTTACAATGAATCAAATGTCAAAGAATCCAGGAGAGATCTCAATTTTCCTCATCTCGAATCAGTGATCAGTGACTATGCTCGCCAATATTGAAACTTTTTTACTGAGTTTTGTAAAATATCGATCAAACTTTTATAGAAATTTTATCAAAAATATCTCAAATTCAACTTTTGTGAGATATATTTGAATATTCGTTTTATAATAAATAATATTCAAAATTATTAATCAAGTGAAATAACAAGTAATGAAATAAAACATTTGAAAGAGTTGTTTATCTTTGTATCATCCAAGAGGTGGAGAATTTTGTTTGAATCGATCTCTTGGTAGATGTACATCTTAAAGGAATTTTATCACGATTACATGCAAGTATCCTGTTACATCCAAGAAGTATTTATAAAATGTATCAATTAGCAGTAAATTGGCGTGTTTTTACGATAAATCTCTTGCGAGAGAAGGTTTAATCGGTTAATAAAGAGTTCCAGATGTGAATTCTCACATTTTCTCTCAGATTCATAAATCACGCATTCAAATAATTTTATTTTAAATTTTTTAACAAGTCTTTTTGGAAACTAGTCGTAGGATTTATTCGGAAAACACTTTTAAATTTGCAAATATTGAAATTTTGGAAGAATTCTGCAAAAGAACTGCAGAGTTTTGATCAGAGTTTCGTCCAGACAACATTGAGAGTCGACGGAAGATTTTAGAAACGTATGATTCTCATCGATATGTTCATCCAGGTGGTGTAAACGAGAACTCTTTTAGGGCTCCTTGAGTTGGGACCTAATCTATTAATTGGGTATCTATTAATTGAATATGGTTTGATTAATTATTTTTCCTAAATGTACAACAATCGTACACCCATTAAAATTATGATAAACATTGATTTGTAGAGCTATTTCATCGCAATGTTTCATGTACGTCTGAAATTATCGACTAAAAATGATATTAGAGGGAAATTTGTAAAAGTAGGTCATAGATAAAGAAGACTGTGATTGTCTCTGGAGCATTTTTTCTCTCGTAATGTCATGAAAGAATTACGATATGTTCTCTATTTGGATCGTAAATTATTTGAATATCCTAATTTCATTCAATTTTACGAGACAATGATCAGTATAAATACAGGGGATCTGAAAAATTATCTTCTCACGTGAAATTTGATTTGAAGAGTTTATATCAATCCTGTATAAAAATTGTATAAAATACTGCGTTAAAAAATAATATTATGTACAAATTTATTTATAAAATCTGTAAAAATTGTATAAAAACTGTAAATAAATTCAATAAAAATCATTTTTCAAGGTAAAATTATGTTTGAATTGTATACCCATAATGTGCAACTTTTAAAGAAAATACATTTTTTACCCCCGTAAACGTAACATTAGAAAGTGTATTTTTCTAATATTAGAAAGCAAATATTTCGAATTCCTACGTCTATGACTCCTGCTTGAGATATGATATAATGCGCTCTATTTACAGATCCAAACGAGAAAAAGATGTCACGATTTGTATTGGACATCTTTGTGTTTCAATCCGTACGTTTGTTGACGAGACTGTGTCTGTTTGACTCTTCTTCGTCTGGTCGGTACTTGAATTCTCCGAGCAGATGATTCCAACCGACCAGATGGGTCCATTCGGTCTGTAAAGTATATATATATATACATATTTTTTCCGATGGATACAATGAAACAAACCAAAAAAGAAATCGACGAATGTACGAATGATCAATTGGTTAAAATTGGATCGAATGAATCTAAAACAGATTCCAGACAAAATAAATAGACGGAAGATATTTTTATTCGACTAAGGAGAGTGTGAATGTGTGCACAGGGTACAAGAATAATCTGAACATCCCGCTAGGTCAACTTTCTTTTTGTATTATAAATAATGTGATTCCAATCATCTCGGATGTCATGGAAGAGAATCACGTTTCTGACGATCCACGTAATTTCATCTCATCGATTAATGACTCATTGCAACGTTGCATTGAAATTCTTCCCCTTTCATTGACGATAATTGAACTCTCGGTTCAATTAGGGATACAAATGATATTCTTTATTCAATTTGTAGCATAAAATATTGTTAATCGATGTTCTTTATAAATATCATTGAAGTGTGAATCGTTTATCAGCACTGTACAAAAACTTACAGTTAAAGTTTGGAAGTTTTATTAGTGGATTACCAAACATTTTTTAGTGAATTCACACACGGAAAAACCGGGTCTATTATTATTTAGAAAGAATTTATCAACGTTTAGAAAAATGTCTGTCAATTTAGGGAAAAAGGGGAATCGCTGAAAAATATTCGTAGGGAGTCTACCAAAAATTCGCAGTCAAAATATTAACAGTTGATAGTTTCATTGGTATTTTTCACAGTGAAACTATCAATTTTTGATACATCGACTACGAATTTTTTTCAGCGATCTTCGTTTTCCCTGAATTGACAGTCATCTTTTTCAAATATCAATAGACCTGCCCATATAAAAATCTTCAGGCTCCGCCAATGCTGACGACGGAATATAGCTAGACGCAAGGCTGCCAGCCAAAGCTGGGCAATCTATGTAGGGACAAGGATGGTTGACAATGGTCTAAACATTGTACCAATATGGGAAGTCATAAATCGACTTCATTGATCCATCATTGATCATTGGCTGCGCCACGCTTGGCCCATCCTTCAACCAATATTGCTTGAAGGAAAAAGCATGCTTTCAACAGAGGCTCTCTAGGGCTTGGCGGGACACTGCTCCAAGCATTAGGCAACTCTGAATGACAATGGATTCTCATGTTGCACCAAGCATGGGTCGTAGCTTGGTCCAACTTGGGCAATAGCTTGCCTCAGCTTGAGTAATAGCTTGGCTAAGAGTGAAACTTCCTTCTCAAACAGCAAATTACAATAACTCTCACCAGAGTGATGCTTGTTTCCTGCGAGTGGCGAACCAAGCATTCAATCAATATATAAGTCTCCTTTGAAGATTCCATGACAGAAATAATTCTTCATCTGTTTCCAGACCCGCCTACTTCTACGCCAGGACCGCCGGATTTACGTCATTCATCAGTTTAAACTAATCAGAAAAATTACATGTTGAAATTCTCCGACATTCATTTCGTTCAATCGAAATGATAGAATGGATTTTTTATTTTATTTTCAATTACAATAAAAAATAAAAGTGACCATTGGCATGAGATGGGCGCAACCCTGCCGCAAGATTGCTACAGCGTTGGCTCATCCTTGGCGAACAAATTTTTGTATGGTCTGCCATTGACGGCATATGCTATCACAACCCTGTTTCCAGTATTGGGTCTTGATTGTGGAAACAAATGGGCTGAGGCTGAAATGATGTTATCGTTTCAGAGTTGCGCCATGCCTGGTAGCCTAGGCTCGGCCCATCTAGGTGAGCCTTGCGGCAACCTAGCGCCCATGGTCAATTTTTACCTGGGTGGTCTTTCCGTGCAGACAATATTTTGAAAACTCACGAAAATTGAACGAATACCATACTTTTCTCAAATAAATTTCGAGCTTCCGGAGTGGAGCCGTATCTTGTTCGACAACCTCGGCGACTAACCGATGCAAGACGCGGCTCCACTCCGGAAGCTCAAAATTTATTTAATTTTGCAAACCGCGGGAGACGGCACAGCGAGTCTTCGCTGAAGCAACTATTCATACTTTTCTTCTTAGAACTTCACAAATATTTTTTACAGGGAAAACGAGTCGATGATCGAATATTCTCCAAAGAGCTTATTCTTTCATGGCTCACGAAATGGTTTTCCATACTGCAAAAGAGAAGTGGAAATTCGATTTTTACTTGTTTCTTCGCGGTATATCGAAGAATCAGTTCCGTAACCAATGGTTTGCGGGAAAAAACATATAAAACGTCAATCGCTGACATCTACACACGTAATTCAGGCGTAACCAAGATATTTTGTGGTGCTCATAAAATATGTACGTGCATGTATACAATCGTGTACGTATACCTTGTCTCTTTAGGAGGCAGGAAAAGCAAATTAAGATCATTTCTTACCTAATCGTACAATATAACATGAGCAATGTATAAAACCCAACCCACATTTATTTCTATGCATTGACGATTGACGTAAAAATCGTTATGTCCTTCTCTGTTTATTTTCTGTTATTTGAACGTCTAAAATTATCGACGTGCCCATGATACGATCAACACTCATTACCGAAACTACACACTTTGTTACAAAGAAAAACAAAATAATCCATGATTATTGTCAATGACGCTGCAAGGGGGGCCGTAGACGTTATGATTAGAACCGTAAGTTCCACATTTTACACTTTGAATTATATAATTCAAACTAATTATGTAAATACATTGTAAATTATGTGTGCTTTTCCAGTCATTTTCTAAAGCTGATAACCGAGTAGGGTGAAAAAAAACTGGATCGAGTGATGAATGAATCTGATAAAAATCATTTTGTGACATTCGGATGTTCTTTATTCTACAACATTCATAAATGAATCAAAACAATGTTCTGATGCTGGAAAGGATGTACGTATGAAATTCATAAAATTTACTCAAGCAATACTTTCAGTATTCTCAAAGAACTCGTTGATGCCCCAAACATTGAACTCATCCAGAGCTCTTCATGAATTCATGAGTTCGAAAAAAGTTCTTGAAGAATTCTATTTTGTGTTTTTGAAAGCGAATTCTTCGGGTGTTATCAGAGTTGATTGACCGTAATTTTGGTCTTATCGATTCTTGAAAAAATCAATTCCTCTATGCTGTATGTATAAATGTATATCGCATCATCAACCTCTCTGTCAACAGTCAATTCGATGTGTCGTGCACAAAATACTAACAACCTTTTGACTCGACTCTGTGCTTCGTTGGGCCCTGATATATATTTAAAAATTGTGTACATTGTGGGTAATGAGGCAAATCTAAAACTACACGTGGAGTAATTGAGTGTGAAATTGGACTTACAAGAATCATTCTTAGCACGTACACCGATTCTATGCTCGACTGGATTTCCTTGAATCATTTTTAAAAACTATTTTCATCTGCTAATTATGAGGATTTCATGCAAAACACGATTGATTCCTTGTAATTTTAATACTTTCATATAAAAAAATAATGTATTTTAATCAATTCTATCGCAATGAGAATCCAGACTGATATCAATTGAATGTCAGGTTGATAGTTTCCGATCTATTTTTGATATATCTTTGTGAAGGAACGTATGTGTGATAAAAATCCATTTATAAATACAGGTGCGGAATATTTTCATTCGAAAAAATAATTCAAAAGTCATTGAAACTTTGATATCGATATGATTTCGAAACGATATACAGTCGAGATCATTCTTTATTCTTCCTGGCGATGTTTGAAATATTATATGAGGTAGTGATTTGACAGTTTTGTTGCTGTTAAAGTATCTATAGCAAGGTAATGTTCACATTTTTCAGTTGTACACGGAAAAAAATGTTGAGCTGGATCAGCTAAATTCTAGCTGCTGCAGTGAAATATCTAGCTGATACAGATAAACATTTTTTTCCGTGTATATCTCGAAATCAATATCAATATAGTATAGAACATTTATTAATAACCTTCAGAAACAAATATTGATCAGAACTAATCGAAATTACAACTTTTTTCTTTAAAACTGTTTGTAATTTTCTGCTGAATGATGAACGCTATATTTTAATATACATATTTTTGAACTTGAGGAGCATGGCGTGGTGCTATGTAGATTTAAATTGGGCAAATTTAACAAAAGGCAGATAGTGGTAATTCAACTGGGCCCTACGTACACAGTTGAAAATTTTGTGTGCATGTGTTAAAAAATCCGTTTGTCATGAATTTTCTGTTGAATATTCAACACAAACACGTGTAACTTCTACAGACAGTCCTTGTGTAATCAGGTCTCAACTAATTTATAATGTGAAATCATCCAAACAAGTGAAAAAAAGTGTCAAAATGACACAAATTTTATTCAACTCAAGATTGAACATAAAAATTGTGTTATTCTCAACTACCAAGGGGAAATCGCCAGTGGTGGGAGCTATTTTTTCATGAAACTTCTATGTACGTGTAACTTCAGTAGTCGTCGGAAGAACTATTCATTCAGTTTGGTGTTAGCTTTCATTCTAATGGGAATTCGTTTTCTAGATATGCGAATCTGAAGATCGAGTGCGAGTATCAACTGTATATTGATACACAACCCAGCAAACACGACTGCTGGTGTTTCAAAGGGCCAATGACGGCTCTTTACTGGCATCGCAGGGCCATCAGTGGCCCATTGAAATGCCGTTAATCATTGTTTGTAGGGAAAGAAAGTACCCCCATCCAACCCAAACAGACACGAAGATATTTTTTAGAATTCTAAAAGATATCTTTCAAAAGTACAAGAAGTCTTGAAGAATTTTCTAAAAGATATCTTTTCGTTTCCGAAAAGATGTCTTATGCAACATGAATAGATTTCTAAAAGATGTCTCGGAGACTTCTCCAAGATGTTTATAGATTTTTCAAGCTTTCGATTTGTGACCGAATTTATCACATGTGTAATTCGATTATAATTAAAGGCACATTCCGAGTGTTATTCATGTCAATTCATATAATTAGGTATTCATAACCTAAACCTGCTGACAATCTATCTTCTTAAACATATTTTGTTAAAGTCTTCCAGGAAAATATCTTTCAAACGCTTCTCAAAGATATCTTTAAGATATCTCGCATGGTCGTCTTGGAGATGTCTTGAATCGAGACATCTTTTAGAAATCTTTCACAAGATGTCTTTCCAACACTTCTGAAAGATATCTTTAAGAACTCTTCAAGAACGTTCTTGAAGATCTCTCAATTGAGTATTCTTTTAGATATCTTCAAGAACTGCGTGCTGTGTGGGAAGTGACAGAGCTTCAACGTCTGGTCTCGACGATCCATGTTCAATGCTCATTGAAGTACTGTTTTTTTCAATTTATGCTTGTGCGTTGTTTCAACACGAAAAAAGTGTGATTTTCATATTTGATTGATGTAAAAAAATCCATAAATTACCCTTGTGAACTGTTGATTCAGTACTTATTTTGAGTTTCATTTGACAGTACTTATGTGTTGAATTTACACGATCGGAAATTCTAATCAAAATTTTATCAACATCCTTTTGTGTTATATCATTTACATCAAGCTTGAGTTACTAGCTAACACAAACACATTATGTGATATCGACACAAAAATATGTGTGGACCTTTTGGCACATCCCAGTAAACACACGCACGTTTTAAAAACGTCGAAAACAGTCAATAACCACACGTTGTGAATTAGTGATATTCTTATGTTGATTCAACGTAAAAATGTCGCGGCAGATCACGTGTTTTTCAACCATAAAATAACGTCATATCAACGGTTTGAGCATCGTTTAAAAGACGTGAAATATTGACGTGTCCTAATGATGGTTCTAAAACGCGAATTGAATCCAACAAATTATTTTGAAAACTTTTCATTCAATATCGAGAACAACAGTATTTCTGAGTAGGACAGAATTTGGAAAGTATGCCACACTATTTACTATCTTGCTCTTTGTTGAAATTTCAACCATTATTGTTCGGTTTCGTTCGACATTTTTAGCAGAATATCTTCAATTGAAGTTTAAACACAAGGTGTTATAAACACATTTTAAACGCGTAATTCAAACACGTTTTTTTGAGGACGTCGTTTGATGATTATTTTTGAATATTAGTTTAAATTACACGTCATCAAAACGTAATTCCTGGTCGTCTATTTCCCTATCAAATTTCAACCAAAAATCAACGTTATGAAATCAACGACTGACGTCCGTTTGACAGTCTAACGTTCTTTCGACGTTGAAATAACGTGTGTGTGTTTATTGGGATGTGAAATGTGTTGAATTTAACACAAAATTTCCAACTGTGTAGAAGGTGGTATGCAGGTATGCTTGGATTTGGATCTTTGAGAGAATGCGGAAAGCGTGAAGGTGAAACTAGCAGCCTCAAGCTAGCAGTCAATTGTTGTAGTTTTTGATTAAATGTGGTTGCAGCTTTGATTTGAATTATGACAATTGTCCGCTAGATTTACGGCTGCCAGTTCCAGCTTCATTGCGGGAAGCCTGGCAAGGTCCTATACGGGCTACAGTTGGGCAGACCCAGATTTTCATAATACCCGAATAGAACATGAAGCTCCGTTGAAAGTTCAGAATAGATCAACATAGATCAAATTAAACCTCCGTTGGATCCCAAGTTTAGATTCATAAACATTCGACGAAGATCCCATAAATCTTACAATGTCCGCTTGAGAATAGTTCCAGGGAAGGTTCACAGAACGTTCATTAGAGATTCACCGAAGATCCACTCGAGTTGCAATTTTTGATTATAAGTTTTCTCCAGTTATGTTTCTTCACGAAAAACTGAAAGATAGAAGACATAACTATAATTATAATTCCCTCTGAAACATACTCAACTGAAACTCAAATGAATCTTCGGAGAATCTTTAATAAACATTCTATGAACATGAAGCTGAAACTGGCAGCCAATTGTTATAACTTTTCAACCAACACTTTTATCCAGAATTGAAACATTTTAAATGTTCGGTGGGATGCCACTCAATCGATTCCTGGAATGAACAAAATTTCAACAACGTTTAATTAAAAGCTACGACAATCGGCTGCTAGTTTCAGCTTCATTCTATGAACCTTTCCCAAAGCCACACAGTAAAGAATGAAGTAGTATAAAAAATCCTTCGTGGATGGTAAAATAATCGAGTGTTGAAATTAACATTGCTGAATGTATTTTTCAGAACGTTTGGTGAAAATTTAATTTCTCCCAGTGTTGAATTTTACTCGCCCCAGTGTGAAATAATTCAAAGATATACGAAATCATAAACACACGGAAGAGTGTTAAAAACACTCACCCCGTCCAAGGTAGAATAAAAAACACTCCTGTGTGTAATCCTGTACGGAACACTGTTGAATTTCACACTCAATCTTTTACTGTGCACTTTCAAGCGGACATTTCAATGTTTATCCGAACTTCGTAGGAAGTTCACCCTATTGAAGCTGCCGAACAAATTCGGATGCATTCTCCCGTGAAGAAATCGTTCAGCTCTGATTAGGCGTGTTCAAGCCTAATCATGGACATTTTTGGCCAAAATTATTGGTATTCGATACTGACCGCACGGAGTTGGGCCTGACTCCGCCTTGAAGTTCATTTTTTAGCTTCTTCATCACTAAAAACTGCATGTGATCATGCTAGACAAACCATTCTCGCCCGTGATCATGCAAAATCTCACCGACTGAGAAGTATTTACACAAAATGACTCTGTGTTGATTTTTTGTATCAGGAATGACACATGCTTCATCGTGCTAAATCGGCGCCGAACCCACGTGCGTCGCGTGATCACGCGTGATCATGCCTAAAAACTGGAAACTAAGAAATGGAAACTACATAAGCATAATAAGTTGGAATGATTGACAATGAATTAGCGTTTGATGAAATTGTTATAGTTACATTCCTTACAGAAAATTAATTGATTTTGTATCAATTTCTCATGCATAATGGTGCATAATCAAGGGTAATTGGGCGTAATGGAACAAGAAGCGTTCTCATCACGTGGGTGCAAAATTGAGACCTGTCACGCCTGATGAATGAAGCTTGATCAGGCGTGGAAAATTTTTTCACAGGCTAGCAGTTCCTAGGACAAGAGCCGAGCAGAATCGGACAGTTTCTTGCCTGGTTTTATCGGTTTTTGTCCCAGGAACTGCTAGGATCTGCTTGGCATTTTCAGCGGGGTTACGAACCTACCAGTTGAATCCAACGGAGCTGCAGACTGATCTATGTTGATCTATTTCGAACGTTTGTCAGAGCTTCATGTTCTCTTTGGGCAGCCTAACCCCACATGGGCCGTATATAAATGATCCTGAGTTAGAAAAATCTGGGCGGACATTACCAAATCGATTAGCTCTTTAGTGGCTAAGGCTGAGCCATTCTAAGTTTAAATACTTAATATACGCCCTTACAGGGCCTATATTAAATCCACACACGGTTCAAATAAATCATTTTAAATGATAAAATCCTAGCAAAATGAACTCTATACGCCAAAATCTATTTGATTTTCTCATTTCAAAAACTAGAAGAAGGTTAGAGGTGCACGATATTTCACAGAATCAATATTTCCTATAGAAACTTTGAACTTTGAGTTTGTATTGAATTTTATGAAATATCGATAAAAACTTGATAAAAATTATACGTAAAATATCTATACCGTGGAATATCGTGCACCTTTAGAGAAGAATTCTTCCCATTCTCAACAATACCCATAACAACAGTGTAATCGAAAACACATTAAAACTAATCTCCACCATTCCAAACTAATCAATAATACGGATTTCTATTCTCCATGAGCCCCGCATCGTCGTTATCGTGTTTGGATAAAGTTTTTTCAGCCAAAGGTTATGGAGTTTATCGAAAAGATTTTATAAACACGTGTATCGTCGTAAGAAAACTTGTCAGATTCGTCACATATAATTGAATCTCTTAAAAATTACGATCGGAGAAAAAACTTCAATATTAAATAGGATGAGATTTCAAGTGACACATAAATTTTCAAAACTTCCGGGGCTGAAGGAACATCATTTCGTACGAGAATTGATTATACATTCGACTGAGGAGTCGTTGAGTGATAGAAATTATATAATCTCTCATTTTGAATAAGGTGAACAAGATATATTTTTGTGTAAAGGATATAACGTACCGTATCACTAAACGTAGTGTTCCAAGTACGAAACGGATAGCCCATAAAGTTATTCACGAATTTCTCGGAACTATCTCCCCCATTTGCATACGATCGTGACCGTGCAAAAGATTCTGATCTATGCGATTGTCCCAAATAAATCTTTGATATTTTATGTTTCTTTGAATTCGAAAAGGTTCCTTTTTTTCTTGAGACAGGATGTCTCACGTGTCACGATTGGGTCGTCGAATATTTCATGTTATCCGATACATAGGGTGTCCCAAAATACCATACGTCGCTTTTAAGCTGCAATTCTTGACTGATAATTGTTTACTTTTTCCACCTGGTTATGGTTGCAATTGTTTTTCCAAGAGTACATTTCAGAATTGAGAGATCTTCATTTTTCTCTGTGTAAACGAATAAAAGTCTAGTCGTCTGAAATGTGAATGAAACAATTTATCCGGAGGGAATAGAAAATTTTGTTGTGACAAATAAAATTTATTTAATTCAACTAAATTTTTATTTACTCTCTCAATACGGAAGAGTGAAAATCCTATTCGAACGGAAAGGTAAGTTCCCACACAGCACCCGTTATCTAAAAGATATCTCCAAAAATAATTAAGAACAAGGCAAGAAGTCTTATGTAACATGCATAGACATCTTTTAGAAACTGTTCTCAGTCCACAAAAGTATCTTCTTTGATAGAAATTTTGGATGTGTAAATACCAGGGCCTGACGAGGCACGCCTGATTTCCTATCAGGTCCTCATCAGGTTTCGTTCGCTCGATTTTATGGAAATCTCATCCGAACCCTATTGTACCACTGCGTTACAATCCTATTTGAATCCTATTAGGAAAATCAGATACGTCCCTGGTAAGGGTTTCATAAGATTTTCCTTATTCACGGTTTCTGGATTCTAACCTGGTCAGGACCTCATTAAATATAGGAAATGCCTGATAAAATTTCTATTAGAGTTTCAGAAACTTCTCAAAGGTTTCTGAAAACATTCTTGAAGATATCTTTTAGAAGTAAGAACAGTTTGAGACTTCTAAAACATGTCTATTCAGGTTGTATAA
Source organism: Gonatopus flavifemur (assembly GCA_018340375.1). Lineage (NCBI taxonomy): Eukaryota > Metazoa > Arthropoda > Insecta > Hymenoptera > Dryinidae > Gonatopus > Gonatopus flavifemur. Next base: position 56,041,161 of record JAFFJZ010000001.1, read on the forward strand.
GACTTCTTGCAATGTTTTCAATTACACGGAGAGAAGTGTATTTGGAAAAATTACCATTTTATTCGTAAACTAGAACTATTCGGAAAAATCAGACAATAACTTATAACATAACTTCTAATCATTGCCATCTGTGATGGTAAAAATCCAAAATAATCTCGATGGCATTTCACAGATGGCAATGATTAGAAGTTATGTTATAAGTTATTGTCTGATTTTTCCGAATAGTTCTAGTTTACGAATAAAATGGTAATTTTTCCAAATACATTTCTCTCCGTGTATTTTTGGAGATATCTTTTCGACAACGAGTGCTGTGCGGTTTCCCTTCTGGCTGCCTGAAGAGTGAAATTCCACTCTGTTGAAGTGAGAATTCATCCATCAGGCAGCCAAAAGGGAGCCTATCTTTTCATTCGAATGGAAATCACTCACTCTTTCCACTTGAAAGAGTAGGTTGGATAAATTTTCTAACTGTCTAGTATTCAACCAAACCTGTTTTTGATCATTCGTTGTCACATTTAGACTACTGATGTAGTTTCCGTACGAATTCCTCCTTTGTAGTTTATTTTCTCGTGCAATTTTTACGCTATCTTGCAAACTGCTTTCTACTTCCGATTCGGTCAACTATCCACCCGAGTGTCGTGCTTCAATAATCACTGAGGTACTTAAAATTCATGTACACTTCTTCTAAATTCTCTCATCTTGCCATAGCTTTAAAACTTGCTTCATTAAAAATCTGAGAATGGTCAACGCGCGTTCGTGTTTACCAATAATTTGTCCTCACCTAACAACTCATCTCAGAATATTTGAAAGTAATTTCAGAACGATTTGGAAAACATTTCGCGGTGGCGATACTATAAGTTGCCGTGAAAATTTATGCGAGCAATCCAAAACTTATTTTGAGAATGTTTCAAGGAATTTTTATACCCTTTGAAAATTCATTCACTCTGTTCCTTTCATTATAATTAAAATCGCACAGGGAATTCTGTGAATTTCAAATATATCTATCAATTTTGTTCCATGCAAAAAGATGATAAATAATTCTATTTCAACTCATCGCGTATTTAAAAACATGAATATTTCATGCAGTGCAGGCTGCTTTGTAACTAGAGGAGTCGGTGTTTCTTTCACTTAATCCACCCACGTTCACTTTCCAACACTGGCAATCATATTCGCATTGACTGAAAGAACAAGAGATACGAAGAAAGAAACAGTATAATGCCAACATAATTTTATCATCAATCATGGTAATCGTTGAACACTTTTTCGTAATTATAGAGTGTTTTCAATCGTACGGGTAAATTGGTATCCGCAGTTACAGTAAATGATGGTGCTTTTGAACATATCATCGTTAGAAATGTAATAATATATTTTAGAATAATAGTAATCGCGTGAATCTTCTGAAGAGGATATCCGTTATCGCGTTATCGAGGATATTCATTCCTTCAAGGGGTTTTTATCAGTGAGCAGTATCGAAATTTGTAAAAGATTCGAGTGCATAAATTGAAGTGAATATGAGAATAGCTCCGGGTTGAAAATCCTCCCGTTCTTAGTTCAAAAAGTCTGTTAAATCTCTTGGATTGATGAGGTTTAATAGAAACTTTTATTTGCAACGTAGAAACGTTGAATCACATTGGAATTCATTCAATCAATGAGATTCTTCAATGGCAATTTACTGTTACAAAATTTGTATTCAATCTCATTATTCGATTGGTTTTAATTGACTTTTGTTACCAGGGCTGTCTTAAAAAAAGCAAAATCAACAGAAACAAATTTCATCGGAAATTGATGTGTCTTGCTCATAGAGAACACCTACGTCACCTCTTCGTAGAATTCACAAAGACAAAAAGGGATCGGTGGATATAGAGCGTGGTACGACGGAGAAGCTGCATAGGGGTAACGGAGAAATGTCCGTTCGAAGAAAAGATATTTCCCCGTCGCCTTTACGTTGCTTCTCCGTTGTGCCACTTCATGTCCACCGCCCCCTTTTTTCTCCCACGATTCTACGGAGACGCAGCAATTCTTGATAAATACCAATAGCAGTGGAATTTCTCGCAGTATCAAAATGCATTGGAATTCATAAACCAAATTTCCATTTAGTTCTCACGTGAAATAGCAGATGAAGGAAATACTTCATCGTAATTTATCGGGATAAACCAAATAACATCCCCATGGAAAATTCCCGGATGAATTGAACTCAAATTTCTACTAATCAATTGTCCGTTCGGGATCCATGTTATTCTTCAAGGTCTCAAATTCTCGCTTGGGACTACTCGGGTGCCAGGTTAACAGGTTGTGTTGAAAATATAACGCAAAGCTGTGTAAAATCAACACAAATCAGAAATCAAATTCTAACACAGAATTGATAGACGCATATACACAACAGAAAGTGGTTACGGGAGGTCAAATTTCTAACAGTGTATCCATGGAAGTCAACCACTTTGCATTAATGTATCCCTAAGCGATGCAAAATAAATAAATGTTTTATAACGATGGAAAAGAAGCAGATTTCGGGCATTTAAACGTAATGCTTAAAAAGAGAATCATTAAAATTAAGCGTCATTAACAAAATTACCTTGTAACGTATTTGAACGGTGGATACAAATCGGATAAACTTTGAAACCTTTCATTAAATTTTCACCACAGATCATGCAAAATTACCCAATTATTACCGAAGTAGGATGAATGAGAAGGTGCTAAGGTTAAATTCATGCAGCATCAATCTGTTTAGAGATTATAGTATTTGAAAGGTGAAAGTAAGGAGTTTTAATCTTTTTCCTTCATTCCACAGATTTTGTGAAACCTTTACTCTCGATACTTCCTCACTTCGAAGATGAATGCAGTAATGGTTGAAGGTTGATCTCTGCAGTGTGTACTGTATTTACAGCAATTAATATTTCCTTGGATGTGAGATTTGCAGTAGGATACAATTTCAGTTTCATCTTCAACCATAAGTGATAAGATTTTGGGATCGATTTTCTCAATGAATCGCTCTACTAATAATTTCCCGTAGAAAACGCACGAAAGAAAATAATTAACCATTATTTGGATAGCTGAAAATTAGCTACGAGAGCTATGCAGATGCAGCTACGATTTCCTACTGCGGTAGCTAACAGAGACGCTACAGCTGCAATTATTTTAGGTACAGCGGTGAAAAAAGGGTGCTAAAAAAGCAAGTAGTTGCCACAACTACTCCCTTTTTTTCGGTGCGAGGAGATTTTCCCCCCATCGCTTTCAATGTGGTTTCTAAAACTGGAATTCATGATACGGTATCGTGAATTTACGATAGAATTCTATCGGTTCTTATCGTTTTCTTTCGACTTTGAGAAAAATGTATGTGGTTTTATCGTGGAATTTCTGTAGAGGAAGTATTAATTATTTTGGAAAATATAACCATGTTCTTTTGATTAACTGGTAAATTCTTCTACAGGAATTTCACGATAAAACCATATACATTTCTCTCAAATTCTTCAGAGAACGATAAGAACCGATAGAGTTCTATCGTAAATTCACGATACGACATTGTGAATTCCGGTTTCATAAACCGCATTGAAAGCGATAGGAAAAATCTTATAGTATCCTACGGAAAATTTTCTATAGCGATGGTAAAAACAGAATCGTTCCATTTGTTTCTATCTTCCCACTTTTAACAGATTTTGTACAAGTTTTCCAAAAAACTCACAATTCTTCAAGGCAACGGTTATTTGTGTCAGAGATTGTATATAAACTGTACATCAACCTTCCGATTACATGCAATGTTTGTTCATGAACGATGCGATTGACGTGGGAAGATACTTTTTTGACCCATCATACATAGATAATCCACTTTCGGGTCAATTGTTTTTTCACCCAAACAATTTCAAGCATGAATCATCCAATTGAGAGTAAGGAACCTAATATTCTGTTTAAAAAATGAAGAATCAAAATGTGTGTCAAGGTGTGTCGAACCCTATTGAAGAAATCCCAGTGGAAACCGATTTGATTAACGGGCTTCTATCGATTTTCCGTGTTGTTTCGTCACAGCCGCTATAGGTTTTTTTGGTATAATTGGTAAAACCTCAAAAACACCGATGGAAATTAATTTCCTATTGGAAAACCATGTCATTTCGTCACAGGATCTACGGCAATCTATTGAAATATATTGGAATTTTTCAACGGAGAACTTTCTTCATCACAATTTTCCTTCACAGTTCTTATGAATTGTAGTTGACAAATGAAAAAGTAAGACAGAAAGGTATGCATTTATATAACGAATAATAGACGCTTCGAATTACATCAACTTTCATGAATAGATTTCGAATTCATCGGGGCGTATGCTTACACTTGAAGAAAATCTCAAGTATAAAAATAGTAACCGCAGTAATTCTTTATTGCCAAGGTCAACTCTGCGGCTTTTGTATCAGTGGTGTGGTATTTATTCAACATATCCCATAATATACCAAAAACATAGTGACCGATTACTGAATAAATTTATGGAATGCGAATCAGGTTTCGTATTCCACATCAATTTTCGTTTCGAATCAATGTATGTTGTATGAAAAATAGCATCGCCAATTGAAGATCCTGTACGGAGAATAATATCAGACCCATCGTTTTGGAGGAAATCAAAAGAGTATGTTAAAAATTTCTGCATGAAGCTTCAATTACATGTGTTGGAAGCAATTTTCACTCACGTGATTGAAAAAGTTCTTTAGATTTCAATCACATATCACTGAAAATTCAGTTACTAAATTATTCTATTATACATGATATAATATAGCAAAAATTGAAAATTCAATCACCAAGAATTTGAAATTTCATTTGCCAGGATGCTTGAAAAATGAATGAAATTTCAAGAAATTTTTAACACCATACTCTCCAAAATTGTTAGAGTGGTATTTCACTCTTTACCCAGCCAAAAGTGAGCCTGTCTAAATTTCGAGTGGAATTTCTACTCTTTTAGAGTGATAATCTAAGGTTCGACGTTCTAAACTCATAGCCACTCCAATTCTAGAGTGAATTTTTCAGTCTAAAAGAGTGGGAGTCTACTCGAAACGAGTGAAAATCCCACTCGAAGCGGACTGGCTCACTTCTGAGACTCAATGGAGTGAAACCAGTGATTTTTCACTCTTCCAGATTTAGAGAGTAGGGTAAGGATGGGCGATATTCGACAGCATCGGTATTTCTTATACGAAATTTGCTCAGTTTATATTGATTTTTATGAAATATTCATCGAAGAGACTTGAATAGAAAAAAATTTCGAAAATTATATACAATTTTGAAAATGTTTCTACTCGGGGCGACAAATTTGATAAAAAATATCGCCTATTCGTTAAAACAAAATACTTCCCCAGATGTCATACAAAATCATGAGATATAATTTACATACAATTTTTATGTAAAAAATACTCTGCCGAAGGATAAATACATAGCTTCTAAGTGTGACATAAATATCTACTATTTTTTTTAAAATTCGTAATTCATTCTTCATTATCAACAATTCAAATGCCTACCACATCTTTAGAGATAAGTTATTGATTTCAAAGAAACATGATTCAAACCAACGGGACTTGTTTATCTGCAAAAAAAAAATTTTGTATCAATCATATTCTCAAATGATCAATACTTTTATAATTCGTGGTGAAATTCTTGATTTTATAGAGAAATCAAAACAAAACTGTGTCTCATCCTTCAAGGAATGAATTTCGAATGAATTATCTTTCCAATATCTTGATTTTTCATTTGGAAAATATATTCGAAATCATTCGATAAATAAACCATTGCTCAAGAAATGAGAAAGATCAAAGAATACTTTTTTTTTATTCTTCAAGATCTGGGACCGCTTGTACAACTGAATAAATAAAAATGTCAAATATAAAGTTTGTATATAATTTCTATTCAATTCTCGATAAGATTTGCAGTAGCGATAGGCGATTTTGATAGAATTAAGTATTTTTTCATCAAATTTGTATCGAATTTTTTTTACAAAAAAGAATCGATTAATTCCAGATCGCCTATCGCTATTCTCCAGAAATATGAATTCGAGAACACCCCGTATATATCGGAATGTTTTTTCAATACGTGAATTTCAATGGACTTCATTCTGTCTGTATTGTTTTATTTGTAACCCCGCTATTTATATCTTACGCCACGTTCACACGACTATGATACTTGGATTTTCAAATTCTACTGTAAGAAAAATAAATGCTCTTCAAGGAGAGGGGAAAGATCATGACTCTCGATTTCCCAAATTCGTCTAAACAACATGATAGTTGTTGGAAATAATGACTATGAATTTCGTTCTTCTCACCAGAAAGGACAATGTATTACCATTACGAAAATGTTGAACTCAATGTATCGAGAGCAATATTTTTCAAATCTAAGGGCATCATTTGTGAACTGAAGGTCATATTGTTTTTTTGTTTATATAAAAAATATACTCTCCAAAGTCCGTTCTTGATCAATGGAAGTGGTACCCTGATAGAAAAGTTTCGTTGAATTTTAATGAATTTCATGCACTGTTGGCACATTCGGTTTTCGTTGAAAATTAGGAAAATTCAACAAAATTTCAATCAATAACTGTTCACAAAATTCAATGACTTTTAGTGAAATTTGTTGATTCTCATTAAAGTTTGTTGAAGTTTGGAAATGTTTATTGAATTTCATTGGAATATTGCTGCGCCAAAAGTCAACAAAATTCAACAAAATTCTTCCGCCAGAAGGAAGAGAATTATCAATACCATAATTATTGATAAAAGAGATTTTCTGATCAGAGTGATAAAAAGGAATTCCCATGAAATTTTGCTTATTCCATTCTTGCGAATCATAACGGTAATAGTATGTTATAATCCGTAGAATATTTCATAAATATAGTGTTTGATATTTTAAGGGCATATTTCTGCAGTTGAACAAAGATGTTTGTGGAATTTATCATCATTGTTCAGGAAGTTGGTTCCAGTTTGACAACATTTTTCTCCTCCTTTTGTCCTTGAAAAAAAAAAGTTGGTCGAAGTGAAATGATATCAAAATCCAGTACTTCGTGATAATTGAAAAACGGTGATCTAAATCAATCAATAACTGTATGGTTCTTGATGCGACTTTGATGTTAATTTGATACATTCACTCGAGAAGGCATCAAAATGATGTTAGACGAACCCAGCAAACACGACTGTAGGCGTTTCAAAGGCCCAGTAATGGCTCTTCACCGGCATCGCAGGGCCATCAGCGGGCCATTGAAGTTTGTAGGGAAGTGCATTCTTAGTCAGTCCAGATGACTATTCTTCAGCTATTACGGAGTAACCTTATTTTGATGATTTTTCTCTCATCGGTGAGCATTGACAAAGATAAGAACAAAATCTGGAAATTATTTTAATTTGGAAAATGCTTGGAACAGGAACAACAAGAAGCTCTCAATAAATATCGCTCCACATAACCATTGCTTGGTTTAATAAGAATCTACGTAACCGCTACATTCAACGATTCATTTCTTGTTCCAAGCATTTTCCAAACCAAAATAAAAAACTACCCACATTCGCATCGTTGGATCAGATGGATCATTCAAATTCTATGTAAGTGTTCTTGATAACAGACCGAATCGGCCCGAAACATCGAACGACAAGAAGCTCTAAATAAATATCGCTCGACATAACCCTGGCAAAAATGCAGCGTGCTCTAAGCGTGGATATTCACCAAATTACTCTTTAGAGGTTAAAAGAGATAGCCAACCTCTGAAGAGTAATTTGGCGGATATCCACGCTTAGAGCACGCTTTCGCCAAGGAACGATTGCTTGGTTTGATAAGGATCTACATAACCCCTATATTCAAAATCTGGAAATTTCGCAAGCATGGGTGACAAATAGGACGTGTATGTTCCAGGAGGTCCACTTGCAATTTGTATTAAGGGGTTATACAGGTTGGTTGAAAAGTTTCTGCGCTCGAAATGAAAGAATACTGTTTTTGTTACGAAATATATTTTTTAATTCAATATAATCTCCTAGAAGCTCAATACACTTGTTCCAATGATCTTCCAATAATTTTATCCCATCCTTATAATGGTTTTCCGGAAGCTCTGCAAAATAACCGTCTACGGCTGCTATGGCCTCTTCATTCGACGAAAAATGCTTTCCACGAAGGAATTGTTTGAGATTTCTGAAGAGATAGTAGTCGCTAGGAGTCAAATCTGGCGAATACGGTGGATGTTCAAGCAATTCGTACTTGAGTTCTTTGAATTTAGCCATCGTCAAAACACTTTTGTGAGCAGGTGCATTATCTTGATGAAAAATGATTTTTTTCTTCTTTAAACCAGGTCTTTTCTCACGAATTTTTTCATCCAGCTGATTCAAAAGGCTGCAGTAATATTCGGAGTTGATTGTTTTACCTTTCTGAAGATAATCAATGAACAAAATTCCTTTTGCATCCCAAAAAACTGATGCCATAACCTTCTTTGCTGATCGTTGTGACTTCACCTGCTTTGGAGCTGAACAACCAGCTTCAGTCCACTGTAAACGTTCTTGTTTCAATTTAGGATCATGGTGGTAGATCCAAGTCTCATCCATAGTTATAAAACGACGCAAGGAGTCGGTTTTATTCTGCTTAAAACGCTTCAAATTACGCTGAGAAATTTGTTTTCGATCCAGTTTTTGTTGAATTGTTAACGTGTGCGGCACTAACTTTCCAAGCAGTTTTTTCATACGTAATTCTTCATGTAAAATATGGAGTACTCGTTCGTCTGAGATGCCTATGGCATTAGCAATTTCACGCTTAGTCAAACTTGGATCTTCACTAACCATATTATGTACATGCTCAATGATTTCTGCTGTGGTTGCAGTTTTTGGTCGTCCTTCGCGTGGATCGTCTTCAAGGCTAGTACGACCACGTTTAAATTCACCAGCCCAAAATTCAACGGTGCGTTTTGAAGGTGAGGACTCTTTATACACTTCTAACAATTGGTCATAAATTTCCTTTGCTTTTAAACCCTTCAAAACAAAGAATCTAATGACTGCACGATATTCAATTTTTTCCATATTAGGAAAAATCAATGACACGTCAACTTCAAATGGCTTGTAAACAAAGAATGAATTGACAGAATGACTTGTCACTTTGCATGTGTTCTCAGGACAGATATACCAACTTGAGAAAAAAAGGTTTTGAGCTAGCAGTGCTATCTCTTGGTGAGCGCAGGAACTTTTCAACCAACCTGTATCTGTTTGAAGCCTCAAAATGAGAGAGTTTTTTGTGATTTTTTTGTGACTCTACAAATGAAACGATTATTATAAAGTTTTGAGGATTCATTACACGTATCTTAAGGTCAAGAAGAAAAATTTTTATCTTAATGTATAAGACAAAATAACGGCTCAGTTGTATATACACTACAAGCGTATTTTTTGAAGGCGCTCCATGGCCGGCAGTAGAAGTCTCATACTTCTCAAGTTAGAACAACGAACAAAATTTTCTCATAATCTACATGAATGTTGCTGCTGAAGTACGTAGGATTATTGAGAAATATTGATTTTTGCAATTTTGGGATCAATTTGAAGAAAAAAATCGCATTTTCGACGAAAAAATCGACTATGCTTTGTTTATAAAAGTCGTAATTGTCTATCAATCGTGAAAATCCTATGTACTTCAGAGGATAATCTATCCAAGAAGCTGTAGTTAAATTTTCAAGTCAATCGGATGAAAATTACTCGAGTTCTACTGCCGGCCGATTTCAAACCATACTTTCGAGGAAAACGCACGTACAGCCGCCATTTTGTAAGAAATTTTCAATCAACAATTTTCCTCTTACTGCTGAAAAGTTGCTTAATCGATTAGTGTATTAGTTGTTTATGATTATTATACAAGAATGCTGAAAAAAAATTCTTGGAAAAAGCTTTTTTCCTGAGGTGTCAAACAGATATAACCCCTTAAATATTCAGACAAAAAATGCATCAAATCAACACGAAAATGTTAAATTTACCCTGAAAATTTGTTAATTTGAGAATTTTATATGTTGTTTTCAACACAACGTCTGAGTGGACCTTCTGTGACACCAAATTTTCCGCTGTGGGAGCACCCGCGTGGAAAAACTTCAAAAATTATACATAATTTGCGTATAATTTATATATAACTTATGAAACACTGAATATGACACTTGAATATGCTTCCAAAATCTTTCCTTCTTACCCTGTGCGGAAATTTTTCCGGAGTTTTGTAATTTAAGGTCACCCATATACGACGACCCACGTGGGCCCAAGCTGCGTTCCCCTCTAGTTACCACTAGGAAGCCTATAAATGCACATAACAGCAACCAAATTGAATAACATTGGAACGCCCAGTTTGACCCTAACTCAAATTCCATGTAAAACAAAGGTAATAAATTATAAAAATTCAATACATGGGAGGAAATCCAGTTCTCTCAGAATGAATCCTGAAATCCGTTTGTCTATTTTTACTCCATGATGTTATTGGAAACACCAATCGACCAATTCAATTTGTAACTGTAAAGTACAGGCTTGCAAAACCTCAAAAAGCATGTGCTAACGTAATAATTGTTGTTTATATTATTGAATTGGAGTGAAGTAACCAGAAATTCGATTAACACGTACGCCAAAGCTTTAGACACTCCAGCAATTTCACAGCATCACAACCATGATTCTAAAGTTTGCAGCTTGTTACGCATTTAGCGACACGGGTATCCACCAAATTCCTAACGATTTCTCGCCTCGAGTCATAGGAGTTTTGCAACACAGTTGCCGAATATTGCACTGTTGGAGTGAATTCGAAAGTTTCGCCGTTTATAGGATTTCTGCCATGAATAATGAAATTATTTCAAAGACTTTCCGAACAAATGATTTCATACCTCAGAATGTAGTGCAATATCTTGATAAATCATGGAAATTTTTACCAGATTTTCTGAAGAGACCTGAGTTAACTTTCCAACTAATTTCAGATCTGATAATAAAGGCATCTAAAAGATTTCCGAAATCAACGTATTAGAGAAGTTTCTGGTATCCTTTAGAAAACATAATGAATTTTTGGAATGTTTAGGGGAAAAATGTGCATTGGAATTTGTGAAGGTGAAAATAGCAGCCAATTGTTGTAACTTTTGATTAAACGTTGTTAAAACTTTGTTTTATACCATAAATCGATCAAGCAGCGGTTCCCTAAACGTTTCAGATGCTTAAATCCTTAATAAACATTTTGTGTAAAATGTTATAACAATCGGCTGCTAGCTTCACGGCTGCCAGTTCCAGTTTCATTCGGGGTTTTCTGTGATTCGGATTCAAAAAAGAGTGACCACAAAAATCGCCTGTCTGTTTGGGATCGCAAATTAGAAAATATCGTATGTCGATCATTTGCGAGGGAATACTATTTGAGCATAAGATTGGTATCAGAGATAAAGAAATCGACAAAATCGATAGATTCTTCATTGCCGATTTTTATCAAATCTTGATCGAAATTTGATACTACTTTACCTCCAAAACTTGTGCTATGCTCATTGAGAAACGATATTCCTTCGCAAATGATGAGCGTAGAGCATGCTTTCAAATGTATTCTCACCTGAAACTGCCCGGTCCCAAGAATGGGCAATAAAAGGATTCGTTTTGCGTCACTCTTTGTACACTGAGAGGAGAGTTTATTTGTATTCAATAATTCTTGTTTTTAATACGGCGAAATAAATATTTATTACATACAAACATGACTCATTATCCTCAGATAAGGTTTAATAACAGTGAAAAAATGTCATATGAAGTTTTGTAACAGTTAATAAACTTCATTTATAGTTATTAAGCCAAGTTTACGTGGAAAAAATATTTATTTCGCCGTATCCAAAGTAAGCTTTATTGAATAAAAATAAACTCTTCTCTCAGTGTAGTTTTCTTCCTCACGAATAAATTTTAATCCCACGTTGTCCCGATTCTTAAGAAATCCAGGTAAAATGAAATTTCTCCTCAAACTCTTGAAAACTAGGGGAGAGGAATTGAGAAAAACACTCTTAAAAAAGGATAAAGTTGAACGAAGATTAATTCACGCAGTATCGAAATTTTTTAGCATTCGATATTTTATAGCATTCAATTGAAACCATACATATTTCGTATGAAAAATATCGATACTGTTGAATATCCCTCATCGCTAAACTTGATGCGCTATTAATTTATGCTATCAACGCGCCATCAATGACACCCATGGTCCGATATGCGCCATTATTAAGCGAATTGAAAAATCCTGTGTGGCCTGCGACATCACAGGAGTTTACTAACCCTCCAAGTGGCTGATCGATGAAATCTCATAGATACAAACAGAAATAAGTTTCGTGTGCAGAATATCGACGTTGACTTATGATGAATTCTCTTTATAATTCAAAGATGATTATCCCTGAGCGGTAATTCCTTTGTGCAATGGCTTTTTCAACACGTACAACAATGGATCGAAAAACTATTCCCTCGTGTGAGATCTAAATGTAGAATATATAAATATTATATAAAATTCTGTCAAGTCCACTGAGAGAAAGGTACCTAGCTGCGGCAACTAAAATTTAGTTGTCCTATCTGACTTTTAGGTGGTGTAAATGAAAGTCTAGTTGTCTGAAATAGGAATAAAACGATTTATTCAAGAGGAAGACAAAATTTAGCTGTAACAAATCAAATTTATTTGATTCTACTAAATTTTTATTAACAGGGAATAAATTTCCTAGCCGTCTAAGGTTTAACTAAACCCTTTTTCTCAGTGTTTGATGCAAAAAATGTTTAATCTATAACAGTTTTGTACAAATTTCATACAAAATGTACGGAATCATTTCTCAAGATAGAATTACAAGTAAACTTTGGATTATAAATAAACTTTCCTATTGTATGAAAATTGTATGGAATTATATAGACATTCGCGTGGGGAGATACTTTTTTGATCCGACGTATACAACACCATCGTGTAACTGCAATGCAATAAACATGTCGTTGAAATCTGAATCCTGTACTCAATTTCATTAAAAATACAGGACAATTCATTTCAATAAACCATTCAAACTTTACGGACATGCAATAACACTCGAGGGAATGATGGATTCATTTTCATAATTTCAACGTTTTTCGAATAACATTCGAAAATTTATAGAATATACAAATATTAATTGCACTGTAAAAAATTGCTTCCTAAATTTCATAGAAATGTATGTGAAGCAATTAACATCTACATTTTGTATTGAATTTTCAAAACTTCTTTGGCTTTTCATATGAAATTTTATGATATCTCATACAGAATTATGATTTTTCATGCATTTTTATATGAATCTTCACACATTTTGCATTAAATTTCATGAATTCATGATTGAACTTGATTTCAATTACAAGTTTCAGAATTTTCATATACATCTGATATCGGAAATGTCAGAATATTTTTTACAGTGTGATTCTCTGACAAGAGAAAACGATTCTGTAAATATCGAAAGATGTAAAAATATACTCACAAAACTGTAGTGTTCGTCGGTACCCTTGGTATCCAGTTGAGTTTTTGTAACATACATCTCACATTTTTTGAAAAGCACATGCACTTTGCCGGGCACTCGATGCCATTGTCGGATCTAGATGCTCTTGCGAAGAAAAACGATATCGCGAGGATCACGAAGATCACGAGGATCCAGCGAAACACTTTTGGATTTGTCTGATGCATTTTGCGTGCACTTTGTTTACTTATTCACCATTCGTACTCTATACAAAATTTCGAGGGTGATTTATCTTCACTCCGATAGCCAAAGTAATTTTCTCCTTCCGCCAAATTCAATATTCAACAATCAATATATGTACACTCATATCAATATAATATTGGACCGCCCTGGTAAGTGATTATTTTCTGAATCCAGGACCGGTATAAGTGGTGAACAAGTTAAAAGCCCCTCTTTCACTCTCACTTTACCGGATCGTATCGCGCTCGTCGGACGAGCGTGAAACGTATGAATAAAGAGAACGAAGATCAAAGAGAAAAAAATCCAACGCTGAGTAAAATGTACATATATGTATATATATATATTTTTTTGTTCGTTTTATCGGGAATTTGTATGGTACCCTGATACAAATTTTCGCGACATTCGGTCAACGCGGTTGCGCATTCGAATGATACTGTCCGAACTTTTGAAACTTGCAAACAATCTCACTGGTTAACGTTTACATCGTGAAAGAAACAAATGTCAATGAAATCACAATGAGAAAACTTGTCACTTCCCACGGTATATGGAAGTTCACGTTTACACGGTCAACTTGTTATTTCTTTTTGTTCTTTCTTTCTTCTGCTCTTTCTTTTGGCAGGGTAAGATGAAGAAGAGGAATTGGGAAAAAGGATGGAACGCGCTACCTTCTTCGCTGCCTCTTCTCCTCTGCCTCGATGACGCCGCTACGACGGCTACTAATATTCTGCCTCTACTCCACCATGGTAGCTTTGTAGTACCATTACTGCATACCTACTATACAAACGTACGTGTATGCGTAACTCTCTTCCATCTCTGAGCCGAGGAGATCAGAGACTGGACTCTCGGACATGTAATCAGAAGAAAAAGCCTCTTCGAGGAGTGTACATCGGTATACCAGCATGAATGTATCTCCCTCATTTGCAATTCCGGGATTGTTCGATTCATTTTTGGAAGTATCAAGAAGTTGTTCCAACATTCTCTTTTACGGTTAAGATTATTTGCATATAGAATTACAAAACTTTGATTCCTTATCACGAAATCTGAGGAAAAATGAAGATTTTGGTAGGGTATTGATTTGGACATGTATTCAATATCTTGTGTGAGAACCCACACAGCGCCATAGTCCCTGAAGGATGTTTGAAGCGTTCAGAAAGAACACAAGCAATCCAATAAGAATTCTTCTGGGACTGTGGTATTGTGTAGGAATTTTTAGACCAGGTCTTGGAGAAAATTCATCTGAAAGATATCTTTTAAACGAACTTCACAGGAGAATTGATCTGAATTTCATCTACAAATGTTACGCAAGATACACAGAAAAAAAACTATCTTGTATCAAGACAATATTGTTTTCATTATGTATGAAACACGGATTGTCTCAGTTCAATGCAATTTGCTTTGAATCAAACACAGGAAAAACCTAAATTCTTCATTCAAAGCAAATTGCATTGAACTGAGACAATCCGTGTTTCATATATAACGAAAACAATATTTTCTTGATACAAGATGGTTTTCTTTTCTGTGTAGAACGCTCGAAAACATAGAAAATCGTTCAAACATTCAAGCCGTGACGTTCCACGCTGGAATGAAATAATGCAAATTCGAAAAATATAAAATACTTGATGATACCCAATCAGAATTTAACAACTGGCGCAGTACTGCGCCAGTACCGGCTAACACTGGCGGGGTACTGGCGGTCTGCACTGCAGCAGTACTGGCATTTGTCCGAAATGATAACGCTTTTCCGTACTGGGTACTTGGTACTGGCACAATACTGGTAATCGGTAATGGTCTTCAGTACCGGCGCAATACGCCCAATCAGAATTTCACAACTAGCGCTGTACTGCGCCACTACCGGCTAAGACTGGCGGGGTACTGGTGGTCTGTACTGCAGCAGTACTGGAATTTGTCCGAAATTATAATGCTTTTCTATACTGGGTACATGCTAGCCGACTCTTGGGGGCCCAATACTGGCACTGTACTCCGCCTGTTGTCAACGTTGGCATACTTCGGCTTTTTCTGATTGGGTAGATCTTGAAAAATCGAAGTCTCTTGCTACCATTTTTTCTTGTCATCAATAATTTTTGAGTAAAAGATATAAAAACTACAAATTTCTTTACTTCAAAAATCAATGTTTTTCAACGGTGAACTCGTCCTAACCCGATCATTTTTCGACCTATCAAGTTAAATCTTATGGATTTTGATTCGCAACACGTTCTCGAAGACAACAAATCCGAGGAACACATGAATTTCTCAAAGATGCTATGATGATACAGTGAATGTGAAAAGAATGTGCAAATGAGACTATATTAGATAAATTCATCAAGATATTCTATGGAGGTGCATAGCACATCATTATTTGAAACAGTCTCATTTCAGGGTTTTACCACGCTCTCAGCATTTTTAACCTCTTGTGTTGTTTAGGCAGTCAAGAAAATTTGTTACAAATTTATTAGGTGTGCAAGTTGAAACTCGGCTTTAAGTTGGTTGCATGAAACAAAATATTTGAACGCATCCAATTCGTCCGCCATTTTGGATATATGTAGCGTGGACATTGCAATTGTCATATCAGTCATTTTCAAGTAGTAATTTCCTGTGTATCAATTTTATGAGATGGATTTCGATGAGCAACATTTACGCCATCGTATTCTATTCTGTTTTCGAACGAATAAAAATCCTGCTCAAGCTATGGAACTGATTAGGGGGGGGGGGGGGGGGGGGTTAATTCGATCAAAAAATAGCCTATTTTTATGAATTTTTATTGAAAAACCAGTTGATTTAAATGAATTTATTTTAACGGGATATTATTCAGTAACATTTGAAATATATTGTGTAAAATTTTCATTGAAAAATACCCAGATATGCGCCGGTGGAAGCAATTTTTAATGAGCGCCAAAAAAAAAAGGGTTTTGCGGTGGACAACATAACTCAGGATTGGATCATCTGAAACAAAAAAATCAAAAAGATTCTGTTAGTTTATGAGTTTTTCTAGGTAACCTCGTCGAGTTTTTTTTTTTTTTTAATTTCAAGTATATTTTATAACAACTTAATTGTTGATTTTTTGCGTCAAGAATCGGTATTTTGACTTATAAGGTTACCTAGAAAAACTCATAAACTAACAGAATCTTTTTGATTCTTTTGTTTCAGATGACCCAATCCTGAGTTATGTTGTCCACCGCAAAACCCTTTTTCTTTGGCGCTCATTAAAAATTGCTTCCACCTGCGCATATCTGGATATTTTTCAATGAAAATTTCACACAATATATTTCAAATGTTACTTAATAATATCCCGTTAAAATAAATTCATTTAAATTAACTGGTTTTTCAATAAAAATTCATAAAAATAGGCTATTTTTTGATCGAATTAACCCTACCCCCCCCCCCCTCCCTTAATACGACATTGGGTCAACATTCTGTGAGCCATTCAACAGTGAAAAAGTGGTTTACAAGATTTCTATGTCAAACTCGAGAAGAGCTTGCAGAACAGTTAGGAGTTACTCGTCGAGCAATTTCACTTCGATTGCATGCATTGGGAAAGATACAGAAGGAAGGAAAATGGGTTTCTCATAAACTGACGGAAGAAAATAAAAGACAAAGAGTTGCCATTTGCATGAATTTGCTTTCTCGGTTCAAGAAGAAGAATTTTCTGCATAAAATCATTACGAGTGATGAAAAATGGATTTTGTACGACAACCCTAAACGTAAAAAAGCATGGGTTGATCCGGGCCAGCTATCTACATCAGTTGAAAAACCGAATATTCATGCAAAGAAAGTTTTACTCTGTGTCTGGTGGGATTGGAAAGGAATCATTTACTACGAGCTTTTCGAACCTGGCCAAACTATTACAGCTGAACGTTACCGGGCCCAGCTGATCACAGTAAGTGATGCTCTGGAGGAAAAAAGACTATTTACGGGGCAAGGAAGGCGAAAAGTGATGCTGCTGCATGATAATGCGCGTCCACATACAGCAAAACCAACCCAGGAACTCCTCTTCGATTTAGGCTGGGAAGTTGTACCTCATGCGGCATATTCACCAGACTTAGCTCCTCCCGATTATCATTTATTTAGATCAATGTCGTCATATTTGAAGGAGCGGCACTTCATGAATATCGAAAATGTCCGGAAATGGCTGGATAACTATTTTGTTTCAAAACCACCAAGTTTCTATCGTGAAGGCATTTATCTACTACCCGATAAATGGCAAAAGACTGTAGATAATAACGGCGAATATTTTAATTGATAATTCTTGAGAGAAGTATTTTTTTAATAAAATTGAATTCGACAACTTGCACACCTAATAAAAATAAATGAATGGATCCTTAATTCAAAGTGAAAACCAACCACGCTTCTCATGCTCTTCATAAACAAAATTTTGATCGTTGTTATAGTTTAGATTTTTGAGAACATGTTTTTAGGAGGATTTTTGTGAGAAAATGTGAGCATAACGTACCATTGTATGACTTACACTCCAAAAAGTCCGACTGAATGTCACTGCAACTTACTTGAAAAATTAACTGACATTCATTCGTTCTTATTGTGGTAGTATTTGTTTTTGGCGCTCAATTTCACACGAAACAAAGCTAGTTTTGGCTGCCTCTTGGAATCAACTTACATGCAGAATCAAAGCAAGTTTTACCTTTTAATGCGTAGAGTGTTTGACATTGTGCTCGAATCTTCAAACGCGTTTTTCTCGAAACTACTTTTCTCAAGACGGTTAGCACGATATCTCCAGTTTTAATGGGCCAATTTACTTGAAATTTGGTATAGACCTTCTCTGTACATCCCTCTATCGTCCTCACCAGATCCATGTGAAAATTCGGTTTTTGACTATTTTTAAAGATTCGGAAAAGTGAAAAAAACAGATAAAAAATGGAATTTTCTTTTCAAACTGCCGGTTTTCTGCCAAACAATGTTGTTCTTCTTCTCTGAGGTACGGACGATAACGACATCCTCTGCGAAACAGAATATTTCGGTTTTATTTGTTTCAGATCACTTATAGAACTACCGCAATCATGTCAACCAAGGTGCATGATTTTTGTTTCACCAACCACTTTGTCCCTCTGTAACTTTTCTAATTATTGATCTTTTTCCTTGAAAATTTCAGTGTTTATTGTTAGAACTAGAATGAATATTTAAGGGAAAAATAAGTGGTACAAATTTTATGCGTTTTTTTTATCGCATTCGAAAAAACGCCTCAAATTCGTGCTTCTAGACCAGAACACCCCCTTGAGTAGTTGTTTCAATCACTCTTTTTTTCCGGGTTGATGAAAATTGAATTCGTTCTTAAACAGAAGTTGAGTGCAGAACTCCAAGAGAAAAACTCAAGTGCAAGGAAAATTTCCTGAGCTGTATAACAAAAAGCTGCAATATCAAAAATGTGGGAAGGTTTTTTTCACACTATTGGTAGATCTCGTTCACTCATCGCAGGGGAATTATTTTTTCATAAAAAATGAGAAATTTTTCCACCACTTTGAGGAATGATTTTGTTTTTTTGAGTGTTGAATCCTTCCCAAATGAAGGAAAAGTCCACCAAATTATAGTGAAGAATTCCCAATCTATGGAGGAACTTTGCTGCCACCATCTTTTGGAGCAAAATTTCTCAATAAATAATTCCATTGATCGTCAATAAATATTTCAAAATTGACGAAAGTGTCCTCTCTGATGAAAAAAATTTATCAAGAAAACTTTGAGAATTCATTTGAATTCTACTGAAAACCTCTGAACCTCATTCTGAGATTTCCGAAGATTTTCAGAGAAATGTCCAATAAATCCAGTCAATTCCCCCTCGATACTTGCTTATTCCATTGCATCATTCGTATATATAAACATGAATATCAGGATAATACAAGCAAGGGCAAACCATCTTCCGGTCATGAGCTTTCTGATTTCCTTGAACGTCTATCAGAATCAGCAACTTATTTAATGAAACTGTACATGCACTCGTTAGTTTCTTCTCTTTCATTGAATTGTATGGTCAACAGTATTTTTTTTATCCCAACTTAAATTCACTAACTTATCGCAGAAATGATTACCGAGAACATATAAATATTCCCCACGATAATGTTTTTTAAATATTCGATCCTATCGTTATCGTTATTCGAACAGATGCAACGCATGAATGAACGACTTTGAATTCAAATCGGATATTGTGATACGATTAATTTATCATATACAAATAATATTCCCTATCGTAAAATGATTCCAAATCTCGCACAACTTTCAATGGTTATGAGAAAAAATGCTGGAGGTAAAATAATGAATAAAAGCGAATAATATTCATTTCGTTATGACCTACATAGCTTTCAAACGTTTTCGAATCTGCACATCGCATATGCAATTTATATACATTGGATATTTAGGGTACTGTTTTCATAGATTTCATTCCAGAATTGTACTTGAGAAAGAGAGATTCAGATTTCAGATTTTTTCATATCCTCTTTTGGCAAATCATGATATACGAGAATCGTGAAATGAACGAATTCCTCTGTCAGATACCAAGCTTGATTTTAATATTCATCAATCTTATCCTGGTGAAAGAATTTCACTGAAAACCCTGAAATTTTCTAAGATTTTCAGGAAATAGTACAGTTTCACAGAAAGTTTCAGTGATTTTCATAATAATTCAGGGTTTTTTAAAACAATTGATAGATACCCAGACATTACAGCAGTCCCTGATGTATGCAAGAGAAATTCTTTATGGATTCTCATGGTTATATTCTCGAGGTATTTATAATCAACTCACCCGGAACTGTTGTCCTGTCTGGATATGCAGAGAAATTTTCAGGGAAAATATGTGCCTACCGAGCAAAATTTTGTCAGAATCTCTCAGAGATTTTTAGAGTTTTTTTCAGTGGGATTTAGAGTTTTTCAGTGGAGTTCAGAAAAATTTTTCTCACCAGGATACTGATAAATAATTTTTGTAGCTTTATGTTTCATTAAAATCAATCCTTCTCCCGAGTATTCTCCTGAAATATAAACTTAACCAGTCATAAACCTCACATTTTGTGATACTTTCTTCTGAAAATTCTAAATCAACCACTCAATTCCATTGAAAACGCATTTTGAGTTTATGAAAGAAAGTGTACGGGAAAAAATTCGTTGAAATCACTATTCAACTTGTAAACGCACATGGACTCATTGTTTACATTTCCAGGTTTATTTTTACAAAAAATTATTTAAAATTGGTTAAATCAATGAAAATATTTGTTATTTCAACTAAAATTCATCGATCCATATGCGCTTACAAATTAAATCCCACACAGCACTACAGTCCCAGAAGAATTGATAAAGAATTCTTATTGAACCGACTGTATTCTTTATGAATTCTGCAAGAATTCTTCTGGGACTGTGGGGCTGTATGGAATGGTTATTTCAACTAATCTTTCTTTCCGCGTGTGATTGAAGGAGCACGGAAGCGTTTTTGGTGTACATTTGATTTCATTCTTTGCACCACTCGACTGTATTGTTGATATATTATTTTTACCAGGAAACTCATAACTCGATCTTGATACAAGAAAATTATCATTCAACTGTTTTGGATTTGAATAATCGATATTGCTGATCCAGCAATTCTCTACACAGAAAAGAGTATTTTTTTCAATTCAAATCAACCTGTGATCTCAATAGGGTGCCGGGAATATTTATTCAGAACAAAGAAACAATTTTCTCGTGTGCTCGCGAGATGGAGGATTCATTATCATAAGTAGCTTTTCTCTGTAAAGGGAAGAATCTTAAACCAAAGAACACAATTCATACGAATAACAATAATCATTCATTCTCAATTTTAAACTTTGCCCGTTCGAAAATAAAAAGCAGCGAGCTGGAGCAAATCTGAGATTAATTTCGATGACATAAGCGATTCAAGGTCGAGACACAATTCGAATATATTCAATCGACGTTCCATCAGGGGATACTGGGAAGGAAATAGATGGTCGTCCGTCGTACAACAAAAGCTACTGTGCAACCGTTGCTCTCATGCTATTTTTTAAATTCATGTAAACACCGAAAAAAATGTATGCCGGTAATAACAATACGATTGTTGTCAGACCCAAATTCAGGTTAAAATATAGGTATCACAGCCTATCTACACTGTCAGAAATATCTGGAAGTTTTTTTCAATTACGTACATGAAATTAGGTTCATATACATTCTGCATTAAATTTAATGTACAAAAACATGAAAATAGTATAGATTATGCTATAGTTTACATTAAATTTCATGTAAAATGTGCATGAAACTGAATTCATGTACGTACTTGAAAAAAACTTCCAGTAAAAACATTAAAATTAATGCAGAAATTTTTGACAGTGTACATAGCACTCGTTGTCTAGAAGATATCTCCAGAAAGAATTAGGAATAATGCTCATCAATAGGCAACTTTGAAGAGTGTTAAACTGTTTTTAGTTCTAAAAGATATCTTTCAGAACGTTTTCAGACATTTTCTGGCGGACATTTGAACCTCCGAGGGACATCTGGGAGACGTATTTGGAGGTTCCCTGGATGTACACAGATTTTGGTTCTGTTGGGGATTTGTTCAACCCACCCACGATATATCGCGAGTTCACAGAAAAATTTCGATACTTTCAACCCGAGCCTGAACATTATATTTTTCCAATAATTTTATACTTGATTAGAAATTTCCTTCAATAAATGCTTCAACCTTCAAAAGGTGAACGTGGGTCACTCGTGCCGTGCTGAAAATTTCTCTTGGACACTTTCATCCACGTTTTCAGTTGTTTATTCCCTCATATTGTGTAAACAAATTAATAAAATTCTTCAGATTTTTTGTAGCACTTTTGACAGAACAAATATGATATTTTTTATTTCTCTGTTCTCCAAATAATTTTATTCCTGAATATCTTTATTCTTACGAATCTCTATTGTTTTATACATATATGAAACATCTATATACTAAAGAATAGAGATTTGTAAAAATAGAGATATTCCCGAATATTCGGGATCACTTTAAGTTTCACTTTTTACTGTGTAGAGTTAGTCATATTTGGGAATAGAGTGATTTGAAAATAGAGGAATAAAGAGTAGAGTTGTTGTTCTGCCGCACTTTTGAGTACATTTTGAAGCGCCGAACACGAATAACCCCTTTCAAAGGTGTCAAAAAACACTCTACCTTACAAAGGTGAAACTTCTACGACCTAAATTTCATATGTCTTGAGAATGAATACAGTAGAATCTCATCACGAGTGATTCCGGTGTGATTCTCCAATTTTAGATCTGATCTTTTGTTTGGAATGAGCAGAGAAAACGATAAAATAATACCACTGGTAATGAATTCCTGTTGCGCGCATACATGAACAATCCAACAGTCGGTTTACGAGTTCTGTGAAATTGAATCAACACGACAGGGATTTAGTATTTGTTTTCTTACAACTGTTTCAAAGGAAAACACCCTGATAGCGGTAATTACACGTGATTAAACTAATTATCTATCATTCACAACTCTGTACATTTTAATTGAGTGTGAATAAATCTTACATTAGAGATGATGTTACGACGTTATTGAGAACTTATCTCGAGATAATCATAATCGTAAGCAATCAGCATGACTTTGATACATTGCATTCTTTCAATATTCCTGCGGATGCGTTGCAGGTAAAGTGTATAAAGAAATATTCATGGGAACGCATGAGGTGACGATTTAGGGGATAGTGATGTAGCGTATAACGTCCTCTTTAAAGATAAGATGTATCAATAAATACATTAATATTTATGAATGTGAAATTTCTTGTAATCGAAGTGAAATTATTATTTATCAAGATAATTCGTAGGTTTTGAACGTTTTAAGCGGAGACGAATTACCCATTGAGATACGTCAATGAAGATGGATCGTAAACGTTTCACGTAATATTTATGATACCACGGGATTTGAAATTCAAATTAGTATCTAACCAGTTTTGGAATTGTTTGAGATGGGATTTTTTAATTTTAATTTATTCTATCGAAGAGTGCGATTCACGGTGGGTTTCAATTCTACCTTAAATATGAATTACTTGCGGTGAGTATAAAACTGATGAAACTAGCGAAGAACATCCCTCAAATCCTATTCTATATGCTCAGAAAAGTGCACTCACGGAAAGAATTTCTTGAAATGAGAAGATTTTTCTTGTCGCTGGGACAAAACTCATTTTTTTCTGGAGCCTAGAAAATTTCACTTGAATTAGGAAAATTTTTTTTGAAATCAAAACGAATTTTTCTTGATTCAAGTAAAATTTTTTAAACTCAAGAAAAAAATGAGTTTTGTTCCAGTGACAAGAAAAATTTTCTCATTCCAAGAAATCCTTTCTGTGAATGTGATAAGAAATTATGAAAAATTGTAGGGAATAATAAAACAGATAGCAATGACAAAAGCACACCTTATTTCCTATTATTTTTTTTATCGCTTTTTTTGTTTGATGATAGGATTCAAGAGTTTTTTGAGAGGAGAGCCTATCAATTCATCAGTCTATAAATTCAACTCGCGTGTCGATTATTGGAGCCAAGATACTAAAAATATGGACTAGATGAAATCAGTCCACCAAAAAAAAAATGAGAGAAAAAATCACTCTCAACCAGAAAAGACATTTCACTTTTGTTTACTTCTGCAAAAAAGGGTTTGGTTAAATATTAGACACCTACACTGAGAAGAGAACCTAGTTATAGTTACCAAATTGATTTGGTTGCCTCAAATATGTGATTGGTTTAGTGTTCACTAAACATCGATGGCACATCGATGTGTCATCCAATAAACGGGTATCGATGTTTGACATCGCGAACATCGATGCTGCTAGAACCTGATTGGTTGTTATTTTACCAATAAAAATTTTGGGATCTAGCGCCATTTCAAATTCAGCGTAATCCCATTCAATTGTTCTTATTTGATGTCTTGATGTTTCAATGTTTCTTACAAAAAACATTGGAACATCAACCAAGTCGATGTTACATCGTTAAACGATGTAGAACATCGATGTCAGGCGATGTCATTATCGTCGATGTTTAGTGAACACTAGATTGGTTCATTATTACTACACGGAGAGAAATTTGTAGTTAAATTTACTATGTTATTATTGTTTCCGAGGAACAGACTGAATTCTGTCGGATTTTACTATGAAGGGCATATTTTTACTATGGTACAACAATAGAATGCTGATCATATTTACTATGTTTTATGGGGGAACCCGTCATAGTTCAGTCTGTTCCTCGGAAACAATAATAACATAGTAAATTTAACTACAAATTTCTCTCCGTGTAAGATTTGGTAACTATTACACGGAAAAAAGAAAACACTACTGGTTACTGTGAATGACAGCGATCGATTGAAAAACAAATGAAAACACGCTTGGATAATGAGGATTAGTGCGATCACAGTGATGGGTACTGTAATGAAATGCGGTAACGCTGACTGGACAGTAATGAGGACTGGGAAACGCAGTACTGCATAGGATGAATTTGAGTTTCAATGTATTTTTGTGATTCACAGTAACCATTGCTGTTTTCTTTTTTCCGTGTACCAGGATTTGGTAATAATAACTCAAGTTTGGTAACTATAACCAAAAGCATTAGTTGTGAATCTGTATGTCGGTAATTATAACTAAATATTTATTTCGCCATATTCAACTATGAGATTTGGTAACTATTACCAAATGCTGGTAACTGTAACTAAATCCTTTTCTCAATGTAGGAAATGTATTCGCTCTAAGCAAAAATTTAATTGAGTCAAATAAATTTTATTTGTCACGGCTCAATCCTTTAATCTCCTCAAATGAATTGTTTTATTCATATTTTAGACAACTAGACTTTTATTTGCACCAGCTGAAATTCAGCTGGGATGACTGAAGTTTGCTCCCCGCAGCTGGGTACTTTTCTTTCAGTGTTGAACAAATAAAAATTCTTTCACCACAAATACCTAATTCTCTCAATTGGAGAGAAACACTTTTGATACTATATGTTGGAGGAGAAGTTGCATCAGCATGAGAGTGATACTCTTATTTTGATATTAATTTTCCTTTGGTGTAAGAATTGGAATTGACTTCCTGATAAATGGAACTCTCGCTACACTTATTAGAGTTAAACATCTACTCTTAAAGAGTAAAAATACTAACAGTCCAACAGGTGTGATATTCCACTCCAAAAGAGTGAATTTGCACTCCATAAGAACGGAATCAGAAGTGGATTCGAGACTCTTGAGCAAAATTCCAAAATGGTAAATATGTTGGAAGATAAATTTCTACATCAAGTCAAGTGTGGGAATGTAATAGTTGGAAATAACACGTCTGAGAGGATGAAATTGATTTCATCCGAAACATCAAGCAATTTTCCTCGACTCAAGACCAGAACAAGACAAAATAAGACAAGATTTTTTTTTTCGAGACTGCAACAGTTTTGAATAGACCCTAGTAGCAATTTGATCAGGCGTTCCCTATTCTCAATAAGGCACTGATCAGGTCAAAATCCGGAAACCGTGAATAAGGAAAATCTTATTAGGCCCTTACAAGGGACTTATCTGATTTGTACTGTAAAAATTCAGTACAAATGTTATGGAATTTCAGCATCAGAAATGGAAATTTGCTGAACCTCAGTACTGGAATTTTTCAGTACACGAACTGGACTTTTCCAGGACATGCACTGGGAAACTAATGCTGGAAATATTCATAAAAATTGCTCACACAAAGTGATTGTGCACGGTCTTTATGTGTCAAGATGACTGAGAAACTTGATCGTTGATGTGGATGGACAGAAAGTCATGTCTACCTAACGGGATTTGAACCTACACTTTTCTATCTGCCTACCAACTGAAACCCAAGACCTAACCGACGAGCTATAGCGCGAAATGTTGGAAGGCCAGCTTGGGTTACTACATATGCTTCATATCTAGAATACACAAGAGAATAAATCTTCGAAAAACCTCATATATCAATTTTATTCGCTACAATTACAATTATGATTCAAAATTTCAATCAGGAAATTTTTAATACAAAGACTTGAAATTTTTCCTACCAGAAATGACGAAGTCCAACAGAAGTGGAAAATTTCAGTGCAACAGTGATTAAATTCCAGCATAACTGGAAAATTTCGTTGCATAGCAACTGGAAAAGTCCATCACACAACCCGAAAATTGCAGTTCAAAACCTGTAGAATTCCAGTATACTCACGATTAGGTTTTTTTTCTAAATTCGAAATTTTTTACAAGTCTTTATTGAGGGGATACTTTTTTCTGGTGCACAAGAGCTGTGAAATTGTAGTACGAGCCAGCGAAATTTTCGCGAAATCATGGCAAAATTTCAGTACACAATCCCAAACTTGAAAATTCCGGTACAAAGACTGAATTTTCAGTTATGCTTGGTAAATTTTTAGTACCGTACCAACAAAATATCTGTACATGTACTGGAATATCCATATTCCAGTACTAGCACTGGAAATTTCCAGTCCAGTTGTGCAGTAAATTTCCAGTTTTTTTTACAGTCTAACGCAGGGGTACAATAGGGTTTGGATGAGATTTCCATAAAATCGAGCGAAATAGGAAAAACCGTAACGAAACCTGATGAGGACCTGATGAGAAATTCCTACTAGGGGATCTTAGTGTTCAAAATAAAAAAAATGTCCCCCCATTCCATTCTTTAAATATTTGTACATTGACACAACGAATCTTGCATTAAAACTGGTAAAATTAGGTTTTGTTGGTTTTATTCGAGAATCTCGAGTGCAGCCCTAAGTGGAATTTGAAATCGCTTGAAAAAGTGAAGATTTGATCTCACGAAGTGAGTAGTCACTTTTATGAAGCGTTAGTCTCACTCTTATCGGACTGACAGTATTTTACTCTTTACACGGAGCGTAATCCTACACTAGTGATTTGCTCGTATTATCCAAAAAAATCATGTCAACACTACTGGTTACTGTGGTAACACGAACCAGTCGTGTCTCCGTAGTAAAGAGTCGTTTTCTCACACTATTCTCTATTGTGGAGACACGACTGATGAGTGTTGAAATGATATTTTTGCATAACACGAACCAGTCGTGTGGACCATAGTAACCACTAGTGTAGAATTTTTTCTGCGTAGGAGTGCATTTCCGCTCCCAAAAATTCAAAGCGACACGATAGAAACTAAATGAATTTTGAGCTTCCGGAGTGGAGCCGCGTTTTGTATCGGTTGGCTGCCGACGTTTCGCCATTATTGCGTCGGCAACTAACCGATACAAGACGCGGTTCCTCTCCGGAAGCTCAAAATTTATTTAATTTTGCAAGCCGCAAAAGACCGCACAGCGGATCTTCGCTGAAACAACGATAGAAACCGATTGTAGGAATTGCGAGTTGCATAGAAAACGATTCAAAGTTCATCTATTTCTATGTGTTCTTATATGTTTCTGCACCAAAAAAAAAGTTTTCTTGAAATGTGAATAACCAAAAACTTTTGTTATGCTAACCAAATTGTTGTTATTGCAACAAAACATTTGGTATTGAACACAAAATATATTTGTTAACACATTTAGTAACAAAATAATTTTGTTGAAAGCATAAAAATTTGGTTGAGGGAGCATAAGTTTTGTGTTGTTCACATATCAACCGAAATGTTTTGTTGTTTTAACCAAACAGTTTTCTCGGTGTGTGCAGTTTCAAACCTTCCAATCGGATCCCTGTGGAAAACACCAGACAGGTCCGGACAAAAAATAGTTGTCAGGCTTTGAACGGTTTTTGCACCAGGAAATCTGATCGAGAACTGACTAAATTTCTACCTGGTCCCATCCGAGATCAACATATTAGAATATGTTGTCATGAAATGATAAACATTCTTCTGTCAGTTTGTTACAAGATATTCTATGTTTGATGATTGCGGACGAAACCTGGTAGAAACCCGGGGAAAAAATTATATCTATTCAGATTTTATCGGATCTGAGTAGATCCAAATTTTGGCTCACAAGATCAGATTCAGATCTATTCAGATTTCAATAGATCTGACCAGATCTTGACAGATCTTGTTAGATCTATGTAGATCTCGTTAGATCTTGATGAGCAATTGATTGTTCAATTACCACAAATTTTCTGATATTTTCTGATGTTTGAATTCGAATTTGAACATGTGTGTTGGCAAACTAAAATTACCGGATCTCAGATCTCAATAGATCTGTTCACATCTCGTCAGATCTACCCTTTTTTTCCCGGGAATTTAGTCAATTTTTGACCGAACTCCTTGGGACAAGAACCGTTCAAAGCCTAACAACTGTTTTTGGCCGGGTCTGCCTAACATTTTCAGCAGGATTTCTATCCTGGTTCAGGATTCCTGAAGAACTCGTCAATATCCCAAGAATTGAATTCTCTCTGAACTCTTTAAGAATTAATTAGTTCGAAAAGAGTTTTTAAAGAATTCTTCGAGTACTGCAAGGGTATCTCGAAAATTCACTGACCCGAAAAAAGCTTTAAATCGTATTTATAGAGCCTAGGATCAAACCCGTTGCAGGAACTTTTTCATCAAACTTGACATTAGTTGTCTTCTACGAGGGAATCAAGGCAAAACATGGATTTATCAGAACAAATATGCATTATATTCCATCAGTTCAAGCTTGATCGTGCACAGAGAAAAAAGATCTGCTAAAAAGTACCATACTTCATAGTGTTCGAGCATCAGTCTTGTCCAGATCAAATTATTTACATGAAAATATCTACAAAAGTAGTATACTTCTTTAGGAAAGTCCAAGCCAGTATGGTACTTTTAGAGGTATTTCCACGTAAATAATTTGATCTGGACAAGACTGATGCTCAGACACTATAAAGTATGGTACTTCTTAACAGACCTTTTTTCTCCGTGTGCTGAATACGTTGCATGAATAGCGCCAGATCAGAATGAATGCAAATTTCAACCCTCTGGGGATACCCTCATAGTTTCCTCACACATGGGATACACTAGGTCAGTTTGACCCAAGTGTTTTTTTATCGCTTATATCTCGGCTTTAAAACATCGTAGAGCAATGTTTTTTTTTTTTTAAAATTCATCGCCGAAGTCTGCAGAATACGAATCCGAAACCTGCTTTGCTCTACAGTTGATAGTTTTTTCAATATTTGAAGGAATGGAAAGGTATCTTTTTCAGAGATATACAACTTTTCGAAATCAAGGATGGGTCATTTTGACCCAGTGTATCCCACGAAGGTTGAATATCGAATCGGAATAAAATCATAAGAAACATAATAAATCGTGAACTTACGATTCAACAACTTATCAATTCCCATGCAGAAATTGACGAACGATCCAGTACTGGAATAACGTTATTTGCCAACTGCCAACTGTTGGCAAACAACGTTGGAATAAACCCGGAATGACAACGCTGATCAACACTGGTACGGCGTTGTTCACCAATACTAGGTCAACGTTAACATCAACCCTGAATCAGTACTGGTTTTTCATTGTATACCAACATTGACAATTGATTTTCAACCGGTGATGGTAATCCATTTAAGCCTTTGTACGTAGCTAATGAAAATAATTATGTATTTTCAGCTAATGTCCATGGTTATATCGAAAGTGAAAAATATAACACATCTGTTCGTATGTTACTGGAGTTTGAATCGTTTCTTGAAACGAATGAATAATCCGAAAACATGTGAAGAAGTCAATTCGAGAACATGAATAATAATTTCTTCAAAATTTTGCCGTATTAAACCACACATAATGGACGACGTTGAACGAGTTTTAAATTAACGTTGGCAAATCAGCATTGACTATCGGCGTTACAACAACATTGTACTGGTTGTTACTTCAACCACGTTACAACGTTGGCAACCAACCCTGGTAATCAGTGCTGTACCAGTACTGTTTCGATTGTTATGGTTGGTTGGAAGTCGGCATTTTCTGCATGGGTTCTTTTCTTGGCTATTTCTGCAAACATCGTTTTGAAATATACTATCGCATCAATATTATCATAATTGATGTACATGCGAGATGGATACAATTACAGTTTTAGTTAACTAAAATTGCATCCAGGACAGGGATGTAATCTTTCATTTCCATTTGCATACACTTGTTGAGGTTTTTTCCAAAAATTGATCTCCAACGAGTCGAGTGAGATGTTTCATAAATAACAAAATAGGGTGTTCATTATACATTGAACTGACAAAACGAAGCGTTAAATGCGAAAGACTCGATTCCTTGTTCCTTTAACGTTCTTATTCCTCCTTCGCCTTCGAGTGCAGACTTTATGTGCGGAGTCGCAAGTCTCGTGGTCACGCGTACAACCTTTTTATTTTTCTTCGTTTCTCATCACGTATATACGCAGGCGCAATAAGAAGGTTGTTCCTCTGTTCGTTTTCCCTCGCCCATGGGCAGAGCCAAAGAGATGCATATACCGTGTGTTTTTTTCAATCATACCCCATAACCTGTGGACCGCCTGCTTCCTCACCCACTCGTACAAAGATGGTATGAGATGAAAGTAGTATAATCTTACCAACCATTTACTGGAAAAATTCACGATTATGTATATGTACATGAATGGACGCACGCACACGCACGTACAATCAAGGGCGAGTCTCGACAACAACAATCAGGATGAGAATAACGTATAATACATCCTACCTTCTGTATACGATTCTTATTCGAGATACAACAAAAAGAAGAATTGCATGACTAACTGTAGGAAAAATTCCCATTAAGGTTATTTTTATCATTGGCCAAAGACCATTGAACCAATGTCAGGAAAGTTGTTGAGATAATGATCTGGATAATGAGCCATTGTGAATTTTAATTTATTCGTCATTACCGAGTTGGAATGAAAAATTACGTAAAATGTAAATGAGATTGTTCGCTGGGGAGAATTTTATTTCGGTCGAATGAAGTGGGCATGGATACCGCGCGATGCAATATGATCATTCGAAATGTAATTAGCGGAGTCGGTGATCAATATATGTATACTTCGAGGATTTTAGGCAGCAAGTACGAGTACTTCTGATTGATAATTGAAACAGAGGGGCAGACATTTGTACTCCTGTGATAGCAAATCTTATTTCAGTTTCACATTGACGCTACTGCAAGTTGTATGCATTAAATAAGTTCCGACGGATTGCATTCTATACATGGAAATATGAAATTAAAACTTCGTTTGAAGAGTTGAATTTCTTCGTACTTTGCAGGTGTCTCTATCAACTGACGGTGAACTGGTTCTACATACCTTACAAACTCACACTTAACTAACTAGTCAATAAACATTTCTTTTCAAGATATTTATAGAGAAGTGTTATGCAAATGTTTAGATGTCTAATAGATATTTTCAACTCTTCGTTCCTGCCCTGATTAGGAAATCTTATTGAACCGATTGATTCCTATTGATTCCAATGCAGAAACACAATTTGAAACCATTCATTTCATCTTTTGAATCGGTTGAATTGGGTTTCTGCATCGGAATCAATAAGAATCAATCGGTTTAATCGGATTTTTTAACTAGGGTGTAAAAGGAACCAAAATAGGACCTCTAAAATTTAATAAGGACACCGAGTTTGACCCTAGCCGCCGCCAAGAATCAGTTTCTACACGGGCTGTGTATTTCTCACTCAAAAACATTCATGAAAGCCTGTCCATCGATCCCCATTGGAGGTGACAAATTTCAATTAAAGTTCAATCGTCAAGCATCGATGCTACGAAGTACTCACCATTTATTAAATAGAATTTGGTCAAGATCAATGTGGTCCATCATCGATGAAACAATGGCAATGAAATATACCATCATTGGCAAACTATTGGGAATTTTTTTTGTCAATGCTGCGCCAATGATCAAAGTAAATAATATTTAACCTAAAAATATATAAAAAGTATGCGCATTTCGCAATTTCCGACATATGTTGTTTGAAGTTTTATAGGTTCCCCCTTATTTGTTTGTGGACAACTCGGCGTCTTTTGTGGGTAAATTTTGCCATGAAAAGTAGACACAATGTATGTTAGCTCAGCAATAGGAGCCCTCTAGTGTGACTCATAGTAAAGAGCGATTGACTGGTCTTCCAAAGACTTACTTAAACCTTATATATTCTTCGTATATGCGTTTCACCACTCGCGAGAAACACTTGATTAGTCACTTGGTTGCCAATATTGAGCCATGCTATTATCAATGATCGGCGCTTGAATCGGCGCGAATTGAAAGCTAATTTCTACCGAAACTAGGCCAAAGTTGGGGGCAATATTGAACCATATTTTGAATGATCCTGGCGTTGAATGGAATCTATCGTTTAGTCAATGTTGGGCCAAAGATGAGCCAAGCAAAAGCCAAGCTTGGCGCAATTGTGCCACAATAATAGGCTGACAAACGAAATCCGTCAAACACCGACATCGGTGCAACATTGTATCCATTGTTAATCAACATTGAAGATTTATAGATTGCCAAGCCTTGTCTGTCAGCATTGCGCCAAGCTATATTTTATTGTCAGCATTGGCGAAGCCCAAAAATTTTTGTATGGGATAATTTTTAGCTACCACGCAAAATTGAAATTGAAACCAAAATTCACTCAATGTTTGAGAAGTTTATTTCCATACGTCCCATATTAAAATCCCAGACAATAATAATCAAATCATCCTCTACAAGTAAGCCTGCTCAAATACACAAATCCATGAATATCGGTCACCTCGTCGATCGACTGAACTTACATGAATCTAACGGTATTACCAGCGATCGATCTTTCGTTATTATGGAACACGCCACACGATTATCTTAAGCAAGATTTTCATAGGAAAAAAGTTGATCGCGCAAGATACGTTAATCTGTAATCTTATTAAGTTGAGTTACAAGACACACACGTGGTTGACAGAAGATTTCTTTGGATCGATAATCGAATTATAATACCGATATTCGTAATATGTAGCGGCAAACAGGTTTCAGGGGGAACGCAACGTTTCAACGGAGAAGATTGTATAATCAAAATATTGGGAGTTCTTCGTACGAATCGTACGATGGGATGTTTTTTTCAACTTCTACAGTGAATTCACGTAATGCTGAACAAGACGGAACGTGACATGTTGTACACGTTGACTTGTTTAATGTATTTACATTGCTATGCAATATAAAATATGTCATTGCCAAGACAGCACAACTAGTTCTCAAATAGTTCTCAGAGAATACCATTTGAATGCCACGCTTTTTGAGGGAATTCTTTAAGAATACGCACAATCATTCATTTGAATCCAAAGATAATTCCAAAAGTATGCCCGTTATGTCAGTAGAAATGAAAACATATAGAAGTTCAGAAAGAACACGTGATTTGCCCGAAAGAATTCATAATGCATTTACATCTGAATTCATTAAGTATAAATCATTCATACTAAGAAACAGAGGCATTCTGAACTTTCTCATAATTTAATAAACCTTTGTGATTAAATATCAAGTCTTTTACAAATTTCCTATCGAAAAAGATAGAGATCCCGTATGGAAATATTTCGCTGAAAAATGTCTGCAAAACTATGAAGAATCTCTGAAAAAAAATGAAAAAACTCTGAGAACCTCTGACAAACTCTGAGAATCTCTGAAATTTTGATGAGACATCTAATATTTTTGGGACATTCTTTACAGACTTTTTTCAGACTTTTTTCAGAGTTTGTCAGAGTTTTTTCATACTTTTTCAGAGAAATAGCAACGAAATTGCACTCTGAAAAAACTCTGACAAAACTCTAATAAATTGTTGACATTTTTCTGATTATTGAAAAATCCTGAAATTCAATAAATACATTCATATGCCGTATTCAAGTATCATGTGTGAAAAAGTGTTTGAAAATTTTTTAATTTTTTTCTAAAAGTCAGAAAAATGTTAGCAATCCATCAGAGTTTTGTCAGAGTTTTTTCAGAGTGCAATTTCGTTACTATTTCTCTGAAAAAGAATGAAAAAACTCTGAGAAACTCTGAAAAAAGTCTGAAAAAAGTCTGTAAAGAATGTCCCAAAAATATTAGATTTCTCATCAAAATTTCAGAAATTCTCAGAGTTTGTCAGAGTTTCTCAGAATTTTTTCATTTTTTTTCAGAGATTTTTCATAGTTTTACAGACATTTTTCAGCGAAATATTTCCATACGGGATCACAGAGTTTTTTCTATCGTTTCCTATAAGGGATTTTCCACACTCGATCCAATCGATTAGTTCTTCCACACATGAAAGATAAATAATTTACTTCATTATCCACGAACAATTCATGAATTTTCGCACACTTCTCTTCCTTAAAGTTGCATCACTTTGTTGTATACAAAACTTTAACCTTAAAATCATATGATATGTCATTTATTCTCACATATTATATGTTTCTTGCATAGAAATGAATTACTAACTGATTATTACATTGTATAATTCACTTCACTCTGTTAAGCACTCTCAAAATCTCGTACACGCACTTATTAAATCAATTTATAAGAGAAAATATACTACTAATTGTATCTTGGACATTACTTCTATTCAGAGACTTTTACAAATTCAGAAAAACTCTGATTGAATTATTGTTGATCGAAGTTGATGGTATTCGTTATCAATTCTTTTGGGCAGAACAGGACTACATTTTGAACTTCCATAAAGATTCATATTCACTGTCATAACGGATAGTCTTTGCGAATACCTCATGCATTTTTTATGTGTATTTCAAGAACTCTTCAATCATTCTTTTGATACCCTATGTGTTCATTTACTCTGAATTCTCTGCGAACTCAAAAGAAACCTCCCTCGTGCAAAAGTTATATTCTGCCCACTGGTTCGAGATTGCGACAAAATGATGAAGTTCCAATTCCCTTCTTTCTGTTTATTCCCTGGTGGAAATTCCAATTTTGAGAGTTTTTCAGGAATGCTCAGAATATTTTCAGAGTTTCCCAGATAATTCTGAATTTTATAGAGACTTACAGAGATTTACAGAGAACGTTCGAATTTTGTGAGTTTTTCAGAGATTCTCAGAAATTCTCAGAGAAATATTTCCACCAGGGTTGAAAAATGTGTCATTCGTAATTAGATATCCTGATGAGTATGTCATGTTCAAAATAATAGCTAAGAAGTTATGACAACGCGGTTGCTCAGCAGATGTTGTGATGAAAAAAAGAACTGACAATGATCTTCTTCAATGACGAATGGTTAAAATAAAAACTGTGTGCGTAGCTACGTTGGAAGTACAGAATAAAGTTCTCTCATCGCATCCTGAACTGAAACTAACATATGATTCGTCTTTAATCGCATTCAAAGAGGATTATAACAAGTGTTTGTTATTATATTTAATCTATTCATCGTGATTTCTGGTAAAATTGAATTATTTATATCGATTCTAAATACACTTCAATAAACAGAAGGTCAGAAAAATATTCCTTCATAAACCATTTATAAAAAATTATACGAAATTCAATTTTTATACAAAATACGCATACAATCTAGAAAAATTGGATATAAATTCTGTACAAAATGTGTACCAGTGTTTTTTAAGATAGAATTATATAAATATTGTATACAAATTTTCCCAACACATGTAATTTTTATTCAATTGTGCAATAATCCACGAAGGTAAGTACTTCCTCAATTCACTAAGCACCATGTATCTCTCGAAGATCTTTCACAATGGTGCAAAATATTTTCATAACAATGTCTAACGTTAATAAGATCTACGTTGAAATCTGCTGACCCTAGAAAAGCACTCATGAAAAACAATCAAAATTTTCCTGTATGCAGCAACTGAAAAATTTACCATAAATATAATCGAAAATTCCGAACTCTATTGAATTTTTACCATAATTTTGCAGTAAATTCCCGGTAAAATACGAAAAGTTCCCAATGCATGTATATTTTGATTACTCCACAACATAATATTTATGTAAAGTTTTACATAGAAATTTTTGACAGTGTAACCCTGGGTCAACAAACCCATCGATTTTCGCCAAATCTCATTGAATCTTGCACAATGTTTTGACCCAATCCTATTCGACCATTTTCAATGAAATTCAATCAGTTGAGTGTGTTTTTCCAATGTGATTCTGATCGAATCTTACCAAATCTAATCAAATCTATGTTGCTGAAGTGTGAATCCTTTATTAAAACTAATTAACAATCGAATCACACAATATTCAACTATTAAAGCCCAAAAATCTTTGAGTACATTATTTAAACGATGTTCCCAGTGGGAAAGAGTTGATTCGAGAAGATATGTAACGATGATTTCTCAGATATCATGAGTTTTGATTTTCGTTTTGTTTGTATAAACTCCATCCCATTGAATTTTATTTCGTTAGATTCTATGGATTTTCTCAACCAGGGAATTGTAAGGTTACCCTTGTATCGATAAAAATACATCCCATCCATTCATTCATCGAAGAAACGTAGTTTGTTCACCGACACTTTCCATAATTCTAAAATATTCGTCATGAATCAATCAGTAAACTCATCTAAATCGCGCGAGTTTGAGCGTACCGTTACACCCAACATCCTTGAACTCTTTCTATTTTTTTCCAATAGTGCATATAAAAGCGAGGTACATAATATGTTCCCAGACATGCTAGTATGTTAATATACTTTCTCTTTCATTTAAAATATTCTTTTGTTCCCTACTTCAGCGCACCTGAACTACTGTCCTTTAGAACCACACATCTGTTCTTTGACAAGATAAACAAGTAACATGAATCGACTTCCAGCAACAATACTTCTTTAACTCCTTCTCTTGCTCATATTTTTTCTTTAATGAATGAGCAATAGATAACATCAAGAGTTATCTCTCATTTGCTCAAAGTGTCTATTTGAAAATTCCATTTCCAAAACATCATCCACTCGATTCTATTTATAATTCCATTGTAAGCAAGATATATGGGATATCCAGTACTTACATTTTGCAATAAATTTCACTTTCCAAGAAAATTGGAGAACGTAAGGAGGACTGTTGATACAGGTTGAGCATTATTGAGGGTGCGCAATAATTCTGATTGTGAGAATTCTATCGATGTACAAGAAATACCATATCGATAAAAAATTTCAAATTCCCAGCACTTCATGTTCCTTCTTTCAACGCGGGTAAAATGTTTGAGGTTGTATAATTATTCATTATGCATTGTAGTGCATAATTTCTTATATATTCAAGTATGAAGTTTATTAATTCGATGCACTTCAGACTGGTGTTGCCGCAAGCTTCGAGCCGATTCGACATCACATTGGGTTGTTGAACTTTTCGTTGTCAACTGAAGAGTTGATCTCCAAACCAATGAAATGTTTCCTCAGAGTATACAATCTTTGAACCAATTTCAGAGAATGTATACTCTGGGAAAACATTTACACGGAGAAAAATAATGCGCTGTGGTAGCTATTTTGTGTATTTGATATTTGGATCGCGAAAAAAATGGCGGCAAGAGTTAAAGCTTAGCTCCTATAGCGATAACTTTGGTTGCCACAGCTGGAAAATACCTACCACAGCCCAGGTATGCTTTGACAAATGGACCGTGCTTGGTGCCAAGCTAGAGTCAATGCTAATCAACACCGGGCCTAGCTTGATTGCTAACATTGGCACCAAACTAGATTAATGTCTGGGATGATAACAATGTTCAATGCTTGGCATCCGAGCTTGATTCAATATTAAAATTCAATATTGGTTCCATGCTTGTAATCGATATTGTTGCCATTATTGATATGCAATACTAATTTGAGCTGAATGAGTCGGATAGATTTTTCATTGACGTCCAAGTTTGATTGAACATTCACATTTGAGTGATTGACCAAACTTGTTGACAGGGTAGAGTCAATGCTAGTTATCACTGGGTGTAGCTCGATGGCCAAACTGTTATCAATGCTAGTTATTATCGGGTGTAGCCTAATTACCAACAATATTATCAAGCTAGGTCAATGTTTAGGATGATAATAACGTTCTCTGCTGAGCATTCAGCTTTCATATATATCGGAAATCCAACACGGCAAAATATGCTTGGTCCTAGCACTGATGTTCAAGACGCTATCAAGGTTTGGTTAGCTATGACGAGCCAAGCATTGGTCAAGGCTTGGCCAACCAGACTTGGCATACCAAGCTTGACGCCGATCATGGTGCAATTGTCAGTCTTGGCATTACGAGCCTGGTAGTTTTTTAGCTATCCAAATATCAACCACGTCATTGTTTCCGTATAATTGATTCGAACGAATCTCTTGTGAAGAAATGAAGAACAGGGATTCATTCAGAGAGTTTATATGTATAATATATACTCAAATTCCACAGTCAAAGTGACAATTGAAATTCCAGATTGAATTCTCAAAGGTTTTGTAAGTATTCTGCGAACTAGAATCCTTGTAGAATGAACTTCCGGATTAAGCACTAAAATCTGAGATATCTGCGACAAAGAAGAATATATTCAGAAAATATTGCATACTTGCATCAATCAGATAACAATGTTCAATACTTGGGACCCGGGCTTGCAATCGATATTGATGCCATGATTGGTATACAATACTTATTCACGCTAAATAAGTGGGATAGATTTTTTATTGGCGTCCAAGTTTAATTAAATATTCACATCTGACCAATTGACCAAACTTGGTAACAAGTTAGAATCAATGTTAGTTATCACCGAGCGTAGTTTGGTTGCGAACAACGTTACCAAGCTAAATTAATGTTTAGAATGATAACGTTATTTACTCAGCATTCAAGCTTTCACATATATCGGAAATCCAACACGACAGGATATGCTTGGTCCTATGATTGGGGTCCAAGGCACTATCAATGCTTATTCAGCTATGACAGGCCACGCATCGGTCAAGGCTAGGCTAACAAAACTTGGCATACCAAGAATGACGCCGATCATGGCGCGATTGTCAGTCTCGGCACCAGGGGCCTGGGAAAAATGTACTAGGGCTCAATTTCAGCTGCAGGAACAGTTCTCAGTGTAACAAATCTGATAAAATCAATGTTGGAAGAAGAGTTTGAATCGTTTATTGAAACAATCTCAGAATTGACAACGGACGGAGAAAAATGCAGGTCGAAAATACAGTAATCTTAAACAAAAATTTGAAAATATCTCTCAAAATCTAAGAGTATTTCTTGAATGTATGATAAAGATAAAAGGGTTCACATTTCTGTTGAATTTCATCTGAAAAAACAATGAAAACTTATCAATACTTAACAAACAATAGAAAATAATAAGAATTTCCCAAAAATCAGGCATGAAATTTCACAAAATGAACAATAAGATTTCGAAATTTTGTTATCCACTTTATAAAATTTCATGCGCGACTTTCGGGAAATTCAGAATTATTTTCTATCATTTGTTGAGTATCGACAATTTTTCATTGTTTTTCAAATAAAATTCAACAGAAATGTGAACCGTTTCATCCTCATTATACATTTAAAAAATACTCTCAGATTTTAAGAAATATTCTCAAATTTTTATCAAAGATTATTATATTTTCGACCTGCATTTTCCTCCATGCGGAGAAATCTCATTTGAAATTCATTGAAATATATGAAAAGTCATTTGTTTTCAATAAGATACAGTACTCAAGTATCCTATAAAATATAAAGACTCATGACGTTACAATTTTTTGCAACTGATTCCGAATTTGATACAACGAACGAATCAACTTCCAACAGCATTGAAACCGCGACTTCTGTGAATCTCATATTGCAAAGTTAAATCCTGCAATCAGCATCAATTTTCCATCTATCCAACAGAATTCATTGAGCGAAAGATGTCGTAATATCTGGTTTCTAATTGATTGATCACTAATGTGTTTAAGAATGAATTTTTCAAATAACTAACAATCAATAAGTCAACTCACACAATTCTGAAATAATGTAATAATGTTAACGATATACCGAATACATCAATGCATCAATAACGTGTGATTGAATTGGTGATGTTATCGAGATAATTCATCACGACTCGGTGTTGTGTAAAACGATGCTGTGTTAATAATCCATTGTATGCGATTGATGTTGGTAATGAATGAAATCTGATGCGTATAATGGGGATTTTTTATATTGAAAAACTGTGTGCATACGCGGCTACATGGAAAAATATTGAATAATGAACAGAAAGATATGAACATGAAAATGAAAGAAATTCAGTGGGCCAGCAAAATTTGGATACATTTTGCGTACACAACAAATTGTTTTAGCTCTTACAACGGAAAATCTCGGCTTCTTTAGCTCAATTCGTTTGCTGTTCCGTACGTAACGCTGGAAATTTTGCTGCCACAGCAGATCATCCGCTGCTAAGGCTAAATAGTTAGCTGACGCAGCGAATTATTCACTCCAGGTCAAATCAGTCAAA
The DNA here is from genome assembly GCA_018340375.1 of Gonatopus flavifemur. Lineage (NCBI taxonomy): Eukaryota > Metazoa > Arthropoda > Insecta > Hymenoptera > Dryinidae > Gonatopus > Gonatopus flavifemur. Next base: position 56,081,995 of record JAFFJZ010000001.1, read on the forward strand.
TCACATTTCCTGTTTCAGCGAATTTCGTCTTCTGAGTAAACATACCCTGTCAATGAAAATGAATAATTGAATTGGATCATCCAGTCCTAACCAGTATGCAGAGATAAATTTGGTCTTTGTGTTCAGATTTTAGCTGCTACAGCACAATTTTCACCGCTGCAAGAGGATTTTTAGCTTGATTAATGAAGGTTTAGTCAATGTTGCTAGGAAATTAGCTGTCTTGTAGATGCTGAGGTATTTAGCTGATACAGCAACAAATTTTTTCCCGTACAATTGGAACTCGGATCAAACATCGATATATGGGGAAATGAACTTGTTTGTATTTGGGGCAACTTTTCGTTAGTTTAGCAAATCATTCCTCACTTCAGCGAATTATTTAGCCATCTTAGCTATTGAATCAACTGTACACTGTAAAAAATATACTTCCTAAACTGCCAAAGAAGTTTGGCAGTTTTTTACACAAACTTTTTTTGTAAATAACCAAACAAAAGTTTGTAAACATTCAAAAAATTTTGTGATTTCACGAAGATTTTTGAGAATTCACAAACTTTTGTTCGGTAATTTACAAAAAAGGTTCGGAAATTATTTTTCCAAACCAAGTTTGTAAATTTCCAAGCATTTTTGTTTGGAATTCAACAAATTTTTTTTACAGTGTAGCTGCCAATTATTTGCAAAGGCAGCTGAATTTTCATTATCATATTCAGTTCAACAGAGAAATTCAACTACAACAGTTGAAGTTTGTCGCTGTACTAACTATAAATTTATTGTCGTTACTCATAAACTTGATATCTCAAAGAAAAATTCGCTATTTCACTGAAATATACACAGTGAACACAGAGAAAAGAAATCCGCCGACGCAGCTAGCAAATTGGGGTATTATATACAGGATAGCAAATATTTTCGCTAACCTAGCTAAAAATTCGCTGCCGCAACTGACTGGATTACTCAAAAGGTAACACGATCAAGTGAAGCAGCAAAATTTCCAGTATTATATGCAGAATAGCAAATATGTTGTTGAGGTTTGAATTGTTTCCAGAAACGAAACGAAAATTCAATCGCATATAATTTAACAAATGACTGTTATTTGTCCTATCGATTCAATTTTGTTGAACTAAAAACATCGTTTGACAAATTTGCTGCAAGATTTCGAGTCGTCAACAATTGAGTATTGCACGGAAAAAATAATTTAGCTGCAGCAGCTAAGTAGCTAGCACGGACACGGACAGCCATCAAATTGGCTCCTGCAGCTAAATTTTAGCTGTTACAGCAAAAAAATTTGCATTTGTAGTCAATTTATTTGCGGTAACAGCTAAAATTTAGCTGCAGGAGCCAATTTGATGGCTGTCCGTGTCCGTGCTAGCTACTCAGCTGCTGCAGCTAAATTATTCGATTACTAATCCGCTGTATGAACGCTTCAAACTTCAGCAACATATAGTAAACAAATTTTGCTGCAGGAGCGAAAATTTTTTGACGCTACAGATAAAAAATCACTCCCATAGCTAACAAAATTACTGTGATAAAACATAGATTGGTGTCACAGCAAAAAATTCGCTGCCCCAGCAAAATTCAGATCTCACTGTCACGCCGAATTTCTTTTTTCTCCGTGAAATTAAATTTTGTTATCAGACTTTTTTTCCCGAGTACAGTTGACAAGAAACATCCGTGGACCTCAAAATCAATGATTCAGGACTAATTCAGAGAGCTTGAAAACATTGAAGGACTTGAACTTTCACTGCTCATCACAAATCGTCCCTACAAACACAAAGATAACTATTAGTATCTAAAAGATGTCGTGAAATCATGGAAGATGTCTTGGAAGACTTCCGTAAAGATATCTTTTTGACATCTAAAAGATGTTTTATGCAACAAATTTCAACAAGTATTAGATATCTCAAAAAGATCTTGCAAAAGATATGTTTTAGATGGTTCCAAGATATGTTTTTGATTCTGTTAAGGTACGTTTTAGATTTTTCCAAGATACGTTTTAAATATATTCCAGGTATGTTTTAGATGTCTTCAAGATGTCTTTTTGGAATCATTAAGACATCCCAGACAGCACAAAAGGATCACTAATGAATTCTGAAAAAGGAACATGACGTGACTTTCGCCCTGCTTACTGAGACAATTTTCAAGATATGTAATATGTCTTTTAGAAATATCTTGAAGACATGTTTCTCACATTTGTTGAAAATGTCTAAAAGATATAATTTCCATATATCTTGAAGATATCGCTTTTCTGACGTCGTTTAGATATCTAAAAGACATATTTTCGATGCATCTCGAAGATGTCCTGCTAAAGATATCTCGTAGATGTCTTCAAGACCGTTGGTGTTTGTTGGGGTAGCACACAAATCTCGAAACAATATAATGTTTCGTGGTATATAAAATTGGAATATAAAATAAAACCTCCTGTTCAAGCATGACCTACTTCAGAATTGTGATAAGCGTTATGTTATGTGACAATATCGATATTTTTTATAGAAACTTTATCGAACTTGTATTGAGTTTTATTAAATATTGATAAAAACTTCATAAACATTTCATATAAAATATCGACATTCATTATCTTGGAAGTTGAATAATTATTCGAAATGAGTTAATCTGGATAGCTATGATTCAAACAAACAATTTGATACCAAATTTGTGAGAAATCGCAACCAGGAACATCTGTTATGAAAGTAACAATTATTCAAAAACGTGACTTGTTACGTTTTGTCATATGAGTGCCGAAATATCTTTGCATATTTTGCATGCATAATCAATCATCTTCTCCTATAACTTAATGTTTCTACTATTTGGAGCGAGGAACTGATGCTTCTTGTTCTGACTTCTGACTTCCCCAAAAAAATATTGAATCCCAGATGACGCATACTTCATGCATAATAATACGACATTGAGAAAAAAAACTTTGCTGAGGCAGCGAATCAAGGTATTATATAGTATAGAATAGCGAATCTTTTTGCTAACTTAACCAACGATTCGCTGCCCCAGCTAACTGGATTGCTGAGAGAACACGATTTACTGAAATAGCAAATTTTATGTTGTTGAGGTTTGAATCGTTTATTGAAACGAATTAATAATTGAATAACGAAATATAAAATTTTGCAGTGCTTTTCTCAAGCGATGTTTTCAGTTTCAAAGAGTTAATTCCAAAAGTTGAATAACGTTTTGTTTCTCGAAGTTGAATCATTCATCAAATTTTGTGGGTTTGAATTTCCATTTCGTTTCTATAATCGATTCGAACTTCAACGATATCAAATTTTTCAGTATCATATACGAAATAGGAAACAACTCTTCTAAAATATCCCACTCGTAGCTAACAAGATTGCTGCGATGTCAAAAACAAAATGGCTGCCACATTCAAAACCTTGCTGCTCCAGCAAAAGTGATTCAGCAAAATCGGATTCATTTTCAAACCCTTTGCAAGATTTTTAAATAAAATTCTAACGCTTAGAGATGTTAATCAATTCCACATGATAAGTTTTTTCTTCGAATTCATACAAAATGCGTGGACGATTGAAATTTCTGTCATTGTTTATTTTTACGAGTGTACATCAACGACTATAAAGCACATACATCCGTTCGATCATTGCATGACTCACATAAGACTTCAAGATGAGATATTTTCACAAGATACGCGTATACGATTGTAACCATATTTGTCTATAACGAAAGAATCAAAATTCAGTTCTCAAGAACGTTAATGAGAGGAAGAAATTTTTAATGTAACCTTGAGATCTTACATATAATCTTTCATGCCATTAAAATGATTGTACAATGTAAATTGAATAGGTATATCATGCGCTATCTTGTATACAACTTTTATCATAATTGGGTGCTCCTTTATTCGAGTTGTTGAATCTGTAGGTCACTTGGTAAGTTAATTTTTTTGCAATATATTCATTTCTTCATTATTCGTCATACTGCCCTGGTAAAAACGAAGTGTAAAAAAATACATTTGCGATGCATTCCACGGCGCGAAACACCACTCCGGGTGCATTCGGATGAACCTCGCATTGCACTGTAACTACAGTGTAACACTTTATTTTTACCAGGGTGTTCTTCCACAAATTGCAGTTTGGGCGTCAAATATATACGAAATAAATTTTTAGCAACGATATTTACTCAAATTCAACAGCTGCAACTAAATATCTCCACACTTTCGCAACATCAGCTGAGTTTTCGTTGATGCACGGAAAGAATTGGTGATCCACATTTTCGTTGACTAGTATGTCACTTTTGAACGAGGCACAAATCCGAGAAGAATTCATACACTGGATTTTAATCATTCTTTGACTTTGTCCATGATTTCACCGATGGAATTCACTTTTCATTTTGATGGTTGAAATAATGGAAAGAGTCAACGAACCCAAGTGTGTATTGCCGATATTGACAATGGGCCCAAGCAGGGTCCATTTGTTTGAATCCAGTATTGGGGAATGGGACAATGGGACCCATCTTGGACTAATCTTGACCCTCTTGTTTGTTCCCATACAATTATAATTCGTTGAAAATGGAAATATTGAACTTTGGTGCAGGCACGGCCCTAAGTTGAGCCAAGATCGGCTTGGGTTAGGGCCCATTGTAACACCTAGTCCTCGGGCAAAGCAATACAACCAGGCTGGAAACGTTGTTATCATCCCAAATTTGGTCCCACGTGAGGTAGCATGAGCACCCACTTTGGGCCCACATTAGACCCGTAGTAAATATACGCTTGGGAATTCTTAAAATCCAGTGTACAAATTTTTATGGAATTTGTGCTCCGTCCCAAAGTGACATACACTACTCAACGGAAATTTGGATCACTAATTTTTTCCATGTGAAGTTAAAAATTTTACTTCAACAGTTTAAAAATGACAGTACTTCTTGCAATTGATTCATTTTTCCCATACACAGGAGAGAGAATTCAACCGATCGTATATTTCAATCTTCTTCGCTTAGCACTGAAAATTAAAATTCTTTAATCCTGCACTGAAGAAGAAGTGTAAGATTGTAAAATTTTCATCTTGCGAAGTCAATGTTTGGAAGATTTCAAAAATAGTTCGAGCTATCACAATCCAAGTTGATTTTACAACACCGAATGTGAGATCTACTATAGCTGATATAAATCTTACATTCCCCGTTGTGAAATCAACTAAAATTGTGGTAGCTCGAGCTATTTTTTCAAATCATCCAAATATTGACTTCACAAGATGTAAATTTCACCACTGTTTTTTCTCGGTGTATTTATACAAATACTCTGGGAGAACAATTCAATCAAAATAGCATTTTGACAAGCTGTTCTCCTTGGGAATGTTTTTCCAATAAGTAATTCAATGTAACAATTACATACTAAATTCTTTGCGCATAGTTTCCAAACGTAAATGTAGCAATTTCGTGTGATAAAGAAAGTATGACAAGACTATAGCGTGCGTTCTTCACGTTGCAAAAGTACATATATTGTATCTTCAACATGTTGATAGCAGATTGGAAGCTGTATAACATGTAATTTGCGTGACACTCTATATTTATCGGCCTGATTATAACACCAGCGTATTATTAATACAATTTGATTGTGAACAACACGATAAGTATAGTTACCAATGACCTGAGGGTGATTTCTCATAAAAATCATGGATGGAAAAACATTTCCCAGAATTCTACTTTTGAAATTGATCGATTCCTAGCGAAACTTCACCAGACGATATTAGAAATGCACATTCCTGGTCACATCGAGGAACTGATTCGGATTTATAAATAATTCTTTCTCGAAATTCTTCCATCACTCTCATTCCATTATGAAAAGAGAACGATATCTTCCCTGCTAAATTTTCCCAATAGAGAACGATACAAAACGATACATTTTTTCTATAGTTTTCAATGAGGTTTTTGAATACGGAATTTACAATGTTATATCATTTCTTATCGTATTCTATAGAATTCATCCTGAAATGTATGTGATGTTGTCATGAAATTCCTATAAAAAAAGTACCACTTATTCTGGAACACATGCCAATTCTTTTTTCAAATAACTGGTACTTTTGCTGTACGGATTCCACGATAAAGAACAATAGAGTTCTATCGTTTAATAACAATATAATATTGTAAATTTTGTATTCAGGAACCTCATTGAGAGCTACAGAAAAAATGTATCGTTCTGTATCGTTCTTTATTGGGAAAATTTAGCATGGTTGACTTGTTCGATCAAAAAAATCTGTACAAATAAACCATATATTACTTTCATGTTCTTGCTCATTCTAGAAAAAAATTTTGCTAATATAACCAATTGACCATTGACCTATGTTTTTATGAATGAGAAAAACATCTACGAAACAACTCCTGTACACCTATATAGACCATGTTTTCTTCAACATCTGACTTTCCACATAACAATTCATGTCTTGCGATGTCTTTTAGATGAGTTTAAGATGTCTTGCGCAACACATTTAGATGTCTTTTAGATATCTTTTAGATCAAAGAAGAGTTTTAGACATCATCATTTTCAGTCCCACATAGCACAGTCAAAACTATTCAACAACCATGGTAGGGCAGAATAAATTATTCTGTTTTTATCGTGCACAATCGACCGGTCATGGGAATAAAAAAAAATCACCTGGATCAGGCAATTCTTTTGATGTGCCTATACAATTTAAACAATTCATTTTGTTCATGGTTGTACACTTATGATTGAATATCAGATCTATATCTTGGTACTCGTGAACGGCACAATTTTAATGAATTAATAACCTTCCATGTGAAGAGTTCACAACCGTGAGACATTGTCGACGAACAATAATTCTAAACCCATCCAATCGATAACTATCTAGCTCACATATGATCGTACTCCCCACAATACCAACTATATAAATTCAAATTGATTTATGAAAATGGCTTTTTGCAATTCACGAAACCATGAATTGGAATGGAAAATTTACGATCAATCAAAGTTGAAATTTAAAGTCTCTTGCAAGCGAAAGTAATAAACGTTCAAGTAGATCACCTAATGAGAATTTACTGTATCAAATCCGTTATTCGAATTCATAATTGACATCAATTATTGTCTTGATACCAAGATCTCATAGTTAACAATTGAATCCATGCCACGAGATTGATTTTAATTAGATCTAATTATAATGCTGCATGCATCATCAACGAGAAATATATTTCCATCTATTAAAATAATTTTCAACGAATTTTGTTTGAAAATTCCTTGAATAAGTAACGATCCTATCGAATTCGTTCAGCGAATGAACAAGGAAATAAATAAAATGCGTATGAAATTATCACTCGTTGTTCGTATTGTATTCAATTGCTCGCATTTCCGTTACACCGGCAAATCCACGCCTTAACTGTCTTTCCGATCAATACGATATTACAATGAAGTGTATTATGAATCGATGAATGATGTTCGCTAATGTATCGTGGCAATGGATTTCATGCTCGAATATAATGAATCGATTCTCTTGTCACATGCGTGGATTCGAAGTATCAACTACGTATCATTGAATACGAAGTATATGGTTTTAGCGTGAAAAATTATCATTCTTATTAGATATGAATCAACAACTGTGAGTTTTTGGATCATTTTTGTCTTCGAGAGAAAATCTATATCTGAATATAAAATTATGAATTGTTACATAAAATATGAGATAACGATGTTGGGATTGTTCAATATTGAACTACGATAAGTTATTAACTTTGGATGTAACGGGCATATTGCAAAAAAGATGATACGTTAGATGGATAGAGTTCCAATACAAACTAGGCCAAGCTCTAATTGTTACCGATACATCCGGTCCTTCACTCATGCGACAAACATTAGAACTTGACCTTAACGTGCAAAGGCTACTGGGTTGGTAATAGCATATCAATTGTTTGGTACAATGGTTGTAATCTGTTTCAAGTTTAACATACATCCGATTCAACTGATACTAATTTTAGTCTGTTCTTGTTATAACAGACTTCGTTCTCTCGATTGTGAAACATTTCGGGATTCCCTGCTTAGAACCGCTCACAGAAATTTACTATCAAAAATACAATCCATCAACTAATTTTTCAAAATCATAGAAAATAAACTGAACAAAATTTCAAAACATCGTAATATTCCAATAATTCTTTGAAAACTTACCCTCTCAAATGTAGAATAAATCATAGAAGACGTCGTTTCAAGTTCAAAGGGGGTGAGAACACACGGATTCAAGTGCAAAAAAAACTGATTTGTTCCCTGATATCACGAAAATCGGTAGCTTTTGGTCAAATTGATGAAACTTTCGGAGTTCCCTGAAACAGGAGTCATTTTCATATGTAGAAAACATGGGAGGGCTCATAGAAGACATCACCCGACTTGGTTATTCGTGGAGTCTATTCTAAAATATCAACAAAAATTCTCAACTGAGTTATTCGACGTCTTCATCGTTGAATAAAAATTGGGTAATTCCTCAACTTGTTGTATCCAAGGAAGTTTTTCATAATTCACATGCCGTTTCCTACACGCTTTTTTTAACGCACTAAGAGAAGATATAGATGAATTCAGCAAACAAGTGGAGTAATAAGTCAGTGAGATCCAAGGAAAATTGCACATATTCAAAATGATGCATGATAAGTTCCTAAAAAAAAAAAAACAACGATCAAAAAGGTTTATCATAAGGATAAGAATGAATCCACGAAATCCACTCTGTGAGTACATAAACGCTGGTTACGGTACATTGTTGGAAACGCGTTACAAAAATAACCTATGACTCAATATTTGAGAGAACAACTTACAGTCAGTACCGATTTGCCATCGTATCGCATTCGCGATATCTATCAACTTGGCTCACACTTTGTTTAAACACCAGTATGAAATGATGAGTCTCTCCACTTCTGAGAAACAATTATTCTACTTTTCATCCACTGATCCTTCAGTCTCGCTTTCCTTCAAAATAACGAATTAAACGATTCTACAACAGAATCGATAACAAGGACAACGGAGAAAGGTAATAAGAGTTCTCAGGTTTATAATAAAAAGAAACTATTCAACTTTTTATTACAAATTTATTGAATTGTTTTTTCAAAATGATTGCCGCCGAGCCCTAACATATCTCTAACATCTAAGGGGCGTGTAGCAATTACAATTATCCCATTCATTCTTTTTCATTATAAATAATTCTTACTTCAATTCAATTATATGATAGTGAGAATACTTAATAATAGTAATGATTACAATGACAACGAATATCTAGATCTGTACATGTAAAATGGTTTTCGCTATATACAATGAGACATGATGAAATATGTTTATGGTGTACATCAAATGAAAGTCAATATATTTTAGATGCATAGTATGTATATTATATATATATATATATATATCGACCTTTGTACTTGAAGTATTGAAATTACTTATTCCATATAATTTTCGTAATTCAATAAATAAATCATATTAAATTTTGTCATAGTCTGATGCAATAGATCTCTTCAGAATTATGTACGTGAAATAACAATCTACATCTTCTCCACGAGTGTGGAAAATATCCCTCTATTTTCTGAGTGAATTTGGCAAATAAAGATTGTCAACCAATCAAAACTTCTCCATTCGATCTGGATTGATTTGTGTCCGATATATAAAAATATTTCTCATACGATCAAAGAACAAGGGAAAAAGCAAGCGCAAATTTTTGCCACTCAAGAGGGTCGATTGGACGGGGTTTGTTGTCTTTCCTTTTCTAATTAAAATTATAAATACTACGAAGATATTGAGAAAATTATAATATTCTCATTAACCACTCGCAATTTACAAAGAAAACTTGTAATTTATCTTTTGCATGAAAATAAACATCAGAACAAAGATTTTACTATTGTGCATCGTACTTTAGATAAACATTCATTTATCTATTTAATAATTATTATTTTTTTTCCATTTGAAATAAGGAAATGAGTTCTATAATCGTTGTTTGCGTGTATAAGACACGCATTTGTATCAAATGCTCATAGGCATTTTTAATGCATTTATTTCTTCATCATTACCATGAGATACTCATGAGGTACTCAAGTGTCTGTACCAATTACAGGTTAAACTGAGAAAATTCATTACAATTTTTCTTCGAATTAATCTCAGATTCAATCAAAGATGATGAAAAGAAATATTCTCATGTTGTTTCTTTCGTTAAGAAGTTTGACCGTCATCGTTTTCACGATCCAAAGACGATTCTCATGCAACCTTCATGAATATCGTGCGGTCTCTCATTTTGCAATGTCTCAATTCTCTGAGGGCCCTCTGTGCCTCCGCGGGTGAAGGAAAAGCGACTCTCGCATCTCCCGTTGGCATTCCTTTCTCGTTGTACCTGCGAATGATATTCTCTCTCTTCACATCGAAGTCGCCGAAAAACTCAATGATTTCGCTGATATCGCTTTTAAATGGGACGTTCTCCAAAGAAAGAACGCAACCAGGTTTTCCGAAACCTTCGACGTATTCCATGTTGTTGGGTCCAGGTGGAGGACCGGGACGTCCCATCATATGTCTGGGCATACCCATCAATCCAGGTGGGCCCCGAGGACCGAAATTACCGAATCTGGGGGGGCCGTGCATGTGTCCGGGGAATCTCGGTCTTTGATCTTGCATGGGAGGGAAATGAGGATGATGGTGATGATGATGCGTTAATTGTTGTTGGTGTTGGGAAGGGACTTGTTGCTGTTGTTGCTGCTGAGATTGAGAATCTATCGATTGAGCATCAGCCATTCCTAAAGTTTCCATCATTTTCGTTCTCGAAACTAACTCGATACTAGGTACATTTTTACCGAATGGTAAACCATTTTTAGCCGTCGCTCTCACCGCTTCGTCGACGGTTTCGAATTCACAGAAACATTCACCAGCCGGTTTACCACTCTGATTGAGCAGCATGTGGATTCGATGAGGGACAATACCGATATCCGAGAAAAAGTCTAAAACATCGCGATCGACCGTTTGAAAAGGTAAACCTCTCATGATTATACAATCCGAAGTGGAGGAGCTGACCGCGTTTTGTTCATGATCGCGTTTAGCTTGAGCGAATTTATCTTCCGTGATGGCATTCGCGGTGACAGATTTGTTACCAATCTTCAAGGGTATCGTTAGGGAAGATTTCGCATCATCCAAGTGCGCGAATTGTACATAGGCCTCGAGTTGTCCGTTATTGGAATCAGAATTTGTAATAAACAAGTCATTGATCTTCCAGTCGTGAAATAGATTAGCTATATCCATTTCTTTGGTGAAGGAAGGTAAATCTGATAACAGGATGCAAGCGGAGGTTCTGAAATCCCCATCGTTGCTGTTATCAACGTCCGACATACTTCTATCCTTCTCCGGTATGTAAGAATCCACAGCTTTATCAAAAATACTTTCATCGAGATGAAGAACTTCAACTTCGGAACCACGAACGTACCTTGGAGTTTTGAGAGCTAACTCTTTACCTTCGGCTTTGCTGAATTTCACGTAAGCAATCCCAACGCGATTACCGTGGTTATCGTTGATCAATTTAAGACCGTCTTTTCTAATAAAGATACCTTGAAATGCGTGTCTCAAATCGTTGTAAGTCGCGCTAAGTGGCATGTTTCGTACTTCCACGCAGTACCCATTGCCACTATTATTTTTGTCATTTGAAAATCTCGAGGAATCCCTGGAACTATTTCTACGATCGTTTTGTCTCTCAGAACCACCGTCGTACGCGGAGAATGGAGAGTTATTTCCCGCTTGGAACGCGTTGGGATTACGTCGGCTATCCAATTCTTGAACTTTGCTGAAGAAAGGATTGTTGGATCTCATAGAGGAGCGATGATGCATATTATTATTGCCATAGAGGTTAGGATTATCATGCGCGTTACCGAATCTACCACCTCCCGGGAATCTACTTTGGTCCGTTCTATTCTGTTCATTCCAATTATCTTTCTGTCTGTTTATATTTCCTCCAAGATTTTGTGAACCCAAAGGTGGTATACCGACCGCCGTATGACCGAGATTGGGTACATGGGATTGCATCAAACTAGTCATTCCCACCCCAACACCGTTTAGACCGTTGAGAGCGAATTGATTGGATTGTAACACGCCGGAGGCCTGTCCGAGAACCGGTCCTCCAAAATTTACCGCTGCCGATCGTTGAGCATCGTCTTGTTGCGATAAAGCCGCCACCCCAGCTCCTAAAATGCCGGGTGCCAAAAGCGCTGCCTGCATCTGACTTTGCGGAGGAACTTCCCAAATTCCATTCTCGACCAACGAAGACGCACCCGAAGCTCCCCCGACCACGCTGGCAACTCCTGTGACCATAGCATTTGAAACTCCCACAACACTTCCTCCAGGTAACTTTTTAGAACCTCCGGATGCAACGGACGAATTCATTTTGTCTTTATGGAATTGTCCCACACAGACTACATCGTTGTTGTCGTCTTCGTTGCCAGCATCTTTGCGACGATCGCCACGTTTCGAGTCCCTATCTCGAGATCTTGTACGGTCACGCGACCTGGAACGATCTCTCCTTCCTCGACCACGCCTGTCACGTCTATCACGATCACGATCCCGTGACCTGCTCCTGTCCCGACCACGTCTACGATCTCGACCTCTGTCCCTGTCCCTATCCCTATCGCGCCTGTCCCTGTCGCGATCTCTGTCTCGGTCGCGATCACGCGACCTCGACCTGTCGCGTGATCTCGATCTATCTCCTCGTCGATCTCGACGATCCTTGCTGGATTCGCTATCGTTATCTTTCTCCTTTTCGGATCTATTCCCACGATCGTTGGGAGATCCTGGCTTGCTGCTGCTGGCGTTCATCATGATTGTTGGAGCAGGTGGCGCTACCGGTGGTACCACAGGTACCGGTGGAGCACTCTGCATAAAAGATTGTAAACTCAATGTTTGTTGTCGCGCTGCTTCTATCACTTTCTGCATCTCGGTACGAGAACTCAACAGCAGCTTAATCTTCATTTCTTTGATTTTACCCCCATCCATCATCATCGCTTGACGAGCATCTTCGTCCGTGCTGTAATAATTGTATTAATTCTTCAATGATTCTTTCATTTCAAAACTTTGATATAATCTCGAATGATTCAATAGTTACGCGTTATTTGAAAAATATATTACGTTTTCCTCCAATAATTGGAACAACCAATCGTACGAAGTTTAAATCATATTCATGAATGAATAATCATGTATTCCAAAATTTCTGATTGTTCTATTTTCTCAATTTCTGTTTTAGAGAGAAGCAAGATGCGTCATCGAGAAAACGTCTGGATGTTTAGAATGGGGAATTTTTAGAAATTTATCAATACCTGAATGCGATGAACGCGTCTCCCAGTTCACCACCGACGATATGCACTCCACCTTCTGGAATGCTCAATCCTCGGAAGAATTGGCGAATATCCAAGGCGTTGGCGGACCAAGCCAAATTCTGAAGTCTGATTATGACACTCATTTTGATTGAAGATTTTTATACCTGTAACATAAAATATGAACGATATTCAATGAGAGCGATGAAATACAACTGAATTTATTTATTTTAGGAATTCCAATGAAATGTCTATCAAATTTTCGTATTTTTTCTTAGGTAAAAGCATGACTTTCATGGATATATGAAATAATTCCATTGAATTGAACCTTCAAATACATCTTTGGGTTCAAACTACTAACGTGAAAATCAATTCTTTCTGCATTTTCGGAAATTCTGTTTCACTTTGATTAACCTAACTTTCTCAATTGGTATAAAAACCAGTTGTTCTTGAGAATTCGGAAATATATGTTTGTTATTAATGAATTTTAGAAAAACAAACATAGCATCGATCCGTAAGAATAAACTAAAGTCATGTATGAGACAAAATTTGGAACAACTCACCTTCACATGAATTTAATATACACTGAGAGAAATAATTACTAATACCAAGAAAACATATTCTTGAATATTTTTAAGAATACATATTCTTGATTACAGCTGATATATTGCAAGCTCAAGTGAAATTCCCTTGGATCAAGAAAATATTTTCTGAATTCAAGAAATACATCCTTAGTTCTAAGGAAATTTTCTTGTATCAAGGGTACAGATTTTTTAAGAAATGGATTTCTTGAAACATCACAATATGTTATTGGTGATAGTAATTATCTCTCTCAGTGTATTCTAAACTGTGTAACTATGCTTTTTGCAATGTACAGCAAATGTACGAACCCTCAAACACCTCCTGTCTCATTGAGTGAACATTTTTTATTACTTTTCATCCATACATGTCAAAATGATGTGGAGAGGTATTTTAAGATTATCAATCATTAAATAAACAAATTCGTGAAATACTACCTTAACATTTCAAATACAACTTTGAAAATTCTATGGAACGTAACAAATGGATTTTAAATTTTGTCGAATGACTGATATTTATATGAACGTAATCGAACTTCATCGTTACGACGAAAGCTTTTGCTGAATGTCAATGCAGCCCCACGATATTTTTCTCATATTCCCCAGTCTCCTAGAATTGGTTATCCTAATTGAATTAATCTTTGATTCTGCTTGAGACGAAAATAAATTGAAAACCAATATTGATAAACATTGATAACCGGTGCTTGCATATAAATGCTCAGCACCTCAAGCTTGCAAAAAAATCAGTATCTGAAATTCCAAGAAAGACTCGAAGAGCTTAAAAATATTCGAAAAAGGCTTCAAAAGGAGGAACATCGATCTGGAAGGCTTTTATTTGTGAATCCGAATGAATAATTCAACGCCTTTTTCCGGACCCCACGTTTTCTAAACTAGGCCAGTCTAGCCTTGAAAGAGAATCTTCATGAATCGGCTGCAAAAATCAACTATACATTCAAAACTCGTATCTCTAAAGAAATAAGTAGGATTTCGGGTATGTATTTCGTGATTCTTAATATATGAATAATTTTTTAACGATTTTTCCCTGAAATTTCCAAGCGGTGTTTTCTGTTTGAATTGAACGAAGATCCTTCTTGTACTCCTCTAGCTATGCCCATGCGTGATCGAAGAAGGTTTGGTTTCTCGTTCTGGGTCAAAAACCGTCGAAAATATCGGTTCTCCCGTTCACCCTTTCGTGAACAAAGACGACAATAAAGAAACAATCACAACAAAAGAACAGTTTTCCTACAATTATTTGATGATACAATGAAAGCAGATGTATTCTATTGAAAGAAGATACATTTTAATTATCAGAACAAATCAATTACGAAGAAAGTTTTTTTTTTCAAAAATAGACATATAATAATAACAGATAACCAGCAATTAGCTGAATTAAACGCCAGACAGAATCACATAAATCGTATTCTTGGCTCCAAGAGAATATACAACACACTTTGCGGTTAATTGAAATTAACTGTTGTGCGTATTTACGCGATTGTAACAGCATACACAAGGTGAGTATTTAAATTACACTAAGACAGGAAAATAAATGAAAAACGTTCATTATAATATAAATATAAAAACTCCAACACAATGGACGGAGTCATGAAACCTAAGGTATCGACAGTGATCATTAGGTTAATTTTATAGTCTGTCTGACTTTCAATGTTCTATATCCTCACTGTGATATATTCTGGGCTTTATCATTTCTGTATATTATTTTAGCAAATAATGGGGATAAAAGTTGTAACTGATGGAAGAATAGCAAAGAGTGAAAGAAGAATTACTAAGTCGTCAAATGCTTCCAGATGTTTGCTTTTATCTACTGTCAGAACTCATTTATTAGGGAACTTTTCATAATAATTTTGATGTTGATGAATTATCGTTGTTTATCTTCTTGAATTGACTCCTTGGAACTGGAAACATCGTTTAAACAATGCATTGAAAGATTCTCAGTCTTTAACAACGGAGTATCTCGTTATTTGACCACTAATTCGTTTCAATAAACGATTCAAACTTCGAACATATTTATCTTATAGCAGTGTGGAAATTTAATAGTTTTGTTCTTCAGAGTCCCAGAAGCAAATTAATTTTCATCCCCTCGTACGTCTAGTTTCCTAGATTCAAATCTTACTTCAAAAATGTTATAAAATACTCTAGTCAAAGACATTCAAATTTCATTTACGGACGTTGTTTGAAAAATTCATCACTCTAAAAGAGTTAAACTTCGCTCTTGAAGCAGTCAGAATCAGAGAACCTATTTTTTCATTTGAATGTAAGTTTTACTATTCCAAATTTAGACAGCAAATGGTCAACGTGCTAATTTTATTTCTATTTGTTCGAATAAATACTAGCTTCAATAAAGGATTTCTATCAAAATTCATCATACTATATTATTTTATTTGATATTCTGATTCTTTTCTCATCTTCTGGTCCAGTTTTGTGGATAATTGTGATTTTAAATACAATATTTTTGAATCCACTCAGAATCAACCATGAGGATCAGATGTGATGATGAAGATTTTTTGATTTTTCGTGATTTTTCGATTTTGTATTTGATGAACAAGGGAAAATAAATGTACACGGAGAAAAATGGAACTCGAAAACATAACAATTTCGGTGAAAATCCAAAACTTTTTCATGGTTTTTGAATAGACCAGAAACGATAAAGTTTGGAAAATGATTTTTTGCATGAAAATACAGAAAGATTACGAATATTTTACAAAAAGTAACAATTGAAATTCAAAATGCTGAACGTTGAATTTTATGAAGCGCACAGGAAAATTTGGCTGTTCGGCATTTAAAATTTCAATTGTACTTATTACTTTTTACTTTGTATTCATAACCTTTCATATTTTGAAGTAAAAATCCGTTCTCTGAACCTCATCGTTTCGTCCATTAAAAAACCAAGGAACAATCTCAGATTTGTATAGAAGTTATTATTTTTTTGAGATGTACATGCGAAGTGCACATTACAATAAAATTCAAGTTATTTACACGAGTATACGAATAATTACTCGGAAAAGTATGAAGCGGTCGGAAATAGGGGACTTTACGTTAGTGATTGATTACTTCATACAATTGAATGGGTTTTCACCAGGCCTTCGCATCCCGAGAGGAAATCGGAACTCATAATTGTCTAGCCATGGACTAGTTAATTCAAATACTATCTCACCACTGACTAGTAATTTTAGACAGTGCAGATGTAGTCATGTCATTCTTGCATCTCCCAGTAATTGGTACCAGATAAACTATTTAGTAACCAGATAGGAAAATACGAATAGCTATACAGTATTTTTGATGAAATTCCAACTAAAAAAATTAAAATTTTGTTTCCATCTTTTCGCACTGGTGGAAATATTAGAAGAAATGGTTCTTTTGTGAAGTTCGATTGTCGCTGATGGATGATGGAGCCAATTGCACGCTGACATATAATAATAATAATAATTGACGATGAATAATTCCTCATTTTGTATGTATATTGTAAAGATAAAACCATGTCTTTGCTATCAATGTGAATTAACGCCAAGTAAATAGCATGCCTAAGAAAATTACGTGATTTGCATAATACCTTTAGAATTCTATTCGAGAGTATGATTTTTATTTACGTTTCATCTATCATTATTATTTACAGAATAGCCTCTTTGTAATAGATAATACTACTGTGTTCAACAAATGAGCTGGATCAGTTATTCACCCGAGCAGGAATTACTCTAGTAATTTTCTAGGCTATTAACGAGGCCTTACTAGATCCAGCAAATCCCTTACAAGGGTCCGGCAAGGCTTTGCAAGTCTTGGAGAATGAGCAGAATGATTTTTACTAGCATAATAGTTTTTTTTGTAGTTTGGCAGTATTGTCCTTGATATCTAGGCAAAATATTATATCAATACATTAAATTGCTGCAAAGCTATTTAGCGATTTTCCCTATATCTGATTTTATTGAGCAAAGGATTCGGATTGAATTTTGTTTGAATATTCTTGAATATTCTGCCACGGCAATGTTGAGGATGTTACAAAAGGCCTTTGATGATAAAGTTATGTCGCGAACAAATGCCCACAAGTGGTACAAAGACTTTGAAAAAGGTAGAGAAAGTGTTGAAAACGAACAGCATCCTGATCGACTATGAACGTCAACCGATGAACAACACGTTCATCGAATCAGAGATCTTGTATCAAAAAATTGTCGATTAACGATGAGAGACCTTGCTGAGGATGTTAGTATTTCAAAAGCATCAGTCAACTCTTGGTTTTGGCATCACGACATTGCGCGAGCTCCCCCTGCATTGGTTTTTCGTGAGTTGTTCGCTAAGAATTCATCTAATCTCGCTCCACAACCATCATACTCGCTTGATTTAGCATTGAGTGACTTCTGGCTATTCCCTAAACCCAAAAAACCACTTCGTGGACACACTTCCCACTCGCGATAGAAAGAATGAAAGCGAAATCAACAGAAGCATTGACAACTATATCGACAAGGACTTACTTCCCCATGGAAGAAGTCATGTAAGAAAGTTCAAATTCATATTTTTATAATATAAGTCTTTACTGAACTTTTCATCTCATCGAATTATCAATATCACGGATCAATCGAATATTCACTCCTTCGTTTTGCGTAGAAGGAAATTATTGTGAACTAGATTTGTGAATAAGAATCATTATGAATGAACGGTAGAATTATTAATACGCTTCATTTTATAGCGTGATACTAAATTGATGGTCATCACGAATACGAGACTGATGTCACTAACCGAATAACTTGCCTGTTGATTTCATCATTTAACTCAGTGAAAAAGTTTGATGTAATATTTCAGTTGGCGTGCTTTAAATAGACACGAAAAGCCTGGAAATAATATTTCGATCAATACACTATATCGAGAAGAATACATGATTTGCATCAAATAATGTCCTCATTCACACAATCTTTCTAACGTGCAACAGGTGGATTTGTTTATATTATCTCAAATATATAAAACGATCATATTGTTTGATCGCCTCCTCTGCTCCTGAAAATCTACTTAACAAATCCTCAGGCGCTATTTTCTGATAAGATGTCGTTACCTTCATCCAGGTAACATTGTTTCTTGCGGATGTTAAGAACTAAATTTCCATTTCCTTGTCATCGTTCTATGTGAATAACTATGCAAATATTACTCGTTTAATGGAATATCTTTTAAAATTCATACATGGAGAGAAAGAACGTTTGAAGATGATTTGATTCCTTTCAAATTAACAGGATTAATAGTGAATCATTGCATCATTGTTTTTATTAGACAGTGTAGTAACGATATGAAATTTACCAACATTGTTTAACTTTCTTCTCTCCGTGTATATAATAATTTTGAATCAGTTGACATTCAAGTGTGATCTGATTTTTGCTATGAAAAGCCCACTCCAAGTGAAAAAAAAAATCTATCACAATAGCGACTCCTATATTGCACAGCAGCTGGGAATTTTATTGAATCAAACTTGATCAAACGTATTCTTAATATTCCATATTCTAAAGCGAAAATCTATGTTATAAAATATTACCGTTTTTAAGAAACCAAAAAATGGAGTCTCAGATCTTTATAAAAATTATTATATTTTGGAGTTCCATTTTTGTCCATGTATCGAATGTGCTCCACGCTGAGAAAAAGGTTTTCTTCTGACAAATCAACGCATTTGGTTGCAGATTTTCAAGAGGTATTTGTTTCATACAAATGAGACTTATTCATTATACTCGAACATTGCGTTGAATCAATAAATTCATATTTATTAACTATAACCAAATCATCTAATCAATTCGATCTAAGCTGATCGAAATTGATTTGAAAGAATATGACTTGTTATTAAATTTAGATTTCTTATATCATAATCAGTATGAAGTTGACACAAAGAAATATGTGCTGTGTTTATCAACTATATGATGAAATAAATATCAATGAATATCTCTTTGGCCGTATCCAACTGTACGATTGATTCACTATAAACAAATCTTATTTGATTCAACAAATCCTTTTTCTCAGTGCAAGTTCTATCGAGAATTTCTGAACCATAGTTGGAAAGCACTTTGTTCTGTACACTTAAAAAAACAATGTATGTATTTTGCCGAAAAAATGGATGTTCGAGTGTTTCAACGAATAATAAAAAGTGCTAGGAAACACTTTTGAGAAATTATAATTGAAATACCTACAAATAATTGATTCTCCAAGCAAAATGAATGTGAACTACCTCCCAGAATTCGATGGATCAGGAAAAATTCAAAATTCTAACGAAATTGAAGTTTCAAGTGAGAATTTATGAGCAGAACGTCTTCATCTCACACAGGAAATATAAACTGAAAAGGGAAACAGCAACAACACTTGAAACATAAATTCAAAGAAGTTATGATGAATAACAATACGAAGCTTCATGAAACCACGTACGAAGAGAACGAATATAGAACCTTGGTATCGAACCTTGTTATCGTATAGATTTCAAGATTAACTCAGCATTTTCTATCTCAAGTCTTTTCCTGTCGTCAAGAAGAAATATGCCCCAAGCCATTCTTTACCTCCAATCTTCAAGTACGCTTTCCTCATGACTTCCTGATAGCTCGGAAACAATCTAATCTTAATTTACTGTATCTCCTCGAGTAATTTTACAACACGGTGGATTAATAAATTGAAAGAAGACATATACAATATAAAAAGATCAATAATACGTTGTGTTGTCATATTTTCATGTGCCCATTGTACACGTTGAAGAACGTGTGAAGAAATCATTCTCGTATCTCGAGTATATACGCTTTCTCAGCACAAGACTTCAAGACTTTCTTATCTGCGAAGCGAATTACGTCACCTTGAAATTTAGAACTTGAAAAAATCAGGAGATTATTTCAGTAATGAGTAACGTATCGATGACTGATGGAAGTCAAATATCAGACCCAACCCCAGTTGTAGACCCCAAATCTTGCAGCAAATTCTTTAGATGATGTTCTCAATTTCAAAGAAGTAATTCGCGGAGATAAATAACGATGATTTCCCAGATTTTGTGAGTCCGAATTTTCGTTTTTCATAAATGATTCAAACTTCTATACAACATAATATCAGGGATTAATGAATCCACGTCCTCATCAACATTTAGAAACATTTGGAGGTTGCAGAGAAGCAATAAATCCACGCCGCTTTATTTTTTATCCAAAAAGGAACAGATATCTGGGAAATACTTTACAGTTCGTATTTTAATCAATTTGATTTTTTCAGAATGACGAATGTTGTGTACAAAAGTGATTCCTCCTTCTTTTATCTGGTCTGCACAAGATTTCTTTTAAGATCAAACGCGCGTGAAATCTCTCTCGGCTCGCAATAAATATTATACTTTTTCAAAGACGCTTATTTTCTGGGTTTTCCAGAAATTGCCCATTGAATGTTATTATCCGCTCGATGAAAAGTTTATTATTTCAACGAAAATCCCTCGTACGTTGAATGTACAACGATTGACGCACACATACGAACACTCACGCGTGCGTGTAATGGAAAAAACAAAGTTTTGAAAGAATTATATTTAGTAACTAGAGCATGGCCTACCGATTTTAACTTCGGACATTTAAAATCGAAGCATGCGAAGATGTTGAAAGTATGTTTTTCATTTTCCGTTAAAAAGGAAAGAAAAATAGGAATGATCAGGGACCCCACAAAACCCTCAAATTCAATTCCTTTAACTTCTCTTGATGATCTTTTACGCAATTTCCGTGATCATTTGTAATAAAATTGAAGAGAAAAATAAAGAGAAGATATTTCATCATCGTCTTCGCGATCTTCATCACACCTACTACCGTATCCAAAAAATTAGATGAATTTCTTTAAAGAGTAACTATTTTTATGAATTTAGTAGTTCTTCGAACCTTGGTTCGTTCGAATTTTGGAAGGAATGAGAATTCAAATGATCCAATAAGTTTTTCATCCGTCACTTCACGCGAATATTTTTCCTAGTAAAATCAACCTCTTTCGTAACCAATTTTCCTCCCTACGAAGTTCTTCTCGTCACGTTCAAACTATCAAGACATCGCAAATTTTCTGAATCTCACATTTTTTTGAAAGCTGGTCGCTGAGTTATCGACAATTTAAACCGATCTAATGTTTTTTAGCTTCTCCACATCTGTAGAACGATCATAAAAACCCTTCCCCAGACCAAAAATCACGTTTCCTGACATCTCAAAGTATGGGGCTTGAAACTTTGCAAGAAAACGATTAAGCAAAATAATTCAAGAGTGAAGAAACGAATTCAAATTCCATACGCCCTGAAAGTGATATCAGTGACTGCTACTAAAAAAAAAATATAAAAATCTGGTTGCAATCTTTCGATTGAATTAAGTTATTCCACTTCTCTTGGCGTGGAATAATGACAAATCCAACAATTTTACGAAGAAACGAATGATCATCTCCGTATGAGAAGACATATCGTCAGTATTATCGTTAATAAGTCATTTTTGATTGCATATATTAAAGAACACTCCCTACAATTCACCAACACCCACGTAAATCAATGGCATCCAGTTGGCTGTAAATCATTCAATATTGAGATTGTTATACTAATGAGTGATTTATCGCGAAGCGTCAGTCAACTTTTTCCTATTTCATGTAAATCGTTTGTCAATAAACGGGTATTGGAAATTAAATTCAATAAAAATAAATCAATTTGCGGATCATGTATAAAATAATATGTGCGGCTGATCCAAATTCAATTTTTTAGTGACTGGAAAGCTCGAGTTTATTTTTATTCAATTAATTTGTTTTATTCCATCTTTTGGACGATTGAATGGATCGAACATCCTTGTTCTGGGATAATATTTGTATTCTCATTTGCTTGGTTGAAGCAACAATAATTCCAACATAGAAATGATGATTGGAATATTATTACAATGAGATGATGAATGATGATTTAATGTTATGATCATTATTATCGTTCATCGAACTAATTCCCAATGAAGCTATTGTATTTTGCCATCGGTGAACAAGCGAGGAGAAAATATATCTTCCGCTAACCTAATCTTAGCTACAGGTAAAGGTAATATTTCTTGACATCAACCGTTACTTTCCCTACGGCGTGGCGTGGCGATTGCACTGGAGAAACTTTGGTTGACATACCACCCGTCTTCTGTCCCCATGGGCTACCGTTACTATACGAAACAAATTGATTGTCCAGGATTCAAACCTTTGTACATAAGGGAGTTAATCAACCGGATATTGAGTCATGGAACTGGCTGAAATTTATACTTTTCCTACATCGAGAAATTGTATTTGATCAATGATCATATGCTTCCAGTTTTCTAAACGTATTGAGTGTTTAAGAACGGTTACAAACACTGTCGAAGAGCACGTCTTCTGGTATATATGCAATTGGTATCTGCGATTATACATCGAATTGAAAGAATTCAGTATCAAAATCCGCACAAAATGAATCGCTCATATTTTTTAGATAGCCAAGAATTATCTATGGGAGCTGTTTTTTAGATATTACAGCTGAATTGTTTCATTATCCAATGATCAACCATTAAAATTGTTGTGTCAGAGCTACGAATTTTTACTGCGGCAACTGGTAAGTACCTATAGCTGCTACAACGGGTTCATTTTGAACGAATGCTGCACTGTGAAAAAATCTGTCTCGAGTTTCATAAACATATTATGAAACTTTTTAATGTAATACCAATTTCAATAATATAATTCCTAATTTTAATAAGATATTTGTAAATTTAATAATTAAGGTTACTCAAGTACCAAAAGGGGTGAGCCAAATTTTTTCATGAATTATGCGTTCAACGGACATTTTCAGTGGATAATAATAAAATCCAGGACCAGGATCAGACTCTAAATATAAGTGTCGGTCTTTTATTAATTTTCTAACGATTATAAAAGCATTTCAAAAGTAATAATCTCCAACTGTCAAAAACTTTTTAAATTTCGTTTTCCAATACCTCAAAACTAAGAAGAAACCCGAATTCATATTCAGAGTCCAATCTCAGGTATATGTACTTGATTATTATAGATTTTCAATTCAATTTTATCGAGTAGTTTATGAAAAAAGTTGGCCCAAAATTTTACCGGCTTCAACAGATGCTTGAGTCCCCTTAATTTCTTATATTTTGATAAGAAATTCTAAAATTTCATAATCCATATCAAATTTAGGAAATGACAGTGTGATTATAACTGCAACTGAATATTTTACGTCTTTGTTATATATTCGTGCGTAGGGTCTTATACACGAGACAATATGTTCAGGCCCATTACAAAGATTTCTTACCATCCCAACAAAGTTATATCGTTGGATTTCGTTGAGACCCAAATTTAGCGGCTGTAAGTACATTTTATTACTGATTAAATTCAATTTTAATAATTGAAATCTTCAGCTATAATGTTGATATTTTCGCTCAAAGAGAACCACGAGACCTGTACTGCTATAACTATAAATTCCTTCTGTAGCAGCTAATAAATAGCTATAATTATTCCAGCTACTGAATGATTATATTTTGAAATATCCACACATAACACAGCAGATTCAGCAGCATGATTGAGCCATGCTTCATTTAACGTGTGCAGAACTCATGGTGCAAGAAAGATTCGAGAAAGAAGAAAACTCGCATTATTGAGTAACCACAAAGGTCATGCGAGTTTGATAGATAGATCTGTCAGGAAGATTTATAAAGTCATGAAAAGTATACGTATATAATTCATTGGAAATAAAATTAATGAGCAAAAATGTATCTCAATTTTTATACGAATTATTGATTCGGAGAATCATTCACTCACTAGAACTTGTCTTTTGAATATATGTCAAGAATTTTGATGTATTTGTTAATTGAAGTTCATTTGATGGCGAACATCGTGTTCGTTATTCTGTAAAAAATCAGACCACAGAAAATGATCAAAAGATGAATTCAAAGCGAGCCTCTTTCACAAATATCTTGGAATTCATCGAATATGTTCAAAATATGATGAGGATTAATTTAAGCGATGTCAAAAAAAATAATAACGCTATGAATGGAAGTTATCCTACACGGAGAGAAAAGATTCCGCTATTTCAACGAATCCGTCTTCGCTAAGTGGATTGAATAACCCAACGATGAAGATTCACTGTGTTTAGAAACTGATTTGTCATAATTCCAAGTTTTTCGCTAGTCTTGCTAAGCTTAATTCGCTGGAACAATAAATTGTCTTTGATTTTAGCAAACTCGCTTGCAGTCCATATAATAACAAGAGAATTTCGCTAAAACAGCAAAACTTTTGCTATTCCAGCGAATGTTCTCTCTTCGTGTGAACATCCGACACTTGCAGCGTATTTTCGAATTTATGATTTTGTTGAATTCTTAATTATGATATGATAATATTTTGATATTAAAATACAGGTCAACTGGAGAAAAATAATCAAGTAAAGTAGTATTATCTTGTCAAATGTTATGGCAAATACGTATGAAGGTTTTGAAAGGTTTCTTACAGAATGTATTAAAAATGATTGGAGCTATATTATTACGTTCCACATCCGAGACACCCCATATAAAAATTTTTAGGTTTCACCAATGCTGACAATAGAATATAGCTTGGCGAAATGTTGACAGGCGAGGCTTGCCAATCTACGAATATTCAATGTTGATTAACAACAAAGAAAATGTTGCGCCGATATCGGTGTTCAACGAATTTCGGTTGTCAGCCTACCATTGATCCACAATTCCGCCAGGCTTGGCGCTTGCTAGGCTCATCCTTGGCCCAACATTGACTGAACGATAGATTCTATTGAAAATTAGGATCATTTGAAACGTGGTCGAATATTGCCACAACGATTGATCTAGTCTGGGTAAAAATGAGTTTTCAATGTAGCGCCGATCATTGGTAATAACATGGCTCAATATTGGCATGCTCCTTAATTTCAACATTTGATGGCTGAATCGCCAACTACAAGTTACTGACCAAGTGTTTCTCGCGAGTAGTGAGAGATGTGTACGAGGAATATATAAGACTCAAATAATTCTCTGGAAGAACAGTCAATCGTTCTTTGTTACAGGTTACACCAGAGGGCTCCTACTGCTGATCCATACTGTGTATACTTCTCATGACAAACTTTGACGACAAAAAACACCGAGTTGTTTACAGATAAATAAGGAAAACATAATAAGATCCCAAATAACATATATTGGAAATTGTGAAATGCGCATACTTTTTACATATTTTGGGGTTGATTATTTTTTAAAGTTTTATCATCGGCGCAACATTGATAAACAAATTTTTCTATTGTTTGCCAATGATGGTCTATTTCATTGCCACTTCTGCACCAATGATGGGGCTACATTGGAAAAACACATTGATAAATCATAAAATGATGTTATCATTTCAGTGTTGCGTCATGCTTGGTTGCCAAGCCTCGGCCATACTTTATCTACATTGCGCCATGCTAGCGCCAATGGTAAATTTCTGCATGGGACAGGCGCCGACTAGAAGTTCTTTGTTTCGCTCTACGTTTATTCAAACGTCCAGATTAATAAAGGACCGAAAGAGGGGTTTCGAACTTTTCCTGCAATCTTGCCGTTGAATGAACGAAGAAAGAGACAGAAATCGTAGTCGGCGCCAATGATCTGCGAAATACTTCTGAAAAGATGAGACACAATGGTACTGTGGTTCACGAGAAAATGTTGTAATTTTCATTACATCATTCTTCTCCGTGTGACGATTCGAGACAATAGAAGGGTACTGCAAAAGGATTATTCGTATTTCATTGAAAACTCATCGGTACCTCCCTTGGAGACAACGATAAAAAATTCCATCTGGTACAGCTAAATCAATTGGCTAGGCAGTTGAAAAATGGAATCAATCTAAATGAAAATCTGGTTGTACCAAATAAATTTGATTTTCTAGAACTCACAAGATTATTACATCACTCAAACTTTTTGATTTTTCATCTCGCGATTAGATGATTTTTAATCTCGACTGCGTGAAAACACATCACAACATTGGAGAACATGAATCGTGAATCTCGGTGATATTATTCCACCGTGAAGTTGGAGATCAAAAAACCAAGCAATTTGGTGATAAAAAATCATCAGTCGGTTGATTTTGTTTGACGTCAATTGCGAGATAAAATCTCACAAAAAGTTACGTGGTGTAATATCTTACGGATTCCCTGCGTGTACAACTCAATTTTTTTATTTCCATTGAATAAACTGTTTCATTCATAATTCAGACAACTAGGCTTTTACTCACGCCAGTTGAAATTCTACTCGGAGTAGTGAATTTTAGTTGTAGCTACCCATACTGGTATTGCCAAGACTAAAAAAACCCAAGCTTGTCCCAAGGTTGGCACATGTGTCAGAAACAAACCTCCGTGAAGAACAATTGGCCCAATATTGTTCCATGATTGTCCCGTTGTTCCCAATGGATAGTCAGTCATGGTACATTTGTTAATATTTTTTAAATGGTCACTACATTTGGTACAAGCTTGGCACAAGTGTAAAAATCGAGCATTCGTTGAGAACAATTGTGTCAATATTGCCCACATAAGTGGCACAATGTTTATAAATACTGACTGAATTTTGAATTTACAACAGCTGAAGACTTGAGGATAACCATCGGGCTAGGGCTGGCCTGATCTTCCTGCCATAATTAATCCTACACATTATAGTTCAGTTTGAGGATAACTCAACAATACAATCAAAATTCATCCAAATATCAAAGAACGAAAATTTTCCAATGATCATACAAGCTTGTCCCAGTCTGGGCCAAGTTTGCTAAATTGTTCAAGACAAGTCTCAGGTGGCAGGTCTTGTGCCAGGCTTGGCCATGGCATTGGGCCATTGGTCTATACACACATGGGTCGTTGCAGCTGGGCGCTTTCCTTTCAGAGAAAACCTCGAAGCAAAATATTTCAAGTATTAAAACTATGTTTCATTAGCAATAAAATTTAGTCACAAAAAATGCAGTGATACCATTTAGCTGGGATGGTGGAAAATCTTTATCAAGTACTTAAACATTTTTTTGTATTCAGAGTATATTGAGTGGTACATACTGTCGTATTACTGGATCCAAAAAATGAATGACGAGAAAACAAGAATATAGGATTCCATTTTTTCTTTGTACACATTTTCAACGTAGTCATGGTGAAAACCTTTTCCAATTAAAACACCCATTCGACATCGTTGATATAGACCAACTTGTATTAGATGTGCCTGCACCACGTGCGTTCAATGAACCGAAATCAATATTCTAACCGTAGCTACCTTGAACAATATATAAAAAAACTTTCTATGCTGGCAAAGTCGATATTTGCGCGATGAAGTTCTAGAAAAATTTTCTTTTTTCGAAATTCAGAACTCGGGCTCTGTACAGACTTGAACAAAGGCTCAAAGAATCATTCCTGAAAATTTGAGATTTTCTCGTGAATTCAGTTTCGATTAATTTGTTGCAAAAAAAAACTTGCTCCGATGATAACTCTGGTATCCTTTCACGGAATTCTAATGTCAAATCTTGAACTACGATTTTCACTTCAAATGAATAAAAATTTCACTCGGCAAAGACCCAGGTTCTGTTCTGGTTGCCTAAACAGTGAAATTCTACTGTAAGACCCGACTGGAAATTGTCATCGGGTTGACCCAACATATGATAAGGACCTAACAAGGTCATCCGAAATGAGGCATACCTGCTACAGTCCTGATCAGGATTAGGTGTGGATGCCCCACGTATAAATAAGCTCATTTGGTCCTAGTCAGGATTTCCTCAGATTATCCTAAAAGGCTGAAGTGGGTTTTCCTCGCTGTATCCTCATTGGGACCTCGTTAGTTCATCCTCAGATCATGAAGATAGTTTAATAAACTGAATAAAAAAATGTACAGTCTTGATTGTAGACTGTACACTCTTTGATTCAACACATTTTCCTCAAATTAGAAGGTAAATCTCGAAGGATTCTCAACTGCCTTGCTAAAAATGGCCCTTCCTCCAAATTGGACCATCAAAGGCCCTAACTTGACCCAGATCGCGCCAAGTTGGCCCAAAGCAGGGCCTGAGAAGACAAAATGTCACGTTTCTAGCTGAGTGTGCCTATTTTTAAATTCAATCTGTTCATTCCAAATACATTACCTACTTCTCAAAACTGTTGACTATTTTGTTCAATCTATCCCTAACGTATTGAAACCAAATTTTATCGAATCAATTGACTGATGTTCAATCTGTTTAATGTCTCTTTAATCTTTTGATTTTGCTTTGGATTTCCTGTTCATATCCTAATTTCGAGTTATTTTGGAGGTTTCTGTATGGAATTCCTCATGAAAGCCCGATTAGCCTCTCCTGATGAGGTCCTTATAATAGTGAAGCGTGACATGACTTGTCAGGTCCTGATAAGGTTGCCTTACCAGGACCTGAGCTGGATCAAGGTTTACCTGATCAGGTCCATGGGGTAAATTTCCAGTCGGGGAAATTTGGGGGTATCTTTTTTTCTTTTTTTCAATCTATCGGTCTTCTTGTTATGCAAACAGATCATCATTTTGAGTATCGTTGTGAGCCGGTTCAAGAAGCTTTTTCAATAGCTGATTCCTACTTCAGGCTGCATTTCTTTCTAATTCAGCTTATATTTTATCTGAAATTAATTTCTTCTCCTTTCCCTAATTATGATGGGCTTGGCAACTGTCTGAAATATCTGATAAACTCTCTGGCGTCAAGGCAGGCCAGACTGGTTTGTATCAAGATAAAAGTGAAGTTTACACCTTTTCCAGAATTCTTGTGTTGGGTCTGGATAAAAGGAGAAGCTGATGAGTGATTTTGCCTCAGGCTTAAAATCCCCTGAGGACCCAGATTTTCGTTCTAACTTTTTCAGCGGATAGTTTAGGGACGGTAAATACGTAAAATTGGGACCCCTCGGGTCCGGATCTCCTCTACACGGCTCTGAAGAGGCTGTAGCCCCGAACCTCGCTCATCGAGGGCCTCGTTTAGAAATCCGCAATGATACAAAAAGTTCTGAAAAACATTTCTTTTCTTCGCTTTTCACCTTGAGGGACCGTTAAATGGCCTCACAGCCTCAAAAATTCTTCATCCGAGTCTGGTTATGTTTCTGCTCTTTATGAGTAAATTTTTACTCTACAGCGTTGGAGGTTGTATTAAAAAATATCCTTGAATGATATTGCATAAACGTGTACTTGAGTTGCACCATCAAAAAACGTGGTCAAGTACAGCAGACGATAAAATGCCAACGTCGAGTCAATAGCGATTGATGATTATCTAAATACCTGAATATTTCGGGAAAGTCTCATAAATGTTGATGTATTTCGATAACTTCCTGAACGAACCCCCATCAGAACCTCACAAATTTATTTTTAATCTTTATTTATCTGGTACCACGGTATCATAAAATTTCATAGATTTCATGTATCAAGTTTCATTAGATGTTTTCCGCAGGGTATTGAGTGATACGAGTGGAGGATATTTCACCTAAAGATTGTTAAAGCATCATTTCCCTATGAAATTTGTCATCAAAATAGGCCGTATAGGCCGATATAGGTTAATATTGTGGACAAGCAATCAACTCATCAAGATAGACTTCTGCTCTAATAAATATTCTGAGTAATTGATATTCATCAAATTACATTGTAAAATAACGTGGCAGATTGAACAGAAAGAGAGCTCTTCTGAGATGGGATCCGAACTCACGAAAGCTCTTCATGTGAACCGGAAACATGCTTCACGGACCAACTCACGTATGTGAAAAAGAAAACAGTGCTCGAAAGACTTTTTTTTCTAATAAAGTGAGACACGGTACACAGAAATAAAATATTGTCATCAGGACCATCCAAAATATTACCAAAAGTGTATCGTTGATACAATAAATCGGATTGGCATGGAGACGATATGTTCTTTTATTTTGACCTGGAGATATCGTTGTGTTGAACAACGTGCGGTATGTTTACAACCTTCCTCCGTTGAGCTATTGTGCATAGCTACACTGTAAAAAATTTTGGTGGTAATATTGTCAATGGCAACAGGATTCACCTATACAGTATTGGTAAAATTACATGATATATGTTAATGTAAAAATTACCAACTACACACACCAGTGAAGTCACACATCCACCCAAGGTAAATTTACACATACATGTTAACTGTAATTTTACCAGAATGCAAGTAATTTTACATTGACATGTACACGTAATCCGATTTTACCAGTCCTAAGTATTTGTAAAATTACCAATGCAGTAGGTAATTTTACATTGACATGTGGATATAATTTCATTTTACCAGTACTCAGTACTTGTAAAATTACCATCATAGTGTTCATGTTAATTTACAGGTGACATGCTGAGTAAAAAGACTGCCAAATGTTTATGGAGAATGCATTTTACAGGAACAGTCTTAGTAAACTTGTTGCATGTAATTTTACACCTATTTCTCACAGTGTATGGTAACGAGACTGGAAAGTGATGATAACTATATTTTTTCCATGTATGGCTAATGTATGGTTGTCCATAAAACCTAATGACAGTTCCAACAAATTTCTTGAGCTCGAACGAGTAACTACTTTAATTATAGAGTTCCACTATGCGATAAATTTAGATGGCATTGTAGGAGTATTGATTCAACTTCATTCTGTTGCGAAAAGTATAATCGATCAAAATTGAACTCGTCTTAGAGCAACGTAATATAGTAAGACAATGTTACGTTACATTGTTACAATAAGAAAATTATCGACATGTTTCCTTCATTTTAGTGGTAGATATCGATGGCTTATTATCGAGATATACAAGATGTTTTCACCATTTTCAGGAACTATTTTTTTTTTTTTTGAGAACGTTGAATTTCCTAAAAAACTAAGAAAAAAAATCTGTTATCTTCAGGGACATTCACTTACAAATTTTCAGAATGTAATGTGAAACCTGAGTCAAACCTTGACCGTACGATATCATAAAATGTTGAATCTCATTCAAGCCAGTGACTACTTTGTACATTGATGCTAATAAATTGTACATAAACAAAACTGTAGTCGCTGAATTTTTATTTCTGATAGAAACAGCTATTGAGTTGGTCTCTGCATCTTCTCTGCAAATCTTGTGTCCAATGGAAAAAATAATTCACTTCAATGGGAAAATTTTCCATTGAATTGAAATTATCGTCTTCGAATCAGGAAGGAAAGTTTTTTGTTTCGATCAGTTGAAAACGTTTTTCATTGATCTCAATTTTTTTTTCCATTGAAAAAAAGATTCATTAGAATGAGGGCAAATAGAATTTTCTTTCAGTCTAAGAAATTGGATTCTTAGTGTGCAGCTAAACTTTAGCTATTGCAACAAACGAACTCAGCTCTTCCAATTAAGAGAATATTACCTGGTATAAAAACCAGTAACCATTAATTAGTTGATTTTTCTTCCAAGATTTTGTCAATCACGGTGAACTAGAATTTAAATATTTTGATAGGCAAGGGATAACAATAAATGAAAATATTTAAATTCAATTCTATTCTTTCCGCAAAATGAAAAAAAGGGAAAAATTGGGTAATCTCAAAACATTGTTATTCCCTTGAAGTACATTACACTGAGAAAAAAACTTCAGCTGAAAACGAGTCCAAGTACATTTTTGTAGTTACAATAGTCATATTTTCCATTCAAGAAATTCCATTATGAGAATCGCTTATGATGGTGAAAATATATGAAGCTGAAACTGGCAGCTGTAAAGCTAGCAATCGATTGTCATAACTTTTTATCAAAAATTTAAGCGTCTGAAAATTGGAGCTGAACGCTGCTCCATCGATTTCTGGTCTAAAAAGAAGCTTCACCAACGTTTAATCAGAAATCACAGTCATCAGCCGCTAGCTTTAAGGCTGCTAGTTTCAGCTTCATTGAAAATATAGCTATTGCGACTGAGAATTATACATGGGTTCATTTTTAGCTGCAGTTTTTTTCTCTCAATGCAGTTATTCCAGCAACTCACCAGGAATGAATGAAATTCTAGTCATTAACGAGGATTACCGAGGTCATTACCGTTAAGGGTACTTCCTGGTGGGATTTTTTCCCCGGGATATTACTACACCTTTTCAACCGTTTCACTTTATTAATATTCATTCGCTTACATCGATCTTTAAATCAAAAGATTCAGATCTTTGAATCAAAAAAGTTCTCAAACACGGATTACGTTTATTACAATATTGAAAAAAAATCTGAATATAGATTTCTCATTGGCTGATAATGAAATTTTGTTTTAATTAATTATAACGACTTTGTTAAACAACAAACAGACTAGAGCCGAATTGTTTGATTGTGAATTCTTTATCCAAAGCTTGATGTATTTGATTGGATATTATTCGTACGAAACAATTAGAAAAAATTCTTCAGAAAAAATCACGTGAAAATACGTGAAAGATATTTTGAATGATTGCATAGATTTTTTTGTAGTTTGTCCCAAAAGAATTGTACTAATTGTATCACGTTAAGAGCATTCACCACCTTGTCAAAAAGTTACTAGATCCCAAACTTCTCCTCCCAGTTTTCTCAGCGATGAACAAATAGAAAGAAAAATGATGAGTACACTGAGAGGAAAAATTTCCGGAAACAATGAAGTATTCAGTTGAATAGTCACCATAAAATACTTGATTGATTTGAATAAACTTTCATTGATTTAATTAAATAACTATTTTCACTGATGAAATATTTCATATTGAATATTTGTTTGATTCAATAAATATTTAATCGAGTCAATGAAAGTTTATTCAAATCAATCAAGTATTTTATGGCGACTATTCAACTAAATGTTTCATTTTTCCTGGTAATTTTTTCTCCCAGTGTAGCTATATTTTGTTTGATATTTCAAGATACACCTGCTGATAAAGGCGATACTATGATGCGAGTTACCGGTATTAGAATTCCCTTGAACTCGATTGTATTTATTCATCGTTGAGAACACTGGAGGGGAGGGAGACCTACAAGGAGAACAAAATATAAGACTATTTCTAATTTTTCTTCCTAAACCAGAAACAGGAAGGTTTATAAAATGAATTTTCATATGAAAATACGGGGGATTGCGAAGTATAATAGCCAAATTTTACTATATGTTTCAACATTCAGCATGAACAATTTCAATTCCTACACTAAGAGAAAAATTTGGTTCCCATAAAAACAAATCTTTCTGTTTCTGGTTTACTGAAAAAAATAAGAAAAAGTTTTATATTTTGACATTTTTCTCCATGTAGGAACTTTGCATATGGTCAATTCCCTTGAAGGTATCCCATAGAACTCAAAGTTACTGAATCTCAGCACCCAAAGTACACAAAAATAATTCAATACAATCGAATAAAACAACCAGTCAGATCTTCTGTTGGTACGAAACTATGCCTCGCTGGTCGATTTTTTCCATTTTACACTGAGAACCCAATTTCTTAGACTTGAAGAAAATTTCTTTGCCCTCATTTTGATAAATCTTGTTTCCGATGGGGAAAATAATTAATTTGATTGGGAAAATTCTTCATTGAGTTGAAACCACGTTCTTCGAATTTAAGAAGGAATATATTTCTGTTTTAGTTTGAGAATTTTTCGTTTCAATCAGATGAAAACTTCTTCCATTTGACTGAATTTTTTTCCATTGAAAGAGAGATTTATTAGAATGAGAGCAAAGAAAATTTCCTTTCAGTCTAAGAAATGAGCATCTCAGTGTACAGCATGTCAGTTCAAGAAAAGTTCATATAGTATTCAATTGAGGTTTAAAGAATTCATCATGAGTTCTTAACAATTCTTTCGGAACTTCTGTGCTACATAGGCTAGTAATTTCGAGCTCTACAGAATATGCTAAAAGAATAATCAGAATTTTGCTGCATCCAGCAATCATATCGTCGCGAACATGTAAAAACCTAACAAGTGACGTTATAATTTCTTCGTTTTGGCCCAATTTTCATTATTGTGGCAGTTGAACAATCATTCGAAATGAATTCATCGGCATACCTATGGTTTACACGAACAGTTTGGTAACAGACTTGTAAGGAATCGCGATCAGAAACATTTGTTGTCATAAAAATACACTGAGAAAAGTGTATGGGATTGATTACCATTTTCTCTAGTTCTCATCGGGACTTTAGAATAGGGATTCAGTGCTGACTCGCGATTTGGTGATCGTTCCTATGGTAACGTAAACAGTTTATCGCACTCCCTTCGATTTTGAATGGTACTTACTACAATTTTGGAATATCTGTCACCTAATTCCTATTCTTCCTAGTAATGGTCACCGTATACTTTTCTCCGTGTAACAATTATTTAATAATGTAACTTCTTTCGTTTCTCCATGTCACCAACGAAATGAAGAATCAATGTTCAGTATACGTGTAAGAAATTTCCCCTGCTCTTTACATTTGATGAAGCTGAAACTAGCAGATTTGAGATAGCAGACTTACACTCTAGCTCATCGTAGAATTGTCGTAGGATGATGAAACCGACACCAATGATATTTTTGAATCGTAATCTTTGAAAATATCATATGTATTTTGGAAAAATTTTAATTTTCATTACCACAGTTCATAAACGCGGTCTGCTAGTTTACATCCGCTAGCTTCAGCTTCATCTAAATTTGAAACAGTGGAATCTTACTAATTGCGGAAAAAAATCGACCTCTGCAAAATAGTGCATATACACTACAGAATCAGTGAAATCTCAATGATTCAATTAGACAGGAACACTTTTGGAACTGCATAGTCAGTGATTATTCATTGTTTATGCAGTTTATAAACCATAATAGAGTTATTATTAGTCGATCTTCGACCTTCTACGAAAAATAGTTACCGCAGCTACTCAGTAGTTGAGACAAATACCATGTTAATTGACGCGATCATCGTGGTAGTTAACTCCTGCAAGTATTCCTTTTTGTTCGTGCATTAACTGCGAAAATAATGAGATTTCACTAATTCAAATTTAGGGAGTAATCCTACAGAGTTGCGCTTGTCTAGAATTTACACGGAAAAAAGTATTCTTTTTAATGTACACGCAGAGAAAAGCTACCTGAAAAATTACTATACTACACTGTAAAGTAGGGACAAAATCACATTTTGGGGTTATGTATTATGTTTTGTCATTAAAATTACTATACTCTCTATCAATAAATAACAGAATTCCATCATTCTTTACTGTAAAGAGTAGTAACTTTTCAGGTAACTTTTCTCTGCGTGTAAGAAATTGGTATTTGAATAGGTCCAAATGAATTTTTTTCGACAGAAATAAATATTTCGCCCCTTTTTAAAAGATATTTACTTTTGTTAAAGAAATGTTCATTTGGATCGATTCAAAACGATTTTCCCGTGCCATGTAAAATTTTGGAATCCGATACAGAAATATTTCGATTATGGAAAATCAGTGTTATTGGTCCTGCAGAAATCGAATTCTGAAGAAATACAATGCTACTCTTTAAATCTGTAAGAGTGTATTTCTGTAGAATCAATAATATTGATGTTTTATAATAAATTGAATTGTATGATTCAAGAGTTTGACATTTCACAATAAAATTATTCCTGTAAGATATGAATTCTGTAAAATTGAATTTCTATATGCTCAGATTTTCCAACATGGTTTTGTAAAATGCTTACACTGTAAAATGAATTTCTCCTGAGAAAGATACCTCCATCTCAAGTATATCTACATCAAATGTGAGGAAAAAAACAAAGGGCGAATCTTAACTCTTTTATCCTTTCAAAGGAGCTCCCTACATTCATTAAGGAAGAGTGGGGTAATTGGGAACGCAGGGTAATCGTAAACGCCATCAATAGGCCTCGTGAGGAATAGGAATTTGATATTTTCTCTTCACAAATAACAATGTTGCTGAGATTAGAATCGTTTATTGAAACGAATTAATAACGAAATATTCAGACCCAACCCTTGTTACAGACTCAGAATCTTGCAGCACATTCTTCAAACGATATTTTCAATTTCAAGGAGTTAATTCTGGAAGGTAAATAATAACGATGATTTATCAGATTTTGTGAGTTTGAATTTTCGGTTCGTTTTTATAAACGATTCAAACTTCTACAACATGAATAAAAAGTATAGCCCAAGAAGCCTAACATTTAGTGAGGGAAAGAACTGGTTGAAAAGATATTCTTTAAACAAAACAAATGTTCTTTCATTTTTTGTACGAAAAACATGAAGATTCCTATACTATGGTTTACATGATGTATTTTGAGTGCCGTTTATGGGCGCATGGAGAATACATTATGGGTAAATATAATACATTCAGGAACCGTGCTGATGATTTGAGTACCTATTGATTCTAATCATTATCTCATCCGAGAATTTCATGCAGGTGTTCATAATTACACCACGCCAAGATTCTTTGTTTTTCAAAGAAAAGTGTATTTTAGCTTGAAGAATAGAGAATGTTCGCCATGGAAATTGGTTACTAATTAGATGAGCTATAGAAATGCGCAATGGATACATCTTATGCCCGTTTAGAGAATTTAGGACTTTCCATTCAGGTGTTTCCCATTGCCCTACTCTCCTCCAATATGCTGAAACGAGAATTTTCTTTAACCACTGTAGAATGTTGTTATGCGTTAATTTTGCGTCTCGAGTATTTATCAAGAATATCTTTTGAATTAATGATCAATCAATCTTATATTACCTATGATGAACTGTTGAGTGGGGGAAATAGAATCACTTTCAAAAAAGGCATTGTTTGTTACGATATTTTGTTGGCAAGGATTTTTAATAATAACTAATCAATATGATTTGAAATAAAAAATTATTGCACTGAGAACGCAACTTTTTTGACTGGAAGAGAATTCCTTCACCCTCATTCCAATAAATTCTGTTTTCAATTGAAAAAATAATTCAATTCAATGGGAAAGATTTTATTGAATTCAAATTATATTTTTTGAATTAAAAAAAAAAATATATATTCTGCGAAACTTTTTGTTTCGATCCAATGAAAAACTTCCCTATTGGAATAAATTATTTTTTCCTTTGAAAATAAAGTTTATTCGAATAAGGGAAAAGAAATTAGAATCACAATTTGTGGGATGTTACAATATTTTTATATGAATAAATCCCCGTAGCAAAGAAAACATTCAACGTATTTCACGAATGTACAGAGAATATTCCGTTACGGCTTGAATATTCCATTCACCTACTTATATTCCCGCGATTTTTGGAGATTCAATGGTTTATCCAAACGAAATCTGAATTGAAGGCGGAAGAATATTTTTATCGTGAACACTATTGTCGCAGAGTTGATGTTTTTGAATTAAATGTGGTATTTACACAGCGAAATATTGTGTGTCACAGGAGGTCCACTCAGAATTTGTGTCGAAAACAACATATCAAACTCTGAAATTCACAGATTTTCAGTGTAAATTTAATATTTTTGTATTGATTTGATATATTTTTCGTGTTAATATTTAACATAAATTGCGAGTGGATCTCCTGGGACATACACGTGTGTTGAAAATACACCAAAATTTTCACTGTGTAGATACGATATCATAGAATTAGAGACATTTGTATTCTTAGATTTGCCAAAATTCGAATGACAGTTCATCCCAATAAATGATTCAAACTTCAACAGTTATCATTCCCGCATACGGAAAAAATAAAATGGCAAAATTTACCGTATAGGATGCAGACGCGTCGTTTCAAGCCTTTAAATATAAGAGATAAATCTATTTTTGTCTTGTAATGTGAATTATTTGACGATATATTTTGTAAAAATTTCCATTTCAAGACT
The DNA here is from genome assembly GCA_018340375.1 of Gonatopus flavifemur. Lineage (NCBI taxonomy): Eukaryota > Metazoa > Arthropoda > Insecta > Hymenoptera > Dryinidae > Gonatopus > Gonatopus flavifemur. Next base: position 56,120,490 of record JAFFJZ010000001.1, read on the forward strand.
CGAAATGACGCGTTGTCATCCTACATGGTAAATTTCTCCATTCTCTTTTTTTTCGCGCACATAAAAATGTTCTATGTATTCTCGCAGCAAGTTCCAAATATCTTTATGCAACGTGAAAAACTACGTATTGGTGTAGCGTTGATTCATTCGTGCACAAATACACAGAAGTTTGAAGTGTAAACAATAATGAACCGAACATATATCCATGCAGCACACTGAGAAAAAAGATTCGTTGACTCAAATAAGATTTGTTTATAGTAAATAAATCGTATAGTTGGATACAGCCAAAGAAAAATTTATCAACATTTATTCCACCGCATAGTTGATAAATACAGCACATATTTCTTTGAGTCAACTTTATACCAATGATGATTTGATAAATCTAAATTTGAGAAGTCATATGCATTCAAATCAATTCTAATCAGTTTGAGTAAAATAAATGATTTGGTTATGATGAATAAATATGAATATCTTGACTCAACACAATGTTTGGTGATAATTTATAAGTCTTATTCGTATGAAACGATATCTCTCAAAAATGTTCAACCAAATGCGTTGATTTGTCAGAAGAAAACCTTTTTCTCAGTGCACAAGAAAAATGGTTATCCTATGAATATGTTGATGAAATTCATAGAATATTACAATGAGAATGTTTCAAATATCCTGTGAATATTTATACAATACAACACAGAAGATTGTTCTAAAGATGCTTGTTACATTGATGAAGTTTTTTCTAATATGATTAACATCTTAACAACAATAAGTCAAAATCACGTTGGAATTTCTGCCAAAGTGACCATTTTTTTAATGCAAAATGTTTAGAAACTTTTGAAATAAAAAATGGGCCACGTATGGCCTGATTTTGGGACATCATGCAAAATAAGGTCTCGCCTGCTCCATTTTTTCTCCTAACAATTTCTAAACATTTTGTCAACAAAATTATTACTTTGGCAAAAATGTTCACATGATTTTGACTTATTGTTCCCATTAGGCACTTGACTTTATGATTCTTCCACTTGAGTTTTATTTCAAGATACAAGCAAGTTATGCTAATTCACTATGCGAATTGATTCTCTTAACTGCCCTGCTAAGTCTCAAGAATTAATACATTCTTGTACTACTTTCTACAGAAAAGAAAAACTATTTTTACGAATTCCAGATTCAACAGGATGTTTTGTTCATGTAAAAAAAAAACTTGATAGAATATACTAAATTTCGTCTTTAAATCTTCTGCGCGCATGTTCTTCGAGTTGCTTTTTTGAATTTCATAACAGAATTCTTGAGCAAATTTAGAAACAAAATCTAGCACCTTTTACTGTAAAAAACGAAAAAAATATACAAAAATTATGAATTTCTCAACCACATGAAAACCGTCGAACGTACAACATGCCACGAACATAATTTATATATATGATTTATACAGACTATACGATCAATTTTTTTAATAAGAAGCCAAAGTGTGCGGACATAGCACTTCCTTCGTTGATATAGGGAAGACTTCGGAGTGTTTCGCGGATACAAATTTTCCAACTACATTGAGAAAACAGATATCTTGAAAAATACCATAATTTATGGATTTTTAGCATTGGTCTGATCCGAGTCAAAATATTTACGTGAAGGAACCTTTAAAAGTACCATCATCTCTTGGACTTTTATAAAGAAGTATGGTACCTTCCTCATAAAAGTCCCAGCTATTATGGTACTTTCAGAGGAATCTTCACGTAAATATTTTGACTTGGGTTAGACCAACGTCAAAAATCCATAAATTATGGTATTTTTCCAGATACCTTTTTCTCCGTGTACACCGACAAAAATGTTTTGTTAAAACAGCCAAACTTTTATTGTTTCAAAAAAAGAATTTTGTTGAAAACCATATTATTTCTTCGTTGCACACCTTTGGTTTCTAGGTGAATACATTTTGCTTGGGAAACCAAATTATACCGTCTGCATACTGAGAATATTTTGTCCTGATGAGAGAATCATGGGTCAGATTGAAGAAAAAAAATCACCACCAGCAGACTTGAACACAGGTCTTCGGGACTGGAGGCGGAGGCTCTATCACTCAAGCCACTGCCGATCACTTGGATAGGAGGACCTTCTTTGCATATATCAAGTTGTGTTCATGTTTCAAACTCGAACTTCAAATACTAAGCCGTGTTAGGATTGAAGTGAGGATGATTTTCATCACGAATATCTATGGTACACGTACACATGACTTTCATTGAAAAGTAGTTCCGGGCTCTTGCGACATCTCCTTGTAAGATTCAATTAACAATGCATCTCAGTGCACGAGTTTATATGATTGTAATGAATCAAAGTACTCTTCCATGCAGGAATGTATTATTTTATTAACGACACAAAACTTTTCATGTGAATTTACGTTTCACAAATGCAAAAGAATATTTTCACTACAAAGATGAAGTCATTATGAAGTGACAAAATTATTTTGTTTGTGGAACAAAACCGCGTAAGTTTTGTGAAAACAACCAAATAATATGTTTTTTTCAAAGGATGTGGGTAACCAAGAAATGTACTTGATCTTGACCAAACAATCGAAATCAGTATAGTTCGAGGTACAAAATGATTTATCCTTTTGGTTCCCTTGGCCAAATTATATAGTATGGTCATGAGAAATCAAACAACAAAACACTTTCGTTACCATTACCAAAACTTTTTTTTCAGTGTACTTTCATAGAATTCCTCTTCAGATAGAAGTAATAAACTTTCAAAAGTAGCAACAAAAACACTTTACACGCGACAAACTCTGTCTATTACCTTCATTTACAAAGAGTTCGCTCTGAAGAAGTGTATGAGATTTTATCATTTTTTTTCATCAATTATGTAACAAATGTGAATTTTGAGTTTCAAGTATTGCACTGTCGATAGAAATTCATGTTTCTCCGATGATTCATGCACGAAGAAAAACAAATTCGCTGTGGCAGCGAAATCTGATTTTGCTGGGTGCCTTTTGCCGGAATAGCAAAGTTTTTGCCGTGACAGCAATAAATGTCAACTTTCACAGTAAAACTGTTTGCTATTCTATATATGATACCAAAATTTGCTGGAGGAGCAAAGATTTTTTTGCTGAAACAGTTAAAACATCGGTGTCATGGCTAACAAGATTGCTAATAGTTTGCTAAAAAAATCCAGAAAAATTAGTTCTCGCTTTACAACAAATTTCTTCTTCTTCCTTGCGCAGAAAAAAATTCTTGCTGAAACAACGATTTGAAAAAATCTGCTTTGCTGAATTAGCAAAACATTTGCTGTTACAATAAAAACCTTTTGGTTTTAGCAAGATATTTGATGATTTTCTAGCAGCCTTTGTATCTACAATCCCAAATTACTGAATTACTTGCAAAAAAAGCAAGATTTTGCTGTGATAACAAACTTTTTGTTCATTCAGCGAAAAGATTTATCATATCGGCAAATAAAATTGTTGTTTTCTAAATGCTCTTATTCTCCGAACACACATTCTCAAATTTGAACTGTCAGAATTTGTTTAGAATGACAGTTTAATTTCGTATTATAACATCCAGGAAACATTGAACAATCAAAATGCAGTTTTAACATATGTCTTTTCTCATTGCGTATTCGTTACTTAGTTCCACAAGTTTTTTATCACACAGTTTTCACTGTTGGAATATTTTCCATGCTATGAAAATCACCTTCGCTACTTTAACGAATTTTCAATTGAAACAATCAACTGTTTATCATATCATGTGCAATATGATTTTCATATAAACAATTTTTTGCGCATATCCACACGAAAAGTATAACACATATATAATAAATGTATTTTACTCTCATAGAGATATCGAATAGATTTTCTCTATCGCAACTAGCCATCGTTGCGAGTTGTCGGAAAATCTTCCTGTTAGAAAAAAAAACATACAATTAGACATTTAAATTCAATTCGATTAATTTAATTCTTTGCGACCTCAACGATCGTAGCAAATTTCATCAACACAACACGAAGGGTAAGAGTATTCGTATCGCTTTTACGAAATATAAGTCTGACTCCGCCGATGCGACGTGGAAATTGGGGTTCAAAAAACTTCATAAATCATATTCACGTGGAATTCAATATCTGCCTAATAACAACTCTCTTCGCTATGAATTCTTCAAGAATACTATCAAGTGGAATTGGTAGAATGTTTTCGGAACGATGAGACAATTTTCAACCCCTGAATAAAATGAAAGTGAAGACCTTTTTTGTTTATCCTGAAATGCACTTTCAGAGTTATCAATTTTCTCTTCTGTTTCGTATCAGCTTGACAGACGGAAAGCAAGAACAAGAACAAAATCGCACGCTTTTACAGCCATTAAAGTAAGGAAAAGAAAGAGGAACACACACGGCTGGCCATATGCACTCGATCGAGATGTGTGTTGTCGGAGATGTATTTCTGCGATCACTCTGTAGTCTCTTTGTAGCGAACCCGCGCATTCTGAGAGGCTGACTACGTATATACATCAGGCAATGTATACACATACGCATATTCAGCAGAATCTCCTCCAGAGCTTGAAACCCATTGAGGCAAACGGAGAGAGAGAGAGAGAGAAAAGAAATGTCCAGATATACGTTACTCGATGACGAAGAAACGATGAAAAGGAAAAAAAAAGTTCGAAGTCGTTGAAATTATTCACGAGTTTGATATTTAACGTGCGAGGTGAGCAAATTTTCCAAATAAAGCAATAATCAAGTCGACGGAATGATAACGCTGAAAGATGGAGAAAAAAAAATTGTTTTCGTGTAAATATAGAAAACAATGATTATCGTTAATTTCGATTCATTCATCCGTATTACGAATTGTTTTCTTTCAGAGAGAACGGTCTCAAACTCATGTATCAAATTTGATCTTGATTTGATAGAGGTATAGGCATTGAATTTACATATTTTACTTATTGCTTTTTTCATGTCACGATATCATTATTCTTATGGCACTTGTTTTTCATTTTCACAAGTCAATCCTTTTGTTCGAATTCAATTTATTGTTCCAATCTCCAAGTATCAGACTTCTCGCTGACTGGTGTATTTTATGTAAGAGCGAGAGCAAGGTTGTTGGATAGATTCGTTGTGTTATGTACAGTGTTTGTTGACTTAGTCCTTGTAAAGTCAAACAAAAGGTGATAAACAATTTTCAGGGGAAATGAATGATATGTGAGGTCTGTTTTGTAGGAATAACGTGTAACTATTCCCTGCCATATTTCCTTCGTCGTTTTGATTTGAATGCCAAATATAAAGTTTCGGAAAGTGATAGGTGAAAATTGAAATATTTCAATTCAAGAGACAACTAAAATGTTCGAGTGGAAGAATATGTACCTATATATAACAACGTTACACGAATATATCTGTCGCTTGCAATGAATTACTGTAATGTTCATGTTTGATATTTAGATTCGTGTATGAATATTTTCTTTGATCGCCTGTTGGACTAGCGGTTTCAATTTTTAAGTATGTAACGGGATTTTTATTAGTTGTACTGGAATTTATTAAATGGAGCAATTCAACTTAAGCACTATGGATTATATATTGCTCGTTGGTTGTACAATGTTCCAGCCATGTAGAAACCTGCGAGTGTCATTAAAGAATTGCAACGAACGAGGATGTGCGATATATCTGCGTGTGTAGGAAATGAATATCATTTAAATTTCTCAGATCTAAAATGACCAATAATAATTGTATTCATGTGCATACTAATGCTTTCAAAATATATACATTTTTTCCGTAACGTAAGTTCGCATAAAATTAATAGTCGGGAAGAACTCGTTGAATTTAGTTCCAGCAGTGCATGAAAAATACAATTTAAGGATTAATCTTGGAGCTTCAGTATTAACAATTGATTTTGGAGAAGCTTTTACTGACAAATTCGTCATTCAAAGATGTAAAATCAATATTATAACAAATAATTTGATGTACAAAACAAGCTTGAATTAATAATATTTCCATGGAAAATGTATTCTAAAGGGTTTTTAAATGGTTCTGGAACATTTTATACAAAACCTGTAACTCGAAAGATGGCTGTTAGTTTTACTGTTTAAGGGCCATGGAGCATTAAAAAATGACACGAAATTTTCCTACGTAGTTTTCAAATAGCTAAACAATGATTACAAATTTCAAATATATAGCAATACAGTTCCCTTTTAGGATTTGACTCTAAATATAAATCCAAAGCTCAAAACACATTCCTAAACATGAGGAAATAAGTTGAAAAATTATTTACATTTGTAGGTTAATATGTTTATAATCATTTGCATAATTCTGAGCAATCATTTGCAATTCCAATTGCATGTTCGAAGCTCAATTGGAGTAATTTACTTCATCGTTGTAGATTTAAAATGTGTATTTGTCGTTTAGTTGATCAGAAAGTACGTAGGAAAATTTTGTCCATTTCTCGAAGGACTCCGTGGTGCTCAACAAGTACTACGTATTGTTTTTTATCGTTCACTTTCCAATCCGAAATTTAAACAAACGATTGTGCGACGTGTTTCCCAGGATAAACCGTATAATACTTGGTCTTTGCTATATAATCCAATAGTATAATGTACCATGTATGCAATGCATCGAGACAGATTACATGCAAAAAACATCACCCATAAGCTTCCTTTTAATATACATATATCTGAAAAATAAATACGCATTTTTCGTTTAAGAGAAGTCCGGAATGTAAAAACTTGCTGAATCTTTCTAGATTTATTTTGTGGAAATAAGATTTTGAAATTTGATTCACTTAATCACTTCTTAGGGCGAATAGACTGAAATCATCGGGTTTTTTTTACCTCTTTTAACTCAGAAAGTATTATTTAAATTTCAGGTAATCAATTACTGATTCCACGGTAGAAATATTACGAATCAACATGAAACGATATCGTTCATTTTACGTGTTGGTTTCAACAGTGATATTAAGATGACAGCAACGATAGAATGGAGAACGAAGTTTTTCATTTGGATTACCTAAAAATGACAGTGAAAATAACAAACATGAGTAAGCATTCGATTGATTCAATTTTTAATAGAATTGTTTGATCAAATATTCGAGTAGCAAAATCATATAGTTCGTAGCTCGTAGCTGTTAGTTTTACTGCCATTACTGAAAAAGTGTTTGCATATCATTGAAATGTTTCGATGTATGGATCATTTGAATTTAAATATTCGTTTTTGGTGTTCTTTACAGTCTCAAATATCAGCAAGAATCTGATATTTTGACTGTTTTGTCAAGAATTTTAAACGAATAAAATAGAGCATCAATTCAAATTCTTCAGTGATATTTCATCATTACGAAGAAAAACATGAAAATTCGTGTTCAGATTCTTACAAGATTTAGTAGTTTTTGTTTGACCCTTCAACACCTCATTTTCTTTTTCATTTGATCGTTGTAAATTACCTCTATGATGTTATATTCACGTGGAATTAATTTTCCCCGGCAAAAATGTGCCCGGTCAAGGTTGAATCATCACTTCTCAAGGCTCTCCTATTTTGACGAACATTTAAAGAGTATAAAGAACGAAGGGGTAAATTAATTTCATTTGGATTAATTTAGATTTTAGAACTTTGAACCTGTGAATCTTGAGTTGTTTGTTTCCAGGTAAACTAATCCACCAACAGAAAGATGATACCACCTCCTTCGCATACCCTTCTTAACTGGTCATTAGTAATATATGGGGTTATGCAGTAGAATTTCTCCTGTTCAAGATCATTCCCGGTTGAACTGATAAAATTCCTTTCTTTCTTTTTTAATTCATAATTTATGATCGGATGGATTTAATCATTAACCCTCCATCACAGTTAGAATATCCATAATTTTTCTTGTAACGATTAAAAATCATTGATGAAAATGATTACTATATTCCTTTTTAGAATACTTTTTAAAAAACCATCGAATCTTTACCCTGCTATTAAGCGACAGATATAACACATATTAAAAAAAAACAATAAATGAATAAATAAAATGAAAATTAATGATAGAAAATATTCTTGTTCTCAATTCACTGGTGTATCAAGTGGAAGTGAAAACGTTGATGATTTAAAATATGAATTTTTCAAAGTACAATGATATTAAAACTTTCAATGTCAAGCTACCTGCATAAGTTTGGATTGGAAGTACAAAGAAGTGCGCTGAGATTGTTCTCGGTTTCGAAAATCTACTCTCAGGATTCAAACATTGCAGTCCGAGTAAATTGCATTCGATTTCAAATCCCTTTTCCGCAAAGAACGACGATTGAAGAATCAGGATGATGGCAGGTTACACGCCCGTTGATCGATCATCTCTGCTCGTTTTCTCCTCCATTACAAAACTTGTGCTCCATTGCTGAAGATTTTCTTTTCATCTCCATAAACTTTATTTAACTTCCTTCGGAATACTACCCACACATTTCATGAACACAAAACTTCTCATGAATCACCGTTGTTCGAAAAATTCTTTGTCACTTTCGATGAAAGTTCAACAGTCGGATGTTAAATCACTTGTCTCACAATATAAAAACGTTTTTTCAGTTGTAGATTTTCTCATTTGAAGAAAAAAACCAATATCATGTGGTTTTTTCCTCTAATGAAACACTGGCTTACCTCTGTTTGATTCTTCACGATTCAATTAAGTCAAAAATAAATGTTTTCCGGCTGAATCCTTTTTTTTTTATTACAAACCTATTTACCTCGAAGAATAATTAGAATTACGTGACTTGGTTTTTTGAATTAAGATGAATTCAGTATCAGGATACACTCAACTTTCCATTCATCATTCAAGTTAGAAGAGGAAACGTCATTTATATCAACGTTAAAATTTTGTAAGTTGACACAAATGGTTGTGATATAAATAACAAACAATTTCATAACAGTTATGAAATGATTTGTTCATTGTGTCTCCCAGTGCTTCCTTATCAAATAACACAAAAGGTATTCTAATTGTTATAAGTATAGAATACTTATGTTATCATTAGTTTCATCATGATATAAATTATATCATTTGTGCCACAGGATGATTCAACGTGACAGAAAGAAAACAACACGTAAAACAATTCCACAAGATGTAACGACATTAGATAAGCATGATGAAGTAATCGTCATTTACATCTAATACAGTTGAAAATTGAGGATGCATAGGCTACAAAAAAAAAAAAGTCATTGTACCGTTGACTTTTGTAGCAATCTGCACAAGCATTTCTTTTAGCCATCAATTTACAGAAGAGAATATCAAGTAATGAACGTATGAACTTTCGTTTTTTTCATGAATTACTTCTATAAAATGAACTCATTTGAACTTATATGAAGGAATATAAGTTTGGGAAATTATGTGTTGTCCTTCGACATGAATGGTAAACCTGTATTGAGTCATAGGGATTTTTTGAAGCTTAAACATTGCAGTTTTCCCTTCAAATTATCATATCAGATCTTTCATTCTAAAGAAATGTTTTAATCAAGAACTGCATATAGATTATAACAATCTGTATATGTTCAGTGATTAAGTGCGATATTGTGATATCTTCCTTCTTTTTATTCTTCGTAAGGACTGAGTACATTCAACTCTTTCAGCCATGGGATCAGCCAAGATATATTCATATCTTGAATCAATTGTTCAAAGATTTCTAAACATGACAGTTTGTTGATAGATCAATTATGGACAAAAGGAAAAGTTATGGAAAAGATAGTATCCCTGCAACACTGCTAGGACAGACAGGGTTAAGAGTGATTTGTTCTCAATGGTCAATCGTCGCTGAGCTGAAAGCAGGTTTCAATTTCTTAGAACATACACAGTTATGTTAATTGATATTCGTATGTTCAATGTTTCATCATTAAGGTTTTGTATTCAATTGGCCAAGTTCCTTATGGCTTTTTGAAACCTGAAATCTCTAGCAAAGAATTATGGATTTCAGTTTGAGTAAATAACATGATAACCTACATAAAACATCAAAACATAAAACCTTGTGCTTGAAATTGTGATAGTCGTCGATCGAATATTTAAAAGCAACAATTTTATGTGATTCCCATAACAAACTGATCAATTTTTGTGAGAGTTTCATAGTATATGTGTATAAAATCTGGAATCGCATTGTGCATTGTATCACCCTGGCAAAGAATTAAGAACAAAAAGTAGCACTCTCTCATTCGAATGAATGGGAACGATCATCACAAATTTTAATGCTCAGAAAAGTGGTATTTATAAACAAAAACTGTGAATTTGATGTCTGCAATAAGTAATACTAGAAGAATGAGAGCTACCGATGTTTTGTCTGAAAACTTACCTCTTCAACTAGGCCTGAATGTAAAAAAGAACTTTGAGTATTATTTTTAAAATAATAATGAAAAAAGAAAATAAATATGCCTTAGCATTAAAATTTATGAACGAAAATCTCATTTATCCAGAACCAAAGATTCTAAAAAGCATGTAATATTCATAAAATAAATATTCGAAAGGTCACTTTTTGAGTGAAAAAAAGTCTTTTTATGGGGATAACTAGGAACTTTTTTATCAATTCTTTTTTCTGATTGAAATAAAAAAAGCCAACAAAACTGAAAAAAGGCAAACTATAGAAATACCAAAAGGTATAAGGATGTTAAAATTTTCATATGAATTAGGGAGCATTAATAAGGGTATCATAAAAACTGACTAGTTCAAAATAGGATTTTTTCTAAATTGACATAAAGGGAAATAAAAATTCTTCAATCTCTTCATCATCCTCTAGTCCGACGTATGCATAATAACAGAATTTACAAAACCTATTCGTCGGCGATCATGAACATACTCTAAAAATGTTTTTATTATTTATTCATACGGATAGATGCTTTTATTGGGATTGATTTTCACGTTTGTGTATCATCACTTACCATATTTTTCTGAATAGAACTGACAAAATTAAGAGACAGATGGAAGATATTGTCAGATAGAATTCTGTACAATACTATCAGAGACACAAACTTTTTAAAGCACTGCATATCGACGAAGAGTTTACAGTTTTGTTTAGCGTAAAATCACAAGACACCTCTACCCAGATTTATGATCTAATTTTATTACGTGACTTATGAGGAATTACCTTCGACTTCAGAAACTTGAATAATTTCTTCTTTCTTCTGAGTTTTTGATCTTTTTCTCTTTCTCTCTTTTTCTCTCTCTCTCACACACAGCTAAAACGTATGATGAAAGTTAAGGAGTTGATGAGAACAAAGACGAACGAACTTCAAATGGTCCATCAGCGGAGGAAAACAAAATGGAGAAGCAGAAAAGGAGTAGTCAACTGCACCATGTTATTGTATTACTATTCCACTGAAGCCAGGAACCTGTTTATCTATTTATTTTTTTTTCTTTTCACCTAACACACACCAAGCTTCATATGATCCTGCAACATACCATTTTATCCATACTGTACCTCGCGTACTCCTAATAATCTCTTTATGTTAATTCAAAAATGACAATTCTAATTGTGTATTCAATTTCACTTTTGTTTATCAAAATTCAACATATATCAATTTCCATATGTGTGATACTTTGGGATGACGTTTGTACTTCGATCGAGATGACGCATCGAATACCAAGGTATAGAAGACAAACATCGTTCAAGTAGGAATAGAATGATGTAAATGAAAATGTCATAATTGAAGAGATAACATGATACGAACGCGGAATAATCGTTTCGATAGAATATAGCAATAATATCGAATCAAAAGAAAATCATAAATAGTCTAAACAAAGACTCCATATTGTGAAAAGAGAAACTTATGTCATAAAGTTTAATGAAAATATAAGTTAAATTCAACGAACTCACCGAACTACCTGCCCGATTTTGAGAAAATTCGGATCAGGGTTATGATGAAGCAAAACTCCAAAGCGAATTTTGGGACAAATTAGTTGATTTTTACATGAATGGATACCCAACGCCTTAGTCGTCAATATATCCAGTAAATGGCTGCCCGCTGACGACCTACAGCCGTCCTTGCATTTGCTGATGAGAACCCCGTAGTTAGTAAAAGAAGCTCAAGGTTGATATACAACGTTGGAAGGTTTCATAACGCTCGCAGCTCAGAGCCAGCCCTATCCGACTCCCCCACTTCTGAGGTTCCTTAATGTCGCTATTTGAACTAATCCGCAGCGCAGCGCTAAGTGTTCTGGTGGGCTGCATAAAATATACCTATCTCTCAGTCATCCAATCAAATTAAGAGGAACAGCCCACCAGTACAGCCAGCGCTATCTAATGGTTCAATGTTTTTGGCGACAGTAAAAATACCTCATTTACTATAGTTTAGTTAGAGAGTCGGATAGGGCTGCTCAGAGCATATTGGAGCGGAGCATATATTATTGGAGCAAGCATTGCCTATGATTCCAATAGAAATAAAAGGCTTTTTCCATGGCAGCTTCAACCTCAACATCAAGCGTTAACATTGGGAGAGAAGAGAGAGCCTGTCGGACCACTCGTTTCTTTCCATGTTGACGCTTGATGCTGAAGCTACGATGAAAAAGGCCCTTAAGGTGATACTGGCGTCTTTATCGAACCTCTAATTCTATCTGATGACTCTCTCTCTCTCTCTCTCTCACCAATGATGCGAGTTATCGACGCTAGTATTCACTTAACGGGATACTAGCGATGGTACCAAACCTCTCTTTCTATCGTATAGGCGTGTCCTTTGCTATCCAACGTGCTCTGTTGGTAAGCGCTAGTAACCCCTTAAGTGTGGTCAAATTATGAGAGAGAGAGAGAGAGAGAGAGAGATCCGAGTTTTAGGCAGGGTCGGTGCCGAATCAACGAGAAACCAAATCAACGGAAAAAAATTTACTAGCAGTATGAAGTTGTCATTTGGTTGCAGTATGAAATGAAATTAGTCATAGATCATTGATTGAATTAAACGAAAAGTAAAAAACATTGATTTGCTAACACAACCCCACGGTAAACTTAATTTCCCTTTGTTATGTTTATGATTATGGTATGGGTATGTTTATGATAACAACAAACCGATTTTCGTTCTCTACAGACGTTTGAAACAGTTTGATTGTACCGATCGATTAGGAAGATCATTAATAATTTTATTAGAATGATGAATTACGTGTCTACTGTAATGAATGGGTGCAGTGAATAGGTTAACATAAAGAATTTTCGTTCAATTCAATCAATGATCTATGACTAATTACATTTCATACTGCAACAAAATGACAACTTCATACTGCTAGTAAATTTTTTTTCGTTGATTCGGCACCGACCCTTTTAGGCAGTTGTCTCTCTTTTTATCCAATGAAATTTAAACAGAGATAGCAATGCCTGCAAGTCGGAACTCTCATTCTATCTTTGATTTAAACTGAACACACTCCTTCGCTCGCTCCAGTGGTAGTATGCGAGAAGCCCGACTGGTAATAAGCCCGACCGGATTATAACCCGACTTTAAACCCGAATGACAGTTGACTTGACTAGTTATAAAAATATAATCAAATAAAATGGAAAATTAATCGGAATCAAAGCTTATTCAACCTTTTACTGTAAAGATATATAGATTAAAGGTTGATTACAGGTTGATTTCGATTAATTTTCCATTTTATTTAATTATATTTTCATAATTAGTCGGGTCAACTGTCATTCGGGTTTAAAGTCGTTCGGGTTGAATGCAGTCGGGCTTAAGTGCCACTCGGGCTTATTACCAGTCGGGCTTCTCGCATACTACCGCTCCAGTAGGGTAGAGGTCAATAGACCCGAAAAGAAATAGTCCCGAAAGGCAATTGTCCATAATGAAATAGTCCCGAATGAAATTAGCCCCGAAAACAAATTGGTAACTATTACGGTGACTGGAGCACGGCTGGAAACACGTGAGGTTTTTTCGGGCGTAATTTCATTCGGGGCTATTTCATTATGGACAATTGCCTTTCGGGACTATTTACTTTCGGGCCTATTGGCCCCTACCCTCCAGTAGTATATGATCAAAAGCACCCATTTCATGGGAGCTCCCGCGTTGAGCGTTAACATACTACCCCTCTTTCAAGGCTCGCAGAGATGAGTCGGATCGCGGGTCGGGGAGTAGTAGGCCCAAAATGGAATCAGCCTGAATGGCTGAATGGCCAATGAAACGGGGTACCCGTTGGCCCGAATTCTAAAATCCCGAAAAATTTTTGGTAACTTCTCATCTCATTCGCACATGACTAGTAACAATTAGTCATATTTCGGGATTACTCTCATCCGGGATCAATGGGCTCTACATATATACTAGATGCTTCCGATTGCAGGCAGGGGTTAGCCCCTAGGGCTAGAATACTGAATTCCCATTGGTTGAATCATGGCCTTTGGGGCCAAGACCTCTCGCAATCGGAAGCATCCACTGGAGTGAGCCTAGCCATATACATTTTGGGAGGAAACAGAAAAACGAAACGGTAGGACAGTTTATCCTCTTTTACAGCCTCTAATTTGTTGAAAAAGAGGATAAACTGCCCTACCTATTCGTTTCTCTGTTGTCTTCCAAAATGTATATGCCCAGTAAACAAGAAGTCAACTTGACGTATTCTTCAAGATGTCTTTGAGAAGTTATGGGTTATCTGCAAGAAATGCAAATAAGAGACTTTCAAGAATTCTTAAAGACAACCAATGTCCAACCAAATGATGTATTCAAGATGTCTCGAAGTTAACCTCAAGATGACTTCAAGTTGTCTGCTAAGGCCATCTATAAGATCTCTTTTGAAGTTCACTTTCAGAGGACTTCCACATTCACATGTCATCTGAACGAGATCTTTTCCAAATCAACAAATAGAGTTGGCTGTAACATAAATATCACATGTAAATTACATACAATAAATGATTTCTCAGCTAAATATGCGAAATAGTATTTTTTGGAACTATGTGAATACTATTTCGCATATTCAGCTGAGAAATCATTTATTGTATGTAATTTACATGTGATATTTATGTTACAGCCAACTCTATTTACTTGGAAATCCGTCTGAAAATTTTTCATCTGAGTTCATGCTCTCTGGCTATACCATCCATGCGTTTCGTTGATTAGACAACTTTAGGTTGTCTTTATTTGACATCTTGTGGTCGTCCGAAAGACATCAATTTGTTTCCTTTTTGAATTTCTTAAAGTTGTGTACTAAAAAGCAGGGATGGGTTCTGTGCGCGTGTGATAAGTAATATGCGTCAACTATGCGCAGATTATGCATAAAACATGTAGAATACGCAGAAAATGCAGAAAATGCATAAAGCATTGTCAAATTAATTCCGACTTGAAATTCAAAATTCAGAATATATGAAATAGATATTCATGAGTGTTGAAATGGTAAACAATTCATAGTTTTCAAATTATAACCCAACTTGACCATAAAAAAAGATGATGCAGAAAACCCCCTTTAGTTATATACATTAACTGCATGAGTTTTATGCGCACATTATTCCTTGCATAAAACTTACCGTATTATGCGTACCCAACCCTGTTAAAAAGGGGTCTCTAAGATGTCATACAGGAAGTGTTGTGAAAATAGTAAGCTTTAAGACAACTTTTTTTAAGATGACTTTTCGACATCTCTTGAAGGGGGCAAAACTAGAGAGCCTCAAGGGAGAGAGTGGACATCGGAGGTTTGCTGTGATTGGCCAAGGCCTTAAGAAGCCATATTGATGGAGTATTCCCATTATGATTATGATTATATTTGGCTTATAATCATAAGCATAATAGGAATACTCCATCAATATGGCTTCTTAAGGCCTTGGCCAATCACAGCAAACCTCCGATGTCCACTCTCTCCCTTGAGGCTCTCTAGGCAAAACGATGTGTTCTCAAATCTCTTAAACCGCGCTGTAAGACAGCTTTAAGAGGCATTTGGGAGACCCATGTTTACTGGGTATATTATAAGCTAAGTTTGTTTACTGGTGTCCCAAGTTACCCCAACTCACTCCAAGTGTTTTGGATTCACTATTCCCAGTTATAGAAACGAAATGATTGGTTTGGTACAAGTTGGAGTAACTCAGAGCACGTAGAACGAACAAACCTATAGATCTCCTGTTCTGCCAGGGTGGTAACGAACACTCCTCTCAATTGGTTATTCTTTCTGATACGACAGTATGATTCGGTAATTCTGTTAGAAGTAGTATTCACCTGGCCACACTGATGGGAATCAGCTCCAACATTTTGGAACATACCCCTGATGAAATGGCTTCTCATGTAAAGTCCGCTTTAACCTTGACCAGGCGTCTATTTTAATGATTATTTTTCATGAAGTATCGTACTATTCACTACGCGCTACACACAAACAGCATTGAGTGGCATTGAGTTTTGATCGAGCAGAAATGGCGATGGCAACAACCCAAGTTAAGGGTAGCGGATGGCCCAGAAGAGCAAGCAATAGTCCATTTGAGGGAAAAGTAGCACCAAATCAATCCGTAACTATCAATCGAACAGTTAATCTGTGAGTGGAAAATTAATTTTCATTACATTAATTTTTTCTAGAATAATGTCGTATGACTGCCTATCCCCAAGCATATCTATGGCCGGTTCCCTGTGTCGAACACATTTCTTTTATGTTTTTTTCTCTCCATCATTCGTAGGGTATAATCATGAGACGGCTGTTTGCGTTTTCTGTTAAGTGAAATTTAATAATTGAAACAAATGATACCGAGCTTTGTGCACAAAGGAAATCAATTCCAACTTATTTTAAATTTGTAATTCAACTTGTGCATATATATATATATGTGTGTGTATATATGCTATATGTTTATTATACTTTTGAACATTTATTTAAAGCTTTGTTCGTTTAAAGTATCATTTGTTATGAAAATTCTTTGAACTCTCCGTCAGTATTATACTACGATTGTCTTTTTTGTCAATGCAAGAAAGTACATTCCGTGTAGTATCTCTGGAATGTTCAAAATGTAAGACTGTATTTGAATGTCTCAAGTACCGTCGATCAGGGTATATCGAACGTGTACATTGTTTTAGAATGTTAATCGTATAATACATTCTCATGTTTTGCCTGAATTCCTTCTATGATTTAAGACTGTATATTGCGTTTCAAACATCATCATTTTACCCTCGTATCACAAATCGATTGACAACCTATGAAATTTCTGTAGAAATTTGTGTTTTTCAGAATAAATTGATAGTATCGATTTGTATATTTCATCTCTTTTCATTGAGAGTATTGACGGTTCATTCAAATTTCCAAGACGAATATCTAAGTAATATTTCTAAAAATGATTGATATTATGAATATCAATTTTCTAAGTACCCACACAAATGTTTTCAATTTGTATACAAAAGATTATGTGAATGTAATGCAAATATCAGGAATTGATGTATTCAAATATTTTTTGTATTCTCGAAAACACAAAGGTATAATGATTACAATAGAATCAAAGAATTACCATGCTGCTTGGCAGAAAAATCATATGTCGACTGAAGTACCTTGTATCGCCATTGACATATTAATTTCTCAGTTTTGAAAATAATGAATTTTCACAAACATGGATATAAGTTTATGGACATACTACCGAATTGTATATAGCGTATACAATTTGGGATATTTGAATTATGTTTGATTGTTATTTTCATATAAACCCCAAGTACATTTGCAAAAAATCATACATAGATGTTTCATAGTGTGAATCTCATGTATCATTTTTAAGTTGAAATTGTATCTCCTGAATTGAATGTGAATAAAATAAAGTATGAAATTTTATTTATTATTATAGTCTATTGTACTCTGTTGTGAAAAGAGTCTAGTTGATTTTTTACATGGTACTTTATATAAATCTAAGATGCATACCCTTATACGACAATCAATGAGAATTTTGTACTATTTGCATGAAGTTGAATTTATTGCTCGACCTCGAGAAAATTTTTTTCAAATATCAATCATGCTGTACATTAATCACCATTACTGATTTGATCCGTATACAATTAATTAAAGTTCTGTTGAGCTTCAATCCCGTGATATTTTAATCTTCTTGTAAATTGTCAATACAAAATGTTCTTCAATGTCAATATGAATGTAATCATTGAATTTCCATTCAGTATTGTCGTCAATCAACATTATTTTTTCAATTTTTATAACCATTTTTTCTTATGTACTGATAAGACATTTGAAAGAAAGGGATGAAAAGAAATTTACTGACCTTGTATTTGAATTATTCTAATTCGATTATGTAGAAGTGTTTTGCAGTCAGTAAGAACATAAATGTATGAAGCTATGGATACTGAATTTAAACAACGAAAATTCTTTAATGCATACATTATTAGTCAAATAAGTATATTTTTCACATATATTAATGAGAATTCCTTGTTTGAATGTTTTGAGACTTGAAAACAAAATTCTTTCCCAAGGGGTGGGTTCAAATTTTAAGTTTTTATCATCTTAACTCCTAGACTGTTCCTTGAAGAAGAAAAAATGAGTTTTCTATTTAGAGATTATCAAAATCCAAGAAAACACAAACCTAGGTTAAATTTACGTCCATCGTACATGAATTCATGTTCATGGAATGTCCAGTGGACCTTCGAGGCTTCAAATGTTTGGACGTTGAATAGATCTCTATTGAACGTTCCTTGAAACTCCATGTTCTTTTGGGGTATGGGGTAAATCGGACTCTGTGAGAATTTGAATAAAAGATTAACACATCAAATATTTATTATTCATTAAAATGTGTTCAGTTAATTTAGACGTACTATATATTCTTAGTAGTTCATAATTTCTTTGATTTTGATAACCTCAAATTTATCAAATCAAATCTTACATAAATATCCTTTTCACTTTGCTGCATGTTTCTTTTCTTGAAAGTTTCCTGTTATTTGAATTCTTAATATTTTTCCCAGTGAACATCCTTTAATATTTAGGATTTTATTTTGAATACCCAAAAATCTATTATTCATATTTCAAAGACCAATTGGTGGATACCAATCTATCATGTCTCACATCCAACAATTCAAATTCTGAGTTCTTTCACGTTTTATGTGTTTGATTTTCATATCTGTTACAACCAACAGTGTTACCAACAACAGTGCCAAATGATGCAACATTTAATTCGAAACACAAATTGTTTGGTTATTTTTTAAATACACTCTCACAATATTCATAATGCCTCCTTTGTTGCGAGGACCCATTCATAGTCAAAAAGAATATATTTCTATCGAATAAACATTTTGTTGAATATAAAAAAACAAATATTCTTTTCGCTTATTTGTGATATGTTCTTCTGGAATGAACATTCGAAGAAAAAAAATATTGCTGAGAATAAAATCGTTTCAAAAGTATTTTTTTCCCAAATATCTCAGCCAACAAAATCAAGGCAGCGACACTACCGTCCACTGTACATCCAAAAATTCCTTGTACACACATGGCTTTATTTATGTGTTGAAATGGGAGCGACTCAGTTACTAATGCTACTATGTTACTACCGTAACACTGCTAGTAGCAAAAACGTAGATTTGGGAGTGCTTCGCTGGCTAGGATCTCATCAAATAACTCAAAGATACCGTGCTCTTGAAATCCTTCCAAAATTTTTTTAGTCTCAGTTCAGCGTGTGGAGATGAAAATTGAATTCTTAATGAATTCTTAGCATTATCAGGATTGACTTATCAATCTGTGTGTAACTGTTCTTAACTTGAAACTTACTGAATTCTCAACAGACTTTGGCTTATTTGTTAGTCATTAACGAATATGCGATTGAACTACTTTGGTTATTTTTATGGTAAAGAGAAGTCAAGAATTGAAACAGAATCGAGAAAATTGGGCGTTTTGAAATCGTCAGGGTTTTATCTCATATTTGGATACATCAACATTTGACTAAATTGAAATTGTTAAAATTTCTTTTTCTTTGTTCGATTTGCACCCTTTTACCGTACCAATTTAATTCTTCGTCACTTCGACTTTAGTAAATAATCTTTGTTACGAACAGTCAAGGGGTTATAAGATTGCTATAAAATTCTATCTGTTCTTTATTCAGCACAGCATTAATATATGCTAATTACTATAATTATTATATAAGAAATTTGAAAATAAATAATATAAAGCGTGGTATTTCATAACTGAGACTGTAATCAATTGTAATTATTGACTAAAGAAACAAAAGAAAGTATTAAACAATCGAGAACGCTCACTCAACATTTATAACGCTCTTCTTTTTGCATAAAGATTTCATGAGTCCAAAAATTGTATTCTCTTCATAGAAAGTGCTATCTTTATGTTGACGAAATAGATGAATTATGCAGTGAATCTTAATCTTGAATACACTACTTGTATATTTTTTTGATTGAGAAACTGTATTGTTTTCTGTATATATGTATAATACGTGGAAGCTTGAAAATATAACATCAAGAATATATCAATCATACTAAGCATTTACATTGCTTTGCTTTCTTTAATTTGAATAGTTTGTTTTTTTTTCCATACCATGCTTTCGCGTGATATACATGTAACTTGATATTCATTTAAAAAATTGTGAATTCCATACAATCTGTTGAATTCAGAAATAAATTTATACTTTGTTCAACTCGTATTAGATTGTTCGTACATATACACTATACCTTTAGACTTTTATTTTACCGTTGATTAAATTTGTTTCTGAATAATTATAAATAAATATATTCTCAACTTTGTATTGAAAAGAAAATTTTTGAAAAATGAATGTTAAACGTTCGTTTACCATATCATATTTTTGTTTTGTAATCAATGAAAAATTGTATGGTGAACAATATTATTACTTTAATGTATAAAGTGTGTTGAAGAGAAAACTGGATTTCATTATTAGAGGATTTTGTTGAAAATATAGAAGCCTAACAAAAAAATGAAACTTATTTTAACATAGATATCCTTTGACAAACTATACTTTTGGAACAAAAGAGCCGCTTTTCGAGAAAGATCCATCTGTACCGGCAAGATTCCAGCGGATGAGGGATGAGTTTGACAAAATCGGAATGCGACGAAGTGTGGAAGGGGTACTACTCGTTCACGAACACGGATTACCTCACGTCCTTCTCCTACAACTTGGAACAACGTTTTTCAAACTGTACGTATAATAATATCATAGGAAGAAATAATATCCTCAATTATACTTTTGTTAATTATGTGTGTTTTTTTCCTTGTTTCAGACCTGGAGGAGAATTAAATGCCGGAGAATACGAGGTAGAGGGCCTGAAACGGCTCCTTACAGAGGTAAAAGTTAGCACAACGCTTTATCCTACCCTTGTGGGTGGTTAGGAGTGGTACTTTTGATATGCTAGATTGTAAATCCGTTTATACGAACTTATTGTACAAATTGTCAAGAGTTTTGTAGAACTTATGTAACCGGGCCTGTAGCTCAAATAGGATTTTTTTATTATTTTAATGAACTTTGTAATCAATAGTGTGCTGCATGCCCGGACACTTTGATGTTCTCTTTTTTTTTTATCGAAGAAATGGCACAAGTGATTTGCTGGTTAGCTAAGAACATTGTTCTTATCCTGTAACGATGTTGTAAACTTGGTTGCGGAAGAAACCAGAAACAAGAAGATTGTAAAACTGATGGGACAGAAGATTGTATCAAATGTATTTTTACTTTAAATCCGTGGATTTTAAGATTACGAAACAATACGAATAACATCAACAATCGAGATTCTTCAAATTATTAATCAGAAAATGTTTATTGAAAATTCAGTGTGCGAGATGGAATTGCAATTGTCATTTTTTTATTTTGTTTTTTAGGAATGAATTATCGATTCTATTAAATTTTTTGATTAAATCTGTCGACATTTGTACAACAGCTGTTTCATTTAATTAGGTATTTATAGTTTAATCAAAAATATTTCATATTCATTGATGCAATACTACCGTATATCTAACAGAATTATATGATATTTATATCCCGATGGAAAAGATGTTTTTTCTAAGATTTCAAAGTGCTCAATGCTGTGTTTATCAACAAGGTGAAATTGCATTTATTGTATAAAAGTAAATTTTTGCAACCATGTTCTTAGTGGACTAAACAACAGTTTGTTATTCTGTTGATTTTCATATTGAAAGAAGGTTTCGAAAAGTTACACAAAAAAAAATGATCGATTCAAAATCATTTCTAGACATTTGGACGGCAGGACGGAGTTAAACAAGAATGGGTGATAGAGGATACGATTGGTAATTGGTGGAGACCAAATTTCGAGCCTCCTCAGTATCCATATGTGCCACCTCATATAACAAAACCAAAGGAGCACAAGAGGTTGTTCCTCGTCCAGTTGCAAGAAAAAGGTATCGTT
This sequence comes from Gonatopus flavifemur, assembly GCA_018340375.1. Classification (NCBI taxonomy): domain Eukaryota; kingdom Metazoa; phylum Arthropoda; class Insecta; order Hymenoptera; family Dryinidae; genus Gonatopus; species Gonatopus flavifemur. Next base: position 56,142,658 of record JAFFJZ010000001.1, read on the forward strand.
GAGATCCAAAACTTGTCATTTTTCAACACGCGGTACCGTAAACTGGGGTGAAGTCGATCTTTTGGATACAGCATTTCTTGAGTGATGAATGTCGATTGGGACATTAAAAGTGAATGATTGTCGGCTTCGCCTCAATTGACTGTACAGTTCAATCTTGTAGTAATCGCCCGATAAAAGGTTTTATTCTCTTTTGATATTCATGGAATAATTAGAAGAAAAATCAACAAATATGTATTTTATAAACGTTTTATTTTCACTTCATTTCATATTTCAGCACTGTTCGCTGTCCCTAAAAATTACAAATTAGTCGCTGCTCCGTTATTTGAACTTTATGACAATTCACAAGGATATGGACCTATAATTTCTTCTCTACCACAGTCATTATGCAGGTAATGTTGAATTCATTCTTGAAAAATTTCATGACAATATTAAAATTATATAAAAAGTTGTTGGATTTTTAAGAATTGAAAAATTTTAGGCTTTTTCTACTTTTTCTTGATTGCTTTCGAAGCTAAAAAGAAGTTCCTCTGCTTAAAATTGTCCATAGAAAACTATTGAAAAGAGGAATAGTTTTCAATCGTATGTGTAATTTCAAATGGAGAGAGAATTATCTTGTAATTATCAGTTTTTAGGAGTGAGAAGGTCGAGTGTGAGAACTGTAAAAAAACTATTAAAAATAAGCTATGTGATGGATAACTATTATCACATTAAAAATGAAAAAACATATACGATGGAAAACTATAAATTCATATTGAATTAAGGCCTATGGAGCTCCACAAAAATGGGCAAAATTTTGCTACGTACTTTTCCAGCAACTAAGTATTAAATGAAGATTTCTAATATGCAGTGATGGAAGACATCGCCAAGATAAGACTTTGAATATTTGGTTAAATCTGGAAAAGATTCTTGAAAATTATGCAAAGAATCATAAACATAATAACCTACAAATGTCAATAATTTCCACAAATTATTTACTTTCATGTTTAGATATTACTTTGGAATTTCAATTTATATTCAAAGTCAAACCTTGGAAATATGCTCCATCATTGCATATTAAAAAATTTTATGCATCGCTTAATTGTTGAAAAAGTATGTAGCAAAGTTTTGCCCGTTTTTTTTTCAGAGCTCCATGGCCGTTGACGGTTCAGAACATTTATTGGAGAATATTCATGTTTTATTGTAAATCTTAATTTTTCCTGTATTAAACAGTAGTTTTCTATGAAAAATTTTGAGTAGGATGATAATTGCTTTTTAAAATATCCAAAAACAGTAATCAAAACTAAAAATAGCATCCGCTAATGAATGATATTGTGGAATTTTGGATTGTTTAGTGAAACGAATTGATACCCAAGTGTTGACAAATCTGAATGAAAAGCGGGTTCATTAATTCCTTATTGGTTTGCGCATTGGGTTTCTGTTATTTATGTGATTTGGGTATTCAGTTTGTTGATTTTTAATCATCGATTCGTTTTCATGAACGATTTAAATTTCTGTAAAATGATGAATGGAGATAAAAGAACATTGTTTTCTGTAAATTAATTCTAATTATTAATTTGAAATACTGACAAATTTTTATGTTTTTATGTTACAGATTTAATTTTATCTATATGTGAAGAATGAGATTTAGATGATATAATTCGGTAACTTTTATTCCAGTAACAAAATTATAAGTAAATGAATGATCAGTATAAGTATATGTGAGATGATGAATGACTATGAGACTTTTGTTCTATGTATAATATGTTATATAACATACATAAAAAAATTAAATAATTTTTTAAGTAGTATTTACACCTTGATCAATTACAAGAAAATTTCATCCTTCGGAAAATTCCTACTTTCAGTTTTACTTTATATAATAACACCATATCGTTTGATCAAATGTGATATTATTTAAAAACTTTTGCTAAAACTGAGTGTGTATTTTGTAATTATGTATGAATCTTTAAATATAAGAATAATTGAAAGGTTAAGAATTTTTTAATGAGATTTTCACCAATTTTCATCTATACCGAATGATGCAAAATTATAAAAAAGTTACCAATTTCTCAAAACATAAATTCCTTTCGAATTCTGGATTATCCAGGGTTCATAAACTCAATAGAAGAATCTGCCAAATAGGGATTTTTCCCGTACCTTCCTACCAAGTTACGAACGAAAACGATTTTCGCCTGGACTCCAAAGATACTACCTTACAGGTTGAGAGTTAATGTAAGAATTAGGAAATTTGGGGAAAATTTATTTGATGGAATGAGGTTTACAGGAAGAAAGGAGTTATAAATCACATAATTTTAATTCCAAAACATTTTTTATTCCAATCATTATCACCCTTGACCACAACCAGATAGATTAATTTGAAAGAAATTAAAATGTCTTTTTAATAAACAGCATTCACGGCACCAATGTTCACAGGTGCGAAATTTACGGTGCTCGCGTCTTCCCAATTGATTTGTTAGAAAAGTTGAGTCTCCTCAAATTCTTATGAAAGTAATTGACTAATTCTCATCCGGAGAACAAAATTTGCTCTGCTGATGTGACAAATCTTTTCACCGAATTAGCAAAAAGTTGACTATCACAGCGAACAACTTGCTCGTTTGCAAGTTATCATCATCTTTATAACACGCCGTCTGTGTTGATGATCAGCATTCAAGATTGGGGCAAGATTCAGCTAAGTACAAAAAACTTATGAGAACAAAACCTGCATTCTGAGAGAGCTTATTACAATAAATAAGTCCAAGCAGCAAGAGAAGTTCAAAGTATATACGAAATAGGAACGCTCGTAGAATGTACGAATGATATACGAAGAATATATAAAGAACGTTCATAGAATATTCGAATGAGACTGTTTTTAATATACTTAGAACGTACATAGTACATTCGAAATGTACGATATTTTCTTTCAATCGATGTAAGATTGACGTACCATCGTATATTCGATTACACACCTCCTATGAAACGGTCTCATTAGAATGTGCATAGAACATATTTCGAATATTCGAAGAACGTTCATGGTACATTCTGGTGCTACTTGGGAGAATTTGATAATAAATATATTAACAGAATCCAACAAAAAATTGTGTGGCTTTGAACCAATTTGTATTCCATAGAAACGGGTCGAAAACTGACCAATTTTCCACTCATTTTTGTCTGAATTGGAAGATCCAGTCAAAACGCGGAAGGAAAATTGGCATGAGTTTTCAATGGATTATTACAGTCTAGAAATTTCGAACAGAAGGATGTTGAAACAATACTGTCAGTGTTTGACGGAATGTTCTAATTTTGAAATTCCGGACAGAACTGAGTAGAAAGTTTTGATGGGACCAAAACCGTTCAAAGCCAGACAACCATGTTTTGACGGAATTTGAATGGACTATAAATACAACATTAAATACATTTAACACAGCAAAATCAGTAAACTTTTTCTTCTTCATTTTTCTTGAAATGAATAAGAAGTTATGTGAATTTTTGAACTTTTTCAACTCTTTGAGTTTCAGAGAGTAGCAGAGAGAGCTTCTTTCTTTTAGTAGGATTCATTCGGTGCACGAATAAGTACATATAAAATTGATTAGAAATCAACAATCTAACCATGATTATTTCGTGCATAAGTATAAACATTATTTCCCATACACCCTTCAGTTCACACGATGTCATATAAAATTCAATTCCTCCAGCGATTTGAAAAAAACCCTACAATTTACTCTTGATATCAATTGATGCGAAATATTCTTGTATATATGGCGCTATTCTTTCAGGGTAATTATTGTGCACATCATGATTTCCAGATACTGCAACAATGCTTAATGTTCCTTTCATTTGTAGGAACTTTAATATTCGTGGTATTTCAGGAATGTCATATATTGGCAAACTGTTGTCACAAAAAATAACTAAAATTGGAACTGTTGCATCGTTAAGGAATTTCAAGTGTTGATGGATATTCATGTATGGTCTGACGAATACTTTGACTCTGGGATCACGATTGTATTTGAAATATTCCCCAACTTGGGTCACGGCACGTGGGAATAGAGCATCAGCTGCTTCGCTGGTCAAAGCAGCCATGCGTTTGAATTTCAATGTATGCAATATTTCGTCTTTAGTGTACAAAAGTGGCGCATTGTTTTGTGAAAATTTTAATGCCTCGTCGTGCAACAAACGAATGCGTTTGGATAATTGATTGTCTAACTCGGGTATAGGGGTAATAGAATCTAGGATTATAAGTTTTTCTATTTTGTTTGGATATATAATACTGTAATATAAACCTAGTTGTCCTCCTAAACTATGACCCAAGTACAAGAAAGTATCCCATTTCAACGCAGCGATGACCAAACGTATCGCAAGTACATAACTGAAGAACTCTAATGGTATTCCTGAAGGGAAGGGCGTTGAGAATCCGTGCCCTGGTAAATCAATGCATACAAAGTGATAATCTTCAGGAAGTAAGCTTATTAATCTATCAAACACTCCACAATTGTCTAATGTTCCATGCACGACGAGTACGCGTTTTTCTCTTTTCGAATTCCATTCTTTGGCGGCTATGTGTCCCCATGGAACTGGAATCCTAAGCTCAGTGGATTGACGTGTTGAGGTACTCATAGTCTCACTTTATCGATATATTTCGTCCATCAAATCCTGTGTAACCTAAATCAATGATAAAAGTCCATGTAAATTATGTTATTGCATACCATTACTTTAATGTTTGATGAGGAGTCCTTTGAACTTTCCCTGGTAAAAATATGATTTATATTTGCGTGAAGGAGTGTAATTTTAAATTCTAAAATGCGCCAAACTCCTCTCGGGGTACCCTCTAAATACCTTGGAGTGAAAATACTGCAAGTCCAGGAGGAGTGAGATTCCACTTCTAAAGAGTAAGTTTTTATTCTGTAAGAGTGAATTCTTATTCCAACAGGGTGAAGTTTTAACTCGGTTTGAAGAATAAAATCCTCACTCCAAGGGAGTGAAAATTCACTCTTTATAAAGAGAGAATAACCCATGACTTTTTCATGTAGAATACAATATATTTTTTACTGTACTTCATATCAACGCCAGACCGAGTTTCGATTTTCACGAAGATTTATATTTCTACATAGTAAAATAGTTACCCATAAGGATTATATGTACGTTTTCTAATTCACACAGTAAAAATCCCTGTAATAAAATTAAGAAATTCATGGATGTTCAGGAAAATTTCTCATCTAGTAATAAGTATTGTACTGGACATAAATTATAAATTACTGTGGCGTTTTCTAGAATTAGATGAAAATACCATAATTTTTCTTGTCAATTCCAATCTGGTCCGTGGATAGTGATCTACCACCGTGATTGCAACTGTATTTTTCTCCCCGTGTAGGAGTGGAATCTCACCCTTGTTGCAGTATTTTCACTCAGAAAGTACATTCAATTTTCGTACACGGAAAAAAATACTCCGGTTAATATATGGACAGCAAGAATTACTGCTATTTTAACCGGAATTCTAGTTAAATGAATCAAGTCTCCGGCAAATTTAACAAGGGCTCCGGTAAATTTAACAAGAATTCCAGTAAAAGTCACAGATATTCCTTGCTGTCCATATAGTAACCGGAATTCTGGTGAAATTAACAGTTCATTTTTTTCCGTGTAACACTTCGTTGCATCGTTGACACTTTATTTTCCCCAGGGTTTATATCATGCTGGAATGCGTACTTGTTGACAATGGTTGGGGGGTTCAGTGCAAAAGAGAATCCAGTGAACATTTCTCCTCTCAATATTTCAAACATTTATTATGTTCTCTAAATGATTAAAAAGGCATCAAAGAGATTTCAGAAATCGACGCATTAGAGAACTTTCTGATATCATACAGAGAACATAATGAATGTTTGAAATATTGAAGGGGAAAATGTTCACTGCGAATACTGTCGGGAGTGAACAGCTTTGTCTCCTCTTTACACTACCAATCGACAATCGCGTTGATGGTTGAAGAGGAATGACAGTGTATTCACGAAGCGATCTCTGTACAAAATTATAACCAGATCATCCCACGCAAAACATCCATCGATGGAGTTCGTTGCCTCTACGTAGAACTTAAGTGGAAAATCGGTGGAGAAACTCTCCAAATTTCTTGGAGTGAACATCCACTCCTAAAGAGTGAAAATACTGCAAGTCCTTTACTTGCAAGTGAAGCAAGTGCTCCATAAGAGCGAATTTTCACTCTTTGAACCGAGTTGAACCTTCACTCTATTGAAGTGAGAATTCACTCTTCAAAAGTGAATTTTTCATTCCAAGGAATTTAGAGAGAACAGTTGTCGCATGGCGAAGCGACGTAAATTCTGTTCCACCGATTCTACATTCAAGTTCTACGGAGAAACGACGGAATCCATCAATGGTTATCTTATGTGGGATACAATACTCGACTCTCCACCCTTTCCCCAATTCGAGATCGAACACGCTCAAGCTTTTTTGTTAGAAAAAGACATGTCTATATGTACCGCGATTGGCTCACGAAACTTGTTTTCAATTATTTGAAAAAACGAGCTTTGGAATGGTAGGGGGTCTTCTGGTTGGAAAAGTTTTTGGCCGAACTTTCTGCATTGGAGAATAACTAGTATTTCCTGGGAATTTGTTGTTACTTCCATTGGATCTGCCAATGAACAAATTTCCAGCTAAAAACATTCTCCGCGAAATGACCCCCTACCCTTTTTTGGAATCACATTGACTTGATTTTCGAAAGGAAAATCAACGGGAAATTTGTTTTTAAGGACAACATTGGGTATCTAGAGTGGGTTTCTAAATGATTGGTTATGTAGGTGCATGTTTCTTAAAATAAAAAGTCTAAGCGTTGTTATGTGATAAAAGGGTTGAGCTTGTAAAGGGATGAAAGCGTAAAAGTATCGAGAGTCGAGTGTACAGAGAATATAAGGAGTGTTTAGGAGAGTTGTACAATGACTAATAATTATACTTTTTGTGAATAAATAATTGAAAAATCATTAAATATTTATACCGATTATTGTATCCCTGTTCGAGGCGAGCAAACGATTGATTGAAACATTCAAACAATTCGAGTCCCCAATCACTGTTAAACTTGTTGAACTTCACGTACAGTCCTTGAATGTTTTAAATAAATTGACAGGTAATCATCAATTTACATGATTGATGTGAACGTAAACGTAAGAAACGGAAGTCTGCGCAGATTACGTATACGATTTTTCGAGTGGAGGAATTTTCAAAATTACATATAATTTTTTTTAATATATAATTCTATATAAATTATATATAACGTTGAAAATTTTTCTACTAAGATTCCTGTGCATCCATTTTTACTTGCACGGTAGTTTTGTAGACAGACCTTAAAAACATTTGAAACGTCAGGTTATTTTTTTAATTGATGTGTCTATTCGTACTACGAAATAAGATCAACGAGGAGACCACTATCCATATAATTCCATAGTAGCAGATGTTTTTGGAAAATAACTCGAATCGACATTCGTGGCGCTGTAATCAAGACTCATACTAAGATACTAAATCGTTGAACTTTATACACACTGGAATGAGCATTCCCTAGCTTACTGCGTGCAGAGAGAAATAGTTTTGTGCAATAAGGACAAAGATACTATATAAGATACTACCTTTGCCAAGAACGTTGATCTATGGAAACGTTATATCTATACAGGGTGTATTAGAATTCATGATTCGGATTTGTGTGGTGTATTCTGGAACCAAAATGCAATAATTTCCTGTTTGAAAAAAATTTTTTGGAGGCTTAGTTTTTGAGCTATGAGCATTTTTAGTTTTTTTATTTTTCAAATCCAAATAACTCATCAACAGCATTGTGTCTGCATTCTTGAGCTTAAAACCATTCTCTAAGTTGGGAAACGCCGGATCTCTGGAAAAAAATTCAATTATCTTATCATTCTTTGTTTCGGAGCTACAGCGATTTGAAATTTTCTGGCTTTTGGTCAATCAGAATTCAGCAACTCCAAATTACTAAAGCTCCGAAACAAAGAAGGATAGGATAATTGAATTTCCCTTTCCAGAGATCCGGCGTTTTCCAACTTAGAGAATGGTGTTAGGCTCAAGAATGTAAAACACAATGCTGTTGAGTTGGTTGGATTTGAAAAAAAATCTGGAAATGCTTTTTTTTCAAACGGAAAATTATTGCATTTTGGCTGCAGAATACACCACAGAAATGCGAATTATGAATTCTGAAACACCCCACGGAGAGAAAAAAGTTGCTGACGCAGCAAATCGAGGTATTATATATAGAATAGCAAAATTTTTTGCTGACCTAGCTAAAAATTTGCTATAACAGCGATCGTGTTAGCTACGACGGCAAGTTTTTAGCTATGGCAGCAAAAAATGTTTGCTCCGCCAGCAAATTTTCAGTATTATATACAGAATAGCAAACAAATTTTGCTGGGATAGCAAACATTTTTTGCTGCCACAGCTAAAAATTCGCTGTCGCAGCTAACAAGATTGCTGGAACAGCAAATAGTTTGCTGTCACAGCAAAAAATTTGCTGCTCTGGCAAAAGGAATTCAGCAAAAGTAGATTTCGCTGCCACAGCGAATTCCTTTTTCTCCGTGCCTGTATATCTATTCTATATAACCGGATCTAATTGTTTTCTAAGGATAGTACCCGCGCGCCAAAACCAGGAGAATGAGTGGATCATCGGTGATAGTTCGGATTCGGGAACTCCATCTGAACTCTATAGTTCTTCAGGGATTACATGGGTTTCAGAAGCCAAAAGAAAATTGAATTGTCTCGATTCTCTTGCAGGGGAGACTGAGTACGGTTGAAACACGGGGGTCGGTTGAAACATCGTGAATAACTAACGATTAGCTCGTAATAGCTCAGATCGTTGAGAGGGAACAGAGAACTCCTCCCATAAAACAAACTTATTTTCCAGTTATTCATACCATATCATTAGCCAATCGGCGATGATTTGTAATGTTTCAATCGACCCTTATGTTTCAACCGTACCCAGTCTCCTCTACATATAAGGAATGCATTTATTCCTTAAATTATTTGGTACATATAAACAAAGCCGTACGAAGGTGATTTTGCGCTCCTGGCAGAATGACCATTACCCTGGTTAAAAGAATCAATTACTTCTGACAAATGAAATTAAATGAGATTTGGCCAGAACATTGTCCGAGAATCAATGAGATTCAGTAAGATTTGGCGAGAATCAACTGTTCTTTCTGACCAAATCTCATTGACATTTGCTGGATGAGATTCGGCCAGAACATTGTCCAAGTTCAACTGTAATTTAGTGAGATTTGGCGAGAATCAATGGTTTTTTTAAACCAGGGTATTGCGCCCCCCTGGAAAGTTTTCGTGAATTTAATAGGTTTTTCTTAGAAATCAATTCGAGAAATCATATATACATATATAAATCATTGTCGTTTGATTCTATTAAAATTGTACACACATGGAAATTATTAACTATTAAATTGAGTATTGTTATTGATGAAGAAAATTGTACACAACGTATTGAAAAGAACTGTTTACCGTAGGAAGACATCATCTTATTTGAACTTTATGTGATCAGAACTTCTTTTTTTTTCGCTTTGATTGAAGCAAACTCATTTATAATTTGATCAAAGTCTGTTTTTGATGCTAGATCATACTCGATGGACAAAATGGCAAGATTTGTTAGTCTGGTCTCACTGATCTTGGATAGTTTTTGATCAATTTCAATTTACTGAAACTGCGTTCGTAGGATGCGTTCTACACTTCCTGGCATAGTTAGAAATATTCTCAGTGCTATTTCAATATTGGGATAAACATCTTTCGAAAGTAGATTGGTGAATTTTACCAAATACTGGGGGAAATTGATGAGAAAATTTTAAAAATTCGTCCCCAAGGGATATAGATCGATCGATTCAGAATTCTCTGAAATGAAAAATGAATAGGACATGAGAGGAAGGCTTTTTCGAAAGTAGACTGGCGAATTTTACCAAGTACGGGGGAGGAAATTGATGAGAAAATTTTTTTAATTCGTTATTATATATATATGTATATATCAGTGCGAAAAACCGACGGACAACGTCGAAAAAATGACAAATCGATCGCAATTGGTCGTATAACACATCGTTCAATAAGTCCCGAGACTAACCCAGAAATGGTGCTAGTAGTACCCAAACTGGCCACGTTTCCCTAGAGCGCGAACCTTCACATGAAACGGGTAAAAATTTCACGTCGATCGGACCACAAACAGCAGAGTTATCGAGGTTACAGTAAAGTCACTTTGTAATTTGTTTGAAAAATGGAAAAAAGCGAATTTCGCGTGTTGATAAAACATTGTTTTTTAATGGGTAAAAACACCGTAGAAGCCAGCAATGGCTTGAAAAACGTTACCCGGACTCCTCTCCATCCAAACCAACGATTTGTCGTTGGTATGCTGAGTTTGAACGTGGTCGTACCCTGCTGCCAAAAATTCCCAATAAAGAACGATTCAGAACGATAAGATTTCTCTATAGTTTTGAATGAGGTTTTTGAATACGGAATTTACAATGTTATATCGTTCTTAAACGATGGAACCCCGTATGGAAATATTTCGCTGAAAAATGTCTGTAAAACTATGAAAAATCTCTGAAAAAAAATGAAAAAATTCTGAGAAACTCTGACAAACTCTGAGAATCTCTGAAATTTTGATGAGAAATCTAATATTTTTGGGACATTCTTTACAGACTTTTTTCAGACTTTTTTCAGAGTTTCTCAGAGTTTTTTCATTCTTTTTCAGAGAAATAGTAACGAAATTGCACTCTGAAAAAACTCTGACAAAACTCTGATGGATTGCTAACATTTTTCTGACTTTTAGAAAAAAATTAAAAAATTTTCAAACACTTTTTCACACATGATACTTGAATACGGCATATGAATGTATTCATTGAATTTCAGGATTTTTCAATAATCAGAAAAATGTCAACAATTTATTAGAGTTTTGTCAGAGTTTTTTCAGAGTGCAATTTCGTGACTATTTCTCTGAAAAAGTATGAAAAAACTCTGAGAAACTCTGAAAAAAGTCTGTAAAGAATGTCCCAAAAATATTAGATTTCTCATCAAAATTTCAGAGATTCTCAGAGTTTTTTCATTTTTTTTCAGAGATTTTTCATAGTTTTGCAGACATTTTGCAGTGAAATATTTCCATACGGGACTCTATCGTTCCTTATCGTATTGTATGAAATGTAACAGGATGTATGTGTTTTTATAGCGAAATTCGTATAGAAAAGGTACCAGTTATTCGAAAAAAAATAGTCACGTGTTTCAAAATAAGTGGTCCTTTTTCTATAAGAATTTTACGATAAAATGACATAGGTCTTACGTTAAATTCTATAGAATACTATCAGGAACGATACAGTTCCATCCTTGAATAACGGTCCCTAGTAACACACAATCTTCGTCAAACGTTCTGAGGATGTTTGCAGGACGTTGAAATATTCTAGGAACGTTCGGAGAATATTTTACGCACATCGGTGTTACTTGGGGTATAACATTGTAAATTCCGTTTTCCAAAACCTCATTCAAAACTATGGAGAATTTTTAGCGTTTTGAATCGTTCTTTATTGGGAATTTTTAGCAGGGTACGGACACAAGCGATGCGGAACGTCCGGGTAGGCCATTGTAAGCCGTTACACCGGAAAATGTGAGTAAAGTGTTAAAAATCGCAAAGTGAAGGTCCGTGAGATTGCAGAAATGACACAGATATCATCTGGAAGCGTATTTACAATCCTTCGTGAAAAATTGAGCATGAAAAAGATTTTTTCCAAGTGGGTCCCGCGATTGCTTTCAGTGGAACAAAAACAGCAATGAGTCGACGATTCAGAGAGCTGTTTATCGCTATTTACTCGCAATAAAAAGGATTTCCTGCGTCGATACGTGACCATGAATGAAACATGGATACATCATTCCACTCCGGAGTCGAATCAGCAACCATCTGAGTGGCGCATGGCTGGCGAAAGCCGCCCAAAGTGTCCGACAACGCAGCAGTCTGCTGGCAAAGTCATGGCGTCTGTTTTTTTTTGGGATACACATGGCGCGATTTTCATTGACTACCTGGAAAAAGGTAAATCGATCAACAGTGATTATTATATTGACTTGTTGGTACGTTTGAAGGAGGAGATCGCAGCAAAACGACCGCACATGAAGAAGAAAAAAATCCTTATTCATCAAGACAATGCACCATGCACAACGAGTTGGGCTTTGATTTGCTTCCCCACTCCCCGTATCCGCCAGATTTAGCCCCTAGCGACTACTGGCTCTTTGCTGATCTCAAAAAAATGCTCCAGGGAAAAAAGTTTGGCTCGAATGAGGAGGTCATTGCCGAAACTGAAGCCTTTTTTGAAGCAAAGGATGAATCCTTCTATAAACATGGTATAGAAATGTTGGAAAGGCGTTGGAAAGATTGTATCACTCTAAAAGGAGATTATGTTGATGAATGAAAATGATTTTTGAAAAAAAAATGTTGTTTTCGTTGTTAGTCTCGGGACTTATTGAACGACGTGTTAGTACCATCGGTGCCGTTCCACCGCATGGAAGGACGCCCTGAGGTTCGTTCGAGCGGGCGTTTGAGTATTGCATGCGGCTTTTCAATTTTGCGCCTCCCCTAGGGCTGCGCCCCTGGTGGGGGCCACCTTCGCCACCCCATCCCCACGGTGCTGCATATAAAGCAACTTTTAAACTATATTTTGCCAAATTTTGACGATGAAATTCCGAGAATTACGTCAGTTATAGCAGAGATGAATAGCAGAGATGGCTAACGCAATGTCAAAATCATTGTCCTTATCACGTTTTTTTCTTTTGAAGAAAAATATATGATTGGTTGAATTTTTCTTCTAAGCCAACCAGCATGAAGAGATAAACGGAAAACGTGATACTGTCAATCAGAAACTGGATTATGGTTTTCATATCTCGTTAGCAATCTCTTCAGCTTATCTCTGGTTATAGCCATTTGTCGAAGAAATCTCGAAAAAAAGCAACGGACAAGATTTTTCGAAAACTACCCACACAGCCCTCGTTGTGTAAAAGACATATTTCTGAAATTTCTAAAAAGTTTCTGAGGACATTCTTGAAGATATCTTTTAGATATAAGAGCAGTTTAAGACTTCTCAAAGATGTCTATTCATGTTGCATAAGACTTCTTGGATTGTTCCTAATCATTTCTGAAGATATCTTCTAGACAACGAGTGCTGTGTGGGTGATCGACCGATCTCACTTAAATTTTGCGCATTTCTTTATAATCACATCTTCTAGTATTTGAACGAAGGATTTTTTCCCCTTCAATTACAAAAAATTTTATGAAGCAATAAATACCGGAAATTTCACCTGAGGAATGTATTTCACTTCCGTTAAAGTACTAGAAAATATTGTTATAAAAAAGTGTGCAAAATTTGAGCGAGATCGGTCGATTAATTTTCGAGAAATCTTGTCCACCGCAAACCGTCTTTTTTTCGAGATGTCTCCGAAAAATGACTATAACCACCCTGATAAAAATGCGGATAGATTCGGATAAAAATTTACAGAAGGATACAAAAATAGGATTGAAACGGATAGAAATATAATCCACTTTTATTCGTTTCAATCCTATTCTTGTATCCATCGGCAAATTTTTATCCGAATCTATCTGCGTTTTTACCAGGATAGCTCAATTCACGGAATCTTATCGTCCGAATTTGGCAGAATATAAGTTTGAGAAGTCACTTTATATATAATACAAAATTTCAGTAATAAATTGCATTGCTTTTATGTAACAAAAAATCGAGAAAATAAACTTTTGTTTTGGTCGCTGAAACTCATGTAGCCCCTGAAAGATGTCTTCCAGAATTCATCGACGAATTCTCTTCTATTTGAGAAGAGTGTGACAAAATTGAAATAAAAATAGACCGTAACATTTTCACGCCTTATTCATTGGAATTCTCGCTTTTTGGTATTTTGGTTTTCACCAGGGATGAAACATGGTGCAATGATATTCAGATTTCGATAAAATCCATCAATATCAGATTCATCGAAACGAAAAATATCCTTCCAATCCAATCTATACCGGGATAAGGAAAAAATGTTGAAACGATGGGAGATTATTGGGAAAAGAGTCAGAGGATATTGAAGAGAACTATTGATGATTTTTCTCCAAGCTTTTTTCTCAAAATGCGTGTAAAGGGGTCTTTTTGATTAAGATTTTCAAGAAAAATTTTTTTTCACACATTTTTTTCTCACAGAAAAAATTGAGATATCGTTTTGAGGATTTTTTGTTATGTTTATTAAACATTAAATATTACAAACAAATTGTTTTCAGATTAAGCACAATTTTCTTTTCTTTACACTAATTCAAACAAAAAAACATACCCAAAAATGACGGTAGGAGTGATTTGGGGTAACCGGATGATCTAAGAAAAAAAAACGGCAAATCATTGCCTGTTGAAGTGCCAAAAATAACAGAATGGCGACCATTTTTCGAGAACATCGATTTTTGAGGGTGGAAAATCGAATGCAAATCGGGCAATTTTTGACCAATCCAAAAGATCCTGGTTCATGCGATAGTCACTTCAACAAGGAATATTTTGCTATCCCTGATTAAACAAACCCATTCATTCCGATTAAATGTGCAGAGTTCCGATTCATTCCGATTAAATTTGAATCGGAATTTTGCACGTTTAATCGGAATGAATCGGTTTTTTAAACCAGGGATTTCTTTTTGTTTTTTTTCAGATCATCCAGTCACCTCAAATCACTCCCACCGTCATTTTCCAGGGTTTTTTGTTGTTTAAATTAGTATAACGAAAAACAAATTTGTGTCAATCTGAAAATTTTTTTTTCTAATATTTAGGCCTGATAAAACATACCTATAAATTTTCAAAACGATATCTCAATTTTTTCTGTATGAAAAAAAATTGGATGTTACGAATTTAAACGAGATCGATTGAAATGTACTTCTTCTCCCAGGGTGGATCAAATGACTAAACAAATCCCTTACAATGAATCATGATTTTTTATTTGTTATATAATAATATCTACAATAAAAATACCACATCGTTTGAAAAACAATTTTCGTTACAATTATACAGTAATTTTATATAATAATATAATATTTAGGTATTCGCTTCAAATAAGATGTAGCAATGAACATACACCTTGCAGTGGGAGTGAGAAAATACATTTTTTATGTTGCAAATTCCACATTGATTTCTTCACTCAGTGTTTTCTTTTGCAATGTTTAACGTACGCACGTGTGAAACGATACCAACACATTTTCCATCATTGCATACACATTCGTTCGTTCGTTCGTTCGTTCTCATTGAATCCTGGATCTTTGGTAACGTGTTTAGAATTCATTTCAAATGTGCCTCGTTGGTTTTGTGCGGCGTTACAATCACGCCTCATTGAGATTCATAAAAAAATTGGACTAGAACGATCCAACTTGTTCAGTTAATATTCCACGCATGTGACGAAAGATAGATTTCAGATATAGATCGAGGAAACAAAAGTAGAATAATCACAAAGAAGAGTGAGTCAAAACTTATCCTTTCTATATTTCTTATCGATTTGTATATTTTAAATTATTTTGGCATCTCACACGTAAAATATTAGCTTTTGTCTTGTATTACCACGTAAATCTTTGCTTATCTAAAATAACTACACTTAATTGATAGTACCGTATCATCATCTCAATATTTATATTTATATTCATATTTATATTTGTATTTATATTTATATTTACGTCATTGTATTAGTTCATAATATATAGAAAATACATATAACAATTATTTAGATGACTCACAATCAATCATTTCTCATTTTTTTTTAATATATATATATACACATATATATATACACATGGATACATATATGTATATACATATCGGTTATCTGTTAATTACATGATATTTTTTACACTCGTCTTACACAGGGAGGAAGTTATCGAGGAAGGGAGGAAGGAAGGATGGCGAAAGGACAATAATCTTTTCAGGTTCCAAGGAAGAAGGAATACTAAAAAAGGGATAGATTTTCAATAAATTTACATTGTCATTGTCGTATTTGAGTGAACTTAAATATTTAAGTTAGTCAATATATTACAAATATTCTTCTTTTGTTGTTGAATCTTGTACTATTGTACGTATCCTTGCTCTAAGCGAACGGTCATTGTTATTTTCGTTTAATTCGTCGTTTTATCTGGACATGAAAAAGTACTTATCAGGGTCTATAATATCATGACACCTTGTTTCTTAAATATTTTAATACACATCGAATCTTTGGTAACCACGATGATGATGTTGTTCAAATGCGAGCGTTTTGCCGCTCTCCTCGCGCTTCAAGTCAAATTTCCTTCCGTTCTTCTACATTTGTTTCTCTCATAAATTGTCAAGTATTAAAACCTCACTCATAAATTTCTATGCTCCGTATATTGTTCAAATATTTCCGCAAAACGATTCAAATTTCCGATCATTGAAAATAATTCTTTCGAGTGTATTATTGGACGTACTTTTCGCTAATTGGTTGTGTAATTTTAAATACAGTCTCGAAGTTCTTCCAAGGGATCGAGTTGGATTCGGAGAGCCAATGTCCTGCTTCGAACCAATCCTTTGAAAAAACACAAGATTTCCCGATTAAAATGAACATTCGAATAATGTTTTCAAATCAATGACAAAAAGCAGTCTTATTCTTCTTCAGCGATTTTCAATGCTTATGAGAGAAAATGTTGAGAAATTCAGCAGAGAACTGTACGCGACAGGCAATATTTTCAAATTCCAATGCAACACATCATCATTTGTCTTGGTTGTGAATTATACAATTTTGATTAAATCATGTTTATTCGTCTCTAGTACAATGCATTGTGCGTACCCTATGATTTTGTTCTGACACGATGAGAGAACTGGATTCGCTAATTGTATTTCTATAACACATTTTTTTACTTTATTTCCATGTATCATACGCGCTATTGATTATTGACTCTTTGGATAAACATATTTCCAATAACGATTAAAGAGAAATAGTATTGTTTTTCTGTTAACTTTTGGAAGTTAATTCTATACTAGCCCCTAGGTTTTGTGTAACAAAGATTCGAACGATACGCTATTCTTTAGGGCTTTAATCTTCATGCTATACAAGGGGTATTCCTATTAATGGAGTTTTTTTAGTTTTACATTCAAAGTGTGAATACGGTGCGAAGGTGCGTTTTTTTTCCACTTCACACGCGAAAACGAAATAAGGGAAAATGAGTGACTTCCTCCTTGTACAAGGTACAGGAAATGTCCCTGTTGCATTTACTGGATTGTGTAATGTTGTAAACATAATGGCATTAATATTGAAAATTCTATTATCCAAATGAGAATTTACCCGAATGCGTTGGAAATATAAGTATTTGAGTACGTGAAATGAACAAATAAAAGGACAATATGTTTAATAATTTTATTTTTGGAGAATGAATGCTCTGAAGGAATACGGTATCGCATGGATTGTCTGATTCATGAAAAATCGATGAGGAGTGACTTGTTATCACATGCATTCTATGAGACTTCGAATTGGTGTTTTCAAAGTTGGATATCATTCCAATATTCTGATTCAGATTTAGAGAGTTAATTTGAATGCATAATAATTCCAATCTGTATTTTTATTGGGATAGTTTCAAGGTAGAAATATTTTTCATTATGTATATTTTTGCTATTTTTTCTGTCCTTCAGAGTTGTGCACAGTAGAAAATCGGTTATAGAATTTTACCAGGTCTACGTAAAAAATCACCCGTTCTTCGTCGTACTTTTTTACCCAATTTGCAGAGAAAATGTACATAAATTGGAAGATATGGAGAATTCCAACCTCCTCGAGTTGCTCATAAACTTCCTTGGAGTGAAAACTCTTTCAATCTTCCAAATAAATCCACTTTCCACTTCTTTCGAGGGGAATTTCTCCGTTTGACAGTAAAATTTTCATTTTTCACGACATTCATACTGATCTTCAATTTAAAAAACAAAAAAAAATATACAAGATCATTCAATTTTAATACTTTTCTTCCAATCAAATCTTCTCCTTTCACCGAAAGTCAGAGATCATAAATGTGTAACACGCAGGAAGGAATTGAAGTTCATCATTTGTGATGTACATGAATCGACAAGGGAGAGGATTAATTTATCATTAGAGCTCATGGATTTCCTTTCTCTTCTGGGATTTATAATGATGATTAAGATATAAAAAGTACTATCTATTAGCCTAAAATTTTTATACGGTAGTATGCTAGGCTTGCAAAAAGTCTACAAGTTTCCACTAGGAAATTTCTCTAAGGAGTAAGGGTTCAGTATTGAGCGGGAAGTATTGCTGTGCGGTTGCTTTTCAAGTATGATTTTTGATATGTCCCACACGTTACATGATTTAAATTCCTTTTTTTCTTTCCGAGTGATTGTAATTTGATTCAAATGCGAATACACGGAAATGAACTACATCGAGATTCAATATTCCACTGGTAAAAGCTGATATAAAGCGAGGGAATTATGTTTCGAACAGTGTAAATAAGTACCAAACACGGAGAAAAAAGAATTCGCAATGATAGCGAAACCTGATTTTGCTGGAACAGCAAATTTTCTTGTTATGACAGCAATTTTTTTGAGCTACGACAGCGATTTTTTAGCTGTGCCAGTAGAAAATGTTTGCTATTCTATATAGAATACTAAAAATTTTGTTAGTCCAGCGAAAAATTTGCTATTTCAGTTAATCATGTTGCTCTCTTAGCAATCCAGTTGGATGTGACAGCGAATATTTGTTCAGGTCAGCAGAAAGATTTGTTATTCAATACATCATACCTCGATTTGCTGCAATAGCAAATTTTTTTTCCTCCGTGAAGGAACTGTAGTTATCCAAATAGATTACTCACACATTCGAATAAGAAATTATAACATGTATGATATTCTTCAGAAAAGTATTCCAAATAAAGAGAGGAACAAAAATTAAATTCAAACTGAGATTTTTCCTTATTTTTTTCTTTAATCAAATTTGTTAAGTGTCTTTGTGGTTTCGCTCGGTGCATTCACATTTTTTCTCATGAATAATTTTGATTGTCAAAAAGCTCCGAATGAACAGAATTACTCAACTCTTGGAACAATTATTTGGATTCTTCGATTCCCAAACAGGAAACTTTCTCACAAAGCACCATATTGCGTCGAAGTATTGTCACGATCTTGCAAACATATTCGTGGATGTTTACACGTTACTGGGATATCCACTGGATGTTTACAAAATGTGAAGAGATGCCTGGATAATGATGTGGGCGTTGAAGTTGTGATGTACCAGGTATTTTGTCTGATACACGAAGAGAAAAAAAATCGATTTACTAACAGCGACATCTGATCTTATTGGAGCAGCGAATTTCTCGCTGTGACAGCAAAAAATTCCCACTTCTCCTGCAAAATTTATAAGCTATTCTGGATTTAATACTTTGATTTGTTACGTCAGCAAATTTTTTCTCTTCGTGTATCAATATTTTTACTTCTTCGTTGAAAAAAAAATTTCTTCCAATCATATAAATATTTATTTGTCCTGTACCAAAGAAATATTTAATCAAATTAACAAAATATTATTTGAAACCAAAATAATTTATGTGAATTAAATGACTGGTTATAATCATTTATTCGGATCAAATAAATTGCTTCGGTTGCAAAGAATAATTTGTTAATTTTAATAAATATTCCTTTGGTACAGGACAAATAAATATTTATTCGACTGGAAAAAATTTTTTTTCAGTGTTGAAGATAAATTGAATTGTGCGGCATGTTTTAGATATTTTTCCATACTTTCACAGTGTTTCGATAAAGATGCGACACGAACGAGACTTCTAAATTCATCTGAAGCATGTTGCAATGGATTTTCACGTGTTTACAAATGATAAATGAGAATGAAAATGTTGTACATCATGCGTTGTAGGTGCACGAATTACAAAAAGTACCTGTTAGAGGAGGTATGAATTTTCGAATTTGATCAAAGTGATTTGATTGATTAATCCTCAGGGTTGTGATGAAGGGGATGAGATTTTCGATTCAATTACGTATCATAATATTTCCTAAAGGTAGATTAATGAGTTCCTGACTGAGATTATTGGGAAAAAGTTTTTTGCCCTCGTGTCGTTGAGTATTATCCGGACCACATCTAAGTATTCTACTCGTTTGCACAAATGAAGGATATTTGATAAGTTTTCACATTTTCTTTTTGTTGTGATGCGTACGGAGAAAAAAAATCTGCTGAGACAGCGAAATCTGATTTTCCTGAAGTAACAAATTTTTATCTGTGGCAGCAAAAAAAGTTGACTTCTCCAAGATTTGCCGAAGGAGCAACATTTTTTCCTGCCACCACTAAAAATATGCTGTTGCAGGTAACAGGATTGCTGTGATAACAAATGGTTTGCTGTCACAGCAAAAAATTTGTTGCTTAAGCAAAATTAAATTTCGCTATCACAGCAAATTTCTTTCTTCTCCGCGCGTACGTAAAGGAATTTTTAAAAAGATATTTCTTTGTTGCGTTTGCGTATAAAAAATTTTGGGTTTCAAACGTTTGTAGGAAAAAAAAATCGAATGACAAGTGCATGTTTAGATCCGAACGAGACGTCTGATTGGAAATCAGACAGCTTAAATTTCATTTTGTACCCAGTGGCACATTCTATAAAAGTCGATTTTTCACAAAACTTTTATGAATTCTGTGCACTCAACTTCCCTTGACATTGAACTATTTCGTAATTGTTTAGAAATTCTGCATCTCCAAACGCTTTGATCAAAATTTTATGAGATTTTCAGAAGCTCTTGTATGTTGTGGATGGTTAATGCACATCATTCTGTTCAATCCACAGCAATTGAGGTGTAATTCTTTCCCCGGATTGTGGGGATCAGAAGTAAATCTAATATTCATGTGTTTCCTCGCATAAATTCTAAATGGTGACGTAATGGTGATTCTTTTATTCGTGGACTTTTTTTTTTTATTGAGGGTCATTGTTTTATGATCATGAAACGTACATAATTCAGGAATTTGAATACTATCCTCTTTTTAATTATTTATTCTTCCGAAGAAAATAAGAAATTCTTAAGACTTTATTTTGGCATCGAACTTTGATGTTTGATTGTAATTTTCAATTACATTTGGCACTGTCTTGTATCGTTTGGAGTGTCAATTTCTTCCTTTTCGACACCCTCACGGCACAAGGTTCGATAGAAAATTTCGATAACCTTTTTCAGGATGTTTAGAAAATATCCTTGTACTGTTTGGGCGAGATTAGTGTATTATAGTAAAAATCATCACAGCGACGTCTCCGAAGCATGAAGAAATTTATCAAATATTCAAAAACTGACACGCCCTGGAGAAAATAATCATCCTCCGTCAGAGCTGACTCAATCCGAGTTCTAAATCTGAGATTTAGTCGGCATTGAATTTGACCTGAATGATTTTGATGAAACATTCATCACTTTTCATGTTCTTCAAGTTTGAGTCGTTTATAGAACCAAAACGAAACTGCAAACTCACAAAATTTGTTAAATCATGGGTATTTATCTTTCCGCGTTGACTTCTTGGAACTGGAAACATCGTTTCAAGAATGTACTGCAATTTCGGTATTCAGTTACCAATCAGTTTCAATAAACGGTTCAAACTTCAGCAACATTTATATTCCCCTTATCATTTAGGAACCGAATAAAATAATAGGGAAATAGCGTTTCGATGATGTTCTTTTTTTATATATTTAATTATTTTTATTATAAGAAGAAAAGTTTTCAGAACCTCAAATTCTTCTAATCGAAATAGTTTATCATTTTTTTTTTAGTTTAGCACCTTTGAATCAGTACAGATATTTGTGATTAAAATATAAATATTTCGACATTTGTTCATTCAGTTTCTTTGGTTTTTAGAATATTTATTTGTTGTGAAAGATTTAAAATATGACAGAGTATATCGAGGAAGTATACTGTTGAAAATTCCTAATCCTCTGATTAAAATAGAAATATACTCGATACAGGTGGACATCGGGATAACAATGGAATTCCTATTTTCGATTACAGTAGCACATAATGTGTTTTTACGGGGACGACAGAATGTCGAAGAAAGGATTCTAAATTCTCTTTGATTCGATATAAAACTTTTTAAAACTAAATAAAAAAAAGGACAAAAATTTAGTGTAATTCCATGAAACGGTCAAGCGGTTTGAACCAGATTTCTGTTTTGAAATTTTCAAGTCTAATCGATCTTTCTTTCTGGTCTTCCTTCCACGACTGTGGTCTAAAAAGTTAATTTTAGTTTCCGTATACCCTTGGTCGTTTTGTTACGAAGATCTCGCGAATAGCGTAATTTGTTTCTTCGAGGTATCGCATCGCACGTTAAGTCGGTGAACCGTTTATAAGTGCCCATGAAAATGATTCTTGCACGTTTCATGTATGAATTTTGTATTAAAATATTCATGGGGGCATACAAGATTTTCCCACAGGGCTATGTTCGTTAATTTTGAACATGTAGCACATTCCATGTG
The DNA here is from genome assembly GCA_018340375.1 of Gonatopus flavifemur. Classification (NCBI taxonomy): domain Eukaryota; kingdom Metazoa; phylum Arthropoda; class Insecta; order Hymenoptera; family Dryinidae; genus Gonatopus; species Gonatopus flavifemur. The sequence goes on from JAFFJZ010000001.1 coordinate 56,165,108, forward strand.
AAATTCGGTGCAATTGGTATGTAGTCAGACTTAGTCATAACGATAAATCAAGTTGATTGTAAATGTGTACATATTCTTGAACGTTGGGAGGAAGATATTTTGAAACGATTATTCAACGTTCGCCTAGAACTAGGGAAAAATTTAGATACATACAACAATGACTTTTCTCGAAGGGCTAGTGAGATGAAAAAGATTTTTCAAAGAAGAATGACGGGTATCGTGATATATAAATGTATAATATATATTGCGATAAAGCAAACCCTCTCTATGACAATCACAATTCAAAGATAGTCTTATATATTAATAACGATGCAACACGAGTACAGAATTTTCATGATCGTGATGTGAACATTGCTTTATTTTATAAATAGCTATGATGTAATATAAGAATTGGTATGTACATCAATTCCTTTTAGAAATAGCATCATAAATGTACCTAGTTAATAAGAAAATTTATGCTCAACTTTCGCATAAGAAACCCTGGGCAACCTCTTCGTTAATCGTTGATATTCTTTTGTGTCCTAATATATATTATACAGCGATCTATTTTATCTGTCTGGGGCTTATTGATTTTCTCAGACTTTTTCTTATCACAACAACAACAACAACAATAATAATAATAATAAAGAGTATCGTAATTTCTGGGACCGGTTGAATATTTTTCCCGAAATAGTTTGAAAATATCATCAACGTTTGGATTGTGTTTTGGAAATGTTGTTGAAGGACCACGCGAGGGGAGAAAGTTTGTCAAAATTGGGACATAAAGATGGTTTTAACGATGTTCTCATTTATTCGCCGGACACGACATTTCGAGGAATACAAAAAAGTGAAACGTGATTATTTTGTATCGCGAAATGTACGATATGCGATGGTGGAATGAACTCTCCTTCGGGTAGAATTATCATCGAATGAGCAGGAAGAGTTTTTCCGAGTCTATATCTTGGTTTGAATTTCTGTATTCGGGGAGCTTTGAGAAGAGATACGATATAGGTTTCTTTATAAAGATGTTTCCCACATTCCATTCCAATCCTCGTTGGTATTGTCGTGTTTTATTCCTACGTTCGTGTGCCTATCAAGGAGAAGATCATTTTTCATATATGAGGAGTACGCGCGAGGGAAGAATTTGCAAACTCCTCTATTCGAGCTTAGATTATAATTCAAAGATCATAACATTGTCTCGAATGGGAATATCTCATCCGATTCTAATAAAACTTGCAACATGAAGGAATAGTCTTATACGCGATTTTTCCACATGGGATTTCTTCTTCTCCATTCTTCTTCCTCCGTTTCATCCATTTTGTTCTCGTTTATGTATGAAATCGATAAACGTGGTGGTGAATTCCTGGCAAGGTATGATGTGGTGCAGCATTATAACACGCTGAACTCGTAGAAACTGAAGCGTAAGGTGAATTTATGACTTGGAATCTATTTTTAGATTTATTTGAAGCATTTATTAAATATTTGAATTTGTGAGTTTGGATGCTCATTTTTTCGAGATTTCGGGGAACGTTCGAGAAAAACTCCGAGAGAAGCAATTTTGAAATAGTTGAGTTCTGCGACACATCATAATTCGCCTGGAGGGGAAAATTTCGTTGAAAATTAGAATGTTTTATTGGATTTCAGATAAAAATCGATCAAATATTTGACGAGATTCGATATTACTGTTCAAGAAATTTCGATGGTTTTCAATATGATTGAAATTGTTGGTCGATGTTCTCATCAATTCTGAATGTCATTTGGATAAGTTGGAAAATTTTTCCAAGTTTTGATACACTGAGAAAAAAGATACTGGAGTCAACTACACGCACGACAAGCGTCGTTGCATAATAATTCTCCAGAAATTGTGACTCCTTTCAATGTGGCTCAATCGGGGTCAAAGTTAGGACCGAGGTTAAATAACTAACTACAATTTCGTTGTGTTGTTGATTGAATTTTGATGATGAATATTAGAACAGATTTCAATGAACATTCATGAAAAATCACTCAAATTCATTGCTAACTTTGAAAAAATTTGAATGCTTTTCAGGTTCCCTAAGTCCCGAGGGATCAACAATTTCTATCTCAATAAAGCGAAAAGATACCCTGGTAAAACAAATCTCTCTAAATCTCTCTGGGAATTTCATATTTAAGAGAAATTCACAGAAAATTAGCGAGATTTGGATAGATCCAAAGACATTGACAAACTGGTGGGTTGGAAAAAATCTTGCGTTGAACTTTTCAGAGAAATTCAGAAAAATTCAGACAGAAGTAGACGGAGAAAAATTTTTTATTCACAATTTCAGAGGACTTCAAGAAAAGTCTGGGTGATTTACAAACAAGTGAATTGGAAAGAATTGTGAATTGATCTCTGGAGAAGGATTCAGAGAAACTGAGACTAATTTAAAGAGAGCTTTGAAATCTGAATAAATGGAATTCTGAAGGATTGAGATAGATTTCAACAGATTCCGAAGAATCTCGAGGAATTTTCAAATCTCAATCAGAAAAATTCTCTAACTTTATCTGAATTTCTCACGAAGATGTCCCAAACTACGAGAAGATTAAGATTTTTTTTGGTTACCAGGAACATCTTTAGATATCTGAAAGATTCGAAAGTCGAAACCCAAAGACATTTTCAAAATACTTTGTAAAGATATCTCTTCCGAATCTAAAAAATGTCTATACAAGAAATTTTAATCAGTTCAAGATATCTGAATATTTCTCAAGAAAGATATTTGAAAAACGTCTTTTAGTTATCCTCGAGGATTTTCCATATAAACATATATAAATATGCCTCGACGACATTTCTGCTCAGATATCTTCAAGATATATGTGAGAGATCTACGTACCAACATAAAAATTGATGTCTTCAAATTTGTTTTAGAGGAAGTTTAAGATGTCTTACGTAACACGTTCAGACACTCTTTTGGGGGTTCGAAACACGTTTTACGTCTAAAAGGCATCCTCTAGATCAGTTATGGACGTAAAACATGATTCAAATGTCTACAAGATATCTGAATACATTGCATAAGACATCTCGAACTCGTCTAAACGATATCCTAAGACATCAATTGTTACGTGGTTATTTATTGGGCATTAACACCAGGATTGAATTTCTGAATAAATTTGATGAAAACTCATTGTGTGCCTTAAAAAACACTGTAATTTCTGATTGATTTTTTTCCCTGTGACATTCAGTGTTTTTTCATAACGAGAATCCAAAAAATGCAGTTGAATTGAGCAATTTTCAACATAATTTCGACAAATTGTGCCTTCTAAATTGGAAAGAGTAAGATTTCCACTCGAATAAAAAGATAGTTTCTCTTCTTATGGAGTGGAAATTCACTCTTTATGCAGCCAGGAGGGAACCTATCTTTTCGTCCAAGTGGAATTCTCTCACTCTTCTGTATTTAGAGAGTGTTGACTTTCGATATGTCATAATCGTGAAATTTCTTGAGGTTTCAATCGTCTTCTATAAAAGTTTCATCGAAATTCAATCGAATCTTTTCCCCATAGCTTCGATGGCAAAGAAAATCTGTATAAACAGTGCCATTGTGACTGAAAATTCCTGGATGGACGGGATTCCTAAATCCTCATGTGGATTCCGATTTTGGATCCTGGAACCACTTGGGTTCTCGTCTGGCGGAACCTAAGCGACCTCGAGCGGAAGTTTGAATAGTAACACAGGCTCCATGTGGAAACCCAACTTATCCCGGAATTCTGTCCATCCGAGAATTTTCAGGTGGGAAAAGTTTTCACTGTTATATACAATTTACATATAAAACTTAATTGAATTATATATACGTTATATATAATTCTTCAAAATTTTTCCTCTCGGGATACACAATTTTACACAGTTTTAATTTCATTACCACCAACGATCGTTCAAAACTCTTCGGGAGGAATTTATTACAAATTATACAATACATAATAAATTGTGATATTATTTATTACATATTATGTATCGAAAATTTGATTTCTGGCTTCTATGGTATTATTTCAGTAACGATTAGATGTTAAACTGAAACGAATTCCTCAAATTTATTTTGATTCACTTTCCAAGATTCACGAAAAAAAATAATCAGCTATCATTTGGATACCTAAAAATTAGCTATAGGGGCTATTTTTTAGCTCTCACAGCTACTTAATTGATAGTAACAGTGAGAAAAGTAGCTGATGCTTTTCTAATGTGCTAGTTAATAAATAGCCCTAGCTGCAATTCTTTTAGACATAGCAGTGAAAAAAGGGAGCTAAAAAACACAGCTATTTCATTTTTTGCGAGTTGATTCATCGGTTCAATCAACTAAAAAGAATTATTTTAGAAATTATTGATCAACTTCTAGAGTTTTATAATTCCTCCGATATGGTGATTTAGAATTCAACAGTTCACGAACTCACACATTTTTCATTTGGTTATAGTTTTGCAAGAAGATAATTCCGAGTCGAAAAATTTTCAAATTATTTGCAATTTATATTCAATTGAATATGGGACCGTCCACAAATTACGTGACGCTATTTACTATTTCTCTTTCTATCTCACTTACCATGTTTGGAGTTGGAGCAACGAAGAACAACGAATAAAAGCGTTACATAATTTATGAACGGTCCATACAGTTTATGTATAAGTTATATTCAATTATTTTGAACTAAAAATTTCTCCACTCACACAGTGGAAAATTGTTGTGAATTTTGTTTTTCAATATTCAGAAAGAGTTTAAATTTGACATATTAATCACTGCACCTTTTTGTAATTCTCAACAAAAATCCTGAAATAAATCACCTGTCTTGGTGAATCGATGTTCTTTTCGTTGAGCATTTATCGAGTCTTTATTAAATCTTATAAAACGTTAATCGCCGCAGGTAGTGCGACGAAAATTTTGCAGGTAGTGTTTCGGTCCCGCCGAGCCTGACCGAGTCTCGATTTAGTCTCGGAATTGATAATCTCTTCTCGGTCTCAGATTCCCTGTCTCAGTATCGTCTCGGTCTCGAGATTCCCTGTCTCGACAATACATTATACGTTTCGCCGGAATTTTCGGTATCGTCGGGACTCTCGGTTTGACAGGTATCGTCTCGTCTCGTATTGTTCTCGGTGTTGTCCGAAACACTAGTTGCAGGAATATATATATCAGAGTAGAACTCTTTCTCAGTATTTGAAAAGAAAATTGAGTAGAGCGCAGATTTTTGCCCATCAATGCATCAAAATTTTCCACTTCAGCTCGTGGGAGTTCACGTAAGATGTTGTGAGATCATCATTTTTGTTCCTCATTGTTGAGAGGTGACGTAAAAAAGAATTAACGATAACGATTACAGTGAAATACGGGATATCGGAGATTCACATGATTTTGATAGTCCTGCATTTTCTGAAGATTCGAAGAAAATGACATAGGATTCCTAGGAAAGTGAAGAAAGAGCGTTTCTATTGCGATTTGAAGTAGCATTACACAATCTAGTAAGATTGGAAGTAGAATAAGTAACGCCGGACAGCACTTAGTACCGGACACTGAGAATATCTATCTAACTGAAAACGATACATATATATTTGTTGCATAGTTTGAATACGTACATCGAGCGGAGTGACGAAACGTACCGCTAGGCGGCTGTGTGCATGCGCGCCTTCCCAAGAATCAATTCATATTAGAGTCTTATATATTTTTGTGTCTGTTTAGTGTCAAAATTGTGAAGGCTCGTGCGGATGTTCCTGAATGTTCTGACAATTATATTTGTGATCGCTGCAAGATTAGATAATTTTGAAAATTACTTTTCTTCTTTTTTTTCTATAAGCGTTCGGTACTAGGTGTCACTTTCCAAACTCATCAATTCTTAGTATTAAATACAAATATATTTTTTCGTTATTTCCAAATCAAATAAATATGTGAATACTTATTGTATTGTTGAAAACTGTCAAAAGTTTATTATAAAAATTAAAATATTGAAGTTCCTATGTATTTAATTTTTTTATGAACCATTAACCTCGAGTGTCCAGTACTGAGAGACTTCCCCCTATCTCTCCATCTTCACCATTAATATGGATTCACAGTTTTTCTTTCGCACACAAAAAAATGAAACAGCTATGGCAGCTACTCATTTTTTTAGTACCCCTTTTTCACAACTATAGCTACAATAATTGCACCTGTAGCTATTTTCTAGCTATCACAATAGAAAATGGTAGCCGTAAAAATTGCACAGGTTTTTTGGCTGATATTTGGATAGTCAAATAATTTTCGCTGTGACAGCTGAAAAATAACTCCAGAAGCTAATTTCGTAGCTATCCAAATAATAGCTAATTATTTTTTTCCATGCGTAGCCCCTCTATTCAACATCCCTATATCCCTATTCCCATAGGATAGAAAATTTTCAGTATTTCCATCACTTTTTACTTTTTCATACCGTTGAACATGTATTTATTCGATGAATATGATAGGAAAGATTTTGATGGTTCATTCCTTTCGTTGTTATAGATGATGTATTTCGCGTAGGATATTTTCATCTCAAAGAGAACGAAAACCTGTTCGAGAAGTGTAGTACCGTAGACCTTCGCGAGTCATATTTTTCTCTAAACGGTGCACGGAAAAAAATGAATTATCTGTGAGAAAGATAGTCATTTTTGAGTTGCTGTAGCTAAATGTTTATCTTAATCAGCGGAAGTTTGGAAGCTGTCCCGTGGGTGCTGAGATATTTAGCGGTGATAGCTGAAGTTCAGCTGACACAGTTAAAAACTTCTTTCTCTGCGTTTTTTTGTCTATTCTCCTGTCCAACTGAACTCCTCCGCAACTCATTCTATTCATAAATCATTCGACGACGAAGCGTGACTTCTACTTTAACGAACAACATCGAAATTCTGACCCTCGTTTTGATACTTTTTGTACAATATTCCATCAACATATATCATATGCATATGTATACACTCATATGTATATGATATACAACTATTCATACACATTATATAGGTATATATATATTTGGTATCAATTAAGATGTTATGTGTGTATGTGTGTTAATACACATGATAAATTCAAGTACATAAATATTGAATATACATTTTTTTGATAATATAATACTGACGCGCGGACGCTCGTTGCCCTGGTTTAAGCCGTATGATTTCCAAGTTATTTTGATTGTATTCTTTGTTCTCTTTTTAATTACCCTAGAATCAACAGCACATCATTTATTTTTCTCTAGTATCCGGATAATACTATTTAGAAAATAAATCGAGCTGACGTTACGAAGAAAGAATCAAAGTGTAGCATTGCCGAGAATTTCCAGAATAGGTGGTGACAGAGTTCGATGAATAGAATGAATTTCACGTATTCCAAAAGCTTGACTCGTTGGAAAAGAATTATTCGATTATTGAGTATTCAACATTTCTCGATCATTCGTTTCATCGTCGTATATGAAAATCATGTAAACGAAAAATGAAAAAATATCGAGGATTTTGATTTCAAATATACGTATATATACACAATATCGTCTTTCAGAAAGGGAGTTGGTAGGGTGTGAGTGTAAACTCGGAGGTGAATTCTACAGAATTTGTCTCCTCTCGTCTATTTTATAACGGGATTCTTTTCTCATGGTATATCTTCCTTTTGCACATCACTATCATTATTTATTTATTATAATCGATTTTTATTTTCATATAATTTTCTCCTCCCTCAAAATTGAAATAAAATTCAGTATCTATATATATATATACATACATATACTACATACGTATGTATATACACATAAATCTACGTTTTAATTTCGTACAATATTTGTCTTAGGCCTTGGCTTTTCTTTTCCTGGCAACTCGGTACCACATAATATCGCATTTGAAATTGACTGAACGGTATGTTATAAGTATACATACAAACTCGAGTCTTACGATATCCAATGAAAGATCCATTCCTGCTGATTTGTACAGTATATACATATATACATACACACGAGTGAGGGTGAAGATGGTACCAATGAATGGGATGTATCACTTGGTTTCAAATCATCGGCTTATAAAATTCCTGTTATCGTCAACGTTGGTTCAAATAATTCATTCCTTCGATTCAATATGACTTTTTCTCTTTCATAAATGTGCAGTAGAAAATTGAGTACAATCGCGAATGTACAAAAATGTGCGTTTGTATGGAATTATAATAATTATAATATACATGTATATATGTATATATTATACGCGAAGATGCGATGCAAGGATTGTGTAAAAAATATGATGACGATGATACTCTCTAAACTTGAGAAGATTTCTTGTATTCGATTCGAGTGATATTTCACTCTTCGGAGTGAAAAATTCACTCAAAAAATAGAGTGATTGTCAAAAATTGAATATCTGGGAAATTTCACTCGAATTAATTCTTTGAGAGAGCAGGTTGATGTCAGGACAATTGTTCGATATTGGAAATTATCGTAAGACATTGATCATCGAATCATTAAAATTGAACGTTCATCGGCCAGCTGTAGGTTGACGCTCACGTTATTTTTTATACAACATATACACAACCTATTGAATAATACGCTTGCCCATATTTTAACAATGGCACATAATTTTGAGCGGATTCCTTACGTAACTTGAAGCACGAGAAAAATATCTTTATATAATTGTCATATATCAACTTTAATACTGCGAATCGGTATATTGTTTTGATTAATTACGACGATAACTTTATTATTTCAATACTTTCTTGATTATTGTAACTAGTTAATAGGAACATGAAAAGAGGAACAAAATAATCATTTCAATACAATCGAAAAAGAAGAGAGAAAGGTTTACTGGAAGCCACACTGAAATAACTAGCTCTGGATCTTTGGCTTCATTCTTGTCATTTTATTTATCAACGTATCGTGTACAAATTAAAAACAAAAATAATAAATTAGGATAATATAAATACGTTTTGATTGATAGTCTCGTTAAAAGAGGGAAATATATTTATATATATTTATATATATAATAATATTTATTTTCTCTTAAATTACATTTGCAACAATTATCTTTTGTAGTTTCCCTACAGCTGACCGCGTTCGTGATACATTAAAAACACTATTAACAATGCGTTCTTTTGTAGTAAAAGTTGATAGAGAATAGTATAACATCAAATAGAAGAGTATAAAGAACCATGCTGGTGTATTGAGATAGACATTAAAGTAGATAATAGATAAGAGGACAATAGATTATTATGATATTAATAATTGATAATAATTTTTCGCTTGTTTATAAGAGTAATTTTGCATAAAACGTTGATGATCAGTTAGTAGACTTGTTTTCTCTTTAATACAGTATTTTTTTTGAGCACATTCCTCAGGTGTATAACCACGCTACACTTTCTTCATAGAGTTGTACCAATTCGTTGAACAATGCCATTCTTTTCTTTGACGCGACAAATTATACAAACAATCCTCTTTCGTGGCTTTGAGGAAATCATCCTTTCATGACGTTGCAATCCAATTCCAAGGTTTGTTCGTGAGTATACAGTTGCTAAAAACTAAAGTTTCGATCGATCGATCGATCGTGAGGGGGATATTTGATTTCAAGATTTTGATTATTACTTTTTGATTGCGAGTGTTTCAAACTGGTTAACGAAATATAATATTTCCAACTTATTCCAATGACAGTACAATATCGGTACAACTCCCTTAGTTGATGGCACGGGTCCGCCTATGTACAAATATGTAATACCATATACCACATACCATTTAAATACATCACATATTTATCATTTATCATATATATATATTTATATATATATATTCCATTCTTTTTTTCATCTGTGACGTGGAGGGACTCGTTTGTACAATTCATGCATATCTTCGTTACAGTTTCATTGCTTTGTTTATGATGCCTTTCTCTATCTTTTTCTCTGAGTAATCAGCCTCCAGAACGCTTCTTTGATTCTTTTCTTGAATATTTCATAGTTCGAGTATCGTAAAAGACTTAAACGTTAACAAACAATCACAACGGGTGTTATTTTCTCGTTATCATAACAAAACTTCCAAGTACAATATAACAATCAAAGAAGTCTTATGATTTGCTAATTTTGGTTTTTTTCTTCAGTTTTCAAATTTTCATTTGCGTCATTTTAACGGAAACAGGAAACTAAGATCAGTCTAGAAACTAAGATTTTATTGAAAAATTATGAAACTTTCTTCTCGCGTAATGGGGAAACTAGGGAAAGAGAGACGGAGGTCTGTATCGAAACAGCCATCAGACAAATCCGGATGAATCTTAGCGGTTTCCCTGGGACAAAAACTGAGCAGAACCGAACAGATCCGAACAGGTTCCTGCCTGGATTTGCATGATTCTGTTGGTTTTTGTACCAGGAACTGCCTGGGATCTGCTCGACATTTTCGGCAGGAGGGTTTCAAGAGATTTCTTCTTGATTTGCAAAAAGAATTTCAGAGTCGAATCAATGAAGAAATCATTTATAGAGTATAATAATTCTACACTTGCTTTTAGAAACTGATTGTAGGGGAATTTCAACTGTTTTGTATGAATTTTCAATCTCTTATCTCTTCATGCTCATTCCCTCAGCTTCCCCAGCATAAAATTTGCTCGAATTTGATCGTTCGTTCCAAATGAATGTTAAATGTCTATAATTCGATTTACTTCGGATTACCACTAGTTAAAAACCACATTGTTCCTGAACATTTCTAAATCTATCGAGTTAGGTTACATACAATAATTAATTACATTAGTAGAAACTTAGTTTCCGTAACAAGTGTATTGTCTTAAATGATATGTCTGCTAATTTTGTTGTATGTGATCTACACCCCGAACCTGTGGCCGGAATACGTAATAATTCTCGCTCCTTTTATTACATCTTAAATAAACTAACTAGACATGCTCTAGAAATCTTAATAATATTATTCTTTTAATAGATGTTTAGTCCTTAAAGATGTTTAATATTTTATATTTTTGCAATGAAGGCTCATTACTCAGATATATTACAGTCTTGCAATGCGTCTTAGCCATCGTGTTGCTCTGCGAAAAGGAGTCTTTCCAACGGCACTGAGTATTACCAAAATTAATCAATCTCTCAATGTGCAATTAAAAACGTACGTATTCGAGATACTCAATACTTTTGTTGAAACTCCTTCATTGAACTTTTGTATCCAATTTGCAAAAATGATTAAATAGAGATACTGTGGCCGGAACATTCGATCTTTCGTTTGAGGGGGAAGAATCATTAAAAAGAGTCGTCGACATCGTTGAGAATGAACTTAAAGTTAAAATCGATCTACGTTTTACAATGAGTTTTGCTTTTTTCACAAAAATGACGTGTGACGTTTGATTTACAATGCTTTCGTTTCCGTACACATAAATATATATATATACACATATATATGTATATCAAAGAAATAAAGTGGAAGATTCGAGAAGCCATCATCATCGTTAAGAATTATTTATTAGGACACGGCAGATTCGTTAAAGCATCTTCAGTCACTTCTTTTACGAGTTAATCGTGTGAAAAGGTTAAAAAGTTATAATCCATCGCGCGTGATTCATTTAATGATAAAAGTTAATAGAAGAAGAGCGTTAACAATAACAATGATTTTTTTTTTCGTTTTAAGGAAGAAATAGAGCGTCTACGATTGGCAACTCTCTTGAATAACAATTTAGAGTTTCCGTACACGAAACTTGTTTATAAATATATTTTCAACACTCATAGAATCTCATAGAACATTGCTTGCTGTTCTTTTATTTATGCGATGATAATCGTCTTATCTTTCCTCCTTGCCTTTCTCTTTTGCAAATGATGTCCCTATATATACATTTATTTATATACAAATTATAAGATCATTGTATTCAATTTATTCACATCACGCGGGTCGTCCCAAGGGAAGCTATATAGAATTCCCATGTAAAGTACTCCCTTTTTCGTGCAAATTACACTTTTTTCCATCTTTAGATCTGTGTAGAGCCCGCATATTTTTCACAGTTCTTTCCAACAAATGGAAATTTCATGGAGATAGTTGAATTCGAATTTGAAGAGAACAGAGGATAACTTACGTGTGAATTCTATAAGATCGCCTTTTTGCAAAACACATTACAATGATGTATTGTACTGAAATATTCGCTCATTGTACACAATTGTCGTATAAAATGTTCAATATATCAGACAGAGAGTAATATGCCGCGGGACCGAACCCATACTCCTGGGTGATGCTATTTTTGAAAAGAATATCGGTATCGGAGCTGTTTAATTGAAATATCTTGATTCACAATCTCACTTTCATGTGTACAGAAGAATTGTATAAAAAGATATTTGAATTAACGTTACTACTTTTGAATCATCTTTTGCCACACGCGGCAATTGGGGGAAGTACGGACACCGATATCCCATTGATCGCGTAAAGAGAAAAAATTTCGTTGAGTATTATTGAAGTTGTGAAAAAAAAGGAAGAATAAAGAATTCATCGATAAAGAGAAAACAAAAGCAAAGAACGAATTTTGAGTTGAAGGCACCCTACATATAGGAACACCTTATTCACGATAGACGTGTGACTCATCATTGTTCCTACAAGAGTCTCGCCACGTAGTCCCTAATAAGGTAGAAAATCAAGCCAAATACATATATATATATACGCACTCACGCATAAATACACGCATACATTCACTCTCGTAAACATATACACGCATACATATATTCATATATATTGAAATCGTAATACATATTCGTATGTATGAATATACGCATGTCTCATAAATCCCTCCTAAAACAATCTAAAATCTACGCTAATTACTTTTCATATATAGATCATTTCTTTCAAATTATACATACAAACACTGATGTATATATGTACAAGCTTGTACACAGATTTTTATGTACATATATCGTAATTTGTATATAATTAATTATAATTTAAATATTTAATCATGAAAGTTCTTCCACTCTGTGTATAGGTATGTTCTCCTATCGAATGTTTATATGTATAATATGTATGGTAGGCATATGTAAATCAGTTTATGTTACATTCAGTTCTTTTTGATGACGTAGAGAAAGAAACGTCATTACATAATGAACCTTTTTTTTCTTTTTTACTTCTTTTGAACAACTTTCATTCTAGAGAATTTTTTTTTCCTGTCTAGGCTAAAAATTATTTTCTCCAGTTACATCAATGTATTTTATACATATGTATATATATATTAAAATTCATTTAGTCGAATATCATATATAAATATACTAAGAGTTAACAGAGGTAACAAACAAATCAGGAGATTTTCTCAACAAATCAATTTCACGTGATCTCACGTTGCCTTGTTCTTTTATAGATAGATTACACTAAATATTCAAACCAATTACTATGAACGTGCAAATGAAGTAGTCATGAAGTCATATAAAGCTCTCGTTTTAAACACGATTAGGCTTACGAATCTTATCACAAACGATACAATTTCAATCAATATTTTATTTCCACACTAATTTTTAATTATCATATAATATTATTATTATTGCGTGATAGCTTTTGATTGATTTTGATTCGAGTAGAGTGATGTTTGTTTGTTTGTTTTTCTTTTGTATTTTAGTAAGAAGACAATTCGTAAGTAGATGTGAAGATCCGTAAGCTGTGAATTTACATACGAAAAGAGTGAGAGATAGAGATAGATAGATAGATAGATAGAGAGAAGAGAAAATAAAACAATTAATAATAATTAAATAGTCTAAAATACTTACAGAATGATAAAGAGATAACAGGTAACAGTTAATTTCTTGTGGCACAATTTGGGAACATGTTTTTTTTTTCTTTCACGTGCATAATAAATACGTACACATTAATTTTTCCAAGTCGCGATCGTCGTTATTTTTGTTTGTTTTTTATTTTATACATGGAATCTGTGTTTCTTTCTCGTTTTGCTTGCATCTCAGTACTATCGTACACCGTTCATTCGAGGTGTACAAGACATATTTTATAATCAAGAATTATATCACTGATAATTTCCTAGGCCTTTGTGATATTCTATTCGATATCTCGATGAAGTTTTCGTTAACGTAAGCAGCATGTGATTCGAATGTTGTTGTTGTTTTTATCAATGGGGTAGTATTACTTTTCATAGATTCATAGATATCTGGGAAGTAATATTACGACTCGATGTACCCTGTTTCCTTGCCCAACAGAGTTTTCAGAGTCTGGATTTATTAGACACTCTGATGCTATTATCCTTTATATATGTATACATATATCTATATTTCCTGCTTGCTTTTTCAAATAGGATTTTTCAAATATCGTTTTATCGTGCATGTGCATAAAGATGTGCATAAAGATTGTTATTCACATTTTAATCTCATTAGTCGTTTGATTTTCATTCTCGAGTCTTTGGATTTTTCTCCATCTTCGAAACGGAAGACAGGTTTTTTTCGGAATACTTGCTTCTCCTTTTGTTTTCTCATTTTGTTGTTGTAACTAAGGGTTGAAAGATTTCGCTTTTCCTCTTCGCACACCTGGAGCAGAAATCTTTCGCTCAGGTACGACAAGATTATAATCTCTAGGATTCGTATTCAAACGATTTTCCTCTTCATGAAAGCCTATCTAGTCGGGTTTTATCATAATACTATATATCATCGTATCCTTCTACAGCCTCTGTTAAAGGTAACTTGAGTTTGAGTTGTCGAGTTTTATACCCTATGGTGGTCTGAGTCTTGTTGGATTGTGCCATAAATGCACTGTATTTTGAGTGCTGGGGTCGTCGTTAACCGTAGAAGATTGTTGTTGTTGTTGTTGTTGTTCCGGCTGTTGTTTCTGCTCCTGCGACGAATGTCGTTGCTGCGTTGTTGGTTGTTGAATTTGTTGCGTTTTTGATTGCGCTTGTGCTATTCTTTTAGATTCCTGACCCATTGAATCGGGCGAGGGTATTGGCCTGTGAGATTTCATGTGGGCACTTCTGCTTTTCACTTTGTTGAAAACTCTATAAAAACAAAGAAGCGGAAGGAAAACACAATGAGAAAGTTACATTTGCTGGCAATTCTTTTTTTTTTGATGGTATGAAATATCGCAAAGCAAGGATACTAGTTTGTTGTTTTCGGGGACAACGATATTCATGAAACTCATCTACTTGAAGATTTTCACATTTATAAAGATTTAGAATTAATGTCAATGTATATATGTATATATAAACATTCCAAATTCGTATGTATGATTTTGATATAAAATATATATATATATATTTGTGTAACATGAAAGGATAATACAAAGATTGGTGAAAGATTAACTATTATATTTTATCGTACCATGCTGGTGAAATTTCATCATTTTATAAGCATATTATGTAGATTAAGATATTGAACGAAGAGTATTAATGTGACAGATTCGGCAGGAAACTAGGATATCAAGGGAAATTTTTGAGATTGATAGAAATATAAATTAGAAATTCGAAGTTTGGAATTGAAAGTTTATGATATGTTGATTTTATACGAGTGACATGTCTGTTCTTAATTTGTTGCTTGTTTATTCATAAATATATGAAGATAATACGAAAACTATTCAAAGCCAAAGATCAATGTAAAGCGTGAAATAAGTCTTGATTCTTGGGGCGATTGAGGTTTCCAAACCAGCGTAGATAGCTGAAGGATCATCTATTCATTTTTATTCGGTTGAAAAATTTGCTGCTACTTCTCATATACACTTTTTGTTTTGTCCATACATTACAAATGATGTGAAGAGTTATTTTATTAGAAAATTTTTTGAACCATCCTACTATTATTAGTTAAATAAGATATTTGTACTTGCTGATTTGTACGACTAATCAGCTCTACGAACGTTTTTGCCCAAATACTTTTCAATCAACAAATTTATGTCAGTTCAAATCGATGAAAATGTTGTTCTTTTCATATTCTCAGCCATTGCCTGATAGTTGAATAAATAATCTCCTTGATACGCAGGGGCACAACAATCTAACGTTATGAATGTCGAAACATTCGACTATCGGTGACCACAAAAAAAGGCTTCGACGCATTTGACAGCTATGGCTTAGCTTGTTTGAATGTTTTCTGTTGTTTAGAAAAATTTCCAAAATTATATATAATTCAATATATTTTATATAGAAATTTAATATAATTCTATATAAATTAAATATGATTTTGAAAATTTTTCCATTCTGATCTGTTCAAATTGGCGAACATTTGCAAACAATTTTGACAAAATGAACTGAGCAAGTTCTACTAGAACGCTCATCATAGTTTGAATGATTATGTTCTTTTATATTCATTTGATATCATGGCTGGTGAAAACAAGCAGGATAGAGAAACCGCATAAAACCCGAACAGACCGTATCCGGAAAAAATTGAAAGGATTTGCTTTTCGAAAATGACATGTACGGCGTTCCCAGGGCTTGGCGTATCTGTTCTTTCACTTCAGATGGACAGATTCCCCAAGATAGGAAAATAGTGGATCCAAGCGTTTGGGTGATCAGCTGTTTCCCCCACTATTCCTCTATCTTGGAGAGTCCGTCCATCCAAAATGGGAGAACAGACACGCGAATTTGTGAGATCGCTGCACACGGTATTTTTGGAGAGCTCAGACAATCTTCCCATTTTTTTCTCCCGTGTATTCAGGTGCGAATACGGGTTTGAAGCGATTCTTTATCCAGTTCTATGAGAATACTATTCTTGTTTTGGAACTGGATAAAGGATCACTGCAAAACCTATATTCGCACCTAGATACCCCGGTTTAACTGAGTTTTATCAGGTTTTTTTCGGATTTCCATTCAGTTGCTTTCACCAGGGATTGGTCTTTATGGCATTAAACAGAGATTTTAGCTTCTGTATTTATATTTTTTCAATAATCGTACACTAAGTAGAGATAGTGGTGGTCTCGTGGATCAAGAATTATATCGATTCAAAACCAATCTTATTTGAGAATTGAGAATTGAGTGTACTAAAAACGGAGAAAACAGTACGGCATGGGTTTGAAATAATGTAATGCTAATCAATGAACAGTATCTTTGAAACACGTAATAAAGTATTTCCGAGGCGACAATTTCATACAAGGAAACTACTGATTTTCTACCTGAGACGTCGGTAAGATGTTGGTGGAACAATGGGAAACGTGGAAATAAGTGACAAATAAGGAAAGGTCTGCGTCACCTTGTTGTTTCCACGCCCAACCAGAAATTTACAATAGGCGCAGTACTGCATCAGTACTAGCCAAGACTGGCAGGGTACTGGCATTTGTCTGGAATGATAACGCTTTTCAGTACTGGGGATTGAGTACTGATGCCATTATTCGCAATCAGTGCAGAGCCAGTACTGGGTTAGTACCTGGCCGGTATTGAGTTCTCAGTACTGGTTTATCAGTACAGGCATAGTACTGTATTTTTATGTATCCAGTACTGATCCCGTACGCGTTGACCAAGTGTTGGAGGCCCAATACTGGCACTGTACTGCACCTGTTGTCAACATTGGCATATTACGGATTTTTCTGATTGGGCGGTTCCCATTCCTCCATCAACATTTCACCTCCATTTCAAACATCGGAAATCGATTGTGGATTTGAAAATCCTCGGAGGTGGAAGGATGAATTAAATTCTATTAGATAGTCCTGATTAGGGATGACGTGTAATTTTATAACCTGCGGCTTTCTCACTGTGACAGAATCGGATTTAGTGATTGCCGTAACAAACAGCAAAACCACAGTTTCGGATCGTTGCGATTTTAATCACACTGGATTTTATACTGAATTTGTTTGTTCTACTTGTCCTAAATCGGTCCAATCATGACTGGAAACAGCAAATTCAGAATACTTGAAACAAGTCAGAGCACTTGCGGGTGCGTTGAACGAAGCCACAATTTCAGAATAACCGATTTTTATGGCGATCAAATGGTTACTATTCGGTTGATTCAAATCTGATTGAAAAATAAGTCGAACGGTTTTTACTGAATGGTAACTCCCAGCAATGCTCACAAAATGGTTGGTTTTTGATTCCCAGATAGAAAAGCATGCTCTGAATATTCTGTGACATAACGTGCCGTAAACGTACTATTATGAACTTTGCTCAGCTTGCGATGATGCATAGAATGTAAAAATTATGTCTGCATCATGGTGCCATCACCTCGTTTTGCCACCAATAACAATGCTTTATGCGGAAACACCTTGGTACCATGATGCGAACATTTCTTGGCGTCCATGTCACCATTACGATGGCATTATTGAAATATTTTTCTATCTGGGATTGTTTCATACTAAAAAAATTTTTCAAAAGTAACCGTGTTCCCATTACCCAGTTCAAAATTCCCGGATGGATAGAATTGCGAAATCCGCATGCGGACTATCATTTCCACTCAAGACCTCTATTATTCTTCCAGACCATGCGTAGGACCCTTCAAAATCTCGTTTGGAACCCCTCAGGCTTCTGTCAAGCGGGACCCTGAAGAATTCCGTGCAGGACCTGAAAGAATCATACGGCCCTTGGGTGGGTATCCAAGTCCGCAAACGTATTTCGCGATCCTGTCCATCCGGGAATTTTCCACTAGACGGTTAGTTCTGGATAATGAACTAAATGTCGACCAAACATTCACTGAACAACAACTTCCGCTTATACCGAACGGGAAGTTGAATTTTGGTTATTTTCCAATCAAAAACCGTCCAAAACCAAAACCATAATGAATTTATACAAATCTAAAGTCAACAGAAGTATAAACAAATATCAACGGTTATTTTTGGCCGAGCAAAACTGAAGGAGAACAAAAGTTTCAGTGATGAATATTGAAAAGTTGAATGCTTAAATTTTGTTAGTTTCTTTACCACTTTTGGTAGCGAGTAGGGAGGCGCGAGCATTGGGTTCTGATAATAATTTCAATAACTCGGATATCATCGGGTTACCTGATATTTTCAAGTATGCTAAGATTGTCGGATTTTTGAGAAATTCGAATATTTAGATTCATTTAGATGCTCGGAATCAATCGAGTTGATTGAATATACTTTGGTGACTCAAGTTGAATAGATCATATTTTAACTTGACATTATTTTTAGCGAAATTGAATGCAACCCAAGTAACACAAGAACTTCTCAAAGGTGCTATGACGATACAGCGAATGTGAAAAGAATGTGCAAACGAGACTATTTTGGATAGATTCGTGAAGATATTCTATGGAGGTTTTGAGCGTGTTCGTAGGATTTTCCAAACACGTTCTTAGCATTTTTGACCTCTTGTGTTGCTTGGAAAATTCTCCTAAGTGCTTATAATTCAATTGCAGCAAGTAACTCAATCGTATCGGGTAACCCGAGTAGCGAACCTAATGATCCCTGCTAAAAATGAGCGTAAAGATCTGTCCGAAACTCTCAGAAATTTTACCATCTTCAATAAAGTTCTAAGAGATACGGGGAACCGGTCAGAGGTTTCCAGAAAGTTTTTTATTCGGTTCTATGAGTTTCTCACGGTCTGTAAGAAACTCACGAAACCAGGAACAAATTTTTCTGGAAGTTTCTGACCAGTTTCCCGTTTATGGAATAAATGTCGTATACGAGGATATAAACGTGAACGGCTCCCTAGAAACCGCAAATGAGGTTTACGTATTTGTCTCTGTACGTTGTATGGCCTACCCTGGTTAAACAAACCGATTGATTCTCGCTAAATCTCATTGGACCTTGCACAATGCTCTGACCAATTCCTATTCAACCATTTTCAATGAGATTTAATCAGATGGGTGTATTTGTTCAATGTGATTCTGATTGAATCTTGTACAATGTTCTGACACAAATCCCAATCAATTTCATTTCGTCAGATTCTATGGATCTTCTTAACCAGGGTAGACTATCAAAAAAGAAAACGTTTGGTTCCTACAAGATGGCCTGATTTCCAGTCAAATACTTTTCTTTCCTTTTTCAAAAATTGAGTATCCAATATTGTTCTATTGGAGAATAAATCTTTAAACCCCATATCGAGAGCTTAATTGAAGGGTTTAATGATGATATTTATTCTGAAGGAATAAGTTTTCATACCACAAATAAAAATGAGGGGGAGAGATTTTCTTTTTTGATCTTCCGTATAAATTGAGCATCCAATGTTTCGATCAGTTTTGAATTCCATTCAAAATACTGATGTTGAGTTTGTTGTGAAAAATTTCTGTTCATCTCGACTCGCAATCGTACACCGTCTCCCCTGCACAGTGAAAAATTTGTCGCCAAATTCAACACACAAGCGAATGTTAACCATTTTTCTTCACACTCAATGTGTGTTGATGCCAGAGTGACACTTATAAAGTGTTCATTTGAACTCGAATAACATTTTAATGTGTAGAAAATGAATCGATCGGACAGCATTTGATCAGTGTGTTAAATGAACACACAAAAGTGTTGAATATTCAACACTTGAATTTTGACACGTACTTCTTTTTTACACAATGACGGAATTTTTTTTACTGTGTGATTTGAGAATTTTTTGACCAACGCTACACTCTTTTCGCACCAAAACCGTACTTCTTCATATTCCTTTTGAAAACTTGTTCAACCTCAGCAATAATTATACTGAAAACAATGATCCACTGTTACTTTTTTTTTTATTAGACGTGTGATGTGTATTTTGATTCTCTCACCTACCAGATTTCCTCCACGGATTATAAATGTATGCAATTTGTGTGAGCGAGGCTCAATCCATTGCATATAGGATGCAAATTAAATACTTGCCCGTTTCATCCCTCCCCTCTTCTCAGTTCTAGGCACATGTCACGCGTTTATTGGTTCAGTATTGGAAGACGGATTATTGAAATCAGAGAAAGAGAGAGGAGGAGAGAACAGGGAAAAGGAGACAGCAAAAAGAGGGGGAGATAGAGATAGAGTCAGGTAGAGATTAAAAGTGTGTTAGAGAGAGAGAGAGAGTGAGAGAGAGAGAGAGATTGGAAACTTACTTCCCGCAAATCTTGCAGGGGTAGTGAAGTGGGGTGGGCACGGGTAGTTGTTGCTCAGAACTAGTGTGAGTTTGTGAGTTGGTGTTGGCTGTGGCGAGAAGGCCGGTTTTGCCGGTTTGAGTGCTGCCGGCCATCGTTACTGTTACACTTCCGCTAAAGCTCTGACAACACAAAGAAAACACAAAGCCAAAATAAACAACACAAACAAACAACAACGACGACGAGAAAAAGAGAGGGAAAGTTCAAGAGAGATAGAGAGAGAGAGAGAGAGAGAGAGAGAGTGTGAAACAGAGACAAAAAAATAGAGGTAAGTAAACGTCAACGATCGCACAACACGCTTTGGGTTCTCGTGAAAAAACAAAGCTCAAAAAAAAAATAGACATTGGGTTCAACGACAAATCACATGCGACATATAAACGTTCACATGTATGTACGCATGTAAGATAATGTTACACGAATTACGTTAGAATGAAGGAAATATGGAATTGAATTGATTATTTTTTTTACATCATGTGCCATTTATTCGGTCACGTATCATTCAAATGATTGCTAGTTATCACTAGTTCGTCGACCAATTCTTCTACTCCAAATTCAACTTTACGAGCAATGAGACTTGAGAATATTCAACGTGATATCAAATTTCCTTCATGTAGTGTCAGAATACCATTATAACATATGTTCATGCTTTCATGTTTCACAGAGAAAAGAAGAATCTAAAAAAGTATCGAGAGCTGTTTCGCACAACGTATACGGTGTACATTGTATCTTCGTTTGATGTCTCGATAGGTATTCTTCAGTCACAATTCCTTCCAGATTTCTCGGGCCGAGACATTCAGGTTTATTCGATTATTAAGAATCAAATGATCTATTTGAAAATTTAATAAGTATTAAGAAACCATTCATTGAAACAAGATACAAGATCAACTTCATCATTTTCTCAACTTGGGATGGTTGTTTTGTTGCATCAAAAACTCAATCCTTTTCATCTGTAGAACATAAAGGAACGAGTCCCATCATCGTAGTGTTGAATTTGGAGGAATTTGAATAATGAAAAACAAAATTTGATTGATAAACCCAATTAAATATCATGATTGAATTGACGTTGCAACTGTAAAATCTTTTCACTTTACAGTCGGTGCAATCGGTTTTTGAAGTATGAAATTCATCGTGTTATCACATATATTAATAAGAATAATTCAAATACACATTTATGTTATACGTTAATAAGAATATTTGTAAGTGTGAACAACGATGTTGAATCAAATACGTTTAACATGAATATTATCTATACTCACATCAGGGCAATCATATGCAAATAATCTCAGCTCTCCCTCGCTGGTCGTGAGAGTCGCTGAGTTTTCTCTTTCGTTTGTCTGTAACTGAATTTATGAATCCAAAATATATACATCATGTTCTCAAACAGAGTTTGCGTTCAAACTCAAGAGAAAAACAATATATTACATTGAAGGAAGGTTCATTATAACGAGGGCTCACCAAGGTTCGATGGAGAATAGATTTTTCCTCGCTGAAGTCCATTTCAGTCACCGACGAAATAGCGTCGCAAAGTTCTTTGGCGCATTTACTGGAGAAATCTTTGCTTTCGTTTTTGATTTTTGGCTTCCCATGGCGTGCTCGGAGCCTTTTGTACTCGTCAGGACACAGTCTCTTCCAGAGATAATAGAATTGCACACACTGCTTGGTAGATTTGGCACCCACGTCTCGAGATATGGCGGAGAAGTCTTTGTTGTACTTCAACAGGCCTTGATAAAACATATCCATCTCGTGATGCGTCCAACGATCGGATTCGTGATATTCGTAACTGAGCAAAGGATGTTCCGGTGGCAGGGTTGGCGTCGGTCTCATTAATTTCAACATTGCTTCCTGTGGACACAAAATAATTCACCATCGCGTTGAAACTTACTCGATTTTGAATTTATCAACGACGGTTCGCGGGCTAAAAATGATCGAAAAAACTTACACGAATGTTCCCTTTACACATATGCAAAAGGTGAAGAGCATATTCTTTATTTCTTCCGCCACCGGGCACAGCTGCGCAACAAGCGAATTGAAGATACATATCCACTGGAATATGAAATATTAAATTCATTTCAATGAGTGAGATGGATTCTATTTGTTGAATGAATTCTGTGATATAGTGTACTCACATTCGGTATTGGTGAGGACATTGTTTATACCAGGATCCCAAAGCGGATGATCGGTCTCCGGGCCACTTTTCCCTCTGTCGTGATCATAATTGATTTGGGGTATCGTTGCTTGATATCTATTGCCGATATTGATTCTAGGTGGGGGACCATCGTTACCCTGAGAATCATCTGAACTGAAGTCAGAATCTCTCTCGTATTGATGTAGTCTGGCGTATAAACCGGGGCCAGGACGCGAAGGATCCAATATCGGGGGTGGAGTGTAACTGCTATCCCAATGACGATCACAAGCTCTTCTCAATCTCGATGGATACGAATGTGAAGAGTGAGTGGTGTAGTGTCCACCGTCCATACGCGGTCGTTTTCTACAATGACGAACGGGACTGGGTAAATTGCTGGGATTGATAAAAACATCTTCGTTGAGTAATTCCTCTTTGATCTGTTCGATGGGAATCGGGAGATTGCCAGCCGCCGTTACGTGCCTCACGTTATTATTCTTTTGTGTTTGATTGGTTTGCATGAGAAATTTGGCTGGATTGATCACTTGTTGTTGTTGTTGTACCTGTTGGTAAGAATGATGTTGTTGTTGTTGTTGTTGTTGCTGCTGCTGCTGCTGTTGTTGTTGCTGTTGCTGATGGGTTTGTACGTTCAAACCGAGATTGACGGTCCCAGTTTCGATTTTAGGGGACGTCAAACGAATTTCTTTTTTGAAAGTCAACGCTGGACTAAGCGAGCCCGCTTGTACGAGAACATTGGCCTTTTGCAACCCAGCCGTTTGGATGAGTTTGAATTCACCATTGTTATCTACGACTATACCCGCCAGACTACCATTTCCAAGCCCGAAATCTACTAAATTTTGACTGGTTATCAGTTTGTATGATTGGAATTCAAATTTTCGACGTCCAGCCGTTGAAAAATCTTTGGGAGTCGAGGATAATAAAGGATCCTCTGAATTGGGCATCATTTGATTCTGTAAAGCGTGATGAGGCGATACCGGAAAGCTTGAGCTTGAAAATGTGACTGGTCCTGGAGAGGACACTGAGGACGGCGGTAGAGATGATAGAGGCGACGGTGCTGGAGTCGCTGATAAGGGGCTTGGCAGTGGTGAGTGTGGATTTGGCGACCCAGGCCCGTAAAGATCAGCATCAGATTCTCCTGGTAATACTTCGCTCAGAGCTTCTTCAACCGCTGCCGCCGATGACATGGTTGTTGTATAAAAGGCAGCGGATAGCGGAGAAGAAACAGGTCTCACAGATTCTGTATCATCTTGTGGACTCAACAATGGTAAACTTCCTGTTAATAGACCTTCTTGACTAGCCGGGGGCGTTGGGTAAGTGAAACTTGGACTGTCGTGTCTCGTTAATGGCGATGGGAGGGGAGATTGAGTGGATAAGGTGTGCGGACTTTCCGTGTATTGAGCCCCGTAGGTACTGAATTCTGCCAAAGAATCTGGCAGAGGAGAATTCACTAGAGCTTGAAGATCCGGGTTGACCGTATGCTGCGACGTAAAACGATCCTCCAAGGTTATATCTTGTAACGAATGTTCCGTTGATTGTTCTTGCAATAAACTTGTTGCCTGAAACTGAAATTTCATTCGTTTTATTTTTCAATCATATAAATTCTGTATCAAATATGAAAAATGTACGCATATTGTCGAGTATCAAAAGCTATGGATACAGCGGATTTTTATGACCTTATGGAATCCCTGGTATTCGCAAGTTGAATATTAACGAAACTTTGGACGAGGGAGTCGGGAAAGAGGGGGAGAAGAAGAGCCAGAGATGAAAGGAGAAAGAGAGAAATGCATCGTTGAGCTTTTCAAATGGTGCAAAGCAGTATCGTCGTCCGGGTTGCAGTTGGTGCCAACTACTTAGATAATTCCTCTTATCAGATTCTACGCCAAATACGAGCGTGACGTAATTGAAACTAAAGCGTTTTCAACTTGCTCGACGTGAAGTGCATAATGAGACCTATGCTACTAATTGGAGCGTCAAAGGATCTCGAATATCATGTTTTTACATGCTCACTGAACATCCAAGGGCTCGTTTCATGTATTTTCTCCTCGTCTTTCTCAAAGTATCTTTAATTGATTCCGTTCTTCATTGTTGTTTCTTATATTCAACGACGAAGATTTGAAATGAGCTTGGAAAACGAAAGACTCAAAGAATTCTCCCAAGTGAATCTATATATGAATCGAGTGAAATTCTTACTTGAATCGAATCCAATTGAGTGGCGTGGAGAAGCATACTATCCGGGACAGCTGTGACTTGTTGAAAAACTTCATCCTGAAGACTCGGACTGAAATATCCCCCGTCTTCGGAATATCCCGTCATGGTGAAATTTTCCGTAACCGCAGCTTGCACTTGTGTCTGGCCGTTTTGTTGTTGCGTTTGTTTGTTGGGGGTCGACTGAACCGACGATTGGTAAGTCAAATGTACCCTTTGTCCAGGATCAGAGGTCGTTCTCTTCACAGCCATTTTCGTGGTGCCCTGAAACGTGAGGGAAATACTCTTTAATTGGATGAAGAATGAGAATCGTTCCCCTATTCAATATAATTTCACGTATCTTTGCGTAATGATTATTTTCGCACCTTTAAGATCATGTCGGCCAACGCTTGCGCTTGTGCTTGAGTTTGTGCCTCTTGTAATTGTTTTTGTACAGTGGTGTGTCCACCTACGGTGACATTGGGTTGCCGAAAGTGTTCTCCGTCCGAGAGTCTGCGAGTTTTTTCACCGCTCGCCAAAGGTGGGGGAGCTGGGACAGCGAAATTCGTCTTGCCGATGATTTGGGTACCGTCCACTTGCGTAGTGAATACCGTGGTATTCGTTCGTGGTTGTTGAGCGATATTCGCGTCTGCTGCTAAAAATTCAAGGATATTATCATAAATAATTGACGTTGATGCGAAACGGAGAACGCATACAAAGTAGAGAATCCAATTCAATCGGGTCCATTATTCGAAGATAATCAGGGATTTCCTGGTCTCTTTCCGTATGAGGGAAAAATCAATAACATCAGCTGTAATGAGCTTCGTTACGGTCTCGCGATTTCCATTTTTCGTTAGTCTCCGCTAACGATGGGAATTAATACAGCGTACACTTTTTACCCTGTGATGATTTTTTATTCGTCATATAATCTGATTGGGAGACAAATGCGTGTCTAACTCATTGGAAGCAATTTGCAAAGCCGCGATCGATGATGGGCAATTTGTAAAAATCCCTTGCGGTTTAACCGCGATGAATACTTGTGCACATGTAGATTCGAGTTTGTGTGCGGATGTACGTGTATGTGTTTGTACATATGTATGGTTACAGAGCATATATCACGTAGAGACTGACGAACTAATTCCACGTGGGTGGTTACAGACGTTCACGAATGAATGAAGCCACGAAGGTGCTTACGCGCAAGAAATATCAATTTGAATGGTAGATAATTGCCCCATGACTCGCGCTTGTCGAATTCCATCGATAAAAAAGAAAGAACGTGGCTCGAATAATATCCCAGAACTTCAATAATAATAATAATAATAATAATCTTGATAAAACAATTCTTTACTTTTTTCTAGCATCGATGCACGTAAGGTTTTGTCTTACGTCTAATAATGATGCATTAATAAAATACCACGTTGAAGAACAAAAAAAAAGAAGAACGAGATACGTGGATTCCCTGTACAAGGAATATTTCAAATAAGAAAGTAGCTCTGTGCACACGTCGTGACTTTCCACCGTGTTGCGGCTACCTCGAAAGAAAATAAAATAATGAAAAGGAAAAGAGCCCGTTGTCGCATGGCTTCAAGCCAAAATGTAGACTTCATATTCATGAGATAGCCGTGGAAAAGTTTCGTCGCGATACCGCTATATCACTCGACCGTGGTATCACATTTCCTTTTCTTTCGTCCGTAATACGCAAATATGCATGTGCTCATCGTCAGATTATAACGTTCAACAACAGTCAATATTTATATATAAATGCCACTGTAACTCAATCGTTCGGATAGTTGTGAATTCTTTTGCGGAAAGGCAGATAATTTTTATTCAAATATGATATTTTCAAACGTAAAGTGGGTTACACGTTTTCATTTCATCGATCTTAGTTGAGTCCTTTCCCAACTATTCCACTAGCAATTCTAGCTATTTTTTGTCCCTCCGAGGGTGTCGCATCGCAAAAGCATAGAGACCATCTCGTTCAGCCTAAAAACTAGCCATCATCCACTTTATGCAGCCGGTGTATGCACCTCCGATACCCACTCCCTGACATCAACATTACTAGCAATAGCGCTTCTACTTCCATTTCTACCGGTTCCACATCCACCGGTATATCGCGCCACACAACTTGATTTATAGTACGGACGTGGACAATGCGAGAAATATTCTGGCGTGAGCGCTACGTAAATCACGCTTCTTCGGCAGTTCATGTATAGAGAAGAGGGAGGAAGGGAGAAGAGAGCCAGAACTAGCAAGGAAGCAAACGAAATATCACGCGATATTCTGGCAAATATACACGTGTGCGTGTAACAGGACGAAAAAGAGATAGCTAGAAAGTGGGAATGGTACAGATGAATTGGACTACACGTTTCCAGAAATATATATAAATCAAATCACGCAAGATGCATTCGGAAATTCAGCATATATTGCGTGTCGAAGAGTAATTTAGTAGGGCGGTATGTGACGGAATGATATCATTTTGTTTGTATTTGAATGACAAAATTCATGTTTGGAAAAATTGAACAGAGATCTCGACGTGATTTTCAAGAAAACAAAATCACAAAAGGGAGGTGGGAGTAGAAAAGGGCATTTATGGCCAGACAAGACATACAGAAGTACTTTTTTCATACGAAGATTTCTTATAATTTTATTATAGAGACTTGAACTCGTATTTGAACGGTTCGACTTTTCTGGGAAAAGATGAGTTCTCTGGAAAGGAGAAATCCATGGAAAATTAATTGATTCCGTTAGAGTTAGAATGAGTAGATTGCGTTATTTCATAACCTGATGTAATTAATTGAAATTGAAAACAAGATTCAGCGATGTCGACACGTTATGCCAATCAAACTGAAGTGAACAGCCACAGCCGATGAGAAGAATAAATGGGTGTTTCCTTCTCAAACTACTGACTGATGGGCAATGATCGACCTGAATTCAATGCTACCACGCTGACGTTGACGATTGCCATCTCCGCATCTTTTATCGATTTTGAAGTTACAACACGCGTGTACAGAAAAAGATAGAGAAGAATTGAAACTCTCAACGCATGCGCTTGTAAACACAACCAAGCGAAATATCAAGATTTTTAATTGTCGTTACCAGTTTCCTCCCCGATTTGATTGATCCCAGATGCTTGGGAATCGATAATTTGAAAATTTATCTTTTCGGAACATATTCCAAAATATCATTCAAGCATCTCTCTCGACTCTCGAAAGGGGGCATATTTTGTTGAATAGAAACACAGAATAAAGAGAAAATTTTCATCTAACAATATTACTTTTTTGTTTTGTTTTAAATGTTCTTTGTTACTAAATATCATATTTTCAGAAGTATGTGAGAAAAGAGGTGAACAATGAACATACATATACATTTTTACTCGAAACCGTGCACAAGCTATTCATGGAAATCTCATTCTCGGCATTCCGCTCTGCGGTTTACACGTCCGTCGTGAAGTACACCGCAATTACATTAGTTGCGAGGTAGTTTAACGAATGTACTTTTGTATTATACGAATCAACGTATATCCTGCTTATCAGAGCGTAATTCGATCCCAAAGAATATAATCTGATACATCACACGTGTCAGATACCCGCAAGTATTTAACGAGTTCATATAATAATAAAAAAAAAAATTCATTGCTCGATGGAACAACGCTATTCCTCCAGTTCAAAACAACTCTTCATCATCTCTATCTATAATTTTGCTTATTTATCAACTTTTTCTCTCTGGAATAAGAACAAATATGCAAAACACGAACGATTATTCATCCACGTTGTTCATATATCTCCCTTTTTATCGATGTTGTTTACGAAATGAGTACACGATCGAGAATCATGTGTTTATCGCGAGAGTGACCCATTTTTAAACGAGTTTCCAATCTTCCTCCTTCTTTTTTTTTCGAATTTAGTCTGATAAACTGACATACTTCTTCAGAAATGTTTTTGAAAAAATTCTTGAAATCTCAATAAAAATTTCTGTACTTGATCTATATTCGAATCTATAGCGTGTATCAATCTATCCATATCGTATCGTTGCCGGTGATCGAGGATCGGATAAGAAGAAGAACAGATGAAAAGTAAAAAAAAAAAGAGATAAATGTTCGCAGAAACTGTTCGATAGGAATCGTTATTTACGATATGCAACTCACCGGTTGTTCTCTTCTGTATAATTTTCTCCTCGATGAGAGCTCTCACGCTGACGGATGCAGTCTGCAGAGGTGGTCCGACAACTTCCTTCTTTTCGCTCTTCTTGTTCTCCGCGTCCTGTAATGAAAATAAATTTTTCAACGATAGTACGAGAAATAAATCATTACTGAATATTTATATATCCAAGGGATCTAGGATGGTAGAATTGTATATCGTTCCGTTTATAAGTGTGAAATACGGAGATGCAATTGGTAAGAATTCCAATGAGAACGATGCTTATATAAATCGATATCCTATCGTCAATCTTCATTCTAGGGTTTTTATTTTTCATCGCAAGATATCACTCGGGATCGAATCTCGTTAGCGCGAGAATTCAATTGGAATCGGGAATGAGAAGATTGAAAAGTTTTTCTTTCTCTTTTCAACTCTTTTGATTTTATCAAAATAACAACTCTCGTTTCAAGTTATAGTTAATTTTTCCTACGTTTTCAAATTAATGGTAATTCAATATTTTCCCCTGCCTTTCTCGAGATGATAAGTACTTTTGTTGAATCAGGAGAGGAAAATTCGACTCGTAAAACTCTTTTACTGCTTCAAACTGGTATGGTACTCGAAGAAACTTGTGGAATAGAATTCGAATGGAGCTATCGGGGATTGGAGCTTCGTCGTGATCGAGAGGAGCAATTGACATATGATTAAGATCAGAGAGAACCAAGAGATGCGAGAAGAAAGGTTCTTTACGTGTGAGAGGTGCGTTTGAGCGAAGCTAATTATTGAAGGAGCCATCCGATTATTTCGTGATGAGATCCGTTAACGTCTCTGAGGATACTGCTTGCTATTTCTATAGGGGCTCATTAAATATCACGTGATATCGCTATCTAAATGGATTACACAATGCGTAATTCAACCTACTTGTATCGTTTTGATGGGTTTCATGTGATGATGAATTTTTATATAATTAATTAATTTCGAAAATCTTACACAAATCAAATAGAATTTCATTTGAAATTATTTTCTAAGAAAGAGATTCCACGTTATTCATATGTCGATTGCTATAACCCTTGGTTCATTCGTTTTCCTGTACTTTCGATAAGAAGTGAACGCCTCGATTCAGCAGTGTTGGAAACGTGGGGATCGTATTTGATGTTCACATATTCGAAGTCAAAGCTTGAATACCATTAGTTGCAGTGAAAGGAACTTCATACATGGAAGGTTCAATTTGCCTAATGGTACCTTCTGTAGATATGATCTGAAGTACAATTACAACATTATATCCCTTACCCTGAACCAACTATTTCTCATAGGGGAGGGAATTGGTACTAGATTCGAAAGATAGTTCTAGACGTGGAAGCGTCGAAATTGTTTGCTTTATTCGAACATATGTTCGATGAATCACTTTGCTCTCAAAAAATCGTTGATAAAATTTGAAATTAATATTAAAGAAGAACTAGCTGTGGGAACTCGTTCCCTTTCATTTAATCCAAGTTGCATGCCGCGGTGATAATTATCATTGGATCGATCGTGAGGAGAAATAAAGAAAGAAAAAACTTCTTCTACTTCAATCCGACTCCGCCTCACGATTTATATATCTATACATGTACGTATACGTGTGTATGTGTGTGTGTGTGTGTGTGTGTGTTTGTGTGTGACGAAGAGAAGAGAAATTCGACCAGCAAAGCCAGCTCTGTCTTAATAAGGGCCAGGTTAGGTTTGGATGGTTCTAGCTGTTAAAACAGAAAGATCAGCGATTCTCTTGGCTCTCATTCTTGATTTTCTCGTTGAGATTCTACTTTCCCTTCATTTCCGTACGCCTTCTTTCAATTCTGTCAAGTAAGGTGAGTCTTTCTCCTTCCGTTGATTAAAAATGTCTCAACGCCAAGAGCCACGTGCAACTCGCGAAGAAGCGTCGCAATTCTACGAAATCAGTTCCAAGAAATTGAAATAAAGAGAAGAAAAAAAATGAACGAAGGGCTAAATTTATTTGCTTGATCTATACATATATATATATATTCATATACAATTCAATTTCCCTAATAACAATGATTCATATGTAAAAGAAGAAAACGAATCGCCATTATCGAACTATCGTATTTTATAACTTATAAGCTATTCGCATTGAATTGTAAATTAAAACGAAATCCCCACGCGATAATGAAAAATCTCTTTCCCTCGAATGAAAACAGAAAAAGTGACTTCTATCTTCTAGAAACGAACAAAAATAGTCGTTCGATCGAAAAGCCAAATGTTCATTGATCGAGAGATAGAACAAAGGAAAGGAAACGAAATCGTGGTGGACGTTGAGATGAAGAGATATAAGGCGATTATCGTATCCAAATGAACCCATTAACAAGCTCTTTCGTGCTGATCGAACCACGAACCAATCCGACAAACCCAAATCGAGATAGGGAAGAGAAAGAGAAATAGAGAGAAACGATAGAGGATAAAAAAAACTCTGTGCAAACATTGTCTCGAGCTTTCTCCATTATGCAGATTGAATCTGACTGGTTACAGAGTGAGTGTGTAGGGTTGGGGGATTTTCAACGGCGAGCCTTTATCGCTTCGAGAGCATCCAGTTTTTAACGTGCTACCTAAACCTTTCCTATCTTCTTTTCTGCTCTTCATCTGCTCCCTTTTTTTTTATTTATCTTTCCTACTCTCTTTCCTTTACCTTTATCCTTCGAGTTTCTCTTCCTATACTTTTTCCCTATGTGTACTATTCAATTCACAGCACATGAATGCAAACATTTGGAACTCGTAACGTGATTCTGACTCCAAGAAATCAAACTTTATCAAACGTTTTTCGTCAATAAAATCATTATTTGTTCAAAACTTGATAATCCGATTATGCGTTTCAAGAAGAATGAAATACATTGTAAAAAGATTTTGTGTGAACCGAGACAGGACATTCGCCAAACACAAATAAAAGTTAATGAGGAATACAGAATCGAGTGCCAATCCAAATCCACGTATTCTACTCTTTCCCGCAATTCTGCAGTATTTATCAACAAACATACAAAATTCCTTTCAACGTTTGTCTTTGATCTTGTTATTCGCAGTTGAATCCAGCCGAATCGATGAAAATAATCCCCAGGATGTTTTTTTTTCCACCTTCATCGCTTCATACAATATTCCACACGAGTTCCAACTTTTTGTATCAAAAAATCGTATACTTTTCAATTTCAGAATTCATTTTTTCCTCCCCGATGATTATAGGTATTCGAGAATTCAGCGGTAGAACAAATTTCGAATGTAGTACACCGCAAGCTGTGACCACCGGATTGACCACGTTAAAACCCCGAAATCAATCGGAGTTTCGCGTCGCAGTCTGGCCGCGAAAAGCGAGAAATATGCGTGTGATCGGGCAAGTGGCCGCAGATCGGCTGAAATCATTCTCTTTCCCGTCGCTGCGTTTCCATTCCTTTCCGTCCTTCTCATTTTCATTCATCCAAGTCCCCAGTTCCGTCGACCTCGGCCGAAGCTGTAATCGACACGGATCGAATTGATGAGTCGTAGCCGGCGGATGTGCACCGCAATCAATTCCGCGCATTAACGACGGCAACGCCGATCAATATTCATGACGCGTACGTTGCGCCATGTCAAAGACAGAGTCCAATCTCGTGAGAATTGATATATATACACGCAGAGAGGTTGCAGCCGCATAACGCAGCATATGGAAGTTCGAGATAGGAAATTGGAAGCTGCCAAGAAAACGATCATCGCGATTAATATACCCGTGCGTGCGATTTACAACTATTAGAGGATGATGGGTGGGGAGAGGGAATCACTGGTTACGCCGGAATAATTATCGATCGTGATCATCGGATTCATCGACTTCAAAGAATGATTGTTGCCGATGCAACGAATCGAATGATTACTAGAAATACGAGGGATCATTGCTAAACAAGGTTAGCAAATTGGTGACAACTGAACTTTTTTCTATCAACAGTTCTTTATGCGGGGAGTAGTAATAGTTCTTATCTTCAGATGAAGATTACTGGTAATTCATTTAGTTCCTATGGCAATATGAACTGAACAAACATACTTCCCATTCCTCACAAAACTTAGTGATCAATACCATCATTCAAAAGAAAAGTGCCGTGAATTATATCACGCAAGAAAATTAATTCTTCTAGAATTCATACTTCCACGACGGTTTTTCATCCCATTGATCCAGATGCAGAGCTGTGGTAGAAAGAAATTTTTTCTCAGTAATGGGGATTCGAACCTACCTACCTACCTACCTACCTAACCAACCTAACTTAACCGAAGTGACGTTTATACCGACTTAGCTCTACCGCGCGATTGAGATGTTCAATCTACTGAAAGTTTATGAATCGTTCGTAGATTTGTGCTTACACCTCAGCAACTTACTTTATGAATAATCTTAGTGATGTACAGCAGACAATGCTTGAGAATCATTACCTCGAAATGTTATGAATGATTCCACGCGGTTCAATGGTTCTATTCTTTCCCTCTGTGTTGGAATCTATTCTATACATTGCTTGGCGATCATTACTTTGAAATATTATGAATCACTCTCCACGCCGGGCAATACAACGTTTCATATTCAATTTTATGACGTTTTTGTAATGACTGAGGGAACCATTGCTAACTATGTTTGTCGCTGAATGCTCCACAGTATAGGCATGATTGATACAATGTTTTATTACTACAAACATGAGTACCCTTTGCTATTTTTGTATTATTCATTCCTCACCAGCTCTCATTCCTTATCTTTCAAAAATTGGCTTCAATCCTAGACAATAG
Organism: Gonatopus flavifemur; assembly: GCA_018340375.1. Taxonomy (NCBI): domain Eukaryota; kingdom Metazoa; phylum Arthropoda; class Insecta; order Hymenoptera; family Dryinidae; genus Gonatopus; species Gonatopus flavifemur. The sequence goes on from JAFFJZ010000001.1 coordinate 56,199,181, forward strand.
GGCGGAGCGAAATTCCAAAAAGTTTCAGAATCAAAAAGTAATAGTGCGGAAAAGTTGCTACAGATCAAGACCTTCAAATTAAAAAAAAAAAAAATGAAATCGGACAAGATCTTTAGGTCGCGCATTGCGTTCAAAGTTCCAAAAAATTGCTTCACTCTGAGCATTGTTTAGAATTCTCGCAGGAGATTCGTAAATGGTCGAATTAAAATAAGATTCGGGTTATGACACCCCAAGAGAGAGAAATATTGTTGAAAAGTACTGTATTGAGGGAGGGAGTACAATCCCCCCCCCCCCCTCCCCCGAGAAAGAGCGAGAATGACCGAGAACCAATTCACAACGCAATATTCAATTCATCATTTTGTCATGTTGCTGAAGTTTGAATCGCTTATTGAAACGAATTTGTAACCGAATATCAAAATACTGAGGTGTTGAAGACCCCAAATCTTGCAGAGCATTCTTTGAACGAGTTTTTCGGTTCCAAGGAGTTTATTCGAGAAGATAAACACTGGTGGTTCTCCGATTTTTCCGATCCATGAGTTTCAATTTTCGTTTCGTTTTTGTGAACGATTCAAACTCCACGAATATATTTTGTCAGCAGTAAATAGCGGATCATACTAATTCCCAAGTGGAATTGATCATGAATTGATCAAGTATAACATGTGAATTGATTCTCGGTCAGTTTCATTTCACGATCTATCCGTTCGTCACGTTATCCCCAGCCTACTGAGCGTGTATCCCGGTCTTCGATCCGTGTACTCACTTATTTTTTTCCGAGCATCGGGTATTATAGATAATTGGCGTGGTCTCACGATTCAAAAAATCTTTCCTCACTGACAGGTTCATAATTATCGGCGCAACGAGAAAAGTCTAGTCAACAGCATATTTTTCAGTTCCAATATATTTTTCTTGTCGTGTATTTTTCTTATTTGACAATCTTCCGTCTTTTTGCATTGGGATTGAGATCTTTCTCGTCCTAATATGCCTAAGGTTAGGGTCAGGTTCCAGCAGGGCATGGAATGTCCTTTTTTCGGGCAACCAAAAGATTCAAGCCCTCAGTATCTTCCGTCCAATGCTGACGTGCTAAGATCTTGTGCTCAGGTGCGATATGACTTGGCAATGGCGTCAATCTCTCCAGCTAGAGAATCTCTATCATGACTAAATGACCGAGAATCAATTCACATGTTATACTTGATCAATTCATGATCAATTCTACTTGGGAATTAGTATGATCCGCTATTTACTGCTGACAATATGTATTCATGAAGTTTGAATCGTTCACAGAAACGAAACGAAAATTGAAACTCATGGATCGGAAAAATCGGAGAACCACCAGTGTTTATCTTCTCGAATAAACTCCTTGGAACCGAAAAACTCGTTCAAAGAATGCTCTGCAAGATTTAGGGTCTTTAACACCTCAGTATTTCGATATTCGGTTACAAATTCGTTTCAATGAACGATTCAAACTTCAGCAACATGATGATGAATGATGAATTGAATATTGCGTTGTGAATTGGTTCTCGGTCATTCTCGCTCTTTCTCGGGGGGGGGGGGGGATTGTACTCCCTCCCTCAATACATTACTTTTCAACAATATTTCTCTCTCTTGGGGTGTCACAACCCGAATCTTATTTTAATTCGACCATTTACGAATCTCCTGCGAGAATTCTAAACAATGCTCAGAGTGAAGCAATTTTTTGGAACTTTGAACGCAATGCGCGACCTAAAGATCTTGTCCGATTTCATTTTTTTTTTTTTTCATTCGAAGGTCTTGATCTGTAGCAACTTTCCCGCACTATTACTTTTCGATTCTGAAACTTTTTGGAATTTCGCTCCACCCTTCTATACAAGATAGCGATCATCGCTACACTGACAGAAAAACGACCTGGTTGAAAAATTCGTGGTCGCAGTCACTTAAAATCTGGTTCGATTCACCAGGAAATGTGATTGTGATGTCCAGAAAAAGTGGTAGAAGGAAAAATCAACTACATTTTTCAGGTTAGAAAAACGAGATTCTTTTCTTGGTGTAATAACCAGAATATGTAGTTAATTTTGGCTCCAACCACATTTTCTGGACATCACAATCACATTTCCTGGTGAATCCCTTCCAACCAGGTCGTTTTTCTGTCAGTGCACCGATGTCAAAATCATTTTTCTCTGTGTAGCTAAAAATTCGCTACCACAGCTAACTGGATTGCCGAGGGAGAAACGTAATCAACTGAAACAGCAAATTTTTCGCTAGATTAGCAAAATTTTTAGTATTACATACAGATCAGTAAACAAATTTTGCTGTCACAGCGAAAAATTCACCACTCCTGCAGAAGTTACCTGGCAAAACTCTTGTTCACCTGTTTTAAAAATCCCTTCAAATGATTTGGACTTTGTTATTTGCGTTGAACTCGAAAACCATCTGTGAGAATTTGTGGAATACAGAAAATTGTGTTTTGCAGTCCAGACTTTAGTCATCGTGAACGTAATCATCTCTCGTATCGTAAAATGGGGTTACTTTGATCAATTTCAAAATTTATAACACTTTAAAAGCCAAACTACTTGAGATGGAATTTCACGGAATTAGTATCATAATCGGCTTTTATAATACTGCCAATATGCTTCATTAAAGAAAATTCGGTTAGTTAGTTTGGATTTGAATAATTGAAAACCCTATGATCAAAGTTACCCGTCAAGTGGGGTTATCCTGATCGCTTATATTCTGAGTAGGCGTTTGCTCGGTGCATGTTTATATTTCCTCATGAAATGAATGATACTGATCAAGAAACATTCAAGAATGATAAACGTTCACGAGAATAACGAAATAACGTGAGTACCCGTGAAAAAATCGTTCAGGTCTGATTAGGCGTGTTCAGGCCTGATCATGGACGTTTTTTAGCAAAATTTCTCGTGCTCAACACTGACTGTACGTAGTTAGGCCTGACTACGCCTGATTATTCATTTTTCAGCTCAATCTTAATTAAAAAGGCTTCAATTTTGTACCCACGTGGAAACCCGTGATCGAGCTTGACCGCGTGCGATCATGCCAGACAAACTATTCTCGCCTTTGATTGTGCAAAATCGTATCAAATGAGAAGCATTCATACCAAATGACTCCGTGTTGATTTTTTTATTACCAATGCACATGCTTCATCATGTCAAATCGACTCCGAACGCATTCACGTAGGCCTGAGCACGCGCGATCATGCCTGAAAAGTGGAAACTAGAAAATGGAAACTGTGGAGCTTTCCGAAGTAGCTGATCTGATCATTTAGTCATGACTTGATCACTTCTCAACCAATCAAAGGTGATCTGGCCATGACCAGATGATCAGGTCAGCTACCTCGGAAGGCTCCTGTATAAGCATAATAAGTAGAAATGATTGACAATACATTAGTCTTTCATCAAATTAGAAAAAAGATGATGAAAGGAACTCTTCTTTTTGTTAAGTTATAAAACTTATTAATTCTGTATGAATTCATCATGCATATTAGAGCATGATCAAGCATGATTAGGCGTAATTGAGCGTGATTATTCCTGATTACGTGGGTACAAAATTGAGGCCTGATCACGCCTGATGAATAAGACTTGATCAGGCGGGAGCAGGCGTGGATGATTTTTTCACGGGTATCTCCGTTGAATCTTCCCAACAAACATAATGTTTGAGAGTTGTTAAGAAATGCTGCGTAAGACGTCTTTCAGATATCCATTAGATATTTTTCAGACAATGATCTGAAAGATATTTATCAGGTAATTGAAAGACTTCTTATGCAACATTTTCCATCAAGTTTTAGACGCTGTGTTTGTTGGGTTTATTTACATCATTGTGAATAAAACAAAATCTTACTGGAATCACATAAACTCGGATCGTTCGATATGAAAACTGGAGCAAAATTTTACATGTGGATATCAAATATCAATGCGAAACTGAAATCCTGTATGATCTGTATCATTTAATGCAATTGAATGTGAAAAAAACTCTTCATGGAGTATCCGAATTTCTCTTTCTGTCTTGATCAAGTTTTCTTCGCCCTTTGCTTCTTCTTTTCTGCAGAAGGTGGAACATTTTCATTATTTTGGTTTCCTGACTCAAACACTGATACACTCACCCCCAGAGCAACATTTAATCCAGCCCTTCCTCTCATTATCACTCTATGTGGGTGATCAAAATCACACCACACCGTTGATCAAAGTTACCCCATATACCTGATCAAAGTAACCCCGTACACAAAATCTTTTAACCCCGAGTACACATTGGGGAGCACAAATTTGAGTTTTGATTCATAGTATCTTCAAAAAATTGATCAATCACACATTGCAATCCTAGATTCATTTGAATTTAGGGGATGAAATTAGTGATAAAGTTTTCCGATATTATGAATTCAATAAAAAAATTACACTTACGTCTTTACTATTTTTCTCACATTCATTTGCGATACAGATTGTTACATTGCTAACAATATTATTTAGGGGTCTTTCGTGTTGCTGACCAGGGAGAGAAAAATTAAAAATTGAATCTCATCTGCGCTTACAGTATTGTTTTATATACCAACAAAGTAGTTATCAAAGTAACCCCATTCTACGGTATACATCATGTTCACGTTCCACTTGTTTGTACGCCTAGTTCTTCATCATATTTCTCCCAATTTACCTCACATGGCGTTTTGTTTTTCTCAATAGTGAATGAAAATCATGAAAGTAAAATAAAATATATGAATTTTACGTACAAAACAGCGTTTCAGAGATTACGCAAAGGAGTCCAGAGCAAAAGTCCAACAATAGATAACAGTATGCTTGAATTATTTGTATGTTTCTTTCTAACTGCCTTTTATTATTTGAACAAAGCAAAGAAGAAGATTATCATGAATGAATCAGATGAAACCAGGTTAAAGTCCAGTTCTTTTCTTATTGATACGGAATCGAAAGTTTACCTTTTTGAAATAACCGCCGTGTAATCTCATGTGACCATTGAGGGCCGGTATGTTTTTGAACTTGCGGTGGCACAAATTGCATTCGACCGGTTTGGGTTCAGATTTGTTGGACGTGGCAACTGTACCAGGGGAAGACGTCGAATTACTAGGCGATGGGCAGCTTTTACCGACATTTCCATTTCCAGGTGAATTGGCTTGCTGCTGTTGCGCTTGCTGTGCCTGCGATTGCTGTTGAAGTTGTTGTTGTTGCTGTTGCTGCTGTTGCTGTTGTTGAGCTTGCTGTTGAGCCTGTTGCTGCTGTTGCTGCTGGAACAAATGTTATTACATCATTACATTATTCAATTTTGTCTATGCAAAATTATGTTCAACGTATTATCCTACCAATAATTATTGCGGTTTCAGGGTGAGGTTACGCGGTTATTCAATTAGCCGACTGTTGCAGCCATAACCACTTTTGTTCTCGTTGTTGCGTATCAATTCCGATACCGGTCAATGCGTACATTGTTATTCGAGTTTGTTATGCGATTGGATTTCTAAGTTGAATTATTCAACTGTGTGTATATATCTCCATAGTCATTTATTACAGCAAATACAATATTTACTAACGTGTTCAATCAATTCCCGACTCGAATAATTATTTGGTACATTTACCAAAACCCGTTGGAAGCATTTAATCCGAGATCACACAGTACATCAAGAATTTTCAAACATACTTTACAAACGAAGGTTGAAAATAAAACGAAATGAGCTCGGCAGTCGTTCATCACGTTGAAATCGTTCTCTTACAATATATTCTCCCTGTATCCTTAGTATATTCAACGACATTACTAATAAGAGATGTTCCTAATCGTCTTCGTATTCCTTTCGTACATACTCATCTCGTCAAAGAGGTTTCGTGATATATCTTTCTCTCTCGTTCCTTTCAGTTTTCTCCCTCCTTCTCCCCATCTAACTACATCGTCGTCTTAACATTCCGAGAAATTACCCTACAAGACACTCTTGAGTTAGGAGAAGAAGAAGAAAGGGGAGGGAAAGAGCGAACAACTAGCAAATGATAATAATATGGCAGTATAGAACTAGGTATTCCTTCGTCATTCATCCCCTCTGTTCTCCCGAAGGATGACGAACAAGTACTGAGTGGAAACTCGTATACTTGCATCCTCTTAGCTCTGTCTGCTGTTCTCCCTGAGCATTGTACCACAAATTCCAATGCTTCTCTCGTGTAACTGCCTTCCACACGTATATGCGATGAAACTAATGCGAAGAGGTTAGAGTCGAGAAATCAGAGAGGAGAAGGAACATTTTCAATCCACCATTTGTATTTGTTTTCGAAATAAAATCCATGCCATTATTGAAATTGTTAACTGACGCAATAGCGATGGAAGATTACAATCCTTCGCATCGTCGATAATATTTATATTCATTCGTCGAATCGAAAAATACAATCAAAGTTTACAAGATTTCAATCAAACAACGAGTGTACGCGATTTTATCTGTTGCGTTCAGAATTTCATAATTGTATTACGCGAAACAATGATAAATGATTATTCTTTGAAATTGTTATCGCAATTTCGGAAAATTTTGGAAAATCCATGAGAATCTCTGAAACAGAATCACCCCACGTGTTCGATAAAATGTGATATGAAATGTCTATTCAACTGAGAAACAGGTATTGTTTCGAAACGATGAAAATATATTACAAAGGAAAAACTTGGTTCCCTTAACGAGATTTATCATTTGATTTCGAACCCCGTTTAGTCCTCTCCCCATCAGGCATTCATTTGATGTTCATCCATTTAATGTAAAATCGTTTTGTCAAAGATGGTTACACAATATATCTACAATTTCTTCCTACTTGTAAGAGACGATACGAAATCCAGTCGTCGTAGTAGTCGTCGAGTACGATGCGAACAAACGAATGACGAAAGCAAAGAGCACAATGGCGGAAACGATTATTCCAGCCGAGGAGCATTGTCGTTATATTGTCATTGCAGTTTCTCTCTATCTCCTCGAAATCGCCCTGGGAACTGGAAAATTACTGGTTCGTCGAGCGAGACGTGAGGTTGTGGGAAAGAGGGATGGGGGAGGCAGGAAAGATTGGGGAAATAGTATACTAAAGGGCGATGAGAGAGGAGGAGGAGGACTCAAGTGCGTTGGAGAGTTCCTAAACTACTCGCGCCTGGTATAAGTAGTAAACTAGCGGGGGAGGGCGAGGGGGTAGTTCTCTTCTTAGTATGATGGCGTTAGGGGATGTAGATACAATGCCGAGAGGGAAAAGGAAAGAAACGAATAATAGCAGCATAGCGAGTTATGCTGACATTGTTCTAATTTAATCATATACATGCCAGGACCAGCCAAGAATATACCATTTCACTCCACCCCTAGAGGAATGGTCTGCTTAGTGAATACTCGTATACGTGTGTATTCCCTATCCCACATTTCTCCTCATAACGTATTCTTGTGCGTCATTCTCATCTTCTAAATTACAATCCAATTGCATTCCATCTACCAACAAATTGGAAAGATATAAGGAAGCTCGTATGAAAGAACATTGACTGATTCTTGCATCGAAAGCGAATAAATGATTGTCGATAACGCTTATAAAGCAAGCATTCAACCTATTTTATCGTATCTCGCTATACCCGATCCGTGCTCGAGGTTTTAAATTAAACTCACTCAAATCCACTGAGAATTTCGGCAGCTACAAACGAGTTACGATTACCACTCTACCGGTTGAATTAACGTGGTATTTGAAAAGAGGGAAAGAAATAGATTGGAAACTAAATGAAACTTTACCACTCGTTAGTTTAGAAGCCACGTGGCGTGTATGTGTATCTCATTAGAGAATGAGAACTATCGTCCAGTAATTTCGTAATAGCTATGCTATTATTTTCAAATTTTCCCCCATCCTTTTCCTTTCAATTCAAATTGCATATCAAGAACTGAATTTCTAAATTGTTCACTTTATTTTTCAAACACGACCAACAGTCCTCCCTTCGAATTCAATAAAAACGCATCATTATTTCCACGATGAAATGTGAAATTTATTCAGCAATCTAATATCCATGTTACCCTACGTTTGCTTGAAAGAAAAAAAAAAAGACTCTCTTCTCTCAATTCCCATCATCCGAGTATTTCACTATAATTCTTCGTAAACGTGTGCACGTCCTACTATTGAATGGGTACAACCAAGGTTTATATGGAAGGTTAATTGCACGATAACATAGAACGTTCTTTGATTAACGTTGGTGCGCTTCCAGTCTTTTCTGCATCAAGCATGATTCTCTCCTCTCTAGGTAATTACGCGGGCCACAGGTGATCGGCCTTCACCAAGTGCCTCTTCTTCTTCTCTTAGTTTTTTTTGTTTGTTACATTTCATTTTTCCCAACGACGACGTTATTTTCATTTGATACCAGCTGGATCTTTCTCTCAAAGCCTCTGACGTGATTTCCAAAAACCACTCATCGGGAGTAGCTTTTTTTCATCGATGTACATACGTATAAAGCTCTTAGATCGCGCGAGTTGTGGGCGGGGGGGGGGGGTCATTAGGTTCATGAACTTGTATATGTATATATATATATATATATATTTATTCGAAGGGAAAAGTAAAACCACTCGAAGTCACGTGCAATACTCACAGACGCGACAAAGCTCTCGTTGACACTCTCGTTGGATGAAAAAAGAGAATCAACAACATAACACAAAGGAGAAAAAGTGGATGCTACTGCTTGTGATGTTATTTATGACTTGATCTACTGTTTTCAATGCAACTCACGTACAAGTTTTACGAGACACTACAAGTTCATCCACACGACGAACTTTGAGCGTTGTATCATTGTATATGTTGTATCATACGATTTTCGGATGAATGAAAGGAACTTCTCAAGTGGACGCTGCTTTGAAATTTATTGATTCGTCTGGGAGGAGGGGATATACGCTTTGTCGCTTCATTTGCAACCTGTTTTTTGTCTTCACGAAAATTCATTTTTCTGTGGAATTTTGTCATTTGTATGAATTATTCGCGTGATATTCCAAAGTGAGGGGTTCCAGCTTCGGGACGTCTAATATTGTGCAAACCTTTCGATAAATGGAACCATTGTTTCGTGTTACTATAAGGGAGAATATATATCGATGATAAAATACACAAAAATGAAACCCCGAGAAACATTGTGTAATTACGCTTTGTCGTTCGTCATGTTTCCCATGTTTCTTTTGTTACATTAGCCGACAGTGGATATCCTATCCACCTACATCATCCAATGATGAGGATAATATCATTGGATACGACGGCGAGACGAGAGCTCTGTTAATCTTTAATGATCCGAACACGACCGTGTACACACAAATACCAAAAGCATGTACACGTATACTCTTGTAGCAAGGGTTGTTGGGTGTTTTTATCGAGAGAATAGTCCGAGATCCAACAACGATGTAATCGGATCTACGTCTCCTCTTTCCCATCTTATCCTATGTCTATTCCCTTGACGTTGTTGCATCAAAATACCTTCGACGTACTGATTCAGTTGATATACTTAGAATGATAACGTCTGACGCGAGTTTACGTGAAAGTACAATAGAGAAGAATTTTTTCATAAGAATAGCTCGTAAAATATTTTTCAATTTTAAACTTCATAGGTAGATTTCTTTTCATATATTGAAATATTATATCACATGAATTTTTGATGATATATGGAAGATTCGTTGTGAAAAGGCGTAAGGAATCGATAATAATAATAAATCATATCGAATTGGTTAACGGTCGAGTGGAGATATTCATGGAAGCCTTGTTCGCGTATTATTTCGACCCAACGCATCCAAAGCGCCACATCGCTCTATTAATTTCTCCCTTCGCTGGTACGACGTCTTGCTCTCCATACCATTTCTAACAATTCTCTCTCACACACAGACACCTGTCCCTAGTACGAATACATGCAATCGGATACTAACGCACCCTATGGAACGACAGAGAGTGGAAAGAGGGGACCTGTAATGGAAACAGAATGGGATAATTCCGCGATCCGCGGACGGACGCGGTAATTGCGAATAATTGCATTGTCTTCGAGTCGTTCTCTCAACTTCTCTCGAGCTTTGTCTCTCCTCTTCCATTCTTTTTATCTGTATTTCTTCGCCCTTCCTTTCCCTCGTCCCCCCGTTCGCCACTTCACATGTAAGAGAGGTTGGGTGAATTTTGTATGAATTGAACTGACTTTGGTATGAATTGGAACTGGACTCGAGAAATTCTCGTACAGTTAGGAAATCCCTTTCTGTCCCTTTGCAATTTCTCTTTCCGTACTCTCTTCGGTTATTCCGAGCTGAAATGGGTTAGTGCCACGTACGGATTATCGTTCACCAAAAAAAAAAAGGAAATATATTCTCAGTAAAAAGCGTTCATAATTTATTTTTATCCCTCCTCTTTGAATTGAAATGAAAAGTTTTTATTAAATGTATTATAGTATTTTCTATCATTCAGTCCCGTTCGATTACTTCCTTACAACCGTTGGACAGTGAATTTGGAAATTCTATTGTTGAGTTTGTTTCAATATTCATCGATAAACTTCAAGGATGACGGAATATTCAAAAGTATACGAACAACGAGCAAGAGAAAAATAAAATAATTGGATTAATGTGTTCCATTTGATTGAGGGTTTGTATATCGGGATTATAACAAGGGCTTTTGTCTCCTTTCTTTCTCTCTCTCTCTCTTTCTCTAAAGAATGCTATTGGAACTACGAATTGGATATGTATTATAGAACAGGGACGCAGCAGACAGTATGTTTGACAATCAGTTATAGCCAAAGAGAGTTATTTATGACACACTGTGACATTTTGTACGTCAGTTGTATTGCACCTGATCAATGAAGCTCACGAATATCGATTTCTTTGTTTTATGATTCTGCATTCAATGAATACTCAGTCGAGTATACAATGAGAAAATGACGCACGTAAATTAGACTCGAGTACGTTACAGAAATCTAATTTTTATTGTCTTTGTTGGAAATATAAATCTCACTTAAAACAACAACGTCTATGACAAATCAATTATCGATAACGAACTAGGAAAAATTCATTATATGAATACAAGGTCCTACAAACCCTGAGATTTCACACGATTGAATGCATAAACAATTATTATTATTATTATCATTATCTGAAATTCTTTCATCAAAAGAAAAATTCAAACCTAACGGACTTCCCTCCTGCTTCCATAAGTGTCGAACTTGAAATTGAACGGGAAATTGAATTTCAATACCTGATTCTGAAGTTATATGTGTATACGTACAGTTATATGACCTCCTCGCGATCGATGGAGCATTGTTCTCATTGTAAATGTATCCATTACAAGGGGCAAATAAAAAGTTTTGTCAAATGTATACACGAATGTTTGAAGGACCATAACTTCGGAGGATTTTATTTCATTGTTTCGATAAAAGAGCATGGGTTATATTTGAATCCCTTGTCCCCTATCGAGTTTTACCTTAATGAGCAAAGCGCAAACTGTGTGCACGTATATCTATATACAAGGTAACACAAAGTCGTGTCCCGGGACGGGACGAAGTTACGCTTTACTGATTACCACGCAAGAACGCGTACGGATCCCAGAGGGTGTTGAGATAAGAGAGAAAGGACGATGAGGGAGGCGGTAGAGGTAGCGGCGATTCAGAATAGGGTCCCGGAAGTCGAGCAGACAAACTGTCTCGAGCCTGACAATTGTACTAATTGCACAGCTGCCTGCCTGGCGTCCCTTCCTTCACCCATTATACGCACCAAATTCTTTTTCCTCCTCTATCTCCCGAGTCGAATGTCACTTTCGCGTCACGAGGGGTCATCCGCCATTCACGTAAATACGAAAATACCAAATTCCATTTCACTTTGCGAGTAATCTCTTCCACGTTTGTAAATTTATTCACGGAAAATAATTGTAGAAATTTTCGTAAAGCGAACGAGATAATTCTTTGATAGAAAGTCAATATATAAACTTTGACACCCAAGTCATCGGGTTGAAAAACAAAATCTAAAAAAAAAAAAGAGAAAATTCCGAAGAATGAGAAATTCTGTTACATTGTTTCCATTTTGCTATTTCTCATCCACGGTTGTAGCTCCAGGAATGGATAACAAAAGCGGTTCGATGAGAGAGCAGCTGGTACTATCGTGGAAACAAACCCAGAGACTCACTCATCCCTTTTTCTCATCACAAAGAATCGAAACCTCTCTCTCTCCCATCCTCCCCTCCTTTCTCTCATTTCCGCATCTCCGCCGTTTACCCGGACGAGAGTCGTTTATTGACTCAGAAAACATGGAAGTAAGATCCTACAAACGATACGGAAAGTCAGTATTTACCGGTAAAAGCAGTTTACGAAAAAAGAGGGAAAGATCAATGTACCAAGTTGGATTGAGAAACGAGGATCGTTAAAAAAAACGAATGAACTATAGGTAAATTCGTTTTAAATACCCCCTTTTACTTCTCATCATTGAAATATAAAGGTTTGGATACTAAAAATACACAAAATTCAAGCAATTAACTGTCGAGGTTCTAACCCGAAATAATAATACTATCATAATAATTTAGAAAACTTTCTTCCAGAATTTATTTGATTCAAACAAGAAAGGTGTAGAAAATGTTTTCTTGTTTCCAGAGGAAACAAAATTTCAACATCCTATCCCGATATGGCGAGAAAACATCTTGTAATCGAGCGAACGAGATAGAACTGCTCCATAACATTCTGTCAATTTTGTGAATGTAGTATAGTTTCGGTGCGTTTATATTCCTGTTTACGGATCTACCCGTAGAGAACTTGTGTGTAAACGACTTTCCGGGTGCAATGCAAGGTCCGAGGCTATTTGACTTCCAGTCCTTTTAGGACTCCCAAGCTGGCAGTTTGACCTGGCTGCAAATACGGTTTCTCTTCACGGTTTTATGCAGTGTATGGGTACATATGTATACACTCGTATGTCAATTTGTTCCCTACGTACGTCGGTGGATGGTAAACTCTTGGCGAGTTTATATGATACTCGCATTAGAAGATCTTTGTGTGTTTACTTGAAACAATCGTGATAAGATTAAGATCTTATTTTTCATATTTTTTCACTTGTAAAACTTGGAACACAATGTTCAATCGTGTAGCGGTATTTCGTTAGTTGAATCGTCACATACAATGCCCCAACATACATAAATGTACATTTATTCGAGTCTTCGACCTTCCTCCAGTGTCCTCGATCGAACTACCACTTACTCTCGTTCGGTAATTACATGGGAGTCTCATAAACATTCGCCTCACAGTTCAATCTTGCCCTCATAAGACACAGGGCACATGGATGCAGAGAACGAACATGTTTTGGACAGTTTAACGATCTTTGTGTAAGATCGAGTCGGTCTGAAGGATCTCTCGTACGAACATTGAATCTAAAGTAGGGGAGACAGATGTTGGTTATCGGACGAGTCAATGAGTATGCATATAGTTTATATTTTGGTTGTAGAAGGGAATCAAGATGCCCTGGTTTTAGATGAAATGAATTATTGTATTCCAAAGGGTATTTCAAGATGTGAATTTTCCTTTAGAACGGTATATATTATGCTGGCAAAAAGCTGAAAAGAGGGATATTTTGCAATTCATATTTTCAGGGTCGTCGAATTGGATCGTTCTTTCATGGATCGAATTTTGTCTCAATGCGCATTGAGACGAATGTTCACGTATGCTCGTAGCATGCATTCGGCATGCTGATTATACGATGAGGATGTGGATATAATCGTCCTGGTTCAGAGAACGACCATATGGAATAGACTCGTTCAATTTAGCTCGTGGCTTTTCTTCTCGCGGTGAATACCGGCCACTGCTGAACTTCAGTACGAGTACCACTCTTCTTTGTTCTCCTCTATCTCGGTGTATATATATATCTCATAGGATGAAAGGATTTTCCCCCAATTGCTCTCATGGGCACTCTAATGTGCATCATCAACGTCTGATTAACGATCCAACTGGACACCGGCACGTAAAACTGATACCATATATTTATTCTCTGTTTTCTTTCTCCCTCGGATCATTCGTATCATCAAACGAGTATCATCGTTTTCAATATTCCAAAGAAATTCGTATACAGCGAAGGTGGATGAATGTGGCATTGATAAAAATTTTATGTTTTGTGGAAGAAATATACCGTATTCATTCAAAATAAGTGTCTGGAATCTATGGTCTACGTTAATGAGCTATGAGCGTTTGATTTTGCATTTGGAAGACGATGAAAGTTCATAGATCTTTTGGAAGTAATTGGATACTTTTGGACCGACCCTGACAGCAAAAGTTGCAGTGCAACTGTTGCTTCAGTTTTGCTGCACCAGTTTGATTTCACGCACCATAGCTCCATGTATCCAAACATCTTCGCGAGCATCATGACAACAACTTTCAAGTTTGCTGTGCATTTGGCGACGCAACCTCCCAGCAACTTCGCAACAACAGTTACTCCGTGATGTTGGGAAGTTGTTGCGAATTTTCCCAGCACTTTGCTGTCTGAGGATGTTTGAATTTGAAAAATGTTACATGTAGATGCGTGCGGAAAAATGATGTATTTGAAAATTCATCACAATCTCCCTCAAGGTAGCAGGCTGTGATTATGACAGCTTTCGCGAGAAATTCAGATCCCTCGTAGAAATATAATCAGCTTTCCCTATCACTGATGAGGCACTGACGAGGAAAATCTAATCAGAAAAAATTGATCACTAACTTATTGAGAACTGATTTGACAGATATGATTATTAAAATTCATATGTAACTGACCAAATTCTGATAAAATATTGCCTTTATCCATGAGAAACATTAATAGCGTAAATGTTTATGAAAAGTATTCGGTTTAAAGAACATATTGATCGTTATTGAAGTGATGTATTTGAATTGAAAAAGTACACCTATTTTAGATATGCATATGTCTTAACCAAAATTCGAAGTATTTCAAAGAAATTGAATTGAATTGATTGGAATTATTTGATCTTGGTTTTGCTCTATCAAACCTCCATAATTGTAAGGACCCTGATGAAAAAGACCCCTTCAATCCTATTAGAAGAACATTAGGCAATAAGAAATAAGGTGTGCTTTTGTCATTTACCCCATTATTTTCTATTACTTTTGTCGAAATGACAAATTTGAAATTTAATAGGGAAATATGTGGAAGCTCATTGAATCCTATTAGTTATTTCATCACTTGACCTCTATGAAATATGAATTTTGAGTAGGAAAAATACCATCATAAGTTGAGAATTTTCCCAATACTAATAGAAAAATTCCTATCTGGTAGAGTAGTATTAGGAGAAAATCGACATGTTCAAGGATGTAAAAACTTGTTGCTCACAACCCAAACCACATGTCGCGTCTGCGTTTGACAGCTGACAAAAAGTACTATCGAATACAAGTGTTGTCATCTATTAGTACACGTAAGCAATATCAACAAGGACATGTGTTAGGAAAGGACGGAGTCATATTCACACACCCAATAGGAAAATTCCATCTCGTAGAGTAGGAAAAATACCATCATGAGTTGAGAATTTTCCCGATACTAACAGGAAAATTCCCATCTCGTAGAGTAGGAAAAATACCATCATCAGTTGAGAATTTCCCCGATACTAATAGGAAAATTCCCATCTTGTAGAGTAGGAAAAATACCATCATGAGTTGAGAATTTTCCCAATACTAACAGGAAAATTCCCATCTCGTAGAGTAGGAAAAATACCATCATGAGTTGAGAATTTTTCCGATACTAATAGGAAAATTCCCATCTCGTAGAGTAGGAAAAATACCATCATCAGTTGAGAATTTTCCCAATACTAATAAGAAAATTCCCATCTCGTAGAGTATTTTATATGAATTTCAATACATTTTGTAGAAAATTTCATGAATTCATGATCGAGCTTGATTTTAATTACAATTATTTTAGAATTTTCATATTCAACTAGGATATAGAAAATTTCAGACTATTGCTTCCTCGTTTAGAGGGAAGCTTTGTGATCGTTTCGAGGAGCTGAAAATTTTTTTGTCTCGAAATTAAAAATCTCCTAGACCAGAATGTTCCTCCGAATTCGGAGAACAATTTTGTTACCGTTTCTGTCTGTCTGTCTGTGTGGCTATAGCCCCTCCTAAGTTTCGTACGCGCATATCTCCCGTTCTGCTTATCCGATCGTTTCGAAATTTTTATCACAGTTGTAACATCATACATATGGTTTTATATATTCTTTGTCCTTGGCGAAAACTCCTAGATTTTATCTAAGAAAGAGTCTAGGAAAATCTTTTTCCTCGGAGAATTTACTTTTTAATCCTTGGAAACATCTTAAACAGAAACATGAATTATTATTTGAGTGAAAAATCATCAATTCATTATCATAATTTCACATCTTCATCGACATAACCTGCATTTGTGTGGGTAATAAATGCTTCGTTAGTTACTCACAAATACCTCATCAACTACTGATCAGTGCCTCATCAGTTACTCGCTCGTATCTGCTCAGTTTTTCCAATCAGATCAGTCAAGGCGTTACACCCCTTGTCGGAAACTTGTAAGTTTGTTGATCAGTCCCTGATCAGTAAAATGAAGAACTGATCAGTGCCTCATCATTTGCTGGAGAAAATTTCTACTAGGGACTTAAGTCTCGCAACAGTCTTGCAAATAGTCTTCCAAGTGCCCCTGTTGAAAATGCCAGGAGGAACCGGACAGAAAATTGCTGTCAGCCTTCGAATGGTTTCTTTCCCAGGCAATCCAGGCAAAAATCAGCAAACTTTTTACCCGATTTGATCCGGAATCACTGAATTGTAACATTCTATCAAAACCTGGCAGGAAAATTGTCTTCAGTTTTTGACAGGATATTCCCAGTTGGTAATTCCGGACCTAATCGGGTAGAAAACATGTCAGTTTTCGCCTGGATTACCTGGGAAAGAAACCTTTCAAAGCCTGACAACAATTTTCTGTCCGGCACTGCCTGGCATTTTTAGCAGACCCTAGCCTATGAAATAATCCGATGCCTTAGCGAGATCTCAGTATTGATCTCGCTCAAGGTCTCGCATACTATTGCTCTAATTAGGGCTGCACTCGAGACTCTCGAGTGGAACCAAAAAAACTGAATTTCACCAGTTCTAATGCAAGATTCGTTGAGTCGATGTAAAAATCTTTGAAGAATGAAATGTGGGAAAATTTTTGAAAATATTGTTTTGGATTTTCAACACTAAGGTTTATTCGAAACTGTTGCAGTCTCGAGAAAGGTCTTGTGTTGGCCTTGAGTGTAGAACAATTGCTCTTTGTCCTGGATACAATCAATTTCATTCTCTCAGACATGTTATTGCCAACTATGACATGCCCGAACTTGACTTGATGTAGAAATTTGTCTTCGAAGATTGTAAAATTGAATAATATTTACTATTTTAGGAATTTTGCTCAAGAGTCTCGAGTGCACCTCTAGCTCTAATTCTTAGTTACGTGGCTTCAAATTTCAACCCTCTTTTCTAAACGTATGAAATATTTTGTTTTCTCATTGAATTTTTATTGATGCGTGCATTGATTTTTCATCTTTGACTAATCGACCGTACAATTTTCCTCCATAGAATAAGCATTTCCTTCGAAATCAGTTTCCATTTTTGAATATTACGATAATTCGAATGACATTGTAGTTCTTGAGAAGATACTAGAATCGGTAATTCAACAATTCATTGAAGATTTGAAATTCGACCGTTACCTAACATCGATGATTCGTATTATTTGTTTGGAAGAGTCTGAATTGTTTTTGGCAACAACGTTGTTGACGAAAACTCGTTGCAAACTTTATGCCAGAGTTTTTGTAAGGCTGTAACTGATAAATTGTGAGCAATTATTCAGAAGAATCTCATTCTCCAATAATTCTTCAAGTTTTTCTGAAAATAATCGTCTTAGATATCTTTTAGAGAAGCCATGATCGCTTGAAGTGAACTTGACTCATTTCGTGGTGAATTACTGGGAAGAAATCAAATGATATTGTTTTAACGACGATCATAGTCCATTCGTATTTTATTATTTTTTCTAATTAGGTCATGAGATCACGTTTTTTTCATTATTATGTTTTCTTACTTGATAGAGCATCAATCTAAATTATTCATAGTTGAATTATTCAAGTTCCTATAGTTTAATCAATCAAACGAACACTTCACATTTCGGGTGCATAAAAAAGATGTCATATGTACTGTCAACACAATTCTAGTAACAAAATCTTTCGCATCATATAAGAGATTTATCAATTGGAGAAGAGTAATCATTTTTAATCAAGTCAAATTCATATAAATTTCCAAGTTCTGCTATGTTCATGCTCTAGCAAATGCGATCATACTTTGATCATACTGGAATTATCCGGTATGTTTGTGAATTTTCCATACCTCGATTATACTCAAATAATACTGTTACCGACATCTGATTTGATTTATACCAAAAATATACCAAAATTTGAAACGTTTTTGGCAATTACTCAGTATGGAAGGTCCATACCAAATTTATACCGAATTTGTAATGAATAAATACCAAATGATTGAAAATATTGCGGTATACTTCAAGTATATAAATTTCACAAGCATACGGTATGTTTTCAGTTCACTTTTCATCACGATTTGGCGTTTTACTGAATTACTACTAGATGCATACCGATTATATACCATACGAAAATCATACTCACGGAATACTGAAAATTTCGGTATGATCAGATTCAGACTTGGATCACAAAGATCCAAGTTCGATTCCGGAGGGAGTGGTTTTTTGTTTTCACTCAGGAATTTCTTGATTCTGGTTCAAGATATCAAAATTTTTCGGTAATTCTGCGAGATGATCAGCAAAACTGTCAGCGAGAACTCATTCATATCTCGGATAGTTTTGCAACCGAGACTATTTGCAAGATCATTTCCGAGACTGTTTGCGGAACTATGCGAGATCGTGTGCGAGATAGATACTGAATTCTGGCGTGGAAGAAATCAGTGAAGTTATTACGATAACATGTAATACTGTTTGATATTATTTGCTATAAAATCTAAGCCTCCGCGATGAAGATTTAACATTGAAATTTGTATAAGAATAGTATTTGCATTGAATCAATGCATTCGATAATTCATATTCCACGATGGAGAGATAGAAACTACAACAAGGAATAATGTATTGTACCGAACGCATATATTATTTCCATTCTCGTTCTTCAAAGAACACAATTTCATTCGTTACGATTTACAAGACAGCCAATTGTCCCTATGAAAAATATACTTTTATTGTACAAAAGAATTTATCGTACAATGATCATGTTTCTCCCAGAAACATTTCAATGGAACATAAAACCACGTGTACGTTGAAGTATTATCGTGGCATACAAGCGTACACGCACGAACACATAACTGAATCTTGATGAAAACACATGACCCGATAAACGAAGCATCAATTGCTTTCCACTTTTCATTCATTTTCCTTATTTTGTTCTTCCTTTTCTCCCATCGCGTAGGTACCCTAGCCCCGTATTCGAGCTAGCTTGCCTATCGATCGATTTTGTACACGAAAGGACGACGATAGGCAGCAGCAGCAACGGATAGAATTTACTGAATTCCGCACGTTGTTACCGCGTTAAAATGAAATAAAAAACGAAACAACTCATTGTTTCTGGTACACCTATTGTCATAGCGAACGCATTACTATATTTTTCATTCTTGTCTCTGTCTTTTCTCTTTTATTTTACTTTTACCTCTCCCTTTCGTTTTTTATCGTTTCCAATTCCTGTATTTTATTCTCAACATCCTTCTACCTCCACATCGTTTCAATTGTCCTCGTTAATTATCAAAGACTCTATTCAACATTTTCAAAACTTTGTTAAAACTTTTAGGACGAATGAAAATAAGTTTCGTTTAATCAAGTTTGATATAACGACCCAACGTTTGACGATACGATACACCACGTGCGCGAAAGCTTGAAAATATTATTTCATCATTACAAATTTTGTGTTTTTTTTTTTTCAAAAAGAATATGCGATACGCATTACCGATGATATCGTATATTTCATTTTGATCCGCTTTGAACAAGATTATTGAATTTGTATTTATGTTTTTGTGTATACAGGTATATAAATGTGAACGCGTGTGGGTATATAACTCTATTACGATCAACTCGTTAAGAGGTAAATCTCTCCACCTTCCTTCTTGCTCGTGTACCATGCACTTCTGTGTGCAGAAACGAAATCCCATTCGTTGCCGCTTTTATGTTCGACATGCCGTTACTATACAGGACTGCAATCTGTCTCACAGTGAAATACGTTTCACGATCGCGGGGATTTCGACGGGACTCAGAAATATCACCGGGAGGTACCTACGGATATATAAATACGTTTCTCTCCTTCTCTTTTCCACCCTCTTCCCATCTACTCGGCCATGACACGCTGTCCCACGAATCGTAAATCCCACAGTGCACGATAGCGCCCAGCTATCCCCCATACATCCCGTTATACCCGGGAACAACTATGAACCCACGCACATACAACCTCTGGAATACAACGCTCGCGCCATTGTAAGGGACATATAATTTTGCTCGAATCTCAGGTACCTACACGTAAAAGGACGTACTACGATTTTGATCAAATGACATATACCCCACCTGGAAACCATTTTTTTTTTTACACCGACTGTATCATTTTTCCAGTTTCAAACTTGAACCCCCGTCTTCATTTCATGGCTGTTCCTGTGTTGTATTTTTTTTGTCCTACCGTCGGTTACAATTTTTCCGCATCACCATTTTCGTCACGCTCGTGTGTTCAAATCGAAATCAAACTGTCAACGATAGATAACGCGTGTAGCTATTTTTTGTATATCTCACATCGATCTCGTCCGATGATGATGGACCCAATTTCGTATTTTTTATGTTTTTCCCTTTTTCCCTCCTTTCATGTCTTTTGATACGAATTTTTTTGCTCTGTTGGTTTGTCAGTGTCATTCATTCGCCATCCACGAGGACAGATTACCTTCCTTTTTGTTTTCGATATAATATTGTATTCGGATCGAACTATTGTTCAATCTTTTCCCTGTCGTTCGAAAATCATCATTCATATCAGTCGCGTCGAGTTATCGTTTCAAAACTTCTCCTTTATTTGAATGTTATCCAATTAGCTGGGAAGAAACGAATCTTGGGTTAATTCCAGTCGAACTTCACTCAACTGTTACGAGAACAGACAATATGATTCCGAACAGGTGAAACTTAAATTTCCTACTAGCTGGTATACCTGGTAGATGTCAAATAATACACACAATGTCACCTTCTTCCATGACACGGGTGAATCTTGAATTCTCTTTACATTCTCATACACAGGGTAAATCGGTGCCACCGTTATCTTTCAAATGTAAGTTGAGTTCACGTTTCTGACGCGTATAGCTGCTACTTGCGTTACGTGTCTACCAATGCATACAAATTTAGAAATTCTATACTTGTGATAGATTTCATATCGAAATGAATTAGACCTCAGTTTGATATTTGAATACAATTGAATCTAATCCATCGAAGTTACTTTGAAAATTAATACTACAAAATTCTTTTTTCCTATAAAAAAAATCAAGTCGACTGCAAAATCGATTTAAAAAATATTCTCACGAATGGGAGGAGGTTTCAAACGAAACTCTCTCATTACACTTTTCCAAGTTTTTACGTGAGTTTGATAGCTTTGAAGGTACGAAGGTAGGAAGTTTCTTTTTTAAAACTCGATATTTGCCGTAAAAAGTTGAATAGTTTTCTATAAAAGAAATGAATATCGAAAGAATGTTTTGTGTATTTCTTTGTCAAATACTCGACACGCTGTCTATTGATTCTCAACTATCTTTGGAGTATTCCAAGCAAAATCTCAGCATCGAGTCAACTGTAAAAAATATTTGTATTAATTTTAATACAAAATTTCGGAAGCAATGAACACACATATTTTTGTATTGAATCTCCCACACTTTTATTGTAATTCAAACACAATATTATCATGAAATGGTTTTCATATCTCATAAAATCTGTAGTGAATTGAATACACAAAAGTGTGTGTGTTAATAATTGCTTCCAAATTTTGTGTATGAAATTCACAAATTTTTTCTAACAGTGTATATTTTTATTCGACTTCGCCATCGTTTGTCGTCATATCATTACGTTATTGAAATCATGATTCCTCATCAGTTTGTTGATTCACACAGTTTACTCTCTAACGATGCCATAAAACTAAAAGATCGTAAAATCTATCACGAATTGTTTCTTCTGTGGTCATACATCAAAAGGAGAAATAGCAGGAATAGGATATTTTATAATATTGATGTACTTTTGCAAACACCCATTTGCACATAATTGCATACCATATCATTCCAAATAACCATTTGGAAAGCATTTATGACGCATAAGTAAATGAGGTGATCTAAATTAAACTTGATTCATCGAAGTAAGGATAATAACTACCCAAAGTGAAAATATTATGATGGTAACAATTATAGATAGAGAATATATATTAGATTTTGTCTGTGAACGCAATGTTCTTTATATGAAAAGTACCTGAAGGGAGAATCGATAAAGATAATCCGGTGAATGATGATGATGTTGTTGTTGTTGATGGTAATTGTGTTGATTAAAATCATGATAATGTTGTTGATGCTGTGTTTGTTGATGTTGCTGTGGTTGATGATGATTCCCAGGATGGAACTGAGTGTTCTGAAGATGATTATAATACTGATGATTCTCAGAAAAATGCTGACGTTGATAAAGATGATGATGATGATGATCATGTTGCCATACATGATTATATCCATCCATGTCACAAGACAATATCACGTGTTACTCGTTCGACAAACATATCAATAACCCACGATCACCGTTCCGTGTAAACTTCTCGAATGAAGAATTATCGAAGAACTATTATCGTGTCGTGAAATTGAATCTTTGATACTCGAACTCTCAGCTACTTCCGTAAGATCTTGTATTGCACAGTCTAAGATGATGATTGTTGAACGACTAACGTGACTTGTCCATGAATTTCCTGATATCGCGATGACGAGAGCCTGTTGGTGGTCTTTTACCTCTCCCTTTTCACCCCCTTTACCCTGTACGTAGTATACGGCCATCTAAAGACCCCCTCGTTGAAACGTAAAAACCTTTATTACCACTTTTCGTCCTTCAAAGATTGTCTTCTTTTCTCTTTTCTTCTTTTCCTTGCGTGAAACCGGTTCGTCGTTCTTGATCTATCCTCTTCCTTTTTGTGGTCATAGCTGTTGGGGTTGTCCAGAAAAGATATCCTCTCTCCTTTCAGTTTCATTCGAACAGGAAGGAAAGGGGTGACTGACACTTTGCCCTTTTAAAATCTAGCTGTATTTAAATCGCTTCGCGTAGGGGAGAAATAGTGTGCCATTAAATTTCAGGAATTCTTCAACTAAAATGATATTTTTCAGCGATGAGGAAGTCGCTTCAATGGAACATCAAGATTTTCATGATATACATCGTGGATATTATACGGAGTTGAATCTTCAAAAAAAGTCCGACATATGCTACTACCATTACTTTTGGGAAAAATTTTTATTCTTTAGATTCCAATTTGTGGAATAAATTTTCAATTTTTAGTCATTGTGAATCGAGAATTCGTTTATCCATAACAGAATTTTGAATGTCTGCTTCATTCTATTACACACGAATGTATAATTTCGCGTATGATGATTGAAATGTGAATGCATTTTTCGTTCCGTGAATAACGCGTAATCAAAAATTTCTCCCAACGTGTGACCCCACGAGGAAGAATATTTCAAGAATTTTGATGATTTATGTTACAAAATTCCACCACTTGGATGTCCTTGTTTCTATTCACTTATCTTCTTTTTCTGGAAAATTGGTCAGAGAGATTTTTTCCTCGTTCTCATTCCCTAGAGGTGCACTGAGAAATTGTGCTTTAATTGAGGTAAAAGAGAAAAGATGGGATTGTAATTTTTCTGCAATTTTCTGGTCTTTAGAAAGAGTTATCCTTCTCTATTTGATCAATTTATAAAATTTATCGTCAAAGCGTGTGTTACGTTACTCACACTTTTCTTTTATAGAAGTTAAAGATTTTCTATCGATTACAGAGGGAGAATTTACGAGAAACAATGACGAATTTTCAATCATTCGCTTGTTTATCGGTGTATGACATCACCTATTTTGATGCATCGAAACGAATTTTCATGACCATAAAATTCGAATCATATTAAATATTGAAAAGGAAAAATCTCCAATAGCCGTGCACGAGATTGTACGATTTAGCGCTATTACATTTCTATAGGAGTTTGAAATATTTCCATTGGGATTTTCCTTGTCATAGTTGCGTGATGAAAAAAAAAGCAGAACGAACTCGAGATCCATGACCTGCAGATATTATTATTATTATTATTTATTCAAAGTGGAATTAGCGAGAGATCGCTCGTTATGAGTAGCATGTAGCAGCGTTGTGTGAACCAAAGGATCGATATATTTCCAACAACCCCTTTTCAACATCGTTTTACACGAACTCTCGTTATCGTCATAAACGTTGCTTCATAGAATACATATCTGTGTACACACGTACGTGTCTGCGTACACGTATACAATTGGTCCATGCTCGTTATTATATATTCCCGCTATATCCACATTTTGAGGTACTTTAATCTCTCGGGCGTACGATTCTCGTGACACCATGGCACTTCCGTACTATTTAAATTTTTTATCGATGAATCAAAAGAATATCATGATTAAGAAGAAGAAGAAGAAGAAGGCAAAACGGGGATCCTACAAGTATGTGATCAACTAGACACAACGATTTGCACGTATGGTTTAACACTAAGGCAACTAAAGGTGGCGGGTATAGTATAAAGAGAGGCAAAACCACACCAAAGTGAAGCTTCGACCAAGTTTTAATTAACCTGCTAAAAAGTAGACAAGAGAGACCATCGTGTGGATCTCTAACAGTGTACCACAAAAGTTACCTTGCGTCTCTTTTCTTCCGAACGGGAAAACCTTGGGGAGAGGATAGCTGAGGATGTGGAGCTTTTGTACTTTTTCCTTATTCTTTTTTCTTTTTTCAATCATTTGTTTAACGAGTAGAAAAATGTGGATCAAAATTGAATCAGAAATAGAAGTCGGCTCTTTTTTTTAACCTTCTTTTATTTCTTTTTCAATAATTGGAAGAATACAGAAACGTTCAACGAGAATCTCAATTTTACCACCGAACCACGTTTAAAATTCACCGCTCTTTCTACATGCCACCACCGGCAACAACGTCATACCGTATGTGTAGAAGTTGAAGCTTTTTCGCTGACGAAAAGCTTTGAAATTTTCACCACATACGAGCTTCTGCTTATCATCCAGCTGTTGGTTCATTTTTTGTTTTACTTTTTTTCCCTGCATACGAACGTTCTTATTGAATTCAAATATGTACATACAATCAAGCCGTCATGCTCTTTGTTAATAAAATACATATACGTACAATTGTATTTGCATACGTACGTATCAATTATGATATATCGTGGTATCGAGGTGTGTAGGTCGAGCGAATTGACGTCAGAAGATCAAGTGATATTTGACTATTTTTTTTCCCTTCGGGAGAGAGATTTTCAGAAATCGTTTTTTGTCCCTCTCTCTTCATTTGAATCTTTCTATACACAAATCAGACTTCGTGTATACACGCGAAGCAGTTAATTTGACCTAGTAATTCGATTGGGGGTGATAACAATTCTTTGAGTGATTTAGGAAGAGAGTGATGATCGATATCAAAATTGTCGTATCAATCCAAATAACATATACGCTGACAAATGAGTGACCGTTGTTTCATTTTATCTCTTCCTCTTGAAGTTTCGTCCTCGCTTTCGAGGCTTCGAACACGACACTTGTTACCGCAACGTCGAATGTTTCGCAGGGGGTCCTGCATAATTAGATTTACCCCTTTGAACTTGGCTGACGATAGGGTCGATAGAACCGGAATTGTCATCCTCCTCATCCTTCCGAGTACTGTCTTTCTCTCTTCGAAAGAGAAAACGTGTATATATATATACATAGTGATTTCGATAATCCCATGAGGGTACAAATTCGGCCATCCCGATATAACCAGTTTAGATGTGAAGCGACGAATCGAATAGCGAATATGAAGGATATAACACAAAAAAAAAGTACACGAAGTTACGAGAATTACCAGTCGAATGGGAATATTTCGAATAAAACGCTTGGTTTGAGTTTCCATTTATCTTGAAATTTCGTATATCCACATTTTTCAATTGATGAACGGAGGAATAAAAATAATTTTACAACAGAAATACTACGTTAGTAGATTCCTTTTTTTTTTTCGACAAAATTCCACAATTAGATCAAAAAAATTTTCAATATTGCTGGGAACGAATTTGTAATGCACGTATATATTCGTCTTCCATCCGACCTTCGTTACTTTGATATATACATTTATATGTGGAAAATACAGCGATTCTCGCATTTCGAATATTTCGGATGATAACGAAAATAATTCGATCTTCCGTACACGAGAATGTATGATATAGAGATAATGAAAATAATTCGATATTTGAAACTCCCGTACTTGTAATACAAATACATTGGAATAATAATGAACGAAGATGATGATAATAATGATATTCCACGGTTCTGTGAAAAAGATCATTTGACGATGCAATCGTATCATATGGTTTGGATGTCCAACGATGAATTGTTATATTTGAAACGAAGTGGGAATTCGAGAATCGTATTTATTTTGAATCCATGTTAATCGAATACAAAGTTTCTCTTTGGGAGATAGAGAATATATTACAAGTTCTCTGATCGAGACAAACCGGTAGCAAATAACTACAACATCCCAGGTCCTGACGTTTCTCCTCAACGAATGGAAATCGGTATTTCAATGTCTATACGAGGAGGTACCTATCGAAGAATCCATTCCACGTCTCGAAAAGTGACGAAAAACGTATAGTCGTTCGTAGTATCGCGATATCTGTATTTTTCCCGTTCAAAGTACGCGTCAAAGTACCTTGTTTTCTCGATCAAATTGAATAAAAAAACAATATCAAGGATCGAAGAGAAGGAAGTGTGAATTTTTCAATTCACGAAAGAGGAGAAAAACAGTTCCGCGCGAAGCGTCAGTCACTTCTTTCTTCACGTTCGAATGGTGGTACCTTGCCGCAACGACCCCCGAAGGCACGAGAACAAGAAAAGACTAACCTACTCCTAGGTTCCTTTGCAAGAGCAGGAACAGAATAAAGAAGAAGATAGTGAATTTTTCAAGATTTTCGCTTACCACAGAAAGAAATCTTTATTGTTTCTTCCTTCTTATTTCAACAATAAAAGTATTGTTCGGACAAAGAAGAGGTATTTGACAATTCAAAAGAAAACCTTCTTGAATCCTTTCAAGATTTTTCAAGATCATCATGTGATTTATTAATCAAGAGATTTCTCTTGTTTCAAACTGTTGACGAATAAACTCAACTGCTATTCTTCATTGGTGTCGTGTCTTTTCTTTATTCTCCACAAATTCATGTCCATGTTAATAATAATGCTCCGAGTAATGTAGATTTACTTTGAACACAGTCTTGATCTACCTTGTACATCGATTGTTTATCGGAGTGCGGCAGCCACTTCATCCGCGTATTCCCATCTTTGAATAAGTCAACTGAATTATATTCGATGCCTCAAGCCTAAATTATCATTCATTTGCTTGAGAGTTTCATTCGAACAGACGCCGAGATGACTTTGTATCCCAATACATACACTTGGAGATTCAATAACACGAAGAGAAGGGAGAATAAACAGTAGATGATTGTTTCGTAATTATACTCCGATTAAAATTTTTAAAATATGATAACAAAGATTGTCGAATTATATTCCAATGAATAATTCTACGAATGATAATTTCTCTCGCATTCAAAGTAGCCTGGTGGATTCTCTTAGAGATGATGAAATTGGAATTTTCACGGAAGTGATGAGATGTTTTGCTGATGTCTGAGGAGAAAATGATTGGCTAAATTCGTCTGAAATTCAAATATTGAGGGAACTGGAATCAAGAAGTGGGATTAAATTTCCACTCGAGCTGGAAATCAAACATTGAATAGTTGTTGTCTCATGATTTCGTATTTATTGGGAATTCAGCTTCAATTATGACTTTTGTGTTCAGAAGATTTTAAGTTGACATTTTTTGATTGAGATTAATCTTCGAGTTTTGGAGAAAAATTTGCACGGATTTTGTCCTTCTATTTGATTTTTAGACTAAATTGTGAATATTGCGGACAAAAACAGGAATATCTCGAGATTTTAGTCTGAATTCCTCCTCAATCATTTTTATTTGTTGCGAGAGCACTTCAGACTAAAACTTCGAAAGAGTTATATTTTTAACAGTCTAGAAATCAAATGAGAGGACAAAAACCGTTCAAATTTCTCGATCCGGGTTGATTTTGTGAAATTTCAGTGATCGAGGGAAAACCTTGTAAAACAAATATCTCTCTCGACTATTTAGAAGTTCAATGATTTTCACAGACCGTACAGTAATTTTTTGAAGAATTTTTATCTGTCCTCCGATTACTAGAATTTCACGGTGATTTTTACAACAAAATTCTTTCAGTGTTAGTTGATTTTAGTTGTGTTATCCTAATCCAGCTAGTTTTTAAGGAAATTCAACCATTAAGCTTCTCCGAAAAAAAGGAGGGCCTTTTTATGTGACTGGAAAAGCTGACTGGCAAAAACGAACATTGAATACGATTTTTTACAACGTTCAACTTCGAATGTCGTTTCTTCGAAATAGTTTTTTCCAACGCTTCCAAATATTCGCATGAATCTGTGCCCAATTAAAAAAAAAATCAATTCACGAAGCTAGCAGCAGGAGCTAATTTTTTTAGAATTTGATTGCAAAATATTGTTTTCATTCGTTGACCATTGTGACATGGTAAAAAATTGAGTTTCTTTCTTCACTCGGTTCCTACTTTATCGTTCAGGAATACAGTCAACTCTCGCAAATGGGCAGCTCCTTCTTTTTCTTCAACGCAAGGCCAGAACCGTTGGACTTAGAAAGAAGGCGAGCGGCCCATTTGCGAGAGTGTGCTGTTTCCAAAGAATAACAACAACGCCCTTTGAGTTTGGTCTAGTTTAATAATTGCTGACTCATTTTTTGTTTCGAATGATTCAACAATGCTGCGGGGGGCCCTGCGCAGACTCAAACACGCCGTGTTTTATTTAACACGCGGTAGAACCACCATTTCTTTTAACCAATGAAATTGGAATCCACTCTGCGTTGGGATCCATCTCTAGAGGTATTTATCTTATGTATATAAAAGAAACAAATTCGCCAAGTTCATGCATTTTTCATACCTTTCGATAGTGTCTTCCATTTAATAATCGTAGAATCAGGCATTAAATTTAGCATTCGGAACTTGAGAATTTGATTTTGCTTGTGTACCTTCTCGTAAGGTAGCGAAATTTCCTCTGTGACACCAATTTTGATGGTTATGACAGTGAATTTTTGGCTATTACAATGAAAAAAAACAAATAAAAAATTCGTTCACTATTTCATATATAATACTCAAAATTGAGCTGTTTCCGCAAATGATTTGCAGATACATTTAATTGAATATTCAAAACAACGCAAAAAATTAGCTATTTCAGCAAAAGTTGTATATCAAAATGTGATTTCGCTATTCGTCATTTCATTTTTTGAGGATTATAAGTGTGAATCTAAACTTCTGAAGCTTGATCCACTGTTTCCATTCATCTTTGCTACATTTTGCAGACTATTCATTCATAATTCAACTGCACAATTACGTTCTTTTGATAATCAACCAGTGCAGAAATGATACGAAAAATTCACAACTATTCTTCATGAGAAAAAAAAGAGAAATTTTATGGTAATTGTATAGAATTTATGTATTTTTTTTACCGTCAAATGCATTTTCGATTAAAATTTTGTTCACAGACACATGAAGAATGAAAAAATGATCCCAACAAGAAAAATATTCTCAAAATTGAAAGCATTACAAGGAAAATGATTTTAATTCAAGACCAGAGATGGTGCAAGTATTTAATCACGTCAACATAGGAGGATCATTAGTCAACAATATAGCATCACGACTTGACACAATTTGAAGTTTCAGCGGAACATTAACGCCTGGAGGTTGAACGGTAAATTTATGTGCCTTCGTGTTGTAATATTTAATAGAATCGAATTACCGTTTCTAACTCCAAATCCAATAATGGAATAAATTGGATGGCGATCGGTCTCTTGACATGAAGGATTGGCTTCTCCTCGCTCTAGCGTCGTAACCACAGAATAACGTGCTATATATGCTTCGATGTAACGACGCGGCACATGATATTATAGAGCATCGGTATTGAAATTGCATTTGAAATGTATTCTTCTTTGTAGAAAATATAGAATTGACCTAATTGGATTTGAGAAATTACATTCAAAGGATTCTACATCGTATTCCCCGACGAAGGAAAAGAGGAAATATTCAAATGTAATTATTGCTGGGGTTTTATTCTTCTTTCTCTTCTTTCTCCCTTTTTCATTTTGATGAAGATTCTACATTGTTTATTAATTCTATTCTTTATTCAAATTTTCAAACGAATCGTTTGATATTTCATACGAAAGTCACTTTGTTAAAATGCATTTAATCAGGGAGATCAAAATTGAATAATGTTGATTGAACCGGTACGATCTTTGAGCGAATACATATTTGATAAATTATTCTTCACCAGAACGAATGCCAGAATGAATGAAGAAAATTGATAAAACGATCAGAACATTTTTACTCACAGTCTGTCCAACAAAAGGTTTTTGGATCACGTACCTGAAACATAAAACAATTCATTTTTACTTACAATAAATTCATCTTCGAATTTTTTTCAAGTTCAAAAAAGCAAATGATCTAATTCACTAAGGATAGTGGAATATTTGAAAAATTTCTCTGTATAACAGTATTTTCATGGTCTTAGTTCTCATAGCTCTTGAGATATTGCAATAGCGTGTTCCTTGTTCACAAAGTTATACCTGATACATACTTGCAACTAGATATGGGTATTCACTTTCAAGAGTATACCCAATGTGCTTTGCGGTTCCCTATAATTACATATCTTCTCAGCATAGTCATTTGAAATCGTCACATAAACGCGTTTGATAACGCGTTTAATACCGTTTGTCGATTTCAAACTGGTATAAAACTCTTTTCACTTATTCCAAATCATTATTATCAACGAAACTTCCCAAACAGAGTGTTGGTTTTTTCGTTGAATCGAAAAATAAGCTACATTGAATATAAAAATCAATTTCTTTTCATCTGCAGTCTACTTTTGCAATCCACAGTCAACATTTAGCAAATACATTTGTTCGTTTCATTACTGTAAGAGTACATTTTTTCTTCATTCATATTTTTCTTCTTTGAATGAAAGTGTTTATTTGAAAGCAAACAGTTCTAATCAAGGGCTCAAACTCTAACAAATTCTTCCAATTTAATTATTTTCGGATGGACAAAAACGAAACAAGAGGTGTGATAATTCAATTCTTCATATAAAATCAAGTGCAATTCACCCGTGGAACATCTGAACACAGTTCGCACATCGTCTAACATAATTCCTATCTGAAATTTTAATTCTTATCTTGGGTATGATTTATCATAAGTTCATTCCTTACGTATTTCAGTACCACAACTCGGTAACTGTAGCAAAAATCGATCTGCGAGTCTCTCTCTCTCTTCTTCTCTTTCTCAATTTATGACTACCAGTAAGCGTTAAATGTTCTCTCATTGGAGAATTAAACTTAAATCTTCCGGGACTTCAGATTAGAATTCAAAGATTAAACTGTACGTGAAGAAGAATAGTTTCATAATCGTGTGGCACCGTTTAATTAATCTCCAATTATCTTTAGTTTCTAATCTTGCGATCTCGCAACTATACCATACATTCCCTGTATACCAACAAGAGATTAATTTTCATCGTTAATACAAACAACTC
Source organism: Gonatopus flavifemur (assembly GCA_018340375.1). Taxonomy (NCBI): domain Eukaryota; kingdom Metazoa; phylum Arthropoda; class Insecta; order Hymenoptera; family Dryinidae; genus Gonatopus; species Gonatopus flavifemur. The sequence continues at coordinate 56,231,057 of JAFFJZ010000001.1, forward strand.
GTATTCCGCATGATAATCTATGTATTCAAGTATTTCTTCTTATCAAGGATTCTATCACGCCAAAATGTGTACGCAATCCAGAGATACCTGATATCGTTTGTTGAGCGCAGCTAGCTAAAGCTGCTTACGGAATGTGGAAAATACACAAACTCGTGACCTCAAACGGAAAGATGATGCTGGTAACGGAAGAACTAGGATAAATACATTAGATGCGTGAATTTGTATTGGATATATGAGAATGTTCTCCATTTTTTCCTGGAAATTCGATTTGTCCTTCAATGACTTATTTCAGTACTGCGTGTTTTTGTTACTTCGATACCTCCTTGGGTTGTTATAAACTACTTGGCACGGAAAAAAGTCATGAATCATCCGTTAAACAGCAAGCAGGAGTGCACAGCATTTGTACAGCGATAATCAGGATTTTAAAGCTGCTATTTTATATTTCTTTCACGATGACTAATGCGCCGATTCTCACTCTCTCACTGAATTTTCTTCAGAAAATTGAAGCTAGTTTTGATACCGATTTCCAGTAGTCACACGACATTGGGAAATGCTGAGCATTTCATCGAATACCATTTTATTCCTTTCATGACAACGTCTGTAGAACAACAACAGGAAAATTGCCTGACCTTAAACGAATCTAATTCAGAGCCAAACCAGGTTTGTAAACATCCCATTGTAAATTCGGTTCCGCTCGAAATAATATGCAAATTAACGAGGTTGCATAAACTACGTTGTAATTTCTTCTAAGTAATTTGTGTTTGTATATTCGGTACATTTCACCTATTTCCCTTTTAAGAGTAATTAAAATTATGGTTCAGATGTGGCGATTATTCACTCGAAATACAAATTTAACAGAGCGATACTTAAAACAATTTACAAAGTAAAGAACGAGGGAGTGAAAGTTATTCTTCCCAATTGAAATGAACACAAATCCAATTTTTCGACATATATCAATATCAAATATCCACAGTTGAAAAAATGAAATTTTCAAGTATCCTTCCGTTCCAATACATCCTTTATCGTCCTACTACTACTTCTTTCATACCCGAACGATCAACAAACTAATCTCTTCCCCGGGTTTCCAACGGTACTTGGAAACTTGTCGATCCCATTCCTCAACCATTCGTCACATTCATATCGATATTTCCAATAATTCTTCAAAAGATCAGAAACTCGGACAAGAGGAGAAATAAAAGGAAGAAGAGTGCGGTGTAGGTTAGATGTCGAGTTTCATTGATCAATAATTCCAACGGTTTTTCCCCAACTACAACCCAAGAAGGAACTAGTCGTCAACGATCAACTTTTCGTATTACTCGTTTTGGAAGATTTAAATCCCACTAACGCCCGAGAAAAACAAGCGGACGCGGAACCGAGAAGCGTGTCTCTGTTCAAAGAACACAGAAGACGCGAACGTGTAACGGAATTTGGAGTCGAAAACGGAGACAGGACGACTCCGATGGTGATGATGATGATGATGATGATGATAATAATAACAACAATGATCATGATATGTAAAAGAAAGGAATTCAGAAAAAAAAATTGAGAACGTGGCTGGCAGATGTTGAATCTATTCTGATATCGAACGTCCACGATGCACGTGCTTCAATTTTTCAAGGTGAACGTTTATAACGTACATGGAAATCACTCCGCGGTATCCGGGGATTGGCTCGAGGCGACGATTCTATTTTCACGATCTCGCTCGCCATTGGTCAGTCCAAGAAAAAGAAAAAGACGAAAGAAGATGAAGAAGAAATTAAAAAAGATGTGTTTGCTGGGGGTCGTGTCGAAGGAGAAGGGATGGACGAATTCTCACGTCCAAAGGGTAACGAGAGGGAGAGATTCGAAGACTGCTGCTGGGGGTCTTTCGACCCCCTTCTTGCTTTCTTCCTTCGAGTGAACTTCACCTTGTGCTCTCTTTCTCTTTCCGTCCGATCCATCCATCTCTCTGTTATGAGGAAGGAATAGGAACGACGAATAGCTGGTTGAATTCTTTCGCGTAAGGGGTGGACGTGACACTCGTTCTCGACAAGGACGAGTTCTCTGTGGGAAGATACGTTGTAGACCAGTCGGGTTATAGTTCACGATTGTACTCTCGAGGATTTCTGAACCTGCTCTTCTCTCTTCTTCTTTTTTCTTTTATTTGTTCTTGCAGCAGAATCCTGATGGACCCCCTGCGAAATCGACTCGGGGAAGACACACACCGCATTATGTGCTGTCGTTATACTTCCGCGTTTGACGCGAATTTGCATGAATCTTGTGCCATTAACCTACATTACTGCGGTGGGTATTGAAAAAAGAAGAAAAGAACGCAATCCTGTTGGGTCAACTTGTGCGTTCTTACACAAACTAGTGATGATTCTTAAATCAATTCTGAATCGAATCGTACTGCAAAATCGAACCCAAAGAATTGATTCTTAAAAATTCGATTGAAAATTTTGTTGAATTACATCCAAATTTGAAGAGATCATTACGATCTTTTAATCACCATAATATTGGGTGATAGCAAATTATATTGAAGGCATTCAAGCATCAGAAGAAGCATAATAATGAAATCCACTCCTAGAATTGGACTCTGTGAATTTTATACTGAGGAAAAAATAGTGGTATCAACTACGCACGAAAGTTGGATACGTTCAAATGCAATACTCGATTGACTCAATTAGATTCGTATTTGACCCAACTACGGGTATTTGAATGAACCTTGTATTCGAATCGAGTTGACGAAGGATTGCATTCGAACGTATCCAACTGTCATGCGTAGTTGAGTCCACTATTTTTTTTCTCATAAGAGAATTTCCAGAATAATAAACCCCGAATGTCAGAAGCTTTGCATAAACTGCGTTTTCTAATATTCACAAACCATGAAAGAATCCAGATTCATGTTCACAATCCAATTGGGATATGGACTGCTTGATTATCACTTATTTTAAATAGAAATTTATAAAAAAAGTCGGCCCAAAGTTTTACCCGCTTCTCCTGATGCTTGAGTGTCCTCATTCATGAATAATCACGTTACGAGACCTTTTGAAATTGTATCTGTATTTCATTGCAGCGTAACAAAATATGCAATTTGTTATTCAATATCTCATTATGTATATAAATCGGGCCGAAGGTTCATTAGAGCCAACTTTTAGACTCACAAACGTTTGACGAAGGTTCTACGAACGTTGAAATGTCCGCCTCGAAATACGTTCAGGAAACATAGATGGAACGTTCGCTGAAGCTTCAAAAAAATATTTATATACTTATATTAATTTTGATCAATTTATATGAAAAATGAATTAATTAATAAATATAAATTATTATAAATTAATCTACATATAGATATTGTTGTGAAGCTCCCTCAAACCTTCGATGAATCTTCAATGAACGTTTCATGTATGTTTTCTGAAAGTATTTTGAGGCGGACATTCCAACGTTCGTAGTACCTTTGACAGAAGTTTGTGAATCTAAAAGTTAGCTTTCATGAACCTTCGATCCGATCTATACAGATCTAATCTGAGCGTTCGCTGAAGCTTCGTGTTCTCTTCGGGCAGTGATAATGAATTGAGGAACAGTAATTGTTGAAGATGATCTGACCAGGGCATATTATAAGGGTCAGTTCTTACCAAAAAGTTAATTCTAAAAGAAACCGATCAGTTGTGAAACGTAAAAACGGTTAGTTCTTAAAAAATTACCTAATTTTTGTTGGAATGTTTTCCTCTTTGTTTGTTTTTTTTAAATCGAGTATCCAATATTGCCCTCTCGCCTCGCATCAAGGGGTATAGTGACCCAGATAAAACATGAAGAATTTTTTTTTCAAAAACAAGAATAAAATTAGAATTCTGGAAAATCTTCAAGAACTTTTTCCGAACTAATGAATTCATCAACAGCTCCGAACGAGTTCTTTGAGAATGCTGTGGGAGTATTGTTTGAGTACTCTCAAAGAACTCGTTAATATCCCAAACATTGTCCTCCAGAGCTGTTTATGAATTCATTAGTTCGGAAAGAGTTCTTGAAGAATTCTATTTTTGTTTTTGAAAAAGAATTCTTCGTGTGTTATCAGGGTGAGTGCAGTAGTGATATTCATACTGAAAAAATAAGGCTTCATGCCAAAACGAAGATTAAGGAAGTATCAAATAATTCAAAAAACACTTGTCACACAAATGGAAATTATTTGATCAATATCTATACACCACTGAAAAGTGACAATCTTCAGCTATATTTCGCGATAGAAAGCTTCTTGATTGCTTTGAAATACTACGGAATACAAGCGATTTTCTGAAGTTGGAAAAAATCGGTTAAAAAAAAGTAAGCATGCAAGTTGAGCCACTTCTGAAAATTCGCTGAAAAGGTAGAGAAATGCATTCTATACATCAGGTATGGAATTTGTTCAAATAGTTTTAACATCGGGATAATGAAATATCACTAACGATTAAATCATAATCACTGATTCCATGGTCTGTCTTTCTCTCCCTTCGGCATGCCATTTTAAAATAGAAAAATCACCGAATACTTGAGATTACATCCAATGTTAACACTATTCTGATCATCAAAGATGATCGAAATGGTGTTTGAATACTTATATGACAAGAAAAACTAGTGGCCGAACCTGCGTGTTTTGGATGGCCCAATCTCGATGCAACTTTGCAATTGCGAAAGCATTATTCTAATTTCACAATATGATCGAAATATGTTTCGTGCGATTCCAAGAAATTAAGAGAAAAACATAATAGATTGATTCACATTGGAATAAAACTTTTTTGCACGTTTTTCTACTTGCCTTCTGGAATACTCACCAGAGGTGTCTGTTTTTGCATTCTATGGACATGAAAAGTTAACATATGATAAGACTCGACTTCAATCGTCATGAAATCAGAGTTGCCAACGGTTAAAAATACAAAAAACTCGCTTGCCTAACCTGCATGCTTCTCCCCTAATGATAAGACGTTTTCATTAAATCATCAATTTCCGACCTCCAAAATGAGAATTACCCTCCAATTCCAACTTATTATGCTTATATTTTGTTTTATAATTTTTCAAATTATTTCATCTTATATGTGATATATATATATATATCGTGGCGGTTATTATCACACGTGGTATTAGGTCACGCAATGTTTCGAACTACACCGGCTCGATTATACACCCGGTTGCTCCGTTCACGCGATCCATCGCCTTCTCTCGTCGACCTTCGCAAGGTGGTCAAGCGTTATTTTTTGTACGATCAAACTCCTACACTTTCGTTCTCTCAATTCCGTGACATCATAGATAGGGAATTTAAGCTCACGACTCTTTCATTCAAATAAAATACTCGAGAAATTACTGCATGCTATATATTCGTATCATTCAATTTCCACAACTATTTCAATCACGATCAACATTTTGATTTTTCATTCCTGGCAGGATGAAATGAATGTAAACACGCTTGTATTAATTTGACGTGATACCAACTCGGATGCAAATACAAATACGAGATATCAATTTGGAAATGTATGTAATGTAAACAATGCATCGAGACCACATTATAGAAAATGATATTGATATTATGATGATGTATACGAATTATCTAAAATCTATATGTTCTGTATGCGTTGTTATTCATCATGGTTACGCAAACAATGTACTTTACACGTAACATGATGAATTTTATTTCATGTGGGGTTCTCTTTCGATTTGTATATTGCAATATGTTTGATTATTGCGGGTAATTTTCATCGAACAAAATCAACTTCCTTACGAGCCAATTTATAGATGAGATCGAACGAAAATTTGAAATAACGAAACACACCAAAAATGGGATACAATATTATTAGATTTATGTACTTTATCGTGAATCGATTTCCCCTCGACTTGCATACTAAAACTACAACGTCCAAGAACATAGGGCCGAATAAATCAATTTGCAATTACTCCGATATTCGTGGAGAGATTATACAAAGATATGTATCAATTATCTTCGAGTAGAGCTTTCTGGTGAATTTGTATGTAAAATACATCTCGATATCAAAATTCGAATCAAGTTTTATATACTTTACACATAGATAAATTTTCTCTGGATATAATTTTTTAGTATTTTCCCTTTTGGCGTGGTGTCCTTACCGTGCATTACACGGCCAACTTCATTACGTTAATGGTATAATAACCATTATAGGATCGCGAAAGAGCTTATATTCGGGAAACGTCAATGTCCTCAAACAGAATAGAAAGCGACCTACCAGCGGGACAAAATCGATTCGATCGACATTAATATGTATGAGATCTTCGCCAAACGTTGTGCGGATAGGACAGAGAAAGAAGTAAATTGTTTCTTCTTGGAGAGAATAATACATCGGGAGAACCATCGTAGAACACTCTCTTAGAAACCATTGCCAAAGCTTAGGAATTTTACAATGAATTCATGAATTTTTTTCGACTCGGTAAGTATTTTTCACTGGACGAATCGAAAAATCTTCATTTCTTTATTTTTCATTTTCGTATGTGGAGAAACGTTTATTACAAGAAGAAGAACGAAATGTACATCAAAGAAGGTTAAGTGGGAATAGTTTTTCAGATACAAGAATCCCGCGTGCTTTTGATATTCCATTAAATTCGTTCATCTTGACCTATTTTCTCTATATATTGCCCTGGCTAAAACGGCTGAAATGAAATTTATTATGAATCTTTATTACCCAATGCACCCTTCTTATTTCACCCTTCGTTGTACACCGAGGTAATATTCCGAATATATGTATATAAAAGTCTTGTGATTCATTCGAGAGTTGATTATCTCATTTTCATGTATAATCTTAACGGATGCGCGTGAGACGAGAAAGTGTATACAAAGGTGTCCAGGAAGGTGGCATAAAAGGGAGGGAAAATTGTGAATACACTTGAGTTTATCGTGCGGTAAATGGCCTGGTATATGCTCGCACGGGTAATGGGATAGGCAACGGAGATGCGAATGGTCGCAGTTTTGCGATGAAACTATCGCTCTGAATGTGATAGAAAGAGAGAAAAAAACAAAGAGCGAGTGGAGGAGAGAACAAGAAAAGAGGGCTAGTAACGCGACCAAGGACATAAACTTACGATAGTGCAAACGACTCTTACACACGCATGAACCAGAGTTTCTATTTATACGATCTACCGGTACTCACCGGAATTGTAATGACCGGCCATAATTTTTACTCAACCAATTTGTTACTTGTTCGACATCATTCTCCTGAAACCCGGGAGATGAAGGTACGCAATAAAAAATTACTCAATTAGGTAGATGTTGGGAAGTATCGTCGTAACCTACCGAATTTCATTCCCAGAGAATTTTTTGTGACCTTTTCTCGAGACATTTGAAATTTCATTCTCTCGAATTTTGCATCGTTAGCAGAACAGTTCGTTGGATAAAATTCAATTCCCGTTCGGGGAGATCAATCACCCGTTGTACACGAAATTATTTTTCAAAGATTGAACTATCGATAATAATAAACTATCCAGTCCGAGGATAGTTTATTATAAGAAGATCCATAAGAAATCGTATAAATTACCCCACACATGTGATTTCTAAGGCTGTATTTTCTCTTCTCTCAATCTTGTACAACGGCCAAAAACGTTCTTCCTCAGCAGTTTTCTCTCGATCTTTTTTTCCGCTCGGAGCTTTTTCTTCTTTCTTGCTTTCTCAAAAGGAACTTTGGAACATCTTTGGTCGGTCTATTCAACTTGCCATCCGGCTTATTTATTATTATTACCTCACCACACGCGCGCGGTTTATTTACAAGAGAAACTTTCTTGTCGCGGAGTTTCTGACCTAACTTCGACCTCTGAAGATAGCGGGCTAGGAGTCCTCCATACATATTAATACGATCGACCGATCGCAACTTTGGCTCCATCTTTTATCTCCTCCTTTCTTCCTTTCTTTCTTTCTTCCTTTCCCATCAACCACTTCGTTTTCCACTCTTGGTTCTCAATGTACTTCCTTCGATTCTCTCAATTCATTTCACTTTTTTCTCTCTCCCGTTTAGGAAACTTCTCTTTATACTGTATTATATCTATATATGTATGGGATACATTACCCATTTCAATTCGGGTACGGATTTATTTGTTTAAGCGCAATTAAACGCGAGAGTTCGAGAGAACATAGAAAAGAGTTATTTTTATATTCCCACACAAATAATTCTTCAAGATTTTCGAGTTGAGGTTTGATTCAATTTCGAGCATTAAAATGTACTCTCCTCCGTTATTTTTTGATGGAGAAACTTTAGGACGACCGTCCAAAGGAAGCGAAGAAAGAAAGAACCGTTGAAAAACTGTCAGAGAAGACATTATGGAAAGAAGTATTGGAAGAAGTATCGATTATTTTGCAGTACGCAGGTTCTATTCAAGGGAATATTGGAAGAAATATTGATTTTTCAATTATCGGAGACAAATGTTACGTTGTAGCAAAATTAGCCGTGATACAATCCAAGATAAGTTTTATTCGTTAATTAATGGAAGTTTTTGATTCTGTTTGGCATCGTTTTTGGAAGAATATGTTGGAAAAATGTAATTGTTGCTCATGTTTGAACGACTCAATATTCAGCTGTTGGAGACACTAAATCTTGCAGTACATTTTTCAAACTATGTTTTCAGTTTCAAGAAGTCAATTTCAAAAACATTGAAATTTATTAAGAAAACTCTATGCTGTTTTGTGTGGATTGTAATTGAAAGAAAAAAAAAAAAAGTTCTGATAAGTTCTTGTTCTTCTCTCCTTGTTCATGCTAAGAATTTTCTAACTCGATGAAATTCTTTCTCTAAAGAAAGTTGTTGGAAAGATTCGATCCTTTGAGAATATCATTATCGAGTCTCCCTCCTTCCTCGTGATAGAGAAAAGTGTTTTAGAATTTCATTCAAGGGAAATATCAATAGTCTTTCAATTTCAATTAAGTACATTTTTCAATCGAAACTCTTAATTATCTCCCTGAATGTATCACGAAACGCAGTAAAGGAAGGAATTGTTTTTCCTTTGTTACCATTTCAATATTCGAAAGTTCAACTCTTCCAATTATTATTGGCATTTTTTTTCTCAATTCTCGGAATTCCCTTTTCGATTATATAAGAATGAAAATTCAAACGGAACAATGTGTATCAAAATTCATACAATGGTTTTTTGAATACCGAAACGCAAGATAAATTCAGTTTTTGTACAACTTGAATGGAAATTGGAATTTATCTTTGATCAGTTGTTCTCTAATGACTTCAATCTATTCCCTGACAGTTTCACATTTGATCAACGCGATATGGAAGAGAAATGGAAATTCATTCATCAATTTGAAAAGTAACGATATCGAATGATCAATAAATACTGCACTTGCTGATTTATTGGATGAAAAATTTCAGTTCAGTGATTCTTGACGAGCACACGTCGTGATTCGTATTATTATACATTTATCATTGAAATTTCCAGATCAATAATGAGGATCAATTCTCTTCCTCTCGAATGGCGGTATCGAGGGTGAGACGACAAAGCAAAAAGCAAAATCTCCAGATCAGAGAAGTTGGAAAAACGAGAAATTTTAAGATGAGAAACGGGGCAATTGGTGATTAGCGTTTATCCCATTCCATCAAACTGTAATCCTACGGATAACGAGAGACGGGGGTAAAGAAGCACGTAACTCGCGGAACGATCCCCGTTCTCTCTAATGAGACTGCAATTATAGAGCATGGTTACATCGCTTTAGCTCGATTTATGAAAATCATCATGATTTTTAATCACTCACCTGTCCATGATTCCACACTTTAGGTTTCGGACTGGACCTCGCGTTTCCGTTGGATGCAGAGTTATTTCCGGATATAGTGCTGCCGGACGATACTGTAGATTTCATAGATGGTTTTGTCGTCTTCTGCATTTGATTGGCAACTCCGGTGGTAGAGTTATTTCTCGATTGTTGCTGTTGCTGTTGTTGATTCGAAGTTTGTTGTTGCTGCTGCTGTTGCTGCTGCTGTTGAGTTTGTTGCATTATCTGCTGTATAAGTTCCAACTGTTGTTTGGTGAGACCATCGTTGCTGGCACCGGGAGACGTGGCACTCTGAAACAGAAAACAAAATAATGTTTTTTAATTTCTCCTTTGGAATTTTCAAATAATTAATCTTTATCGTATCAGAATGTCACGCTTCGAATAAAAGAGAAGAAGGAAAAAATATTGCACGACGAACGAGTCGAAAATGAGAACGTAATCACTTTCACGGATCACCGACATTCACAAAAAGCTCGTCATTGCAGACCACGGATCGAATTGTCGATTGAAATTGGATCTGTTGATTACTATTGGATAGTGTAATACGATAGTAACCCTTGTGTGCTTGTACCGTTCGATCGAGAGTTATATACCTTATTAAACCTACGTTTTGTAATTAACACACCACCCTCCCTGTTTATCATTGGTGTAATCAACGTATATGGTTACAATTTCCATGACAGTAACGAGTAATTGCGAATACGTTTCACTTATTTCTTCTCATTCGTTCGTGAAACAACATGATACAACGTGTGTTTCTGAAAACGATAGAAGTGTAAAAAAGATTGATCAATTGTATAAATCGTTTGTAAATATTCTCAATACTCTCGATTACTCTCATCTGTATCGAACTTTAATTTCGAATAAATCTTCCACAATGTATCGAGATGTATTCCAAGTTGTTCCAAGCTTTTTCTCATTGAATCAACTTCTATATAATCTCCCGGGTAATTATCCTGCATGAGGTTTCTATGCATATACGTATCAACATCTTCAATAAATCCTAGCTTCGTTAATACCTTCCGCATGACATATATGCACGTTTGCTATTAAACCACTGCGATGTTTCCACAATGAGTAATATTGATCGATTCTGATTTTATTTAAAAAGATAACTCCCTCGATTGTCGAGCATTTCCCATTGCGTTTATCGAGGTCCGATGAAAATGAGAAAATTCTTGCATAATAATTACAAATTATCTACTCCCTTAGGAATTAACCGTATATCGAGAACTTGATTGATTTTCGGTCATTCTAACAGGGCGTAGATTCGATTATCGAAAAACATGAGTGGAGATAACAATAATTATTCAAAGCTTGATATATGAAAAGTACCAATCGCAACACATAATTCCATATCATTGAAGAATCCTACGAGTATCTTCGATTCACAGAGAAAACGATTTCTCATTGATTTCCCAACTCCCATTCGACCCTGCAATTTTTCTACACGTTCTTACTGCTCTCACGCTTATACGATTTTCTGCAAAATAACACTAGAGTTGAGCTTTTCCTTCCATCATCTCTCTTTTCACAGGAAGGATTTTTCCATTCTACTTTGCATGCGAAAGGTTATATAACTTATATAATATACCTCTATACGTACGAGCACAACACATCCACGTCGTTGCGTACGAGCTATCGAATATTTTAAACATCATTTTTCTGCTTCGTATCACGATTTCACAACCTTCATTTTCTATTCGCTTTCCACGTTTGTGATTACATGATGTATGCTATTTTCAAGAGTATCAACAAAGAAACGAATCGTATATCAAATGATGGGATGTTGTGCGTGAAACTCGTGGCGAGGAAATCTCGAAAGTACTACCCCCTCACACACCTTTGGAGGAAAAAAAACAGAGAAGATTGAGAACCGAAGGAAAAGAGAGGCGAATGAGAATCATTGGAGTGAAAAATAATGCGATTCTCACGTGCAATGGAGACCCGCGACCACGCGCTCGAGGAAAGGTGAAAAACGGAAGGAAAAGAGGAAAGTAAAAAGGAGTGATGGGTAGCCGGAAATCGTGAAAGCCACGAGAAGCGTTTCCGAGTGTCCCCTCTGGAAATAGCGATTTGTCAGAACGTTGGGTACTGGCAACCTTTACTCTTCTCTTTTCTCTTCCTGTGTATCTCTTCTTTCCCACCCTGCCCAGAGTATGAGGGACAACTCTACGTTCTACTTTGGGAAGAAAGTTTACGGTTATTTCAACACCGCGTGGTTACCGTAACGACAGTCTCTGAATTTGAATTGGTTGAGACGTTACTGATTCGATCAATAAGAAAAAGAACTTTCTTTCACAGACACATACGATTGATCTCCAGAAGAAGGAAAAAGAAAACATAAAGTGAGTCAATGTTCGTAATGAATTTTGATCAAACCGAAGGAAGGAAGGAAGGAAGGAAGGAAGGAAGTTTCGCATTGTATCCATTGTACGAGAATTAGATATAAAATGACGTATACCGTTAATCTTATTCGATTGATCAATGAAAAGTGATCGATATTTCTCGACGTTGAAGTATTTGTAATTAGATTTTTTTTTTTGGATATGTAAAGGCTTCTTCGGGTCTGATCGTGAAAGTAGTTACCACTGAGTTTTCTGTTTTTGTGCGTTGCTTTCATCAGTTTGCTATCGACCAGTGCACAGCATATAAACAGTATTTGAAATTTGTCGAGAAAATTCTTTCGCTTCGTAACTCACGGTTTGAAGTGTAACGTGAAAATCTGTGTCGAAAAAAATGGAATATATATGAAATCGATACAGCATCTATTCCAAGGGAGCAACATTTTCCATTAAAGGAAACACATTTTCATCAAACTTTTCAAATTCGTAAATAATTGATATAGTATTACTATACAGAATTCCAGACTTTAGAACTTGTTTACCGTAATTCCATGAATTTATTCGACTGAATTTTCCTCGTTTCGTGCGGTACCGAATAACAATGTTGGGTATGTTCGATCAATCCTTTGTGGCGATTAGGTTTTAATTGGAACAATGTATCCCGATCATGATAGTAATGCATCGAGAACTGCGAGTTCGAATCAACAATTGTTTTAGATCGTTGCAAGTTTTTCTAATACAAAACTGTGATGTAATAATGGACTGTTGAAACGACAAGAGCAAGACGATGTTGATTATAATCATAATGATGAGGGTAGAAAATATAAAATCTTCATATCTTTAATTCACTCGGGGCACACCGATACAAGTCAACGAACAAGTCTACTCGTTTCATAGAAGCCAGGTGTTAAAATCTCCTTACATCCACATACTTTCCCGTTGTGCCCGTCAATTTTCATTTGAAAGTTTCTTCCCTCCTGTCTTCATCTCAGTCCACGTTTCATACATTTTTTTTTCCCTTCCATCCCCCTACAATCATCTTTCTTCTACCACAAACTTCATGCTCCTTAGTAAAGATAAGAAGCTCTTTTCATCTGAAGGTAAAGTACTTCAGAATAACTTTCTTTTCCTTTATCTCACAGGTATGCGTCTTCTTCCTTTTTTTTTCCTGCTTCTTATATTGTTAAGGATAAATCACTCGAATAAAAAATATTCCTCAACCTAAAATACAAGAACATTTCATTCCCAGCCGACAATTCGATTTACGTTATAAAAGGATGATGGTTCATTTTTCGTGAATCAAAATTCATTGTAAATCCTGTTGATAAAACATTATCGATTCAGTTCCTTTGTCTGGACTTTTCAATTCGACAATGTACAGAGAGGAAGAGAGCGGGGAAGAATGAAGGTAGACCATAATAATGGGAAACAGAGAACACGACCTATTTCCGTCAAGTTCTCGGTCTCACTTGGGCAACTGAATTGCTTGAATCGGTCGTGGTAAAAGGTGCAACCTACCGTTCAATGACGTATCTATAGCTGGTATCACGGTGGCATGATATATCTACTACACACGTCCCTCACTCGTTTGTCTCGTAGCTCTAATTGCGGTATCTTGCTGAGAGACAGACATTTGAAGCTGCTCTGTGTGCCATATTGTACAAGGGAAATTCCACCTGAGTAGACTTCGCAAGCGACGTGTCAGAATCCGAAGCTTCCCCAAAATCACATAAATGAAACCCTGATGAAACGTTAGAAATACATTATTTTATATATTTTCCTTCCACGGTGGTAATCAAACCTAATGTCTCATTCATTGTGCGAACCATACAAAACGGTAGATTTGAAAGGCAAATTTTTCACCTCTTTTTCCTCCGGTTCTTATTCTTCGTCTTCTTTAGTTGGCAGTTCTTTTTCTCCTTTTTCATCTTTTCTTTCTCTTATGCCAGGAAAATTCAAAAGTACGAAAACTCAATAAAGTCCCGACCCGGTTGCACATTCTGCTACGCTCCAAAAACTTTCGGTACTTGGTTGCCTAGAGCCGCCGCGGGGAAGAGGTCCCGTAACCTGAACGATGTTCTCTCGGGATACCAAATTCACGGCGACATAGCAACAGTAACGAGAATCATGATTTTCTTCTGTTGCCATTTTGATTCTTGTGTCAAGAGAAAGAAAGCGATCAATCACGATCAACGTATATACTTGTATATACAATTCAAAATATTTCAACGATTCGTTGTAAATACGAGACTCTGGGTTTAATCGAATCTTGTACTTGAGATTCAAATTTTCTCGTTATTTTTCTTCCCACAAAGATTCATCATCGAGGTGATAAATTTGTTTCAGAGTGAGAGAACGGTCCTCTTATAAACTCAATTTTCTCCTCAACTTGATTATCGTGTTATCTGACAGATAATTTGAAGGAGAATCAATTATCAGATAACACAATATCAAATTCGAGGGGAAACTGGTTGTCACATGACTTGCCTAGTGGAATAAGTTAATAAGCTGATGAAATTTATGAGAGGATTGTGAAGTTTCTAGGTTATAGTTGAAAGTCCGAGGAGGGAGTTTCGCGTACACGTGAAAAGCAGATTCGATAAACAAAATCGTGATTCGATATTTCGTGTGAACAGAATAATTCTCTTGGATAGTGGAAAAACTTCCAGAAGAGATTTTTTGAGAATAAATTTAGTGCTGATTCGAAACAAACACGAGTCTAAATCCTTTTTTCATTTCGATCGAAGTCGAATGCAGGGGTATGCAACTTTATAGGATGACCTCAAACCGTATTTCGATTACGGTCATATTTATTCACATGGTGGCGTGTCGATCAGGGGCTAAAACAGCAATGGCGGCCTAGTATAGTGACATAACCTTGGTATTAATCCCATCAGTTTGGATTTTGAGAAATCAACAGTATTTCAACAATAAAGCATCAGAAACAACTCTGAAACTGAATGAGTCCAACTGATAATTCGGTTTTAGAATTGTTCAATGCTTTAGTGTTGAAATATTGTTGATGCTTCAGAATACAAACTAACTATAATAATTTTGAGGTTATCCCGGTGTACCAAATCGCCATATTGATTTTTAGTTCGCATGAATATTTATTTAGGAGATGGCGCGCAAATAAGGTTTAATTGAACTTATTGGAGTTACATCCCCCTTGTCGAATGATGACGGATGGTCGAAATAAGTTATATAATCTCTGTAATGTTAAGAGCATTTACATGAAAAATATAACTAGCGAAAGAGGGAAATCATTTCTATAATCAGTCACCACGATACCGTTCGTTCTGATAAAATATGAAGAATCTGACGTAATTTGATTCACCAACGGGTCTGGTTGGCGAACGAACGAATGAACGAATGAACATACGAATGAATAAAATCATGATAACTAAATCACCATTTTCCCCGTTCTTTTGATACGTGTATAAGCATATAATCAATGCGCATGTACGAAAAACCTGAAGCATCCATGTTGCGTGAGTTGCCGATACAGACATATCTCTAATTTCATCTCGCGATTTGGCATTGAAAAAGAGAGATGAATGTGTTTTTAATATGAATAATTGATAGAAATGTTGTAAATTATGTTACCGATGGGTGGAATTTTGATGTGTATAGCTTGCGTATTAATTTTACTCCATGGTTTATGTATGATTCACGCAGAATGTGTGAAGGATCATCAAATCATATAAAATCAGTATCCAGTTTATGTAAGGTGCACTGTAAAAAATTTCTACTGGAAACTTCCAGTATTTCAGTACATTCGATAGAATATCCCAGCACATTCACTGGAATGTAAAATTTGGAATTGTAAACTCAGAAAAGAAAGTTGTAAAATTCACATCTGGTGGAGTCAATATTTGGATTTTACAGCTGGAAATGTGAGATTCACACCAGCTGTGGTGTGTCTCACATTCGCTGTTGTAAAATCAACTCAAACTATTCCGCAAGATGTAAATTTTACAACTTTTTTCTTCTTAGTGTACAGCATAAAATTCGTAAAAAATTTTCCAGTACACAGTAAAAAATTTCATGTTGGAAACGGTCCACTCAAAATTCGTGTTGAAAATCAACACAAATGGGTGTCAAATTGACAGATTTTCAATGCAAATTTCACACTTTTGTTTCAATTTCTCACACCCTTTGTGTCAATATTTGATACAAATTCTGAGTGGACCGTTCGGGACATGCACGTCTGTTAAAAATACACAAAATTTTCTACTGTGTACCAAAACGCAGGGAATTTTCAGTTTTTCCACAGTGCCAGGAAAAAAATAGCTAGTCAATATCTTTTATTTGGATAGCCAAAAATATAGCTACCCACTCAACGATACCAGCAAGAAATGTGGTGGCCACAGCGAAAATTCAACAGCTAAATTATTTGGCTATCCCAATATCAACCACAAGACCCGCGCAGTTACAGTTACGATTTCCTAAATTCCTGTAATCATTTTGGCTCTAGCAGTAAAAAAATGGCGCCGGAAAAGTGAGTAGCTGCCATAGCTTTCTCACCACTCTTAAAGTGTGATTCCCAAGTTACAAAAACAAGACACTCTTTCCGTTACCACTCTTCGAAGCTTATTTTTTGAGTTGTAAACAAAATAAGTTGACCATTCGAGTGACAAATACGTCGGCCCCTCCACCGATCAGTTAAGCATCTTACAGCTTCTTGCCAGAGGTAAAAGTTTCTTGTTTTTGCCTTAAAAATCAACCATCGAGAGGGACGAAGTGTTTTCCGAGACACCCCGTACATCCACAGTGATAAATAAACTCCAAGATAGAACTGATGAAAAAGCGAAAATGAACATGTCTATCAAGAAAATGGAATCGATATGGAATAGAGATGGTTCTGTTCGTTGCATCATATTTCTTCATTCGAGTATTTGCTGACATTTATTCTGTTGATTTTGTGATTTTGGCTTTCAATCGATTGTCATCCATAAAATCAGAGACACTGTATCGAGTAAGATCCGTTATGTTCTTGGACGTCCAAATCTCCGAATCTCTGTATCGAATGTCGTTACAAATCATGCACTGTTGTCACGGTACAGAATTTTTTCAATCACATTGCATTAAACGATTGAAATATATACATCGTATACAAATATTCATTGAATTTTCGTTCTAACTGCAGTGGAGAACCCTCGAATAACCCCTCAATTCACTCACATTGCTGTAACATCCATTCTCATTAATATTTCCTATGATTAAACGGTGTATTCCACTCCGATGACTATCCTGCGGAAATAATTCAGTTTAACTTTGCCAGAGTTGTGAATTATTCACATGATACTGTTATTGAATTTCAAAATTCTATTCTTGAATCTTAATGATCGTGTACCACTTTCAAGATCAATTATTTTAAGACGAATCTCACAAAGACGTTGACTGAAAGGACAGTTGGGAATTCATCTACGTAATACCTATACGTATGAACTTCAAAGCTAGGATCGTTCGAATGGTGGTCTTGGGATCGTTACGCGTTATGTGGAAATTGAAACTCTACGAGTTGAACGGTAAGAGCCGAGTATCGATACTTTCAAAAGGAATGATCTGTCATATTCCTCGATATACTACATCAGGCTTTGAAATGGAAATCTCAATTGAATTCGATGATGAGCGGACAACTACTCATATAGCTCACAATAAAATATAGCTTGACGCAATGTTGACAGACAAACCTTGGCAATCTATGAATATTCAATGTTGATTAACAACAAATATGATGTTGTACCGATGTTGACGTTCAATGAATTTCGGTTGTCAGTTTACCATGGATTCGAAATTTCGCCAGGCTTGGGGCTTGCTGGGCTCATCCTTGGTCCAACATTGACTGAACGATAGATTCTATTGAGAGTGAGGATCATTCGAAACGTGGTTGGATATTGCCGCAAACTTTGGCCTAGTCTCGACAAAGATCAGTTTCCAATGTAACTCCAGTCATTGGTAATAGCATGGCTCAATGTTGGCTCAAATATACAAGGAATATATAAGGTTCAAATAATTCTCTGGAAGAACAGTTCTAAAGTCTTACCCCTCCTTTTTCCAAATCTGCTTCTTTTTCCTACCCTGTACCCTTTTCAAGTAGGCAACTTAAGCCGAATTACGTCAAAGAGTTTTTACCCAACATTTTGATTAGTGGTTTTTTACCATAGTGACTATTGCTCACTATGGGTTTTGTCACCACTCTTCAATCGTTCATTATAGTAAAAGTAACTTCCTTATGTAAAATCCCCTTTCGGATCAAGATAAAATGCCGCCAGGCGAATTCTTGCCTCAACCGTTCCTTATCACTCGCTATCTCTCTTCTGTTGAGGAGGATTGACCTCAAAGTCAGGGCTGCGGCAGAGTTGAGGTACTCGTGCCCCTTCATTGTTGCAGCGATTACTATTGTAGGTAACGACCCACTGGAGGGGCCGTTGGTTGGAGCCCCTCCATCCTCTTCTCTTCTTCTTTTTGGAAGAACAGTCAATCGTTCTTTGTTACAGGTTACACAAGAGGGCTCCCACTGCTGGTCCACATTGTGGACACTTCCCATGGCGAACTTTAACGACAAAAACCATCGAGTTGTTTATTAAAATAACATATATAGCAAACATTGATAAACAAATTTTTCAATTGTTTGCTAATGATGATTTACTTCATTGTCATTTCTGGATCAATGATGGGACTTCATTGGAAAAACACATTAATAAATTATAAGATGATATTATCATTTCAGGGTTGCATCATGCTTGCTTGGCAGTAATTCTTTATGTACGTTGCACCATATTAGCGTCGGTGCTGGTAAATTTCTGTACCAGCACCGTAATTATTATGATCCCATTTTCCATACATTCGCTTGAAATTAAAAAACGAATATTTCAGGTGACATGTTGCTCATACGAGTACACTCGAATGTTATCGAATGAAGGTCATGATAGTTGACTTGAGGAACAAAACTCGTTCCTATAATGGTAATTGCTTTTCTCGTACGAAGAGATTTAGACTTGGCAAAAGTCGTTACAAGGGATTTGTATATCACATCATTTATAGTACTCGTGCCATTCCGTTTATCGTATTCCGCATTATTTGACACGTCTTAGAATATTACAGAAATGAGGATTATTTGCATAACAGTTTTCTTGATCGTTAATCGTTGTTTAGATCCCTCCTAATTCAACATCTTATCACTTTGACGACCACTTTTAACTCCCATAACATTCGAGCTGAAAGTTCATTTTGAGCAGAAATTTGTACAAAAGTTTTAATATTCTTTGGATTAGATTTAATCGGGGACCGAAGAATAATGCATCCCGTTTCGTTGAATCAAAGTTGAAAGACGGCAACGATGAGGACATTGGAAGTTTTATGGACCATCTAGGGAAAAAAGGACATGACAGTAGCAGAGCAGCGAGTGTAGAAGAAAGAGGAAGGACTTTCGGCATGACAGGCAGAAATATAATATATTACTTAGACACGGGGCAATGGCAATGGCGCCCCTGCTTGGCTATCTCTCTACTCGAGGTGATATTATACAATTTATAGCGCACTATTCCCGAGCAGTTTAGTTATAGTCCCGAGGATGAAGGCTTTCCGCACCCTCCCTTTTGATTTTCTATCGTGCACGGCTGGCCGACTATCCTTTGTACGTTCGCGTAACATGGAGTATCAGGAGGATCGTAAGAGAGGAACGGATGTATTTTACGTTCTCAGTGCAAGTGACCGATGCTCATGTAAAGAGAACGATACGGAACGAAGAGGAAAGAAAATTAATGGATTAATCGGCCTCGATGTGACGTAGAACGGATCGAAGAATGAAGTTGAAAAGCTGAAAGGTCGGAAGGTCACTTCGAGGTACGAGATTAATTCAATTTCTCCTCGCACACCCTCATCCGGGTACCTCAACTTTGACATTTTGTAACTTACTGTTTCTTCTTTCCTTGAGACGCAACAAGGTACGAGCGACGGTTCGATAATTAATTGAATTATCAACACACACGTTCGTATATAAATATACGTTTAAACCGTTTAAACCGTGATTCGGTGAAAAGAAACTCAAAATACAATCTCCAATCTACATTTCACAAGATTTCATTCATTGTTCGAATAATGGAAAAACACTTTAGTTACAACGGGTACAAAAAAATGGACTAGAACAATGCTTTTGAATGTTTTCATCGTCAATCGTGTATAGGGCTATCAGCTATCGCATCATCGATTTTTGTAGTCCGTATTCAGTAGACGACGTTGTACGGATAAAGGATAAAAGGACAACGATATATACCGTGATATGCACAAAATCATTCTATATATCATTGAGTGGCGCATACGGAACACATACGAGCATTCGTGCCAAGCACAACGCTGTGGGAGAGCATTTTATACGACTATATGGAGACGTGCATTGTTGTTGCCGTTGGTGCAATACCGATCGGGCCTCGTATGTACATGGTTGGAGAAAGCATCGTAGCGAGATTTCGATCTCTAATTAGCTGTATATCAAATGAACGCGTTCGGTCGAATTCACTAATACTATCGTTGAACCATGAACCGGGAATTCTGTTGTTTCTGCAGTGTAACGGCCATCCTCTGGGTATATTTGGATATGTCATGTACATATACAGATGTGAGGAGGCTTGTTTCCACGTATTTAGGTTGAGAATCAGTGGTGTGCTTGTGTGTTGCTAAATATCCATCTCCCTTCCTCCCGTTCTCTCTCAAGCATCCAGGGTAACCGTCCCCTGTTCAGATATCTATATTTACGTTGCTGAGGCTGACTTTGATTTGTAACTCGAATGGGTATACTTGTGCAATCAGCGGATGGATGGATAGATGAATGAATGAATGGCCGGAACGACAGATGAATAGATAGATGGATGGTACAGGAACGATATTAAGATCATTGAATGATTTACGAAACTTGTTTCGCGACAGTGTCGCGCCGAAATCGATTGGTGCCCAAGTTTTCAACGTGAACGCGAGAAGAAATTTCAGGGGTATAAATCCTCCTTCGTAGCGGTGGAAGTAGGAGGTGAAGAGACGATACGCGTCAAGAGTGTTGTTATCGTATCATGTGTCATAGGGTAGACGATGATGGGTGAGTAACAGAAACATTTCGTAACCGCTGGGATCGATCGAACGTTCAGGATATGCCAATGAAATTTCAATGATCGCTCAAAATCATGATATACTCGTTTACTGTTTTCACTAAAATTATTATAAAAGAGGTATAATTAATCGCAGAATTGAAAAATCGTGATTTGTGAAAAGGACGTTCCTCATAAACGATGAACGATAACTCGTTCAAGTATACTCGAGATGATGACTCTCGACATAACATGCAACTTTCCTCGGTATAGAGACCCGTCCTTTGTCAGACAACGATACTTCAGTCTCTCCAGACGGATTTTCATATTTCACTGGAAATCGCGTGTTGCTCCCCGCGCGGAGATTCAGAGTCTCGCAACGGTCCCGCAAATAATCTCGCCTATGATACAATCCAATACCTTCGCGAGATTTCGCTAATAGTATTGCTTCAATTCTTAAAGAAAAATAGTACAAACGTTGGTATACGTGATTTCAAATTTGAACCCTCTTTTCTTGAATTTTGATTGATGTGTGCATTAATTTTTCATCTTTGACTAATCGAACGTGCAATTTTCCGCTGTAAAAAAAGCATTCCTTTGAAATTCCGTTTCCATTTTCAAATATTCCCAAGCGTGTATTGCCCATAATGACAATGGGCCCTAGGCTGGGTTCATCATCTTTAACCCAGTATTGGAGGATGACGATGGAGCCCATGTTGGCTCAATCTTGGCTCTGTTGTGCTTTCCCATACAATTATGGTTGGTAGAAAATGAAAATAATGAATCTTAGTGCGGGTACATTTGGAATTGGCTCCAATTTGGACCAGCGTTCGGCCAAGGTGGGGGTGAATTTATATCCCAAGCATGTATATACAATCCTCAGCGTGTATGAATTTTGGTCTCACCAGTCTTGGGCCCATATAGGCACGATGGGGCTCAACACTAGGCCCACGACTGGGGTAGAATTCGGAGCAATTTTCCAACTTCAAAAAAAAAAGGAAGGGGCAGTATTGATTGCCTAGTATGGGGTCATGCTCGGCCCATGGTGTGACCAATTCTCGGGCAAAGCAATCCAGCCACGCTGGGAACGATGTTATCATCTCAGGGTTGACCCAATTTGTCTGCCCAGCTTGGTCCCACGTTGGGCAGCATAGGCACCCATCCTGGGCTTCGATTGGGTCCACCGTTAATACACACCTGAGTTACGATAATTTGAATTATATTGTAGTTCTTGAGAAGATTCTAGAATCGGTAATCCAATAATTCCTTGAGGATTTGGAAATACAACCATTACCCAACATTTATTGGTTAGGAGGAGTCTAAATTGTTTTTGACAACAACATTGTTAACGAAAGCTCATTGCAAACCTTGTGCCAGAGATGTAATATGTACTATCAACACAATTCCAGTAACAAAATCTTTTGCATCGCATTGGTAACTGAAAATACCACCGAAGTGAGAGCGGCGCTAGTGTTTCAAAACAAATATGGCCGAAACGGGGGTACATGTGCTATAGTAAAAATTATGAATTATTGAGGGTTAAGGACGAAAAAATGTTGACAGTTCGGTTGGATATTATATGCAATTATGCAGGTGCCATCCCATCATCTCGCAATATGATTGAAGGTGAAAATGTTTCAAATTTTGGGATGATTGTGTTGTGCGGGATGACAGAACAAACGCGAGAATCAATTCATGTCGAGCTACCAAGCGAACAATTCATATAATGATCATTGAAAATGTTTATAGCAAGAAAAACTGGAAAATACTACTTCGTCGCGTATTATAAACATATAATATGTATCCCCGTTGCCACCATGTTTAATGGTTTGCCGGCTGGCCGTTGCTGTGGCATGCTAATTCGCAATGAGAAATTTATCAATTCGAGAAAATTAATTATTTTAGGATCATTATTTCATCTATAAATTATTTTTAATTCAGTCAAGTTCATATAGATTTCAAAGGTTTGCTATATTTATACAGAATCAAAGGTGAGCGACAAGAAAGTCGGATCTTGGGTCACGAAGATTCAAGTTCGATTCCGAATGAAATTGGGGTGTTTTTTTATTCAGGGATTTAATTTCTTGATTCTGGATTGAATTATCAACATGCTTCAATTATTTTGCGAGATGATCAGTGAGACTTCCTAACAGCACATCCAACGATTCCCGCGTTCGATCTCCGTGGACTCTACGTGGATAAATGGTGGACGTGGATAGAACATGGATGAACGAAGATTCCATGTGGAGGCAACGTAGAAATGTCCGGTGCTGTACGAGTTACCAGATCTCTCTACCCGAAATACTTGAAGAGGACTGAATTAGATGGGATAAAACAACCAGCCAGATCTTCTATTTGTATAGAACAAGGTCTGGCTAGTTGTTTCATCCCATTTTATTTAGCCCTCTTCAAGTATTTTGGGTGGAGAGATCTAGTAACTCTAGGGTCTATGGGATGCTCTTATTATCTCAGATTGTTTTATAACCAAGACTATTTGCAAGATCGTGTGCCAGATCCTTAATTTCAACGCGGCTTCCTGTAGCAAATTTCACTGTTATTAAATTTTGTGTTCAGCAAGATATACAGGGTGACCATAGTCGTATAGATTATATTTGAGGAGCGTATTCTGCAGCCAAAATGCAACAACTTTCCTATTTGGCGAAATTTTTTTTGAGGCTTAGTTTTTGAGATATGAGCATGTTTAGATTTCTTTTCAAATCCAAATCACTCAAAGGCACTCACTGCTACACGCTTGAGCTTCATGCCATTCGCTAAATTGGAAAATGGCGGATCTCTGGAAAAAAAATCGAACTTTCTTATCATTGCTTGTTCCGGAGTTATAACGATTTAAAGTTGCTGAATTCTGATTGGCTGAAAGCTCCAAAATTTCAAATCGCTATAACTTTAAATTCAAAAATGATAGGAAAGTTCAATTTTTTCCCAGAGATCCGCCATTTTCCAACTTAGCGAATGGTGTTAAGCTCAAGTGTGTAGCACATAGTGCCTTTGAATGATTCGGATTTGAAGAAAAATCTAAAAATGCTCATATCTCCAAAACTAAGCCTCAAAAAAAATTTTACCAAATAGAAAAATTGTTGCATTTTGGCTGCAGAATACGCTCCTCAAATATAATCTATCCGACTTGGGTCACCCTGTATAAATACTACAGGACGGGCGAGTAAGATGGAGATGGCGGGTGAAACGAATAATCGTTTTTGAACGATGCTCAGTCGGTAGAAATCTACTAAACTGCCATCTTTCGATTCATTATCCAACTACCCTCACCGTAATCGTTGGGACGCCGGTATAGTGCAGGTGTGAAATGCTTTCTTTTGTGAATATTGGAATTTGGAAATAATTTAATTAAAATTTTTCACCGTAAGTCAACTGTGATTATTTTAATGTTATTAAGAAATATGTAGATTTTAATTTTTTTTTAGCACAATATGTAATTATTAGACATGAAATAATCGAGTTATTTTGTTTTTTTCAACTTGGTAATTTTCAATTATTCAAGGTTATGTTACAATACTATCTGGCGGGCAAAACGGAACCAGGCAAAACGAATACTTCTTTGTTTAGCAACAAAGGTTTAATTACTCTATATTGTATTCAATACTTTGTATTTGTTGCATTCCAATCGACGTTCCTGGTCCTTCCGGTAAGAAAAGACAACGACGAACAGTATGTACCGTATGCAGAGAAAAATATGTTGACCCGCCTGTAGAAGATTGGATTGAATTTGGAATCCCTGGTTAAAAAATCCAATAGGATCCGATAAAAACCGATTCAAAAACAATCGGGATGAATAGGGTCAATCGGAAAGATTCAGCTACCGATTCCAAATGAATAGGAATTAATCGGGACTTCTTTTCTATAGGATCGAATGGAGGATTTATCGATAGAAGAATCTGTTGTTTATCTAAATTAATAAGACTTCGCGTGATCTGTTGGTCTGTATAAGAGATATCTGATTGGATGATTAAAATTTTGTCCATCCCATAAGGCGAACGGTTCTGATTGGAATTTTCAATAACCTCAATCTATTGGAAGTAATGAGGAAATGTGTGGAATTGAATGAGTAATGAGTTTTTTATGGGGAATTTCCGACTTCATTTGAAAATGTACAGATTTAATTGATCAATCGGTTTTAGTTGGATCATCCCAACATTCGAATCTATTGGAAATAATCGGAAAGTTTACAGATCCTAATATCCTACATCAGAAAAGAAGATTAGTTGAAATCACTAGTTGACTTGTAAGCGCATATGGACCCATTTTTTTTTGTTAGGACAACAATTTTATTCATTGATTTAACTAATTAAACAAACTGGTCGAATCAATAAAAAAATTGGTTATTCTAACGAAAAAAATAGGTACATATGCGCTTACAAGTTAAATAGTTACACTGTGAAAAATAATCGGAATTTTCTTGTGTGCATTAACCGGAAAATTCCAATCACTAGTTAGGAAATCAATTTCCGGTACATTTATATGAAATTTCCCATACATTTATCTGAAAATTCCACACTTTATTGGATATTTTCCAACATTTCCCAGTGAATTTCCGGACAAGTTGGGAAAATTCCTCACGCATGTGTGCGTTAATTACTTCACATAAATATATAGGAATTTTCCAATAAAATTTTTTACAGTGTATTTCAACTAATATTTTGTTTCCGAGTACAGCTATGTTCCAACAATAAACAATTCAGTTTTAGAATCGCTTTTATTGCATCAGACCATCGGTTTTAAATAAATAAAATACCGATCCAATCCAATTAAAAACTATTTCATTGGTGCCAATCGGAATTTTCATTGGTAATAAAATACCCATTGAAACCCATTGAGAAATATTTCGCTGGGATCAATTAAAATTTTCATGTTCAATAGTATACCGATTAAATGCAATCAAACAATATTTCATTGATATCAATCGGAATTTTCATTGATCACAAAATACCCATTGAATTACATCAAAAAATATTTTATTGGTATCAATCGGAGTTTTTATTATTCATAAGATACCGATTGAATCCAATAGAAAAACATTTAAGTCATCAGATTCAATCAGATATTCTTGATCAGGATATGTTTGGCAATATGCCCCTTCAGAGCAGCGTGTTAGGATAGCTTAGAGGTCAAGAAGGCAGGTCTTACAGGGAGGTAGATCGGTGATAGTTCGAATCCCCTCCAGGTAGGGATGAATTTCCCAAATCATATGCGGAGATAGAGGTGTTGGCAAATTCTCAATTGGATCCAGTTAGAAAATAATTCATTCACATCAATCAGAATTTTGATTAATAATAAAATAACCATTGAATTACATCAAGAAATGTTTTATTTGGGAAATTTCCGATGCAGAAACCCAATTCATTCCAATAAAATATTTTTCTCGGATTCGATCGGAATTTTTGTTAATCATAAATTACCGATTCAATCTAATAAAAAAGTGTCTCATTGGTATTATTGGGAAATCTCCGATGCAGGAACTCAATTCATTCCGATAGAATTCTTTTTATCGGATTTTTTAACCAGGGATCTGTCAAGAATGGACACATGAAGCTTGTTCTTCATATTCTGGACGCGGTTAATATTTTTGCGATGATTGTTTCGATTAACATGCGTGATGTAATCAGTATTCGTTTCGCCCTACTAGAGCGGGCAAAACGGATAATGTTGACTTTTTTTTAATTTTTATTTCCTATAAGAAGTTTGTTGTTCTCAATATTATTCGAGTTTAATTACAAAGTATAATTATCCAAAGAATTATTAACCGGAGTTTCGAATAAATATGAATGAGATATATATTTGTTATTTAATTTCTAAATTAACATATCCTCCTTGCCCACCCATCCTCCATAATTTCATTTATTTTCTCCATTATTTAGAATAAAGAGCTCAATTCTTACCCTGTGCATTTAAAATCATTAATCATTGTTTCAAATGATATTTATATAAATTTTCTCTTTCAAAACAAACACACTTCCGAAGCACGTAATTCAGCTGCTCTTTCGCTTACTGGAATAGTAATACATATAACGATGGAGAAGATGCAATGTGAGAAACAAAAGAGCGGTGTGCGAAAGAAACGAGGAGAGAAACACTCAGAGGGAACCTTGTTAACCGTCGATGTACTCCAAGCCACTCCAGGTTTCGTCTTCCAATTTTGCTGTTGTGGCTGTTTTCTGTTGTGTCGTTGCGGTCTTGGTCGATCAGTGGAAAATGTTGTACTTCGTTTCATACTTGAACGAAGAAGCTCTCTCTCTCTCTCTCTCTCTCTCAAGAATTGATGTCGCGTGAAGTGATGATGCAACAAAGGTGTAACTTGTTCATTGTAGTAAAATGTACATAAACCGAAGGAACATTCGAAAAAAGCTGACTAGTTTGCTGTTGAGAAAATAGCTATATCTGTATCAACAGCTTTATCCTTTGTGTGGTTCTTTGAGAACGCAACAAGGTACATAAATATTGTTCCTGATCTTTTAGGATAGAACGAGATAACTACATATTCTTTCCACATCTGTATAGTAGATATACTTGAGAATTCGAAACAATATCATACAGGATATTAAGGTATCGTATTTGGAGTTCAATCTCGTAATCAGCCAGTTGATCGAAATAGCCTCAAAAGAGCATGTCTGAAATAGCGAAACTACCGAGTTCGATGTAATTTCATAATCGATAGAACGTATACGAGCAACAAACGAGGCAGTTAAGGACTGATCGCACAGGGCAGGTCATTGTAGTATATCAATGTACGACGCCTTTGTCGTTGAATGAACGATCATTGAAGGTTCTTGTCCGTGAACTTGATTGCGTTGCTATAGAACAACTTATTCCAATCCTCGTACAATATTTTACAACACGCATCAATGAAATCATCTATCAGATCATCCCTTTTCACTCAAGTTTCGTAACATACATTCGTATTCAGATTTTCTGTAGAAGATCCTATACTCTTCTAGAGCTCAAGCTTCGTTCTTTCCGGTCAGTTTTGAGCTCATATCTCACCTGCGGTCTGTGCCTTTCATTCTCCTCCCCTTCTCTCTATTTCTTTTCCTCCCTTCCTTTCGCCCTTCATTTCTTCCGTTCGGAGAAATATTTCTTTCACCCGAACCAATAAATCAACACGTTGCGCTCCGCTCGACACGACAAGGATCATCAATAACGCGATCGTTAGGCTTTTTTTCTCTTCTCTCTATCCTGGTTCATATATATCGAAGATCAAAGAACTGTTCATAGGTATTAGCACGAGCTTATCCGAACTTAACGATGTGAGAATGATTGTATTTTCATTCAACTCGAAGATAAGGTGAATAAAGAATTCCCAAAAAACATAGCTCAGTAAAATAATCGGTCTTAAAATCCATCGATACCGCAAAATTATGCATTTCGAAAAGAAGGTGTGTTTCTTTCCGTTCTCTCATCATTCGGAGCTCTATCCATTGAAAAGATTCCAAAGATGGAAACGTCAAAGCGACGGGAAGTGTTTCCTTTGAAGTGTATAATTAAACACCTCGCGATTGATTCCTTCGTAATCACTTTTTCCTTCTATTCCCTCTATTCCGTCGGTCCCGCTGGTCCAAAAATTCCCTTCAATTTTTAGCGAAATCGTTGGGGGCTTTGATTTCACTTGAATGTGTTTCCCCAGCCATGCGCAATCTTATCGAAATTAAGCAGTAATGACTTCCTTTCATGTTATATCTCAACCTTTATTCGAACCTATCTTCGTTCTTGTATACCATGTGCGTTCTCTTATTGCTCCGACGAGATGAACTTTGAGAAAACTTGGTTACGATTTCGAAAAATGAATAAAATTCAACATTTAGAGAATCATATTGCGTCGGTACACGTAGTTCGCCGAGTATACTTTGCGTATTCCATTCAAAGTATGAAAAGAATATCGCAAAATCATTCACCGAAAACAACACTAACTTTCACAAAACTTTTAATTCGAAGGTCTTTGTCGTTGTTGTTTCAACAATACCGTGGCAGCTAGGGAGTTTCACATATGCGTATACAGTCTCAAAGTTTTACGAATAAGCAACGTAGAACTTGAAAATATCGTTGAGAATTTTCTCACTCGTCTGACGTCTTGAAACTTAATTCGTCTTGTCGTTGGATATTTTCTTACTTCGCGGAATGGAATTTTGATATCGCGTTCCTCATTATTTCGCTTGAGAACTGCAATTTCTGAAATTGCAGTAGATTTTGAGTATGAAAATTATAGTGCCGTGGATACGCGAAGAGAAACACGTGAAATCAAATGAACTAATTATAAATAAAAATATGAAGCTTGCGTATAGCGGAGATATCTCGCAACTCGTCTTGATGTAAAAAGTTTTATAAACTCGGAATTAAAACCTGTGATTCTCTTTGCGATGATGATTCCAACGACCGGACGAGTAATCAACATCTTTTAACATCGTAATTGACTCGAGATGAAGGATCTCATTGTGAATGGAATATAACACGACTTGTCTTGGATTACAAGGAGGAAGATATGAGGATGTTGAGAGCAAATTAAATTACTGTATCGGTAAGGAGATCTTAGAAACTAGGTTATGTAGATATCGTCAAGGTGTCCAAATGTAACATGCTGTATTGTACGTGCGTATCTGTGTACACATCGGTCAAAGTGCATGCTAAGCTTTGTAAGTCTTGATTGAAATTAGAAGAGAAGATCTTTGAATGGATGCATCGAATCGAATACGACCGAGTTACTTCGAGTTTACTAATCACGTTTGATGAGGTTTCAACTTGTCGTTCAAGTTTATTCATTCGATGTTTGCCTGTTTTCTTCTCGAAAAGTAGTTTTTGGATTGTTCTCGACAATGTAAATGCGAAGTATGTGATGAGAAATGTCATATCAGATCGTGCATATTGTAAGAGTATAAGAATGGTACAATGAAGATAATATTTGTTAAGAATTCATTCAACTTTCTTAATAGAAAGAAGAATCTTGATAAATATAGTCGCTTCATAACTAATTATTATCAAGACTCCGCGCAATCATACCAGCAGGAATATTTGTTTCATTAGAAAAAAATGTTCTTCTTCTTCTTCTTCTTGAGCTTGGATATAATAATGATATCTAACTTTAGGGTCTTCTTCAATTAAAACGCAATGAATGATGATGATTTCTTCGGAGGAAACACTTGACGAAGTATTCTCATTACTTCACTTTTCTTTTATTCTCAAAATCGCTATTCTCGAGTTTCTTATTGTTTTCCTTTCTTCGTTTTTTCAATGTTAATATAAATTTTCCTTGTATCTGGTAACAACGAAACTCCCTATTAACTGGAAACCAATGAAGCTTTGTGACCTTTTCAACTAGACTTATTCGAACTATACACAGGTTAATTGGAATATCGAACTACATGAATCTAAACTTCACAAAATTCGAACTACAGAAACCTGAACTACTTTGTTCTGAAATACATAATTATGAACTATACAGTATACACCGGAAGGATGTGAGAACCCTTGAGAACATTCTTCACAAATCATTGTTTTGTATAGAACACTTGAAGTTGATTTTCCAAAATTCAATTCTCAAAATTATGTTAACAATGACCCTGCGTGGTTCATCGGAACTTGAAATTTCAAACGATCAACTCCGCATTCACCGTTACAGCTGGAAACTAATGAATTCCTCCCCTAGCGGATGTGGGTACATTTAATTCAAATTGAAATCCTATCGTTTGTGAATTTGTGAATTTTTTACACCAAATTTACACTGGAATAACATCCAACGTAACAAAGCTAAATTCTGCATTAGAATCACACCATAAACTACACTCAATCCAAACTGGTGCAATTGATTGTTCCAAGTTTACATTCGCACTGAATTGGGAGATCATCGACATGGTAGTTACTGCATACTTCGACCAAATCCCCACACAGCGTAACAACTCAACCAGAAATTTACAACAGGTGTAGTACTGCACCAGTACTTCCCAAGACTGGTGGGGTACTGGCATTCGTCTGGAATGATAACGCTTTTCTGTACTGGGGATTGAGTACTAATAATATTACCCTAGTAGAAATTTGACAGGGAATTGCGCATTAGAAGCATGACCCTCGTAAGGCTGTAATAGGGAACTCCTACACGGAAAGAATAATTTAGCTGCAACACCTAAGTGGCTAGAACGGACATGGACAGCCATCAAATTAGCTCCTGCAGCTAAATTTTAGCTATAATAGCAAAAAAATTTGCATTTGTAGCTAATTTATTTGCGGTGGTAGCTAAAATTTAGCTGCGGGAGTTAATCCAATGGCTGTCCGTGTCTGTGCTAGCCAAACATCTGCTGCAGCTAAATCATTTTTCCCGTGTAATTAAGGAAAACTGTTAAGTACATTATTAGGTCCTGACATGGAATCCTGTCTAGCACCTTACAACAATGTAACGCAAGGTTGTTGACAGGTCCCAGTCAGCTTCTCCCTCTCAGTAACACAGACATGGTATTCCTATCAGAACCTGATCAGGATTGCCTTGACTCATCCGTATTTCAATCATGTGATAACCGACAAGACAGCCGAATCAGAACCTGATCAATTCAGAACGATGAATGTATCAAACTATTCAGAATTTTCACAGGACTCATTAGAAATTTACCTGTTGTTTTTAAATGTTCAACTGAGGTCTATTTGGATCATCAGTAGAATTTCTTTTGTTGGGGGAGTTTCAAAAACTTTTATGAAAAGTGAATTCCATGAAAATTGAATTGAATGTTAGAATCTAGCTTAGATGAGGTCCTGATTGGGAATTCAATTACTACCCTGATCAGATCCTTATCAGATACTGAAGTCAGGCCCTGAACAGAAGGCATGCCTGATGTTTTCCATATCAAAATTTCTACTAGAGTATTCGCAATGAGTGCAGTGCCTGTACTGGATCAGTACCTGGCCGGCATTAAGCTTTCAGTATTGGTTTATCAGTACCGGCGTAGTACTGCATTTTTATATATCCAGTACTGATCCC
This sequence comes from Gonatopus flavifemur, assembly GCA_018340375.1. Taxonomy (NCBI): domain Eukaryota; kingdom Metazoa; phylum Arthropoda; class Insecta; order Hymenoptera; family Dryinidae; genus Gonatopus; species Gonatopus flavifemur. Next base: position 56,263,200 of record JAFFJZ010000001.1, read on the forward strand.
ATACGTGTTGGCTAAGTGTTGTAGACCCAATACTGGCACTGTACTGCACCTGTTGTCAACATCGGCATTATTCAGATTCTTCTGATTGGGAAAGAGAAATCCCTGGTTGAGAGAATCCATTCATTCCAATTGAATTACCAACATTGTGACTTTGAATTAACTTTAAATCCCTTCCGACTGAAGTATTTTCAAAAATGTTCAACAAAGTTCTCGTTCCTGCCTGGCTTTTCAAAAACTCTTCCCGCTTCTACCCTAAGTCATTCTGAATTCCTCGAATACAGATTTCCGTTTACATGCGTGGACTTTCGATTTTTTCTCCTCAACCTCTCATCACATTGATTTTTCCCTGTCTCCTCTTCCACTCCCTTTTGATTATCCACTGGAAGTTCATCTGCCTTCACACCCGTATCAACACCTTGAACATCGAGTTTCTCTAAACACGACTCATCCTACCACACGAACCACCATCCTATATTCTCTACGTGATTTCGAATTCCTCTCGACAAATTTGATCGTCGTCCTCGCTTTCGTCTAGGTTCAGACTTTCTCTGTCGCCCTCGCTTGACTCTCGACGTGACAAGAAAATCGCGTCTTTTTGAGGTAAGTAGACATGGAAAGGGAGGAAGAGAGAAATAGAACTGATCGTTGACTCTTCTCTATAACTCTATCTTCCTCTTTGATTTTGTACATACCTGTACGCGGTATATATCCATTTCTCCATCTCTGTGATGCACTCTGCACAAACGATTGTATTCTGACGAGTTTACGTAACTCTTGAGACACGTTACATCCGTGAAGTTGAATTCCGAAGGACTGAATATACACGGGTCTTTCCTGATATCAACGAAAAACGTGTAGAAAATACCGATCGATCGGTCGATGATTATAATGTTCTCATGAATATTTTACCCTCTAATTCACGTTTTTTCTTAAATTCATATTTCAAATATAAAAATTCTATCCTGAACGTAAGGTATGGATTTGTTTGATTAAAGTCATAGAATGTAGAATATCCTCATGAGAACAAAGTTCAGCTCGAACATCGGATCGTATAGGACAATGGATAACACGTGATAGGGAATGTTATCACGCTCATTCAATACACAATACGTTGTTGAGGGAATAATAGTATAGCCGTTAATGCAGTTATACTATCACATGACCAAAATAACGCTCCTCCTGCGTGTACTCTGTAGACTTCGACACATCAATTGCTCATTCACATCATACGAACATTACAGCTCAATTTCGTGGATTCATTTATTATATGCATCACTGAATTTCTACTATTTTCCTCTTTCGTCGCTCTAGTTTTTCCTTTTTTTTTTTTTATTCCATTTCTCTTCTCACGGTTCACCTCATATACGTTATCTATACTTACATTCAAGGTTCATCTTCCTCACTCATGTGATCTTATCTCGGCAAGTTTACGTAACTCTCGAAATACATTACATCCGTGAGAGTGCATTTGGAGAGTGCACGATGAGCGGATGGATAAATGAAATTATAGAAGCAAGATATGCTTTTTATCAGTTCAGGTTTTTATATTTGTACAATCATTCGCGGGATACGATGTTACGTTTTGGATTTTATACCCCGACAAGGAGTATAACAATTATCATCGAAACTTGTTCCCTCGATTCTTCTTTGAGGGAATTTCCAACGGGATAACAGAGATTTGAATACTGTGAATGATTTTCCGAGAGAGGATAGAAACTATGGAAAAACAGGAAAGTCGGAAACATTGGTGGGAAGCTCGATGCTCCAACTTCACGTGGAGAAAGAACGTACGTTTCTGTGAATTATGTTCAATTCAGGTCCGTATGTTCGTGCTATAACAGCAAAAATGGATGTTGTGATTAATGCTCGCAACGTTCAGCAGCTTTTGAAGCTACCTCGCAGTCGCGAAAACAAGAAAGTGAAACGAAAATGTCTATAAAACTTTGAAGAATGGTTGCGGAGGGATGGAATTTTCTAATAAAACGTTATCGTGGAAAATAGAATGGAAAAAATGAGTAAATATTTTATAATTCTGTTTATAGTTCCATCCGCATGAACGGAAGATTCAGTAGAATAAAATGTATATAGTCAGACATCATGATTCCAATCTACATCTTATGGTTTTATAGTGTAATATCATTTGAATTTAGTATCCAAAGCGTTATGAATTCAACAAATGTTTAGAGTAGCTCGCATAGGAGTGCTTGATTGGAATATTTAACCGCATATATTGGACGCCACACGGAGGGAAAGAAATTCTCTGCACGGAGGAGAAAAATTCACTGTGACAGTGAGATCTGATTTTGCTGGGTCCCTTTTGCTGTGACAGCAATCTATTCGTTATCACAACAATCTTGCCAGCTATAACAGCGACTTTTCAGCTGTGACAGCAAAAATGTTGATCTCTCCGGCAAAATTTGCTCGATAGGTATTCTATATAATACGGAAATTAGCTGGAGGAGCGCACATATTTTGCTGTCACTGTTGAAAAATCGCTATCGTAGCTAACACGATGGCTGTGATAAAAAATAATTTGCTATTGAAGTAGAAAAACTTGCTGCTCCAGGAAAATTAGATTTCGCTGTCACAGCAAGTTTCTTTTTTCTTTGCGTGTGACATAGATATATATCATTTAGCTGGGTGCCTGTTTGCTACACTGTTAGAAATTTCTGCATTAATTTTAATGTTTTTGCTGGAAGTTTTTTTCAAAGTACATGCATGAATTCAGTTTCATACACATTTTACATTAAATTCAATATGAACTATAGTATTATCTATAGTCTTTTCATGTTTTTGTACATTAAATTCAATGTAGAGTGTGTATGAACCTGATCTTATGTACTTAATGGAAAAAACCTTCCAGATATTTGTAACAGTGTAGCAGAAAGGATTCTAGCTCTCTCACAGTCAATGTCAAGGCCCTTTCTAGTGACTAGCTTCACAGCAAGCGCCTTGAAAGGTGCTAGACAACCACTATAGTCATTCTTACTACACGGAAAGACCGGATCTATTAATATTTAGGAAGAATTCATCAAGACTGTCAATTTAGGGAAAAAGAGGATCGCTGAAGAATATTCGCAGTGAATCTACCAAAAATTTGTAGTCAAAATATTAACAGTTGATAGGTTCACTGGTATTTTTCACAGTGAAACTATCAATTGTTAATACATCGACTACGAATTTTCAATAGACTCACTACGAATATTTTTCAGCGATTCTCGTCTTCCCTGAATTGACAATCATTTTTCTAAATATTAATAGACCCGGTCTTTCCGTGTAGGGTTGCTGTGACAACAATTTATTTGTTATCACAGTAATCTTGTCAATTTTGACAACAACTTTTTGGCTGTGATGGCAAATAATGCCAATCTCCTCCAGTGTGGGCTACTCGAAGGCCCGATCGGCAGGTAATTTCCTCGCCATGGCGACTGATAGCCAATTGGGCTATCCACATTTTGACATGGAGAAAGAAATTAAGCTATACCAAATGATCCGTTTCAAGAATCCTGAGCTCCTTTCAAGGGAAATATTGCATGTGATTGGTTGATTCTCATGGCACTAGAACGAATTCTGCGAGACTGGTTTAATAACTGAAATACACCTGTCACCGTTGAGCCAGATTGAAAGTACAGTCCATTCTGGTTATAATTCTGTCACTTGCAACCAGTGATGCCAGAAATTCCAACTTTCGCCAACTTTTGCCCCTTCCATCGAGACATTTTGTCTCTACACAATCAAATTTCTTTTGTCGGTGGCTTCATTGTGTGCGTGGAATTTCTATACAGACGGGGCTTGATGGAGGGGGCAAAACTTGGTTTCTAGCATCCTTCGCTGATATTTGTTCTGCTTTCAATGAGCGCAAATATTCCCCCGCTCTAAGACCGCTTGTAGTTTTGGTTCATATATCTTGCTGTAAGCTCCTCTAGTAAGTATGATCCTTGGCCTGAGAAACTGTTCAACTGGAGATGTATAACGCACACTAGAAGTTGGAAATGAAAATATGTTAAATTTTCAACATACACAATTTGATATATGTGTTATGTACCAACATGAATTGGGCGAGGCTTATAAAAAGTACACTGAGAAAACAGATATCTTGAAAAATACCATCATTTATGGATCTTTGGCGTTGGTCTGACCCGAGTCAAAATATTTACGTGAACGAACCTCTAAAAGTCCCATAATTTCTTGGACTTTTATAAAGAAGTATGGTATCTTCCTCATAAAAGTCCCAGCCATTATGGTACTTTTAGAGATATCTTCACGTACATATTTTGATTCGGGTTAGACCAACGCCAAAAATCCATAAATTATGGTATTTTTCAAGATACCTTTTTCTCCGTGTAGTGCAAGACAAAATTGTTACTTATAGTGGAAGGGACGTCGATTTCTCCCCACTGTTTTCCCCTACAACCCCTAAGCAAGGTTTCCCAAGTAGCACAACAGGTTAGAAATGCTGAGAAGGTTTTTGGAAGTTCTGAGGATGTTTCAATCTTCGAATGAGACTGTTTCAGATGATTATGTTCTACGCACATTCTTAGAATGTATTTCTTGGATTTATCCAGAACAGTCTCACTTGCACATTCCATGCATGATTACGGAACGAACGCAGAATGTTTGGAAAGTTCTTGTGCTATTACTTGGGTTATGACCCGATTGGACTGTATCTAATTTCGAATCGAAAGTTTATTTTCAAATAAAACTCGTCGTTCAATCATTCTTCCTTTGGATTCTATTGTGAACTACTATAGGACTCCTTCAGAAATTTATCGGCTACTCAAGGCTACTCGAACGCTCGCTTTGGGCTACAGTTGATGATAAAAAACTGACCATACTGATCACCCTTCTCAGCTGAAGTTTTTTGCTCTCCTGCATGTGATACTAAAAACGCTGCTGTTTCAGTTGATCATGTTGCTCTTTCAGCAATCCAGTCAGTTGTCGTAGCGAATTTTTGACAAGGTTATCAAAAAGATTTGTTATTTTGTGAATAATATCTGTATTTCCTGCTGCAGAAACGAAATGAAAATGAAATACAATTGTTTTTCTATGCAGTTTTGAATTTTTTGACAGCGATCTCGTTGTGTGTGAGATTTCTTGGGATGGACTTGATGGAGAGGAAAGCACTCACATCACTGGTAGTAAAATAATCGTTGTTCATTCATATGTGCAGTTTGAAGTTTACATGCTTCAGATTTGTGTATATTTCAACTCACCATTGTGTAGTTGGATAACCGTAGAATTTAAAGACTCTCATGAAAATGTATCCTTGAAATTTCAAAACAGTTATATGAAAAAAAAAAAAACAGTAGTCCGTGGTATCCGCTGTCAAACTTTTATACATTTTATGAGGGATGAAAAAGTTGTTGGAGGAAGTTAATTAAAGGATGATCAATCAGTGGATGAAAACAATACATCTTCAACTATGAGTGATGGGGAATTTCATCAGAATTATTAACTCAATTGGACAGTGAAAGAACTATAGGTTATTGAATTTTTCACATTTCCCAGTTTCTTTTATCAATTCAATTTCACCATTATTAGTTAATTCCAACGAATTTGAATCAAAAACCCAAGTACCGGTACTGTAATTTCGTTTTTCCAATAAATCGATGCGAGGGAACTGATTAATTCGTTTCATTTTGCTGATTCTTCAATTTTATCAAGTGAATACAAGATGAAAATTTCAGATTTCTACGCATCGATGATAATACAGTTTCCAAAGTTCGGTGTACACCAACTTCCTATGCCGAAAGTGTTCAGTTGTACAGAAAAGATTAATGGTTTGTTAGTTATCGTTATAGGGAAATCATATCCTCTCGAGGGAGTTAGAAATGAGAAGATGAATGGAGCTGATCATCGACTTCTATTTCTCCCTCTTCCACCAGGATGATATGTATTAAATGTATATTGGAGGATCTCTTGTTTACGTCATATCATTCACCGAATCAATCTCTCTCTCTCTTTTTCTATTTGCAAAAAATGGACCCGAATATGAACGAGATGTGTTACTTTTTGTAACAAAATTGAATGCGTATCGTATTGAATTTTAATTCTATACATTTCATTAATTTTCCTTATAAAATCTCTGAAACAATCCACGAGATGGAATCTCGAAATTCTGTTCGTATCAAACTCATTATCTACCGAACACTTTGAAAATTGTCTAAAGGAAGCAAAGTGGCAAAGAGAAAAGGAATAGACTTGATCGCCATTTTCTTCTCAACTCTTCGCAAGAACTTTGTATCACCATCTATCAACGAACCACATGATTACATCCAGATGAGGTCACATAACTCTTCATAAACTACGGAACACGCTACGGATCCGTGAAGTTAGACTTCTTCGAGTGAATTAGGTGAAGTAAAGTTGGAGAAAACTCGAGAGAAATACATAACCGGAAAATATATTCATATAATTTCGAAAATACCAAGTGAAATAATGCATTGTGAAGTGGATGGAAAATGTGGAAGAAAAAATGTGTTCTCATTCGACGGGGAAACAGAGTTTCAATATTCATATTCGAAGCTTCACGATATACGCGCAATATATATTAATATGAATTTTCAAAGTATCAATTACATCAAGACTGCAGCGGCAGATAATCAGGCGAGATTGGAGTATGTGAATGTTGTTTGAAATCCATTCCAATGGAACCTTTGAGACTCACCCTGTAATGGAAAACTTTACCATGATTAAACATTCCACTCTATTCGTTGATGAACGAATTAAATATCAAAGCGTACGAGTGGAGACTTTTGATGAGTACTAGATTTATTTCCGCATACGATTCACAACGTTATGAAATCAGGGATTTATCTAAAACGTATTTATTATTGCTCTTGTTCGTGCGACATCTATCGCTACGGACTCTGGATTACCATTGATCGGATTCGAGGTCAAAAAGGAGGGAATTTTATGATGAATCATTTCATTATATAGAATCTCGAAGATGGACCGTAGTTCGTTGTTTTAACCTAAGTAGGTACCATAAACGTCGAAAATCTCGAGCGTGCGACTTGAATTATGCATCAAGGGTTCTGGGTAGTAAAGAGAGACAAGGAATACCTTTTTTTTGTATCTACTTTCCGCTCCTGCAGAATGAGTTAATAATTACGAAGACACGGTTACGTTACAGAGTTTCTGTGATGAAATATCATAAATCACAGATCCTGTACAGCGTTACAGAGTCTGAGAAGTTTTCATAGCCGGCCGCGCTTCGAGGCTTTCCCCCTTTTTTTCCATCTTATCGAGAAGAGGTACGTACACGTATTCACACACATATACGTAATATATATATATGTATAATCCCGTCTCTTTTGCCGTCTCTTATTCTCATTACGAAGTTCCCGGTCATCAAATTTTATTAGCCCACTCTTCCCCTCTGAAACCTTACTTCTAACTCAATATCGTAGATTCGTAGTCTCGGTTTAACTACCCCGCAGCACTCTTCCTCTCTTTCTCTTCCCTCATTTCGCCATACGGTCTTCCTTCTCTCCCTGGTACCTTCCTCCTCCGATGACCTTTTCCTCTCGCTCGTTCTAGAACGAGGAAAGCACAAGCGACTTTGAAAGCAGCAATAATTCCGTGCTCTACGGTCGAGAACTAATTTCCACTATGCCCGTAAGGGTGGCGAAGAGAACGGATGAAGGGTGGTGAGCCGTCACCTCCCTCTCCTCCTTCCACTCCCTTTTCTGCTTTTCTACAGCCCCTGCTCATTTCTCGTCGTTTCTCGCAGGTAGTTCGTTTTCTCTCGCGCCCTTTTATCGTCCGACAATAGCCACCCGGCCTCGGGTACCATTGCCGCTGGTCGCAGCCAATAAAGCTTTTCAGAGGGAAAAAGGGAAGAGTGCCTGGCCGGCGGTGAAGGTGGTGGTGCTGGTAGTAACGGTACTACTACTGGTGGTAGTAGAAGCAGAAGGTTACGCCAGCAGCCACCGTACTACGTGGAAACATGGAGATTCTTGCCAATTCTCTGTGATATATATAATGTGGATCCAGATGGAATTGCTGAACTTTCTTCAAGATTATTAGTTTCGAATGGAAAATGTTTGTCTCTAATCTTTTCTTTCGACGTCGGAAACTAGTCAACTCGGTCACAGCTTTTACGGTATAAAGGAAATTATGTAAGATCCCCAACAGGGATGTTGATTACGATAGTTGGTAAGGAAAATAATAATGGTATGAAAAATTGAAAATATATCCCTACGATCTGGGGAAAAATTAATAACAGAGTTACAATTTTCTCTCGCTTTTCGTTGCAAGCAATCGGCTTCTGAAGCTACACGTAATCCTCTTACGTCCACTAGATCCTTATACCTTGAGACGTCGACTCGCACGTCCAAAGTATTCCCTTTGATAAACCTTTAAACCCTTCTCAGACGGACCGATATCGGACCAATTCCGAGTAAACCTTGTCACGATATCGATCGATGCCAGCGAGGTAAAGTAGCGTCGAGATCGAAAACTTACTACAGGGCACATTTTGTTCATGAATTTGAAAAAACGCGATATAAGATCAAGGTTTTTTTCCCTCTTTTTTTTTTAAAAAAAACATCAATTTATCGATCAAAAAAATCTACGATAAAATCGACAAAACTTACCTTTTGTTGTTGATTTTGCGTGGGTTCGCTGGATAAAAGCTGTTTCAATGCCGTATGTCCGTGACCGTTTTGCGTGGACGTCGATCCAGGCGCGGTAGGTGTACTGGGATTACTACCAGGTGTATTTGGTGTATGCGGACTGGTCGTAGGGCTGCTGGGACTGACGCTCTCGTTCACTTTACTACCGGCATGATGATTTTCGGTATGCCTTCTCAAACTTCTCGCATCGCAATAAGATTTACCACAGCCTTCGGCTTTGCATTCGTACGGTTTCTTGTTCCGATGTGTTAACATATGTCCATTTCTGAAACAAGAAACACAGCCCAGTCAAAATATATTCGAAACAAAATTTTGTAAGCCATCCAACCATTCGATGTTGCGATATCTTGGAATTCTGGTATGAATGAATGAGAGATAAGAACAGAGTATTGGATTGGAGAATACGATTAAATAATGGATTATGACGAATGGATAGGAACAAATGGTCTTGAAGTTGGAAAAATGCAATCGTAATTGAATCGAAGTATGAATGAAGAGGAAGGTGAAACCTGTTGCCACGAGGAGAGATGATAAAAATTTTATAAAGTAGTATAGTTTATGGTATAGATTATCCAACAGGTGGCAAAGAAGAATACTGGAATCTACAAAAGGGTGATTTTTCAGTATTTTATATACTATATTAGGCATAAGTTTGTTTCGATAAATTTGAATATATATCAAGTTCGAATCTGACATGGAATTAGGTTATTTGATTCTCTCTCGGTAGTTATAAAGCTCGACATTAATTTCCAGATATATATTCTAAATTTGATTCCTAGCTTGCGAATAACAGGGAAGCCCAAATGATCTCAGCTCGATTATACGTTTATCTATATCGACTATCTATTTGGTTTCGGAAATCCCATATACCGCCAGCACGTCTCCCGCTTTTATCTCTTCGAGAGCATCAGAAGTTCCTACGGTATAACCACCGCCAACCAACCCTCGCTCGCCCGTTCATATCCTTCGGAGACATATCCACTCCATTTACCGATACATCCAGGGGATACTTGGACGGTAAACGCATACTTAAACTTTTATTCGTCCCAGTGATTTTCGACGAAACGAAGAATCGTTTTATTTTCTTTCGATTAAGTAATCTTCATTTTGAAACTCTCCCGAAAGAAAATTTGGTTGAATCCATCGCAAAAGCTGACACTCGCCTTCTAAGAAATATGATTCCACAAATTTTCATTCTATTCGCTGTGCAAAGACAAAGCGAATAGAATGTTGAGTTTCCATCAACTCCCTCTTTGGAGAAGGGCTTCAAAGTCTTAGACGCAACAAGTTGAGTACACCTCACGATTTTACTAGAATCGATCAAACGAGAAAGATATTTCCGTGGTAGGTTTTAGAAAGATCTGATCCAATTACCGTAATTCCGTCATAATTACGTTAATCCTGCAATGGTTGTATTGTGCAAACGACCTCGTTAAGCCTCTGCTGCCACTATCTACTGCCACCGCCAACCAGGTTGTCCGTTGCTTTAACGTCATTAGATCCGAGATTAAGCTTTGATAAAACGAAGGCGTAAGTGCACCGTTGGTAAATTGTCCCTTGTCGCGACTCTCTTTTTCCTTCTACACATTCGTTAACCTAATTTTGCTCCGCTCGGGATAAATTTGATCAAAGATTATATTATCATCGTATTATTTGAAAATTAATTGAAATAAAATGAATATTATTCATCCTCGAGGTAACGGGAACGTGTTTCATCGGAGAGAAAGAAGTCATATATCCATACATATGTATATATATATATATATATATATATATCGACAACAAATTGATAGCCGAAGAAACTTTCAGAATCATGAAAATACATACTTCTTCGTTTTCTCTTCGAGTATCATAAACAATGCTGTTGGAAGATTTATCTTTCTGGCGAGTCATTCTCAGACTTCGTCCTACCGAGTCCTTGAAACTTTAACCAGGACTCGAAGGAGGTTCCATCTCTTGTACCGTGAGACGAATTTTCTTTTTTTCTTTTTCCTTCTTTCCGCCCTCTGCACACATAGTGAAGCACACCAGAGGATCGTCTGGACACTGTCGATGTGAGAGCTGGAGGGGAGCAAGGACATCGCTTTCGGTAAATTTTCCAGGAACTGCTTGAAGCTTTTGCCCCTGCTGTTTCTGCTCCTGGCAGTCGAGTCGAAGTTTTATGACCTCCCAATATATACCGACTGGATTCCTTTAAAGTTTGTCGTAATGAGTTGGTGTCCCGAGGAACGAGTATAATTTGTAAAAGCTAATTTCACCAAACTTTAAAACTCTTACTTCCTTTGGCCGTTTTCGTGATTCCAAGTTGGCAATGGTTGGTATACCTTCTTCTTAAGATGGTCGTCGTGGTAGAGTTTACTCACCCGAGAATACACTCTTCCGAAACATCTGCCATAGGCAAATTATTATAACGAGAGAGGTCAATAGAAAATAAAACGGGAGAAAGCAATGGGACGATTTCAGACTTAAGAGGTGAAATTTTCCGAGAGACTCGATTAATTGACTTCCCTAATAATTCCTCGACCATGAATTATTTTCCTAACCCTTTGCACGTTGAGAAACTTTCTACGATTCGAATGCTTCAATGAAGTCGACGATAAAAAAACATTCGATAAAGAATTCCGTCTGACAAGACAGAACTAGAATACGTAAAATTCAGACTCGAATTGTTTTAGCTTATGGTGAAATATTTATTTCGTTGAGAAAAAACATACAATTGTTATTTCTTCTTCATCAACTCTTTTCCAACACAAATCCCTTTTCACTCTTCCTGCATAGAAACTACGACTGTTCAATTTATCGATCTCGTATAATGCAAAAGGGCTGCGATACAAAGTACTTCGTTGTGTTGTTGCATCGGAAACAAACAGAAAATGTTTCGACATGAGAGGAATGAGGTTAAATATTCTCATTTATGAATTTCCATGACCTTCATATAATATATAATTATAAAAAAATAACAAGAATTTAACATGAATAGTATTGGCGGAGAGAACCATTTTCTTTTTTTTTTGTTCTTTCGTTCTTGGAAACAGCTATGGTTGAGGATGAAAAAAAAAATGAGGAACCAAATAAGACTCGATTAGCAAAACAGTTACATGATGGAAAAAATAATGGCGAAATGTGTTCTTTCATTTTTCCTTTTTTTTTCCATTAATAAAACATCGTTGTGAATTCTTTTCTCAACGAGATTTTTCATCTTTGTTTTCCAAATACTACTGTGTCCAAAAAGTAAGGTGACATTTGAATTTGAACTCCGCGCGAATGTATTTGGGGAAATGCTCTCATTTTTAGGTTAGTAAGACTATCTTTAATATCCATGCCAAGGGTCACATCGAAACATTCATCAGTGTTTGAGATACGTTTCGTTTTGTAAGCTGCTGAAAGTCAACTCTGTTGAAAAACCCAGCTGGGTTTGACCATACTGAGTAGGACTAGTAAGAATTTGGTTACATGGTTGAACCATGGAAGGTAAGACCGTGCTGGGTGAGACCTACCCATATGGGACCAACATGGTCCTACCTAGGTCCCCTATAGGTAGATCCCACTCAGCATGGTTTTGCCTAGGTTAATATTATCTAGTATGGTTCCACCTAGGTCAGCCTACCTAACTTTACTGACCTAATACCTACATAAGTCAGACCGTGTTCGATATAAACTCTGATAGCAATAGGTGAATCCTCAAAATTCCAGTAGTATGAAGCAGAATCACCCAGGGGTTTTATTTTTCATTATATTTTACTAGAGCTTCATCTCGCTGGTATTCCGAGATTTCTTTTTCATTTGTGAATGATTCAAAAAGAATTATTTTCCAAAATTTGCAATTGTCAGTTATGATAGTGATTTTCGGGTGTAGTTGGATCCAGTAGAAACAAAAGTAGTTGGTGGTCTTTCATTGGTTGTTGGACCATCCATCGCGGTCTGTATGATGCAACCAACTTGGTCCAGCTGGGACCAAGTTGGTTCCATGTTGGACTATGCTGGGTTTTTTCAACAGGGAATTTGTCGATTTTTATGAAGTCTGCATTCGTTGAGCAAAGAATTCGTATTAAATTTTGTTTGCGGAATGAAGTTTCTGCTGCTGATTCGTTGAGGATGATGCAGAACGCCTTTGGTGATGAGATTAGGTCGAAAAAAAATGTTCACAAGTGGTATGAAGAGCTCCAAGAAGGTCGAGAACGTGTCGAAGACGAAAAGCGTCCGGGTCAACCATCAACTTCGACTGACGAAGTTCACGCACGAAAAATTGAAGATTTGATGCTTGTGAATCATCGATTAACAATTAGAGATCTTGCTGATAATGTTGGTCATTCCAAAAGGGTCAATCAATAACATTTTGAAGGATGTTTTGGTCCTCTGAATTTCCTGGAAAAACATCGTCGCGTTGAAGTGTGTGAAACAATGCTTTCCGACTATCAGGACAAAATTAAACGCATTATCACGGAAGATGAGACGTGGATTCATGCTTCCGACCCGGGAACAACCGATCAATCATGTGAATATCGCGCTAAAGGTGAGGCAAAACCAAAAAAAAAACGCGCCAAAGTCGCTCAAAAATCAAGGTTATGTTGACTGTTTTTTTCGATTATCGTGGTGTTGTGCATTTTGAGTTCCTTCCGCCGGGTCAAACTGTCAATAAAGAATATTATTCGAGCGTGATGCGTCGTGTACGTAAAGCTATTCGTCTAAAGAGAACGGAATTCTGGCGAGACAATTCTTGATTTTTACACCACGACAATGCACTGGCTCACACTGCATTGATTCTTCGTGACCATTTCGCAAAAGACTCGACCCATATCGTTCCACAACCACCGTATTTACCTGATTTGGCACCGTGCGACTTCTGGGTATCCGGGTTGTGATTCGATAGGAGAGGTCCAAGTCGAATCGAAGAGAGCTGAAGGCCATCCCGGAAACCGACTTTAAGGGGTAATATCACCTTATGACTTTTTTTTTCACTTGTTTTTTTTATTGGCTTAAACACTTCCTAAACTATCTAAGAATGATAGGAAATGTCGATTATAGGGGAGAAAATATTTTAAGTTTATAAAAATAACGATTTTTTGCGCATAGTCGAGGAGCGAAATAAGCGATAGTTAGAGAGCGCTGGGGTTTTTCGGTAAGAGTTTTGAAATTTCGTTTGTATGGAATTTACCGATAATTTCTACTCCCAAGCCTTCAAGAGAATCTCAATTTAGAAGGCCAATTGTATGGGGCAGGCATCGCAGATTAGAGGTAAAACAAAAATTTCACTACAAACATACTACTTGAAACTTTGAACGCGTTTATCTCAAAACCATATCTCTGGAGTTGGCCGTACCGATAACTCTGCCAATTTTCAACCGATTGCTTTGAAATTTTCACTATATCTTGAAAACATGATTATCTATAGAACATCGTAGGATTTTTTCGATATTTGGTGTTGAACCGATTTTATAGCCGGTTTTCGATCGATTTTTTCAGAGAAAACAGGTTCTTCAACTTCAAAACGATGCCATTTTTTTTAAAATTCATTTTTCAAAAAAATCCTACGATGTTCTATAGATTTCACCATATATTTTAAGAAAATCTTTGGTTTTTTGTTCTAGATCAAAAACTGTGACCTGTAGCGGTACGGCCGAGCAGGTGTATGAAAAGAAACGGCTTTTTTTCAGTCCACTTCCAAGCCTCTATTTTTTATTTAAAAAATCAAATAAAATATGTTTCTCATATCTAAAGACTAGTACTTTCATTAGTACAAAACCTTATATGAAAAAGAATTTTTTTGACTCCACAGTAGGCCTTTGAAATGAAGCTCAGTTTGTCTGGTTACAAGGTGATATTACCCCTTAACAACTGTTTCGAAGATTGGAAAATGCATTGGCATAAGTGCATTGTATTCGGGATGAGGGAGGTTACTTTATAGGCGATGAACTTGATTTGGGAGAATAGATAAAGATCCTTTAAAATAAATGTCATGTCACCTTATTTTTTGCACACAGTAGTATGCTTTTCAGAGATGAAACTTTTTCAAAGGGAATATTTTCTCGAATGTGCATATTTGATTCGATTCAACTGATCATTCAGATGCATTTAGAATATCCTGTAATCTTCTTTTTATTAATTTTTACACACGATGATTTCTTCCAGTTCCGTTAATCAAACTTCAAAAGACATAATACTATTCTCGTTGCTTCTTTCAAAGTAGTGGATGATGAACAAGGCAATTGCATTAGTTACATGTTGTGAATTGTGTAGTACTTCACGAGAAGTCGTAAAGAATCCAATGAGAAAAAAGAAATAGAGTACTCCAAGACCTTCCTCTTGAAGTCTCTATAAAAAGTCATTAAAACTCTCTATTTCATCGTTTCTATCTTGTCTGTTGAAGTGTTCCAAGAGAACCATCGATTCGAAGCTGTAACGTGAAACGCTCTTTAAAGTTTTTGACTATCTATCTTTCATTACACAGTTGGAAATAATTTGCGTGAGTGTAAAAAAAATATATGTGTAAACGGATTTGTGTTGAAAATAACACATTCAAGTATGTAGTTCTAACCTCGCAAATTCATGTAATTCAAAGAAAAAGTGTCAATTCGAAATAATTCTCATATCGAACACACTTCATGTGTTACTTGTACATTACACAAAAAATCTGTCAATTCAACATTCGTTTACCGACTCACCAACGTCAAGTGGATTTCTAATTTATGTGGAATTGACATCTAAAATTGTGTAGTATGACATAAAATAAGAGTCACTAGTTTGTGTTTACAGAAGACATTTGAAGTGTGTTGAGAAAGTTATCACGGAGAAAAATTATAATGTAAATTTAACATCAGTGGATAGATAAAACTTTAAATGTAATTTCTACATTAATTTTGATGAAACTCACATGATACGTACATGATCATTGCTTTGGAAGATTGTAAAAATTACGCCAATCCAAAAATATATTTATTATGATATTATTGACCACGAACAATGTAAATTTTCCATTACACTCGACTGAATCTACTTTTCACGAACGTGATGCCATAAGGCATGCTCAACCACATTTCCACTCATTCAATTCTACAGCAATCCAATGTACATTCAACAAGTACAGTTGCTAATGTTACTCATGCTTTTTTGAATGATAATCTGATTTATTTCCCAGGAATTTTATTCTCATTCTCAAATATACAGTTACCGCAATCTGATGTGTATTCAACAATTGCTTCTGCGAAAACTACTCGCCTGTGTTGGTAATACTACTGAGAAGCTTTGTAACACTCCTTTTAGTTCAAAATGATTAAAATCGCGTTACAAAGATGGCGCAAACAGTTTCAATAGTTTTCCGCGAGTATCAGTTTGTTCCTACATTTGATATACAGGGTGGGGCATTTAAAGTGTCGCGGGCGTTTTTTCCAAAAATAAAGTGAGATACAAGAAAATTTTTCGGACAAAAGTTGTAGGGTACCGAGGGGGACATCCGATGGTGGCCTTGGCTTTGACCTCAAATCTCATCTTCAAGGGCATTCTGAGATCAACTCTTGTTTGTTAAATAGCATCTCATATTTTTTACTGCAGATTTGGATTCTAGGTCAAAAACCAAGAAACTTTTGTCTGAACCATTTTCCTGAAATCCGCAAAAATGGCGCTCTAATCGATATTGTTCCATTTTGAATCTGACATTCGAATAACTCGAAAACGAAGGGTCTTGCAAAAGAATGTTTCGTACAAAAGTTGTCAATACACAACACATTTCAATCGTCTACATTACCACCATTCAGAGCTCACGCGATGTAAACAAACGACGGGGTTCAGTGAAAATTCACGATTTTGAAAGTCAGTTTGTCAGTTACATTTGATTATTACTTGGTTTATGACAAATTGAAAATCATGGATATCCGATACACGGTTTCTGAAAAGATCGATATGATCTACATTTACGGTGGAGTGCATAAGAACCCCAGACAAGCATATGACTTGCATGCAGAACGATTTCCTGAAAGAACAACGCCATCCATTAGGTATTTTCAACGCATTACAAAATTATTCTCAGAAACGGGAAGTGTTACAAGGGAAAAACGACATCGAATGAGAACTGTTAGCGGAAAAAATGCGGAAGTTAATGTACTAGCTGCAGTAGCCAATAATCCACACGTGAGCTCTCGTGAAATTGAACTCCATTCGGGAATTTCTCGAAGAAGTGTTCTTCGAATACTGAAACGTCACAAGTTCCATCCGTATCACATTTGTTTGCATCAAGACCTTCACGGTGATGATTTCGAAAATCGTGTACAGTTTTGTCGATGGGGTCTAGCGCAAATGCACAATAACAACTTCATCAACATATTATTTTCTGATGAGTCGACGTTCACCAATCATGGTCAAGTAAATCGACATAATATGCATTACTGGGCGACAGAAAATCCAAGATGGTTACGTCAAGTAGAGCATGAAAGACAATGGGCTGTGAATGTTTGGTGTGGTATTTTTCGATCTCGGGTAATTGGACCGTACTTCATTGCAGATACGCTAAATGGAGAGAAGTACAGACATTTCTTAGATCAAGTACTTCCAACATTACTTGAAGACATACCTATTCAGGAACGATTGAATATGTGGTATCAACACGATGGTTGTCCATCCCATTATGCAGTCACAGCTCGAGAAATATTGGACAGAGATTATCCTGGACGATGGATAGGACGTCGTAGACCAGTTCATTGGCCTGCCCGTTCTCCGGATCTTACTTCTGCAGATTTTTTTTTATGGGGATACATAAAAGATACAGTTTATCAACAAGCACCGACTACACCTGAGAATATGCGTCAACGAATCATCAATGCATGCGCGAGCATCAATGAAGATATTTTAGCACGAGTTCAGCAATCTTTTGTAAAACGTTTTGAAATGTGTATTGAAGTCGAAGGCCATCATTTTGAGCATCTACTGCATTAAAATTATCCAAGTGATGTAGACGATTGAAATGTGTTGTGTTTTGTCTGTTATACCCCATCACCCCCGTTTCAGTTCAAGGGGTCCCCCTTGGAATCAGACAACTTTTGTCCGAAACATTCTCCTCCAAAACCCTTCGTTTTCGAGTTATTCTAATGTCAGATTCAGTATGGAACAATATCGATTAGAGCGCCATCTTTGCGGATTTCAGGAAAATGGTTCAGACAAAAGTTTCTTGGTTTTTGACCTAGAATCCAAATCTGCAGTAAAAAATATGAGATGCTATTTAAAAAACAAGAGTTGACCTCAGAATGCCCTTGAAAATGAGATTTGAGGTCAAAGCCAAGGCCACCATCGGATGTCCCCCTCGATACCCTACAATTTTTGTCCGAAAAATTTTCTCGTATCTCATTTTATTTTTGGAAAAAACGCCCGCGACACTTTAAATGCCCCACCCTGTATATTAAAAACTTGAATCTCCACCCATAGCGTACGGTTAGTGATAATGATGGAATAAGGCGACATAACATTGTATTGTATCTTATTGTAATATGTAATATGTAAGATGTAAGATAATTCAAGCTGAGTGATTAAAGTTCATTTCACTGCTCAGAACTGCATTTGTATATATTGCCTCGTTGCAAATTCAACAAAAAACACAACAGCAAGAATTAATTGGGAAGATACAATTTTTTTTATTTCAATTGTCAGTGAAAATTCATAAAAATGCGGCGCAAATAATGTAAAATTTTAATCACTTAAATTTTATCCCCATCTTTGTGGCTCTTGGAAAATTAACAAAAATTGTTGTAGTTATTATCGTAGTTCTCGCGTATGCATAAAATATATGAATGAGCAATTGAAATTTTATTCAAAAATCCTAACATGGATTTTACATCAGACTGATGTACAAATTTCATAAGTTTGAAGTAAATATCACTTGTCATACTGTTTATATTTCATTCATCCCGACAATAGAATTTACATTTAATGTATGTGATAGTTATGAAGTGCGTATGTTAAAATTACATCAGATTGCGGTAGAATTGCGACGTTTTCAATTTACAGCAAAAATGATGTAGAATTTCCACCGCAGAAATGCTATCCCTATATTTACATGTGGATTTTGTCAAATTCATCGCAATTGCTGTATCTGCTACCCCAAATTTTTCTCCGTGATTGATATGAGATGAGTCAATTCAACATTTTTTTTCAATGTGGACCGTTTTGGACAAGACAAATATGTTATATTTGACGAATTTGTTTCAACTTTCAACCGTGTACAGTTATTTATTCAAGTTCAAAGAGGGATGAAAAAACTTATTGATAATTCAACTTCGACTTTTGATTTTTCACACGGAGGGAAGTATACGGTAACGGTTACTATGAAGAATAGTAATTTGGTGACAGATATTTCAAAATTGTAATAAGTGCCATGTGAAATAGAATTGAATACGATCAACTGTTCACGTTGCCATGGAAACAATAGATTAACATCGTAATGATCACCAAATCGCGAGCCAGCACTCACTTCCTATTCTAAAGTCGCGATGAGCAGCGATGAGAACTAAGGCGAATGGTCATCAATCCCATATACTTTTCTCCATGTATAATCGGTTATATTCGGTTAGGATCAACGTGGGTACTTCGTTGAACTTCTAACATTCTCCAGATACCCTAGTAAAAATGAATCATATAAGAACATACATAAAGCATATAGAAACCATATATGGTCATATATGACCATACATGATTCATACGCAACCCATATTGAATCCGTATATGACCATATATCGCCCATACAGAATCCATATATGATCCTTCGATGCAAGACTTTCCCATACATGTGAAAAAATTCTGTTACATATGAAATATTTTTCGTATATGGATTTTATATGGATTATATATGAGTCGTATATGATCATATATGGATCACATATGGATTAAATATGGATTGTATATGATTCTATGCATTTCCATATATGAATCATATATTAGGTGTACAAATAAGTTTCCGCGGTTTGTCAAAAGATGGCCCCACCAGAAGGTTATGGAGAAATTGTCAGATGTAAAACGTAATATCCCAAGTTTGGTCATCTGGCAACACCATAACCTTAAAGTACTAGTGATTCCGTATCAGCATCACGTAATTTTTTTCGTGCAAAAATGTCAAGTTTTATTCCGAATAAGCATCATTTGCGGGAACTTTTGATTTACTTCTTTAATGTGAAAAAATCTGCAGCTGAGGCGCATCGATTGCTTCTAGAAGCATATGGTGAAGCTGCTTTAAGTGAGAGAAGTTGTCAGGAATGGTTTCAAAAGTTTAAGAACGGTGAGTTTGACGTTAAAGACAAAGAACGCAGTGGAAGGCCGAAAGTGTACGAAGACATGGAATTAGAAGTACTATTGGAGGAAGATTCGTCCCAAACGCAAAAAGAACTTGCACTTACTCTACAAGTGACTCAACAAGCAATTTCACATCGTTTAAAATCGTTAGGAATGAGTCAAAAACAAGGAAATTGGGTTCCATATGAACTAAAGCCGAGAGACGTTGAACGCCGATTATGCATGAGTGAAATGCTGCTTGCCAGGAATAAAAAAAAGAGTTTTTTGCATCGTATAGTCACTGGTGACGAAAAATGGATTCACTACGATAATCCAAAGAAGAGAAAGTCATGGGTTAAGCCCGGCGAACCATCAACATCGACAGCTAAGCCGAATATTCATGGAAAAAACTCATGCTGTGTATTTGGTGGGATCAGCTTGGTGTCGTGTATTATGAATTGCTGAAACCAAGCGAAACCATTACTGGAGCTCTCTACCGAACACAATTGATGAGATTGAGTCGGGCACTTAAGGAAAAACGCGCCCATTACTACTCCAGACACGACAAAATTATTCTTTTACACGATAATGCTCGTCCACATGTTGCGGCGCCGGTAAAAACATACTTGGAAACACTCAACTGGGAAGTTTTACCCCACCCGCCGTATTCACCAGACTTAGCCCCTTCTGATTATCACCTGTTCCGGTCGATGGCACATGGTCTGTCTGAGCAGCGCTTCACATCATATGAAGACACCAAAAATTGGCTAGATTTGTGGATAGCGTCAAAAGATGAAGAGTTTTTTCGACGGGGTATCCGAATGTTGCCAGAAAGATGGGGAAAAGTAGTGGCAAATGATGGAAAATACTTTGAATAAAACGTAATGTACTTTTCCTTTACAATAAATTCCTAATTTTTTATAAAAAACCGCGGAAACTTATTTGTACACCTAATATGAATTTTATATGTATTATGTATGGATTATGTATGGGTTCGTTTTTTACTAGGGTACAGTTTAGAACTGTGTAGTATAGAATAGTGAGTTAGAATTCGTGTAGTAAAATAATCGTGTAGTTCAGGTTTCGAGGGTAGTATCGAGGGATCCCTTCGCCGAAGGATGAAAACTTGTTGATACTATACGTACACGTATCAAGTTCGCATGTATTCGATAAGTCCCAACAGCGCCATAAGAAACTAATTTTCATAATCCATCCTTCTATGAACAATACCTCGAACGAAGCCATACTTCGGCCGGGACTGAGATTCTTGTCCTGATAATACACGTATACATGAAATCAAAGGAACAAAGACAACAGAAAAAAAAGGTCAAAAGAAACAACAATTATTCTGTGAAAGGAGATTGCATCTCTCTTCATTTTCACCATCATTTCATTTATTTCTTTTTTCTCCTCCTCCTCCTCCTCATCTCCCTTCATAAGCCATATTGAAACCTTAATGTGAACGAGGAAGAACAAAGGAAGTATCAAGGGAAAGGAGATTTTATGGGAAAACTCTTGGATTGCATCTTTTCGTTTCTCCTCGCTCCTCCACCATTCTCGTAGCAAATCCTCATCGAAGAACAAATTTCACTTCTCTTCTTTTGGCTTCACTTTTTATGGTCTTCACTCGAAGAGAAAGAAAGGATATCGTTTTTTTTTTCTTCTCCCTCCTCGGAGTGAAAAATACCTTATCGAGTTAGATTTTGTTTCGATCGCGAGGAGGTCAATAGTAACAACCCAAGGAAATTGAACGAAGGAGGAATTCTTTTACAAAGGAGTTTAGAAAAATATCCTTGAAATTTCATTCGGATCTCGCAATTTGTCGATCAACGACGCAAAGATAAAGAAGAAAATTGCTGGATACAAAGAGAGTTATGATAGGTATAAAAAAGAGATTTGCATCTGTCTTTTTCTCTCCCTCCGCGACTACGCGCTGTGTAACATGTAATTGAATTATTCTCAAAGAGAAGGAACGAGAATTTTTTAAGAGGTAAGAGGAGATAAGAAAGATATTAGCTTGATGTTTTTTTTCCTCTCCTTTTGGTCAAAGGAAGCTCGAATCCTTTTCGCACCTCATTACTCTTCCTTTTTCATAGTTCTTATTCAAAGCAAAAATCGTGAAAGAGATTCTTCTTCGAGATATAAGCGTTCGGTATTCCTCCTCTTTTTTTTTTCTCTCAATGTTTATTATAATTACGAAGTTTTGTGTAATATGAGCTGACGATCAAAGCTACTTACTTCTTTTCAAAACTGAAATGAGGAAAATTTAAATTTTGAAAAGGGGAAAGAAGAGGAAAGTCGAGACTCGGAATAAAAAATTACCTCATGTGGAAATTTCATCTTTTTTAAATTGTTTTTTTGCTTTCTTTCGTTCTCTCTCTCTCTCTCCCCCCTTCCTCGGGAAAGAAAATTAATTCATCATAAATCATATAAAGTTTGGTTAAATTGAAAATACAAAGATGAGCTGCTTGAGTGATGGATGGGCACCTCTCTTTCTCTCTCTTGTTTTTTTCATTCCATTTGCTGTGAAGTTTAATCTTCCGGTTTGTGGTTTCATTTCCAGATAATTGAAAATGAGAAAACAAGAAAGAGGAATTTCGAATTTGAAATATTAGGTGTAGGTATGCTGTAAGACTTGACACGTCATTATTCTGATATTCTTGAATTCGTTTCAATAAAATAATAATTCTAAATAAATGACGTGGGAACTAACGAGAAGGAATAATTAAAAGCACTTCCTATTTATCACCCGAATAATTCATTTCATTCTATCAATTCGTTGAGTTCAACGATTTGCTAATAGTATCCGTTTGCTTCATACGAAACGATAGGGAGGCACCAAGGCATCAATAATTGGTTAAAACCGAGGATATTGAATGTTTACTCACAAGTGGTCCTGCCGCTTGAACGCCTTGCCACACATCGTGCACACGTATTTCCTCTCGTCGCTGTGCGTCAGCTTGTGTTTCGTGAGCGCCGATGCATTGTTGAACACTTTCCCGCAAACCTGTGAACAGAAGGACACGTATAACCGTTTATATCGATATCATTCGGTTGGCTTTCTTTGCAAGATAAGTAATAATTCCATTGAAAATTCATCCGTCGATTCGAGTTGAGAATACTTCAAATACAACGTCAAGATGTCAAGATGGAAAAAGGGTTTCAAGTGAATGAGAAGTATTTCAAGTTCTTCGTTCATGCTTATCTCGAACATCTTTCAATGAAATCGTATTCTCTCGATAGTTGTCTGGATATTAAATAGTTCCCAAATAGTTGAGGATACAGAGGAAACTCGAGACCAAGTCGGTCCGACACACACACACACACAAGAGGACATTGGTGAGAAATCGCAGCGATGGCATTCCAACAACAATAAGCGCTCCTATAAGATGGTTGCAGCTATCTCTAATTCCAAGTGCCAATTTCGGCGAGGTCTTTTCCACAAAAACATTCCTACGTCATGCTATAAGTTTGAAGCCTGCTGTGATCGATGAAGATTTAACACCTCTCACGTACAACATTCAATTCGAAACGAACTTGTTTTTCCATTTCTTACTCTCTTCACGATAAAAACACTCCAGACGGATGTGCTTTGATTCCACGGTGGTATATGTTTTTATACGATACAACCAAAGAGAAACATTGATATAAGAGATGAATATACTCTCTCATATCCGAGATATCGTATGCTTATCTTGTTAAGGTGCTTTCATTTTGCAAGATTTCTTGGAACTAATTCCTTCGAGGGATCGCCTTGAGATTTAGTGCAAAGTACTTTAAGGCTAACACGGTCGAGCTAGTATCAGGGACATTGTGCCTCTTAAGTAAGTGGAATCAGGTTTATTACGCATGGCTATACCGTATCACGGCAAGGGAGTTATTTCTAAGAAGCTTTTATGAGGAAAAATATGAAAATCATGAGTCACAAGCAAAAACATAACCTCCACGATATCAAAGAACACATTCGTTTCTCATTTGAATGTATCTTTTACATGCCGCGTGGAATGAGTAATTAGATCGAGAAAACTGAACGCAACTCGAGCGGAGTTGGAGTTTTTGTTTGTTTCTCCCATTGCGGTATCGTTCTATGATAAATACATACAGATATACAAAGTGTGTAATCATTGAAAATATTTCTGGAAGAAATCCAAAAAGACAAGTTCATGAATCGAAGTGTTCAAATTTCATTCAAGTCCGCTTTGATGGGATTCCAACTATCGAAACTCGGAATAGAAAATACATTATGTCATTCACAAGAGTTCGCTATTTTATGTGGGTAATAAACTCTACAAGTTTAGGAGTAACTTGCACAAGAGTTTTAAACACGGCACAATATCTGCGAATATAAACTACACCTCTCTCTTTCATTTTTCCCCAAAGTTTATAACTCAGGATCTAATTTTATACATGGTGTATGACACATTCGTCCCACACGCCCGGATACCGCACCTTGTAACAATGATGACACTTGGTAACTCGATTCAAGTAAAATTCAAGTTGTTCGATGTGCATGAACAAATTAACCGAAGATTGTCAATCATTTGTTTGAAGTTATACATTCCGAGAGTTCACAATTGCGTTTAATACGTATAATACACACACGTCAAGAGGATCTAATATTTTGGTGACGAAGGGTGGAATTGTCATTCAAAGCATGGAGCATCCATCCAAGAAATGAGAAGTGCAGCTGGATGGCATACAGAATTTAGTCAGAGACAGCGCTGGTAGCTCATAACGGAAATTTGGACACATCCTAAATTGCTTCCAATTCTATTTAACATTAATCAAATATTATGCCGCAATGAGTTACGGAGTGATTATCGTTACAGTTACGAAACACTGACATGGGTGTAATAAAATTATTCATGGAATGCATTATGCAAAGAGGCAGATGACAAACGTTAACAAGGGTGATAACGAGGGAGAAGAGGAATCTTTTACGAGCATTCAAAACTCGGTACAACGGGGAAGAGAGGCTGCGGAAAAATCATTGTTGCGTGGAATAGATTATTTGCGGACAACTTCATTTATAAATAATAATCGTATCTTCCCTTCCACGAGTCGTCTAATGTGTTATATAATATCAAATTGAAAGACGAAGATGAGCGATGAGTAAAAAAATTATCCACAAATTATGTCATATAATAATTCTATCTGGGGAATGAATTTCATTTTACAACAGCGATGGGAAATATTCGTTGAGTAACGTTGAGTGCTAACTTTAGAATCTAATTTTGTCAACCGATATCGAATTTATCTAGACTTATTGTTTGCGTGGAGGGTATCACGTAAATTATGCATCAGTTGTTTATAATCCTTTCAACGTGGGGATGAAGTTCAAAATCAATAAGCTTCTTAAGGCATTACGTTGTAACTTGTATATGAAATTATATTAGTCTGTCTTGGAACATTTCCCGAGTTAGCAGGTGCATTGGAAAGCACTCGCATTTATAGCCCAAGGAAATGTTATTATATTATACTTTTCGAAATTTCATCTGCGTGAATTTGATAATGCTCGGAGGTGATGAGTTGTTATTATATTTATTAGGTGTACAACTTTGCTTCCACTATTTTTCACCAAAATTTGAGGCTCAATTCTCAAAAAGTAAATACATACTTATGATTAAAAACTACTTTTTCCCATCTGTTTGGCAATTATCGGATTCCATCTCGGAAAAACCATGCGTCTTTTGAGGCGATCCACGAATCGATCCATTCTCTAACTTCTTCATAAGAATGAAAATGCTGATCACTCAGGCCGTGTGCCATCGATCAAAATAAATGGTAGTCGGAAGGAGCAATGTCTGGAGAGTAGGACTTCCCATTTTAGTGTTTCCAAATATGTCTTGACCGGTTTTGAGACATGTGATAACTCTATCGTGTCTTTCTTGGTACTGTGACCGTTTCGCCTTCAATGCTCGGCTCAAATGCATCAACTGCGTTCGATATCGATCCCCTGTAATGGTTTCACTCGTTTTCGATAGCTCATTATACACGACACCCAGCTGATCCCACCAAATGCAGAGCATAACCTTGGCACCATGAATATTTGGTTGAGCCATCGCCGTAGGAACATGTCCGGGCATTTCCCAAGATTTTCTGCACTTGGGATTATCGTAGTGGACTCATTTTTCGTCGCCGGTCACAATACGGTGTGAAAATCTCTTTCCATTCTGCCTTGGAAGTAACTGTTCGCAAGTAAAGAAACGTCGTTCAACAGCTCTTGGCTTCAATTCGTACGGAACCCTCCTCCCCTGTTTCTGAATCATTCCCATGGCTCTGAGGCGTTTCGAAATGGTTTGTTGAGTTACTCCCAATGATTCTACCAATTCTTCTTGCGTTTGGCACGAGTCTCAATGAAGTAATGCCTCCAATTCGGACCTGTGTGGAAAAATTGATCAGGATTCAATTAGGGCCCAATCCAACCAAATCCGGGCCAAGTGAGGAATCGATGTGAAATGTGACGCATCAACGATTAGGTCCTAGTCGGGTGCCCATGAGGGTACAGTCAGGCCCATAACAATCATTTTACATCCAAATATAATGTCCTAGTTAACATAATTGATGAATGAATCTTGAAATTACTTCAAATTCTCAAATATTATCAAAGCAGATGTAGTTGATTGATTCATAAACAATCAATTCTATTTTTTCCGAAAGAAAAGGGAGGTTATTTCAACTCTCTGGAGTATGAGTCAAATTAGATGATTGTAATAATTGTAGAGGATTATCAAGTTCATGATTATCTAGATCACCAACTTTCGCAGCGTTCTTTTATTCATTGAATGTTTTCTCACTGTATTTAACTAATTCTTTTATTCAAATTTTTAGTAATTCTCTTAAGTATGAACTTTCTGTGTTGTCTGAGTAGTGAAACCAACGATGCCTAGTTGATTAGGAACACCCCAAATCTTATTTTTAGAAATCCATTGTTTTCATAGATATTGAACACACGGTGGAAGCTGCAACGTCGCGACAAAATTTCATTACCTTAAAATATAATAGTTAGATGGCTAGTAACATCTAGGGATATTTCGGTATATCGAACTTTCGGGAAAATGGACCTTCGGGACTGCGACACTCTACCATTTTTTTCAATGTACGAAGCACTTGCAAGGGTCTAGTTTTAGGCTAGTCAAGCGTTACAAAACTCGCGAATCCCTAGATCATTTCAACTTGGGAATGTTTGAAGAAGTGATATTTTTGATCCCTACTACACTTGTACTTGTTGAATTGATTCACCGATGAAAATTTCATGCTTTCGACAATTACGCAACATTCGCTAGCTCCGCAAGAAGAAATAGACGCAATTTTAGTATTAGAAGTATAAATGATGGAAATACTCATTGTCAGATGTCGATTTTCGATAATAAGATTTGTTTTTCGACATGGAATCTGACTTATAAATGAAACTGAAACTGGCACCCGTGAAGCTAGCACAGCCGATTATCATAACGTTTTCCACAAAACTTTTATCAAAGATTTAAGTATCTGAGACATTTAGTAGAACGCTACTGATTTGATTGTTGCTGTGAACACAGCTGGAATCAAATTGAATCAAAAGTTACAACAATTAGCTGCTAGCTTTAGGTTACTGGTTTTAGCTTAATGACTCATAACCTCCATTCGTATTATTCACAAATTTGAATGAGTTTGAATTGGAAATGAAACTATGAATTACCCTTCAACTGATGAATCAAATTGTTTTTCTTCAATTTTATTCATATTTCTTCAGATTTTCTCCATGATTAATGAAGAAAACAGGTATAAAATGGAATTATTCCGGCCCCGATGGGAGCCCTGTTGATACCCAATTAGGCTGTAATGATTTTTGCGTCACATTTACCATTTAATCCTTGTTAGGCCCCGATTATTATTATGGCGTTACTGATGGAATTTCTATACAGGGAATCTTCAAGAATTTTCTCTCTTCCACCACCATGTCGGTCTTCGACTTAAAAATCACCCTTCTTCCACTCAAATCAGCCTCACCATGAGTACCTGACAGCACTCGATGAGCCTCAGCCGCAGTTCTCTTCAAATGAACACAGAAAATCAAAACTTCCCGCAAATGACGAGAATTCGGCTCAAAAATTAATATCTTCGATCGAGTAAAAATTTATGATGTAATCAAAAATTCACTAATATGACGATGCTGTTATGTTAAAACATGTCTAACCTTAATGTGTGACATTCATTACCTAACCCATTTCGACCGCCACCTACCGACGCAACCATGTATTGTAAACGGCGGAAACAAAGTTGTACACCTAATATTTACGTAAAATAATCATCAATATTTTATATCCACTGGTACGTTTGTTCGATGATATTCCAAACCCAGTTTGAGTCTCACGTGAATTCATGTAATTGGTAATGCGTTACAATCGCAATCGACTTGACAAGTTCTTGGAATTGATTCATATTCAAACATTGATTTCTTGATTGAAAGGAAACAAATATTCAAATTAAAGAGCGGATCAATCGATTATCGGCTAGTACGGAGTTCAATTTCATTCGAAAAGTTGATGTATCCACTGTACATAAACATTTGTGTCGAGTTTTGTATCGGAAAATGATTTCACACAAAATATATTTATACAATTCAACGGCAATTCTTTCTTCAGAAATCATACTTCTTTCGATAACAAGAACACAAATTCAATTATTTGCTTGTTACTTGTCAAGAACTGATCGAGCTTTTTCTAGAAAATTCCAAGAATATAAAGTCAAAAAAAAAAAACAGTTTAATTTTCTGTGTGGTTAACCTAGTTTCAGTTGCGAAGCCCATTCTTCAATATATTCCCTCAACGAGATGTTCTGTTTTTACTTCTTCGTTCACAGTAAGTAGACAAAATATGTATGCATATGCATCTATGCATGCACATTACATGATTTTCAAGAGGCTCCAACGTCATTATCAACGTTCAAATTTATTGAAGTTGGAAGCAGGGCATAATGTAAGGAAATTTAAGAACTAACCGGAATGGTGGACACTCAATTTCTAAAAACAAATAGAAAAGGTACTGTATCGTCTTTATGAATTAATAAAACGGTATATGATAATTAATATCTATTTATGCATTCAATGAATGGTATATCTATTTCATTACGTTCGATTTAATCAAGATTCCTTTTTTATAAACTATGCTGTGAGGACATCAGCTGAAAAAAAAAGAAATAGTCTTTCTATTTCGAGAGAAAACCCTGCCAATATGAAGTGAGAAATTTGTGTGATAAGTATTTCTTGAATTATTTGATGCTGCATTGATTTTATTTTTGGCATCAAGATTTATTTTTTTAGAATGAATATCACTACTGAATTGACGATATCCCTCGATATGAGGTGAAAGGCTTATTTTGTAACAGGGCAGTATTGGATACTGGATCTGAAAAAATAAAAATAAGAAGGAAAACATTTAACTGAAAATTGGGTAATTTTCTAAGAACTAACCATTCCCGACTAGAAATTTACCCCATGGACCAGATCAGGTAAACCTTGATCCAGATCAGGTCCTGATAAGGCAACCTCATCAGGACCTAACAAGTCATGTCACGCTGCACTATTATGAGGACCCTATCAGGAAAGACTAATTAGGATTTTGTGAGGAATTCCTTACTAAGACCTCAAAAATAAATCGAAACTAATCTATGAGCCTGTGTGAAAATTGCAGTTCGGTTGACAGATGTGAGGTTAAATTTATGTGATCAACAAATGGATGAATTATTTTTGTGAAATGTGTGGTGGTTATTTCTTGAATAATGTGTATCAAAAAGTCTGTTAGTAAGTGCAAAATGATTAAGTAAATCAGTCATAGCTGTTGTAACGTGTCAAAAAATCGTAATTTGTTGATGCAGTGAAAATGAATTTTCTTCAAATACTTACATCAGCACTTCTAGGCAAAAACTCAGAGATCATATTGATTTTGTAAGAAATATGAGTCATGAAGAACTCATTTGATCAAAAATATGTCAAAAGAATGTTCAAAATGAATAACAAAAAACTTGAATTATTCACTTGCAGCTCGTCGGATGGTTTTATTTTTCAAATTGAAGAGCACTCTTGGAGTTGAAATTTTCAAATTTGAGAAAAAAGCCTTATCTTCTGAGTTGAATTTGTTGTTAGGGTGATAATAAACTTGTAGGAAGAGTTTGAAAGTTGAGTGGAATCTATATTGATCAGGAAAGTCCAAATCGTGTGGCAAAAGTTAGAAAATCTGTCAACTTAGCTGACAGCGCATGGGTATTCTATCAGCTTTTCTTTACTAAACCAAATGCTGGCAGGAGAAATTCATCAAAATATAGTGAATTCAAAGTGATGTGAAGTAAGAGAGGACAGATACATGCATTGAATTTTATTAGTTATTATAAAAATGTTGATAAATATGGTAAGGCTATGTATGACTCAATGTATCGTCTCTCAATATTTTTGTTTCAATGATCTGCATTTTTGAGTGTGCATTTTCGTATCTTTTCACCAGTAGCTAGTGTTAGGTTGAGAAAACATGTGTATTGAACCTGTTTCATAAATATAATAACATTTATTTGTAGGAACATGACACAACATTATTGGAACAAAAATATGGGAAGACGACACTTTGGATCTTCTATAGTCTTTTCTTATTTTTTATGACGTTTATAAGAACGGATAAAATCTAATGAATATTTCGGTCCTCTCTTACTTCACATCACTTTGAATCCACTATATTTTGATGAATTTCTCCTGCCAGCATTTGGTTTAGTGAAGAAAAGCCCATGCGCCGTGAGCTAAGTTGACAGATTTTCTAACTTTTGCCACACGATTTGGACTTTCCTGATCAATATAGATTCCACTCAACTTTCAAACTCTTCTTACAAGTTTATCATCACCCTAACAACAAATTCAACTCAGAAAATGAGGCTTTTTTCTGAAATTAACAAATTTCAACTTCAAGAGTACTCTTTAATTTGAAAAGTAAAGCCATCCGTCGAGCTGAAAGTGAATAATTCAAGTTTTTTGCATTTCATTTTGAACATTCGCTTGAAATATTTTTGATCGAATGAGTTCTTCATGACCTTTGTCATTACAAAATGATTGGGATTTCTGAGTTTTTTCCGAGAAATACTGATGTAAATTAATATTGATATAGATATTGTCGTTGTTGATATTATCGTATATTTGAATAGAATTAATTGTCACCACATCAGCAACTTATGATTTTTTACATATTACAGCAGTGATAACTGATTCAATAATTCATTTTGCACTCAATAACAGATTTTTTTATGCGTATTAATCAAGAAATAACGAAAGAAGAGTACTTGTTCGAAACTTATATTTGATTATGACGAAACACATATTCATTCAGTTCATATATACTCTTTGAATAATACTCAGATGATGTGATGTGTAGGAAAGAAAAATGATGCTGAATAGTCAATAAATCAACCTTATGAGAATTGTGATAAGTTAAATGAAATACTTATTTCGTTGGTGATGGTTGAACGTTTGCTAAGTTTTTTTCGCTGTATGCATAACGTGGAAAATCTTGTGAAATTTTCATAAGTTCCGCCTAATTAAAACCCAAATAGTTAGTTTTCAATTCACATTGAGAATAGATTGAACAAATTGTTCAACAGTTTTCAGAAGTAGGTAATGTGTTCGGAATGAAGGGATTGAATTTAAAAACAGGCACAGTTGAAAATCGTTCAAACATGTTCTTCTTATTGAAGGACAATTTGTTTAATCAAAGAGTGTACAATCTGAAATCAAGTCTGTAAATTCTTGTATTCAGTTTATCAAACTATGTCCATGATCTTAGGATGACCGAACGAGGTCCTGATGCGGATACAGCGAGGAAAACCTACTTCGACCTTTTCAGGATAATTTGAGGAAATCCTGACTAGGACCAAATGAGGTCATCCATACGTGAGTCATCCACACCTAATCCCGATCAGGACCGTAACGGGTATTCCTTATTTCGGATGACCTTGTCAGGTCCTCATCATATGTTGGGTTAACCTGATGACAATTTCCAGTCGGGTTTGTACGTTTTAGAACTAACTTTTTGGTAAGAACTGACCCTTATATTATGCCCTGGTTGGAAGAAAAATATCAGTTTTGTAGTTGGAATTGATTCGTGACTCAACGTAATATTGATACAAAAATTCAGTATGAAAGGGTGGTATTAGGGTGAGGGTTTATTAAAATGTTGTATGCACGTTGCAAAAAGTTTATGCATAAAATTTCATTACCAGCAAGCAAATGAGTTTGATTGAATTTCAGAACCAGGAAAAATTTCACACGTTATTGCTAAAGAAAAAAAAAAAAAAACAGAACGAATACGACATTCATTTTGAATTCTGTTCACAATCTTTCATAAAATCTCCCTAATCAAATATCGTTCGAAGATTCATTAGGAATTGAAGCATTCAAACCCCGACAATACAAAATTCATTCCATCCATCATATTCTCAATTATCCTATCAAATTTACGTTTTATCTTGCTCCACCTTCGTTTTATCTTCCTTCAAGATAATGTATCGCATATTTCAAAAAACCACGAAGAAATATGGATTGTTATTAATATCATCATAATTCTTGTCTCTCCATTATAAAATACAACGAGACTCGGCGGTGATTAATCCGATCCGATATCATAGATCATTAGTACCGAAAAACAATTACCGTGTTTCAAAAGAGAAATGAAAACAACAACAACAACAACAAGGAGTAACAATGAAACAGAAACAGAAGTATATCATGGTTGATAAATTCGCAATCGCTGAGCCAACGGTTAGCTCTTTATCTTTTTTTCCTCTCCTCCTATTTTATGTTCATTCTCTTTTCCTTCCTCGCCACACTTTCTCTTTTTTTCTCCACCATTAGGAAAACGCAAGTTTTCGCGGACAGTGCTTCTCGTACAGCAGTTGAATCGAAGAAGCGGAAGAAAAATTTCTCTTTTCCCCTTTCCACCTTCCGTTCGGAATCTAGAGCCTCGACTATAGCCCGACTTATTCACATCGCTAGAGTCTACTCCAATCGTCTAAGTTTTGTATGTGCACGCTCCCCGCGTATACATCAACGCACACGGTATACGGCAAACGAATGGTAATAGACGAAGAACGAAAAGTGGAAAAGACTTTTCCGATAATGGATCTGGGGATATCGAGTGCGCCGGCACTCCAGGTTAGACGCAGGTGTACCGAAAGAATTAATTTCGATTTACATTAACTCCGATTCATCGCTGTTATGTCTGTATATACGCCTCGTACCGGCGAATCTTTACTTGTCATTCGGTCGATGAAACGATGTTTTATATCGACGAATATAGATTCCGAATCGTCGGAGGTACATTTTTGTATCAAAATTCAAATTAAGAACTCGAAATGTAATAGAAAGAGTGAGTGAACTTTCAAAGCGAGATTAGATTTGATGGACCATATGGAGGGTTTCTAAACAAATATCAAAAGATATAGAATGTAAGTACCAACCAAATTCTATTTTCATTGATAAATTACAAAGAGAGAGGATGAAATCGAAAAAACTCATTATTCGTGAAAATTGTATATACCTAGTCACTGAAATATATGATATGAAATGAACGTCAGCTGAAATGACACGTTGAACGTATATTCCCACACAATACTCGGACAGAGTCATTTATTTGACCAATTCCACATGAGAATATAAAAGAACCAAGAGAAAATCGTGATGAAAATTTTGTTGTCATGAAAAATTAGTCTATTCTATTATTGAGAATCCTCTCGTTCTCTGGATTTTCTCATTATGTTTGCTATCGAGATATATCGTTCAAATTTATTTGCTTCTAATTGGAACCGACTATATATTTCGCGCTCATCAGATGCGTGTAATTTACTTATCTTCAAAGAATTCCAATGTAAACTCTGCAATTTCCCAGAAGGGTTCCAGATTTCAATTCGCATTGCATTCACAGGGACGACGACTCAATCAAACCGTTTTAACCATTTGTCGGTTTACCGCAACGAATGACGCGTGCAACTAAGTTTTGTTACCCAACCGCAAGACGATTACAACTTCTATCTCTCACGTGAAAGATTTAGTTGCTGCAAACATGTCCCAGGATGAGAGATTCGTTGATTCATTATCTCATGCAATTTTACTCCCATTGTCTTCTTCTACGAGAAAATGGAAGGATTATGATACGGTCCAAAATTTAGAACTGAAATTTTTACTTTGAATCATCGGGAATATTTGTTTCCCGAATCTGTCTGGGCTGGTGCAATTTGGTTAACCGGTTAATCCTTGCGCGTCGGTTGAACGGTTAATTGATTTATAGCCGAAGTTCTCTAGTTTTACACCGTTGGATATTTCTGATTGAATTTTCAATTACATGCAGTGGAAGCCAAATGTATGCACGTAACTCAAAAGTTCATTCAAATTTCAATTATATCCGAATGAAATTTCAGATTTTTAATAATATACAATTTCTGGTACATTCGAATATATTATGACATTATTATGTTGAAATATGTTACATTTGTACTTGGATTCTTCAAATAGGATGCTTCGTATTCAAGTTCTGGTAAAGCTTCTCCATTGGACTGTTCGTCAAACTCTAAATCGGATTTACGGGGTTGATTTTCCATCGGCAAGCAATTCGTACAAACACCATGTTACATTGTAACAAATATTTGTAATAATTTCATCACGAAAGTTTGGAAGCAATAAACACTCATATTTTTGTATTGAATCTCCCACACTTTTTTTTAAATTTAATCACAATATTATCTTCAAATTGTTCTCATACAAAATCTTTGGTGAATTTAGCACATAAAAGTATTTGTTAATTGCTTCCAAATTTTGTGTGTGAAATTTACAAATTTTTTGTAACAGTATAGTTGATGTATCAACAATGATTATTTTCCCCCAAACGCCCAAAAAGTTTTCTGAGATCCCTAACCTTGAGTAGAGTGAAGAGATAGTACTTTTTTAGAAAAATTCTCAAACTTAATACGAATTTCTTCATGAAATACCATATTTTCATATTGAATTCAATAATAGTTCTCAAATTTAATGATGATGATGAAATTTCAAAATTTCTTTCTGAAATGTAACAATTGTTTATTAAATTTCACAAATATATTATCACAATTAAGAACAAAATTATGAACATTGAGGAAAAAATTCTTAACATTAAGAATTATATTATTGGATTCAATATTTTATTATGAAATTCAATAAAATGGTTATATAAGAAAGTTCATAATATTCTTATGAAGTTTCAGGCAGATTCTTCTAACAGTGTATTGACACAAAATTGGAGCCCATGATTCGCCTCTTTCTGGCCTCAATTTCCACGTCACTACCGATATTCGCGCTGACTAACGCAAACACCATGTTCTTTCGTTCCAACTCTCAGCTAGAAATTTCCCTTTCCGAGAATAGGGCTATCTAACACTGTAAAAAGAAAGTCTTAATCTGTTTGCATCTTAATTTCAGACAATGCTTTTTCCATTGTGTCGGCGATTGTTTTTTCGGCTCAATTTGTTCGCATCATAGATTCAGCCATGAAATGAGCTGAATTTAAGACTTTCTTTTCACAGTGAAGGCATTATTTTGGCCCAAGGCACAGTATAAAGAAATTCTTGAAAATTCAGACCGTTTCTGTGATTTTTTACAGTGAGGGACTGTCCATATACACTGTAAAACAAACTTCCAAAAAAAAGGTTTGGAAGTTTTTTACCAAACATTGTTTGGTAAGCTCACAAACATAGTGGGTGAAGTTACAAAAAATTTGTCGTCAATTGACAAATCTTTTCTGGGAAATCACAAAAATTGTTTGGAAATTTACAAAAAATTTGTGAGTTCCCAAACAATTTAGAAATTTACCAATCTGTAAATTTTTCACCATACTTCTTTGCTTGAAAATTCACGAATATTTTTCACAGTGTATATTACGTACCGCATTTTTCTCACATTTTCACTACCCCCCGCCCCCCTACGTAACATGTCCGTAACAGTGCATCCTAATCCTCCCCCCCACCCCCACCCCCACTGCCGTTACGTAACAATTGAATTTCCTTATAGTCTTGAATATCCTATGAATAAGAAATAAAACTGATCAATTAAATCAATTATCCCATCGATTTTTCCTATTTTGTATTCAATTATTCGATTAGTCTTCAATCATTTATATAATTCATTGAGAGCAACGGATTTGTTATATTTCGAGAACTCCGTTAATTTCCACTTGTGACAAAATATATTTCAATGAATGTTTGAAAATCGCTTGAAAATATATGAATTTTTCTTATTTTTTACAGTAAACTAAAAACAAGAAGGTTTTTCAGATGAATTTTTCTATGAAAATACGGAAGATTACGAATATTGTAGAAAAAGTACCTGCACAGCACCATAGCTCAGAAAGAATTCTCAATGCATTCAGTTTGAATGCTCATAATTTAGAATGGATCTATTATAAACTCTTTCTGAACTGGAATTTTGCGCACAGTGTTAGAAAAAAACATATTTCTGGCTGTTACGTACCATTGCTCTAGAACTCTCCCCCCCTCCCCCCCATGTAGCAACGTCATAACACTGAGTCCTAACCCCCTCCCCCACCATCGGGTGGCGCTACAAACGGAGCTCGGAGACATCACTCCCGAGAACATCGTGGGTCTGATGCTCCGAGATGACTCCAGTTGGCGGGCGGTGGACTCCTTCGTACAGTCCATCCTCCGCCTCGAGAAGGTGGACCTGGACAGGGCAGGGTAACTGGCGGCGGTCTTTCGGCTACAGGGAAAAAAAGGGCCCAGCTCGAAGTAATGTGATGAACGGTTCCGGGCTGGGTTCGAGGAGGGAAGAGGTGGGTTTTAGTGGGTGAACTGCGATAGGCGCCTAACATCTCCAGCTGAAGCAGGAGTCCCACACACCGGGGAGCAACAATACCAGCTCCCTGAAGGTGCATAAAGCATTTCCCCCTCTATAAAAAAAAAAACTCCCCCCACCAAATAGCGTTACGTAATATATGGATGTTCCCTACTAACAAGTCTGAATTATCAGGAAGGTTTTCCGAATATTCAGATCTATTCTGAAAATAGATAACAATATGGATGAGTTTTGAGAATATATCTGCAAATTTAGAAGAACTTTCGGATAATTCGAATCTGTTGCTGTGAAAAATTACAGAACCTACTACTCAGATGTCGTTCCTACTTTATTCATGAATAATCGACTTCGTGAATTGACTACGTGGAGCAAACGCTACAAGTACTTCACCTTTCATGGCCCAATTCAAGAATTCTAAGCACAATTGTTGCATATTCCAACAAATGAATAACACAATATACTCAAATGTACCAACAATACATCCTCATTCGTGAATATAGGAAGTGGGAGGAGCGATGTATGGTTCTCCAGGCCGATTCTTTTCAATAAGATTGGAACTCTAAATCAATAATCAAAGGCATCTAATAATTCTCAATTGGACGTATTGCGAAATATATAGAAGGCAGGGAGACTCGTTACAGATCCTCTCGTTATATTGTTTGATACAATCTCGCAATTTGATAAATACACTCTCTGATTTCCAGTTCCTGCAAACTCTGCCAGCTTTTATCAGATCTTCAATTGTCGTTGGCAATTTTATTTCGCCTTCATTCCTTTCCTCCGTTCAATTCACTTCCTGACGAAGTATCAATATTTGATCTTGAGTAATCAAGACCCGTAATATACGTAAGTATACAAGAAACTTGAGTTAGTTGTTTGTAAATTCCGGAGTCTAAGATTGCTTCTCTTCATTTCTTCTGTTCAAACTGCTGCTCTTTCTATTTTCTTCGTGCTTGGAAAAGATATCCATTCGTGTTATTCGTTTACACGCGTTGCGATAATTGGATAAAAATTAAACAGTTTTCTTCGATATTTCCCTACGATATGAGAAAAACGCGAGGAAGCAAAAAGGAAAGAATTAGAAGAACAGCAAAAATTGGGTGGAGGAACGAAGCAGAAGCGCCGCAAGTAATGATGTTTGTTTAGATCTCGAGGAAGAGACTCGAAAGCAGTTTCTATCCCCGTGTTCGTGTATAAATATATATATATATATATATATATAACTTGGTAGGAGAACGCGGGTAAATCCAGGTTTTGGCACGAAGATGATGACGGGTGAAACGAACGGGCATCAAGTTAGCGAAGGATGAATGCTGTTTGGGTTCCTTTCAACCCCGTAAAGACATTCCCTCTTCTCATCTTTGTTTTCGGTTTTACCTCGTGAATTGAGATTTCCGTATTTGTAGATTTTGGCATCCGTGCATCTTTCCTGGAGCTCCTCACGGCTTGAGCTACGTAAATTAAATTTTCTGCTTAGAAGCAGGAATAAGATTTTCCATTTCTCTCCATCTTGGACCCATTTCTCTGGAGTCCCTTCGAAGTGCAAGCCCTCCTATGTAAACAGACTTATTCCCTTCGTACACACGAGACGCGTTCTGAGAGCTCAAAGCCTCACCACACGTAAACGTCGTGCTACAAATATAACGCGAATGAAGAAGTATAGTATACATAACGCGTTATTCAATCAAATTTGGGAGATAAACACTTTTCTTCCTGGAATAATTCAAGATATTCGAGCTTCGCTCGCTATTCTCGTCATGAAATTATGAAAGTACATTAAAAAGAAACAGATAAAAATTTGAAGAGGTTGCGATGTAGCTTCCACGCGTACTATCGTACACCGAGAGGAAAGTGGAGAGCGATTCATACTCTTGAAATTGTGTACTTGATGGCTGCGCGCAGTATAATATTTCATTCTCATTCTTATAAGAAGTCAGTTCGCATCATCGTAACAACTAAAGGAACTGCTTCTGCATTCATCTCCATATTTAACCACATTCTCATTTCGAGGTACGAGATGGAAGGAAAGATGATTTACGTTGATAATTTCATCAACCAAAAAACCAACGAATCAAAGGGGCCACGTTTCTATATGCGCCCTCGCTAGTTAGGAACAACAACAACAATGACGGTCGGCAACGACGAACCACGAGTCGGTGCAATTTCAAATTTTTTCCGTTTGAAATGATAGGTATCGACGACGACTAGCGTTCATTACCACTCGAATTTTTTATACCCTTGTTTACACAAAGAAAGGAATGGAAGGTTCCACGATTGCGATGATTCTTTTCCTTCTTTATCGATTCGGTTGACGTTTGTTCCGGCTTACCATTCATTCTACGGTAGATAAGTCTGTCGTCTGATAAAGAGAACCGGGGAGAATGGAAAAGAAATAGAAGGAGGAAAGAAAGAGAGGTGGAATAGAGAGAGAGAAAGGAAACGCAATTTGTTACTTCCGGACAGGCAAAGTCCTTTAAAGAAGTGCATCTTATCACTACCACCCGAGGAGAGACGAGAAACTCACGCTTCCGTTAATAATGAGCAGAACGGGACGAGAGAAAAGCAACTCCTAAAGCATCAAGCTCACGTCTTACAAGAAAACAAGAAGTGAGTCACAAAAGTGAGTTACTATCGTTGAAGAGAAGGAAGATGTTATCATCATTATTGTTATTATATTCGTAGTGTGGCGTGCAGACGCCAGCATCGAACTAAAGGTAAGAACTTTCCTTACTTTGTGACGAGGAGATGATGAACGCGTAACAAATTGAAAACTAGATTGGTATTCGTTATTCTATGTAACAGTTTCTTGTTAAGGGAATACGATTTTGTGGAGTTCCCAGAGACATAAATAAGTGAAATTAGATTGTTCTTTGTAATGTTTCTTTTTGTTCAATAACAATCCGTAGAATCAAATATATCCACTGGCGAGGATAATTTCGATTCGTTTGGCGCATACGTTTGAACCGAATGCTCAAGAACCAGAACTGAAATGCTCGACGAGGACGTGTATGAGACTCGGAACTCGACGATCTTGGATGCATAGAATGGATTGGTGATAGCGCTTCTCGAACATGCTACATAGTTGTCACAAAGTAACTGTGAAATCGGGTCAAGTTTTCGTGAACACGATAATGCGATTTGATTTGATAATATCGATGTAATCTCAACCGTGATCGGAACTTTTCCTTTTGATTATCACAAGAATATGGAGATTTTCAACGATCTCTGCTAATTAACTCAATCCTACAATAAATTATACGAGTATCAAAATTCTCATATAATTGAATCTAGAATAATATCAAAGATTATTAAGAGTGAAATCCTCAAAGATGTAGAATCCGAAAGGAAATGAGATAATGAGAAGAGGAGAACAGAAGGAAGAACGAAAAGAGAGGGATGTAAAAGCATACACGTTACATGGACTTGAGATAACTTTGTCTGAAGTCTGGTTAATTAACGGGTAGTGTCAGTACGGATGTTGAGAACATATTGTATGTTCTGAGAAACGGACACTTGGCTGCATATGCATATATGTACATTGCAATCACATATACCCTGACGTTACAAACCTAACGCCAGTTAGCGAGGTTAGTTGTCACAGTCTGTGAATTCTCCACGACCATACAGAATCTTCCATATATTATATTCCCTCCGTTTTGTTTGGTGCATGATTAACAGTTTCCACGAAGTGATTTTGTACCATTATAACATTTTATTCCCTGGATCATCACAATAATGAGGAAACGTCAAAGTGGAGAACGTTGAGAAAGATAACGATGCGCCAAGGCGGCATAGCCTAAATACAAAATATAATGTCTTCGCTTCGTATATAACTATATCGTGTGTCTCGAGTATGAAATACGTTGCAGGATTAAAAGGAACAACGTTGCTTCGTGTCATCTCATTTGTTTCTAATTTCACAACGATTTGTTCCAACTTTTCAACCTAAACATGAAGTGAAATCATTAATATTTCGTTTCTTGAATTATAAATTTATATGAAATATTCTATTCCCGATCTAGAGAAACAAACCCCGTATAAATTCTCTATTGAGAGGAACAAATCAACTTCATTAGCGGTATAACAATTCCGAATGAGCTGTATAATTTCTCATAGGATGCTCGATTTGGGAACACGCATACCCGCGTTTGTTCATGTTAACTCTGAATGTAGTCTGAACATGAACGCCATTACCACTTACCGTGAATCGATTCATCACCCCTCGATTTCTCGTTACATGTATCGAGGAGTTTCAGAGTCTGCGACGTTTGTTCCGCTAACATATCCGAACGGTTGAATATTATATCGATATATCGTCATGATACATCAATGAGGAGTAATTAAATACAAATTTCCTGGAAAGCTACATTCCGGATATTCCAAGAAAATAAGTTTGCGGATGAAGATCACACGGCTTATGAACTTCTAATTAAATTTTCTGATTCCTCTGACTAAAAAAAGAATAAAAAATATAACTCGTCATATATATTTGATAGATCTGTATAGTTACGGGAATAATCTGTGTTCAGTAAACATTGTTTTGTCACGGATAACTTCGAAGAAAGTGAATTTTACAAGAACCGTAACTCTAAATTCCATAGCATTTCTTACTACTCAACTCTTGTACATTGGATACACGTTCAGTGTGAGTTTCGCTTAAACATCATATTATTTCAAATAGCGTAGTTGGTGATATATTTATATTTTGTATCGTAGTATAGAGAAGACTTCATGCTTATGTATACACTACCCATCGTTTGTTTCATATCCACGAATCGAAACATCAAATCAAACCTCGCGTAATACAACCGAAAATGACAGTTGAATACAGTCACGGGACACGTTAATCACATTCGATCTTCGTTCGATCAAAAAATATTTTTTGAATTGATCAGATATCATTCCAATGAATAAAATGATTCTTGAACGCATAGAGTCTTTCAGAAAGTCAAAAATCATTTCATCCATCAAAGTTGAATTCCATTGACCTAAGATACAGGTTGGTTGAAAAGTTTTGAAAGCAAAGATGAAAGAATGTGTATTTTTTGAAGAAATTATTTTTTTTTATTCAATATAGTCTTCCTTAACTTCAACACACTTATTCCAACGATCCTCCAATAATTTTATACCATCTCTGTGATGATTTTCCGGAAGCTCCGCAAAATACTGTTCCACAGTTGCAATAGCTTCTTCATTCGACGAAAAACGCTTTCCACGGAGGAATTGTTTTAAATTTTTGAAGAGGTAATAGTCGGAGGGAGCCAAATCTGGTGAATACGGTGGGTGTTCAAGCAATTCGTACTTCAATTCGTTCAGTTTAGCCATCGCCAGAACACTTGTGTGAACACGTGCATTGTCTTGGTGAAAAATGATTTTTTTCTTTCGTAAACCGGGTCTTTTTTCATGAATTTTTTCATCCAACTGATCCAAAAGGTTGCAATAATATTCAGAGTTAATTGTTTCACCTTTTTCGAGATAATCAATCAACAAAACCCCTTTTGCGTCCCAAAAAACCGATGCTAAAACCTTGTTCGCCGATCGTTCCGACTTCACCCGTTTTGGAGCTGAACAACTAGCTTCAGTCCACTGTAAACTTTCTT
Organism: Gonatopus flavifemur; assembly: GCA_018340375.1. Classification (NCBI taxonomy): domain Eukaryota; kingdom Metazoa; phylum Arthropoda; class Insecta; order Hymenoptera; family Dryinidae; genus Gonatopus; species Gonatopus flavifemur. Next base: position 56,305,538 of record JAFFJZ010000001.1, read on the forward strand.
GTTTCAGTTTAGGATCATGATGGTAGATCCAAGTCTCGTTCACAGCTACAAAACGACGCAAAAAATCAGTCTCATTCTGCTTCGAACGCTCCAAATTACGCTGAGAAATTTGTTTTCGATTCAGTTTTTGTTGAATTGTCAACGAATGCGGCACTAACTTTCCAAAAAGCTTTTTCATATGTAATTCTTCGTGTAAAATATGGAGAACTCGTTCATCCGAGATGCCTATGGTATCAGCAATTTCACGCTTAGTCAAACTCGGATCTTTACAAACAATATCATAGACTCTTGCTCAATGATGTCTGATTTCGTTGCACTTTTTGGACATCCACTACGTGATTGATCTTCAACGCTTGTACGACCACGTTTCAACTCTAAAACTCATCGATGTACAGTTGGAAATGGAAGAGCAGATTCCTTCAACACTTTCTTCATTTTAGTATGAATTTCTGTTGTTGATAAACCTTCCAAAACAAAGGATTTTATCACTGCACGATATTCGGATTTTTCCATTTTCACAAAATACATTGACACGTCAACTTCGAATGGCTTGTAAACAAAGAATGAATTGACAGATCGGAATAAAATTGTGTGTGTGTTCAAATGAAGGATGAAATATAAAAATAGCGTATAAATGTTGATTTCTGTAAACTTTTCAACCAACCTGTATATATTTTATAGATACCATTATATGAAACATTTTTCAGTCTCAATGACGGTTTTACAATACAATATATAGTATGACAAAATGCGATTTGAATTATCCAAAAACTCTGTTCTGCTAACATTCTAGTGATTCATTTTTCGAAACTTTTGCCATCTGGGTGCTCCTTAGGGAAGTTCTTCTCGTCCTCGCAAAATTATCTTGTTCTTTTCCCTATTTTTTCCTCAAAACATGAGAAAAGAATATGCAAATTTTGCAAGTTTGTAGAAATTGAACAGGGGAAACTTTTATACGGGTGCGTCGATGGATTTAAATAAATTATATGAATTTTGAAGGAGTAATATAACCCATATGAGATGTATAAGAAATATGAAAACCAAAATATTTAAAATCATTCAATCATGAAAAAAACAACAAATTCCAGTATTAAAAGCGATACAGTGTTTAATAAAATCACGTGAAAATATAATATATGAATATGGACCATATTTATTCTCAACGTCCGCTCCTGACTTCTGACCACGTGATGTTGATCATTATGTTTCAGTTCTATGATCTCTCGTTACTGTATCATAGTGTAGCTCAAACGGTAGCAGGTTAGGCTTTAGTCGCGTAGGTAGGTAGGTCCGAATCCCCGATTGGCGCAAAATTTACTTCCCAATTTAAGGGGGTGCTCTGGTCGATTTTTTCACCAAAAAACTACTAGATCGTTTCAACCATTTTACATCAAGAATATCCAATCACTTGCATTAAACTTTGGATCAAATGATTCAGAATCAATCAAACAATCCGGGTCTGGTCTGTTTGTTGTTCAACTAACTCGTCATAAATAATTAGAACGAAATTTTGTTATCAGCCAATAAGAAACCTCTATTCAGGTTTTTTGATATTATAACAAATATAATCCATATACAATTATTTTGAGACCAGAGCCGGCATCTCTGATTTATTCTGGATTTTTTGATCTCAAGGTCGATGTAATTAATTGAATTGAATTTTTTCTAGTGAAAAAATCGACCAGGGGACACCGTTAATGATGATGTTGATCAGGATCATCAGAAATTTTGGAAATAAGTTAGTGAAATGATTTTTAATTCTCCAATATTAACAATTTTTTCTGAGTCAATATACATATTCTTTTTTATTCAATACTTTTGATAAATCTAACCATGGATTTTGGTAAAATTGATGTATGGTGGTAATATGTTTTATGACTTCATTGAATATTGTATATAAGAGGCATTGGTGAATCTTACTAGATATTTTTATACACTTCATCTTGAACAGAGAGTTAGGAAAGCATTCAACAGGAATCTCATTCACAAACATGTGTGGTAGCTCTTAAACAAATGACCAACTTGGCTAAAGTGGTGAGAGTTACGATTCAGTTTGATAATCCCGTATTTTATGGATGTCTTAGGTAAAATGAACCACAGTTCTGGTAAAGTTGGCTACTTTTTTTTCTTCCGTGCACTTTTCGATCGAAGATCATAATAATTTGCATCGAGTAGCTCGTATCATATGATATTACTCACAGTAACGAGACATGACTATCGAATACGTTCTTGGGTACCTCCCTCTCTTTTCACTCAACAAACTCTAATGCTCTCGATTTTCCTCTATACTCTTCTTCTCCTTCCTTTATGTTTTACCGATATTCCTGGCTTATAATCGAGGAAGCTGTATGCCAAGGACGAGCTTAATTCGTCCCTAACTCGATAATACATTGACGGGGCTTGTCAACAAGTCGGGCAAGCCATCATTTAATTACGTAACAAGACGCGGGGTAGGGTAGTTGTCTTCGTCGTTGTTTCCACTAAGATTCGACAATAACGAGAGGAGGGGGAGGAAGAAGACGACGACGACGACGAAGATGATTACGACGACGGAGCCTTACAATAAGGCGGAGAGGAAAGAGGAGGTGTATGGGTCTGGAGAGAATCGTGAAGAGCTATACAGATACAGGACGTATCGTATATATATTCTATATGTACATACCTACGCGAAGGGTTTAACTGCTGAACAACGGAGGAGCACTATGGGTACCGGTAAGTAGTAAGGGTCGTTGACGGTAGTAGCCAACAGGCAAGCAGAGCGTAGCTCTGTAGCAGAGGTATTGCGTTTGTGTGTTACATTTAGAGGGCCGCGTTGTGTTCAACCTGCGCTCACAAGGGTCGCAAGATGAATATTCAACAGCCTTTCCATGCAATACACCCTCCCTCTTGCCTACAGTCAATGTGTACCTTATCCACATACATGTGTGTATGTATCGTATACCAACGTTTAGTGTAAGATCCAACAACATAGCCCTGCCGTACACAACCTTGTTGAGGCAAAACGGGAACGACATTTCTCTAGCCATCCCCTCAAAGTGGGTCACGAGCATCGTTCTTACAAACTCGTACGAGTAAATACTCCCATTTTGAAGAAACGTCTGTATAAAGAGAGAGAGAGAGAGAGAGAGAGAGAGGATTCAAGTGAGTTTATCAAATGAGAAAAGTTTCCAAACGCGTGCTGCCGCGAAAGGACGTTGTGGTGGTAAACAACTGTCTGGGATAAGATAAGGGTATAGCTTCATGAATATCTTCGATGTAAATACCCGAAAAACAAGAATTTACGATCCAAGTTAATAAGAACGATATTCGCATCATCCGTTGTTCATTATTGTCGTTGATCGGGAATTGGGAACTCCAAAACGGATTATTGCGACTTCTCAATGAAGTTCGAGACAATCGCCTTGCTTTGAATTCTCTCCAACAGTATTGTAAACTTGCGCTTTCTTTGATTACGGATTACAAGTGACCAATGGAAATTGTAGGACAGTGAAGATGATTGATATACACGAAGTAGATGATGGAAGAGATTTACAAATCTCTTCAAGTGGCAAATTTCAAACAACTGGGAGACAGTGATGACTAATGTGATTCGCGAAGGAGAAATGTGAGTGAATGATGTTAACGGTGACGCTCGACTACTGACATAGAAAGTTTCCTGAGGCACGTCTTTTGTATCATGCTTAGGGTTGGCATGACTAATAGTCGTCGCCAACTGGATACAATTGTTCAATTACGTTTAGTGGTTTTTGTTCATGTTGTTTTGGGTTATATACATAACCAGAGACAGAGCCAAAAACTTAATACGGTGATATATCTTCAATAGTTTTTTTTATTTATCATCCAAAGAAATGCAACTACTTCTAGACTATTTCTTGTGTTACAGAAACTCTCTTTGATTCAATTAATTGAATTTTGCATTGAACGTGAGAGGAAGTCAACGATCATTCATGATTCATCGTTGTTTTGTTTTTGTTCGCAGCATCTCAAATCCATTTTTCATACAACTCCATTATCGATTGATCATTAACAACATCGAATGATCCAATGACATCGTAAATCGTGTTCTCAATTTTCTTAGGGATGATAATAATTTGCCCCTCTCCAATGTGCATTTGCAAGGCGCTCTGGTAACAAGCCGAGTTACGATTTTATGAGTGGAAATATAAGGAAATATCGAGTAATGACGAGTAAGGGTTTTCCGAAAGCGCTCTTGGTGTATGAGGAATATAAATCGATTGAGAAATAAGCTGCTTTCGCAAAGATGCTTAACTTACATTACGAGCATTGTAGGTTCAATGCTAGATTGTAGCTTATATTTTGAAATTGTTCACCTCTTTTCATTTGTTATTTGATTGAGTATTCGTTTCATGAGAAAGTATCTTTCGTTGATACCATCTTTGAAAATACGAACTATTAAAATTTCAAACTCAATTCTGTACTTCTTGTTTGTTAATTTATTTCATTACTGATGAAATAATAACAAGGTAAGAAGAAAGACTTACTTCCATCCTGAAAATTAGCTGATTTTGAGATGCAGCCAAAACTAACCTTGTTTCAACTGAAAGTGAACACCGAAAACAAATGCCGACACAATGGAAAAGACTGAATGTCAGTCACGTTTTTAAGTATTTCAGATATTTCATAGTCCTTTGTATACAAAAAATTCCTAAACTATTTGGGAGTGGGGAGAAAGGATATCCATTCGATTCATGCTCTGAATAGAAGTTTCGTGCATAGAGATTTCTTACCTGGCACTGTTGTGGTCCCTGTCTATTGGGCGAAGAAGCTTTTAATCTTGGTTTTTTCACACCCAGCTTAGCAGGATCAGTGACACCCGTTCTCGATTCTTCGCTACTACCTGGAAAAGAAAGAATAATTGATCAACTTGCTGAGTGTTTCATTAGAGTGCTTCACATTGTGATGATTAATATTTAAATTTGAGATTCGAGCACTTCATTTTTTTAACTCACGATAAGACAAATGTCCTGTCAAAATTGTATATCTGTATTCCAACTGGAAAACAAGGTTCGAAGATGTTGACATTTGATACATGGAGACAAAAAAATTAATTGTGACAGCGAAATCTGATTTGACAGGGGACCTCTTACCGGACACGGAGAGAAAAAATTTGCTGACGCAGCAAATCGAGGTATTATGTATAGAATAGAAAAATTTTTTGCTGACCTAGCTAAAAATTTGCTATAACAGCAATCGTGTTAGCTACGACAGCAAATTTTTTAGCTGTGGCAGCAAATTTTCAGTATTATATACAGAATAGCAAACATTTTTTGCTGCCACAGCTAAAAATCTGCTGCTCTGTTAAAAGGAACCCAGCAAAAGTAGATTTCGCTGCCACAGCGAATTCCTTTTTCTCCGTGGAGCAGTAAATTTTTTGCCATAACAGCAATCTATTTGCTATCATAACCTGTAAATTACAGCAGCGATTCTTTAGCTGTGGAAGCACAAAATTTCGACTTTCCAGCAAAATTTCTTTGTTATTCTGTATATGTATGATAAGGAAAAATTTGTTGTTTTAGTAAATCATTTTACTCTCTTAGCAACCCAGTTGTCTGTGACAGTGGATTTTTAGTTAAGTTAGTAGAAAGATTTCCTATTGTATATGTCATCTTTCGATTTGCTGCGCCAGCAAATTTTCTTGGCGATTTTTTCATGAAATGGGAGACATAACTTGTGTTATTTATTATTCCCAATGAGTTGATTTAAATCTTGAAATACTTCAACACCCTTCTGGGCAAATTCATTGATTACTTTGAGATGTTTCACAGTTTCTTTATCTTTTATGTGTTCCAAATTTTTATTCCAGGCATTATATGCTGTTGACGCTCTTGTGGAATAATTCGGAATCATTCTCCGAAGAACTCTTTGAAAGTCTTCGGAACTCTGAATAAGACTTTAAAAGAGTTTTTTAGAGAATTATTCCGAATTATTCCACAAGGGCGAAGTTCTCTTCTACCCATATCACGATGAGTATGGCGGGAATAGTAAGATAAATGTAATAATGGTGTCCAGTAGGGTGAATCGAAGAAAATGCTTGTTTTTAATTGTCATAGTACGTCACTATTGTAACAATTTTAGATTAAAAAAAATATTCATCTTCGTTTCATCGACAATAAAGCTGAAGAAGTAGAAAAACGTGTTCCTACCCTGACTATTTGCGATGCGGAATATATTTGGCTACTGCAAATATCAGATTGAATACATAAATCTTCAAATAACTGATTATAAGTACATATTCAACGAGATTATTTAGAAATCTGCGATAATTATTCCAAAATAAAGAGCATGAATTATTTCAAAGTACATTTTTCTCGGTTGCTGTGTTATTCAACTTAATATAATTTGTTAATGAATATTTTAATTCAGATTTGAGAGTTGGTATGTCATTATTCTCCAAGAAAAACTAGTATACATTGGATTTTCTCCAACTTAAGATAGTTATCATGCTCTGTTATGGACCGCGTGGTGTGATATTTAGATCATATCCAAAGGTTTAGTACAAAATCATCCAAAATTTGTTATTTGGGAGTTTTTCGGCCTCATTTATTACAGATTTCATGTTACAATTGTCGAATTTCAATTGGAAGACTAAATATGGCGGAAAAAATCGAAGAATCAATTGAATTCGCTTGAAACTCGGCATTCCAAATTTGCTATTTGTAACGTAGGATTTGTATGAGTGACCCCAAAAAACCCTCGAACAATACCTAAGCCTCTCGTGATTTTGGGTGGTTTTGTATTGGATTCTTGAATATCATCCAAATATCACACCACGCGTTCCATAATATAGCACACGCAGAAAAAAGTTACCTAGAAAATTACTACACTTCACAGTAAAACAGGGATAAAATTACATTGTGGAGTTTTGTATTATGTTTTGTCATTAACATTACTGTACTTTTTATCAATAAATAACAGAACTTTGTCGCTGTTTATTAGAGAGTATACTCATTTCAATGACAAAACATAATACATAACTCCACAATGTGATTTTGTTAGGTAACATTGTTCTGCGTACATAATAACCAGCTCAAAGCTTCTACAATGCCTTGCCATCCCTAGCAGAAATGAATCTTGTCACCTCAAAGTTAATGTCAAGGCCCTCTTCTCTAGTGACTAGTTTCATTGCTAGTACCTTGAAAGATGCTAGACAACCGCTATAAATGTATTTCCCAGGGATATTATTAGGCCAGAGCTGACAAATCACTTTTTTACCATTTCAACTACGATCTACAGTCCGCTCTCCGAACAGTGCCGAATGGTGTCTTCTTCATTCTATCAAGGGTAGGCATTTAATCGACAAATACATCAGCGGCACTATTCAGAGACTGCACTGTACGTTAATTTGGAGAAATTTCCCCTCTAATCACCGAAGATAATGCTGAGGATGGTGAATTCAATTCAAAGAAGCTTCACGGAGAAAAAGGAATTCGCTGTGGCAGCGAAATCTACTTTTGCTGGGTTCCTTTTGCCAGAGCAGCAAATTCTTTGCTGTGACAGCAAACTATTTGCTGTTCCAGCAATCTTGTTAGCTACCACAGCGAATTTTTAGCTGTGGCAGCAAAAAATGTTTGCTATCCCAGCAAAATTTGTTCGCTATTCTGTATATAATACTGAAAATTTGCTGGCAGAGCAAACATTTTTTGCTGCCACAGCTAAAAGATTGCTGTCGTAGCTAACACGATTGCTGTTATAGCAAATTTTTAGCTAGTTCAGCAAAAATTTTTGCTATTCTATATATAATACCTCGATTTGCTGCGTCAGCAAATTTTATTCTCTCCGTGTTGTCTCTAATGAGGGAGCAAAATGGCAACACATAATAAAGTGAAATATTTTCACTATTATGAACAATTTTTCATTGAAATTAGTATTTTCTATGACAACTTTGAACAGCCAACACAGCTTCAATGTGACGAGGCATGCTCTTTATACAATTTCTAATCGTTTTTTTCATTTCCAAGTTAGATTGTTGAGTAATTAGAGTAGTAAGATGAAATTAAGTATGCGAATTAGCGCTTGCTCGGTTGTAGGATCGTGTTTACTTTGGATTTCATGAATTCATGAAACTTAAGTTTCAAACGGTCTCGGTAGGATTCGCATCTTGAGAATTCCTCAGCCAAACAGTGAATATGAGAGCGCACAAGTACTGTTGAAAAACGAACAACTGTCTTTCGATAAGCGACACAAACAATATGAACATTCTTTAGTTCTGGCGTAATAACATGACGAGGCACTGTGAGTCCTTGAAATCCAACAAATAAACACTTTACGCCTGACATACTGTCCTAAAATTTAGTCTTTTCCACTGAAACCCTTGTTTTTATGGATATAGTTTAATGTTAACTCCAGTGAAATATATCCACCAGTTTGGCAAAATGAGGAGGTGTCGAAATTCTCACAAACCGGTACAAAAAATCCTCTGAATTTCATACGATGTTTACTATTATCAAGCCTATTAAAAAAACCTAAGCGCGGTATGCAGAGTCAGGTCTGAGACTAGGACCGGTCCTACGCAAAGTATAAGCTTATGGGCTGGGACTAGGTTCAGTCTCAGACCTGCCTCTGCATGAATACCTTAACGTGAAGTTTTCTGGACCATCTTAGTGTTTGATCATTGAAATGAAATCCCCATCATACGCTCAACAGTTTTCCTTTCTTTCTTATACAACATGAGTGGAGAAATGTATATATCGTTTCCCCACTTCACGTTTCACATTACACGAGACGATATTTTTGCTGAATATTCGTGTCGGAAGGTATCACAAACTTATCGATTTTGACGATAATTGCATATGCGTGTGTAGAATAAAATATATAGTTTTCCGTTTTGAATTCTGTATTTGCGTATGAAAAGAAATGATTTGAGGTAAAAGTCGATTTTTGTTCCCTCCTAATCATTCTTTCGGTTTAATAAACGAGAATGAAAAGAAGGAGAAAAACGTAGAGACACCAGCGAGGCATCGACTGATCGAAGATTGATTGTCAGCGAAGGTTTTTTATCCAGCCTGAGGATATTCTTAATGGGCGATTGGCCTGTCGTCAACGTGGATCGAAGCATCATCGAGAGATTGCTGATCATCCAGGTAACGGCGCCACCTATCTCGAAGTTTCTTTTGAGGCTACAACCCTTCTTCTCCTTCTTCTTCTTCTTCCACTTCTTTTTCTATCTCCCTCACGCGTTTCTTTCCCAATGTTCCGTGTATACGCCGCTTCTGGTTGCATCTTACGAGCTTGGCTTCAAAACAACCGTCGAGGCCGATGATTTATCGGCCGATGTTATTACAACCATCAGATATACGATCTTCAAAAAGTCATTTTGAAAGCTTTAAGAAGAAATAAGCTTGTATCATTTTCTTTTGTTCTTCACGGATGATGGGTTGATATTTCTTTTCTTTTCATATTCAGTCGAAGAAATATTATATCCCAGATATTTCGTTATATGAACCCATGTCATATGTATATAATATCGCAAAGTTGAAAACAGTATCGATTAATATCGATGTATTTTAATCATCTCGGGACGTTCATTTTATTTTGTTCCAGTTAATATCCAATAGCAACACCTGTTACCAACTTTCTTCCTCCTTTCGAACTACTCTCACTCTCTCTCTCTCTCTCTCTCTCTCTCTCTCTGTAGTTCTACTCCAACAAGGTTTCATGATATGACTAATTAATTGTTGTTTCAAAAGCTGTCACTGCAACACTCCAGGAAACTTGTGGTGTGCCTCTATTTTCGCGCCGAGATCACTTGAGCGAAATATGGACGTTTAAGACTTGAGTTATATTATAATATCAACTCCTCCGTATTCAAAATGGATGCGTGTTTGTAAACGATTAGTGTGCAATATACGTAGACGAGCACACGCTAACGTTCACATATGATACATATGCTATGATTTCGAATACGTAGGAGTAGGTTGGTCGATCGAGGAAATTCGTAATGGCTTGCAAGCGGTCTTCAAACACGATATAAGCAGCTGGTATCCTCTGTGTGTGAGTGTTTACGTGTGCACACGTGTGTTCATGTGTCAACATAAAGATGTTGATTTAAGGCATTTTTGATCCTCTCTTTTTATTCTCCGATAAAACTTCATATTTGTTAATTCGATTCGATAAATTCGAATATTGATTTTAGATTTCTAATTTCCGGGTGTGTGAAATGAAGTGTCACGTTTTCAAGAACTGACGTAAGAGAATACTACTAATGGAATTGAGAAAACATTCATAGAACAGAAATCTTCCTGAACAGAAAGAAGGCAGAAAGTATATGTAGAATAGATCGAACGATTTCAAAAAGCCACTTGCATCTTTTGAAAAGGAGAGGCTAAGAGATAAGGAGAAAAACTTCTTCAATTCCAACGAGACTCCTTACCGAAGTTAACAAAAGGTTTGAATTCCGCATAATACGCTGGAACACACTGAACGTATTGTACGACACACGTGAATCGAGTCGTTCCTGCGTCCCTAGTTATTTCGATCATATTCTTCGACTCTCAAGACGAAACCTCGGTAATGATGAAGCATCTCATATTAGCGCACCGAATGGGTATATACGAGAAACGTCAGAACCAGGGACTTAAGGATTTGTCGTGATGAATGCGCCGGCAATTTCATCTAGCCATGGTAGGTTAGGTAAGCGGTAAGTGGCGTTGTACCGCAGAGACCTACTGCACAGACAGCATCTTTCATAAAGTGTTCTTAATCGCATTAAAGCTATATAGGATTCGATTCACAATGAGGAATGACGAAGCACATGTACGAGAAGTCACCAAATTGAATTGAATCTTGTCTACAAAGATAAATAGATCATTAATATGAGCGTATTATATACAAGATATACGAGGATATACGGACAGATTCATTTTGTACTTGGGGAATTCATCTTCTTTATTGAATTCTACGTTAGATTGTGTACAAATGTAGACAGAATATATATATGTCAAATAATTCATAATACATCAGCGGCGACAATTTACGTGCAGATCCATCTCTGTTTCTACATGCAAAGAATACACACACCCCGTATGCGTGTGCAAAAGGAAACGCGCAAAAAATAAATAATTACGTTCCTCGCGGTCGTACAACATTTTCGGCGAGTTGCATTTGTCAGGAATATATGGATGGGGAGAAAAAAGTTAAACAAATGAACACGAGTAGATAGGAATTGCGCACGTAACTGCGGGGATGACCTATTTTCTAATTAGCGCACATTTTCCACCTTGAGTGGTTCACAGTGGAAGAGCTGGTGAAGAAAGGTCCGGTTCGTTGAGGATAATTAACAAAAAAAAAAAAATAGAAAGAAAGAACGAAAAGAGAAACGTATGGTGCAAAGGAAGAGGAGGAAATATAAATTCCATTTACGCATTGAATATCGGTAATATGAAATATATTGTGAAAAGAATTTCAAATGAAGGAGGTGGGTATTGGAAGTAGCGACACCTCAGAATATACGTCAGAGTAAACGATAGATTCGAACGAGTTGATCGCGGTAATGATCATGAGGGTTTAATACGTTTATATAGGATCATAATGTAGGTAATTCCGATCCCGCTGATTATAGGTTGTAATAGTGGCTCTATTGAAGTCGGTGAATCGAAGGTAAATTTCGATTGTTCATCGTTATCGTTAAATCTGATTAATGATGGACAATGTTCTTCTATTACCGCGTATGTGGGTCGATTGGGAGAGAGAAAGGGGAGAGAAAATTCGAGAGAATCACATATGCGGACCTTGGTGGTGACTCCAGAACGACCGTTGGGCGGCTTATCGTCACATCAATATGGGTGCATACAAGATACCATTCGAACAAAAGGATTGGCAAATTTCATTAATTAGCGTGCATCCACGTTGGAACTATTCTCTGATTCTGTATAGAAATCTTGTTAAATACTACTGTACGTTAATTGGACGAACTCAAGTTATTATAGAGTTACATTGAATATATTTGGAAAAGCCGAAGGGTCGTGATCGTATTGAGAATGCGAGAAGTTATACATTGCAGTCTCTGTTTCACGATTTATGGAATGTTTGTTTTCTGTGTAAAAATCAGAGCTTGATTTTGAAGGATCGATGAATTCTTCGACTCTTGATTATCAAACGTTTATTAAAGCAGGAACAAAAATCGATAAAAACTCTTCATACTTGTTTTCGAAATGTTTCTCAAACAGAATCTTGTTTTAGTCTTCGGATATATCAATAAATTTTGGTTTTGAATATTCGAGGAGAGCTGAGAGAATATCATCAGTGGAATTTTATATCGTGGAGAATCGTATTTGAGCATGCCGTATGTACTTTTATATTACTCGTCATAAAAGTAAGCAGTGAACCTTAACGATCGAGTAATGAAAACGATACGTAAACAGGAAGAGAAGAAACGCAATCCAGACACGAGTACTTCTTTCAGTATACATGACCGTTTTTATTGAGAGATCTTCTTTCGTAGGATATCGCCAGGGCTCCGCGCTCAAGAAAATCATAGTAAACCGTATTCTTTTATATATTGTAACGACGCTTTTATACGATACTCTATGATTTTGCGACTAACCAAATTACAAGTTTCCTCGTTTTTTCTTTTCTGTATGTATATATCTCCACCTCGTGAACAGCCAGAGAGTGTTCTTCCTCGGGCTTGAAACTGTCTTTGATTTAAATGTAAAATAGGGGTTTCCTCGTATCAATGAACTCCAATCTTGTACACCGAGGATGATCAAATTCCCATTTTCTTGGAAAATCGCGAGGATGGTGGATGTTTTGATAACGCTTATGTTCAATTAGAAGACTCTGTTTACTGGAGCCAGACTGTTTGCCCCTAAGAATCAAACTCCGTTTGGTTTGAGTGTTAGCAAGTCAGGAAGAACAGATTCTATTTCACTGATAACTCCCTCTTTGGAGAGCAGATATTCGATGTCAAAGCGAAATTGTCACCTTTGAGCTGCTCCAATGGTATTCCTCATGGTTTCCAAGAGGGAGATCTCAACCATTCACAATCGCAAGAGCGATAATGTTTCAAATATCTCGATTCGTTGTGAAGAAAATAATCAACAAAGATTATTTATCTTAAATAAAAAATGACAATCCCTATATCTTTTCACGGAACGATGGAATTCGTTGATTTTTTTCACACGTTAATCGTTCTTCTATCTTTTGTTCTCACGTAGAACGTCTATGACAACCACATTTTACATGTAATTATATACGCTCTCGTAAATATATAAAATACACAATGCATGCTTTATCTTCAACGGGCTCGTACGCGCAAGGTAACAAACGTTGCAGTTCAGCAACAATATCGTGGCTGCGTGCATAAAGTAGTCATACGCGAGCTAAAAACACGTACAGATGTGTCAGTTATGTGTATGAGTATCTAAATGTATAAACGCGTATATAGCACGAATGTCGGAAAAGCGGAGCTCGCAAAATGCCAGCATAAATTTTATGACTCGAAGCGAGCACGGAAAATTGCCTGAACTACGGTAAACTAAGTCGGTCCTGGAGTAGAAAGAGGAGAAGAAGAAGAAGAGGAAGAAGAAGAAGAACAAGAAGGAGACGAAGAAGTACAGCTTTGCGACCCTTTCGACAAATCCACGACTTCTCGGGTAGAACAGAGACACGGAAAAAGCGAGAGACAAGGGTATAAGAGGGACGAAGAGATTTTACGAAGACGAGCTCGCTGTGGGTTCTCTCAAAGATACTCGGCCCTCACCATGTCGTTAAATAGTCGTTAGAAGGGACGTGTAAACGAGGAGACATGGTACACGTCCATCTTGCGGTCTCTGCCAGCCATCCTTCTACAACTACTAAGTTTCGATCGTTCTTGTTGGTACTTATCCGTCGGTTCCATGATTGTGTCGTATAACGTTGAAGATAAATGAATTTCTCCGTAGAGTGACGTGTATCCGATACCTTTGCACGGTGGACCCTAATTATCATAGGGGATCGAGTGTAAGGAAACCTGCGTAATTAGGTCATAAGACAGTTACAGACTTTGGGAATACTTTTTGCTTACAACGCTGTACTTTCCAGTTAAAAACACAGAATTCTCTGAATTTTTCTATTCTCCATTCTCAATATTTATTCAGCCTTTCTCCATTCATCAGAATTCAACGACGCATATACACGAAAGAAGTCCCATGTAGATTCTTCATTGGGGGGTGGTTAATTTGATATAACTGCTCACGTAAATGCAATTGGAGTGAGATTTGAATTGGAACCAATGTTCTGTATATGTTCTGATCAGGGATGGACAGCTTCAAGTACTTTTTCCATTTCCATAGAATAGAGATTTGGAAATACCGAGTTTGAACATGGAAAAGTATTCAAGCACAAAGAAGTAATTAAGGCTGTCCATCTCGGATTATGACTGAAGTAAATGGAAGTAGTGTGGCTGTGCAGTAACTATGATATCCATGTAAATTTGATAGGATTATGTGGTGAATTTTACACTGTAATCCTAACCCATTTTCTAGTAATTTTGACGTGGACTTTTTTCTCCTTGTGAAAATTGTGCCAATACGGACGGTCGATAAATCAATTTAGTTAATCAACCCCTGGGAAAGAACTGATTTAACACGAAGGTCTCTTGTACATTGTGGGGCTCTGTCCCAAACATCTCTAGTAGAAATTAGATCGGGCATTCCCTATTTTTAATAAGGTTCTGATCAGGTTAGAATCTGGAAACCGTGAAATCTTATCAGGCCCTTATAAGAGACTTATCTGATTTTCCTAATAGGTTTCGAATAGGGTTGTAACGCAGGGGTACAATAGGGTTCGGATGAGATTTCCATAAAATCGAGCGAAATAGGGAAACCTGATGAAGACCTGATACGAAATCAGGGGTTGCTTCGTCAGGCCCTGGTATTTTCCCATCCAAAATTTCTACTAAGGATTAGGCAACCTTGGATGACAGGGGATTCTCATGTTGCCCTCAGCATGAGACCCATGTAACACCAAATATTCTGAGAATATTCTCACAACATCCGTAAAACGTAGGTACTGTATCGAATATTCTTACAATGAGCGTAGAAGCTCCGTAAATATTCATAGAAGATTATTAGAACATTTGAATGGGACTGTTTTGAATATTCTAGAAACGTTCGTACAATATGCGTACAAAGTTTGCAGAGAGATTGATGAGCAGCACATGCGCAAGCATCTTGATGACATGAATTCAGTAATGGCGGATAATGTTGTTGACAATCTACAGACCCTTGGATAATATATCATTTTGATTTGTATTTGGGGAATTAGAAATTTATAAATGTGCATTTTAATATCCCGAATGTTTTGAGAGCGTCATGCGTAAAAAACAATAATCAAAAGTGTAATAAAATATTAAGAAATATCGTGTATATTATGATTGCTTGTTGCGGTCATAAGTATCTCACCCATCCATGTGAATCCATAATATTGATAAGAATCCATTATTACGGATGTTGAATGAGTGAAAAAATTGTTTGTAGTGAATTAGTTGTCGGTTATATACAGAAGTTATATTGGCAGGAGTTTCTATTTTCACAGCATTTTCTTATAATATTCCCACAATATTCGTGGCATGATATTCTGAAAATATTTGAAACAGTTTCATTCAAACATTCTGAGAATGTGCGTAGAATATATTCGCATGTAATAAGAATCTCCATAGAATATTCGAATATCCTCAACGTATATTCTTAGAACATTCTCAGAACGTGCTTGTGCTACCTGAGGAGTAGTTTGGCCCAACTAAGATAATAATTTGGCGCAGCTTGAGTGAATTGCAATAATTCTTATCAGAATGTTGCTTGTTTCTTGCGGCAAACCAATTATTCAATGAATATATAAATGCCCTCTGAAAATTGATTGACAGAATGAATTCTTTATCTGTTTCACAACGCGTTTACTTCAACGCTAGGACCGTCGAACTTGCGTCATTGATCAATTTGAACTGATCGGAAAAATCGCATGTCGAATTTCTCCGATATTTATTTTGTTCATATCAAAAGTATAGAATGGATATTTTCTTTTATTTTTATATCAACTTGAGATATTAATCGAATCAAAGGTTGTATAGGCTCATAGCCTAAGCAATAAAGCATAATGAATAAGACTTGGCGAGAATCAATGGGTTTGTTCAACCAGGGAAGATTTTATGTCACTTCGATTAAATTATATTTCAATAAAGGATTTCACAGGTGAGCTTTGCTATTCGAAATTTCATGCAATTACATAATTTAAAGGGTGAATATGTTGGAGAAAACACACGGAGAAAAAGGAATTCGCTGTGGCAGCGAAATCTATTTTTGCTGGGTTCCTTTTGCCAGAGCAGCAAATTTTTTGCTGTGACAGCAAACTATTTGATGTTCCAGCAATCTTGTTAGCTGCGACAGCGAATTTTTAGCTGTGGCAGCAAAAAATGTTTGCTATCCGAGCAAAATTTGTTTGCTATTCTATATATAATACTGAAAATTTGCTGGCGGAGCAAACATTTTTTGCTGCCACAGCTAAGAATTGCTGTCGTAGCTAACACGATTGCTGTTATAGCAAATTTTTAGCTAGATCAGCAAAAAATTTTGCTATTCTATATATAATACCTCGATTTGCTGCGTCAGCAAATTTTTTCTCTCCGTGCACAATTTTTTGTAAAAGCACTACACTGAGAAAAAAAATGTGTTGTTGACAACTCCGCCAAGGGTTTGACAGGTATTCGGTTGAGTCAACAGAATAACGCTTGATATAAATCCCCCGTCATTTGGTACAAAAATCGACGTTTGGTTGATTCAACCCTGTAGCGATATTGTAACTAAATAAGACGCACGTTTCAGTAAATCATCATGTCTTTAATGGAAACACAACGAAATTTGAACGCGCCATTTTAAGCAGTTGATTCAATCTCATATCGAGGTGATTGAAATGCATCAGGTGTAATTGAAAAGGATGAGCATTTCAGATAATATTCTCATTCAATTGCTTCTGGAGAATTGATTAATTGAACGAATATCCAATAAGTTTGGCTGAAAAGTGGCGGGGTTGAGACAACCTCATCAATGCGATTGCTCTTGATATGTCATGAAGTTCATCACAATCAAAGAAAATCAATGTAGATATAGACAAGCGTTCGTTGAAAAAAGGATTATTTCCTATTCATATGAAAAAAAACATGTTATTTTACATAGAGTATGATCCACTTATATTCACAGATTCGATATGAATTTTCATCCATTTTATAACACATTACGTCAATTGTATCCTCTAGATCGGATGAATCATGTTCAAAATGGCATTTTTAGGTTGAGGTTATTTGAACAGCCTCCATAGCTCAATGGGTAAAACGCTAGTCTTCAATACTGGAAGTTGTGAGTTCGATTCTCGCCAACTGTGGAGCAAAATTTGCATTTCAGATTCTATCCGGACGGCATCGTCTACGCTAAAACACAACTGGTCGTCAAGCATCACGGACCGAAGCAGCAACGACCCCCATCAACAAAACAGGGAGAAAATGTCAGACCATGGTAGGAAGGAGAGGAGAGCCGGTCAATAAACATTCCGACAACAACACTTAAATTTCCAAAACATTGTGTAAATTTATACGGGAAGTCCACTAGTAGTCCAAATGAAAAATATTTTTTTTCCTCATTCAATCATTGCATTGAATTGCTATATTCTATTCAGCGAATAACTCATGAAATGGAATAAATTGAACTAAGATATTGTTGTTATGGTATGTGACATTCAATCGAATGTTACATGTCATTATTTGAAACTATTTTGATTCCATACAAATATGTTCCACGCTCTTTCAAAGGGAAGAATCAATTGAACCAAATCCATGAAAATTACAATCAATTGCTCAAAGGATTTACTCAATTTCTTACGGGGTTGAGACAACTTCCTTTTCCAAACTCATCAGGTAGTTCAGTCAATTCCTAGATTCATTTCGCCGCATCCAAATGCGTGGCGGGGTTGAGGCAACTGAAACTCAGTTGAATCAAACTATCCTTTTTCTCAGTGTATGCTCAACGTTGTAATATCACAGAATGTTAGAAATTGTTCACGCTCAGAGCAGATAATAAAGTTCCCTACGCTGAGCATGAACAAATTTACAAAATTATATATCACAAGCATTGAGTAGGGAACTTTTACAGAAAAAAAAATTTACTTCTCTTATGCTGAGACTAGTATTTTCTATGAAAAAAAAAGTGATTTTTCAATTTGATGTAGTGTACGTTCCATAAAAAAAATATTTATAATTTATACATGAATTATACAAAGTAACTCACTAAAACCAAATTTTTAATCGCCTGTTCACTGGAAATCAAATAACCATCATGAAAACGTATAATCAATACAATGAATTCAAAAACAGAATCTCCAAACATGAAACTCCCTGAGGGAGATACAGCGATTATGATCAATTCAATCCATTATTCAACAACGATTTTATAGAATTTTCACAAATTTTTTATACAATTTTTGTTATAATAAATCAATTAAATCAAAATTGCAACAGCGTTGGTTCCTCCCTGACAAAGAATCCTTTGTATAGTTTTCCAGTGATGGCATACAGTAGGCGTTCGATTCTCTTCCACCAGATCTCTGTTCCTAACCGATGGAAAGGAAGAGGATCGAATACCCACTGTATTTTATTATAATGCGTGCCTCACTGTTGGATCTTGATTGCAGAAAATATTGGACCGAGGCTTTATTGGTGTGATCATTTCAGAAGGCACATCTTAGTGAGCCTTGCGGCAGCTCAACATCCATGGTCGATTTGTACCTGGGGAGTTGCAAATTTGACGACATTCTGAAATAGTTTATATATATATATATGATCCCGAGCAAAAATTTACATCGGGGCCACATGAGGACCTGATGTAGAATGCCTGACTTCCTATCAGGCCCTGATGTGGCATCCACATATGGTCCCGATGAGGGATGTAACGCGCCGTGTAATGTGAGCCTGAGGTGACTATCCATATTTGAACCAGAGATGGAATGACCATATTTGCCTCTGACGTACGTTCACGAAAATTCTGTGCTATAAATTTCTAGAATTCGTGGAGGATGGAGGTCGTACATAGATTTTGAAGATAATGCCCAACTGACTTCATGAAAATACCAGACTTTTAATTGGGATATCGAATATTTCATTATCAAACAAAATCTAGTATTTATGTGAAAGGTGGCGAGCACATAACCTCAAAATAATGGTATATCATCAACAGCCTTCGTGAATTGTTGAAGTTAGCAATAAAGTCAAGTATAAATATTAGGGTGTGTCAAAAAAAAATTTTTTTTTATTAAAGGGGCTTAAACCCTTCATCCCGACCCCAAACTGAACCTCCCGAAACCTCAGGTCTCTAGTTTCAAATTTAGAGGTCGCTCAAACGAGTTTTATATTCCGATTCCACTGCCAGTTTGAAAAGTCACCTAATATATGGCATTTCGGCATTTTCTGGAGAAAATTCGCTGCCAGGCACAATTTTGAAGATATGACGATGAACTTGGGCTCAAAATACTCGTAAGAGATCCATCTTCGATGGTGATCCACCCCTTTTTCCGTCAGAAGGGTGTTTGACGTTTTTCACAAAGGGTGAAGTTCACAAAACACGTGTGAAATGGAAATCATAATGATAAAACGAAGTGAAACCGTACAAACTATCGGCAAAATGTTATTGACTAGTATTTTCACGTGGAAAAGGGAACATTAGATGAGTCAAGAATTTTCAGTATGATTCAGTAACAGCCAGCAACCCCCATCTAGGGGTAAGAAATGGATTTTCCTGAAAATAGGAGTTGTTTTCTCAAACCAGACGGGATATGAAAAAGTTTGCATATAGATTCATGGAATGCTGAGGAGTGTACAAATTTGCAATAAGGAAACCTTGCGAAAAAATTGTTTGTAAACAAATTATTCAAACAAATTGAAGGAAAAATTATTCCAAGTGAAACCTGATATCGCCTTCCGATATTTCAGGACGATTTTTTTCCGTAGAATCGAATAGCGGTATCAGCTTTTACGTGGAATGATTTTTTCTGTAATTTGTTTAAATAATTTTTTCCTGAAAACTTTTTTTCAAGGTTTTCTTATTGCAAATTTGTACACTCCTCAGCATCCCATGAATCCATATGCAATCTTTTGCATATCCGTCTGGTTTGAAAAAACAACTCCCATTTTTGGGAAAATTCATTTCTCACCCCTAAATGGGGGTTGCTAGATGTTGCTGAAGTTTGAATCGTTTATAAAACCGAAACAAAAATCCAAACTCATGGGATCTAACGAGTCATCTGTATTTATTCCCTCGAATTGACTCTTTGTATCGAGAAACATCAATTTAAGAATGTACTGCAAAGTTTGGGGTCTCCAACAGCTGAATATTCTGTTTATTCGATTACGAATTCGTTTCAAAAAACGATTCGAACTTCAGCAACATGGTTGCTAGCTGGTAACTGAATCATACTGAGAACTCTTGACACATCTAATGTTTCCTTCTCTACGGAAAAATACAGGTCAATAACATTCCGTCGATAGTTTGTACGGTTTCACTTTGTTTCATCATTATTATTCCCATTTTACACGTGTTTCGTGAACTTCACCCTTCGTAAAAAACGCCAAAAACCCTCCTGACGAAAAAAGGTAGATCATCATCAAAGGTGGATCCCTTACGAGTATTTTGAGCCTAAGTTCATCATGATATCTTCAAAATTGTGCCTGGCAGCGAATTTTCTCCAGAAAATGCCGAAATTCCATGTATTAGGTGACTTTTCAAACTGGCAAATATCAAACTCGATTGAGCGACCTCTAAATTTGAAGCTAGAGACCTGAGGTTTCATGAGGTTCAGTTTGGGGTCGGAATGAAGGGTTTATGCCCCTTTAATAAAAAAAAAATTTTTTTTGACACACCCTAATAAATATATCAATTCGAGATAATCTATGTTTATTGGATTGCGATACATATTAGATTCAAGAATTGAATCAGACTCCATAGATATAGAACTTGTATCTATGTCTCTTTTATGATCTTGCACATCTCCAGAGTTTTGTTTACGAATTTTTCGAAATCTTCGTACACGTAAGCGAGAGTACATGCGTTTCCTCTCCTTCCCTGGCGAAAAAACGGCGTGCACATAAAGTTCAAACAGCGTACCAATGACGTGATTCTGGCCAATATACGTGCAATGCACGCTTACTTCAATATAAGCGTGAGTACAGCGTGCATGAACGCTTTTCTTCACGCTCGATCCACGCTCAACTGCGCCAATTGACTCTTAATACACTCTCATGTGACGGTAATAACACTCCCATGGAACGCTCCAAATGCGCGCTTTATTTTCACCAGGGTTTTTTGCACCATCCATAATTCACACATGAATAATTCAACACATGATTTACTTAATAGTTCGAACACATGAACAATGATCAAAAATGTTTCTTGATAACACGTGAAAACCGTAAACAGATGCCACAATACTTGTAGAATATTCATTTCAATTCATTTATTGAGTGAACTGGTACTACAACCAAACTCATACGAACTTGTGAAGACAGGAGAGGTTATGGTTGCGTGCGTAGCTTACCATGCTTTCTCCATTATGGCGAATTTGGCTAACTGCACTGGGGCAAACTCGGGATATCTCTGTCCTTTGTTATCATCGTTAATAAATGAGAGATTTTATCAACCATGATAACAAAGGATAGAGATATCCCGAGTTCGCTCAAGTGCAGTTAATTCGTTATAAGTTGCTATAACCCTGGTGAAGGGGAAGCGTGTAATAGAAAGTGTCAGGAACGTAGTTGGAAAGTATTTGGAGCGTGGATTTGAGCGTATACCGAGCGTCAAGTGAAACATCGAGAGTGGTTCGAGCGTATATTTGAAATCTGTGAAGCGTATCGGAAGAAACAATAATTTCATTGAAACCGGGCTTTACGCCCGGAAGCGTTATTGAAGAGTGGATAGAAAGCATGCAAGAAGTATTAGGAAAGTAATCTGAAACATTCTTACGCTTCCGTCACTCTTGATAACACGCTTCCCTTCCACCAGGGAAGTCACTAGGAAATGAAGGAAGGTAGTAAACCACGTTCTGCACACATCAGCATCACATTTGACATAACAAGTCAGGATCAACTATATTATGCCCTTCTCAGGGCCATATCTGGCAACCCCAAATATGGCAAGCCTCATTTCAGCCCGATGTGGCCCGCATAGGACCTCGGGATTGCCATAAGATTTTTCTGCTCGGGATGTTTGGAGAGATTTTTTGGATGTTATTACTCTAAAACGACTTCTGCCTGTTCTGAATTTCTGGAAGAATTATTTTATTCGGCAATTTTAACTAATTTTTGCCGAACTTTTCACCTATTCATCCATAATCATCAAGTAATGAATCCGAGTAAGGATTGCATGAATTTGAAGTGAATTTCAAAAAATCTCACTCTCTGGTTCCCAAGTTACTCCTGTTTCTTTCAATCACCCGATTAACCACAATTCGTAGTTTTACTGATTTCAATCAGTTAACCGTTCGGTCCATTAAGGAGGGTCAATATAATTAGAGAAGCCAAAATGGCGCATGCAAAAAATCGTTTTTTTTTTATCATGAAGTTTTTATTTGATTGCATTGTGACTTTGTAGGTCCATTAACATAAGATCAAAGTATATAAATAAATTTTTTGATAATTTCTGATCACAAAATGGCGGCTGTAGAATGGCTGGAAGATAACTCATAAAAAGAATCGGCGGGCAAGCTGGAGACATTCTACCAATGAGAGTTTTGTGAAAAATAGTTACAGTTCATCGGTGAACCTGAATAAGATGCGAAATAAAAACAATTCGACGATTGGCGGAGGTTTTTCAACAAAATGGACACATCGATTTTGTGAAAAAACCTTCGCCAATCGTCGAATTTTTTTTACTCCGCATCTCATTCCAGCTCGCCCGCCGATTTTTTTTTTATGAGTTATCTTCAAGCCATCCTGCAGCCGCCATTTTGTGATTTAAAATTACCAAAAAAATTTATCTGTATACTTTGATATTGTATTGATGAACCTGCAAAAATTCATTGCAATTGAATAAAAACTGCATAATAGAAAAAACAATTTCTCGCATACGCCTTTTTGGTTTGTCGATTGTATTGACCCCCTTAATTGGCTGAAGTCATCAAAATGGTTAAAATCCATCGAATCGGTCGGGAGAAAGATTGCTTCATAACTGAAGTTTTCTGCGCGATCCAGAACGTAACTCTCCAGTACTTCGTGAGGATCTCACCAGAGCACAGTGTGACATTTTCACAATCTAGCGGCATTTGATTCAATATCAATCAGAATGGCTCGAGACTTACCTTCTAGAGGTTTCCGGAATCGCTGATTAAGAATCTGTTTTCAAAAATTCAAAATTCAAAATGGTGGATCCAATATGGCGAACCAAAATTCAAAGATTCATCGGATTTCCTCGAAACTCGGTGGTTGGGACTTTTTGGGGTCGCTGATTATGAATTCATTGTCGAAATTCCCAAATTCAAAATGAGGAATCCATTATGGCGGCCCGAAGTTTGAAAATTCATCTGATCCCCTTGAAACTTTGTATCTGAGAGGTTTTGGGGTCGCTGATTATGTCGTAAAAATTCAAAATAAAATCCAAGATAGCATGGAATCTTTCCTCTTCAATTGTCCCGCACCATATGCGAAAAACATCAGCGTGAGGGACGCGGTCACCCGCCATCTTCAAAAATATATAAAACTCAGATCCGCAGCTATCCGCAGGCAAATAAGATATCTACAAGAAGGGGACAAACTGTTCTTCAGGAATATCAGTGAGCGAACACAATATTCGGCAATATGACAAAGTTTTCCTCTCCTAAACTTGATAAAGTCACTACACAATGATTGAAATTGTATTTGAAATTATTTGAAAGCCACGCACAAATACGTAATTGGAAAATGAAAGAATAACAGTGTGAATTGAGCTACATGAGATAGAGATTCATATGTAGAATGAACGAACTATCTTCCGGAGGGTCTTCGACGACACGGAGTCTATTTGCAACTTCCTCCCTTACTAACGCTCAAACAGATTCCTGAGATAACAAATCCGAAGTATTTTTCCCGCGAAGACCGCGCGATAAAAGTCAAACAACTACAGTTTCCCTTCAGTCATTCAGTTTGTTAAAACATGGCGTGTTCAAGTATTCCGAATTTGCACCTCAAATTTTTGACTTTTGCAGCGCTAAATGCGTCAAATGCCACACTGTGCAGCAGGGGTTAGGGAGAGTTTAGCCGCTGACAAGAAGTTTGTGAGGGTTTTTTAGGGAGCGCCAATCCAATGCTCGCTCGGTTAATTTCACGATTTACCCCAAGTAGCAGAAGAGGTTAGAAATGCTAAGAGCGTGTTTGGAAAATCCTACAAACATGCGTAGAACCTCCAAATGAGACTGTTTCGAATAATTATGTGTTATGCACCTCCATAGAATATCTTAACGAATTTATCCAAAATAGTCTCATTCGCACATCCCTTCCACATTCATAGAGTCACCATAGCATATTTGAGAAGTTCTTGTGCCACTTGGGTACTGTTTAGAATGCCAGCGATAGAACTTATCCCCTGAGTTCATTTCGCAGCATCTCAAATATTATCAATAAAAATTCATCGTTTTTGCAAATTTTGAATATGCGGATAGTATTCCAACATCGCAACGCCTGTAATTATTGTTTGTAGAGAAATAATCATTAGAACTGTTGAACAATCTGCTGAAAAAAACCAAGACAATATTTTGTATACATATTTGATACGAACATCGAATGAGAACTCATTAGCATGAGTTCCAATAAGGAAAATTGCGAATACTGATCACAACATATCCTCAAACAAGATGTGAAATTCTGTAGTCGATGCGCACAACGTCACACAAGATTCCCTTGACAAATTGTTTGCTCCATCGAGTTAGCATGCGAGTTCTGGACTCCTTTGCAAAGCTAACCATCGATCGATTTATATCAATGCTCTGGTACTTGTTTTGAATACGTATACGAAGTTCGTTAAACATTCAAATCAGAATGGCAGAGCACACAACTACACGACGTACAACAAATCTCATTGCACGAATGTACTATATAAACTTGCATCTCCGAGTTGCTTTGATAACGAATCATCTTTATTGTCCTTTTATACGAACATCCTCCTTCGAAATCACAAATACGATTTAAATTGTTCTCAGCTAACAACACTACCATCGCTTCGCATCACTCGCGATATTTGATAAAATCAATCAACAATCCATAAAGAATTCAATTTCCTCCGAAGACAAAGTTTCATTGCCAGTTAAAAAATTGAAATTCATTTTCAAGAAATCTGATATAGAAATTTATCCAATTTAGATGTTCAGCATTTTGGAAATTGACAAAATTTGTGAAGTTTCACGTTCATTGAGCGGAAAGAAAGAAGGAAGGAAGGAAGGAAGGAAGGAAACGAGTAAGTTTTCAGGTACTTCGTCTACTCTCATCATCGTCGTTGGATAATTCTAACCATGCGTCGAATATCTACATAGTGGAAGGAAGTAAAATTGTGGGAACGAGGAGAGAAGAGAAAAGAGATACCGTGTACGCGGGAAATGCATTAGAGAAGCTGCGAGCGTCATCGGTTTAACCAACACCATCGCCGACGCTCCCATCAAGCGACATTGAGGAAGAGAAGAAGTGCATTCACGTGATGGGAAGATGATAACGACGGTATTCGCGGTAGTAGTGGAAATAGTAAGAAGCCGTCTGCATGAGCGCTTTGCCTGCTTGATGTTCTCACCAGCAAAAACCAATACATAGTTTCAGCTGAGTCTCTGGTAATGGATATGAAGTCAGGTTATACATACCTAACATTCATGTATATGCATATATATGTACATATAACAGCAGCACCAGCAGCAGCAGCAGCAGCAGCAGCACGTATATATCGTTCATGCAAAACCCAATCTGATGATCTAGGGCACGGCCAGTGCTCGGAGAATATAGTTGAGCTTTTTATCGAAGGTCTCTCCAAAACACATTATATACATATACGCGTGGAACGAGGAAAATGAGGAAACGAGAGGGAGATCGTTAATGCCACGATTTCTGATATATCGTTGCTCCGAAGAATCCTACGAGTCTACTCACCTGTATCAAATAAATAACAAACTGATTGAAAACTTAGTTTCGACTTTCTTTTTGTATTTCAATTTCGATTGCGTTCCATGTACCCATTGAACCTACAAATCAAACTCAATCGTCCGATTCGATTTTTGATTACATTCGAAAGATCTTGCAAATCACTTCGAATCGAATTCAAATTGAATTCTTTCCAGTCGAAAAAAAGTGGAAATAAAATATTCTCTTTTAAATTCGATGTATTCCTTGAACAGAAAACAGGAATGAAGAACGGTGGATGGATTTGCTTGAGTTTGCTCTCTCTCAGGGATCGAAGTTCCAACAACTCATGCGTGAAAAATATGAAATTGAATAATAAACTTTCCAACTCAAGATCCTTTCTATTTTTATTATCTCAAAATAGTTCGTCGACGAATACCATGCCACATTTGACTTCCATCAATCCCAATAATTGTAATCCCTAATTTCACATTCCTCAATCAATTTACCATATAAAATCCACATTAGAAGGAATCAAAATAATAGAAATCTGTGAGATAACTTTATTGTATTTTTATTTGTGATTTTATAAAAATTGAAAAGAATAAATGGTCAAGGGGGAAACTGGAATGCCGCCACGCGGAGTTTGTCCTGAACGATATCGTCATTGCCAATAACGACCATGCGATGCACAGTGGTTTATTTATGCCCTCCTACCGTTAGGATTGCTTAAACCATCCTCCGGTGAATTTATCGCTGCGGAGCTTAATCGAAAAATGAAAAAAAAAAGAAGAAAAATGGAAAATATAGGGATGGAGGAGGGTATGAGAAGACAACACAGCGTGCATGAAATACGCATAGCATATGTTCTTTTGCAGATTGTGCAATAGTCATCGTATATGAAACAAAGAGAGTGGAATGAAAAATGAAGAGACGGCGTGAACTTGATTTTCAACGACTTTCCACAATTTTGAATTGTTAGACCCGACACTTCGCGTTTGAATTTTCCTAAGTAAAAGTTATTTCATCGACAAAAGCATCTTCTTCATCCAAATAAAGCAACAAAAATTGAAGAAATGAACATGCACATTGTAACTCTACAATTGCATTACAATCGAATATCCGTTTACTAGGGAACACATCCAAACTGTTGAATTGCTGGAGCGTTCAATATTCTACAGCCAAGAGCCTGCGTCTCCAATGGAATTATACTGCATACGAGACCAATTGTGTTTTTCCTTGAAATTGGCGAGTGAAAGAATGTAAAGTGAGCTCATCGACCCGTGAAGGAGATAACGATGCCCGGTTAGTCCTGGTTGGTTGAATTTTCCATTGTTCACTTATAACTGGCTGGGAGATGAATAGGAAAAGTAGTTTTAAGAGGCCACGAAAGTTGCAAGATTCAAAGGATCTCCGTATCAAAATTGTTTTCAGATCGAGATTAGACGGAACATCGGATTATTAGATTACGATATCTGAATTTATTGATCCCCTATCCATCAAATATTCTCTCTGTAAAATGGTTTTTGTCTATTCTTTTCACGCATGTACATTCACCGACCCACATTGAATATACCGTGAACTTTATATTGAAAAAATATACGTCAGTAAAATCGAAATACAATAATTCATTTCAAATTTTCACACTTTTCGACCCAAAGAATCGTTTTTTACACTCCAAATAAACAATTTCTCATCCCCCACCGGTGGATTTGTATTCATCCTTCGAACTCCGATACACACGGATTGATTGAAATTTTTTTTTCTCCAATAGTTTTTATACCGTCGCAGAATCAGAGAAATTCCAAATTTGGAACAATACGTGAAGCTAATACAGCAAATCAGGTGACAATATTTATCGCCGATAATTGAATTTCAGCAACGCGATGGTTGCCATATACGGAAAGGTAAAACAAGTATTTCCAACATTCGTGTGTGTACGAACTATATATACGATATTGCTATCCCTTAAATCTTGAAATCAGGTTGTATACGGTGGGCCAAGTAACATTCGCATCCCTCTCATACCAGACGTAATATTCGTCGTAAATACCCGCGCGGTATTTATAACCGCCCCAACATAGCAAAATATTTTCCTTTTTCCATTTTCTTTTCCTCTTTTCCGCTTTCTGCGTAACAGAACTCGACCATGACAAAAATAAACCAATCCACTCCGATAAAAGTTATTTCAGCAAAACATCTATCATGTTCTTTTCTCTCCTCTTTTTTTTTTCCCCCGTGAACAATATTTCATCAACACGGACAGATATTATTCTGCAACAACGAAACAAAAATTAACTTTTCTAACGTAATCGAATGACGATTTGAAGATTTCAAAACTCTTATTCAGGGAAAAAAGCTATACGAGTTCGATACTTTTTGATAAATATAACGGGGGAAGCGGTACAGGGTATGTAAAAGAATAATCGAGAAAAGGAGAGAGAGAAAGAGAGAGCAATAAGATCAAGGTGAATTTCTCGATAACCTGAAAGTTATTAACTCATAAAGACCGAGTTGATGGTTAGGGGAATGAAGTATCCCCTTCCATTATCGCAAATTTACATGCCGGGGGCGAAGGATCAAGAGGATGTGGGAAGTCTGTGGATGGAGATGAGGGCAACTATGGCTCAGAGATCTCTTTCCACTTCCTTCCCATCATCTCCTTCTTTCTCTCTTCCTCTCTTTCTTCCTTTTGCGTTTGTCTCATTCCGCAATAAAAGCTCGCGCTGTACCGCATAATGGTTTAATTAAGAAGTTGTCGCTCCGACGTCTCCCCGGAGGTTCAAGGAGTGATCGCGTTAACGTTATATCTTCGGCTATCGCGAAAGATCAATACACGTTCGATTTATCTATCATCCGAGTTCGAAAATTCAAAATACTCGAAACCTAATTTCATTTTTCCCTCAAAGTATCGAGAATATAAATAATATCCTATTCTCCTGAAAATCTTTCCACTTGGAATCGCGGAGTTGTAGAATTTCGATATCGACTCATTCCGGTATATCGATTAACAATTCCAACGGAATCGAGAGACGATTGGGGAAAAATTCGTGGAGAAAAACCTCAACTCGATACATCTGAAAACGATACTTCATTCCACGATATTACCATCATTGTGAAAGGTTACCAAATTGATCACATTCATCCTACTCTCCTTCTTCCGTCTTCCGTCCTGCTTTTGCGAGAACCACCAATCGTATCCATTCAAATCTGTTCTCGTTTCGTTTATCGATTGTTTCGAAACGTTCGAGGAGGATCGTTGAATTGAATCATTTCAAAACAAAACAAAGAAGGATTTTCTTCATGTTCGGAAGTTCATTTATATGTCTCGATTCGACCTTGATCCGATCCTCGTGATCGATAACCATCGCGGAGGAGGCTTCAAAATCATTTCTTCAAGAAATTCATTACGCGTGAAGATGATCCTCCTCATGAATATACGTATGATTACTTCGAGGTACAATGCTTTCATATTCACCAAATGTCTCGTACGTTTCGCTTTATATCATTCAAAAGCATTCAGTTGGAAATACGAAGACCATAGGATTATATTGTTTGCTTGAAATTCGTCGTAATGACGCGGTTGATTGCCTGCTCAGTCATCCATCTGTCACGGTCACGTGATCAAACTCGAGAGATAGTAATGGAGATAGAAATATCTCATGAACCAAAGATGAGTATGGGTGATATAGATAAAGTCACGTTGTAGAGATGTACCCAGGATACAATACATCTGGGAATCTGGATACTCGTTAAAAATCATCACAGTAGATTCAAGCGTATACAGACGCGAAACATATGTACATGCATTCGAATACAGAACGACGCTTTCGGTTGGACATATATCGATTGTGCTAATAACTGTGAAAAGACGTCAATTATTCGGACATGTCTATCTCTTCTCCAATTATATTTCCATTATATATTTCGATACCGCTTCCTGTCCTATGTGTACTTCAAATTCATACGCGAATATCGAATCGCTGACCTCCGAACGTGACGCGATCAACTGCGAAACGAAATCGTGACAAAAGACCGATGTTCTTGATAAACGATTACATTTATCGTACACGTTGTGAATATCTGTACTCGGTAATGTGCTCTTCCGGTACAAATGGCATGATCAAAAATCCTCTATCGTGCTCGTATATGGAACTTAATGTGTACGATGGAGCTAATTATTTATATTGAAGCGTTTAATTCTGTCCATATGGAATATCTCCCAATCGAAGAAACCTTGAATGTATTTTAGTTCGAGGGAAAAGTGTCTAAAATGATCCCAACTAGGCTGAAAATAATTCTCGGCATTCTCTAACCCTAGTAAAAATAATCATGCCCCTGTGTGCATCAACATAGAGCCAATTTCAGGTCATTCTTGGCGAATGCTGGCCACTTTTACGCCAGGGAAGGGCTGAAGTTGGCTCAATGTTTGTGCACACATGCAGCGATGCCATTATTCCCTAGAAAAATCCGTAGATTTTTCGTGCTTGGTCATTTCTTTCCGAATTGAGAACATGATTGGCTGGTTGTACAAGAAATGGATTTTTCTAGGAAATAATGTTGTATAGCCTTTCAAGGCACTAGCAGTGAAGTAAGTTGTTAGAAAGAGCCTTGACATTAACCCTAGTAACAATGCTCTAGTCATTGACAAGTTTTGTAACGCTTAGCTAGCCAAAAACTAGACGTTTACAAGTACCTCGTAGGCTTCTGGTGAGGCACTTGCAAGTGTCTAGTATAAGACCAATAATTAGAACATTTCTACTTGGAAACTATGAGGTGGCTAGAATCATTCTTACTTGGGAAGTGCTTGGCAGGGCTTAACGAGACCCGAAGAAGCCTCATTTGATCCTCATCAAGTCCTTGGATCCTGATAAAATCCATAGAATACCACAAATAATTTTCATCCGAGTTGAGATTGTTTTAGACCCTCTTCCCGCACTCTCCTCGTATCGTAAAACCCATCAACTTCCCTTCACTTTATTCCTTTCCATCGAATATTTGCATAAATAAAACGTTTTCGATACCTATATCCGAACTAACTCATCGATGGTTATATTCTTTCTCGTATAAATTCCATTCCGTGATTGTCAGACCTATCAAAAAGCCAAACACATAGCCCCGATGATAATTAGTGTAAATAATATTAATGGAATGTTTGAACGTACGAAGTTGGATTGAATAAAACGGATAAACTTTGATTTATTGGATGGATATTTGTAGAAATGAGATTCGAATATATACAGACTAGAGTTACGGATATAATATCCAGGGAAATAGAACGGAGACAGAGAGAGAGAGAGAGAGAGAGAGAGAGAGAGAGAGAGTGAGTGAGAGTGACAGAAAAGAGAAAGTGATAACTCGACGAGATGTGGAACGGGTTTAATTAATCTCTGCTTAATTGTGTCAGAAGTTCGCGCGGATTCGATGTTGGCGTTTTCGTCGTGATTTTGAGGAACGTATTAACTTGCACCGTCATATTATGCAGTATCCACAGATGAACAAGGATCTTCGAATTTTATCGTCTTGGACATTTATAAATTCTCTTATTCATTTAAATTCAATTCATTATCTTTAATATTTGGCCCGCAATGTGGCGATGTGGTTGAAAAATAGGTCAAAATTTCAACCCTGTAATATCATCTACTTGTACATTAATTCCACTCGGATGCCTGCAAAAAACAATACTTGTCCTTGTTGTCGCATTTCTTCAGTTCAATTCCGAAATGCAAATAATATTCCTGAAAAGGACGACGACGACGTTATCATTGTACAAACATTTTCTTCGGGGTAAACATAGATGGAAATGGAATGAAAACGAGCAGAAGAAGCGGACACAGGTGCACCTTGTGAAGTAGCATCTTGAAAAGAGAGCTCTTATGTATGTACGTCACAAAATGCGCTCTTGTAAACATCGATGATATTTATCGTAGTATCTACGTCCGATGCAGTTTCGTTCGTGTGAGTAAACATAAGCTCTTATCACAAACGCAGAAGACATGCGTCGTCAACGTCGACGTTCTTGTTGAGAGATATGAGGTAGGTATGAAGCACGTCAAAGAGAATATAAACGATCGATACTCGATGGGTCCTTTGTCGAAGGATTAGCTCCAGTTCTGTCTTTCTCTATTCATAGTTTCCATGGCCTAGGAACACGATACCGAAGAACGATTCCTGGGATTACGCCATCCTACTTTTTCCTTCAACGAAGCTGGGAAACGCTGAAAGGAACGACCTGAAGGATCCTCAACGAAATTCTACAGTACGCGCTTGCATAATTTCTAATTTGTGAAATAAAAATTTTAATTTTGAACCGAAAACAGGGTATTCGCTCTTCTTCATATCAGAGACATACGAAGCGTCATCCAACGCTCCTCATCAGAAGGAGTTTAACGAAAGAAAGCTAATCAACGAATTCAAATACGAGCAAGTTTACGACCGCGTTTCCAAACTCCGGGCACACATGAGAGGCAGAACTTTGGAGTTTGATCGCACCGAGGTGCGTCAACTGTCTCGTCTATGTGCCAAATGTAAGTACATTGAATTGTAATTTCAATATTTTCACCGAATAGTATTGGAATTCTTTGTAAAATGCATTGCCGAGGAAGCGCGTTTGATCAATTTCTCGAACGCAATTTTCAATCATCATTGAGATATTCTTTTTATCGAATTCATCTTATCGATCGAATTATTCCTGGTTTGCTTCATAAAATTAGATCTCCCTTTCCTTTCTTTCCCTCCTCTCCCTTATTCCTTTATATTCCTCGATCAGCGAGGTAGAATACTATAATAATCGATAAAATATCTCTCCGCTCTTGTATTCTCACAATCATATTGTAGTGTTTCAATTTGAGGAAAGGATCTATCGTGAGACGTGACAGGATTCAAAAGTGATGAAAGGAATAAGAGACAATCATGTACGTTGGAGGATGAGAAAGAAAACCTCATTTAGTTTTCAGGAATGGAACTGGACTCTCTTGGAGATTCGGAGCTCAGTTTTGTTTTCCTCTTCTTGTTGTTCTTCTTGTTTTTCTTCTCATCTATTTCTTTTTTCAGTTTTATTTTATAGACGGATTACCAAGGTTTACGTTCCTCGAAACGTACAAGATGGAGGTTTTACGCTGGCTCCAGCTCTTCTTCATCCGTACTCTTCTTCTCTCTTTTGTATTTATATACGAATGGATGTTTCTGCAAACATCTTATGTAACCATTGTTCTTGATTACGTTTCCATTTCTCTCGAATCGATGGAATAAATTCTTCCTCTTTTTCGATCGAAAAGTCAAATGTAAGAGAAAAAAATGATGACGATGAAGAAGGATTGTACGGAGCGTACGTTGTTACATTCTTTGAAGGAAGAGTGAAACATTCTACTCCTCGGGAATGGAATTTGACTTTGGTTTTTCGAGAGGGAGACTCATTTACGAGGGAATGAGTGAAATTTCACTCTCAAGAAGTGCAATATTTGTTCTTTTTTGAAAAGTATAAAATTCTTGGACAACGGAAATTTCAACTCAAATGATAATTGAATCAAAAGGCAAAAAATCTGTATTTCTGATCAAGAAAGAAGAAACAATCCTATCACAGTTGAGGGATCAATAAATTCACCATTCAAACTAGAAAAGCTTCCTCAATTTTTTCATACGTTTTGCGAAGAAAATCGAAAATCAGTTCATCCCCTAATTGAATGATATTTTCAAACTCCAGTTATTCATCTTTCATACATCTTCGATATTCGCATATGGATTTCCCATTGAAACGAGATTCCTCGAATAGTGGACGGATCAATCATTTTCAAGCTTCCAAGTGTTCTCTTCCCTCCAATTTAGAGAGTTTGAATAACGATTTTCCTGAAAGCTATCACCAACATACGTAGAGATGAAAGAAAATTCAAATTCTCAAGTAAGTGAGAAATTCATATAAAAGAGATTTCCAAAGGAAAATACTCTCGAGTTAGATTAGTTTCTAACACAAATTATCGAATCATGAAATCCGAATTCTATTCGAGCATCGCAATGAAATTCATATATTCAGCCGAGGTAAGAAAAACA
The DNA here is from genome assembly GCA_018340375.1 of Gonatopus flavifemur. Lineage (NCBI taxonomy): Eukaryota > Metazoa > Arthropoda > Insecta > Hymenoptera > Dryinidae > Gonatopus > Gonatopus flavifemur. Next base: position 56,339,685 of record JAFFJZ010000001.1, read on the forward strand.
AAACAAAGCATACGAAGATGCTGTTTGAATAAACTTCTCGGATGTATTTTACATAATCCTTTCCCCGACCAAATATTGCATACTCTCGGAGTAGAGCAACCGGACTCCATGGCAGCATTTGTCCGAAACGCAAAGATATACCGGTTATACACAACATGATACTAAAGTCTAAAGCTTCGCACACAACACACCGCCCTTCCGCTTCTATTCCAACACAACTGCTGCCGCTACCACCGCTTTTACTGCTACTTGCTACCTTAAGTCTCAACTACAACTCCACGGGGAAACTACTTTGGCGTGAAGCACAACTACTCCACTTTGTTACCGCGTTCTACTTCACTACCGTGTTCGCGGCTTAACAATCTCCCCGTGTATGTGTTTTATCCACGTTTCTATCTCCAAACTTTCAAACCTTTCAAACTATGCCTTCCACCTTTTTTGCGTTCCCTCTTGGATCTTGTACTTCCTACACTCCCAAGTATACAAGAATTCAAACCAAGGTCTAATCTATCATTCTTCTTCTTCTTCTTCTTTTCAGAGAAGAAATCTAATAAATATATATTTTTTTTCTCTGTCTGATTATTCAAAAGAGTACAAGTAGGAGTTCATCCACTTGTTGCTGCATTATGTACCTACGGTTGTTTCGTCAACACGTATGTATTATACTATACCATGGATACTTCAGTTGAGATTAATGAAATAATTTGATTCTGAAGAGGACGACAGTTCTTATCCATCATTGCTGCTCCATACTTGGAGGGCTACTTGCTGCAGTCAAGGCTGTCAGCATTGAAATGGTACTCTCCACTGAAGTAGTAGAGTAGTGTATCGTTAGGTCAGCCACTTCACTTACCACAAGTAGTAGGTAATACCTGTAGGTGCCAACCATCGGCCTTCGAGTGCACTGTCGTACACTGGCAAGAAAGAACACCCCAGCGTGAATCATGAATGCATAGAGAGTGTTCGGTACGTGCATGTATTGCTAACAATGGTTATCGAGAGTGCAGCGTAGTACTTGGTAATGATACTTGGTAAAAATTGAATTTATTCGGAAATACCATCGCTCCTTGGAAGATTGTTCAAGGATATCGTTGGAACATCGTAACAAAAGACTCATCGTGATAGGAGGAAAAAAATGATAGAAAAAGTATCAGAGATTGATACCCAAACTGCTCAACATAATTCTTTTACCGATACGACCTCGCTTCTTCCCACTCATTTCACTTTTGTCTATCTATATATTTCAAGTACACTTCTATCGCGCCGTAAACACGTTGGATAAAACAATTCGATTATGGAGTTGAGCCAAGAGAAACCACTCGTGGGACGTTTCTACCATATTCTACAAACATTCACACGAACGTTCGTATTCACCTTTAGCATTTGCCACTAACACTCGCAAGACTTCGTTCCATACAATATGTATTCTAGCGTACAAGACTTGGGAAAACATGATAGGTACTCCAAATATAATAGCACTTATTGTCGTTGTTTAGGATGTCCCCTTGCCAAATGATTTCGGGAAATGAGCCAGAGGTGGAAAATTATGAGCTAAGAATATTCAATTTTTTCTTCTCCTCTTCGAATATTCAAACACGCTATTCAATCTCACGATCTTCCCCCATTCGATTTGAGGATTTATAAGTTTTCAAGTGAATCGACAATCCAAATCGTTCTTCGTGATGAAGGGGATTCGATTGTTGTTCTTATAAAACTGGAGGGGTAGGTTATTTGAGGATATTTTCAAAAGAATACAAGATCACGCTGCTTTTCCACTACAATTTACAAGTGAAGTGTTTGAACAAAGAAGAACCGAATGTATAAAACTTTCAAACTCTGATCATTTCTATCATTTTCAAATCACGTAAAAGATATTTCTTGAAAATCGTTGTTCCGCCTGTACCTGATCATTCTCTGGAACAATGAACTTTCAAGTATTGATCCGAAATGTAATCCACAAATTGAAAATGAAAAGAATATGAGGTGCATATGATTATGAAATAACCCGAGAACGATGCACTTTACTCTAAACTACATTCTTCTATCATCCAAGTTGAACAAGAGTGCACACCTCTCTGCGATAATATACATAATAAAAATTTCTTTCACCCTTTTCCATTGTTGTTACATTCGTATTGTGGAAATGGATGTGAATTACATCGAATGGATAAATGGGAATGTACCTTAAATAATGAATTCACGGTACAAGGGTATTCAAATTCATCATGTCATGACGAGAGAAAGAGAGAAGCACGAATGGTACACGAAAAGAAGAATGTTCGTTTACGTGTGTTCATTTTCCATCAATATCGCAGCGGGTTTTTGTTCAAAATGAATGAAAAGGATGATACGAGGAGAGGAAAAAAGAAGATATAAAAAGGGAGAGAGGGAGACAAAATAGATACTATTGATCTTCTACGAGAGAAGAAGAGTGAAGAATATTTTTTGGTTATGAGGAGAGAGGTGGATTCAATTCATTTTTCATACACGCTTGTGTATTTGTGAAAAAAATACTTTGAAAAATAATTCGAAATTCCGCGAGTGTCATATCAAATATCAAAATAAATCAATTCTCTTTTGAATCGAAATGAGGAATGCGAATTCATATGCGGTCTTCTCTGTGCGATGCGATATTACGCTCCACGTTGAACACCAGAATTTTCAAATACATTTGCATTCATTTGAATTAATATCTCTGATATTTTTTTTTGTCAGCTTCTCTTTTGTATTTTATACGCTCGATTGTAGTTTCGCTGGATTCTGCCTATAATTGTCTTCGTGGGTATCGCGATAAGAAAAATACGATTGTTCGATAGATGAAATGACCCTCGCGTGATTCAAACAACAATGAATGATGAAATATATTCGTAAAATGTTGCACGAATTTTAATTAGCTTTTCTAGTCAACTCGAATGGAAATTTCCTCTCTCGGTGGATGAATGAGGAACATTTTTTTGGAAAGTTTAGTCAAGTGAATGATTGTGTACGACAGTACGATAAACAATTGTTTAACCTCGTTTTATAACGATTCCAAACAACGTTTCCAAATTCACATTCATTCGCTAATACTATTCCATCTTGTGGATCAGTTCTGTTTTATATAATTCGCATAGATCGCATACCATACATTCTAGAATGCAACGCCGGAGTTCAACTAGTAAGTGCAATCAGAAATTCAACTATGAATTCAATGGAATGCCACAGAATGTCATTGTACACATCATACCGTGAAGTTCCGGTAATTAATATGGACAGCACCATAGAAGTTTCTTCCTCTGAGGCTGTTATTACGGGTTCAGTGAGTTTGATGTCACTGTCCATATCGACACAAAGCAAATGAAAATTCCATGATGTTGTCATTTCTCCGAATTGCACCTTGAGAGAATTTTTTTTAAATTCTCGAGGAAATATTTCTCCGAACTGTTCAAGAATTTACTCGATTATTGGAATTTCCCAACAAGTTTTGAAAGAAGAGAGTTCATAAAAATATTATAAATGAATCAGAAGATGTGCGATATTCAACAACATGGATCTGAAATTCATACCACACAATTAATTGCACCATGATTATTTGAATATATGAGAAATGAATTCATGAGAGTGTAGTTTAGATTCATGTATTACTCAATGAGACAATTCAAAATTTGAAAAAGCAACACTTATTAGATTATTGTATTTGAATTCTTCTCTCTCTTTTAGATTTCTGAAAAAAGTGAACTTGTACTCAGGTAAACCTGCTTTTACATGAAAAATTTATGCGTTGAAGGCATAGGAAGTGAAGAGGCAAGGTAAAGAGGGTGAAATAAGGGGAGCTTTGAGAATATAAATCAGCAATGAAAATACTAGTAAAAGTACCTATACGAATACTCTGAGCATGCGATACAAGATTTCTAATATTGGTATATATTCAATAGGATTCTAAGCATTCACAAACTGTACCTGATACTTTATACATCATTACGAATACGACTGAAAGATATATAGTACGTGAAAATTTCAAACGCGTGAATCAATGAATACAGCAAAACCATTCAAAACCCATCCCCGTAAATCGTATGGAAGAGGCTCAACGGATGGAAGAAAGTAATACAAAGGGGGTTTATGTGAATCCCTTGAAGAAAACCTGATCATAAACTGATTTCGTAAGAGTTGATGACACTCTCTTCGCGAAAATTCATTTAAGAACCCTCAGAGCATTATCTGAAGGATCCTTCCCTCTACACACGCTTCAACACTCAACGTACTCTGCCAAGAATTCACTTGAATTCTCTTTCCGGATTCGATATCGACTTGAAAAGAGTTGCATAGGGTGATAATACTTGTTCGTGGATACAACGTTATAACATTTTATTTTAAAGTATCTTCAAATATTCAAATGCGTTTCTCCGATCCCTGTTGACGTGTGGTTATAAAGCAGCCATGTTACGTATTGAACGATGAGAGAGAAAGAGAGAATAAATAGATGGAGGGAGAAAAGCATGTAAGAGAACGTAGAACGTAGCGCGTGTTTGCATTTGCTAGAGAAAGGCGTTGACGGGCGGGCATACGAGTAATTGACTCGCACGAATTGCGGCCAATTGATTACCGCGACGAGCGAATGAGCGGCTATGTTTCTGTTCTTTCTGTTTCCTTTCACTAACCATCCGCGGGTATACTGTCTCTACAAATCTTTGTGACATTTTCATTAACTCTAGCGCGTGTCCATATTCTCCTCCTATTCCACCACAAAGTTCGAGCTGAGAGAAAAATGTCTATGGAATTATTCATTTCAGCTCGTACAAAGGAATAATTCTAGACAGATACAGCCGAGAGAGGAGAAATGAAATTTTTAATCCGTTGAAATGTTTTTGACGTAAAAATACGTTGGTTAAAAGCCTTCGCGTTGTTTATATTATCATTACGTTCCCTTCTTCCCTCGGGAAAAAATATTTGTCTGATCCTTGGATTTGTGTTGATGGAATGAATAATCAACGATTCTCGCAGAACAGTTATTTGGCAACAATTTTGAAATTTGGTTTACTCGTGATTTATTGGGGAAGGAATTTTTATTTGTTGACATCGTGAATCCATGGATGAAGATATAAATTTCCATATATCGGTTGTAATAATAAAAGGAAGGAAGTGGAGGTCCTATATTCAACGCTGGAATATTTAATTGGACCAAATTTGAACGGATAATACCGATCGTGACGGATGCACCTAGACTGCATTGATATTCAGTCACGACGACAGAAATAAATTGATCGAGATAGGAGTTGTAGCGCATCCTAGGGTACCGTTGATATTTGACCTCTGATCTTCCCCGCCGTTCCTCCTCCCAACACGTGTTCCGGGTTTCTCTATGACATCCGTAGTTTCTATTATGCAACGCGTCGTGTTGCATTTGCAACGCATTTTGCATAGCGCAACGGAGAGGGAGAGGAAAGCCGCAAGCAGACGTGTGCGCTACGATACTTGTGACAGTATGCAATTTGATAAGACGTGACTATACGTATGAATTATATACGTATATGTACCTCGTATAAGCCCCAAAAAAGAATTTTGTGAATGTAATGTAGGTTTTCGAAAATTTCGAGAAAAATTGTGAACACTAACGCCTCGAAGTATTCAAAGTCAATCCAAAATATGCTTTCACGCAGAAAAGTGGCTCTTTGCACTGAGGAAGATGAAAGAGAGGAATTACAGTTTACATTGTAATTTTTGGCTCTACACTGAGAAAATTGAACTGTAACCATTGCCATGCGAAAATGGTAGTTGAATGACAGAATCTCTCAGTTGATGATGGCGACTACGTTATTTGGTATCCACACGGAGAAAAATGAAGTTTAGAAGATTACTACATTTTCTACTAATTTGGCAAGATACGAGAAAATACTACTTTTATTGATAGACAATGTAGTAAAAATGAATGGTTTGCCTGACACTCTTTAGCATGAGCATGCAACGTTACAGATGATCAAGTACAGATTTTTACTACACTGTGTAGCAATTATACAGTCATGTTTTCTCGTATCTTGCCAATTTAGTAGGAACGTAGTAATTTTCTAAACTTCATTTTTCTCCGTGCATCTTCATGTAAATGGTAACCATTCCCACGTGCATTAACATGGCTACACTGTCAGAAATGTTATGAAGTTTTTTTCAATACCGTACATGAACTCAGGTTAATACTCAATTTTACATTAAATTTAATGTACCAAAATATTGAAAGAATATAGATTTTGCTATAGTTTACATTGAATTTAATATAAAATGTGTATGAAACTCAATTCATGCGCGTATTTGAAAAAAACTTCCAGCAAATACATTAAAATTAATGCAGAAATTTCTAACAGTGTACGATTCTCCATAGTATCCGAAACCTTAATCGCGAAGCTGTCTTCCAATTACTATTTGCACATGGCAATCATTGCATTTCACTTCTCTCAGTGTATACCAACTTTTTCGCAAACACAGCAGAGAAATTCGTAATTCTCCATATCATAGAATGTAATGATGAATTTGGAGTACACTGCAGAACATTTTATTGGAAAATCCCTATATATATTCATGCGAAGTAATTAACACATACATGCGTTAGGAATTTCCCCAACTTGTCCAGAAATTTACTGTGAAATTTTGGGAAGAATCCCATAAAGTTTGGAATTTTTAAATAAATGTATGGGAAATTTCATATAAATGTACCGGAAATTGATTTCCTGATCAGTGATTGAAATTTTCCGGTTGATGTACACAGGGAAATTCCGATTATTTTTTACAGTGTATATTGTATGAAAAATTACGTTTTTTTTCGGAAGATATCCCCGAAAAGATTCTTTACTTCTCATCATCACTTTAATATTGAAAGATTGAGGAAACCACGATAATGTTAGCAATTGAAGAATGTAAATATTGCGTTATAAACACGATAATATGAATTGCGTACGTTCGTACTTGTTTACTTGTTACCGACCAGTTCCAGTGCAGCGTTGCCAGAGTTACATTTCCTAGTCGTTAACGGTTGTTTCAAAATATCAACGCTTGCACATAGAAAAAAAACGAACAGCTCTGAACATTTCAAGCATTCATTGTGTGCTCTCAAAAACATCTACAAGATGTCCCAAACTCAAAAATTAGAGAATTTTTTCATATCTTCCACAGAATATAATGAAAGTTTGAGATGTTGAGGGGAGAAATATTTACTGGGCATTACACAAGGTGATTGAAAATTTCGGACTGTACTCCACGGGCATACTCTTCAGGAGAAGAATGAGGAGATTGTTCTTCATTCAAGTAACGTTGTAGTACGTTGGCTTCTTTCTATATTCTAAACGTTAGTTTTTCAGAGAGATTCAGAGAGATTTTTTTACCAGGGTAACCTTCAAACCAAAAATACTGATCTATGAATTTTTCAATGTTATGTTGTTTGCATAACTCAATTCCAACCAATCAATCAAATCAGTGCTACAAATACCACATGAATAATAATTTAGGATGTTGCTCTTTTTTATTCAAAGTACAAAAATATTTCACTCAAAAAATTCGACGGCATAATGGAAACGGGTCTCACTTCATTGATGTTCGATGAAAGCTTATATTTTCAAAGATGTGGTACCTGGATTGAGCTTTTGCAAAACAATGATAAGAGTTTTACTTATGTCTCCCACGACAATAATTGTGACTCATTGAACAAGTTTCAAGAAAATGTTTCCTTCAGGAATTCTTTCCGCGGTTATTGGTATGAATCACTGATTGTATGTTTAATCGATATAAAATAGTCAAGATAACCAGCTTGTATTAGTAATAGCTCACAATTTTTATGGTAACTGATACATTTAGTCACCATTACAAGAATAAAAGGTTTGTTGATGCTGAATTCATATTCAGTTACGATTACCAAAGATAATTGGTTGGGTCCCTTTTCAACCATTTTTCTTAGCGAACTTTACTATTTCTTGAGGATCTCTTTTCGCCGTGTTAAGATGTAGAATCCCAGCTATTTCTTTGAACTATCGAATTAAAATAATCACTCATGTTCTGAACAAATCTGCAGTACCTAGCAGTGTTACGTGGAAAAAAAGTACCACATTGAAAACCTACGCAAAAAGTTATTTCAACTGTAATTATATTCAATACAACTTCCACCGCGAAATCAAATACACGTGTATTTGAATTACATTCACTCTGACCACCTATCCGACTGAATTCTCACCTTCTTGCCACCTTACGTTGTTCTCTCGCGAAAACCAGGCCGCGAAATACATATATGTATGTTCACGCGATAGGTCTCGGGAGGATACCAACGTTGCAAGGCGAGAGAACAAAAAGGAGAAGAATAATTTCAAAAGTTACTCTCATTGGGGAGGGCGAAGGAAGGAAGGAGAGTAAAAAAAAGACAAGCAACAAAATGAGAACGCGCGAATAAGAAGTTGGTGAAACTTCGTTACATAGTTCACTCGAATGTAATGAATTCAGATATGAATATGAATTTTCAACAACATTTTCAATAACAACTTCCCACTGGTCCCGCGTTCCAATTTCATCCTTTGTCTCCTCGTATCCCATATTTCATTCGAATATGGATGCGAGGAAAATATTTATATCCGATTGAATAGAATCTTTGGAATTCAGTTGAATATTCACCCACAAGCGATGTTTTGAGAAACCTCAAAGCATGACTTATGATACAAAAATGGCTTTTATGAATTCATAATTGAATTTCAACTTGATTTATTCTTGGTAAGGAAAGTTCGAAAGTCATATCACATTCTCAGAATATAAGCTATAATTATTCTGGGTTAGGTATTACGAAACTTCCTTCTCCCTGTTGTAAAATTTTACAGAAAAATATTCTAAATTCTGGAACAATCTCACAAGGGATACTACCTAGATTCTGGGTATAAAAATAAAAGCAAGGGAAAAATCCTCTCGAGATTTGTAGGCGCTTTTCCCAAGATTTTTGCTTTTCTTGTGCTGTGCTATGCTCGTTTGTCGTCTACGGATAAATTTCAGAAGATTTTTTTGTTTCATCTGTTCTGAGAAAGCAGTATTTTCTACGAATTCAGGCGATTGAATCAGATAACTTCGTAATAGATTTTACAATAAGAAAAACAAATTGTTTGTGAAACCAAAAATTGTATCCAAATTGTTTGTGGAATCGATTGAATTTTTTTTCTGAGATACAGAAAAAAAAGAATTCGAAGCGTCTGGTGTATCTTTTATGTTCCATAAATCCGAAATGTTTCAATCTTCTCACGCGCTGCTTTCAAATAAATTCTTCGAGTGATACAATTTCTCTTCTTTACTTTCATGCTTCAAAAATATCGAAAATTGAATTGAAAATAAATATTCTAAGGGGTGTAGCATTTTAGATTGTCACTTCTGGATAACAAATTGATGCAACAATAATATATATTTATATGATGATGAGCAATTTTCTCAAAATAGGGCTTCAAAGGTGCAAGGGTTGTTGAGTTCATAAATTTGAAACTGTCCAAAAACATGAATTATAAAATTTTCGATCAGGGTTGAAAGTAATTCAATTGAAGAGTTATTGAATGAACGTTCAATTATCCATTGAAGTCTAATTTCTACTTCACGATTTCCAATCAACAATTAAATTTCATCCGCAATTCAAAGTGTTTTCAGACAACAATTGAGCTTAATTCTAAATTTCCTGAATTAACAATTGAATTAAATTCTCGACCCAACGTTTTTTGAAATGAAACTGAAACCAGCGGCCGTGAAGCGAGCAGCGTATTGTTGTAACTTTTTACGCAAAATTTTTATTAGGGATTTGAGTATCTGAAAAGCGTAGTGAAAGGCTTCCCCGACTGAAAATTTTGTCGGGCAAACCTCAGGGTCTTATCCCGGATAAAATATACCTATCAAATTGACCTCCATACAAAAAACTCCCGTACTCAAAATTATCCCGGGACAAATGTGCCACGCGAACTATCCCCAACAAATCGTTCCCTGGTTGTGGAAGTTGGGAACAAAGGATGAGAGAAGGGGTAAACAATAAATTTGTTGTATTGCTACGTTTGAATGAATTTTATGTTGTATCATATATGCGTATTCAGTTCCGTAAAACGTACGATGGTTTCTGCTCGACAAATTTGTACACTGAGAAACAAGTTATTTAGACAAACACATCTGTTCTTTTAATAGTAACGAAGGAATATGTTTTTTGATTCAATGGGACACACATTGGAATAAAACAATATGCATTTGAATGGGATAAATATTTCTTCGTCGCTATTGGAAGATATGGAATTAGAATTTTTAATATATAATTTAATTGTGTCATAGTGTTTGTATTTGAATTCGTTTCAAATGATAAGGAACAGGCAGTGACAGGTAGCAGCAGTAGTATACAATAATGATGTTTAATAATTATTGTATAATTATTGTCCGTATTTTATAAAATAAAACAATGATGTTCGATACATTACATTGCACGGATGTTTGTGCAATACTCGAAATAAAGGTGTTCACGAGCAATGAATGATGTTTAGGTACAAGGTATTTTGCCTGGGATATTTTGTGCGGGATAATTTTGGGTATAGGAGATTTTTGTATGGAGATCAATTCGATAGGGATATTTTATCCAAGATATCTTATCCGGGATATTTAGTCATGTGGCCCTTACTTTTACCTCACCAAATTTCTAGTCAACAAAGTTTAATCAAAAGTTACGACAATCGGCTGCTGGTTTCAGCTTCATTTTCTTGAATCAACAATTGAATTCAATTCTCAATTCACGATCTCCTCAATTAACAATTAGATTTAATTCCTAATCCAAGGTTTTTTCAACTGACAATCAAGTTAAATTCATCACTGAAATTTTTACTAATGAAAAATTTAATTTGAGCCTTGATTCAAAATTTTCACAATCAACAGTCGAGTAAAATTGTTTATTCAAGAATTCCTCAATCAACAATAAAATTCAATTCTCAATCCAAAGTTTGTTTCAATCAACAATTGAATTCAATTCATAATTGAAATTCCTTTTAATTAACGATCAGGTTTACTTTGTAATTCAAATTTTTTTCAATCAACCCTCAGAGAAATTCACTTCATTCTGATCAGAACACTTCACTTTTGCGCCAAAAAATTGAAGGGAAAACGAAGTGTTTTGTCCAAAATGCCGTAAATTCCCCTACGGGAACAATTGAATTTGATTTTTTATTGTTATTTTCTATTGGAACAATGCTAAATTTTGAAATGTTCATTTGATAATTGGAAAATCAAATTCTGTTACAGAGACTCTAAATCTGTTGTAATTCGACAGATTCATAAGTGACTCGTAGAGGCGACCACGAAAATTCTACATTATAATCAAAAGATATCTATTAATATCTAAAAGATGTCTTGAAATCATGGAAGATGTCTTGGAAGACTTTCGTGAAGATATCTTTTTTACATCTAAAAGATGTCTTATGAAACAAATTTCAACAAGTTTTAGATACCTCAAAAAGATCTTGCAAAAGATATGTTTTAGATGGTTCCAAGATATGTTTTTGATTCTTTTAAGGTCCGTTTTAGATTTTCTCAAGATACGTTTTAAATATATTCGAGGTATGTTTTAGATGTCTTCAAAATGTCTTTTTGGAATCATTAAGACATCCTAGACAGCACAAAAGGATCACTAATGAGTTCTGAGAAAGGAACATGACATGACTTCCGCCCTTCTTACTGAGACAATTTTCAAGATATGTAACAGATATTATTCAGAAACTCTTCCCAGATGTTTTTTGGGGTATGCTGATTCGACATCTAAAAAGTGTCTTTTAGAAATATCTTGAAGATATCACTTTTCTGACGTCGTTTAGATATCCAAAAGACATCTTTTCGATGCATCTAGAAGATGTCCTGCTAAAGATATCTCGTAGATGTCTTCAAGACCGTTGGTGTTTGTTGGGTTCATATCGCTTCTTCAACGAGCAACTATTGGAATATTACTGCCAAAATATTATCCTTTGACTTTACCTAAGTGATTTGAAACTTCTGCATTCGTGTTACTTGGAAGAAAAATTCGTTGTGTGAGCTCATCCGTAGTATCCGCAGTACTTACAAGCGCATAGATGGCTCCACTCAGTGACATTATTTTTCCAAACAAGCTGCTCGGAACTTGAATAATGTAAATTTCTGAAATTGTCAGGAATACATTTTTAAGGTCTGTAGCAAGTCTGAATTTTGAATTTCAATAAAATGTCATGCTTCATATACTAATTTGTGTTCAGAACTCAAAATTACGGCACTGGACAAAGCTCGCGAAAAGTGTAATGAGCAACGTCAATATACGAAGACAATATTGTAAAAATATCGTGTTCATGATTGACCGGATTTGTTCTATCTGATGTCAATTCATATTCTAATTAACAAATAAACATCATTTCAAAATGAAAAATCCTTCCAATTGAACATCCTAATCAAGGATTGAATTTAATTCTCAATTGAAAACATTCCAATCAAGAATTAAACGTAATTGTTAATCCAAAAGAACCTTGAATTAGGAATTCAATTTAATTGTTCATTGAGAAAATTTTGAATTGAGGATTACATTTGAATTGATCATTGAAAAAATCTCAATTCAAAATTGAATTCAACTGTTAGTTGAAAAAACTTTGAATTAGGAATTCAATTTAACTTGAATAAATCAATTGAAAAATCAAATCTCAATTATTAATTGTGTCTTCCTTCAAAATTGTATTTTGGCAGATATCTTGGAAAGCGTGAAGAAATAAGGAAATTTGAAACTTGCTTCCTAGCGGGACATATTCAAAACAACAAACAAAAATATAATAGAAATAACTTTTTCGCCTATAAATTAATTTGGATTCAAAGTCCAACTGTTTCTATCTATTCTTATGCGGTGTCCGAAGTTTAAGAATTTTGTGTCGTGAGTAGGGGATTTGAATAAATTGAATTACTTGGACCAAAGATAATTCGAGGTATTCATTGTTTGGAATAAACGTTTAACTGTTAGTTGAGTACTGGCATGACCTGGGGTCATCAGATCGACGGCACGGGTTTGCCAGAGTTGATTCAGTATCGCAACGAATCTACCCATCCTCAAGACTCAAGGTTGTTTGATACCTGCCAGACAAATGGCGCCAATTCAATAAAAGTGATGGGAGGGTAATGGCTTGATTGTTTTCACCAGGATCTCGTGAATATAATTTCCACATGGATAACTATTGGGCAAGAGCTACGAAGTTAACATGGATCTGAGTGAAAGCTTCGGATTGGAAATGTTCCGAAACCTTGGTTGAAAAGAGTAACAATACGAGGTGTGTTCAAAAAATAACGAGAATTTTCGTTTTATGAACAAAATATTTATTTATTCATCAATATCCATTTTGTCCCCTTCAAAATAATCCCCCTTGGATATAATACACTTGTGCCAACGCTTTTTCCAATCCTCGAAACACTTTTGAAACTCGATCTTTGCAATAGCTTTTAGCTCTTTCAGCGATTCGCTTTCAATGTCATTTATGCTCGTATAACGACGGCCTTTTAATGTTCTCTTCATTTTTGGGAATAGGAATAAGTCACATGGAGCCATATCTGGCGAATATGGAGGCTGAGGCATCGTTACAGTTTTGTTTTTGGCCAAAAATTCACGAACAAGCAATGAAGTGTGAGCAGGTGCATTATCGTGGTGCAAAAGCCATGAATTGTTTTGCCACAAATCCGGGCGTTTTTTTCGGATTGCTTTTCGACTGATATGCCAACATCATCAGCGACTTCTCTGATTGTGATTCGGCGATCGTTCATAACCATTTCTTTCACTTTTCCACGTTTTCATCGGTTGTTGTTGTGCTTGGGCGTCCGGGTCGTTCTTCATCTTCAACGTTTTCGCGGCCATCTTGGAAACGCTTATACTACTCGTAAATCCTTGCTTTACTCATAGCAGACTCACCATATGCCTTTGTTAACATCTTACGAACTTCACTACACTTTATTTCATTTTTTACGCAAAATTGAATACAAATTCTTTGATCCATTTTTTTCACAAACGAAAATCGCCGAGCTTGAAAAACACGTCTAACGTTAGCGGCTGCCACTCAAGAAGTAAGCAATGAATATTGCTGGAAATTTTATCGTACTTCAGGGGCATGTGTACCAACGTAATAAAGAAAAATTTTACACAGGCGGACTCTCCAAACCCGCGAAATTAAAAAATTCTCGTTACTTTTTGAACACACCTTGTATACAATATCTTCATCCAACCAAGGTTTCGAAACATTTCCAATTCGAAGCTTTTACATAGACTCATCAATATATCAACGATCACAAAATTAGAGTGCCATTCCTCAACCCCCATTCTAAAGTTATACACCGAAAGCTAGAATGAATGGTAATCGATCTCATATATTTCCCTCTCATTTTTTCTAGCCGAGCATAGGCCAATTATATCGAACCAAAATTGACGAACAACAGAAAGTATGTGTTGATAATACCAAGAGAAATTGTGTTACCGCAATTTTGGTTTTACAGCAAAAGTTTTCTATCAACCAACGTTGCAGAACTATGAAATCAAGTTCGCGCTAGCATTGTTGATCGTCCGCCATTCTTGCTCCAGGTATCGTTCCAGTTATCATTCCAGCCATTCCTATTCAGACTTCCTCTACAGTATTCATTGTTTCTGCCATGAATGAAGAAATAATGTTCATTTATAAACCAAATATTATTACCAAGAACAGATATCCCTAGCGCGGATAATTTCTCAACTTTATATTTGAATCATGTTTTCGGTCACAATATCGGATAGAATCTCTCATGAAGTTGTGAAAGTGACTACGAGTGGGTCAAAGCCATGATTATGGCCGTCGATATTCTTGGTAAACAAAGCGGCTGGGAGTGCAGATAAGACGCCTTACAAAAGTTTCTCAAGTGCCATCACGGCGTTATTCACTTCCATAACGTGTCGATGAAATCTATCTGAATTATCTATATGTTCAGCGAAGACCGAATAAGAATACACGAATATACGTATAATTTATCGACCCCTATGTGGTATCGTTCGACGATCTTTTGTTTTCCCAGTAACCACTACTGCTTTCTTATATGAAAAAAAGATTGTTCATAATATCGCATGATGTTGTTCAATAATTCTATTCCCGATACAAAAGAAATTGGATTTCAAGTACGATATTCGATCTCACATATAAACCTTTAATGTGGGACATTTAGGTAGTTAGGTAATTCGATGGGAAGGGAAGAAAAAGGAGAATAAAAAGAAAAAGAAAAGGATGGTCGATTTGATCTTCGGCCGACCGCCAGAAGTCGGTCGATTGCATCGTTTATACGCCTATCTCTTTCACTTTTAATGTGGAAGCAACCTTTACTAATCTACTTTTCCTCAACCCGGACGTTCCTTATTCAACGCTTTTTCCTCGATCCAAGTGCTCTCCTCGTCCACGTCTAATCGGTGAAAGGTCGTTCCCAGAAACGTTATACGTTCTTGGATTAAATTTCTACGGAGATCGCTTCTGTTGAAGTGTGTTGTGCATACGTGTCTTTGTATATATACACACGTGAACTTGTGCGTGTGTTTTGTACCATCATTCCCTCCTCTTGTACAACGTTTCACGCTTAACACGTATATGAGCGAGTAGCACGCGCGCTGTGTGTTGGTCCCAAAGGTCTCATATCACGGTACCGTTCGCAGGGGAGAAATTTGCTCTCATGAAATTCCAGCCACCTTCGTCTCTCCCTTTTCCCCTCCTTTCTATTTCCATCCCTCTCTTTTTCTCTCTCCCTCTCCCTCTCATTCCTTTGTTAATGCTGATATAACGCGCTTCAAAGGAAGAAATATTTCGCGAATTTAATAATCTAGCCTGCACACGGCAATGCTATGTCACGCGAAAATACAGGATATGAACAATATCAGTTATTGGTGATTTTTCTCAGCTGTTACGATATTCTCCCATAAAATCTCTGTCACGCGATTCCCACGTGTATACAAGAAATGCAGAATTTTGCAAAATTTGTGGTTATTTCTTCCGAAACTATGTTTTTTCTTTCCCCCATTTATACACGCGCGGATCGTTATACTCGCAAATTTCGTATATGAGAAACTCTCATGCGAGTGAAGGAGGAACAAAAAATATGATAACCTGTCCCCTTGAAGAACGTATACGCGTATACGCATACACGTGAAACACCCTGGACACGTAATTTCGCCGCTGCTTCTGCTTCTTCTTCACGGGGCAGGACTTTGAACGTCACGTTGTCAAAGTTGACGTTGTTCGTGTATATACCACTTTTGCTTTAGCTTCGTTCATTAAAATTCATTTTCACTTTTTCTTTTGAATTCTCCTTTTTCCTGCATAATTTTTCTCATCCACTTTGATGGAATGTTATTCTCATAACTTTGCACCGTCCAATTATATTCTACCTAGTCACAATGCATGAGTTGACAAACATGGATAAACCGTGTATAACTATCGTATCGAACGAAAGACACTCGTTTCAAAACCGAGTGATTGAATTAGACGTGGAGTATCAAAAGCGGTGTGCGATATAAAATTTAACACGCTTTATCGAAACCTCGTCCCTTATTAGTCACCTTTCTTTCGTTCTCCTTCTTAGTCTCAACTTGACGTTTCGTCAGCTACTAACTAGTTACGAGAACTTGAGCTCTTTTCTTCATCACCCCCTTTTCAACGCTCGCCCTTTCTTTGAACTCTCATATCGTAGAGGACACTTTCGATTCAAGTTTGCCTTTGGGATAAGAGGGAAGAACGCTTTGTACAAGCTCTGAATGAGCCCCTCCTTGCGATAACAGGATAGCCTTTCTGATGTTGATTAACTTTCTATCTATCTTTTTTCATTTTATATACATGTAAACACCATCCTTCTTCTTCTTCTTCTTCTGCTTTTTCTCCTTTATCGCATGGATATTGGAGTACTTGAAACTTATCGATAACGTAACGAACCTGTATTAACCATACATTTTCACTTTCTTTTGTTTGCTCCTTTTCTCCTCCAATACGAAGTTTATCGATTATTGTCAAATATCAAAGCACAAAAGTCTTTGATACTAACGCAAACACAGACGGATGTAAGATGATGATCTCTTTGTACTTAATTGGTTGTAAGCATGCATCCTATGTTCAAAAGACTTGCCATGCTGGTAATCCATGAATAATGCGCTGCATCGATCAAAGACGTATCACGAGAGAACTTTATGTAAATATAGAGTGATGAGAAGAGAAAGGCAAAGTGGGATGCCTAGAAACGCCGATAATATTATTAAATTTTCATTAACATCGAATAGGAAAGCTGCCAGTTACTTTGCAAAAGGAAACTCTTGCTCATGAGGAATTTCATTCCCAACTATTTATGAATTTCCAAGAATTTCTTCCCGTATCGGTTCAAAAGATTATCCCTGCGTATGGAATTTATGAAATTCGAATGAAACAGGGGCGAGAAGATAAATTGGAATAATTAATTTCAATTCGATATTCTTGCGAGGCATCGAAAAGAATGGCCATAGCCGAAGGAAAAGTAGTACAAGTTCGAAATGTCAAAACGATACAACCATAACCTTCCACCCTGATATCGGTGAAAGGACTCTCAAGGGGTTCGATACATGGTTCGAGTTCTGTGGAGTAACCGTAGGTATATAAGCAGGCACGTGAATTCACATTGCACCTACACGGAGTCATAACGCATCATCTATTTACGTCTGTACGAGTATAACCAATGCTGCAGTTTATGTTGACGCAATCCTGTGTGGCTGTATAGAGCGATAGAAGGGAGAAAACGGGCATCGGGACGACAAAATCGTATTACTAGGGCATTGTGGAAGCTGAATAGCCCGCATTAGAGTCCAACGACATTGTATGATCTTCTTCTTTCTCTAGCTCTTCCTATATACTTATCTTTCTCCGATTTTCCTCTTTCGCTCGCCATTTCAATGTTCTCTCATCGAGCTTCCATTCCTCGTATTCGTTTCCCATTGCTTTTTCTATATTTTTATTTCATTCCCGTCCAACGAGCGATGTATTGCGCTCTTTTCTTCTTTGATATGCACGAACATTATGGATTTTCGTAGAAAAAGAATGAAATACGAGAAAATTCTTCCAATTTACACCTGTAATATGCATATCGCGATGACGTGCATCCATGGAAAATTCATATCTTCTTGTCAAAACGAATGCGCTATTTCAGAAATGAAAACATTCGGATTAACTCAAATTGTTCTTTCGAACCTGGATATGTAACATAGGTACCGAGAGAAACATCTTTCGTTATTTTTCCGAATATATGAAATGAAACTAAAGAGAAATCCATTTTCATTTCTGCAAAACGAGTACCGTACTGTACTACAAGTACACGATTTGAGAGAAAAATGCGTACAAAAGAAGTATATAAACTATTTTGAATGCACTCTCGAGAAGTAGATGTAAGTGCACACGATATGGATACTCAGCATCGCAAAACTAATTCTCGAGATTACAATGCGAAGGTTTCGTAGTCAAATCTACATTTTTTTGCTTTCGATGAGTATTCTTTTTTCAAAACATTCGATCGTGTCGCGTGGATTTGGTTCTTTCCCCCTCAGTCGGGAGATAACATTTTTGCTTACGTTGTAAAAATTCAAATGAGAGGCAGATAAAATACTTTTTTCTCGCTTTGAATCGCTTTTTTCTTGTTGTTCTCATTTTTTCCTGAGAAATGATCAAAAGCGTGAGAGGATCGTAGAGTTGTCCCCGTGATCGAATGTTCAATTGTAACTCCACTCGTTACATTCTCCGTTACGTTTGTAGATTCCATAATCAATTCATATTCCTCCAACAAGATGAGAAACACACCGAACAATCCTTCCACGATTTCTCTGTGTAAACCGAACGAATCATAAACTCGGCCATGTAGATTCTTTGTTATGGCTGATACACCCTAATAAAACTCCATGAACGAGGATATTACCAGAGATGTTCACAAATGCGTGTCTCTTCACCTTCTCGTATTTATGATATACGATATCTGGTTTTCACATAGCTCAAAGCCTTCGTATAATGGATTCTTCTGGCTGTTTATTATTTTTTTCTTTTTCCATCATACACACAGCAGAATCTGAGCATTAAAATTTTTTTCTTGTGCTTTTCATCGCGATATTGATTTACGCCAAGTTGAAAGCTTTTTCATCCGAGAATCGGAGTACGCGAGGATGCTTCTAGGAACTATATTTCTCAAATCTTCTTACGATTCTTGGCGAATGTGTGTGTTGTGTTGAGAAGAGAAAGATTGAGATGGATGGTTTCAATAAAAAAAACTGAATCTGAAGAATTTCAAAGTGGGTCTTGGTTTAATTCGATCGCCGTGCAGCAACTTTTTGAAATGCATCCGTCCTGATCGACCGATACATAAAGTATATTCACATGAAACGTTACAGTCATGGGTGGTTTGAGAGATTGGATAAGGAATCCATAAGCTCCGACGTAATCCCAGGTATGTTTGAAAGCGCGACAAGGTCTCCGAGGACTCCACGGCAAAGTGATTTCTCTTGGATGGAGGATGAAAGGAAGAGAAAAAAGGATGAAGCCGCTACAGAGTAAAGAGGGAGGTAGAGAGATGGGAGGAGTTGAGAGACTCGTGTCGATCGGTTTTCTTACGATGGATTCCTTTTTCTCTCTTCCTTTCCTCTTTCTCTCTAATTTCACTCGACGTAGAGGAGAGAAATAGAGATGAAAGTAAGAAAGATGACACGATAACTCCGATCGGTATCGATGAGTTTGCAGATTTCGTTTACTATCACGAATTTTTCTTTCTTCGTCGCTAAGCACGTTTGACGTCCGATTGACCGGATTACACGAGAATATTTATATCACGTCGAGAGGAAAGAAAAATACTTTCGAACCAGATCTGAGTATCTTCCGTCGGTGGATTGACCATGCACCGAATAAACGGAAAAAACGCCAGGTACATACACATGCTACATTATAAAGTGTATCGTAAATATCCAAGTTACGATGTACTTGCCCAACGGAATATACCACAGGGTTACTTCGGTTATTATGCATAAAACATTCGAGAGCCCTCTTCCTATTACCGTAGCAGCGTTTCTCTATCGTTATAGAGCGCGTTTAGAGTGCGTCGAGAAAATTTTCTCCAGGATTTCATCGCTTGGGAGGAGAATGGAAGAGAGTCGTTCCCCGTATACCGTCGTAAAAACTTGGCGTAGTTCATCGCACACGACCAATGGTGAAGTTCAGTTGAAGGGACCAATGAAAGAGAACTTTGGGGTAGGAGAAAAATAACTTTTATGATGGCAACCAAGGAACAAAATTTTCAGAACCATTCCAAGAAGATAATCAACCACTACCACTTTTGATATTTTGTATTGAAGAATATTCAAATGAAATCCCGAACGGGTTTGTGAATTTTTGACATTTCGATATTAAATCGTCAAAGTTATATTAGGTACGCTGCGATACTATACACGTTCTCTTAATAATGCGCTAACTGTGTACATACATTACCGCTAAGATCTTTTCCATTAAGAAGTTAGCCTTTTTCCTATAATCTTTATGCTGCATAAAAATTCAATAAATTGTTTCCGCTGGTGATTCAGAGGTCGCAAATTCCATTTTAATAGAGTATAAACGCTGAATCCACGATTTCAATGCTTTTTCAAACCATCATCAGGATAATAATACCAGAGATTGAATATTGATTCTCAGGCATAAAGGGGTGAAAAACAGAAGAGAGGTAGAAAATGGGTAGGAGATATTGTATTGTCAGCATTTCACGGTCTGTTTATTGTTATTCCTCACACCTTGTTGTTCGTTCTTTTTCCTCTTTCTTTCATACACAAAGATCGATATATGATTCCAAGTTTGAAATGTGTATTTAATCGGGCATCATCGGGTTGCATCGAAGAAAAAATATACTAGTTGCAGGAATTTTAATGTCCTCTGATTCACATGCGCGTTGTTGTTCGTTATAGGACTTCGTAATGACTATCGTCTTATCGTGACAACAGACATCTCGTGTCATTGGAATTGCACATATATACAGTGAAATTCTACAAGTGATTTATCTCGTACGCATAAAGCGTACTCTGCGTGTTATTAATCCTGAACGTGCAGTTTTACATACATCTTCTTCATGTAGATGCCACACGTTCAGATTCCATATGTTATTCATCATGCACATACATTCCTTACACAACTACTCTCCACATAAATCATCCGACAACCTACATAACTCAGAACAAATCCCAAGTAACAATTTTCAACCCCTTCGTACTTAGCGAAGCATATATTCATGCTTACGTTGATACATCTACCATTCGATATAAAATATTACAAAGGTAATGGATCGATACGACAAAACGTGTGAAATAAATATCGAAAAAATCTTATGTTTGTTTGAAAAAGTTCAGAAATAAATTATAAAATATATGGAGGAAAAGTCTGGCTGCGAAGTAATAAAAGTGATTCTTGGAAGCACAAGCTGCGCTTCGTGAAACGCCAAACTCTTCTAATAAATTTGTATTCAGAATGGAGTGAAATAGCAATTATTATATGCATTTCTTTGAATAAAGTTCTTGTTTACTACGATATCGTCTTTTCTACGAAATTATTCTAGGTTCTGAT
Organism: Gonatopus flavifemur; assembly: GCA_018340375.1. NCBI lineage: Eukaryota > Metazoa > Arthropoda > Insecta > Hymenoptera > Dryinidae > Gonatopus > Gonatopus flavifemur. The sequence goes on from JAFFJZ010000001.1 coordinate 56,361,281, forward strand.
CAAACAATATTTGACTGTACAATGAGAAGTGATACTTGAATTGTTATATGAACTGGTTCGTGAATTTTGATTGCGGAGATGCCTCTCCGTGTAACGAATAGAATGATGATCCGAGGATTATTCTGTGGTCAACATGAACTACCCTGCTTCCCCAATTTTCTATTATCCTGAAAGAGTATTGTGTGTGAAGATCTTTCGAGTATCAACACTCTACGGGACTTTAATTTATTCGAAAAGATTCGAGGAAACTTGAAATCTATCACAGGAAAAATTTGAGAATATCATCCCACGTATTTATCCTCTCGTGCATTTCCTCTTTGGTAGAGATTTCAATCCTTTAGGGATAGAAGAAGAACGCTCGATCATGAAAATCTGAATACGTTTCTATCAACTTTTATCAATACCTTATCTAAATTCGACTCTCCCTTTATCTCTTACCAGTGTTTTATACATCCTAATAACGCTGCCCTATAGATTACACGAGCACGTCTGACTATACCTCTCTGGCTTGCGAATGTGAATCGATCGATTCCCTTCGATTCCATACCTCGAGATACATATGTATTCACATGCACATACATATATAGATATATATATATATATATTTATGCATACGTATCCATATAAAGTTCGAACTTTGTGTGGCCAGTGATATGCAAATAATACATATATCATCTCTTCTCATGAGGGAAATTTATTCATAGCTTATCCCGGTGGTGGTAGCCCGCAGGCGGGCCCCATCCAAAAGTTAGCCAACGAACGAACGAACGAACCAACCAACCAACCAACGAACCAGTCTCAGGTCTCTGCGACTTTCACCTCAAACCCCTTCTCTCCATACAAAATTGTTATAACGAACTTACACCGCTCGTATCACGAGCGTATTAAAGATGCATTAAAGTTAATACGCGTATGAACATAATACCCACATAAAAAAATTTTCAACCAGAAGACTCCATTCGTTTTACCTCGAAGAGAACACAGGGACAAATCATATTGTGCACGAACGGAAAAGAAAAACAGAAAGAGAAATATACCTTACGTCGCATCATTAGAGATCTTATACGCTATATACGATTCTATCCGTCGCTTTTCCTCGTTCGCCTCGCTCATTTCCGTGGCTAGAATTGTAGTTTGGTGGTAAATCGGCACGTTTCAACGCCACCGAACAGGTTCCAATAAATTTAATCTCTCATTTTCACTCATGCACCTCGTTCGATACCCCGAACGCTCCATAGTCTCGAGTGTAAGCGATTATCGAAGAGATCACGTGAAAAACATCATTCAGAGGAATTTGTAGTGAAATATCCTATATCCTATCCTAACTGACTCTTACCTCAAAAGCCCCATTATTTTTAATGGAGATGTAAAGGAATGAATTTCCCACAATCTAAAGCGGAAGGTTTCCCTTACGAATTAAAAAGAGCGAACGTAATCGTGGGGGATTTGAAACCATGTAGGAACGAACAAAACATTTTCGACACGTTGCATCTGGTGGTGCTCTAACGAGAGGCTTGTCGTGGTCGTTGGGTCGGCATCCATATAAGTGCCACGTTCGCCCATCCACCTACCGCGAGTTCTGACGGCACTTTGCGTATAGCCGAAGGAAACAATGGGCATTATGTACGACGGTACCACGCGCGTAAGTGGTTTTCCTGACTTGTTCGAACTAGTTACAAACCGACGCTTAGGTATTCCTCTTCTCCGCCTTGTGCCTGCCTGCCTGCCTGCCTGCCCGCTGGCGTTGTCGTTGGCATTGGTTGACAACGATGAAAGTAGGAGCGAACAGCTCGTAACAATTACGTTAATGCATTGTCCCTCCGGTCGACGTATAACGACTCTAAAACGAAAGTCCGCAGTCTCATGTTTCACTTAGCAATGACAAAGTTTGAGGTCGAGACTACGACGATTATGTTTCAATCAGATTCCATTCAACCGTTCAACGAGATTGCGTGATACGAAGATGCGAGTTTCTCTATAGGATAATCCAAAGAGATGAGTATAGAGATAGTTGTTTCATTCTCATTATGAAATGCATTTTGTCCTCCACGATCAAACAAATGAATTATAAATGCTTCATCGAATTAAAAAAGTAATTAAATTGAGAGGAATAACTCACCCGTGTCGTTGTCGCCCGGCACTCCAAGGCTGTCGCTATTGTCATTGATAAAGGCCTCCGCAGTTGATGTGAAGGTTTGCGGCGATAACGTGAGGTCCGGCCCGCTCTCGCTATCAAACAACTCCAAATTTCCATTTCCTGGAATTGGAAGGAAGATTTCGATCACTATTTTTCTCCCCTATCCCATCGACACTTTACATACATTTTTATCATTCTTCGTATGGAAATATCGGAAAAATTGTGGGATCGAATATATTACAAGGACCGAAATTTTGATGTACGATTATTGAAAAAAACGTAACAGAATAAGTCAATTCTACCGATACGAATATTTTCAAGTTCTTGAAGTTTCAATCGTTTATTGAAACGAAAAGAAACTTCAAACGCGTCGAATGTAAGAAATCATCGAAGTTTGTCTTCTTCAATCAACTCCTTCGAACTGGAAACATCGTTTAAAAAATTTATCTCAAGATTTCGGATTCTCAACAGTTCAGAATTTCGTTATCTTAGTTTATCAATTTGTTCCGATCAACGATTTCAAACTTCAGCGACATGATATTTTATGACTCCTCGAACGTACGAGTCGTCATGAAATTTGTATCTGTGGATTAATCGAGTCTCAACTATGGATTTAGACTTTAAATAGGTTTATATACGAATAGATTTTGGCGTAACAGGGTGTAATACGATTCCTCGATCCGTCGTTCTTCCTGGAATCGCCATATTTCATTGTTGGTTGGACAATGCAAGGGATATTGAAGTTGATAATTGTTTTCGACTCAACCTATTTAGCGTGACTGCCTTTATCACTATAATTATGCTTTGGAACGCAGCCATCTGAAGATTTCACTTTCTATAAGTCTGTGCCAGGTAGCGCTGATGCTAGCGCTTTGCAATATATAATACTATCAGGTCACCAGCCTGTTGGCAGTCATCCAGTCTCGGTCATTTTTTTTCCGAATCAACAGAATTTCGCGTCGTTTATCAAGAATCCGGGATTAGTCGTGTGCTCATCTTCTTCAATGGGTTCGAGAAAATTCCCTTAGGATAGGAGATTAGAAGTTACAGGGCCATAAAGAATCGAATTTCAGAAGCGATAGTGTGGTGGATATATTATGCATTCGTACTGTCAGGTGGAGATTCGTTAAATGACCGGCAATTATTTTTAGAATTTGTTAATTTATTTCCGCGAAGGGAACTCTATTTCTGAAGATTGCGCACTCTGTTGATTCATTGTCTCTTCCTTGGAAGGAGATTGTTAACACGAGCTTTGAGTTGTTCAAGAGGTTTTAGAAAATCAGAGAATAGTTAGAGAAATTTCTCTCCTATTCTGTAAATCTGAAAGAGTGAAAAATCCCTCGGTTTATTGACACTACGTTTTTCAAATCTGAATCCCCATAATCACGGAATGAAACATTTCACCTGGCATATTCAGTGTTTAAAATTTGAATGATTAATATTTTGAAACTGTGATCAGCATTTTCAGTTGCAATTCAGTTCTCCATATCTTGTATTTCTAATACTAAAGAGTTGAGAAGAACGAAAAGTGAAAAACTTGAACTAAGAATTCTCCAGCCGTGTCCAATATACACATGCACGTTATTTCAAAGTTCACAAAATGGTGGATAGTGTTGCCGCGAGCCGCAAAACGAGCCGTAACGAATTTTAGATTTCAAATTATCTGGATTGAAAGTGAACCCTTTTTTAGTCAACCAAATTGGTTTGAAATTCAGTTCAATAGACCCTCAAATGAATTCCAAGGTTTGAACTGGAATAGAACTTTATTATTTTAACATTTCGAGCTGGACCTATACTGTTTGATGTATGAATCGGTTGAAAATTCAAATCCACGGAACTGTGCACTATTATGAATTTCCAAACCAAAGTATAGGAACATTCAACCGAGTATTGAGACAATTTTTACTTCTTATAGTCCTCACTAAATCCAGTGGAAGTCTAAAGCTCGTGACAGCTCGTTTTGCGGCTCGCGGCAACACTAATGGTGGACTGTAGAATGGACAGGAGTCCGATAGAGAAATAGATGTCCAGTAATGACATTTTGATAACATATTATCCGCACGGAAAAAAACAATTTAGCTGCAGCACCGGAGTGGCTAGCATGAACACGAAGAGCCATTAAATGAGCATTTGTAGCTAAATTTCCGCTGTTACAGCGAAAAAACTTGCATTTGTTGCTAATTCATTTGCGGTAACAGCTGACATTTAGCTGCAGGAGCTAATTCAATGGTTGTCCGGGTCCGTGTTAGCTACTTGGTTGCTACAGCTAAATCATTTCTTCCATGTGAATCACACGTTCAGGATGTGTTTATAAAACTTCCTATGCTCGAACATCGATTGAAGATATTTTGTTGTAAATGTGTCGAACGGAATCAGATGGAACTGGATAAAAGTGCAAACAAGCAGCGCGATCATAAATCGCGTGGTTTCATTTATAGATAATTCTCTCCTGAAATTCTTTTATTTTCCAAAATATCATTTTTCTTGATATTTATCAAAACATTTCTTAAGTAATTCGTCTGGTTCAATTCCTGTTTTGAAACTATCATCAGAGCATACTACCATTCGACTCTTTGAACCGATTGTTCTAGCGTTGTTACAACGCTTTTTTATGGTTGAAAAACATGTAATGTACCGCGACATTAATACGTCGAATTGACGAAAAAATAATACTAATCGACAACGTGCAGTTATTGACCGTTTTTTTAGACGCATATGTGTTCAACATCCACGAAGTCTAGGAGTAATATTCAGCTAACACAGCTGAACAAAAAAGTTGGCATCTTTAGTTGCTTCTACCACATCCCAAATACTATTATTAGAAATCTATTGTTTTTGTTGATATTGAATGCACGGTGTGTTTATCTCTCAAATGATCTCTGAGGCATTTTCAGAGTTTATTTACTTGATTATTTTTAGGATCTTTCTGAAATTCAGGGAAACATTCGGACAAAATTTTGGAGAAGATGAATGCTTCTGAATTGGATGAATGCATTCAATGTTGAACAGATTTCTCTTGTTCCTCAATGAAAATATCCTTTGACACCAGGAAAAGTTAGGGCGGACTCGAGATTCTCGAATAGAGTTACTGAAACTTATTTTCGCGAGTTGGGTTTCAACGATTCGTTGGGTCAATGTCCGACTATTTGAAAAATGAAAGAACATCCCTTCTCGTCATTTCTTTTATTTACAATGAAAAACAATTGTTCATCTCGTGAATAGAACCAATTTGAGCTTCTCAGTATATCGTTGAAAGTTGAATCGTACCACAGTAGAGAATCGTAGCTGTGAATGCACAGTTTCTGTGGTTGATATTTGGATACTCAAATAAATTTAGCTGCGGAATTTCCACTGCGGTGGCCACATTTTTCGCTGTTACCACCAGGTGAGTAGCTACGACAGCTAAAAAATAGCTCCCGTAGCTAATTGTTAGTTATCCAAGTAACAGTTAATTATTTTCTTCCGTGTTCCTTTCATTCAAATTCATATTTCGTTGCTTCAAAATATGTTTCATCACTCCACTCGAATGGTCATCGCACAGGGGGAAATTTTAGTGAATTTATGAACAAAAATCCGTCCTCAACTCAATTTTCATCTGATTTTGATGGATTTTGTTTTTTGAACGCTCAGAAAGAGTTCTATTTTAATGTATCACTGCAATGTTTTTGTAATACACAACTCATCCTCAGAAAAATTTGAATCGGTGTTGAGGAAAAGGGTCTAGGGAAAATTGTTTCTTTTCTGTGTCACGTTACGAAATATATTTCTTCAATAATACTGAACTTTTGATACAAGAGCTCAATAATACTATGACGACCCGCTTGAAATTTGATACTTCATCCAAAGAGATGAGGAATCTTTGTGTATAGAATGTACATCTTCGAAATCTAGACGAAATGAACAGAATTGCACATAAAATTGATTATTCACAACACAGGAGACTCGAGAGAACCGTCAGAAACTCATATACCAGTAGAGGGTCCTAAAAATATTGAAAAATTGAAAATTTCCATCAATAATAGAATAAATCATATCAAGTGGAGCGAGGTTCTCTTATAGAAACTCTATCGAGTTCTTATTGAATTTTGTGAAATGTCGATACCCACAAGAAAAAATGTTGCAGTGATACGTGGAAGTGAAAATCTTTTCGAATATTCGAAGAGAAAGATCCTCAACATGAGATGAAAATTGAGTCGAGGACGATTCAATAAATAAATCCATGAATGCACAAAAATTCTCCCTGGCCATCAGAACAATAGAAAGATGAATCAAATCGAAAAAAAATATTTTCTTGTCATTATTTGAAAAAATCACGGAGAAAAAGGAAATCTATGACAGCGAAATCTGATTTTGCTGGAGCAGCAAATTTTCTGCAATCTTATTAGCTACGACAGCTATTTTTTAGCTGAGGTCACAAAAAATTTTTTTATTCTTCTCTATCCAGTACTCAAAATTTTGCTAGTCCAGCAAAAAATTTGCTGTTCCAGTCGATCATGTTGCCCTCTCAGCAATCCCGCTAGCTATGTTAGCGAATTTTCAGTTAGGTTTACCAAAAACATCTGCTATTCTGTATATAATATCTCGATTTGCCAGAGTAAAGTTTGTAGCGAGTTGCACGCAAAGAAATTTTTAGCTGTATCAGCTGATTCCCTAGTAGGAATTTTCTCTAGCAAATGATGAGGCACTGATCAGTTTCCCATTTCACTGATCAGGAACTGATCAGCAAACTTACAAGTTTCTGACAAGGAGTGTAACGCTCTGACTAATGAAAAACTGAGCAGATATGAGCGAGTAACTGATGAGGCACTGATCGGTAGTTGATGAGGTATTTGTGAGTCATTAACGAAGCATTTATTACCCACAAAAATGCAGGTTATATCGATGAGGATGTGGAATTATGATAAGAAATCGATGATATTTCACGCAAATAATAATTTATGTTTTTGTTCAAGATGTTTCCAAGGATTGGAAAGTAAATTTTTAGCAAAAACCCGTGGGAAAAAATTCCCTAGACTTCTTCTCAGATAAAATCTAGGAGTTTTTGCCAAGGACAAAAAATATATAAAACCACGTGTATGATGTTTCCACTTCAATCATGAGATAATATCCAAGTTACAAACCTGGTGGAAAAACTTTTGTTGAATTTCATTCTCAATTTGAACACGTTCCCTAACAGCACATTCACCGATTCCCACGTCGCATCTCCGTGGACTCCACGTTAATAAAAGATGGATCAACGAAGATGCTACGTAGATTCTACGTAAAGGCAACGTAGAAATGCCCGGTGCTGTACGGGTGTGTTTATTAAAAATTGACAAAAATCCACGAATTTTCACAAAAAACAAAGGAAATTGGTAAAGTTTTGTGAATTCAATTTAATTTCATCGTAATTTCTTGAAATTCGTCTTTTCTTATTGGTTTTTCATGAAAAGGGAGTCCAATTTGTGAATGAAATTCAACATGGGATTCACAATGAAACTCAGCAACATTTAACAAAATTTAATTGAATCCAACCAAATTCAAAAATTTTTCCCACCAGGGAATACTTACTCATAATAAATAATAAAACTATATTATTTCACAACAAGAAAGAATATATACATATTACACCTCATCTCCTTCTATACCATAACCTTGCAAAATCTAATAATTTCCAAGGTAGCTTTGTCATGTGCATATACTTTTTATAATTATTGAGGTTAGGTTCCATTGATTTGATACAGCAAAACCAGGATAAAATAATTCGAACCAATTTAATCCAATTTCTTTGAAATACTTTGAATTTTGGTCAAGACATATCTAAAATAGTTGTACTTTTTCAATTGGAATATATCACTTCAATAACGATCAATATGTTCTTTAAACCGAATATTTTTTATAAACATTTACGCTATTAACCCTGTGCGAAAAGACCAATAAGAAACCGATAGGCCAAATCCTATTGTAATCCATGGTTTCCTATCAGTGTCAATAGTGGCTAGTGTCACAGGACATGAGGGTTTCTATAAGATCCTATGGGGAATCCGATGTTCTATGGGTTTCTATCGGTATAATCAGCAAAACCTGATAAATACTGATAGGAATGAAACATCCTATGAGTTTCAATAGTGGCTAGTGCCACAGCATCTATGGGAATTTATGGGAATCTATTGGACTTTTCAGACAGGGAATGTTCCTTGTGAATATAAGCAATAACTTGTCAGAATTTAATCAGTTTTATATGAATTTTAACAATCATATTTGTCAAATCAGTTTCCAATAAGTTAGTGATCATTTTTTCCGGATTAGTTTATCCTCATCAGTACCTCATCAGTAATAGGGAAAACTGATTATATTTCTACTACACGGAGAGAAATAGATACTAATGGTTAGAATACGAGGACAAGTATCCAGATTGTACAAATTTATTCTTGTCCCTAGTATCCATATGCTAAGGGGTATAATATATTTAATACTCCTTAGCATATGGATACTAAGGACAAGAATAAATTTGTACAATCTGGATACTTGTCCTCGTATACTAACCACTAGTAAATTTCTTATACCCATTAGTATCTATTTCTCTCCGTGTAGGGGTTTCAGCTATCAAGACTAAGTATTTTAGCACTCACAGGACAGCTAATTCTTCAGCAACATTTGTTATTTTGCTGCCGCAGCGAGAATTTAGCTTTCGCAACTGAAGAATGGCGGTCATCCTCATAGCTAATTCTTTTTTTCTGTTTGGCGTTTGACGTCAAATTGGTGGTTTTCAGCATTTGAGAAAAATTAATCATAATGGCGCAGGTGATAATTTTAGCGATTTTTTATAATTTTTTGTCTGCTGACTGTTCACTCGAAGAAAAAAACACTTATAAAAAGATAGAGATTTTCAAAGAAGGATATTTTGAGATTTCTACAGGTCTTTAGAAACTCACAGGAAAACTTTGAAAACAGTCAATAACCACAATTGCGTTGATTCAACGTAAAAATGTCGCGGCGGATCACGTGTTTTTCAACCATAAAACGACGTCATAGCAAAGGTTTAGGGATTGCTTGAAAGACGTCAATTATTGACGTGTCCCAATGATAGTTTTAAAACGTGAATTAAACTAAAAAGAATTATTTTGAAAATTTTTCATTCATATCGAGAAAAACAGTATTTTTGAGCGTGAGCCACACTATCAACTATCCTGCTCTCTGTTTGAACTTTCAAACAGTGTTGTTTGGTTTCGTTCGACACTTTCAGCAGAATTTCTTCAATTCAAGTTCAAACGCAAGATTTCATAAATACATTTCAAACGCGTGATTCAAACCCATTCAAAACACATTTTTTGAGGGCGTCGCGTCGTTCGATGGTTATTCTCGAATATTGGTTCATTTTTCTATCAAATTTCAACCAAAAATCAACGTTATGAAATCAACGACTGACGTCCGTTTGACAGTGTAACGTTTTTTCAACGTTGAAATAACGTGTGAGTGGGTTTATTGGGTAAAAGCAGCGAATTCAAGTTTGAAGCAGAAAATTTGACTTCAAATTTTTTACCTATGAAAAAAGAAAGGGATGTGGCGATATTGGGGACTTCCGATATCTCGATGGCACAAGTTTTCATCTTTTTTCCAGCAACTGTGAACCTAACAAACATTTCATTGCATCTGATTGCATGAAATTCTCCTTGGTTTAAGCAAATTTTATTTGAAATGACCAAAAATCGATTACTTAATATGATTCAAATGAGATTTGCCTTCAGGAATTTCCTCAGGTATTCCTGGATATATTCAGGGTTTTCCAAGGGGGTGAAAACATCCCGGATGATTGGTAGATTTTCCTGATTGTTCGACAGTCCGACATCGATTAAATCACTATTTTCTATATATTCTTATTCATCCTGTACTTTCAAGAATTTTATTAAAAATCCACCATGCAATTTCCAGAGATTTTTCATAAAGTACATCAATAAGAGCATCATCTAACATCTATCTATCCATCCATCCGTCTTTTTGTCACTCTTTCTTTGAACAAGCTGCTTTTGAGCCGACAGACCTCAGCAGTTTGCCACGCCTTCCTCGGCATCGACTGTCTTTTCGATGCCAGCTTGAATGACCTCGAGAGGAGGTGTTTGGCAAACGAATCCCAAGAAGATAGAAAGAGAGGAAGACAGGAGCTGACAAGATTTTTCGAGCTTCACGAGTCGCATACTTTGAGAATAATTGGCATTACTCGTCGTCGTCGTCGTCGTCGTCGTCGTCGTCTTCGTCTCCTCCGTTGTCTTCGTCGTCTTCGTCGTAGTTGTCGTCTACAACTGTGCGGAGAAGACATGTCATTTCAGATGCTTTTCGTCTTGTCATGTCACGTGGTTGATGAGCGTTATAGGTTTTTCTATTCTCTTTCGAACAATAGGATTTTTCTCCCGATAGATTCCCAGGAAAGAAATATTTGTTCTCACGTCACGTGAATGATCACGAAATATCCTTTTCATAATAACAATGAAATGTGTTCCACTTTGTTTTGAATGTTATTAGTCTCGTAATAAATCCGATGTAATATTTCTTCGGAGAATCCGTAATGATGCTGCAGCATCAAATGAAAACGTTATTTTAATCTCTTTTATATCTCTCAGTATTTTTCCTTTACCTTCGGTCTGTTCTCTCTTGAGGGGAAAATATATTTCATAAAATATAACTGATAATCCGTTTCCGACGATGAACGTTACATCGTAATATTAACGATGTCCTTTTGTCCCCCTGAGAACTCAATCTCTGGAGCTAAAAAGTTTCCAGATGATCACTATGCTCATTACGTAACACGGCTGTACTCCATTTCTCTCGTGAAATTCCTATGTGTTGTTGCGGATTGTTCGTTCACTTTGAATCTTTGGACTAAAAATTCACAGAATTTGCTTCGAAAATTCGTTCGCTCAAGACTTTGTTTACAAAAATATGGTAATATTCTTCGCGAGTTATCAGGTTGGAAGGGAATTCGTTCGTAACGTAAGACAAATTATCTTCGAGTGAGCCTGAGAATTAATGAAGGTAAAACATATATATTTCGAGAAAGTTTAATGAAGAAACTTCGAATTGGAAAGTCGAGAATTTAGACATGATCCCGATGAAATAATTTTCAGTATTTAACGAGGGTCATTTGAAATATCGTCGTTATATTATGTTGTGGAATTAAATCCTGCCAAGTTGTTTGGCTAATGAATTCGAGTTGGAATACTACCCAAAATGCAAATATCTTCAAAAACTGTGAGATAATGAAATCTCCTCTGATGATTTTTTTTTAAGTAATTATCAGAATTACAAATTATCATCCCCTCAACAATTACACATTTTATAGGAAATTCGATTTTTCTCCCAGCGAATCCATTCGATCCAAACCTCAAGCTGTTCATATATTCATCAATAAAAATTGCAAATATTTCATAAAATTTACATTCAAGCGGAATATCTGGTTGGATTCATGCACGTTTTCATAACTTCATTTCCCCGTTCGACGCGATTTCAAAACCTTGCATGTATAATACTAATATTGTCATGAACAACTCGCATACTCTCGAGTACCTCAAACCAATCGTATTTCCTCTCTTTTCAGGGTAATTCCAATTACGTATTCTCAAACGTTGCGAAGAAGACAAGAATTTGTCTGTCTTGAAAAGGAAAAAAGGAAGATAACAGCGTAGAAATCCAGGAAGGAACCGACTTATGGAAACCACTCAGTGTAGGGCGTCCACGTAATTTGCGCATGTCAGATTCGACGAAGGGCTGATGTTTGCAGGGCGCGGTACCCAACCATACATACATACATACATACATACATATATTTATATAGACGCACACAAGAGAAGCACGTTAATTCAAAGCGATGGTATACGCGCTTCCAGTATATACGTAGGATTAATATATTCCAGATTATCCGTCTGTGTTTGCGTTAATGCTCGTGCATGCCCTAGCACTGCGTCGTTGGGTTAATATGTAAATATAAGCGTACGAAGAACCAGGGTATGTGTGTGGGTATTATGAACGCACGCGCTTTCTCTCACACACACACCACCAACCCCACGGAATATATGTTTTATAACACATCGGTGAATAACACAAAGAACTCAAACGAGAGAGTGGAGAGGAGAAGAGAAGGGATGAGCTAGGGTAATATAATTCGTTTTGAACGTGGAAAAGTTTTTGTTACAACAATGTATACATTTAATTTAATTGCGAGTGCGACGCTATCGCGCATTCGCAGTTAGTTAGTTGCCGATGCGTCGGGGTACATCAATATTCTTGTGGAGGGAAATTTGTTATCGTGAGAAAGAAAATCGTAAATTAGCTTTCAAATTACATCGATTCGTCACACTAATGGTCGAATTAATCGACGAATATAGGATATTTTTCATTCATCGATAACGTACATTATTGTGATCAATAGAGAGAGACCCCTCTCTCTCTCTCTCTCTCTGAGATTGGCTTTCTTTTTTCTACACCGTATTAGATACATCAAGATATATGCCGTCGTCACCATCACGGGTAGAACGAATTTCTAAAGTTTGCCAATAAAATCGTTACGTCGCGAATCAAGGATCAGGGTAGGAAAGTACGTAAAAGAAAAGGAGTATAACCGAAAAGGGGAGAAGGATCGTAACAATTCCAGGCATATGATTCTACAGCGAGGTATTTTTACGAGCAACTGCTGTTCTTTACTCCCTTTCATTTATACGCTTCCATTCTTCAATGAAGAGGTAGTTCATTGTATTCAAGATATATGTATATACACTTTCATAAACACCGTACATGGATAGTTAAGTATAAATAAATATATGAGAAAAAATGATTAAGCACGAATTTCAACCTGTAACTCTGCTATCTTTGAAAAGTCTCAACGGATGCCTGATGCACGTAATTTTCTTTTTATACTTGGAATCAAAAGCAGCAAGATCGTAAACGTAGGGAGAAAGTTGGCGAAGGTGGAAAATCAAGAGGAAGGACAGAAAGTTGGAGGAGAGGAAAGAAAAAATAGAGTAGAATCCTGGGAGCGCGTGAACGAACTCGACGATGCCCTGATATTAATTTTCTCGATGTATATGGATGAGAGAACCGATTCTGGACCACCGCTGCGTTGTGAGAGTCTGTAGAAGCGAAGAGGTGTAACACACAAGAGAGAATATCGGAGATAGCGAAGAGAAGGGAGTTGGCGGATGGTGTTGGTGGTTGTACTTACCATTCCTACTTGCTCGTTCACCATCGGCCGATCAGCGAAGAGCAGCGTGGACCGTTCTGCACGGAACAGCGAAGGGCGGCTAAATTGCTATCGATCTTCTAGTCTCGCAAATATCGTTTACCTTACCCTCTTCTTCATTCTCCATTCCCCGTTCCTCTCTCTAACCAACACCCGCATTCCCTGAACGCCCTTCTAACGAAATTCCACCCTTACAGTTCTCTACGCTCACGGCGATTTACGCTGTACGGGCTTATATATCTGAACGTAGGTATCTTAGCGGGGTATTAGTTTGTTCTCCTTTGATTATGATTTTTTTTCGAGATCAACCTGCACGATGGATCATTGGGATTTGTAAATTATTGATTTTATCATTGCGTTTCGGATAGAGATATTCCCTATTTGGCCAGAGAAAGAGAGAGAGTGAAATAAGTGAACAAATGGAGATGAAAATGACGTGAAAAATTTGAAGATAAGAGTCCCCTCGTAACAGTTATAATGATCATCTTTCCAAATATACAGTAGAAAAGATACTCTGGAGAAAATAGTTGGCCAAAGTAAGTTTGTATTTTAACCAAGTTGCCGTGATGAATTCACCAAACGTATCGTTCTACTCATATTAAACGAAGTTTACAGTACTTTCAACAAGAATGTTTTCTCCCTCGGAGAGGTGTCATACATATTTTATGCGAACAAAGATTCCTCCGTGAGGCATGAGAAATTTTCTACTCTTCTTCCAAGTTTCGTATGTGTGCTTTTTTCCAAGAAGTATTCCAAAGGAGTTCATATCTCGCCGGTTGATCATGTCTACTTGTTTATGCTTTTGACGAATGACATTTGATTTTCCAAAATTATATTCCTCGAGTATATATATATATCATTTCACCTCCGAATTCCGGACGTTCCAAAGTTGTTGATTTTCTGATCTGATGTTGGAATGCTTGGCAAAAAATTCGAGTCTCCACGAGAACGAGAGAATTGTCAGATGTCATAACTTCGACGATAGTCATTGGTCATTCCAATTAACTGAGATGTTCCACCGACTGTCCATCAGGAAATTCGAATTTGCGGTACCAATGACTATTGTACCGCGAAAAATAATCTCCCCTTTTTCTCCAGTTATTCTTGATCATTCCCGATAAATTTTTCATCTCGCTGCGTTGTGAGAATGGACCCTTTTTTTCACTCATATTCGAACATCGCATCTGTTCGATTATACAAGAATCTAATTGAATTACGAACCTTCCGCAGATCGAATAATACACGAACGACGATGATGTGGGTAGAATTCGAATTTGATCAGTGAAGTATTTTCTCATCATCGAAATTCTTTTTACGTTTGACGTTTCAAAATACCAAACGTGGCTCGAGAAGATCAAAGAACGATAACATTCCATTGAATTATTTCAAGTGATTTTTCAACGAGACATTTATATATATATATATATATATACCCCGTTCCGTACATTTGTCATATTTTCACGTGAAGTTCGAAACGAGGGGATATATGAAATTCTTGGGATTCATATTTTTTCCTCGTTTTTATTATCTTCCTCATTTCGTAGAAAGGAACGAAGAAGTATAGTCTTTGGAAAGCCAGAGTCAACGTTTTTCAAAGCGATCAATCTTCGCGAAGAAATGAACGTCCAGGGGTAGAAGGGAATATAAATTTTTAATCGATACACCAACGAACAACTGCTACTTATTGTATTCTTCTTTTTTACAGAGTCTCCGTGGAATCAAATGAAACATATGTCACGAGTGGATATCAGTCATACCGGAGTCGTACTCTCTGTTTCTTCTCATTAACATTACAAATGTTTTCATCTTGAATTGAAATAATTTATGATGTTTGAACGTAAGAATCCTCTTTTGCCTTGACGTTCGGATGCAGGGTAAACAAAACAATGAATATTAAAGAATATCTTATCATTTCGTCATATTTTATAAACAAGTATACCGTACTTCTCAGAATTCTGACTATTGTTATTAGAATTGAAAACTCATTGAGATTTATATTCATTTGGAACAAGAGAAATGATGTTGTCAGTCGAACGGTGGGTGTAGAATTCGGAACACAAAGACATTTATCAGATCATCCCACGCGCATAAAAAAATGTAACCTCGAGAAATAGAGAATCCGGGTTACGATCACCTTAAAATATGACTGTCTCTCCCTGACAGCGACAACACCCGACTGTATTACCGATGTGAAAAGTAATGTCACCGCGATATCGGCTTCGAAATTTGAAGTGAAGCGAACGAATATAACAATTCTTGAAAATTCATACTTCGATGTACTCACAAGCTATATAGAAATCATTTTCGAAAATTCTCTCCAAGGCTGATTTTATGGTAGTTTGATAACCTTCGACCTATATTTCCTTGTTATTGGCTTATCTGTGTAGCATAATGCGTCGAGAACATTCGACTCGAAGGGTGAAATAGTGTTTCAGAAGGGAGCGCAATGGATACGGGTGATATTGATGCGGGTGAGAAACATCGAGTGGGATGCAGAAATCACGGAAGTGTAACAAGAATTTCCCTGATAATAAAAGGAAGCGCATTTTATTCCTGATATCGATACGCTGACACCTCATTACTGATTCCTCAATCTTTCGTCATCTTTAGAAAATATTTATGTAATTGATCACGAATGCCCATCGATGATGCATTGGGATTCCTGACGTATGAAATTTGAAGAACACATATGAGAAGATAATTCTAGGATATTCGATTCGATAGAAGTATATTTATTCGCTTCTTGAAATAAAATGTTTTGAATTTCATTCCGAGAAAGATTATAAGCCAATTATTCATCTTCAATCCTTTCTGGATTCTATGAGAAACATGAGAAATAATTATGCCGACTATAGGGTGAGCCAAAACAAAACTAACCTATCGAATTCACGGGGTTCAAATGAATCTATATACTAGTTTGGAGCGAATTTAGTTAATGCTCGAATTTAAATATCCAATAGTGCGTATTTCGTATATCGGTATTTAGTGTGCAAAAGAGCAATTTGGTCAGTCAATTCCTTTTACTGCCCCAAACGTGTTGAAAATTTGTGAATTTGGTGAAAAATATCATTCTTAAATGGTGTTTTCAAGATGAATGTTTCAGGATTCCAATGCTTCAACTTCTTTCTGGGGGTGAAAGGAAGTGACTTACAGGTGACTCAGGACTTAGAAGGTTTTTACAAACTTCTATGGTGCTCCAACATTACATCTGAACACATGCGTTTTTGTAAAATCCCGCTTGTAGAAATGTTTATATAATAACGATTCGCCCATGCGATGCTGTATTTGCTGCGAAATGTACAGTGACTTTGAAGTGTTTCCTACTCTTGCACCTCGCATTCAATTATTGAAGTGACACAATGTATGTTATCATTGCAATCTATCACTAAGCAAGGAGAACAGTGTTCATTGAAACACCATTTAAGAATGATATATTTTTCACCAAATTTACAAATTTTCAACACGTTTGGAGCAGTAAAAGGAATTGACTGACCAAAGTGCGCCTTTCCACACTGAATACCGATGGTGGAAGGCACCTTTTCCGCACTATCGGATATTTAAATTCGAACATTCACTAAATTCGCTCCACCCTACTATATACAGAGAAAAGAATTCTCCCGAATTGCAGAATTTTTAGCTCAATCGCAAAAGGTATCATTTGGAATTAAGTATCTGGAATTTCCTATTTAAATAACACGTCCAATAATCGTTTTTGATTGAAAATGCTATAACTTTGAACCCATTTGAGATAACAATTTTTTCCAGACAGATTTTTGTAGGGCGTTAAATTGTCTAAAAAATCATCTCCCAGTTGACTTTTTTAAATCAAAAATTGATTGTGAAATCTTCACTTTTGTTTTTGACTTTCATGGGCCGTAAATATACAAATTTTTGATCTTGCAAAATCAAAACTCAGAAATCGTTCTCTTAAAGAATTGAATACCCTACAAAAATCTGGATAGAAAAAAATGTTACCCCGACCGGTTAAAAAGTTATAGCATTTTCAATGCAAAAAATATTTTCACGTGTTATTTAAATGGGAAATTTCAAATTCCCGCCGACCCCTTTTAAAACTGAGCTAAAAATTCTGGGGGAATTTTTTTCTCGATACATGGATCCATTTCAGCCCATGAATTCGATAGGTTGAACAATTTTCTCGCGGGAAGCTTCTTCGAGAATATCATCTCATCGACATGGCTCGAAATTTGTATTCCAATATATACCGCATATGTAGCAAAATCAACAGAACCAGACTATCAACTAGGTTAGATGTGGTTTATTACACCACATTTCAGTATGTTGTGTTTTCATTTGATCTCAGTATGAAATTCGTTCCCTTAATATACATCTCTCGATCATTGATATGTTCGATCAAATCGAAGGATCAGATTACATTTGAATCATTCAACTATCGCCTCATGCTGAATTTTCATACGTCAAGCTTCCGTTCGATATTTACGCTTGTCATGATTGGAGTTCGCAATGTTATACATATGTGCATAAATTGAATATTTTCATTCTCTGTACGAGAATATTTGAATCGAATAAAAGTTTTTGAATTTCACATTCGCTCCTCTGTCATAATGTGTTCGGATTGATATCAAGTTTGATCTGATTCATTGCACAGGTAATTTTCAATACTCAATTGTGGTTAGTTTCTATGATATCTACACGGAAAAAAGATAATTCGCTATCCCTAGTAGTTGACGAGTTTTGTAATGCTCAACTAGCCAAAAACTAGACGCTTGCAAGTGCCTCGTAAAGTTCTGACGAGGTACTTGCAAGTGTCTAGTATCTGGCTAGTTAGCCGTTACAAAACTCGTCAATAACTAGAGCATTTCTACTTGGGATGGTAGCTAGAAATTAGCTGTGGTAGCTGTTTCGTGTATTCGATATTTGGATAGCGAAAAAAATGCTGCGGAGACCATAAACCTCGCAGTACATTCTTCAAACAATGTTTGCAGTTCCAAGGAGTTGATTGGGAGTAAAAAATAATAATTGTTCATCAGGTTTTGTGAGTTTAAAATTTCGGTTAGTTCCTATAAACGATTCAAACTTCAAGAACTTGCGGAAACTAGATTTTAGCTCCTGTAGCAATAACTTTTATTGCCACAGCCAATTTTTAGTTATCCAAATATCAACCACATCATTTTTTCCGTGTATCTCGATAGAAGATTACTCACGAAAAACTCAAATTGATGTTCGTATCGCAAAGTTTGTCTTTGAGTTATTTACAAGTCATATTAATTCCCTTTAATTCATTCCAGTTGAACACGAAATCGAATTTGTACGCCCATGTAAAAATTTTGCGATTCTGTGAATGTTGGCAACCCAATATGATTAGAGGTGGACTCGAGACTCTTGAGCAAAAATCGTAAATATCATTCAATTTTACGATCTTCGAAGACAAATTTCTACATCCAGTCAAATGTTGGCATGTGATAGTTGGAAATAACACATCTGGGAGGCTGATATTGATTGCATCCAGGATATAAAGTAATTTTTTTCCACTCAAGACCAAGACAAGACACGACTTTTTTCGAAACTGCAACAGTTTTGAATGAATCTTTGTGTTCAAAATGAAAATCGACCCAACGAATTATTGCATTAGAACTGGTAAATTTGAGTTTCGTTTGTTTTACTTGAGAATCTCGAGGCCAGCCCTAATTATGATATCTTTTTTATGTTTTTGAAAATTGAAAACGTGTCATCGAATCAAATTACGAACGGTGAAACGCAACACGTTACGAATTATTGTACATTAAGAATTTGTCGTATACTATAAAATGGCTCGAGATATTTTCTCACATGCACAAAAATGTACACATAAATTATATAAAACTGTTTTCCATACAGAACTTTATAAAATCCATATACAAACCTTTCATGTATTTTACAATCTGAAACAAGAATGGAATTGCCGAGTTCTTCCCACCTAGCTTCCTACAATCTATCTTGCAATCTATCGATATAACGAGTACCTGTAAATACTTCCCGAGGAAGAAAGTGGGTAATAAATATTCATTTCTCGATAAAAAAATGTTTTCACATTAACTCCTCTTCCCATCGAATCACTATATATACATTGAAATGCATAATAAAGTACACCAATCGAATAACACGATGCCATGTTTTCCCTTCTATATATTTTTTCTCATTAATATTATATCGTTTCCTCTTTCGATACTTCAATTATCATTACATCTGCATCCACGATGAATCACAGCACCGTTCGCAATCTCTCCTCCCTGACATTCCAATAAAAATCCGTGATGTTCAATAAAAACTTGTTACTTTTATTTTGTTTGCTTTTTAAATGGAATTTACAGACGGATAATTGCAGTATCGATATTGTGTTTTGCAAATGAATTTCATTTTCATGAAAAAGCTTGATATTAAAAACGCTTCCTCATGAAACTGGATCAATGTATTTTGGAATTCAAAGAAAAAAAAAAAAATCAAATCAAATCAGACACCAATCCGATTATCTTTTTACCGGTGCTTTTCAGCACGCGATGGTACAGGGAAAGATGATGGTATTTGCATCCACAAATTATTCATGTTCGGAATCTTCAAAGGGAATGTATCAGAGACTCATGACATTTGAATGAGAGATGATGATCTGATAATTGAGAACTCATTTCCGTAAACTGTTTCTCGTCTATTAGCGACTGCTCCTACGTACGAACACTTGTATGATTATCACAACGCAACTGATGAGCCTCGTTATTGCATTCGTACGTTGATTGCGAGTAATCCTTGACTGGTTCAAGGAAGCATTGCCATTGGGAATCCATGAATCACTATAGAATTACTTCCCTGATATAATATCGTTTTAGCTTCTATAAAGATCAAAACAATTCTTCATCGGAGTAACTCGATTGTAAAGAAAATTGATTGGAAGAATCAATTGAGAGGGAATCGATAAAATCAATGCGGTTCTCTGACACGTGAAGCAACAAAAATAAAACAGTGGAGAAATGAAAGAACAAAGCACAGAATTACAGAGCAAACGTATCAGATCGCGAAAAAGTTGAAACGCGTATAACTTTTTACTGCACGAATTCGTGTATTGTTTATTGATACCGTGCGATGAAAACCATATGAGCGATTTATACTTCTACGAATGAATCGCGTTTCGTTCAACTAAAAATCGATCCCTAATTTTCAATGAAAATCGTCTTCCGTTTGATCGATCCGTCAAATCCATCGGAATATCGAGTGATTCGTTCGAACTGTTATTGTCGGAAGGCGAAATTTGAATCTTGTTGAAACTTTGGGTAATGATAAAAGTGGTGTTTATTCGCCCCCAGTTGTCACGATATTCAAATGAAAAGTGCCATGTATCGCAGTATCTCGTATATTCTACTCTCGTTTATGCATTGCATAGAACTCACGCATCCCTGATCGAACCACAGATTTTCAACAAATCTCCCGAACATCATATTTTATGAATATCGTATACCGCACGTTCGCTTCCACATGACATATTTCAGTCGGTGACTGATCAATTTCAAACTTGAATGAATTTGAGGAAGTTCGTTGAAAGTTTGATAGAAATGGACTACGAATGAAATGATTTCTTTCGAAAACTCGTTCGATGTAAGTTATACTCAAATTTGGAGGAAGTATTTCAACTTCGACGGAAGTTGTCTTGGAATGATCATTGTTGAAACACGCCGTGGATATCTCTTTGACTGCGTCGAAACCTCTATATATTTCCTCAAGAATTCAGAATTCCATTTTCGATGAAATATGTGAATACAATTTCCTCGAAGACACTACGTAATCGTGAAAAATAAACTCAAGTCTTGGAATCAAATTTCTCCGTATCGAATTCTCATAAAGCGAACGACGAATCATTCATAACAATAAAGTATCTGCAGTCTTTATCGTTCATCGCATTCACATATTCTCAAATTTTGATTATTCAACGAGCTTTCGCATTTCACGATACGATCATGGAACAGGGAATTAATCTTCTATTGTCCATTCACGTACAATGAACATCAAAAGCACACCTGTATGTATAGAATTCGGGCATTCGTTTTTATGGCTTGAAGATATTAATTCACGGTATTGCCGAGGGAAACGAAGATGAGGAGAGAAGAAAGGAAGAGATAGAATTCGATAACATGGCATTTCCGATCATTTCGAATATTGATTGATTGAAAATAACAAAATGATTATTATGAAAATCACTTTGTAAATTGAAACTTTAGAATACATCATGTTTTTGCCATACGTTTGAGTCTGTGGATAAACATTGTTAAATCGTTTTAGTATTTTCACGAACTGATGCTCCAAAGTTTCATCTTTGGTACCATCACACGATGAAATGAAACTTTACACTTTGAAATGTACAAGAAATTCACGTATCCCTATGCTTTGTTGTTTGGGAATTTAATTCATTGTAGCTTTGACGTGAGTCACCCCGTTTAAAAAAAATGATAAATTGGATCTTTGGAGAACTGCCAACTCACCTGAAATAGAAAAACAGAGAAAAGCGCATTGTAGGTAACTCAAATGCCTGACCGTTGACCATTGTTCTTGATTGTTTGTTTGTTTATTGTTATTTTCCAACGAGTCGTTGTCAAAATTATTATATCCAATTCTCTAAAGCTGTTTTGAATGGAGTGTCCATTTAGGGAAGATTTAATCAACGAATCGAGCACGTCTCTCTGCACGATAATAATTCTCTCAATGAGAAGAGAGAATCCAATTAGTTTTTGAATTCTCGTTCGCAAAATACAAATTGATGTGTTCACAAAATACGAATTGATGTGTGAATTAAATTTGTCACCAAGGTACTCGATTTTTAATTTAAACCTACATTTTTTGTATACAAAGAATATTTTATTTGTACAAAGATTCAACAAAATGGAGTCGATTTCAGCAAACGAGACAATTGACTCTAATACAAGATAACCGTATTGAACTAACGAGATGGTTAGTACAACACACTATTTCACTTCATGTATTCTCTTTTGTACTTTACAGAATTGTTCAACTGCACGTTTTGTGAAAATAGTTTGAAGAGAAACTGTGCTTGTGTGAAATTACAAAGAACAAGATCCGCGCATATACTAATTTTACTGAAGTCACCTCTTTGTGCGACAGCCCTATGGATTTTAGAACAAGAGATGAGGTTGCACGAGAGGATGCATTATGACTACATATTCAGTTTAGAAAACAAAGTGCTTCACTTCTGTAGTAGGTAGCCTGAAAGTTTCAGATTCTAACCGTGTGTCGACATCTTTGCATTCAAGATTACCATTGCAAATTAGAATAAAAGAAAACGAACAAAAGGAAGAATCTTCATTCGTTATGACAGAGAACACAGAGGAGAATACATTTTTCATGAATTAAATAATTTAATATTCGGTCATTAAAATTTGAGTGGGAATGTGATACGCGTGATGGAATAAATCTGACGTTACACGAAGGCTGAACGTATCCCTATCCTATCTCAA
This sequence comes from Gonatopus flavifemur, assembly GCA_018340375.1. Classification (NCBI taxonomy): domain Eukaryota; kingdom Metazoa; phylum Arthropoda; class Insecta; order Hymenoptera; family Dryinidae; genus Gonatopus; species Gonatopus flavifemur. The sequence continues at coordinate 56,384,100 of JAFFJZ010000001.1, forward strand.
ATTCTCATCCCTGGTTTTTTTTTTGCATTATTCGATTCGAGCTGGCGAGAATTTATTATTGTCATTCTCCCTAGTTGTACATACCCGCTGTTGCCTGCCACTGTCGTCAGTGTTTCTGTTGTAAACGTCAACGATAACGAAGGGAAACAAGTTGGGTGGGCTTAGACAAATTGGCCACTCAAACTCTCTTGAGGGTGCGCATCCCTTTTAGTGGGCATCGGTCCGCGATTTACCTTCGTTTTCATATTCCTCTTCATCCGTGGTTCTACGATTCATAAATCCAGATAACCGAGGACGTGTAAGTTCGGTGTCCAAAATTCAAACAACGCTCAATCAAATATAATCATTCGGTTATTTCACGGAGTTGTCTCAGTGGTTCCATGGATTTCTTTCTTCTCGATAAAATGGAATTTCCGATTGGAGTATTTGATTTATTCACACTTTGAATCCAATAATAGATCTCCGATGTTGACAAATCAAAATTATATCGAATGCTGTTACAAAGCACCAGAGAACACAATAAATTTCCTGTTACGATGTGTTGCTGAAAGGAAGGAGTTTCTGGATTTCTACAGCACGTTGATGTTCAGAGAATGCGCGCTCTCTGTATCCTCGTTTTCTTGTCTAACCTGGGAACTTGAATGTCATACATAAAGTTGGTTTACAGAGAAGCATTGGGGTTGACGTTTTGCCAACATCGCAACCCGCATCTTCACAGAGAAGTTATTCGGAAGATGACAGATCACAATTCTCCGACTTCACGGGGTCATAACTTCCTCACTGTCTAGAAATTTTTGCCGTTCGCGCCCCTGGTGTACTTGAATGCTAAATTTTTGGAATGCTTCCTTTAGATTATTCACAACTCAAATGCAAACGAATTCCACTTCCGCTGATTTGAGAGTCCATTGAATTTTCTATCTCGAATACAAATCTTTTGTCGTGAATTCTTACTTGCGATGCATTTTATCCGAACTCTTATGATTTTGACAATTTCATTTCGTTTCGCTTGAAAGTGGAATATTTTTCTTTGAATTATCACTCCCTTTCAAAAAAGATCGACAAATTCTGTCGAGTAATTTACTTGTTTTTGTTTTATCTATAAATACAATTACTATTTTATACACTGTTCGATGTAAGAGCACACGCGTTTATACGCGATATCGAATATAAGGTGGAGGAGAAAAGGTTCTATCGGTGGAAATATGGGTCGAGCGCTTCAACAAAATTTGAATACATACATACATATATATATATACACACATGTCGAAGAAAGCGACTTTTCTCTTTTCCATTCGTCGTTGTCCTTTTCCTTATACTCACGTCCCCTTTTCGATCATATCTCCATTCTTTTCGTACGATCGCTTTTCCCTCTTTTCTCTCTACCTTATGATATCTTGGGCACATTTGGCATGCATGCGACCATTTCTAAGCGACATTTTCTATTCGCGATCCATTTTTCCATGCCATCGTATATTTTCGTCACTGCTTCAACAACGCGTAAGTTCGAATTTATAACGATTCATTTTTCTTCCCAACGTTATTACGTGAAATATACGTTCCAATTCTGTTTTTATCTCTCCCCGATGATTCCTGATAATTAATCTAGATATCTAGCCCATTTATACGAATTTTGAGGGTTTAATTCGGCAGCGAAATTCAACCCTAACCCGGAGATTCTTTTCGTTGAAGAACAACAACTATTCGTCTCTTTTCAAATTTCTTTCTTTTCCTTTTTTATCAAGAATGCATTTTCACTCTACCGCCCCTACTGCTATGCTGTTTTTATCGTTGTCGACTCATCGAACTCGATCGCATTGGTAACGCGATTCAATTCTTTGCGCGATATGAAGAATGGCGATGCAAAAGTCAATAAGAGGGAAAGAGGAAAATAAAAAGAGGTGGAGAACGCGATTCGGGTAGGGATTCATTTAAATGCATAATACAGTTCACCCCCTTATCGTATTATGGTAAATACGAACGACACTCTTTCTGCCGAGTTAGGAAACAAATGGTGGATATATAAGGGGTGGGGGAGTTGTATCGAAGAGATGAAAGAGGGAACGGTCGAACCTCTGATTGCAAATTGACTTCGCTATCGAAATAATACCATTGCGCTCTGTGCAGCATTCTCCTACCTTGCTGTCTTGCAATTCTTATTGTTCCAAGTTCGTTATCCACGACCATGCTGCACTAATATATAAGTATATATATATATAAAAAAAACATTTATCCACCCTCACGTGTATATATTTTTCTCCATTCCATCAAATGTCGCTCGAATACATTCACAAAGTTTTTCGAATCTTCCAAAGAATATGAATTGTATTTTTGTATGCATTTCTTCTGATCATATTTCACCGGAAAATTTCAGCACATTTGTACTGCAAAAATTCAGTGCAAACGTTATGGAATTTCCGCATCAAAACTGGAAATTTTCTGAGCCTCGGTACTGGAATTTTTCAGTACACGAGCTGGACTTTTCCAGGACATGTACTGGAAAATTAATGCTGAAAGTATCCATGAAAATTGAAAAAAAATTGCTCACGCAAAGTGATTTTGCAGGGTCCTTGTGTTCCAAGATGATTGAGAAACTTTTGATCGTTCATTTGGATGGACAGAAACTCATGTCTACCTAACAGGATTTGAACCCATACTTTTCTACCTGCCTACCAACTGAAACCTAAGACCTAACCGATGAGCTATAGCGCGACATGTTGGAAGGCCAGCTTGGGTTACTACATATGCTTCATATCTAGAACACAAGAGGATAAGTCTTGGAAAAACCTCATATATCAATTTCATTGGCTACAATTACAATTATTATTCAAAATCTCAATCAGGAAATTTTTAATATAAAGACTTGAAATTTTTCCTGCCAGAAATGACGAAGTCCAATAGAAGTGGAAAATTCCAGTGCAGCAGTGATTAAATTCTGTTGCATAGCAACTGGAAAATTCCATCACAAAACCTGAGAATTGCAGTTAAAAACCTGTATAATTCCAGTATACCAACGATTAGGTTTTTTTTTCTAAATTCCAAATTTTTTCTCAAGTCCTTTTTGAGGGGATATTTTTTTCTGGTGCACAAGAACTATAAAATTGTAGTACGAGCCGGTAAAATTTTCGCGAAATCATGGCAAAATTTCAGTGCATCATCTCAAACTTGAAAATTCCAGTACAATGACTGAATTTTCAGTTATGCTTGGTAAATTTTCAGTAACGTAACAACAAAATCTCTGTACATGTACTGGAATATCCATATTCCAGTACTAGCACTGGAAATTTCCAGTCCAGTTGCACAGTAAATTTCCAGTTTTTTTTTACAGTGATACATAAGTTGAGAAATATGATTTTTTTCGCAGCAACGGTCGGTTAACACGAAAAAACTTCTTTTTTTTTTATGTATTTCATTTTTCCTTTTTCTCTCTCGTAAATCCGAGAGTTTCTTTGTACGTGGCATGACAATTTAAAGTTACTTAGTTTCTAATTGTTACGAAAGGACTGCTGCGTCGTATACAGAATTGTATACAGAATTGTCTCACAATGGTAAAAGAGTAACGTTTACATTTATTAATTGCCATTCTTTGAATGCACTTTCGTTGGAAAACGATGGAATTCAACGAACCGTTATCGTACAACCAAGTTTGAATCAAAGCGTGGCCGCAAACGAACCTTTTGTCATTGAAATTTGTTTTTGTGTAATATGTATATATGTATTCACGCGAACAAACATCGTTGCGATTATTCGTCAAGTGCAAAAGTTTGTTAAATTACAATCAAATAGAATTTTATTTGGGAAAGTTCGGTACCGTACGATTGATGTAGTACAGGAAAACGTTGGTAAGATATTTTTTTCATCGTTCTTCTGTTTTTTGTCAATCGGATATTAACATGAGCAAAACTATTCGACAGTTTTCTTTGTGTGGTATACCAAAAAGTATTAGAAAGAGTTGAATTTATTTGATGGATTCATCAAAAATTCAAAATGAATACAAAAAAACCAACACTCCTACTTTTCCATCGTTTTAAAGGGTTTTCTTCTTCGAATAATCGAATCATACACTGAAAGAATTTCGTTGTAAAAATTACTGTGAAATTCCAGTAATCGAAGGACAAGTACAAACGCAGCCTGTAAAAATGAGTGATTTTCTAAACAATTGAAAGTTATATTTTCTATAAATTTTACAAACTGCACAATAATATTTTGAAAAATTCCACGATAATTTTTGAAATAAAATTCTTTCTGTGTACAAATTTCATTTGTTGTTGCCTTTTACCTGACTTTTTGATGCAACGGAATCAATTCGAATAGCTCGGTAATAGCAGTGTCGGCGCGGAAAGTTCGAAGTCGCGTGATGAAATTCTTCTTTTTCTCTGCATCGTTAGCATCAATCAATTATGATTTTTGAATGAAGTTTCGCGTTGAATTGTGCACGAGGCTTTGAAAATATTCTCTGGGAAGAGAAAACCATGCTATATTCCGAGAGAGTGAACAGGACTATATTTTGTGAGCAAGATTCTTTTGCGTACGGATTAATCAATACAAAAGTTAATTGGATTTTCCTGTGAATTTCGCCCAAGTCGAGATTTTCATGCGATAACGTAACAAGTTCCCTATTCTCTCTGAGTACACAGTTTCGGATAATGATCAGGGACGTTCTTGTACTCCAGGGATCACTTCATCTCTGCCCAAAACCATATTTAAAAACACATTCACGTAATTATAATGCTGTTGTAATAGTGTCCCTCTTTTTGTACATTCGAGAAGACTCGATTGCTCAATTTATATCCCATTGGATATTCTCTTTACAGAATAAATGAGGTTCATTGATAACCTAATGACTCTACATCACGATTTTTCATGGAACCTTCAACCTTCGAGAATGAATATTATGAATTCTTTCACGTGTGATGATGAGTATCAGGAATCAATCGCCAATGATTCTTTTGGAATAATCCCATGCAGGTATTGCCAAGACTGGAAAAAAACCCAAGCTTGTCCTAAGGTTGGCACATGTGTCGGAAACAAACCTCCGTGAAAAACAGTTCAATAATGTTCCATGATTGTCCCGTTGTTCCCAATGGATAGTCAGTCATGGTACATTCCCTTGTGTGCATAACTATTGGGGCAAGCTTGGGCGAAGGCTACCCACTCTGGGGGAGGGCTCGGGTCAGGCCTGGGCCGATCAAATCATCATAAGATTTATGTTATGGTATTTTAATAAGATCTTATGAGTTTATAAACTATAGTTTGAGCATAATTCAACAATAGAATCAAAATTGATTGAAATATCAAAGAACGCAAATTTTCCAATCATCATACAAGCTTGTCCCAGTCTTGTCACATTTTTTCTATCTTTTCAAGAAAATTCATGTACAGTATTCCGAGGGAGAAAGTCATGAACTGAAATATGAATCAATTAATTCTTTCATCCATATCTGCGATCAAAGAAGCATAGGTTGATGTTTTGTTAATGAATTGGACCGGGTCTGGCAAAACCACTGGCCCAAGTTACTCCTGATCTTATCATTCCAAAGCCTGAGCCAAGTTTGGTAAATTGTTCAAGACAAGTCTTGGCAGGTTTTGTGCCAGGCTTGGTCCATCATTAGGTCATCTGTCCATACACACATGGGATTGCCCAATTTCCAATGAGGGTGGGAAAAAATGATTTAAAAAAACGGGAGGCCAAATTGAGACTGCAATGCATCTGAGGATGCTCAAGGCTTATGATAATTATCATCGCCACGCACAATTTTTTCTTGTGAAGTTCTAAAGCTCCTTTTAGACTCTGAAAATAATTCTAATATGAGTGCGGAGGAATGAAGACGGTTCATTTTCTCACCAGTGTTCAAGATAAATCGATTTGACTTAGATTGTGAATATTCGAATTTGAGTTTGATTCGTTTGGTTTGTTTGTGTGTGTTGTCAGGTGATACGCTCTTGATTCCGGCTCTATATCCGGGTTCAACGCGCGATCGGTCACCTGACATAAGGCGGTTGACATCGCTTGACCAACCACTTGCAAATTATTAGATTCAAAATCAGTCTTCGCGCAGCACTCAACCCGGGAGCAGAAGTTCACGCGTGTGATTAGTAGTCGTTAGTTATTAGAAACTCCCTACTTGGGCGTTTGAAGCATCTCATTCTCAGGGTGCTTCTCATCACTCTACTCTCAGGCCGATGTTAGCAATCTCCTCCTGAGTTGCTTCTCGGTGTTTTAGTTAAATCTCTGTACATAATTAGAATCACACATCTTTTCGATTTTGATACCCAATCGGGATATATTCTGTCTCGGGATCGAGTCTGTGCTTCGCGAAGTGCTCGTGATTCTGATCAGAATATTCAAGTTCAAAAGAATCTTAGTCTCATCTGCGAACCTTCTTGACTGTATCGTTTCATTCGCGGTTTTGAGTATAGTGTTTAGTTTTGAGTGCGTGAGTGAGAGTGTAAAGCAACTGTATTTCTAGTGTGGGTCATCTTTGAATGACATCTTTTAAAAATATGCAGTTCTAATTTCTGTAATTCTTTTCATCATTGTTAAGGACTATTCCTTTTCGCCTAATAAGCGTCTGCTGCATAGCCCTATCTGTATTCCTTTTTCAACGATTAAATTCTTTCGTTTGTTAAATTTAATTGTCAAGTTTTGAGAACTTCAATATCCTTATAGCATGTTCTCCATTTTTCGTTCCTAACTTTTATAATTTCATTTTAGCTATTTTCCGCTCTACACCAGCAACCCGATTTTAGAGAGGGATCGGATTTTATGGAGTTCTGGATGCGAACTCAGAGAACTTCGTGGAGTTCCGAATTCATTAAGGAGATTGAGAGGATTCGGTGAACATGCGAACTGGGGTGTTTCAAAAAACAGTTTTTCCTCTCAAATCGATTGTCTCACCCCCCCCCCCCCAAAGTTCCCTGCTGGCATGAAATCAAAGTCCCCAAAAGCTAGGTGTAATGCGATAAAGTTCAGAGGTCGCGCATCCACTTCGAAGATTATTGGGCACATGCACTGTTGCGAATAAAAGCGACGACATATTGTTGCCAATTTTAGGGGAGTGGCTGAACAGAAATTTTCAAAATTCAGAAAAAAAGAAGATGAAAATTACCGCTGTGCGAAATCATTATTCCCTAGTTTTTCTGTACACAAATTCCCTAGTTTTGACACAAAACATAAGGAGGCTTCAGAGCTACCTATGAACGGACGGGATTAATGCTGTTTATACACGAAGAGTTTTGAAATACCCGAATGTTTTGTACCCAGACAAAAATTCCCGGGTGGGCGGGATTCCCAAATTCGCATGTGGACTCAGGTTCCTGCCCGAGATCAGCCAGGTCCTGCTTGGGACCTGTCAGGTTCCCGCTCGAGTCACCACCTGGCTGGTCCCGGGCGGGAACCTGAACGGCCCCGAGCGGGAACCAGAGGGGTTCCAGGCAGGACCTGGCTGATCTCGAGCAGGAACCTGAATCCACCTGCGAATTTGGGAATCCCACCCGCCCGAGAATTTTTGTCTGGGTATTATTCTGAACCACCAGAAAAGGTAGAAATGTGGCTATAATGGACAACGAAAAACTACACTGTCAGAAATATCTGAAAGTTCCTTTCAATTACGTACACTTCAAAAAATAATCGGAATTCTCCTATACGCAGCAATCGGGGAATTCCGGCCATGGGATGGGAAATCAATTGCCGATACATGTATATGAAATTTCACATAAATTTAACTGAAAATTCCAAACTTTATTGGATTTTTACTATCACCGTGCAGTAAATTTCCAGTAAAATACGGAAAATTCCTAACGCATGTATGTGTTAATTACTTCCAAACATTTATGTGGAGTTTCCCATAGAAATTTTTTACAGTCTACATGAAATCAGGTTCATACATTCTACATTAAATTCAATGTACAGAAACATGAAAGGACCATAGATTATGCTTTAAAAACATTAAAATTTATGCGGAAATTTCTAACAGTGTAAAACATAAAGATTTCTCACAATGGTAATTTTTATGTTCTTTTTTTCTGAATTGTGAAAATTTCTGTTCAGCCACTCCCCTCAAATGGACAACAGTATGCCGTCACTTTTATTTGCAGCTGTGCATATGATAAAATATTGAAAGAAAACATCAATAACATCACATTCTATGCCCATTCAATTTTCAATGATCCACTGAGTTCCAGATAGAGAAATATAGATGAGACATGAAAATTGAAACTTCGAAGTGGATGCACGACCTCTGAACTTTATCGCATCAGGGCCAGCTTCTGGGGACTTTTATTTCATGCCAGTAGGAAACTTTTTGGGGGGTGGGACAATCAATTTCAGAAAAACAGTATTTTTTGAAACACCCTCCATAAAATTCAATATCCTGTGTTCCATCAACAAATTCTTAGTGGAAATCATTCTCATCATTTCCTAGGCTATGACAAGGTCTCATGAGGGCTTCCAAGTCCTTTGCAAGAGCTCGGTAAGGCCTCGCGAGGCCTAAAAAATAACTAAAGTGATTCTTACAAGGGATATTTTTTAAAACTTCATCGTAAAATTTCGCAAATTGCCATTGAATTTCTCAGAATTCTCATCGAAACACTCGATTTCATGACAGCATATTTCTGCCTCAATTACTATAAATCTTGCGTGAAATTATGTGAGTTGCGTAATCCAGGGAATATGTGTTTTCTAGACCTGTATCATAGAAACCAGGAATTCTCAGCAAATTCTTTGAAACCATGATGATGAATCGAGAGATTCTATCTCATTAACGACAAATTTCCAACCCTGCGATGTCAGTTGTATGTTTTGTATTAAGAATTGAGTAATTAAGAAATCCCTAGTAGAAATTTTGGACAGGAAAACACGAGGGTCTGATGAGGCATGCCTGATTTCCTATCAGGTCCTCATTAGGTTTTGTTACGGTTTTTCCCTTTTTTGCTCGATTTTATGGAAATCTCATCTTCGGATAAGAACCCCATTGCATCCCTGCGTTACAACCCTATTTGGGAATCCTATCAGGGAAATCAGGTGGAGCCCTTGTAAGGGCCTCTTAAGATTTCCCTTATTTACGGTGTTATTGGGGATTATGTGAATACTGTTCTCCAGAACTTCATCATATGAGCTGGGAATTCTCATCAATTTCTTGGAACTATGATGAGGATTTCTCAGCATTGGTTCAGTGACATAAATTTCATGATGTCAAAACTTCAACTATACTCTCTCAGAAATACCTGGAAGTTTTTTTCAAAACTTCTATAGTTTACGTTGAATTTCATACGAGAAAAAAAAAACATTCAAATGATTGCAGAAATTCCTAACAGTGTATGTCAAGCCCAGGAAAATATAAACCTCCACAACCGTATCTCATTTGAATTTCCCAAACAAAACTCTAATACACAAAATTGATATAATGTTCTGTAGAATAAAAGAAACTTCCCGAGAAACCTTCAGAATTCCTTGACTTTCGGCAGTACGATATACGAATTTCTTGGGTGAATGCAAATGAAGGAGAGATGTAGGTTTGAATGAAGGACAGACACAGTCAAAAGTGGCGTAGCACAGTGAGAAATGAGCTTGAAAAATGTCTCCCCGTGGAATTATATCGTATAAATTAAGGTTTGTACATGCGCGTGCTGTGGGCGTACAGGAAATACACCCTCTCTTTTTCTCCCTTCATTTTTCCTCTCCGACGCGTCGTGATACGGACGTCTTTTCATTCGAACGAATACTTTTTTCCCTCCTTTTTCGAGGGTTTCGACGCCATTGCTGAGATTAATTCGAGAATAACGAGAACAGAAAAACAACGTTTCTTCATTCTACAATCGTATTTCAATTCTAATCCCATATCATTTTCTTGTTTTTCTCCTGTGCCTTTCTTTTGCGAAAAGATTAAGAATCTAAAGATATAAAATCCAATGCTATACGCTCTGAATACTTCGAAGTTATCGTTACCCACTTTGCGCTTCGATCGAAGGTTTGATCAAATAACACATATTCTATCGAAATCGCGTATGTCATTTCGTATATTTGCCTGTTCAGAGAGATAAGAGAACCTCTGGTTCTCCGAAACCTCTCGTATGTATATAGGACTGGGTATAATTTGACCTGGGTATCTAATCGACACAGTTATGGTACTTACCTCTCGAATGGTCGAATATGAATTGACAGCCAACTTGGTTACTTGCGACCGCCATCGTGGTCTTTGTGGCTCTGCTGCAACGACCACCCACCGAGTGACTACTACCACCACTACCACTATAACAACTATCCACAGGGTAAAATCCCTCAGGGTATACATATTTATCTAGGTCTCATCCCGGTATTAGTATATTAATATAAACGCGCGTATAAATGTGAGTTTGTAATCTGAGATATTGTAAAATGTAGTTTCAATGGGATTTTATTCCGAATTTTATAACTCACAAACGAGGAATTCTTCCTTGTGAAAATACAGATATTGAAGAACTTAATCTCTGTACTTAGCTTAAGTGCTGTTCCCGTACCACACAACGTTTATCGGTCTTAACTGTGATACTAGTGGACCGCTCTTCCTTTGTATACTCCTTTGTTATAATGGCATAAGCCCCAAGTCATTATCTCGACCATACGTACCGTTTCTCAGGTCTAGGAACTTAAACTTGGCACCCACCGTTGTCTCCTTCAACTACAATGTTCTCAACATCGTTCTCAAGGGAACAAACTCTAACCCATGAGGAACCGAGCGACCACTTCCTTGCTAATACTTGATGATACTTCGTGTGATTATTATGCGAATCGATTATTGAATATACATAACGTATACGGTATAGTTTTGGTAGAATATGAAGGAGAAATCCAGGACCTTATTAGTAACGGAGAATATCTTTTCGTAGTCACTTTATATGAATGAACGTGAGTTTACTGACCAACGATGCGCACATGTAGGTTTCTGCGATGAAGGCTTTTGCCGATCGATTGGCAATTTCGTGGTCAATGAGATGATGGTGCGGAACGAAGACAATGCTCACTTGCCAGAGGCGTCAGTGGAGTACAGTAACGGTATAATATAGGTACGTGATGCGGCATGGTATGGTAGTAATCAGTGAATCACGGTCCAACGACCGATCCGCTACCGTTATAATTAATGTCGCGCAATTAGAACGATTATGCGGTCGATCCGACAATCGAACCATGATTGCCGTTTAATGTTTTCCACATCAACGGGATTTCAAGTCATTCGAAAAACCGAGAAAAAAAGTTATGGAGAATAATCGAGTTCGTGTTGTCATGGGAACCAATTCGATGATGATATCCCGAATTCGAGTCGACTCCATTGGAATGAAGACTTTGTTTCGTAGATACAAAGGTTCGAGCTAACTCGAAGATATCGTAAAGAAAGACATCCAAATGATACCTCAAACGTAGAATCTCTTTGAGAGATCTTTAGGAGCTATAAAATGGAGTACTCCCTGGGTATATATGTTTTCTCCATACCTTCGTTCTTCCTCCCGCATTCCATTCTATGGACCAACGAGGATTCACAGTGCCAATTTTCAAAGTCGAGCAACCGTAAAACACATTCAAATCACGCGCTCATTCATGCAAGTTCTGTTCAAAGTGGGCAACTCGCGATTTTCGGTGATGTAGGTAGGGTTATTATGTACTCCTCCATGTACGAATGTATGTAAAAAAATCCAGTTTGAATATGAAACTGACTGACAGAACGAACAAGGTGTATACGTTTTTTTTTTCTCATGTTCCTTCTGTCGTACGTAATTCATCTCACAAAATTTTGATTTATTCACGTTTCAAGGATGTATCATTTGTCAGATTTTTTCCACTCGTGTGTTGATGAATTCAGTCTTTCCGTTGATGTACATTCATGGGATATGTGGCGAGGGTTTATCGGTTAATCTCGTGTAAAATAGTTTGTATCAACGACGGGGTTTTCAAACTCCATAAAATTCTATTGAAATTCTAGCCATTCTAAATCACAACTTCTTTTTGCCTCTGAATATTTTCCTGGGAATTCGACTTTCACTTTCTCTCGCTCGTAGTAGTTTAATTATCCCTGTCACTATATGTCTTCCTTTCAACTTTCATGCAGGTAGACCTATAAATTCGTGTAACCCGAGCACGATGAATCTGCACGTGTTATAACAACACCGCAAAACAGTTGTACGAGGGATGAACAATAATTTTGAAATATGTCTGTTGTTTGAAAAATGTACATTTCCGTGTAGGAAAAGAACACCAAAACAAACAAAAAAGCATATTTCGAGACAGATAAAAGCAGGAACGTTGGATTAGGCTAATGATTTGAACGAAGAGGGAACTTTATGCCCGGAGCAGTTACCGTCACGACATAAACTCTCCTAATTGGAGATAGAAAGCGAAGAAAAAGAGTAGAGGGAAGCGGAATGAACGTGAATTCCTCTCTTATGTTTCAACGTTCTTGAATTATCAGAAATTACGATTCCGTCCAACTTTATCAAACTATATCAAAATTCTGAATCACCCTCAATACCGTTCGAGACTTGGAGTCTTGGAAGTTGAGTATAACGTTAGACTCGATCCCTCTACGAAATCTTTGCCCATTATCCCAATGTCACGTATTTAAGAGCGGGTTAAAGGACACGTATCTGAACGCACACACCAGGAGCTTCCGCTTGTGGGTGAAGACGAGGAATACTCTCCTCGTCCTCCTCTCCCGCTACCATCTTTCTCGCTTTTTTCCTTTCGAGACGTAATGGCGGTAGTTACACGTGCGGAACGTGCGCCTTCGCTATGTGCCCACCTGAAACTGGGAATCGAAGGATGAAACTCAGATTAAAAGAAGAGAGAAACACAAGGAGAAGGGAAATAGAAAGCTGAAACTCAACTTCTCTGTCACGAAGAATACACGAAACTACGTTTCTACGTTCGTGAATGTACCATACATACATATGTATAACTTGTCTAGTTACAGACGTTCAACTTCCACGTGTTACCATACAGCGTTGATTCCATCTCAAAATCCTTCGTGTTTTCCTACCAATTTTTCTTTCTTATTTTTTCTCCTCGTCCCTGTTTCTATCTTTCACCCGTGACACGTACGAGACTGGGAGTCGTTACATTTGTTCGAAGGTAAAATTCTCCGCCACCGCACATGTTCGTAGTTTCGAACTATTACTTTGAAAAACTGTATTCCCAATTTGCGTGTCCTGTAACCGATCAAAGCACAATATAATCGTTCGAACTCCTATAATCTCGAAAAATCATGGCGAACACGATGGAATAATATTTGATTTCTTTCATACGTTTTTATTTCTAATTCTCAATATCTCTCATCCTTGTGTAAATCCTTCCGAATCAATTGATACAAAAATTGTTCTGAAATCGCAAGTCACTCGAGCCATAACATATGGAACACAGATGAGGTTCCTGCCTTATCTGTAATCGTCTTTCCTCAACGGTCCCTTACAGCTCCGTGTATACTTCCATTTCCTAAATCCAATATGTTAACCTTACAGTCATTGTTCTTGCTTTCTTATCATTCTCAATTTGAGAGAGAAAAACAAGCAATCTCGATCACGAAGGAGGATGAGATTTTGAAAATTAACGTTGTTTCGATTCCTCATCGAACTATAAAAACAATTTCGATATCCCAGAATCGTTATTCTTTCATCGAATCAAAACAACTAGAGAAATAATTAACGAAACGCATCGTTGCCTGATTCGGACCATAAATCGACCTTGCGAATTTCTCTCTTTCTCTTTTGTACCTCTTTTTGGTTTTTTTCTTCAACGGTCGTTCTCCCCATGGCGGTTGGACGCGACCAACGTCGCATTCGGTACGAATCTCTCGGACGAGTACGGGGTTTGAATTCGTAATGTCGATGGTAAATAACGGGTGTGCGTTCAAACGTATATACCTATGTATATACGGGTAAATATGTGAAGGCAACACACATGTATCTTTCTCTGCTATGGACGGGAGATAGAGAGGACGTGTATCGAAGGGGGAGGACCATATAGCAAATACTAGTTGGGAGTAAAGGGAGGCGGTGACGATGGTGGTTCCGTCGCTAACCCTCCTTTTCCTCTCGAGCGGAACAGAGATGGCAAGGCACAGATGGGTGGAGAAACAAAGAGCGAAAAGGGGTTCCCGTATGGTTGGAAACGAATCGTGCAAGTGGAGGCTGCAGCAGGATTGTACAGTGGAGTTATTTGTTGAATATAGCTCTTTATACGTGGTTAGTAAAAACAAAAAGCTTTTGCACGATGGTAGACTCGGCCTCTACCATACTAAAACTACATGAATTATAAACGTTATTTGACTTCGTGCCAGATAAATCTCATAACCGTTAACTATCACGCGATACTACCGCCATCTTCGTTCTTATATGCTCCGAGCACTCAGAACTTTGCTTTTGCCGTGAATTTTCTTGTTTTATAAAACGCATTACATTTCATCATCGAATTCCCACAGTTCTGATTTATGAGAAACGAATGGTTAGTGTCGTACGTTGCAATGTTATTCCGTTTATCCTTTTTATAGCTCAAAAGATTAACGTCCTTCAGGGCACGTTAGTGTACAAGTTTGCAAATATACGTGAAAGAAAGAAGTAAAGCTTTAGTTGCAAGTCTTGAAGAAAATAAGGGTGCTCAGAGATATGTGTGTATGTTTGTGTGTAAGTGAGGGCTATGAGTAAGCGTGTGCAGCATTCTCTGAACAGAAGGAGTGGAGAAGCACGGCGTTTGAAGTAGCATTTCCTTGGCACAAACGACCCTCTTAATCAATCGCTAGCACCTTTATCAACCCCCGTACGTCTCTCACCCTTCTTCGCTCGGCTGCGCCGGAAGTCTAAAGCCGCCGTAACAAGCCACAACTTCGATAAATCTCTTTCTCCTCCCATCTTCTTCTCCTCCCTCGTCCCACAACGATTTCCCGCCTGCAGATTCGTGAAACTTACACTTGCGAAAAAAAGACAATGAGCGCTGATGGGAAAAAGAAGAAATAGGATGTATAACCTTTTTTTCTACCTCATCCGGCTCTATTTCTCTGTTCATGAGTATATCTGAAACGATGATCGAGGTGGAATTATTTATTCGTTATTAAGGGTGATTCGTTGAGCAAATTCAGGGTAATCGTGAATTTTAGTTTCCCTGTACATTCGAGATGAGTTAGAAGAAGGAGAAGTGGTAGTAGTTTTACCGTTACCCGAGTTCTTTTCATTTTTCTTCTGGAACCTTGCCCTCTTTGGACTCCGAGGATAGGTGATGGCAGGGATGGGGGTGTTGGTAGTGGTAGGTGAACGAGCAGTTGGCGAACATTCGGGGCAAGGGAGAAAAGAAAATTTATGAAAATCCAGGATTTATGATAGTGGGATGCGGGTTTGGGTTCGAAGTTCGGCTACAGCGCACATGACGTCGAGACGGCGCGATCTTACGATTCTGACAAATCGTCTGGAAGTTAACGCTCGATCGTCCACGGATCCCTTCTTTTCCACTGGAGCGCGGTTTGGCCGACCAACCGAAGCAAGCGAGCAAGCAACTGAACGCCAATGTTTCGTGTCGATATACGAAAAACTTTGGACAGGATCATCTTTTCGTTAGCTTAGTGATATCCCGCGGTAACACTAACGGATGAAAATCTCCTCAAGAGTCTAAATCGCTGACGATAAAAAGAAAATTTTTGTTGGGTAAGCACGAGTGCGGATCGAATAAGGATATTCTTGTCGAATCGCCGTGATCCTCACGACGAAAAAGGAACTCTTCGTGCACGGATTTGGATGTCTTTTCTTCCAAATTTTCAATCTAGAATTACTCAAAGAGATCGAGTTGTCGAGGAATTTCTTCTTCATACTTTTAAAACATCTCCTAATGTGATCGATATAGAAATCAGGAGAAGAGCATTTCTGCTAAAAGGAACATTTTTCATCCAAGTCCCCACATTCAGTCGCAGGGATATCGTAAATCAGAGGCACAAAACACAGAGTATCGACGAATTTCTTGCTCCCGTTTACTGCCAGAAGAATTTATCTAAAAATTAGATGCATTCCCTATCCCTAATTGATCCTATCTCTGATACAACACACTCTCTGCTGTCTTTTACAAATTATGTATCAGATCATTTTCATAGTAGAAAAAAGGTGTAATCGTTCATAAACCGTTTGTGGCAAGTTTTGAGAATCGGGAAAATTGCCATCGTGAGAAATATGAGCGAAGAACGATACCTCCATTATAATAAATTTAGGAACAAGTTATACTGGGGTTCGCGAACGTTTCTAGAATTTATGCACCGTGCAGTAAGGGAATTATTTATTATCACAGTCGAGCAGTGACTTTGCGGTAACCGCACGGACTTGGCATATCTCTTGCTATACTTTTTCGTTAACATCACGGAAGAAACATATCATGGAATCGGAATAATGCTCGAAATGGATGTTGTAGACTGCATAAAACAATACGAACGGATACATCCCGATTTCAGAATGATATGATGGTAATAATATAAAAGGAGAGAAGAGTAGGACGGAACGATGGTACTCACCTGTGCCAGCGGCGCCTAACCTTAGCACCGCGTCGCCTTGGAGGGAGATGGAAAGGGTGGCAGTGTCCTCGAGACGAGCGAGGACCTCTTCGGGGATGTCCTCAGGTTCGCGAAGACGAAGAGTAACTTCACCTCCACCTCCGCTACCCTGGCCACCTCCACCTCCGGGACTTGTCGACGCTGAATACATGAACACAGATCCGTACCCATGTAACGATTGCAAGGGCAATCTCACCCCGCTCACCTCTCCGACCGGACCCTGAAACAAAAATTATTCCCACGTTGATATAATTTTTCAATATGTTGCTAATTCGAATGTTCAATGCAAATTCCAATTCATCGTTACAATCGATATTTGTCGATTCAGAATAAGCAAAAGCAATGTAATTCAACGTACAACACAATTCGGATACCAATTAGTGAAATGTAGGTATACGAAAAGTGTACTTTTTGTCTCACGTGAATTTTGTTTCCCTTCGATATTTAATTTTAATTGAATGTTCTCAATTTGAGACTCTCATTGAAAACCTATGGTAAGAGGAACAAACAAAAATTTAACAAACTCCCATAGACGAAGTATCATTCATTTTGATAACTTAGAAAACAAATATTTGTGAAATATGATCTAGGTATGTTTCGAATAAAAATGCAAATCTAGAAACAACACGATTGTATTTACAGGTTTTACACTGTTAGCTCAATTTTGCTATGTTCACAACGATAATCCACAGTTTGGTTATGTATGGTATGTAAACGAACTATGCAAAATTCTATACATTTAATAGGATTTCATGAAAATTTCACATGAAAGAAACGGCTGGTATGGTTTCGGCATATTTTACTAGATTCCACTTCATATGAAATTCTCATAGAGATTGTATTCATCGACGTACACAATTTCATACCTCAAAACCCTGTTTCTATAAACCTCTGAGGTGCGAGAAGAATATAAACATAATTTAAAAACATTATGCAAAGCTGTTGAATACATAAATATAGGTACATTTATGCAGGAAACCAACATCATTGTTCCATTCGAATGCACCAATTTTATACACACTTTCTTGGAGAGAAGCAAACCAAGAAAATTGACTGAGAATCTCTTGAACTTTCGAGGAAAAATGAGGACAACTAGAGTATTGCATGGGATAACACGCAAGTTTTGTTGTGATTCACTCAAGAGTGAACACCGTATGAATGCTCTGAAAGAATCAGAGCAGTCATGTGAAAGAGACCACGTTGTGGAAGGTGCAATATATGAGGTCGTTGCTTGAAATAAAGAAATCCTACACGTTGCATACGAAGCCCCGTGAGCGAAGATTCTTTCGTTGATTCCACGCTAGAAAGATTTTTTTCATTAAAATTTCATGATACTTGTTGTCATTCATTCCTCCGCTCCCGAAGAGAAGATTTGACTCTCGAGATGTCATTATTTTCTTTCAAATTACATTCTTCTTCTTAAAAATTATGAATACACCCTTGGTCACGACTGTAATCGACAAAACTTTATGCACATGTTTGGGATGTTTGTCCGTCCAAGATTATAATTGATGTGATTCGTGATTAGAATCAGAGATGAACTCAAGTTTTGAGTATGAAGCTGAAACTAGTGGTGAACAGCTAGCGGCGGGTTGATGTAACTTCTGATAGAAGTGTTTTTCGAAATCTCTAAGTAGCTAAATCACATATTTGACAGCCACCTATTCAATTTTTGGTATCAAGAGTATTTGCATTGAGTTCAATCAAAAGTTACATCAGTCCACCGCTAGCTGCAGCTTCATCTTCTATATTCGATCCTTATCGGAATTGCAGAATACATGTATTTTGTACATTGCGACAAAACATCTGTTTGATAGAAATCCTTCAAATACAACCAATTGAACATAAGTGTAGCATTGGTCAGAAAATATACGAAATGTATCAATATGAGCATAGGTGCTGCATTTTAAATTATCCCAGACTTTTATATTCATTGAGAATTTTCCATGTAGATGAGCCGAATACATCGCTGAGAAGCAATAGAATCTCCTTGCGTTCCTAGCGAAGAAATGATATTCCCGAAGAACAAATTTTTCAGTACAATTCTTATCCCTGATCAGGATAACTTCCTCACGTAGAAATGAGTCGTGACATCCTTTAAATTTCCTCAGGACTTGGTCAGGGTCTGGTCAGGTCTCGTCAGCCTCTGAAAGTAGTTAGAGAATGCCCCGAATCGTTTCTACTTGGATCTTCATCAGGTTATGATAGGAATATCAAACCAGAATTACTGCGAGGGGAAACCAGACTCGGACTTCACAACAACCTTGTGTTACATTGTTATTAAGTCTCACACAGGATGACATGTCAGGCACTGATAAAGCCATTGAAAGATCTTTTCTGGATTTTTCTAATATTTCCGGAAGTTTGCTACCGGACTTTGAACCGGATTGAGCTATTTTTCAGCTCCCACAGCTACTCACTCAGGGCAACCGCAAGAAATGTAGCTGACACAGCCAAAATTTCATAGCTGAATTATTTGGCTTTTCAAATATCAACCACAAAACCTGTGCAGTCACAGCGACGATTTCATACTGTAACAACTACACGGAGAAAGAGGTATCTTGAAAAATACCATAATTTATGGATTTTTGGCGTTGGTCTGGCCCGAGTTGAAATATTTACGTGAAGATACCTCTAAAGGTACCATAATGGCTGGGACTCTCATGAGGGAGGTACCATACTTCTTTATAAAAGTCCAAGAAGTTATGGGACTTTTAGAGGTTCGTTTACGTAAATATTTTGACTCGGGTCAGACCAACGCCGAAAATCCATAAATTATGGTATTTTTCAAGATATCTGTTTTCTCAGTGTAATAAATAGCTATAGCTGCAATTATTTTAGCTATAGCAGTGTAAAAAAGGGGGCTAAAAAAGTGAGTAGCTGCCACAGCTATCTCATTTTGTTGCGAGTACGCGGGAAGGTCTTGTCCAACACTAAGTGTTAACTGTTTTTCAAAAGACTTGTCTTGGCTCAAGTTAGGATAATGTGGGACAAGATGGAGCCTTGAATAGTTCGATTTTTAAGAAAAGCCATATCCTGGCAGCGCTTCTGCGGTCCTTCCATCGCACTTTCGCTCTACTACCACTGTATTTTCGTAGCACTCTTGCAGTACTTTTGCGATCTTCCGCAATATTTTTCCAACCTTTCAACGGTACTTTTAGCCAAAGGCTAGACATATTTGATCACTCAGGAGTATATCAATTGAGAAGGACGTAAGAAATGGAGAATGTGTGATTTATGCGTCACTTACTGAGACACCATGTATGAAAATTCTCTAGTTCCTCTAATGCTGAATACAGAATGCAACTTGACAATTTACCTACAGACAAGACTCCTTGTAGAAAAAATACTTCCAAAAAATATCCAAAATATGGGTATGTAAATATCCAAAAAGTTCGATGATTTCATGGAGATTTCAGCAACTTCCCAAACTTTTGTTTGCCAATCCACAAGGAAGTTCAAAAATCATTTTTCCAAAACAAGGTTGTAAATTCCCAAGCATTTTTCTTTGGAATTCAATAACTTTTTTTTACAGTGGTGTTTAAAAACAGGCTCAATATGGTATCGATATAGAGAGTTGACTCATGATTTGATTGATGATGAAAAGTGTTCCAGCAAATCCTGCTGATATTACACCTTGTAAACTCTCTATGAATTCGCAATAAGTTTTTTCCCAAAAAGTAGCAAGAGTCAAAGATCCTTTCCTTGATTGTGAATTCTTAATAAACATGCATCCTTGGAATATTCCAAACCGCAGTACCCCCATCCATATTCCTGGGGTTGTTTTTTCTTCACTATGTTCCATACCTTTACGAAAAACAAAGGAATCCTTGTAGCAGCTACTCGCGTAGTCGATTTCACACTACGTACGAAGAATAGTCACAGAAACTACTCAGTACTTGAAACGAACATTACGTTAGTTGAGTTAACTAACACTATGGTGTTTGTCACAATTACTGAGTAGCTGCCATAACTATTCTTTGTAGATGATCGAAAATCGACTATGTGAGAAACTACTGCAGTAGTATTCTTCTTCTTTCTGTGTTTTTCAATCCAAAACACATTAGTTTTTTCCACACGGGAGAATCTGGTAATGCGAACTAATTCGACTTTTCAAAATTTGCATTTGCGATTTTTAATTTTAAGATCCTAGATTTTGGACAAACTTCCGTTAACAAGGATGATTAATGGGAACCAAGCGTCACAAGACTCGAGCAGGATCGAGATTACGATCAAGTCTTCGGAGAGAGATTAAAATAAATGAAATGAAACAATCCTACAATAAACGATTCACGTATTGGTGGATTCGTGGAACAATCGTTTCTCTCTCAACCGATGCAAATAAACGACATATCATGTTCTACTACTCTTCAATTGAAATACGATATTCTGAGAGATGAAATTCAACCTGACGTTTCTGAATTCGCCTTGTCGCTAAAGTTGGAGCTCATTTTCAAAAACATTTTCGCTCGATAGCCTTTGAAAGAGACAATAACTAAACTGGTTACCGCATATCTCCTGAGCTCAATTTGGTACGGCACGTGCGTACTCGATACCCTGTATCGACGTCATCGATATAGATGCTCCTTTATCGACTGTGAGTGTGTGCATGTGTACCAGCGACGCTCGGTCAAGGACGAAAATCCCCTCGTGAGTACTTGGACAGGACTATATCGTATAGTTGTATACAACTGATTCGGATGAGGAAAAAAATACAGATGAGATGTGTCTACATCGAAGATATACGGTAGAGACTACATACTTTCAGATTCCCTCATCGAATCACTTCCAAATGATGATTTATAGAGTTTCTCTACACTGTGAGAAGTAAAACTCACTCTCATCCTGAATACACGGAGAAAAAGGAATAGTTGTAGCAACTACTTAAATAGTCGATTCTCGACCATCTACTTAAATAGTTGCTGCAACTACTTAGTAGTCAGGAAAAGTATCACGTTAGCTGCCTCAACTGACTCGATAGTTGCACTAACTAACGTAAATACCTGGCAACTTGCGAAGTTAGTTGTCCTGACTACTAAGTAGTTGCAGCAACTATTTAAGTAGTTGGTCGAAAATCGACTATTTAAGTAGTTACTGCAACTATTCCTTCTTCTCTGTGTATTAACTGATTTAAAGATGCAGCCAAAACTAGTCCTGTTTCAACTGAAAGTAAGCACTGGAAGCAAATGCCAGCACAATGGAAAAGACTGAATTTTAGTCAAGTTTTCGAGTAAGATGCAGCCACATTCAATCCAACTTTTTACTGTGTACGTTCTGTGGATTGTCTATTCATTTATTGAGAGAATAAAGTAGGATAGAATACAAAATGTTCATTGTTTTTTGAAATATTTCCCCAACGCCGTACACCGCTTTTTACCAACTCACGGGTAACTGGTAGATTGAAAACCGAAAGAAATTATGTCTAGGTTTACACGAAAAAACAACAATAGTTGCAGCAACTACTCAAATATTCGGTTTTCGACCATGTACTTAAGTAGTTGCTGCAGCTACTCAGTAGTCAGGGCAAGTAACACGTTAGCTGTCTCAACTAATTCAAAATACCTCAGGTATTTACGTTAGTTAGTGCAACTATCGAGTTACTTGTCCTGACTACTGAGTAGCTGCAGCAACTACTTAAGTAGTTGCCGAAGTAGTGGTCGAAAATCGACTATTCAGGTGGTTTAGGGTCTTCTATACAGGCTGATCCAAACCATTATGACACTTCCGAATCGATTCGGAGTTTAGTTTCAATCTTATAAGCACTACACAGTTTTGATAGCGACATCATGCGTGGGATTGGAAAAAGGTACACTTATTTCACTAGTTATGAGTTCATCTAGTGTATTTACTCCCCAAGTTATAGCGATTTGAAATTTTTATCATCCCAACCAATTGAAGTCTTCAAATCGCTATATAGCTTGAAACTAAGACTGCTATAGATGGTTTCGTGAATAATGGAATCAATATGCGTTGTCTCGACTTAGTGATTCATGTGATTTTCGAAGCTTTGAAATTAATCATTCTTCAGAAATGTGTATTTTTCGGGAACTTCAAGAATGTTCATAAACTTGAAACTGAACCAAAACAGGAAACGATTCCAAAGCCTCCAACGAATTTTAATATTGTCAGAATGACAATGATTTTGAATTACTCTGTATTTTGAAATTCTGAACCATCAAGGAATTATTATAATGATCTAAATGAATGGTAATCAGCACACGCAATATCTGGTGAAATTCCCACTCAAGTTTCATTATTGTTTTTTGGGTTGCACAAGCCACGTGAGAACAACCATTACTATACAGCTGCATTGTTGGTTTAGATCCTGTTCCTTTTTTAAATGGACGTTTTGCGTTTATCTCTTATTGCAAACGATTCTACGGATCGCTATAACGTATGTAACACGAATAGCGGTACAAAATGCGGTTGGTAAAAAAAACAAGCTCCAAACCGTACTCATAAGCATCGAATTTGTTAACTGTGGTTTGTTTTTTTACATGGTTTTGTATTGTGCTGCTTGAAATATCTAAAAAAAAAATATATATATAAGGGAAGGTGTTGTAATACTATCGATTTACTATTTTTGACTTTTTGATTTTCCATTCTCATAATGTTGAGAACAATCAATTCTTATGAATAAATATCAGTGACGAGTTAGTCTGTACATATTATGGAATTTTATGACGTCTCAGAATTAATTTCTTCTTTGTTGTTGTTTGTTTTTTTTTGCAAGGAGATGATTGGATCAGAGGTACAACGTTCTAATGTACCTCTGCCTTGGGCATAGTCCACCTCTGATCCATTATCAAACACTTTCAATGAAGAAGTAGTTATCAAACAAGAGACATTCAATAGATCATACACGGAGAGAAAAGTTACCTAAAAAATTACTACACTTTTTAGTAAAATAGGGACAAAATCACATTTTGGGGTTATGTATTAGATGTTGTCATTAAAATTACTATACTTTCGAGTAAAGAGTGAAGGAATTCTGTTATTGATTGATAGCAAGTATAGTAATTTTAATAACAATATATGAAATACATAACCTCAAAATGTGATTTTGTCCCTATTTTACTATAATGTGTACTAATTTTTTAGGTAACTTTTCTCTGCGTGTACTAACAACAGTTTGAAGAAAATTAGTAATACAAGGATTTTCGACCTATCAGTCATCAATTTCATTCAGAAATTCCAAAGAAAAACACAATCAAAAATCGTGTCAACAGGAAGAGACCTAAAAAAAAACATTCAGATACTTATCTAGCGATATTCAGAATCAAATTAGAAAAATTATTGTCAAGTAGAAGACCAAGGCCGAAGGAATTCGATAATTATATTCGTTGGGGCTTATATTCGTATTCATGATGAAGAAAGAACTAGCTCGGAATATAAACAAACAACTTTGTAACAACCACACCAAGTTTTTCATAGTTTTTTTTCTAAAAAATGTTCATTTCCATCAGAAACGGAAGTAAACGTAGTCCGAAGTTCGAGTAGAGAGAGTTTTAATGTACTCCAACGTTTCGCCTGATTTCCAGGCTTTTTCACGGATTATTAATACATTTGTAATACATCAGTGAAGTGTACATTTACAAAAAATCGTAAAATTAACCCTTGACATGCACACCAGGGTCACAGTGACCCTGTAAACAAATTAAAGCGTTAAATAATACATCACAGTAAAAAGTAAAACTTAAAGTGATCCCGAATATCAGCTTAAAAATGCAGCCAAAAGTAGCGCCTATTCCAACTGAAATTCAGTCTTCTTCGTTGCTTACTTTCAGTTGGAATAGGCGCTACTTTTGGCTGCATTTTTAAGCTGATATTCGGGATCACTTTAAGTTTTACTTTTTACTGTGATGTTACTGTTTGAAAATTCCATAAGTAACGGCATCTAAAATCGAATTTGATTATAAAGTGACGACAATGACCATAGACAGATCGAATTGTTCAATGTTTATTGAACAGCCATTGAATGTTGACGTAGGGTCTGTGTGACCCTGGTATGCATGCAACTTTGGTTGACGTGAAAAGTGATCTTTTCTATAGGTTGAAAAAACTGTGTTTTTTAATCAGCGAGGGGGGTGAAACGAATTTATATTTTCGATTTTAATTCATTCTCATCCTACAATGGGACGTTTTCTAAACATTGACAAAACGTACTTCATTAATCACACAGGGTCACGGTGACCCTGGTGTGCATGATATGCGGGTTTCCCTCAGAAAAGACCACTTGTTCAATCATCAGAATAAATGCACTTTTATAAGAATTCACATTTCCAATATTTTTTCCCTCAAAGTTACACATCTGAACATGACACGTGTACAATATTGGGCCCCACTATTCAAGACTCGAAAAGTTACCATTTTTTCAATAAACACATCATTTTTGGAAAACTTCTATTTTTCAACAATTTTTTCTGCACTGTCGATAGCAAAAACTTCAGTTGTCATTATTTAGACCTCTTCTTCAATGTTTCTACTACACTTCAGGATTGTTTCATATTTTTATCATTCATTCTCGCAAAATTATAAACAATTGAAAATCAACAGGGTCACCGTGACCCTGGTGTGTATGTTATGTTCGAAAAAAGAAGTGTGCATGTTGAGGGTTAATGGAATAGATCTCTGACAATCACAAACGTATAGAGACTCAAACTATATGTTGATTAATTTTCACTCGGAATCACTGTTTTTATAAGAGAAGGAAGTGATATTAAATGTTTTTAGGGAGTGAATTCAGTACAGAAAGTGGGAATTCTTTCCTTTCGAACAGGAGTAATTCCAATGTAAAATGGGTTTTAATTTGAATGGGTGAATTATACTAACCAACACATGGGAAACACATTACATTAATGGAGTGTAAATTTTACAGAAATTTGCGAATATGAAGAAAAAGATTTATGAAATTTACAAGCCTTTTTTTATGGTTAACCCATATGTTGAATAGTGATTAGTTGAAAAATCTATGGGGTGTGAATTTAGTGTACAAAGTAAGTTTTGTTGTATGAATCGTAGCTGAATGTGCTTCTTTTAGTCAATTCGTAACGAGATTATAGATTAGAGATTCTGATTAAAACGAAGAATTGGTGTAATCAGAATCTCTAATCTATAATCTCGTTAATATATATATATTAATAAATAAAACTACAATGTTAGAAATTTCTGCATTAATTTTAATGTTTTTGCTGGAAGTTTTTTTCATGTACATGCATGAATTCAGTTCCCTACACATCTTACATTAAATTTAATGTAAACTATAACATAATCCATAGTTCTTTCATGTTTTTGTACATTAAATGTAATGTAGAATGTGTATGAACCTGAATTCATGTACGTAATTGAAAAAGACTTCCAGATATCTCTGACAGTGTATCGATTCGTCGGAGAGATAGGTATTGAGGTAATATCATCGGTCGGAAACGGCTTAATAATGACTCATAGGGGCTCATTTTATTCCTTGTGAGATTTGGAAAACCTCCATCGTGGAAATTTTCCATATATGTAATTTTTACTATGTTTATTCAAATTTGTTTACGATCAGTAAAATACATTCGCACACGGAGAAAAATTATCTATTATAAATTACTAGACTCGTTAGTATATTGCGGATATACTTGCATTTTGAAGTTATATACCAAACATTCTCTTCGAAAGTACCAGACTTCCTGGGAGTTAATGGTAGGATGATGACATTTTATAATAGAAAGTCCGATGCTTTTGATGAGGATGTTTGGTGTATATCCTCAATATACTAGCGAGTCTAGTAATTTATAATAGATAATTTTCCTCAGTGCATGAGCAAAAGCGTGTGACAGTGTTCTGATGATGAAATACAAAAAATCTCCACGGTAAAGGTTTTTCAAATCTCACAAGGAACAAAATGAGTCCTCATAAGTCGTAAAAAAAACCATGAAAAAATAGAAGTCTCAACGAATATGATTATCATCGAATCCCTTCGACCTTGGACCCCTACTGAATAACAATTTTTCAAATTTGATTCTGAGTATTGCTATAGAACTACCTTCAATTTGAGGCTAGTAGAATGAAATGTATGTAGTCAGACATGTAGATGCTGGTATATAATCGTACAGTTGAACCTAGTAACTCTTATTTCGTTTTGTCTATAATCTCGCTCATGACAAACAACCGGAAACGTGGATATAACGACACAGATATGCGCTACGAATCAGTGAACATTTATGTGAGCGTATACGGCAAAGACAAATACCTCATTTTACATATGTCTGCGTATCGTGCACATGCATCTACACACTAATGCGCTTCCGTACATTCGCGTAACGCGGACAAGATAGATTTCATAAGCTCCAACTCGAATGTAAACCACCACTATATCTTATATAACCGACCATAAATGATGTTTGATATTCGCAACGGATATCAATAATACAACCCACAATACATATTTTTCATGAAGATTCAAATAAAGAATTCCTTTCGGAAAGAGTTATATCGCCCGTCCCGATGTGAATCGAATCGATTCCTCGCGAACCTAATAGATTTATCAGCCTGGAAAAAAGTATATCAAAAAGAGAGGAGAAGCAGAAGGAATGGAAGGCCAACTTCAATATCCGTGAAAACGATCGGCGTAATTTGACTCTCACCGAAAATACGATTTATTTCTTTTTATATCATTATTGAACATTCCGATGATAAAATGTGCAAGATTCTTTTCGCCTCTGCAGGGTTATGGCGGCAATTTTCCTCTGCTTTCGACGGCAGGACAGCAGCAGCAGTGGCGGCAGTAGTAGCAGCAGCAGCAGCAGTTGGGACGGGTGATAAACGAAGGAGGCGTGAAAATGCTTTACGAGGACGAAGATTGGGGATAGAGGACGGGAAGTTATAGCTTGGATGTAGGTGTTGGATATATAGACACGTCTGCTTTGTGCATTTGGTGCATTGTAGCTCGTCGTTCCTCGGAAATTAACGGTCGGAGCTCCTATGGCATCGCCCAGCTTGGTCTTTTATCCAATCTTTTTTTTTCTTTTTCCTTAATCAACATTACACACTTTCGACGTGCAACGTTTGCAGTTTCGTTATTCAATACTAAAAGTGATTTGAAATTTACATATTCGAATTTAATTCTAATAATATAATCAAACGATCCATGCGGAACATCCAACCGTCTTTGTTTCGACAAAACGAAACGTATGCATAGAGACCAGAAAGAAGTATACATACAATGTCAAAGGCTGAGACAAAAAAATGAATGAAACACAAGTTTGATAAATGAGAAGAGAGAACGAATGAAACGACACACGCTCTTGCTCGGCGAGGTATCGGAACAAAGAGGTAATAAAACATTTTTGAGAACGTGGAAAACACGCGAGTAGGTATCTAAAAATCTGATATCAAACATTTGTCCTGTAGAATAAAAACGAAACTACATATGGAATTTGATCGATATTTCGTTGTGTACTTTTTTGGAATTGATTCATTGCATACTTTTTACTCTGAGCTTTCAAGAATCGTTCCACAGAATCATTTGACGAGACTCGATTTTTGAAATTTATATACATTCAAACGTGGTCTTAGGATGGAATATAATCTGTATTCAGGACATTTCAACAATTGTATTTTTTTTTTCGGTGAGATTACGTGTCATTTAGCGAATGACACTATTATTGCGCATTCTATGCAAAATCGCTTGTCCTCGGTGGTCGTTTTATGGATGTGAATGTGTGTACACGAGTACAGGGAAGAATAGGAAACGGAGTATTGGTGCGGATTTAATACACATGGCCTATTCATTCAAAGGCAGAGAGTTGTGTGTCGCTGTGCTGCTGTGCGCAGTGTTCAAAGAGCCATTACGAAAATGACCATTAAAATAAATTACTCTCATCGCACGATACGCTCGCGTTCAATAGAATGTCTTTTATATATATATATATATTCCCTTATGTACACAGAGTTTTGCAGTATCCCAACATCGATTGCGTTACGTTTTGTGTTGAACGCGTTCATCGAATACGCGACGCGGAAATGGTCGGATGGTACGAATCAATTTAGGTAAATAATGGAAGGGAACGCGTTGGATGAGCTAGGAGAGGGGAAACAGTTGAATTTTCAACATTCGAACAATGAAAACTTGGAAATTTCGGCCGATGAAAACTCTTTCATCGTGAGTATCGTAACGCATTAACCGTTCGACATCCAAGGTTTCTATTTTAAATAGTCGGAAGAGGAGAAAATAGAACGATGCGGGACATCATGACTGGCCAGGGCATATGTACATTGCCCGACCAAATTAAAAGAGGGAAGAAGCGATCCACTTGTGTCGTTTTTTTCGCATCGATCTTCGAATTTCAATGAGTTTTCTTGTATCAACATACGTGAATTGGAAAAAGAACGATAAAACGTCAGCTACGGTATTCGCGAGTGTAACGAAATATTGATTCGTTGTACGAGAATCGAGTACTTCTTCTTTCGCTTGCAATATTTCAAGTTTTTATTTTCAAATGAAAAATATTACAAACAGATGAAAATTTTGTTCCATCATTGATAGAATTATTTCATCAAACTTTTTGGATAAATAAATAAATTAGACAGACTTTATCAGATTTACTGCAATAACAATCACCGATCCTGACACGTATCAAATTAAAAACAGAGAACTTAATTAAATTCTGTTTAAATAACATACACGATTTTTTTCATGCCGCTATTGGTTCACGCATGGAAAAATTCAACGTTATCACGTGCGCATTTTCAATATCCCACGTTCAGATTGAATTTTGCATTGAACGCCACTCAGGCTTTTAATAATTGACACTTGTGTCGTAAAAAATATAGGTCAACCGGTAGTATCGTTTTGACGTTTAGCGTGGACACTCTGTATCCTTCCCTCATCCCACTTCGAAATATATGTCGATATTCCTCAACCCTCAAATTTCAAGCTTCACATCATTCATTTAGTATATCGTGACGTGTACCTTCGTTCACTTTATTTTAGTTTTATTGAAGCGTAAATACAATTGGACTGAGAAACATTCGGAACGACGTCTTTTCTTTTTTACACACACTCATCGTCAACAAACGAGAATACACTCGACTATCTCTTGCAGAGTTACATGAGTTTTTTAGCCGTGGAATCATATCAGTTCGTTTTTAAGTTTTATAAATCACACCGCGAAACATGAATTCGAATTTTGCGAATCAACTTGAAAAGGTTCAGTAAATTTAGCAATGGATCGTGCTCGATATCGCTCCATCGGATACGAATTCAATGTATCATTTGTATTTCTGATTCTCCCTTTGACGAATTGACGAATCGCACGTATTTACTAAAAATTGTGGTCATTGAGGTAATCGGTATCGATTTGATCAGAAAAAAAAGCAATAGCTCGAATAGAGAGAACTGGAGGGGGAGGGGGGGGGGCGAGAGGGGACAAAGCTAGGATAGAATTGCAAGGAGAATCGATTAAAAATTCCATTCGAAATCGCGCCTCGTACCATTATTTTCCCGTCGCCTCTTCTTCCTCTTGGTTGAATCGCTACCGCTACTCTCTTTCCTTGTTTCTCACCGCCGGCCCCACGTGAATTGCGTAATTACGACGGCGCCTCATCCAGTTAGGTCCATTGCCTACCATTCACGGAAAAGGACGAAAAAAAAAGTACGAGGGGAAGGAAGAGAGAGAGAAAAACTCCTTTCGTTTTGTTTCCACCTTTTTTCTGCCATTATCAGAAGCTCAGTCGTTTATTAGCTTTGACAATTCGGTGAACGATCGCTCGTTAGAACACAAATTATATTCAAATTCGTCGTTTATTATCTTTCCCTTCTTCCCCGTCTCTCATATTTCCTCCCGCTTCTTTTGTCCGTGGATCGTCTATTTGAATTAATTCGAGCCATTTTCATCTATCCTTAACTAATAACACCGCGGTCGATCATGATTACTTTTTACCTTGTTTTTTTTTAGTGGCAAGCAAGAGGAATTATTATTATTTTCTTTTTTCATCCCGTCGGTTTACTTTAATGGACACGGAACCATCGAAATTGGATTACGGTAGGTGAGTTTTACATTTGATCGATCCAACAAGAATATTCGTGGATAATTTTTATGTACCGCAGCGTTGTATCGAAGGATGACTGGAATATTACAACAGGGCCGGCTTTGGTGAATTCTAAATTTCCACAATTTGCATTCAGAGTAGAGGATCTTCTTTAGAAACCGCAAACGTGTATTTTGTGTTGAGATTTGTGAAAAGCATCGATCGTTGTAGATGACGTTGTTTCATGGTTGTTTCGCTCTTCAACTCTCTTAGAAAGAAAGGAAGGCAGACAGACAAAAAGAATATGCAGCCATCTCCAACAGGCAATTTGATGCTGCAAATGAAAGATTTTGAAGGGAGAAGGAGGTGTAGCTAATATCTATCGATTTTTATACGATTATTCACAAACTGATAATAACTGGCTGCAAATATTGGTTCGAGTTTCTTATCAGAGTATCCGTACTTCATAAAATATGCGAGGAAAGGGATCCTCGTAATAATTGATTCCTTCCCTTTCATTAATTCATAAAACATCGTTTACAGCACATGTTCGTAGATCGTTTGAAGAACATCCTATGCAGGTATTGCCAAGACTGAAAAATCCTTAAGCTTGTCCCAAGGTTGGCACATGTGTCAGAAACAAACCTCCGTGAAGAACAAATAGCCCAATATTGTTTCATGATTGTCCCGTTGTTCCCAATGGATAGTCAGTCATGGTACATTTCTTAATATTTTTGAAATGGTCCCTACATTTGGTACAAGCTTGGCAAAAGTGTAAAAATCGAGCATTCGTTGAGAACAATTGTGCCAATATTGCCCACATGAGTGGCACAATGTTTATGAATATTGACTGAATTTTGAATTTACAATGGCTGAAGACTTGGGGATAACCATCGGGCCAGAGCTGGCCCGATCTTCCTGCCATATTTAATCATACACACGAGTTTTACACACCAAGCTAGATTTTATTGATCCAAGTAAGGATAGAACCTCACTCAATAGTAATAGGATACTTCATGATATTTCAGTAAAATGTTATTAGTTTAGTTTGAGCATAATTCAACAATAGAATCGAAATTGATTGGAATATTAAAGAACGCAAATTTTCCAATGATCATACAAGCTTGTCCCAGTCTTTTTACATTTCTTCTATCGTTTTAGGGTAATTCATGTACGGTATTCTGAGGGAAAAAGTCATGAACTGAAGTATGGATCAATTACTTTTTTCATCCATATCTGCGATCAAAGAAGCATTGGTTGATGCTTGGTAAATGAATTGCACCGGGCCCGGCAAAACCGCTGGCCCAAGCTCGTCCTGATCTTATCATTCCCAAGCCTGGGCCATGTTTGGTAAATTGTTCAAGACAAGTCTCAGCAGGTCTTGTGCCAGGCTTGGTCCATCATTGGGCCATTGGTCAATGCACACATGGGATGTGAAGAATTGAACTTGATAATAGTGAGCATCGGATTGAACAATCATACCTAACCATTTTTCACAATTTCATTCCGAAACTCATTCAAAAGAAGTGTATGTGTTTCTTTTTGTTGTAGATTGTAAGAGTACAGACATCTTGTCATTTTTTTCCAGCTCAATAATATCCCATCGAAGTTCATATTGGACATTTATTCATAGAAATAACCATTGTTTAAGTGAGGGAATTTGAATTTGAGGAAATAGTTTTACTCAAAATGACAGAACCCTCGATACATCAGGTGAAAAGTGTTTATTTGTTGGGTGGCCAAGATTTGGAATCTTCGAATAAGGAAAATTAGTTACCTTTTGCAAGAAAACACCCGGAAAAATGGTTTATTTGAATATGAACCTACTAGACATCTCATGGCATCCAATAAAATTTTACTTGATTCAAGTAAAATCCAATTAAAACTGTACTGTATGAAATGTGGGGAGTTTTCATAGTGTGCAGTGAGTTCATACTTGAATAGAAATCAAGTCGATTCGAATAAATCCAAATATAAAATTTCCTCGGTGAAGTTCTGTTGGGATTCCATTTTGTACTGAATTGATCTTATTTATTCAAGTGTTTCCCATCTCACTGATAAGGAAAAAGAATTAACTTGAAAAGATTTCTGGAGCTCATAAGATTTATATACTAGGAAATACTGTTCTTGATGAATAGATGAGTAAACATATCAGAAAAGCTCTACAGGCGCAATTTTTGTACCTATCTGATGAATTTGTTGATATCTTCTTGTTTCCAGACGGAGTCATGAATATGAATTATCAGATTTTGCCAATCCTGCACAGTGATTTTTTGACGAATTTTCACTTGTCCTTCGATTACTGAAATTTCACGGTAATTTTTGCAACAGAATTCTTTCAGTGTGCCCTTTCCAATTATTATTCCAAGCTAAAAAATCATCAATTGTTTCTCACAATCCATCCTAGTGGTTGAAATAAAAATCCGGAACAGATAGAAGGTGATGGAATAGTGAGGGATCTCAGAGCGATCGATGACATTGCTGAAAAAGGTGTCACACTATTTCGAATTCAACAAACTGATCAAAAATAATGGAGGAGAAAAGCAAATATTGCTGCAGGCTGTTGAAGTCAACCGCAAATGATTCCCAAGCGAAAGAACGGAGAGAGCTCTCCTGACAAAAAGTGTAGAAACATCTAATTCACAGGAATAAATTCAAATCTTTGTTGTTCTAAACTGATCGATACTAATTACACCTTATATTTTATCTTCGAACTCGTTCACGTGATAAATAGTTGTTCGAATACGACGATAGACAATGCGTGAGTTTGTGCCAAACTTGATTCAGAATGAACCATCATTGATTCTACAACACAAGCTTTGTATCGAGCCAAAGTTGCAGAATCATTCACTGAAAAGATGATAGTTCTTACATGTCAAGATGCTGCATGGCATATTCTAAGGAAATGTAAGAACTAACCGAAACGTTGGATACTCTATTTATAAAAAAAAAAAAAAATGTGTGACAAGTATTTCTTGAATCATTTGATTCCACACAGCACTACAGTCCCAGAAGAATTCATGAAGAATTCCTATTGAATTGATTGGGTTCTTTATGAATTCTTTGGGAATTCTTCTGGGACATAAGATCTTATTTTTTCAAAATAAATATCATTACTGAACTCACTATGTTGCGGAAGTTTGAATCGTTTATTAAAACGAATTATCAATCGAGTAAAAAAATACTCTACCGATAAAGACCCAAAATCTTGTAGTACATTCTTTGAATTATGTTCCCAATTTTGAGCAGTTCACTCGAGAAGATGAACATCAATAATTCAATAGATTTTGTGAATTTGAATTTTGGTTTCGTTTTCATGAACGATTCAAACTTCAAGAACGTGAACTCACCATAGGGTAAGGTGGGGTAATATGCCAGTGGGGGTAAAATGCCACTAGGTTGATATTTCCCAAAATTACCACAGATGGTAGTCATATGTTCTTCTGAATCAGTAGACTGACTGCGTCAGAAGAACATATGACTACGCTATAACTGCCATCTGCGGTAATTTTGGAAAATATCACCCAAGTGGCATTTTACCCACCCTAAAAGAAAAAAGAGTAAAACTCTTCACTGAAAATTGAGTAATTTTTGAAGAATCAACCGTTTTAACGTTTTCTTTTAGAACTATCCTTTTGGTAAGAACTGGCGGTATAATATGCCCTGAGATGCTGTATGCTTCTTACAAGTACTCGAGAGGGAGGATAAACAAATCATTGTGGCAACGATAGCAACGATAACATTTTGGTATCCGTCCGACAATGATAAGAATTCTTTTTGTACCCTGATGCAATGTTATATGATTGATCTCATACAGCAAACCCAGGCATGGAACTCCATTGCTGGCCGAGGTACAGTTCATCACTGGCTGACAAGGTATTCTAACATCAAAACCATCGAGGATAGCCCCCATCACTGGGCCAATCATCAAATCTATCATTGGTCGTTTATTTTTCGCTATTGCTGGACCTAAGTTATCATCCAGCAGTCGATCATTGATGGTTGCCATTACCGTACGATCAATTCTGGCTATGGCCCAGGCATGAGCCATTATTGGACCGATCGTTCCTTTTTACTTTTGAATGAAACTTAGTGATCTTTCACCACTGTTGATCAAATGATTGCCGGAATAATGTTATCATTTCAAACCTCATTCCAAGGTTCCGCCGACGTTTCTCAAAGCTGGACAAGCCCTGCGCCAACGGTGAATTTCTAAATGGGAAAGTGAGTTTTCATTCTATTCAAAGAATCGTCCAACAATCGGAAGATTTTTCCTATTTCTCGTTTTGAATAGCTCCGAACACTACTTTCCAGGTGAGAAACAGGAATCAAGTTCTCACAAAATACTGGTCTGATCAAATGAAAAAGAATTCAACAATTCCAATTCATAATGAATCTGGTTCATTCTATGAAAAACTTTCTATACAACATTTATTCTCACATTCATTCATTAATCTCATGACTTAAAAATTCAAACTTTTTTCCTCGATTATCGAATTCAGGGCAATATCGTGAACTCTGTCCGAGAAAATTGAATAAAACATGCCAGCTATTCATCTTCCCAGAATCGATTCTGTAACCTAATTACATGGAGCTTCGACGATAAATCTTCAAATCAGTTACAAACACAATAACGCAACCTGTTACATACCAGCGAATAAGTGGTGAAGCGGCACAAGAGCAGAGGAATGAACATTACGAATTGAAAATATCGAGTTTCAACTTGGAACGTTCGTTGATTTTCATTGAACAAAATTAATGAATGTCATTATATTTTCATGATTTTGCAGATATTTTCAGGTCAAATTTTCATGAGAAATTGTTTTTTTGATTTGCAATTTTCTAAATCTCAATGAAATAATCGATGAAGTGACCCAAAATGAGCTGATTGTCAATTCCATTATTATTATATATAAATACTGTTTCTACGACATTCAAATAATATTTTCATGGAATTATCTCCCATGAATAATAATCGCATCAGGGATGAATATCGAATACCGTGATTCGAATATTATATTATATAAAATAACGATCACTTCGAAAAATACTTAATCGAATGCACTGGTGAACGTGAAAAATATATCTGATAAATTCCGTTGTCTGGATAACCGATTGATATTTAATGTCGGAAACATTTTGAAAGATGAATTTTATTTTTCATGTATAACGGGTGTGTGTACGTATACACGGATAGGATATATGTTTCACGTGAGGTAGATAATGTATGAGATCAGATGAAGGATGCTCGAGTAAAGAGCACTGTGCTTCTACCATGGCACGATGTAATTTACATCAATACATCAGCCCCGTACGAAGCCAAGTACACATAGCTGGATTTATGCGCAAATATAGTAGCGAGAGCGCACGTGTACAGACATTCGCTTATTGCACGCACTTGTTTTGTCAAAAATATACGTATTGTGCGCAATATGGATCAAGAAAAAAAATATGAAAAGAAACTTCGCGAAGGAAGGGAAGGAGGAGAGATGCTTCAAGTTGCAGCGATTGTGTTGCAATGCCTGCATCGTAAGGAAATTGAACCTCGTAAAAGTGATCTATCATATCCGCATGGGTTCTCGTCTCGTATTTACTTCAGAGCGATTGGAACGAAATTTATTATTCACTATGTTTTTTCATGTGTATCAGGTGAATTTGAGGGGTGAAAAAGATGAAGCGAGATCAAAATATATATTTCCTGATTTGGAGGTTGTGAATTTGAATTATGATACGATCTTGCTTAGTTTTTGTGAGGAGACGGATGAGCCGTGTCTTACCTGTTGTTACTTTTTCTACTGAAAAATGATTGTTTGAATTCATTGTATCAGGGAGTCCAAAGTGTAGGATTTTCATTCTTTGTTACACTTTTGTCATTTTCACACCGTTAAGTATCATTCTAACACTGTCTGGTGTTATTTCGACACCGATTTTTGGGTGGACTTGTATAGAATCCACATTGTGTTAATTCTGACATCGCTTTTTTTACAGTGTAATCACAATTTTCAGATCTTGGTCTTCAGAACTCCAAAATTTCTACTTAAAATTCAAAAATGATTGACATCCATCTTTCTCAATAACAAATCATTGGACAAAATCAATGAAATCGCTCTGAAAATTAGTGTTAAGTGGAGTTTTAGTGATTCTCAGTATTCTACACTGATTTGTATGCAGAGCGTGATAAACGCGAGTACTTTACATTATTAATTTTTTCAATTTTACAAACAAATCTCTTTTAAAAACTCAACAGTCGTTCGGTATCGGAGATTCTCTTGAAATACGATTGAATTTATTCTCAAGAAATGTCCCTTAACGACTACATTCATTACAAAATGAATGAAACGTTGACCGGAAAGGGAATAGAAGATGGAAGCGAAGGAGATTCGAGAAGTGATGTTCTTGCTAATAATGAATTCACAGTAAACAAGCTTTGTATCATATTGCTATTATGAATTACCGATCTACACTTAATCTGTACTCGGAGAACTGCCAGCGCTCTTGGTCCTGTTCGTTCAAGTATTACCTCCCAATATCAACCTGGCTAGGCGTGGAGAGCACATTTTCTCTCTCTCGTTCGTTTCCATCCTTCGGACTGGAAACTTCACCAGTTAGCAGTTACCAATAATTATCCCCAGTTCTCTCCTTTCTCGAACCTGGAAATTATATACAGTTGTCCCGTGTCGAAGCTAAAGTTCGAGAGGCCTTCTCGGATGAAAACTTTGCTGAAAGAAAAAGTAGTGTACCAACCACTTTGGAACTCACGTATCACGAAAGTAGCTATGACAACTGCTAAATCGCCACGATTGTGATTAAGGTTCGTGGACGTGGTGACCACGTCCATTCGATACCAGATATTTTCTTCCCAAAAAATATTCTCCTTTTTTTTCTGACTGTACACGGAGAAAACGAATTTGTTGAAAAGTTCGATAATTTATCGAGGATCAGCGCCAGTCCTGTGACGGATAGAGTTGTTGAATTTACTTCTAAAAGTACCATGATCAGATGCAAGGATGGGCATTTTTGTACTCCCAGAGGATTTTCAATGAGGAATACTTTGGTCATCCCATGTGAAGACATATTTCACACAAAACAACGATTACTCCCGGCTGCCCATCCTCGATTAGATGTATTTTCACAAGAAATTATTCATCCTCGATAACGCATATTGTTTTCCGTACGGAATGTAAGAATGCTTGTAAAGTTGAATGAGAATCTACCAAAATTTCACTCGTGTGACTTATACGCGATACTTCTTCAACGAAATGCTCAGAAATATCCTGACCATCATCTCTGCGAAGTTGACATCAACTCATTCTCAGAGTGGTGAAATTACATTGAAGATAAAATCAGGAGAAAAAATATAGTGGGTCATCGAAGGAGAAAGGAAGAGAGAGAGAGGAAAAATGCAACTCGTTTGGCTGTAATCCAACAGTGCGGGAGAAAAAAAGAAAGGATTCTTGTCTCTCAAACTTTGTTACCAACCTCAAAAGAGAGAAAATGAGAAGATCAAAAGTAAGAAGAATGAGAGGACAGAAAGAAAAAGAAATAACATGAATCACGTAAGATGAAAAGAACGGAGGAAGCCAAGAGAAAAAGATTTTCCTTGTTTGTCGTCGGAGAGACATACGTCGTCGTTCGATTATGACACCGTGAAAAGCGATTTTGTAATGTCAAACGCTTGGTATCGGTTGTCGGTGTTCGAATGTTTACAAGTTCGTTGGAAACTCCATTTGTTCCATTTGTTCTGCTACTATAAATGATAATAACAGTCCATTCAAAAAGTCCGTAGAATGATACATAGATGGCGTTACTAGAATTTTTTCCATATTATTTTTATTTAGTACTAACCTTCAAACGATACGTGTGTAATTTTGATAGCGATCCGACTATTGATTCGTGAGTTATAGCATTTCGTGTGAAGCAACTTTTGTTATTGAAAAAATAAAAATGGAGAAAAATGAATTCCGAGTTTTGATAAAGCATTACTTTTTGATGAAAAGAAAAAATACAGTGGAAATCAAACAATGGCTTGATAAACATTATCCGGACTCTGCTCCATCGAGACAAATGGTAGAGAAGTGGATTGCTGAATTCAAACATGGTCGTACCAGCGCAAATGATGCAGAACGCAGTGGACGCCCAAATGAGGCTGTTATTCCAAAAAACATATGTAAAAAAAATCCACAAATTAGTTATGAACGATCGCAAATTGAAAGAGCACGAGCTAGCTCAGAGGGTAGTGTTTTTACCATTTTACACGAACATTTGGGTATGCGAAAGCTCTGTGCAAAGTGGGTGCCGCGTGAACTCACAGTCGACCAAAAACAACAACGAGTTGATGCTTCGGAAGAGTGTTT
Organism: Gonatopus flavifemur; assembly: GCA_018340375.1. Lineage (NCBI taxonomy): Eukaryota > Metazoa > Arthropoda > Insecta > Hymenoptera > Dryinidae > Gonatopus > Gonatopus flavifemur. The sequence goes on from JAFFJZ010000001.1 coordinate 56,423,011, forward strand.
GGCGCTGTTAAACCGCAATAAAATCGAATTCTATCGTCGATATGTGATAATGGATAAACCATGGCTTCACCATTACACACCAAAATCCAAAAGACAGTCAGCTGAGTGGACAGCAGTCGACGAATCGAATTCAAAGCGAGCAAAGACGCAACAGTCGGCCGGTAAGGTGATGGCGTCTGTATTTTGGGATGCGAAGGGAATAATATTCATCGACTATCTCCAAATCGATTGAAGGCTGAAATCGCAAAGAAACGGCTACATTTGGGAAAGAAAAAAGTGTTGTTTCACCAAGACAACCCAATCAAACAAGAAGACATCTTTTAGATATCTAAAAGATATCTCGCAATTTTGAAAGATGTCTTGCAAGAAGGTCTCGAAGATGTTTTTTGGAAATCTAAAAGATGTCTTACGCGACTGATTTCGACAAGTTTAAGATATCTCAAAAACGTCTTGCGGAAGATATGCTTAAGACGTATTCATTCAAGTCTTAAGAATGTCTTGAAGAATTCATAAAAATATCTTGGAAAAATCTTGAATCGTGCATAAAAAAAATTCTCCCCTCTTTTCCTTCTTTCTTTTCTTTTGATCCCTCCTCTCAGTCCTACAAATTTTACTTCATTTCGGATTTTTGGGGTTGCGGGATTCGAACCCGGACATTTCACGACTTACCCACGCTTCGATGACCTGAGCCATACGGACAATTTGATGACGGTGCTCATAATTGTCAATATGACATAGTGAGATAAAATGTCAGCGGTGTATATTTTCAGAGTAAAAGTGATGTTTTGGATAAGGTGTTTATGACATATACAAATATAAAATAAGTTGACTGTGCTTAAAACTTGAACAGCTTAATGAATTTGGTGAAAAATATTGAAGTACATGATCCAGTGATCGTTAGTGCCTGATGAATATCATAGATACCTTTAAATTATTTTTTTCTCCCTGTTATTGAAAAACAACTTATTAGTAAATGTGAATGAGAATTTGATAAAATCACCGTACACAAAGGCCGTACATGAAATTCAGCGTAAAAAGTTCGATAATTCGCAAAATATTGTGACTCGGAGATTCGTTAGTTTCAGTGCTAGCACTGCAAGGTTACAAAATCGAACTTTTCACAGAATTTGTTAGTATTTACATAGATTATTCAAGCTTTTAATTTATGAACGAATTCACCTTCTTTGCAATTTGATTGTGAACAAAGACATTTGAAGTGTTATCCGTATGCACTCATAACCTCAAAACTGCTGATCTTAGAGATACATTTGGCAAAACATCTTAAACATATTCTTTGAAAGACATCTTCAAGACATATCGAAAAGATGTCCTTTAGATATCTTTTCGATATGTCTTCCAGATGTCTTTCAAAAGATATCTTCAAGATGTCTTTTTGATATGTCTTGTAGATGTCTTTCAAAAGATATCTGCAAGATATCTTGAAGATGTTCATGTTTATTGGGAATGCACCGTGTCACAAATCGATGAAAACGATGGCAAAATTGAATGAATTGGGCTTCGAATTACTTACCCACTCACCGTATTCTCCACATTCAGCCCCCAACGACTTTTTACCTGTTTTCGGATCTCAAGAGAATGCTTGCTGGAAAAAAATTTGGGTCCAATGAAGAAGTAATCGCTGAAACTGAGGCCTATTTTGGAAAGAAAGAGAAATCGTACTACAAAAGTGGTATCGAAAAGTTGGAAAATCGCTATACTCTTCGTATCACCCTCGAAGGCAACAATGTTGAATAATAAAATCGAGTTTCCATCAAACTTTGGTTTTTTTCTCACTTATCCTACGAATGACATATCGAAAGACCTGGCCAAAATTCATCAAAACGAATATCACCAACGCAATGTCTCGTTTCGAATCTTTTTGATCAGGTATATGAGACTTTGGATCACGTTATTTTCCATTCATTTCCATCATGTAGAAAATCCTTTCCACAACAACCCCCGGAATGAATTATAAGCACTTATGGGAGCTGGAACCCCACAAACCTCAATGGGAATTAATTATTCCTTCACCGTTCAAAATGTTCACGAAAGCATATCATCCCCGTGTATATACTTTATCTCTCATAATACGTGAAAGTTCATAAGATGATAAATAAGAAGAGAAAAGAATTCCCAGGAGGAAAATTCGCCTATCTCCATACTTAAACTCAAGAGAAAGAGCGATATCATCAAGAAAAATAGCACAAGGTGAAGGAGAGAGGACGAGGAGGGGAGGATACGTATATGGGTAGGTCATCGAAGCACAACGATAGGGAAAAACAAAACCCGCTTGGCCACGATCCAACGACGTGAAGGTGGAAAGAGAAAGCAGAGAAATTACTTCTTGCCCCCTTAATACGCTCCATGGCCGACCTCGGGGAAGAAGAAAGCGAAGAAGAAAAGAAAAGAAAAGAAAAAGAAAGCGTGAATTAGAACGAAAGCATCTCGAACCCGGTGGAATACGCCGTGGGCTGTGACGATTCAACAATAGGTATCGAGCCTGCCTCGTGGCATTTTTTATTCTTGTCACGTTAAAACTTTCCATCCTTTTTCTATCCATCACCTGTGTCCCACGATATGTGACTCATTCTATCCTGCTCTTTTTCTTCTTCTTCTTCTTCTTCTTCTTCTTTTTCCACGCCCTGTGTATTCCATGTTTTCCTTTTTTTTCATACTTTGGATAGAAACAACAAGCTCGTGCCATGACTATCTCCTCGTTGACAAGGGCAAGCAAAAGCTCACTATGAACAGCAGAAATGAAAGAGTGCTGAAGAGCGTAAGAGACGTTCAACCGGTAGGGTGGTGTGGTACGTACATTCTATCTTGATGGAATGTCCGTTGTACTTTGTTTTTATTCTTTTTAGGGTCGAGAGAGCAAGAAAAACAAGACAAGGAAAAAGAAGATGATAACAACCACTCTCGAGATAATTGTGAATAAACAATGGGTGATCTCTATCTCTCTCTCTCTCTCTGCGGTTTCGATTTTCAGGAAGATCATCTAGATTATAGAAAATTAATTGTACAATTTTTATACTCTGAATTTTCCTATTTTTATACAAAAATTGTTCAACGTTTCATCAAACCTACGCGGATCGAATAATCATATTTCAAGGTTGATGTAGCAATAATTATACCATCTGCGACCTGTAATATTTTTCCCATACGAGAATGAACGAGAAAAGCCTACGCAATTTATCCAAATTAATGGAAATCGTTATCTCATCCGAGCGGTATAATAACGTTGGAGGTTGTACTAAATTTTCAACTTACCCATATACTTATACGTATATTATGTTTAAATTTTCATCGAAACATCAGAGACTGGCCTCGATGATCATACTCCCGGTAATATGGTGCAATACATAAACTTGTTCCGTGGGTATATATATATATATATATACGTGCTGGTTCTCTTCTGCCCCTCGCGCGTAACTCATACACGAGAAGGATAGTGTTGGCAATGGCCGGTTGGTCGGGGTTGAACAGTTGGCGAAGGGAGGACGGAGGATAGAAGGATATATAGAGAAAAGGATGAGAAGATAATATTCCATAGTCATAATTTTGACCCAGGGCTCTTGCCCTGGTCACCCTCTTGCACGCCTCCAGGCGTATTTTATCGTACAACGCTGGAGTATGGTGTTCATAATGCATCCAAAAAGACGTAACACGTTGCCCCCTGACATATTTAATCTACATAGATTCAGGCATTCGCTCTCGTCATCGAAATGATAGGATATCTTGCCGGTATCTGAATAGAATATGATCGTACAACTGAATCACCTCTCAGGTAGACTGACATTGATATCATTATGACTGTAGTACAGTCCATTCTGTTAACTTGATAACTGACGGGGAACGTGGATGGAGATTGAATACTTGCCTTGATCGATACGATAGCATATAATTGCGACATTCGTGTACGTGTTCGTGAGGTTTCGAATGTTCTCTCGTGATGGTATCATGAATCAACGTTGTTTTTTTGGTCATAAGGTTTAAATCGATTTTCAATAACTGTAAAATATGGATCTTCATATCGTGGAAAGAAGAAAGCATATTGGAACATCACGCACCCTGTGGTGGAGTCGAGGAAGAAATTATGGAGCAATTAAAAGTGGAATAAAGATGAGATAAAGAAAAGCGGATCGACCTCTTGAAATAAAAGGAAAGAAGCACAGCTGCAGTGGCATACATTGGGTGGAATTCATTTTCCGTATTTATGCCGTCATTCCTTTCCTTAGTCGGATATGTCCGTCAGTCGTTTCTTACTTTTCCTCTTTTCTCCTGACTTTACCAACCATTCTGTTACATACAACCATTCTCTCCCATGTAAACCTTATATATATATATATATATACCAAAAACGTCCATGACGTTGCGACCCTCGCATAATCAACGTTCACCAAGTATCCCCATTCTCTTGATCCTTTTACCCTTTTCTCGTCGTCATCTTTCTGCCGCTATTTTCTCTCTTGGAAAATCCCTTCCTTCTTATTCTTCTGTTTGTGTTTGTGGATATTCACCGGGAAAAACAATAAGAGATCTCTAGGAAATATATTAGAAACAATTTCATGTTGATGCTCCTCTTTTCATAATTGAATCATACTACACATCATCTTATCTATCGATATTTGATTTTTTAAACAACAATATTCCGTGAAATCATTGTTCAATTTTATCAATCTTTTTTTTCTCATTCTTCTCACAAGTATTCAAATTTCCTCATAAAAACTCAACTTTCTTCCATCCATCTTCTGATCTGCTTAATTACTCTCTAATGGGAAATTCTTCTCCATTATTCTTTCATTTTCATTTAATGACAGACAATTTTCTCTCACAGGCATTCACCCTCATCTGGCAATGTAAAGAACTTTTGCCTCCATTCATTTTCATTTTATTCTTTTGAAAATTCTCACTCCTCTTTCCTCTTCTCCCTCCTCCTTCTCCTATATCGTCATCTTGCTATGTGCTTACGGAACAACTTTTGCATTCATCCGTTCTCTCCTTTGCCTTACTTTTTCCCCACTCTCCCTCTCCCTTACTTTCTCGTCCTCCGTTATCCGATATTTCTTAACCCTCATTCCATTACACAAAATATCACGATGTAGCATCTTCATTCTCGAATATACTTCTTCCACGACACAAGACGAATTTTATCTCTCGTTCACGGCAGGAGATAAATGAATTAGAATTTCTAGAATTAGAATCTAAGAACCGATAAATTCTGCTTCCTATATAATAAATCAGGGGTATTCCATCACAAATACTCATCTTCTAAGTAATCCCAAAATCCAGAAGAATGAAATAATTTATTCCTTTGCGATGTATCTCAGAGATGATACGATATGATGTCATTTTCGTTTGTTAATCAAAATATTGATGGATTTTATTTCGAAAAGTTGCCAAATGTGGGGAGAGAGAGAGAGAGAGAGAGAGAGCACACGGGGAAACGTTTGATCGATAAAAATCTCGTCTGCGCGAGATATAAGGAAGAAACACACTCCACAATCCAACTTTTAATCGTGCACATAGAAAGAGAACGAGGGAAATGAACGTAAATTACAGAACTCCAAAGAGAAGTAGGGGAGAGAGAGAGAGAGAGAAGGAATTTCTTTGTCGGAAGAAACTGCGAAACTAAATTAATTACCCGTGAAACCCGTGCACGAGAGTTTCGTGAGAAAATGGAGCTAATAAGAGAGCAGAAAAGAAAAAGAGAAGAAGGAGGAAGGCTTAAGGTGCTTACATAGAGCGTCTGAAGAGACTGGGGATGAAGAGTGACCTCATGAATTTCCTTCTCATTAAATATGCAACAATTATTTCGGCATGTTCTTTGGTATGTTCATTCATATACATTTATGTACATGTACATCTCTTAGAAACCTTAAGTAGCTCTTTTACTTCCAGGGAGATTCCGTTAGCAACCCTTATTTTCCTTTTCCAAGCTTCCCTCCTGGTCTTCGAAATCCAACAAAATTCGTCAATTGCACATTTCTGTTGAACGATATAGAAACAATCAATTGTTGATACGAAAGAAAGAAAAGAAGAAATTAAAGGACTTGAAAATCCTGAGGACTTTCATCTTAAATAATTTCCTTCCAGGAAAGAAGAAAGAAAGAATTCACCGATTGTAATGAGAAATACATGTATTTTTACCATGAAATATTCAAAGCGATGAGAGAAGAGAATCAAATAAAAATCAGTTTTTGTCATTTCACCTTCCACTCCTTTTGAAGTTGAATTATTGATTCTGGAAATCCTTCGCTTTCATTTCCCCTTCATTTTCTCAATCTATATGGAGCATATTCTGATAATTTTAGAATGAAATTGTTCGATTGATTCGAAGTAATGCCAATGTTCCGAGTCAGACCGATGTGTAAATAGTTTGGGGAACAGTTCAACGCAGATGACATTTGTTCTGGTTTCTATTTGGAATAGTTCATAAGAACGTATGTATATATATATATATATATATTTGTATATTTATCCAAGGACACATGTACGCGATATCGTACAGAGGGTAAGTAGATCCAAAAAAGAGGTGATCCCTGAAATTGAAACGATATTCGCAAATGTTAACTTTGGAATACTACCGAGCGTATGAAGAGATATGTATGAGTATATATACATACATGTAAGTACATATGTACGCATACACCCATATCAGTTCAATAGCCGCAAGCAACTTTCAAGATAGAACCAAACAAACGTAAACGCTGCTGCTGGTTCCTACGTACGAGGGGAGAGAGAGAGGGAGAGAGAGAAGGATAGAAAGAGGAAGAGAACAAGAGTGAAATGGAAGTCCCACGAGGAACATGGGTGACGGAGGGAAAGAAGATAGAGAGAGGAGGAGGGTCAAGTGGCAAATATTAGTACGAAAACTGGCGCTGCTGGCTGCTTCAGCTTCTACCGCTGCTGCTGCTTTTACAGCTAGAGTTGAGCCTTGCGACGAAAGCTGCTTAAATGTCCCCTTTTCTCTCCATCGTCTCTTACCCTAGCTTTTACCCAGTTAGGCGGCATAACCGAAGCGGTGGCAGTCCCCTACTACCCTTAACACAATTCCAACTCAGTGAAGTTGGCGTACACCCATACTTTCAATCCATTCGAGGTTAAAGCTCTAGATTCGTGAAAACCCAAACAGGGAGAAAAGAGATTGCATGCATATGAACGTATAACGAGCCGTAGTGCCGTAGTGTACGGAACGCTATGATGTACGGCAGCAGCTCGATTCGATAACGTTTGTCTGTTGCTGATTCGTTTGTGTAATCTGTTTCCATTTGTGTTATAACGGGATTCCGAGGATATCATGATCTTGTACAACTTTTTGTCCCTATCGATCAACTAGTTATTCACCGGAAACCAATCCAACAAATTAGTTCACGATCCGTGTTCCCTCTTTGACGGGTGTATTGACGGGCCTTATTTATTGAACATACAACAACGGTTTATGTATTTGACAGATGTCAACGACATCGGAGGACAGCTTTATTCAAATGTGAGTCAAGTCAATTATCATTCGCGTTGGAAGGAGGTTGAGTTATTAACGCGTGTCGCAGTCTAATCGTCTCTTCACGAGGGATGACAGTTTCAACTTCCACAAAAATATCTTTATTTACATGTGATGAGTTCTATCCCTGATAAATATTCTGTCAGTTGCGTGTGGCAGCGAAATCTGATGTCACGGAGTTATTTTGCCTTGTCAACGATTTGATTAGTTTTATATAGTTGCGCATTATTTGCAGAGGCAGCTACATTTGAGAGACCTGTGTATAAGATTGCGAAAACAATGTAACTGTGGTGGTTGAAAGTTTTTGCTGTGGCGAAGGAAAATACACAGTTGCAATTCAACAAATTGCTGTCCCAACAAACGGTATTCGTGATACCAGCATTGATGGGCTGTCGGAAAATGATTGATCAGAACAAATAATGGTGAAGTTAGTCAATTATTGGATCTTGCATTTTCCTAACAACATAGTACACGGAGAGAAAAAATTTGCTGACGCAGCAAATCGAAGTATTATATATAGAATAGCAAAAATTTTTGCTGAACTAGCTAAAAATTTGCTATAACAGCGATCGTGTTAGCTACGACAGCATTTTTTTAGCTGTGGCAGCAAAAAATGTTTGCTCCGCCAGCAAATTCTCAGTATTATATACAGAATAGCAAACACATTTTGCTGGGATAGCAAACATTTTTTGCTGCCACAGCTAAAAATTCGCTGTCGCAGGTAACAAGATTGCTGGAACAGCAAATAGTTTGCTGTCAAAGCAAAAAATTTGCTGCTCTGGCAAAAGGAACCCAGCAAAAGTAGATTCCGCTGCCACAGCGAATTCCTTTTTCTCCGTGTATGGTGCATAGCGGAACCAGATTTCGCTATGACAGTTATTGTTTTCTTCGTATGAGTGTTGAGTTTTATCCGTTTATTATGCGTTTCTTTCTCTCCTTCAGGAAGAAGCAGTGGCGTAGGGGAAGCCCCCGCAGCCACCGGTCGTTAGGGGCTCCCAAGCAGTATCAACAAAAATCCCATGAATTATATGCATCATTCTTTTGGATCAGAAGGGTACCGTCTCTAGCACTTGCGAGGAGGCCCCAAACTCTCCAGTACGTCACTGAGAAGGAGTAGTTTCATATTTTTTGTTATTCATTTACATTGGGAGGTTACGATTACAGTGTGGATCCTATGTAAAATCCACTATATAATCATGTTGGATTTACATTGTTATTATGGTTACGTCACAGCAATTCAACACTATTCCCATTTACTTCAATAATAATGTACGTATAACATTAGTTTCAATGTAAATTTCACTCCAATTGGATTTATGTGAGCAGGTATGTCAAATTAACAATAACCAATGCAGAATCTACATGGAGCTTTTTACCGTGTGGTTCCATGTGATCACGCCCACGTAAAAAAAATATGCATAGTTTATACATAAGTTTTTATGCATAATTGGTGCATAGATTATGCATATTTTATGTAAGGAAATGAACATTCATACATTATACATAAATTTTGTATAAAATGTGTGTGAAGTTGATATAAGCGCCCGATTATCAACATCCGATATGATTGAGTTGTTAAATCACAGGAATGATCACCAAATTTCCTTGGATTTAGAATTGTTGGAAACGTGATTTGCAATTTGCATGAAGGACTATATTATTTTAAAATAACACCACTGTCTTTTCAAATTTGTATTCTGTCTAAAAGTGACATACTAATCAACGAAAATTTGGATCACTTATTTTTTCCGTGTATGAAAATGTGTTTTGCAGATGGTTGTTTTTGTCCTTAAACCAAAACTGATTAATAAGTACATAATATAAGACTAGGAAATGATTATTTTCAAATAATGTGCAAAAAAATGTGCTCGTATAGATTATGCATACTTTATGTATAATAAATACACGATTGACACATAATTTAGGGTAAAATATACATGATTTATGTGAACCTGTTTCTTTCTATAAACATTATGCATAATCTATGTAAAAACTATGCATGATTTTTTCACTTCTTATTTGATATAAAAAACAGTTGGATGTTAAAAAGATACTAGCACTGGAAATTTAGCCAAATTTTTTGTGAAATATTTCTTTGGTATACTTGGATATTTTCAAAATTTTGATGAATCAACATCTGTTCACTATGTGCTTATTCGAAGAGATATGTTGGATAGAGTTAAAATATGAAAATGTTAACCAAGGTTGGATCGAATTCCAAACCAGCGCATTTTCAGATGTTGAATTATGTAACATATCATGATGAAGCGTGTGAGTTCCAACTCAAGTTCCACCACGATGAACTCTCGATTGACTCTATTGATCAGAATACAGTGGTGTTATTATAAAATAATATAGTCCTCCATACAAATTGCAAATCACGTTTCTAACAATTCTAAATCCAAGTAAATTTGGTTAATCATTCCTGTGATTTAACAACTCAATCATATCGGATGTTGATAATCGGGCGTTTATATCAACTTCACACACATTTTATACAAAATTTATGTATAATTTATGCATGTTCATTTCCTTACATAAAATATGCATAATTTATGCATCAATTATGCATAAAAACTTATGTATAAACTATGCATATTTTTTTTTACGTGGGCGCACATATTAAACGGAGAAAAATGAGGGGTAATTGCTATTCCAATCGCGATTCCAATGACTATTTATGGGGTACAAGTTACTCCATCGGAGTACACTGTTAAAAATAATAATACGAAATCTTGTATCAAAAATGATATTAAATTTTGTAACAATGATATGTAAAAAACTTCGTAGCCGTGTTATGAAGTTTTGTAATGATTGTTCTAACAGTGTACTTTCTATCAATGGTCAAGAAAGATTCACTTTGTAAGGAGTAAACCATGCTGAAAATATCGTGGGAGCTACCAAAAAATGTTGATCAATTGTGTATGGAGTAAAATATACTCCTTTATTTTTCTTCGTGTAGATTTACGGATTTCCATGAGCAAATACGACTGTAAATGTCATCCATTTTTATGCACTCGCAACTCAAGTGTAAAAGTTATCAAAATTGTATTGAATTATATATAACTACTCGTTTTCACTCCTGAAGATACCTTTATCTGTTCCCATTCCACTCTTCAGCCAACCAGAAGTGAGCTTGTCAAATTTTCGAGTGAAATTTCCACTCTTTCACAGTGATGGGCTAAGATTTGAGTTTGGAAACTCACAACCACTCTACTTCAAGGGTGAATTTCGCACTTTGAAAGAATGAGGAACGAAATGATCACTCGAAGTGGTTCAAGCTCCCTTCTGAGACCTGGCGAAGAGAAACCTTTGGATGAAAACTTATAGATTCGCAAATTTCTAAACGATTTAAGGAAGTGTTTGGAAAATAACTTTCAAACTTCTTGGGAAGTATTTTTTGACATTCCAAATCTACACGGAGGAAAATACAGATCGAAAATATAATAATTCTTCAATGTTGTTGAAGTTTGAATCGTTTATAGGAAAGAAATTCAAATCCAAATTAACAAACCCTAATAGGATACTCAGTTATTTATCTTCTCGAAATGACTTATTCAAACTGGATACATGGTTTGAAGAATGTACTGCGAGATTTTGGCTCGACAAAAGCTGAGTTATATCGTCATTAGACTGATAATCGGTTTCAATAAACGATTCAAACTTCAGTAACATATTTTTTATAGAAAATTGAAGAATACTCCTTAGAATTTGAGAATATTTTTTGAATTTGTAATAAAGATGAAACGGTTCACATTTCTGTTGAATTTTACTTGAAAAAGAATAGAAGATGATCAATAGCAAACATAGCTTAACAAACAATAGAAAAAAATATTAACTTTTCAAAAGTCGCGTATACAATTTTACGAAGTGAATAATCAAATTTAGACATTTTTTTTACGCATTTCATAAAATTTCATGTGCAACTTTTGGAAAATTCATACTTTTTCCTATTGTTTGTTGAGTATTGATTATGTTTCATCCTTTTTCGAGCACTATTCAACAGAAATGTGAACCATTTGATCTTCATCACGAATTTAATAAATATTCTTCAATTTCAAGAAATATTCTCATCTTTTCTATTGAAGATCATTATATTCTCGATCTGCATTTTTCTCCGTGTAGAAGACTGAAAAATCACGCGTTTCACTTCACTGAGTCTCAGAAGTGAGCCAGTCCACTTCAAGTGGGAGTTTTACTCATTTCGAGTGGACTCTCACTCTTTTGGAGTGCAAAATTCACTCTAGAATTGGAGTGGCTGTGAATTTCTAATCTCAAAGCTCACTCCTTGCTGACAGAAGAATGAAATCTTACTCTAAAAATTTCAGAGAGCAGTACACAACTAACAATACTGTAGCAGATTTTGGGGTGAAACCATCCCTCAAAAATATCTACGAGAAAACCATTTTCGAAGAATAGAGTCTCGCATTTTGTTAAACAACTCCGAATGCTGAAATGCAAAAAACTGAATGTTTACGTAAGAGTTGAGCGTGGCAGGATACAGAGATATGACGAAACCTCGATTTAAATAAAAAATCCTAACAAATACAACTCATTCACTTTTCAACTTGTATTATGAAATCATTATAGCTTTGCGTATTTTTTTCAACGTATACAATTGTCAGTATTTCATTTCATTCAACATGTACCGTTCCCGAGCATCAAACAGAATGAAGAAGAAAAAAAACAGATAAAATCAACACGAAGTAAAAAATCAAAACAAAATAAATATCTTTGTTTGATTTGCGTGACATGAAACCAGTAAGTAAATATTGATTTGCAACGAATGCTGTGATACTTTCAAGCACATATTCAATAGGAAAAAAATATCGCATGGACTCAAAACTCCATTTTGAATTCAATGGAAATTTATACAAATCATATTATATTTTTTTTAGAAAATTCACTTTGAATTTACACTCGGATCTACTGGGAAATTATCTTCAGATTATAGTATGACATCCTTCCAATGCTGATTGTTGTAATCCATTCATAATGTATGAGATGTTTGTTTCGATACTATGAAAACAACAACAATTATTGGAAGCAATCACCGCGAAAAGAGTGAGCACCAAACAAGTACTTTTGTCGCCTATTCTTGAGACTGCCAGTTTCAGGTGAGGATGCATTTTGTAGAATGCTCTATGCTCATCATTTGTGAGGAAATATCATTTCTCAATGAGCATAGCACAGGTTTTGAAGGTAAAGTAGTATCAAATTTCGATCAAGATTTCATAAAAATCGATAAACCTTCACGGAAAGAATAATTTAGCTGCAGCACCTAAGTGGCTAGCACGGACATGGACAGCCATTAAATTAGCTCCTGCAGCTAAATTTTAGCTGTTATAGCAAAAAAATTTGCATTTGCAGCTAATTTATTTGCGGTGGTAGATAAAATTTAGCTGCGGGAGCTAATTTAATGGCTGTCCGTGTCTATGCTAGCCATTCAGCTGCTGCAGCTAAATTATTTTTTCCGTGTTGACAATTCCTTTATAGAAAAGGAATCGACTTTATGAAGAATCTATCGATTTTGTCGATTTCTTTATCCCTGAAACCAATCTTATGCTCAAATAGTATTCCCTCGCAAATGATCGACATACGACATTTTTTAATTTGCGGTCCCAAACAAACAGGCGATTTTTGCGGTCACTCTTTACGTAACCATTGTAGGGATGGGCGATACTGTATCGATATTCTGAATATCGTTATATTTTCATTCAAATGTCGATATTTTATATCGTCATTCCACTCGTCGATATTTGAGAGTATCGGTATCGAAGCCACTAATATCGCTGGGATATCGGTGAGTGGGGGAGGATGCTAATTCACCGATTGTCAAAATTCTGCTCAATAGATGTGATTTGCGTTCTCAAAGCGAGAATTTTCTCTCATTCCATATTGTATTCTATGGAACTGTGTGATTACCCAGATAGTAAAAGAATTCTAAAAGAGTTCTATAAGAATACTTTGTATTTTTCATGAATTCTTTTGAATCTCTTGTGCTCTTGTGTGTTTTGAGTATGTATTCATGGCAGTGTGTGTATAGAATTCAATGAGTTCGGCACAAGGTACGTTCTGACTTATATGAATTCCGCTGTAGCTGAACCGCCGAGCATGCAACTAAATCACTTGGATGAAACTAATGAAGGAGAAGAAAATTTCTGGTTTTATCATACAAATTTGGCGACTAGTCAAAAAACCCAACAATCTGTTACTTGGGATGGAACTCCTGAGGATTTAAGAGTTTATTCAAATCATCCAACAATCGCAATGGGAGACAGTCCTCATCGATACTGGAATAATTATCCCGACTCCACATTATCTGGATTAACAAAACGATATTTATCAGCTATTGCGACTTCAGTTCCTTCAGAACGTTTATTTTCAAAAGCTGGGAACATTCTAAACGAATCTAGAAACAGACTCACAGGAAAACATTTACAAGAATTATTATTTTTGGGGTCCTTAACTATGAATGATTGGGAATTAAAATAGCTGTAATAAACTTACTGTATTTTGAAGAAGCAATTAAATATTTCAATAAAAAATCGTACCATTTCTGGTTTCGTATTTCTTTTCCATCAACAAGGATTCACGAGAGCAAAAAATACAAATAATGAAACAAAGGTACTAATTAACCCTAGTTAGGGCACGTGAGAGACACAGGAAATTTCAAATGACTGTAACTCATTTGAAACTAAACGGATTTCAACTCACTATGAGCGGTTTTTGTTCGTCAGGATGTATACTTTGAAAATATTTGGTTGACAAACTACAGGGATGAAGAGAGAGGCTCAGATGCTGAGACAGAAAAAAATTTCCTAGGGTCCTAAAAGACCCCACATCCCCGTTCTAGGGTTAATTTTTGTTAACGTTACAGGAAAGTGATATTATTCAACTTTATTTCTTACTCTCAATTAATTATTCTCTTGTGTCTTCAATTTATAATTCCCCCCGAATAATTTGATGTTTTTATATTTTGAAATTTATTCATAAGTATTTACATCTTATACCAGGAGGGATTAAATAATTTTTTTGAACAATTTTGTATCGATATTGAGGATATCGCGATTCATCGCCCCGATATTTTGGTGTATCGTAAAGGGGGTCATCGGTACGTATCGATATCGAATATCGTCAAGAAAAAGGCGTATCGCCCATCCCTGAACCATTGCAAAACGTGTGTAATAAAATTGAAATTTTTTTTCATATTTGAATATGCGAACAACACGTTTATACATATATTATAAAATTCCAATATAAAACCAGTATTTAGATTGATAAATAATTTTTGAAAATGAACTCATAGCTATTTGGAAGACAAGAAGAATTACTCCAAAATGATTTCTACACTGAAAAAAATGCAGTTCAGAAATATAGTAATCTTTATTAGGGAATTGGAGAATATTTCTCAAAATCTGAAAATATTTGTTGAAATCTAAAAATATGAACCTCCCAGAAGTCGCACATTAAATTTCACAAAATGGATGATGAAATTTCGAAATTTCGTTATTCATTTTGTAAAATTCCATGCGTGACTTTTAGAGAATTCATATTTTTTTCTATTATTTGTGAGGCATTGATGAATTTTCATTCTTTTCCAAATAAAATCCAACAAAAATGTGGACCGTTTTATTTTCATTACGGATTCAAGAAATCCTCTTAGATTTCAACAAATATTCACAGATTTCAAGAAATATTCTCCAATTTTCTATTAAGGGTGCCCCCTGGTCGGTTTTTTCACTAGGAAACTACTAGATCGTTTCAAGCATTTCACGTCATTAATATTCAATTCATTACATCGACCTTGAGATCAAAAGGTCCAGAATAAATCAGAGATGCCGGCTTTGGTCTCAAAATAATTGTACATGGATTACATTTGTTATAATATCAAAAAAACTGAATAGAGGTTTCTTATTGGCTGATAACGAAGTTTCGTTCTAATTATTTATGACGAGTTAGTTTAACGACAAACAGACCAGACTCGGATTGTTTGGTTGATTCTGAATCATTTGATCCAAAGTTTAATGCAATTGATTGAATATTTTTGACGTAAAATGGTTGAATCGATCTAGTAGGTTTTGGGTGAAAAAATCGACCAGAGCACTCCCTTAAAGATCACTATATTCTCGATCTGTACACTGTTAGAAAAATCTGTCTTAAACTTAACAATAATATTATGAAGTTTTTTACATAGACATTTTATTAAATTTCATATTTCCATATTAAATTCAAGAACGATTATTAAATTCAATATAAAAACATGAAATTTAGTATGAAAATATGAAATTTCATACAAAATTTCGTATGAAATTCAATAAAATGTTTATGTAAAAAACTTCATAATAGTATTGTCAAGTTTAAGACAGATTTTTCTAACAGTGTATTTTTCTCCGTGTACTGTGATACCGATTCCTTTATATAAAGGTTCTAGATATCCGATAGTGATGAATATTTCTGTTCATATCTATTTTCAAAGTACAAGTTCTTGATTTAATTTTATAATTCTTCCAGAGAGATGAATGAATAAATAAACGAATACAAATTAGATCCAATTAAGCCCAGCCAAATAAAATTATTCGTCGCGTGTCTGTTAACGTTTACTCGCTACCAGTTTGTCAAACTATCTTTACTTTAACTGAACCTTCAGACGAAGTATGAATAGATTGACTCAAGTACAATATCGATTACGGTTTGTGTGGAGCCAAGTAACAGCAATGAATCTCATTAATAATGATCAAATTGGATCGATCGATACCCCGTTTTCAATTCTTTTTCTTCGAATAAGTTGAAAATGTTCGAAGGAGATATAAAAGAGAGAGAGAGAGAGAGGGAGAGGGAGCGTATTTACGATGGTTCGTGTGTGCAGTTTTGTCGAGACTCAAGAGGTGACTACTTTAACGACTGACGACGGGTCGTTAGACATCTGCAACGTCGTTGCAAGTTTGTGACGAGGATGGGAGTGTGTATACGCGTTCATCGTGTGTTGAGTTTTAACTCGTTGCTATTTCCGTCTTCCGTCACAGAGAAATGTGTATACGAACACTCGAGCGGGATGGAAAAAAGTTGGCTCTAACGACTCGGTCGTTGTTCGGCATCATTATGTCATATAGCAGATGCAACATTGTATGGATGTGCTTTTCATACTGGAACAGAGAATATACTTGTCGAATACGCGAATGTTTTCGCTCAAATTTGTCAGAGCGAAAGAAAAAACAATCACCGCTATACGAAGAATTATTGTTGATTTATAATCCTCAAAATTTACAGTTTTGAAAGATCAAAGTGGTTGTCGAGATTGATTTGATACGACAAAGGGAGTACAACCGCCTTGTTGAACATAATGATGAGTATCTTGCGAGAGAATAGACAGCCTGTTTTAAAGTTGTTTTTCTTTTTTTTTTTTCTCTCTTCATGTAAAAGCGGAAGAGGGATAACAAACGATAGAGCGAATTGGAAGGTGGAGGGCAGAAAAAACGTCATTCGTACGCGACAGGATGGCCTTATCTGTTCCCCAGAGAAGCGTACGTACCTCGTAAAATCGTTGTCTCTCGAAGCGACACATAGACACGAAGCTGTACTCACAAAAGTGTAGATAGATGCGCATTTGTAACAACATGGAGAATGCAGATCCGTATGTAGTAGGTACATGTGTAACGTATCGACGAGAAGAAAGAATTCAAATAGGGTAGTTTCATTTATTTATATGTAAATGAAAATGAAGACAATCCGAATAATGATTTCATCAATCAAAATCCAACACGCGATAGAGTCGTTCATTTATCTTCGCGAAACAGACGTAGGTATTCAGTAATTTGCTCTATGACGTTGAGCATTATCGCATGGAAATATTAAGGCAACAGAGGACATGGATGACTGACATCAAACAGCGTGTGCGCGATGTAATACGTTTATATGACTAATGTAGCATCCCACAGGACTATCCTATACATTTTCCTTGTTTTTAGCGTGTCCGCTTTTGATAGCTTCTGGCAATTTCCGTTTGCCTCTATTTCGCGCCTCCGACTACCCATAATCTCACCTTCGCATCATTCCCCTCAGTTTTTCCCAGTTCTATTACGACGGAGTACAATCCATCAAATGATCTGTTAAATATGAATGATTACGTTGGCAGCGTATGGTGCGGGAAAACGAGGAAAGCCCTTTTAAATCCCCCTACTATCATATTCAACTCCTCCTACGCTACGGATCACGCGCTGAATGAGCAAAATCCAAAGAGCTTTGTGATATTTTAGATTCTCTGTGTTTGTATTCGCGTTAATTACTGATATCCAACAAATTCAACTTGCTCCAATTTGGACTTATTAAATCTCTAATATTTGTTCAAGAAGGGAGAACTTGTGTATAATTTTTGCAATAAAATCCAATTAACGTTGTTATTTCATTTCATCAAAAATTTACCTAGAAGATGGAAGAACGAAGCAAAAGAAAAGTAGAAGTATGGAATGAAGTAGAAGAAGAAGAGGAGAAAGTTCACGTATATCTATTCTTCAGGGTCGACCTAACGGAAGTGAAGAAAACGTTTTGCGGAGTTGTAGGTCGAAGGTATAACTTTTTCATTTCCTCCTGGCTTCCGGTTTTGCGTCGTGTTTCCGCAGTCGGTGCCGTTTCACTCGAGCGTCCCAGAGTGACTTAGGATAGAGAGCGGAGGAATAGGGTAGTCACGTATCCTTCGTGTGGAATATCTTTTGTACGTGAGATTCTTGAATAAACACGCAGTCGTGGAGTATAAAATAGTGGGTATGCGTTGTAAAGTCGCAGGGAGAGAGAGAAAGAATAAATGCTCCTGTTGTTAGCGATGGAAGAAGGGAAAAAGGGAAGAGATATGGGAAAACGTTGGGACGAACAAAGAAAACTCAACTACATGAAAAACGTCATATGGAATACACGTTTTTACCGAGAGGAAACGCTGAATTTACATGTATCATAGATTCAAAATTCTCGCATTTACCCTGACATACGCTATTCGTATCGTGCCTCTGCGCAATCGATAGATTCCTCCCAGAGTTGAACACCATGAAATGCAATTAATATTGATACCGCATTACAAATTTCCTCAATATATATATTTTTTCATATTTTTCTCAAGTCTATGCCAAATACCGTTCTTCCGAGATGAAAGCGCGTAGAAAACAGCTTTGTTGCCCACGTTTCGCAAACATCACAGTTCGCATCTTAATAAGGGTTGCGTCTTAAGGGTTGACTGAATAATAATGAGAAGAGGTTGGGGAAGGTCTCATAAAAGGTTAGATGGTATTCATTCGTCGACCAATCACGGCAGGAGGGAAAGAAGGAAGAAGAAGAGATCTTCATAAAAGATGTTACTCGTGATCCTTTTATCAGCATTCAGTCAGCTTTGGAAATGCAAAGTGCAATGTTTGCAAAATACCGAACAGTTATGAATTCCCTTCATTTGTGGATACGAAGTTTGAAAATTCTTCCAAGGAGTTACGAAGGATAGAATGAAAATATCCACTTTACGAACTGTTTAGCATAATTTATAAATATATCGTCGGACGATGAAGGATTCGCGAGCAAACATTGTATCCAATTTGAGTAAAAATTGAAGACTCGCTTACTCTCCGAATAAACTTCGGAAGAAATAACGTGCGTGGATTGTATGGATTATCCACACAAGGGATATATCTTTGCGGAATGTCTATCGCAGGAATGTATACATGAGAACATTTGGTTATTGAAGTCCTTTTCCATGGCTCATCTCCATTATATAGCATAATTATGTAATTTGGCGCATTCCCAAAGAAGGAGGAATTTGCATGCATCGTGCACAATGTATCGCGTTTCCTTTCTCATTCCACGAATGATTAATCTGTGAAATTAATGCCTGAAGATCGATTTTAACGAAGATGTTCCGATGAAGTTATTAAATACAACCTTTTATGAATCGATGATTAAAAATATTAAGACGAGTATCAATTCGTACTTCATAGACTATTAACAGTTGTTAAATCTGCAACAAAAATACTCGGGAGAAATCAACCGCGTCATCCGAAAACATCCCAACTATGAGACACATGAGCCGTTTGAGAACAGTAAAAGTGACAAAGAGAAAACGAATAACATTATGGATGAATAAATAGCTGGCTAGCGACCAGAAAAGGAGCAAACTGAAAGAAAAGAACAATTATTATTACATTTCTGACATTCCTGCCGTTGGCCTATTATGTTGGTATTATGGAAATTATTCATTTATGCAAAACGATGAGTTTAAAATCCATCATTGGGGAAATACAACAAGCTTAGGTGGGTATTTATTATATAGCGTGTGTTGTTCGAACAATGGAACATAACACCATTCACCATTGTACTCGTTCGCGAATTTCAATCAGGGGGGAGACAAAAATTTCACGATACCCACATGTCGAAACAGAGAGGGAATAGTTTCGAATTTCTCACAGAAATATTTGAACAAAGGTTTTTGATCGCTGAATCAATACGCGCGTTGGATTAACATTGGAGTTGGATATGTCGAGATGAATGGGCATATGAGAGAAGTTTGTGCAATGTGGAAACACATATGAATAGCGCCCACGTCATTGTACGACTGATTAAAATTGTGATAATCGAGATTTATGCTTCGGTATAAATTTAAATATGATTTTTTTCCTTCTATAATTTTGTAATGATTTATTATCCGTCCAGAGAAATACAGAGCACGTATACATATATGGTTTATCTAGAAAAATGGGGACCCAATTTCTCCATGTTATTCGTTGATCTGATCATAGACTTGGATGAGAAACATCAAAATAACGTTAGACTCTCAAAGTAAGTAATATAGTTTTGTTTGAGAAGAGACTTGATTCCATTGTCCAGGGAGACAACGATCTCGAATGTTCTTCGAAATTATGCAAAGAGTACTAAACAAGAGGAAATCCTACGGAGTGGATTTGTTTTTGTTTCTTCAATCACCAGTTGGTAAGCCTATCGAATTACTTAGGGTCGGAATGGATAGGGATATCATCGTTCAGAGAAAATCGTATACCAGACATAAAGCTCGGCTATATTTATTTTATTTCCAAATTGAAGAAATTGATGCTTAGAATTGTTTGTGACCAGTATTTCAAAACATAAGCAATCATACTTTGATCATTTAATCATCATTTTCATTCGAATTTCCAAATTTGTTTATGTATTCCATTATAGTTCGCCAAGAGGAATATAATTCAATTGAACATTGGGAATGAAATCCATTTCCATTGACTTGAATAATTCAATATTCAACCGCATAATACAGTCCACATTTACTCCGGTTGTCTATATTTTATTCCATAACAAGCATGAAGGTGTACTACTCTGTGCTGTGCTGTGAATTTTATCGTTACAAATTGATGAAACATTCATAATTTCATGCTAAAGGTCTGAAGTTTTCTGAGCCGTAATGATGCGATATACTCCACATTTTGCTGAATGCGAATTCAATTAAATGCGACAATTATTATGGATTTATAGTAATCGATGTAAAGATTGATACAAAACCATCTAAAATTTTGGAGAATTAATCGATCTTCCTGAAATGAGCCATAAATGAACAAACTGAATTGAATTAATAATGAAAATCCCTTCATGAACATTTCAGATCTTTCCTCACAAAAAGTACATCACACTGAAAAAAAAGTTGTAAATATTGTATCTCGTGACGTATGAATATTATTGATTATACGATACAGATGCAGAGAAGAAGAGACGAAGGAAAAGAATAAAAGTGGGAATACGGTTCTACGAAAGACGTTGAGAACCAGTATGAATTGCTTTTTCTCATGATCTGAATTTCAAGATATGACAAAACGAAGTTCAAAATATCCTGTGAGATTAATCGATTTACTCGAACTTGTATAACAAAATCATTCAAAATTCCATACTCAATTTCGATTTCTCTTTTTCATCCACGTTGTTGAATCGATAAATGTCATTTCAAGTAGCTGAAAAACACTTTTTCACCTGATCGATTGATTCAGTTTTTATTGGAATCCCGGGAATCAAAAATATCTGTGTAATCAATCAAATATCATTGACAATTCTACTCGTAAACTCAATCATCATAAAAACTCTGAAGTCACTATAATCAACGGCTTGGATTGGATTTATTGGATCAGAATTCTGGCCACGAAAAAGTGTAAAAAGTATGGAATTTTGTTTTTCATCGATTCAACGCGAACTTGGATATAAATGTCTATTGTATTGATGACAACAAGAAAAATTGTCATTCATGATATTCCATACGATATCCATTTGATCATGAATATACGAGGAGAGCAGCATCGTACTCAAGCAGCGTTAGTCCCTGCAATGAACGCTTGACGATTAATATTCCTAATGGAACAGCCCTCTCGTATAAAAATGACATCCATGAGAGGAGAAAATATTATTTGAAAAAAAAAAGCTGAAAATATAGAAAAAAAAGGAGAAAAGAATTCTGAGATCGTAGAAGAACGAGGTATCGGGGGGCGACAAAGACCATTAATCAAGCGTGTCGTGGAAAGGTGAGACCCCGATGATTCTACTACTAAGTATATACACATGCTCCAACTTGCGTACGTGTGTACGTGTGGGAATATGTCCAAGTTTGCGCTAGTCAACCAACCATCTTAAAGAAGGATGGGTGGTTCAAGAATCACTATAAATGGTAATAGATAGCAGAATACTTTCTCTTATATCCCTGAAAGTCGTCGTATATGGCATGGTATATGGTATAAGGTACGGAATGGAAGGGAAAAAAAACTAACGGGGAGAAAGAGAGAAAGTGAGCAAGTGTGCGAAAGGGTATATGAGAGGATGAGGGAAATAGGTGGTTCGAAAATGTAATATCTCTGCTGAGTCTAGCGTAAATAATAGTGTTCCACGCTCACACTTCCCTGGGCGATAATAGTAAACTCTAGTCTGTTCCTCTCCCTTGACTCTTTCATTTTACCTGGAAATTACGCCACTCACCTTTTCAACTGTCTCCAATTTGCCACACGTCTGAATATGTCTCGTATCACGTAACGCACGATATTTCGTGCGAGCTTGAACGATTGTTCTTCATTGTTAAAAACAGCAACAAACTAGAAGATCAGGAGTGCTTAGTAATGATCTGAACAAGTACTTATCTAAATGTTCGCTGCCTTCATTTCATATGAGAGGATAATCGCCCACGCCCTAGCGGTCGGTCCTTTCAATTGGATTAAAGAGAAAGCCCGAAATCCTCGTGTGAATCGATCCTTGTAGCATGGATTTCACACGAGGAAGAATCTGTAGGTGTTGGAGCTATAGCACTGCACACTTTCCCTCAGGTAAAAATTTAACATGGATGCAGGGAAAAAAATGATGTGGTTGATATTTGGATGGCTAAAAATTAGCTGTAGTAGCTCTTTTTAAGCTGTGGAAACGAAAGTTATTGCTACAGGAGATAAAATCTAGCTTTTGCAGTATTTTTTTTCGCTATCCAAATATCAAATATACGAGACAGCTACCACAGCTAATTCCTAGCTACCATAGCTCACCAAGATGAGCCAAGTCTAGGTTATGAAGCATGGTGCAACGCCGAAATGGTAGCATTTGTCATCGATGACAAACAGTGGAAGAATTTGTTTGTTATGGAAGAGTCAACGCTGTCACAACTTTGCGGCAATGTTGCGCCCATCACACCCCAATGCTCACTCTTATTCTTTATCGCACACTGTAAAAAATAATCGGAATTTTCCTGTGTACATCAACCCCGGAAAATTCCAATCACTGATTAGGAAATCAATTTCCGGTACATTTATATGAAATTTCCCATACATTTATCTGAAAATTCAAAACTTTATGGGATTTTTCTCAACATTTCACAGTAAATTTCCGGACAAGTTGGAAAAATTCCTAACGCATGTATGTGTTGATTACTTCACATAAATCCCAGGTATGCGTTGACAAATGTACCAAGCTTGGTGCCAAGCTTGAGCCAACGCTAGTCAACATTGGGCCTAGCATGGTTACCAGCATTGGCACCAAACTAGATTAATGTCTGGGATGATAACAATGTTCAACGCTTGGCATCCAAGCTTCGCTCAATATCAAGATTTAATATTGGTTTTATGTTTTGAATCGATATTGGTTTTCGACAGTCACTTTAGTCTAGATAGCACAAGAGTTCTAAAAGAGTTCAGAATCAATGAAATGGATCCATAAAGAACTCTTTTAAGACTCTTGTGCTATCTGGGAGGACATTGATAGGATACCCGTATTTGGGCTAACGTACATTCAGGCGTATAATTTTCCAAGTTTCTGAAATGCGAATAAAGTCCATGTCCACGTCATGTGGTTATATCTAGGCTTACGGCGAGCCAAGTGTCGATTAAAACTTGGTTGACGAAAAATAAATCAAACACAGCGAAATATGCTTAGTCTTAGCAGTGATGTCTGAGGTGCTATCAAGGGTTGGTTAGTTGTGACGGGCCAAGCATCAGTGGAGACTTGGTTAACGAAAATTGAATCAAATACGGCAGAATATGCTTGGTCCTAGCATTGGTATCCAAGACTCTATCAACGCTTAATCAACTACGGTGGGCCAAACATTGGCCAAGGCCAGGCTAACGAGACTTGGCATACCAAGCTTGACGCCAGTCATGGTCCAATTGTCAGTCTTGGTATTACTTGCCTGGGATATGTAGGAATTTTCTAATGAAATTTTTTACAGTGTAGTCACGAATAAAAATAAATCGTTCATTCTATAATTCTGATATGAACGGAATAAATGTCGAAGAATTTCGAGAAGTTTAACAAATAATAATTGTTCTGATCAGTATAAACTGATGAATGATGCAAATCCAGTGGTTCTAGCATTGACGTAGGAGTGTCTCAGAACAGATGAAGAGTTCTTTCTGTCATGGAATTTTCTGAAAAGATTTATATATTCAGTGAACGCTTGGTTTGTCACACATAAGAAACAAGCAACACCCTGGTGAGAGTTACTGCAATTTCCCGCTTGAGAAGAAAGTTTCATCTTGACCCTGCTCGAAGAATCTCATTGAACCGATTGATTCTCATTGATTCCGATGCAGGAAACCGATTCAAACCCATTAAAAATTGATTCTCAATGGGTTTGCATCAGTTTTCTGATTTTTTGAACAGGGAGGCCAGGCTGTCGCTTAAGTTGAGTCGAGCTACCCCCCATGCTCAGTACAATATGAAAATCCACTGTCAACTAAGGTTGTCTAATGCTCGGGACAGGATCCCACCATGCGCTGAAGATTCTTGTGTGAAATCAGTTTTTTTCTCCAAGCAATATTGGTCGAAGGATGGACCAGGCGTGGCGCAGCTTACGATCAATGATGCATCAACGAAAGTGGTTTATTCAGCATTGTCAACTATTCTTGTCTTCACGTAGATTGCCCAGCCTTGGTTATCAGCTATATTCTATCGTCAGTATTGGCAGAGCCTAAAAATTTCACTGTGGTAACTAGGAATTGGCTATTGTAGCTATTTCATGTATTTGATACTTGGATAGCGAAAAAAATAGCTACCACGGATAGTTTTTAGCTATTATCAAAATATCGACCACACTATTTTTTTCCGTATATCTATTTGCCAGATAATTTCGGACGGCTGTTTTGGAAAACGAGCTACCTAGCTATCGTCATAGCCCATCCTACGAGGTCAACGTACGTTTAAAAAAACATTTTCCGATACTCGTAAATATTGAAAAAGCATCAGCTAAAGCGGTTCAATATCAACGAATTCCGTGCAACAATAATTCTACAGACATCGCGTATGAGAGAGAAATTACATATCATTTCAAAATAGGTTTTGGTGCTCATCGCACGAATCATAAATATTGAATTCCTCAAATCCCTTGCAATGAATTCCCGGTAACGACCGGGACTTTATTCATATTAATTATGCGAACAGAATTGAACACCGCCCCATCTATTTCATCTTGCTTTCTTTATATAACGATGAAAACTGTTTATTCTCCGATTTGTACGAATGAAGTTCGTGGAACGTGTAATTCATTTCCGCTCGAATGTAAGTCTTCTTTCAATTACAGAGCGTACTTTGTAACTTCGATACAACAACAAAATTCATCTTTTGTTGAACGTTATGTAATAAAGAAGAAATGAATCAAACATTCTTTGAAGTCGGCATTCAATAATTGAAACGCCAAGAATATTTTTTCCTCTCCTTTGAGGGAAACTGCAACGGTTCAGCTGATTATATTTTTGTAACATAATGGGTATTGTTTTTTCTTCCTCGAGTTGAATATTCCGATGTTTTGATATGAAAATGGAATCCATGAATCCTGAGGAATTCTATTTTGAGAGGAAATATGTAGTATGTAGAATATGTAAAACCATTTGAACTGCTTGTGTTTCGAAATGAAATAAATATAACATTTGAAATGAAAAATAGAATGAATTCTTCTCTTTATGTTCATTTCACGGTGATTCTGAATATCATCATCATCATTTCACGGATATATGCTTGTGTGGTTGTGGAGATTCTCTAAAATTTTCAAAGATACTTGTTGCTACCTACTGATACAAAGCTCGGCAATGAAGCCGCGGTGATGCAGATTGTTTTTGTATCCAATTACACTAATCCGTTAATCGTATGGGTATAGACACTTTTATAAATCCCGTCCACTTGTCAACAGTTTGTTCGTTTCCCACGTAACATCGATGTAGCGTCTAATGAATCTAATTGAAAATCCGGTGGCAAATTTCAGAAAACATTGGAGTGATCCGGGGAAGATTTTGGGGAAAGGTAACGTCCGAAATCTCAAACTTTTGTCGAGTTCTCTTCTAACACTGTTAGAAGGTTCTGCGGGAAGATTCAATCATGTGTAATGGAAACAATTTTCACTTATGTAATTGAAAGATTTCTTGAAATTTCAACTGCGCGTGAATGAAAATTCAATTACCAAACTGGAGTATTATGAATGATATAGTATAACAAACATTGAAAATTAAATGACCCACTGTAAAAAATGTGCGGAGTTTTTCTTCACACTGTTGGTAGATTTTGTCTCTCCATCGTGTGGGAATTGTTTTTCCAATCAAAAATGAGGGATGTTTCTACCACTTTGATGGATTATTTTGTTTTTTTGTGTGTTGAATCCTCTACAAAAGGAGGTAAAATCCATCAGATTATGGTGAAAAATTCCCCATCCATGCAAGAACTTTGCTGCTACCATTTTTTGGGGAAAAATTCCACAATCATTTTTTACAATGCATGTAACTGAATTCTCAATTCAATTACCAAGAATTGAAATTTTCATTCAAAAGTGCACTTGGAAAATGAATGAAATTTCAAGAAATTTTCAACAGTGAAATTATTGCAATATTCTTACTAGTTTATAATCAAACTCTCAGTTGGAATTCTTCAAAACCGCTGTCTCAGCATATATTGTTTAAATTGTATGTTGATTTATAATATACATTCGATCTCCCAAGAATCCGCAGAAGGACTCGAGTGAAGTTGAAGCATCATTCCCCAACATCTTCCGATAAAAGACTTGATGAGAAGGTGCTGTATCGACTTACCACCCCAAGCGAATAAAAAATAGCATCTGATGATGTGCGTGAAGATCTCCTCACTTACCTGAAAACAAAATTAGAAAAGAATATAAATAATTTTCACAAAATCATCCACGTGTCTACGTATTCTGAAGACAATTTAAAAATATAATATTCACTGTTCAAATATTCGAACATTCACAAGGGAATGAAAATAATGATTTCAACATCTCTCATAGATAGATATGCAAAAAGGAAAAAGAATCCTCGTCTAGGCCCATTGGAATGTCTATCGTTGCAATTTAAATGATGAGTAATCGATTCTCTCTCTTCCGATTCGTATTGACGTTACTTCTAAAAGTTATGGCTCCGACGAATTGATCCTTTTTCGCGAGAGTCAAACTGTACGGGAAAGCATTGACGAACAATTCACTACGCGATATGTACTCAATGCCAATACGCTCGCTATCATTATAACAATACGGCAACGAACGACGGAGACCGTCGAGACGACGACAACGACGACTACGACGACTATGCTGCTGCTGCTACTGCTGCCGTAGGGAATTACCGTTGTACAGAACTTTCCAAATGACAGTATTATAAAAGTCCTAATGTGAGGTTGCAGTGTTAACCGGAGCACAAATGTCTATGTATGCACGTATTATACGAGAAGACGATAGAAACTGCAGAAAATCAAGTCGATGAAACTTGGAAATTAATGATGTTGCATTAATTTGATCGAATACTCTGAAATTATACTTCGAAAAACTTTTCGTTTCCTTGAAACTCGAAATAAACTCTCCTGAATTTAATGATAAAATATTTCCTATGATTGCACAGTCCCCCACTGTATTTTCGCACTCCAAAACAATGACGAGGTAGTTGAATTTGATTAATTCTGGATAACAAAATTCGATATAATAATAATTTCGTGATTGAATTATAGGATGATATATCGTTCCAAATATGTGAGCGAGTTTATTTTTATTTTCTACTCATTTATTCAGAGAATTTCTCAAATTCGACTCGAAATATGGTAATTATTCGAATTAATTGATTTCTCGTTGCTGACATTTATTGATAGAAATAATATCGACGTTTATGAATTCATATTCGAGTGCATTGACCTTGTTAATCGAATGTAAATGATTCGTGTATCGTGTACGTGTCTTTCTCATATTCTTTTTATTATCGATTTTATTCATCATTTTGAAAGTTTGTTCACACAGAAGGGATTTAGCATTCAGTTCATTATGGGATTATAAACAGCAATCTATTTGCTATAATTCATGAAACAATTCTGGAGATTTCAAAAATTGCGATTCAATTTAGTCCACACCGAGAAAAAGGTGTTTCTCTGACAAATGTTACGCATTTGGTTGAACATTTTTGAAAGATATCGTTTCATACAAATAAGGCTTATTCATTATCACCAAACATTGTGTTGAGTCAAGGAACTCATATTTATTAATTATAACCAAATCATTTATTTGATTCAAACTAATCGAAATTGATTTGAATGAATATGACTTCTTCTCAAATTTAGATTTATCGAGAATATGTGTTGTATTTATCAACTAAGGTGTTGATTAAATATTAATAAATTTTCCTTTGGCCGTATCCAACTATACCATTTATTTACTATGAACAAATCTTATTTGAGTCAACGAATCTTTTTTCTCAGTGCAAGAATAAACGGATTCTCAATTCATCGGGTTTGAGAATAATCGTCTCATTTATTATGACAACGATTTTTAGCCGTTACTGCGAAAAATTTCAAGTGCTCCAGGTAAATTCGTTTGTTACTCCATATATAATATTGAAAATTCAACTGTCTTTGTAAATAATTCGCAGGTTTGGCTGAATAATCAGCAAATTATTTGCTATTTTAGCCAAAAAATCCGATATCTCGGGAAAAAGTGAGACAGTGTCAGCACCCTTTGCTTTCAATTGATCAGTTTTTATTGTCATGTGGTAGTAAATTTTATTGTGAGATCAGTCTCTGTTATAAATTATCCCTGTAAAATCTGAGCGTAGCAATAATGACGGCATTCAACATTTTTGAATCTCTCTTTTAGATGACTGTAAAACACGTTTCAAAGATATTTAAAAGATGTCTTATGTAACAAATCTAGACGTGAACTCCTCATCGCAAATATCGTGAAAGAACTTCAAGAACTCTTCGGTATTTTTCGGATAGTTTTTTGGAGTGCTCCGGAAGAATTCCACAAAAGTATTGATTTGACTATATTTTTTTTCAATGAAGTTGAATAACTATCTAATAAAAAATATCAGATTACAATTAACGAAACTTAGACTTCTTTACTGTGAAAAATACAAAGTGAAAACGACACCGAAAATGTTTGCAAGAAGTTCAATCGGGAATGTGGTATCGAAGTAACTTAATTTCCTCGAAAAACTGGAGTAAAAAGTAGATACCAGCGTTCCGGAGTTTCTGAAGTTTGAATCGTTTATATTGAACCGAATTATTAATCGAATAAAAAAATATTCAGCTACTATTAAAGACCCGGAATCTTGTGATATATTCGTTGACCTCGCTTTCCAGTTCCAAAGAATTATTGGAGGGGATGAATAACGATGATTCATCAGATTTTGTGAGTTTGAATTTTCGTTGCGTTCCTATAAACAATTCAAACTTCAACAACATAATAAGCTTCAAAGAATTTCAGCGAAGAGTTCTTCAGAAAATTTCGAATTCACAGAGTTTTCTGTGACCCTGGAAGAAATTCAGTTATCTTCAAAATATTCCAAGATTTCGAGATATCGTGAGAGTTATTCAATTATTGATTCATTGATTCCCTGATTTCTAATGGACGAAGGCTGAGTGATTCAACCAAAATAAGGAGTACAAGAATGAACTTAGAAAAATAAACATTCAAAACAAAAATATCAGTGGAGTCAAAACCAGACAGAACCAAAAAAATGTTTATCTGAATCAAAATAAAAAAGCAACAAAATATGCTATAGTCAAATGAAGATACAATAATGAAATGATATACAATAGAATTGACCTTATCACAGTAAAAACTAAAACTGTTAGTTTCAACTCATTTTAAGATTCAGCCAAAATGAATCCTCTTTCAGCTGAGAGAAAGCGACGGAAACAAATGCCGACACAATAGAACTTCAGTCACTGAATTTCAGTCACTTTTTCGAGTAAGATGCAGCCACTTTCAGTCGGACTTTTTACAGTGATAGGGTACAAAGGTATAAACAGTTCTACTCAAAGGGGTACACCTGTTCGATTTTTTTCTCTATTCCTTTATTGGTTTGAATGATGTAAGAACGTCTAAACAATGATCCCCAATAGCAATTGTACACTGGGATGGAGTTCAAAATTTGAAAACTTCCATCGCAATGCGAGAGTTGGAGGTATTATCCGATTTCAAAATTTCTTTTTTCCTCGGTTTGTCTTGAAGAGTAGCAACTTTTCAACGCTATTACGATCCAATTCAGACACTTTTTTGTTTTCTCACTCCACTCTATTGTACATTGTGAAAAATCTCTAGACAAAAGTTCAAACACACGTAACGGAACTAATTTCCAATCACGTAACTGAGAATTTAAGATACATTTGTATGAAATTTCGTGTGATAGTCAATTTTTTCTCCTAACAATAGTACACTGACAGAAAAACGACCAAATTCGATTCAACAAGAAATGTCATCGTGATGCTCAGAAAAAGTGGTTGTAGTCAAAATTAATTGCATTTTTCAGGTAAAAAAACCAGATTTTTTTTCTCGGGATGATAATCAGAATATGTACACTGAGGAGAAAGCGACGTGTTCACAGCAACCATCCTCGCATGGTTGAAGACTTACGGTTGCAGTGACCTGAAATCTGGTTATGATAACCAGGAAAACAAGACAACATCGCATGAATCTGGTTGTGGCAACTAGATAGAATGGTTAAAACCAAAAATAACTACGCCACCTGGTCATGCGAACCAGATTTTTCTCTGAGTGTAGTTAATTTTGGCTTCCAACATTTTTTCTGGATGTCACCATCACATTTCTTGGTGAATCAAACCAGATTTCAAGTGATCACGACCACGGATGGTCAAACCAGGTCCTTCTGCTATCAGTGTTTGTGCTTCTCCGATGAATTTAATGTAGATTTTTTGTCCTAAGTGCAGATGAAGACATTCCATTCATAAGGACGCAGACTTCCTTTACGAGGAGACATGATGCCTCAAATGTCTGTACTGTCGCCATTTTGGACGGAATGATTTGAAAAAAATTGTCCTCTACACTTTATTATGTGTACAGTGAACCCTTAACATTTTATTATAATTGTTGTATTTCATCACAAAGAAAAACCCTTGGAAAGTAAAATTTTCGGCCATTTCAATTGGTTTTATTTAAGCCTTCAATGAATGAGAAAAATAATTTTTTTGTGAAATCACAACATTCGTTATTTGGTGTAATTCCTCATAAAAATTCTCTTTCCTGGAAGCTGTATTCTATCGCCAGCAATGACGGAGCCAGAAAAACGAAACTCGACACTAAATTTGTCTCACTATTTAAGGACATTCACCACCTCCCCAAAAAGTGACTAGATTCAAAATTTTTTCTCCCAGTTTTCTAAGAAATAAACAAATAAAATGAAAAACAATGAGCAACTGCATGTTTCTGATATTCCAAGAAGATCCACTTGCTAATTAAAATCGATTGTATTCATTAATCGTCCAGAAAACTGGAGGGAGGGATCTAGTAACTTTGCCTCTGGTGAATCCCCTCAAAGTGACACCATCGACCTCCGAAGATGCAACCAGACTCATTGATTAGGAAAGGATACAACCAAAATTATTCTGACAAATTACTCGAAAACGAAGCAATGAAATCAAAATATCGCTCTGCACAGACTTTCTTCAATCAATAAAGATGGTCTGTACAGAGTGATATTTTCCTTTTATTGCTTCATTTTTGCATAATTTGTCAGGTATCACTTGAAAATTCCTCTCTTTGAACTGTTCTCATTAAAATTTAGTACTTTTTGATTCTAGTGGAAACAAAATTTCTCTCAACTCAAAGAAGATAAATCAGGGTATAAAATTAAAGTCGACTGATATTTGAAATTTTGTAAATTTACAACGAATCGAGACTCCAAACTCAAATAAAAAAAAGAGTAAATCAACAAAAAGCCCTCGCGTGTTTTGATTAAGATATCAATGCATTTACGATTCCATTCGGAACACCGTACTACTTTCATTTTAGCATCGGCAACAAGCAATTTCGAAATCATATTTTACTCGCTTGTATTAACACGAACAATAATCTTTGATATTTTTCTCCATTTCTCAGTTACGAAAGGTGAGAAATGAAATATCTAGCCTCATATTATGCCACCCTCCTGGTAAAAAAGAATGAAATCAGTGCCGGCGGTATGAGGCGAGAAGATAAAGATCGTTGTGAGGGTAGATCGAGTTGTGCATAATGCAACGTTGCAGCATATGTGGGTAATAATAAGAAGGTTTTTTCCTCCCCGATGCTTGGATATGAGTTTCCTACTGGTTATCTTATATTCTCCTCTCTTACATTATCTAAGCTTTAATTTACGAAGCAGAAGAAATGGAATTAGCGAGTTATAATCTATTAAAGCGTTGATCTAAGAAATCAATTACACATATTCTCGAAGAGAATCTTTCGTTCGATCATCCACTCGTTTTATTTATCTCGCAACTCTGCATTAAGTAGCTCATATAAAAGGAACGGATATCACCTGAAATGATACGAGATGAACAATATATCCGGGATGATAAAAAAAGGAAAGCCGTTAAATTTCATCTCTCGCTTGGATAGGGTAATGAAAGAAAAAAAGTAAGAAGGAGGCTTGTCATTCGCACGTTCAAACGAAGAACTAAGAATAATAAAAACGATGGTGTTGGAGGAAAGAAAAAAACCGTTTGAGTGTTTCCTCCTTCGCGTTCAAGGATGTTTAAGGTTTTATCTTCTCGCACGATTTGACAAAAGAACATCAGTGGTAGTAGAAATCATGCTGTTATAAAGTACAATCCGTGAAGAGGATGAGACAAGAGAGGATGAAATCGTGTCGCGTTTTCTGTTACCCTACCATGCTCATTTCGTTCTTACTTCATTAAACTCTATGCTTGCTCATCCAAGTGTTGATATTCGCAGAAAAAAAAGTCATAAAACAGCCTCGTGATGGACGGATGATTAAGAATTCTCATGAAAATTCGCATCTTTGAACGAATCCGTTCGATGATCAATGAAGACTTGGGTCAACTTGAATGTAATGACTATGATCGGTGTTTCCAGATTGAAATTTGCAACTGAACAGCGGAAGAGAGTTTAAAGAATGACGTCAAAAAATTGAAATTTCTTCTGGCATATTGGAAACTGCTTCGATGATGATCGCACGGCATGTGTCTTTCTTTTTCTTATTTTCTCATTCTATATTTCATTTTCTTCTTCTCCTCAAAGACAACGTCAGCGAGATTCTTCGAAAATTGACATCCTATTTTTATTTTCCTCGCTTCATAGAAGAAATTTCTATTCAACTAAAATCGATAATCATATTCGATTATCGACATTTTTCGTTCCATCGTTTCCCTTCGTGGGTTAATTAATGCACAAATAAGTATTGTATTTTCATTTTGTGATATAAAAATTGTTGTTGTTGTTCCGTAATTTGTTGGTATCATCGTTATCATTTCATCTTACCACCGGAAGGTTGTTTCATATATTTCTATCATTTGTTTCATCCTATTCAGAACTTTTTCATTCGTCATTTCATCAATCCATTCCCTTTTCAGCGTCCTTCAATCGTATCGTATCTCTCGGATGGATCGATTCTTTTTTATCTGAAACCCCTATCGTTTATTTCTTTCAACTGTACAGTTGGACTCTATGTATACACACACACACACACACATATATATTATTAAAAGTTTCTTTTCAACTTTGAGGTCACCATTGTTAGACCGTGGAAGTCGTTCTACTGATCAAAGACCTTATTTGCTCTTGTCATTCTATTCTTCATCTTTCTTTCCTTCATTCTTTTTGTGTGGAAGAAACAAGGATGATATGTAAGAATACTTGTGAGTTTTTGTAATGCGTATTGACACGTTTCTTTCCAAAACAGTTTTCAGGGAATGAAGTTTATTTCACGATCTGCTTTCCATTTTCTCATACTTCGAATCACTTTTTCATTTTTCCCTTCACCTATGTACGATATATTCCTTTATTCATAGATCAATTTTCTCTTCCCATTTCTCTTCAATTTTCTCCCGTTATTCTCGTTCCTCAAAGACTTTCATAGCGTCAGCGAGATTTCCCATTGTGGTCTTTGAGGTTTAGTGGGAATCGGGTGTTAATAAAGGGGTCGCAAACTGGTCAAACGCTCTAAAAGCGGAGAATCACACGTTCCTCCAAACACGTCTTGCCCTGAAAGCACCAGAATTTGGTGGTCTTGCGGTGGGGAGGAGAAACTGGGGGATATATGTATACATATATCGCGTGTGTGGGAACAAAAAGAATGTATGCGACTAGGAAAAAGGATTTTCTTTTCTCTCGAAGCAATCTAAGATAAAGCGTCGAGACGAAGGAGACGCATACATACTCATGACACCTTCACACGTACACCTTGGTACTTTAGATATATGTTCAAATATCTGTGTGGATACGTGAAACACTGAAAGACGAAAGGTAGGGACAGTCGATTGAATATTTTTACATGTATGAGATTTTTGTCCTGGCGACGCGATTGGCTGAGTCAAGAGATTCGCACTTCCTTTCTCTTCTATCTTCTTTTTGTTTATCCTTTTTTTTCTTCTCCGACAGCTAAACAAAGGGGATGAGAAGAACGGGAAAGAGGCTTGGGAATGCTCTTCTTCTTCTCCTCCTTCTTCTACTTTTTCTTCTCCTCGTAAAAGGGCTGTATACTTTTTTCGTGCTACGAATTGATTTTGTTGAATAACGTAACAAAGAAGTTTTATACGTTAAGCTCTCGTCCCAAATGCTCCGATAAAATATCTGCTCGTACGATTTACTATCACCACAAATTTTAATCTATATTTGATAAGAGTGGTTCATGAATTCGGAAGAATGTATACGTTTACTTGCGTCTACTTATTCGAGCACACAGAACGCTTTCATCTCTTCTGAGAAATCCGTATGTTACGTTTCATCTCTCAAGACGTCGACGTATCCTTTTTCTAACACGATCGGTTGGTTGGTACAGTAGTTGTCGTCTAGTCGTCGAGGCACAAACTGAATTCTCTTTCTTTCTCTCTCACCTCCTTATCCCGTTTTCCCATTTTCCTTTTTTTCCACGATTTCTCCTTCTCGTTCTCCTCAAAACATCCACAAGCCAAACTCTCGCCACCTCCCTCCCTCCCTCCCTCACCTCTCGTTGCGAAGATTATTGAATTTCTTGTCATTTCCAGAAGAAATATGCTCTATTTACTTTAGCGCGGTATAAGGGCTGTTTTACTCGCGGTGGATGTGTAAAAAGAGAATATGAGAAATATACGAGTGGAGAAAGAACACAACTTCCTGGCAATCGCAATTTTCTGTTCTCCTCTCGTATCATGATATTTCCTTTTTTTTGTTGCCCAGCTGAGAAAGATGAATCAGATCTCATAAAATTATTCAAAACCAATGAATAAAGTCCTCGTTAAAAATGTTAGAACAACAATTTTCATCGTCTTGAATTTCACGTAAAAAAATTCACAACATCCAACTCGACAGAGTTGTTATATCATCACGATGAAATTCTAATTCCGTATGAGTTTCACATATACTCGTGTTGTAAAGCACGTCACTTTCTCAAAACATCTTATTTCTGAAACGTTCTCTGTTGCTCAACCTACTCGTTAGTCACCAACGAATTTACCTTTTCTATCCATTTTACCCACCGCATTTTCCTCTCGCCGTACCCTCGGCGAGCCTCATTTTATCTCGGGATTGTTTTATCCGTTTAAAAATATGACGAAGAAAATACCGAACCATCCTATTTTCGAAATGTTTATTCTGCGTAGAGAAAAGAGTAACAAATAACATTTGAATCAAAAACAAAATGATATTTCATCAGAATCAATTTCTGTTTGATTTGGCGTCATATGTGAAAAAGGGAAAAGAGGGAAACACGGTACGCAGTAGGTACTGTGACCCGATCAATGTTCCGAATCGCACAGAATAACACAAACATTGGTCAAAGGCGGTTCTTCGACGAGCACGATCAGGGATTTACACACCCTTCCCACACCCATTCCCTGTTGTTTTCTGGACCACATCCACAACAAATATTCAGCGCGTGCGCCTGAAACGGGATTTTCATAAATTTATGGAACCGACTCATGGGTTTGAGCTATCCATACCATTCGGTCCTTTTCGTTTCGTTTCACAGGTCATTGATTTCTTTCCCTTAACACGTTCCAAAACATTTCTCCTGAGGATCGAATGGTTTTCACATTCCAATTTTATGCATCGCAACTTCACTTTTTACGAATGGGAACAGATGAGAACGCATCGAGGTATAACTGGAACCGCCCGATAGTTGTCATTATTTTTCTTTTATACACGATTCATGGGGGACGTGTTTGTTACATAATCTGATTGAAACTGATATATCGTACATTGATTTTTTACTCTGAATTATGATTCTGATGATGAGATAAAGCGGGGAAGAGCAAGACCATACATTCATAAAAAAAATCTACGGACAGATCATGAAAACCAATTTATAGCGCTCTTCGTGGCACTTCCTGGGCTTTGAATGCTCTCAACCGCTATTGATTCATATAATTCAAAAAAGCGATTGGAAAAATCATAGCATCTCCTATGAGTCGTTGAAATTGAACGATGTTTCTTTATGTTTTGATATCCTTGTGATGAAGTATGGAATTTTTTGTACCAATTATTCGCATGATTTCAATCATTACTTTCTTACAAATAACCCCTCCGAACGGGGATTTTTTTTTACAAGTACTTTATACTCTCCTTCACATTCAGAAGCGATCAATAGACTTGAAATGACCGTTATAATTTGATGAATGCTTGAATGAACGACCTCGCTTACATGGTTCGGTTTTCATCGAAACAGCACTGAAGGCGCAGGCATTTCAACGTAATACAGAAAAGTCGTTCGTCTCGACTCCTTACCATGCGTTAGCGTTTAGTCAACTTTTGCAACTCTTTGATGTTTAATTCAATTAAAAGCTTTTTCACGTAAGTCAATGTGCGAAGAGTGGATGAAAAAGAGAAAACCCAAACGAAAAAGAAATGATCCGAGCTTTCAGATATTGAATCTGTCAATTCGTCATTTTTAACTCTCGTGCGTTCCTCGAACAGAATTTCATCGATTTTTTTCTTGTTCAAAGCGATTGAGGTTTAATTAATTTTTCCTGTTTGTACATGCAAAAGAATTACTTGTCATATTCGCCACAATTTAGAATAAAATTTGGAATAGGGACAACTTTAGTTAGAATTACCACAATTCTTTTTGAACTCAATCAACAGGACTTTTTCAGGAATTTCCAGAACAATCGATTGAAAAGGTCCAGGAGTGTGGCAATTTTGTTTCATTGTGCATTTTTAAGGATGAGATGAGCTTGTTAGATGTCGAATGAAGAGGTAGAGACATCAACATGTATACAGGGTTGCAAATTTGCAAGTGCACTTCTTAAGAAAGGTTCTTCTCAAGTCCTATTTATTCTTCATTTCAGAAAACTGCTAATCGATTGGTCTATATCCCACGGGGACGAATTTTTGCAAGTTTCCCATCAATTTCCTCCAGCACTTGGTAAAATTTGCAAGTGAAGTTTGAAAAAATCCTTACTCTCGTGACCTATTTATTTTTCATTTCAGAAGACTCAGAATCGATTAATCTATACCTTATGAAAACAAATTTTCGCAAATTCTTCAAAGGCCTGAACCAGAACTTAATAAAATTGACAACCCCGATGATAATACAATATCTGTCTCATTTTTCACTCTTCGCAGGTTGTTCGAATATTATTCCATATTACCATTTATTCTCTAAATTTAATAATATGAAAAATATTCCCGATTCTTGATCTGAATTTTCATGTATCTGCACAATTTTATGATGTTTTTCTCCGACACAGGGGGATAAATCCTCAACTTTAAACCTCCTTCGATACTTTTTCTATTCAAAGTTCGACCAGCTCGGATTTTGATATCAACTTGTGATTGAATATTATCTATCGATGAAATTTTCCGATCATTCAGATCATATTTTTCACTCCTGCAATGTCTAACGAAACTAGATCCAAAGTCTTATGATATTTCAATCAGATTTCACCAAGTAATCGTCATATACGTTTTATGAGACATCTATTTCAAAAGGGACGAAATTTTCAATTTTCATTTCATCGAGTAGTGATCGATGAACGAAGTGAAGGAACAAGTGCAATTGAAATTACAGATTCAATATGAAAATGTAAGCATGTTGAGATTTGCGGATGACATAGCTATATTAGCTACGAGTGGTGCTGAGTTAGAAAATACTCTCAACACTATGAAAAAAATATTACTAGACAAATATTGTATGAATATAAATAAGGACAAAACAAAATTCATGATTTGTACAACAGCGAACACATCGAGAAGAACGAAAATCAAAATAGATGCAGAGACAATTCAGCAAGTCAAAGAATTTAAATATCTAGGGAGCATAATTACAGAAAACGGTAAAAGCGAAAAAGATATAAGAGCAAGAATAGCACAAGGGAAACAGGCTTTCCACCAAAAGAAACAGTTACTATGTTCGAAGAATATTAGCTTAGCAGTAAGGAAGAAATTCTTGAAGAGTTACGTTTGGAGCACAGCATTATATGGTTGCGAAACTTGGACAATTGGAAAAACGGACCAACGAAGACTCGAAGCTTTTGAAATGTGGTGTTATAGAAGGATGCTTAGAGTAAAGTGGATAGAGAGAGTGAAAAATGAAGAAGTACTCGAGAAGGTAAATGAAAAAAGAAGTCTTTTGAGATGGGTCGTGAAAAGAAGAAGTAATCTGATAGGACACACATTGAGGCATGATAGCTTATTGAAAACAATATTGGAAGGAAAAATGTATGGTAAAACTCGAAAAGGTAGACCTAGATCAAGTTATATGAAGCAAATTATACAAGATAAGGGTTGCCGTAGATATGCAGAAATTGAGCGGTTAGCGGATAATAGACAGGGTTGGAGGATTTCATCAAACCAATCATAAGACTGATTACTTCATGATGACGAGTAATGATCGTGGAATAAAATTTAAACTTGAAGAAAATGCTTCTTTTGATGGATATCGGTAACAGGTATGTTGCATTCTGCATTTGGATAACATATTCGGATCAAGTTTCAAGCTCCAGATATTCAATTGAAATACGAATATCGCAGTTTTTATTCAAAAATGCAATTTCAAGTTTTTCAGGATGAAAAGAATGATTTCAGGTCTTTTCCAGGATTCAAGAAGCGATCATGGTTTTCCAGGATATTTCCAAGATTTAAGGATATTTAAGGAGTAGACACCCTGCAAAATTTACCGCAGACTTTTTTCCGTGTACGAATGCAATGATAGCAATGAATTGATAAGAATTAGTACTTTGTAAATTTTGAAAGAGTTGTAGGTTCACGAACCGTGTGCTTGCTTTGTTAATGAAGAAACGCGTATCATTCTAAATTGTTAGATCAGTTATTCATTGTCCATTGACATCAATTTATCTATCGATACTCATTCGATCATCCCATCCTAATGATCCTACCAATAATAATCAAATGTGGCCCATTAGAAACCCGATATCATCACTTTTTCAATAATCCAATTCACTTTGCCTCTATCAGTTTCACATTCGTTCCCTCCTCTCTTTTGGTTATATATATATATATATATATATATATATATATATATATACACACACGTATGAGCTGATACACAAGAATCATTTTCCGGCCAATCGTTTCACGCGTGAACCGTTCGGACATGACAATGTCATTCCCCTCCCGTACATCATCATTTCCAAAACTATCGAAGTGGAAAAATATAAAATTCAAAATTCATATCACAGGACTCTCCTTCTTTCACGTATAACAGAAAAAAAGCTTTCGATTTCCTTCCGTTAGAAAACATGAAGAAAATCACAAGATTCGAGTCTGTCTTTCGAATATCCTTCTTCCTTTTTCATCTTCATTTCCTGACCCTCTTCTTTTCTTTCTCTTTTCCCCTGTCCCTGCGGGACTTTTGGTCCCTCGTGAAGTTTACATGCCTGAGTGAATATGATTTTTTACCCATCACCTACCCACGTCTCTTGTGTAAAGATTTCCGACGCGAGTGTCGGTGAGATGGGATATGTCCGCGATATCATTTTACAAGAACCGACCCATGATACGGGTATCCGTATACATAGCTGTCATCTGAGTTTAGTAGATATCCACATATGGTGGCAGGGTTTCAACGAATAAGTTATATCTTTTGTGTGAAAAATGTTTTTTCTTCAGGAAATACGTCGTACGACGTGGTGTGTATCTATCTGAAATCAAGTGAAAGAAGTATTTGAATGATTCCATAACGCAACGAATCATGATGAATACATTTAGATTAACGTGTAGAAAAAATTCACATCCTCTTCGAGATTCATAGAAACGATGACTGGGATTCTCTGGGATCTTCGAGATGTTTAAATGTGATTAATAGAATCCCATGTTCACTTATTACATCTTGGGTTAGATTTATTTGGATACTTTTTTTGAATTGTTTTCTCAAACGTCATAATGATTCTGTGAATTACATACGGACCTCTCGAGGAGGGCGAATAACCGAAACGCGTTAATGAGGCAGAACATGAAAACCGTATCCACTAATTTAGCTTGGATGATTAAGTGTTCAACCTCGTTATATTAAATTTAGCATGAGTCGTAGAGATATTCGGTTCAAGTGAGATAAGTTT
Organism: Gonatopus flavifemur; assembly: GCA_018340375.1. NCBI lineage: Eukaryota > Metazoa > Arthropoda > Insecta > Hymenoptera > Dryinidae > Gonatopus > Gonatopus flavifemur. The sequence goes on from JAFFJZ010000001.1 coordinate 56,463,971, forward strand.
GGTTGTATATTGAATAACGTTGGTCCCTGTATTTCGCAGCAATCGGGAATTGATGCGGCAATAGAATAGATATATAGGAATGCAGTCGAGAGACAAAGCAAACAAGAATGCGATTCTGAAATTGGAATTGTGACAAATATACATTCTAAATAGAGCCGAGTCAATTAAAAGCTCAAGTAAATTTAACGGGAGGAAAATATTTGAGTAATCGATGTGTCAAAAGTTTACGTGCGAGAAACAAATTCTTATTCCTGTATATAAGCCGAATCACATTATTCACTTCCAGTCGTAGAGGGGTAGGAGAAAGAAAGGCGTAGTGAAAGTCGAGGGAAGATTTATTTTTCTAGATCATTCCGATGCTTGTATCAACTAGTGACACATGTCACACGCGTGTCTATTTTTCTTCCATCCACTCCATTCGTTAAACTTCGAAACTTTTATACGAAAAGAAAAACATTTGTTTATATAAGATGCAACTTTGGAACTCAACACATCTGTTACGATGCCTTCTCATATACCGTGATAACACAAAGTATGAAAGAAGATAGGATCCATTCATAGCGTATCTATATACTCTATTCTCGGTTGCGTTGTAGGAACATGGTATATGTATTCTTAATACCATTAGTCACACGTGTTACCTGAATGCCACACATTGAGATGGAACGTTCTATAGATTTCGACTTGGGATTTGCCGGGTATGTAAGTTCAAAATCATAGAATCTCTGCTCTCCGTGTGGAAGGAAAATGAGAAAAAAATTCAGTGTGACCGGTACCAGACGGACAATGAAGTATATTGACTTTCTTATAAGTGTAATATAGATTTGAAGCTGCACAAGGAAGATTTGGGAAGAAACTTTTCCATTTTTTCAATTCAAATAAAATAATTGTTGATCTATATGGAACGAAAAGAAGTAATGAATGCTGTGAATCACAATGGCCCATGTGGAAATCACCAGAGTTGGCAAATGGTCTGGTAGTGACAAAGTTATATTTGCCAGACACCGACGGAAACTATTGTTTTCATTCAGCATCACTACTATTTTTTAACATATTCTTAGAGTTCGAATCGTTTACAGACACGAAATGAAAATTCAAACTCACCAAGTCTGGGGAATCATCGGTGTTTATATTTTCTAATCGACTCCTTGAAACTAAAAACATCGTTCAAAGAATGTATCGCAAGATTTTGGACCTTCAACGACTGAGTATTTCGTTATTCAATTATCACTTCGTTTCAATAAACGATTCAAACTTGCGCAACATTTTTTAACTGGCATTCCACGTTTCGCACGGAAAAAAATAATTAGCTATTATTTAGATGGCTAGAAATTAGCTATTTTTTAGCTATCACAGCTACACTGAGAAAAATAAAATGTGAAAATAACCTCTATTTCGTATATTTTTCACCCGTCAGATAATGAAAACTGAAGCCAGCCTTTCAAAAGTGGAAAGTACCTTTTCAATGTTGAATTTCACCGTACATTCTGTTTGATTCGCCAAAAAGATGGTATTTATCACCTAGCTCATGGTAATAATAACCAAAATAATGTATTTTTCACCGTCAAATACATTACTATATTGAAACATGATTTCTACAATGCAGATTTTTCTCAGTCTACTCATTCAGAGCATTAGCAGCTAGGAATGTAGCTGCTGTAGCGAAAATTCAGCAGCTGAATTAGTTGACTATCCAAATATCAATCACAAAATCAGCGTAGTTACAGCTATGATATCCTACTGTGGTAACTAAAGAATACTTACAGCTGTAATTATTTCAGCTATGACAGTGAAAGAAGGGTGATAAAAAAGTGAGTAGCTGTCACATCATCATCATGAAGTAATCAGTCCTATGACTGGTTTGATAAATCCTCCAACCCTGCCTATTATTCGCTAACCGTTTATATATAACTTCATATAACTTGATCTAGGTCTACCTTTTCGAGTTTTACCATACATTTTTCCTTCCAATACTGTTTTCAATAAGCTATCATGCCTTAATGTGTGTCCTATCAGATTACTTCTTCTTTTCACGACCTATCTCAAAAGACTTCTTTTTTCATTTACCTTCTCAAGTACTTCTTCATTTTTCACTCTCTCTATCCACTTTATTTTAAGCATCCTTCTATAACACCACATTTCAAAAGCTTCGAGTTTTCTTTGGTCCATTTTTCCAATTGTTCAAGTTTCGCAACCATATAATGCTGTGTTCCAAACGTAACTCTTCAAGAATTTCTTCCTTACTGCTAAGCTAATATTCTTCGAACATAGTAACTGTTTCTTTTGGTGGAAAGCCTGTTTTCCTCGTGCTATTCTCGCTCTTATATCTCTTTGACTTTTACCGTTTTCTGTAATTACGCTTCCCAGATATTTAAATTCTTCTCATTCTGTCACAACTATCTCATTTTTTTGCAACAGATTTCAAACATAATATTGGTTTGCGGGGATAGACAATCTTGGGCCAATATTGAATCGATACTATTCAGACAAGGTTGAAATGCCAGAGTTCTACTCTAATCAGCGCACGTATAGATGAACAATGCTATACTGGCCCTTGTATATAAAATTATATCATCATGCACGGAAAAAAAGGACTTAGGCATATGAGCTATTTTTGCGTAGTTGTATAAGAGATAGTTGTGATAATAAATCAAATATCTGTCTGAAATAGTTCGTGAGTTCTCACAACTATTTCTAATATTTGTCACAAGTGAATTATATAGTTGTGAAAAAGTAGCTGATCGAATAAGAGAAATAGCTACCTGATCTACTTTACTTTGAGATAGTTCGTGGAGCTACTTCCCATTGCTCTCATCGTTACGCACGTAGTTCCTGCAGCAATGTGAATTTTGTTGAAAACAATCGAAACGCGGTGAACTCTCGCGTTATTCATTGAGGTTACCTGTCGTGGTTACCGTGTATATATTTCATTTTATAATATTTTCAATACATATTCGTGTCAAATTACTAATTTTCAAAAACCTCGTATGTCCAATTTTATTTTCGGAATTAAATGACTGATTATTTGTAGAATGATAAATCCTCTTTATGTATACTCTGAGTATATGAAAATACACAATCAAAACGATCAAAACATATCCAAGGCTTTTTTTACGATGTAATCAGCGTTGTCGGTTTAGCTGCGATCATTAAGGCATAGGTTAGGTAGATTTAGGTATAGCGTATAGGTAGGTTATGACAGGGGTTCGAAACCCGAGGTAAGTTAACATTGGAACTTGAATGTTTCAACCACCTCCTCCCAAATCTATATGCATTGAACAAATATCACAATCGAAAATAAATTTTTTTTCGAAATTTACAATTAAATGTTGCAAAGAGTCGACGAGCACGTGCAGAAATAATAGAAGATCTTAACCTTAAACATCAAAACCGGCACTGAAAATTTCTCTTTTCAATTAATAAAATAGTTCATCGGCCTACATATATCGTCACACTTGATATTTTATGTAGATCCTGCATCTTAGAAAAGTAGTTGTAACAACTACTCGAGTTGATATCCCGACAATCTGGGGTACATCTAACAAAAGTACCTGCCACAACTACTTTCGCAGCTGGTCGAAAATCGTCTACGTAAAGTAGTTGGAACAGCTAATTATTAGTTGGGAGAACTATTTTTCTTTCCCCGTGTGCCGTCTTTTTGTCAGTTTTTGGCGCTTCGGTAGCTTTTGATGCGCCAATATTAGCAACTCCGGCAGCAGTACTGAACCAGTTATGGACCAATGTTTCTCTTTCCACTTGGGGATCCACTAAGTTTCATCCAGGGTTCATCCCCTGACAGCAAAAATTGTAGTACAACTGTTGCTCCACCAGTTTGTGTTTCCTTGTTGGAGGATTGTTTGATCTCACGTGTCATAGCTCCATGTATCCAAACATCTTCGCAGCATCATGACAACAACGTTTCAAGTTTGCTACATGTTGTTGCGCATTCGGCGATGCGACCTCCCAGCAACTTCCTAACAACAAACGGTTGCTCCGTGATGTTGGGAAGTTGTTGCGAATTTTTCTAGCACTTTGCTGTATGGGTTCCATGTGTTCTCATTTGTTTTTGATCGATTGCAGTCGTTCCCTGCAATCAGTACTGTCTTCTTTTAGATCAGACACCCATAGATCAACCGGAATTTGAAATTCCAAAGGCTGATTCGAATTTATTTGATCCTATTCACTTGAAAAGAAATGTGTTTCTATCTCTATTCACTCTTTCACACTTATTATCTTCATCAGAATGATATATATATATATATATTATTAGACGTGTGTGTATAGTTGTACACACTATAGGAGGAAGAGTGTACGCGTACAATGGAGGAAAAAAAATAATGAAGAGAGAAACACAGAAGAGGGTAGAAAAAAAAGGAGAAGCGAAGCAAAGAGAAGGAAAATTCTCTCGCATTCAAGGATGACTCAATTCTTGGCACGTGAGTATGCCACGCGTGTGATTACAACATCAAGACAGCATAACTCTTTGCATCCTTGCACAAGTGTCATCCACATGAGAGATACAAGAGACTCTTGGCCCTCGCGTATCCGTGGGAAGAGTATATAATGATCATACATAATTGTGTGTACACGTGTTTCGCGTTTGGAGAATTTTTTCTTTTCTCTTCTCATTCTCCATGTATCGTCATTAGGATTCACCATTTCATACGCTTATATATCGATGTACGTGTATGTAACCACGTACATATATGTATTTATATACTTATGAGCGTATAAATACCGTTGACATACGACGTATGAAATCACGATTGTCACGGGGCGACGAAATATTGTTCTTTGACGAGATTAGAGTCAGCTTCTATCGAAGAGAGTGCCAAAAATCATTTTTCGCGAATCCAATCTTCCATTGTGGCACATTTGTTCATCCATTGTTCATACAAAGTCTAGTCCGATGTGAAATTTTATTTGGAAACACCTTAAAAATCTTGAGTTCTCATATTTTGAGTCACTTTCAAACCCTCAATTATTGTGGGAAAATTCTCACCGCTTTGGAAAATCGAAGGAATTTCAGGCGCCTCTCTCCTTCGAGATCGTTACAACCGCGTCATGTTTATTTAGAGACACGTAAATGAATGTAAATACATTGTACAACTGGCGCTACCGTCTTCCCTGAATTTCATAACAAATTCATTCCGAACTCCCATGTAGACAGTCTTACGTTAGGAATATTCAAATTTACATAAAATCGAACACTGGAATCGATAATTGAGTGTATTTAATTCCATGTATACGTTACTCCAATAATCGTTGAAGGTGAGTCAACTACAGGGCTATAGGGTTCTCGCAGAACCTGGAATTTCAACACAATTAAGCAATCAGGAATATCTGTTGAGTAGTACGTGCAGTAAAGGAGAAGAAAATCGAGGATATGTGAATTCTGATCCATTGCTCAACATTTTATTGTGCCCTTACAATATTCTGTATGCAAATCATTCGTGATCAAAGAAAAAAACAGTACTTGCAGCAGTTACCCCTTATGGAAAAACCCAATATCGGAATTACATCGTTAAATCATCAGTAGTAATTATACTATCCGAAATCTATCGTGTTGTTTCATTATCGTTCAAGTCCGATAAAAATACGATATCTACGATAGTTATCCAATGTGAACCCGATACAGTGATCTATCGGGAAATCATCGCCTAGCTGATTAGTTTTATATCGGATAATTATATCGTAGACGTCGTATTCTTATCGGACTTGTCTGATAATGAAACAACACGATTGATTTTGGAAAGTAATAATACAACTGATGCTTGAACGATGAAATCCCGATATCGGAGTTTCTCTCAAGGGAATCACGTGGTTGATTTTCGACCTTCTACGAAAAGTAGTTATAGCAACCACTTACACTGAGAGAAAATCTTATGGTGACTGTAACTTAGACGTTTCAACTAAATATTCTTAATGACCCCTGGTGGGAATATTCCTCCGAGTTTCTCATTCTTGAAAGTTTCGGAGGAATCCGGAGAAAAAGTTATGAAAAATATTCGCAAATCTCCGTTTTTTGACGAAATGTTCATATTTCCTCCTAAATGGCCCGAATTTCTCCGCTAATCAGAGTAAAGGAATCGAGAAGTTTGGAATGTTTCGAATGCAACATATTCGAAAGAATTTGTGATTTTTTATCAAAAGTTGAACACTTTCTCACTAAATTTTGAAAGTAAATCATACCGATTTCCTTCGGATTTCTCTGAATTTCATTCATATATGTGTTCAATATATATTAGGGAATGTTCGGAGAGAATCCGGGAAATTTTCAGAAATTGAATGCAACTATTTCCACATCTTCTCAGAAGCAAATTAGAGAAAGTCATATAAATTACTTGAATTGTTCAATCGATCCGAGTATTCCGATTTTCTCCGAATATGTCACAAATAGAGGGTTTACACGGAAAAAATGAGTAGTCCAAATTTTCGTTGACTGGTATACCAATTTTGAACGGAGCACAAGTTTGGAAAGAATTCGTATACTGAATTTTAATAATTCATTGACTGTGTTCACTATTCGAACAATGGAATCCACTTTTTATTCTCATCATCGAAATAATGGAAAGAGTCGACGAATTATTAAAATCCAGTGTACGAATTCTTCTCCAAATTGTGCTCCGTCCAAAAGTGACATACTAATCAACGAAAATTTGGATCACTGATTTTTTCCGTGTAGTGGATTTCTAGGCATGATTTTTTGTCAGACTGAGGGAAAATTCGGAGGAAATCGGATACATGTTTGAAGATTCATTGACATGTATTTTTCAAGAAAATTCGCAGGAAGTTGGGTCACTTACCAACATTTGAACGCGTGATGGATTATTCCGATTGTTTTCGAATGGCTACGAAAAGAGGTGGGGAGGACCTGCCTCTCCGAAGTTCTCCGAACTTTATCTATATTCAAATTTCCATACATTGGAGAATTTTCGGTGGGAATCGGGGGGATTGTCAAAGATTGAATAGAACGGTTCCAATCCTCCCTCAGAAGTATTGCGGGGAAATTCGGAGAAATTCGGAAAAATATTCTGATTATGGAATGAATTATGTTAAGAATATGAATAATTCGAAGAATACTATAATCATTTCAGAAAGAATTCGGAGAAAATCTGAACTTTTGATTCAGAAAAAACATTTGAGGCCGAGTATTTCGGAGGAATTCGTGAATTCAATATGAAATTTAGAGAAAATCTGGATAAATCGGAGAAAATTTCGGAGTGAGTTGGAAAAAATTGGAGAAATATTTCGATCACGAAATAAATTACGTTGGACAAATGAATAATTCGGAGAGAAATGTGATCTTTCGAGGAGAAATTCGGGGAAAATCTGAATCTTCCGATTCGGAGAAGTAACTATGAGCAAAGTGTTTCGGAGAAACGTCTCAATTTGGTATAAAATTCGGAGAAATTCCCGAACAAAATCGGAGAAAAATTCGGAGAAAATTCGGAAAAATATTTCCAGCAGGGAGAGCTACTAAAAATTTGGTTGATTCAACCAAGAAATTATAGTTCATATAACCAACATTGTTTTCATATTCAATTGCTTTTGGACACTTCCCTTTCTTTCACACGTGTAGGACGCGTGAGTCGGGGGTCCAAAAGACTAAAATGATCCTGAATGCGTACCTTTCTCCAGAATGGTAGTGCTATTTTCACAAGACATTGACTCTTATACGCAGAAACTTAGTAACAAGTATTGATATAGGTTATGAATTAGAATCAAGCGATATAGTTTTTCTGGTCGACATTGCGATAAAAGTGGATAAAATGTTCAAAAATGAGACAAAAATGGATACCAGTGTGATTTTTTCAACCTTTTTCATATGATTTTTGTAGATTATCATCTAGGTTATGATGACCAGGATTTATGAATCATCCTATTATAGTGTAGCTTACTATTAAAAAGTAGTTGTGAAGAATAGTTGTGTTTACTAAAAATCAAGTAATTTCGATCCTAACCTTTGGTTACATCGCATAATGAAAATTAGTAAGTTATACCAGAAAAAAAATAGCTGAGACGTTATTTTCCTAATTTTTGTAGATAATGGCAACTAGTACTTTCTCTCAGTGTACACGGAAAAAAGGAAACAGCAATGGTTACTGTGAATCACAAAAATACATTGAAACTCAAATTCATTCTATTCAGTACTGCGTTTCCCAGTTCTCATTACTGTCCAGTCAGCGCCCAGCGAACATTTTTCCCCTCAACATTTCAAACATTCATTATGTTCCCTAAATGATATCAGAAAGTTCTCTACTCTCTAAAATTTTTAGAGTGAGATTTCACTCTTCAGCCAGCCAAAAGTGAACTTGTCAAAATTTTGAGTGAAATTTCCACTCTTTTAGAGTGATATTCTAGGCTTTGAGGTTAAAAACTCACAGTCACTCAAATTCTAGAGCCAATTTTTCACTCTAAAAGAGTGAGTGTTCACTCGAAACGAGTGAAAATCCCACTCGAAGCAGACTGGTTCACTTCTGAGACTTAGTGGAGTGAAACACGTGATTTCTCACTCGTTCAGATTTAGAGAGTAATGCGTCGATTTCGGAAAGTCATCTAAAAGCTTTCCGAAATCGACGCATTAGAGAACTTTCTGATATCATTTAGAGAATATAATAAATATTTGAAATGTTAAGGGGAAAAATGTTCACTGGGCGTTGACGCATTTCATTACAATACCCATCACTATGATCACGCTAATCTTCATTATCCAAGCGTGTTTTCATTTGTTCTTCAACCGATCGCTGTCATTCACAGTATAACCAGTAGTGTTTTCTTTTCTCCGTGTAGTAGTTGAGACAAATACCACGCTAGTGAGCGCGATTACTTTCTCAGTTGTCTCAACTAACGTGGTACCCCGGGGGGAAAAAAGACGTTCAAAACCATGTTGAAAACAACGTTGTTCACCATGGTAAAATAGTTTCTCTTCGGAAAAGAAAAAAACAACGTTGGAACCGACGTGGGTTTCTACGTTGTTGCGACGTATCACAGAATGCGTTTTCTAATAGAATCCTCTTAATAGACCCTATCTCCATAACCGTGCTTTAAAAATTGTGGGAAAACCACGTGGCGAACAATGTTGAGAACTACATTGTTTTCAACGTGTTTTTTTCCTTTTCGAAGAGAAACCATTTTACCATGGTAAACAACGTTGCTTTCAACGTAGTTTCCCATGTTGTTTTCAACGTGGTTTTTTCCAGCAGGGACGTGTCCTAAATATTGAGTGGTTGTCATAACTACTTATTGTGGATGGTCGAACATCGACTATGTGAGTAGCTTCTGCAAGTATCCTTTTTTTCCCGTGTAACATTCATTCAATTTGAATATGACAAATAATTAAATTTTGAAGTGAAGCACGTATCGAATGTTTGCATATACGTTATCGCATTTTGGACAAAAAATGTTCGATTCGTTTTTCTTTTTGAGGAAGCAGTTCAGTATTTTCAAAGCTTCGCTGCATGAAAAAAAATCATTCACTGGGGTAGCTAGGAATGAGCTGTGGTAGCGATTTCGTGTATTCGATATTTGGATACCGAAAAAACTTGCGGCAAAAGTTAGATTTTAGCTCCTATAGCAATAATTTTTATTACCACAGCTAATTTTTAGCTATCCAAATATGAAACACATCATTTTTCCCGTGTGTACTTTGCGAATAATTTCACGGTAATTCCTGGCATTCCTCGTATGCTTTTGCGTACAATAATTTGATTATAAACTCATTCATCTGAAAATTCTATTTCTTTTTCTACGACTGAATTGAGGGCATGAATGATATTTTAAACGACAAAGGCAGAGTTACCAGAAACATTAATGAGGTTTATGAAGAATGCAAAGGTCCGACGTTCGTTTCTCGTTGACATGAATATGAATCCATCACATTTATTCTAACTTTATGATATCAAGTATTAACTGTCGATTTTCCGTCCACGCCAATTGCATCAGAATGATGCGTAGAAGAAAAAAAGACCACTGGTTCTTTTTTTTTTACACAAACGATGATAACTCATAATTCCCAGGAAAGCCAAATAGTTTTGAATCAACTGGTCCAGTTTTATTCGCTTTGTAATTCGGGTGGAATGAAAGCTTTAATTCTTCCTAACTATGCCCGTGATAGTCAAACCAGGACCGTGCATTTCCTGGGCAAGTTAATATGAAATAAAAAAATTATTCTTTGTATAATTACCACAGTTTCCGTACAATCTGATGAGCGATTCTCACAGCGCATTGTCCAGTATGATATGTACATTCAGAAGATATAAAGTCTTCATATTACAGAGTCAAGAAATTGCTATTCCCCATTTATCTGGTTTATTGGGAATATATTGTTGGAATAGACCACGGCCGCGGAATGGAATCAATTGTTCATCCACAGTACATCGTACAATTTTCAGAAAGGTAAATGTTTACCTAGGATATCTTCGGAGGTCCAACTTGAGCGAGATCTGCATTTCACAATAGCGACTGCGAAATCAAGTGTTTTTGAAACCTATCCCACAAAAATGACTTAAATTGATATCAACGCTGCACACAGGAAGACCGAGTTTATTAATGATGAACAGTTTATTTTCAATATTCAGGAGAATGACTGTCAATTTGGGGAAAAAACCCAACAAACATCGAAAGTCTTGAAGACATCTACAAAATATCTTCAAGAAGCCATCTTTTAGATACATCGGATATGTAAATTACATCACAAAGGGATATCTTCAAGATATGTCGAATTGATATCTTTTAGATATCTTGGAGAAATGTCAGGAACGTGTCTTTAAGGTATTTCTGAAAGACATCTTTTAGATGTCGAATCAGCATAGTCTAAAAGACATCTTGAAATAGTTTCTGAATATCTGTTACACATCCTAAGAATTGTTCAAGTAAGAAGAGCAAAAGTCACGCCATGTTCCTTTTTTAGAACTCATTAGTGATTCTATTATACTGTCTGGGATGTTCTCATAATTTCAAAAAGACATCTCAAAGATGTCTAAAACGTGTCTTGAAAGAATCAAAAAAATATCTTGAGGCCTGTAAAAGATGTCTTCCATGTATCTAAAAAATATCTTTGTCAGCGTCTGTAAAAGATATCTTATCTTGCAAGACATTTTTCAGATATCAAAAACTTGTTGAAATTCGTTGCATAAGACATCTTTCAGATGTCGAAAAGATGTTTTAATGAAAGTCTTCCAAGAAATCTCTTAGATACTAAAAGATATCACATACAAGCAACAATTTTGCTTTGTCTAAAAGATTTCTTATGCAATAGTTTTCCCTGTCTTTAATATGTCTTCGTTTAAGAAATCTAAAAGATGACTTCAGATCTCTTTTAGATGTCTTTTAGATTTCTCCAACCAAGACATCTTAGAGACAATGAACACTGTTGCATAAAAAATCTTTCAGACAAAGCAAAATTTTTTCTGTATGGGTTCTTTTTGTTTGTTGGGAAGGATCGCTGAAAAATATTCCTAGTCAATTCACCGAAAATTCGTAATAAAAGAATGATCATCTTATTGCTATTTCTCACAGTGGAACTATCAACTTACGGTAAATTCACTACGAATATTCTTCAAGGATCCTCTTTTCCCCTGAATTGACAGTAATGTTTCTAAATATTAATGAATTCGGTCTTTCCGTACACATGTAGTTTCCCGTGTCCAAGAGATCCGAAGAACTGTAGAAAGTTTGTGGAAAGTTTCTATGGGAAAATTCACATGAATAATATTCGGAAGTAATTAACATATACATGTGTTAGAAATTTTTCGTATTTTACCGAAAAGTGAATGGAAAACGATAGTTGAAATTTCATAAAGTGAGGAACTTTCAGTTAAATTTATGGAGAATTTCATATACATGATTAGAATTTTCCGGTTGCTGTGCATAGGAAGATTCCAGGTATTCTCTACAGTTTACGGAGAAGGATCAAATCGCACTGTAAGAACTATAAAGAGGGTTTGCTCCCCTAAATAATGGACTTTTCTGTTACGTTCCGAAACTATTCTACCTATAGAATATTGAATTCTCCAAAAAGTGAGAGAAAAGTCCACCAAACCAGGGTGAAAAGTTCCCATTGTTGTACCATTATTTTTCACAATACGTTTTTGTATGTAAATTTCATAATTAACAGAGCGAATATCAATGTACGTTATTTTGAAAGACTAAAATAAATATCAAATATTCTGTACACATCATTCCTTCAAATATGGTCTTGTCTTCATCGTTCGATGGGATAACAAACATGGGGTCGAGGAAAATATGGGAGGAGAAACGAGCGAGGAGTAAAAGACACAGAGATTAACAGACAAATGAGTTATCTATCGGCCGCAGCAGTACCAGCAGTGAAAGCGGCAAGTTCTTCCTGTTTTTTCTCATCTCGTTCCTCTCTATCTCTTTCCCTCTTTCCTTCTCTCGCTCTCTCTTTTGCTGTCTCTACTTCACCCATCGCGTCAGCTCATAATGGAAGCCATTAAACACGCCATGCCACCGACACGTGCTACCCCGACCCTAGATTTTTCATCTACCCAGCGCGGGACGAACGATCGATGTAATAACATTTGAAACTCTCAACGTTCCTCGCAAATCTAGTGGGTGGGTGAGTTATGATACTTCGGAAGTTATCTTAACCCAGAGAATAGAATAAATGTCAAAAAATTATCCCATCGATCGTTCAAAATATTGTTTCCATTTTAATTTGTGAATTCAAATATTATGATGGAATTTATAACGAAACGACCCTCTCCTCAACATTTCTTTCTCTTATCTCAATTATTTTAATAATTTTATAAACACATTAGGGATATTCCAAGAGATCAGGAGTGTGCAGAGACTGGAAAGTCTCTTTCTACAAGTCCGCCATTTCATTTCACTAAAAATAATATTTTTTTCATGCCAAAGGATATATCAGTGAAATATGTATTATCTTCAAAGTTATATGGAAGAGCCATTGAATATGATATTTTTATAATAATAAGAGAAAAAATATTGAACCGAATCATCCCTCCCAAGTAAATTTATCTGGAATATTAGACTCTCGTTGATTAACTCGACTATAGAGTTTCCACGGGCATTTTGTTAATTAGAATGAAAATGTATCACATGAATAATTAATAATAATTACGCTTGAATGCGCAAGAACAATTGGATATACGCGAATCCAGGGAATCAATATTTTCCAAACATCTCTTATAAGATCGATACGCGTACACACGGTAATAATGTTTCAATTCACCTAATTGTCACAGGGTATCGAGTGTTCTCTTCTGTTTTATGATTACAAATACATCAATACGGAGAACGAATATCATCATTCGATTGGTTTAATGAAACATGACAGATTTAATATGATATACACGATTTGAAATATTTGACGATGAGAAGTTCTCATAATTGAATCTGGCTGTCTACATTATCGATTTTATTTATTTTCCCTCCGCATGTATAGCACGGGGAGTTATGTTGTATCCATAATTATAAAAATACCATGCTAATTTTACATCGAATTGAATAACTTTTTCTTGTAAGTATCGAGATGAGAAGCATTTCTGACAACTGTAAACTCGTGGCCCGTGACATAACTGTGGAAGACAAAACAGAAGAATACGGGCAAAAAGAAAAAAGTAATCGATGTGCACAAATGCGGTCGCAGAAACGTGATACGTGAGAACCCAGCTGCTTGATGGAGACGCGTGGGCGGAAATCGGGGAATGTTTGCGCGCGTGGCTCTCCCGAAGAGCTTCGACAACACATCCACGTGTATGTACGTACATACGCGTACAAAGCCATCGGTTTGTTCGTGAATAAATTTGCATCGACTAGGAATTTCAATATGCTTCAACCGTAACTAATTCGAATGATATGATTTGGATCTTACCGGCGAGAAGCTTCACATGTTTGCCATTGTACACGGACTGGGTCCCATGTATATAATATTGAATTTGGTTTTCAAATATCACGATCGCTGCTGCGATTTCGGTCAAACATGACCTCGATCCCAACGGTGCACTTGAAATGATAAATTGAATGTCGAACGTCGATTGTTCCCCGACAAAGAAAAAACAAAATAACATCGTACGGATCAAAATTCAAATAGATCATAAATTTAATTCTGAAATATTTTGTGTTGCGAGCATGGAGTCTCTGTGTGAGAACGGTGACAGGGATAAATCTGTCTCTCACCATAACGAATGTAGCTTGCTCTTGTTTACATGATTCTGTGATATTCTATTTTGATTTACCACTTCACTTGAGAAGAAATACCCTATCCTCTTTTTATCATCTCATACAATTTTTGGAAAACTGAAAATATTCTACACAGACCATTTCCAATACAAATTAAAACACTTTTCCTTCTATTCATTTACAAATTCTATATTCCGTTGATTCAAGATGCCTCGATTATCTACATTTGAAAACATCATCATGTTTTCTTAACTGTCGTTACACCTCAAGAACCAATGGCGATACAAGAGATCAAATCAACGCAAAGACGAGTGTAAATTCTGAAAAGACGAATAAGAAAAGCTATTACATATTTTGTAGAATTCCAAATCCCGTTTGCCATTCAAATTCAAGATATAGTAACAAATTTGTCAACTCGAGGCTGGTTGAGGCATGAATATGTGTTGCGTTGGTAATTGAACGCGTTTATATTCATGTGGCTGTGTTAGCTTATACATTCTTGGTGTTAGCGAATGGCGCAGGACCAGGGTAAAATCATTAAGTATGCAAAATGCAAATGCTCGACGATATTCATGGAAAATGGGCAAAACGTAGAGAAATATACGATGCGAAATACGCGTAATGCATCAAGAAATACGCATCGGATTCTCATTTTTCTGCGTGTCTATGCGTTGCGGCGAATCGAAATACATGTACGTGATATCAAATAGTCAAAAATGTAATCTAGATTTACCAGCTGTCCCCCGACTGCAACAGCGAAAGCAATTTTCTATCCTATTTCTCATCTCATTCTCCATTTCACTAAAGAATTTTCATTCGAATAGCTACCTTTGTTTTCCCTAGAACTATTTCATTTTCATCTCTGAACGAATCGCATGGCACGGAAACATTTCGGAATCATTATCGAGAACGAGATTATCGAGAAGTCTTGGAAAAAAGGATAAAATATATTCAGGATGATGATGATGAACAGTTCGGTGACTCTTGGACTGCCCTCGTAATGTCACTCTCATTGACCCCAGAGAAAATTTCCTCGGTAAAGGTACTCGACTATCCTCGTTTAACTTTTCGACTCACTGTGAAAAAGCTAGCCAATTAGGCTGTCGATAGACAAGTTGGTCTCCTTCGGTATAAGTATGTTCATGTAACTATCATCTAATTGGACAACTTCAATTTCAAAATCGAACTGTGTCGTGGAGCTTTGTGGATCCGGGTTCAAGAGACTCGTTTCAATCAGGTCCATAAAATTCAATGTGCTGTGAAAGTAACGTGGAAGAGGACCAATTATATGGCTGTTATTCAATCACATGAATAAATCGTTGTGAGAAATGTCTACGGTAAACTAAGTCAAAAATTACGTCATTTGGCTTAGATCATATGACGTAGTTTTGAAATAAAATTACGCGAGATTACAAGAAGGAGTAGGAATATACACAGTTCGGCATAGGGACCAAAATAATAATCATTTTATTGTAGAGAATTGCATAAAAGCTACACTGTAAAAAATAATCTGAATTTTTCGGAAAATTTAATCAAATTCAATTCAAAATTCCAAGCTTTATGGGAGTTTTACTATCATTTTCCAGTTAATTTCCGGTAAAATACGGAAAATTTCAAACGCATGTATGTGTCAATTACTTCCAAACATTGATGTTAAGTTTCCCATAGAAATTTTTCACATTGTAAGAATTTCTAGGATCGCGACAGTTCAACAATCCGTTATAGCGTAGTTATTCCAGCAATCCATGTGTGGGTAACCTTTTGGGGATTGCCTGGAATGAACAAACGAGGATTCATTCGCCAGATCCTGGTGAATACGATTCAGCTCCCATTTCTGAATTGATGGCATTTGTTTGACAGATACACACAGAAGTCTCACAAGTTCTTCCTTATGACTGATGAGACACTGAGAAAACTGATTGGAAAAACCTAGCGAGGTGCTAGTCGGTAACTTATGAGTTTGGTCCAGTTAGCCTTGGTTGGGGAAAACTAGTGAGTTACTTATCATTATTCAATCAGTTCAACTAATTAGTGATAATAGGATAAAACTGTTTAATAACTGCAGCTTTTCACTGCATGTATACATGAAATGAAGAGAGATGAACTTTTTAATCCTAATGGAATGCAAACAATATTATTCACACATGTTATCAAATATGGCACACGCAGAGGAAAATTCTTGCTGAAAAAGCGATTCCGAAGAATCTACTTTGCTAAATCAGCAAAACGGTTGGTGTTACAGCAAAAATTCTGCTATTTTAGCAAGATATTTGCTGATTCAGCGAAATTTCCTAGCTGTCTGTATATCTACAATTCTGGATTGCTGAATGGCAAGCGCTTGTTAAAAGAGCAAGATTTTTGCTGTGATAGCAAATTATTTGCTAATTCAGCAACAAGTTTTGCCATATCAGCAAAGCAAATTTTCGAGGTTTGCTGTTTCAGCAACTTTTTTTCTTTGAGTTCATTATTGTTGCTGGATTCACTTTGAAATTGAGAGCAAATCTGACAACAATAATCTGAGATAGGCCTTGTGAAGAATGTTCATTTCTCAATCATTCTGGCTCCATCTGATGGCATTTTTCCCCGACCAGAATACTCGAAACAAGTCAGAAATTTTCAGGGATGAATCTTCGAAGACTTTTTTATGCGTTCAGTTTCGAATATTTTGGTCGGAAGAATATGCCACCAAATGGAGCCACCTATGCGCTCGTATCCATTCAAAGAATATCTACTTACAAGTCATGAAGAATACAAAAAATAAATGGAAAATTTTGTATGTTGAAAAATTATTTAGGAATTCAAGTATTCCAATAGAAGTCTAGTCAGTTTGCTAGTTTGCTGTGTTCTTTCAATCTTTGGTATAAAATAATAAGAACTACATTATATTACATGAAGCATATAAATTTTATCTGATACATACTTGATAATGATTGGAAAAAACTTTGTAACCCCTAATCTCCCCTATATCAGTCCCTAAAAACAGCGAATATTTGGACAGTGTCAAATACATTTCTCCGTTGATTCAACAATGGACTACAGACAAATGTATTTTTATTCCTTCACAGAATATTTTTTTATATATATTTTGAATCTTACACAAAGCAATTAACGCTTTTTAAACACTGATATTTCTTTTAAATTCCTACTTTTCATATGGACGCGATAATTATCACACTGAGAGAATAAATTTTCGGAAACAATAAAATATTCAATTGCATAGTCACAATGGAAAAATTAGTGAATTTGAATAAAATTTCATTATTTATTATCGAATCAATTAAATATCTATTTCCATTGACAAAATATTTTATAGATTATTGAAAATTTAATTGAATCAATAATCAATATATAGTTGATTCAACAAAACTTTATTCAGATCAACCAAGTATTTTATTTTTCTCTCGATGTAACAAATTTCTTGTCAGATACTGCTCAGTGCCTCATCGGTAACTAATGAACATCGTGTGAGGTATTGGTCAGTGCCTTATCAATTACTAATGAACGCCATATGAGGTACTGGTAAGTACCTCATCAGTTACTCGCCAGTAGCTCCCATGTGTGTATGGACCAAGCCCAGCACAAGACCTGCCGAGACTTGTCTTGAACAATTCACCAAACCTGGCCCAGCCTTGGGAATGATGAGATCAGGACAAGCTTGGGCCATTGGTTTCGCCAAGCCCGGTCCATTCATTTACCAAGCATCAACCGATGCTTCTTTGATCGCAGATATGCATGAAAAAAGTAATTGATTCATATTTCAGTTCATCACTTTCTCCCTCGGAATACCGTACATGAGTTACCGTAAAACGATAGAAAAAATGTAACAAGACTGGGACAAGCTTGTATTATCATTGGAAAATTTGCATTCTTTGATATTTCAATCAATTCTGATTCTATTATTGAATTATGCTCAAACTAAACCAATGAGATCTTACTTAAATACCATAACATAATCCAACATTGGAATCCCCAGAGTCACCCGAAAAACTGATGGTTTCAACCATCAGTTTACACACTGTTAGAAATATCTGTCTTGACCTTGACAATAATATTATGAAGTCGTTACATAAACATTTCATTAAATTTCATACGAAATTTCATATTTCCATATCAAATTTAAGAACGATCAATAAATTCAATACGAAAACATGGAATTTAATATAAAAATATGAAATTTCATACAAAATTTCGTATGAAATTTAATAAAATGTGCACTATAATATGTAGGATTAATTATGGCAGGAAGATCGGGCCAGCCCTGGTCCGATGATTATCTCCAACCCAATTAGAAAAATCCGAAATATGCCAATGTTGACAACAGGTGCAGTACAGTGCCAGTATTGGGTCTCCAACACTTGGCCAACACGTACGGGATCAGTACTGGATACATAAAAATACAGTGCTGTGCCTGTACTGATAAACCAGTACCGAGAACTTAATACCGGCCAGGTACTAATTCAGTACTGACCCTGCACTGATTACGAATAATGGTATTAGTACTCAATCCCCAGTACTGAAAAGCGTTATCATTCCAGACAAATGCCAGTACTGGTGCAGTACTGCGCCTCTTGTAAATTTCTGGTTGGGAAGTCTTCAGTCATTGTGAATTCAAAATTCAGTCAATATTTATGAATATTGTGCCACTCATGTGGTTAATATTGGCACAATTGTTCTCAGCGAATGCTCGATTTTCACACTTGTGCCAAGCTTGTACCAAATGTAGTGACCATTTCAAAAATATTAACAAATGTACCATGACTGACTATCCATTGGGAACAACGGGACAATTATGGAACAATATTGGGCCAATTTTTCTTCACGGAGGTTTGTTTTGTCTTGAGGAGTCTTGGCAATACCTGCATGGGCTGTTTACTGCTTAGTTCTTCTGATTAGTCCCTTGTTGGTAAGAGCGTTACATCCCTTACCAGTTACTGGTAGGTTTTTCCGATTAATGTCTCACCAGTAAAAAGGATGAACTGATTAGTACCTCATAGTTCACTAGCGGGAATTTCTACCAGGGATACCGTCAAGACTACCATAATTTCTTGTAGAAATACATCCAATTATAGTACTTTCAGAATTTAGTGAATTCAACTAAATAACTTCATCTGCCACAGACTGGCGCTGATTCTCAATAAATTATGGGACACATTCGCTTTCTCCTTCTCCGTGTATCAAACAACCCTGGGTCTCAAACTTGCAAGGAGTCAAGGATATCAATTCGAATTTGAGCTGAATATGTACTTGAAGAAAATTTTCATCGAATGCAGTAAAGAATGATAATCCCAGTCCAAAGCTAACAATATATTTCATAACGAGAAATATCATTTCACACACATATCATCGTATCGCCGAAGACTTTCTATTTTCACAAATTATTCCTTTCTCTCCAAGTAAAATGCAGTGCGAGGCGGGAAGACCGATATAAAAGATCTGTCACCATACGCGCATTCATCGAAACTTGTGAATTAGTACATGGTAGAACACAATGCGCTTTCTACGTTATATCCGAGCTGAGCAAAAAGGGTAGGTCGACCCTGAAAGAACGAATGCTCGTAAGCGCGTAGAGGCCGCATTGTTTTCAGGAGTTCAGACCACGTGATGCTTGGATACAGTAGTGGTAGCAGAGCTGTAACAATAGTGGTGGTAGTACCAGCAGCAGCAGCAGCAGCAGTAACGACAGCATTGGGAAGAGAGCGGAGAGTGACTAACCGTGTCTCTAGCGATCGTGAAAAAGTCGCGAAACAACCGAAGCACGATGAAAACACAGGTTACATAGAGAATTTCCATCCTTTTCTGTATCCATCTTTTTTTATATCTCTGTCCTCGTGCCTCTACAGACCCCAGCGAATCCGTTCGAGAGCAAACGCTGAATTGTCCGCGGCAACTCTAATGGAACTTTCACGTCGAAACTATTTCAACATCAGAGTTATATGCAATGCAAAATAGAGCGTAAGTTTGTATACGTGTATCGCATGCAATATAACTTCGAGTTGAAATATCACATACGATATGAGGATTAGCGTTTTTCCAACGGAATATTAGAGTTATCGAACGTCATCAGCTCAAATTGAATTCCATTAATCTCAACGTGATGTTCGGTCTCTATTGGTATTTTGATTAGAATCGCTGTAACGTATAGAATCACCGCTGTTGGAGAATGAATCTTTGTTTCAATCATACACCATCAACTACTCTACTCTGAATGCTTTATTTTTCCAACGTGGCCGGAATATGATGAAAGGCTTATACGTTTCATCACCTCAGACATGATTCATTGTGATTTTGAAACGCAGAGGGAGAATCCACCCTTCCTCGCAAGTCATGTGTCCATGTCGAGAACAGACTGAAATGTATTAATATGTCCGTCAAAGGAAAGTGGAGTATGTACTTCATTTGGCGTTCCATGTTATCGTAGGAAGGTCGGAGGATTAAAAAGCCCCTTCTCAAACTCTCCTTTTATAACACGAATGATGTGATATGTGTAAAAGCAGGAACGATAGCGTCGTATAGAGAGCCATATACAATCGGAGGCGTCATTTCGAACTTTTTGAAATATATCAATAATCGTAAAAGGGAGAGTCACGTGACATCGGTTCTTCGCAAATTGAAATCAAAATCCGTAACGAACTCTCGAATTTTCTAATCGATGAAATAAGAAGAGGGAATACATTTTTTAATTAATCGAAAAACCCCGATAGAACGAGAGAGTTTTCCTTTGAAGTACTCACACGCTCGCATAGGGTGTATTTGTGAAAGATCGGTTCGTTGGGAAATATCCTACAGGACCGAGTCTCACCTCACAAACCTTCGATGCACACACGATTCGTACGCTTTTCAAGATCACCGGAGTTGGAAAGAATCAAAGGTTTTGTACGTTTCCGAAACGAACGGGACGACTGCTAGAAAAGGCGTTTCGTTTACGTTGTTCAAAAGGAAAAGTTTCTCGAATGAACGTAAGATGAACAAGAAGCGGGGACGTGATACTTCGGACATGATATAGAGAGGGTTATGTTCCATACTGGACAAAAATACAACTCCTCGATGCAGGGAAAAAGGAAAAAGAATCAAATAGAACGAGTTCTCGCAAACTCACAACATATGGATTGAACGAACCACCGTGCATAGGGAACTCTGCAGTGAAAGACGCAACGTCATGCTTCTTCCTCTCTTCCTTCTTCTTCTTCTACTTCCCCAACTCGCTTCGCCAAATGGATATTACCTCCCAGCTCAGGACTTTTGCCCTACTGCTTGCTAGGTCAGTTTTCTCATTTATATATACATATATATATATATATATACATGAAGAAATGGGAATAAAAAAAAGGAGAAAAAAGAGGCAGAGATGGAGAAAGGAGGTATGAAGGTAGAACGAGGCGAAGTTAATGGAGTAGAAACAAATTTAAAAACCCCTCGTTCAAGTTGAACGCAACGAGGATGAAGAAAAAGCTGATCTTACTTGTATATATATATATATATATATGTATATGTATGGATATCACGTGTGACGTGTGGGTGTATTCGTATGCTTGTGTAACCATGCAGACTATACAACGTCTCTCTCGCCGATTCGTCTTGTCTTTGTTCATTCCAAGCCAACCCTCGAGAGACTGAATGATATACAGCAATCTCTTACAACGTGCAGTTACAAAAACATATGGTGGATGCTGCACCATACAGACGTGTATGTGCAGAGGTATATATACAAAGTACTGGCTGTAACTCCCCAAGTTGAACGTAGAAATGTGCCGGATTTTGAAGTTCTCCCATGTACATGCAACTACCAGATCTACACGCGAGAGTATATGCATGAGGAAATTCGTAGCAACCGCAGATAGGAAACGCCAACTCAAGTCGGGCTTGCTATCTCCGCTATACCTCGAGTACATTGGTCCACGTATACGTTAGCATACCCGTATGTTCCCCGATAAAGTATGTACGTGAAATAAACAAGCTCCGCTGTGTGTATAAATACATCTTCCGAAACTTCCTTGGCAACTATTACAACGCGTGATGAGACGCGTATATACAAGACCCCATACCCCATTTTCGTACGAAAGTCCAGATATCGGTAGTCAATTTTAATTACAGCGACGTTGAATTGGCGCATTAGGATGGCTTCTTCGTTCATCCAAGAGATATCGTTATGGGACATATTGGGCTACCATCACTTCGCTAAAGGCCATAAAATATACGCACGAACGGATATTGTCATCGTCGTCGTCGTCCTCGGCGTCTTGGTTGTCGTCGTTGAAGAAAGAATCGACGAGAGCGACTTGTAAGAAGAACACATACACACAAACACCGACTGCTCGAGATTGGTTTTCAGGCTCGTCGAGCAAGTATGCCGATAGCCTCTACTACACGTGGGAGAAATCATTATAGAGCTAGAGGTGGAAAGGATTCGCCGAGCTAAGCTTTATTCTCTCCGTATAAGAGACAAATGGTCGGGCGAAGATTGAAAAAGGTCCTAGGAAGGATGGGGTGTTACAATGCGTATAAGAGGAATCGAGGACAAGAAGAAGGAAAGAAAACAATATGAAAAGAACGTACGCGGTAATGCATCTTCACGTTGGTATCAGGGATTTGACATAAAAAGGTTTTACGAGCGGAATAAAAACTCCATTAATCGTTCTCGATTAGAGGCATCCATCGGATTAACAGCATCGAGAAAGTGAGAAAGGAAAAAAATGTTATGCGAGAAGACAAATGAATCGACTCACTCGATGGTTGCTTTCTTTCATTCGTTCAAGCGGATGTCAATCATAAAATGTCATAATGTCGTTAAGTTGATCGCTCTCGTTGAAAAAAGAAAATAAATGAATTGCGTGTGGATGAATCGTAAACGTTTGGTGTCTTCCTTCCTATTATACAATGGTATGTAGATTCAAAATACTTTATATACCGCGTACAAGACGAGAGAAGAAGAAGGTAAGGTGAGTCACCAACGATCATCGTATTATTGGCTGCTTGGAATGAAATGGTACGAAATCGATGAAGAAATGACGTCGTTTCTACGTTCTAGATGAGCGAGAGGGAGGGTGTTTTTCGTGACGATAGGAGGAAAAACAGAAACGTAAAGGGGAGAATAGGGGCAGGGCCGAGTGTTTTGGTAAAGGCTATTTTCCGGGCGAACGATCTCGTCGGTTCTTCGTAAAACATAGTACTACGAAGTACCTATTACTCCAGGAAAACCTAGTCAGCGAGCCAACCAACCAGCCGCGGGCATTTCACAAGAGACGTTTCTTCCCTTCTTCGACAAGCGTGCTCTTCGGTTGGTAGAGGAGGTATATAATGCGACTCGATTTCCTTGAACATTTATTAGACTAATGTTTTGCAGTTTATTTCTTCCGTGCGCTCAAAGAGAAAAACAATACTCGTTGAGCATTTCTTTACACTCTTGTTTCGACTGAAGATTATCCGATATCACGACGATAAGCATTCAATCTTCATTGTATGGATAAAAGTAGCGAATCATGACTCGAAGATTTTGAAAAGGCATGAAAGAATTCTCTATAATCAATTGGTCCTATTATTGTTGAATTCTTCCCTCTCTGGTAAATGGCAAATGACCTGATGATGAAATATATGTCGACTTTGTATACCACAGAGTTCGATCGATAAAAACATAAATCCTAGGGAAGCTCGAGTCAGCGAATTTCCTCCGTGATTGGAAGGAAAAACCTCTTTACTTCCCTCGCGTCGAGAAGGGTTCTTTTCGTTCACAATATTTCATCTGGGCAAAGTGTTTACTTTACACTGTGATTCGAAATCATTTCATTCAAATCGATCATGAGAAATAGTGAAAAATTATACGACTTAAGCTTCACGTTATGCGATGTACGTTTAAAACTGTTACTTATCATTTGACAAAAATTTTCCAGAACTTTGTTTGAACTGGAATGCAAAATTCTTGTTCTCTTATTGGATTCGAAACAGAGAAAACAAGAGGAAAGAGAATCTCTCTCCGCATCGAGACATCGAATTAATACGAAAAGAAAGCGAGAACTTCGCTTCGTTTGGTTTGCATGGTTGACAAAGCGCTTTGCGGATAAGAAAAGAATTCTGAATTCGAATATCAATATATGCGACTCGTATTTTCGTATTTGATTAAAAATAAATAGATCGATTTATGTTTTTTATTTTTCATTTAAAAATGTTCCGATGAATCCCTCGGATGAATTAATTGGCGAATAGATGGAATATTTTATACAAAGAGTACTGGAATTTGCGAATGCGTCGAGGAAGCCAAAGAACTCTTTGATTATTCAGTACGATATGATGATTCACGCATTCAAACAAGAAAATCTTTCCGTCTCGGATGGTATGGCTGTAATATAAATAAACATTTATTCCCCATCAAATCGCTGCTGATTCACTTTCAATGTTATGCACGACGAGTAACCGGTGAAATCAGCAACATATATTATTAGTCCATGCGTCAAGAAATGCTTTCAATTACCAAAACGAGTAACGGAATATTAATGACTTTGACTCGCTGTTACATAATTGACGTGATTCTCCATCTAGAAATTGAAAGAAACGACATTAAATTATTGGTGAATTCTTGAGAACGATCGCAGGTTCTCTTTCACGGATGCACATATTCCAGTTGTGCTCATTTAACATCGCGTGTCCAACGCGTATTTTGGTACCATCTATCTATTTAACAACGTGTCCCATAGTCACGTTAGTTATCGTTTCAAACCTGACGTGATCTTTATTTTTGTGTCAGCAACGACGGGTGCAAAAAATCAATTTGGAACACACGTTCTTCGACGTTTATCTAAATAGATGACCGGATAGTTTCTAGCAGCGGAATATCACGTGTTCCTTTTTTTTCTTTCTTACGTGGATGACAAGGAATGGCGTTTTTGCTCTCAAACGGGAGGTGGGCGGCGAGAGGATATCCG
This sequence comes from Gonatopus flavifemur, assembly GCA_018340375.1. Classification (NCBI taxonomy): domain Eukaryota; kingdom Metazoa; phylum Arthropoda; class Insecta; order Hymenoptera; family Dryinidae; genus Gonatopus; species Gonatopus flavifemur. The sequence goes on from JAFFJZ010000001.1 coordinate 56,489,053, forward strand.
CAAAGTTGGTCGTAATTCGAAAGCTTTTTTGATTTGTAGTCTCGTACATTATTTCTACTCGAGAGACAGGATTTCATTTACGTTGATGCGTAATTTGTATGCAAAATCCTATTTGTGTATCACGTCCCATGTGAAAAAGCTAAATCAAAGCACAGATGTTCATTATGTATAGCTTATACACGATAATTGATTCATTTATTTATACCTCCCTCATTTGGAACCCGAGAATGCGAAAGAGGGAAAAATAAGCTATCATTTTGAATGTTTTCATATTCATCACGGAGATCCCGGAATGGCTTTCGGGAATCCATTTTTCTGATCGGTATTGATACGAAACGATGCGATGCCGGTGGTTGAAGTAAAAGTGTGGTTGATTCGACACTTTTGTGCTGTATCAGCAAACTTCACACCGCTGAAATAATAACTGAACATTCCGCTCAGAAGTGATTTTTATCATAAACCTGTTTCCAAATGGATTCCACTTTTGAATTACACAAATCTGAATTTGATAATTATTGAGTTACACGGAAGTTATTTGGAATATCGAACTAGGCAAATTCGGATGACACGAATGGATTTTTAGGAATAATTGTACCTCACAAATCCAAGTTATAAGATATTTGGAGCGTACAATTCTGCGAAAGATGCTAGGCAAATCCGGATGAAAACCAGCAGGTTTCTGGAACACAAACCAGGCAGGGCCGAGCAGGGACTTGCCTCAGGATCTGTACAACACTGAATTTGTAGCAAAATGTCGCAGAATTACAATTACACCGTTTTTATTCGAACCATTCTCAAATTAGGGAAGTCGTCAGTGCCTCGAAGTATCAAAATATCGAAGCAACATTTTGTTACAGCACACCAACCTGAACTACAGTTGATATAACACGCCGGCAATAGAAATCGAACTACTCTCTAAATCTGGAAGAGTGGAATTTACACTCGTTTCGAGTGAACTCCCACTCTTTTAGACTGAAAAATTCACTCTGGGAATTGAAGTGGCTGTGAGTTTATAACCTCAAACCTTAGATTATCACTGTGAAAGAGTGGAAATTTCACTCAAAATTTCGACAGGCTCACTTTTGGCTGGCTGAAGTGTGAAATACCACTTTTAAAATTTTAGAGAGTAGTTTCTGCAGCAGACTGCGGCTGCCTTAGGTTCCCGAAGAGAACATGAAGCTTCAGCGAATGTTCAGATCAGATGTGTATAGATCGGGCCGAAGGTTCATTAGAGCTAACTTTTAGATTCACAAACGTTTGACAAAGGTTCTACGGACGTTGAAATGTCCGCTTCGAAATACATTCAAGAAACATAGATGGAACGTTCGCTGAAGGTTCATCGAAGGTTTGAGGAAGCTTCACAAAAATATCTATACTTAGATTAATTTATAATAATTTATTTTTATTAATTCATTTATTTTTCATATAAATTGATCAAAATGATTATAAGTATAGATATTTTTGTGGAGCTTCGTCAAACCTTCGATGAACCTTCAGCGAACGTTCCATGTATGTTCCCTGGACGTATTTTGAGGCGGACATTTCAACGTCCGTAGAACCTTTGTCAAACGTTTGTGAATCTAAAAGTTAGCTTTCATGAACCTTCGATCCGATCTATACAGATCTAATCTGAACGTTCGCTGAAGCTTCATGTTCTCTTCGGGTTTCGTTACTCCATATTATCTCACTGAGCAATGGCTCGGTGGCGTCCAATCGTTTATGGAAACTCATGGTAATGATGTGGATAAATGAGTGGACAAAAAAATTGAATGAAATAAACTTGCTCAGATTTAAACGATGCATCTATTTAAATAAAAGTGGAGTTATGCAGATCGAAAGACACAAATTCATGATCTGAACAAATCTATTTGAATCTAGAGATCTCCAACTACAGAAATCAAGTGGAAAGATTTTCAAAATTATATATAATTCACATTCAATTATACAGGGTATCCCAGAACAAAGTATCGACCGTTCACCAGTATGTTCCTGAGAGAAAACTGAACAACTTTTCCATTTACCGTTTTTTGAGCCGAGGCTTAGTGTCAGAGTTGATTTCAACGAATCAAGTGGATGCTACATATCCCATGTAACACAGAATATTCTGAGAATATTCTCACAACATCCTTAAAACGTACTGTATCGAATATTCATACAAAGATCGTAGAAGCTTTGTAAATATTCACAGAAGATTCTTAGAACATTTGAATGGGACTGTTTAGAATATTTTAGGAACGATCGTACAATATGCGTACAAAGTTTGCAAGGAGATTGATGAGCAGCGCATGCGCAAGCATCTTAATGACATGAATTCAGTAATGGCGGATAATGTTGTTGACAGGCTACAGACCCTTGGATAATATATTATTTGGAATTGCCCAGCCAACAAAATCAAGGCAGCGCTTCTGGCAGTGGTGCTACTACCATTCACTTATACAGTTAAAAATCTCCTGTACATATATGGCTTCATTTATGTATGGAAATAGGAGCGACTTGGTAGTATTTTTACTAGGAGCACTACTTGGTAGCGTTTCCTGATAATACTGGTAGCGCTGAGGTAGTGCTACGTTATAAATTGAATCATATATATGTTATGGTAGCATACAGTCTCACGGTAATGGAAGAGCTACTACGTTGCTACCACTAGCACTGCTAGTAGCGGAAACATGAATTTGGAAGCACTTTGCTGGCTGGGTATATTTGGGGAATGAGAAATTTATAAATGTGCATTTGAATATCCCGAATGTTTTAAGAGCGTCATGCGTGAAAAATAATCAACAAAAGTGTAATAAAATATCAAGAAATATCGTATATATTATGATTGCTTTTTGCGATCATTAGTATCTCACACATCCATGTGAATCCATAATATTGCTAATAATCCATGATTACAGATGTTTAATGAGTGAAAAATTTGATTGTGAATTAGTTTTCGGTTATATAAAGAAGTTATATCGGCAGAAATTTCTATTTTGACAGCATTTTCTTATAATATTCCCACAATACTCGTGGCATAATATTCTGAGAATATTTGAAACAGTGTCATTCAAACATTCTAAGAATGTGCGTAGAATATATTCGCACGTAATAAGAATTTCCATAGAATATTCGAATATCCTCAGCGTATATTCTTAGAACATTCTCAGAACGTGCTTGTGCTACCTGGGATAAGTATACTCTTCGATCATTGGACTAGCCGATGTACTTGCCAAGTGAATGGTCAACTTATTTCGTATATAACTCAAAAATGAAGCTTCGGATCGAAAAATGTAAAATAGAAAATTTGTTCAGTTTTCTCTCAGGAATACGCTGGTGTTTGAATATAATTTATAGTACATTTTGCCGGGAACGTTCGTTTGTGTGATTCGGTTTGTGTATTTCGATTTTCCAAATGACCTTCAATCAGTTCAGATTTATGCAGTGTTTAGAAGAAAAATCTAATACATTCCGTATTCACACTGCATTAGAGTTTTTTTCAATTTAGTCCTTGAAATTAATAGAATTATATCAATGTCGATTCACTTCAACTTTATCCTCGAAAAGCAAAATTCTTTCATCTGAAAATTATGTAACTTTGAAAATCCGTGTTCTTTTTCAGAACGTATTTGTATTTTTTTAGCACGCTTAAAAAGACGAAATAGTAACATTTTTAACTGAAGTTGACACATTTAACGTTACCTGAAGATCCTAGAATCATTTGCATTACGTACGTCAACTGAAGTAATGAGACTCTTGAACTGAAATTCAAAGTTATCTCCCTCTCAATTCGTTCGCAACAGTCAGGGAAGTCAAAAGAAGGGTGACCTCCTTTACGCGCGAAGGAATACCGGGAATGAACGAACGTTGAATCGAGCTGTCTTCTTTTTTAATTCATTTTTTTTCGGTTCCTTTTTTTTCTAAAGAATATCAAATTATGATTGAAATATGGGTGTGGATATATCTTGATTTCGTTGCAGAATTGATTACATTTCCCATTGTTTGGAATAGATCATTCGTTCGTGTTTCGATTATGTCGAATACGAATATACTGAACATATTGAAACAATATTTGCAGTCTTCTCAGGGTGACAATGATGTATTTATAAGTAAAAATACTCCCATTCCCATCAAAATGACCTCACATTTTGAGAAAATACAACACTGCTGAGAATGATAAAAAAAGATACATAAACATATGTTACCAGTCTCGAACACAGGGAGGAGGAGATTCGACACCCCTCCGTGGGAGTCTTTATTAACAGAAACGAAGAAAAAAAAACAGTTTTCGTCAGTCGTCACACATGACACGTGATGTGACGTGACATGGGGTTGACACGTCATTTGGTGTTTAGACCTTTCTTCATACGCAGTCAAAGGTTTTGTATTCCGCGATCTCCCTTCCTGCTGTGTCGAGTTTTTAATTTTTTCCTGAAACATTTGGGCGCGCTACATTCCATATTTGGTGTTCACCCTTCGATACGGAGCGACATAAATATACACAGAGAATACATTCATTTGAAAAAAAGCGAAAAAAGAAGTTAGAAGAGATGGGTGGACTTTGGACGATCGTAAAAGCTGCAGCCACTTATCTACTTCGAAGAAAAATCGAATATAATGGATTTGTAAATCATTGGGGGTTAGCGAAAATCGATCCTGTGGCTGCGAACGACCATATAATCCATCGGTGTGGAAGTACAAGTGAAAAAGTTTGTGTGGAGATATGGATTGTGTATGTATATACGTATACCATATCTATACCCTCATACGCAGACACATTCCCATTCGTATGGACTCTAGCGACCGGAATAAATCGCCCTCGAATCCCTTCAGAATCGACTTCTTTAGTCACGTGGGACAAGGATGGTCTCAGGTGCGAGACTCCACTTAGATTTTCTTTCGTTTTCGTTTTTCCGTGCCATCTATCTAGTTTTCGAACGGCAAGAAGTCTATATGAAATCAAATCTACGAGACTTGGAACAAAAAAATCTTATTCCCAACAAAAGTTTTTCAACAAAATTTCTTCTATAATTCAACGATTGGATTGCAACACTTTCCCTCGATGTTGCAGTTTTGATACAACGTCAGAGGATTGTTATAGTATTATTGCTTATCTTGCGTGCCATGCCATCATTTCCCTCAAGTGAGAATTAATGGTTAATAGATTGGAGGAGGAACAAACGTCCTTCTTCATAAAGAAATCAAAGAAACCACTCTAAAATACACTTTCAGGAACTCGACATGACGAGAAGCTGGGTGCACCATTCTATTTGCGGTTCATGCATTATTCATGTATTCTTTTTTTCAAATTATTTAATCATTCAACGAAACATCTCGCTGACTGATGGCATCGAGATACCGAATTCCCCGCGGAGCTGACGGATCAATAATCAACTCATCTCTTTCGCGAGTAGGGGGAAAAATGAATTGATGGAAATTTGAAACTATTCCATCACTCAATCCAGGTACTGAACAATGCTTTTAAATCCACAATTATAAAAAAAAGTCTCAAATCCCTCGAGAGAAGGGTGGAGAATTGTAAAAATCTATTTTCAAGATGTACATTCAGAATTTGAAATATCTGTCACACATTGATTATTCGAACAGAAATATAAATCGATATAAATGGTATTTCATCGTCGCTGAGGTCACAGTGAAATTATAATCTCTATTAAGAACTCGATACGTATTTAATCAAAGGGAAAAATCTTCGGGATTCAATATTTTCAACATTCCTAATTATATTCACGTCAGACATTCGAACTACGAAAACTGAATACACGTGAAATAATAAATGAACTACTAAAATCGATTGCGTAGAATTTCTTATTTCCTTTTCAGAATATACTGCGAAATTGTTATTCGTCCATAACCCGTATTCTATCTTCTCGAATCATTTCCAATCTACATTGTATCATGCGAATATTGGGAAAGTCTTCTCGAATAGGGATAAGATTGATGCCCTTGTTTCCTTCCATGACTTTTATGCGTATAGAATGTAGTAAATTATCGGTTGACTCGAGCTCGCTTTTATCGAATGAATATATTAATATCGGCATATTTCATCCACCAAAGCCATAATTCTGATCAATCGAAGCACGTTGAAAGGGATTCGATTCTTCGTATATCATTTCTTTTTAAATCGGATGACTACGTGTATTTGAATACAAAAAACGAAACATTCTCTACACTGTGGAAAGAAAACTTCGGAAAACTTTCAGTACCGTACTGGAGGCAACTAACCTATACATTTGTAATGAAAAATTACACTCCAATAACGAAAATCCCATTGCATACATGAGAAAACTCTTGTATGTGCATGGAAAAAAACTCCCATATAAAAATTACATGAAGAGTCAGGTAACGATTAACAGTGTGGATTTCATGTAAAATTTACTACAGAATTTTGTTGGATTTACATTGTTATTAAAAGTAATTCACAGCAACACTTCTCTCATTCACATAAAGCTGAAACTAGCAGGCGTAAAGTTAGCAGCCGATTGTTGTAACTTTTGAATCAAGGTTATCGGAGCTTTGTTTATACCAGAAATCGATTGAGTAGCATACATTTCAGATCCTCAAATCTTTAATAAAAATTGTGTATAAAGAATTATGAAAAGCGGCTGCTAGCTCTGCTGCTATCAGTTTCAGTTTCATCTAATTCACTATGGTAACAATGTAAATATAACATTGGTTCCAAAGTAAATTTTACTCCAATCGCATTCATGTGAGCAGTTATGTTAAATTCACAGCAGCCATTGTAAAATTTACATGGGACTTTTTTTTGTGTGTCCTGAAAAATTGAGGTAGAAAACATGAAATTTCATGTAAAATCTGGAAAAATTCCGGTCCAACAGAAATTTTTTTGTTCCTGAGTACCGAAAAATTCCAGTTTTTTCTTCAACAGTGTAAACGAGTTTAAAATATTTCAGTCGCCTAAAACTTCGACCGAATTCAATGATTTCCTATTGTAATTGCTCGTAGGATTTCGCTCTGGATTCAAATTCGTTCGCAAATCTTTTCACACATAGCAGAAATACTTGAAGATGAAACGTGGTTACATTCAATCTAGTACCGGGAATGTAGGACTTTGGGGATTACACAGTTGATTATCGCCACAAATGATGCGAATAATACTGAGATGGTTTAGTAACCACCTTTCGCAATCCAACTTCACCTGGGAGTTTTCGGAAGTTGAAGTACTATACACTGACGGGGACTTCCGAAACTCGTGCGTGGAATTGAATTGCAAATGTACACCATTCTCCCTGCTCTTCGGAAGTGACTTCATTCTATTCAGCGAAAGTTAGAGAATCATTATCATACAGAAGTTTTTAGCTGCTCTTATCGCGATCATTCCAAGCAATGATCAAACATGATTGTCCATTTTATATTCAAATGTACCTCAACGGAAGGAAACGAATACTCTTGAAACTGTGTCTGGATATAGACAGGGTATAGCATGACGGAAAAATCAATACCCAAAGCTGTACTTTTGAGTTCAAAGAATATAAATAAAAAACCTTTTTCCAGGTAATCAATTGAGAGCAAAATTACTAAAATAATTCTTCTCATAAATCCCGCTACGGATGATAAATTAATTATCATTGCTTTCCAACTCGGTTCGTTATTTATTCAAAACATTTCCTGCAATTAACACTAATACGTGGAGCAAAGTTGCTTGATTATGTCATAAGACCGCTAAATCTTTTTGCTTGTCGCGGGGCCAGAGATAGCAGTTCACTGTCTTGAAGAGGATATATTATCGTATGAGAAGAGCAATCTGTTAAAATAACGAAGAATAACACGTTGCAGAACGTGTAAGTTCAGGTCGAACAAATGCATCTTGTGCCTCGTCACGGAGTTGGAGAATCGAGGAACGACCAAAACGAAGAAGATCATTTAACAAAGCTCTTGCCTCGTTCAGGCTATCTCGGAGAACGAAGACGACGACTACGACTACGAAGACGACAACGACGTCGTCGTCGTCGTCGTCGTCGTCGTCTCGTCGTCGCGTTTGCAGCTTGCGTAACCGCACGCACAAGCTGCCACGCTGGCTGACCCACATGCCCGGTCTTTATTTAAACTGGTTTCCTCTTCGGCGGTTTTAGTACTGACTGATTCTTTTGGACTCCTCCTGTTCCATATTCTTCGAGAAATCACATGTGAGTACGTCATTCCGTCGAACCGATGATAGATTACCGAGGAGTAGGCTTTTGGTTAACTCGATCTTCTTTTTTTCATTCCAACGATTTATTCGTTGATAAACGAATCACTTTTCCTTGGATATCAAAAGAATATCGTGGAATACATTCTTACACAACATCGATGATTCGATAAGTAAGATTCGATAGCCCACAATTTGAATTTTCACCCACCGATCATAGAACTTTTGGAAGTCGAAATTCACCTCGCGTAGTTGGAAATGGAATTCTAATCTTGGAATTCGACAGACGAAGTCGCTGGGGGAAAAACTAGAGGGGGTATCATTTTATCACAGAAGGGAAGTGAATTATATTGTCGCGTTTGAACTTGATAGATTGATCGACGGTTCTCAGTTGGAGAAACATAGAATATTTAGTACTTCCCCATGGGAAGAGTCATACGTAATCGTGAATCGTCTAACTGTCACGTCCTCTTGTTCTGATACGAAACAGTCTCTGTAGGAAACGTGACTTTCCTGTTCGTAGGTGAATTCTTCCCAACAGAATATTTTAAATTCGAATCGATGTTGCTACATTGTAGTGGGAATACCTAGAAAAATGTGAATTTCGAAAGTGTGAGGAAAGTCAAGTGGTTGGATTGCTTTTGGATGTATCTATCCATTACATGAGTTTACACGCATCGCATTTCGAATACTTGTTTCTAAAATCATGAAATATAAGTTGTACGATTCATTTCCTCGGGGTGAATTCTTTTTCTGCACTTTTCGCAAAATGTTTCAATCAATTTCTTATCTACCTTTTATACTTCTCTTGTTCACGTTTTATTCGACATTTTTTCCCTATTCCGATTGATGAGATGTTTCATTCTCAATCAATCCACTTAGCGATCTTTTTTGTAGCATACTTTAATATAAGAATGTGAAGCTCGAAGGTTAGTATATGCGGGAATGCTAAGTAAAATGTGCCGGTAATCACCTGTTCTATTCCCCCAACGAACACAAGCGTTTCACGAGATTATATCAACATGATTTGAGATAGAACTTTTACTTCTGATCATTATCCTGACACAAAGGTATACAACTTCCCTCGTATTCTACTTTTTCCAACAAAATATGCTTCTTGCGTGACTGTCGTTACCAGAATTACCAGCCGAACTCACGGATACCTCGCACTTTTGCGAGTGCTTTTTACGACGAACGATTACCTACATATTTGATGACCAAGAGCTCTTCGTGTCGAGTTACACGGTAAAAGGGAAAGTGGTGGTATGACAGTGTTCAGCGCATTATCGTCACCTTCTTTTCATCCCTCGTACATACATATTTATAACCATATATACGTATACGTATAACAACGACATAAGCGATTCCAACATCAAAAAAAAGTATGCAGGCATATTTCGAATCAATATTTTAACAGGAATATCGAAGAGTAGCTTGCTCGCACGTGAAAGGGAAGCGAAAAAGCACGTAAGCGAAAAAAAGAAGAGGAAAAACGAAGTGTCACCCGGTGACGCTGAATATAAATGCTCTTTTTCATCCATGTTAATATGAATTTATCCGCGAAGGCACTCGTTTTCGGAACCACTTTTCACAAATCGATTCGCGTCAACGTACTTTACCGATTGTCAATACCAGCGCCATCCAGTAAATTTATGAATCCACACACACATGTATATATATATATGTGATAATATCACAAATAATTGATGTATCGTACCAAAAGAATACACGTTATACAATTTATGTAATATTTCGAAAAACGATAATCGGTTTCTCATGTTTCCCGTTGAACGATCAATAATTAGTTTTTTTTTTTATATCCATTCCGTGAATAAATAGACAACGTCTGCTGTAGTATCAATAACATCAAATAATGTACAGAATTCAGAGAATGAAACTTCGAAGGACGTTACTCTGAAATCCATAGATCTAGATCTCTGATAAAATTTCTAAACACCGATTTTGTTTCATCCCCTTGTCCTAGATTCGAATTCTCCTACTCACGGACCAAGAGGCATGCGAGAAGTGGAGAGGACCACATACAACTGGGATATATACGAACGCGACAGAATGTGCGTTCGTACCTAACTCTTGTCTGCTCTTCGTGTCGCTTGTAATTCTCGAGAAGTTTCGCTGCCATGAGCACGTGGTAAAACTGCCAAAGCCATACATTTGAGACCAGAGTTACACTAAAGACTCTCTTGATTTCTCGAAAAGGAAAATAAAAAGTGGATGGTAGAACGTTATATTATAGTACGTAGACTTTGAATCAAATCCAAAGTGAAATTGTTGAAATCAAGAAAGACTGATGTGAATTAAGAGGTTCTGGATATATGATTTGACATTTAGAGTTCGAAATGAAGGCTCGTCACAGGGTCATATATCATCTTATATAACTCACCGAATTGATGGCTGTCATGCTGCTAACTCGACTTGGATCTGTGTCCACTAGCCCGCTGTCACTCTGCAAAGAAAAATATTTATGAAATAAGAACAATACGATATTATTTCAGAGCACCGTGCATCCCTCGAGAAGATAGCACGGATAGACGGATTATTCTCAACGAATCGATATATTGTACAAATATTTTAATTGGCTCCTTTTTTTGCAGTACGAGTTACAGGTACATCGCGTTATATACACACATTTCATGTTCCACGTACACGATTTCAGAGTCCCCGCTATAAGTGGAAGGGAAGAAAAAAATATTGGAACGAGAGAAGTGTACTTTCCCGATACTTAATTCTTTAGCAATATTTTCGCAATTAAAATTTCACACTCGGTCGAATACATATTTCTCGAAATCTCGGCACACATCAAGAGAGGTTTACGTACAATTTATGATCATGGACAAACGGTTTTACCGTTCGGAGGCAAAAATACTATTCGAGATTCGAAGGAGATATATAATTTTCGATATAAAAATTATGGAGAACGTAATCCGTTAGTTGCCTGGGAAGTGAGAGTTGGAGTTATATGGCGTCCCTGATAATGCTAATTCGTTGATCCTCACTGGGCATTTATCGACCATAACCGTTGCACAACCATGATAAGGGAATTAAGTTTTCATAAAATCAGTTGAAGTTTATGTTCCTATGTGAATGTATGCACCTCGCCTCGGAGAGATAGGCATCATAAACATTTCATGCTAATTTCTGTTTAATACTCTTGTTTAAAGCGATGGGGAATCGAGAATAGAAATTGGTGTGCGAGTGGAAGAGTTGTTTAATGTTCGTTGGATCCCTCTTCGAATCTCAACACGGAGGTCCGTTGTGTATATAATAGAGCTTGGGAGCATTTTAGAACTACCGGATTCGAAAGTAATCGCCCCATATTTTGGACAATCCAGAAGTATATTTAAAAGTGATAAAAATAATGATAATTTACATACCATCAGGGATTCTTGCACACAAATCGTAGAAATGATGCATCAATATTTCAAACGAAATTGTATCTCCACTTCACAACAGAAAGGAAGAGTGCAAATGGCAATAGGAAATGTAATATCGAATTTTGAGATATGAAATGTTACGTGCATATGACAACACGATGACGTCAAAACCGAGATAACATCGATAGAAACGTTTAAGTTCATTACTTTCATTTCACGATGGTTTATGCACAGGAAAAGGAAATTTACTCTCAGTCAAACGTTGTACAAATTCGGTTATTGCTGGGAACATGATTTGGAACAGGCATTCCTAGTCTCGTTGAGTTTGACATTCTTTTGGAGCAGTTGAGTAAAGGAGCAATGTATTCTCTTCAAAATACAGTAACAAAGTTTCAAAGTTATCGGAATGCGAAAATTGTCATTATGAAAATTCCACTCCAGCACCTGTAGAGTCAATTTATGAACATTCGGTCTCCCTATTAGTAGTACTCTCTTCTAACTCGAAACAAGAATTCCCTGATCGATTTATTGAAACGAGACAATCACCCCCTCAATGCTACCCTGTAGAAATGCTGGAAATTTACTGCGTCTTGGTACTGGAAAATTTCAATGCTTTCATTCTTCACTAAATTCATTGAAATTTTAAGGATCTTGCACTACACAATTCCAATTTTGACAGTAAAATTACAGCAAATGTGCTGGAATATTCAATCAAATGTATGGGAATTGTCAGGCCAATCTATTGCTCTCTAAAATTTTCAAAGTGAAATTTCAATAGTTAGCTAACTAAAATGTGAGGTTGTCAAAATTTCGAGTGAGATTGACACTCTTTTGGAGTGATAATCTGAGATTTGATATTAGAAACTCACGTCCACTCCAATTCTAAAGTGAATTTTTCACCCCAAACGGGAAATCTCACTCGAAGTGGACTGATTTTTCACTCTTCCAGATTTACAGAGTGTAGAGATGTGCGAATCGCATTTTTTGACCCACGAATCGGATCGAATCGGATTTCTTAGTACTTTTTCGAATTCGAATCGAATTCCAGCACCAAAAATATTCAAGGCACATCTTATAAATGTGAATGGACCCAGCGTCTGCAGGATGGGTGGAGGTTATCACGAAAGTTGATCATGAAAATATATTTGAAATTTGGGTGTGCACCTATTTACTGAATACATGAACACCCAAATTTCAATTCGTCGCATCTCAATGAAAAAAACAGAAATTCCAACAAACTCAACGAAATTTGGAAGAGAATGAGTTATTACTTTGGGGTACATCTACTAGTTTTGTGACATTCCAGGTTCTCGAGATATTTTAACCTAAATTTAAATCTAAAATTCTGAAAAACACTGTTTTTCGACGACATGCTTGAAGTTACATAAAATCAAGAAGTGAATTTTTTTCACAAAACTAGTGAATGCATCTGAAAGTATAAGTCATTCTCCCTCAAATGCCGTTGAGTTTGCTCGAATATCTTTTCTTCATTGTGATAAAACAATTTGAAATTTGTGTTCATCTATTCAGTAAATATGTTGAAACATAATTTTCAAATTGTCTTATCTCAATGAAAAAAAAAAAAATTTGAGCAAACTCAACGGCACTTGAAAGAGAATGGATCATACTATGAGAGGCACCTACTAGTTTTGTGAGAAAAAATTACCTCCCGACTTGCAGAAACCTCAAATACGTCGGAAAACAAATGTCTTTTTTACACTTTTCAGTGGAGATATTTCTGAAACCTGACGTAATGGAGCCATTCTGCAGCCAGATTCGCATTCAGCGCACGAAAACGCTTCAGGAAAGTGTGTACTAGTTTCTGTTACTAAAATTTGCAAAATTTTTTTGGCCTGTGATATCGAGGGTTTTGATGCCTGGATACCTTGTCAATTTTGACATAATCCTTTAATTAATTTCTCACGTGATCTCGACGTATAACTGCACTCGATTCCTAATAGCTGCTCCACACTTCATTCATTCGAAATTCATTTGTTGAAAAATTCTCACGAAAATGACGTGACATATCGCGTGATTTATAGCGTGATTTTTCACGTGTTTTACAGCACTGGCCAAGGGTCCATTTCATCATAATCAGAGCTGAGCGAGTATTTGAAGTACAATCATTCTAAATACGTACTGGAATCAAAACCAGTTTTATATATCTCACATTTAAAATATATTTCCTTCGGCATTTTATATTTGAAGTGCTTCCTTCAAAACCTTTGGTATTGATTCCTTCAAATATTTGAAAATTAGTCAAAATACTTAGAAAATGTATTTGAAATACAAAATACAAAATGCTTTGGGAAATCTATTCTGAAATTATATTTCTTTATTTTAAAATATAAAATTCTTCGAAAAATACACTTGATATACAACATACTACAGGAAATGTATTGTAAATTCAAAATACGAAGTACCGATTTTATTTCCAATACCTTTTTCGCATAATTGTACTTCAAATACATGCCCAGCCTTGACCATGATATACCATGTCATTTTTAACGTGATTTTCAACATCATAAATTAAGTGAAGAATCACGTGTTTTTTTCTCTGGGCGATTTCAAATAAGAAATTCAGTCGCTTGAACAGAATATCAGTTTCCAACTAAAAATGTTTGCTATAACAAACAATATTCCAGTCCAGACAACTCAAATTTCTCATTCCATGTCAATTTGAGTTACTGCAACTAAAACTGTATTTTTTCAGGGCAATCCAGCAAGTTTCGATGATAGTCAAAAAATTTCACAGAAATGCACTGTAAAAAACAATCTGAAATTTCATGTATCAGATGAATATGAAAATTCTGAAACTTGTAATTGAAATCAAGTTCAATCATGAATCCATGAAATTTACTGCGAAATGTATTGAAATTCATATAAGACTGCATGGAAAATCATAATTCTGTATGAGATATCACGAAATTTACTATGAAAAATCAGAAAAGTTTCGAAAATGTATACAAAATTTGTATGTTAATGGCTTCACATGAATTTATATGAAATTCAGGAAGCAATTTTTTACAGTGTGTATTAGATCTTATGGACTATCATTGAATATCACCGAAATTTTATTATTTATTATTTATTTATTGATACGGGTATGTGCCCTTTAGATACATTTACTTACGAACTAATTAATGGCAGATTCAACAATATGACACAATAAACTGTTAATTGAACAATAAGATCCAACAAACAATAGGATACAATAAACTATTCATTCAACAAATACACACAATACAGCATTCCGGAAACGCGAAACTGATCCTGAAAAAAAATCAACTTCATTACAACATTCATTAATAAGATTACAAATACGGCTAATCGGATCAGTCTGAATGAACCCAAATGTGTGGGTTGGCGTATGAAATAATAATGGCTTCCTGAGACCCCTAGACGGAACATTAAAATTGAGCAAAGATAGTAATTCAAGGGAAATGATCTGACCATTAAATATCTTAAAAATGAATAACATACCATTAACCTTGCTACGAGTTTCAAGGGTGCTCATGTTGAATGATTCCATTATTGGTCCATAATCATGGCATGTAATGGGCATGTGATTATTATTAGGTGTGCAAGTTGAAACTCGGCTTTTTTTTTGTCAAATTGAATTTTATTAAAAAAATACTTCTTTCAAGAATTATCAATTAAAATATTCGCCGTTATTATCTACAGTCTTTTGCCATTCATGGGGTAGTAGATAAATGCCTTCACGATAGAAACTTGGTAGTTTTGAAAAAACATAGTTATCCAGTCATTTCCGGACATCTTCGTTATTCATGAAGTGCTGCTCCTTCAAATATGACGACATTGATCTAAATGAGTGATCATCAGAAGGAGCTGAGTCTGGTGAATATGCCGCATGAGGTACAACTTTCCAGCCTAAATTGAAGATGAGTTCCTGGGTTGGTTTTGCTGTATGTGGACGTGCATTATGATGCAGCAGCTTCACTCTTCGCCTTCCTTGCCCCGTGAATGTTCTTTTTCCCTCCAGAGCATCACTTACTTTGATCAGCTGGGCCCGGTAACGCTCAGCTGTATTAGTGTGGCCAGGTTCGAGAAGCTCGTAGTAAATGATTCGTTTCCAATGCCACCAGACACAGAGTAAAACTTTCTTTGCATGAATATTCGGTTTTTCAACTGATGTAGATGGCTGGCCCGGATCAACCCATGCTTTTCTACGTTTAGGATTGTCCTAAAAGATTCATTTTTCATCACTCGTAATGATTTTATGCAGAAAATTCTTCTTCTTGAACCGAGAAAGCAAATTCATGCAAATTGCAACTCTTTGTCTTTTATTTTCTTCCGTCAGTTTATGAGGAACCCATTTTCCTGCCTTCTGTATTTTTCCCAATGCATGCAATCGAAGTGGAATTGCTTGACAAGTAACTCCTAACTGTTCTGCGAGCTCTTCTTGAGTTTGATATGGAATTCCATTCAGTAAAACTCCAAATTCTTCATCCTCAAATTTTTTGATTGCACCTGGACGTGGATCGTCCTCAAGACTGAAATTTCTATGACGAAATCTTGTAAACCACTTTTTCACTGTTGAATGGCTCACAGAATGTTTACCCAATGTCGTATTAATCAATTCCATAACTTGAGCAGCATTTTTATTCATTCGAATACAGAATAGTATACAATGGCGTGAATGTTGCTTATAGAAATCCATCTCATGAAATTGATACACAGGAAATTAGTACTTGAAAATGACTGATATGACAACTGCAATGTCCACGCTACATATATCCAAAATGGCGGACGAATTGAATGCATTCAAATATTTTGTTTCATGCAACCAACTCAAAGCCGAGTTTCAACTTGCACACCTAATATTCTTATACGATAGAAAACGCAAAAATCTATGCTGTACCCTCTCCATTGACATACGAGATTTAGCTTGATGAGAGGACCAGATTGGAGAGGTATACTCTAGATGAAGTCTCACAAGAGTATTGTATAATGTAAGTAACGTTGAAGGTTTCCTGGAATCCTTGCATACCCTCTTTAAAAATCCAACCTGCCTCATAGCCGTATTGACAGTGTTACAGTAATGAGAAACAAAAGTTAGTTTAGAGTCAAATGTGATGCCCAAATCACATGTGATATCTACGGTAGCCAGAATAGAACCATTCAACGTGTATGGAAATACTATAGGGTTCAATTTACGTGACAGTCTCATCACTTGACATGTATCAATATTGAGTTGCATTTTATTTATGAAAGACCAAGTTTGCAAATTATACAGATCCACTTTTATAGCAATAGCATCCGCGATGGCAGAAATTCTAAAGAACAGCTTCAAATCATCGGCAAATAGTAAAAACTTTGCGATTTTTAGAACCCTGCCAATATCTTTGATGAAAAGTAGAAAAAGTAATGGACCTGAGTGAGAACCCTGAGGGACACCAGAAGGAACATTGATAATCCTGGATATGAAATCCATAACCCTAACAGTTTGAGTTCTATTCATTGAATAGCTTTTGATCCAGTTCAGAATATTTCCACGAATACCAAGTCGGTATAATTTTGATAAAAGAATATTATGATCCAAAGTATCAAAAGCTTTCTTAAAATCGGTATATATAACGTCAACCTGAAGGAAATCATCGAGAACTGTGGAAACATAATTGCAATAAATAGCTAGATCAGTGCTAGCCGAACGACCAGACACAAAACCATGTTGCTACATTGGCGTTGAATCTTTCTGAACTCTGATGGAAAAAAACAAGTAGGCGGAAATTGAGTGAGGTTCGATGAGATTTTCCACCAACCCTTTGGTTCTTTCCCTTTGTCAATTCGAAATCTTCGAATAACTCGTATATGAATTCCTGATGTTCGTCAACGAATCGAACTCCCCTAAAAGAGTTCCAACTTCCAGTGGAATACTGGAATTTTCCAGTAAAAATTCTTTGCATTACACACTTGAATTGAATAAATCTTTCTTGAAATTCGAAAGGGAAGCTAATCGACAAATTCAATGATTCAAATTTGAAAATTCAATTCACGGATAATGGGTTGGCTTCCAAAACCCCGTGGAATCTTCTGACTGTACATTCCTTTCCTCATTCTCAATCCTCTGAGGATTAATCACCAGGGCTTAGAGAACGACTGAAATAATTGGATAGCTATATCGTACAAATTATGGGGAGTTTCTCTTCACTCCAACGTCGCATTCTATCCCCCGATCATTGTGAACTCGTTTTTCCACCATGAACAGAGTACTCGCTTCAGTTTTTATATTTAATTATATATTCAACATTGAATTTAACTCAATTCTATCATCATCGGTACATTCAAATTATAAATGACAGATAAAAAAAAAAACAATCCCCTTTGAGTGCTAAGAAAATCCTGCACCGAGATGTCAATTTACGATTTTCGAGTTATACAAAACTGAAACACAATCAAATTTGCGTGGGATTAAAACATGAAGGGGTCTCTGTAATAGATTGCTACGACCAAAAGCCTTCTGTTTCTCCTTTTCGTCATAATATGGGACTGGGAAACATGATAATTACTTCATCAGTAAAGTAATAGCTGAAACTCTGCTTCTTGTTTCTAAAAATAAATATTACAACCCCATGAACGAGGACATATAAACAAATGAAGATACTTTTCAGAGCACTGTTTAAAAAACAACGCCAGTCTGGATTCGAAATGAAGAACTATTGGAATGAAATTTTATTCACTTCGTTTAGAATATATTGTTGGATTGAATTAAAATGAAATTCATCAAGATGTATTCATGAGGAAACGATATTCATTCCGTGAAGTATTCTATGAAAGGGTAAACAATCAAATTCCCTATCTGTTCGAAAACTTGGAATTGAATTCCATTGAAAATTGCAGGTGGATTTATAAAACTGCACACCCTATTTCCCGTGCTATTTCTAAATCGCATGAGAGGAGAAAAAAGAGCTTTCCACCCAAATTTGTTTTGCTTGAAAAAACATGCGCCCTTTTGAGCATGGCCAAACACTCTTTTTCGCTTGTTATTTCGGACAGAATAGAATTCAGAAGGGAACTACTTTTTATCTGTATTTGTACGTATTTGAATTAGCACGCAAACATTTGGATTGAAACGAAAGGGCACCCTTTTCTTCCCTTCTCTCCCTTTCTCTTTCTCTTTTCGAACTCGAAGAATAATCTTTTATTTTGAAGAGAAAGTACGCCCACGTATGATGCGCCCTACACATCTTTCCATCCACTCATAAAAAATCAAAATTATCAGAAGAATTTTCTTATTGAATTTCATTAAAATAAAATTTCATATTCCGGAAGGAAGAAGCATCCGATTTGAATATCTCTCACTTGAAATCCTCTTTTTTGATGTCGGTCACTATGGATCAACGACTATCGAGTGGAATCCGAAAAGAGGATTATTGAGATGGAAATTCGTCGTGGCGTCGCAACGTAGATGAAATCGACAATCGTAGTCGGTCCTAAGATTCATCCAAGCGTCATGGCGGCACAGTAAGATGGTTCATGTCTATACCGAATGTATGTGTGTTCGCATGTAAATATGGTACACACGTGCATACGAGTGCTGGTGAATTGAACGAGGACGGAGAGAGAAATGGAGGGTGAGGAAGGTGAAGAAATAGTACAAAGGCAGCGGGTATGGAACCGACGCGAAAGAGCCGACGTGCAAATGTCGTTCTGAACTTTGATCGTAAAACAGCGGTGCGGACTTCTCTCTCTCTCTCTCTCTCTCTCTCTCTCTCTATCTCTCTCTTTTCTTCTTTCTTCCTCATTCTCAGGCTTGGAAGGGAAGAAGCGATGTGGTATAGGAGAGCGTCCGTCTTGAATGTCTGCCAAATCGGTTATGCACGAATAAATTTCGGTGTCAAACTTCGAACGAACAAACGAACGAAGGATGGTACGAAAGATGGAAAGAACGTTGGAGATCTGTGTCTGCGCCGTATGCGAAGAGTTAGTCGACCATTCAACAAAACTTACACCCACCCACCCCCCTCCCTCCCTCCACCTGCCCCCTGCAACCAAGACTCTAATTTTGATTTGAATAAGATCAAGTGCAGATAAGTTTTGAGAGATATGAAAAATCCCCTCGACTTTCAATATTGTGAATTATCGAAGAGAAAGATATTGCTGAGAATTTCCTTCGACTCTTCCGGTACTTTATCCTCCCAACTGACAGATGTGAATTCAGTCGCTGTGCGTTAATTATCTTCCATTCGATACATTCGGTCCAGGGCCATATTTACGCCCAGGCTGCCAAGGCTGGAGCCTGGGGCGGCACACAGGTGTCATGCAATTTTCAAATTATATATCATTTATATACAATTATATTCAATCTATATAGAACCCATATTGAATTATATATAAACTGTATGTAATTTTGAAGATTTTTCTACTCGGGATGTCACTCGCCCAATCAAATATAACTTTCTTTTTAATATTCCTTTGAAGGGTTAGGGGCGGCACTTGGCCTAAATCCGGCCCTGATTCGATCTATGAACGAACTTCGCGAGATTTTTCAAATCCACGAATAATAATATAAAACCTCAAAACGTATGAAATTACTCGAAGAATGCACATCAAACTTGTCCAACGGAACACATTTTGAACAATGTGTCATGAATTAAAATTAGCAAAGCGAAGAAACGAAGGAACCAGTCGTAAAGCATTTCGTATGTTAGGTATCATCGAATCCTTTTAGCGAAATTATCAAGCACATTGTCGCCTCTCGCATTCCAAGGGAACGTGATTCTACTGAAATGAATTATCATAACACTGTCCAATTTATTCTGAAAATCGCCGAACGCATCTCTTGTACTCTGACAGTTTTAGATCGAAACTACATTGGCTTCGTTTAAATATAGCCCACAGTCATCGAAGGTGACGAATACAAGGATGGTAGAATTGATTTACGACGATAATAAGAGAAATTTCAAGAGAACGTGGTGCACGTATTGCACAATGTAATTGTCAAGAGGTAATGTGTGTCTAATAATGGTATATTTTTCACGTACGTCTGATTGTTCTAGAAATAAGATCAATGTTTGCAATACTCCATAATAGAATGCATGAAATTGTAATTAAGAGATATTTTCGTCAGGGTGAACGATACGAAAATCCTGTATCTCTCGTGCGAATCAACGATCGATTCACAAGATAATGACATTATTGTTCAAAGCGATAACTTCGTTAACGACTTACGTGTCGACGAAAAAATTATCTATCATCACGGAGCATTGTTTTACACTCACGTTCATTCCTACGGAATTGAACAATTCCGATAACACGAATTCTCGATTTTCTTTCATTCTCAAATGTTCGAAAGACCAATCGAGGATGTATCGTTGATTTTTATTTTTTTTATGAATTATTATTCGATGGTTGTACGAGCAGTATGTGGATTATCAGGTACTGTTATTCGCACCCTATATACAAACAGATGTTATTCATCTTGGAAATGAAGCGATGGTCCAATTTTTCACTCGTTCACATTGGAAAAATGGTTAAAAAATATATGTATATCACAGAACTCTTCGATTTGGTCGTTTGAATAACAGTATTGTTGCAGTAACTCATTCGCCTCTATTTCGATGGTAACAGTATTTTGAAATCAAAATAAAAATTTCATTATTTTCATCGACTCGTATCTTAAATTCTTGAGAATTTTTAGTTAAAACTTCTATCACGTGTCATCATTCTATTCTATTGAAAGAAAAGAAAAACTGATGGAAATGTCAGTTACGTGTGATTGAAATTTCAATTACTTTTCCAATAGGGTCTTCTGCTTATTAAAATGTATGAAAAATCGACGAGCTGAGACCACGATGTGCGAATATAAACCTCTAATCAATTTCCAAAAACATTCAACAGTGTAGCAAAAATAAATCGTGGGAACTGGGATTTCGAAACTAAACTAATTAAACTGCAAATTTTTCACAACAGAACTGCGATCTTCTTTCATGGAATATTTGAAAAAATGATAAACCCGCCGACCATGACGAAATGAATGTAGAAACTCGGAATAACTTGGAGAGTGAATAAAAATTCGATACACCGGTTTTCATTAAGTTTACAATTCCAGTATTAAATTTGAATCGCGAAAATGTCAGTGGCGTGCTATTCAAATTCTTTTAAATTATGAGTGTGTATTCTCTTCAACAGTTATTGTGTCTACTTGGAAACGTTCCAAAGTATTTTCTTGATATCTCTCAATCCTTGCTACTGGTATCATCACAGAGAAGACTGTACTTGAGAAAATTCAGGACTATCAAATTTATCAGAGACATAAATGAATAAATATTCACGTACAATTGAATGACAATTGCAAGTAATTCTGATACTCCCAAACAAAAAAATGAGTAAACAATTTTATTTCATCACGATGATTTCCGAAGAGGAGTGTGGTATGGAATAAGCCAAGCGAAGAGAGAATCGAAAAAAAGAGGAAAAAAATGAATTGTAATAGTAGGTGGTAGCGACAGCAACAGCAGCAAAGGCAGGAACGGCAATGACAGCACGGTTACTACCATATTTCAATATTAAGAAGGCGTTAGGGATGATTTAAATAAGCCCATGAAAACCCGACCGTACATGTCGTCTTCTTCGTCGTCGCTTTCGACGACCCCTAAAAAGTCGGAGTTTCTTCGATTTATGGAAAAACGTTGGGGACTGCTTGGAAGCGTTTCTTTTCAAACCCATTCCCTTTTGTACGTTTTACCCTTTGCTATCTCAATTTATACATCTTCCAAAAGTACCTGCCTTATTTCTTTTCTGTTTCATCAGATTCCGAGAGAAAAAAAGGAGAAAAAATCGTAAACTTGATTTTGATCTTTATTGAATTGCTCCTAAAATTTCATGAATATATCTTCTCCTTTCATCCTTTCGATTTTATCTCGTTCCCAATCTTGTGGAAATTGCATTGAAGCTAGACTTTATTCAATCCTAGAGAGGCTGGAATCATAAATATTGACTTTATCAACAAGGCAGTTATTCGCGCATCGTATGGCGACTGTATGGATCTTTCAATTCTTTGTTTGCTAAAATTGTTTTTGGGGGAAAAAAAAACAAATAAAGATGCGTCAGAAAATATTCATAATTCGTGACTTTGTTATTCGGAAGAAATTTTCTTTTTCCCATTTTCGTAGAAAATTTTCTTATATCCCACGGAGAATAAAAATCTCTCTTTACGAATGATCCAAACTTCAAAGTGATGGAAAGTTATCATTCTCATTCATCATTACAAGAGTAACATTCAAAGTAAGAAAGTTGAGGTTTCCTTCACACCCACAAGCACCCACAAATTTATCGATCAGGCACCAAAGCAATCACAGCAGCGCCTTGTAAGTCACTCTTGATTCTGAATACATCACCCTCTACCTTTCAGTTTCCTGCTTCAAGTACTGTTCTTTCAACGATCAACTCGGACCGGTGATTTCTCATTTCAGTTGAATAGAAAACATCAAACACGTCTTGTGTTTGATAATATCGAAGAAGTATCTTCAAACTTCATTGACGATAATTAAAATTTCATGCATTACTAAAAATAATGAGAAACACCAATACGAAACAATAAAGTATAATTATATATTGTTTATTAACACTCAGTTCTGTCTCGAATAATCGATGTTCCCTTGTATATTCAATCCTGAACCAAAACAGACTGGAAATGGATTTCGTGATCTCAATGTAAAATATGTATTACATTTGAATATGAGTTGGGGGGATATGTTTCAAACTTTATAAACAAAAAATTACGAAATTTCTTTCACATAAACAGTGTATTGAATTTCATGACGAGATTGGTTTTTGATCGACAAATTTTCATCACACTAATATATTGATGAATTCAAATGATACATCTCATTGGTAATCTTTTAAATAAAATATATTCAAACTGAGGTTGAGAAGATTGCATAATTCAAAAAGTGAAGATGAAATGTATGACTTTCTTTAGACGAAAGAAATGAAATCCTCTCCTCCTCGGTTTATAATTAATTTATTTCAATGAAATATGAAGGAGAAGAGTTGGGAGTCATTGCGTACCTGTTGATGATGAATGTCTAAATAATTTAAGATTCTAGAATCTGATGCCAACTAGGAGGATTGATATATTCAACAGAGAAATGGCGGGTCTCTTACTTTGCCTGAAAGATAGATATTTCATGAGGAGAAGGAATGAATTGCAATTAGAATCAGATCATTTCGTGGGCAGGAAAATAATTTTCGATGTGAAAATTTTCCAATATTCTAATTCAGTGCAGATGATGCTGAGAGATCTTCGTACCATAATTTCTCCTCGTTCATCATGCATTTGAAATCATCGATATATTAGAGAAATCTCTTCCGTCCAAGTTGAAGTTCAACTAACACGTATATTGGGTCTTTCAATGGGCTATCATCCAATGTGAATGCACTTCACCGATATATCTTCAACAAGTTCATACATATAACATCGGGGTCGATGTGAGTGACTTCACTGTACTTCAACGAATCTCCTCCTCGCGTATTTACAAAACATCCTCAATCAAATTAGAGTAAATGACCACGTGTAATAACATTTGAACCAGCTGATAGTGATGCTGAACGTGAGTCCTACGAGAGAACAACCAGATATACTTTTTTCGGAGATATTTCCATTCCTAAAGATAAAAATAGAATTTTTAAAGAAAACAAATTCTACAATTATTTCTGCTAGAATTTTGTTCCTCTTATTTTACCACAGAATGAAAAAGAAAACAACTGTGATGGAAACGTGAATACAATATCGATTTTAAATTCATTGTTCCCACTCCCCAAAATGACAAGAATATCGCCAAGCACCAGAATTTCATTGTGGTTCTTTCATCGAAATCGAAGAGCTTTGAAATTCAGTTTGACTTGATCGCGAAATGTTTAAGGAACTCGGAGAGTCATTATACCTACGAATATACATTCCTCGAATTATCGTTTTGACGTCATCATCGACAAGAACAATCATTCACCCATCGATCATCATCATCCCCATCATCCACACCACCTACGACAACTCTCGTACTCCTCGTCTTCGTTTCTGGCACCGCGTGTCCTCTCCAGCCTCAAAGCTGGAACCTTTAATGTACTTGATTTTCCCTTCGTTTCGTTTTCCACATTTTCCTGAAAACCCCAACCGGCTGACGTCTCTTTTGACGCGCGTATATATGAAACGACAAATACCCGACCTACTTCTCAAAGAAATGTATATGCGAGGTTTCACTTTTTTCTTCCTCCTTGTTCTTTTCTGCGAAAGCTTTTACCTTGCGGGATTAAAAAGGAAGAAAAAGAAAAGGAATATACGCTCACGGATGATCCCATATTGTTTGATTCTCCATTGGTGCAACCCCTGTAGGGGTGGCGGAAAAAAACATCTTCAAGTGGAGAATATTGCATTATGATTATTGGAAATTCTTATACGCGAGATATATTGAATCTTCCTCCACCGTTATAATATATATTCCTCATGAAAAGAAAATTCATTCTATAGAAATATCTCGGGCGTATATAATGGCGCGTTAACAAATGACGGCAGGGTTGTCGTGAATATATTTCAATGCGTTGCCCGCCGTGATTGTAAAACGGTCAACCAGCCAAGTATATATTCGGATAATTGATTTTCTTTTCAAACGAAAATCAACCGAAATGACAAATGTTTGCTTTACGTTATGCGTGAATACGTTTATGTGTGGGGTGCCGCGCTGACATAACAAAACAAACTTCTTCCGATCTGGAACAAGTTGAAATTGTTTTTAGAAAAAATGAAGGGGAATGAGGACAGTTCTGCTGATGAAATCTCATTTTTCGCGAGTTCTCAATTTTTCTTTATTATCGTTCAATACTCGTTTTGCCTTTAGAAATATTTTTAAACGGGTCATTTGAGAAGTGATCTCCACCGGTATCTCTGAATTTGGAACGCTTTAACCCCCGAGGACTTTGTTTTATTTATTTTTCGTATCAGAAGTCCAACTGTTAAGTTTCAGCCGCTTGGATCGTTTCTCAAACTTCGCTACAAAAAATTACACAAATTCGCTAGCTTTTATACAAAATTTGTATAAACTTCCTCAACGTACGTTACTAAAGCATGTCAAAATTTACACCAGAACTTTGAAGTATCCTTTATACAATTTATATTTCAAAATCATATAACATGGATTTCATTCAGATTTATATATCCACGTGACGAAGAAAAATATCTCCAGACGCATAAATGAAAAACGACATGATGTATCGTCACTTGAATTTCCATTTACTTTACATACACATTCCTTTCCCTTTACTTTTTTAAATATTTCCACGAGCTAACTTGGCGATTTTTTTTCTCCGGCTGCTCTTTTTTCCCCTTCTTCCGTTTTTGGCGGCAAGACTCGTTGCATGCATCGCAATGAATCATAACTTTAAATTAAAACCCAGCAAAACGCCTGTGTGACGAATGACGCGAGCTCGCTTAATTATGCGCTAAGGAGCGTTCGTGACGTCTTCGGGCTGGCAGAGAACATTCCCCGAGGTGAAGAAAAGAAGTGGGGGAAGGAAGGAAGGAAGACGAAAATGACGAGGATGAAGATGAAGCACGAAAAGCAGAAACAAACAAACTTTTTCCTCCAAACGGAATGGCAAAACGATTTGTTTTGCGATCCTGTACTCAATCAAGTTTCAAGCAAGTGTCCGATGAGAATAATTTATCTTCGTCGTCTTTCCGGACGGCTGATTTTGAACAAATATCCTTAGTTAGATTCAAGGAATAATTATTAACTTTTTCCAACTTTATTACTGTATCCTTTGATGTAGGGGTGTGTCCTTTCAGCTTTTTAATATAGAAAAGAAACAAATAGCGAATATTTGTTACCTTCTTTTACCTCAAGGTGAAGATTATCAAAAATTTTCAAAGGTTTCGAGCGACTTTTGCAAAAATTCCAACAATTCGCGTATGGTTGAAGATTTTTTTTTACTATCATCGTCATCATCATATCATTTTCCTGGATAAGAGCGAATTTTAAATTCCTGATTCTGACAGGAAATGTGTGGCTTGGACAGGAAAGAGAATACCGAGGACTTCAAAAAGCACATCCACCTACCACTCTTCGTACAAAAACATTTCAAACAAAGGGATTTCCAGCAGAGACGAAGATGAATATCTATCCAAGTGTATTTTTTTTTCATATTATATTCTCATCGACTCATCGATCGATGAAGACACAACTATATATTCAATCAACATCAATTCAGAATTAAGAATTCCAATTCCTCGTTGATTTTTCTAGATTGAAAATGTGTGCATCTTTCCAAATGTTGATCCATCAAATCAATGGTATCATAATTATCCCTCCGTTACCACAACATATCATTTCGTCAACCATCAAACATAAATCCCTGATATAACATTAACATTCACGCTTGGTTAACCGCTAGAAATTGTAATCTTGAGGTCGATGCGCGAGAATTCCCTCAAATCAGCTGTCGTTTCCAGCATTTTTTTCAAACACTTTTTGACTTTTTATTTTTAATGCTCGATCCAGTGCCAAGAAGTCGTGAAAACACAGATTATATGTACCAAGTCGCGTTATAACATTTTCGAGCGCGCACCTTAAGTTACCAACGGGCGTCGTGTGTGCCTATACAGTTGATTCTTAATTTCTATAAAAAGATTTGTCTACATGTGTGTGTACGTTCATGTATAAAAATATCATGTAAGAGGTTTCATCGTCGTCCGGTAGCGAAATAACGAAACGGTCATCGGTCGCAAAACGATTCAAACGTGGGTGTTCTAAAGAGAAATGTATTTTTTGTTTCGTTACTTTTTTTTCACTCCCATTATGTCACTTGATCTCACTCCAGCGTCTCTCGATTCATCATTCTCATCATTTACCGATAAGTGTTGAATTTAATCCATATTCATTCCACTTTTGGTGTGCTTTCTCCGACCCTTGCTTATGATTTTATTTATCACTGGTATGGACCGTCACTGTACCATCATCGTTCTTCAATTGATGGCATTTGTCCCTTAGATATGGAACTACAGTGAACTAGCGGGGGATTGATATAACCTGTAATAGAATTGTGTTTTGGAATATTTAGGCAACGACATTGCATATTTGAAACCCACTCCATCAATTTTTTGTATGAAAAATATTCGAATCCAGCGCAATCAAAAACGACATCAATCGGCCGCTAGTTTCAGCTCCACCAAACTACACTGAGAAAAGTGAACTGTAACCATTACCATCAGAAAATGGTAGTTGAATGATAAAATTTCTAAGTTGATGATGGCGACTACGTTATTTGGTATCCATCTTCATGTAAATGGTAACCATTCCCATGTTCATGAACATTGCTACGATTCTCCGTAGTATCCGAAACCAAAATCGCGAAGCTGTCTTCCAATTACTGTTTGTACATGTTCATAATTGCATTCCACTTCTCTCAGAGTCCATTGGATCTTGAAAATCGCCTACAAACACATTTGATGTATGTTATATAATGTAAAAATTTCTCCTCCAGTTACCATTTTCTGCCAGTGAAAGGAGCATATATGCATATTGGCAGAGCAGAGTATTGTAATCCCAGTTAAATTTTGACGAATCCACTGGCCTTGCGTTTTCCCAAGTAGAAATGCTCTAGTTATTGACGAGTTTTGTAACTTGCAATTGCAAGCGTCTAGTTTTTGGCTGGTTGAGCGTTACAAAACTCGTCGATGACTAGAGCATTTCTACTAGGGTTGTGATTGTTTAAATTTGCTAGCATTGGGAACTGTGGCAACTGTACATAGGAGGTCATCGATCATCGAGACGCTCTGCTTTTCCGTGGTAATGTTCCCATATCCTCCTTTTTTGTTTTTATATATACACAAATCCCTCTTATCTTCGCATGTAATTCGTCACTGCATCTTGGTGCACTACTCCTTCCATAATGTAACGTTGCACACTCGTTGTTACAGAGAGTAAAACGGCTTTTAAGCACCACATAGTAATCGCACAGTCATTCTCGTAACGTTCTTACCTCCAACTCCCACTATTCTCATCATCATGCATAGATACATGTATATATTATATGCATATATATATATAGATATATACATGTAGACATATGTATTCACCTGAGGCAAAAGGGTCTTTATGAAATACTGGCTGGCATGCATGTATATACGTTTCTCTGAGCGAGTACCAGCGTACAAGGTATGTGTGGTTTAAAGTACGTGCAGCATGTTGAAGTGTCCCTGTGGAAGAAACACACAGAGGATGAAAAGACCAGGGCTTCGTAACTACTTACGAGCTCCGATTTAATTCCAAACTGAGCCATGTGTGCACCCGTACTTTGTTTCCCTTTCTCTATCTCTCTGTGTCTTTTCCTCTGTATGTGATTATTTCCGCACACGTCCACTTCTGAAAACGAGGCTCGTTTTATAATCCCTCCAAACGAAGGTATAAGTATAGAAACATATTGCGCGTTTACGTTGTACCATGATTTTGTCATTTACACGGAATAATTGTTCCTTATTGTGTGTTCCGTGATTTCATGAATTTCATTCAACGTATTTTCGTTCCATCGCGTTTATGAAGTTGTTACGGACTCGCATCATCGGAAAGAGAATTTCCCATTGAGAATGAAGGATCGAATGATTTTACGTCATCATTCTTACGAAACGCGCCAGATTTTAAGTACTCGCTCTTTACAACAACCGAGACGAGGTCAACACTATACCTCGAGCTGCTGTGCAAACGATGACGTCAATGACAAAGTACTGAGGCTGGATACTCACTTTATCTCGTGCGCAGATAACTCGTGATAGAATGTTCTCTTAAATTTCCCAAGTGGATCCATCTGTGAACACACTTTCAGACTCCTTTGCGACATCGACGTCTTCTTATGTACAATTCCTGGGGTGTACGTTTCTTGGATTTGTGTATATGAAGATTCTAACATGCTTACAAATTCATGTACATGAGACATTCAATTCTACTGTGAAGCAGAAGTCGTTGGAAAATTCTCAAAGAGTATCTTCAATATTATGATAAATTCCATTTGAAGTTTTCAATCCCGCTTGTGTCATTTAAGATTTTACTTCACTTTCAAAGAACGAGAGACACAACATCGCGTTGCACATGGAAATGTACAATCGTCTATTCGTTTCGTGTTATATTCTTGAGAAATTGTTGGAAAAACGTTTGTATCGTTGAATCAATTGCGCGAAACAGTTTATGTTGAGAAAAATGTATCTGCATGTATGTCATACTGGTTGAAAAGATTAGCATTATCAATAGACAAAATGTAACATTTCCTCGCGAAATTTTTTCACGTAGGCTTTGAAACTTGGTATGATGAAGTTATAACACTTGACGGACATTTCCGTTTCACGGTGGACGTTGAACGCACTTCTTTGCTTGCAGAATTCTCACTCGGAGTTTATCCCTTGAACTCGATTCTGCCAAGCGTCGTCTCAGAGACTTCTCGTGTCCGCCCTTCGTAACGCTTCAAATGAAATTCTCTGAATCTTTACAAAAATGTTTCATATTCCTACAAACTTCCGTACAAAATTCTTCAGAATCAACCTCTTGGAAACCAGATTTGATTGAAATAACGTCAAAAAGTTATCCAATTCTATTCCAATCGAAAACTGTCAACGGTATTCTTCTATTCGAATATTTTTCCTTCACCGCAAATGGATCCTCCCCTCAACGTTTTTACAACACAAGCAACATGCAAGTCTGTGCAGCGGCCTTTTCGCATCCAAGACCGCTGCTCAACACTTTTACAAAATAAAACAGCCGTAAAAGCACTTGCGGTCTTTCTATCTTGTATAACGATGACGTATCAAAGGCCTGATACAACTTTTGAGCGATTTATGCCTTCATGCAACGTTTCTCCGTGCATGAATGTTGTTATCCACAAACATGCAAATGAATGTGGATTTTGTACATACATCGATTGATGAAAAAACACGAATTAGCGTGAAAAATTAGATATACGTGGCTTTTTTATTGACACGTTGTTCATTCATTTCAAAATACTTCGTGGAATAGGTTTTTTTTCCATGTATGTCATTTTTTATGCAATTTCAAAATGATTAAATACAAACATGAGCGTGGAAAACTCTGAAATGAACTCGAAAACAAATACGAAAGAGATTTGTAAATTGATTGGAATCGCAATTTCAATTTCACTGAATTTAACATGAATGTACAATGCATTTATTCCCTGGTACATAGAAAAATATTTTTTTATGAATTTTACTGTCTAAAATTCATTCATTTTCTAATAAAATTGAAACGCAAAGTAAAAAAACACGCTGAACAAGGTTGTAAAATTTATATTCTGTTGAGTAAAGATATGTGGACGATTCAAAATATAGTTCTAGATACCACAATTTCAGTTGATTTTATAACAATGAATGTGAAATATACCGTAGCTGATGTAATTCAAATCGTCCATTCGTTTTCTTGTCACAGTGTTTCTCATAATTATTGCAAACACCGCCCGACTTATCATCAATCTAGATATTCTAAACTTGAACGCATAAACGTTTATTAACGCTCAATGCTCCAATATCGAGAAAAAAAACCCAGGAAAAAAAAGTGTGCAAAAACTCTTCGAACAGATGTGAAACTGAATGGGAAAGAATCAATCATAATGAATATGAAATTGGAACAATCCCAACAGAATATCATCGCATGTACATATTTTACATTGAAGTGCTACATTTTCTTCGCAATGGGTGGTCCAAGTCACGAATGTTTTTATGTGACAACGATTAATGTTCGATGTTTTGCATAAAACAGATTAACGTCTCGCAATTTGAATGAAATCATAATGAAAATTCACTACCGGATATCGAATATCTGATATATTCAGAATCGCTTTTTTCAGTTCATAAACACAGTTCAATATCAAGTTTGTCTGTTTGCGACTTCCTTTTCCTCATTTTCTCGAATATTGTGATTTTAGGGATTCCCGCATTACTGGTTTTTCCTCCAGGTTGCACTTCTAGTCGACGTTAAACAAAGGAACAGTACTTTTCAAACGCTCTAGGGTGCATTCTAGAGAGAATAAAATAATTCCACTCTCCAGTTAATGCTCGAACAATTGATCTTTGTTTTGGGTGCAATTGTGAATCCAGAATACACAGACCAGACATTAAAAGACTTGGATCTAAATCACATGAATTATACTCCAACGATCTTTTATCTTTGAAATATATCCGGAAAACGAGTTTGAATTCATGACAATAATGCTAAATATAAATGTTGCTGAAGTTCGAATCGTTTATTGAAATCGATTATTAGTCTAATGACGGTATAACTCAGCTGTTGTTGACCCAAAATCTTGCAGTACATTCTTCAAACCATGTATCCAGTTTCAATGAGTCATTTCGAGAAGATAAATAACTAAGTTTCCTATCAGGTTTTATGCGTTTGAATTTTAGTTTCTTTCCTATAAAACCATTCAAATATAATATCAATTCTAAACATTCAAATTGAAAAGAATTTGCACGCAAATAAGTATTGAAAATTTCTGTACAAATGATGAATAATATTAATGACACGAGTTTAAAAACATCAAAAAATATGGGAGTGACGCATGCAGGAACCCAATGAATTTCCACTCAATCTATATTAAGATGACACAACCTCACTCATCCTCTCTATCTCTATCTCACTGTATCATACGTTCTATAAATATTCACGCACGACTCTACCAGAGTTTTCCTCATGTTAACAAATTTAAAGTTGATAATCACCGAACCAAATAATACCCAACTCGATATGTGATCGAAATAACTCTCGACTCGTCTAAATCTTTAAGGCTTTAGGGTGAATAGAAATTCCATTTTCTACCGAAAGACAGGTGGTGTGTACAAAATAGCGTCGAGACGACGATTTTCGTATGCCAGGAGGCATTCGGTTACGTAATTAGGTCAATCTGTAACTAATGAGGCATTACTCACGCGGCATTTCTATACGAAATATTTGCGTCGTTTCGCTTGGTATGAGAAGACAAAATCGTTCCTTGGAATACGAAGGATTTTATCGAACGTTGCTACGTATTCGAATGGAACATCTAATCGATAATATCGATGAAATATCTGATATATTTTCTAACTCAATTACTAAATCGATCGTCAACTGAAAGCTTCATTATGAAACTAAGAAACATTGTTCAAATCGCGAAGAGAGTCGCTACGCGAATACCTTAGAATGATATAAATAGCAAACATACATTGTAGTCAAACGGTGAATCATCCAATACAGCAACATAGTATTTTTGGCATAGTGTCAAATGTTGCAACTGTTTTCAACATATACATATGTGATACAATCGTGATACACTGATACTGATTGTGTTTCCACAGGAATGTCGGAACTCTCGAGACAATAATCGAAGAACGATCGTGAGAATAAACATTGTGAAGGTATTTTTGTTTTGTCGAGACTTGGATTGACGACGTAGAAAAACAACATTTGCATTATTATAAATTATAATCGTTCGGCATTAACTACGTATCACTGATGTTACATTCTTGTACACAATAAATATCGCCTTCAGACTCGAGTTCGGTTTCCATTCTCTGCGATTCCAACGCGAAAAGAGGATCGCGATACATATTTTTATAATTGCGAGATATCGATACAGGAAAAACGGAAATTATTTCAATTTAAAATATATTCACTCTGTTGAAAACATTGGATAGAGGAACCAGATAGAAACCAGATCTCATCCGAATTTTGAGAATGAATAAGTTTCTGGATAAGTTCGATCCGAATGTCATGTGGTGATTTGAACAATATCCAACAGCCAAATGCGAATGCAATCTAGATAGAAGCGGATCAGGAACCCACACCCAATGACAACAGAACCCAGATTTGCACCCGGACTTATCTCAGATTCTTATCTGGTTTTTCTACCAGGGTAGGAAAGTCTGAAATGAAAAAAAGACAAACTGAGTAAAAAGTAAAATTACAGTTTTCTTGATACTTTGTTCCTTTGATCATAAATCTCTGCATTTTCTTCTTCACTGTGGTTTTAATGAAACATTCCAAGATATATCATTTTTCTGCCTTACAGGACTCACCGTATTGCAGGGAGGGAGCATTTCTATTCTGCACAGTCACTTTCTTCTGAATTTCTACAAAAATTATGCCAAATTCTAAGGAAATTGATTAGACTTCTGGTATAAGTTCTAAAATTCAGTTGAAGTTTCTGAAAATTCAGTACAATTTATTTGAAAATTCGGAAAAAGCAGCTGTGAAAATTACGATTACATTTTCTAAATTTCCAGAAAAAATATTCTCACAGTGAATGGCTACTCCGAGTCTATTGTGAAAAAATTATTTTTGGAAATTCAGACAATTGTTCAGTCATTTCTTACAGCTATTTCTTTCTGAAATTTCAGGAAAATTTTGCTGAATTTCAAAGAACTTGACTGAATTTTCAAAATACATACGTTCCGACAATTGAGTTGACCCTCTGGGGATATATTTATAGTTTCCTCACATATGGGATACACTGGGTCAATTTGACCAAAGTGATTTTTGATCGCTCATATCTCGGCTTCAAAACATCGTAGAGCAATGTTCTTTGTTTAAATTCATCGCCGAAGTCTGCAGAATACGAATCTGAAACCCGCTTCGCTCTACAGTTGATAGTTTTTTCAATATTTAAAGAAATTTAAAGGTAAAAGTTTCTTGAAATTCGGTAAAACTGATCTGCAAATTGGGAAGAAAAATTAGAACTGTGAAAAATTACAGCCACACTTTCTGGAATTTCAGGAGAAATTTTTCCACGATATCACGTTCGATTAATCAAAAAAAATGTTGTCCCGCGAAGTCCTGTGTCTCCTCCTATCCAGGGTATAGTGGAGATAAGGGAATTAGATCTAAGGGGATAAGAGCATCGTGAGACTAGCCAAATCTTGAGTGACAAATTATACGAAAATGTAGAGATACAATTAAAATACCGTTCCGTACATACCTTCTTCAATCCATGAAGATGGTCTGTGCAGAGCGATGTCGAATTATACACTGACAACTCAATTTCTTTGACTGGAAGAAAATTTCTTCACCTTCATTCTGATGAATCTTGTTTCCAATAGGGAGAAATAATTCAGCTCAATGGAAGAATTTCAGATCAAAGAATATATTTTTGTTTCAATTTAAAGATCCTTTATTTCAATTAAATGGAAATTTTTTCCATCGAAGTGAATTTTTCTTCATTGAAAAAAACATTCATCAAAATAAAGATGAAGAAATTTCGTTCCCAGTATTCAATATATTTTTTCATTTGTGAATAAATTGTCAAAAAAGATTCGGCGAATATCTCCTCAATTCACTGGACTTTGATCAATCTCGACGAGATTACATAACTTTTCAAGGCAGATCGAGATTGTTCTGTTCCCTATCACTTTCTCCGTCAACTTTGACATCCCTGCTTTCAAGGTGAAGGCGTGCCGAAGTTGAGGGAATGCTCTAATGAATGACCACTGCATCAGCAGTTTTGACAGACCCCACGAACGCTGGCAGACCCGCAATGATGGCTGTTAGTCAGATTTCCTCATGTGCAAGACTTAAGGGAGAAAATGAACTGAATGTTGAAATATCTCACTCGCACTTTTCAGTGTTGGAAGAAGGAGAGGTATAAGTCTACGACACATTCGTATATGATTCCCTACGCTCGGAGCGAAAAAGTTGTTGAAACAGCAAACTTCGAAAATTTGCTTTGCTGATATGGCAAAACTTGTCGCTGAATCAGCAAAAAATTTGCTATTACAGCAAAAATCTTGCTCCTTTACAGACGCTTGCCATTCAGCAATCCGAAATTGTAGATATACAGACGACTTGTGAATATCTTGCTCAAATAGCAATATTTTTGCTATAGGAGCAACCGTTTTGCTACTTTAGCAAAGCAGAATCACTTTTTCCGCAAGAATTTTTCTCTGCGTGTAGTGGATCTTGTACTCGGAGAGAGAAATAGTCGGAATTTAGTGATACACGATATTTCATATACAATTTGTATAAAATTTTTATCAATATTTTATCAAATTCAATATAAACTCAACAGAGTCTTTATAAAAAATATGGATATCGTGAAATATTGTACGGAACCATCACTACGGAATTATCATTGGAGTGGTTGGCAAAAAAATTAACTATGATTGGCAATAAGTCGCTAATCCATAGTCTAAATAACAAAATTGATTATGCAGACCCCCGGTAAATATTAAATATATATGACCCATATATAATCTATAAATAATACATATATAATCCATATACGACCGTATATGATTCGTACATAATCTATATTGAATCCATAGATAACCCATAAATCCAAGATTTTTTCAAATATGCATAAAACATTCTGCCATAAAGAATGATTCTCCATATGTGGTTTATATATGGATTATATAGGCATTATATATGTATTATACATGGGTCGTATATGTTTGATCTTTAACAGGGATGAAACAGTTAGTATAACCATTAATCAGCTAATTATTCATAGTTGAGTTCTTTTCCAACTATTACCATTGATCTACTATTATTGTTATTTCAGTGTGATGAATCGAAAAGCAACCAAAAATTTCGATTCATCTTTTATTTTTTGAATAGAAATTGATCTAAACTAAACCAAACTAAATTTAGTGATTTTTTAGTGCTTTCATAACAATTTTATGAGTTTTCAGCTTCAAAATATCAGAAAGACATATCAAAAAACACACTAGATTTTTTCATCAATTGTTGACAGTGAAATTTAAGAAACGAATTGTGATTTTTCACCACGAACAGTTTTCTAACGTTTTGAATTGATTTTTCTTTATCTTGTCCCGTTGAATACTGGAATAATAGACAATATTACAAGAACACTGAGAGAAGAGCGATTTAGAAGTTCGGTAAATAGTGATATAGTTGTTTGATAAATGTAAATAGTACTGAACTTCCAGCGATGTTTCATGGAATTTCAAGAAACATTACTGAAATTTTGCTTTACATTACTCAGTGTTCTACAATCTTCATTGTATAATATGATATTCGCAACCAAATTTGCTGTGTATCACTAAATTACTAAACGTTCAGGCAGGGCCTAACACAACTCCAATGAAAATACTTGGCACGTGTTTGCGCGTCCTCTCAAAAGTTGACTTTCATGTGAACTAAAAATCAAAATGGCGGCCTGGTAGAGCGACCTAACCTAAAAATTATTCTGATTTTGAAATATGAATAATATTTCAACAAGAAAGTGTGACAATGAGAAAATTCTCAAGCCAAATTATATATTAACACATATTATTTATCTCTAGAATTGTTGATGTTTCAAAATCCAAATTGATCAGCATTATTTTGGAAGTTACCTCGATCTAATAAGATTGAAGCACCACCGTGCTAGTTGACTTGTCCCTAATTAAAATTTGGCTCAGGATCATCCTATAGAGTTGAAGCCCCCTGCGTTTAGGAATTGCGTGACACACAGCGAATTTGTTCGTGAATATTATATTATAAAATGAAGATTGTAGAATACTGAGTAATGTAAAGCAGAAGTTCAGTATATAATGTTTCTTGAAAATTCATGAAACATCGCTGGAAGTTCAGTACACTGACAACAAAATGATTTAGTTGGAACACCCGTAGTTGTGATAACTTGAAATCTGGTGCTATTCTCCAGGAAATATGATAGTTACACCCAGAAAAAGTGGTTGAAGTCAAAATTAACTATTTTTTTCAGGTCAGAGAAACCAGATTTGTTTTCTTGGTGTGATCAACAGAATATGTGGTACATTTTGGCTTCGACCATTTTTTTCTGGATACACTGAAAAAATCGTATACTAGAATTAAGAATATTCCTCTAAAATATGAGGCTAGTACATATTCCTCTGAGTTTCAGAGGATTGATGTGGGAGTTCCTCTGAACGTTAGAAGAATTACCACTGATATTCAGAGGAAAATGTACTAGGCTCATATTATAGAGTAGATTCTAATTTTCAGAATATGATTTTTTGGGTGTGTCATAATCACATTCCTCGCCGAATCAAACCAGATTTCAAATTATTGCGACCACAAATGTTTCAACCAGATCGGTTTTTTGTCAGTGTAATATTCTGATTTATCGATCCAACATTATTACTATTCACTGAACCTCCGAATTGCTCTTCTTTCAGTGAATTATGAACACCATGTAAAGACCAATGTTACAACATTTCGGAGAGATCATGCTTCCGTATTGATGGAATTATTAATTCTCACTAAATATTATAGAATACATTGAAAAAAGTACAGTGCTGATAACAATAATACAGAGATTACACCCAGAAGTTGAGCTGTGATATCTGTTATTACCACCATATATTTTTTCGAATGTACTTTCATTTTTCTTTGTGAATGAAACATTCAGAAGATAATATTTGATGCTATTAGGATTCAAAATCATTATTCCGATTAAGTTTTCCACATCGAATGAATATTAAAACTCAAATAATGAAGGGATTATATTAAATTCCTTCTATCAGCTGAGAAACATCTTTTACTCAATATTCCAGCATGGATGCATTCCATGAAATGATAGGCAGAAAAAATAATTGCCATGAACGGGCTTTTACAATTTGAGACATTTCAATGTGTCAGAAATGCCACTCTCGGCACTTGAAAAACGTGAAGGGGTGGAAGAAACAGATTCACTATGGTTTGAAAATAATATTTCACTACCCCACCGTGAACAGTTCGACTGGATGTGATTGCATCTTACTCGAAAACTTCACTGAAATTCAATCCCCTTCATTGTGTCGACATTTGTTTTCGTTGCTCACTTTCAGTTGAAACAGAGCTAGGTTCCGCTGCCTCTTAAAGTCAGCTAATATTCAGAATGAAAGTGAGTTCTACTTTTTACTGCACTCAGAAAAATTTTCAGTCATTTCAGGTGATTGGATTGATTCAAAAAACTCGACAATCCGTTTTCAAAGTTGATTTGACCATTCTTTTCGATTGAAATAACTAAATTTTCGATCATATGATCGTGCGAATTGCGATAATGTATTGTACGACAAATATGTTTTAGGTTAGGAGAGGAATAAAAATAGTGATTAGATTGTGTTCATAAACTATGTTACACGCCAAGTGAATAATAATTGTACTTTGATGTTTAAATGTGAGTGGACTTGGACTATTGCGATATTTACCCTCTAAATCTGGAAGAGTGAAAAATCACGTGTTTCACTCCACTAAGTCTCAAAAGTGAGCCAGTCCGCTTCAAGTGGAATTTTCACTCGTTCCGAGTGAACCCTCACTCTTTGAGAGTCAAAACTTGACTCTAGAATTTGAGTGGCTGTGAGTTTCTAACTTCAAACCTTGAAATATCACCCTGAAAATTTCACTCAAAATTTCGACAGGCTCACTTTTGGCTGGCTGAAGAGTGAAATCTCACTCTAAAAGTTTTAGAGAGTACGTAGAAAATTTCAAGTTGTGATTATTATCAACAATTGAATTTGTTAATGATTTTTTAATAAAAAATTCAATCACCGCATCAAGTAACCTGTTTAGAGTAGGATAACCACATCTCTATCAGAAGCGTAAAGGAAAATTTATCACGTCCGAATTTAGTTGCCAGATCAGGCTCGGATCAAGTGCCCGGATCGAGTTGCCGGATGAAATGAAGCGTTACACATTACATCCGGGCCCAATCCAATTACCCATATCCATACCGGATCTGGTTTAGGGCAAATCGGATCGATACCGGATTCACACTTCCGCTCGGGATTCTAACCAAAATGATACAGTTGGCTTGATTGTGTTAATTTAACTGATGCGAATTTTTCTCAGTGTGTGCCAATCCTAAGGGATCCGACTATGAAGACAAGGAAG
Source organism: Gonatopus flavifemur (assembly GCA_018340375.1). Taxonomy (NCBI): domain Eukaryota; kingdom Metazoa; phylum Arthropoda; class Insecta; order Hymenoptera; family Dryinidae; genus Gonatopus; species Gonatopus flavifemur. The sequence goes on from JAFFJZ010000001.1 coordinate 56,528,427, forward strand.
AACCCAAAATTTATTGATACATTCAATTTTAAAATCCAGTTCTGTTGCACTGAGAGAAATTCAAAGTTGAATTTACTATGGGATCTTACGAATGAAGGAATATACTGACTTCTAATGGATTTACTGTAAAACACTGTAGATTTGATCAGGTTTCTATTGTTATACCATACTCTCTAAATCTGAATCAGTAAAAAACCACCGATTCACAGTGAAATTTCACTGATTCCATCAGTCCTAAGGCATCCACTGAGAATCAGTTCAAAATCACTGATTCAATCAGTGCAAACCACGGGTTCAATCAGTGAAACCAGTGACCTGATCAAATGGTAAAAAAAATTATCTATTCTGGGACCTGGACCCAGACCCGCAGCGTCACGCTCGCTCACCATAACCGCTCAGCTACCGAATCTCACTTGGACAAAGTAGAATTATAGATGTACTTGAAGAACGTCAGATCTTTGAAATACTTATATCTCAAAAACGGTTGCTTATGTGGACGAATAGCTTGAAGGTTTTCAGTTTGCTAAAGCCATGCGGATCTGTATGGTTCATAATTATTTCAAACACCTCCTACAAGCGACTACTTGCTTATTATTTCTCTTATATGAATGTTGGCATTATAATTTGAAAATGTATTTTTTCGAGTATATTTTTTCAGAGTATATATAACGTAATAATGTAATTCTCAATTAAAATGTACACATTTCAAAAAATTTTATTCACATACCACAATATTTCATTTCATTTTTCGAATATACTTTGAAAGAAACTGCAATTCATCTGCTTACTGATCAATCAGTGAAATGACATCTCACTGATTATGTCAGTAATTATTTTACTGATTCTCAGTGCTTTTCACTATCAAACCAGTGAAATATACTGAAATCTCAGTGGTTACAAAAATCACTGATTCAAACAGTGGTTTTTTCACTGATTCAGATTTAGAGAGTAGTAAATTGCACTATATTATAAGTATATCCCTAAGTCCTGCACTGTAAAAAATGTGGACGGTTTTCCTTCACACTGTTGATGGATTCTACCCACTCATCGTACACTGTAAAAAAAAACTGGAAATTTACTGTGCAACTGGACTGGAAATTTCCAGTGCTAGTACTGGAATATGGATATTCCAGTACATGTACAGAGATTTTGTTGTTACGTTACTGAAAATTTACCAAGCATAACTGAAAATTCAGTCATTGTACTGGAATTTTCAAGTTTGAGATGATGTACTGAAATTTTGCCATGATTTCGCGAAAATTTTACCGGCTCGTACTACAATTTTATAGTTCTTGTGCACCAAAAAAAAATATTCCCTCAAAAAGGACTTGAGAAAAAATTTGGAATTTAGAAAAAAAAACCTAATCGTTGGTATACTGGAATTATACAGGTTTTTAACTGCAATTCTCAGGTTTTGTGATGGAATTTTCCAGTTACTATGCAATTGAATTATACAGGTTTTGAACTGCAATTTTCAGGTCGTGTGATGGAATTTTCCAGTTGCTATGCAACGGAATTTAATCACTGTTGCACTGAAATTTTCCACTTCTATTGGACTTCGTCATTTCTGGCAGGAAAAATTTCAAGTCTTTACATTAAAAATTTCCTGATTGAGATTTTGAATAATAATTGTAATTGTAGCCAATGAAATTGATATATGAGGTTTTTCCAAGACTTATCCTCTTGTGTTCTAGATATGAAGCATATGTAGTAACCCAAGCTGGCCTTCCAACATGTCGCGCTATAGCTCATCGGTTACGTCTTAGGTTTCAGTTGGTAGGCAGGTAGAAAAGTATGGGTTCAAATCCTGTTAGGTAGACATGAGTTTCTGTCCATCCAAATGAACGATCAAAAGTTTCTCAATCATCTTGGAACACAAGGACCCTGCAAAATCACTTTGCGTGAGCAATTTTTTTTCAATTTTCATGGATATTTTCAGCATTAATTTTCCAGTACATGTCCTGGAAAAGTCCAGCTCGTGTACTGAAAAATTCCAGTACCGAGGCTCAGAAAATTTCCAGTTTTGATGCGGGAATTCCATAACGTTTGCACTGAATTTTTGCAGTACAAATGTGCTGAAATTTTCCGGTACATGTACAGGTTAATGACTTCCAGTACATGTACTGGAATTTTCCGGTGAACTTTTTTTACAGTGTATAAAATCAGGAATTTTTCCACCACTTTCAAGAATTATTGTGTTTTTTTGGTGGCAAATTCTCTGCAAATGAAGAGACAGTAAGACATGGTGGAAGAATTCTCATTTATAGAAGAAATTTTGCTGCTACAATTTTTGAAGGAAAATTGCACAATTATTTTTCTGCAGTGTCAGATTCCATAGAAAATTCAATTCCAAATTCTTCTCAGGGTGGCATTGCCGCGATAAAAATATTAATTTTCAAAAAAGAGAAAGCCTATCTTGTGAGTTCGAAGAGGAACATCTCTTACGGCCTTACACCGTGAATGTGACCAATGTGGAAATTAGAATCGGACTCCAGTATTGGCAAATAAAGTAACTGTCAGAATTTGACAAATGATTTCCAGTACTCGTGGGCCATTGTCTTATCTCTGAAAATATCCAAATGGGTAGTTTCGTCGTTGAAAATTGTGGTCATAAAATGTGCTCACGCTTACAGTTCTAGTATCTCGAGAGATTGCTCCACGAACATGAAATGTTGAAGTGGTTGAATTTAGAATTGTCGCAGTTGAAACAAAATTTGAACAAAAGTTCAAGGTTCAAAATAGTACGGGATGTAACAATTTTCTCGACAACCCGGTACAGAGAACGACGGAGTAGAGGCGCAGCAGGGGACAAAGGCGAAAGTCGGCACCATCTTATCAAAAGCGTCTTACCGTTTCCGTGGTAACCAGCGTTTCAGAAGAAGAGGAAATTCCACAACGACGACCATGACGACTGGTGTTGCTGCTTCTTCGAGTACCTTGTTGTTTTTTGTTTTCTCTTTTATTATTATTGTTATTTTCATTATTATTATCATCATTTTCCTTCATAAAAATGCTTCCCAAGTTGTCGGAACAGCACGGATCTTCATAAAACAGGGTAAGTCGGATATTTACTCATCGAGTGAACCGTGTTTCGTTTCAACGTATATCGAAGATTGAAAATTTCTGAAATTTCATCTTCTTTGTTACAAGATAAAATCAATGAACACATACACACAAACACACATCAAATATAAAGAAAGTTTGAATAAAAGAAATGGAGTATGAACTAAGAATGCAAGAGGATAGACTCTAGAACTATAGTTGTTGAGAATTAATCGAGGGTGTTCATCAATGTATGCTAGCATACTTTGAAAGCTTTTAGAATGGACTGGTGAGGATCGAATCGGTTTCGCAAATCCTTTCTTTCACCCTTCATTTTACTTTCCATGCTCGTATTGGAATGGAAGATGAATCGTGTGCGTGAAATCCTCTGCATTAAAAACAGGGTGTGAGAATCAATCTTCTTTTTTTTTTCTAATTCCAATAACATACCATCGAGCGAGTAAATCATTATACATTCCATTATTAAACGAAACTGGAGTTCATAGATTTTTTAATTCTATGTGACAGAATATCCAAGAGGCACATAGAGAATAGTTCGTCGTCGTCGTCATACAGTTAATTGAATATTCATGACACACAATCACACGATTTCCCCGCTACAAAGGGTATATTGAATATTGATAGATATTTTTCTCTTGTAATCATATACTGAATAATTCATCCTCTCTTCGACATTATAATATCATGCGAAAGAAATTTCTTCCCGATACAAATACATGGTATCATATTTCTAATTTAAAGAAAGAAAATGGGTCCATCTAATAATTTTTCCTACAAGAGCTGAAGGTTCTTGACAGATAAATCAAGCGTGTGATATTACTTCCTTTACGACTGGTCTTTTGAGAAGAGGCTTGTTAATGGTATTGGTTATTATCATCGAGGAAAGAACTTTATAAATGAGCCTCGCTGCACATTCTATCTCGTTCCCTTTTCTATCTTATCCTTTACCTTCGGTAACTTTAATTCTGAACAAGAGATACAAAGGAAAAATCGTTTCGCAAGAGAGGTCCAGACGTTTCTCTTACTTGAAATAGAAAAGTAAAGACTTCCGATAGAAAAGAAAGTAAAGCTCTACATTCCCTTCTCTGTTCTTGATACACGGATGTACCGAGTGAAGAGAGAAAAGAAGAGAGTAGGATGAATAAAGAGGGTTTTACTCGCGATTCATTTCCGGCTCTACGAGGGAGAGAGGAGAGCCGAGCAACGACGACGAGAGAAGGTCGCTGCTGCGGCTTTTCCACTCGCTTGCTCAGTCTCTTTTCCATCGTCTGTTTTAGATATCTTTCGTTTCCACGCCATCCATATATTTCACAACATATATTCCGTTCCTGAGGAGAGAAATACAAAAAATCCGTAGTACAACTCTTTTAAAATTGGTCACGAGCAACGCGATCCAAGTTCCAAGGGTTTCCTCTGCTCCGTTTACTTGGTCGATTTTTGAGAATATCTTGTTCCATCGTGGATGGAGAGTATATGACTATGTATTCTCTTTTGTTCAAGGGGAAATCCTGAGGATCGGGATCTCCTCAACCGGAATAAATCTGAGGTTCGATTAAGTTTCAACTTCTCTTGTAAATCATTGTTTTTGTGATTAAGTTCTGATTGTGCACCGATGCGTTTAAAATCCAGTTACTTATTGATCGATCTTTGAAAACTTCCTATCACGATGAAACTCAAATAATTTTATATATTCAAGTTGATTGAAGAAAATTGTGTTTTCGGGAGACGATATTTTCCGAATTATTCGAACCTAAATGGAATGATCAATTCAATGATTTGAATTCTGTTCAGAAATATAATGTCATGAAAAACAGGTCGTACGGGATGTTCATAAATTTTAACCATAGTTTCGTGGATGCACTTGAAATCTGCACGGAGAAATCATCTAATTATTCTCTTTTATATTCCAACCGATATACCATACACCCTGTAGATTCGATAATGAATCCATCAGTCAAGAATATAATTAAAACATTCCCTCTCGTATGTAATTCATTGTTCAGCTTCATACGGCATCCCCATAATGAGATAATATTGTATTCAGTCTAATGAATCATTTATTGAGGCAATGAGAACGCGAATGGGATAACGAGAACACATATGAGAATTCCAAGGAATGAAAAGTTGATACAAAATAGGAGTTTTACAACGGCTCATTCATTTCAACTCATTTGAAAAGAGGATTCTCGTTATTTCACTCAATTAGCAATTTCAACGAATAATGAAGAAAAGAAAAATAAATCATTTGTAACGCATTGAAATGACATCGATGATAACTCAGGATTGCCATTGAAATGTACGAAAAGTGAGAGCAAAAGGAAATCAAACGTATCAAGCCATTCAACGTAACAGCTGTTCTTGTTTCTTCCCTTCCATTCGTCTTGGATGCTTGATATTTCTACGCAACCCGTTCTCGTTGAGCGATTCGTTGTGTTATACTACTATTATCACTCTTGCCACCACCACTACCACCATCATCACCGCCGTCGTCACTTTCCTCCTCTATTTACCGATCTCAAGTGCAACGACGACGCCCGATGACGACGCCATCGGTAAATAGATTGTAACGCGCGGAGTCCTTAATGTCGTTGTCCCAACGCGTATAAACCCGTTGAACATTGAGATTATTGCACTTACGTGCGATGCATACGAGTTGAATAATTTATTGTATCATCTGCTCCCGATAATAAAGTCGGTGTCATATAATCCCACCGAGCTCATCATAATTTTATCGTTCCCTCTCAAAGCCAATTTCAATGTTTTGATGTTGCTAAAGTGATATTTTAACTTCTTACAAAAGAAAACAATGTTATATATTCTAAGCGGTAACTGTATCAACGCACGAAGAATCTTAATATCACATTTTGACTGATGAAAATTGTATAAATGGATATATTTATTTCAAGTCTCAAGGATGAGTCGCTCGTTGAAACATATCAAGATCATAGTGAACTGAAGAAACCTCGGATACCCACTTTTATTCACAACTCTGACGTAGGAATAGATATTTTTGTTTATGATGCATCCACGATTTTGATAACGCTATAAAGATACGAAATTTTTACACGATATTCAAGAAAAATTGTCCCCTTCTTTGGATCATCTTTTTCTTGGTTTTAGGGTTTCGATTCGAGAAACGTATGATATTCTGTGGAAATGTTGAATAAGATTTCGTGATGCGAATGTGCGTTTTCATTTGAACAATAGAAGCATCGTTCGAAGCGACATATTTTGAAGAATGGTGCTCGACGAATGACATAATTGCTCCTACTGTTTGATAAAGAGTAATAAATTCCTCGCAGAAGATTACAACGCCCAAATTGAATACTTGTCTGAAAGAATAACATATTTCCTTCTCTTGTGCGTTGAGTCGAAACCTTTGTTACGTCTATTCGATTTCTAGATGTTAAAATCTATTTGGCACAGCTCGAGAACCTCGAGACAGACGAACGGTCAACTTTTCTGTGTAGTTACAATTTAGTCATGTATATAGCAGCAGGGGTTCATTAGGCTACTCGATGGACAGTTGCGATGAGTAAACTCCGATGTTTAATCTTACTTCGCCAAGGCCGTAGCTCGTAGTAAATCTCTCGGGGTTTCGATATACGTGAGTTCTCGAATCGATAAGTTTAAAGTAAATCTCCAAAAACATGTCATCAAAGATGTACCTTCGATATCAATTTTCAAAGCACACATTCCACTCGTTTCTTTTCTACCACATCAAATCTCGGAAACGTTATAAATGACGACGGTAAGATTTACGTTTAAATCCGGTCGTTTGCGGTAAAGTGAAATCCATATGAAATACCAATTACAAAGTCCTTAAGACCTACACGGAATTCCAGAGAATTTCAACTGAAGCCTTCTCGGACGGTCGTATTGTATTTTCTTAACGTGCACTAGGTGGAAAATAAATTAGAACCGACTGTAGTCGGTGGCGAAGGTAAAGTGGTTGTGGCGTCGGCCATGATATGTGGCATAGGCGGCTTGGCGAGTGAACTTTGGCCATTACCCACAGGGCTCTTTAATTTCGACGGTAAGTTTGCCACTGACCAAAGTGGTTGACAAATAAAAGCTATGAGAGAGGGAGTCTGAACGAGTATCTTGGCAAAAACCAACGCGAGATACAAAACCTATATTCCATAGGTGTAAACGCTCGAGTACTCCACAGTCTGAGGATGATAAAAAAGTCAAGACGAAAGCAAATAGATAAAGAATTCAAGAGCGAGAGAATAAACGAACGAAATAGACGCAATCGAACAATCGAATGACAAGAACGTAAGAAAATAATTGAATAAAGAATGTTAAATTTTGAACGTAGATCAAAACGGATCGGCAAAAATTTCAAAATCCACTTCTTAAACAATAGACAAAAGTGCCCGAGAAAATGAGAAAAGGCGTGCGCTATTCCGACGATAGATAGGGTCGCTTCTCTAGCATTTTGGCTACACTCCAATATCTATATAAATATCACTGGGAGTCACCACCACGTGTCCCTCCTCCCTCCGCCTCATCTCACCTCTTCGGTGTTCTTCACCTCATCGCACCTCACTTCACCTTAACTTCCCTGTCTCTCGCCATCACCAGTCACCGACAAACTGGTTTTATTATTCTCTGTGTTTCAATTCTATTCTCTTGCTTTTTATCATCATTCGTGCCCCAATCCCAAAGGACGGAAAATAAGCGACAAGCATAATATCAATAACGTGTGTCAGGGGCTTCTGTCAACAAGCGGTGACAAATTTTGCCAATTAATGGTAGGATACATTTGTTTTTTCCTAACTTGGCGTACCGTGGAAAAAGCGGATGAGAACAGAAAAAAAAAGAACAAACACGTTCTGTTCCATTTGATGTATGTCCGTAGTTTTATTAACATCGCTGTTGAAATGATACCATGAAAAAGAAAATTAAGATTCAACGGGACGAAAGATTCAAGGATAATAATAATACGTGTCACGGAAAAATAAAACAACCAAAAGAAAATGAAATGAATATTGTTTTTCTTTTTTTTTTCTCTAAAGAAATTGAATTCCCTCGAGAATACATTTTTACGAAATATGATCGTGTTTTTGATCCCTTGCTGCTAATGAGAGATGCATCGACTCCATATCAAAAATATATCTCTCTCTTCGTACCTACGGGAAAAATATATGAAAATATATCTTGGTATATTTTTCATGCTCGGAAAAAAATATATCTTCAAAGTGGAGTTCTCGTATTATGAATATGATATTGAATGCACTCTGTCGTTAAACACGTCATGGAAAATGCAAGATGAAAATAATTTCAGTTCAAGAATGGATGATAAAAAGTGCGATGCCAATTTAAAATTCCCTTGTGAAGGTACTCATTACATAAAATTATTTATAAGTATTGTATGTATCAGTTTTTTTTTATACTGGGAATTTGTTTTCCTTACCATACTGTGATTAACGAAAATATTATATCACTCCGAAGGTGACATTGTATAAAGAATGTGGATGATTGTCATCCCGACATACTACACAATGGATAAATTCAAAAATATCACCAGTTTCGCTGGCTTCCGTTCAAAACAAAATCCGTGAATCGAAGTAGTTGATGAATAATGTATGTTACACGTGTTATCATGGATATTATTTACACCCGATATTTATTCCTTGAGCCTGGTTGGATTACAAACTGGAACCATTTTTTAATCGAAATCTTCAGAAATTGATGTCTATGAACGGGTTTCTCACCTCGGCACCTGGGTCTGCAAAATGTGAGAGATTTTTGTTCTCATATTTAATTTTCAGACTGATTTCGTCCTGATTGTTGGATATTGTGGATAAAAACTTTTTCAAGGTTGTGGTCTGAATTTCTCCTGAATCAATTTTATTTGTCGAAAGAGAAATGTAGACTAATATCTTGAAAAAGTCCTGTTTCCATCAGGAATATTCTACAATCAAGACATAATCAGTCTGAAAATCGAATATGAAGACAAAAACTGGTCAAAGTTTCCGACCCGGGATCAATTTTACTTGAAAAATTACCGTGAAATTGCAAAAATCGGGAGAAAAGTGAGAAAATACTGTACATACTATAAAATTCGTTGCACTGAGAGGAAAATTTGGTTTTCGTAACCATGATTTTGGCTTCGATCATACAATGTAGTTGTCACAACCAAATTCATGTGATTTTCTCCCGTTTTCCTTGGCCTAAATTTTCTGTAAATATTTCGCTTTTTGCTCGGTGTGGAAATATTCCTTTCAATATAATGAAATTTCACGGCAATTTTCAAAGCAGAATTCTTTGTCAATGAATTTTCATGAAATTGAGTCAAGAAAATTTCAGTGCTCTGCGAATGATTATGATTTTCAGAGGTCTATCGACACGGAAAGACCGGGTCTATTGATGTTTAGAAAGAATTTATCAACGTTTGGAAAGATAACTGATAAGCTAAAACATATTCGTCGTGAGTCTACCAAAAATTTGTAGTCAAAATATTAACAGTTGATAGTTTCATTGGTATTTTTCACAGTGAAACTATCAATTACTAATACATCGACTACGAATTTTTAGTACACTCACTACTAATATTTCTCAGCGATCCTCGTTTTCCTTAAATTGACAGTCATTTTTCTAAATAACAATAGATCCGGTCTTTCCGTGGAGAATAAACCAGATGGAAACTTTGTTGAAATCACCTGATTTCAAAAATCAATTTAAGGGAACGTGTAATTTCAAATCTTATAGTTTTTTGAATTATAAATTCGACATTTTCATTTATGATTCTTGTCTGCGGATCCATTGAGAAACACTTACTATAGTATTCCCGATCGGCCACACCTTATCAGGATCTGGTTTCCAACTATGAAGCTGAAACTGACACCCGTAGAATTAGCAGCTGATTGTCATAACTTTTCACATGAAACTTGTGTTAAGGATTCCAGCATCTGAAATGTTCACTCACTGAGAAAAACGTATAGGAAATGTGTAGCATGGTTTTCCATAATAATGACAGTTTTGGGATACATGAGCACTTCTCTATACCTCATTTTGGTGAAGATAACTTTGCATCTGACACATAGTACTATAAGTTTTGAAAAAATTACCACAAGTTGAAGGAGGAATGTTCATAAACGCTCCTGTGTCTCAAAACTGCTATTATTATGGGAATCTCTGCTACAAATTTTTCTCCGTGCTGGGATGCTATTCAATCGATTTCTGAGAAGAACAAAGCTTCAACAACGCCTAATCAAAAGTTACAACAATTGGCTGGTAGCTTTACGGCTGCCAGTTTCAATTACATTTTTCACTGAAGTTGGCACAAGATTTGGTACAAGAAGATTAATTCCATTGTTAACAATAGAAAAAGTTAGCATTCCCATGCATTGAAAGGAGCTCACTCCGTTCCCATTTCGATATCTTTAATAATCCCCGTAACGCTCGCATTTTTAAAACCTCAATGGAAGTCGGATTCAATCATGAAGAACTGCCGTTTATTCTATATCATCAGCGGAATCGTGTATGTATCAGCGTATAAATTATAGCTTTCCAATGCGTATTGATTTCCGTATATATCATTTATTCTAAAAAAGTTATCAATTTTATATTTGCGTCATCTTAATCGAAACTTTGAAGAACCTCTGTTACATGAGACTTGAACGTTCAACTTTTTCGCATCATAAATTTTATGCACATTGATTATTCAACAATTCAAATTTAGAAATCTGGAATATATGTACATAAAAAATAAGAAATCGCGATTATAACTCATTTATACCCAATCGAACGAATGATTCATCCGCTAATCCTTCTAAAATTGCCCACAAATTCATCACCATAAGCGAATAAAGTGAGTCAACGTGAAATTTCTTGGACTCGAATTCTATTTGTAATATTATCGATACTGAGAATGGATCGATAAAGCTTCAGATATTTAAACTGATTGGGATAATCATGGAAATTCTTAAACTGTTAGGAATCTCTGATTGAATCGTCAATTCTATGCAATGGGAGCATAAGTTATTCACGCGACTGAAAACTTCATTCTCATTTCAATTACATATGAATGAATTTTCAGCCATGGAAATATACATACATTGTAACTGAAATTAAAATTCATTTGTGGATGTATTCTCAATTTAATTGGCAAGAACTGAAAATTTAATTTCAACGAGTGTGCTTGGAATATGTAGGAAATTTTGAAAAATTCCCAACAGGATGGTTTTACAGATGTAATTTACTAAATCTCATTTTGGTCGAGACCTTGGAAGAGACGCTTCACTCCAGATAAAATTCCGAGTTTCTTATTAGATATTGCATTAACGTGATAAGAATTTCTAGCAGAATCTACACGTCGAACTCGTTAAATCGGAGAGTTTTTTTCTATCTTCACCATCACTGTACGTTTAAATATTCTGTGTTCCATTTAATTTATGCACTGTATGCTTTCACAATATACCACTATAGCCCGATCTTCTCTCCAATATTAGTATTCTCTCTATAATTATTTTTCGTGCTTTTTGCCATAAAACTACCCGAATGAAAACATTTTCAAAATTGTGTATAATTTCCATATAATTCGATAAAAATTATGCACAAGTTTTATACAAGTCTATGGAAATTTGCAAAATTATATATAAATTATATATAATTTGGAAAATTTCAATTGAATTATTGGTTTGAAATATAGTATGTTCATCCGTGTGAGATTTTAGATCGTTACTTGGATGAATTATTAGCTGCAGCTACAAAGTATTTGCAAAATATGCTGAATCCAAGGTATTATACAACCTATCCCAGAATTTATGAACTGTACCGTACAAGCATATTATACTGTCAAAATCGAGCAGCTTCCTTACTCAATAAAATACCATTCAAAGTTTAGTTTTTAAGACATAAATATTTTTATATTTCCCGAAAGATCCGAATATTTAAAAAACGTTGCAATCCACGCCCTCGTATTTGACACGATGTTTCAAGTTGGAAGGCAGCAGATTTTAAGAACAAAAATTTCGAATTCTGATTGACTGGAATCTGAGAGATTTCAAAACAAAGTACTTCACACTGTGAAAAAAACTTCCAAAAAAAGGTTTGCAAGTTTTTTACCAAACATTTTTTGGTAAGTCCACATAGTGGGTGAATTTACAAACAATTCTTGTCAATTGATAAATCTTTCCTGGGAAATCACAAAAATTGTTTGGAAATTTACAGAAGATTTGTAAGTTTCCAACAATTTGAAAATTTATCAATCTCTAAGTTTTTCACCATACTTCTCTGCTTGGAAATTCACGAATATTTTTCACAGTGCAGGATAATTGAATTATTACTTCTGAAATTTACCTTTTTCCAACTGTGAAAATAGTGTCGCACCCAAGAACCTGTTTGTAGCGTTTTTTTCTTGACATTTGGACTTTTCGAAAAATTAAAACAGGTTCATCATATCTTAAAAAATACCCCCTCAATAAAATTCTGCCAATTCCAACAATTCAGAGACAACGTGCATACATGAAACATAGAAAAAAATGATTTCAAAAGTTCCATAATTTATTCAGGATCTGCGCTAGTTGTTATCCCATTAAATCATCCACCTGAATGTAGCTCCAACAGTACCTCCAAAAGTAGTTCAAAAAATACATCTAATATTTGTGCTCCCAAAATTAAAAATCCCGGCAAATGATTCTCTCCACCACCAACTGGTACTGGGGTTTAAAAAATTGTGAGACTTCTGAACACATTGGTTTGTTGCGTGTAGGATAACAAAAAATTCGATCGTAGCGGTGCTAAAAATTCATTGGCACGAGTAACAAAGTTTCCATTACAGTGACAAATTCACTATCTTAGCAGACGCTACACTGAGAAAACAGATATCTTGAAAAATACCATAATTTATGGATTTTCAGCGCTGGTCTGACCCGAGTCGGAATATTCACTTGCATGAATCTCTAAAATAGAGATCGACCGAAATTTTTTGCCGAAACTGACTAAAATTGAAGCTCTGATTATTGGTTTCGGAAAAAACTTGGTATTGGACGTTGGAAGTGTAGATAAGCTCCTCAATAATGCAATTATCATACTTAAGATCACATATCAATGTGATTAATGAAATAATTTCGATTTTCAGTTTCAATTATCGGCTAATGCTTGTCGGCCGAAATTGTAAACCGAAAATCGCAAGTATTTTGTTAATTACAATGAAATGTGATCGTAAGTATGATAATTGGATTATTAAGGAGCTCGTCTACACTTCCAACGTCCAGTCCTAAGTTTTTTTCGAAACCAATAATCACAACTTCAATTTTAATCATTTTCGGCAAAAATTTTCGGTCAATCTCTACTCTAAAAGTACCATAATTTCTTGGACTTTTTGAAATAAGTATGGTACCTTCCGTATAAAAGTCCAAGACATTATGGTACTTTTAGAGGTTTTTTCAGGTAAATATTTAGACTCGGTCAGACCAGCGCAGAAAATCCATAAATTATGGTACTTTTTAAGATACCTTTTTCTCCGTGTACACAACAAGGTCAAATTTTCCGTTGTCATATAGTAATTGTTTTTTCCTACATGTAGGGATGAATCTATCCTCACTGATTTGGAGAATATTATTTGGTATTCATGTCTCTTGATATTTCACTTCTTCCCAGGATATACGAGATAGAAAAATGTTTGTATAATGCGATCATAATGGTGACATGCACGCCAGGAAATGTCTGCATCATGGTACCAAGGTGTTTCCGCATAAAGCATTGTTATTGGTAGCAAAACGAGGTGATGGTACCATAATGAAGACATAATGTTTACATTTTATGCATCATTGCAATCTGAGCGAAGTTTATGATAGTATGTTCACGGCACATTATGTTACCAAATATTTAGGGCATGGTTTTCTATCTGGGTATCAAATTGGAAATTCATTTCATAGATACAGAACCTGCCGAAGTTCAGTATGTTTGTTCCTTCTACATTTTAAATGGTTGAACACTCAAGCTAGAAACTTTACATTGTAACAAGTTAATTGAGTCATCAGAAAACCTCAGAATCAACAATCCACTTTCTGAATACCTACCATTTTCATAGATTGTAACCATTTTCATTAATGTAAATTATAGTTCTCTTGAATCATATGAATATCTGGGATCCAAAATACTTCTTCAAGCATCGTCATCAACATGAGGTATTTACTTACAATATAAAGAAGCAAAAGATTGAGTTTATTCGAACCCACTGCGCATCCATTCCTTCTCATTTCAATTTACGCAGCCATTGAATGCGTAGTAGGTTTGCGCATACCTACTCGATGTTGTACCTTCTTCTCTCTCTCTTATACTCCCATTCTCAGTCCATACATGCATAATTTTCTAAACATCAAATAATAATAAAATATATTCATCAAATCGAGAATGATCAATTCAAAGTATAAGGATGATTCATATGATGAAGGTTTCAACAATTAAATTAACATGTGCACATGATCCTCAATATTGTCGATTTCATGATATATCGGATGAATTAATTCGCCATATATGGGATCTAGGAATTAGCGGTGGGAGCTACTTCGTGTATTTGAAATATTTGGATAACCAAAAATACTGCTGCAATTCCTAAACTTTGGCTATTATAGCGATAATTTTTATGGCTGAAGTTAAATAATAACTACCACGGTTAATTTTAGGCTATCCAAATATTAACATTGTTTTTTTCTCCATGTACATTTGAAATCTGAGAATTAATCTCAGATTTTTATGACGTTTGCGAATAAAGTGTACATTTGGAAGAATAATCACACAGAATTCCATATAATTTGTCTTCCCCATTGCGTAATAAACAGGAACGCAAGGAAGAAAAAATTAAAATAATCAGCACATTGATTTATACAACATAACGTAAACGTTCTGAAATTATCAACATCTATATACTTTTCTTGACATTGTGTGCTTTTGATAAATCATCACGTTAGTTGCAGTTGAATCTGCAGCAGTTATCAAACTACGTTTGAACTTCGTTTACTACGGTAGAAGATTTCATATAATGAGTGTTTTCATTATATTCATGTTCAAAATGGATAAACAAATATATATATATATATATATATATATATATATATATATATATATATATATATGACTCCTCGGTTATGTAAATATCCTTCTAAACCTCAAAACAGGACATTCTTCTGTGTATGTTTATCGTGCTGTCCAGTGAAGTTCCTTTATTTAGCTAGATTTTCCGTTATGGTTGTGTATAATGTGCGATGCTGTTTATCTTCCTTTTGTTGGAGTTCAATGTACATAAAAGGATGATAAAATGATGATTCATGAGGTAATGTTGAAGGTTCACTTCTAGCATAGGTTGATGAAAAATGAAAAAAGAGGAATAAATCTAGAGTTCTGATCTAGGGATTTCATTTTCCCAAACAGATGCTTCAGTGTCTGAATAGAATCAACAACTATGCTGTTCTAAGGAAAAATATAGATGCCGTAGCAAAGGATTCAACATTAGGATCAGGAACGTTTTTCTTCGAAGAGACGAGAGATATTCGTGTAAGATTTCTCAGAATTGATTCAATATTTTCCAACAAACGCATAGTCTAACACTTGGCGGAAAATGTTGCACAAGACGTCTTTCAGATATCTATTAGATATCTTTTGGAGCATTCTTTAACAGGTACCTAATAGGTATCACAAAGATAGCCTTATGCAACGTTTTTCAAGAAGTCTTGGACGTTTCGTTCGTTGGTTGGCTGTTTCAGGCGATAATCTGAAAATATTTTTCAGTATTTTGAAAAGCGTTACATGAAAGATCTGGCCTAGCGTCTCGCCAACATAACCTGCACAGAGAAAAACGAGGAGTAACTGCTATTCCAATCATGGTAGTTCTTACTCCAGCGCCCAGTCAGTATACGGATGATTATTTTCGAAGTAGAAGTCACTCCATTGGATTACTTTTTACCAATTTTCCAGAAAGATTTACTTTGTAAGAAGTGAGCGATACTGAAAATACCGTAGGAGCTACCAAAAGAATGTTGATTTATTGTATCGAGTATAGTATACTCCTTCATTTTTCTGCGTGTGTCATTGAGACATCTATACGGAGAAAAATAAAGTTTCACAAATTACTACATTCCTACTGAATTGGCAGGATAAGAGGAAATATCACTGTTATTGACATAGAAGTGTAGTGAAAATGTGTAATTTATCATACAGAAGTTTGCATGCTCTTACTGAAGAATATTTTGTTAATCGTTCATTTTTACTACGCTGTCTATCAATAACAGTGATATTCTCTTATATCCTGTCAATTCGGTGAGAATGTAGTAATTTTCAAAAGTTCAAAAGACGCAGGAGAGGTTTGTTCAACGTTCTAAAAACGTCCCAGAGGCACATTGTGAATTTGGGGGAGTATCCCCTCAGTATTCATTCAATAGATGACGCGTTTCTTAACTTCGAAGTAACATCCTTCCTAATCTATGATGGCAAAATAATCGCGACATGTCTTCTCAATATGCGGATAGGCAATTCAAAAAAACTATTCTCCTCTCTTTTCCTCTGTATTCAGATACCATCCCAGCTAGGATTATGACTCTTTGGCATTTCAGATTCCACCTTGGGCTAAGTTCGCGCCATTTGGACCAAGTTAGTACCTTGGATGGTCTGATTTGGAGAAAGGGCAATTTCTAGTTGGGATTGGATTATTGTAATTCAACTAAAGTCATTTCAATCTTGATTACGGTGAATAATCTGAAAGAGTATGGAGTGATTCAACGAATGATTTTCATGCACACAGGAAATATGCCTTCAGAATTCATCACCTGTACTGTGATCATTGCCGTGGGGAGCTGTAATTTTCCACAATAACATGTCAGATCCTGATAGCATTGTTTTGAAAAATGAATGCTTTTCACTTCTTATTGCATCGAGTCTCAGAAGTGAGCTTCTCCGGTTCAAACGGTATTTCAGCCTCAAATTCCAGACTCCCTCTCGAAAAAAATAACAAGCTCAGTCCTCGCTGGCTACCTCAGTAGAAATGCTCTTTCTAGTCATTGACGAGTTTTGTAACGCTCAACTAGTCGAAAACTAGACCCTTGCGAGTGCCAAGTAAGGTTCTGGCGAAGTACTGGCGAGTGTTTAGTTTGCGAGACATTAGCTTTAGTTCTCATCGCGGTTTTAGGATAGGAGTTGAATGCTGACTCGAAATTTTGTGACCGCTCCTATGTTAACCTATCGTTTGCATGGTGACGTAAACAGTTTACCGCATTCACTTTGATCTTGAATTGTACTTATTACAATGTTGGAATATCTGTCATCGGATTCCTACTCTTCTTAGTAATGGTTACCGCATACTTCTCTCCGTGTAGTCAAGTGTGACAAAAATCGTCAAAAACTAGAGTATTTCTACTTAGGTGAAGAGTGGAATCTCACTCTAAGAATTTTGAATTAGCTTGATGACAAAGACTATGAAATTTGATGGTGGATTCTTCTCAATAGAGTATTACAAAAAAACTACACAAAATACAGAACCGACAGGAAAAGGATCAAAGATGGAGAGTCTGATATACCTACTTACATTCGATCAAATTGTTTGAACTTCGCAAGAGGAAACGAGGATCCATATTCAATATTCCGTTCACTCTGAATATTATCGCACATTTCTTCCTGGTTAGAAATGGTTAATATCGTTCCCTAGTTTTGTTTAGGACTCTATCAAGGCCTGACGAAATCTGGCAAGGCCTTATTTGGTCTTCAACAGAATCATCTCCAACTGGAGCTTTCATTTGAATGAAGGAATCCAACTTCCGATTGTGGAGAAATTGTTTTCTCATCTAGAATAGCAATTTGCAGTCTTTTTGAAGAGTGATTTTGTCTTTCGTGTGTTGAATTCTCCAAAGAAACGTGAAAGATTGGTTCTTACAAAGTCCTTTGAATGGTCAGGATTCAATCGATAAGTACATAGAAGAAACTAGTGGATTCTGTAAAATATATCCGACTCTTCTTCGTGGATTGAAGTTCAGAATGATTCCTGGGGAGATTCATGAGATGTTCTGATACACAGGGAGAATTCTGTAGTTGCCGCTAGGTGGTTGATTACAAGGGGCATAGCTAAATGACTGACATCGCTATTTACATCCCGATATCAGATATGAAACATTGGAACCAGTAAGATAATGCTGCCACTATGTTCATCGCCATACATAACCAGCGGCGGCGACAAAATTTCCTGCATAGAACATTCCAAACGTTTCTGTGCTGTTTACCGTGGGGAACCATTATGTTTTAAATCTTCTTCGAGGGGATACTAGGGCCGTATTTTTAACCATTTTTCTTACGACAAGGTGTTCGAAAACGCTTCGATTTGAAACCAAAATATTGCTCTGTACAGCAATTTTGGACGTACTGGAAAATTGTCACAAACGCAATGTCAAGAGATCTGGCGCTAGTATGATCTTAAGGGAATTGAACTTTGAATGGTTCTAACTCATGGTGATTCCATACTGACTGATCTGTCATTTTCTTTAGATTCTGAGTTGACGAATTCACAATTTTAGATGACTGAATTTATTCTTCTATATGTACGGTAATGTAATTACTGTCATTCATACAAATATTGCTGAAGTTTGTGTAGGAGCGTAATTTTCGATATCCCACGTGATTGTCAATGAAAACAAATTCATGATAAAATCTCAATGGATGTCTAAACGATGATAATACATACGATTATCCGATCCTGGAATACGATGTTCACGCTCTCTTGCATCTGTCATCGAGGCAAAACACCACAACATTCACATAAAACAAAACACCAAAACTAAACAAATGATCGCACACATTGAAAGACACTTACGCGCATCGCGTTACCGATTTTTCCAACAGATCATATCGTATTTTCTATCATTCTGTACATTTGATCGTCACTTAAATGAATTCATCATTATAAGAAATCACATATTCTCTCACTGCACTATGAGTACTCTGCTGTTGTCGTTGCCGTTGTTGTTATTCACCGTCAACTCTCATAAATATGATACCGATCACCAAGATATTACCTTAATACCATCACGATAAACTTTGGTGGCATCTTTTATGGTAGCTGTATATAAATGACATGTACGTATAAATATATTAACGAATGCTCGCGTGATATATGACTCCACTTTTCACTTGGACTATAATTGTAGAAGATTAGGAATATATCCGAAAATCGCGTGACCACGGTTTCACTTTTCGACCGGTCGTCCGTGCTATCACTTTTTGGTTTGCCTATATACACATATATATTATAACCGCGTGTGTTTGTTGTAGCAGTAGTGGTCTTGCCACTTAACGATGGTGTCACTATTGGTCATTGAGGATGACCTGCCGATAGGGGATGGTGTCATATTCGTCACTTGTTTCCCACCGTTTTTCTTTTTTCAATTTTTCCTTAAAAGAAGAGCGATAACGATGACCGGCGAGTCGCGAGAATCGCTCTATCACCGCACAAACACCATCATCACCAACCACCACTACAACTACTACCACCACCAAGACCACAGCCACCACCACCACCACCACCACCACCACTACTACTACTAGTACTACTACTATCCAACGTAGTTCTTTTGAGAGAGGAACTCGGGAGAGCACTCGGAGCTTGCGAACGAAAGCAGCACCGCGAAGCGGGAGGCGGAAGAAACTGTTTGACGTAACGGGAAAGAGTGTACAACGAGATGAAGAAGAAGAAGAAGAGGAGGAGGAAAAAAGAGGCGAGGGAAGAAAGACGGAGGAGGTTTATATCTGGTACATACGCGTGCGTACGATTCGCACGAGGGAAGGTTAGGTCCTGTGATGGAATTAAGCGCCACAGGGCGCGTGCGACCGAGAACGTGGACGAAATATGAATCAAAAACGAGTTGGTGTACGAAATTCCATTTTATACATCTGTTCTTGAGCACCGCGGTTCCGTGGGGCGGACGAGCATCGTGTCCGATCGCGAATTCGTCACTGATGATAATTTTGTACGCACGTGTCGTTGGTTGACATAACAACGATGA
Source organism: Gonatopus flavifemur (assembly GCA_018340375.1). NCBI lineage: Eukaryota > Metazoa > Arthropoda > Insecta > Hymenoptera > Dryinidae > Gonatopus > Gonatopus flavifemur. Next base: position 56,548,484 of record JAFFJZ010000001.1, read on the forward strand.
TGTTGATGAGGGCAACGGTGACGGCGATGACGATGACAATGATGACAATGATGATGATGACGACGATGATAACGATGATGATAATGGTGAAGAGTCAAACCGTGCGATAGAGTCGAGCACCACATTGGTGGCGGCGCGTGCGACGCAGTCGCAACCGATACATAGACTGAAGTTGTATGAGAACGAACACAAAGAGACTAGAGCTAAAGTTGTCTAACGCGCGGGCGCGTTTGCATATATACGGATACATATGAATCCTAAGATCTTGTGTGATGGATTTTCGACACAACGACGACAATAGCATGCACGGTTTAGTTGTTGGTGACGATTTGAGGAGGCGCTCGCTATACGTGGATATATAGAGAGGACGTAGAAATAGTTGAGGATCATCCACTGCCACCTGTGGTGTTCAATCCACCTCTTCCTTTCAACTGTTCAATCGCGAATCTCTCGGTCTCTCGTGCATGCGTTTCTCGCGGCGCACATGCGTCCGCGTATTTTCAATCGTCCCTCTTTCTCTCTTCGATCTCTCTCCTCTCGTGCAAATGCGCGCGTCCACCCTGTACGTTTCGACTGAGTCGGCGCGTTATCTCACCAAAATGTCAAATTCGCACGCACTACTTTGAGGCGGCAATTTGGAATGTGCTTTCAAATTATTTGTTTTCATTACCTTTACAACCTTTCGTTTTTTTGTCTCGTCTTCGAGCTTTTGCCTTGGAAAATCCTTCCCTAAGAACAGTACTCGAATGGGGAAATCTGTATTCTTCGAGTACCTCTATACCCGCGGATTGGTACTCGAATGCACCTCGTCTGACAAACTTTTCAAATTTATATATAAATTTGTGAATTTTTCGCATAGGTGGCGCACAGTGGGAAATTTTTGTGCATTCATGGACAAAAATCAGCCTACAACTCAATTTTCATCCGATGCTGATGAAACTCATTTCAGAATACTCAGAGAGGGTTCCCCTTTAACGTATCACTGCGGCATTTCCGTAATGTTGAACTGGATTAAAGGAGAATTCGAATCAAAATTGGAAAAGAAGATTTGGTGAACGAGTGAATCATTATTTGTCTAAAAAGAAACGTTTTTCCTGTTTTACGTGACGAAACATATTTCTTCACATGAAAGTACTAATACTGGTGATGGAGAAGCACAAAAATGCTATAAAAATCTGATAGAAATTACATAATCCACCCAAAGATCAAGAATTTTTGTGGATAGAAATAACTTCCTCAAAATCAAAGTTGGTTATTAGATAGCAGAAAAGACTTGAGAGAACCGGGACAACTTTATACAGCTCCTGAATATTGAAAATTCGAGAATTTTCATCACTAAAAAGCGATGTTTTGCAGTATCCATGTTTTTTTATTGAAAATTTATCGAGTTTTTGTTGAATTGTATGAATATCGGATTGGTCCAAACAAAAATGCCGCAGTGATACGTTAAAGTAGAACTCTTTCTGAGTATTTTAGAAGGAAATTCATCAGCGTCGGATGAAAATTGGGTTGTAGGTTGATTTTTGTCAATGAATACACCAAAATTTCCCACTGTGTGGCGTGGAAAACTGAAAATTACAGTCAGAAGGGTGGCATGAGCGAGAAAAGACAACATTTCTTTACGATCATTCCTCATTTGCAGACTAATACAGATTTCAATTTTTCAATAGAATGACTTTGCAGAACAGTTCCACAAAAGTTTTGAACATTTTACAAAATTTCCTGGAAGAAAACTCGATTGAATAAAGTTTTGATCAAATTTCTATATAATTTCTATTAAAATTATATATAAAGTATATACAGACATACATACTTTCGCAGTTTTCAAATTCAGATCACATAAAAATTCTCTATGCGCAGCAAATTGCTTTCACAAGAGATCAATTGAATATTGAACAACCAAGAAATTCATAACAAATCATTTATTCCCTTGAATGAATTCTTTTATTCGTGTTTCATAAAACTAGACTTCCATTTACGCCAGCTGAAGGTACCCCATTGAATGTGACTGAAATTCCTGTCGGGGGTACCTTTCTCTCAAGGTGAGATGAAACCACCGATGAAGATATGAATGTGAATATAACTACAGAACATGCCACGCCCTCGCTAATGTTCCAAGTTTTGAAATGAATCAAACATTACAGAAGAAAAACAACAACCACAACCACCTGCAAAACGTGATGTGATTGTAAGAACAAATTTAAGAAAATCAAATCAAGAATATTCGCGTGGTAGACGAACAGATACAAAGAGAAAGTATGAATTGAGTGAACAAGATGTTGATAAAACCCCATTTGCCATCGAGCATTATTCGATATCATTTGAGACGGTCTTCGACGCAATTGGGAAACGTTGGAAACGCGCTTAAACCGTTCCTTCCTCTTTTGCGTTACGAATCGCTACACGTAGATCATAGATAAATGAGAGGGGAGGAAGAATTGAATTTTCTCGTGATTTTTCTTATCGTACATTCCGGAGATTTGCGTTGCTCCAATGAAAAAGAGGAGTCTCTGATGAAATATTTTCTAAAAGAATTTCCAAGCGACATCGAAGGAAGTGAATATTTACTCTATGCACTTGTTACCTTTACAAGTATGTCTTATCAATTTTTCCAACGAGGACGGGTACATCGAGGTGCTCTTTTCTGAAAGGCAGATGCCTCAAGGGATTGTTTATTCAATTAAAGTATATGATGGGCTTCTTATATCAACATCTGACGACCCTGTTTACTCTGTCGAGCATAGACGTTGTACGGTAATATGGAATGAGGAATTTAATTATCAAGAGTTAGCCAGATGTATTCACGTTTCAAAGGATGCAATGATCTTTAGAAATAACCTTATTACGTAGTATTTTTCATATTCGCAACTATAATGGGATGGAAATGAGTAAATAGCGGTGATTAATATGCGATTAAATGAGAAAGATTTCATTATTCTTCGTATTTCTTGTTGTTCCTTGGTATCGAGGAAATATCCGCTATCGATATCGCTGCTATATTGGCTTGTAATCACATTCGAATTCAACGCGATACTATATTTCTCTATTCTGGGAACTACTGTGGTCGGATCGATTCATTCATCATGGATCATTTAGTTAAATCCACGCAGCTTATACAACGATTGCTTTCTCCCCACACGGTTTACGGTTGCAATGAGACTGCAACGATTCCGAAATCCCTAGACTGCTGTATGGAGTGCGGAAAAAGCTCACTCCACCATCGGTAACGAGAATTCATCACTACGCAATCAAACTTATAAATACAAACGAATGTGAGGTTTTTTGAATTCTTTTGTTAAAATTCTGCAATCGATGAAGAAGTTTCACTGCACCTGACAAAAAGTTTCATATTTAGTCAATTATCCTTGCTTAATTTTATATTATTTGATAAATGAATCAAAACATGTGGACCTCAATTTTCTCAGCAAGGTGAAGCTGATACATAAATAATTGTTACGATAAAGAGATCTTCCGCGCCAATAACCTCGCATTATTTCGAAATTCAAAGAATTCACTTCGACCTGTGGTGCTTTAGATTTGAGGTGAAGAATTCTCAACTACTTTTCACTCCCTTCCTAATCTCTTTAGAGTACTATTCAAGGCACACACGCTATCGCCGGACATGACATCAAATGAAAATTCCATAGCATCGTTATGGAAGCCTCCAACGTGTCAACAAGAAACCGACGACATTCCAAGTGTTTGCGTGAGTACAAGCACTTCAACACAGTCGTCTTGGTTGTCGTAGTCATCGTCGCAACGTGAGCTTGAATTGCTCTTTTCGCCCCCAGCTGTGTATTACTTATTGACACAAAGTGTGACTGCAAGAACGAAGGACTTACACGTGTGCCGTTGATTTGATTATATCATAGCCGACGTTATACTATCACAGCTTTCTTATTTCATCATTGAATCACACGTTCCCTACGCACGAATGATAGAGAATAAATGATGCTACATCATATCATCACATTGTATGCACATTTTTTCCACGTGAAAAACTAATTGTGAGATTTCGAATGCATGCGGATAATTGATCCTCTCCGTAAATCATTTTGTTTTCATATCTTATTTTGATTATCCTCGATATTCTATCTCGCAGAATCAATTATTATTGCTTTAAATCTTGAATTAATACATCGTGTAATATCAATACACAGATATGTGCAGATGAGATTTATTTATAGATTGGTGTATAGCTGTTTCCGTGTATTCAAGAGCAATAACCGTTCCTAACTCGTCGGAATAACGATCCTCGACGAGGGTTAATAACGGTAGCAAGCCCATCAGGTGCAGCTCGTTAAAACCGTATCGGAATGATATCGAGCTTAACGCGTTCTATGTGCATTGAGAAAAAAATTTCAAAAGGCTGGAGGATATCAAACTAGTCGTGTATACGTGAGCAAAGTCAACGATAGTTACCATTGTAAGAATAATTTTTATTGTTATCGATATTCTTACGTTCGCAGGGATAGAAGAGGGAAATATCGAGAGCGTCGGTATTTATCAAAACAGGAATAAACTGCTCCTGTGTTTCGTCGAGTGGAAATCCTACGCGTTCTCAGGTTGGATTATAAGGAGAACTAGATTTATATTTCCGTGATTTCAAGCTGAATCTGTTTATTGAACTATTTTATAGAACTCCAGAGCAATAACGAATGATTATTATTCATTATGAGAAAAATCCACTGACATCCATGGGAAGCAGGGTAAACATGAAGGAATATTTCATCGATCTATGTACGAAAAAAAAGGAGAAGAGAAATGGCAAAGTCTGCTTGGAAAACAGTTCGCCATCCGTCAAGGCACAGCGATCGTCAACCATAATATACCTAGTGGCGGATAAGTTACTGCGAAGGACAGGCATTAATTTGAGTCTGAGTCGGCGCATGAGATGGTGCTACTGGTACCAACGCATCGTGAGGTTGGCTGCATGGTTCAGGATTTCTCCCTCGAGGCTATTCCGTCTCGTTAACGGATAGCCGTTGCCCTTACGACAAATCGATTCTTCTTAGGAAATCGTCTCAGGTCTCCCTCGGAAGGGGAAAAATGGATAAAACGAAGCAAAGTATAAAAATTTGGATAGGAGAGTTCGGGAGTATAAATATTTTGATGAACGGGATCAAACGATCTCTCTCTCTCTCCATCATGAATTTCAACCCTCAAACAACATATTTCCTCATTATACGATGTTCCAAATTCCTGCCCTAACATAAATATTTAAAAACGTTCGTATATCTTCTATCTGTTGCAATCCAACATCCCTATCGATTGAAGTAAATTATTTTTCTTCCAGCATCGCATTCGAAGGCATTACAGAAAATTATGATGATTGTAGGAGAATGAATGCCGTTGTTCTGCATTCGCATTCATGGATCGATTTGCAATTTTTTTTTCTTTCAATGGTCGTCGTTCCGGTACATGCTTGTAATGTATATTTTTTTCACAAAAAAAAAAATCGATACACTTTTACACATAAAGGGATGACTTATTCAATGAATCGTTTCCTCGATTCTCAACTTTCAATACACACAGTTCTGAAACTCGGAAAATCAATTTACAATCGACAGAAATGGGATACATTTTAATTGAACATCATTCTGTTTTGATTTATCATAACGGATTCTGTTGTTACGTGGAAGGAAATCCAATATTCAATTAGTATATAATTCTGTAATGAATTGGATTTGGTGAATAGTATTGAAAGATCTCTGCATGCGAAGTGTACAACCTGAATGTTGAAATTTTTTCGCTCATGTAACCTAGAGTTCACATAATTTCTCTGAAACATGAAATATCGCCATCTACAAATGTTAGATTACGATCTTTCGATGTTATTTTCAAGAAAATTGAACAAAGTTTTGACCCTTTTTATCATTTTTGGAACCTCATCATTCTTAACCGTGTGAGAAAAAGAAGGAAAGCGGAAAATCAGAGGCGAAAAGGAAACGATCTCTTTTCATGATCGCTTGTCGGGAAAACAAACACTTGTTCTTCCCAAACTTCAGAGATTTTTCCTAAGGGTAATACGTTATGATTGTCTATCCCGATGCTTTGTTGCTAGAAGTGTCTGACGGTAACTAGTTTTCAAAATTTCGAATTGAGAAAAATATGAACTGATCCAATTTTAATTGGGTGTAAAACATCAGACATTCGAATTCATACAAAATTTATACAAAAATGTGGGAGATGAGAGAGCGAAATTTGAAAAGGTTACGTCGATGAGATTTAATGAGGCAACTGTTGTCCTCAATTATATTTTTCACCATGTACCAACGTGTGTGGCTTGTTTATCCTAACTCATAGTACGAGGTTGTTGTTACGATAGGTCGTGGTGCATCTGTAACCGCGTGTGCATTTCTTGGCTACTTGCCCGATGTTGTGAGCTCTTCTACCACTGCTATCGTCGAATACTCAATTCAACACGCCGGTATACAAGTTTCGTTTCCTGGCTGAACGACGCTTTTAAAGGGGCACGAAACATCACTGCTCTTATTTTCTCATATGCCAAGTTCAGAATATTAAAAAACCTTGCAAGATATATTTCGCTAATGATTTCATCTTGGAACCATACGAGATACACGAGTCTTTGGTTTCGAAATCCGTTTCAGAGATGATTCATTCAGACACGAGGAAGTGTTCATTCGTATTCATTACGCAGAGAAAAATGTCAACGCTTCTGCTTCTGTGCCAAATTTTGGATAATCTCGTTGAAAAGGAAAAAAAAGAACAAACGTTAAAATTATTCCAAAATTGATTTCGTGTTCAACCGAATAGAATCTTTGCTACGAATGTATGACAACCGAAAATCAATTGAATCCAACGGAACGTAAGGTAGTTGCGAGTAATTGGGCAAACGAACAAAACGCGTGTTATTTGTTTGAGGTATACCTTCCTCTCGTGACAACGCGAGTCATGCACAAGCGCGAGACCGATTGGTCGAATCGTAATTTTACCACGACAAACGGCTCCTACAGGACCAATAATCGTTTCACGCTTACTGTAACCATGGAAATTGCGTTCCGGTTAACTGTAATTGCCCTCGTACGTTATATACACGGAATCGCTGTCGCGTCCCAAAGCGCAGCACACATAAAGACGTACGTCGTAGTACCGACATAGTTAAGACTTACAAGATTGACGTAAAAGTATAACGACATGGCTCATAACGCTTTTGCGACTGCTTTCGTGGTAATATAAAAGAAGCACCAAGGTAATAAACTTAACTGCACACACTTCTTTGGCCATACTGTTTGATTTCTCAACAAGGGAAAAAAAACTCATCATAAAACATAATGAAACAAATTGTTTTTTAAAACGTAACAATCCCTTCTTACGAGAATCTCATGTAATGAATCTATCGATTCCTTCCTAATCTGTTCTTAACAAGAAATATCGATCCTCCGTTATCAGTTAACCCATTGCATTTACAGAGAAATAGTTCCCAATTGAATTCAATCGAGTAGAATCAATCACAATGTCATTACCATGACGACTTCATGATTATATGATTTATGATCATTAGGATTATCACAGACTCACACAGATATACCACTCTAGTATCGATATCCATTGAACTGCCGAGGATATATCAGCGTGAGAAGATAGATGTAAGCAGTATAGGGTTATTCCGCATGAACGATTCCATTCAACAACGCTCCAATAACGATGTCTTAACAGTTGGATTTCCGGTCTCCTCGCAAATATCAGATTGATTAACGATCAATATCGAAGAAAGAATTCAAATCAAGGGACTGATATTGCTTTTAATATATATAGAACAGCTCGAATTTTTTCCGGAATTGAAATTCGTTTTATTCGAAATGATGGTCTCTTTTCGTTTGAAGTTTCAAGCATCGCATTTCAATCGTCACGCACTCAACGCCCACCAAATTCCCTGAATTTACATAAATGGATGATTCGATTGATTTTTCTGCAAGAATTCCCCATTTCCATTCCCTTTGGTAACTCTCGAAAACATTATGTGTATACATTTACATCTCATAGAATCGAGACAAAAGGGAATGTTCCAAATATTACACTTTTTTCCAGACTAATCGAGGATTTTCTCATTCGGCTCACAAGTGCAACGTTACGATACCAAACTTTGCGCGCCGATGTAATTTGACTATTACCAGGTATACGGCCTATAAGTATACGTGTAAGCGGAGAAGCATTTCTCACCCCTCGTCGTTCGAGTCATCTTCTCCCTGCATTCTGTTTACATTCATGCCCGGGTGTTGGGCTATGTGTATTATGCAGATTCTGTATTCTCGGTGGGCAGGTGGTCATGGAAAAGGTAGAATTGGTATTATCGTTTCTAGGAATGTGTTTGCAACGTAATGCACATACGTAACTTACAATTCTCTTTCATAGGAAAAATAGTCCGGAAAAATTCAATTTCTTTACCGTCATTTCTCCTCCATTACCCTACATAATAACTGAGGTGAAGAAAAGAGCAAAATGTTCGAGTGATTCTTTTACGAGTTTCAAGGATTAGGTTAAGGAAATTACATTACTGTGACTGAGAGTAAAGAGAACATTTTATACAGTGATATATTACTGTACTACACATTTCGACTGTACCCGGGAAGGAGGAAATTGCTGGTTAAATTCCTCCGCCACCTTTTAAACACTTGTGTTGTTCCTCTTCCCACTCATCATTATCCGTAATAATTACGTTCTACCACTAGCTCGCCGCAATATCGTACCTTCGAGGAACCTTTGGAGAAGATATTTGTTACTGTCCTGTCCTCAATTTCCTCTGTAATCCTCTTTACTCCTTTAACCCTCTCAACTCTTTGGAAACTGGGGAATGGTCATAGTCTTTTGAAGTTTCCCTGGGAATACGAGAATCATCGTTGCGAGTGGACGGAGGTATTTAATATCGATATTGGTGCAACGATGAGTGAGAATACAAAACCAGGTTACATTGTTGGATACCATACCATAGATATCATCGAGAAGACACCGGATATTGTACCTTTCCATTGATTTGTTCATTACTTCAATTCTGACTTGATTTATTTTCAGAATTCTTCACGTCTTTTTCTCTGCTTCACACTGTGTACAATGTTCAAAAATCTTCACACCGAATCGATGGACTTATATACACACCGATGGTGTAGAGATTGCAACTCCAATCGGTGTTAATTTCCAAAATACAACAAAAATCTATGTGAAGTCGACACAAAATGCTTTTCCATCCTTTGTGCACTTTTCGACTCTTCAGATGCCTGTTCTATTATTTTGCGTTGTTTTTTTCCAATGTAGGGTGTCCACAGGTCATGGAGGTTCAACGGAATTGATCAATCATACGTTTTCATTGAATAGACTTACCAATGATAGGAAACGGAATTTCCAGGAGTAGACACCCTGCAATGTATGAACCTTAGCAGAAGGTCTATTTTGGTGCTTTCTTTTCTCTTTAGTGTTCTTTTACGCAGGCTATGGAAGATATTTTTGCTTCTTATGTTTATATTTGTGATGTGCGATTACGTACTCGAAATTTTTCTTTTGTTCAGAAGCCAGCCAAGGTAGGATCTCTTCGTGTGCTTCTCTTCATTTTTAATGCATATATTTTTTGCATGCTGACGTTTATTAATTTCAATGCTAAGAATAGATCGAAGAGTTGAGATGGAACGGTGGCTGGTACTTTGGAATAAGACATGATTTGAATTCTATTCCAGTTTTTTCTTTCATTTCTATCGTCATTTGCTCACCTATGGACAGAACGCTACCTTCCACCCAGCATTATTAAACTTGAAGAAGTGAATGATGAAGTACACAAAGCCGATACGAAGCACACTGAAGTGGCGGGAGACATCGATAATCGAAGAATCTTATTGATATTTGATTAAAAGTTATAAAAGAATTCCTGTGAAATACACAAGATACGCAAAACAAATATTAAAAACCTTTCAATCATATTTCCGCTTTAGAGTATGAAAAGAATATGAAATACCATTCGTTTGCGATCGCTGGGTACGCAACACGAAAACATATCCATCGGTATAAAATAATCACGATAAGAATCATAACTCATCTGACTCAGGATTTCTGGTGATTTAAAACCAACCCCTCTCGATCGTAGTCTCTGGAAAGGACAACAACACCGTGAATACGCTCGATTTTCGTAACAATAAAGCAGTTCTTCCTCTTTCCCTTTGCCTCTTCTGTCATCTTTGTCTGTCTCCCTTGTTTGGTTTTGAAAGAAGGATAGTGTTCATGCGCACGAAACAAAAGCGAGCCTCGAAAATCCGGACCTCGAATCCTCTCCTAGCAGCCGCCAGCAGAGCCAACGGCAGGAAAAGCACAGACAAAAGGGTTTAGAGGCAGCCTATAATTCAGGGTTGATGGCTGGATAGACCGTGGAGACGAAGGGTGCTGATGGTGGTATAGTCGGCAATGAGGAGCAAGGGAGAGTTGGAGCTGGAATTGGAGTGAGGACTGGTCGTCGGTCGGTCGGTTGGTCGGTCTCGGTCGGGACCAGAAGGGAGAAGGGAAGGGAGAATTACGAGGTCACTTCCGGTGGCGCCTGCACGAGCTTCCGCTTCCGGTCGCGCGCGTTGTGTTGTTCCTCCTATACTATACACATATATGTGTTTATACATTTACATGTAAGGTTGTGTATTTACAATATACTGTATACGTCAACCCTATTGTTGTCGAAGGAAAATTTTCTCGAGAAAATTCCAAGATGTATCCTGCCTCGAAATGCCTCGACAAGACGAGTCAGTATTGAGAATATCAAGTTTTATAAATCTATCGAACGAATAATCCAAAGCTGATGAACTTCTAAACTGTTTCCTTAATTCAATTCTGTTAATGGTTCCATCAATACCGTGATGTGAAAACGATACTTGTCCACGACAACATTTGATTTCCGATCCTAATTATCAATCAGCCAATTATAAAAGTCTCTCCAAGAATGGTTTCAATTAAGAATCCTCCATTTCATTCAGCGCAATCGGTTCTTACTAATGAGATTGTGGTAGAGGAAATAAGACTACAGAATGAGGGTTTTCTTCCTCATCGCGTTGTCAATTATCTTTTCAATCTGAAGGGAAAAAATGATACTGATATGAGACGAAAGGAAATTTCTTTAATTAAAACAGCGAATGTTCACCTGATCACTTTCTTTTCTTTCTTCAGTTAATTGATTGGAATAGTATGAAACGGAGATTGTGTTATCTTTTTGATTGGTCAGCCTTTAAAGAGACGTATCGAATAATAATATCAATACGGTTACTCACCCATAGCTACCGCATTATCAATCGTACAGGAAAATTTGTATAAATATCAATCTAAAATGAAGAATCATATACGATCGATGGTAATGTAGCAATTCTATACCACCAATGAAATAATATGCATAATACATTAAACGGAGCTGAAATAAAAGAATGATGAAACGCAATTACGTCTCGCGAATTCAGTGATACCAAAATTGGATCTCCATAAACATTATTTAATTAAAATAATTATACTTCACGATACCGAATGTTGGCCTGTTCTTTATCACAATGAAACTCAGGGTTTTATTTTGCCAAGAACGAACGCGGACCGAATTTTATGCAAGCCAAGGTATTACTCTTCCCCCTCTTAGAAGATTTATGAGGAGCAACCGCATTCGTGATTCAACTATTCACTTTGTCTCTAGTCGAATTCAAACACATTTACCATGGAGTAACATGGATCGATTTTTCACCAATCTAAGAATTTTGTGCATGAATGTATGTATGACATGTTGGAATCGTGATAACGTCATATAAATTTTCCCGAATATCACCCTCGAGAATCGTTAAACATATTTCGATCTATAGATCTGAGAACGACAAGTAGGTAAAAGGATGGCGGTAAAAGGGAAACATTAATCTAATCAAAGAGGAGTTTGAACGTCTCGTATAAGAAACTATCTTTTCTACCCTCTCGTATTCCATGCTCAATTTCCACATTCGATCCATCGCTTTATAATTTAGACGAAAGCTTTTTCTCTAATTTAGGACAGATGATTTGTCGACGACGGTATTAGTGCCTCTTCAATTACAGTCGAGAGTCGTTCCATTTGCATAGAGATGAACGCTGATGAACGCAAATAAATAGAGGCATTGTATTAGCGACAATAATAGAATAATACCAGGATGAACCAGTTCTGCTGCTCGGGAGAGAAAATTCGCGTGATTTCAAATTGAGAATTAAGATGAAGTTCAAAAATTCTTTCACGCGTGTTATCGAAATACATGGGAGACATATCTCTCTTATATTATATATTTTCTTCTTCCTTCACGGATAAATGATTCTTCCAAGAATGACCCTTTCATCCGTGTTCCGATATCTATACATATATTCCATTCAAACGAGAAGAAGAATAGAATATTTCCCAAGTTTCCGAAGAAAAAAAATCCCGAGAAAGCAAGCAAACGGATGGATCGGTCGTTGATTTTTATTTTGTTCTTATTCCTCGTACAATACGACAAGATACGCGCATCTCGGAAGACGAATATAAAAAGGGGTGGAGGACTTCGATGAGAGAAACCTTGCGAAAGCGCGACCGTGAAGAAAATTTCATAATTAATTCGCCGCGTTCATAATTGGACGGAAATGAAGATTAAAAAGTTCGCTGATTCAGTAGTAAGAGAGATAAAGCAGAAATGAATGGCGGGAAGGAGGAGAGGAGGAAGAAAAAGGAGAAAAGGAGAGAAAGAGGAAAAGGTAGAAGATCGAAAGCAAAGGGGAGGTGGAATGTATAGGGAGGGAAAGGAGACGAAAGGAAAATGAAAGCGAGGATATTGAAGAGCAGCACTAGTTTGGAAGGTAAATTGGCAATTTAACAAATTTGCAAAGTTCCCTCGCGAAACTTCTCCCAACGTCTCGTTCGCTAAGAGAGAACTGGTCGTCGTATTTTATAAACATAAATATGTAATACATATATGCATATATATACACATAATCTATGTCTCTCGCAAGCCTGCTCTCTTCATACGTAACTTCGATTTCCCGACAAATTATTATATTCAAATTGGAAAATTTATCCAAGCTTCGGAGTCTGATGGATTACAAACAGGCGAATCTTTGATTATTTGCTTGTTTGGAATTAAAAACACCGAATGACATGAATCCCCCCCGTGTGAAATAACATCAATTTTCCAAAGAATTCGAGTAAAATTCAAATTTATATATCGAGGAAAATGGATATGAATCCTTATTAGAAATCTTTCATAACTTTGCGAGTCGACTTTCGCATAAAACACAAATTTGAATTCGTAGACACGGAGATAGGAATCTACGGATCGAAGCAATCTGAGTATGGAATCAGTGGATACTGTATTAAGTACCCACTCGACTCGTTGAATAGGAAGTTTGGGGATGTTCTAGGATAAGGACTTTGGAATGGAATGTAGGACATATCCTGCGCACAGGGTGCACTTCTCTGTAGTCTGGCTCACTTAAATACTTCCAACTGTGCGCGTGTATACGTATCCTTATGTATACATGAATACATGCGCATACTAATGCGCGATATATATATATATATACATATATTTTCATGTGGTATCTATCGAACGTGAGCTAGAGGAGCGTCGTTACACGGCGAATATCTCGGTAGAAGCTTAGCTGGTCTTGCTGCTGTCCCGTGTCGTTCTACAATGTATAGCAATTGCAGTTGCCCGTAGTGAGGCTGGGCACGTGTAATTAAATGCAATCAGGGAACAGAGTGCTCCGAATTGCCAACATTTACCTCCGTCTCTGCCCCGACGATATTCCCTCGGTGGATCTTTGCGCATACTTGTATGAGTAGATATCCCTCCGTGTATATATTTGTTTCAAGGTGGACAGAAATCTTTTTGTTCTGTTCCTTTATATTTTGAATCATCCTTGTTCCTATTCCACGTACCCTGACGTGAAAAGAACACATTTATTTACCTTTTCAATGACAAAAATCAATGTCTCGAGACATTAAACGACATCTCTTGCAACTCCGTTGAAGATTTTGTATAAATTTCAAAATGATGTATTCATTCATCAATCATCCCTTGAAGAGTTTTCATTTGATTCGACGATCAAACATCGCGAGGTCGATGTTGCAAGAGATAGAGAAAAAAACCGCCGTTAACGATGATGAATAAAAAAAAAGGAATCAATAAGACTGAGAAAACGAATTCTTTAATTGATTCATTCATACGAATCATGGTACCGTGGAGAAGGAAACAAGTGAACATAGAACCTCACTGAATAAACAACTGAATAATGAAAGACAATCAGTTCTGACTACTCTTTCAACTCCGTAGCAGCGACTTAAGAGAACAAAAAGAGAGTTAGAAATATCTTTCGAAAGAAGAAGGAGAAGAAGAAGAAGGAGAAGAAGCAAAGAAATCAATGTGAACACTCAGATCTATAAAGCAACGAGATTTCTTCTATACAACGGTATTCTTCGGTTCTTAACGAAACGAAATCGACGATGCAATTCTTTTTTTCCATCTTCCCTCTCCCTCTGTCCTACATCTTCTTTTTCTTTTTGAGGCACATTGATGTTCATCCGATATCTTACTACTATCGAATCGAACGAAAAACTTCACCTGGAGTAGTGAAAAGGGTCTCATACTGTGGATAAGAGACGAAGCTGCAGCGGCAGCAACGTTAGCTAGCTGAAGCGGAAAAAGAAACGAGAATTAATTTCCGTTAATTGCTCTGGCTGAAGTTTGCTGAGAGCGTTTTATAGAATTGAAAGCCTTTCAACTCGGCTCTCTCTGCCGCTTTAGAATGAGAGGTGAGAGGGAAAGGATAGAGCGAGGGAGGTGAAAAAGGTCTACGGAGAGCGCAGACGCCCTCGTGTTTCTACGTTCATGAATGTACACGGAAGTGAACATGGCCTAAAATGAGACTTACCGAGATCAATTAAGAGAAACTGAGGTATGTTGGAATAAAAATGAAAGATAATAATATCTTGAAAGGACGATTATATAAGGTTCATCCACATTTTGTGCGATTACCAATCTGCATATTCGATATGTATCGATAGAGATGATATTCAGGATACATTTAGTTTCAAACGATAATCGAATCTTAGAGTAGGGGTGAAACAGTTTCAATTATCTCATCAAAAGTATCATTTAATGGGAGAACGAGTTTGTTCCATCGCCCCTCATCTATTGAAAATATTTAGAATAGTTGAACAACTGACACTTTGATTTGTTATAGCGTTTAATTCCGTATTCAGTGCAATACATCAATGTGACCACACATTACGAATGTGATGAACGCAAATGACTAACCGTTTCGAAGACGATAAAGCAATTCATCTCAAAATACGTACACAAACCTATACAACTGTTTACGACAACGACGACGACGACGACGACGACGACGACGACGACGACCTTCCGGATTCTATTACTGGTAACATGAACCTGAAAACATGATAGCTAGACTAAAGTTTGTAACCTACGAAAGATATAATCGTGAAACATGCACTGTTTAGTACCATCAGCAAAAGTTTCATGTTATGATCCAGTTGAAATACATTGTTTCTCCTTCATCGAACCCCTTTGCTGTATTGAAAATATATTACTTCTATGATACTTTGATTCTTAAAATTATGTTGGATAGACAAGTTATAACGATGATAAAGTTACACCGGAAATCAATGAGAATAAAATGCTGAAAATAAAGCATTCCAAGATAAAAGAAGAAAAAAAAGTTCAAACGCGTTGTTAATAGAGAAATTTACGCAGAATATCACGACACTCGTGCACCTCTCGAGTGAAATAACAGTTCTCACGGACGATGACTTTATGACGATGCGATGTCCTTATTTTCCATCTCTAAAATTACATTCTTAAATATATTTTGCTATCCCGACAAAACAATCAAATATTCAAAGGAAGCTTGTCCAGACTTCACAACAAGCTTTCTCTTGGTGTATCCACTTTAATCAACTGCAATTATAAAATGAACACACACAAATATATCTTCCTCTCGTGAACTTTGGTGTGCATGTATATTTATATACACACGCGTGTGTCAGACTTCACGACAAAACGTAAAGGTCTGTCCTTCTCCTGACTCATTTTCTTTGTATACACTCCGCACAGATAGCATAGACCCATATACGTATACGTACATGGAATATCCCTTGGATGTATATAGGGGTCGAGTTTACGTTCGTACGTTTGCCTAATGTTGAGTGCATCGCCTTTGAGGGATGAAGAGAAATATAGGGATGGGGTTATAGCATGGCTCCTTTCTCTCCGTGGTGTGCCTATTAATTAACCCCGAGACGTTAATTGTGTCGCGCGCGGGCGCAAGAACACTTTCATTCCTGTGTGCGTTAGTATATACATAAATAACATACACCTTCTTTCACAAATAAACACGAACGTGTACATACGTGAGCGTTAGGGCGTGTATACAACCCACGTTTAACCTTGCCTGTGCAGTCGCGTGAATAAGCTCTACTGGTAACAAAACTACCAAAGATACGAGTTGGAGGAGAAAAGGATGAATTTACATGCTTAATTAGAAGGAAGGAGAGAAAACGACGCATTGTGTCTCCTCATCTCTGCTATTGCTTATCGTGTCACCCAGCATCTCTATAACTTCTGTCGAGTTACATTCTTCGACTGTCTCTTAATACCACTTGCTTCCCCACGTCACGTCTTATTACGTTGAAACGTGAGAAATAATGGACTGTAAATGTTCCTGGTCAGTGGAATCGGGGGACAATAAAGTCGATTCGCTATCAGCTTCTGTACTCCAAGAATAAAGATAGAAACAAAGATAATGATTCACAGATAGTTGGATGGTTGAAATGTTGATGCCGTAACTACTTGCTGTCCTAAAGAAACAGGTTGTTCCCTCAATTCCGTATTCGAATTCCGAAACCCCCTGAATCTCATAGACTGAACGGAGAAGAAGAATTTTCTGTGACAGCTGAATCTGATTTTGTTGGAGTAGCAAAAGTTTTTGTGGAACAGCAAACTACACTGAGAGAAAAAATTTCCGAGAACAATGAAATATTTAGTTGAATAGTCGCTTTAAACTACTTATTTGATTTGAATAAACTTTCATTGACTCAATTAAATAACTGTTTCCATTGATAAAATATTTCATAGCATATTAAATATTTATTTGATTCAATAAATATTTAACCGAGTCAAGTCATGGAAGTTTATTCGGTTCAATTAAAATGTTTTATGGCGAGTCTTCAACTGAATATTTTATTGTTCTCAGAAATTTTTGATCTCGGTATATTTGTCATCATAAATAGCAATCTTGTTACCTTGTTCGCTCTTGTGAGCGAATTTCAAGGCATGGCAGGAAAAAATGTCAACTTCTCCAGCAAAATTTGTTTGCTATTCTATATATAATAACAAAATTTGCTGGAAGAACAAACATTTTCTGCTGCCACAGCTAAACAAATCGCTATCGTAGCTAAGAAGATCACCGTGATGACAAATAGTTTGCTGTCACAGCCAAAAATTTGCTGCTCCAGCAGAAGGGACTCAGCAAAATTTTGTTTTTCTCTCCGTGTGAAAGAGGAATCGGAGTTCCGAAATGATTTCAAAAAATTAGAAATAAATATACCAGTCAACGTGATTTAGAGAATACTTGAATTGCATTCGACACGGAGAATAAAATTTGAAAGAATCGAGTAATTTTTGCAAGGAGAAAATATGTCATCAAATATTACAGTGTACCACTGGATCGGGGCCCCGAATATGTACAATTACACAGTAATTTTTCTCGAAGAAACCGATAAGGCACCCCGATCCGGTGGAAATATCTTCCCCATGTGTATAAATCTAACTCCTTGTAGTTTCCCTCGCATACCTCGAAATGGAAGAATATTCCAAATATTTTCAAACTAGAGCGAACGATTTAAATTCTTTTGAAGAGAAGCAAATCTTAGCAAATATGCTCTAGGCATTCAAAAGTTTTATACCGCTGTAATGAGAGAAAGTATTAATCACCGTTACCCAACAATCATACACTGAGAGAAGAGCGATTTGGAGGTTGAGTAAATAGTATCATATTTGATCGATAGATCTGAATATTACTGAACTTTCAGCGATGTTTCATAGAATTTCAAGAAACATTACTGGAATTTTGCTCCACATTGCTCAGTGTTCTACAATCGTTATTATATAATACAATATTCACGACCAAATTTGCTGCGTGTCACTTAATTCCTAAACGTTTAGTAATTGAGTGATACACAGCAAATTTGGTGATGAATATTGTATTATATGATAACGATTGGAGAACACTGAGTAACGTGAAGCAAACTTTCAGTGATCCTTCCTGAAATTCCATGAAACATCGCTGAAAGTTCAGTACTATTTAGATTTATCGGACAAGTATATCACTATTTACCCAACTTCCAAATCGCTCTTCTCTCAGTGTAATAGAAAAGGACCCAGCAATGTTTTTGATAAATTCAACTGTTTTTTCTAGTTACCATGACCATTTTTTGACAATCACAGTTATTTTTCAGGTTTGTCAGAGTTGATTCAGTATCGCAACGAATCTGGCGATTTTCAAGACTCAGGGTTGTTCAATGCCTGTCAGATAAATGGCACCGGTGGAAAAACATTGATGATACACCAACGGCTCAATTGTATTTTCCAGGGTCTGCACGGAAAAAAATTTACATGACTACCTCCTCTTGCAGCAACAGGAAAAACTCCCGTTGCAGCAACAGGAAAAAATCCTGTTGCAGCAACAGGATTACTACTGTTGTTGCGACTTAATAGTAAATCTAACCTGTAAATCCCACCTTATGACTCATTACGACGAACTTATGCTTCAAAATGGACCTTTAGTTCACTTTTGGAGCATGAGATGTGAGTCAAAAAATAAAGATATAAGAATGCCTGCAGTGACAACATCTTCTACCAAAAGTTTATTAGTCACTATAGCTATTCGAGACCAATTAAAAATGATTTATGTATCGATTTCCAGAAACTTTGAAAATAATATTATTAAAGAAAAATGTGTAGAATGTGACGAAGACGAAATGAAATACTTCCCTAATACTAAAATATCCGATGTCCAAGCTTTGAAATACATCAACTGTAATAGATATAGATATCAATTAGATACTGTAGTAGTAGTAGTAGATATTGATGAAAATGAAGGACCTCAATTTGGAAAAATTTATAAAATTTACAATGTAGCAAATGATGTTTACTTTGTTTTGAATTATATATCTACCATGGCATTTGATCAACATTACCATGCGTGGAATGTTCGAATTGATAATAATTGTAATTATATTAAAAAACAAAACCTGCTACCTCATATTGGGCCTTGTCTTCTTGTGAGAAAAAAAGGATTAGATTACATTGCAACAAGACATTTACTGTAATTCAATATTAGAACATTTGAGAGTGTGATAAAGTCATAAAAAAAGTAAATAACAGCTTTGTATTTTATTCATTTTATAAAGCCTATTCATCCCATAATGAAGGATTTTGTAACATTGCCGCAGCTACAAAACTACTCCTGTTGCTGCAACAGGATTGTTTCCTGTTGCAGCTTCAGGAAAATCCGGGTGCTGCAACAGGATTTTTTCCTGTTGCTGCAACACAGCTGCCTCCTGTTGCAGCAACAGTAAATTTTTTTCCGTGTGGGAAATGAGTTCCTGCCAGTACTGGAGCGTACCTTTATTCCCAGTAACTTCCACAAGGGTGACTTGACACACCTCCAGGCGAATCCGAATGAAACTTACATTGATAAAAAAATTAATCCCTCCCTAAAATTTTCACAGTAGAAATTGCGATCTTTTCGAGCGTGATTCACACTCTCCTCCGGTGATGGTTCAAGGTTTGAAGTTGGAAACTCACAAACTGTCCAATTCCCGTGAAACCAGCGTCACCAGTGTACGGAATTTTCAGATTCTCTTATTGGAAATTCCGTTTAATACCATTCTACGATTCGTCAATCTATATAGGAAAAACTTTGTACCCTGGAAATGCTGAGCGGAACGGGTTAAAATTCCACTAGAAGCGAACAAACTTACTCCTGAGATTTAGTGGAGTGGAGAGTATAATTTTCCACCCTTTAAGATGTAGAGGACACGTGAAAATAAATAGTTTGTTTCTAATGTCTCCAAAAATATTCATTCGAGTGTATGGAATACGTAATCCAATCTAGAAATGTTTTATTCATTTCAAATCAAGTAATTTCATTCGAATTATTATCAATTCACAACTATCAACAGATATTCATTGGAGAGAGGGAGAGAGACAGCGAATACACTATTCATTTGATTTTTTTGTCACATATTACAAGAGCATATTTCAATATCTGAAAAACTCATCGTTTTACACTGCTATTCTGATGATGTGCATAAGCTGCGGTAGAACAATTTCTTTCAAATATCCAGACATATTTTAATAATATCACAAGGACTGGATCCTGAAAAATAGAGACGCAACAACGGAGAGTCGCACAGAAAGGGCGCACAGTGGACCAGAATCGCTGGAACGTGATGAAAACTACAAGAAGTTCTCCGATTCACATGAAACTCTTCACTCAGAAGTTTTCAGAGTCGCTGATCACAAATCTGGAATCTCATTTCCGAAATTCCAATGGCCGATACAGTCGTTGAGTTGAGAAATTTTCGGATTTATTTGAAATTCTGCACTCTGGGGCTTTTGGGGTTGCTGAATATGAATCTACAGCCAGATTTTATGAACTCAAGACGGCGGATGTGACATAGCGGACGTTTTTTTGAAAAACCCTCAGATTCATCGGCAAATCTGTGTTTCAAAGTTTTTAGTGTTGCTGATCAAAAATTTGGCCTGAGATATGAAGGATTCAAAATAACAGATCTAATACGATGGACTTCAAGTTGAAAGATTTGCAGATTCATTTGAAATTCTGCACTTTTAGGATTTCGGGGGTGCTAATTATGAAAATCTTTAAAATTTGCAGTCAGATTTCCAAAGTTGGAGATAGCGGATCTAATACGGTGAATATTCATTTGGATTATTGTGCACAAATTTTGCGAATAACTGGAAAATGATTTCCAAATACAATTCAATCTGGTAAAAAGAAAAATAAATCATGAACGTAATTAATGATGGAAATCTTTGAAGGAGTTCAACCCTGAATCATTGGAATACATAATTTTTATACATTTCAATAAAAATTCGATACTTTTTATAGAAGAAAGGATCGATTTTTTTCAAGGATTCCCATCACTGAACGCAATTTTGATAACAAATGAATGAATGATGAAATAGTTGAATGAGAAATAAGAAAATTTAATTATCGTTCTCACCGGAATCATCATCATGTGTTGTTTCATATGGTGCTTCACTTGAATCTCCATCTGAACCTTCAGATTATGCTGAATACGTATTCTCCTTCCAGTTTCTTTACTCACCCTACACACACATCACAGAGTTGGAAGGAAATTCATAATTGCTTAATTTGGGTCGATAGGAACCCACAATGAATTCATTTTGCGCTATTTCTGTACTGTTGTACCATGTAGGTCATTTGTATGTACTTTATAAATATCATTTACACTTATTTCATAATATTTTCAACAAATCTTTCCACTTCTTAATGAACTGTAACAACAAGACGCATAAACATTGTTCCATTCCAATTTTTACTTCATTTGTAATTTTTACATTCAATACTGCAGCTTTTTTCTCAACGATTTAGCAGCGAATGGATCACAGATTATCAATAATAATCTTGATGAATGCATGATGAATAATGTATTATGAATAATCCATGATATAAAAATACTCCACATACCTCCTGGAACAGCTTATATTTTGATTTGAATCAATCAGTCCATCATACAAGCAATTACTTTACATTAAACCAGAAATTAGATTCATCGCTTGTACACGGAAAAAAGAAATAGTTGCAGCCACTACTTAGATAATCGATTTTCGACGATCTAAAGTAGTTGCTGCGGCTACTCAGTAGTCAGGACAAGTAACACGTTAGCTGGCTCAAATAACTCGATAACTGCACTAACTAACGTAATTACCTGAAGTGTTTTGAGTTAGTTGAGGCAGCTAACGTGTTACTGGTCCTGACTGCTAAGTGGTTGCAGCAACTACTTAAGTAGATGGTCGAAAATCGACTATTCAAGTATAGTTGCTTTAACTATTCCTTTTCTCCCGTGTATCAACTGGCACATGACGCATCAAAAAAGGTTCACTTCCAGTTATTACACAGACTGAAATACAGAAAGTAAGCTGTTTTCAGGGATGAATCTCAAAAGCTCCACCATCTTTGTACCCAACCCACTACTTCAAAATATCCAAATAAAATTTGTTGTTTTTTCAATTTTGGCTACATTTTTATTAGCATTTCTACTACTCAATCATGATGGTCATTCTCTCAATAGTGATGCCCGACTGGAAAAATTATCAAAATTTCATTCAATTTACATAGAATTACATAGAAATTATATTGAATTGCATATAAATTATATATAATTCTGCAAATTTCTCCACAAAGAGAAAAAACATTCGAACAAGTTGAACTATAGCAGCCACAAGCGTTCAACCCGGGAAAAAATCATTAGATCTAATCGGATCTGATCAGATCTAATCAGATCTCATCAGATCTGAACAGATCTTTTTTTTGGGTTAATCAGATCTGATTAGATCTAACCCTATACATGAATAGATCTGAACAGATCTAGTCAGATCTGATTGGATCTGTTCAGATCTGACTGGATCTGTTCAGATCTGTTCAGATCTGCTTTTGCATAACCCAGGAAAAAATCATTAGATCTATTCAGATCTAAATAGATCTGAGTAGATCTGATTTTTGGTCAGATCTGGTTCAAAAGATCAGATTAGATCTGTTCAGATCTCAGTAGATCTGATCAGATCTTGGCACATCTGGTTAGATTTGAGTAGATCTCGTTAGATCTGAATTGAATATTAGATTAAATCTTAATGAGCAATTGATGGTTCAATTGTCAGAAATTTCGTGATATCTGTCTGTATATGAATTTGATTTTGCACATGTATTGTGACAAACACAAGCCAAAATCGCAGTTTTTCAGATCTCAATAGATCTGTTTAGATCTGACCAAAATTTAGATCTGGTCAGATCTGATCATTTTTTCCCGGGAATATGAAATTCAATTCTCATTAGCATTAGACCTGGTGGATCCTCAGTAGATCTTCCCAGATCTCACTTGATCTGCTCAGATCTGATCCTAGATCTGATTGAATCTGCTCCTATATCTGATCGAATCCGCTCAGATCTGATGAGATCTCATTAGATCTGAGCAGATCAGATGCGGTTTGGTGAAGACTCACACTAAAAAAAGTATTCAATTATATATATATATTAGCGTTTGGTAACAATTATCAAATTTCATAAGTTGGATGTGGCGGAATCAACATTCAGTTAGATGTAGTTATCGATATATACAGATTTACAATTAAGACCTTTTGTCATACCGTTATCAGATGTCAAGATTATGAATGAATAGTCAAATTTTACTATACGCTTTGTAAAATTTGGCTATTAATTCATCATCCTCCACATTTTCATGTATAAACTGATTTTATAAACCTTTCTGTTTCAGGTTTAGCATGAAAAATAGCAAAAATTCTTATATCCTTTTCCTCCGTGTTTATGCAGAACTGTTTAGATCTGATCAGATCTAACAATATTTACCATAAACCATCTAGATCTAGTAAGATCTGTTTAGATCCAGTTAGATTTATCCAGATCTACTTAGATCTATTCAGATCTACTCAGATCTGTTTAGATCTGATGATTTTTTCCCGGGAAGTTCATTATTCTTAGTGATTGATAGTCAAATGTTTTGGGGATCCATTCATAGCGTTAGGTCGTTGCGCCCCTGGTCAAAAGGCGGGGAAGCGAAGGAACTTGAATTTTGTGCAATTTTTTTCCAGAAGTTACGCGATGAGGCCAAATTTGAAGTGAATCATAATAAACTACAGACTTGAAATTGAGCATTACCGGATACTTGGAATTTATCAATGATTCCTTTAGATTGAAAAACCAAAATTGTAAAATTTCAACCTCCAAACGTCAACAAATTACGAATAGATCACTGCATCTCATAAAATTATTATACTTTTTTAATTTGTGTTTGAAATTCACATAAAAATGATTCAATATCACAATGCGAATCAAATCAATTGATATACGAATGAATAGATCGATACTTCATTGGATCTAAAACGGTATCAGAAGTTAATATCGAGAATAAATGTCATCTCTTTACAACGCACTGCCGTTGAATATCATCAATTTTGAATGGTTCGGCTTCACATACCGATTGTTTAATTTGAATACTCCCGAACACATTACCTATAATTTCGAATTCGACAGATAGCTTCAAAGGATTTATTAATTACGCTCCATTCCTGTAATCATCATTAAATGGATTTGCATAGTCAAAGGGGTCGAGTATGTAAAGGAACGGCTGAGTTGTTTCTCCCTAACCATACGATGACAGACAGTTCACTGCTTGTGACGGCTTCTCTCTGCTGGAATGTACATAGAATCTTAAACTGAATATTATATTGAATATTGAACAACTATTCCTATTCGGAAATTAGACGCAATCAGAGGGAAGCTTAAACAAGGATATTATATCCAAACTTTGAACGAGAAATACTCAAATTTCATGATCGATTCAATTTCTGCAAATATCATCCATTCACGGGGATGAAATTTTATTCACGCTGCAGAGCTATGTTTCGATTCGAGCTTCAGTATAATTTACTGTGTAAAATTTCTCAGAACTGTGCACGGGGATGTGCAAAACGTTACATCGGAAGATACTTGGACCGAGTTTCAAAAAAGAAACAATAAGGCAAGTTCGAAAAGTCTGTCCCACCTCCCTCTGTTCGTTAGTTCACAATTGTAAAAGCTAGAAACGCATTTTCTCGTTTGTCTTCCCATGGTATGTAATGTATTCTTTTTTCCTTGTTTTTCTTTCTGTTCCACTATTCCAGGAACCTCTACGGCGGTGGAAGGTTTATCTCTCTACCTCCTCGTTACAACAACGGATAGTAAACTAACCCATCGACGAGCCCTCCTCTACCACTAACTTTCCACGCGAGCTTGTGCCGCTGCAAATGCGCCAAGATAAATTGCCAACTCTGAAATTCTGTGTACACTCATCCTCGTGCTCTCTTTACGTGTTTCCAGTTACACGTGTGTACGTGTTCACGTTGTATGTATGACTCTGGAATATATAAACATATTTGTGCATTGGCATTCAAGGAGAGGAGGAAAATCAATAAGGATTCCACGGTATACTAGTTGAATTTCTAATTCGTAGGTGGAAATGAATCAAATGTCTGATGCTTGGATTTCTTGGCTTAGTTTTTTAAGAATCTGCGGTATCTCGATTCTTTGGAGTAATCGAAAATTCTCCTTTCTATCGTCAAGGCGACTTGTATTGTCATGAACACGAAATAATTGATATATTTAATATCGTAGATCGAGAGGGAATAAGGATTCCATTGGAAGCCATATTAATTTCAATATTCAAAACAGATCATTAATTCGGGGATTATTATAAATGTAAGAAATAGCTGTTCGGAACATGAGAAAGAGACAGAGAAATCATTAGAAACATAGTCATTTATCTTGTGTTTTGCGACCCATTTCCTCTCCAGATACGTATATTTTCGTGCTCGGAGAAAGATGTATACACAGAATACAATAGTTATATTCTCGTGGAACACCTTAGGTGGTAGGCGAATTTCAAGCCCCTTTGGCTGTATCAGCTTTAATCTTTGCGCAGTTTGATTATAATCTCGTCAACGAATTACGCCGTTAAAATCATACTCCGCCATTGCATCTCCCTATATTACAAAGTTATTCTCATACGTCTTTCTCCATCCCCTTATTCCTCGTTTCATAATGTTTGCGTTTCTGATTCATTAATCACACATAATTATCTTTTCATTCTTCTATTATTCATCCACTCGGAATTGAACATCCATTTTATGACGAGGTTCGTGCATTTACCGATTCATTTATGAATAAATTGAATTTAAAAAGAGTTGGAAGAAACGAAGCGTGCGTTCGAACGATACATTCTCTTTCGTTTAGAATGACCCTGGTTCCTCTCTCTTCGGTGGTGGCTTTTCTTCTACCGGTAGAACTCCTTAAATCTGATAAGAAGAAGTAGGTTTCTTCCTACGAGAAACAAGATGACTATGACGACAAAGGGTGTAATTTGTAGTCTTTGAAGTCGTGAAGTTGTCTCCTCTGTCAACCCTCTACTCGTTCTTTCACGTGCACACGAGTCTACGAATCCTCAAGGCGATGTTAATTCTCAAACTTGAGAAAAATTATAAACTTAATCCAACGAGACTCCGCAAAAGTGACGTCATTATACTGTCGTTAGCCAAAAGGTACGAGTTCTTCCTTTTCTCTATCTCTCTATCTTTTCTTTTCCATTTTTTTCTGCGGTTCAGTTACAGTTTCTATACCCGCGGGGTCTCCTGCTTGCTTATGCCCTTTGAACAATTAGGTGTCCGAGTTTTTTCACGCGAGAATATATTTTTTTTCTTAGCAAAGAAAACAGAAAAAGCACAAACGGGTTGTGTCGGTGTTGCTCCTTCTGTCACGTTTCTTGCATTATCAAGAAGTATCTCTTGATACTTGTATACTTTGCAGCAAATTTCTCGTGCGTGAGAATAGTTGAGTTTTCTAAAAACGATATAATTTGTTGAATCCAAAGGGAAGATTTCAAAGTTCCTTTCGAAGTATCGAATGGAAGATCGTTGGATGAACAGCAGGAGAGGATATACGTCAAAGTGAAGTTAGGTATTGTCGAATGGCGTGTAACTCTTTTATCGTTATTTCCAATGATAGACTTCAGTCTCGTCTGATTACTTTCTAACGGTTTCAAGGGATCTTTGAAATGGATCTCTGGGGATCTCATGAGAATCTCACGGTGGCGCTATTGAAGTTTCTTGGTGACGTCATGGGGGTTGTCGAACAAAGTTAGAAGCGCCGGGTGAGTTTTAAATGTCACTTCGACGTGACTAAAAGTCGTCCTAGAATTTTTGCGTAACGAAGATGAATCATTCGATACTCGAAACTCCTCGGGGAGAATAACAAATCTTTCTCCGATTCTCCCTAATTTGTTGATCATAGCAGAGGTTTGGGGATTTGTTTATTGGAAAATGCCACGCTAATGGAGAAGAAGAGAATTCGTGAATCGGTGGAGGAGTCCTTCAAGTAGAATCCTAGGAAACTTTAGAAGTCTCACAAATATTTCTTTGGAAACTCATTATTTTTCGAAAGTCATTTTCCCTTCATCAGAACACAGAGAAGAGACTTCCACTTATTCCTTTGAATACCTACCAGTCTTCTCTGATTTTGTGAAAATCATCGCATTGGAAGTAATTCATTATTCGAATCTGACTTCATATCACTTCTTCTTCTCTTTGAATCGTCTTCCATATAATTTCCATCTCACTGAAATAAAACGAGATTGAAATCATATTTCATGCGAATTCAAAAGACCGATCAGAAGGCAACTGAAACACAAAGGAGTGTACGGTCAACGAACTTGGATAATTATAACTTTTTGCCCGTAGAAAATTCACATCCTCCGACCAGTGTTTCTTATGAAACAATTCATACAGCGCTCGTAATTTTCATCTCGAGCTGTTGGGTGCAGGAGGATTCTTTCGACATGAGAATCACTAATTTCGTTCATATATTCGCAAAACTAAGTTTTCAGAAAAATATCAACATCGTGTCTCTTTGAGATTGAACGTATGTTCATTTGGAATATATTCGTGAAAATGGGATGGAATGTTTTCCTGTACCTTGTCCGTATCATGTACATTGTGTCTCGGATAAGAAGTGAAAATACGTTCCTGGGCACGTGGCGTTTTCCAAAGTTCTTATCGCAAAGCTTAAGAGAGCTGTGTAGTTTTACAACTCTCTTCAACTCCCTCTATCTTACTTTTCTTTCATGTTTCATCTTGCGCTCTCCTAGAGTGGTGGGTATAGAAATCGGAATCGTAAAGTCGCGGATCAGCTTTTGTACTAGATTCTAGACGGACCGACGCCATCGGACTAGCCTTTCCTGACTTCGCAGCAGAAACTGTATCGAAACAACTTCAATTCATCGATCCATCCCTTGAATAATCAAGGGTTATTTTCCTCACCTCGATCCTCGTGTGTATTCGGCTAATCTAGATTTTTATTTATGTTTCTATAAATCTTATTATCAATTTCATCAATACGTTCTTCCGTTCCGATATCGTATTTCATCAATTTGAAAAATCTCGTAGTTCTGAAGACGATCCAATAAGTCAAATATATACGTTCGTTCTTGGAAACTTTCCAGGAAATGAAAATACGAGGAAAAGAGTAGAAAAGAATGAAGAACGTTGGTGAGGAGGTTAGTGGAAACAAAATATGGTCAGCAGAAAAGAAGAATGGAATGGAAATAATTGGGATGGGATGTACACACATAACTCAAAGTTCAAGTTGCCGTGAAGTTGTGTGAGCCACATGTTTTTGAACCATCGAGGTGTTAGAAGGTTGTTTTTTATCTTTAGATGATTTCTTTGTACGTTAAAACTGTTCGAATACCATTCGATCACCCGCACGGGAATAAATGAAATCAAGATTTTGAATCTTCTATGCGATTGTTAGACTTTTTCGAAAGAAAAGCTGCACGTCTACTACGATGATGGATACTCATCAATCAAAAGGATTTTGTAGCCTCATCGATCATTCCGTAGGGAAAGCTGTTCTCTAAGGATCGCTGAAATAAAATGTAGTATTATCCATCAGTCATCACAGTACACGGATTTTTAATTTTCTCTTATGAAGCTACGTTATTTCCATGAAAAACGTGTGCATATCCATCTCGAAACGTTTTCACTTACGCACCTGGAAAAATGATGATTTCGTGTGCCGTGAGATTATTACCTTTGCTATTATTGCTCTTGCAACTGACCTAAAAACGGGGACGATGAGTCGGAACAAACGTCGCGACGAAAGAGATGCGAGAGACACGCAAAATCTACGGCGCTCGCAAGTCACGCTAGCTGCGCTTTATGGTCCAACTTGGTAACAGGGACAACAATCCTCTCGAAATTGCTGTTGAAATCAGGTACAAAATTCGAGTCGCAAAAGGGGGATTGAATTCAACAAAATTCACTCTCTTCTCACTTGTGATTAAATGATTTCCTTTGACGATTATTATGTCATTTCAGGAATCCAGTTGAACTATTTCTAGAAATGAATTCTGTCATTCGGAAGGCTTATCAATCTCTCTGGAGAGTATTCTAAAATAGGTCGACTTATTTTAATTTATACCAACGATTCATGTGCCAAATGATGGTATAGGACAATCACGACTACGAAGAAGAAATTCTCATCGGCCACAACCATATTGCACTTGAGAGATGTATGTATGACGGTATACATGTGCGCTCGCTTGCTTACAAATTCACGCGTGTGTACGTATAACGATTAAATACTAAAGCGTTCGCATTCCGACTGTTGCGTAAGCGTAAAGAGTACCCGCCAGAAACATTAATCACTTCGAGTGAGTAGACACACGAGGCCTCTGACCTTTCGTTTAACTTCGATCTGGATACAATTTTGTAACAATCTTTAATTGACATGAGTCATTACATATTCCTTCTCCAACTCCTTGATCTCGGAGTGCTGAAGAATGTTTGAACGTTGGAATTAATTAATTGCGTACCCGGACAAATTATTACTCTTTTCATTAGGATACTTAGAAATTATTACTGTAAAAATTATCCAAACTATTAACCTGAAAATGACTGAAATAATTTCTCTACCTGAACCAAAAACAGATGATCTTCACATCTATCCCTTCAATGCTTCAACGCCCAGCATCAGACGAAACATCAAACATTTACTACTGAACCAGGACAGTTTTTGTACAAATATGACGTGCACGCATAGGACTCCAGCGTCCCACCAGAAAATTCAGTACACAAATGTCTGCTTCGCATGGTCGTTAATGTTTGAAATATGCATGCAGGGTGACCCGAGTCGGGTAGATTATATTTTAAGAACATATTTTGCAGTTGGAATGCAATATTTCCCGGTACGACACAAATTTTTTCGAAGCTTTGTTCTTAAGATATGAGCTATATAATTTTGAGATTTTTTTCAAACCCAAATCGCTCTAAAGCGTTGTGTGCTACATACTTGAATACCATTCACTAGGTTAGAACACCACGGATTTTTGAAAAAAAAACCAAACTATCTTGTCATTCTTTGTTTCGGAGCTATAACAATTTGGAATTGCTGATTTCTGATTGACTTGTAGCGGTACCGTGCTATGCAAGACCAAGGGAAGATGGACCGCGAGGCTCATTCCCCCGGTCAGGCCGTGGACAGAGCGCGAGCATGGCGAGGTGGGGTACTTCCTGACCCAGTTCCTCACGGGACATGGGTACTTCCGGAAGTACCTCCACCAAACAGGCAAGGCAGCGTCACCCAATTGTCTCTATTGTCCCAACGTCAGGGACACTGCCGAACACACGTTCTTCGAGTGCGTTCGGTGGAAGGCACACCGGGTGGCGCTCGAGTCTGAGCTCGGAGATAGCAGTCCTGAGAACATCGTGGGACTGATGCTCCGAGACACGGACAGCTGGCGGGCGGTGGATTCCTTGGCGCAGTCCATCGTCCGCACCAAGAAGGCGGACCTCGATAGGGCGGCGGTCCTACAGGCCTGAGCTCAGCAGGATGCAGCTCGAAGTAATGTGATAAACGGTTGCGGGCTGGGTCCGAGGAGCAAAGAGGTGGGTTTTGGTGGGTATACTGCGATTGACAACTGTCATCTTCAGCCACAGCAGGAGTCCCACACACCGGAGAGCAATGACATCAGCTCCCTGACGGTGCATAAAGCATTTCTCCCTCTTTAAAAAAAAAAAAAACCGTGCTATGCAAAATCATTTCCGAATAATTTTGCGTGGTACTTGCAGGTTCGTAACAATTAAATGTAATTTTACTAAACTCCGATCCGAAGATGCCACATACAACTTCCGAATTTGCACTTTTCAATTCTTATTGGAACAACGACACCAACGATGATTCAAATTTCCCGGTCCCCAGCTTGTTTTCTAGCGCGAACAAGCAAACTTCTTCCTTTGTTGCATTGTTTTCTCGTACAGATAACGAACTTTTTATTTCACTCAATATATCATTAACTTTACCTAATGCTAATGAATGATTTACGATCTTAAGGTTTTATCCGTTCACGGAGAGAAAAAATTTGCCGACGCAGCAACTCGAGGTATTACATATAGAATAGCAAATTGTTTTGCTAACCTAGCTAAAAATTGGCTACCGCAGTTAACTGAATTGCTGGGAGAGCAATATAATTGGCTTAAACAGCGAATTTTTCGCTGGACTAGCAATATTTTCAGTATTATATACAGAATAGCAGACAAAATTCTGCTGGGGGAGCAAAAATTTGTTGCTGCCACAGCTGGAGAATTGCTGTCGTAGCTAACAAGGTTGCTGTGATATAGCAAATAGAATGTTGTCACAGCAAGAACTTTGCTGATCCAGCAAAAGGGACTTAGCAAAATCAGGTTCCGCTGGCATAGTGAATTCTTTTTTCTCCGTGTTGATATTGATTGGAACACTTTATAAATTGACAACTATAATTTTGTTTATAAAATTCACCAATGTTATTCTCAATTTTTTTTCATCACACTTTAATTATTCTCACAATGATTCTGCATCCGTATCAGAGCTCTGCTCTGGTCCACGAGAATACATCGAATGCCTTGGAGCGTTTGCTACGCTACTCATATACCCGATTGACAAGTCATGCAGAAAGTTTGAATTTCATAAATTATCGATTTTTTAATCATGATCGTGTAATGAAATTACTCAGGACATCTCCCTGAGTATCTTCATCACTGTACTTTTAACCAAAATTCATTTTATTAAAATAATCTAAATTTTTCTCTAATCATATCCCAATACGTTTCTATCAAACTACTGTTTTTACATTAAATTCACAATTTGCTTTTATAATCACGATGAATTTACTTATGATAGTTCGCTCAATGACTTTATTCATCATAATGAAAAAAAAACTCTTTTTTAGTAAATATCGCGAATTATCCATCACAGACTAAACGCCAACAATTTCAAATCACTGTAACTTAGAATTGAAAAATGACCGGGTAGTTTCATTCTTTTCCAAAGATCCGCCGTGTGCCAACTTAGCGAATGGTTCCAAGTTTAAGTATGCGGCACACAACGCTTTTGAGCGATTTGGATTTCGGAAAAAAAATCCGAAAATGCTCATATCTCAAGAACAAAGCGCCAAAAAAATTTTTTTCATACGGGAAATTGTTGCATTTTGACTGCAGAATGTGCCTTGAAAAAATATTCAAAAATAGTGAAAAAAGTTGTACTGAAGAGAACTGATGAATCAAAGAAATAATATATAGAATCCCTTGAAATCCTCTGCATTGAAGGATAAATATTCAAATGCAACAGAAAAGTAGTGTCCTCTGTTGGTAACACTGCGAGTTATCAATGAATCCTGCAAGGGCGGTATGTATCGAGCGTAGACAAATCCATTATACACCCTCGCGTCGGCAGTGTGGTACGAATCAGCGTAGATTTTTCTGCCTATTTTAGTACACCGATTGATTGGAATATTCATCTGCAGAATGAAACTATCTTAAAAATAACGATTCGAACAACATGGGTCCTTCGAGTAGAATGCAACAAACCAGTTTGGAACAAACATCGGATCAATAAAGTGTACACTTCGAAATTAAGTGAAATTTAAGAATTAACAAAGATTCAGTTGCATATGCTACAAAACATTACAGATACATTTTTCGGGAATTCAATGAGCGGGAGAACATTCGATGGATATCTATAGGACGCGAAATGAATATGCACGGATGACAGCCATCGGATGAACAATCATAACTGAAGAGTTATTCAAAAAGATGTTGCTATTCCCAGCGATACGCGATATATCCACTACAAAATCTATTCCCAGCGAATATTATTTGTAATATCGATTGTTTTTGTAAAAGATATATTTTTTTGTGGCTGCAAAAATGATTTGTTGTTCCACAAATGGAGAATAAGTCGATCTGAGCACGTTCGTCATACGAGCCCGCGGCCAACTGGTTCGTGAGTTAAATTAAAAGCACGGATCGCTTCGAGCAGCATCTTCTTCCTTTGATCTATCGACCAATAGACGAACGAGAGAAGGAAAAAAGTAGTTGTGTACGTGACATTATTACAAAATCTCACCGACAGGAAATGTGAATTCGAACCAACATTATTTCAATACTCAGACATCATAATGTTGTCTGTGATTAAAACGTCCACGATGAAAATGTTTTTCTCGATATTGATAACACTTGAAAAAATATAAACTCATCGATATTGGTATCGAATACTTGGAATTTATAAAAACAACAGAGTATTTTGAATCGATTCGTCCAAATTTATGATAAATGACGTCCTTGAATACTCGAAATACTTCAAAATTTCGAAATATTCAATTGAGAAATTAAGATATAACCATAAAAATTTCTGTCTTCTTCATATTTCCCGTGAATATCGTAATAAATGAAATATCGATTTTTATCTTGATACATGAGATACGGTTCCTAAAAGGTGAAATCCACTTTTCTTCGCATACACGTCCACCACATCGACATGGAAGTGAACATATCGTTCTTATCGAATTTTCATCCGTCGTGATTTCGACGCGCCGAAGATTTATATTTTCTGGTCTTTATCGTACTTTCTCCTTTGTTGACCTACCGTGTGGCGACTCCAACCGACCCATTTCGCAGCTCCACTAATACCATCACCGTCACCGGTACCAGTCGACCATTCTATTTCAAAAAAGAGCCTCTCTCTCTCTCTCTCTCTCTTCTTTCCCTCTTCTAGCACAAATGAAAAGCTTTGGGTACAGATTCGATCGGTTCTCTAAAATAATGATTCCCCTCCTGTGTCCGAGAGAAGTCTTTATTGGAAATCAGGACTAATCATGCGGTGAAAATAAATAGAGGAAGAGAAAAAGTCAAACTACTCTGGAAAATTACAATCCGGTTTTCAATTCAGCTGAAGGGGTTTTAGCTTTTCAATCACATCCTCTCCCTCAAAAGTTTATTCAGAAATATCACAATTCAACTTTTCCGAATAATTTTCTGTACCTCGCGTTCCGTACCGTCTGCATTTTCATTACATTACAGAAAACCAACTCCCACCCCACCTTTGATATTCATGTATTCATATCAACAATCGATTCGAGACCGAGAACGAGAACCATCAAAATATCCATCAACCTGTTGAACAACCGCGTGTCATTCAACGCTGCACCTCGTTCATTAAAATTCTCTCCAACTTTGATCCTTGATCACGAAATACCCGCAAAACTGTCCTCCCCCGAAACATCGAAACTATATCATCGAAGAATACCTCTGTTACGGCTAACACCCGCGTTATTTAAACCCAAAAAAATGATCCTAGAGAACAAGCGAGCGATCACAGAGAAATAAAGAATAACTTTGTTACAAGTGACTTGGAAAAAAAAACTTCTTTCTCGCACCACGAGAAGGCGTTTAGTTGTGTACAGATGCGAACACACACATATATGAAAACACACACGTAGAAAGAGTCTGACAAATAGTAGGAAGAAACCTACGGCTAAATTTGCGTTCTCTGCACAGGAATGTTCTCATATACTGGAGCGTCTCTCGTTGTCGTTGGGCGAAGGTAAAGGATCGTTCGTAGCCCGAGGGGACAAATTTATCATACGAGACGACGGTGAACTACGATGATGGTGGCCGGATGGGGTGAGGAGTGGGATGTTCAGGGCAGAGACAAAAGTTTCTTTGCGTATATACGGACGACAAAGTGCCATGGCGGCTTCGCAAGGCCGCCAAGGGAGAGAAACGTCTTGCCTTTGTCATTCTCCCTTCCTTAAGGTGAAGAACGAAGAAGATCTCTTCATTTTCCCGTGGGGCACTAATGTTTCGTGCCTTGACGAAACACGTCACCGAAGCAGAAATAAAACCGGCAGGAAAATGAGGAAGTTACCTTCACCTTTCTGAATAACGCTCCAAAAGTGCGACACATACAGAAAGAATTGCTCCGCCCCCGGAGATTGTACGTACCCCGTTGTGAAGCGATTCCTCGGTGTTTTCGACTCCAAGTTGAAAACTGAATTAACCATACCATCGGAATCTCATAATCATTCAGCGAATAAAGTCAAACCTGTCACGAGGGTCGATTCGAATGATGATGAGTATAAGCATGCTCAACTTGATGATATCTATATTTGAATATACTATTGCAAGATGACAACTTCGTTGACTGTTCTACAGGTCGTGGTGAACGTGGAGAGTTGGCGAACGACGTTGGTGAGTAGGAATGGGTTGATAGTAGTAGTGCAGGATTACAGGGTGATGGGGGTAGTGGTGGTAGTAATAGGAACGATGGCGGTCGGTCAGTTTGGTCGGTTGGTTGGTTGGTTTTGGTTTAGTTGGTTGGTACAGATGGCGGGTGGATGTGCCACAGTGTGGGCTTACGACGGAACGAGAGGAAAGCTTGAGTCTACGAAGGAAGGCCGTGGCACCTACTGGCAATGGCAATGGTAGTGGTGGCATTAATAGTAGTAATAGTGATAGTAGTAGCAGTAATAGTAGTAGCAGCAGCAGCAGCAGTCGTAGTAGGAGCAGCAACAGTAGCATGGCATCGTTGGCTCTGCGTTGAACGAGAGAGTTGCGCGTTATCGACCCATCCATGAAGCTATATTCAACTACCAGAAAGCAGCCGCCAACTACTAATGCAGGGACTACTACCATTACTACTAACGCTATCATACCAATTCGTTCCGCTCTTGTTTACGACAAATGTACCCACGCATTATGTACATACGCATTATGTACATACGCATGCTCATTTACGGTTACCCGTCAGAAAAATGATTATCCATTATGAATTATCTCTCAAAATTCAACACTCTAATGATAACGATCCAACATATCGATGTTCATTCATTCCTCTTCTTCCTTCAACAATCATTATCCCCGAAATTCCATCGATTTAACAAGTCCTCTCCTCAAGTTTTTCTTTTCTAGCTTGTGCCTGGAATCACGCTGCAGTTCATCAAAAACTTATCAGATATTTATCCTCTCTTCCCTTCTTCGCCTTCTTTATTCTGATACATGGAAATGAAATTGATCGGTTTGAATGTCAAGCTTCGTTTCAAAGTAGACACACCCTAACTTTTCTGCTATACAAAATCTTTCGATCTATATCAATTATTCGAATCGCGATGAAAATATATTATCACCCGATGCTCAAGATACGTGAAAGGATGTACGAGAAGAGGAAGAGATTCTCGTTGGAGCATAAGTCTTATACCCACGCATTGCATTTGAACGTACCGTCAAAATCGAGAAGCGATAACTCACGTTCCGTGCTATCGAGCGTATATCTGAATTGTATCGATTCTATTGTTGTTGGTGCGAATGATGTGGCTTCGCGTCCAAGCGCGCGCGAGCGCAATTGAAAACATTGGCGTACACCAGCGTAGGTGTGTACTTGAAAATGGAATGCGTTTTATACCTTTGCGCTCATCGCCGAGCGGAAACAACGTCGAGGGCCGAAATTAAATTCGTCGAGCGGGATTACGGTGGTACTGGAAGCTCGCGGTTTTAATTATTTTAAATTATTTGCTGGTTCTCCTCTTCCTCCCCCCTCAACCCCTTTCCGTTCCTCTTCTCATTTCGTTTCCTGCCAACCACACGTTGACCAACCTCCATCGTATCTCCTACTTTCCTTCTGTTGGAGTCATTCTGGCCTGTGGCTATTGAATTGCGTTCTTATACTACTGAATTCATTCGTTAATTAACACGGGCTACAAAAAAAAACATTGACTTTCAAAATATCATCATATTCGTGTCGATACTGGGATTGAATTGTTGGAAAACAACTGGATTGAATCATGAAAGTTATCTATGATTTAGAAATTTTTGAAATAAAATTCGAATTCCCAAGTAGAAATGATCTAGTGATTGAGGAGTTTTGTACCGCGGAACTAGCCAGATACTAGATACTTGCGAGTACCTCGCCAGAACCTTACGAGGCACACGGAGAAAATTCTACACTAGTGATTACTGTAGCCCACACGACTGGCTGCTCGTGTTATGCAAGAAAAGCATTTCAACACTCCTGGTTACTGTGGTAACACGGGTCAGTCGTGTCTGTGCACTAGAGAGTCGTTTTTCTACACTATTCTCTACTGTGGAGACACGACTGATTCGTGTTACCACAGTAACCAGTAGTGTTGAAATGATTTTTTTGCATAACACGAGCCAGTCGTGTGGGCTACAATAACCACTAGTGTAGGATTTTCTCCGTGCACTTGCAAGCGTCTAGTTTTTGGCTAGTGAAGCGTTACAAAACTCGTCAATTGCTAGAGCATTTCTACTAGGGTTTGATTCATCTTCTAGGAGGTTTAATTAGAGTCCATTTAGAGAGTGAATGAATTAGATGTTGATTCAATCTATCCCTGGTGAAAATGAAAGCAAACGAAGAGTCACCTAAGGGTAATTTAGAAGAGAATTGAAACATTTGTTTTGCTTTTTCTTTCACTTTTGAATTTTCATCAGGTATACAAATCTTGAATCAAAGATATCGACAATTGAAACAACGTATCGTTCATTCAATATTAAGCTAAACTTTGAATAGAACTCGTGACACATGTACTACACAGGTCTACAATGATTTTGGTGCCGCTAAAACTAAAGCAGATTTTGAGTATATTCGATACCCTGACTCTGGAAATATACTTATTTTTTTAATGCTACGTGTAGTTTTCAAGAAATCGCAGGTGTAAAATAAAATGAAAATGCACGATTTTGAAACGTTTTATTCAATTATTCCACACTTTAAGAACATTTTATCAAATTATTCTTCAAATTATCTCAAAATATGAGTCATTCTCTTCCAAATGCGATTAGGTTTGTTCAAATATTTTTTTTTTCTCTGAGATACGACAGTTTGAAAATTGTGTTATTTCACCTATTCACTAAATCCATGAACACACAAATTTCAAATTGTCGTGTCACAGTAAAAAAAAAAGATATTCGAGCAAACTCAACGGCATTCGGAAGGGGATGGATTATATTTTGAGGTGCATCTACTAGTTTCATCAGAAAAAATTACATTCTGACGTCACGTAATCTCAAATATGTCGAAAAACGGTGTTTTTCACACTTTGACGTTGAAATATCTCAAGAACCACACGTAATAATGCAATTTTGATTCAGCGCGCCAAAATACTTCGGAAAAGTATGATACAGTTGTTGCACCAAACAAAAAGTTCAATTTTGTAGGCCTGTGCTATTTATAGCAGTAAACAAAATTTTTAATCGTGTATACACGTTGTTTTATATGGGAAGATGTTGATGATAATAATAATAAGAGTTCATCAGAATTATGTGCAGATTCATGAATCTGCGATATTCGATAATGGTATGGAGTGGAAGCGAGGATGAAGATAATCCTTAACTCGATGATCTGATTTCTTATGCTGTTTACTAAAGCCACAGAT
This sequence comes from Gonatopus flavifemur, assembly GCA_018340375.1. NCBI lineage: Eukaryota > Metazoa > Arthropoda > Insecta > Hymenoptera > Dryinidae > Gonatopus > Gonatopus flavifemur. Next base: position 56,587,101 of record JAFFJZ010000001.1, read on the forward strand.
GATAAGTATGTGAAATATTTCATAAAGGGCTTACTTCAAAAGACATAGCATATTTTATGATGTACCGGTAGTCTTCGTTCCCCAGTTCCTTTGAACTCTCAAACGCTTTCGACAGAGGAAATCATGTTCGTGAATGTACAGCATTCGAGTTCAATATTTAGTTTCAATATAGTTTGAAAAACTCTGAAGTCAAGAGAACAAAGTTGAAATGTCTCCTCAAAAAAAATTGCACTTTGAACAATTCAAAGCGTTTCTCAATATAAACACATTCTACGGCGAATACTTGAATTTATTGAATGCTAGTATCTCATAAATTCCATACTGGGAGGGACGTTCGTTGAAATGAACCTGTTATAGGAGGACAGATAATACATTCTATTCCGCAGACATGAACAAAAGAATTGAAAAGGTAGAAGAAGATGAGTCGTTTTCGCTTCGACGATGCTTGTCAGTAACGAAACAAAGGGAACACGAGTGAAGACGAATTAACCCGGTTAAAACAAATAATGCCAGCGAGAATCTATTCTCGCGAGTTATGCGACGGAGAAGAAAGGTTACCTTGGAATCACGCTGTTAGTTCATCCCGTCCATCACCATCATTTTCCTGAGCGTGTCTTCTATCTAATAATGGCTCCTCCTTCATGAAACAGCTGCACATTTCAAATAATTCAAAGCAAGGCATACACGATATCAAGTTCATACTTGTTATGAGACTCTCATTTCGGTTTATGAAGAGATGAATAAGAGCGTTAGCGTGAACTTTAGGATACTACTGTTTCCCCGAAAATTCTAATATCATTCGAAAATGATATAAACGGGAATCGTTAGTTTAGAACTTTTCCTCGATTAACCCAATTCGATGTACAAAGACGGAAATCGTATTGACGCTACAGGCACCCGATCCTGTTTCATTCATTGTTCCAATCGACGTGAGCAATTATCATGTTAATTCAGTTAAGCTCGCGGAATCTCTATTGAACTAATCGATATGAGAAACGTCTTGACGAAATTTCATGAATAACAATGCTTTGAGCATCAACGGAATATCATCCTGAAGCTATTTCCTTGTCCCGATTGAATTTCTCTGATTCAATCCTGATTAGAGTGTATATTTCGTGAATACAATCTCAATTTCAGTGATCGATAACTGCAATCAACTCACATATAGCTTAGAAATGATCAATGTTGATAATTCGTAATCTGCCCATCATTCAAACTAATTTCAAGCTTCATACTTGCACATTCCGATACATTATTCGGATTTTATAATACAGCGGAGGATTTTGCATGAATATTTATGAAAGAGCGTTACAATCTCTATAGGGAATCATTTTTGTTACCTCTGCATTTGATGAATTATCGCACTCTCCGCACACAAGTTCACGCAGAAGAATTTGAATAAAAAAGGGAAAAAAAATATGCGTAAATTTCAATCTATAGGGAGAAAAATGGTACAACCGGTGAATGAAAGTATGTCAAGCATCATCGCATAACCTATATGCCCCCTGGCGACTTTAGATTCGTTGAATCCAGATAGAAATGTCGATGATTGCGCTGTGCAGTCCCAGTGTCATGAGTCATGTACGCGTATTATATACGTGAGAGCATTCGCACGTACAGGAACCAATGAAACAGCCGAGGGAAATCGTAATAGTCGTTTTCTGCGTCGATGACAAGAGTGTACGCGAGTACCTAACTAATACGTTTTCTGCGGGCCATTGTGCGAATATCGATTACCAATGTCCGTACCGCTCGTAGTATTTAGCCTCTTCTGTATTGGTACTACCTATTGGTACAGGGAACGTTTGATGCTCGTAGCAGTTTTCTCCGTGGATAACCGCTATGCCATTTTCTGTTCATTGATCGCCTTGTCGCGCGCATATTCTGTAAAGGATATGCATTCATATATTTAATGATAATGCTTTTGACGGTGCTTTCATACCGTGAACAGATAGGAATTGGCAACAACGCATAAAGGATTTTTGATAACATGGAATGATGATATACGAATCGAAAGCGACCCAAGTTTGAGGGTCGTGCGAGGATTTATACAAACCCCTGCGAATGGAGATTTTTCTCATGAGAGCTGTTGTCAAAGTTACGTATCGTAACCTATCGATCCATTAATATTCAAATATCGATAGGGTTTCATGCGAATAACTTTGAACTTTGTTGCTCTGCGTGGTAGGAGAGCTAGAAGGTTGTTGTTGGTATATATTTCATCGATAAGAATGACAAATTCTTCTTCGAATTGCGACATATTTGAATAGTTCGAAGATCCAAAGGGGATGTGTGGAGTTTCACAATCTTGAGGAAAGAAAAAATAACGATTTGATCGATCAGGAACGTTTGATCCAAATTTCATTATTCATATCCAATCGATAAATCGCTGATAAAAGATGAGGTAGAATGTACGATGGATGTACATACACACACGAGCTTCATTTCCAGCACAGGGTAAATGTATTTGCAAACAAGCGCAATTGCCATGCGCATAATGCACGCACCGATTCTGCGCCATAAATCAAACACTACAGGCCATTAGGATGGCCATAACTCGCCGATATCTCGAGGACCGCCAGCTTATTATATCCTGCATATATAATTCCCCGAAGTGAGCGCATCCGTTTCTAGTCTGAGTACATATACACACACCCGCACGTGTACCTCGCCGGTACATAATACTATTCCGTATTATAGGGACTTCACTTAAGGGTTCTCCTCCGCAACACGAGTGCGAAGCACGACTTCGATCGTGTATCAAGAGATTTTTGTTCGGTGAACGACGATTAAAGTCGATTGAGATATCTATTATCCGCAAACGTACCATCGAAAATCTCTTTTTAATGTGTACATTAAATACTTTCACTCATTTCACACCTAAAGATAGTCACATCGTGTGGTTCTTGTGTCTCGAGATGCTTTTTCCTTCCTCCGTGATTCAATCATTCCCAAAGCAAACAAAATCACACCCCACATTGTACGTTGCAAGTAAATTCCGATACGCTTCACTCAAAATTCATGAATTGACATTCGAGTACCTATTATTGGTGATGAACATCAACAATACGTTCGTGTGAACTTATATCATCGCGATCCAGTTACGTCAAGACCGCTTTGTCTAGCTCGTTTGAGCGGAGATAGATGTTGAATGATGATTTGAGTTTTCAAAGCTTTTCAACGCTTTACTTCACTGTGTACATAGACTTCTGTAACACATCACGTGTGTATACAACAACCGGAACGTATTTGAACTGCCACGTCCGTCAAACGATATTCCTCACAGTTCTAATTCCTAAGAGGGGACCAAGTTGGAGGATGCAAAAATAACTACTTCTTTCCTCGAGATCTTAACATCGTATTAATCCTCAGGATATCTAACATTTTTTTCCCTTTTTCCATCTACTTGGCATCGAGACGTTATCACCTCGTGTATCTCGATACAAGCAATTTTACCTCCATTCCAATAAATAATCCAAGGAATTTCATGATACATTTTTGTGTCGAGCATCTGAAATTTTATCCAGAAATGAAAAGTTGAAAACTATATTCCGAGGGAAGATGTTTATTTTTCTGCAGCGAATTTGAACTCGTTTGAATTCAAAGGGTGAGAAGCACGTAGTTTTTTCATTTTCTGTCAGCTATTCTCTTTTTCCTCTTTTCATTTGCATGTATATACACGTACGTGCGTTATGGATTTCTAGCTGATCGAAAAATAAGAGGTGAGACAAAGGAACGTAGGAATACGGATGTCAAGATTCCTTGAAATGGGAAGGGAATAAAATAAATTGCACCATTTCAGCAAATACTTTCAGCTCATGCTTACGTCAACTCTATGTTTTTCAGTTTGAATTTCGTTGAATATCATATGTTTTATATCCAATGATATGTAATTGGATAAACTCGTTTTCAATATTCCCGACAAAGGTTCGCTTTTACCCAACGAATGACATAACCAATTCGCACAATTCTCAACATTTCTATCTAAAGAATAATGCTATAACGTGTTGTGTAATAATCGAAGAATCGAGTATTCGCCAACCTCGAATCAAGTTCACAAAGCAACGGAGCTCACAATCGAGCCTCGTTTGTTTTGAAAATTGATTGAATTTTGTGAAACTTGGTATAGAACGCGATCTGATTTGATTGTATATACCTTAAAATAACTCATATCAAAGTGCGAATTATATCCAAAGGATAGGATATAATAATGAGAGATCGTATTTCACGAACAACATAAAATCACTTCAAAAATTAGAGATTATAATTATTATCGTTCTCTGTGTTATCTCGCAAAATATGCGGTGTATATGATATTTCATTGCGTCGGGTTGTTTTGAGTTCAATGCGATGACTAAACAGCTCATAAATCACCTCTGTTGTGATACAAAGCGCGTAAACGCATACTTTATATATGCGGGTTTCTCATTTATTAGCGGAGAGACGAATGTATAATGAAGACGGAAATGGAGATATGAACAACTCGGAATACAATATTGGCAAAGTAATTCAAATTAACGCATCATGAAACAATTTGAATTCTTCGTAATTCATCGATTGCTTCTAATTAAAATGTCTCGTAATAATAGAGAATGGAATTTGATCAGAACCCAATCAGAATTTAACAACTGGCGCAGTACTGCGCCAGTACCGGCTAACACTGGCGGGGTACTGGCGGTCTGCACTGCAGCAGTACTGGCATTTGTCCGAAATGATAACGCTTTTCCGTACTGGGTACTGGCACAGTACTGGCATTTGTCCGAAATGATAACGCTTTTCCGTACTGGGTACTGGCACAGTACTGGTAATCGGTAATGGTCTTCAGTACCGGCACAATACGCCCAATCAGAATTTCACAACTAGCGCTGTACTGCGCCAGTACCGGCTAAGACTCTTGGGGGCCCAATACTGGCACTGTACGCCGCCTGTTGTCAACATTGGCATACTTCGGTTTTTTCTGATTGGGAATCTACCAATATACGAACGATATATCTTCCGTAAGCGTATTGAACTTTTAGTTTCCAAGCTCCGTTTCGTTCGTATGTGTGATAAAAAATAATCAACTTGATGGGAATCTGTTTTTTTTCTCAGATTCCAATGTTTCATCAGTGATTAATGATAATAACGAAGTGATATCGTTCCGTTACATCACACTCGATGCCTCATGTTCGGAGCAAAACCCGTGAATACATACCATTAATTAGCGGGTGTTCATGTATAATTTATAATTATAGTATGAACATCTGCCAAAGTCTGATTATTGTCTCATACTAGTTTGAAGGATGAATGTCCGAAATGATAAAAAAAATCGTTGGAGAAATTGTAGAGTCAAGCGCACCCCCCGAGGAATATTTTATTGAATTTTGGTACACGGCAAGACTGAGTTTATTAATAATAAACAGTTTATTTTTGATATTTAGAACAAAGACTGCCAATTCAGGGAAAAAGAGGATCACTGAAAAACATTCGTAATGGGTTTACCGAAAATTCGTAGTAAAAATATCAAAGGTTGATCGTCCCATTGTTATTTTTCACAGTGAAACTATCAACTCATGGTGAATCCACTACGAATATTCTTCAACGATCCTCTTTTTCCCTACATTGACAGTCATTTTTCTAAATATTAATGAACTCGGTCTTTCCGTGTACGAATTTGGACAATGTTTTCAATAAAAATCAAGAAATTCCGACAATTTCCAAATGAATATCTGGTGTTGAAATTCCTCATCAATGTTTAATTTTGCTGAAATCGTTTGGAAATTTTTTTCAGGCTTTGATACAATACAATCCAAGGAGCACCATTATGTTTTAAACATGTTAAAAAAGTGGGAATTTTTTCTTCGCGTTGTTGGTTGATTTTCACAGTCAAAAGTGAAACTTAAAGTGATCCCGAATATCAGCTTAAAAATGCAGCCAAAAGTAGCGCCTATTCCAACTGAAAGTAAGCAATGACAAAGACTGAATTTCAGTCAATTCCATCTTACTTTGGAATTAAGATAGAATTCCATCTTCATTTCCAAAATAAGATGGAATTGACTGAAATTCAGTCTTTGTCATTGCTTACTTTGAGTTGGAATAGACGCTACTTTTGACTGTATTTTTAAGCTAATATTTGGGATCACTTTAAGTTCTACTTTTTACTGTGTTGTTCCCTCATCGTGAGGGGATTATTTCTTCATCAAAAATGAGGAATTTCCCTACCACTTTGGGGAGCTATTTTGTTCTTCAGGGTTGAAGCCTCTACGAATGAAGGAGAAGTCCACCGAATTAGGTTGAAAAATTCCCCATCCATCGAGACACTTTGTTGCCACCATTTTTTGGGGAATAATTCCAAAATCATTTTTTAGAGTGTAGATATACTATGGACGTGTTCATATCATCTGGGTGGGGAAAATTTTCAAAACTATGCATAATTTGGAGGATTTTTTGGATTCGAGTACATACACGAAGGAGAAGAATTTGGATGAGCAAAATTTTCAGATTGTTTACGAAATAGGAAACAACTTTTGCTGTTCCCAACCAGAAATTTACAACAGGCGCAGTAATACACCAGTACTAGCCAAGACTGGCAGGGTACTGGCATTTGTCTGGAATGATAACGCTTTTCAGTACTGGGGATTGAGTACTGATGTAATTATTCGCAATCAGTGCAGGGCCAGTACTGGGTTAGGATCTGGCCGGTATTAAGTTCTCAGTACTGGTTTATCAGTACAGGCATATTACTGTATTTTTATGTATCCAGTACTGATCCCGTACGTGTTGACCAAATGTTGGAGACCCAACACTGGTACTGTACTGCACCTGTTATCAACATTGGCATATCACGGATTTTTCTGATTGGGATTGTAAGTAACAAAATTTCAGTGATGGCAAATAGATTGCTCCTCCAACAAACTAAGAATTCACTATCAAATCGAATTTTCTCCCCGTGTATACAACGTTCGAGTGCTATTTTGAAAGATTGTCGACTTTCAGTACATTGTAAAAAATGATTGTGGAATTTCCCCCAAAAAAATGGTGGCAGCAAGGTTCTTCCATAGATTATGAATTCTTCACCATCATTTGGTAAACTTTTCCTTCATTTGTAGAGGATTCAACACCCAAAAAACAAAATAATTCCTCAAAGCGGTGGAAAAATCTCTCATTTTTGATGGAAAAACAATCCCCCCACAGTGTAGAGAAAAACTCCCCACATTTGTTACAGTGTAAATTTTCCTGATATACTTTGTTGAATTCTAATACAATTTCGGATAGCTTTTAATGAAAATGAGCAAAATGTTCAATAAACTTCAATATTCGAAGAACTGAGCGTGCAGAAAAACTAGTTGCACATTATCAGAGTTCGCTGTCCCACTTTTTGCAAGAACAGTGGAGTTTTCGCTGACATAGTAAAGAATTTCCTGCTTCAGCTAATCATCCAGCTGTAGCTACTGTAATTACTGGAGTATAACATTCAATGAACAACATTTTACGTTAACAAAAAATAGTTTGGAAGTTGCCCATCCACTCCAGATTCTCTGTCAAAATTCTATGTTGTTTCCCCCATCAGGTTAGAATTTATTGTTCTCTTCCAATTTGTGGATAATTCGAAGGTCGATTGCATATTTCTAAAGATTTCTCAAGGATCGTGGAGTATTTGATTCGCTTGTAAGCTTCATGAAATTCAAAATCTATTCAAAGATTCTTCTACAATAGGACTATCGTTTGGAAATAATGTGAGGAATGTTTGAAGAAAATTTGCGTTCAAAACTGTTCAAATATCATTCAAAATCTGTTATAGTGATTTGTAAAACTGATGAATGCTTTCTTACGTGTCCCTGGGTATCTATGCAAATTGTGCAATAGTTTCGACCCGAAGAGAACATAAAGCTGCGACAAACGTTGAGAATAGATCAACATAGATCAGACTAAAGCTCCGTTGGACCTCTAGTTTAGATTCATAAACATTCAACGAAGGTCTGATGAACGTTACAATGTCCGCTTGAGGATACTTCCAAGGAAGGTTTATTGAACGTTCATTAAACATTCACCAAAGATTCACTGGAGTTCCAATTTTTCGATATAAATTTTTTTCACAAAAAAATGAACACTAAAGGAAATTATAATCATAATTGTGATTCCCTCTGAAACATACTGAATTGAAGAACAAATGAATCTTCGTAGAATCTTTGATATAAGGTTTACGAACCTTTTTCGAAACCATTCTCAAGCGGACATTCCAATGTCCATCTGAACCTCCTTGAACGTTTACGAACCTAATAGTTGGCTCCAACGGAGCTTCAGGCTGATCTATGTCGATCTATTCTGAACGTTTGTCGGAGCTTTATGCTCTCGTATCGTTGATATGTTGTATACGATGTTTTCGAAATGAACGAAGCAAAGCAGTCAGGGAGCGGAGCTACAGAATTCATGGAATTGATGCTTTTTCAATCAAATTCGACGTGTCATCGAAATTCAGCAATTTCCAACAAGATTTTCAACACCTTCTCTATGAAATAAGTAGAACAGAAGTGATTTTCAGTATTTCTCCAATCGTTTCCAATAAAAAATGTCATCGAATTGGGAGAATTAATCTGCTAGGGATTTTACATGTCCCGACGTATGACTGCGGAGAATCAATTATTTTTCCCAATGAAGCACAAAAGGATGAGGGTAATATAATATAATCGATTACCAAGAGACTGTTGCTGTAATGAATGTCATTTTTGCAGCAAGGAACAATCGCCCTAAAATACATCGGATTCCTTGGCACAAGAGGAAGAAATTTTTTTCTATGGAAACGGGGATAAAATTTTTATTGCCGAGAAAGAAAAGAAGTGAGATTCCTTTGGAGAGAATTTATTGAGAGTAATCTTCGCGGATAGTTACTGCACGTAACGACGAGTTTCAGAAAGAGAGAAAATGTTAAGAAGAGAAAAAACTTTGTTCCACCTTGTAGGGGGTGTGTTCCAAGATCGAGAATGAGATAGTTTCGTATAAGTTTTCCCGAATTTCTGACCGGCGCTTCTCTTTTGTCCGCACCACCAACAATAGTGGTCAGCGCAATTCGAAAAGGATTTCCTACCTTATGTACTTGCCTATCAGACCTTCACCAGCGGATTCCGGCATGCAACCCAAACATACATCCTCCCAACACACCCACGTATATACATTCACCCTTTTCAATCTCCTTTTGTATCTACGTCCCGTTTCTCTTCTTTAGCTCTTTACCTTTTCCTCATCATCCTCTCGTTTCGTCATCCATATGACTTAGATATACATGTATAGATATATATATACGTATTTATATATAAGCGATACATACGTTACACGAATACATCGAAAGAGGAGTGTGCACGCATACAAAGGTACGTAAAATTTGATGCGTTATTGATTACCCCTGTGCGCCGTTGTATAGTGCGCGTAGTACTTACAGAGGAGCAGCTATAACAACAGCATCAGTGGCAGCAACAGCAACAGCAGCAGCAGCAGCAGTAGCACTAGCAGTAGCAGCAGCATGGTTCCTATATCCGCGTGGCTCGTAACGAGTCCCTGGAAAAATAAAAATTCAACCCTTCATGCCTGGTACCTTGTTTTTTTTTTACAGACAATAATACATAGATATGAGAGTGTTGACACGTCGTATAACTCGAAATTTTATACCGAACAAGAAACAAAAAGGAAATAACATTCGTGAACGTGTACGATTCTGATTCCCGTATGTCACGCGATATTACATCTCTTTTTTCCTCTTTTTTTCGTTGTTCCCTTGGTCCATTAGAACAATTTCATACATTTTTATGATGCAATTCAGGAGAAAAATTAATACGTAAAAGAGTTATCAAGAGTTATCGTGATACGCTAAGTAACAATATGTAACTTGTGCTTTGTTTAAGGGCACTCAAGTACCAACAAAAACGAGCCGAATTTTGCGCCAACTGTTTTCATAAATTATGCGTTGAATGGATAATAATAAAATCCACGATCAGGATTAAACTCTAAAGCCAAGTTTCAGTCTTCTTCTGATTTTCTGGCGAGTATAAGAAGATTTTAGAAATAATAACCTCCATGTCAAAAATTTTTTTTAATTTTGTTTTGCAATACTTGATATTCAGATTCCAATTTCAAGTATTTACTTGATTACTATCGATTTTGAATTCAATTTTATCGAGTAATTTATGAAAAAAGTTGACACAAAATTTCACCTACTCCTTCTGATGCTTGAGAAGCCTTAATGATCCTTCGAATTGCTGATGATTTCAATGCAAGAATCGGCTACCAAGTATTATCCACTGAACTGGTTCAGGAACTGGAATTCAATATATCCCTCGATTGAGATAACACACAAATGATTCAAGAGAAATTCCCGAGATGGACTGCAGTTTTCTACAAATTCAAGGATGGAATTACCCAACCATTCTCATTGTATGAAGAAGGAAAAGTGATACCTTGAATCGATCGTACTACTCTTAATATGACGATACAAAGGAATCACATAAGGTTGATGTAGAGTACGTGCACACAAGTTTACGACTCAAAGTTTATGGTTTCACGGTTCGATGCAGCAACGTTGTAGAAGTATCGTGTCCAATCCTCTGTCCCCTACAAAAAGACTTTTCGATTCATTCGCAAGTGAATGGCAATCTAAGGAGATCTTGAGGCGAATACACGAAAGAAGATGGAATGGGAGATCAAGATTCTTGTACGGGAGGAGATTGGGAATGCAACATAAGCCTCCGTCAAGGAATTTCGACCTTAAGGAGAGGTTCTCATCAAGGTGATTTTCTCAAATTTTTTTCTTAAGAAGGGAGTAAATTAAAAACTTGAGGGATTTGAAAATCATTAAATGGGTCTCGGAGTATGAGAAACAAATTTTCTCAATTTAAAGGAATTGTAACCCAAAAGTTTAAAGGCGTTTTTCTCGAAACCATGTTTTTGAAAGTTGGGTCCAAAATATCTCAAAAACTACTGAACGGATCGCTCTTTTATATGTTATTTTGAAGCAGATTGAATTTATTGAAGGATGAACCCAAATGGAGATGATATTTGCCTTTTTTTTCCTTTTTATAGCACTTTAAAGAGCGAAAAAAAGTGAAAAAGACGCTACCAAAAGTTTGCATGTCTGTCATTTTTGTAATTTTGGACTTTTCATTGGTTTTATTGGTACAACCTCGAACAAATATAATATGTGACCTGGTCTACGAAAAGGGGGCTTAGGTGTGGAAACAAGTTTTCGAGAAAACAACTGTTAAAGATAAACAAGTCATTTTATCAGTTTCGCTTTAGTTGTTCGCTTCTAATGTTCTAATGTTCTAGTTGTAGATTTGTGGATTCTTACACGGTGAAAAAGGAATTCGCTGTGGCAGCGAAATCTACTTTTGCTGGGTTCCTTTCGCCAGAGCAGCAAATTTTTTGCTGTGTCAGCAAAAAATGTTTGCTACCCCAGCAAAATTTGTTTGCTATTCTGTATATAATACTGAAAATTTGCTGGAGGAGCAAACATTTTTTGCTGCCAAAGCTAAAAAAATTGCTGTCGTAGCTAACACGATTGCTGTTATAGCAAATTTTTAGCTAGGTCAGCAAAAAATTTTGCTATTCTATATATAATACCTCGATTTGCTGCGTCAACAAATTTTCTCTCTCCGTGTATGTAAAATGACGTGGTTTTGCCTTGAAATAAAATTTTTTAACATATGAAATGATGTCTATTATTTTATAATTTAATCTCCAAATTTTTTTCATTTTCAATCATTTCTGCTCTTCTTCTTGTACATTTTTAGCAAACTTCTGGTTTGCGCCATTCGAGAAAGCATATTTTACTGCATCCAAATCGCCAAAAGAGTGAAAAATGATTTTTTCACACCTAAGCCCCCTTTTCGTCGGCTAGATCACATATATTTCATAAAATTTTTGGATTTTTTATTTCTAATAATTTTTGTAAGTGCTATAGTGGCACCCGATTGATCACTTGTTTTTTTAGGTGCACTGAAAAAAGCAGCTAATTATAGTTACTCAATTGATTTTGTTGCCTCAAATATGTGATTGGTTTATTATCACCAAGATTTGGTAACTATTACCAAGATTTGGTGATAATAGCTAAAGTTTGGTAACTATAACCAAAGGTCTTAGTTGTGAATCAGGATGTCGATAATTCTAACTAAATATTCATTTCGCTGTATCGAACTATGAGATTTGGTAACTATTGCCAAATGCTGGTAACTATAACTGAATCCTTCTCTCAACGTGGTTATGTTTCAATACGTATCAACAATTCCCATGGCATTATTTTTTACTGAAGAAACATTCTTTTATGTACTTCAAGATTCAATTAACAAGTGCGAAAACCTCCGTGTTCTTGATTTACTTCCTTCCATGGAAAAAAAATTCGAGAAAATCACCTTACTTTGGAATCGCTAGATGAGAACCTCCCCTTAATAATTGTAACCAAACATCTCAACTAAATATTCTTGATTCAGTGGATCAAATTTTCAGTGGCTCGCATTGAGAATATGTAGTTGAGACAATTCAGTTACACACGGAGAAAAATGTGTATGGTCAAACCAGCAATATAAGAGTTGTCAACATTTTATTGCTGGTTATACGATAAAGTTGTTGTTCGTACAGCAACAGCAGATTGTTACGTTCACAATGATTGTATTGCCGCAAATCACTGGTCAAGATAACAATATGAGTTGCCATTCCAACTCACAATAAACATTGTTGATTTGACAAAACAATATCAAGCAGTGACAACAATAAGTATCACAGAATTAACAACAAACGTTGTCGTAGCAAAATCCATTTATTGTCAAAACAGCTATATATTCTGAACGTATAAAGCGGTATAATTATTCCCGTGGGAAATTATTTTGATCCACTTCAGGAGACAGTTGAAAATGATATCCAAGTGATATACATTCTCCCATGTGTGTATGGACCAATGGCCCAATGATGGACCAGGCCTGGCACAAGACCGGCCGAGACTTGTCTTGAACAATTTACCAAAGTTGGCCCAGGGTTGGGAATGATAAGATCAGGACAAGCTTGGGCCAGTGATTTTGCCAGGCCCGGTCCAATTCATTTACCAAACATCAACCAATGCTTCTCTGATCGCAGATATGGATGAAAAAAGTAATCATTATTCATATATTTCATATTCCATTCATAACTCAGTTCATGACTTTCTCCCTCAGAATATGAATCGTACATGAATTATCTCAAAACTATAGAAAAAATGTGATAAGACTGGGACAAGCTTGTATGATCATTGGAAAATTTGCGTTCTTTGATATTTCAATCAATTTTGATTCTATTGTTGAATTATAATTTTTATCAAAATCCAGTCGCTATTTAAAAACATCGTGCCACTCATGTGGGCAATATTGGCACAATTGTTCTCAACGAATGCTCGATTCTTACATTCGTGCCAAGCTTGTACCAAATGTAGTGACCATTTCAAAAATATTAACAAATGTACCATGACTGACTATCCATTGGGAACAACGGGACAATCATGGAATAATATTGGGCCAATTGTTCTTCGCGGAAGTTTGTTTCTGACACATGTGCCAACCTTGGGACAAGCTTGAGTTTTTTTCAGTCTTGGCAATACCTGCATGGGCTTCTACGAACCCTTCTTCGATGAAGTTTTCCTTGAATTCACAAACTTGAAAATCAATCCCAATTTCTGAATGATCAACAAACCTTACATGAGTTTAACAAACAAAATTGATGAGTTTCATTCGTTTCTGAAAAAATTCCTGTGATGCAAATCCTAATTCATTTATTCAATGTGCACAATTTTATGTTTGTCTTGAATAGATTTTCATCGTTAACTCTGAACAAAGTCGAGGATTACCATAAATGGCAATTCAAGTACTCAGTTGTCATCTTGGAGATCTACTGATGTGATAAATGCTTTGTTTTCCACTCGGAGGACCCGGGTTCGAATCTCACTGAGGCACCTTTCCAACATTGGAACTTAAAATTGCCTTTTCTTTACATATGAATCAAACCACATTGCAATAGAATGTTTGTAGAGATAAATTCGGATGAGTAGTATTTTTTATGTAGATAAATATAAATTATTGATACAACCACATGATATTGCAAAATTGAATATTTGAATTGTTGATAATGTTGACAATATAATATTGTTGCCAGTTTAGCAATAGTGACGGTTATATTTTTACGATATTTATTGTGGGTTGATATATAACAATATTTTATTGTCAATCCAGCAATATTATTGTTAGTTTTTTTCTAAAAACTGTGTTCAATCGGACTCTGTAGAGAATTGTTCAAATTATAAATACACTCCATTCTTCTTTCATTTTTATAATACGTACAAATTATAATCGCTAACATACATTTTTCTCCTATCATTATTATTCTGTAACACAATTTTCCTGCAGAACATGTAATTCACTACAGAACTATACCGTTGAAATTCATGGTTTCAATCACGCTATGAAGCTATTTCGGTATATTAAAATATAATTTTTCCTATAAAATATCCAAAATCAATGATCTTATAACTCGAAAGTGAAACGAGCCAAAATGTTTCTCGATATCGCGATAAAGTTATGAGTCATTCATGAACTCATTTTATTTCGGCAGAGATTTATCTTGGAGGAGAGTTGGAGAATTTTTCTGCAGAAATAAGTTTTCCGAACACGATGACATTTCCAAGTATACTGTATATAATACAAAATGTGTACGTGTACATAATGCGATATGTAATCTATTATCCACTGTCTCACACTATAGGTATGCTGTATCCAAGTGTGCAAAACGTGACTAAAATACCATCGATCAATTTGATTTCGATTCCGGTTGGACACTCATGGCAACAATATAGCCAACTTCAATAACACCTGAGGAGGGTGTATTTTCCTCCGATAATAAAGTATTGTTGTGAGAAATGATTTTTTTCACTGTTCATGCGAACCCTGCGAAATGAACAGGGAACAAGCGTATTGACGTCTATTCTTGAGATTTGCAAAGTTATAGCAAATGATAACGGATAAACAACTCGAGGATGAATCATTTATTCGAATATGATGATTCGGTATCGAAGGGGGTTATGTAAATTACTCATTACAGGAGCATGATGTCACGCAGGACGCATTTCGTCGAGATTTTATTGCGATTCTAAAGCGGAGAGGAAAACTAACCAAGTTAATTGGTATGTAAATCGTGTCCACCCTTCACTTGCGTGATGCGTAAGCTTGCATGCATATTATATAACCGCGTTACGCATGACACATACCCATATATACTCCGACACGCTCACAAACATAAACAGCCACGTTTATACACGCAAATCTGTAGTAACAGGATAACGATGAAATTTCATGAATACAGCTGTTCATGTGTAAACAACGGTAGTGGTCTTGGCTTAACACTCGCATTATCTCACCTCCCAATGTTATATCATTCTAACTGGGATGTCATTATTGATTCTCGAATATTCAAATCATAAACTTCCTACGTGACTACCCTGCTCGAAGAATCTCATTGAACCGATTGATTCTCATTGATTCCGATGCAAAAAGCCGATTCAAACCCATTAAAAATTGATTCTCAATCAATCGGTTCAATGAGATTCTTCGAGCAGGGTATTGGTACCCTAAAAGCATAGGAATCTCAATAATACACGAAATTCTCCCTTCTCAAAGGAGATTTTTCAGGTATGTTTGGAGAAGAACAAAGGAGTATATATGTTTTATTCCATACGATTCTCGAAGATTGATAAAAAGTATTCCATTGGAGTAACTTCTACTCCAAAAATAGTTATCCATATACTTGACTTGGCACTGGAGGAAGAGCCACCACCATTGAAATAGCAGGCACTTTTTATTTTTCCCCGTATGTATTCATACGCATTTCAGAAATGCAAATTGAATTCGTCGTTCACATTTTCAACCGAATTTCTAAATCCTTGGTACAATACATCTCAAAACATCTGGAATGGAATCGAGATGCTCTCAGAAATTTCACATATACTTGGAATTTCTGCTCTTGTTGTATGTCTTCTGAAATGAAAATCCCTACTCGCTCCGCTCAAAATATCCCAAGAAGAGCATCCAAGACCACGCTGGAGGATTCAGAAAATTATAATTTCTACTAAACCCGAGAACCATAGGAATATAGTAATCCCCCGATAAGTTCGATTATTCTTATCGATTCTTAGAGCGTCAAGAACATCGTCAACTCAGTTCTACGGGAGATTAAAAAAAGCAACTTCGAGAGGTGAACAAACTCGTACCAAGTTCAACATCAATTCTTCCATAATCTCCCTTTCTGATACCACAGATAATTCTAATAGATATTCTTCTCGCTCTCCTTTCCCAGATAGGAACAATGTTCGAGTCACAACAGCAAATGTTTCCGAAGAACTCGAACTAATTCTAATCTTCCATGATGAAGATCTTTACAACGTCAGTAGGATACATTGACAGGAAAGTGAATCAACTTGACGAATTCTCATTGTCGGAAATATTCTCACCTTCGACGACAGCGAGGAAGACGTGAGATTGACATACAATGAAAAGTTGCCATGACTACGCGTGTTACTCACACCGATCCTAGCGTTCGTGTGGCCTTGGGCTACAGGTTGAATGTAAGGATATTCAAGATATGAGAAAGCCGTGTGCCGAAACTCGTGAATGATGTAGGGAGGAATGTCGCTTCGAATTAGGTGCGAGCTGCGCGTACATCTTCAACACATTCATCTTAACGTGATCCGCAACGTAGATCCGTTCGTTTCATTACTTTTTCTTTTTTGTTACCTTCAAAATTGGATTGATCTATACGTATACAGGGTGATGCGAAAGTCGGATGAAACATTCAGAGGGAAGGAAAAAAGAAGAGAAAAAAAATCAGATAAGACGGGTAACTTCGACGTCTCAGTTTTGATAAAGAATTATTCTGAAACTAATTCTTGTGTATACCATATTGTGTGTACCGAAATGTTAAGATCGTATTAAAACAGAAAGATCCTCGTGCATTTTTCATTGGAGATGGGGTGAAAATCGGAACGCGAGAAATCGAGAAATAAAGCGCGTTTACGTGGCACGTTACCACGCACACGAACCTTGAGTCTCTCTCTCTCTCTCTCTCTCTCTCTCTCTCTGTTGTTCTCTTCCGTATACACGTCTGGGGATAGTTGTGAACTTGTTTGCCTCTCACGGGAGTTTCAAGCTCGTTGTAACAACGACTACGGGTCCAACGAGTTTCCAAGGAGATTAAAAAGTTGTCAACTGCTCTTTCTCTCAGCTCTCCTCTCCTTAGCCTTTTCTATCTCTTCTCGCCTTCTTGTTCTTCCTTTTTCTTTGTCTTTAGTCTCGCGTCGACCCTCTTGGGAAACTTTGCTAGTTAGAATTTTGCACCCTGCGTTACATGAAAGGGAGAGAAAGAAACTCGTCGTATCCTGGCATCGCTAGCGCCAAGCTAAAACCCGAGTACAGCTCTACACGGTTTACCGAAAAGCTATATTCATAGGCCACATACTTTCCACGTTCTCTCCACTGGGATCCCGCGACATGACTTTATACCGCAAATAAACAACCCGCGGTGGTATAAAATCCTTATAATTACCAACGTTGTGTTTTTTTCCTTTTCGCGATGCTTATCATCGGTTCCAACTCCATATATCGATCCACGCAAAGGAGGAAAATTTGTCTGTTCCTTTTACCGATCGACAAACTACCAACTCTTGCGGTACTCCAACTCAAATACACTCTCATATATATATATAGATGTATATACACACACACGTATAGAAACGAGACCTTTGTGAGTTTAAATAACGACCAAGAGATTCGTAAGTGTGTATGTATGTTTCATACGCATAGCAGGTACCCAATACACCCATACTCAGGTGCGAACACATATTACTAACAAGAGGAGTACATAGAAGGAAGGAACTTGAATGTGAAAAAAAAAGACAAGAAAAGAAGAAAATATATTTGCCGTCCCAGTTTGCTCCGGTTGGCATGGCATGGCGAAAGCTCTTCAGTAAATCCAGCTTAAAGCAGCTGTGTAAACGTTGACCTATATTACAATCACGGCACCCGGAGTGCCCAACCACCACCAACACTGAAACCACCACAGTCGCACATCCGCTACAAAGTACCTTCCCACATTTCCTCCGTGTTTGCATGTGCGTATGTGAGTTTGTATATGAATGCATGTTTAATTGTGTTGTGCGACTTCAACCCTCACGGTGACATATATGAGGGAATCTTTCTGACATAAATGCAATTCTCGGTTAGGTGGAATATAGTTTGGAAAATTTTCTGTAGCTTCCTTGTTCCTCAAGGCCACGTTCTACCATCCTTGAGATTTGTCGATTCGTGTATGTTTTGTCAATAACGAATCTAGAACTCGCAGAATCTGGGAGAAGATTAGGAAAGAAGAAAAGGTTTCAAACCGCTCCAGTCATCCGATCTATCAATATTTTCACGTTTCAAAGATAAATTTTGTGAATCACTGAAATGTTCATCCCTCTCAACGGGAACTGCTTTTATTTCTGTATTCATTTTTGGCGCTTTCGTACGGGTTTGGTACTCGTGCTTCATTCTATTTAGATATCCCCGACTGGATCCAGTATTTTTATCTAGTGATCATCGAAGGATGAATTTCTACTTCGCTGGTTTGTGACTTCGTTGAATCTGCTCTTCTAGAAGAGAACCTCCCTCGTGCCTGCCAAGACTCCGTCTTTGTATTGAGAAATAGAAAAATATTTGAACTCGGTCAAGAATTCAAACGTTGACCGAATTTTGAAGTTCGAAGGTACTTTTTTATCCACCGTGTGTCATTGCGAAGATAATACAATTGTCAGAATTTCTTTCACGTTGTATCGAGTACATCCTGTGAATTAACGCTATGCCTCATACGAGTACCCAAACATTCTTCTCCGTACAATCTGTGCATACCTACTACGCTTTATCATCGTACGTCTCCATGAAGAATTTTCTGGCATCTAGCCAGAATTCAAAGTAAGCCACCCTTTCCGTCAAGTTTTCTGATAAACCCGGATATAACCTTTGTCAGGATTTGTACTACAAATTCTTCCAGAAGTATCCCTCGTTTGTACAAACACACGAATTTCTTCTGTTGTCTGTCATATTTGGGGTGAGAAGGAAAAATCGTGAGAGCATTTATCGCAATTACAATGAACTATCGTTTCAGGTGTAATATCACAATAATTCAAAACACACACGAAAAAAATAATTTAGTTGCAGCAGCTAAATGACTAGCACGGACATGGACAGCCATCGAATCAGCTCCTGCAACTAAATTTTAGCTGTTATAGCAAAAAAATTTGCATTCATAGCTAATTTATTCACGGTGGTAGCTAAAATTTGGCTGCAGGAGCTAATTCAATGACTATCCATGTCCGTGCTAGCCATTTAGCTGCTGCAGCTGAATTTTTTTTTCCGTGCAACGTCAAATCGATACGCATTTGTGTTTTCATTCCGTTCAGTCTGCATTTCTGATGTGATGAATCGCCAAAAACGAAATCTTCAGCCATTCAATGGAGATTGAATCCACTAATGATTAATCTCGTTCCAGCTAAGAATTGATCAAAATTATGTTCCTGAGTTGAAACAGACTCACCTAGGAATCCAACAGGTGCATCAAAATATTCAGAATTTGAAAAATCTTGTTATATAAAAAAAAAACATATCTCCCTTGTGACAATGCTTGAGTTAAATTTATGAACAATATAAAAGTCATGCTTTGAGTTATAAAAAACGATCCTACTCACTCTTCTGCGAGCTTTTCGTGTCACTATCTGCGAAATAACTATCGTCTCTAATCTTCTAAGAGGACTGCTCCACAGGGACGTTACAGATGAGTTGGCGGATGTACGCTAAGAAAAATGGTACAACAACTGTACAAGTGCTTACCCCCCTCCCAAGTTCCACTTCTCTCATTCTTCTTCCGTCTTTCCCCCCTCCCCCTTACCTATTTAAGGGGCAAAGAATGGGTGGTGAAGACGGAGAAAAACACTTAAAGGATTTACGGGCTTGAGAACTCGAAACTGCTATCTCGAATCGACCCGAAAGCAGCGGACGAAACTGAGTGTGTGCGCGCGCGTTCATTCGCTTGTTCGCTTTCTTCGAGATATAGAATAGTCGAAAATGGTTCACAACTTTCAGAGTTTTAAATCCCCTCGGTAATCTTCATGTAAAGTTTGAACGCCCTTGTATTCGATTTAACAGTAGACTGAGCGGTGACTGATTGAACGAGGTATTTAACAGAAATACAGAATTTTTATGGAGAATATCTCCTTGGATTCATACCAACTTGTTATAATCTCGGTAATAATTTGTCAAAAACGAAATATAGAGTTTCAAACGAATCCACCGTTCGTTCGAAACTTCATGACTTCGGAAGTAATAACAAGCAGTTAACAAGTTGATCAGAGGGGTAACGGAATATAGGGAATAAACTTGAAGCGAGTGAGGAAATCGAACACCGAACAGAGTCTTTGTAAAACGAATACGGTCGGTTGTTCTAACTTAGCTTCTTAATGGAAAGCAGTGGTGCGGAAATGTCAAGTTCAGTTCACCTTAAAATTGGTTTTATAGTTTACCGCAAAATGGAAGGAATACTCGAGATTAACCAACTATTAATACCCAACTCTCTCGATATCAAACGACTCGATATGAATATACAAAAAATAGATTCTTTACTCGGACGAGTCTCTGAGAGTCAAAAATCATATTATTTACAAACTATTAATTTTCTATATCATCTTGGTATGGCAAGAACTTTGCATTTTTTCTCCTCGTTTTCCTGCTCCAGTATATGCATTATTAACGTTTTACCTCGCTCATTCACCTTTAACACGAAAGTAAATTAATAGAGGTGGAACGAACACAGCGCTCGATCGAAACCTGAATATTTATACACGACGGTCTTTTATTCAGCCGGTTATTCGCGAAAAAAAAAAAGGATTTCTCGCACCCCTCGTGTCACAGACACAGCGTCCAATTATCGCTTGTTATTTTCTCGCTACTACATAACTAAGTTCATACAGCAGTTTCGAAACTTTTCTTCCAAACAACCAACGCGTGTTCTATCAACATCATAATCCCTACGTGAAAATATTTACAAAAGTTGAGAGTTTTGAAGGATGTTTCGAACAACGAACGACAAAATACTTTCTTTCTGTTGTTTCGAATCTTTCGAATTTTCTCGCGTGGAAGAAAAATCTATTGCGAAGAAATAAGATCATTATACAGAAGAAATGAAATGAAATATAAATCATGGGAATTATGATATGCCAGGTAAGTGGGAATCCTCATAAAAATAAGACATCATCTTCGTGGAAAGGAAAATTTTCCTCGATAAAGAATATAGAGAAAAGCTCATCGATTGCCATCAAATATCATGAAAAAGAATGTTCTTCAAGCCCTTTTCGTCCATGAATGCACATTGCATTTATCAAGCATAGACTAGCGTGGTACCGTACTACGGACTCGTGCACGGTGAATTTCTATGCATTCATGATTGACCAGCGCAAAATGCTGGGTACGGCTATTCTAGATACTGCACGATACCACTACAACATCGCTCGAGTTTTTCATCTATCATCGTTGGATATGAGCTCTTACGTTCCTCTATATTCTCTGTCGTCGTTGGGGACATAGTGGTTGTAGATCGACTGTTTTCGATCGACGTGTCATAAACTATCTCTCTGTTGTATCCTGTTACCGTAGACGCGCGACGAAAAACGTTGAATTGGATACACGTATAACTCCGACGGCAGTCCATGAAAATGATTCTGTTTCTAAAAAAGATATACGAGAGACAGCAATCGATAATTCAAATTCACGTTAAATATCACGGGGAATTTATTTTGTAGACAGAAGAAGAAGAAGATAGATACGCGGGTAGGACGAGATGGTATGAGATTTAATGAGACCTAATTAAACCTCTTTTTTCTCGGACAGTTCAAAGCAGAGTATTATCTCCGAATAATGTTTTGGAATATCGAAAAGGCAACAAAGTACAACACAGATGCGTGGGTACGTTCAAACACATACCCACCACACGGTAATCCCGTATCATTATCCCCTCTGCGTAGTTGCCACAAAATAGTGAGAATGTGCGCTACACGGCAGCGTGCAAAAGGGTTTAATGGGAAAAGCAGCAGCGGCAGCAGCGGCAGCAGTAGCAGCGAGACGACGAGCGTTGGTAGTGGTGCGCAAGAAGACACAAGGGTCGCTAAGTGAGAGATGGTTGCTCGTTAGGGGTAGTGGTTTCGCTTGAAACCTTTTCTCTCCCTCTTTCCTCTCTCGCTTTTCCTTTGGTATACAATCATGCATCCGCGTGTCAATGTTCGCGCTTATACTTGTACGTATACAGACGTATATATACAAAACCGCAGGCTCGTAACTCGCGGACTTTGCTGAATGCGCGGTGGGGTTCTGATTAATAGTTATTGGTTCGTTCGGTGATGCGCTTTCGCTCGCTTTTCCTATCCCCTACCCCTTTGTTAACGAATTTCGTCTGCATTGCACGATCGTAGAACACGGTACATATATATATATTCAAATACGTGTATCGATAGTTAGATACCTTTCCACCTAAGTTCGGGTGTACCCAGAGTCAATCGTTTCCGAATCGTATAAAATGTTCGCTATCAATGCCGAACATCAATTTTGGTTGATTCAACGATCCCTAGAATGTAGGTGGCATTGTTTGATAGAGTGCGCGGTGGAACGGATGAACGAATCAAATTCATCAGACCTTTACATTCCAAATTCGGTATCGAAATCATCGATTCAAACAACTCTAATTTCTTTTCCTTTCGGAATTGAAGATAATTCTTTGGAACATCGTTTATTAGAAATCAGAAATATCATACCTAGATAGGTAAAAAATGTCTTATACGACACTTTCCAACAGCCTTTAGGAGTTGTGTTTATTGGGAACCCGGAACGCTGACATCGGAGCGGCAATCTATCAACCAACTGTCTCACCCGGCCTCCTAAAAAAGTGCTTGCTCGAACCGAGCATTTCGACAATAATTCAGCGTCGAAACGATTTACTCACCGTTCTTGCCGTGGAAGGGTCACAAGCGGCTCGGACGGTTGAAGTTGTGGTTTTACTACGACAGCCATCGTTGGTTGATGTTCCTACTATTGCCTTCTGACGTCCTGGAAACGTAAAACGACAATTATTCCACGTCACTCCGATCCCCGACATAAACATATGGTTTCTTATATTTTAAACAACACCTTCGGAATATTTCAAACTACGCGTCAATAGATTTTGTGAACAGATGAGTTTGTGAAATACAAGAAGAAGTAGATTCCACATACTGCACTGTTAACGTTGAATAATGCATCCGTTGCGTTCATTCTCATGTTTATGGAACACCTGAATAAAGCATATTATCTTCTAAGAACTGCTCTTCTCTCGCGATCCGAAGATCAACGAGCTTTGAAATTTGAAATAAAAAATAGGATTGAGGGAGAGAATGGGGATAAAAATGGAATGGAAATGGATGCAGGCAAAGAGAGAGGAAAACGAAGAGCGGTGTACTCTCTGTACACTCCATGGTCTCTCGGACGCAAGCCTGAGTACCAGAACGCCCATTCCGGATATTTGGCCATCGTATATCTTCAGTGAGATGGTACTACATACTTTGAAGCTAATGGTGGGAGAGGAAGAGAGATAGGGAATGAATATCTCTTCTTCTCACATCTCTGTTTCAAATTAACGCACAACGGTGGGTTGTATCGAAACCAAGACGTTTTAGTTTTTCTCACTTGAGATCTGAATTTGAATCGACTCAAATACACAAACCAAATACTTCTCATATCGTATAGAATTCTAATTTTCATGATTCATTTTACAATATTCGATAGGGAATTCATGTTCCATGAACATTTATTTTTAACCCCCCTTCTCTTAGACAAATCACCACTTTCTTATACGGTATATATCATCGTGCCGCCATTGGAAGACCCAATATCTATCAAGATACCTACGCTTAAGCCTACGGCTTAAGAGATTTCCTTTCTAAGAACTGATATACTAATCCATTTGTTCACAAGACCTTGTACGTACCACAATTGAACACTTGAAATGGGTTCTGCTAAACTTTTCTGATAGTCGATCGATCGTTGAGACAGTGAAAATTTGAAACCCTGAACACGTGACGCCAAAGTGTAATGAATTCAAAGTTCGAAAGATAAACATGATTCTGAAACTTTGTCTCTGAAGCAATAAAACATCCCCTGCAAACGTGAAATTATTGAATATACCGAGGAGTCTGACTATTTATGATTCATTCTACTCATCCCAACTCAGTAGATCAAACTGAATATAGTCAGACGCGTTTGAGTCCGCGTATCACACATTTATGATATCTCTTCGAATGTATAGTTCCATCGGAATTGAAAATTCAGAACTCTGCGTAACCGAGTACACAAAAATCCTCGGAGAAAATCACGTAGTAGGAAACGTAATTAAAAACTCCGAGTTTGTGAGCAGAAGAAACACATTAAACATTTTCATTCGCCTTGATTAATAGCCTCCGAGTATATTCCTCACAAATCACAGAATTCCAATGAAAATTATGAGATCTTTTTGAAGAGAGGACAATAAAGTTATAATTATTACGATCATTCATCTCAATTATGTCAAGTGAACTGTTTCATCAATCAAGGTGAATTGGTTTCCAACCGCGCGAAGACATCATTCCAATTACAAAATGGCCTAAAATATCGTTCTTTTAAAGTACCTGATAAATGAAGGGGTAAGCACTATTCCTGTCGACTACGATGGTCGATGTTGATGGTTGGAGAAAGAGGGAGAGAGAGAGAGAGAGAGAGCGAGTGTACGGACGGCCCTCGCGCATTTACCAAAGAGCACTTTCCTCTTGGTTTCAAATTAAAACGTGCAATCACGTTCGGGTGAATTTAGTTCCAATTAGTTTACGATTAACTTTCAACTCTTCCGTTTGTGCGCTTGTTGGATTGTCTGTTGTTGAATGAATACGAAGAATACGCGGATGTATATTCTCATAAATTATCGTGCATCCGTGTACAATTGGATCTGAGTTCCCTCGCTTCTCAATTACGCGTTCGAACTAGGGTAGGGAACAATGTTAACCATTGAACTGGAAATCGAGAATTTTTCATTGTTCGTATCCTGATATTTTAAGAACTGTAAGTAAGAGATGCGAAATCTATGAAAATTATGTGGTACCTTATTATTTCTCGAATGTGAGAATATATTTGAAAGCATAAGAAATCCTTACGAGTTGAGTAAGAGACGAGGGGGTTG
The DNA here is from genome assembly GCA_018340375.1 of Gonatopus flavifemur. Classification (NCBI taxonomy): domain Eukaryota; kingdom Metazoa; phylum Arthropoda; class Insecta; order Hymenoptera; family Dryinidae; genus Gonatopus; species Gonatopus flavifemur. The sequence goes on from JAFFJZ010000001.1 coordinate 56,612,397, forward strand.
GAGATATGTAACTTTGTGAGGATCTCGGTAACCTCTTGGTAACAACAAACTAATCCCCTCATTGTTGGAACAATTACGCACTCTACCACGCGAGCGCACATCTTGCACAGTACAACAAATTAACTAAAGTTTCACGTATCGGCCAAAACTTGATACCAACCAGCTCCGACTCTGTCTGGCCAATCAAACTTCAAGTTCCTGTAATCCTGTCGTCAAATATCCCCCGTTTATGCCTTATATAGGTTATGTTCGAGGCACGGTCCGTTTCCTTGAGTTTCAACCAGGCTAATCTTCCAGTCTCTCCAAAGTCGTTGTCGTTGTCGGCGTCCTCACTCTTATACAGAAACACGTAAGCTCCTCTATTAATCATATAGTTAAGAAGCCTCAAGCCAATATGAACTTTGTGAAATGTATAATCGTCGTTGCAGTATAAAACCTCTTACAAGATAACTTCGATATAATCCTTTTGTCAATTCTTCAATGAAAAAAAAATCACTGGATGAACGATGAGGAATATTTTGCAGAAAATATCAAGATATTTGATATATTCGTTCAAACGAGTTGTAATTTTCCAAAAAGTCAACCCTCAATTCCCTTCTTGTTCCTTGTAACTGTCAGACCTTACTCAGAAAATTATGATCTCTTAATGAACTCATCAATCATCGCGAACTTTGATCAATCCAAATTGGTATCAAGGTAACAATAATGAAATTCTCCAATTCTTAGAACGTATCTATACAATCGGTCTTATTCTCTCCATTTCTCTCTCTCTCTCTCTCTCTCTTCTGTGAGTCCATCCTTGTCATGCTCATTCTTGCGCACTTGCATGCATATGCAAATTTATTCACATGGTGCATTAGTATACGTCTGGTGGACAAGTTTCCCCATCCGTGTATGTCCAGAGTGTGCTCAGGGTGTGTACTGCGAATGGAGTTGTACGTGTATGTGAAAAGACAGAGGAGGATCATAAATTAAATGATGTAAATGCTATGTCCACCCTCTGTTGTAGCGCAAAGGGACTTTACACATGTACACATACTCCAGCACGAATAGCTCCAAAGTCTCCCGACTCATCAACGATTCATCCAATCTTGTAATTGAGATACATTTTCCATTCTACCTTATTGAATTTGAAACCCTTCTGGCTGATTAAGAATCTCGGAAACAAAACAGAAACCGTATTCTCATTCTTGTTCACTCGTTGATTCGTTTTTAATCGAAAAATGGAAAATTCTTGTTGATTCTGTCGTTTCTTCAAACAGTTTCGCGTTATTCCTTCAGAGATAAAAATATCAATTCAAAAGAATAGTATCATTTGAATTCTATTCATCAACGTTGGACTACTATTCGAATATAATGAACATTTTATGATATCGTGTACATATTTCGATCATACGTTGTACACATACTCGGTCAATAACTATCACAGAATTCATTCTGCAAAGGGCTTTGAATCTTTGCAAGCCGTAGAATTCATTACATAACATTCAATAACCAGTGTAAACGCAATCAAATCTGTATTTATTCAATATCCAGTAACTAATTTGACATGCAGTATGTAATTCGAGAACTCTCAGAAAATCGATATCAATATTGAAAATTCATGAAACATTGGTGAATAACTTTTGTTACATGGACGAGAAAACCATTTTAGTTTATCAATTATTCGTTTGAGTCTATAAAACATCCTATATTAAAGATGAAAAAAAAAACATATACCATGATATGAGAATGTGAGAACAAAGAAAAAGGGATGGATATTTCCTTCCTTAGCTCTCAAAAACCTTCAAAACTTTTACAACGGAGTAAGAACTGGTTCGCTTTGTTTGTGCTTATCTTTTGTATAAAAACGCAATCGAATATAGCCGAGGTCAGTCGACGTAAGAATTCTTCGTTTTATCTACGGTTGGTTGGTCAAATGAAACAACGGAAAGAAGAGAAAGGTGCAGAAGAGCGAAAGAAGGCGTACGGGAAAAGGAGGAGATGGTGTAATTAAATATGCAAACTACTTCTCGGTTACCGGGGTAACATCTGCGCGTGGGAATTCCTTAGCCGAGGCGAATGGCGGATAGAAAGGTGGGAAGTGTACAAGGGATCAGAGAGAATTGTACCGACAACGACATACGCAAACAAAACTCTGACGTTCTTTTGGAAATGTATAAGTACTCGACAATAATCTTCTCGTGAATTGGTCGAATCGAATCAAGATTTCATGTGATTTTAGTCATTCAATCGTCAAGTTCGAGATTTAGATTGTAAGAATGAAGCCTTCTTGTACAAAAATTGTTCAAGAAAGAAAGAAAGAAAGGAAGGAAGAAGAAGGAGTAAAAACTGGAGGCAAACTAACATCTTCTTTTCACTCCTTTCTTTTATTCTTTGTCATAACGTTCAAGCGTGATATCTACTTAATTACCAGTGCTTTTGTGAACGGAATGAGATGGTCGCTGGTTGTCATTGCACTTGAAACTACCGGAAAAACAGAAGAGGGAAAAAGAAAGAAAGTGAAGGAGAAGGATGATGCTGATACCGACGCTCAAGAAAGAACCTTCGCTGGTAAGAGGCATTTACATGTAAATGACCACGAGAGAGGGAGAAAGAGAAACAAAGAAGCGAGAGAGAAGAGAGGTTAACGAGGCTTCATCGTGAAAAAAGAGCTACCTCTAAATGATGAGAAAGGATGGATGAATGAATGAAAAGAGAACCTGATGATGATTTCACTTGGATTTCGGAACAACCGTTAATTTTCTCTTGTCGATTGGAAAAGAATCAACGATACATATCAGGACATTACATGTACTTTCTTGGAGAATCGTCGAAACTATCATTGAGTTCCTGATCTTGAAGAATTGCAGGTTCAGTGTGATAGAATCTGTATCCATTGGGAGGACCAGAGAATCTCTGGTAGACATTCAATCCACGTTGTGTAGCCAATCATTGGCAGATCCTCCCATTTCCTGTTTAATCGTCCCGGCAACCTAGCTGGTCTTTTCACACTCATATATATACGCGGAACAACTGGCTGCTTTGATAATGAATGAGCTAGTCATAGTGCATGCCGTTATGTACATCTGTGTGATCACTGCCAACTGATGAAAAGACTCTGAACTGAGTTTGTACAACGAACATACCGGTACGTCCTATGGTTATACTATCCAAGTCTCTTCTGAATTTCATCAAAGTTTCCCCTACGCTAGGAATATTCATTATCCTCCGCAGTAAAAACTTACTATAATTAGAGTCGTTGAGTGAGATGGTTTTCATGTACCACATTAAATATTTCTCCCGACGCAAGATGAAAATTTGTAAGGTTGAGTGAATATCATCAAGCCAGACAGATAGGAAAATCTTATAAATAAGTAATACAATTTTAGATTCAGACAATATCGAGGGATCATTTTTGAACAAATTGATTCTCTTTTTCATTTTGTGTTCAAATTTCAGCGAATTCATTCAAGAATAATGTAAATAATTGGGAATTCACCGGGAATACATATTCGTGTTCTTTCATCTTGCTCTCAACAAATGCAGAAATATTCGCATCGACTCATGTATATCATCGTGGAATGTAATTTTATCCACATTCTACGATCATAAAGCTACAGGAGGGTCAGAGGTATGCGTAAAATGTAATGTATTGGTATTAGGCGAGCGCGACCTATGGGATACCATTAATACATGCACGCATTGTTCGTTTATACACCTGTAGTACACGAGCTTTACGAGGCATGTGTTATATATAATGAAGCAACGATAACGCTACGTCTATTTCAGAGCTAAGTAATGTTCCCTTGAAGATATTTGATTGTCTCAACCCTCGAATAATATCATCTCTCGTATCATCGGAAGGGAGAAAAAAAAACAACAATGATAATTCAAAAACGTTTTTCCAAGCGCTTTTCTACACGAAATTCACAAAGTAGTTGATGATAAAATTCCAAACCAGCTTCGTACATATAACTAAGTTTTGAATCCAGTCGCGTATGAATTTTAATACGAGTTTTATGAGTTTCATACGCAAATTTATACGTAAAAAGCTTCGAAATTCCGTAAGTGAATGGAAACATCCCTAGGATGTATTTTACATGAAAAGTTGTTTTCTCATCATCATTCGAAACTTGAATTCGGATTGATTACTACATTTGTTCGAATAATTGTAATTTAGATAATTCATTCGACTCTCTTAAACGAACTGCGCACCGAGGAGAGTTTATTTTCATGAATTTGGAAACAAAACTAAATTGATGAAGCTAGCGAGCGAGTGAAACTCCTTGTGCATATATTTGAAACTCGGTATTCCCTTTGCCGTATGGTTCTGTCACGTTGATGGAACGAGTTTCCAGTCTGTAACGCGAACATCCGAGTTTTTGCGTACCCAGTACGTTTTCCAATATTCATATGAAACTCCCTCTCACAGGTGCGTAGGTATATGTGCATTTTTTCCCATCTCCCTTCATCATCGTCGAAAAGTCACTGTAGTAACACGAACATAAAACATATACTAGACCACAATTTGGTTGCAGCAGGAAAATCACGTTACTATGTGAAAAAGCCTGTCCCACCAACGGATTCGATAGGACATGCCTCGGAAAAAGAAAATACAATTAAATTTTCAGTAACAAGAGAAACACACTGATAATATAACGGTTCGTTCGTGGAAACGTGAGATCGCAAGAAAAATGTTTGGATATAACAACATTGTGTGTCTATAAAAATTCAATGAAGACAAACACCATCAGAAATTGAAATTCGTTAAGCTATGTAATTCACCACTCATGAACCTCACGTTTTCCAAATTCACGGTTCGTTGAAGATCGATTGATGAAAAATATAAAATGCATCGAAAAATAATCGCATTTCGCGTTGATTATATCTTAATTGGAATGTGAACGCGCTTGGAATTTTGTGTAGTAATTTTCAATTGAATGAAAGATTTTCGTTAATAAGAGCGGGCATAAGGTCTTTTTCGGAGTATTTTCATTCGAATGGCAATGTGATTTGTAACGGAGAAACATTATTTCACATTTGTTGCAGTGAAGTCGAGTCTGTTAGGGTCTCCCTTTGTAAATTAGGACAGTGTTCAGTTAATCAATCATATCATCGGTTATTCAAATCCAAACGTAATGTATATGATTTGGTATATATGTGTATCACAACAGCCTATCATAACGTAAAACGAGTGGATCACTCTCAGTTCCAATATCGTGATAGATTTATAGCATAATTTCTCCATGATACTGTTATCGTAACAGGATACGTATATTGAAATACCTGTCCACCGAGTTGACAAATTCCAGATTGTATCACGAAACGCATGCATTATCATACCAACCAACAATACAAACAGTGTTTGTTGTTATCTGCAGAGTAATAGAAAAGTTTCATTATATTATGTGGAGCGCAATTGAATTTTATACGATGTACCCGTTTTTTTTCATCTCAATGATTATCCCGCATCGCACAACCGTGTGAGAATTGACGGTATGGGAGTTGGCAAAGAGTCATATAACCAAAAACCGGGATGGATTGGGAAAAAATTTCGAACCTGGAGTTCCGAAGGAGTTTTAACCCACAAGTCAAGTGACAAACAAAAAAAGCGCAACTCTAAGATCTCCCCTGGAAAACAAAGGGAACACTTTGTCTGGCCACCAGTCAGTTTCTGTTCAATTGAATCACCTAGAAACTTGCCTTCAAAAATTAACGATAAAAAGGATGAATGTTACCCAGTTGCAGGTTAGCTTGCCTGCCAGAAATTACCAAACGAACTGTAAGTATTGACTATCAAAACTGGACCAAGAAGAGCTATTATGAGAATCCGAAAACTGATTGGTTACCAAGTGGAGTTACAATCACCAGAACCCTCGTGTGCATCAACATCGAGCCAATTTCAGTCGATTCTGGGCAAATGCTGGCCAATTTCGCGCCAAGGAAGGGCTGAAGTTGGCTCAATATTTGTGCACCCATGAGAAATAACACGGTGCTACACTAGTCAGGCAGTTTTCGAATGACCTAGTGTAGATTGTTGGTCTGGTCGAATACAACACAAAACCATGTTTGAAAAATTCTTTACACCCTCAAATTTTCAAGTTATGGTCAAGAAACTGATTTTTGGGGATTTTGTACATTTGAAAATTTCTAACTCGGCCACTTTTTGACCAATTTCAAAATTCCAAACGGGTTCTGAAAGGGGAATGTTGGCACTTTCGATACATACGAGGTGTGTTAAAAAAATAACGAGAATTTTCGTTTTATGAAAAAAATATTTATTTATTCATCAATATCTATTTTGTCCCCTTCAAAATAATCCCCCTTGGATATAATACACTTGTGCCAACGCTTTTTCCAATACTCGAAACACTTTTGAAACTCGATCTTTGTAATAGCTTTTAGCTCTTTCAGCGATTCGCTTTTAATGTCATCTATGCTTGTAAAACGACGGCCTTTTAGTGTTCTCTTTATTTTTGGAAATAGAAAAAAGTCACATGGAGCCATATCTGGCGAATATGGAGGCTGAGGCATCGTTACAGTTTTGTTTTTGGCCAAAAATTCACGAACAAGCAATGAAGTGTGAGCAGGTGCATTATCGTGGTGCAAAAGCCATGAATTGTTTTGCCACAAATCCGGGCGTTTTTTTCGGATTGCTTTTCGACTGATATGCCAACATCATCAGCGACTTCTCTGATTGTGATTCGGCGATCGTTCATAACCATTTCCTTCACTTTTCTCACGTTTTCATCGGTTGTTGATGTGCTTGGGCGTCCGGGTCGTTCGTCATCTTCAACGTTTTCGCGGCCATCTTGGAAACGCTTATACCACTCGTCAATCCTTGCTTCACTCATACCAGACTCACCATATGCCTTTGTTAACATTTTACGAACTTCACTGCACTTTATTTCATTTTTTACGCAAAATTGAATACAAATTCTTTGATCCATTTTTTTCACAAACGAAAATCGCCGAGCTCGAAAAAAACGTCTAACGTTAGCGGCTGCCACTTAAAAAGTAAGCAATGAATATTGCTGAAAATTTTATCGTACTTCAGGGGCACGAGTACCAACATAATAAAGAAAAATTTTACACAGGCGGACTCTCCAAACCCGCGAAATTAAAAAATTCTCGTTACTTTTTGAACACACCTCGTATGTATGGTTTCGAGTATTAAATAGAACTTATTGGAAATTTTTCCTGGAGAATGTGAAATTTTCACCTGTTTTTTGCATTTTTCCTATTTCAAAAGCATTTTTTCGCGACTATACTTCAAGAACCAATGGTTCATAATATATGGTATGGAAGTGGGTTCAATTCTGTGTGAAATAAGTCGTTGTTCATTGAAATCGATCAAGAATTGTCGGAGTTATACAATTTTTCCCAAAAAAGGAAATTTCGGTCTCATACGAAAATATAATCATATTAGCCTGAGTTCTACCTATTTGGCCTATATTCTTTTCTCAGCGTAATGATAGAACAAGTCAACATCATATTCGATACCATAATACGTTATATGATACATAGAAGATTATTAATTGAACTCCACATCAATTTTCGTATGAGACCGAAATTTACTTTTTTGGGAAAAATCGTATAACTCCGACAATTCTTGATCGATTTCAATGAACAACGACTTATTTCACACAAAATTGAACCCACTCCCATACCATATATTATAAACCATTGGTTCTTGGAGTATAGTCGCAAAAAAATGCTTTTGAAATAGAAAAAATGAAAAAAACAGGTGAAAATTTCAAATTCTTGAGGAAAAATTTCCAATAAGTTCTATTTAATACTCAAAACCATATATATGTCTCGAAAGTGCCAACATTCCCCTTTCAGAACCCGTTTGGAATTTTGAAATAGGTCAAAAAATGGCCGAGTTAGAAATTTTCAAATGTGCAAAATCCCCATGAATCAGTTTTTTGACCACAACTCGAAAATTTGAGGGTGTGAAAAATTTTTCAAACATGGTTTTGTGTTGTATTCGACCAGACCAGCAACCTACACTAGGTTACTTGAGAAGTGTCTTCAATTTTTTCTTTTTTGTAGCACTGTGTAATTTATCTATTGAAACTGGACAAAATATCACATTCATGATTATGGTTGGCCCGACATCAACCCGATACCGCACCGGCATCCCAATCACGGCCAGATATCGGACCGATGTCGGGCCAACGTGTATACACGCTACGCGGATATCCACCCCTCTGAACTATCTAATTACTAACCAAAATGTGGTATAATTTTCGTCCGTAAAAGCTGATCAGGAAAGGGCAAATCGAGCCACCACATACAATTGACACATTACTGTTCAAAAACAACCATCATTATCACCCAATTTCTGAACAAGTCCTACAAAAATAACTGGTCCTTGGCTGATAATTGTTGACGTTTTTCACCAGGATCGAAGTGACCAGATTCCTCCCCCCGCCCAGTGCAGCTGCGCATCAGCTGTCTTTTGTTATACGTCGATTGAAGGAGGAAGAATGATTTGTTGATCCGGCACTGCTGCCTCCTTCCAACTATCCTCACAAATGACCGAATGAAATATAATCGTCATCTAGAAAAATCTCTGATCGTACAGTAGTGTCTATGAGTGTTTTAAATTGAAAAACTACATTGCAGGAATAGACAGCCTCGATTACCGTTCATACACGAAGAATTTTTCGTACCCAATACCTTCACCGAAAAAAAACAAGTTGTAAAATTTACCCTTCGTTGAGTAAATATATGGACGATATGAAAATATAATTCAGGCTACTACAATTTGAGTTGATTCTACCGCAGGGAATGTAATATACACATCAGCTGTGGTATATTTAATATTCGTTGTTGTAAAATCGACTGAAATTGTGGTCACTCGCACTATATTCTTAATCATCCATATATTTACTAAACGAGATGTAAATTTTACAAATTTTTTCTTCTCAGTGTTATTTTTCACATGAAGATAAAGATGTTGCACATCGAACTTGGACTTGAGATTTCCCATCCCTGCTGGATTGTGAACGAAATATTTTTCACAAAGCATTCTTTTATGGAGAATACTTTGAGTCTATTTTGAAAAATGTTATCTCGAATGAAGAAAATGTCCCGCATGGAAGGGAAAAGATTCGATAAACTTTATTTTCGAAACTTGAATATAGATGCAATAAAATTTACTTATAACACGCCTGAGGGTTATCAAAATATTGAAATTTTCTCCTTTCCATAAGTTCCCTGCATTCAGATCTGTCAAGCGTACTGGAAGAAGTATATAGCGAGTTTTCCCATATTTTCAGGATCGAAGAGACGAGCCAGTATTTTTATACTTCTGCTTGTTGCATTTTAAAACTGTCTCTCATCTGGGTAGATTGAGTTCTTGACGAATAAAAATGTGTATCTACATACAGCGATAGAAAGTTTGGTAATCCTTTCCGAGTAAAGATGTTGTGCCTTACGATACCTTTTAGATACGTTTCAAGTATCTTGCGCAACACTTTGAGGTAAGTTTGAAACCAATTCTTGTGTGAAACTCATCTCAAAGGTATCTTCAACATGTTTCCCATTTGAAAAATATCTTGAAGACACGTTGAAGATATCTTTAAGACAAATCTGAAACGAGTTTCAAACGAGAATTCATCTGAAACTCATGTCAAAGGGTTAGGAAAGACATCTGAAGCCTATTTAAAAGATACTGCGTGGCATGAGATATTTATTGGGATAGGAATTGATACTATGAAATTGTCTTCGTATAATTTAATTGGACAGATTTTAAGTGTTCCATAATCTTTTCCCCCATTCTGTATCAAGAAATATACTTCTTTCCAAAGTTAGAACAATACCCCAGCTTGATTTATGAGAGCTTAAGATTTTGACGTTCAACTCTGCGTCTATCGTTACAACGAACGTTCTTTACTGTGAATTATGGATGAAAGTGCACTATAAATTAGAATTCATGGAGATTCTGTGGATCACAGTTCAAGAACTGTAATTTGAGAACATCACGATCATGAGTGAAATTGTTAGACTTGATTTTAGATATTCTAAGTCAATCAACAACTGTACATACAAGGTATCCAAGAAAGAAAACTCCGCCTCTTTCACTGGAATAAAACACTGCTCTCTCTCTGACAAATGCTTAGTTTTAGAGCTGATTTTTACCATTCAAGTGGATGCTATAATACATCAATATCCTCGTCTCGTATTAGCTCCAGGAATCATCTTTTGAAAGGGACAGAGGGTTTCTTGGGACATTCTGTGCCCTGTAAAAAGTAATTTTAGGATTTTCCTGCAAAAGGAAGTGGCAGCAAAGTTCCTCGATAGATGGGGAAAACCTCACCACAATTTTGTGAACTTTTACTCCATATGTAGAAGATTCAACATTTGAAAAACAAAATAATTCCTCAAAGTGGTTGAAGAATCTCTCATTTTTTATGAAAAAACAAGTCCCCCACGCTGGGGGACAACTCCCCACATTTTTTACAGTGTATACATATGTGACTATACGTATTCGCGGGAAGAATATAAATTCTTATGAATGATTCCATCAGGAGATTTTTGATTTGAAAATCAGTTTCCGTGGACGAAAATGAGCATTTTCAGTTGTCCACTGGTCATATGGTTCACAATTTTGGGTAAGAAACGCTTAAAAATATAATTATTGTGTGTAATTCACCAATGCATCTGTAAGTGAATCGTGATGGAATAGACCTCAAATATTAGGGATTTTCAAAAAACTAAAGGGTCCTTTTTGGCTTGGCTTTTTCAATCTGCATATATTACACATCATTCTCAGAATCCATAATGATGAAACGAGAAACACTGAGTGAAAAACATAGTGGAATTTACTATTTTTCAACTATTTTTCTGAGTTGTGAAAGGACTCAACTATGAAAAATATTAGAAGTCGTTAGTTCAATAGATCATGAATGTTCGTAAAAAATACCATATTTTCCCACCAAGTATTGATTGTAAAATGAGCTATTTAATCTTACCCACCGAGAAGGGAAAATTTTTTGCTATTTTTTGGTAGTAAAATCAACTACTGCTTCCTCCATACTACGAATAGTAAGAGCACGAAAGATCCTTGCTCTTAAACATTAGTCGGAGTACCTATGCAGTGTAGTTGAAAAAAATATCAAGATAAATGGGAAAAAAGAATCGCTTCCACGAGAATTGAACTCAGGACGTTGGGGCTGAATGCCGAGATTCTCTCACTCAAGCCACCGCCGGTCGCTTGAGTAGAGGGATCTTCTTTGGATATATCAACTCGCGTTCATTCTTCAAACTTGAATATCTCGAAAACTGAGCCACACTAGGATGAAAGCCAAAGCACAGCTGCCTAGGATACACGTATAGCTTGATTCCATCAATAATTTCAATAGTCTCGGATTTTTCCTACGTAATTGAACTTTCTGTATCAACTTACTCAAGTTTACTAATGTAAAGTTAGTTGTTCTGCTCAATATATTTTTCACTAATCGAAATTGTAAAGCTTACCATAAGCATTCGTAAATTAACCTATGAATAGATGGTAGATATTATGCCAAATCTTATACTTTGGAAAGCAGTCATGTTGACTAAGCGAATTTTTGTGGGTAATCTCCAAAAATAAGTAATTTGACCTGTAAATAGGAATAGGTTTTCGGAGTTAATTTTACTATTCAGGGATAGTGAAAAGTTTTACTATGAAATAAGTTCCAACCCCTATATTTTCGTCACAAATTTTTGTAGTATCTTCAACGATTTTCAATTAGTTACTTTCGCTATATTATCATGCGAATATACTAATGCATTAGGTAATGTAACTAATATACGTTTTACTGATCAAAATAGTACAATTTACAACGGACTTTTCTCTCAGCAAACCCATTGAATCAAGGATTGGAATCATTCTTCCAGCTTTCTATCATATTCTGATCACCACACTTTTGTGGAATAATTGTGGAATGTCTCCGCAAAAAATGGTGGCAACAAAGTTCTTCCCTGGATGAAGAACTTTCCACCATGACTTGGTGGACCTTTTCCCTCATTTTTGAAAGATCTAACACCCGAAGGGGACAGGAAAGTTTCTGAAACTGGGAGAAAAATTCTTTATTCTTTATGAAAAAACAATTCCATCATCATAGCGAAGAAGGACTGTTAATATTTTATAAAATGGAGTGTAATTTTATTTGGACATATTAGCGCATATGAAAACCAATTATGTACATCGCACAACTGATTATTGAAGAACTCGCAAACATTTCAGAAGATTTGGCCCTTGGCATTTCACAGGAGTGGAATGGGTTCACTCGAACTGGGGTAAACGAAATTCGAACAGTCCAGCATTGGGTCAAAGTTCTGGATGACCAAACCTCGTGCTAGGAAGCTATTACACATCCGAATTGGTTAATCACTGCAGCTGTTTGTGTTATTCGTCATAAATGTGTGACAATTATTGCTAATCCATTCAAGAATATACAGCCATGTTGCAGCCAAACCATCGAAGTATTGGGGTGAGATGAACTGAATTTCAAAATTCAAGAGATACATGAGCAATGAGAAAAATCAGACAATGCGAACTCAATGAAAAAAACAACAGGGTGAATGCGTTCCGAGAGGAGATTGCATTACTCAAATTGAAAGAACCTTTGGAATTCAACAGATACGTGAGGCACTTTTTTCCCTTCGGTACTCAAATAAGGAAACTCTGTCAATTGGCACATGGCTCCCTCGTTTGTTTTGAAAAAAAAATACATTGAACATATGGTCAAATAACGCAAATCGCTGAAGACTCTTTTTCCGTATTTCTCAACCGATCTGGATGGAACTTATGAAGGACCACTATGGGAACATAACTACACCGTGGTATGAATTTCACTGCAATCGGGTAACAGAAAGTCAAGGAAGGCTTGGTCACGAAATCACAATTTCCGATGACATGTTTTCTTTCCCTCTCCCGTCTTTTTGTGAGGATCAGGTTGGAACGTATACGGGACCACTATCGACACTACATCTAACCGTGGTGAAAAATTCATGACGATCAGATGATAGGAACCGAAGATATGCGCGGTCGCAATTTTGTTCACTGTACACAGACAGACAGACAGACAGACACAAAACCAAAAAAAATTTCGGGCCCCGGAAACGATCACAAAGCTTCCCTCTAACGAGGGAGCAATATCTGGTATGAAGAAGCGATCCGGGAAGGTTGGGGAAACTCCATTACATTGATGCAACAGAGCATACCAGGCCTGATAATGTAGCAATTAGCATTTCACACCATACAGAATGTATTAAAGCACAACGACAGATGCTGAAATCTCTATCGAATCGATATACCTGTTCTTCATTACTAAGCAAATACTTCTATGATGGCATTATGTGTTCCCTGTATTGAAATGACGGAGACATTCCCTTTGAGATAAATAATTGAGCATTTGTTTCGTGGTTCTTAAACAACTAAGCAATTATCACAAATTTCAAATGTGCAACAATAAAGTGCACTACTAGCATTACACTCTGAATATAAATCCAAAACCTAAAACAAACTCCTAAATATAAGAAACGAAGTTAAAAAAATTATTGATATTTGTAGTCTGATGTGTTTATAATCATTTGCATGATTTGGAGGAATCATTTGCACTTTCAATTTCATATTCAAAGCTCAATTTTAGGAATGTAGTCTATCACCACAAATTATCAATTTGTGTTTATTGCTGAGTTGTTCAGCAAGTAGGTAACACCATTTTGTCCATTTCTTCAAGGAGTCCATGGTCCTTAAAATCCAAGTACTTTCCCCAAAATTCATTATCATCTCATTTATAGAACTTTTTTTCTGGGATCTTGGAGCACCCACCATTAGATTCGATTCATTTGAAATCAAACCACGAGAACTAATCGGGATCGTCATACATCACGACATTTCATGTTTCATGAGAAACAGAATTTGTTACAATGAGGGAGACCCCACCTCTCGAATTGCCGAGATTTCCCATTATCTCGATCGGGTTCATGAAGTGACAGGACTTCACGGGGGCAACTACCACGAGGTGCTTAGAATGTACCATAATCCAGAACCATGGGAAGCCTCAGCCTTTCAGACCTTTGTCAACAAGTTCCGTTACTGTTCGGGCATAATAGCTGAGATATTGCATGCTGCAATCTGCTGAACTTTCTTCGCTTCTCTACGAGATCAAAAGTTGAAGCATAATACACAGGGATGGGCAGCCTCAATTACACAGAAAAAAAAACTATCTTGTATCAAGAAAATATTGTTTTCGTTATATATGAAACACGGATTGTCTCAGTTCAATGCAATTTGCTTTGAACCAAGAATTTTGTTTTTTCCTGTGTTTGATTCGAAGCAAATTGCATTGAACTGAGAGAATCCGTGTTTCATATATAACGAAAACAATATTGTCTTGATACAAGATAGTTTTTTTTTCTGTGTACTTTTTGTAATTCAAGTACTTTTTCTTGTCAAGTACTTTCCAATTGGACATTCCAAATCTCTGTTTTATTAAAATAGAAAAGTACTTAAAACCGGAACATAATTCAAGTACAAAAAGCAATTGAGGCTGCCCATCCCTGTTTCACTAACATGTATTTTGCATTCCAGCCCATCAGAAGTCAACAACTTTAAATCGCTATAACTCCACAACGGAGGAAGCTAAATTAGGATTAGCTTTTCCCAGGGATACCCCGTGATCTGACTCAAAGAATGGTGTTGGATTCAAAAGTCAGAAATATGGTACTCCCAAGGTATTTGAATTTTTCAAAAAATTAAAAAAAGCTCATATCTCCGGATCTAAAGATCACATCTGAATATTCCGGACCAAAATCTTCTCAGAATTTCATCAAGAATCTGCTCTCAGAAAAGTGTACGGCGATTTTGAATCACCCAGTATATATATATGATATATATAAAGAGCAACGAAAGTGAATGACGTTACAGTCCCTGTTTCCTTAATAGTTGAGCACAGGGTCGGATTTAGGCCCAAAGCTGGAACACAAAGTGCCGCCCCTAATCCTTCAAACGAATATAAAAAAGAAAGTAATTCAATTGGGCGAGTAACATCCCGAGTAGAAAAATGTTCAAAATTACATATAATTTATATATATAATTCAATATGGGTGATATATAAATTGAATATAATTGTATATAAATCATATATGATTTGAAAATTGTATGACACCAGTGTGCCGCCCCAAGCTCCAGCCTAGGCGGCCTAGGCATAAATATGGCCCTGGTCGGACAGTGCAATATGGACGGATCATATAAATCTATGGCACACAGAAAAGAATTTGCAGTGAATTCTGGGACAGAACATTTTTCTAATACTATTTCAAACAAATTCTGGCAATTCCAACTAAATCGGAGTAGATTCGAGAGCAGTGAATAATTTCCCGGAATCATCCCTGTTCTATATCTCATTTCAAATTGTGGTAAATATGACAAACAATTTTTCTATATGCATACACATCTTGATGAATGTTTTCATAAGATAATACTAACTATATGCGATTACTTATGATGTATTGACATCTTTGTGTATTATAAACTCCTCCATATTCCAAACGGATATAATACCACATGAAAAATACCATATGCCAATGAATCTTCAAATGTTGCATTTCATGATGATTCTTGTACCCGTCTCATAAAAAATCTGGACATATAAGGAAAAAATCATAAAACGTTGAATGCAGCGGTATTTGGTTACACGTTGCTTTGTGTCTCTTTTTTCCCTTGATTTTTACTTCCAGAACCAAAGAGACTGGAGAAATGTGCGTGAATAAAATTCCATATTTGGCGTTGCAAGATACGAGAATTCATTCATATTTACGACAGCGACGAGGGATGACATCTGGAAATAAAGATATATATTTTTACGAAGGACGAATTACGAATGCTTACGCCCTGAATTGCTGCTTGTGTGTGCTTTGCCGATGTCATTCCTCAGCATTTTGCTCAAACCTCCGAATCGTAAACTCATTTTACATAGATGCATGCTTACATTGATGTTTCCCCCTTTGTGACATGAAGAATATCAAACGTGGTACTTGACGGTGATATTTTGATATTCATGCATCCTCAATCGAGGTAAACGTTTCGGGAAAATTAGCTAATCTCATAGCGGATTGTAGCGCTCTTCCCACATTAAATAGGCAAATGTAGTGGACATTGATAAAGCAATTAATGATGTTGCTGAAGTTTGAACCGTTTATTGAAACGAATCAGTGATCGAATAACTGAATACTGAGCTTTTGAAAGACCCAAAATCTTGCAGTACTTTCTTCAAGTGATGTTTCCAATTGTCTGGAATTAATTTGAAAAGTTGAATAATGATGATTCTTCAGGTTTTGTGAGTTTGAACTTTCGTGTCGTTTCTATAAACAATTCGAATTTCAACAACATAATTAATTGAAGTTTAATATTCTTTGGGAAAAAAATTACTAAATCAGTGCTATAAGAACCCTTTTGAAACAGCGTTTATGGATGTGGGAAATTATGGGCTTTGCGCGCAACAACCTACTGAATTTCTTTTACTTTCCCAAGGAATGAAAATTCGGAGATCGATATATTCATATTCTCATTAACATGTGGCCGACCAACTTGCTTCGCTGTATCTGACAGTACATCACGTACGGATTAAAAGATTGAAACGTTTGGGCATCTCCATGAATCTATTCATAAAATACAATTATACCTCTAATTATAAAATAATTTATTATCGTAGCTAGAAATTAGCTGTGGTAGCTATTTCGTGTATTTGATATTTGGATAACGGAAAAAATTGCTACAAAAACTAGATTCTAGCTCTTAGAGGGATAAATTTTGTGGTGACAGCTGGTAAATACCCGCCACAACTAATTTTCAGCTATCCAAATATCAACCACATCATTTTTTTCCATGCACGGAGAAAAAAGATCATGGAATGATCACTAGAAAAGATAGTAAACTGGTGACAACTACGAATTTTTGGACAAAGTCACTAACAGAGACGAGTAATGGTTCCTATTTTGGTATACTAAAATACAATATACTATATTATACCAAAATAGGAACTATTACTTGTCTCTGTTAACGACTGTGTACAGAAATTCGTAGTTGTCACCAGTTTACTATCTTTTCTGGTGATCATTCCATGATCTTTTTTCTCCGTGTGTAATACACTCCATTACATTCCCAACGAATACGATATACCAAAAAATATTTCACGTACCCTTCAATGTTTCATATACAAATGAACAAAATGTGTTCCTATATTTAGCTAAATCTTCGATTTTTATTGTCGGCTCTTCAAATTATTTTTATGCATAAACTCTACCCCATCATCCCGGGAGTGCAATGTACATTAATTCAAAATAAAACCTCACTCTCTCGTAATTTAACATTTAATTAAAAATATATTACATACGCCGTAAAATGAAATTCTGTTCACGTTCAGTGCAGGTAGGTAATATAAATGATTGCGATGAGAAATTTCAAAGAAATTGGATTTTAATTTTCAAAAAAAATATTGTCAAGAGAAATTGAAGGAAAACAATCCAATGGACTACTCTTGCACGAGAGTAGGTAGACGGGTATATGTGTATGTTGCGTATTTACATAATGGACGTACACGTGTATTCATTTGTACATTGTATACTCATACATAGAAACAATGAAAAGAGAAGAGTCAGGGCAGTGTTGCATCGTTCCGAACGTCCAATGTATACATACATACGTAGAATGGTAATTTGCAATCTACAGCCACGACAAAGCGCATCTAACTTTCCCAGTGAATGAATTTGTAGAGTGCGCTCCTGGTTTTCCTTCCTCCCTTTGTCTTTCCTCCATATACATTCAATATGGCGCTACATTGACATGTTCACCGGATCCGGAAGCTTATACCGGAAACTTACAATGGCTACTTTCTGCAGTCCATTTGTACGCTCCTTCGAGGAATGGAATAATAAAACGATCCTTTCGAATTAGCACTATTCAATGAAAGACAGTTGGAACCAAATCAAGGAAATGCGTTACACACGTCAGGTTCCATTCTCAACTTTTATAATCCAAATTAAAGAGGAGTAAGCATTGAAAAATTAAAGCGGAGTCAGAATAAATAGGAATCATCCGATAGGATCAAAATGATATAAACCGTTCAATACAGCGATATTTTTCCACGCATAGTTTTACTAGTACTATCAAGTACTACTTT
This sequence comes from Gonatopus flavifemur, assembly GCA_018340375.1. NCBI lineage: Eukaryota > Metazoa > Arthropoda > Insecta > Hymenoptera > Dryinidae > Gonatopus > Gonatopus flavifemur. Next base: position 56,630,558 of record JAFFJZ010000001.1, read on the forward strand.
TTCACGTGAAGAGTTACCCAGTGAACACTCATTAGAGAAAGACTTCTTTAAGAGGTCTCTTGAAAGAGCTCTGTCGATGCTATCATATTGATATCTGAATGCTATCATTTTTCTGCGATCTCAGAAAAAAATCCTCTTGAAGAGTTCGTTTGGATAACATTCTGGCAATCTCTTATTTTCCTCAGAAATCGGCGCATCTGATAACATTCTGATATCTTTATGTTAACCTTCTGAAAGGTCAATCTGACCTCTTATGCATATTTAGGAGGTCTTTAAGAGCTCTTGATGATAACGTATTGTTCACTGGGTAGGAATTTAATCAATTTGGTTTCTCAAGGTGAACATGAATATAATGAATTCTATTTTCGACACGCGCGAGTTTTATCAAGATATCTGGATTATGTATGTACGAGATGCTGTCGAATTTTGAATCGTTCATTGAAACGAATTGGTAATCGAATAACGGTAAACACCCAAAACCTTGAAGTATATTTTTCAAACGAGATTTCCAGTTCCAAAGAGTTGATTCTAGAAGATAAACACCGACGATTTTTCAGATTTTGTGAGTTTCACTTTTCGTCTCGTTTCTATAAACGATTCAAACTGAAGAAACATTGTACGAGTTGTTTGCGTTTCGAGTTAGTGACAAGGCGAATCGAACATCATTCATGCACTCCCAAACAAAACTAATCTCACAATAAAAGTATACCTCTCATTTTTAAATGCAACTTCTCCTCTAATATATGGTATCAAAAGTATTTCTGTCCGTTTGAAAGGATTAATCGTTTGTGATGAAAGAGTTTTTTTTTATTCGTTCTATTTTCATTTGTTCAAAATACTCCCAATCGTGGGGCATATTCTCAATTGAAGAGAAAATCGAAAGGGAAATATATCTTTTCTTGGGTGCACAGAGAAAATGAAACACTACACTTTAAGTGCTAGTGTTTTTCATTTTGATGCATTCAGAGTGTCGAAATCGTGTAGTCACTTTTTAAATGCTTAATATCGTGTCAGACCTCAACTATTCATATATTTGTACAGTTTTAAGTATTTTTGAATTGATTGCCGGATTTGAACACCCTGACTGTATTGGAATGAAACACTTGATTCTACAGTGCAGCGAATACTTAATCCAACGAGACTGGCTTGTATTACGGAAACAAAAGAAGTTTAACAACACTGATTACTTCATTCACATGAACCAGTTGTGTCTCAACAGTGTAATCTATTGTGAAGACAGAACTCATTCATGTCAATACAGTAACTAATGCACAAAAAAAAAAAAGTTTTAAAGGTCACTTTTTACACTTACAACAATTGTTACACGGTGTAGTAAAAATTTATACTCGAGCATGTGTAAAATTTCACGCTCATGCTAAATAATGTTAGGAAAATTATTTATTTTCGCTATACTATCTAACAATAACAGTAGTATTTTCTCGTATCTTGCCAATTTAGTAAAAAAGAATTATGTTAGATTTTTTAGTTTTCATAACCCGAGCTAGTCGTGTTGCACACACTGTAAAACAATAATTCTACAATATTTCAAAATGGTGGCAGCAGAATCCTACCATGGCCAGGGAGACAGGGTATGATTTATGCACGTAAGAATCATACACGTATTAATTGTACACGAAAAATAAAACCCAAAAGTATTTACACTAATAATTTTTGTCTAACACATAATATTTTATGCAATGATTATTTATGCACGTTCAATTGATTGACATAGAAATTGTACACGAAATATTTTACAAGCTTTAAAAATGTAATCAACAAAAATTGTACACATATTGTTTATGCACGATCAGAGAATAAAATTATTGTACTCCTAATCTCAGTCATAGTAATTATTATTATCAAAGACGGAAAAACATTTTCATATGAATTTCATTAGGTGGACAACCATTATATACTGATTCATTACATTTTTGTCCATGCATAAAAACATGTGTACGATTTTTGTGAATCACTTTTGTTTTCAAGCATGAAAAATATTAAGTGTGCAAGTTTCTTATCAAATAATTTTACGTGCACCAAAGCTTATGTGTTAAATATGAGGTATGAAAAAAAAAAATTATTAGTGTAAATACTTTTGGGTTTTATTTTTCGTGTACAAATAATACGTGTATGATTCTTACGTGCATAAATATTTCCCCTGTCAATGGGGAACGTTTAATCCTGATTTGGTAGACTTGGTGAAAAGTCAAAATAATGTTTCAAATTGGCAGAGAATCCCCTTATTTTCTCTCACGATCGAAGGATGGAATCCACCATCGAAATATATGGAAAAACTCCTCACAATTTTCACGGTGTAAAATAATAATTTTTCATTTCCGATCTAGTGGGTTTTGAAGTTCGATCAGGTCGATCTAGTGAGTTTTGAAGTTCGGCTTCAATAACTATCACATGAAACGGATTCAAAATCGAATGCGAGATTTAAAACTTGACGGTCAGTGCATACAGCATGATATAACTCAAACTTTGATTCACTGAATATGAAACAATCCGTGTGGGAATAAGAACTCGACTCGCTGTCGGAGTCACCAAAACTGGCAGATTTAACTCTTCAATATCCAACCTGCCAAATTGATGCACACACAGAGAAAAGGATACGGTGATGGTTACACTGAAGGAATTTTGCTGTAGAAATCACCGTGAAATTCCAGTAATCGAAGGAAAAGTGAAAATTCTTCGAAAAATTACTGAACAGGTTGGAAAAAAGGGGTGAGTTTTTGAACAGTTGGAAGTGATATTTTCTATCAGTTTTACGAAATCCACAGTGATATTTTTAAGAATTCCTACTTTTCTCTTGAACACTGGAATTTTACAGTGATTTTTCAAATAAAATTCTTTCAGTCCACTATGAAGAATAGTAATTTGGTGACAAATATTTCAAAATTGTAATAAGTACTATATCTTTCAAAATCGTAGTAAGTGCAATAAACTGTTTATGTTACCATGGAAACGATAGATTAACATCGTGATTATTACCAAAATGCGAGTTATCACTCAATTTTATCTCGCAGTATTTTCACTTTTAGAGAATGGATTTCACTCCAAAAAATTCAGAGAGTTGATTAAATTGGAAAGATATCATAATATGGGATACCAGAATACATGATCACATCCCCATGCTGCTTATCAATATTGGATCTCAAAAATATCAATGGCTCTCAAGAGAATATCAGAGTTATCCACTTGATGCACACTGAGAAAAAAGTATTCCAAATTTGTTCCACTCAAATGAGATTTGTTAACTACTAACAAATCTTATTTGACCCAAAGATGGTTTTCTTATAATTAATAAGCGTTCTTTGTCACAAATAAACTCTTCTCTCGGTGCAGGAAGAAAATAAACATATCATTTTTTGTTCAAATTAAAACCTTCCACTGAAAAAAATTTAGCCGCAGCCAAAATCAACCGAAGGTTCTGATTATGAGGACCAAATTTATCATCAAAATTCAAATATCATTAAAAATGAACTCCTTGAAATTGAAAACATGATTTACAAAATGCGCTGCAAGATTTTGAGTCCTAACTGGGGTTGGGTCTGCGTATTTCTCTATTCGATCATTAATCCGTTTCAATAATCGATTCGAACTTCAGCAACAGCAGCTGTATTGAGAAGTCAAACCGTATTGAGATTGCGATACTGCCTGTATTGGCAGTTTACATGAATCTGTAGAATACAACAACTTTTTGCCACAAGCCATTTTTAATAGCACGACAAGAGATGGTGATTAGAACAAAAGTAGAATCTCACGATAGACGAGTTTCTTGGGCTGAGCATTAAAAAATCATTGTAAAATATTCCCCTCAACACATAGTGTTCATCATGATTTGGTGTATTTTGCTTTCACTTTCTAAAAAACTCAACGCCTAAAAAGCAGAATAATTCCTCAAAGTGTTTCGTTTTTTAGATGAACCTTCTGAAAATGAAGTGGGAGTCCATCAAATCATAATGATCCATGGGAGAACTTTGCTCCCATCATTTTTTGGACAAAAAATTCCATGAAGTGAGATCAATTTTTCTATGATTCTGAGAGGGCAAGCTCAATATACAACACATGGATACATCTTCAAATATTTGCATACCAAAATCAAATCCTCATTCAGCCACAGTTCCTACGTTCCAAAAAACTTACGAAGTTTCCCCTAAAAAATGGTGGCAGTAAAGTTCTTCTATGCATGGATAACTTTGCATCATGATTTGGTGAACTTCTCCGTCACGTTTTGAGCGATTCAATATTCAAAGGGCGGAATAGTTCTCCCCGGTGAGGGAAAAATCCTGGATTCTTTTATGAAAAAAGGACTCTCCTCACGATCGGAGGATGAACTTCACCATTGGAGTGAAGAAGAACTCCCTATGATTTTCACAGAGTACTAAACCTATCAGTGCATTCGAATCTCGAGTTGGCGTGGAAGAATGATCAAGGAATCTGACGGAAGAATATCTAGATGTGGTGACATTCAAGATGATGCATTCCATTCCATTTGGCGATGATTCACTTACGAATTTCATAAAACATCTTAATATGCAAAAAAGAATTAATAAAACGTTAGATGCCACGGTATTTAGATACAGATTGTTCATTCATTCTCCTTGTTCCACCTTGATTCTTTCTTTCAGAATTAGGAAGAAGATCCACAAGAAGTGTGCGAGAATGGAATTGTACGTTGCCATCTTAAGATAAGATCAATGTTGAGAAAATTCAATCACATACGTTATGAAACCACTTAGATAAGCATGATTCTCAAATTTCACAAATTTGCATTATTCACGAGGAAGAACTTGTTAATTTGAATGATGAATTTCTCAGATCTGACAAATTCCTCTACACTGTAAAAAATTGGCGGCGTTAAAAAAAAGTTGACACCTAATACTGTATTTTCAACACCACATGGTGTCTCTTTCACCATCGATTTTGGGGTGGACTTGTATAGAATCCACGTTGTGTCAATTCTGTGGTAATCCTGACACCGTTTTGACACCGCTTTTTTACAGTATAGTTTGAATCATAATTAAATTCAACTAATTTGAGAATATTAATATAATTGAGAATATCAAAAAGTTCCACAGCCATTTATGAAATTCTGATCCATTGGGTATTGATGGGATGAGACTGATAAGAAATTGAATGACTATTTTTTGAACAAAATTATACAACAATCAATCAACCGATAAAAGTTTCAGAGGAAAATCCAAATAGAAAAGACATAATTTGCTCTCAATATGTAACTTCAATTTATACAGTCTCGTATGAGATCACGTCTGTACCAAAGAAAGTCCAACTTGAGGATTCTGATCTGTGTTTGTGCCTGTGCACATTTATATGAGATGCCCTTCTTCGTTCATTTTTCAACGTTTCGGAACGGACAAGTCGTCCTTTACTCGAACCTGCTTTCAACCCTCCTGCCTCCTACTGGGCGTAGAAAACCGACGTTTTCCATCAGGCTAGTACCAATATATGTATATATATATATACATTGCAACGCATGCCGAAGCGCGAAATTACGAATGCCCGACGCGAGTCCGAAACCAAGTGCAACCGAATGTCTGCTTGATACGTGCTAGTACTGCTGGAATCATATTCTCCAATACATACGTACAACTATAACATAATCTGTACCCACTGTTCTATTCGATTATATACGTTTCGTCATCTTAGTCATTGGGTACGTCATGGAGAAAGCAATGCGTTAATAGTTATAAATGGGATTCGAATTTAGTTTTAGGCAATGGAATAATTGAATTCATCATGCACGGAGAAGGAGGAATAGTTGTCGCAACAACCTAAATAGTCGATTTTCGACCATCTACTTAAATAGTTGCGTCGAGTATCACGTCAGCTACTTGAACTAACTAAAATACTTCGTGAGTTGCCACCCGCGCAGAAAAAAATTGGCTGGCAAAAGTATGACACGAGTCTCACAAAAAATCTGGCCACAGTCTAAGAATACGTACAGAAAGATTCAGAAATGATGTGGGAAAAATATGAGAATGATCTTGGTGGAGGTTTGGCTACGGTATGAGCTGAGTATTGGGAGAGTAAGGGTGGGAATTTGGGAAAGGATCTGGGGTTTGGGACTCAACCAAACTTTTCCCATACTGCCATAATCGAAATGGATGGCCTTGCAAGAGTATGAGAATAGTTTGGCAAAAATTATAACGAAAAGTGTGGCAATAGGTCTTGGTACTAAAATTTCATTTCAGTCCTATAATAATAATATACTAGCAAACCGATTCAGGTTCTTCAAACTCGGGGGAAAAAAAACACGTGGAAAGCAACGTTGGAAACAACGTTGAAAACTAGGTTGAAAACAAGGTTGTTTAACATGGTAAAATGGTCCCACCTTGAGAGAGAAGGAAACAACGTTAAAAACAACGTTGAAAATGTGACAACAAAAGTTACATTCCTAAATGAAAAAAAAAAATCGATTTTCCTCGGAATCGAACTTGGATTTTTGAGATCTAAGATCCGACTTCCCTGCCTCTTGAATACGGTTTTGTACGAATGTAGCAGAGCTTAAAAATGTATATGAACTTTGCTTGAATCAAAATCATCTAGGAATAAAATAATTCATCCAATTAAAAAAAAAACCAATGAATTTCATTGAATATTACTAAAACAATTACCTTTGATCAATCAATAAAGCTCCTACACGATGCAGACAATTTTTTTACTGGAATTGTGTCTAAAATACGTATTACATGTTTCTTATACACCTGAAATTTGAAATGTTCATCTAATTTATTCAACCATAGGAATTCTCATATATCTTTGAATAATTTAGATTCATGCTCAATTGAATGAGAAAACAGATTAATTGAAAAAATGTTATCTCTTTGATCGTCGGTAAAACAGTGAATAACCACGTTATAATTAAAGTCAACTTCAAGTGATCATAACATTTCTAGAGGATATCTGAGATGATTGTTTTTAGGAAACTTGGAGGATTACTAAAAAATGATATTCTTCTGAATCATTTCTCATGATTTATTATACGAATGTAAATAGTTCGTCTGAAACTCGTTGAGATTCGGCAACAGCCAATAAAATTGTTCTTAAAAAAAAGTCATGTTGTGGAAGTTTGAATCGTGTTCATCGAAACGAATTGGCAATCGAATTATGAAATATTCAGCTGGTGAAGATGCAAAATCTTGCATTACATTCTTGGAACGGTGTTTCCAGTGCCAAGGAGTTGATTCGAACATAAAAAAGACACAAAAACATCTGTAAATCTGACCATATGTCATTGACGAATAATCACATGGAATCAACCAGACCTTTCAGTTGTTGTAATAATTAATGGAATTCACTGGGGTTTTGTTAATCGGATTAATTATTTTTTTCCAAGATGATTTTGATCCAAGCAAAGTTCATATATATTTTTAAGCTCTGCTGCATTCATACAAAACCGTAGCCAAGAGGCAGGGAAGTCGGATCTTAGATCTAAAAAATCCAAGTTCGATTCCGAGGAAAATCGATTTTTTTTTTTTTCATTTAGGAATGTAACTTCTGTTGTCACATTTTCAACGTTGTTTTTAACGTTGTTTCCTTCTCTCTCAAGGTGGGACCATTTTACCATGTTAAACAACGTTGTTTTCAATCCAGTTTTCAACGTTGTGTCCAACGTTGTTTTCCACGTGGTGTTTTTCCCCCGGGTTTGAAGAACCTGAATCAGTTTGCTAGTATATTATTATCATAGCACTGAAATGAAATTTTAGTACCATGACCTATTGCCACACTTTTCGTTATAATTTTTGCCAAACTATTCCCATACTCTTGCAAGGCCATCCATTTTGATTATGGCAGTATGGGAAAAGTTTGGTTGAGTCCCAAACCCCAGATTCTTCCCCAAATTCCCACCCATACTCTCCCAATACTCAGCTCATACCGTAGCCAAATCTCCACCAAGATCATTCTCATATTTTTCCCACATTATTTCTGAATCTTTCTGTACGTATTCTTAGACTGTGGCTAGATTTTTTGTGAGACTCGTGTCATACTTCTGCCAGCCAATTTTTTTCTGCGCGGGCAGGTATTTACGTTACTTAATGCAACTATCGAATTAGTTGAGGGAGCTAACGTGATACTTGTCCTGACTACTGAGTAGTTGCAGCAACTATTTAAGTAGATGGTCGAAAATCGACTATTTGAGTAGCTGCTGCAACTATTCCTTTTTCTCTGTGCGCGATAATGAATCGTCGATTTTCCATTTGATTCTCCAGCGCACAAAGTGAAGTATGTTTTGTCAATAATAAGAAGCTTCTACACTGAGAGAAAGGCTCTATTGAAGTATTCGACAGCTAGGAAATTTAGTCACTATAAACAAAAATTTACTTGTGCCAACTAAATTTTTCATTTCCATTGAATAGAGCATTTTATTTATATTTCGGACAGCTCGACTCTTATTCACCCCCACTGAAGTCTAGCTAGCGTGAATACAAATCTAGCTGCGGCGACTAACATTTAGTTGTCTCAACAAGGTACCTTTCTCTCAATGTGCTCTTTCAGAAAAGTTATTCATAAAATCATGCACTTTTTATGATGAGTTGAATGCCCAAATTCATCGACATTACCTGTCAAAGAAATCAAATTTTTTCTTTCTGAACCCTTTTGGCAAAGGTTTTTCTCAGGGATCTTTGAAATGGAATGAATCTCTTTGAAAATTAACAAAGGCTGTCACTAAAAGAATCAGCTATTGGAATAATCTAAATGCTAATCATGGATTATATCTGAGGGACACGTCGTCGCATAAATTTTAATGACATATGGTGCTCCATTTGCGTTCATTACTATTTGTCCTCATGATTATGTAGTGAACCGATCCTTTCAATTTCGTATATAAATGGTTGAAGTTTCGATCTCGGATTCAAATCCATCGCGATGAATTATTAGGTGAAAGGACCTTCATTTGTAATTTAACCTTGAACGCATGAAATATCCAGTAAAATTATTAACCGATTAATGGATAAGAGTATAACTCGGAATTCAAGATCATGTATTCCAAGACGATAATCTATTCTTCCATGTTCTCACTCCACAACAGTTGGTGAATATGTAATACATTTTAACAGAGGAATACATGTTCTTCAAATCCGAAACAGTGAAAACCCCTGAGTATCAATGAAATGTCATTGATTGTCAGTAGATTTCACTCATTAAAATTTATGAAGTGAAACTTTGTTCAAATGATTGGAAATACACTTAGAGGAAGGCACTTAGTTCTGGCAACAAAAATTTAGTTGTCCCAGCTAAATTTCAGCTCAAGTAAATACAATTCAGTTATCAATCGGGAATTATATAGAAACGGGAAGGACATCAAACAACAGGAGTTATCGTGAACCAAAAAAAGGGACACGTACGCACAGACATTTCTAGGGATCGCGTTTTTTCCACGTTCTGAAGCGTTTATCCTCAAAATAACGATTCCATCTCCATAGAGGGATAGAGCGTAGATCGAAGTAGATCGTCAACCTCAAATTTGGATTCATCAACCTTGAAAATCTCTGATTCGCCAGTTCCGAGCGAATCGTATCGATTCAAATTTTTTGGTCACCATATTGCATCCATCATTTGAAATTTTCAAAATCTGCCTCCCTATTTTCAGTTAGTGACCAAAAAAACTGTTTGATACTGTCTTACTTCAAAATCATGGGACTCTCCGGCCGAATAATGCACTATTTGACTTATCCGCAACCGTTCACCGATGACGTTGGACGCCATATTGGGTCCCGCATGTTGGATCATTCAAACGGCTAGGGTGTAAACCGAGAAAAAAAGCATGCTCCAAATGCAATGGAGCCCTTCACGCTTCTAACGCTGTTGCTATAATGTGCTTTCAACGCATGGCAACATGCACAAAAAGCATGGGCTCATGCATTTAACGCACGTTATAACAAATGCGTTAGAAGCGTGAAGTATTTTCTCGCGTTTAGAGTATGCTTTTTCTTTCGGTGTACAGTAAACTAATCACCCTAAGCTTTCATTTCACGCCCGGGTCATGTTTTTAGATGAACCTCAAATTTGGACAGGAGGTATCAGATTTGCCAGAGAATGCCCCATATGCTTTTTTCAATCCGAGAAACGAGTCTTTCCCCATATTCTTCCAAGATATTCTGACTTATCCGGGATCACGATGGACCTGATATTGGATGAGAGTAAAGTGGGGTAAGATGACGCACTTTCCTGCTTTAGTACAGTTTGAAATAATACATAAAATCTCGTGAACTCAAGGAAAATATGAAGATTCACTCAGAATCTACATATCTCCCTTATCAGTGAACGAAGTTTTATATATTATCCAATGCTGTAGCAAAGCGAGAGCCCCGGTGGAAATTTGTCTGGGCGTCCCATTTAGCATCCACGTACTAGATGGGACCCACGTGGGAGCAACTGGATAACACATTTCAGCCAATTTGACTTTAGTGCCCAAACATTTAGTTAGTTTATGTAAATTTCCCATGCGTCAACTGATCGTACAGTAACATTGATAGTCTATTAACACGGTCAGAGGGATAAAAGGAAACCCCAACGTTTCAATTTGTCACTCGAGATTATTTTATGGAAATAAATTCAAAGGAACGTTCTTGACTGGAGATTATATGTCAAAACACATTGTTACCTTATTCATAGATGTGATTTTACAGAAAACACATGATTTCACATTTCTAATTACCAATTTGAACAACATTCTAGCAATTCCCTGGGACATCTGGATGGGCACAGGCTAGAAAGTGCGTTGCAGAACTAGCTAGAAACCAACCTAGCATCTGAGAAAACTAGCTGCGGCCCATCTAATTCCCAATCATAATTTTTACTAGGGTAGAGTACGCCATATTACCCGGATTTACTCTAAGAGATTTTCTTGGTTCAAACCATCGGAATAATCGAAAACAATCGGAATTTTTTCTTCATATCCGGGATTCAGATTTTCAAAAAAAGCTACCTGAATTTAGGGATTTCAACAACTCCGAAAGTTCATGCTGTTTTCTTCCATATTGAAGATTTTTGTTCGAAAATTGAAAACGGCTTGGAGTTCCACAGCGAACAAGCTATGGAGTCAGTGCATTTTGACTTCCTCAAAACTTGGGCACACTATAAAGTTAAAAATGTAAGTAACCAACACTATAATCAACAGCTCCTAAGAGCAATTTGTGATTACAATGGTGATCATGTGTAAAATAGTATTTTTCATTAATGTGGATACTTATCATGTTCAATTCTCATGTATGTTTGGTGAAGATATTGAGATTTAAATTCTATTCAGTTTAAATTGAATTGATGTTCCTGTAATTTGAATTTTCAAACGTTAATAAATCACTTAATATTTGAATAATGAAATTCGTGTATAAAGTGGGCATTTTTTCACAATAGTTCAACCTTGAAACAATATTTCCTCATTTGATTTCCACTTAAAGCTGGAATGTACAGAAAAAAACGTAAAAATTGACAATTTTTTAATTTAAAAAAAATGTATCATCTATTAGAAATCACATATTATCCTCGCGAAGCGATGAAATTTAGTTTACAAACAGTAATTTATGTGGAAAAAGAAATTAAAATTAAAAGCCATACGAATGCCCCACATATTTGGACTTCTTGGTGAGGTACATTGAAATAAGCAACATACAAACAGTGAATGTGCCGTAAAATGGAAACGGCACCATAAGCGATTTTAAAGTTTGGATTCTTTCTCTCAGAAAATCACGTAGAATCGGAATTTACAAAAATTGACCCCTCAATCCGAAGCAGTGACAAATCATTCGTTTCACTCCATATCTCAGAAGCGACCTCGTCCGTTTTGAGTGGTATTTTTACTGGTTTTCAGTAAACCCTCATTCTTTCGAAGCGGAAAACTTCACTCTGGAACTGAATTGATTGTGAATTTCTACGCTCAAATCTCAGACTATCCTTTCAAAGATTTTAGAGATCATAATATTACAAACGAGAAGAACATCACTGCAGTATTGATGAAAATCCGATGAATTTTATGTGTTTTTATAACGATCAATAGTATAAGAAAATCAACATTCGATTAAGCAACCTGCCCAAATAATTAAAAGCCTAATATAATTGAGAACAATCATCATGCTGTTCTTACTGTGCTATTTGAACAGGTGAACGAACACTAATAAAAATTCAAATGAATTCTAAGTAAATTCTCTCTTGCATACACCATTTGATTAGAATGTTTTTTCTTATTGTTATCTGTATACATTTCCACGCATGACTAAAATACAGGCAAACTACTCTAATCTGTTTCCAAGACAATATATAAATGGGAACGAGTATTCTAAATTTTCCTCAAACAAATCTACTACGTTCAGAAATGCGGATGAACAAGTTGACCGAAAACAGTCACGTATTGTTGGTTTCACTGATAATACTCATTGAAAGTAAGTGCCCTCACATAATCATTATAAATGGATTAACGAATTGTAATCATCACTGCGACGTTATTTATTTTTGAATATAGTCGTGTAATTAATAATCTGTGTGAAAATAATACACGAGAAATGCGACGGCATGATTTTTATAACAATTCGATTGATAGTCTTTTGATTTGACTGTTGATCTCGGGATGTCATTGAAATTTGAACATTGGAGCTTCATTCTTTAGAATAATATATACGTTGCAAGAAAGTTTCTAAAAGTATTCTCTCAAATTTTCAGCCACGAAGAATGCATTCAGCAGTACACCTTCTCGCGTTAAGCGTGTTATTAACGGAGAACCAGCGAATCCAATGGAATTCCCATATTTAGTGCGAGTATGGCATCTCTATAGAGATCACTTATGTGGAGGTACGATCATTCATCGAGAGTGGGTACTAACAGCAAGCAGCTGTGTTGATCCTGCGATGCCTTGGAATGTTAACATCATCGCCGGAAAAAAAGAATCGAATCAACGTCCATGTTGCAAACAAGTGATTATGGTTGCAGCGATATATCTGCCTTCCGATTATCCTTAGTAAGTTAAGAGTTATATATCCGCACTTTCCCACCTGAAGACTACAAGTTTTGCACTGGTAAAGATTTTGCATGAATCCTGCTTCAAAAATGCGATTTAAACTTATTAAATTGTCAATCAGTTTGAATGAGATTTTTGTCCGGGAATTTCCCTATTTCATCTCATTCAAATATAATCGGTTTGAATCCGAATTTCCTGATTATATCTCATTGAGGAAAAATTTCCTATTCAAATCGATTAGATTTGAATAAGATCAACTGGGAAAATTCCTGGACAAAGATCTGATTCATATTGATTGACCAGTTGATAGGTTTGAATCGGATCTTTTAAGCAAGGAATGTATTCTTGAACGCTTCACGTAACAAAGCATTTAAACTCATAGAAACGTTTGAAATTCAAAACATTTGGATTCTTAAAAGTTCCGAGAGAGAAAGATTCATACTTACACGGAGAAAAATAATTACTTGCTAAAAAATGTCAGAAAGATCCATACAAAATTTGAACTCGCGAGTTGATAGACTTATAAAAATGATTTTCTCATCATAAAATGGCAGCCGTCTCGAACATAGTGCGTTCCACTGGTGAAACGAACCCGTTCCACCATTAGAATCGGTCGTCTCAATATAATAACTGTGCAGTTTGATAGACAGACGAAAATCGTCTAACCTTGAAATGAATCCCGTCTTCTCACAAGACGGTATCCGTCTAATGACAAAAAAAGTATTTCTAACCTATTCCCAAGTGAATAATTTTCAGTATTTGTTCCCATCTTATCAGTAGAAGAAAGTCGGTCTTGCGATTAGACGAATTCCGTTTTACTAACAGAAGAAGTCGTATGTTAATGACATGGGATTGTTTGAGATGGTTCTCGGATCTCCGTCTGAAAGTATTTTGCAACGGGATCGTCTTATATGATTACGCAGCTTTGTCTTATCATTAGACGGTATTCTTTTGAGTGTACATACCTGCCAGACAAAATCCAAAAGGACTTATCAAACTCCATTCAAAACAATGTCCATTCATGTACGGAATAAAACAAAAACCGATCAAGATCTGACAGAGAATTTTCCGTTCGGTTCTGTCAGGGATTTGGAATAAGGTAAATAGACCTGGTACAGACGTGACGCAACCATCCTGCTTCATCGTCCAGCACTGTTACAAATCTAGAGCAGGCTAATTTATATTCGTCACAGCTTTTCATAGTTTGTACTAAATCGTAACATGGGAGGCTTCCGAAGCAACTAATCCAAATGATCCGGATCACCTTTCAACGTTTTCGATTGGTTGAAAAGCTGATTCAATCACCTAGATCAGCTACTTCGGAAAGCTCCGTATCACACCAGGCCCGCTGAGCAAATCGGAATGAATATTCCAGCTTGAAAATACAATTATTTCATCACTCTTCTCATCTTATCGAATAGAATATTGATTTTTTTCTTTCTCTGATTCTCTGTAACTCACCGAATGATGAAAAAAAAGTTTGCGGAGGGAGGAGAACAAGAATGTTGCTCTACTGAAGCTGGTAAAACCTTTGGAATTCAACGACAACGTGCTACCCATAGCACTTCCAGTGTATCGGGATGAATGGGTTGGGGACGGAATTCTAGCCGGTTGGGGAAAAACCACCTTGGATGCTGAATCTTTCCCATCTCAACCTTATTACGCAAATATAACAGTTCTTGATAGCACTTTTTGCGCCGTACTTCATGCAACTCAATACAAACCAACAGTCATGCCTGAAATTCATTTAAATGCCTTGTGTACTGCATCTCCAGATGGCGATAAAGGTCCTCACGAGGTAAGAATGTTCACTACTCGTCTCATCCAATTCCTAAAGTGAACCTTCATACGTCAATTTTTGTTTTTCAGGATTGGGGTGCTGCTATCGTTCGAACTATAAATACATATGAAAGCGAACTCGTCGGGATCATTCAATCAAGTCCCGAATTTCCTATTGCTGGCTCTCCAACCACTATCGCGGATGCTCCCAATGGGAAAGGATCCAGAATTTCATATTACATGAGCTGGATACAAGAGTTGACGGGTATCCGTGGAAACAACAGTGAAGAAATACGCGATTTAATTAATTCTCGAACAAGATGCTATCGTAGGTGGTATCATGGAGTAGTAGATACTTTTTTGTCGTGTTAAAAAAGAACTTCAAACATTTATATAATAATCGATACGACTGATCGAACAAAGCTGCTGTAATCATTTGCACATTGCAAACATATTTTGTCTTTTTCATATTACATAAATTTTTCTATTTATAAACGCTAGACTAACTCAGTTCCTGAAAAGAAGTGTAGTACGATGCTATATCATACTAAATATAACCTCCCTTTGAACCTTCCTACACGAATTAATTTTTTAGAATAACTGTGGAAGTTTCTCTAAAAGATAATTCACCAAGAAAGCTCATATAACTATTACATAAACTTTCCGCATAGAATTTTATTCCGTTGGAAATAATGCAGTAGTAGTATTGAATTCGTCATCCATCGCCGGAGCGATTTAGATAACATGAACTGCATGAACCGTAACCTGAAAAATAACTCTCGAAAAACTTTAAAAACTCTAGGAACTTTAGTTGTAGCTATAGGTTATATCGAGTACAGGTATCCCCCACCTATTCCGTAGAATTATAATTCAAACGACGGTGCACCAAAATATCGCGTAAGTTAATCAGCAGCTATCCAATATTGGGAAGGTGCTTGAGTATTAACGAATCTACATCTCGAATGCTGCAGGGAGAAAGGTAGAGAAAGAGAGAGGAACAGGGTAACAGAACGAAAAAGATGACTTGTACGTCCTTGCGTCTGAAACTTTCTCCCATTAAAGCGATGAGATTTCATCGAAAAAGAACTCCCTTATATATCTATACAGCGCGTTGGTGTACTACGCTATTCTGTGCTTTCGTTGTGTTTCGCTCTCGCACGCCCTCGTTCTATTTCCCTCTTTTATATTTGTTTTTTTTAGTTCCTTTTTACCTTTGTACATTCTCGTTTTTATTACGCCAGCGAGAAATCCACGAGCAGGATTAAATTCCCAGCGTTAATCCGATTCGTCGTAAATGTTTTCGAGGCTCTTGCTTTTGCGCCGACGAGAGCTTTTCACAACGTAAAAAGTGTAGACATAGGTGTATATGAAATGTGTGTGTATACATACAGTTGAATTCCTCGCTTTGTCTTTCTCTCGCGTTATACGACTCTTGTCATCACTTTGTTCCAGAAGCCATGTTTGAACTTGTAAGATTCCAAAATCATCGTTGTATCCTCTTACGTGGACATTGTTTTTCGATATATCCGAGTCACCTTGATGGCGATTCTCCTTTTTTCCCGTATCAATTCAAAAGATTCGTCCACGTTAACGCGATTCTCATGAAATCTTCGGAGACGTTTTTCAAAGTTGACTGATCCTCTATTGTCTTGTAGAGCTGTCACAGGGATCTGTTATTCCAACGCGAACTCCCATTTTCCCGTCAGTCCGTCTTTCTTCTAAATCAATCTCCAATGACTTTTGAAATCTAAGAGTAAGCCTCCTCGATTCGAGTGGTACTTCACACTTTGGAAGCGAAGAATTCAGTTCCATAAGAATAATCATGAAATTATATCCTCGAACCTTCGGCGTCTCATTCGAAAAGAATCAGGAAAAAGTTCTTATTCGGTTGAACATTAACAGGATCATTCATGATTGCCACAACAATGAAATTTGAACCCTCAACTAGTGGAAACAATCTATCGCTATACAAGATATCGATACGAAATCATCACCTTGCCACTTGTAAAATTCTTATGACATTTGCCTTGGCACCTCATTCACTTTAGAGACGCTCCAGCCTGTACCACCGACGAGTAAGGAGAAAAGGTTAACCGAGTTGTTTGGGAATAAAAGGACTGAGATATTTGTGGAATGTGAAATGTTCGTGTATCGAGTACAATTCTCGTGAACCATGATACGAGGTCAAAGTGGTCTACAAAGTCAAGGAGTCGAAGAGGATACATACTCTTGAATCGGAGAGAAGGAAATATCTGCTTTGTTGCTGAAGGAAAAACCAAGTGAAAGCATTCTTCACATTGACAGTTCCCGATTGGATACCAATCTTTTATCGGTCAATATTTCTAGCACGAAGACTATTTTTGTTTCCTCATTGCATTTGATATCTCGTGAGAAAATAAATCATCTCCCATCTTTGATTCTTCCAACTGATTGAAAAATATTTCTCATATTCTTCACAATATCATGATATAAAGTGTAGTTCTAATTTGGGTATAAATTGTGTTTATAAATTTATTGGAAATTAAGAATTCTAAAAAATCTTCTGAAAACTACTCTCTAGGTCTGGAACAGTGAAAAATTTGATATTTCCTCTGTATTTGATCTCGGAAGCGAGATTCAAGCGGAAGATAATTGAAATGTAATGGATTACACGGAGAAAACGAATATCTTGAAAAGTCCGATAATTTATTGAAGTCTGTAACGGATAGAGTTAATCACTTGAAATTACTTCTGAAGTTACCTTAATTGGATATATTTCCGCAAGAGATTCCTACCCTCTTTCGCCCTTCACCTGGCGCTATCGAGGCAAAGTGGCGTATCCCTGACCCT
Organism: Gonatopus flavifemur; assembly: GCA_018340375.1. Taxonomy (NCBI): domain Eukaryota; kingdom Metazoa; phylum Arthropoda; class Insecta; order Hymenoptera; family Dryinidae; genus Gonatopus; species Gonatopus flavifemur. The sequence continues at coordinate 56,648,145 of JAFFJZ010000001.1, forward strand.
GATATGGGCCAGTCAATTGCTTCATATAATTTCTACCAGAGGGTTCTTAATAAATTATGAGACTTTGCAAAATATATTTTCCCGCTTGTAGATGATTCGTATAAATCTGTAATGTGGGGAAATTAAGGCTTTCCAGATCTACTTGGATTGGAATAACTTTGAACACCTATGCCAATGGCGCAGTCAAAATTCGCATTTCAAAGATGAGCGATTAAGCCCCTATTGTTCCGAAAAAAATGAACAAACTCTTAGAAACTCTCACAAACTTCAAAAAAAGCATATACAGAATGTTCCGAATTCAACAAATTTCACAAGTTTTGATATTTCGTCAAAGTTTCTTAGATTTCTTCTCAACTCACCTGCCATTCTCTTTAAGAAGTTTTCTAGATGTTGTTAGAGCGAAATTACATCCAATAATATGAATAGACAACCTGATAAATCATCTCATGTCAAATGGATTCATCAACAATACATGAAATACGAAATGACTTCAAAATAAATTAATTTGGAGCTTTGTACGACTTTTTGAATGGTACAAGTAGAAGCAACACTATAAAAAATGTGAAGATTTTCTTCACACTATTGGTGAATTCTGTCCCCTCATCGTGGGGGTTGCCACCTTTTCCCTAGTAAAAATTTTGAACGGGAAAATATCAGGGTGTGACTAGGCGTGACTGATTTCTTATCAGGTCTTCATCAAGTTTCGTTACAGTCCAACTAGAAATTTGGTCAGGTTAAATTCGGGGTTTTATGAGGTAACATAAGGCCCTAAGGTTTGCCCTGCCAAATTTCTAGTCGGTAGGGTTCCCTATTTCGCTCGATTCCATGGGAATCTTATCCGAACCCTGCTGTACCTCTGCGTCACAACCGTATTTGAATCTTATCAGCGAAATCAATTAAGTCCAGGGTTGGAAAAAACCCGGGTTTTTTCTTTAAAACCCGCCCCACTGGGTACAATCAGGTTTTTTCGGGTTTTTTCGGGCTTTTTCGGGTTTTTTCGGGTTTTATCAAATTGGCATCAGTGATGCCAGTATTTCCTAGAAAAATCTTCAGATTTTTTGTCATTGGTCATTTCTTTCCAAATTGAAAATATGATTGGCCAGTTGTACAAGAAATGACCAATCATCAGATGCTGAAGATTTTTCTAGGGAATACTGGCAATGCTGATTGGCATTGGTTTTCTCTGATGATTCTTAGTATGACCTACTAATCTTCATTTTTATCGTACTATGTTATCATTTTTTCTTATATGATGATATAGAATAATATATTTATAAATATATTCCATGGTAAGGGGTCTTTTGGCCGAATGAACATGATTTGACCACCGCTAGTCATTCCCTAGTGTTCTCTGAAAGCGACTAGTGATTGTCAAATCATGTCGATTCTGCCAAAAGACTCCCTACCATATTCCATTTTACTTTATATTGTCACCAAGAAATACCGAATAAACTAAAAAGTTACTTTTCATATAATCTCTCATGTGAGCACCAATCTGGGATCAATTTTTGTTCGACTCTGGCCTGAGCTTTCAAGGTTGGGACTCGATCAGATTGAAATTGGACCAAGATTCGTGTTTACATGAGCTGAAATCAAGTTTGAAACTAGTGAAATTTCCAAGTGCAATTTACTCCAACCGTTAACGCACTTTACTGCAATTCGATCAGCATCGCCACAATTCAAATTGGACGTTACAAATCCTTGTATTTTGTGTCCATTCTAATTTTGATGTAAGACCACACTGCACATCAAAACAATCTACCGAGTGGTTTTGCATGTTTTTTGCCAAATTGTTAAGGTGTCCACCTAGCAGTGCTGGGATTGAAAGAATTTTTTCTTCATTCGGGCATATTTAGAATAGTCTGAGGAATAGACTAGTTCCAGAAAGGGCCTCTAATTTAGTTAAACTATATAAATTTTATCAAAATGAACAACACGATGATTAACTACAACTAAGACTTTCTAAAATAGGGTAAACTACCCAGTAGATGAACGATTCATAAAAGAAGTAATTATTAAAAATGTCTGCTACATTAAAGTAATTTGATTGTTTTCATAAGAAGTTGTTACTATTTTGAAAACAACCGAATTATTTTAACGTAGTAGAAATTTTTAATAGTTACTTCTTTTATGAATCTTTATTCCATTAGGCCATCGTTCATTTACTAGATAGTTCACCCTAATTTTTTTTTAATAAACGGTATTCGAGCAACATTTGAACAAATCTCAATTAAATAACTTCCTGTATTTAGATCAGTGGAATTCCACTGGATCACGATTATTAGTATTTCACTCCAATGCACTGCATTGGTGAATATCCATTCACCGAAATATATTATTAGTTACCCTCACTCCAAATTAGTTCCAGCAACTAGATACAGTTGTGGATATTTGGATAACTAAAACGGGCGTTGGCTCAACTAAATTCAAATTTAATTTCTCTGACTTTAGTTGCTGTTACTAATTTGAAATTGCCTTTACTACAGCTTTTATTACCGGCTTCTATTCTTTTATTACTCGGAACTCATTTTCACAACTAACTTCAGTTCATTCGATCAAATAAATTATTTTTTTCGGTGTTGAGTTTCCCCATGAAATATGACTCATTTCGATCAATCATCATTTCGAGCTTTAGGTAAGCTTTCACTCACTAAATAGTGAGTATTAATTGATAACGTAGTAGAATTCATCCAATTCTATCCAGTGGGATATTTATAACTGTAGAATCAATGAAATTCTACTGATTCAAATTCAGAAAGAAGAACAACATGGAAAAATACATTGTATAAAATAACCATTCAATTGAGCACCATGTGGGTTTTTGACTGGGTTTTTGAGGGTTTTTTCAATCCGTACCCACCCGAAAAAACCCACTGGGTCCAATTGGGTTGGACCCACAGATGCCAACCCTGATTAAGTCCCTTGTAAGGGCCCCATAAGATTTTCCTTACGCACAGTTTCTGGATTTTAACCTGATCAGGATCTTATTAAAAATAGAGAATGCCTGATAACATTTCTACTAGGGTTTGGAGAATTGTTTTCTTTTTTTGGTGTTGAATCCTCTACAAATGAAAGAAAAGCCCACCAAATTATGGTGAGGAATTCTCCATTCATAGAGGAACTCTGCTGCAACCAGTTTTTAAGGGCAGATTCCACAATTATGTTTCACAGTGCATGTAAACACCCAGATAACATGTAAGCTTGTCAAATTTGTCATTCGATTGTTTTTGTCTTGTTATTGACAACCTTGTCAGTGGAAAGTTATCAAGCACTCTGCTGCAAGAGTTTTGTAAGCTTGTACCCTTGTCGCGTGTCAACCAGGATCAGCCCATGTCAACCTTATCACAAGCTTGCCTGACAACATTGCCGCAAGATTGAATTGCTATCTGGGCATCAACTATTTCATTTCTTCTTGCATTAAACCTTCGTCAAGCCGATGCAACATCCACCACATCTGGCGTGTGACCACCTTCTGGGTTGTATACCTTTCTTCTTTCATTCTTCGTTGCTTCAACAATCTATTACCCTTCCATGCATCGCACCTGCACGATCCACTCACTTTTCCCGTTGCCCCAACGTAGGTGCCTGGCACGGGTCACTCGGCGAGAAATACCAGGTGTGTAAGTATGAAACCGGAATTTTTGTACAGAAAAATACGTTTATTGTAATGATATGATACAAAGTAACTTATTCAAAGTATTGTCCGTCGCTATCTATACATTTTTTCCATCTTTCTGGCAATTTGTGGATTCCGCGCCAAAAGAACTGTTGCTCTTTTGAGGCAAACCAGTCATCGAGCCATTTTCGTACATCTTCGTAAGAAGTAAAGCGCTGCTCAGCGTGTTCCATCGATTCAAACAAGTAGTAATCGGATGGGGCAAGGTCCGGTGAGTAAGGCGCGTGCTGAAGAATCTCAAAACGGAACGACTCTATCGTTTCCTGGACCTGTTTTGCTTTGTGTGCTGGTGCATTGTCATGCAGCAAAATCACCTTGTGTTGTCTTTGTTGGTATTCTGGTCGTTTTTCACGCAAAACTCGATCCAAATCGATCATTTGTTGTCGGTAGCGTTGAGTATTGACAGTTTCCCCAGGTTTCAGCAGCTCGTAGTAGATTACGCCCTTCTGATCCCGCCAAACACACAGCATTGTCTTTCGTCCGTAGCAGTTTGGTCTTGCCGTCGATGTTGATGGTTCACCCGGAGTAACCCATGACTTTTTGCGCTTAGGATTCTCGAAATATATCCACTTTTCATCGCCAGTCACAATTCGATGGAGAAATGACTTTCTTTGGAACCTGGCGAGCAGCATTCCGCATGATGTTTCGCGGTTTTCCTGCTGTCTTTCGTTGAGTTCATGTGGAAACCATTTCCCCACCTTTTGTATCTTTCCCATGGCTTTCAACCGAAGGTAGATGGCTTCTCGGGTCACCTTCAACTGATCCGCCAGTTATTGTTGTATTTGAGCGTCGTCTTCGTCCAACAAGGGTTGCAGGTCAGCGTCTTCAAAGTTTTTCGGTGGTCTTCCACGTTCTTCGTTCCTGACGTCAAAATCACCACTTTTGAACCGTTTGAACCACTCGAAACACTGTGTTTTACCGAGAGCATGCTCACCAAACGCCTCCACAAGCATTCGATGCGATTCAGCTGCGGTTTTCTTCAGATGAAAACAGAAAAGTAATGCTGTCCGCAAATCGTAATTTGCTGGCACAAAACTCGACATGTTTATCTCTAATAAACTAATGCTACTGAATGAAACTTGTGTTATTGTGAGTTGGAAATCTGTCGGATATCAATACAATAACAAGACACCGCTGACGTGATATTTCGGTAACTGCATCGACATCTAGCGCCACCTATGGGCAAATTCCGGTTTCATACTTACACACCTGGTACACTTTCACTACAAACCAGTACAGCACAACCACCGATCCTTCACCTAGAACTCCAATCGAATGGGGGTGGAGAATTGGTGGAGAAATGGGAACGGTGGAAATCAGGGAGTCTTCGTTGAGGCAACGGAGAGGCGACGCAGAAATGTCCGCTCACTGCATTTTCAATGAAATCCATGATAGTGCATTGACATAACCAAATCTGAATGTAATAACCCACCAACATGAATTTAATTGAAAATATAGGAGGCGAACATTTCTCCGTTGCCTCAACGGAGACTCTCCCTTATTTCCACGGCTCTCATTCCTCCACGAATTCTGCACCTCCATTCCACCGAAGTCCTAAGTGGAGGAACGATGGTTGTGCTGTACGGGATATTCCCAACCTCAAATCTGGACTTTGCGTCGAAAAATTGTCAGGTTCACTCCTGGCTGACTCCAGAAAGTGGAATCTCGATTTAATAATGTTGGAGAGTACAAGTCATTTTTGAAACAAGCACCCTTCACGATGAGTGCCATTGTGGCTGAATCGCTTCCTTTTTTTCAGATATTACACCCCTCTTTCCCAAGCTTCTAATTCCTACAAATTTAGATGAAGTTGGTATTCCGTGATATCATATCCGCAAACCTTATCCGTGCAAACAACGTGAGATGCGAACGTATGAAATACGATAAAACTACGTGAATCTATCTAAAAACAAAAGCCAAAGAAACTACCAATCTCTTTCTAATCCAATCACATCGAATCCCATATATATCTCGCATCCTTAATGAAATTCCATAGAATATTTCATGAAGAGAATACTGTATCCCAGTCGAAGATGCAAGAGCCGTTCGTTTTACTCACCGATCGATAGGAATATATTTAGCAAACGTCTTTAACGAAGAGCATCGTATTCCCATGATTCTCATCCACAATGCCGCTCTCATATTGAATCCATTATCGAGAAAGATGATGTCTCAAAATGTCTTTCCAACTCTACTTAAAGCCTTTAAGAAATAACATTTCCTTTTCGCGCGTCAGTGTATTGTCGTTGTCATTGTCGTCGTCTTCGCCGTCGTCGTCGTCAGAAAGACGCGCACAGGGAGTATAACATCGCGAAGGATCTGCGTCTTTTCGCATTTTTATTTGCCACCCAACTCTCGTTTCAGCCCTCCAGAGAGTTGGTGTGGGCTGCAGAATTCACCCTGCAGGCATCCCACAAGTGTCAGTCTGAATAATACATGTCCGTTGCAGGGAGTATACGGTCCTGACATGGGTCGTACATAGAATGTACATGTGTTAAATTGCACGTGTACACACCTTTACACCGGTATTTATTTTACGTGTATTATTTCTCTTATATATTTCTTTTCTTGGCCTACCTTACTGCGCCGTAGCCGCTCTGCCGTCTGTGAAGTCTTCTTCGCACATATCTTTTGAAAATGCTGCTCACATTATCGCGTAAGCCCCATCTTTTCCACGAACACGTTCGTGCACGTCGCGTATGGGATCACACGTTTAGTATATATTTACCGGTATGTATGTATGTATGTATATCTTCAGTCATCGCGTAGTTTATATTAACCTCTTCAAACGTTGCTTTGGTTTCAAATTGAGGATTCAGGGAAACGTTGATTAATCTACAATTCAGATCGTTTATGTGCATGTTTTTTCTGCTGTCGCGCATATCGCATCAAAGAAAAGATTAGTACTGCCCTACGCGGCAATCATAGCGATCGTTCTACCCCAAGTGGAACTTTAAACGGTCGTTTGCTAGGAGAAAAACGATATCAGAGCAAAGAAAGGAGAGATGAACTTGAACGAGGTAGGAGTGACAGAGAAAGTCAGAGGAAAAGGGAACAGAAGCATTAGTGGTATTGCTGTACTATTACTCGCGGGTCTTCTTCCCTCAAGTCTTCGCTTACCCTTTTTCCTTCCACCATCTAGATTATAGTACCAACTCGCTATTAAAGATAATGAAAGTAAATTATGCGTTACGACGGACCGCAATTAAAAAGACTGCTCGCTTTTGTAAGCGCAGTGCGAAAGGTAAATTGACCATAACACTTGCGCCAAGTTGACTGGTTCGAATGAGAAAGGAACAAGAAATCATATATGTGAGTCCCAATAAAACTTAGATGGAGTTAATGAATATCAACACGAGGTTAAATACCGAATGGAAGTATTTAAACTCTCGTTAAAAGTTTTGCTTAATGAAAATTTACCACCTGGGGTGTCGTCTCGTTTCGCGTTGACACGCCCGATGCGATAATCACCATTCGGAATAATCGATAAATACAGAAAAACCTTGGATGTTCTTCTCCATCCCTGCAATGTAATATCATTAAATGTATACGAATGTTGAATTCTTTTGAAATTCTACGAGAAGGAATGTTTTTCTCTCCCAAATTAAATGGACTATTCATTGAATATCAACAGGAAATAGAAGCCTCTCAACATTTTCAGCCCACGACTCGTAGATGGCATCGAATGAGATTAAGTCGGACTCTTCGGTCTCGCGATAACATCGGTAACTTGCTACCATGGCTTTCAACGTTCCATGAGAAGAAGGAAGTAAAGCACGCTATAGGTGGAACAAAAGGTTAAGGATCGCGAGCGATAAACGTCATCCGAAATTTCTCCCTTCGTCGATATTTCGCGCGGCTTGCGCGCACTTATTTTCCTCATCCTTTCGTTTACTTTCCCCCTTCGCTAACGTTCTCCTCCGTCTTACCGCTTGATCTTATTCTTTTATCTTCTATATAGCACCGTTCCATTCCCTCCTGGCTTCTATCGCTCACTAACTCTGTTATCTAATGCTTTTTTATAGGGACGAACTGATCCTTTCGAAGGAACTGTCAAGGTCTGTCGTTGAGAACGTTTTTAAAGATTCATCCTATCTTATTTCACGAAACTTCCTGACTTCAATTTATTCGGTAGATAATCTGCAACATAATTATCCTTTAGATTCGACAAATTATTTCTGAGTCACGTCTCTTCGAAATCCGAAGGGATATGAAATAAAATCATTCTCGATATTTCAATGCGTATATAAATAATTACGATATCGGGATATAATGGGAATTTTATTTGTTTCTGGCGACGAGATAATGGAATTGTTGGTATGAAAATCAAGGAATAAACGATTTCTGGCGCGTAACCTGCATTTAACCGGTTTATAAGAAAATTAGATGACACGTCTGCGAGTGTGTAGGTAAAAGTAAATAACAAGCAACAAGAGGTATAGTTCTACGTTGAAGGCGATAATTAAAACCAGCTGGTGTTTACCCGTGGGTAATGAAGGGGCAAGCGCACAGTTTGTCACCGTTAGTCTCGCATCTACTTCCAACCAGGTGATAGCTTGCTCGCTCGCCATTTCCTTATATCTTATCCGCTGAAGGATAGGGCTGTACAGTAAATGCAGATTTGCCACAAGTCCTTCCGAGCATAAATTCATTTACGCATAAGCCACATGTGGTGAAATTGAATCAGTTGAGTAGCATTTTCTTATTACGTACGCGCCAGACGTATAACATAAATTACAAGATCGGCTCTAGCAATAAAGATATTTTATTCACTCGATCTCATTTTATTTATGCCATTACATTTTCTCTCTTTCTCTCGTCTATACTCACGAGTTTTGATTTTGTACGTTAATATTCAATATTACATACAAATTCTGTATCCCATTTTCCTCGTTTATTATTTGAAAGAATACATCAGAGACTTCTTTATTAGATTTCAGCCCAACTCTCTTTTTTGTAGGTCGAGAATTACGTATTCAGAATTCCATCCTGTAGAAAATGTATTCATTACAGATGCACGTTGAAGTTGAAGGATTATATTCGAAAGCTTGCACAACGAAATATACTTGTACAAATTTTTCATGTTCTTATTTCAATTGTTACTTGAAATACGAAAAGTATGTTTCAGTTGTTGATATTGTTGTTATTGTTCTTGTGGCAAGTTTCTCATTGAACCAAGAGAGATACGTTATTCGATATCACAAATAACTTTCTTGTCATTTCAAATTCGACAACGTTGAATGAGGGTATCTTTGATCGTCTTCGATACTTCATTGAATGAAAGAATAGAATTATCTTTTTGTACTTTCACGAGTTTTATAACACATTTCCTCATAAATTGTAGGTCGTTTCGGGATAGGGACGAATATGTTTGAATAAGGGTAACAGGTGCTATCTACACCAGACGTAACATTAACAACCGTGCACGTATATGGGAGCGTAGAGGTGGATGTAAACCTAGGAGACGAAAGATGTACCGGAAAGTGCCTGTAACCGCTACGCCATTTCTACCTTGTGTACAGAAATATGCTATCTATTTATCCATCTATATACATCCTACTGTAGTGCCTACTGTTGCTCCTCTCCGTTTCCTGTCACGTAATAACTCATTATAAATTCGATACGATGAATTCCTGGCGACCCATTTGGGAAGAGATTAATAACATAATTTCCTCTTGCAAATATTTTTTCATCAACAGATATTTCATATCGAGTGAAACTAGAAGAGTTGTACCTCTCGTACGTATGCAACAATGAGATTAGGTGAGTGAGGAGGCTGATATACTTCAGGATTAAATCAAAAGTTCATCAACTCTCATCCTCAAATGAATTAATCCCAATTCTATGCTAACTTTGGATTCTGAACTCGTTAACGATGGTTTTCATATAGAACTTTTAATGAAAGAGTTAATTAGCATGAATTCACAAATAACCGAGGAATCTAAAATCGTTGTATAAAATAGAATGTCGAGTTATTAGGGCGTAATTACTATTTTACATCACGACAGGATGATAAGTACAACGCATGTGATGAGATCTTCAAACTCAGTAATCTCAGTAAACTGGGGAATTTATAAATAATTCAAACGTTTGGCAAATTTTCACGCAATATTGATCATCGGTAACCACAAATTTCTCCTCCAAAGGGAAGAAATCGCAAAATAAAACCCTAAAATGCAAAGTCTGATGTAATATTTGTTCATGCATTTGATATTCTATTCCGTCTGGTGGTATCGCGAATATCTCTCCGAGACAATTCTTTTCAAGTTTCAGCTCCAGCGATCCACAAATATTTTCTTTTGAAATAGACCCGTATTCTTTCGCATAACGGAAAAATAACCACATATCTGAATCATCTTCCGCTCCCTTGTACCTTTGCACGAAAAATTTTTTTCCCTCTCACATCATATTCAGCCGTGATCACAATAACGACATATCTCTAGTCTCCTAATTAATCAAATATACGTGAACGTATCGCAGACAATTCTGAAACGCTACAAAAGTTGTGCATCTTTGTATATATACGATAACGAGAATCATATAATAATATAGTCTACAGCGCGAAACCTTGTACACGAAAGACTGATTGTCTTTTGCCCCGAAGGAAAGTAAAGTTAACGACGACGATGATGATGAGATCTTCAGTCTGGTATATAATTACGAACTTGTTTCCTTCCTTTAATTCCATTGTAACTTGCATTCCTATTGTAGAACACGCCGCGTTTGTTATACAAATATCCTTGCTCGATATTTGTATAACAACCGCCACATCTATTGTCCCATTCATCCTCTTCGGACAATAATGTCCTTGTTATAAATACTTCGAGCTCCATTCTTGATGCTCTTCTCTGAATCTACGAGCATCTTAGATACGAATTTTCTTCAAGCTTTCGATGATAGATGAAATCAAAGAACAAAAACAATTGTTTTTTGTATGGGTTCTAGAAAAACAAAAGGTTCGTCCTTTTTCAAATTAATTGCATTCATCTAACGGATATGTAAGAGCACTTTGGAAGATAACCCTCGGAGCTCGTGTTGTGACACTCAGAGGAAAATTGTTTTCTGTGACTCAATCCTCTTTTTTGTATTATACTAGAATGAGGACGCGAGTCAACTTTTTTCTCGTTTGAGAAACACCCTAAACTGGACGGGAGCCAAAGCCTCCACCAACGAATATCAACGCTATCCAAGAGGGCGCGCTTTCACATTCTTTCATCCTATCGCTATCCCTTCTCTGAGTTCGAATATTTTTCTTTCCCCTCGTTCTTAGTTCTTATTCGACTCACACTCTCATATCGTGATTTTAATTGCCAAAATATCAAATTGTTTCGCAAGGATTTGAATGTCCCAAACCAGTCCCAATCGGTGGATGAGTAAAGAGTTTCAAGTATCCACAATGCGTTCTACAATATTCCTTGTTAATTTGTTATCGTTGCATTGTTCGAAAGAGTACTCTTCAATGTTGACTTGAACTTTCTGCAATCTCTTTTATCGTACGAGTATGAGTCGGTTACATTCACGTACTGGTGTGTTGTACCTTGATACTGCAATGGAAGAGAAGCAGGATAAAGCGAGAGTTCGAGGTCGAATATCGATTTGCCGCGTTGGCGCCCTCCTCCAATCCTCGTAAAGCTCTCATACTTCATACGCACCGTCTAGAAATTGAAAGATATCGCATACATCCCGGCAATGGTACTAGGGACGCCTGTCGAGAATAATCCAAGCGAGAAGAGCTGTTTAAGGAAGATCGAGAGATCGAGCGATATTAGCAAATGCACAAATTCTTATTTCGTTGAGTGTTTTTCCTATAAATTCGTGTAGCGATATCGCACGTTATGCATTCAATTTTAGAGTACTTCGACCTTTTAATCCTCCTCCTTGACGTCGAAATATTCATATTTCAAGTAACTTGCTAAAAGAATTGAAAGCTCAGGATTTTTTTTATTTATTCCCCTGAATTCTGAAATTTCTCCAAACTTTTCATAATCCAAATGAAAAATTAAACCACGACGTGGAACACGCAAGGGATAGCAGCTAATCGTTACAGAAATACGAAAACCGTGAGATTTATGAATTACTTTCACTTAGTCATCAATCTTGTTTACTTCAAAGAAAGTTAATCAAGAACACAGTTCATTAACGTGACTTTCGATCGATTTGTTGTCGCTGTTGACATCATCAAAGGATTTAATATGAAAATGGACAAGGTAATTTGTGTGAGAACGAACAGGAAGAAGAGGAGAATACAAACTTCATTATCAACAACCATTTATTGATTTTTCCGCTGTTTTTACATCACGAGGGAATCACTGCTCTTCCGTTTCAGTACCGAAAAAGATAACACTCGGAATAATACGCGTATGGATAAAACGCGTGTAATCAGCTCATTTATATGATCAATGAGGACGGGGGTGAGAAAGATAATATATATTATGCGGAATTTGATTTTTCTTCAAGAGAACCTAGTATTTATTCAATCGGTTGCCACTCCATTTAAAATTTCAACAGATTTTGATGGTTCGGGTATTTATAATTTTTCGGAAGTATGAATTATAAATAATACTCGTTATAATAACAGAAGTTCATCGAGGTAACAAAACATGTAAAACGCACGTAGCTCGTCAAATTTGTACTCGCTTCGACCCGTAGTTCACATAACCATGAATTCTACATCACAAAACCACTTTCCACACGCATACATAATGCTTTTCCATTCTGAATTCACAGGAAATCTATTGATCATTGTAAAATTATCGAGACCGTATTTAATAAATCTCCAATGAGCTGCATAGTGAATCGAGGTGTAAATACAGCAACGTATAGAGTTGAAATCAACTGTAACAATATTCTATCAACGAATATATTACAAAATGATGATGGAAATATACATCGAGATTAACGAGTTTTGATGATGACAAATCCTAATGATTTTGTAAAATAGTTGTAAGAAGAGATATATTATGACTGATCCGATGGAAAATAGAACAGAGTATTTAGATGGCTTTTGAACCAGGAATGCTTAGAATGGTTTGGTCACAGCTCCGCTTTTACACCCGCATTATCTGGAGCGTATAATCTGAAGCGTTCCTATAAAACTGACTATGAGAATTTCGTGCTTGAAGCGTGCATGAGGGAGGAAGGAACGATGGTCGAAGGGAATACGTGTTTGGTGTGGTTATGCTTCGAAGTAAAGGATCTCTGGATACGCAACTATGGCGAGAGAGGAAGAGAACAAGCCTGCCCTTTTTGCTTTATATCTAACCCCCAACGAATATGTTGGAACACGTACTCACTTTCGTCGTCTGTTTCTCTGTATACACTCACCCTCACTTACAAACATACACGAGCGTATAGGCAGATGAACGCGACTATGGGTTTGTGTGCGTACATTACACACTTGTTTGCAACATATGTGACGTTTGCGCTGTTACACACAAGCACACCCGGTCAGATATTCAAGCCACGTAGAGAACCTCTACTTAACTATCCATTAAATACGACCACCCGCTACCAGTTTCTAACCTTTCCTCCTCCGCTATTTCTTTTCCCCTTTTCCTTACTCCAGGACAGGTTCTATCCTCAGACCAAATCCCAAGTAATCTAGGGAAAATTTCATAGCCGAGATAAAGAACGCAATGGTACGTGTAACGATCGATACTTCATATGTACACAACTGAAATAAAAGCTGTACCTGACCGCTGTGTTTTGCCCCAACGAAACTAATGTAAAACTCTGAACTGTCCAAAGCTCCCGAGTCGGTGCGGGAAAATGTACTACAAAGGGAACAAAAAATCTCCCTGGTACAATGTCTCGTGGAGTGGTTGAATTTTTTCTTGTAATCTGTTACGTGACATGAAAATTATTATGTACGATGTTTAAGAGCGTACGAAATTGTAATCAGTGAAAAATGGTGAACAATTCGTGATGTAAATCGATACATCGATATCTGGGATGAATGTCTTATCTATCCCCGTAAGCTTGCCGTTTTATCACTCCGCAAAGCAAACTTTTCTGGATTTTTTTATTGGACCTAGGTTTCGAACATTCTGCTCTCGCATGAATTCGACTCAATTGATATCAGAAATGTACGTAGAATAAATGCGATATGCAACGTAATGGGTGGGATGAATCAGCGCTTAGGCTGTAGTTTATTGAATGATGGATGCACTCATGATGAGTGGGTTAATTGGAATAAAATGAAAAAACAGGGAGTCTGAAAATAACATGAAATTAGTCATAAGGTGTTTGTATGTGCGGGTACACAGGTAGAGAGTAATTCATACAGAAACATTCTCTATCGACAGTTGCAAAGCGCGTAGTTTACTCTCACACGAAACGATTCTCATTAATTAGACGACATGCGATCGATATGTAATTACGTTTCGACCGATGAGATGCAGTACACAATTCTATCCTTTGCCAGGTTGGATGCGTTAAATTGTCACCTCATATATGTATCGAACTCAAATGTGTGTTTTCAATTATTTCAGGTCTACATTTGTCATGAAATTCAAATTGCGTTCTCTTACTCTTAATTCTGAATAATACCTAACGTTGAATCGTTATAAACTGAATAATTCATGTGTGCACGGAGAGAAATAAGGGAGTATATTCTACTCTATACAATTGATCAACATTTTTTGATAGCTCCTTACAAAGTAAATCTTTCTATGGAAACTCCTACTCTGTAAATAGTTATCCATATACCGACTGGGCGCTGGAGTAAGAGCTACCACGGTTGGAATAGTACTTACTCCTGATTTCTTTGCCACTCGAGTATGATGCTTTCGTGCATCGATGTGAGCAGCTCTGAGATCAACTTTCAGAATGATTTCCAACACAGTCAGTATCTATACAATATTGTTTCCACTGAATCACATTCTTCAAGGAATAAGATTTTCATTCTCTTTCTTCGAATCGTTATTCTGAACCGAGAATTCAAGTTAAATAGATTCGATACTTTCCTAAATTTACCCGCGATACGTTGGAGAACGGGAAAACTTGCGAAACCGTAAGTAAATTCTTGAATTTTAAAAGCATTGCACGATTTGAATGTAGCACGTAGATATTAGGTGGAAAATTAGTTCTTTGTATCTCTGTGAATTTTTCGGGATTATCATACGCGCATCAAGATTGGGATAAAAAAGTAGAATGGAAGTAAACACACAGGGAGGAAGAGTCTAGATAATTGGATATACGTGTTGCATTTAAAATGCGTATTATGAGGAAACAAAAATACAAGAACTCTTCAAGGAATTCAGGAAGTGTTCGTAGTTTACAAACCCCTCCAGTTACGGTAAACGAATTCACACCAGGTCACCACATCTTGTCTTTCTTTCCTATCAATGGATACTTGATCTGAAATATATTGAACCAAAAGGAATTGAGTGTGGGAATCATTGAATTTCTCTATACGAAAGGTATTGAAGGAAGTGGTTAATCAGTTCTGGAAATACTACTATGTGCGAAAAGTAAAGTGACATTTGAATTCAAACTCTGTGCGCGAATGTATTTGGGGAAGTGCTCTGATTTTGAAGTTGGTAACACTGTCTTCGATATCCGTCCCAAGGGTCGTATCAAAATATCCATCAGTGTTTGAGATAAGCTTCGTTTTGTATAAGCCACTGAAAGGGATAATTCTTCGATTTTTATAATGTCTGCAGCATTTGTTGAACAAAGAATTTGTATTGAATTTTGTTTGCGGAATGAATTTTCTGCTGCTGATTCATTGAGGATGGTGCAGAAAGCCTTTGGTGATGAGGCTATGTCGAAAAAAAAATGTTGACAAGTGGTATAAAGAGTTCCAAGAAGGTCGAGAACGTGTCGAAAACGAAAAGCGTCCCGATCGACCATCAACTTGAACCGACGAAGTTCACGTTCAAAAAATCGAAAATTTGGTGCTGGTAAATCGTCGATTAACAATTAGAGATCTTGCTGATGATGTTGGCATTTCAAAAGGATCAGTCAATACCATTTCGAAGGATGTTTTGGGCCTCAGATGCGTCAAATCTCGATTGGTACCGAAAACACTGAATTTCCTGGAAAAATATCTTCGCGTTGAAGTGTATAAAACAATGCTTTCCGAATGTCAGAACAAGATGAAACGCATTATTACGGGAGAGGAGACGTAGATTTATGCTTAGGACCCGGAAACAACCGATGAATCAAGTGAATATCCCACTAAAGGTGAGACAAAACCAAAAAACCCGCGCCAAAGTCACTCAAAAATCAAGATTATGTTGCTTGTTTCTTTTAATTATCGTAATGTTGTGCATTTTGAAATCGTCCGCCGAGTCAAACAGTCAACGAAGGATATTATTTGAGCGTTATGCGTCGTTTACGTGAAGTTATTCGCCTAAAGAGGACGGAATTGTGACGAGACAACTCTTGATTTTTGCACCACGACAACCCTGGCGGAAAAATTTCTCATAATTTCTCATATTTTTCCATCATTTTTTTTTCATAATTTTCTCATAAGATCCCATAATCCCTCAAGGATTCGGAACATCATTATGAGATATAATGTTTTCATAATTTTCCATAATTTTCTCATAAAATTTTCATATTTTCTCATAACTTTTGCATAAAATTCCATAATTTCTGAAGGAGTTTCATACTTTTTCATAATCCTCATACTGTTTGATAATTTCTCATAATTTTCCATAAATTCTCATAAATTTTGAATAAAATCTCACCATTTTTTAAAAACAGGCGTTGCTGTTATAAAAAAAACAATTCCCTTCTAAAATTTCCAAATTGTTTATAATCTCTCCAAAACATATGTTCATAAAGTCACATGAAATTTATCATTCATTTTTTTGATAAGACGCTATGGAACCTTCCGAAGTAGCTAATCCAAGTGATCCGGATCAATTTTCAAGTTTTTTGATTGCTTGAATCAGTTACTTCAGCAGGCTCCTATGTTTTCATATGTGTTGATATTTCATATTATCCTTCTCGTTTTCACGGATGCGAGAAGAAACTGTATGAAATTTTTAAGAAATTAAGAGATATATGCAATTTTTTCAAAAAATTAGAAAATTATATGATGATACACTTTTATTGATAAATAATTGTAACTTTTTTGGTCAGAAATTATGAGTTTTTATGAAAAATTATGACTTTTCATGAAAAATCATATCTCATACCCAATAAACACACACACGTTATTTCAACGTTGAAAGAACGTTAGACTGTCAAACGGACGTCAGTCGTTGATTTCATAACGTTGATTTTTAGTTGGAATTTGATAGGGAAATAGACGACCAGGGATTACGTTTTGATGACGTGTAATTTAAACTAATATTCATAAATAACCATCAAAAGACGTCCTCAAAAAACGTGTTTTGAACGGATTTGAAACACGCGTTTAAAATGTGTTTATGACACCTTGTGTTTGAACTTCAATTGAAGATATTCTGTTAAAAATGTCGAACGAAACCGAACAATGGTTAAAATTTCAACAAAGAGCAAGATAGTAAATAGTGTGGCATACTTTCCAAATTCTGTCATACTCAGAAATACTATTGTTCTCGATATTGAATGCAAAGTTTTCAAAATAATTTGTTGGATTCAATTCACGTTTTAGAACCATCATTAGGACACGTCAATATTTGACTTCTTTCAAACGATGCTCAAACCGTTGATATGACGTTATTTTATGGTTGAAAAACACGTGATCTGCCGCGACATTTTTACGTTGAATAATTTATAACGTGCGTGTGTTTACTGGGTAGTCATCATTATATTTATGGAAAATTATATGTAATTTTATGAGAAATTATGAAAATATATGAAATAATATGATTTCATTTATGAGAAATTATGACTTATTATGAGAAAACATTTCTCATACTAAATGTTCCAATTCCTCGAGAAATTATGAGAATTTATGATATTTATGGAAATATATGAGAAATTATAAGAAATATGAAAAAATACTGAAATTATGTAAAACTTTTTCGCCAGGGAATGTACCGGCCCACACTGCATTGCTTCTTCGTAACTATTTCGCAAAAAACTCGACCCATATCGTTCCACAACCACCGTATTCACCTGATTTGGCACCGTGCGACTTCTGGCTATTCAGCAAACTCAAATCACCGCTCCAGGAACATCGTTTTGAGTCGATAGAGGAGATCCAAGCCGAATCGAAGTGAGAGCTGAAGGCCATCCCGGAAACCGACTTTAACAACTGTTTCGAAGCTTGGAAAATGCGTTGGCATCAGTGCATTGTATCCGGGGGGGAATTACTTTGAAGGCGATGAACTTGATTTAGGAGAATAAATAAAGATTTTTGAGAATAAATGCAAAGTCACCTCATTTTCTGGACACAGTAGTACATCAGCACCCATATGGAAATGGAAACACGGACTGATACCGACTCAGTACCTGTGCCAAAGTTGCGAGGATTGGCGAATCCAAAATCATCATTCCAGGGTCAGTTGAATAGACCATAAACGAAGAATGCAATTGCAAAACCAAACCAATCTTAGATATTTTTGTCAAAATTCTCAGTGCATTGCAAAGAACTCGAACAGTAATAGATCAATACCTTTTAAAATCTGTTACAAAATTGGTGCGAGTCGAGAAAAAAAGGCGCTGAACGAAAACAAGTACTTTCACTGAATTAAGGCCAATACAACCTAATTATCATCACTGCGTCTTTCGCCCCAATTAATTTGCTCAAAAAAATAAAAACGAGAAATTCATAAAAACTAGAGAATTTAAGAAAAAACGTCTCTAAATAGAAAAATTTATCATAATATTTCATTTCAAACACAACCCATACCTCGAAGAAGTATACAATCTACTTTTACAAGTTCGCTTGAAATGAAAAGAATATTATTTAAATGCAAAGCGGTTGATGCCAATCTTTTTCTTTGTCGGAGCATCTTATCCGAAGAAATCTTATCCGAAATTAGCCGTTGATGGAAACGACGAAGCGAGAGACTTTGAATCGACAGCTGATGTAATTTTGATCGAAATCCAGAAGATCAAAGGATTAAGGCTCCGCTTTTCGTTCCTCAGAAAGGATGAGGGGACGTACAAGTCAACTGATTAATTAGCGTTTCTCTCCCATCCTTTTCTGCTTCCCGTCTTCATTCAAACTCTTCAACTGTATCCGTCTTCGAACTCCTTCCTCCGCCTTCTACATTATCCCTTCCTTCTTTCATATCATATATATTCTATCAATCACTCCCCTTCTCACCCACTTCTACGCGTGATATTTAAAATAATAAAAAATCGATAAAAATCGTTCAATATCATCACTAATGTATAACTCCAAGTGAAACAGACACGTAGATTGAATGTAATAACTCAGATAGATACATCTCCCCAATTTCATTACGTGAACTCATCCTTTCTCGTGTTCAATTAGTTCGAATGCTCATTTACAAGTACTACCCCTAATACATATCTATACACGGTACTAGATCGTTGCCTTGGCTTTCCCTCTCTCTCTCTCCCTTATGCACGTACACTTGCACACAAACACAACTTACAATCAATTCGGAGAATACGTAGTCGTGTAACGTGCGATAGACTGATTGTGCCAATATACGTCTATATCTTCACCTAAGTATTGTCATTGTTTCGTGTCCAATCGGTGTTAGTATATATACTACGTCTCCAATGTTCGCACATTTTCCTTTATCCCTTCCCATTGTATTCTTCACCTCTTTTCAAGTCTCATTCGCTTTTCCTTCGCCTCCGGTGGTTCAACACTCTTCGCAAAGCTCACATCCATTCGCGAACTTAAATTCAGAAACCGGATGCAATTAACAGAAGTGAAAAAGAAAATAGGACAAACTATTTTGTTTCACAACAAAAAATAAATCAACCAAAAAGAAATATGACATCAAATCAAACCAAACATCTTTCTTTGACATTCCGTTGTCAAGGTGACAACGTTCACCGGAGAATCCTCACGCGGAACTGGAAACAATGAAATTCTATTATACGATTGTGAATACGCTAGCGAGGATAATATGAGGGAGGTCTATTTTCAGAGGGTAACCGATACTAAGAATATACATCATTTTATTACGATAACTGAACTAACTCAACATCCCGACGCGGTTTATACGTACATAAATTCTGAGAAATGAGTTCGGGAGGTGTACATGTGTCTGTTGAGAAGAAGAAAACAAATAAAACAATTTATCCGTTTCTCCAACTACCACCAAAGATAAATTCCGCGCGTGCTGGTGAATCAATTTCCTGCCTCGCGGCGAGATCTGCAGGAGACAGGATGGAGTTGTGTGACGCTTTTTTTTCATAACATTTTTCCTCAAGTCAATTTCCTCTCACATCGTGAGCGATGAAAAACCTGCTGCAACGGTAGTGGATCCTTATGCATTCGAGGTTACAAATTACTTGAAAGTGCCTTTGCGATTCAGAATCGTTAGAGGCATTCCTCAAAGATGACGATTATCGGAACTTCTTTGATCAAAATAATTTCTGAGTTCCACGAATATCTGCAAATTTCATTTTCCCTCTTCAGGGAACGATGTTATCGACAGGAGGGAGTATCGGTACCCGTTCCCCACGTTTCGAAACCTTCAAAAGGAATCTAAAACAGATATAAGATTTGTAGATATCGATGTTTACTGAGTACCGTTATAGAAAATTATCAATCATCGGATACTCCCTACCATCTCGTTTCGATAAAATTGGATGGAATGATGTTATATTTTTGTATCAAGACGTAGGAAGAGCTTCGATAAAAAAACGTCTTACCTAGAACATCCTACAACACGAAAGAAGGATGAAAAAACGGATTGTCGGAGCATAATCCACAACGTGCTCGGATGGACATAAAGCAAAGTGCTTTATCCTTATAAGCTTGAAGCAACGGTCAAGAGGATTAATATCCAACACTTAATAGCATTAGTACACACAGATCGAAGGTTTGTATGTATGAGATTGACGCACAAGTGCGGTTTTCAAGGATAATCTGATGTAGATCGACTCAGGTGGAAATCATTTGCATATACTCAGTGCTCGATTAATCAATCCGAAGTAACTTCATTGTTTACAAATAATCATTCAATTTCAATATCGTTGTCAACCTAAAACGTACACTCCAAATTTAAAACAGTGAAATTTCACTGATTGCAATGGACAATAGACAAGCGGATCACTGCAAATCAGTGCACGAACAATGCACGATCAGTGAATATAATTGACTGATCTTTGTAGTGAAATCTTGCTGATTCAATCGATCAAGAACACTTCCAACTGCTGATCACTGATTCCATTCAGTGCCCTGGTGAAAAAAGCGGAAATGATACGTTTTTACGCTCCATCTGTTTCAACATTCGCTTCCGCGAGCGAAAATTTCCACCAGGATGGTTGACTTCTAACTGCAGAAGTAGGGAAATTTCCCTGATTTGAATTTAAGGAGTATGAAGATATACACTCTCTGAACTTCTTGGAGTGAAAATCCACTTTTGAGGCCTGAATTTCGACTCTAATCCAAGCAACGTCATCCATGGAATTGTCTAGGGCCTCGTGAGAATCTAACCAAGGGCTAGAAAGAGTCTAGTAGCTAGCGGGGAACTTGTAAGGGCCTAGCGAGTGCTGATATAACGCTTGCTCGGGAATAAAGTTGAAGCCAGCAGCAGCGAAGCTAGTGGCGGACTGATGTGACTTTTGATTGCATTTAATTCAAATATTTTTCATACCAAATATGCGATTGAGCTACTCAAAAGTTATATCAATCCGCCGCTACTTTCAGTTTCATCCACTCTATTGGAAAGAAATTTCAACTCGTTCTGAAGAATGGACTTTTCATAAGTGGGATTATACACTGAGAAAATTGAACTGTAACCATTACCATGCGAAAATGGTAGTTGAATGACAGAATCTCTCAGTTGATAATGGCGACTACGTTATTTGGTATCCATCTTCATGTATATGGTAACCATTCCCATGTGCATGAACATTGCTACGATTCTCCATAGCATCCAAAACCAACATCGCGAAGCTGTCTTCCAATTACTATTTGCACATGGTAATCATTGCATTTCACTTCTCTCACACAGTAAAAAAAATTCCGTCATTGTGTAAGAAAGAAGTACGTGTCAAAATCCAAGTGTTGAATATTTAACTACGTGTTAAAATTCAAGTGTTGAATATTTAACACTTTTGTGTGTTCATTTAACACACTGATCAAATGCTGTTCGATCGATTCATTTTCAACACATTAAAATGTTATTCGAGTTCAAATTAACACTTTATAAGTGTCACTCTGGAATCAATACACGTTGAGTGTGAAGAAAAATGATCAACATTCGCTTGTGTGTTGAATTTGACGAAAAATTTTTCACTGTGCAGTGTAGCTTTTAGATTCCTTATCCTGTTTAGAGATGCAGTATTTTGACTGCAAAAAATTCAAGTAGCACGTTCCAGTCACGAAATGAATTCGAAAAAAAGATGTTTTCGAATGACATCGAAACATTCACCAACCCCAATCGCGTTTCCGATATTTCACTGATTCTATTTAAAAAAAAAAAAAAAGAAGAAGAAACAACTACTCTCGTAATTTCATTGTTCCGAATGAATGAATAAGAAGCGGTTGAAAGATAACGTTTGCACATCTAAATTATATCTCTCACATACGCAACTCTCATTAAAGACCAAAATTACTTTGGAAATAAAAGAGGAAAAAAATAATATACAGCAAAATCTCGTAGAATTAAAATTAAACGAATGAAATTCTACGAGAAACCTTCCTTTTTTTCATCCCATTGCAATCGACTTTATCTATCGCGATCGTGTGGAAAATAAAACATAGTTGAGGGCAAAATTTATCGTTGAGAATCTCTACGAGGCTTGAATATATTAATCTTCTCGCTTCGCGTGGAATTACAAAGTGAGACAATTATCCGAACATTGAAAAAGTACTCTTGGCAGCTTATGTGTCACACGGTAATAGGTAGGTACGTGTGGTAATGGTAAGTACTTCCTGAGAAATTTCATTCCACGTCCTACCACAGATTCGTCATCGATTCCCATACCGTGACCAAAATATAATTATAACGGAGGATAATATTATCGTACGTTATAATGTGATTTCGAATAACCAAAATGAATTCTCATGAATGTAAAGAAATTCAAGAGCATATTCTAAAAGTTTGGTGAAGTTTCTTAAAATTATAGCCACATTTTCTGAATTTTTGTACAGTGATCGATAACGTGACATCTGGAAACGTGACACCATTCCCATTTAGCTTCATCAAAATGATCACCGCAAACAGCGAGAGGATTTCGATTCTTCTATTGAAGTGAATCATTATTATACAATATTGACGTTGCCGTTTCTTTCATTCTCACATTGAAGAAAAGAGAAAGAAGAAAGCAGGCGCAAGGAACAGCCCTTAACGTAGAAAAGCCCGAGACGTCAGTCGAGCGAAAGCAGACAAAAGATTGAGAAGAAGGAACCACGGATAAGGGGAGATCGGCGAAGGGACAGAATTGACGTGAAAATATAAGAAATGCGGGGACATAACAAAAAGAGAGAAAAGAATAGGAATGAAAAAAAAATGAACAGGGAGGAAAGAACAAGTTCTCCCTTTCTTCGGAAAAGAAAACTATGTGGAAAAATGTCGCTCCTCGTGTACTATGGTTTTTCTTCTCTTTCTCGACGTTCCATTGAATAACGCAATTCTCCAACATGACTGCCAGCGGCAGTTTTCACAAGCCGAGTTCCTTCCTGTCGTAACATTCAGTCTGAGTATCATATTTTTTATCCTTTTTCTACAGTTGAATTATACCCGCCTTGAGATACAAATAATGAATAATGTAATTCGTCTTTGGATACAAATAATAAATAAACATATTCGTATCAAGGATGCACCAAAAAGGAAATCCAAAATCATGAGAATCGTTTTCTCGAGCATATTTATTGTCTTTATCGTCATTGTTTGGAGAAGAATATTTTTTTCGAACTTTATACGGCCAATATACCGTGTGTCATCTTACATGTATACGAGTTAAACGTATATCTATATTTTCATGAATATAAATGTGGAGGAGAGAAGGAGACACATAGCACCACAAATCGATAAGGAATCGCGGTAGTACGGGAAACCACGCGCGGATATTTCTGCATTTGCATGCAATTTTCGAGCTGTTCCGCGTGAACGGAAAAGAGGAATGGATTTACGATTCGATTAAACGCACACTTCCCCCTTCTTTTCCCTACTCCGTCCTCCAGCGATATTTGCCGGCATTGCAAAACGATTTCATGATTTTTCGTCGATGGTCCATGGAAAACTGCACAGGGTCATGGGCTTTGCGAAACGTATAGATATATAGAAGAAAAAATAGAAAGAGTGCAGGAAAGGAAGAAAAACATACAGGAAATTCGTTCGGATGATTTACGTACAGATCTATTTTGCCATTCTTTGTTTTCTTTTATTGACAAAACTGATGCCCTGAGACGTATAAAACTGATATAACCTGTGCATTATTCTGATCCTATACCAACCCTCTTCATATTAAATGCTCGCGGATATAGCCCTGCGGTCAAAAATTGATTGCAATTCTTTTCCAATATATATATACATATATTTGAAAATAAAAATAACTTGCGCCAAAGAGTACTGACATCTTCGAATTGGAATTTACAGGAGAACAATTTAGATAATGGAACATAGTATCAATATTCAATCTAATCATGAAATTTTCCGAATACCATTATGCATTCTTCTCTCGTATGTACTTTGTCCTCTATCGAATACTGTCTCTTGTCTTTTTTCACATTCGATCTATAGGTTGCGGTGTGTCGACGTGGCCGCGTTGTGATCCTGAGGGTGCGATTCGTCTACGTCTCCTCACATTTCCTGCGAGGACACAGCTCCCGAAGAATCCAACTGCGTTGTTCCTTGGAGATTTACAAAGAAAAGGGATGAAGGTCTGACAAGTGATCAAGTTGGGATAATATCGATTGAAGAAACAAGAGAAAAAATGAAGATGAACTTGTGAAGCTCAATATATACAAACTTTTCCTAATGTTCGAATTACAAAAATCGAATCTACCCTACGCGCGGGTACCGGATCGATGGAATCTACGAGACTCCTGTTTAAATTTGTATTCAAGCGCGCTGAAAATTGTTGTATGCTACTGCAGTCATAACCGTTAATGTACAGGGTAGAGAAAAGCGGTGTACGCGTGGACGATTCGTATTTTCTATGTTAATGCCGAGGTATAAACTACACCCGACACTAGATATTGTCTCTTTTTCTCCCCAAAGAAACTTGGTGCTTTGGAGAGAAGGAACAGCTGTAACCAATGTCGCAGCGTCGTAGTCGTAGTCGTAGTCGTTTACCGAGTGTACGTATAAGTTTATGTAAGTATGCATCAACGACACTCCAGGGAGGAGAACTGTACGATTTTCAATCAAATTTTGATGAATCGTGTGGTATGGAACGAAATATGATACGATAATACAAATGATATTCCGCGGATGTAAAACTTAATTGGACTCGAATTTTGAATTGTCCGCATGAAATGTAGAATGATTCGACAAAGAATATAATAGGTGTACAACAAACTTATTGCTTTCGCCGTTTCTTTCCAAAATTTGAGGCTTTATTCTCAAAAAGTAAATACTTACTTATGATTCAAAGTACTGGCCGTCACTAGCCACTACCTTTTCCCATCTTTTTGGCAATTGTCGGATCCCATCTCGGAAAAACGATGCATCTTTTGAGGTGACTCACGAATCGATCCATTCTTCAACTTCTTCATAAGAATAAAAATGCTGATCACTCAGGCCGTGTACCATCGATCGAAATAAATGGTAGTCGGAAGGAGCAATGTCTGGAGAGTAGGACTTCCCATCTCAGTGCTTCCAAATATGTTTTGACCGGTTTTGAGACATGTGATAACTCTATCGTGTCTTTCTTGGTACTGTGACCGTTTCTCCTTCAATGCTCGGCTCAAACGCATCCACTGCGTTCGATATCGATCCCCTGTAATGGTTTCACTTGGTTTCGATAGCGCATAATACACGACACCGAGCTGATCCCACCAAATGCAGAGCATAACCTTGGCACCATGAATATTTGGTTGAGCCGTCTCCGTGGGGACATGTCCAGGCATTCCCCAAGATTTTCTGCACTTGGGATTATCGTAGGGGACCCATTTTTCGTCGCCGATCACAATGCGGTGTGAAAAGTGAAAACCCCTTTCGCTTCTGTCTTTGAAGCACCTGTTCGCAAGTAAAAAAACGTCGTTGAACATCTCTTGGCTTCAATTCGTACGAAACCCAATTCCCTTGTTTCCGAATCATTCCTACGGCTCTGAGGCGTTTCAAAATGATTCGTTGAGTTATTCCCAATTCTTCTTGCGTTTGGCACGAGTCTTCATCGAGTAATGCCTCCAATTCGGAATCTTCAAAAATTGTCTCTCTTCCACCGCCATGTCGGTCCTCGACATTAAAATCACCCTTCTTGAAACATTGAAATCATTCACGACACTTTCTCTCACTCACAGCAGCCTTACCGTGAGCACTCAAGAGCATTCGATGAGCCTCAGCCGCAGTTTTCGTCAAATGAAAGCAGATAATCAAAACTTCCCGCAAATGATGAGAATTCGGCTCAAAAACTGACATCTTCCATCGAGTAGAAATTTATGATGTAATCAAAAATTCACTAATATGACGATGTTGTCTAACCTTACTGTGTGACATTCATTACCTAACCTATTTCGACCGCCACCTACCGACGCAACCAAGTACTCTCACACTTTACCTTGCAAGGAATACAAAACATGATTCGAAATATATTGCGTATGATATTAATAATCAATTAGCTCAAACTCCGCTATTTTGTTGATAGAAGAAAGAAGTTTCAAAAAATTCAACGAAAAGAACACTGCAAGACTTACAGCCAGATCTTATAGATAATACATAAAAGTAACAGTTTTACATGAACATTTTATGAGAATACTTCTCTCCACCCATTCAGAGTTGTTAAACAATTCTTTCCGCAGTTCGCAAAGAATTTTCAAGAGTTTTACTAAAAGTCTTTCATCGATTTCCTCGCATAGGAGCATTAAACTCTTTTCAAACTTATTATTAACAGCGAGTGGTTATAAAGTCGTTATATGTACATGTAATAGACTACAGAAAGAGAAGGAATGGTCGGTCGGGAGCACAATTGTAGAAGGGTTTAAAAATTCTTCATTCTCAGTCGTTATTCAAATTACATCAATTAGGAATTTTATTAATACAAACTTCGAATTCTACAAAACTTTACCCACTCTATGAATATTCAGAGTATGTTGCAATGAGACCGGTTTGTCTGGACTCAACATATCCTCATCATTTTTGAATTTGAACAGAGAAACAGAATGATCAAGAGTTCTTGATGGTTGCAGTAATTTAAAATCCGGAACTTAAAATTAACAATATATTTCACTTATTAGATTCAGATTTTTTTCTCTCATTAAATATATAGTTAATTTATGTTGTTGAAGTTTGAATCGTTTATTGAAACTAATTGGTAATCGAATAACGAAATACTCAGCTACTGAAGACTCAAAATCGTGTGTTACATGATGAGAATTTAAACGATGTTTTCAATTCTAACGAGTCCATTCGAGAGGATCAACACCAATGGTTATTCAAATTCTGTGAGTTTGAATTTTCGTTTCGTTTCTATAAATGATTCAAACTTGAAGAACATGTTTATTTTGGCTCCAACCGTTTGATCTGATCTTCAGAACATTTTTTGTTCTTGTTCTGGTAATGATAACCAAATTTTAATTTACCACAGCCATGAATGCTCAACCATGTAAGTACAGTTCTTATATGATAATGCTATTTTTATTTCAATGTAGAAATTCTATAAATCCCAGCATTCTCGTTATAACTAAAAACTGTCAACCCTCTGGAACCTAATTTTATACGGTCTAGAAAACCTTGGTTAACAACAAACAATTTTCTTTGTTTCTCAAGTACAGTTAAGGAATTTTGTACTTGTACGCTAATTTACTGTACTTGGCATTCTCTTCAATTTGCATCATCTTTGCTTCGCTGGTAACTTCTAACCACATAATATTATCTACTCGTATTCTGGTTAAACTTTTTATACCTTTATGGGATTAAACTTTGGCCCCGCGGGTACAACAAGCCAACGTGAGTTCTTTCCTCTCTTCTCTTCCCATCTTGATTTCACCCTTTCTCTTTATATTCACGATTCTCATCGCCCTCTTTATTTTCTCTGCCGCTATTCCAACACACGTCCCCTTAACCCCTCTCATTTCACTTTTAGCGCAGTTTTCACGTAGTTGCTTACTAAAATGGAATACTTCTCGTAAGTACGACAAGGTGAATGTTTCAACTCCTAATTTCCAGACTGTCTTTCCTTATTTTCAATTTAAATAAAATCATGTCCTGGATCAACATTCCATCCACCGGGTTTCCACGTTTGTTGAAAAACCCAGCCCCTCTTGATTTCACCGAGAAGTATTATACTATTCTTTACGACCTTCGCCGAAATCATTTGTTGCCCGAATATCGAGTGAAAAAGTCTAAAATAAGATAAGATAGCCAACACATTTTCATATAAAAATCACTCGAGAACACTGAGAGAAGAAGAGATAAAAACAAGGTGAAAAATACATCTGTCCGTCACTGGAAATAACAACATTACTGAAACTAAACTCGTATCTACGTGATGTTCGTTGGAATGAAGGTGAAAGGGAGGATCTTTTGGAGGTGCTTATCAGCAATATCGCTTGGAACGGTGAAAACTCGTCGTGCCTTATTGTGTCGTTCCGCTCACTATCCTTCGTATTTAACTGAGAAAACCGTCTGCAAATGTCGGCAAACTCGACGATATGTCTTCCTATTCGTGGAACGTACAACGTTCGAGCAATCTCTTTCCCTTTCGCGAAGGAGCGAAGAAGATGTCACTATCGTTTCTATGTTCCCTCCTCAACGGAACGCACGATATAAATATATAAAATAAAAGAAGGGATCGACCAAGAGTTTCGTTTAAATTCACCCTCGCCCATCACCATAGTCGACATCAATACCATCTATGTAGACCAAAAAGTCCCTTGGAGAAAGAAACAGCCGGTTCGATGTCTTAGCCCTCCTAACTTGATTTCACAGATAAATGTTAAGTAGGAGATTTCTGGGATATCAGAAGAAAGAGATTTAAGAGAACGAAGAACATCAATGATCGGGTTTTTTGCAAATCCTCTACTCTGCACCTCGTTAACTTTATGATACATCGAAGCATAGACAAGATTCAAACGTATCTATATCCTACGCATAATGGTTCCAATGTCAATACAAGAATTTGAAATGAAAATGCACATATAAAACGTTGAATATCAGAAAAATCCTCTTCGCTTGCATTCAGGAGAATTCTTATTCATCAAGAGTCACAGAACAATTGGATGAATTTTTCTTTCGTGAGTCCACCTTGTTAAACCCATCAAAAGTATACTGGGTTTATGTAATAAACGACAATGCCATCGACCTCCCACTTGAGGATATATTTTTCTCATAAGAGTAGCAAAGAAGCAGTTGGAATTTGCATAATAACCAAGAATTTGCATAATGGAAAAGGATGTGTAATGTCGAGTTGCACGACAGTGAAAAGTCTGTACACATTTATACGTGTGTACTTGTTGAAACGCGTATCTCGCCGAATGTAACGTAAAAAGCGGACGCTAACTTGAAACTGTCTAATTGTATCACGGGCTCGGAGAGTAAGATACTTTTCTATGATCTCTTCTGAAAACAATTTTACATTCTAACGAGCTCGCATTGTCCTTGACACACATCAAGAATTCTTCTTTGAGAACAACGGGATAAATTAGATTTTGAAAGAAGAACACGATATACTTTTAACGAAACTCCATTTCTTTTATGCAGAAATGGTATGGTACATGATTGACAATATCCAAACGACAGTTTGTTGGGATTTCTTTTTAACTCATCGAGAAAGAATCGACCGGATACTCTCGAACTGCTTTACATTATCTGAGCGACTGAATGACAGTGAAAGAGAACGGAGGATAGATAATACAGAAGTAACTTCGTCACAACGTATGGTAACTTTCTCATGGTTCCGGAAAACTTTAACTCGGCTTGAACAATATTATTTTTTCCCCTGCTCCCCATTTCAAGAATTACATTAAAGCTTCGAGTCTAGTTTCGCGTTTTTTTTACAGTAACCGCTGTAGGTGCGATGCAATATTGTCAGCTGTTGATCCTCGCACGCTCTTCCTTCGGCACTGCTTGAAATTTGCAAATTTCTGGTATTTGTTGTTTCAACGCGTTTATCGGATCCACCCTCACTTGTTTTTCTGAGTTTTCGCTACACATTTCTCCTGAATGAAGTTGAAATTCTGATGTAAGTGTAAATTATTGTAAGCATCGAATATGAAATGAGTAGAAAAAGTCGGATATATTCAGACACGAGTTCGTTTCCTCATACCCCCAAATTGAAATTCTCGCTATATATTTGGGAATCATTAGAACGATATTCCTCGAAAATATTGAAAATCCTCTCAAAATTTTATTGGCATTTCACGTGCAAAACTGATCGATCGGATCATGAGAATTTCAGATTCTCTGAAAGCTGTCCAAATAGTTAGAAAGAGTCTGACGATCTTCTTAAGCAAAATATATCTCTTAAACGTGGAGGAATGGTATTGGCAGCATAGGAAGGAATCCTCGCGAGAAATCGTTTTCACGAATAAGAAGTCCTTTACGGCCTTGCTGACTCAGGCAGGCGGGCAGGGCGCATAAACGAGATGGGCGGTACCTGGCAGTCAGATATACTACCTTCCTCCCTTAAATCCTGTACCCAAACGAACGGGAGAAGAGATCGTTCACGTAAGCTCTTTGGTCTTCATATGTGTATACCGTGTTAACGTGCAAACTGCAACGCACACGAGCTCATAAAGATGGATGGCCGAGAAACTTGCATAGGGAGGGCCAAAATATAACCACTATTCAACGAGTCTGACGTCTCCGGATGTACCATGTACAATGCGTTCTTCTAGCCACATTTATGGCCTATTTATGATTCTATTCCACCCAGCTCTCTCGTGAAAACTTGTTTGGGAAAAACACAATTTCTCTCAATTCCGATCTATTTTTCTCTTGTTATTTATACTGGAGTTTCCGAATCTTCGGTATTTCCGTGTTATTCCGACTTGATGGAAGTTCCAGTTTTCGAAATCTTTCACTGCTTTCGATTTGGTTTTTCTTAGCACAGAATACCGAATGGTACTAGACTTCCCTGCTCTGTATATGTTCATTGACAATTTCCATTATTTATTTTCAAGAGAGACAATACGAGTAATCAACATGTAACCTTCACGTGGATGATACAATAAGTGTGGAAATGCAAATGACATGGTTGTAACATGATTTCGCAACGTTGTACTTGTCATGTTTTTATCGTCAGCGTTCTAATAACATCCTATGAAAATGTTACAAATTGAGAGTTCGAAGATTGACATGAAATGATGCGTGGAGCATGTAAGTGAAAGATATTTCAATCACCGGAACGTCAGTTGATGGGATGTCATTGTAATATGATGACACGAAAAGGGGAAAATCATTATCAATATCACATGTGTTCATAATTTTGTGACGCGAGGATCAATATTCAATCGTTTCATAAATCCACGAGATGGACACTTCGAAACTAAAATTTGAATACAACGTT
Source organism: Gonatopus flavifemur (assembly GCA_018340375.1). NCBI lineage: Eukaryota > Metazoa > Arthropoda > Insecta > Hymenoptera > Dryinidae > Gonatopus > Gonatopus flavifemur. Next base: position 56,679,532 of record JAFFJZ010000001.1, read on the forward strand.
ACACTGTCGATGTGAAGTCTAGTCATCGAGGTGATTGAACCTAGTGTTTGTAATACAACGGAATAACAGGACGCTTTCAAGCTATAAAATATACTCTATAAATCCGAATCAATAGAATTTCATTGATTCTCAATAGTTTCCACTGATTCGGATTCAAAGAGTAGCGTAATTATTATACCAGTTACAATGTATTTCTTTTTGTGTATTCAATGTGTATGTGCGTGAGCGAACTTCAAGAATCCACACACGTTCGGAACTCGTAAGCGTTCAGAACCAGTCGTCCAATTTTTCGGTACGGTCAAGTTTGCGCGAGTTCCAATTCCTCCAAGTCTCCCCTTTCGCACACATTCCCTGTCTCTCTTTTTCTAGCGTTAAGAGAGTTGTTTCACAGACACACACACGAACGTATATCCTTTGCTCGAACCCCACCCTACCGTTGGTACCTCATCTCTCACCCACCTGGGTACAGACTTTCTCTTTGGTTCGTCTTGAAGTAAAACCCACGATCGTTAGAGAACCAGGAAAGTTCTTCTCTTTCTCACAGATCGATCCGTCCAACTCCTTCCTCTTTGTAAGGTTTTCCTTCTCGTTCGGAATCTATCTATCCTCCTTCAACTTCCACCTGCATCACCGTTGCTAGCGTCATTTTTTTCCTTTCCCTCAGCTTCGTTAAGTCTTTCAGTCTTTGCCCATTCTTCCGAGGGCACACCGAGGGTCTAAGGTGGAAAAGGTTTGTTTTTTCTTCTCTGCCGTCTCCGTTTCGTTCCCCATCATCCAGTTTGCTTGGATTCGTGAAATCTCTTTCGCTTTACCAACGTTATCTGAAAAGTTTCTTTCTTTCTTTCTTTCTGTCTTTCTTCTCGCAAAGCTTGCGATCGAAAAGAGAGAAGAAAATAAGATTTCATCCGATTCTCTCGTATTTTCATATGCATTTATATTGAATGTAAATGCTTGATATGATCCACGATAGATAGTGTTTTGTGTGTATGGAAAAGGTAATTTTTCTATCAAGAGACTGTATATAAATCTACTTATCTTTATCGTCACATCCAATGGATTCAGGAGAAAATATTCGAATAATATGCAGCTAGGTCGGGTTTGCATTCTAATTAAATCCAAGAGGTTGTTCTCACGAAGTATAGTCAGGGTTTTCTGTGAAATTTCTATAGCATTTTGTGCATCTTAAATGTCAATCTCAATAGACAGGTTGTTTTGTAACTTTATCTCAAGCTCTAATAATGGGAAGTTCCTATCCAACATGCTCGAGTACATTGTTGAATGAAAATAGGGCTGGAAAGGTTTGTGAGAATAATGGCTGTACCGTATTTGATATCGATGAGGATCGATATCATGAAGAAATAAGGAGAACTCGCAAAACAGAGAATCGCGTTATCTTTGTGCATGAATTTTCAATTACTGTTTGTTTTTTTGAAATTCTATTCTTCGCCAAATTCGAATAAAATAAAAGGAAAAAGCATGTTTAATTGCAGTAGTCTCTCATATTTTTTGAAACTCATTCGATTCTCCGATATATAGCGGTCCTGCGGTGTTTTGGGGACCCAAAAGAGTTCCTCAACCGTAGAAAGTATCAGGAGAACAGACAGCAAAAAGAAGTTGTTCTCGTTGAATGAGAGTAGTTGCAGACTCAGTGAACGTTATGCTCAGACAGCGCGTTATAAATTAGACGATGCGTCTCATGAGTGAACGACGGCAGTTAGACACAGATGATCGGCCAGTGATCACGCTCCATTAAAGGCCAGGCCAACCTACAAACTACAACAATCTACAGAATTTATGTTGTCCATCCTTTTCATCTTTCCTCCTACTCCTTCGAATAATCATCCACATCGTCCCCTGGACGTCATTTCGAGATTCAAATTTTCAACGGAGAATTGAACGAAGGTGGAATCTAATTAAAAAAAACGAAAGTAATCACTTATCGTAATACTTCGTGAGAGGCGAAGTATAGATTGCAAGCTCAGATTACCAGTGATTGTGGACGATGCTCCTGAAAATCCATCGTAGAAATTGCATTCGATTCAGCGATTTTCGTTGCCCCTAATCGAAAATCCTCTGGTCTTTCCTTCGTTAAGAGTCTCTTTACTTCTCTTCCCGCTTGATAGTTTACCTCTTCATGTTCCAAATTCAACCTTCGGTTAATTGAGAGGAATCTCAAACAATCGGGTTTGAAGGCAGCCACGAGTCTAATAAAATTCTGAATTACCGATGAAATGAATTCACAAATTTGGAATCCACAGAAATGGGATTATAATTTATTAAATATATATATCAAAAGTATTATATTTTATAGTAACAAAGAAACGGTATTACTGGAGATGATTTGTTCAAGCGGTACAGGCTTAGTTTTATAACAATCCAAACTCCTCATTCTCGCGAGGTTTGTAGGAGACAAGACAAAACAAAGCAGAAAAGCACAGGATGTCGAATAACGGACGAGTGTAGAGTCCAAGGAAAGTGAATCCCTCTCTTAAGCCGATTTCGCGTGCAGTCTCTTTTATTTTTCCCGTTTACTTTTCTTTTCATTCCTATTGTTTTTCAAGCAATGTATAGTCACCAACTCGCTAAGACTCGCTGCGCTCAGGGTTTCTTCTTTTTATGTTCTTTCGAAGACCGTTCGCATTCGGTCTATGTTCTATAACTCTCTTTCTCTCTTCCTCTGTCTTCCGGTCTCTCATCCTATACGGGACATCGACCCTTCCCGTTCCCATTCTCTTATACCTAAACTCTCTTCCTCGCGACCTACCCTATCCTTCTAGTTCCCTACCAACGATGCTTGTGGTGTGCCATGCACCTCTATCCGACCCAACGAACCACCCGGTCTAACCTTCTATATCTACCTGAGCAAAAGCGACCAGGATTACGGAAGTTTCTTCGCCGGAGGTAAAGCTTAAAGCTCACCCATCTTTCCTCTCCCTCCCAATACCCATATATCGACGCAAAAGAGGGATGAGGTGAAGAAAAAATAAAAGAAAGAGTTCAAACACTCGGTTATCAAAGCTCGAATCAGGGGCGATTCGTTTCTCACAATTTTTTTTATCAAAAAGAATGACACGAGATGGAAAGTGAAAAGCAAATGACAAAATTGTTAGTTCGTAGGACAGAACATTACTGAACGTGAATTTGAATCAGATATTATGTATGTTTTTCAGAGCGTCATATCAATTTTATGAATCGATTGAATAATCTTGTCTTCTAATTTTACGAACCGTTCCAAGAATCAAGTTTAGATACCTAAATCCGTATTTACATCTCTACATTTCCCCGAATGTCCGATTCGCAAATAGATGCTTGTTGAAATTTGATGAGTACAAAATTACACATAACAATCTATGTTATATAGGGGTGCTTTAGTCAAATACAGTATTCTACGTTCCTGATATTGTTAAGGATTAAACGGAGGTTGCAGAGCAAGCAAAGTTTCCAATCAAAATCCTGTTCGTCTCTAAGCAGCTTTCTCCCACTAGAGGAATATTTACCCTGAGTTATTGTAACAGAAATTGCGTATAAGTTGACTGTACATCATAAATAGTGAAGAATTATATTCAAAAGGAACTTTTAGACATTTATATACGGCAATATATCTCTCTAGTGTATATGTGAACTGAAAAGTTTTATGATTACAACTCAGATCAGATAAATGAAAGAAATAAAATTTTATTCAAAAATAATCGTCAAATGATAAAAACAAATAGAACTTCCCATCAACGTGAATCTGTGAATGAAAATAAAAAAGCACAGAGGATTACTCTATAGCGAGGTAGTTTTGTATACGAGAATAAGTATATAACTGTACAAGAAAGAGGGTGGAATCGTTCATGATTGGGCCATATAGGGCTGAAAGTACCTATCTATACCCGTACGCCTGTATGTAACGACTATAGATCTGAAAGTACTTCTGGGAGAATCTGAAGAGAACAGAAGAGCAGGTCCGACGTTATTGGTCTCGACAGAGATAGAAGAATACGTGAATTGTAGTGCCTCGGTGTTAGTTGTCGTTGTAGTTGGAGATACCAACGACGATGTCGAAGATAGCATGGGATACAGATACACACTCGAGACTGGAAGAATGGAACAAGGAAGGAGATGGACATTGCTGAAGTATACAAACAGAAAAGGAGGAACAGAGGCAGAGAAAGCAGACCGCTCAAACAGTTTTGGTTGATCGCAAGAGGATGATGTGTTATGGATGGAGCTGCTGACGTTATCCTGACTTCGCTTTCCTCTCAAGAATGAAAGAGAAGCAGGGGTAGATAAATAGACAAGAGGAAACAGATTGTAGAAGAAAATGCAACGACTACAACGGTTCCCTCAAAGCAATAAAAAAAAAAACCTATATCTATTCCAATCTATTCGTGGGAAGTTGGCATAATGAGACAAAATATACAAATAAAATCCTATTACGCTATTTGAGAAATTACAATACCTTTCATTTATATAGTTGTTGAAGACAAACAGAATATGTCATGGAAAAACGTGATTGATCATTGATTCTCGAATTCTTTCAATCCGAGGGACCGAAGGAAGGTTGAACAAATGTACGAGGTGGAAGATATACGGAGTTCGACTTCCATTGAACTTTTCAACTATTATGATTCGACGATTTGGAATAAACCTATAGGATGGGAGAGATGTATCAGAATGAAATGAGATGAGAAGATATGCTTTAAAATACCATCGAACGAACACGCAGTACGTAAAAGTCGTTTGAACTTGAATGGTTTTACCGTTTAAGGTTATGCCAATGTGTAACGGTTGGCCGGTCTTTAGGCGTAGCAAACGAAGAGACAAGAGAGATAAAAAGGAGAAAAAGAATCGTATAACTTTTTAGGTTAATCGTCGTTTGGTCGATGAGGGGAAAAATATCAGAACACGCCTTCCACGTATAAAAAAAAACCCTCAGCCCCAAGATCCTTTTTCCTCGCTCTTTGCGTCATACTATCTTATCCTGAGGGATTAATTTCTCGTTTATGTACACGATGACGGAAGATGGGTTACCACTGCTGCGAAATATAGACTCCTTCTGTTTTATACGTACAACATTATAAAATGAAACGTTATTTCGTTCGAGATGAGAAGTGCGACTAACAACATTCGTACGGATGAGGATCTCTCCTCTTCATCTAAATTGGAATTTCATTTGAAACTTTGAATGCGCTGTTAGAGCGAAAAGAACAAATATTCTTAATTAAATATTTAACAACAAAATATTGTTGATTTCAATGAGGAAATCGCAGCGTATAAACAAGATATCCCATAAATAAGAAATATCGTAGAGTGGATAAAAGTGTAGAACCAAAATCTGTAGATGTATTATACGAAATATCTATATATACATGTGAGTCGCCGTTTATTACTGATTTACGGTCGATTTGGAAATTCGATACACGAGCATCGTGCAGGAATGAACGAAAGGGAGGCGCACATGGGCGAGATACAGGAAAGAGAATGGAAGGAAAAAAACAACACAACATAGAGGCGGGCAAGCTACGCGGTCGCCACCGGTTGTCCCTATGGGATAAGCCACATCGATATTGAGTTATTTGCTCTCGTGGTGAATCCTCTGGTTCGTTTTCCGCAAGAGACGAGACAAGAGCGCCTATCCTATGTGCTCGATTTTCTCCCTATATCCCCGTCCCACGTCGCCCTGTAGCCAAATGAATATTAGTGAGACTCTGGAGACAGAATTAATAACAATAGTTCCCCGCCCGCTTGCACAACCTGCTGACAAAACACATCCCCCGTTGCTGAATCAACCGAAATCTATATACTCAACAATCTTTTTTGTTTCCAGAGAAAGAGCAATTCATAGATGAAAGCAGCTCTCTGATTCACACATGCGCGTACCCAAGTGTATGGCGAATGTGCACACCTGAGGCTACGTCCAAATATTTTCCATGAAAAAAGAAACAAAAACCGCAACTAACGTATACGATATACCGTATAAACATTGCCCCTGCAAAATATGGGACAGCGAATTATAAAATTGTTTTTCAAACATGTTTACCATGTTATTTTCTTCGGAAAATCAAAAAGCTGAACAGATAAAAAGGTTTTCTAATAAATTGTGAACTAATATTCTTCGAGATTTCCACGTTCGATCGAAATTGAAAACCAGAAGAAGTAAGAAAGAAGGACATTCTAATAATCACACTGCAGTAAAACCAAGACAACGACGACAAGGCAACGTCGATGTGTAGACGACGACGACGACCAAAGAGATCGAACCATATTACAGGAGATAGTTGGATATCAAAGTGATGGCTGAACATACGACAGCCCTGAAAGGGAAAAGAAAACGAAGAGAAAAAAAAACAAAAAAGAGATTGCCGCGTAAAGTTTTACGAGCTACAGCAACAACAGGAACGGCAGCAAGGTAGCAGAGACAACACGACACTTTCTCGTACTTTATTCAACTTGGTATGTTACTTACGTTCTTTATTCAGCAAACGCATCCGTATACGTATACGCGTAACTCAGCTCAGCAGCGCTTGACTTTCGTGTAAATTAACTCTTCTAAAATCGTAAAACACATGCGACCGGGACAATTGTAATGATCATTATTTTCCGCGTCGTATCCATTCATTTTCATTAATGCTTTTACTTTCAATCTGAACTCAATGACGTGTATGTGTTTACCGATATTTGATATCGATATAAGTTCATTTGATTCTCTTAAAACACGGGGAGAAATTTCATGAAGTAAAATCGCTGTGAAAATTTATTGTAATTGCTTTAAAACCTCATGAAAGTTGTTAAAATCCTTTTTCATAGCATCTAAACTCTTTTACAACCCTACATGAAATCCCTTCAGTGCCGTTTATGAGAATACTTGAGGTTTGCAATGGTTTCCATCAAATTCGAAACAGCATTCCACGAACATATTCTTCCCTTCGTACAACAGAAAGAATATATTCTTGAAATTTCTTGGAGCGAATTTTCACTATTCACTCAATTTTCTCCCTTTCAAAATGAGAACTCAAAGATTAATTTCCAAATTCGCATCACTAACTATTTTCACTGCGTTTGAAAAAAATCAATTTCAATATCGCAATCTTTAATTCAATTATAGTGAATTCATTTTCCTTCACATTTCCAGTACTTTCGTTTATCATCTTGTTGAATTCTTGTTTTTCAGTGTCCTAATTATCTACGTCAAACATCTTCACAAGTGAGGATGTAATTTGCAAAAAGTATCGGTTTACGTCTGGATGAACAGACAAAAAAGATAAGATATTATGTAGAATTCTGAATAAATGTTTCCCTATTCTTTAAGTGTAAGAATACGGAATTCAAACCAAATTACCGTTGTAGTAAAAAAGATAAGGAATTATGAAGAAGAAAGGTATGATTTCAGTAAAACAAATGATGGAAGAGATACGTAAGACCTTAGAGACCGATCTCTGAAGTGCACAAAGACGGTGGATCCTAATCCGTATCAAATTTCACGTTTGAAACTATATCGCGATACGATAGAGAGGTGCGATAGAGAGATAAAGGAACGACTAGGAAAAGAAAAAATCCACGACGAAGTTGAAGATGGATTTTTTGTATAATTCCAAGCCTTATCGATACACGAACTGTTACATCAATACCATTGAAATACCCACGGTGTTTCCTTTTATTTGTATTACAAACGATGATTCCACCTTTGATAAGGAGTAGAGAATGTTTCTCGAAGCGTGCTTCTGCTTCAATGAGCAGGCTTTCAAGAAAATTGAAATCTTCCTCAAACATGATGCGTATTTTCCAACTCATAACGTATATACACGTAGTATATGCTCATAATCGTCATCGCAGAATATAAAACGTCTCCCGTTCCTCCTTTGCATTTTAACGTATCTCGAATATATAGTCGTAAAAAAAAAGTAGCTCACCAACGTATAGATGTAGAAGTAGGAGTGAAGATGAGGGGGAGAAGGAAAAAGAAAAATATCATCCACCTTTTGAAGCTCCTTTGATGGGAATCGCGATAAATCATGGACTCCGACGGAGGCATAGAAAACAAGCAAGTGTTGCAGGGCATCGAGGGAACTCGGAGAGAGAGAAGGCCATTCCATTAACTACACGAGTGAAATATACGTTCAACGACGAACGAACTCAAATTAAATATCTCATAATGTTCTCTATGCGTGTTAGTATATGTTTCAATGTGGCAAATTGTAGAGAGAAGAAAAGGAGGGAAGGAAATAAAGAGAAAGACGGAGGGAGAGGGAGAGAGTCAGTTATACTGGCTACAGTCCAAACTTTGCCGACACGCCAGATTTGATGCCTAAAAAGGATCGTAAATTTATCTCATCGTACGTCGTCCTACATTTGGCTCGGTCTGAGAGGAATAAATAGAATTTTCAGGGTTTATGGGCAGTTCGTGAAAGCTCTAATAAATTTTGAGCTTTAACCTATATTAACGTCTGAATTATCGTTCATAAAGTGGGATCTGATACGACGATTCACTAGAGGATGTATCTTATATCGTCTTATTGATTCGCCTTCAATGTTTCATACTTTGCATATTGCTTTTCAATGCTGGATCGGATCTGCGTTTGGATGAAGCACTTTCCTGGTGGGGATTTACTCTCCTGGGGAGCGAATAAAGATGATCAAATGTTTCCATCTCCCTCTCCTGGATGGAGCACTGAAGTTACAAACATACTCCGTACACTTTCAAGATCCGGCTAGAAGACATTAGTAAAACTCTTCGGATCTCATTATGATCTGGTGAGTGCCTGTCTTTGGTTAGGCTCTGAAAAGAGTTGAAGAATACCACGAATCATTTCTAACCAAAGAATAGGTGAAAGCGGGGCTAGGTGTAAGACAGGGTCTAAAATTTCTGTATTTTTCAATGAATGACGTTCAAGCTCCTTCGGATGCTCTTCCCAGATAACATCAGAAGTCTTCTGAACGTTTTAGCAACATAACCTAAGTTCTGCGCGGCTTGATGTCCGGGGAGTAGGTTTTGATATGTTCAGAGAACCTCCATTTTTAGTGCACCCGAATACACTTCCGGTACGTTCTTTTCATCTCACACGGAACGTCCTTAGTACACTGAGAAAAGTGAACTGTAACCATTAACATGCGAAAATAGTAGTTGAATGGCAGAATCAGGTTATTTGGTATCCATCTTCATGTAAATGGTAACCATTCCCATGTGCATGAACATTGCTACGATTCTCTATAGTATCCGAAATCAAATTCGCGAAGTTGTCCCCCAATTACTTTTTGTACATGGTAATAATTACATTCCACTTCTCTTAGTGTATGTTTTCCAAACGTACTTTCATGGAAACTAACCTTTACAAACATATGTGTAGTATCGCAGAACGTCATTGACACCTTGATTGAACACATCCCCAAAACGCCGCTTGGGGAAGATAAATAGAACATTACGGAACATTTGTATGTCCCTGGGACGTACATGCGACGTTCTTAGAACGTCCTGGGATCTCATTTGAACGTTCTCTGTGTGAGCAAGTACGTTTTGTGGATGTTTAGAAAACCTCCCGGTGCTCCGGGTTTAATAATATCTGACAAAGTATTCTAAGAAGCCGCAACATCAGCCATTGAAAGATATAGAAGTTGTAGATCCTTCAACAATCTACCTTGTGTCAAAATCATCTCCACGCAAAACTGCAAAAGTGCTGAAGGTGTGAAACATGGAGATACAGATTTTGAGTTTTGGACGACTGTCCTGAAATAACACCCTCGCTGTCTCTCAATCCATAACTAGTGGAAATAGAAAAATGTGACGAACAGTAGTAGAAACAAGGAAGAAATTCAACAAACAATCTATCCTTCTATCTCCCTTCCACCTCCCATGCAAGTCACGTGTGATCGTGCAAAACTGAAAGTTCGATCACGCATAACTACCCACTCCAACCATAAGAGCCTCCGGAATGGGACGTAGACTCACAATACTCCCCTAAAAAAACCAGCTGCAATGATGGCAAAAAGTCGGCAACCTAGCAATACGAAACGTGACTCTCCTCCGGAAACTCAAAATCTGTATCTCTTCGAAGGTTGAAAGACAACATGCAGAAAAGTATACGGTAACGATTACTATGAAGGATAGTAATTTGATGACAGATATTTCAAAATTGTATAACAAGTCCCATTCGGAATTGGGTTGAGTACGATAAACTGGAAACAATAGGTGAACATTGTAATGATCACCAAATCACGAGTCATCACTCACTTCCTATTCTAAAGTCGCGATGAGAACCAGAGCGAATGGTAACCAGCCCCACCCTATTACAAATAATCCATAAAATCTCATTGACGAATGTGAAAATGAATAGGTTTCAATGAAATTCAATGATATGCAATCAGAAATTCCACCATTCGTAATAGGATTCAATAAAATATTTTCACCTGCGCATATACTTTTCTCTGTGAACACAGCAAAACACCGAGTAATATAATCGTGATATATATACCACAAAAATACGTATACGTTTTCAAATCCATCTTGTTTCAAATTCCGTTGACTCTCCGCTGATCTGAATATCATTTTTGAAAGTACATAATTACCCAGATAGCACAGAAGTCCCCTGACTCGTCAGAATGAATTCACTTAAATGAATTCATTGAGAAGACAATTTTATGAATTCATAATGGATTCTTAAAGAATACATTCGATCCCCGAAGTATTCTTTACGAATTTTCTAAGAACTCATACAGGACTTCATAAAATACTAAATTTGAATCTATTAAGGATAACAAATGTATTTCCGTTATGTCAGTTCAGAACGCATTACTGGAGGAATTCTTTTATTAGACCTAAAGAATTCTTAATGAACTCAATCGATGAACTCTTTATGAGGTCATTTAGATGTCATTACAGGACATGATAATTTCAACATTCAAAAAATTCTTCCATCTTCTTTTGAATTTGAACTCATGTACAAAAATAGCTGTTGTTATTATTTTTTTTCAAACGGTTGAATTGTGTCATTTTGCATTGTTTATTAGTTTTTCTGGAGGTTTTTATGAACCTTTTGGGACTTCCAATTCATGTCGTTTTATACTCTTTTCAATTCATTTTTGAATTCTTAATGAACTCTTTTGGATGAAAAAAAGATGTCCCCCGGCACATCATTCTGAACTGTCATAACGGGACGAGTTTAAGAACTCTTTTTGAATTGATTTGGATGAGTTTACGCATTCATAAGACATTCATTGTGATATAAAAAGAATTCATTATGGATTATTTCTGAACTGCTTGTGCTATCTGGGTTAAAAGAAATTCATACAATTTTTTATAAAGTGCTTCCAAGGGGGGGGGGGGGTATTCAAAAAACGTCCTGGAAGTTCGAATCAGCCCAGCAAAAAATATCGGATTGAAATTCAAGAATTGGAATTCGAATTTCGGAGTTATGGAATTGATTTTACAGAAATTCTATTCACCTCCATTCTAACCTATTCTTCAGTCAAATCGTATTCCAAATCTGGAATTCAAATTCAATTTTTCCAATGTAAAATTTAGAATAACAACTTCTATATAGTCAATGAATTACCTTTACGATATTGAATAACAGATTTTCATGTCTGTTGGGACAATTCAATACAGAATAGCAATTAGAATTCATACATGATATTGAAATCTAAATATTAAAATTTTTTTCTATTCATATCTGTTCTTTTTTTGGAGAATTCGAATTGGAAAGAATTGAAAAGAATAGGAAATTCAAAAATTTGGAAAATTCAGAAATAGGAATAGTTCAAAAATTATTCTCAGAGCTTTTCAAGAAAGAAACTCATCAAAAACCCTGATAGAAATCACTCTAGTCATCCTCTTGGCCTGGCAAACCCTTACCAGGTTCTTGCGAGAGGCTCGCAAGCCCTGACAAGGCCTCATAATGACCTAGAAAATGATTAGAATGATTTCCACAAGAGAGAACTTATCAGATTTTAGAAAATACTGCTCCTGTATACAATACCATCCACTTTCACAATCATATCTCCATGGATGGAATATTTATTGACGACAGGGCTTTTGTATTATCATGTACGAAATATAATATTGGCAAAGGATTTTTTAATAAAACAGCACACGATAGAACCCGCATGGAATTTCATTTTATGTTTGTAAACGGAATATTTTTCGATTATTCCCAATCAAAATACATAGGAAAATATTTGGTTTCAGGTTGTTGAATCGCATTCTCTTTGTATACAATTTCTACAAAAGCTTTATTTTTTTAACAAAGTCACGATATACCGTTGAGAGAATTTTGTGGAAACATTATACGAATAACGTTTTTGCGAATTTATCAAAAATCGCTTTATTGAAAATATTTGAACATTGAAATCCATTATTTCATATCATTATTCGAATGGAACAATTGACCAGTTAGCGGACTTTTTTTTTTGTTCCAAAAGTGTAAATCGCGATTGTTGATTTCGCAAAGGAATGCATACGACACGAGTTGGATCGTCAATTATGTGTGTATATCAGAGTTTATACCGGGAACTATAATTGTGTTGAAATAAGTAAACACGAACGTTCAACCTACATTTGTCGAGATATACATAACAATTACGAAAACAGAAGAAGCAGTCGTATTAGTTCAAACTAGTTCAAACGTGACTGTAGTTGTGAGAAATCAGCTACGAAAGCACTGTCCATCCAACTATACAGGAAACTCTCCGCCTCGATTCATTCATAGCCATAATACACGACTCACTGCACTTAGGTATCATCTCTAAAGCCTAAATTTTTGGTTCAATGATGATCATTAATTAATGATAATCGTCGTTTGCACTTTGTAAATTGAGGTTCACGGGTAATAAATATAATTTATACAGCCATCTCCTCCTCTCCATTAGTTCAAATTTGGAGAGCAAGTGTTCCAGAAATTTTAATTGCGTATTTTTCAGGTACGTTATAACGAATTATCTTTGATGTTGTACCGTAACACACATTATTTGTTCAATTGTTCACAATGTTTCTCAGACAACGATGTAAGAAGATCTTATTTCCAAAGTTTTATCATTAATTTCTTATTTCTTATTATAGAAAATGTAAACTTCGCTTCATTTATTTTCTTCTTCGGCATAACTGTAGATTTGTGTCATAAAATCTATTAATACTTCTGTGTTCATTGTGATTATCGCAAGATAGTATACTCATTGGTGACCAAAAATTATTGATGTGCTTACACAGATGCAATGTGTTATCTAAATATATAATTAGCATTCGGTCGTTTTCGGTTTACCCAATTACGAGGAAACGTTGCGTTTCTCTCGACGGTCAGGAACAGTTTGCGGAGTCGTAATTGCCATCGTGACCGCTCGTACATCTTCCTCTACGTTTTACCGTTATAGTGTACATAGATATATTGTTGTATTGTATAAGCACGAACTAGATTTATATTCACATTAAATAATTTATAGATCATTATTCTTTACTATCAGAATTAAGTACAATTACGTGTCTTCTGCAATCTTAGATCACACTTTGGAAATGTGGATCTATTGGTGCATTTTCTATGCACGAATGTAAAGATTCAAGTCGAAAACAGTATTTACAATAATTCACTGATTCACAGATGATTTTGATTGAACTGAAATTAGCAGTTGATTGTTGTAACTTTTGATTGAACGTTGTTGAATCATGTTTGAATCAGAAATCGATTGGGTAGCATTCCACTGTACACTGATAAAAAGGTATCTCGAAAAATACCATATTTGATAGATATTCAGCGCAGGTCTGAACCAAGTTAAAACATTTACGAGAACCAATCTATAAAAAGACCATAATTTCTTGGACTTATATAAAGAAGTATGGTAACCTCCTCATGAAAGTCCAAGCCATTATGGTACTTTCAGAGGTTTGTTTACGTAAATATTTTGAATCGGATCAGACCCACGCTAAATCTCTATAAAATATAGTATTTTTCAAGATACCTTTTTTTTCTGTGTACGTTTGAACTCGAGTGAAAGAATTTTGAAAATTATATACAATTTATATGTAAACTGTATTGAATTATACATAAACTATATATAATTTAGCTTGAATTTTGGATAACATTGTTTTATACAAAGTTGTGATAATCAGCTACTAGCTTCACAGCTGTTAATCTCAGCTTTATATAATTCTTCATGAATTCAGAAACAAGTTGTAGCTTTCAAAATCAAGAGATAATTGTCTGTAGAAAGGAAGAACAAATCTCACCGTTCTTATCTTTGAAAAAGATGTAGAATCAAAAGAAGAAACCTATTGATTATGAAGAATAAGCCAAAAAAAGAAGAGAGAACTGCAATAATCAATTTATAAAGACGATTTTAATGTTATTGATCAATATGCTTTTTCAAAAACTAACATGCTGTTGAAAAGCAGGAATACCGTGGAAATACTCACACAAAGAAAAATTTGCTGTAAAATTTACCTCATATCTGACAAATATAGGGATGACATTAAATTGCTGTAATTTATACCGCAACATCTTATAAATTTATCGCAATTTATGTGACCACTGCAGCAAATTTGCATTTTTATCGGAGACTTTGGTTGATTGGACAGGAATTTCGGTATATTTTACAGCAATTTAATGCTGGCCCTATAATTATAGAAAGTTTCTCTATGCACAGCAAAGATTTTGATGAATTTTAGATAAACTCTTACTTAAAACTCGTCTGAAAATATCTTCAAATGTCTCGAAGACCAATTTTAGATGCAAAATATACTCAAGATATATTTAAGATGATTTTAAGATAAGAAATGGTTTAAAATTTATCTGAAAGTGTCGCGCAGACATACAAAACCTATCTAAAAGATATAATAAGACACAAAATGTTTATTGAATATCCATAGATTCATTTTATTGAATCTTGAAACATGAAATCCTGTTCGTTGGAGCCAATTCAATAGTAACGACATTATCTGATTCATAGAAAACAAATTCAATAATACTCATAATGAATTTTGAACTATAAAAACATCACTATCAAACAATTTCCCCTCACACGAACCATGAAATGTTCATATTTTCTGAGAATATAGCGTAGAAATTCACTTGGAAGATGGTAAGGAACTTTTAGAGAACTCAATTGAAGTTTTTAAGCTGCTATTGAATGCTCGCGGAACTCGATCTCGCCCGACATCGATAATTCATCTGATAATCCATCGATGATTTAGAAATAATCACGTCGATTCATTTTCAATTTTGATTAAAAACCACCCGTGCTTCGACTACCTCGCCAAGTTTCTTCCATAAAGAAATCACATGTTCATAAATTCGATTTGAAATCACTCGCACGGCGGGAAGACTTTAAAACTAAGAATATTATTTATAGTTTGAGAAATTTTATGTCAAAAATTGTATACCGAATCTATACTTCGAGCCAGGGAAAGTTCAATGATCTCGTACTCTCTTGGCGTTTGTATTACATAATTTCTCCAAATCTCTAGCTGCGATGTGAAATCGAGGAAGAAGAAGAAGAAAGTAGAATATAGGGAACGATGCCAAAATTCGGTCAAAGGCTCCAACAACGAAATGTTCAGAATAATAGTGTTCATAATTTCTTGTTGACAAAGCATACAAATTTGTAACCAAAATCGAAACGTATATTATATAAATTGTAAAGTTTGAGCGATGACACAAAAATACAACTGTATAATTATTCCGAATGGCAATATAGGATACTATGATTGTGCGTGTTCCAGAAATAACTTCGAAGTCGGATTTTCATACCAATTATAGTTTTTAAAGAATTCCCGTATTGTAGTTTGCGTGATGTGCACATGACAGAGATGTGGCATTTGAAGAGGAGATTCCAACATTCTTTATTTCAAAGTTGGATACATTCGCTGAGCAAGGATTGTCACAGTGAATTTGAATTGATATGCTTACAAGAAACTTGAATCTACGTGATTTATGATGTGCATTTGAAATATTGCCATCATATTGATTGGACAAGAAGAACAAAAAAAGGACTGCTACGACTAAATATTTTAGCTGCCTGAGTGGGAAAACTTCCGGAATTATATATAAATTATATATAATTTTCACAATTTTTCCATTCCGGAGCACTGTACAAAAAGGCTACCAAAAAATTTGTAAGTTTTTTGACTAACAGACGTCGTAGTCCCTCACAGCACCACAGTCCCAGAAGAATTCTTATAGAATTCATAAAGAACACCATCAGTTGAATGAGAGATCTTTATGAATTCTTCTGGGACTGTGGTGTTATGTGAGGTAAATTCTCACCAAAAAATTTGCCCTCCAAATGCGGAATAGTGAGAATTCCACTCAAACGGAAACATCGGAATCCCACTCTTTTAGAATGAAAATTCACTCTTCACGCAGGCAAAAGGGGACCTATCTTTTCATTCGAGTGGAAATCTCACTCTTTCTAATTTATAGATTGTGAATTCCCAAAGAATCTGACAATTTACGAATTCGTAAGTTTAACATCATACTTTTTTCTTGAAAATCTTCAAACATCTTTACTGGAAAAAATATTTATTTGTCCTCTCTCCATGGAATATTTATTTGTAGAAATTAAATATTCAATTGGATGCAAAAACTGATTACTTGTGGCGAATAAATTATTCATTTAGAAGACCAATTTATCTGAGGCAAGCATCCCATTATTTGATTCGATTAGATATTTCATGAATCCTAAGAGATATTTTATGGAGAGAGGACGAATAAACTATTTATTTGGTTGGAAGACATTTTTTTCCAGTGTTTCCAGAGCACTATCAGTCAATTTTTTTTACTGCAGTGAAATTTTCAAGTTTATCAACAGAAGTTTGAGTAGTGCTGCTAAGAAAATATTTGTTCCGAGAACGCCAAGGTGTTTAGTTGAAATAGTTGAAATTTGGCTGATGCAGCTAAACATTTCTTTCAGTATGGTATGATGTCATTTTGTGACGTTTCTCTGAATCTAAGAGCACTGAACTGAGATAGCATAAGCGAGTCCCTGAAGAATTTTTGTAGTATTCATAAAGAAAACAGTACAATTTTAAAAAATTCTTCTTGCTTTCTTCAAAAACTGATATGAAAGTTCTTACAAGAGTTCCAATGAGGTACCAAAGAATTCTAAAACAGAACTCTCGTCACGCCACTTCAGAATGCATCGCTGAGGAATTCTTTCTTTGACCTACAAGAATTCGTAGAGCAAATTCACATGAAAATTCTGTAAGAGTTCTCCAAGGATTCTTGAAGAGACTATTGAAGAGACTATTCCCCTAACAGCAAAATGCTGAACAAATATGCAGCAAATTGTTGAAAACTCACAACAACAGTCTGAAGCAATTTGCAGGGACGCTGCGTCGCCAAATGCGCGCCAATATGCTGTAAATCTAGGATCTTAGCTTGAGTTGTTATCGTGTTGCTAGGAAGTTGCTCGGTTTCACGAAACTCTCAATCACATGCGTGACAAATTCCCAGCAATTTTGCATAAACTTGATGAACAACGTAAGAGCAACGGTTGCACAGCAACTTTTGTTGTATGGTTCAAGAATTCTAAGACAGCTCTTTAAGACTTCTTCTAAAATTCACATAAATTAGAAGGAAATAAATGAAATAGTGAATCAAGAACTCTGTGTCATACTAATAAAAAAATTCTCCTTGATATTTTGAACTTAGTTCTTCAAGAATTCTAAGAGAATTTTTACAGAGTCCGAAAATAAATTCTTCATCAAATACAGAATTTTCCAGAGATTTATTCTGAACTGACATTACGGAACTACACTGTAAAAAGAAAGTCTTAATCTGTTTGCATCTTAATTTCAGACAATGCTTTTTCCATTGTGTCGGCGATTGTTTTTTTGGCTTAATTTGTTTGCATCATAGATTCAGCCATGAAATAAGCTGAATTTAAGACTTTCTGTTTACAGTGTAGTTGAAGAATTCTTCCTGAATTCTTCTCTCAAACAGTTATTTGTGAAATGAATGAATTCTTGAAGAATTCAATTTTCTCCGTGTATATTTTTCTAAAAAAAGGATCTCCAAATCCATTTCGTGTTTCTAGATAAATCCCAGCAGCTCAACTTGTTATATAGTGTTGCGACTCGGAAAATCTCACCTTATTGAACGATAAATCAGATCTTGAGCAGACTCTGCCACGATATGCTTTGATAATTACAATTAGATTCTAATTATATGAGAAACAGTACGAAATTCCAGTCGAATATCAGGTTGACTACATTTTGATTGTTATATTCTCATTTTCTCCACGTACATACATGTTAAAAAATTTCATGTTGATTCTTTTATTTTCATTACACCTATAAAAATCGTAGACGATGCTTTTTTGTGGATATGCAAAAAGCCGTAACAATTTGCAAGTCGAATGTGAGTAGGACTTCATAACTTTTATCACGTGTCCTGTAAACACCAGGTATTATCGCGTATTCGACCCCATGCATTGCGCCGGTGTTGAATTAGATATGGTACAATTGCACGCGTGCTAAGCGTGCTTTCGAATACGTAATAACGATATACTGTACAATAAATTTTAATGAATTTTTGTCAGAGAAAAAGCACATGAACCTCCGCAAAAACTTTCTTTTGCGCGATCAATGATGAAATTTTATATTAAAATTTGTGGATGCGGAGAATCGTTTTACTAGCTTATGACAATTCATAATTTATAGAATATCGTGAGTTATGGATTAACATATTCAATGGAAGTTCAAAGTTTTTAATGTTCCGGGCAGTATATTTAAATGTTGTTGACAACTGATTTGATTCCCATACAGCACAAGAGTTCCTGCAAAGAGCTCCCGTTCTGCGGGATGGGTTTCTTTAACCAGGGTTGTAAGTGGCCACAACAATTTAAAAGAGATCAGAAATATGATATCAGATAACCAGAAATGCTCTTCGAATCATTAGTCTAATTTCTCTTAATTCATCAGAAGAACACATATTCTAGTATTCGTCAACACACTTATTCCTTCAAAATATTAGTTCTGGAAATAGATTTTCAGGAGAATTCCTTATTCAGTGAATATTGTACTGGACATTATTATAAATTACTGTGGAGTTTTCTAGAATTGGATGAAAATACCATAATTTTTCTTGTCAATTCCAATTTGGTCCGTGGATAGTGATCTACCACAGTAATTTCAACTGTACTTTTTTCCTCGTGTATATAAGGACTGCAAAAGCATTCGAAAAGATTCGTCAATAGTTCTTGAGAATTCTTTCGGAGCGGTTGTGCTATATCCCTGGTAGAAATTCCCGCTAGTGAACTATGAGGCACTAATCGATTCATCCTTTTTACTGATGGGCACTAATCGGGAAAACTCACTACTAACTGGTAAGGGATTTAACGCGCTCACCAACGAAGGACTAATCAGGAAAACTGGGCAGGCACTGGCGAGTAACTGATGAGAAACTTACCAGTACCTCATATGGCGTTTATTAGTAATTGATAAGGCACTAACCAATACCTCACACGTCGTTTATTATAATAAACTACTATAGTAACTGATGAGGCACTGGCCAGTAATTGATGAGAAATCTGTGACAGTAAGAGAAAAATTCACTAAAACGATAAAATATTCAATTGAATGGTAGCAATAAAGTACTCACGGAGAAAAAGGAATTCGCTGTGGCAGCAAAATCTACTTTTGCTGGATTCCTTTTGCCAGAGCAGCAAATTTTTTGCTGTGACAGCAAACTATTTGCTGTTCCAGCAATCTTGTTAGCTGCGACAGCGAATTTTTAGCTGTGGCAGCAAAAAATGTTTGCTATGCCAGCAAAATTTGTTTGCTATTCTTTATATAATACCGAAAATTTGCTGGCGGAGCAAACATTTTTTGCTGCCACAGATAAAAAATTGCTGTCGTAGCTAACACGATTGCTGTTATAGCAAATTTTTAGCTAGGTGAGCAAAAAATTTTGCTATTCTATATATAATACCTCGATTTACTGCGTCAGCAAATTTTTTCTCTCCCTGCTTGGTTGATTTGAATAAAGTTTTGTTGAATCAACTATATATTAATTCAATAAAATCTTCAATAGTCCATAAAATATTTTGCTGATGAAAATAGGTATCTAATTGATTCGATAAAATGTTATTTCAATTAACTAATTGTTCCATTGTGACTATCCGATTAAATCTTTTATTGTTCACAAAAATTCTTTCTCTCAGAATAATAATTATCGCGTCCACATGAAAAGTAAGAATTTGGAACAATATCAGTTTTTAGAATCGCTAATTACTTTGTGTAAGATTATAAATATATAAAACAAATGTTCTGTGAATGAATAAAAATACATTTTTCCTGTAATCCATTGTTAAATCAACGAAGAAATTCATTTGAAACTGTTCATATATTCACTGTTTTTAGGACCTGATCGGCGAGATTAGGGGTTGAAACGTTTTTCCCATTAGAATGAAGTATGCATCAAATAAAATTTATATAGAATCA
The DNA here is from genome assembly GCA_018340375.1 of Gonatopus flavifemur. NCBI lineage: Eukaryota > Metazoa > Arthropoda > Insecta > Hymenoptera > Dryinidae > Gonatopus > Gonatopus flavifemur. The sequence goes on from JAFFJZ010000001.1 coordinate 56,699,936, forward strand.
AGTGTGAATCAAATATAATTTATATACTTTATGTAATATGACGTAGTCCTTATTATTTTATATCAATATTCGGAATAACACATCGAACTAACATGCTGATTCGACTTCTACTGGAATAATTGAATTCATAAACGATATTTCAATATAAAAAATTTTCCACTTATTTTTTCTATTTTGCATGATTTGTAAGTAGATAATCTTTAAGAGTCCTTTTAATGCATGTAATGATTTAGGGATGAAGATTTTTCGCAAGGTCTGTCTCAGAGGATTGTTGGTGGAGTTGCTTTAAATTGCAAAGTAAGTCTAGCAACAACATTACCATGTCCAATAACACGTGTGAATAATATTTTTTGCATTTCGTCAGAATTAAAAAGTTCATCTCTCTTCATTTTGTGTATACACGCAGTGAAAAGTTGCATTTATTAAATAGTTTTATTTTATTATTACTAATTGGGACAACTTGTTGAATAATGATAAGTAACTCACTAGTTTTGCCCAACCAACGCTAGTTGGATCAAACTCATAAGTTCCTAACTAGCGCCTCGCTAGGTTTTTTCAATTAGTTTTCCCTCTTTAATGCCTCATCGGTGATAAGGAAGAACTTGTGACATTTCTACCAGGGATGGGAGATCTTATGACCAAGTTTTTGTAGACTTGAAAAAAATTTCCTGCCTTACTGTACGTTCAAAAGATACACTTATGAAAAAACCCGATACCGGGATTTCATCGTTCAACCATCGATTGTATTAATACTATCCGAAATCTATCGTGTTGTTTCATTATCAGACAAGTCCGATGAATATACGATGTCTACGATAATTATCCGATACAAAACCGAACCAGCAACCCGATGATCTCCCGATAGATATCTATATCGGGTTTACATTGGATAATTATCGTAGATATCGTATTTTTATCGGACTTTTACGATACCCACACAGGACATCTACGTCGCCTCTCCGTGGAATTCAGGGAGAAAAAAGGGATCGGTGGATACAGCGTGGCACGATGGAGAAGCAGCGTAGAGGCAACGGAGAATTCTCCATCGTACCACGTAATATCCACCGCTCCCTTTCTTCTCCCTCAATTCTGCGGAGATGCGACGCAATTCTTCGGCGACTGTCCTGTGTGGGTAAATAAAACAACACGATAGATTTCGGATAGTATTAATACAACTGATGATTCAACGATTAAATTTCAATATCGGGTTTTTTCATAAGGGTACCTTTCACCTTTCGGGTCTCTCAAAAGGCATATTTTTTACAAATAAGTTAACAAAATTAATCAATCATACCTCGAATGAAGTTCCATGAGATATCGCCACCCAAAACATTCCAAGTTAGACGAGTTGACTGCAAATTGAAATCCTTTTGGAAGCTGATAAGAACTAACTACACTGTAAAAAAATCCCCCTGAGCATTTCTGTTGGAGCCTTGCATTAATATTGCAGCGATATTGATGCGATCTTGAAATTACTTGTCATGAGAATTACAACCCTGGCGAAAAAATTTCTCATAATTTCTCATATTTTTCCATCATTTTCTCATAAAATCCCATAATTTCTCAAGGATTTGGAACATCATTATAAGATATAATGTTTTCATATTTTCTCATAATTTTTGCATAAAATTCTATAATTTCTGAAGGAGTTTGAACACTCTTCTAAGAAATGCTTTTCTCATAATTTTTTATATTTTTTCATAAATTCTTATAAATTTTGAATAAAATCTCACCATTCTTCAAAAAAAGAGGTGCTGTTATAAGAAAAACAATTCCCTTTTAAAATTTCCAAATTTTTTATAATCTCTCCAAAACATATGTTCATAAAGTCACATAAGATTTATCATTTATTGTTTTGATAAGACGCTATGGAACCTTCCAAAGTGGCCAATCCAAGTGATTCGGATCCCTTGGATCAGTTACTTCAGCAGGCTCCTATGTTTTCATATGTGTTGATATTTCATATTATCCTTCTCGTCTCTACGGATGCGAGAAGAAATGTATGAAATTTTTAAGAAATTAAGACATATATGCAATTCTTTTGAGAAATTAGAAACTTATATGATGATACACTTTTATTTATGAATAATTGTAACTTTTTTGATCAGAAATTATGAGTTTTTATGAAAAATCATGACTTTTTATAAACAACCATATCTCATAGTCATCATTATATTGATGAAAAATTGTCTGTAATTTTATGAGAAATTATGAAAATATATGAAATAATATGATTTTATTTATGAGAAATTATGACTTATTATGAGAAAACATTTCTCATACTAAATGTTCCAATTCCTAGAGAAATTAAGAAAATTTATGATATTTATGAAAATATATGAGAAATTATAAGAAATATGTTACGTTATCAAGTGATATTCCAACGATATTTCTGTGAGTTACTTTTGTAATATTGTATTTGTAAATCGAAAAACAGGTACTTCCAAGATCGCATCAATATTGCTGCAATATTAATACGAGGTTCTAACGGAAATGCTCAGCAGGATCCTGCGTAAAATTGTTAGTTCCAGAAGCGATAAAAATGAGACCCAGTTTTGAAACATCAATTCCCAGACGCCACTGTAGGTGCTCGGAATGTTTTAGAAACGTGCCCGTGGTTTCGCGACCTCTGATTCCAACAATTACGTTTCTAAAACATTTTTAAAACTTACAGTGTCAAAACATTTATATGATTCATGAAAATTCTCCATTTCGTCGCTAACCTACGCCAACCTACAAATCATTCATATTCAAAGTTAAATACATGACTACCCAACTAACATTTCAATTCTTGAAGATATCTAAAAGAATACTTAATTGAGAGATCTTTAAGAACTTTCTTGAAGAGTTCTTAAAGATATCTCTTAGAAGTGTTGGAAAGACATCTTGTAAAAGATTTCTAAAAGATGTCTTGATTCAGAGGTCTTCAAGAACGTTATTGAAGAGTTCTTGAAGATATCTTTTAGAAGTCTTGAGGAGATTTCGGAAAGATGTCTTGATTAAGACACGTTTAAGAAGATAAATTTTTCAGCAGCTTTGAGGTTATATGAGCACATGATCATGAATAACACAGAATAAAACTTTGAATGTACCTGTTATTACAATCGTATTGCAAATGAGGTGATTCCATATCCATGAATTAAAAGCTTGAATCAATCATTGAGATATCAAGAAATTTGAAAGTTTGTAAAAAGTACGATTTTGTCGCCTTATGACGTGCACAATAAAATTACCGAATATCCACTTCACAACAATTCGTCAGAAATACTTTAGGAAGAATCTGCGGTATTCACGAAATATTAACGACTACTAGAACACAGAATTGATTTCTAAATATGTTTCACTAAATTTATTCATCTTTCCTATTTGTAATTACATTCAACTCTTTTGATATTTATTCATGTGATAACAGTTTGTTCAAAAGATCATTTTCACTTTGAAACTGGACACCGCTGACATATTTCATTATGTCATATTGCCAATTATGGGCGTCTGTACCATGTTGTACGTATAGCTCAAGTGACTGAGGCGTAAATATATCGTCAAGTGAATGGGTTCGATTCCCGTAACAACAAGGGTCGAAATCAGGTAAACTTTATCGGAACGCGAGAGCAGTTGAAGAAACAGGAGGGAAAGGAAAAAGAAAAGGTTAAGAATTTTTTTTTGTGAACAAATTCAAGAGTCTTCCAAGAAGTTTTTATGAATTCTCCAAGACATCTTTAAGAACTCTTCAAGACATCTTTAAGAACTCTTCAAGATATCTTTTCGAATTCTATACGTGTTTCATAAGACATCTTTTAGGATTCGTTTCGGTATCTTTTAGAACGTTTTTTAAGACTTCTTACAAACGCATTGAGACTTCTTAAAGATATCTTTAAGATGTCTGAATGTTAGTTGGGCGGAGAACGGCAAATTTCTGATAAACTTGTAAAATACTATATACACCTAATACAGGAAAATAGACCTGACAAATTTGATACGCGTTAGCAAACTTATTTGAGGATTTTTTACAGTGTAGCGTCGGTTATGTTTAAGCACATAGTAGTCACGTTCAAACGTGTAGTTCTGCCTCATGAGTTATCCACATCACTTTCGCAAATACAAAAGGTAATGCGCAGGACATTAATCTCGTTTTCTGTGCATTCTTACGTTCATGGTTACGAAAGTTACCACCCAATGGATCAGATTTTGGAACGCAACCAAGATGATACGTGAATATATCTAATTGTACTTACGAACAGTATTAATCAACTCCGCGCATGCACCGACGGAAGTGGCGTCACTCGTAGTCCCGAATATGGCGGATGGTGAACAACGTAAACAGAGTGGTGACGACGGGAGATTTTATGTGGGTGAGTATTACTTGCAATTTATGTAATTTATCCACACATCATCGTTCACAAACATGTACAATATTTGTGATACTATAAATAGTATTTTGAAACATCTTACACACCATATTCCTTTTGGCAGAAGTCAGCTGTAACCTACATCCACTTTCATTATGGTATTTCTGACAGTTTGTTAATAAGTTTATTAACGTTCTCTTAAACAGTTGATTCTTGAATTCAACGTAATTCAATCAATTTATATATCCATTTAATACACGAAGTCGATTATTCGTAAAAATGTAAATCTTATTTTTTCCGACACATTTCATCGATTGTTTTGAATGAATTCGATCATTTGAATGGTCATTCGATTTAAAAACTAGGGTAATTCGCATTGGAAATATAAAATACAACCAGAAATTAGACAATTCATCGAGATTATAGTACAATTCTCAAGTCACTAAAATCTGTCAAGTGTTTTGTACGATATACAAATGCGTCGGTGTATGTGCGCGTGTGTAGTTAATATGTATATCATATATACACACAACTAATTTAATTGTATGCACATGCAAGTTTCTTCGCATCATAGATGTAGTGGGGTATAAATGAAAATTGAAAATTGTAAATTGATAGTCTTAGAAGCAATAAAGGTTCCATCATAGCATGACGTTGAAAAAAGCATGGACCATTGAAGTGCTGCCGTCTTGTGTGAATAATTCTAACCTCGATCATAACACAAATGAAGAAGTTTTTAAATGACTTGACCAAAAGGTCAGCCAATTGAGAGACTGAACATTGTCTGATTTTTTATTCTTGATTTACAATGATTTAAGTTTTCCAAGGCAATTGATCATATGAAATTCCAAAGTAGATACATTCCATTGCAATTCAAAGGAATTATTTCAATGATTGAATCATGTATGTTGACGATATTTAAATCTTATAAATATTTTGCAGGAAATATTTTTAGTGTCCATTTTGAGTGTTAACAATAATGAATAAATGAGTGGATCTTAAAGTACGTGATGGTATCTAATAGCGATTTTCATCACTCTCAGAAAAAGATTATCTCAGAATTGAAAAAGTCAACCCAAGTTCCTTAATTACTCCGAGTGGTACATTGGCAACTATTTTTCTCATCCGGGTACAGTCCCAAAAATAATGAAAACCCCTACTTATAGCCAACCTGCTACCAAATACCATCGTTCCCACAAGTAGCTTCATCGAATAACTACCAACTGCCTATTCTAATCTCAGTGTTTGACCAAAAAACATGGTAAACCGCTAATCGTGGATATATGAAATGATTGAATTATTCACACATTTATATGCAAATACAACTTATAAAATCAATGAATATGAAAGAAGGATACTAGACATTCAAACGCGATTCATATTGAAATTTTGAATTCACGTTATTCAAATCAATGAAACCATTCGCATATACTTTCGAATTTATGTTTCTTAGCTGTTCAATGAAACACAGTTTTTTCAGTATCATGTAATAAAATATCAGTCAATTCTGTTTTCTGTACATTTCAAAACCTTTACTGCCAAGGTAATTAATTCTTGAATTATCAGCCTAGATCTGGCTACATATAATTGATACACAAGTACTATAAACCACCTTCGGACTAGGATTCAATTGAAATAAAACTTGATGAATCTTTTCTGCTATATTTCATAGTATAATAATTCAGATTTTATTTTGTTTTAGGTATGTAACGCGATGTCACTTATTTCCTAATTCAGTTGTGTGAGTAGAAAAATCTTTTTGTTTCTTATTCTCCCTTGTTGAAATTTCACATTGAATATGTGGAACAAAGGGCTATGTAGTAATTGAAAAAATTGACAAAATATTGCTACGTACTCTCTGAACGACTAATCGATAAACACAAATTCAAAATCTGCAACAATGAATTATATTGTTATAAGATTGAGCTTTGAATATGAAATTGAAACTGCAAATGATTTCCCAAAATCATGCGAACGATCATATACATATTAACCTACAAATGTTAATAATTTTTATAACTCAATTTTTCATACACTTAAGATACATTTAAGGCTTTTGAGTTATATTCGAAGCGTAATTCTAACAGTGCACTTTACCGCTGAATATTTAAAATTTGTGATTATTGCTGCTCAGTCGTTTGAAAAGTATGTGGCAGAATTTTTATCTGTCCTCTGATGTTCTACAGCCCTTGAATATTCATTTAATCATTTATTCCTGATCAAAAGAACTACATGAACCAGTCTTTCGAGGAATGAATCATGATAATCTCCTGCTTTTAACTTTATTCCAGTGAGATTCGGTGCGGTGCAAGTGAATGAATGAGTGAATGAATCAATCTTTCCAAATGACAAGTTGTGTATGAGTGAATTCGAATTTCAAAGATGCGATAAGTGGGGAAGTGTTTATTTTCCATAACTGATCTTCAAGATTCTTATAAAAATGTTAAAACATCGATTGGTTCAAACAGGTAAAATTTAGTATGCTATATTATTTGTTAAATTGAAACACTTAAAATAGGATATAAAATACAACAGGAATAATGCTTAATGTCATAATCCTATCGTTCTTTTTTCTCTTTTTTGATCCAGGAAAAGTCTGTTGTATAATTAACCTGAGTGTGTAACAAGTTTTTTTTATAATCTTGAACGTTTGTAGTCGACTAATGACGTCATGAACGATATTATGTCAGCCAATCGATAGATCTTCCGATTTGAGACGTGAAAATCCTGAAAAAAGAATGTCATGAAATAATGAATCAACTTTCATTAAATTCTCTCACGAGATCTAAGCATCATTGCTATTTTATTACAAGCTTTTAAAGGAATACCAGCATCGTGATGCTAGCCAAATCGTTGATGAATTATTCAAAAATAAAAGATTATAATCAAAATATTTCTCTTTACAGACCTTCTTAAAACAAATTTAGATACAGTACTATATTTTGATTATATTACTTCATTTTCCAATGATTTGTCATGGTCCAGTGCACTGATATTTTGAGCAATGAATCACTTGGAACTGTATCCTTCGCTTCTCTGTTTTTGGATGATGTGAGTCGATTTCAAAGAAAAAAAGTATCCTATGTAACTGAATCATATGTTACTGGGGTGTTAAGGTCCTTAAGAGGGGAGTCTGAATTAAGAAACCTCAAGAATTCAATAAATTTGATAACACAGTTGACCAATCCTCGTCGTCATCATAAAGTAATCAGTCTTATGACTTTTTTGATGAAACCCTCCAACCCTTGCAATTAAACATAAAACAAATCTATTGTAAACGTGCGAGCGAATATAAGATTTTTCTTCACCCGACTTCAAGTATATTTTGACCTATGTGGCTAATATCTTAGACTAATCTTCATCACCATGCAGAAGCTATCCGATTTTTCTATACAAATTTATTTATATAAAAATCACATTAACGGTAGTCCATTATTTTTATTTCCACAATATGTGAAAGTCGTTTTAAAAACATGGTACTCTCAATATAAAATATTAAGCAATGTTTTATACATCCAAAAGGGTTTGATTTGAACATTCATGAATATTTTTATCATACGTAAATAACTCTTCTCTTCAGTTCTCTTTTCTCGCAATTTATATACAACATACACATGTGAAAAAAACAGCAAATTTTTTGTATGTTTCAACCGATGCTTGAAGTTTTTTTGAATCGCTCACCAAAACTTGAAATTTATTCAAGCTGGTAATTAACATACCACTAAGCGAGATGATGGTATAGAGAAAAATATATAGAGTAAAAAGAAGAGAAGGATGTTACCGCGTTGGGATTCTATTCCGCTTTGCTTCGGTATACCTAATCTAATTTCCAGAATCACAAATATCAAAGGAAAAAATGTAAGCTCTTCTCATTTTTATACAACGAATGGGAGAAAAGCAGGATGCGCGCGCGCACCTATATGAAACGTAGAAAAGAACATCAGGAAAAACCTGAGATCTCGAATCGCAGAAATAACATTTTTAATTTATCATTTGTCTTCTCTTCTTTCTCTCGTTTCATTGTGCGTGCTTGTCTTTGAACATATTACGATGAAGTTGATGAAAATTAGGTCAGAATTAGATAATCATGGCCCCATCAATTTTAATTCATTTTTAGATTTCGATCATTAATTTTACTTCTTTTTATAATATTCGTTCTTTATAAAAGCTTTTAATGTACACAATGTAATTATTGATAGAAATTGTATATGCTTTTAAAAATCAATGAGAGATGTAGAGAAACGTGTACAGTGAAAAGTAAAACTTACTTCCAACCTTTTAATATCGGCTCATTTTAAAATGTAGCCAAAACTAGCCCTATTTCAGCTGAAATTAAACATCCAAAACAAATGTCGACATAATGGAGTTTTCAAGTAAGACGCAGCCACTTTCAGTCAGACTTTTTACATTGTAGAGACACGCAGAAGAAATCGTAGAAATCTTGGAGATATGATTATGTGGTACAGAAAGGAAATCATGCTATTACATTTCGTTTCAAATGAATGCATGTGATGATATAAGATACTGAAATATGAGCATTGATAATGTACGTTCCTAACTGTTTATGTACAAAGCTTACGTAGGCTTGAACTCATTCAACTTGAAAATATGCAGAAAAAAACATGGGGTTGAAATTTGAATCGTTTATTGAAACGAATTATTAATCGAATAACGAAATACACAGCTATCAAAGACCCAAAGTCAATTCAGCAAACTTTGTGAGATAAGAAAACAATTGTATCGAAAGGGACATTGAATTAATAGTGGCAGTATATCTGTATATACAAGAAATAACGATACTACAAATAGGTGTCGATACAAATTTAAAGTACCTAGATAGAGTAAACACAGCTCTGTATTGAATCTGCTTTTGCAAAATCTTGTACACATTGAAATTCAATCAAATAGATTCATTAAATTAGTTGACATTTGAGTGTAAATTGATGTTTTGAATCTCTACAATCTTAATCAAACATTATCTTATCTATTTTCACAGTTACAAATTGAAATAACACAGATAAAACTTATGATAAAACTTAATCGAGATAATTCATTAGTTTCATTTGAAATGGATTTGAATCAGAAATATCTTATTCAAAAGTGGAAAATAAAAACGTCATCGATATTTTTTATAAGGCAGAAATAAAATATTCTACGGTTTCCAAGGCACATTTGTACATTTATGATCAAATCATTCCCTCATTGATGTACTTGAAATCAAAAATATAACTTTTATATGGAGAAAAATCTTTACCGAGTGCACATTACGTGCAGTAAACATTTATTCTCGCCATCTCCCTCAATGCGAACGTACAAAACCTGAATGTTTCAATTATAACGCTACGAATGGAATTCTTTTCAATATTATTTACAATTCTCCTCTCGTTATTGAAGTTGAATCTTTGAAACAGAAGTTGGTATTGTATAGTTAATGACGTGCATTACATACATATTTTATTTTTACATATTTCCTGTTGATATTTTGAAGTAAACTGTACGAATGGTTTGAAATGATAAATTCTCATATATAACTACACAGCATTGAACAATTGAAATGAATTCGAGACTTTTCTTTTACCGAAGTTTCATTATTAACATTACATAAAAGCTTTTGTGTAGGTTTTTATTCGAGCGGATAACTATGACTTGTATAGAAAAAGAGGGATGGCCTGGACGTACGACATTCGAATAAGTTTATTTTCATCGAAGAGTAATTAGGAAGAGATGACGCAAGGATAATGAATAGTAGAGAAAGCTATGTCAATAGGCGACGAGAAGTTTCCCCAAGTCTTTCTATCTATTGCAACTCAGTCAAGACGAGAGTTTCTGGTATTTTGATGTATCTGTGTCTACGCGTGTGTGCACATTCGTCAATGTACCAGGGATGTTCACACCACTTGGAATTCCATTCATCGTTAAGTCTGACGTATATCTGAACCTCATTAATTAAACGCGTTTGTGTATGCGTTATTCAATCTCATCAATCTCAAAATGTTTGTGCATGTGTGATGGTTTTTCTTTTTCAAATGCACACATGTAGTATCCACATGAAGGAAAAAAAAACAATTCTAGGGAAAAGAAGGAGTCCACTTGTACTCACGTTACACGTTTGGAAAAAAACCCTCACAAAAGCAGGAGAAATATCAAAAACGAATATAAATTTTTTACTGGATTTATGATAATATCCTCCCATATAATTTGAGAGGTTCAATGATGTTTCATTTTTTGGAATGCGCATCGAATGTTCTGTCGTTAAGTGAACGAAGGCAATATCATTTATTCCGTCCATATACCTTCGGTTGAGTAAAAACAAACAGCATTGAACCAATAATAGAGTACACACCCGGTATATACACTCTGATAGTTAAGTCGAACGAACAGCTTTACGGCAGCCCTCGATCCCCGTGCTTGCAACTGTTACCGATGTAAACTGTGCCCGATTCACTTGCAAGCCGGCGCCTGCTTTGATTACTCTCGCCTCACGATGCTCCACCATTTCTCGTAAATCGACAGCCTTGTGAGCCTAAGCGTGAAATACTAAGGAATTACTGAGAATAACTCAAAAGTGATCTGCTACTACGAGCATGAATATTGAAAAATATATTTAAAATTTCCTTATAAAAAGATTTTCCAATACAATTTCATTGGCAGAAACAGATCAATCAAAAACAAGAGTAGATTGCAGAGGCACTTAATTTTTTTCCTTCATTTTTTCTTAACGCCAATCATTCTTTTCACGATATCCTTGCGAATACTTGAACTTCGTCTACTACCGTCTCATTATGAATGACGTGTATGCGAGTGCAAAAAAAAATATACATTAATGGATTCAAAGTTCATATCAAATAGTTTATCATGTACAATATGCACAACCATGAAAGAAAATGAAAGTAATGTCTCAACTTCATTACAATTTCAAATCAGATCTTGATACACGTATATTGTACACATATCAGGTTTTAATATAAGTATCGTTTTATACTTTATCAATCACAATCGTGGCGAGAAATTTCACTGTCAAGATCGATATACGTTGTAGGTGTTTCGTATTGAACACGATTGTTCTTCCTTCGCGGCGAATGTGTCGTGACATCATCCATCACGTTGATTAGCGACTGGTCAAAAGTATGGTAATTGTATATGGCAATGACACAAAAATAATTGACAAATCTTAGGATTCTTGCCAATATTTCAATGTTTTCATTGTCGAATTTGTCTACTAAACTTTTTTTCAAGGTTTATTACCATCGGAGGACCCTTGAATGTTATTAATATTGAATTATTCGTTTGCAAGATACATTATACTTTGAGTAAAATTTAGAAAATTGAATGGAAAAGTTTCAACTTTCCATATTATAAACGGAAGAATCGAAGTGAATTCTATCGAAGTTCGATGAAGAAGTAATTTTCATTTTCTTACTCCATGGATGAGTGAAAAAGTTGATTGATATCCTGCGCTAAGATCGCGCTTGAGTTAGAAGTAATTAACACTTCCGGCTGAAAAAGTTTTGCATAAATCCAAGTTTGGGTAACTTCTTTTTCCCTATCAGTCACCTGAAAATCGAATAACGTTATTTCAGATTTTCACTCAAATTCAATTCAATAGCGATGAAATTTCAAAAATGAAAATGAGAACACGATCGTTCGATCTATCGTTGCTTTTTATATTCTCAATCGGTAAAATTTCAATGAAGCTCTGGTTAAAAAAAAACCCATTGAATCTTGCACAATGCTCCACCAAATCCCATTCAATTTAATTTCGTCAGAGTCTATGGATTTTTTCAACTAGGGCGATGAAAGAGTGGTTTTAACTAAATGATATTTCCATTCAGTGTTGAGAAAATTTTTCTTAAAATTTTATCTGAAACCCAAATTTCGATATTTACGTACATGAACATTTTTAATACACGTGCAAGCAACGGAAGTTAACTATCAACTCTGAAAAATTTGATCGAAAGTTTGTCGCTCTTAAACCAACGATCGTGCTTCTAAATTTGAATCAACCTAATTTCGCGGTATACTGAAAACTAAGAAAAAAATTGTCAGGTCTTTGTCGTCGTAATCTCTGAAAATAAAAGAAAACATACGAATTCTTATGTAAGTACGAAAATCAAATTTCCAGACTGATAAAATCAACCTTGCAAAGACTTACCGTGACCGATACGACACTAAAAATGATTTTAACGCGATTTCGCCGATATTTGTAACCTCTGATCGTGGGATGTTGGCGAACCAACTAAACTTCTCTCAACTTACGGATGAATCTACCACTACCACACGTGAAGAAACGATATTTCTAGTATCTGTCCTCTTCTTTCTCTCAGATCTTCCCCCCCTGTTCTCTCTAGACACCGTCGCAACGGGCTTTTAGTACCTGGTTGCGTGTGCACGGTGCATCATCAATATCTTGTATCATAATCTTTCGTTTCTTTGATTCGTTTTATTCGTCATTCCCATCGACAGTCGCGGTGTTGAACGCAAAACGATCATTGCAACACCATTTCAATTGTCATCGAAATTCTCCGGTAGTTGAAGAAGTGTTCTGTGCACGAATGTGAAGTGAAAAAGGAAGAAATAAATAAACATGACCGAAAGAAAGAAAGTCATTCCGACGAGTCGGAAGCAACTCGTGGAACCGGAACCAACGAAAATCATTCGATCAAGGCCGTCGAGAGAACCCCCGACGAGACCTGTTAGATCTCGAATACCGAGACTCGAGGATAACGGGGATGTCACAAATGTACCCCTTCTTGGTAAGCCGCTACTTCATCGTCGAATCGAAAAATCTGAGAGAAAATCAAAGTTTCCTAAAATAAGAATTCAAACGGGTTCGCCGGTTGACCTTGACAGAAATACGTTTCTAAAATCAGAGTGTATTACCTATTTGGCAAGCGCTTCTTGTAATTTCACACATGAGCACGGTGATGACGTGCTCATATAAGTCCAAATCCAGACATGGGTTCCACTTTTGTTTTTACTTTTGTTCCTTTTTTTTTATCATTCATTTTTGTTCACTTCTTTTCGATTATTTTTTTAAGAATCTTACGAGAAAAAGATTATGAAAAAAAGGGGGGTGGACAAATAATGGAGCAAGAAGGAGTGGAAAGCTAAAAGTATCCTTTTGAAAATTTGCTTTCAGTGGGGAGAAATAAAACCATGGCGACCCTCGTCGACGAGAATGTCAACCGTATTCCAAGGGAGTATAAGACGAGCGAAAAAGTGGGTGAGTTTCTTTGCGTTTGTTTTATTTTCTTGTTTCTTCCCTTCCCTCTTCATTTCTTTTCTCACCATTGTCTCTTTTCCGTTAAGTGTTTGTTTGTTTATCTGTTCTTCAGTTTGTTACCCATCGACTGGATTTTTGTATTGGCTAAAATCACAGGGGTGCTAAAAATGTAGCCATCGTCTATGAAAAGATTTTGTATACGTGTGTATGGAGACGAGTACATCGGAAGACACAATGTTTACCTGTCGTGGCAAACATGTCGTAGTAATCCCCACTTTTTTACCCATTCTTATTCCATCCAGTCATCGGTAGAGAAACACAACGATTCACGTGTGAACGATTTCAAGCTTCAAGTTTACGAAGGCAGATTTTTTGACAATATTCAATCATTTAATGGAGTCATGTTTGAAAGAGCATGTCCAATAGCATTGGACATAGATTCTCATTGAAATGAAAATAAAAAGCAACAATTCGCGTGTTTCAGGATAGCACTTTGTTGAATCACTATAACACACGAGATTATGTACGGATACTTATATAACAAAAACATCAACAGGCGGCAAAAACGCTGGGGTGGTAATTATACGATTCTTCTGGTGATTATAGATCTCTAGATTTTACAGATTTTCCGGTAACAGCTGCGGAGACATGATTTTTAAATGTACAGAGAAACATTTCGAATCAACGCATGCACCTTTGTGCAGTTTGTCTCGAGAAAAGTGTCACCGCTCGTATCACTTTAATAAATTGGAAATGAATGGTTAATGTATTTTCATTATCCACATTGTAATACGATACGGTGACTTACTATGATGAGTGCTCGAGCAAGGAATCAAGAAAGAAACAAAGATGAACATCGAGAAGACTCGTTAACACGTCATATGTTGATGTATTACAAACTTACACTGTTATAAGTTTTTCCATAACAAATCCTTGGATACATGAAAAAGCATTATTCATTATCCACTAAAAAACGACATGAAGTTGAAACTAGCAGCCGATTGATGTAACTTTTGATTAAACCTCGTTCAAGCTTTTTTTTATACCAGAAATCGATTGAGCAGTGTTTTATTAAACGTTTCAGATGCTTAAATCCTTTCATTTATTTCTTATAAACGGGTGACAGCCTTCAACAAAAAATATTCAATAAATCAAAAAATCCCACTCACAATAGATCTGCATGTGCCAGAAAAAAAGAAAAAAAGTATCTAGTACCGCAAGGTAGAACTCGCAAGCGTCTTAAGCGAGCCAATAGTGACATTAAACAAATCGAGCCAACCAGAGTTCTCATTAAATAGCCTACAAAGACGCTGTATCGGAGACCTAAGATCCATAAACCTACTCATCGAGCTGGTACGAAAATTTAAACACGCATGACGCAAAACCCTCCCTGGAATCAGAATGAAAAAAAGAGACAACAACTCACTACAATCAACCAAGCCATTGAGGTAGTTCTCCGGGAGAATTCAGGATCAAATTAGAAAAATTATTGTCAAGCAGAGCACCAAGGTCGAAGGAATTCGATAATCATATTCGTTGGGACTTATATTCTTATTTATGACAAAAAAGAACCAACTCGAAGTATAAATAAACAACCTTGTAACAACAATGCGAAAATTGACATGGGTTTTTTCTTAAAAAATTTTCATTTTTGATCCGTTTATGACTTATGAGAGCTCATTTTGTTCCTTGTGAGATTGAAAAAACCTTTATTATGGGGATTTTTTTTATATGAGTCATCATGACACTGTCACACGCTTTTGTTTATTAATAGTAAAATACATTCCTATAAACAAAAGCGTGTGTCATGATGACTCATATAAAAAAATCCCCATAGCAAAGGTTTTTTAAATCTCACAAGGAATAAAATGAGCCCTCATAAGTCATAAACGGATCAAGAATAAAAATTTTTTAAGAAAAAAACCATGTCAATTTTCGCGTTGTTGTTACAAGGTTGTTTATTTATACTTCGAGTTGGTTTTTGTTTTGTCATAAATAAGAATATAAGTCCCAACAAATATGATTATCGAATTCCTTCGACCTTGGTCTTAAAGATTTAAAAAATGAAAATCAAATCATTTCTCGCTATCGCAAACGACAGGTCAAGAATTCTCAATTTCAAAGATATATGGGGCCATAATCATGATCAACAAAACTCATAGGCTCAGAAATTTTATGTGCCACATACCTAAAATATATCCTAAATAAAAAATATTTGTGTAAAAAGTTGTAACAATCGACTGCTAGTTTCAGCTTCATAAGACTGACATGTTAACAGAAACTTTACTTTTCATGATCAATCCCTTCAGGAAAATTATGAATCATTGAGGAAATGAATTTAGAAGATTAATTGAATCCTTGTCATCAAGGTAGATGGAGGTTACGAAACGCTATATTGACTGACGGTTGTTTACCACCTGGCGTATGTTTGAACGCACAAACAATCCCCAAATAGCCGAGAACAAGACAATATTCGAATATCGCCCCAAGTATTCCATTGAAAACCATATTTAATGATCAAGACGTATATAATTGAACATGTTCATCGCGCTACTGTAACTTCTGTAAATACAAAAAAATGTCCAAGAGACAAACTTTTCTACTACTAGAAATTCTGGATTCGAACAAAACTTTCCTTCCATTCCCAAATGTGGAAGAAAATGAAGTTTACAATGAAGAAAATGAAGTCGTGCGATAAAGAAGATTCGAAGAAGTTGGAATTCGGTTCGGCAACGAATAGGCTTTATACGTCAAATGTGTATAGCTGGCATCGGTTTGGCGCATAGCCATATTGAAGTGTAGTAGTGGACATTCTAAAAGTATTCTTCAAACATTCCTTCGATTTTTAGTAGTGGTTGATCTTCTTCAGTGATAGTTTTCCAGGATACGCTACCAGAATTTCATTATTCGTAATAAAATTCTACGAACATGTACTACAATTGTAGTTCATTGAAACACAATTCATCATATGTAAATTGCTCATTTCTCTGTAATATTGGATCCCTTCAGACTCGTGAAACGAAATGTAATTCTCTCATCATTTTGCCAATTGTTTCATTTCCTTGTAACCACCATCTCTTCTGAGCGACGTATCTAATGTATTCCAATTTTCACCTCGGTTATTATCTTCTAGTTCGAGAGAAATCTATCCTTTGTCGCTAACAAATATACATAATTTTTTTGATTCGATATAATCAATCTTGGGATCAGAAGCTTGGATTTTCATGAAAATTGTTACGACATTATTAGATTTACTTGTCTTGTTACACCATTTTCTCTCTAATTGTGTCCTCAATTGTTCTCGAAAATTACTTCGTATTGTACCTTCCATTTCCCTCTCTCAAATTTTCCTTTGATTCACTTCTTTCATCTTCTATTTATTCACTCTTCGGGGAATCTTTTTCTTCTCGTTTAAAAAATCTTCTTGATGTTCTTAATTGTTCAATTTCCTAGATGTTCTTTCTTCTATTTCCAGTAAGTTGCATTTCTCGTCGAAATTTATCACACTGCAACAATGTTTTGATTACAATTATCGTGATAGAAATGGCGTGTTTCCGAGTTCAATGAGTTTTTTGGACATCAAATCCATAGATAGAAATTCATGAAATAATTGAATTGGACGAAGAGAGAATCGAGGAAAAAGTCAGGAAAACACCGAAGCTAAGGGTCGAAAAAAGCGGAGTAGGTGTAGATGGAAGGGGAAGTATAGCGCTAGAGGTACTCGCATGAGTATAATTGACCATTCGCTCGCAATAAGTAACTGCCGCCCCGAGGCTCTTACCCTCCTTTGGAAAATGTCATTTGCCATGTAAGATTGGACTCTCGACCTCACTAATCCTCCTCGTAATTTGCTGCATGCCTGCATCCTACCACATTTCTTCTACTTTCCTTTTAATCTTGCGCAGTTGGATTTCATCTCTGTTATTTGCTCTTTACCACACGGTAATCAAATTTATCATTCAACGTTGAGAATTATAACGCTTGGTACGAATCCACTTCGCATGTCATTAGAATTTGAATGTTCCATTGGACTTGGAATAAAAGCTCTTTTCATTTCGTATGTTATCTTTACACAATTTCATTTTAATGCTACAACTAAAGATAATGTCTTCATAATTCACAGTTTGAATCCCCATTGTGTGTCTTGAAATTAGACCACAACATGCTACCATCTCTATTACACAATATTTGTTAGATGTTGAATTTTCATTGAAATTCAAATACAAACTCGTTTATCCGTTTTATAAGAATTATCTCTTGTTACGTAAGATATATATGCAGAAGAAAAAAGTTGATAAGAGAACATTGACATTCGCTGAACAAGAACAAAATTGTAGTTTAAATATCATACATTCTTTGTATGAAAGAGAAAGAAATCAATTGTCTTCCTATGACATTGAGTATCCGAAGATAATGATAATTTATGATAGTTGATAAAGCGACACCTACCGATTATTCAAAGTAATTCAAATCCTGACACTGACAATGAAACAGCTGATTCGAATTATGTGTCATGGGTCAGCGTGTTACGTAGACTCCGGGTAAATACTGACTACGGTTAGTCTTGATGCGTTTGTTTTTTCCATCGCGTGCAATAAATCCTTCATTACTTTGATATAATTTATTATTGAAAAGTCTCATTGAATAGGATCAACGTCTCTCAATGTGATTTTTCAATAGAATTCATTAAAAAATTGTGTTATTGATGTTTGATTGATCTTAATGTCTTTAGACCACCTGGGCAGAAGGGAACGAATAGAAGAGTTCCGTATGGATGACAGGGAAGGAGATGTGCCTGATCACGGCAGACCCGTGCAAGTGGTTCTAGCTCATCCGGATCATACCTTTGAATTGGATGAAGAAGCATTGGCCGAAATTTTACTCGATGACGATATAAGAGACAGAAGTGTGGTAGTGGTTTCCGTAGCCGGCGCGTTTCGCAAAGGCAAAAGTTTTCTGTTAGACTTTTTCCTTCGTTATATGAATAACAAGGTAAGAATGAAAGTAATTTATATTAAAAAAATATCTCTTCGAATTGATCGATATTTATATATGAATAATGGTTTTTGTTGCACAGTATAACAAAAATTTAGACGACGATGCTTGGTTGGGGAGCGATGACGAACCTTTAAGTGGATTCTCTTGGCGAGGAGGATCCGAAAGAGACACAACAGGAATTCTAATGTGGTCGAAAGTGTTCCCCGGAACTTTGCCAAACGGTGAAAAGATAGCGGTAA
Source organism: Gonatopus flavifemur (assembly GCA_018340375.1). Classification (NCBI taxonomy): domain Eukaryota; kingdom Metazoa; phylum Arthropoda; class Insecta; order Hymenoptera; family Dryinidae; genus Gonatopus; species Gonatopus flavifemur. The sequence goes on from JAFFJZ010000001.1 coordinate 56,718,745, forward strand.
TCCTTATGGATACCCAAGGCGCGTTCGACAGTCAGTCAACAGTCAGAGATTGTGCCACTGTTTTTGCCCTGAGTACGATGTTGTCCTCCGTGCAAATCTACAATCTATCTCAAAACATACAGGAGGACGATCTCCAGCATTTACAGCTTTTCACCGAATACGGTAGGTTGGCGTTGGAAAAATCTGGAAGTACGCCGTTCCAGAGGCTGCAGTTCTTAGTCAGAGATTGGAGTTACCCGTACGAAGCGGAATACGGGTCGGATGGAGGAAGAGAGATCCTCAAACGAAGATTAGAAGTTTCGGATAAACAACATCCCGAACTGCAGAGTTTAAGAAAACACATAAAATCCTGTTTTTCGGACATATCTTGTTTCCTCATGCCACATCCAGGTTTAAGGATCGCAACTAATCCTAAATTCGATGGTAGATTATCAGAAATTGAATCCGAATTTAAAGAACAATTAAGAGTTCTCATACCAATGTTGTTGGCCCCCGAAAATTTAGTTACAAAAAAGATCAACGGTCAAGTCGTAAGGGCGAGAGATTTGTTGGAATATTTCAAAAGTTATATCAAGATATATAAAGGGGATGAATTGCCGGAACCCAAAAGCATGCTTGTGGTAAGATATCAATGATTTTTGATAAAAAGGTTGGATATTGTATGCAGATTTTACACGCAGATACTTGGATGTGATTTTTTAGGCTACTGCGGAAGCGAATAATTTATCAGCGGTTGCGGAAGCTAAGGATCTTTATTTGCAAATGATGGATGTGGTTTGCGGCGGAACAAAGCCATTCTTAGCAACAGCACATTTAGAATCCGAACATAATCGTTGTGTGGAAAAGGCTCTCCATCAGTTTCAAAATAAACGAAAAATGGGAGGAGATGAATTCAGTCAAACTTATATGGAAAAATTATTAAAAGTATGTGTAGATATTTATTCGTTTTTTATACAACAAAAATTGATATTACTATTTTATTGATTCATAGGACATGGATGATGCATACCTTCAGTTCAAAGCACACAATGAAAGTAAAAACATATTTAAAGCAGCGCGAACTCCCGCTGTGTTCTTCGCCATAGCTTTCACCATGTACGTCTTGTCAGGAGTATTCGGTCTTGTCGGACTATACACATTAGCTAATATATGTAACTTTTTTATGGGTATCGGTCTAATCACTCTCGTTTTATGGGCTTACATCAGGTAAATATAATTCTATCCACATTGTTGGTTGTTTTTTCCATTTTAGAAACAATTATCAATGTTGAGGATTTTGCAGGTACAGTGGCGAATTGAGGGAAATCGGCTCGCAAATAGATGAATTAGCTAGAGGCATTTGGGAACACGTGAGTATTGCTATTCTACGATATAACTTTACTATAGTTTGTTTCGTACCTAGTATAGTATCCCTTCTATTTGAGAATAAGTATTAAATATCATATATCTGTTGGTAAATAGTTTGTCGATGCTGTTTCTCAAATTTAACGACTGAAAACTAAAGCGTGATTCTTAAATTCACATTTTCATATCTCATAATCATTCATCAAGCGTTTCTTATCTTTCCAAAGTTCAATTGAGAAAACCTTTCTGTTTTAGATAGAATATTCCAGTAATCATTATAAATGATTGAACCGACTAAACATCAATCGTTGGGTCGAATTAATTTATTTAATAACGATTGTTGCTTATAAAAAGAAATATTCGAATCACATTGAACAAAATCATGGTCAGTCGAAGAAATTTAAAGACTGCTTTTCCTGAATAGAGTTAACAATTTACAAACGGGTATACGGAAAATTAATTATAAATTCTTTTCAAGTTCTTTCAATTTGAAAGGAACGTGAATATATATTTTATTACTCGATACGGATAGTATTATAGAGATGTATAATAAATATAGCTTGACTCACTTCAATTCATTATTTTCCATATTACGTGGGAAATGATTGCAATGTAATTCAATGTTTCTCACTTGAAATTTCACGCAATGATGGATTAATATATTTTTCTCAAAGAACAAAAAAACAGATACTGAAAACACGAAAGTGAGATTTCCAGTTACAGTCTTTCCTTTATCTTTGTGTAAATGAATATTCCAGCATATTCATTTGATTCGAATCGAGTTGAAGTATTTGAGACGTATATGCCTCTATACGTTTACATAAGAACAGTGTAAAATTTTCAAATCATACTGCTTATTCATATAATTATAGAAATCACAATGTGTATAACAATTTTTGGTAATTTTAAATTATGTTCGTGTAAAACAATAACTATTTTACATCATTATAAATCATTGATTTGATATATAATAATAGTATAGTTATTTTGTTTTTCACAAACATACGCTAGTTCAAAATTATTCGATTTAATATCCGGTATTTCTTTTTTTTATTTTAACAGGCCTGGCTATGTGCTCGACTTATTCATAAAATACGATATGTCATCCTATCATTTTTCCTGTCTTTATTTGCAATTCCTGCATTTAAGTTGATACACGTGTATCTTCGCAAACATCGCTACATCTGATACCACGCTCCCTTATCCTTTCCACGTGTTCATCATTTCTTTGTCACGTTTACGCAATTCAATTATTAAAAATCATTATTTCTAACAGTTTCCTTCTTCCTTTCTTTCTTCATTTGTTTCTTTCTTTGTTCAGATTTGCTTCGAACAGCTTGTATCAATAATTTTTATTGACCAAGAGGTTCATGCAGGCGTGTTCGAAACGTTGTTCGTCTATATTCGATCACGTGTCACATGTCCTTAGAATACAAGCCTATGAATTTATTTCTGGTCATGAGCTTTTTCAATCATATTAGTATCAATTTTTATATTAATGTTACTATTTTGTTATATCCTTGTCATAAGCTGAGTACTAACAGGATCAAGTATCTAAAAGGTATGGTATTTGGGTACATAATTTCCATTTACTTATTTGCCTCTTGAATAGAATATCTATTGCTCGAATACTGTGTAAATAACTCAAAATTAAATGCCTACACATGGGACTCTAATCAGGGCTCAATGATCAACTTTCTCAAGACAAGATTTCTCAATAGTTTTTATAATTATTTGTTGGAAATGATTGAAATTTAAAATTAAAAGACGTGTAACTTTGAAAGTATAGTAAAAAACAAAAAAGCATTGGTGTAAAATTGAGAAGAATTTTCCAACAAATAAAGACGTTGGGAAATATATTGAATAATTAAATAAAACAATACGAATCTCTTAAGTTTTCTTATCTCTATCTGTATCTCTGATTTGTACTCCGTAGCTCTCTAATTTGTACATAAATAAGTAATATATGCCTACGTATAATTAGTTTCTTAACTCACGTTTGAAAAATATATAACAAATCGATAAGAATTCCAAATTCCGTCATCTTTTATGTTTCAAACTGCAATCAATGAATGAATGATATAGAAAAGGAACACAGTTTTTATTTTCATTTTATATTTTTGTCCAGTTAATGAAGCCGCTCTACCAAAAATTTGTGGAGACGTCAGTTTCTGTAGCAGTGGCACAAGCTGCTGAAATTGCAACAAATACAACACTCAATGCCACTGTCACTGCCAATGGCAAGCCTAAATTTTCATAATATATATATTCATTCCCATTTTATTTTGAAACGTTTTTTTTTTTTTGAATTTAATATATTACAAAAAAAGAAGCATGAAAAAATTTCAAGCTATTTCGTTTTTTAATTTAAAAAAAGAATTAATGCTATAAAAATTTGTTTTTTTGTTTTTCTGTTTTTTTTTGTTCTTTTAAATTAACGAATGAATAGTGCAGCATGATCATATAGATATATATACATGTACATTTAAATATGTATATATAGTATATGATATAATATTAATATTAATCCGAAAATGACTGTGACTGTAAATATATTAAAATATATATCTGATTTAAAATCAGTGTTAGATTGTTGAAACTCGTGATTATTAGAAAAAGAAGACAAAATGAAAAGTAATTTAAAACACTCTTTTGCGGTCATCATCAATATATTGTTGATAGAGATAAATCCTTGTATCGATAAGTGATTTAATCGGAAGTTTAATCTAAATTTTATTTCTGGGATGTTAATATTCTCTAGTTAGTGTTCTGACATTTATGTACCCTCGTCTTTTCATTTATGCATTTGAAGAAGAAAAAGAAATATACGCGAAATTACGTATTGTATATACACATGAAAACTGATTTCTACTAATAAAATAAAACGTTTTTATAGCAGCTTATATACTTATATCTATATATACATACACACATTCATGAACCGATTATAATGCATTTTTGATGTTATTCTTCTTGAATAAAAATTATACCGTCGAACAAAACAACTATTTCTTTTTCATGGTATATTCTATAAGTTGTTTCGATAAATCAAGCAATCAAATTGTGTACTTCTAGTTTGTGCCAGAAAAAAATCAGCTGAATCAGTCACTTGTAGCAATTTAATTTTGTTTTTTATTCAATATGAGAAGTGCTGTAAATAATTATGAAGTATTATTCACGCTTCTTATATATTTAAACAAAAATTGTTTTTTTTTTTTTATTCACCATAGCTTATATATGAATGCCATATCGCTTTAATTGTATAATTGTTGAACAAGTTATTCATTGAACCGCTTCGTACGTATAGAATTACCGATGAGAGAACAAAATATTGATTTTATGTATATATGAAAACCAGCAAACAGAAATACATAGTTCATATTATAAAGTTGTATGCATTTGGAAAGTACATTTAACAAAGAGATTTATTAACACCAAATTTCAACCCTCAGTTATTCCACGTAGTTTGGTTAACTTTTCGTTGTGCGTTGTGATGAACTAAATTAAGGTTTTTAAATTATCACAAATGTACTATATGGTTCTCAAACTTGATCCCTGTTTGTTCCCTTTGGACCTCCGTAGGGTAACTGAGGGTTAATAAAAAGATCACAAATGTCTCGTAATAATATGACGAAGTATCGTGACCTTTGAATGTAAAAGCTGGTTCACTTATACGGAAAAACAATCTTTTGATTTCTTGAAGAAAAAATGTATCTAAAATTATAAACAACATTTATAATTATGTAATACAAATCCTTATCGTACAGTATATTCTATCATACATATTATCAAAAAACTTTTCATAGCATTGCTTTTTACGTAATTCAAGAACATCGAGAAACAAATATAATTTGTATGATAGAATTGCTTATACGTATTTATCAAAATTAGATGTTCTTGCCAATATAATTACTAACACATCGCATAAACAGTTTTAAAAGGTCCATTCGTTCGTTTCGATTATTTGTTTATGTACGTATTTATTTATAAGCGTCATTAATATTGTATGTGAACTCATGGTAACATCAAAAGAGACAAAAAAAAATGTTTTGCTCGAAACCATGGTTTTTCAAATTTTTACATCCGTACTTGCGAAGAAAAACGTAACAAAAATAATTTACTATGCATATCTCGTGTGTCATGAGGATTTATATAAGGACGTAAGAGATCTCTCGTCTATGAGAGAGCTATAATGAATTATTACGGATCCTCACGATCAAATTTCTCGTTCAAAATATATTTTATTGTAATTTCTGCAGATATCCACGTTTTCTTTGTGGAAAAATAGTGATTTGGAACATTTCATTGATTCTGAAAAAGTGGATATCTCCAAGTTTGTAACATACGTCTATAGGGTATTTCTCGTGAAATTAAGAAGCAGGAAAACAATATTAATCCTTTTTATCCCCACAATTCGTACAGATTCGTAATAGTTTTTGTAGGATGCATCAATGTACGGGTGCTATTGCTATCAATAGCTGTCCCAAGTATTGTTTGTTGATAATATTATATCTACTAGATTGGATTTACAGAGTATATGAGATGTCATAAACATGTATTGTTACGTATTGTAATACGCGTCGAGTTATATTGATTTTGAAAATTTATTATATTGAGAGAACAAAAACGAATTTCTATTCTCTACAAAGACCTTTTCATGAGGCAAGATTGTAAAAAAAAACAGAAATAATTGTAAACATCTCAAGACTTGTTATTCGCTCTTTTCTTTTTTAAACAAAATATATATATAAATTTACTTGAAATCAATGTTTACTTGGAATTATTCACTTTAAATTATGAATCATATTACGAAGCACATTTTTCTCCCCCCGTTTTCTATAATTTCACCATTCTTGGATTTAGAAACATTCGTTTCAAGTAAAATAAATTCATCGCTATTCTTTATCCGCATAAAATGAGTTAGTTGAAGAAAATTGAAAAATTGTTCCAAAAAAAAAGGTATCCATAAATGAAGATGATAAACTTGTGAAAACGATGATGTATCGAATGATGTATTTGCTGCATGCTGAAAACGATTCTTTTCGATCTTTTTATACTTCTTGTAAAATAAATATAGCGCAGGATGTATGTGAAATTGTCGCCTATAGAATTATTTAAAAAATATCGTAAAAGGTGTCGATAATTATACATGCTATAATAACATTCTTATTTTAATTTCTAATATCAAAAGAAAATATTGTGGTAGCATATGTAGGGAATCCTGCGTTTATAAATGTGGTGTAAGTAAAACATTGTGGGCTAAATAAATACATATTTTTTTATTTATAAAATCATTCACATTCATTTTCAAACATTATATGCGAGGAGACACAAATGCCAAGTGTGGAGCTTCATAAACTTCTCTTTTTTTATATCCAAGCACTAAGAAATTTGGATTTTTAGTGCCTGTATCTTGTGCTTACGAATTATCATTAACAACTGAGAATGATTAAATATTCCAACGAAAATACTGGGGTTGAAAAAATTTGATCAAAGCTTACATATTCTTGGAAAGAAACTGATCATAATTTCATTGAGAAGAAAATGTTTTTTTTAAATCTCAAATTTCTAGACTAATGATGAGATCTCATGTATCAAGTTCTATCTTTTCCATAGAGTCAAAGAAGCAACAAAACAAGTACAAGTAATTCATTTATTTACATAAGAAAAATCCATACATCTTTCATATTTATAAAATGAATGATCAATAAACAAACAATGGCGTTTAAAATTTGTAAAAGTTCAATTCCAAACATTCAAATGCATTATTTTAACATACAAATATACATAAAAATGAGAATCCTTGATTAATTTGTTTTCAAGTATGAAACCATCATTTTTTTAGCCATATCATTAGATTTTTTACAAGCTTCGTGTAATTTTGTATTATATAAAAGATATTGTTCTTTTGCAGCTGCATTTTGCGGTTCTAACTCAACAGCAGTTTTCAAATCTGGTACAGCCTTTTCAAAGTTTCTAACTCTACCGTAAGCGACTCCTCTTCTATACAAAGCTTTAACATTATTCTGATCTTTATTCAAAACTTTATTACATAACGCAACTGTATGTTCATAATTCTCTTTATTCAATTGACATCCAGCCATATTATTATAAAGTACCAGTCTTAACTCACCGATTTTAGATTCTAATTCGTTATCTAATTCTAAATCTTTTATAGGTTCTAACGTTATGAGAATTTTACAGGCTCTACCGAACTTATAGAACGCATCTACGTATCTAGATTGTTTGAATAAGTTGATACCACATTCCTTATACTTGAGCGCAATGTCATATTTCTCTTCCGGAGACCATTCCCAGATAGGTTTGTGGGGTACAAAATGCTTTAACGTTACTTCAAATAACACAAGATTCGTGTCTCCTCTAGAAGAGGATACAGAAGGAATAGAAATTTCTACCAAACTTCTTTCATCGACCATCATCATCTGTACAGCTCGTTCAACTTTTCGATCAATTTCTGCACTAGCATCTCCAAGAGTGATTTCTTTCTCGATGGAGGAAGAACCATCGAAGATTTCACTATTGTAAAGTGTTCTCAATTCATCGAGGCTCGCGTCCATAACAGAAATATTTTCGATCAACACACGACATACCGCACGTTCGGTTGGTTTTGTTGAAAAATTACCACTTTTCAGGATATTCTTCTTTATAGTGTGATCCGCTGATTCCCACGAATCCATTGTCAAATGTTTATGATATGAATCAGTTTGATATTGAATATCGTTATTGTTTTCGGATATCGAAAATTTGTATCCAATAAATGTTTATATACTGAAATTGAGAATCTTTTTCATATATATTAGCATCTCTTGATAGGAATGTAAACAAATCTAACTTTGATAACCTCAAAATAAATTTTGAGACTTTGTTTTGGATTCCAAGTTTTTTCTTTTTTGTTTCTCACTCTTTCGTGGAAGCCTCCTGCAGTCTTATTAAGTCTTATGCTGTGTCGTCAGAAACAAAGGAACAAGAGCGCCGAGACCGCAATAAATTGACCATTCCGATCAACGGAAGTATTTGATTGGATGTAAGCCGTTGGACCCAAAAATTGCTGGCATCATTGGTATTGTGTTTCAATGTTGTTTTTTCTTCATAATTTGAATATAACTAAAATTCTATTTTATTAATTCCATCGAATTTTTCAAAATTCATTCAACTTTTCGGCCGCTTAGGATGAAAATTCTGATCGTATTTTAGAAGCTCTCTCCGTTAGGGATCCTTTAATGAGGGATCGGACAATCAAGTGCTGATTACGGATTGGTCGGCCGCCATTAGTAGGATAGGTACTGATATTTATGAAAATATTCGAGATACATATTTAAAGTCAGCTTATTCATGTGTAATACTTACAATTAAGTGAATCTGAAACATTCTTCGAACAAAGCATGTAAATACATTTGAGAAAAATGATTTTAATAAAATAACATACACTATGCATGCTTCACTAAACTATAGAAAAAACCGGAAGTATCCCACTAATGGCGACTGATTGTCCGATCCCTCATTAAAGGATCCCTACTCTCCGTAGTATTAGAAAACTCTTCAAGAATTCTGTCATGATTTCCAAAAGTATTACATTCGATCGAAAGAATAATTCTAAAACAGTTCCCAGATAACACAATAATTCGTGGGCCGTTCCAAAAGAGTTCTTGAACTAAATTCTGGAAAAATTGTTTTTCCGAACTCTTGACGAGTTCTTAAGGAGTTCTTTGAATTCTAAAACAATTATTTGACAGCTCTATAATAAATCCCTTGGGTGTTCTATAAGAGTATTGAAAGAACACTTTGAGATGACTTGAAGGATTCTTTAATGTCCGCTTGTTAGAACTCTTACGAAGCTCTGTCCCTGCTAAAGAAGGATTTCCCACGAATTCAATGTACATGTTGAATTCCCGCAGATTTCCATGATTGTGAAAAAGCGTTTAGTAAGAATGATTAAGTGATGATGGTTGGTTCGAGTCCATAAAATAAAGAAATATGTAATTACCCGAAGGGAACATGAAGCTCCGACGAACGTTCAGAATAGATCATGATAGATCAGACTGAAGCTCCGTTGGAGCTCAAGTTTAGATTCGGAAACGTTCGACGAAGGTCCGATGAACGTTGAAATGTCCGCTTGAAAATAGCTTAAATGAAGGTTCATAGAACGTTTATTAAAGATTCTACGAAGATTCATTCAACCTTCGGTTTTTTATGTTTCAGACGGAATTACAATTATAGTTAGAAATGCCTCAATCTTTCATTTTTTCGTGGAAAAATATACTTTGAAAAAAACTTTGATCGAAAAATTGCAACTCGAACGAACCTTTAGCAAACGTTCGATGAACGTTTTATGAACGTTCATTCAAACTATTTTCAAGTAGACATTTCAACGTTCATCGGACCTTCGTCGAACGTTTACGAATCTAAACTTGAGCTCCAACGGAGCTTCAGTCTGATCTATCATGATCTATTCTGAACATTTGTCGGAGCTTCATGTTCCCTTCGGGTAATAAGAGTGAATGAGAACAAAAACTAATCTTATATATTTTGTTCCTCACTCGTGTAAATTACAAACATTTTGGCATCCATCGATACTAAAAATTTCAATGATTGATTTGATATGATCAATTTTGTAGGTTATATTTTTAAAAAGTGCCTGAACTTCAATATTTTCTGTTGATTGAATGATCGTTCGATAAATAAAAACTTGATGAACGTAGAAGATCAGATGAATCAATCATTGAATAATTATCCATATACACATAATATGTTAGAATGATTTTTATATTTGATAAACACATGAGTTCCGTGAGAGTTCTTTAATCATTCATGTCAAGAGTTCGCAACGACTTTTGTCAATTAATGGACCGAGCTCGTCAAGAGTTCTATCAACAGGACATTAACGACTTCTTAGGGTAATTGAGAAGAACACTTGTCGATTACTTAGAATTCTTGATGAATGCTTTTTACAAATGCCGAGTTCTTCAGTAACTCTTCAAGAATTTCTTGTGTTATCTGGGATCGTATTCTCCAGACATTTGCGAGTTCTCTAACATTCTCTAAGTACCCTGCGAGTATTCATTCTCAGCTTGTATGAACTCCGGCCCACTCTGGCCCAGTCTTGGGCCCATACTGACAGGATAGGGCCCATGCTGGGCCGGGTTGAACCAGGTTGGGCCTCAGGGTACATACATGCTAGGGTTTGATTACTCACGATATCCTTGAAGAATTCTTCTGGAGGATCCTTAATTCTTTTCGAATTCTTATGAAATTTTTTGTGCTGTCTGGGAACATTTTCTTTTATTGTTCATTCAGATTACTTGTGATTCATATGGGGCTATGATATAACGAAGGTTAGAAGATTTTAAATCATCAAAAGGAACGATATTTATTCCTGCAAATAGATAATGATATGGAAAATTCATAATATGAATGTACGATAATGTGGACGATGATTTTCAAATTTTGTACGATTGGATACCATAATTTTCATTGGTCGAGTACTATAATTCAAAATGGCAGAGTTCCCAACCCCAAATAGCAATAGTTCCAAAAACTAGATCTCATTGAATCCTTTCGGAATTACAAAATGAACTACTGAAAGTCAGCAGAATAGAGTCCTTGGAGAATTCAATTTGCCTTTTGTCATACTTATATATTGTACTGTATATAGTATCCCTGGTTAAAAGAATCCATTGAATCTGACAAATAAAATTCAATGAAATTTGGTCAGAACATTGTCCAAGTTTAATCGTAATTTAGTGAGATTGGGCCAGATTCAACGAGATTCACATGAAAGTTCTGACCCAGTCTCATTGAAAAATCACCGGTGAGATTTGGTCAGAACATTGTCCACGTTTAATCGTAATTTAATGAGAATTGGTCAGAATCAATGGGTTCTTTTGACCAGGGATGTCAAAAGGCAAATTGAATTCTCCAAGGACTCTATTCTGCTGACATTTCAGTAGTTCATTTTGTAATTCCGAAAGAATTCAATGAGATCTAGTTTTTGGAACTTTTGCTATTTGGGAACGCTGCAACGTAGGTAATGGTGGCGCTGTAGGTCTTGTCATCGCGTGCGAAGTTGGTTACTAACAGTCCATACTTATATAGTCAAAGTTCGTAGCGTTTTACAAGAGTTGGCATGGGGAATTTCAAATAACCTTCCTTTGAATCGTAAATAACAACACTTTATAATATATTGAACATGTATAGCAAATATAGGCAATAAGGCTATCCAAGCCAGAACACCCACTCTGACTTTAATAAAAAAAAATATATTGAACATGTCAAAATTTATACCGAATAAAGTGTTTTTGCGAGCAGTTTTACTTCATTTGTTCAATATAAATAAAAGTGCTGCTGAAGCCCATCGTATTTTAGTGGAAGTATATGGTGAACATAGTCTAGCTGAACAAACGTGTCGAAAGTGGTTTGCACGTTTTAAAGCTGGTGATTTCGACTTGGATGATAAGCAACGACCTGGCCAGCCGAAAAAATTTGAAGATAATGATTTGGAGGCATTACTCAATGAAAACTCATATCAAACCCTTGAAGAATTGTCTACATCATTGGAAGTTGACTTATCAACAGTAGGAAAACGTCTGAGAAGTTTGGGCATGATCCAAAAAAAAGGACGTTGGATCCCATATAAATTGAAACCAAGGGAGAAAAGAATGAAGACGAAGAAGAAGAATGAATGAAAAAGAATGAAATATACCATTTTCTCAATAAATAAATGCACATTTTTTCTATTACAGTATAAATTAAGATACATTCAACTTTGTCCATTTTTCACTGGTTAACCACAACCACTTGGCCAGTTTATCATTTTTGGCTTCTTCCGAAACTTCCACTTCCTTCAAATTACTGCAATAAATAACAAACTGTTGGAAAATCTCTCTAATTTTAAGCAATAAATAAATATTACCTGAAATATACGCCAGTAACATCTTTAAGACTAGGATCCAAAGCTGCAAATAAGACAGATTGGGCTCCTTGTCTTGGAGTTTTGATAAACAACCATAAAATAGGCTTCACAAATATTTTAGTGAAGATGTTGTTAAAGATAGACATATGCCTCGTGATTTCAGTATTCACTATTCCTGGATGAACAGCATTCACAGTTACTCCGGTTCCTAAACGAAGATTCAATGGTTAAATGAAAATTTTCTTTCCCTGTATTTCAATCTTTGACAAAAAAAAAACATGTGTATACCTTTCAATCTATTTGCTAATTCTCTTGTAAATAATAGATTGGCTAATTTACTTTGATTATATGCTTCTGTGGGGTCATAGTTTTCTGTATTATTGAGATCATCCACTTTGATTTTACCACGATAATGAGCAGCACTTGCAACATTAATAATTCTAGAAGGAGCAGAATCTTTTAAATGATCTAATAATAAGTTTGTTAATAAAAAGTGTCCCATATGATTAACACCAAGTTGCATTTCAATCCCTTCTTTGGTGAAACTCTTTGGACATCTCATGACACCCGCATTGTTAATCAGAATATGTAATTTAGAGTTTTCTGAAATCAAAATCAAATTTCAATAAGAAAATTATCAATGAGCAGCTACTTTATAATCAAACCATCAAATATTTACCTGATTTGAATCGATCTACGAACTTTCTAATACTTTCTTGTGACGCCAGATCACATTTTCTACAGTAAATATACTTATTCCTACTCTCTAAAACTATTTCACGTCTCGTCTAGAAGTCAGAAATTATAAAAGCTTTGAAATCCAAATGACATGATATGAACATATTTTGAAAATCTTACGCAAATAGTATATTATAGCTGAAACTGAAGGTAATTCAAATACCATTTCACATTTGCTCATGTCTCGACAAGCCATGATAACTTTTGCATTACGCTGAGCCAACGAACGAACAACTTCTTTTCCAATTCCTGTATTAGCTCCTGTGATTATAATAACCTTGTCGTCCAATTTTTCTTCGCCAACATATTTTGGACCACCTAAATAATCTCTGAAAATACAAATTCAAGTGTAAAAGACTAATCTGATTGTTTTGAGTGTTGAAAATGTATCTTATTAAAAAAAAGAAAAAAAACTGATAACCGAATTTGATCAAATTTTTCCAAATATGCATGAAAAAGTTATCAAAAATTTTAAACAAAAAGTACAAATAAAGAAATAAGTCCAATGCTATAACCTTACTTTGTTAAATAACCCACACCGACGATAGTTGCACATGCCGATGCATAGACATATGGTTTTGGTATTGAAAAACGCATGATCAACAATTAAACAGTAGTTTAAATAATCAAAGAAATTTCCTCTGATTTTTAACTATTTACAACAATTACGGAAACCGACAAAAACAGATGAGGAGTGACAACCCTACTACCATGCTTTCCATTCAGAAATTCCAATGAATATATATTTTGTTCAAGTACACAATTATGACCAAACTATACTATGTTCATTGGAGGTATGTGTGCATAAATGTGCATAAAAAACACCAATTGTATTCAATACTCCGAATGACTCCGAAGTCCACAGGTGGTTAATATCACTGATGCGATTGATCCATGATTGATTCTTCTACAGTTGATCTATCTGTCATTTATTTACAAACAGTTCGAAAAACTTCATTAATATCTGACAAGATGTTGGTACAAAAGATATTTCGTTCTGCAAGACAAATGAAATTTATACACAGATTTTTGGTATATCAGATTTCAAGATCCTCTTTGAAAGTAAGTCATTTTAATAATAATATACCCAACTGAAATGCTGAGTCAATCAATCAAATATCATGATACAGGAATGAATATATTCATTTCCAGGGAACTAAAGAATGGATATTGAGAAGAAGATTATTATTTGGCACACCATTCAGCGTAATGAGTATTTGGGGATTGTCTAAAGCAAAAGATCAAAATGAAGGTATTGCGAAAAGAGAATTCATTCTGTCAAAAGCTGATGCCTTATTCGACCAGGGAAAATATCAAGAATTATACGAGTTCTTGAAACAGTATCGAGTTTGTATATGACTGATATTTTAATTTTAATTAATATATGATAATAATAACCATTGTGAGAAAATTTTTTGGTTTCCATAGGACAACAAAGATGTTGATATTTTATGGCGTGTGTGCAGAGCTTTGTATAACATGTCGAAGTTAACTAACGAAGCAGAAGCTAAAAATTTGATATACGAAGCTTATGATTTAATATGTACTGCTCTTAAAATACAAGAGGATCACTGGGCTGTTCATAAATGGATGTCCATACTGTTGGATAGCAAATCTTCTTACGAGGGTATGAAGGCAAAAATAAAAGAACTGAATAACGTCAAACAGCACATGCAGGTATTTTATTGTGAATTTTGAAAACTGCTGTTTATTCTCTTACATTGCGCAATGTTGGAATTTTTCAAAATTACACACAGTAATTCAACATTGTGAATTTCAAAAAGATTTGTGGTTTTAAAGACTTTGTTTCAATACTTACCTTGTAAAGGAGAAAATAATAATATTCTTTCTCAAGAAGAATATAATTAATATTTATAAAACTGAAACTAGTGGTCCAAAGCTAGCAACCCATCATTGTAACTTACGATTGATTTTAATTGGAATATTTTTTTAATAAAACGATTTCATCAAAAGTTAAATCAATTAGCTACAAGTTTTTGGACACTGGTTTCTGCTTCATTTAATATTTGTATCCATCGCTGAATTCACAATTCAAATTAGTTCATACTTTTAAATCCTCACAAAATCAAACAGTTCAGATTTGAGTATGAAAATTCAAATACTTTTTTTGAATCGAATGATGAAATACTTGATATATTAAAATTACTGAGTGACTATTGATATTTTATATCATTAAATATTATAGAGAGCTATCGAGTTGAATCCCAAGGATGCAACAACGTTTTATATGTTGGGTACTTGGTGTTACCAAGTATCAGACCTAGCGTGGTATCAAAGGAAAATAGCAGCAGCTATATTCGGTGAACCTCCCAAATCAACATTCGAAGAAGCATTGCAATATTTTGAAAATGCAGAGAAAGTGGATCCGAAATTTTATAGTCACAATTTACTGATGTTAGGTAAAACTTACTTGAAATTAAATCGCAAGGAAGATGCTCTAAAATATTTGAAAATATTAGCCGAATATCCAGCTAAAAATGACGATGATCAACAAGCAAAACAGGAAGGTCAGAAATTACTTAGCAGCATATGAGATGTGATATTTTTATACTAATTAATTCATATTTTATTTTATACTTATTTCTAAATTAGATTTGTATACGCATGGTTTAATATTTTTCATATTGAAAATCAAAGAAGCACAATTCAATAGAAATATCAAATTTGGTTCAGAATTTCTAAAAAAAATCCTCATAAAGTATTATATTTTTTAGCATTTCAAATGATAATATCATCATGTTACGAGCCAAATTGTTCATCACAAGCTATTCAGTAGTAATATTTTGATTTCATTACAGCATTTTTCAATAATTTAAAATAAACGATCTAGTAACCCCTTAAACTGTTTCGTGAAATTTATTTTTGAGGTATAAACAATTTGAAATGTAGTACCGTTAAATTATAACTTTGACTTAGCGGAATAACGAATCGCATGGGTGTAGTTGATGGTATTTTCAAATTCAGTAACAATGATATTAGGTGCGCAACCAAGTTCTCGCTGTTTTTTTTTTCACTGTGTCACCTCACACCCTGGTAAAGACACGCAAAATTCACGAAAGAGCCACGAAAAACCACGAAATGAGGGGAGTTTTCGTTTTCGCGGATATAAGAGTTGGTTCTCGTGACTATAATAAGTACTTTCGTTGATATGAGAATTATGATTTTTTGTGGATACAAAAAGTGCTTTCCCATCTTCATCTGCTTGGATGCTTTACCACTTTCAAAACTTCCTGCCTATGTACAGTGTTTCGAATCGTCAGCACAATGCACGGTTCACATTCATACCCGAGTATTCCGATAAAACCGTTCCATCCACATGATGAATAATTCCATGCATGGAATTCACATGTATATAAAGAATTCATTCCTCAAATGCACTCGAAAAGTGCGTGCCCGGCAACGGATGTTTTCGTCAATGATCAATATATCCACGAAAATAACCTCGTTATATACACGAAAACACTTATTATAGTCACAAAAACCAACTCTTATATCCGCGAGAACGAAAACTCCCCTCATTTCGTGGTTTTTCGTGACTTTTGTGTGTCTTTACCAGGGTGTGAGGAGACACAGTGTTACAATTATTATCTTATAAATAGTCATGTACAATTCTTAAAAAACAAATAAATTATCTTACATTGTTTTATACTTAGTACTCCTTTAATATTGGATTTTTCATAACTATATCGCTGCCTTCGTGTTCGATGGAGTCGTAAGTCCATTTACGATTGTTTCTAAAATGAAAATACATGAATTAAGTATCTGTCGATTCATCGTTCGATCGATTGTGGATCAATGAAGTGATTACCTGCATTCGTGTCCACACTTTTTTGAACCACATTTAGAGCATTCGAAATGACACCCAGGACAGTCTAAATTCAAGCAATCGCAGAGATCTTTCCCTGCCTGTACATAAATGCCTTTTTCGTCGTACAACACTTGTTTTTTACAACCTTGATTCAAACGTCTATGTAATTTACGTTTTTCTCTCTCGCTACGTTCCGGATCAAAATTTCTGAGGAATTTCTTCGTGACGCTGTCGACGCCTTTGGAACGTGGAGCGCGCGTACTTTTCTAGAAATTGCATCAAATTGTTTTGGTACAACCTAACCTCTCTGTACAAAGGCACACGAATTGTATTGAATACTCACTCGTTCTGGACGAGGTGTAGTTTGCATATTGCTTCCCTTTGGATGCAGAATCTGCAATGTTTCTCATTTTACAATACTTATATGCACTATTAATCAAGATAAGTAGTAAAATAATCAAATAACATTATTATGCAATTCTGGTGCTTTATACGCACTCGGTGAGAAAGTTTGTTAGTATTTTTCGATTATATTGTTATCGTTAATAAAAATATGAATACCTCAACCGTTGGATAATGCCCCTCGAGACGTTTAGAAAATTTGTAGAATTCTTCGCGTAGATTTAACACATCAATTTGACTCAAATCAACTGCTCAATGTAAACACAGGAATCGATCATATGGTGAAAATAATAACAAACATGCGTAATGATGCGTAAATTCGGTAAAGAGGGCAGCAGCTGAAGGTGAATTGAATGAAAAGCAACACGAGATTTGGCAAAGGTTATGTTTGAATTTGATCAACAGGAACATAACCTCCATTTTAACGTGACAGCATGAGGGAGTTGGATTCGAATCAATTATTTTAATAATCAAAAACAATACCCATAAAAATGGGGAAGAAAAATAATAAAAAAGCAAGGAAGCCTGCTAAAGTAGAGATAGATGATTCTACTACAAAACAGGTATCAACGTAATTAATATTCAAACTTCTGAATTTGTAAATTGAGTCAGATATTTATTTACTCGTCAATTTCGACTAAAAATTCAATTGAAGATAATCTTATATTAATTTTCAGATTGCTCTAGATATTGATCATCGTCCGGAGAATTATGATAACTGCAATGCTTTGGTTTTGCCTAGTAAGAAGAGAAAAACCAAAACCAAAGTTGAAAAAGTGACAGTTTCTAAATTATTATCCAAAAAACGTAGAAAACAATTAGAAAAAGTTGTACAGCGAAAACAAAAAAAGTTACAGGTGAAGTGCGGATATTCATATATGGTCAGTTATGAATTTGTATTAATATATAAATGATATTTCAATTCATTTACAGAGAGCGACGTTATTGGAAGAACTTGCCAAAGTACAAGCTTCTTCGGATGAATTGAAACAATACACATCCTTAACCACGTTGCAAACTAAAGGTTTAAAACGTCATTTCCGAGAGCTTGAGTTACCCTCTAAGGAATTCATACCTAGGAATACCAAAAATGATAACAATGACGATAAGGATGATATTGAGGCATCCGAACCTATAATAAATGTTATCAAGGGTGGAAAAAAGAGAAGATTGGATATTATTCGATCTTTAGAAAAGCAAAAATCTGATGATCCAAATGTTGTAGGATTTGAAGTATGTGTAAATGTTTTTGTTTTTTCAGATACTCTACTGTTATTCCTGATAATTGAAACCATATTATTTATATTCCAGGAATCTAGCGAAAGCGAGTGTAGTTCGAGTGACGAAAATGAAAAAACAATAGATGAGACTGTTGACAAAGACAAGAATGAAGAAATCTCTAAAGAATCTGTTGAAAAAGTTGATAAAAGAATTGAAAAATCTGTTGTAGAGAATGAAGAAATGTCTAAAAAAGCTCTCGATAAGACTGTTGTTAAGGAAAACAAAGTCCCCCTCACTCGAACTCCAGCGGTATTCGTATCCCTGAATAGAAAACCAGAAATTCAAGCAGCAAGATTAAAATTACCCGTTGTGGCAGAAGAACAAACTATAGTAGAAACAATTAACGATAATTCTGTGGTGATCATTACTGGAGAAACGGGCAGTGGTATGTCAAAATTATAATTAAAAGTAAATTCTTTGGTAATGCAGGTCTTACGATATTGTAGGAAAAACAACACAAGTACCGCAATTTTTGTACGAAGCTGGTTACGCGCAAAATAAATTAATCGGTATAACCGAACCGAGAAGAGTGGCTGCTATGTCGATGAGTAAAAGAGTGGCGGAAGAGATGAACCTCACCGAAAAAGAAGTTTCTTATCTCATTCGTTTTGAAGGAAATGTTACCCCTGAAACTAAAATTAAATTCATGACTGATGGAGTTTTACTCAAAGAGATACAAAATGTATGTATTCATTTTGAAACATAAAACAAGTAATAACTCTCACTGACAAAGAATTCTTTTAGGATTTTTTATTGTCACACTATTCAGTGATCATCCTGGACGAAGCTCACGAACGCAGCGTGTACACTGATATACTGATAGGATTACTTTCAAGAATAGTACCGTTACGCCGAAAAAGGAATAATCCTCTGAAATTGATTATCATGTCAGCTACTTTACGTGTAGATGAATTCGTTGAGAATAAAAGGCTCTTCAAAGTGAAGCCTCCTGTAATTTCGGTGGAATCAAGACAGTTTCCTGTGACGATACATTTTAACAGACGAACTAGTCAAAATTATGTGAAGGATGCTTTACATAAAGCTATCAAGATTCATACTCGTCTTCCAGAAGGTGGAATTCTTATATTTCTAACAGGTCAACAGGAGGTGAATTCGGTGGTTCGTAAATTACGTAATGCTTTTCCTTTGAAAAGAGAAAAATCAGTAAAAACGAAAAAAAGGGGAGAAAATGCCAAAGAGAAGGAACAAAAACAGCAAGAAGAAGAAGAAGAAGAAAATGACAACGACGATGATGAATTTGATGCTTTAGAAGCTTTAAAATCTAACAAAAAAAGACAAAAGAAGAAACTTCAATTACCAGTGATTAATCTTGACGAGTGAGTTGATGTAAAATTATTATATTATCGAAATTGAGAGTTTGTTATGATTATAATTATATAATTGATGATAATTTGAAATGAATTTACAGTTATTCTGTAGCACCTGAAGATGATACGCACGAGGATTTGATTGATGTACCAGAATTTGATGATAACGATAATATCGATGACGATGAAGACGAAGACGACGATGTGATGGATTTAAATAAGATATCGAATGCACAACCCTTGTGGGTATTACCTCTCTATTCTTTATTGCCAGCGTATAAACAGAATAGGGTAAATAAATATTTAACGTTCATCAGAATTATGTTATGAAACAGAATAATGATTGTTTTGTCATATCGATTCGTAGGTATTCGATCCTCCCCCGGAAGGTTGTCGACTATGCGTGGTGTCCACTAATGTGGCGGAAACTTCTTTAACAATACCGAATATCAAGTACGTCGTGGATAGCGGTCGATGCAAAACACGAATGTATGACAGAGTTACAGGAGTGAGCACGTACAGAATTTGTTATACGAGCAAAGCGTCTGCTAATCAACGCGCGGGACGAGCTGGAAGAACTGCCCCTGGACATTGTTACAGGTACAATATTTACACAATTACACGCAATTATCGTGGCCTACTAATTTCAATGATGCTTCATAATTTTTAAACAGATTATATTCTTCAGCGGTATTCAATGATCAATTCGAACAACACAGCATATCAGAAATTCAAAGAAAGCCTGTCGACGATTTACTCTTACAAATGAAAGTAATGGGTATCGATAAAGTTGTTAATTTCCCATTTCCTTCCCCACCGGACGTTTTACAGTTAAAATCTGCAGAGAGAAGACTCGTAATGTTGGGTGCATTACATCAACCTATTGTTCAAAAAGAAGGTATCAATAATTTTTTTGAAAATCATTTTCTCATATGATGAGGGATGTTCATGCGTTATTATATTTGTAGAAATATATAACGCTCAAGTCACCCCACTTGGAAAGAGTATAGCGGTTTTTCCTGTTGCTCCGCGTTATGGAAAAATGTTGGCTCTTTCCCATCAACATGACTTGTTGAGTTACACGATTTGCATGGTGGCAGCTCTTTCCGTTCAAGAAGTATTAATAGAGGCAATCAGTATGGATGGAGGTGCCAAAACAAAATGGTTGCAAACTCGTCGATTTTGGGCTGGAACTGCCAATAGTTTACTACTAGGTATTAGAATCATTTTATGTACAAAAATGTACAAAAATCGAAATTGTTAATCAAAGTAATTTCTTTCATAAAGGCGACCCAATGGTATTGATTAGAGCAATTGGAGCGGCCGAATATGCTGGATCCAAGGGAAAACTGATACAATTCTGCGAAGAACATGGTTTGAGACACAAAGCTGTAGTTGAAATTAGAAAACTTAGACAGCAACTTACGAATGAGATCAATTTGAATATACCTGATATTAATCTCGGCATCGATCCACAGTACGTAAAAATTTACCATGATTAAAATCATCATTTATATGTGTATTCAATGTGAATTTAGGATGCCTCCGCCGACCGATACCCAAGCAAGATTATTGAGGCAAGTCGTTCTTGCTGGCATGGTGGATCATATCGCAAGAAAAATACCTCCCGATGAAATGAACGAAGAACAGGATAAGAAAAAGTTCAAGCACGCTTACAAGTAATGTTTCGAATGAGATAAGATTTATAAGTTTGAAAGAAAAACTGCATAATAACATTAGAATTGACACGTTTCTGATATTTCAGAACATTGGAAATGGAGGATCCAGTATTCATGCATTCCTCTTGCGTTCTTCGAAAGATGAGTCCCGAGTGGGTAGTTTATCAAGAAATATATGAAACGAATAAAATATACATGAGAGGTGTTACAGCTATCGAACCGGAATGGTTGATTAAATTTGCACCCACTATATGCCAATTAAGTGATCCATTGGAAGATCCGCCTCCAAGGTTGATTTCTCAAATACCTCCTGAAATTTTGATCGACAAAATCATTGATTCGTAACGTTTACATTCAACAGATACGACGAAGAAACTGGAAAAGTAATGTGCCGTATCACTGGTACGATTGGAAGAGCAGGTTGGAAATTGCCAGAATTAGACGTAGAGTATCCAACGAATATGGAAGGTATCAAGTGGTTCGCACGTTTCTTATTGGAGGGAAAAGTGTGTTCGAAATTGCAACCTTTTACTTCTTCTCTACTATCAACGCCAAGCAGTATTAATAAATCTTGGGCAAAGTATGTACTTGCTCATAAATTATACTTGTGAATATTCTTTTATTCACACAAGTATTTATCCGTTTTTTAGATTAATACCACGCACTGAAGCTATGACAAAAACATTGCTGTCTCAAGGGGTCATGTCGAAAAATAAGTTACTAGAAATTTGGTCTTCGGACAAAACTTGTAAGTACATTACATACATTGATTTTCATAATTAAACTGTTCTGAATAATACAAGGAATTTTCACTTTTTTTCAGTTTTATTGTCTGCTTATCAGAAATGGTTGCCGGAATCTTTACACACGGAAGTCGCGTTGTTATGGCCACCCGTATGATCGTAATGATCGTATAATAATAAATTATGCATTGGAATATGTAACTCGAACAATCATTTATTCAACCGAGGATGCATATATGTATATATTTATATGTACATATTCATGATTCTTTTTATTTCATTCTTGAGAGTAATTGAGCATCACAGTATTCTTTTCCATTTCACCCAAAATCTTGTATAGAATCAATTGACGGAATGCGGCATCAATCGGCGTAGAATTCAAATGAACATGATTTTTTTTGGAATGTTTTAAAGGGTTCAATGGTTCATTCATGAATTGAATGACTGTATATTGGAAAAAAAAGCTGATGCAACGCTCGAGTTACGCCCGTTAAGAATGAAAACCATGTAATTACATGTAAAATAGCCAATAAACTCTTTAAAACTGTTAATAACGCGCTGATTAAATGGCACATTTGTATTTGATGCTTATATATTTAATGATATGGTATCCGAAGGTTCATAGATATGATTCGAAGAATGCTGTGGATTCAGTTTTGATGTACGCTGTGGATTTTCAGACACCATATCTTGAACACTTTATTCAACACGACGATGTGTTGATTGAAAATTAATCCATCTATAAACATTCTGTATACAATCTCAGTTAATAAATTATAGAACATTAAAATATTGTAATATGCCTAGAAATGTATTGACTTATGATGTTTTTATGAATTCACTATTATTCCTAACAATATATATTATATCAAAAGAAAAGTATAAGCTTATTGATATTTAATGATAATGAATTTCAAATAATAATTGCAGCGGTATGTGGTAACGAAGATACCAAAATATCAATTATAATAATTTATCGCAATTTCTCACCTCAATCGTGGTTATGGCATCAACGGTGACTTTTATACAAAAACTCTATAATATCATTTAAATAAACCACTTTTGAATATATATTACTTTATATGATTAAATAGAAAATTGTGAGAAATCACATTCATTTTTTTTCTATCTCAGGAGATTACAAAGTTATTATGAGTTTCCCGGTATTTGAAAACGCATACATACAATTGATTAACCCTTTTGTGACGTCTATACTGTGAAAAATAGAAAGAATAATATCTCCAGGTCAGAAGACTCTAGTATCTAAAAATTCAAGTTACATTCAAGATTGAATAGTTTCCAACTTCTTTTCTTTAGTAGAATCTCTGCACTGAAAATAGAAGAGTGAATTTTTCACAGTATAGAAGGGAATAAAGGAAACTATTAAAATTTTGACACATCGTTTAGCTCTAGAAGCCTTTTGAAAACTACGTTTCAAAACTATTTTTTGTATCCTCCATGGGATTAGCAATCTTCAATTTTTGTGTAGATTAAAAAAGCTGCATCAGTACTCGATATTACAACAGCCAAGTTTTACAATATAGTCTTGAATATATTAGTACATTGATGACTGTTTTATAGAAAAACCATGTTGTGCGCATGAAACTATAGTAAGACTTTTTCAATAAATTAATAATAAGTATTTGTGATATCGATGATAAATAATACCAAATGAATGCCTAAAAAATCAGTGTATAATTTTGTGTCATATTTTGACGAGTATTATTCTACACAGTAGAAATTATTTTCCTAAACTTCATAACTTGATAATGCATTTTTCTATTATTCAGCTTTGATTGGTTTCTTGTCTTTCTTTTTTAATGGATTTTTCTTGCAATCTTGATAAATACTGTTAAGATCGAATGCTGCTTTTATATTATCCTGTAAAGACAAAATGAATAATCAACGATACCTATTGGAGTATCATTAATATGATATATAAAGAATAATATTTTATCGATACTTACTATAGAAAACAAAAATTTACTCAATTTTCCTTTATGATCGGCACAGGGTCTTCTTTCGATCTCTTTGCCATCCTTGAAGAGAATGAGGGTAGGTAATTGCTTACTGGTACTAGCGTCGCTGATATGATACTTGGCTGCAGCATCTGGATACCTACCTACGTCTACTTTACCAAACTTGAAGTTATCCAAAGCATATCTGAAAATACAACCAATGAATGTTTATGCCGAAACCTTTTTTGGTAATTCACATTTTCGATACATACTCTGCGGAAAGTTCTGCAAAAATTGGAGCAAAATTTACGCAAGATGGATTCCAAGCTGTATAAAAAGCTACCAGCCATACAACTTTATTATCACGACGTAATTCGTCGTGCAATCCATTAGCTCCGTGCAGATAAATTACGTTTTCTGGACCTTGATAGGTGGGTTCGGGTAATATTAACCCACACACTACAAAAAATGATAATCATATGAATTCTATATACGAAAGAATCAAAGATTTTATGATACGTACATATAAAAATGATCCCAAACAATATTCCCATGCGAATATCAGCGTAGAACCATAGAATGAGATTCGCAATTTTGGTATAAACAAAACTAGATGACAGGTAATTGATCATCGTGACGCTTCCTGTCTTTCTAGTTCTTATCATTATGACGATCATGAGAAAGAATAAAATCTCTGTCTCTCTCTGCGAATAAATATGAAATTAAATAAAAATACTCAACTCAGTTCCTTACTTGTACAAAAAATTCATATTAAAATTTATGAAACTTACTCCGTCGAGCTCACATTCGGATAACGCAAATACATAATTGCAAACCCCAGGAACACGTTTTGACACAATGTACGAAATACTTAATAAAATATTGATTATATAATATGGCCTCAATAGCAATCTCAAATCCTTTTTGAAAGACATTTTTCGATATAAAAATGAGGAAGTGATACGAAAGCTGTCAAATGATCGGGGATAATTTGGTAGGTTATGTAACCTAGAGGTATTTGTATGATCAAAGTTTTAATGATTCAAGTAAAATGGTAGACATCGAATGTTCTAAAACGATGAATTATGTCCTGGTGACGTGAAATAAATTTTCTAACACTTTCAATTCTGTGATATATTCCATGATTAATTCATGAAATAAACAGTTAAAATCAGGTAGAATGATTATTTACTCTTTCTGCTGCTACCTACTACAGCTGTAGCGCCTATCGATTATCGAACGATAGTTATCCAATTCAAAGAAAACTAATGTCAAAATGCCACGATGATTTTCAAACAAGGGGCAGCTGAAATTCACAAATTCATAAACGTGTGCAGAAGCGTTAAATAGAAATCTTAGGAAAATTCAGTGAAATGTTTTTTGGTGAACAAATTTCACTGAAAACCCTGGTAAAAAATCTCTTGGAATCTCTCTGAAAATTTCACGTTTCAGAGAAATTCAAAAAGATTCAGGAAAAGTCAGTGTGATCCGAGAAGATTCAGAAGAATTTAAAGACTGATGGATTGGGAAAAATTGAGGGTTGAACTTTTCAGAGAAATTCAGGAAAATTTAGAGAGGAGGAAATTTAATGAAATTTTTGGTCCAAGATTTGAGACGCGTTTCGGGAATTGTAGAACACGATTCAGAGATAGGTAAATCGTACAAAATTGTGCAGTGGATTATCCAGAGGAATTCAGAGAGAAATAGATTCAGTGAAATTTTCAGTCAAAAATTTCAGAGGCATTCAGAGAGTTTTAGAGAGATTCAGGGAAAATTGTGAATTCAATTTTTCAGGGTTCAGAAAAATTCAGAGGAAGTGAATTCAGAAAAATGGATTGAATGAAATATTTAGTGCAAGATTTCAGAGACATCCTGAGAGTCTCAGAAAGATTCAAAGGCAAGTAAATTAGCATCAATTGTGCGTTGAAGTTTCAAGAAGAATTCAGCGGAAATCAGAGAAATTCACAGGAATTCAGGAAAATTGAGACGAAAGTAAATTGTATAAAGTTTTTCAAATTTTTTCTCAATTCTAAGATTCGAAAGACATTATGGGAGTTCCAGGGACATTCGCAGAAATAGGTGGATCAGGAAAAATTTTGCATTGAATTTTTCAGACGGATACAGAGGAATTAAGAGAGGTAAATTTTTGAAAGTTCCTAATCCAAGATTTCAAACGGATTCAAGAAGTGTCAAAAAGATTTGGAAAAATTGAGAATCATTCAGATCATAAAAATTGGGAATTGAACTCTAAAGTGAGATTCAGAGGTATTTAGAAGGATGCAGAGAGATTCAGACAAATTCAGAGAAAGCTTTTAAACCCATACTGTGAAGAAAAAATAAAATACTTTCAAAACTGCCAAAAAAAGGTTGACAGTTTTTTCCACGAACTTTCTTTGGAAATTATCGTAAAAAAGTGTGTAGATATCCAAAAAGTTTTATGATTTTACGAAGATTTTCGAAACTTCTTCAACTTTTGTTCGTTGATTTACAAAGAAGATTCGCAAATGACTTTTCCAAAATAAGGTTGTAAATTCTCAAGTATTTTTGTTTGGAATTCAACAACTTTTTTTACAGTGTGAATAACCAAAATTCTGGGGGATTCAGAGAGATTCAGACAAATATACAGAAATTCAGGGAGATTCGAACAAATTCAGGGGAAGCTTTTGAATTGAATAAATAACATTCTGAGGGATTCAGAGAGATTCAGACCATTTCAGACAAAGCTTCAGAATTAAATTTTAAAAAATTAAGAGGAATTCAGAGAACTTTGAACAAATTCAGAGGAAACGTTGAAATCAAATTAATAAAATTCTGAACGATTCAGAGAAATTTACCCGAATTCAGAGGAAACGTTGAATTTTGAATACATTAAGAAATTCAGAGAGATTCAGAAAGATGCCTGAAAATTGCTTAATCTCGGTTAGAAAAATTTAGAGAAATTTAAAGAAAGTTGAAGAGATTCAGGATATATCACTATCTGACAAGTTTATAACTTCCTTTGAATTACTCTGAAATCATTCTGAATCTCTCTGAGAAATGGCCGTAAACATAGAAAGATTCAGGGAGATTTGAGAGAAATTCAGAAAGAGATTTCTTTCACCAAGGAATCTCTGAAAAATCTTAAGATTTTTAATTAAGAGTTCTCCAGAGAGTTTTAATAATTTTAAGAAATATTCAAAAACTTGTTCAATGAATAAAAATTTCCTGCAGTTTTTTTGAACATATTCGAAAGTTTTCTGTAAAATTCAGAGAAGTCTTTTCCGACAAGGTGAAAAGAATTTTTCACATGAACTTTCTTTTAAATTCTCATAAAAAATTGACTCAATTTTGAAGGATTATATCCAGAATAATATTAATGTTAATTAATCAATATGTTATATGCACACACAGAAAATTTCAAGTCAATCCGACTAATATTTTCGAAGCTACACGGACATTGTAAGCCTTTTCCTCAAAACTATGTTTCCAAAGTGGGTGAGCACGATTTCTCAAAAACGGCTCAACCGATCGGTCTGAAATTTCAACACAACTTTCTCGGATATATTCTTTAGGGATTGATCGAAGGAATGAAATTCTCAATAATTAGGCTCAGTGCACCATTGAATGAACGATTAAGCATTCGTCGCTATAAACTGCTACTTGTTTCAAATAAAATTCATAAAATCACTCATTTTTGTGTTTCATATGAACCTGAGGGAGCTTTCAGTATCATAAATTCCTCCCTATTCCAAATGTCCGACAGATAATTTTCTGTCAGGATTTGGTCAATTTTTGTCCCAGGCATGATGATTTCCGACAGAATCAGACAGAATTTTGACCGGAATCCGTCAGGTTTTGTTTGGCTTTGTCTGGCATTCCAGTCTGTGCAGGATTTGGTCGGTTTTTGTCCCAAGCATGATGATTTCCGACGGAACCAGACAGAATTTTGACCGGAATCTGTCAGGATCTGTCGGACATTTTTAATAGGGCTTTGATTACCCATGGATCCGTTCCAGAAATATTCATGAGAATATGTAGATTTTTCCAATTCACCAGTGAATGAAGAGCTTGAAAAATGCATATTGTGAAACTCTGAAGGGATAATTTATTGTATAACAAATATTAATACCTCTTATACCAACACTTTCTTGGATTAAATTAGCTTCAAATTATTTTTTAATACGTTTTGCGGACAGTGTTCATTCACTAGTGCACTCACCCTATTTTCCCGCACTTCTATTTTTTTCTTTTTAACAATTTAACGACAAAATTTTTGTCGAAAATCAAAATTTGTTACTATTCTTTCGATAAATCTCTTGAACGATAAGAGTTCATGTTTATTATAAGTTTACTTTCCTATAACATTACTAGTAACATATTTTTTCTTATATCCTGTTAAAAACTGTAGGTCAAACCAGTGTAAATAAATTAAAATTAACAAATCAAAGATGATAAGAAATATTTAGAAACCTCGAACCTTTTGAAACGAATAAAGTATCCATACAATTGAATTTTTCAATCAATATGAATAAAATTATTGTAAATGTTACTGGATCATGAAAATGTCTCATAGGAAAAATACAGCATGCAATGTCGAGCGGAGATACTCTCGTAACATTTGTGCTTTTGCTCTCTAAGTCGACAGTTTATCACGTTGGTAATCACAGAAACGGTTTGGAAGGGATTACCAACGGTATACCGCAATCACAGTCCGACTTCTGACCAACAGTTTTAATGTCTTCATTCTACTTCCATTCACCTGTTTTCATAACACACGAATCATGCATTGAACGATCTAACCGGAGGAATTCAGTTGATGAATCAATATCAAGAATCAAAGGAAAACTCAAAGTTAAACTCTCAAAGTATTCGTAAGTTCCTTATCAATCTCTTCCCTCTCATCCACTCTGGTAATCATTTCCCCCTCCCTACCCGCATCAACAGAGATTTATATACGAGAAAGATTCGAATCGCTGGTAACAACATTAACGTTTCGCCAAGCATGGAACCCTTCAATCGTAAGACGATTTTGCTCATTTTAGGATGTACTTTGATAAATTTAAAGACAACGTTGAGTGAAAGTAATGACTTGCCACTGGTAGTTATTACTTGGGATTATGAAAATGCTACATCAAAAGGTACGTTAATGTAAAATCTTCATTCATTATATTTCTCATTATACGCGCGGTATTTAATTATTTGCATATTAATGCAGCTTGGGATGTTTTGAGTCGAAAGGGAAGTGCATTGGATGCGATTGAAGCTGCTTGTGCGTTATGCGAGGACCAACAGTGTCGTCAAACCGTAGGTTTTGGAGGAAGTCCGGACGAAGCTGGTGAAACAACGTTGGATGCTATGATAATGGATGGGTAAACAATCGTCTCATCTTTACATAGTTTTAATAACATAAATAAAGGTATGTAAATTCGATCGTAGAGTGAAAATGGATGTCGGAGGCGTGGGACTTCTGAGAAATGTTAAGAATGCTATTGGGGTTGCTCGAAAAGTTCTGGATAACACGAAACATTCGTTACTCGCTGGAGAATTGGCCACAAACTTTGCCATACAAATGGGTTTCAAAGAAGAATCCTTACAAACAGAGACGTCTAAAAATATGTGGTTACAGTGGAAAGCTAATCATTGTCAGCCCAATTTTTGGAAGGTAAAAATTTATATTATGTATTCCAAAATTTTCAGTCAAAACAACAGAAGAATGTTGTGGTTTTAACTTCATATATCAGATATATATCTGTACTCAGTAGGTAGATCAAATTTCCTGTAGACACGCATTCATCACGAACGTCCTGCTTGATATGAAATCATATCCAAGAGATTATTTTTTCATTTAATTTCTCAAGTGTTTATTGTGGTTTTAAAAGTATGAACCCACACAGCACTTTTTGTTTTCAAGATATCTTGAGGAACTGTTCAGAAAAGTTTAAGAAGTCTTATGCAACATGAAAAGATATCCTTAAGATGTCTAAAATAGTTCTTACTTTCAAAAGACATCTAAAAAATATCTTTTAGAAGATATAAAACTTTCCTTCCGAGATTATATCTTTTGAACATCTTATAGAAATCTTTTAGAAGTAAGGACTGTTTTAGATTTCTTGAGATATCTTTTAGAACTGAAATGCTGTGTGGGAAGTAATGGCTATCACTGTTAGAAAAATTCTCAAATTTAATACCAAATTCTTCATGAAATATCATATTTCCATATTGAATTTAATATTGATGGTGAAATTGCACAATCTCTTTTTGAAATGTAAATGTAAAATTGGATTCAATTTTTCATGATGAAATTCAATAAACTGTTTTTCATTATGAAATGTAAAAAACTTCATAGTCATTTTTGTGAATTAAGTTTCAGACAGATTTTTCTAACATTGTACCCACATTGAATTTTGTGTAGTAAGATATCTTTTAAACTCAATAAATTGTTCCTACTTCTAAAAAGTCTGTAAAAGATATCTAAAAGATTCCCATGCAAGGAAAAATTTTGCTTTGTCTAAAAGATTTCTTATGCAACAGTTTTAACTGTCTTTAAGATGTCTTCGTTCAAGAAATCTAAAAGATCCCTGATAACACACGAAGAATTATTTTTCAAAAACAAGAATAGAATTCTTCAAGAACTCTTTTCGAACTAATGAATTCATAGAGAGCTCTGGAGGAGTTCAATGTTTGGGACATTAACATTTTCTTGGAGAATGCTGGAAGTATTGTTTTAGTACTCTTGAAGAACTCGTTGATGTCCCAAAGATTGAACTCCTCCAGAGCTCTTTATGAATACCCTAAGTTCTTGCTTTTGAAAAAGAATTCTTCGTGTGTTATCCGGGGAGTATATTTCCTCTCTGCAGTGAATTAAATATTATAACGAAGGGTTTTCTAAATCGCTTTGTACATTACACAAGAGCAATTGATGATACTGAGTAGCTGTGGTAATTATTATAAGTATATAGACTGCCTATCAACAGACCATGAGCCTTCCTCGATAAAGATACTTCGGTTCCTCATCGATTGATAATGATACTCGAAATATTCTATCAATAAGTACTCAAGATAATAACTTGACTTTCGCAATGTTGCGCTTGAGATCCATTGTTGAATAATTTTATTTTCAGAATGTTTCGCCCGATCCGAATAAAAGTTGTGGACCGTATCGCCCTATGATGGAAACACGAAATGACGAAGAAAATAACTCAATAGATGTAGACGAAAATAATCATGATACTATTGGAGTAATCGCAATTGATGCGAATGGACATATAGCCGCTGGAACGTCTACCAATGGGGCTAGGAATAAAATACCCGGTCGTGTGGGTGATTCTCCGATAGCTGGAGCAGGTGCATACGCTGATAACACAGTTGGCGCGGCTGCTGGCACTGGAGCCGGTGATATCATGATGCGTTTTTTGCCGAGGTATTGTTTCAAATTATACATCCCCGAGTAGAAAAATTGTCAAAATTATATATAATTTATATATAATTCTGTATAAAATGCCCCATACAGCACAAAAGTCCCCACAAAGAGCTCTAGTTATGACAGTAAACATGAATTCATTATGAATAGTTTGAATTCAAAATGAACTCTTGATGAATAACTTAATCTTCAAAAAGAATTCATATCACGAATTCATAAAGAACTATTCAAGCATTAAACATGTGTGCATTTTGAATTCATTTTTACTATCATAACGGGGACTGTTCGAGAAGTTCTCTCAGAAGTTTTTGTGAATTCGAAATGATCATTTGTGCTGTCTGGGACATATACTTTCTCCTCGAAACACAATAATTTTGAAAAGATTGATTAAGAGGACTAAATTCATAATCAGCAAGGTGCTCAAGATAAAGAGAAGTTTTATTGATTATATTTTCAGACATTCCATTTGGTAAAATATGTGAAAATTTCTTTAATACGTATGAGAGACTGCTCAGTATAATAAAAACACTGCTTTCTCAAACAGCACAGAAAGATCACCAAAGAATTCTGGAAAAATAACTCCTCCTGAACTCGCAAATTTCGGGAGAATCAAATTCCTTTTAGAGTTCTTTGAATTCTAAAAGAGCCCGAGTGAAAATTTTCATTTCGGGTTCGCCAAACAGGACTGGTGCAGGAGTGTTGCGTTTTGTTGCGGTACTGTTGCGGACATCATGCACCTGCACTACATCTGCAACGTCCCAGACAGCACAACTAGTTCTCAAACAGTTCTTAGAGAATACCATTCGAATGCCCCGCTTTTTGGGAGAATTCTTTAAGAATACGCACAATCATTCATTTGAATCCAAAAATAATTCCAAAAGTATGCCTGTTATGTCAGTAGAAATGAAAACATATAAAAGTTCAGAAAGAACACGTAATCTGCCCAAAAGAATTCATAATGCATTTATATCTGAATTCATTAAGTACAAATAAATCACACCACAAAACAGGCATTCTGAACTTTCTCATAATTCAATAAACTTTTGTAATTAAATATCAAGTCTTTTACAAATTTCCTATCGGAAAAGATAGAGATCACAGAGTTTTCTCCATCGTTTTCTGTAAGGGATTTTTCACACTCGATATAATCGATTAGTTCTTCCATACATGAGAGATCGTTTGTATGAATACATTTTTACACGCAATATTCACATATTTTGAGTTAATAAATAATTTACTTCATTATCCACGAACAATTCATGAATTTTCACACACTTTTCTTCTTTAGAGTTACATCGCTTCGTTGCATACAAAACTTTAACCTTAAAATCATATGATATGTCATTTATTCTTACATATCATATGTTTCTTGCACCGAAATGAATTACTAACTGATTTTTTCTTACATTGCATAATTCACTTCACTTTATTAAGCACTCTCAAAATCTCGTACACGCACTTATTCAATCAATTTATAACAGGGACTGGAACGTTATTCACTTACATTACTTATTATATATAAAATGTATATAATGATATATATAGTGTACACAAATTATATATTTATTATATAGATTTTATATATAATGAGTAACGTAAGCGAATAACGTTCCAGTTCCTAATTTATAAGAGAAAATATACTACTAATTGTATCTTGGACAAAAAGACGTTCAAAGACGTTTGCAAATTCAGGCAGACTCTGATTGAATTCTTATTGACTGAAGTTTATGGTATTCGTTATAAATTCTTTTGGGCAGAACAGGACTACATTTTGGACTTCCATAAAGATTCATATTCACTGTCATAACGGGTAGTCTTTACGAACACTTCATGCATTTTCTATGTGCATTTTAAGAACTCCCACATGTATTCATCAAGAATTCTTTTGATACTCTATGCGTTCATTTAGAATACTCCATGAATTCATAGAAATGAATTCCGTAGGTATTCTTTACCCTGAATTCTTGGCGAACTCAAAAGGAACTTGTGTGCTGTCTGGGGTACAGTACCGCACGAAAATGCAACAAATCTGCACCAGTCCCGTTTGGCGAACCGAAATCAACATTTTTACTCGGGAGTTCTCAGGTTCTTACCCCAGAATTTATTGGAGATTCTTATGCGTTACGTGGAGAAAAAAAGATTAGATGGAATGACTACTCAAATTGCACACCAATTTGAAAATTAGTTAGATCAATGAAAAAATTGACGTTCTTTAAGTTTGAATCGTTTGTTGAAACAAATTAGTAATCGAGTAAAAATGTCCTCAAATTCTTCAAACGATGTTCTCAATTCAAAGGAGTCGTTTCGAAAAGATAATTAAACATCATCCATCAGATTTTGAGAGTTTAAATTTTCGTATCGTTTCTATAAACGATTCAAACTTCGAGAACATGAATATTTTTTATTCCAACTAAAAAAAACACGCCCATATGCTTCACAAGTTGAATAGTTATTTCAACTAATGCTCTCTGTCGTGTATCTGGGACTCCCTCGACGACACTGTTCTGCCTGGAAATTTCTGAATGGAAGGGGAACGCAAGGCGTAATGTGCAAATTCCTACACGGAGAGAAATTTATTTGGAAAGATTATCATCACTTCATTCGTGTACTACACGGAGAAAAATGAGGAGTAACTGCTATTCTAATCACGGTAGCTTTTACTCCAGCACCCGGTCAATGTATGGATGACTATTTTTGGAGTAGAAGTTACTCCATTGGAGTGCTTTTTACCCATTTTCAAGGAAGACTTACTTTGTAAGCTATACTGAAAATACCGTAGGAGCTACCAAAAAATGTTGACCCATCGCATGGAGTAAAATATACTCCTTTATTTTTCTCCGTGTACCCTGGTTAAAAGAATCCATTGAATCTGACAAAGGAAATTCAATGAGATTTGGTCAGAACATTGTCCAAGTTTAATCGTAATTTAGTGAGATTTGGCCAGATTCAACGAGATTCACATGAAAGTTCTGACCAAATCTCATTGAAAAATCACCGGTGACCACGTTTAATTGTAATTTAATGAGAATTGGTCAGAATCAATGAGTTCTTTCAACCAGGGTAGAACTATTCGGAAAAATCAGAAAATATTTTATAACATAAGTCATAATCATTGCCAGTTGTGATGGTGAAAATCTAAATCAATCTCGATTTTTACCATCACAGCTGGCAATAATAATCATGAGTTCACTCAGAGAAACAAATAGTCGGAATTATCCTTGGGATAGTTGGGAAAGGACTCAACTATGGCTGATGATAAGTTTTACTACTTCGTAGTTTAAATAACAATATTGATTGTAGACAGTAAAAAATTTCGTGTTAGAAACGGTCCACTCAAAATTCCCCAAGTAGCAGAAGAGGTTAGAAATGCTAAGAGCGTGTTTGGAAAATCCTACGAACATGCGTAGAACCTCCAAATGAGACTATTTCGAATAATTATGTGCTATGCACCTCCATAAAATATCTTAACGAATTCATCCAAAATAGTCTCATTAGCACATCCCTTTCACATTCATAAAGTCATCATAGCATATTTGAGAAGTTCTTGTGCTACTTGGGTCGTGTTGACAACCAACCCAGATGAATGTCAAATTAACAAATGTTCAACGTAAACTTAAGACTTTTTTGTTAATTTCTCACCTCATTCGCGTTAACCCTAGAACGGACATGTGGGGTCTTTTAGGACCCCAAGACATTTTTTTCTACCCCGAAGCATCTGAGTCTCCCCGAAGAGGACATGAAGCTTCAGCAAACGTTCGAATTAGATCTGCATAGATCGGGTCGAAGATTCATGAAAGATAATTTTTAGATTCATAAACGTTTGACAAAGTTTTTACGAACGTTGAAATGTCCGCCTCCAAATACGTTCAGGAAACATAGATGGAACGTTCGCTGAAGGTTCATCGAAGGTTTGATAACGCTTCACAAAAATATCTATACTCAGATTAATTTCCAATAATTCACATGAATAATCAATTAAATGATGAACATAAATGAATGAAAATTAATATAAGTATAGATATTTTTGTGAAGCTTTATTATACCTTCGATGAACCTTCAATGAACGTTCCATCTACGTTTCCTGAAAGTATTTCGAAGCGGAGATTTCAACGTTCGTAGAACCTTTGTCAAACGTTTGTGAATCTAAAAATGAGCTTTCATGAACCTTTTGCCCGATCTATACAAATCTAATTTGAACGTTCGCTGAAGCTTCATGTTCTCTTTGTGTCTCTTTATCTCTGTAGTCCGTTACCCAAACATTTTCAAAGTATACATTCTGACGAACAAAAACCGCCCATAGTGAGTTGAAATCCGTTTAGTTTCAAATGAGTTACAGCCATTTGAAATTCCCTGCGTTTTTCACGTGCCCGTTCTAGCGTTAACATTCAACAGAAATTTTGAGTGGGCCGTTTGGGACATGCACGTGTGTTAAAAATACACCAAATTTCCTACTGTGTAGAAATTTCTATTTGAATTAGTTACGTATATAATGAAATAGTTAGTGTAACCATTCAACAGCTAACTATTCATAGTTGAGTCCTTTCCCAACTGTTACTATTCCTACAAACAATGATTACTGGCGTTTCAATTCACTGAGAGAAAAGTGTTTCGTAGAACTAGCAATAAGAGCATTGCTGACATTTTATTGTTGAATATACAATAATTCTTGTTCTTATAGCAATATATAGTTGTCTTATTAACAATAAAATTGTCAATTCAGCAATTTTATTGCTGGTTGATATGTGACAATTCAGCATTGTTATATGTCAACCTACAATAAAAATCGTCAAAATATGACCGTTAACATTGCTGAATTGACAATTCTATTGTTAACAAGACAACATGTATTGCTATAAGAACAAAAATTATTGTATCTCCAACAATAAAATGCCAACAATTCTGTGATTGCTAGTTCTACGCAACATATTTTTCTCAGTGAATGGGCCGCTGATGGTCCTGCGATGCCAGCGAAGAACCTTCATTGGCCCTTTGAAACACCAGCAGTCGTGTTTGCAGGGATTAATTGATTATTTTCTTTCCTCTCAGTGTTATTTTATAAGTTATTGTCTGATTTTTCCAAATAGTTTTAGTTTAGGAATAAAATAGTAATCTTTCTAAATAAATTTCTCTTTGAGTAAAAATCATTCTGGGCCCTCCTTCGCCCTTTACCTGGCGCTATCGAGGCAGAATAGGCGTATCACTGGCCCTATTATCGGCCAGTGAACTGCCTAATATGATTTTTCCCATACCTGCACGGAAAGTTGATGTTTTCTGACCTATTTTTAGGGGAGAAAGTGCTGAATTCCAAGCGAATGTGTCACAGCGGGAGGAAAATACAAACTATCTTTTCGTTCTGAAATATGCATATGAATATTTTACATGCAATTCAACAGATGATTTTCACTTTCCTTGCAGTTGTGGGAAAAAATAGTATGTTCACCTCGGGGAGAAGTGGGAAATTTCCCCCCTTGATGAACAATATACTATTCTACCAGGACTGGAATTTCAATATACACGGAAAAAATGTTTCATAAGATTTACTAACGCGTTCAGTGAAATACAGCACTATTAGAATTTCTCGTAATATTTATAAGAGTTCTAGTAAAATCTACGATGGTCGCAGTCAAAATTACTACCGCAGTAGTAGATTTGACTACAGTTCTAGTAAATATTAACAGAAATTCTAATAGTGCCGTATTTTACCGCCCTCGTTGGTAAATTCTATTAAACAGTTTTTTCCGTGTAAGATTCATTTTCATCGAGAAATTCAAACACATCTTTATAATGAAAATAAATAATACTTTTTCTGTGTCAACAGTTTCCTTGCGGTAGAGGAAATGCGTCGCGGATCTAGTCCAACAGAGGCTGCCACTACAGCAATTCAGAGAATCGCCCAATACTATCCTGATTTTGTGGGTGGGGTTATCGCGTTGAATAAAAAAGGTGAATACGGAGCGGCGTGTAATGGGATCGCTTCTTTTCCGTTTTACGTTATGAATCCTAAATTTCAAAGAATTTCTCTACTCAATGTGTCTTGTAGTAATATCCCCGCTGTTCATATAGTATGATTATATAATTCTTTCAAAAGTTTCTTCAAGTTCCGTGTTATCGTAAATATCGATTTCACAGTTTGATAAGCAAATCAAATAATTGAAACTAATAGTTACATTTTTTACTTTCATAAGTCATGTGCTGTTGGTTATCGAATATTTCATCAATGTTATTTCAAATGATCTCAATAAAATTTTATATCAACAGCATTTTGTGATGTATATTCTAAGCGAATGGTTATTTTTCCTGTTAAAGAAGATTTATAAAGTGATGTATGATAAGACAAATATAAAAAGCTTCAAAATACACCACCTCGATTGATGTCCAAAGTCGACGATTTTTCGATATCTTTCAGACATCTTGAAGATCCGTGAGGACATTTTTAAGATATCTTTGATAAATCTAAAAGTATTTCTTATTATACATTGGAGATTTCTTTCAAATATTTTCAGAAGGAAATCTTGAAAATTTCAAAATATTTCAAGATATCTTCTAGCAGTCAGAACTGTTTTAGACACCTTAAAGATACCTTTTGATATCCAAATAACACACGAACCTGATAACACACAAAGAATCCTTTTTCAAACACAAGAATGAAATTCTTCAAGAACTCTTTTCGAACT
This sequence comes from Gonatopus flavifemur, assembly GCA_018340375.1. Lineage (NCBI taxonomy): Eukaryota > Metazoa > Arthropoda > Insecta > Hymenoptera > Dryinidae > Gonatopus > Gonatopus flavifemur. The sequence continues at coordinate 56,757,050 of JAFFJZ010000001.1, forward strand.
GATGAATTCATAAAGAGCTCTGGAGGAGTTCAATGTTTGGGACATTAACGAGTCCTTTGAGAGTACTGAAACAATACTTTCAGCATTCTCAAAGAACTCGTTAATGTCCCAAACATTGAACTCCTCCAGAGCTCTTTATGAATTCATCAGTTCGAAAAGAGTTCTTGAAGAATTCTATTCTTGTTTTTGAAAAAGAATTCCTCGTGTGTGATCAGGGATTGGGGGCTTAAAAATTTTTTAAATAAATTTGTTTCATCAGACATTTGCGAGTTTTTTTTTCAATTCTTCAAAACTTCTAAATGAACTGGCAAATATCTGACAAATCAAATTCTTGTTGAAACTCTTTGAGAATTCTTTGAATTTCAAAAGAATTCGAGAAGAATTTTTCTTTTAAAATTCACCAGATTGAAATTGCCCCATTGAATCTTGCCAAATCTGATTTCGTCAGGTTCTATGGATTTTTTTAACCAGGGTGTCCATTTCTAATGACATTCATTTCTCATGTTATTAAAAATTAATCAATGTGACTCCGAAATTACACGATTTCAACCAGAAATTTATGATATGTCAAAATACAGTCATAAAATCAGATACAAATGTTATGCGATGACAAATTTTTAAAGCGATAATATCAGTTTACTATTATTGCGATACTCTACAATAATTATTTATTTGTTGCCCAATAAAAAGCACTTAAGAATAATTGCATTGTGTTCGAACCTACCTCTCGATGTGTGAACATTAATTAAAAATTCAGAACAATACTTTTACAGCGGAAATATCGAAAATCAATGCATTAGAATTCATCTTCTCATCCCCCTGATAAAAATCCAAAAGTGAAGGACGTGAGTATTGAAACAATTCCCTCTAAAAGTACGCCTACTCGTAAGAAAATATTTCGCTGAAATAACCATGAATAATTTCTGAAAAGACTCTGAAAAACTCTGGCAAACTCTGAAAATTTCTGAAATTTTGATGAAAAATCTCATATTTTTGGAACGTTTTGTACAGACTTTTTTTAGACTTTTTTCTGAGTTTTTCAGTGGTTTTTCAGATAAATAGAAACGAAATTGCACTCTGAAAAAATTCTGACAAAACTCTACGAAATTTTCAAAATTAAAAGTGTTTGAAAATAACCGAAATTTCTCTTAATAATCAAAAAATGTTAAAACTTTCTCCGAATTTTTTCAAAGTGCAATTTCGTTCTCATTTGTGTTGAAATAACTGCAAAACTTTGAAAAGCTCTGGAAAAAAGTCTGAAAAAGGTCCGTACAGAATGTTCCAAAAATAGGTAATAGATTTTTCATCAAAATTTTAGAAATTCTCAGTTTGCCAGATTTTTCCAAAGAAAATTCGATGTTTTTTAAAGATTATTCATGTTTATTTCAGCAAAATATTTTCGTACGAGTATATGACTCTTAATGTACGCTTTCGTCGCTCTCCAAGTAACACAAGAACTTCTTAAATATGCTATGATGATACAGTGCATGTGAAAAGAATGTGCAAATGAGACTATTTTGGATAAATTCGACAAGATATTCTGCTATGGAGGTGCATAGTATATAATTATTCGGAACAGTCTCATTTGAAAGTTCTAAGCATGTTCGTAGGATTTTCCAAACACGTTCTTAGCATTTTTAACCTCCTGTGTTGCTTGGGTTCATTCTCGTCAGGACTGTTAGATCCCAAGTAGCACAACAGGTTAGAAATGCTAAGAAGATTCTTTGAAGTTCTAAGTATATTTTATGAACATTCATAGAATCTTCGAATGGGACTGTTGCGGATAAGTATATTCTATGCATATTCTTAGAATGTATTTTTCGAATTTATCCAAAACTGTCTCACCTGCACATTCTATGCATGATCTCAGAATTAACGCAGAATGTTTGAAATGTTCTTGTGTTACTTGGGATAGTACATTCAAGACGTTGAAAAGAAAAGGTCCTCCAAAACTTCATAAAAATTAATAAAACGATGAACTGCCGTTGGAATTCGAAACAAAACATATGAACCTCTCCCAGATAGCACAAGAATTCTAAGAGAGTTCTTTATGAATACATTGTATTCGTTACGAGCTCTTTTAGAACTCCTGTGTTATCCGGGCTTCTACCCTGGTTAAGAGAATCCATTACTTCTGACAAATCAAATTAAATGAGATTTGGCCAGAACATTGTCCGAGAATCAATGAGATTTGGCCAGATTCAGTAAGATTTGGCGAGAATCGACTGTTCTTTCTGACCAAATCTCATTGACATTTGCTGGATGAGATTCGGCCAGAACATTGTCCAAGTTCAACTGTAATTTAGTGAGATTTGGCGAGAATCAATGGTTTTTTTAAACCAGGGTAGACGTCACAGACATTTTCTGAAAGGAATTCGATGAGTTCAAACTTCTCTATGCTCTCGGATGAGAACTCCTTTTTTGACAGGAGAGAATTTTTTATTCATCATCGATTGTAATCTCAAGAATACTCTTAAAATAACTTTTTTTTTACTGATTAGAATCCTACGTCCCGTGCTCTCACCAAATTTTTGAATCAAAATTGCCGCCATATCTTCGATTTTCAATCGGTAAATTCATAATCTGTTTTATTTTTAAGCTCTGGCGTTACAAAAAATTGAAAATATTGCATAAAAAGTAATGGAAAGTTACATGCATACAATAATCTATCAATATCCAGTTAATTTTACACAAAGTGAGTATCCAAAAGAAAATTTTGAATCCAAAGTTACCCGTAGGTAAAACAGTATACTACGCAAAGGTAAAGAAGTTTGTAATCAATGAACTCGATACACGATCTAATGTCGTCCGTCGTAATTCGTCATTCCATAACATTTGACATTCTAAAGTGTTGTGAAAATTCAACTATATAAACGTCAAAACACAAATAAATTAATCAATCGACCTGAATCAACCAAGCCAAGTGCTAGTGGTGCAGCTCTTTCGTTTCTTGAAGAGTAAGTTTGAAAATAAGAATACAACATTTCGAAGGATACATGATAATAATTGTTTATTTCTTGACACGATTGTGTGTCAATATATATTTTTATTAGATAAATATTTCAATAATTGAATTATATGATATCCTTTTCTTATGAACAATGAGAATTATTTTCATCTTCTCGAGCAGTATTTCTCAAATAAATACAACCCTAACCTAATTTTCATTAATTCACGCAGGACAAATAAGGCTTCAAAATGCCAGAAACGGTGGAGGAAGATATGAGTATGTCCGTTCGGATGACGAACGATGACTTCCGAAAGCTCTTGATGACTCCTAGAGCCTCAGCACCTTCGGCAACTCCTGCATCCGTACCTGGTACGGTAAGAGATGCCAGTGCGAAAACTGCTCAAACGCCACAAGTTGCTGGGGGCAGTAGAGCTGAATTGCGTAGGAAAAAGAAAAGTTTTTATGCAAAATTGAAAAAACAAGAAGAAGATAAAATGGCTGAATTGGCAGAAAAGTATAGAGATAGAGCGAGAGAGCGTAGGGACGGTACCAACGCAGATTACCAAGCGGAGGACCCTATGAATAGCGCTAGCGCGTACCGTGCTGTCGCGCCTGATTTGAAATCTGGTATGGATGCGGCTGAACGTAGAAGACAAATGATTCAACAATCAAAATTCTTGGGTGGTGATATGGAGCATACTCACTTGGTAAAAGGATTGGATTATGCGCTTCTGCAAAAGGTAACTACTATCCTGTATTCAAAACTTCCCTACATACTTTTTGAATACTTGAGCAATGAAGTACCCTGCTAGGATTATTCTCCAAACATAAATTCAAAGCTCAAAATTATTCCTGAACATGAACAAACAAGTGCGGAAAGTGCGTAGTGAAATTTCAAAATATTCACAAGATTCATCCTAATCGCTGTAATACACTCTTCCGATTTTTACAGGTACGTAGCGAAATTGAAGCTAAGGAACACGAGCAGGAACAGGAAATGGAGAAATTAGTTAAACCCAAAGAAAAGATCAAAGAAAAGAAAGAACCTGAAAGAAAAGACGACGAAATGCAGTTTAAAACGAAGATGGGACGCAACGTTTACAAAACTATTATGATTATGAAATCGAAACACGTAGAAAGGAATGAATTGTTCACTCCAGGACGTATGGCTTACGTCATTGAATTGGATGATGAAAATGCGGAAGTCGATATCCCAACGACATTGATTAGAAGTAAAGCGGATGTTCCAACCGTGGACGCGACTCCGACTCTCACTACAAACGACATAGTGATCAACAAATTAGCGCAAATTCTTTCGTACCTTCGACAAGGTAGCCGACATGGAAAGAAAGGGAAGAAAAACAAAGATGGTAGATCAAGACCGGACGATATGAACGATATGGATATTGCTCCTAGACCGCAAGATGAGAGTATATACGGTGATATAGGTGATTACGTACCCAATGTCAACAGAAAGGAAAGTGGACAACAGAGAGATAATAAAAAGAAGAGTTCTTACTTCGATAAACCCGAAAGCAGCATAGATACCGATGATAAAGCGAATGCCCCTCAATTGCCGAGCGCTTTGTCCACCACCGTCGAGATAAACGCGCCTAAAAAAGGAGCCCTGCTCAACAAACTCGCCGCCGAACCGGAAGGATACGCCGAATGTTATCCGGGCTTGGATGAAATGCAAGACGCTATAGATGATTCCGACGACGAAGTTGATTATACCAAAATGGATCTTGGAAATAAAAAAGGTCCTATCGGTAGATGGGATTTCGACACACCTGAAGAATATAGCGAGTATATGAATAATAAAGAAGCTTTACCCAAAGCTGCCTTCCAGTATGGAGTCAAAATGGCGGACGGTAGAAGAACACGAAAGTATAATAAAGAGAAAAATGAAAAAGCCGAATTAGATCGCGAGTGGCAGAAAATTCAGAACATTATGAATAAAAGGAAACCTGCTGCAGCCTTAGATGGAGGATCGGAATTTAAAGTACCCAGATACTAAAACCATATTATATTACACAATAATGTACAGCAATACTTCTAATCGTTGATTTTATTTTCATTCACACGCGTGATAAAATGTATATATTTAAATCTTATTGTATGATTATATAAATTATAAATAATAAACTACAAGGATAGCACACTCCAATTACGTTTTAATCAACTTAGCATTTATTATTTGCAATTCGCGACTTTGTGTTCAATCGAATTGAATTGTTGTACATATACGTAATAAAGTGATGATATATTATTTGTTTTTAAATCAGTCTCTGGGGTAAAATATAACGTTGTAATAAGTAATTTTATCATAATTTTCAAATTGAATAAACGCACGCTGATGATTATATCAATAAAAATTGGGTGATTCGTTTAATCTTTTTGCATGATTAGAATACCGCTACATCGAGGTTATTCGAAATTCTGAAAACTCGTCGGTTCGTGACCTGTAACCGATTAAAACCAGTAGAAAATCCATTCGGTAAACAACTTACTTCATGATCTCTGACCTGTGGAGAACAGGGGATCTTTCTTCGAAGCAAGATTCATCCAGTTTCAACTTGCTTTCACGCAAGAATGTATTATTTCTGCAGTGATATGATTGTTTAATATCTATACAGGGTAAATCATTCCCGATTCACGATGGAGTATTAGTCATCGTCTTGAACAAAATGAATCTGTTCGACTGGTACATAAAGGAACGTATCGATAAGATATCAATTTTAGATCAAAGTTTTGTATTCACAATTGTATTCTTGAGACATCTATGAAGTCTTTCAACGTTTTACGAATATTCATGGAACGTTAAAATATCTGTTTTTACGCTTTTTTCCTTTTGGAGAGGGTTTCTTATTCAAGTCTCAAACCAAATTTTCCACACAGCACTCGTTGTCTAAAAGATATCTTCAGAAATAATTGAGAGTATTGCAAGAAGTCTTCCCTGCTACAAAAATCCGATTTAAACTTATAAACTCGTCAATCATTTTGGATGAGATTTTTGTTCGAGAATTTTCCTATCTGATCTCATTCAAATATACTCGGTTTGAATAGGAAATTTCTACTCAATGGGATATAATCAGTAAATTCGAATGTACATGATCCGAATTTCTTGATTATATGTCATTTGATTTGAATAAGATCAAATAGGAAAATTCCCGGACAAAAATCTGATTCATACTAATTGACCAGTCAATAGGTTTAAATCGGATCTTTTAAGCAGGGTTATGTAACATGAATAAACATCTTTTAGAAGTCTCAAACTGTTCTTATTATAAAAGACATCTTTCAGAAATTGCTAAAAGTTTTCTGAAAACGTTCTTGAAGATATCTTTTAGAAGTGAGAACAGTTTGAGACTTCTAAAAGATATCTATTCATGTTGCATAAGACTTCTTGTATTGTTCTTAATTATTTCTGAAGATATGTTTTCGACAACGAGTGCTGCGTGGGATCGAAGGATCCAGAAGAGGACTCTGATATTTTTTCAAAACTATAAGACAATTCAGTTTTTCTTCTGAAAATGTTTGCATCATGTAAATTATTCTGTGGATAATTAAATATCGTGTAGAATTCTAAGAGGACTTTGATAATGAAGATTGTCCTGCTTAAAATTGGTAAATGAAGGGACGGTACTCAATGAACATTATGAATCTGTAATTCACTGTTGATCTGTAGTTTGAAATGAAAAAAGAACTACAGTGGGTTGCCAAATTATTGGGCCACAATTAATATAAGATTACTGAGATTACTTCAAAACTGAATATCTCGGTAAAAAATTATCGGAAAGGAACAATTGAAAACGCAATTTCAAGGAGAAATTCTAATCTCGGAGCATCATTTGACCTCTCTTAGCAATCCAAAAACCTACATCGGATTGAGTATGAGCATTTTCGCTGACACTTTCTTAGTTTTTCAAACAGATGGAGTTCGCAGGAGAATTAGGACATGGAAACACGAAAATGAACATTTCGTAGAGAATTTTTTCGAGTTCAAAACGTTTTTTATATTTGGCTACGTCTAGAGACACTCCAGAGTATCTGCAGCATGGGCTCGTAGATACTAAAATATGCAGAAGTTTCTAGAAGCTGGAATTCAAGACATTCAGAAGTTTGAGTGCTTCGAAGGTACACTGTAAAAAATTGCTTCCTAAATTTCATAGAAATGTATGTGAAGCAATTAACATATACATTTTGTATTGAATTTTCAAAACTTCTTTGGCTTTTCATATGAAATTTTATGATATCTCATACAGAATTATGATTTTTCATGCATTTTTATATGAATTTTCACACATTTTGCATTAAATTTCATCAATTCATGATTGAACTTGATTTCAATTACAAGTTTCAGAATTTTCATATACATCTGATATCGGAAATTCCAGAATATTTTTTACAGTGTAGGAGTTGAAGACACTCAAAGGATCTGAGTGTCTGGAAGTTTATAGTAAAAATATATATACTCCCTTCGAGTGGCCGGAAATTATTCTCAAAGAAATAATATTAGAGACACTCTCGATCGATTATTTTTGAATGGGGGAATTCAAAATTCAGTGGAATTATTTCAGTAATGAATTTTGAAAAAACAAAACTACAATACGGAATTTGATAATGAAATCATTGTGACTTATGCTTTCCTTGATTATCTCAGTATGATTAACAATCATTAGGATTAAATTGGCCTCAATATTTTCCAAATGACAAAAGCGTTGTTGCAAAAGGAACAGTTCAGAACGAAATTCAATAAACTGAAGAGAATCCTAAACATGAAAACATTCTCTCTTAATTCAAATTAGTGACATACAATTTGATTTTTTGACAAAAATTGGAGGAAAAATTTCATTTTTTCAAATTAATTGCTGAAATAATTAACTGAATTTTGAACTTCCCACGTTTCAAATAATTGATCTCTCTGAATTCCAACAAGAGTGAATTTCCACTCTCTTGGAGTGAGGATTTCACTTTTAAAAGAAGATGAAATCTCACCCTGAAAACCGAGTTGAAACTTCGCTTTGTTGGAGTGAAAAGTAACTCTTCAAGAGTGGAGTCTCACTCCTCCTGGACTTGCAGTATTTTCACTTCAAGGAATTTAGAGAGTCTGAGTGTCTCTAATTATTTCTTCGAGAAAAATTTACGGTCACCCGAAGGAAGTATATTTTTACTAAAAACTTGCAGGCATTCAGATACTGTGAGTGTCTTTAACTCCAGCTTCAAGACACTCAAACTCTTGAGTGCCTTGAATTCCATTCATTTTGAGCGGAGTTATGTGATGTTTTATGACTTGTAATTTTGCGACGGTTAAGGGGACAAAAAATTGCCATGAAAGAAAAACTTTTGTTTTGAGATGTACTATACGCAGGAAATACTTTCAAGAGCAATCAAAAACCTCAAGGTAACCCACTGTATATCAATCGTGAACTGTAAAAGATTCCTCCTGAAAATTCAGAAAAGGTGATTGTAACTTTTTACAGTCAATTTCTTCTGAATTTTCAGAATATGCTCCGAAATTTAGTTGACGTTTCTTAAAATTCAGCAAAATTCTTCTGAAAATTCAGAAGAAAGTGGCTGTAAAAGATTACAGTTGAATTTTCTGAATTTTCAGGAGGAATTTTTTTACAATGTAATTCCAGTCACGTGATTGATTTCCAACAGTTTCCTACAATTTTTAGTATTCGTGTATCATTGTTCTTTCTCCATTTGAAACTAAACGTGTAATTGAAAACTAAATTCACATTGAATTAATTACATCCTGGTAAAAAAAATCTCTCTGAATGTCTCTGAAATCTCTCTGGATTTCTCTGAATCTCTCTATATTTTGGGACAAATTTCAGAGAGATTCAGAGTAATTCCCGAGTAATTCAGAGGAAGTTAGAGACTTTTCCGATAGTGATACGTTCTGAATTCTTCAACTTTCTCTGAATTTCTCCGCATATCACTGAATCCTTCAGAATTTTATATATTTAAACTTCAAAGCCCCCTCTGAATTTACCTGAATATCTCTAAATTTCTCCAAATTTCCCGGAATCTAATAATGTATTCAGATTTCAAAGCTGCCTCTGAATTCCTCTGAATTTCTCTGAATTCCTCCAAATCTGCGGGAATTTAAGATTTCAAAGCTTCCTCTGAATTCCTCGGAATTTCTCTAAATCTCTCTGGATTGCTCTGAATCTTTCTAAATTCCTCTGAATATTTCTAAAAACTTTCACGGACAATTTTTCTGAATTTATCTTCCTCTGGAAGTCTCTGAAACTTCCAGAAAGCCTCTGAAATGCAGGACCAAGAATTGTACTAAATTCATTCCTCTCTGAATTTCCCAGACCCCCCCCCACCGGATCTCTCTAAATTCCTTTGAATCTCTCTGAATTCTTCTGAAAAATCCAACGCATAATTTTTCCTAATTCACCTGTCTCTGTGAGTCTCTGACACTCCCTGAATACCTCTGAAATCCTGAAGCAAAAATTCAGCTGGATTAATTTCTCTCTGAATTTCTCTGAATTACGCTGAACCTTTCCAAATTCTTCTGAATATTCCTGAAAAGCTCTACGCACATATTTTCCCTAGTTCACCTGTCTCTGTGAGTCTCTGACATTCCCTGAATACTTCTGAAATCCTGAACCAAAAATTTTACTCAATTAATTCCTCTCTGAATTCCTGTGAATCTCTCTGAATTACGCTGAATCTTTCTAAATTCCTATGAATATTTCTGAAAAGTTCCACGCACAATTTTTCTTAATTTATCTGTCTCTGGAAGTCTCTAAAAGTTCCAGAAAGCCTCTGAATACCTCTGAAATCCTGAACCAAAAATTCAGCTGGATTAATTTCTCTCTGAATTTCTCTGAATTACTCTGAATCTCTCTAAATTCCTCTGAATATTTCTGAAAAGTTCTACCCACAATCTTTCTGAATTCATCTATCTCTGCAAGCGTCTGACACTCCTTGAACGCCTCTGAAATGCAGGAACAAAAATTTTCACTGAATTTGTTCCTCTCTGAATTTCCCGAAATTTCCCTGCATGTCCCTGAGTTCCTCTGAATTTTTCTGAATCCTTCTGAAAAATTCAAAGCACAAGTTCTCTTAATCCACTGGTCTCTGAAATCCTCTGAACCACGCTGAATTGCTCTGGATTTCTCCGATTCTTTCTGAATCCCTCTGAAACGTGAAATTTTCAGAGAGATTCAGAGTGATTTTTTCACCAGGGCACTGTAAAAACAAAATCAGTAATTTCATCGAGAAATTTCTTGGTAATTCGGGCAGCAATTAGGCCGAAGAAAAACTCGGGAAAATTACCGCCAGTTTGGGAGTTCTATCGAAAAACGCAATAAATTTACCAAATATTCATGAATTTCCATCCACTGTGATCGGGTTAATTGCTGTCCGACATATTTTCACAGTTCTCAGTGAATCGTAATTTTTTTTGTAATGAACATCAATTTTCCATGAAAAATTGTCAAAAGATAATTCGAAAATTGATCCAAGATACTCGTAGGAGGATCGATAAATCGAATTGATGATTTTGGGAGTATTAATTCGAACAAAGGAATAATTACTCAACAAAAATTGTTTTTCAAACATTCGTTAGTGACTTTTTCGTATTATCCCGCCCAAACACCATCTCATCTTTCCATGTACAAATTTAACAACTTTTAGGGAACCTTCAGAGAAAAAAAGTTTGCTTTGCTGAAGTTGTTTATTGCTTATTACAGCAAAAATCTCATTCTTTTAACAAGCGCTTGCCATTCAGCAATCCCGAATTGTAAATATAGCAATATTTTCGCTGTAACAGCAACCGTTTTGCTAATTTAGCAAAGCAAATTTGTCGAAATCGCTTTTTCAGTAAGAATTTCTCTCTGCGTGAAATTTTATTGATTTATTTGTTTATAAGTGGTTTCACGGAATCTATACAAAGTCGGATTCTACAGCTTTTTTTCGTAAATTTCTGTAAATAAAGCATTTTGAAATGATACTCAAATATATTTGCTTACACGAATTACTCTGACGTTTATTCGTAGAAAATTTCAAATCGTGAAGCCTAGCCTTATCAAATATATTACACAATAGAATTTCAAAGGAACCAAGAAAATAATATTATCGATACATGAAATGTTTCACAAAATTCAAAGAAATTGTAGTTTTGAAGATCGAAAAATTATGTCATACAATCTTCTCCTCTGAACGAATTTTTTTTCTAATTGAAAAAGAAAAAAACTTTTTCAAATACATCCCTGCAATTTTTTAATAAATTTTATAATTCAAATGAATGTAGCGTTAAATAATTTGATAATTCAGTAAGAAATGATGTTATTTGAAGTGATATCATTTTAACTAAATCGTTCTCATAGGGTGAATGCAATGTGAATTTGATAGCGCATAGAAGAAGCTTATCTTTCTTAACAGAAGTATCACTTCTCATGTGTGTGAACAATTTACTTCATTGTACTCGGTACATACCCTGCACATATGTAAAACACGTATCACTCACACATCGGCCACAAAGAGGAAGATTAAGACTGATTAAAAGACAAAAGTGATATTCAAACTCCTTGTGAAATTTTAAGTGACATAAAATTAATGAAAGATGACGAAAGTATCTTAATTGGGTAAATATCAACGACAAAGGGGGGCTTTTTTTCTTCGATCGATTCTACGTGAAATAGCGATATATGAGTGAAGAGGGGGAAAGTATCACACAGATACAAAGAAGATTCATTTACACGCTTACAAGCGAACGCTACTTTCAGGAAGAGTATCGTTAAGTTTTTTTATTCCCATTGATTGATAACTCGCACATCAGTCTTATATAAATTTAGCTCGTTTTACATGTTCCTTCAGTTACTCGGGTGCAAGTACGATCGACCGGCAGCCAATGCATCTATGAAAGTAGCTGGTTTACAAAACTGGTTTTACACAGGGGGCTTAGAAATCTGGTCATAGACAGAAAAGTGACAGTAAAGAATAGATAGACTAACGGTGCAACATCGAATATAAGATTTGGAGTGCGCGATCCAATGCTGGCTATTAGAAATTATTTCTCTTCTTGGCGTACATATGTAAGATGTTTCACTTTCTCGTAACATAACATTCACGTTGAAGAGGTTTCAAAACCTTCTTTCGTATTATTTTTTTGTATTCTTTTCAAGAAAAAATCCAGTCGAGTTTAATTTCATCTATTCGAATCGTTGTGCACACGACAAAGGACGCGAGGGGTGAAGATTTTTGTACATACATATCTGTATTCTTTGGGTGTAGTGTTTTATATTCGTTCTATGTGGTGAATTTGAGAGCATGTACTTATTTATTAATTTTTATGTGAATATAGTGTATAAGCTTTTGAAAAATGTTTTTAACATGAAAGTTCAATGCGGAGAAATGTAGTTACAATAATCTTCATGAATAAAAGTAGTTTGAACATGAAATCATTATCTAAACACGTGTCAAGATATACAGAGTGTTCCAAAATTGCACGAAATCGTGCCGCGTGGCGCATATGGAGTAAGAAACATTGTGAAATTTGATTTTATTATTATATCATGATAAGTTTTGATGAATTAATCATTCGGTAAGTCAGAAAAGAAGCTATACATAATCTGTTATTCTATCCATCGGAACTCTATTTTTGAATTATTGCTTTGAACTCTTTTCTCATCAAAACTGCGAGTTGTCGCGATTCCAGTTGGTTTCCTTTGAATTTTTCAAATCCAAATACTTATCGTGAATGGTTCTCAAACGACAACAACATAGATCATCATGATCTTGAATCGCTACTCGACGTTACTTCACGTGTTCCAACGCGAAAGGTCAACTAATAATCTCAAGATATGAATGACTATTTCGTCAGATGACTTCCCATTATCGTACATGATCTATGGAAAGTGTTATTTAGGGTTTGATTATATTGTAAACATTTGTATTTTTCTCAGTAGACTACTATTTTTGGAATTGGTATTTGCTTAACGATAAGAAGTATTTCGTATGGGATATATAAATTAGACTATACAGTTTTACGTTAGACGTTCATCGAAGTTGCATGTGCTTTTTGTAAATACAATAGCATTTATTTTCTTGTGTTTTTTTTTATTTTCTTTTACAGTTTACCTAACATCCCTGCACAATTTTTTTCCTGGCGATATAGTATCGAGTTATAATATCAAGTAGGTATTTGAATTTATTCACATTATTGTAGTGCATGGATTTTACTAACGTATGATAATAAGTGTGTAATTAAACATTAATTAATTTGGTTTCTCGTTCATCGAGGATTCAAGGTAAATTTGTTGAGATTTGGTTTCGTACGGTTGATAAATAATTAATAGAATAGAAAGTCAAGAATTCGATGTTTATACGGAACCACTTTCAATTCAACATACCAAGTTTCACTGAAGTTACTGTAAAAATCATTCGACAAAATTTCATAGTTTCAAATGTAGAAATATTGCAAAATACAATGAATAATTTGTTACAAACTCAACCGATTTGACTTGCAATTCAGTTGAAGTGTATCATTATAAACATACATGTATCCAATATCATACCGGTTTTATTTTCTTATAATTTGAATACCACAGCGAATTGGTCTCGTGTAAATGAAACTTTCATTCACTTTTTCCTGTTTATCATGCGCATGATTTATCGTGATATCGAAGAAGATTTGAACAAATAATTCAACATTTTTATAAACAAATTCAGGCAACTATGGTTCAACTGAAAATCGCCATCATTGGACAAAGTCCGTTTGCGGTGGAAGTTTATAAATTATTGAGACAAAATGGTCATCAAATTACTGGAGTTTTTACAATTCCCGATAAAGGGCAAAGAGAAGATCCTTTGGGTAAGTTTCATCGCATGCACCTTTCACCCCAGTGAGAATGAAATGTTATCGTACGGTGAATTTTTGTTACACATCATAGCCACAGCAGCCAGTAACGATAATACTCCAGTTTTCAAAATAAAGACCTGGAGAACCAAAGGAGTTCCAATACCAGAAGTCTTGAATCTCTACAAAAGTATCGAAGTTGATTTGAACGTTCTTCCTTTCTGCAGTCAATTCATCCCAATGGAAGTTATCAATTACCCCAAACATCAGAGCATTTGTTACCATCCCTCTATTTTACCGAGACATCGAGGTGCAAGCTCTATAAGTTGGTGAGTTATAATTCATTGCTCTCGAAAGTAAGATACAATTCAAAGTCTATCCATCGATTATGAATGTACGTTTGTGTACGATGAATGATGTGGAAAACCGGTTCAGTTTGATTTTCCAATCCCTCTCTTTTTAACACAACGATCGAAGCTCCGATTTGCATTAGCAAGAAACTTTCTATGATTTTGTACGTTGCCGCCCCATATGGAAACATTTTGCTGAAAACAATCTCTAAAAAACATGGAACTTTCTCTGAAATTTTAATGAAAAATGTAATAAATTTTGGACAGTGTTTTTCAAATACTCCCGAGTCAAAAAGTGAAACCTGATTTAGCTCTGATTCGTTGCGTATTACGGAATGAATCAGGTTTGATTTTATTTTTTACCCTGATCTCACCCTGTTATGAACCTCCCGACTAGAAATTCACCTCATGGACGAGATCAGGTCAACTTTGATCCAGCCCAGGTCCTAGTAAGGCAACCTCGTTAGGACTTGACAAGTCATGTCACGCTCCACTAATATCAGGACCTTACGAGGCAAGACTAATAAGGATTTGATGCGGAATCCCATAGTAAAACCTCCAGAATAAATTGAAATTAGGATATGAACAGGGAATCCACCACCCAAAAATGTTGTATTCGGCATGGAGAGATCTAACTTGAAAGACACACAGTTGATATTTGTTCAGAAATATTTTCCTAATGTAGAAAAACTTTATTTCACCAAGGAGTATACCATCTAAAATTTTGTTGCATTCACTTTATTGAAGTATACTTTATAAACATATATGTTCATAATCTCAGGATAACCTAAGAAGGTCTTGATGAGATTACAGCCAGGAAAACCTATTTCAACCTTCTAGGATAATTTAAGGGAAATCTAATTAGGATCAAATGAGCTTATCCCTACGTGGAGCATCCACATCTAATCCTGATTAGGATTTCAGCAGGTATACCGTATTTCGGATGACCTTGTTAGGTCCTCGCCATATGTCAGGTTAACCCTATGCACTGAGAGAAGAGTTTATTTGTATTTAATAAAGCTTACTTTGGATACGGCGAAATAAATATTTTTTCCACGTAAACTAAACTTGGCTTAATAACTATAAATGAAGTTTATTAACTGTTACAAAACTTCATATGACATTTTTTAACTGTTATTAAACCTTATTTGAGGATAATGAGTCATGTTTGTATGTAATAAATATTTATTTCGCCGTATCCAAAACAAGATTTATTAAATACAAATAAACTCTTCTCTCAGTGTGATAATTTTCAGTCGGGCTGATGTTGTTTTCAAAATTCTCATTTGACCTGATATCAACCTTTTTTCAACCTGATGAAACTCTGGATCGTTGCGCATTACGGAGTTAATCAGGCTCCAAAAATATTACAATTTTTTAACTCGAGCTTTTCCGCATACAATATTCAAATATAGCACACGAATGTATTTATAGGACTTCAATGTTAACGATTCATTAGAGTTGCGTCAGAGTGTTATCTGGAAAACAATGAAAAAAGTCTGTACAGAATGTCCCAAATTTATTAGATTTTTCATAAAAATCTCAGAGATTCTCAAATTTTGTTTCCAGATTTTCGCAGAGATTCTTCATGGTTTCGTAGAAATTTTTGAGCAAAATATTTCCATACGGGACGGACAGTGGGACCGATAAATTACTCGATACTTTGAAATTAAATTTTCCAAAATGAATTCCAGGACTCTGATAGAAGGGGACAAGCAAGCAGGATTCTCGATATTTTGGGCAGACGACGGGCTGGACACGGGACCGATATTGCTTCAAAAAACGTGCAAAGTGGAACCCAACGATACGGTAGATACCTTGTACAATAGATTTTTATATCCGGAAGGTATCAAAGCCATGGCGGAAGCCGTGAACCTCGTCGCGCAAGGTACAGCGCCTAAAATTCCGCAACCTGCCGAAGGCGCGACGTACGATCCTTTATTAAATAAAAAAGAACTTCAAAAAATTGACTGGTCTAAATCCGCGGAACAAGTTCATAATTTCATTCGTGGGCTGGACAGTACGCCCGGGGCGTGGACGGTAATCAACGACGAGGAGGTTCGTTTATTCGGCTCAAAACTGTGGGAAGAAAAAATCCCAGAATCGGACACCAAACTCGAAATAGAAGGTCTTTCGGGACTCGTACATTCCGGTGGTCTGTTGATTCAAACGAAAGATGGAAAACACGTGAACGTCGAAACTATGAAAATAGGGTCCAAAACGATACAGGCCAGCAAATACGGTCAAACGGAAAATCAAAAGAAAATAGATTTGACGGAGGAGGAATTAAAACACGTGGAAAGTTTGAAAAAAATCTGGAATGGTATATTGAAAGTTGAGATTCAAGAGGATACAGATTTCTTCGCTTGCGGTAAGGATAATGAATAAATGAATACAATTTTTTGTCCTGGAATTGAATTCATGTTTCTGGGGGAATTTTCACAGGTGCGGGAAGTATGGACGTTGTGAGGTTGGTGGAAGAAGTGAAAGATAATTTAGGAGTAACGTTGCAGAATGTTGACGTATTCATGGCTCCTGTGTTCAATGAATTCGTAACGACGGTCGTTTTAGCCACTCGTGGTTCTGCGGCTTCCAAGGAGATCAAATACGATGCCGTTGAGGTATTCGCCAACAACATGCAATTAAAATTCCCAAAACAATTGTTCATCGATGGAGAGTTCGTTAATGGACAAGCTGAACCCATAGATACTATCAACCCTCACGATGAGAGGGTTATTTGTAGCGTGGAGAGCGCGTCCGTTGAGGATGTGGATAGAGCCGTCAAGGCTGCCAAAAAAGCTTTCGAGGAAGGCGAATGGAGTAAAATAAGCGCCAGGGAACGTGGCGCGCTGCTGTTCAAGTAAGAAAATTGTTTCCACAGAAACACATTTGAAAACGATTCCTATCCATCAATAATTTTATTCTTCAGATTGGCAGATTTGATGGAACAACACAAAGAGGAATTAGCTACCCTCGAGAGTTTAGATTCCGGAGCGGTGTACACGTTAGCTTTGAAAACTCATGTTGGAATGTCGATCGAAACGTGGAGATATTTTGCTGGCTGGTGTGACAAGATTCAAGGATCGACGATACCCATATCTCATGCAAGACCGAACCGTAATTTGACGTTTACGAGAAAAGAACCGGTAGGGGTGTGCGGTTTGGTAACGCCATGGAATTATCCTTTGATGATGTTATCTTGGAAGATGGCAGCTTGCTTGGCAGCTGGAAACACAGTGGTCATGAAACCGGCTCAAGCTTCCCCTTTAACAGCCTTGAAATTCGCCGAACTCACTGTTCTCGCCGGTATTCCACCTGGAGTAGTGAATATAGTGCCGGGAAGTGGTTCGATCACCGGGGACGCGGTGGCGAATCATCCTTTGATTCGAAAACTCGGTTTCACGGGATCCACTGGAATAGGAAAAACCATTATGCAATCTTGCGCTAATAGTAATTTGAAGAAAGTATCTTTGGAACTTGGTGGTAAAAGTCCTTTAGTGATCTTCGAGGATGCGGATATTCAACAAGCAGTCAAATTGGGAATGAGTAGCGTTTTCTTCAATAAAGGAGAAAATTGTATCGCTGCAGGTACGATTATCGATTACCTTTTAGCAATCAAAATTCATTAAAAATACTCGACTAACCGCATTGTTGTTTTCCCGATGATAAAAGACTATTCGAAGAATATATAGCTTGACAATAAAAAAAAAAATAATAATAGATCAGCATATTCTTTGATTAAAACATGGAATCGTAGAGTGGAATTAATCCTATTTGCTTTCATTCAACCAGGTCGACTGTTCGTTGAAGAGAGTATACACGACGACTTCGTGAGAAGGGTGATCGAAGAGACAAAGAAAATTTCCATTGGCGATCCATTGAATAGAAGTACAGCCCATGGTCCGCAAAATCATAAAGCGCATCTGGATAAGCTCATCGACTTTGTTCGTCGTGGTGTCGAAGAAGGAGCCAAATTGTCATATGGCGGAAAGAGACTCAATTGTCCTGGCTGGTATTTCGAACCTACCATCTTTACCGAGGTCAAAGACGACATGTACATAGCTAAAGAGGAATCCTTCGGTCCTGTTATGGTCATTTCGAAATTCAGTTCGAAAAACATAGACGAAATGATCGCGAGGGCGAACAATACTGAATTTGGTCTGGCTTCTGGTGTTCTGACCAAGGACATCAACCGAGCTTTGAGATTTGCTGAGAAAATCGAGGCTGGGACAGTTTTTATCAACACCTACAACAAAACTGACGTTGCCGCGCCTTTTGGTGGATTTAAAATGTCCGGTTTTGGAAAAGATCTGGGTCAAGAGGCCTTGAACGAGTACCTGAAAACAAAAACTGTTACCATAGAATACTGAGTTGAACGAGAACATCTGTATGGAGAATAATTTCTTTCTGTAGTATAAGATTGCGCATTTTCATTAAGAAGCTTCACTTTATCTTTCATTGTATCATCATTTTTTTGTATTTTAATGTATTTAATATTTATGTGTATTACGTTTGAATATATCGTTGAATTATTTTATATTTATTATGGTTTCATTTTGTCATTGATTGAAAGCAATTTCGCGCTAGCGTTGTACATAAATTGCTCGATGAACGCAAATTTAAAATTGATGATGATTAAGAGATTGAACTCTGAACATGAATTTGAATTTTCTAATGATTTTTAGATGTTGAGGAATGGAATTATAAACAATGTTTGATATTCAATCCTTGGGGTGGATTATATTATGCATTAAAAATTCTTCAGTCAACGTGGAATGCATTTTGACGCTTGAGGCTCCTTGAATGAGGTATACAAATAACAATGTTCCACTGATTTTATGTTTAGAGCTTAACAAACAATCAATTCCCTGTCAGTGCTCGACAGTAGTGGGTCATGACAACTTGTTGAGACTTCTAATTTATATTTCATACATAGCCCGTTGGATAGTATATCAATTATTCCAGAACCTTTGATCCAAATTTTGATACAACCAACAAATTTCAGTACTTGTAACGAAATTTAATGAAGCTTAAACTGGCAGCTGTGGAGCTAGCAGTCAATTGTCGTAACTCTTCACACAAAACATTTATCAATAATTTAACCATCTCAAACGTTTAGTGGAATGCTATTCGATCGATTTTTAGGATAAATCAAGCTTCGAAAACGTCGAATCAAAAGTCACAACAAAGAGTTGCTAGTGTCAGTTTCATTAGAAATTTGATGTGTATTGTACAAATGTTGATTAAATATTCTCAATGTTCGTAACAAAGCTTTCTAACGAATTTATCTCAAATCTGTGACTTTAGAATTTTGTTACGATTGTTCGCAACAGAGTGTCAATACTAAAGACCTATACGTTGGGAAATTGTATTTTGATAATTAAGGGTGTATTTTAGTGTAGAAGCATGAATTTCGGACGTTTTTTCGAGCTTTGTACAAATAAAACAAAGAATATTTGTACTGTTCATTATTTCAACATTTGTTCATTAGTCTTTTGTCAATACAAAAACATTAATTGGGAAAAAAATATTCAAAAACAATCAAGTTATGCATTGGTAAAGTGGGAGTTCAAAAAAAAAATACTGCCCTGGCGTACCAAATTGCAGCCGTTCTGGTGATCTGAAACAAAAAAATCAAACAGGATCTTGATCAGCAAAGATGCCGCTATGATATGAACCTCGAAAAAGTAGGAAAAAAATTTTTCAGACAAAATGGCGACCATTTAAAAAAAATATGTTTTTTTCACGTTTTTTATGACCATTTCAGATTTTTAAAAAATAGTAAAATTGAAAAATTTCCCATTTTTGGTTGGTTCTTACGATGAAGAGATGTATAAAGAATGTTCATACCAAATTTGAAATAAATCGGTTCCGTAGAACTTGAGATATCGTGTAGGCCAACTCGAAAAAAGTAGTTTTGACAAAAACGCGTTTGAAGTTTTGAGTCAAGATTCCGGACATTTTACTCATTGAATAGTGCGCTATACTTACATATTGTTAATCGGCGATTCCTGCTCCATATGATGTACCTTCCTCAACTTCAAAATGCTCATTCTTCGAAGTTCGTTCGACAGTATGTCAGATCCTGACAAAATCTGACCGGTTTTTGTAACAACATGTGATACCGTTTTTCCGGTTGAACCAGATGAGATGCCGCGTCCCTGAAATGGCTATCACTCTGTAAATAATGAGAATTTCAAAACATCCTTTCAGGGGCATATTCTTGAATGTCTAAACTTCAAAAATATGAAAAAAAAATTCTCGATTTCTTCAAATTTCCAGACTAGAATACCCCCTTAAGAGGATACCAGAGTTACCATCGGAGCATGTTTTCTTGCACTAAAATACTCGAACCTCAGTTCATAAACAAAAATCTGAAATTTTCAGGGATGATTCTTTGAGACCTCATCTAGGTCTGTACAGAGCCCGAATTTTGAATTTCAAAAGAAATTTTTTTTTCGAAATTCAAAATTCAAAGAATCATCCCTAAAAGTTGCAGATTGTTTTATGAACTCAGTTTAGAGTATTTTAATGCAAGAAAACATGCTCCGATGGTAACTCTGGTATCCTCTCAAGAGCCATGGAGTTCTTCAAGGAATGGGCAAAACTTTGCTACGTGCTTTCTGATCAGCTAAGAAATGAATATAATTCTCAAGGGAATTCGAGCATGGGGAAGTGGGGGAGGGGGAAAGTCGAATTTTGCACAAACTTTTTTTCAAAAGGTACGTAATTAATATAAATTTAAAGTGAATGATGATGAATTTCCCAATGATTTCTGAAAACTAGAAAATAAAATTCTAAAAGTTATTAACCTTTGGAGGTTAAAATTTAACGATGTTACATTTTAGTTTTCAGAAATCATTGGAAAATTGAGAGTGCACAGCACTGCGCAATCTCAAGTATCCAATTCATCATTATTTATTACAAATTTATATTAATTACGTACACGTGGAGAAGAGAATGGTAATATTTACCATGCTCATATGGTATTCGGTCTTATTTTGTATAAAATCGTGATTGTCAGGAACGGATTATGGCCTGCGCCAACGGCACCATGGCGCAGGGGTGGCAGGCCGTAAAAGGGCGGCAATCGGGTCGAAAAAATTTTTTTTAATCCTAATAATTTAGAAATCATTTTTGGGAGAATAATAAATTCTAGGCAATTAAACAACATTTTTTGGTAATGAATATTTTTCAATTTATAAAGATGAACATTTTTTTTGCAATATTATGAATGACTAATTTAGGTAATTGAAATTTCTTTAATTTTTGCTGCCATATAAGGGGCAGCGAGTTAGATGCCGCAGGGGCAGCAGAAATCAAAGTCCGCCTCTGGTGATTGTTACTGTGTAAGGATAGAATTCTTTACCATTTTTCTGGTAATAATATACAGGGTGCTCCATTTTAGATAGCCGGGGCTTATATCTCCCAAAGTAATGGGGCTGGAAAAAAAATCCTCGGGAAAAAGTTGCAAGGTTCAGAAGGAGACATTTGATGATAACCTCGATTATTTCGACCTCAGACTTCATCTTCAAGGTCATTTCAAGGTCAACTTGTGTTTTTCAAATGGGACCCCCTATTTTTGACTACATCCTTGGAATGTATGTTGAAAACCCAAAAAACTTTTATCTCAACTAGTTTCCTGAAATTTGCGAAGATGGCGCTCTAATCGATAAAGAAAGAAAGGAGATTCAAGAAACACTCTTGTTGCTTTCTGTGCGGAACAATACTTACCTCTTCATTTTTTTCTCCTCAACAGGGCTGTGTACGTATCGCAAATGAAGGTAACGTATTTGAGCATTTAGTCCCTAACAGCACATCCACCGATTTCTACGTCGCATCTCCGTGGACTCCACGTCGATCAATGGTGGACGTGGATAGAAGGTGGATGAACGGAGATCCCACGTGAAGGTAACATGGAGGCAACGTAGAAATGTCCGGTGTTGTACGGGTGATTGGATCAGGGAATTATCACTCAATTACGGAACCCGACTATTCCCAAAACTCACAGACACATACCTCTCTAGTCGAAATAATCGGCCCTTTTCAGGGCCACAGTGATGTGCAAAGTCCGAATGCGCAACCTCCTCGTGCTGCACACTAGGTAACGCTAATGCCGATGGCAGTTCCCCGGAGATTGGGAACCAAGGCCGGATTAAGGCAGGTGGGGGCCAATGGGGTAATTGGCCCTTAATTCGGCCCTGTTAGGAAGAAATAACTGAAGAGGTAAGTGTCTTTTCGCACAGAAAGCGGTAACCTTTCTTTCTTTATCGATTAGATCGCCACCTTCGCAAATTTCAGGAAACTAGCTCAGAGAAAAGTTTCTCGGTTTTCAACGCACATTCCAAGGATGTAGTCAAAAATGGGAGGTCTCATTAGAAAAACACACGTTGACTTCAAAATGACCTTGA
Organism: Gonatopus flavifemur; assembly: GCA_018340375.1. Classification (NCBI taxonomy): domain Eukaryota; kingdom Metazoa; phylum Arthropoda; class Insecta; order Hymenoptera; family Dryinidae; genus Gonatopus; species Gonatopus flavifemur. The sequence continues at coordinate 56,779,583 of JAFFJZ010000001.1, forward strand.
AGATGGAGTCTGAGGTCGAAGTCAAGGTTACCATCAAATGTCCCCCTCAGAACTCTGCAACTTTCTCCCGAGACTTTTTCTTCCAGCCCCATTACTTTGAGAGATATAAGCCCTGGTTATTTAAAATGGGACACCCTGTGTATGGAGCATACACTGACAGAAACCCTCCTGGTTGGAACATTCGTGGCCGCAATGACTTGAAATCTGGTTCGATTCACCAGAAAATGTGATTTCGATGTTCAGAAAAAATGGTTGAAGCCAAAATTAACTACATATTCTGGTTATTACACCAAGAAAAGAATCTGGTTTTTCTAACCTGAAAAATATAGTTAATTTTTGCTTCAACCACTTTTTCTGGACATCGAAATCACATTTCCTGGTGAATCGAACCAGATTTCAAGTTATTGCGGCCACGAATGATTCAACTAGGTCGTTTTTCTGTCAGTGTAGTAATTATCACCAGAAAAATGTTAAAGAATTCTATTCTCACATAGTAACAATCACGATTTTATATAAGATAAGCCCGAATACTATGTTAGTATGGTAAATATTCACCATTCTTTTCTTTCCGTGTACCTTTTGAAAAAATTTCGCGCAAAATTTGTAATCACTGCTTAGTTATTTAAAAAATTTTGTCCGTCTGCTAATGCTCCATGGCCCTCAAGGGCACTCAAGTACCAATAAAAGCGAACCAAATTTTGCACCAACTTTTTCCATAAATTATGCGTTCAACAAAAATTTTCAGTGGATAATAATAAAATCCACGACCAGAATTGGACTCTAAGAGTATAAGAGGATTCTGAAAGTAATAACCTCCAACCCCCAATAAAAATATTTCTCTTCAAAACTTCAACAATTTCTTTGCAAAACTTCATTATCGCAATTCTTAGAGAAAGAAAGGATTTTTTCAACAGATTCATCTTCCAAAACTCTGTGAAATTCTGCATATTTCTGAAAATTTCTATTGCCAGTAAAGGTTTCTCTGTACATTTCCAACTTATCGGTCAAAGTTGTTTTGTTGAGAAATGTTGAATTTTCTCAACATTTTTCTACTTGATAAAAGGTGGAAACATTTGACGAGGAAAGGAATTCTCTCCACGAATTCATACATTTCTCTGCAAACTACATTTGCAGAAAAAAATTTGAATTTTCTCTTTATTTGTCTATTCCAAGGATATTAAGGCTTGTGGCGGAGAGTTGAGTTTTCTATACATATTCATACATTTTTCTCAAATCGCATTTGCGGAGATAAAGTGAATTTTTTCAAATTTTTCAATCGACTCGAAACAACTCAAGTGAAATTCACTAGTAGGCCTCGAAAAAACCTCTCTCCCACGACCCACTCATTTTTCCTTTCGGAAGATTCTGAATTGATTGGTCTATACCTCACGAAAACGAATTTTTCCAAATTTTCCATTGCGATGATTCCCATAAGTGGGACTTTAAGATTACTGTAGTCATCTCGGAGATCCGCTGATGCGATAGGGGCTTTGCTTCTCACTCGCAGGACCCGGGTTCGATCCTCACTGAGGAAAGTTCCTAAAAATGGACTTTCAATGTGGTGTCTCTTCCGTAATGTGATTCAAGTCGAACTGGAAGGAGATTTGTTAGAGATAAACTCTGAACAAAGATTGTTTTTCTCAAGCAAAAGTGAATAGATAAAACAGAGATTTGTAGAGTAATGCAGAAATATGCAGAGAAGTATTCATTGTAATATGGAGATTTGGCGAGTTTTGTACGAATTTTGTGGAGAAATTCATAAAATGTTACGAAGATTGGAAGAATTATGTACAATTTTGCAGAGTAATGCAGAAATTTGTAGAGTAATATTTATGGTTAAAAATTCTGCAAATTTCTCAAAGCGTCCGAAATCTGACAGTTATGTAGAAAAATCTGAAGAATTTTGAAGAGAAATGTTTTGTAATTTTGTTTTCCAATACTTGTAAACTATGAAGAAACCTAAATTGATATTCAGACTCCAATCTCAAGTACGTACTTAATTCCTATCGATTTTAGATTGAATTTTATCAAGTAATTTATGAAAAGAGTTGATGCAAAATTTTACCCGACCCTCCCGATGTTTGAGTGCCCTTAATTCACGGAGAGCAATCTTTCAGTTGAACGTTTTTCTATCACAGAGACCCCACAAAAACTTACTTTTATACAAATAAAATATTTTTCCAGTCCATTTCCGTACATTTCACCAAATTCATAATATTATAATAATTCTAGATGGAACATTACATAAAAAATGCTATAAGCATGGAAATCATGAGACAATTTTCACTCATCTTCTCTTGTTTGCAATGCAGCATGAAGTTGATGATAAATTCAAGTGGATGAAATTTTCTTTTTTTTAAATAAAACTCATGACTCCACAAATGATTAACATCTGTGGTTTGAGGAGTTTGGCTTGGAAAGAAGGTAAGGAAGAAAGAATGGGATACAAGTTAAACAGGATTAGAGATTACATTGTAACACGTATGTTACAGTGACACACGCAGAAGGATGAAACACATAGTTGACTAGAACACATAAACACGCACGTGAACTCGGAAACAGCATCTGGTTGTTCAACGAAAGAGCAAATCGCGTAGGGCTACTAAAGGCAAAAAAGACAGCTTTATGTACGAGTTTTCATTCCAACATGCGTGGGAGTTGAAACTTGTATAATATACTACAAGATACATCGTCCTTCCTGGATATTTTCATTTTTAATCGTCAAATATTCACCATGGCAGATTCAAAATGTTTTTGATTATTAATTCTCAAGGGGACTCAAAGGGAGGGAGGGTGAAAGTCAAATTTTGCGCAAGCTTTGTTCGAAAGGTACGTAATTAATACAAATTTGAAGTAAATAATAAATGAATGACGTACTTAGGATTGCGCACTGCCGCGCACTTTGAATTCCCCAATGATTTCTGAAGGCTGAAAAATAAAGTTGTAACATTTGTTGACATTTAGAGGTTGAAATTTTACAATTTTATTTTTTAACCTTAAGGGGATTCATTACTCCCTACAAAAGTTACTAGATTCCAAATTTCTCCCCCCAGTTTTCTCAGGAACGAACACATAAAATGAAAAATAATGAGTAGCTGCACTTTTTTCAATAGCCTAAGAAGATGCACCTGGTCATTAAAATTGATTCTATTCATTGATTACTGAGAAAACTGGGGGGAGAGATCTAGTAACTTGGCTTGTGGTGAATCGCCTTAAGAAATCATTGGGAAATTCAATGGGAGCTGCAATGCGCAATCTCAAGTACAGGGGTGCTCATCTCCCCCTATAATACATGGTCACCGAGCAAAAAACGCCCCTCCCCCACTGGGAAATTTTCATAGCCTTACATGAGTTTTGAATAATATCTATACATTATGTTTCGACATTATATTTATTAATATCTAAATATATGGTGTTGTAGAAGGGATAATATTTTTAATTTGGTAGTAAACTGGCCAATATCATGAAGTTCTTAAATTGTTCTACCGTGCTCATGGACACCAAGTTATAAAGATTATTGGGGAAAGGGGGTTGAGGAATATTGTTTCTATCGTAGGCAAAAGTTTATGGAATCTCTACAGGAAGAATATAATTGGTCCGCTCCTTCTTTCAAAATTTGAAGGAGCTCAGCCCTTCTAACAAATTGTTTGGGGGGAAGAATCATATCAGATGTCTATTATCATGCTCATTTGCCAGATACCTTTTAGAAGTCTTTGTGCCATGTGGATAATTAGTTTCAATAAACAATTCAAACTACTGCAACATTCAATTTCATTTGAAAGAAGTAAATTTCATAGTATAGAACACATTTCCTTGGTGTGATTACTTTTAATGAACAATTCTCAAATTCCCCGCTATAAAAAATCCCCCCCCCCCAAAAAAAAAAAATTCCCACGGTGCAAGTTGCACCATTGCACCGTGACTTGGGCACCCCTGCTCAAGTACGCAATCCATTATTATTAAATTTGAATTTGTATTAATTACGTAACTTTTCAGAAAAGTTCGCACAAAATTTGATTTTTCCCTCCCCCACTCCCCCATGGGTTAAAAAAAAAGCCCATTGATTCTCGCCAAATCTCATTGAATCTTGCACAATGTTCCGACCAAATCTCATTAAATTTCATTTCGTCAGATTCTACAGATTTTTTCAACTAGGGGGATAAAACAACATAGTGGAACTCAGTATTGGAGTGATAAATTATCATACCATCAACCCATAGGTCGTATACAGTGCGTATCTGTGTAGAAAATCTTTGATTTTCATCAGATATCATGGTCTAAAATACTTCAATATAAATTTTCAATTCCGGAATATCAATTCAATACAAAATAAAATAAAAACACGTGTTTTATATATATGTATATACATAAATTCGGAGACAAATAGAAATGAGATTGGTAATCATACAAGAGTTCTAGTTGTGCATACGTGTGTGGTGCGTATACAGCACCTTTGTTATGCATTATTCATCTTGAACAGGAAATGTAAATTTCTATTACACATTGCCCCTTTGGTTCAGTACAATGCCCTCTGGCCCTTTCTTCAGTTTCTTTCTCTCTTCCCCTTTCGATCAAATCTTTTTCATGAAAATTATTTGAACCCCGGTATGTGGTTTATTTTCTTTTACCGATTATACTTTGTAACTTGACTTTTCCTGGAAATATCAGGAAGATTTGAGAGATAGTTTTATCTATTTTTTTCATTGTAGCGGTTAGCGAGCATTTATCATCTATTCAGCTGAACTCAAATGATTGATGAATCAACCGTAACATACGGATAAATTCAAACCATGGTGATAGGTTTCCGTAAAGCGTTGCGAGATAGACTCCAAATACAAATTTGAAGCACCAAGTCAGTTATAAATATAAGAAAATGAGTTATAAAGATTATTCACATTTTTTAAAATTTATCATATATATTTCAATTTGATATTCAGAGTTCAATCTTGGCAATCTGTTGTATCCCTGCAAATTGAAACTGTTCGAAAGGTACGTAGCAAAGTTTTGCTCATTTCTTTCAGGTCTTGAAGACTCTTAATGGCCAGTAGTTGAACTGCAATCAACGTCGGCGTTACATTAAGAAAAATATTTATTTGTCCTTTTTCTATAAAATATTTATTAATATATATATATAATTTACACTGTGAAAAATAATTGGAATTTTCCTGTGTATATCAACCTGAAAATTCCAATCACTGATTAGGGAATCAATTCTCGGTATATTTATATAAAATTTCCCATCAATTCATCTGAAAATCCCAAACTCTATGGGATTTTTCCCAACATTGAATAGTAAATTTCCGGAGAAGTTCGGAAAATTCCTAACACATGTGTGTGTTAATTATTTCACATAAATATATAGGAATTTTCCCTGAAAATTTTTTACAGTGTAGAAGACCACCCATACAGGAAACCCCGATAATGTCAACACAGCCAATAATCGGCCCATGTATGACTACCATTAAATGGCCAACAATGGATTCACATCATTGGCACAAGTGTGGCCCACCACTGGCTGATAAGAAAGGCCAGCAATGAAAACAGCCGATAATCAGCCGATGTACGGCTATGGTAAACGGCCAACAATTGATTCCCCGTTACTGGCTGAAATATGGTCTATTACTGAGTGAAATGGATTTCAGAGTTGAATGTATTGTATCCGTAATCACCCGTGAAAAAAGTTTGTTTTGGTCTTATTGCTGTTACGTTGAATAAATAATTCACATCCATCAAATACGTTTTACATGATTCAAATGAATTCTTATTCATACATATAATCAATTACTTTCTCATGTAAATAACAAAAAAATTTGAAGGAATAAGCAACTGAATTTAACTGATTTATCGAGAATGCTTTTGACTGGTATAATTTTACATTTGAAATTGTGGAAATATCGGGCACGCATATCTATTTAGAACATAAACATCCATTTCTGATCTTGTGAAAACTGGAATTTGTTGATTCCTACCTGGGTACGCGATGAAAATTTCAAAAGCCATATCATTCAACTACCGTTCATGAAGATGAATTCTTTACATGGACCCCCCAAGAATTTTGCGCTTCGGGCCCCGTGGCGACGAAAGACGGCACTGACTCTGAATCAGACTTTCTGAAAGTCTTAATATCCCTAACTACACGGAAAAAAAGTATGGCTATTATAACGATCTGAAGTATGGTTAAGAAGAGATAGCTGTAGTGACAATACTGTATCGCTATGGTGACGATACAGATGGCTATGTTGGCGATCTATATCGTTCCTCGGATGATTTGTATGATCATAGCAACGATACTGATACCACTGAACTTTGGATAGTCATAACAACTATCCAGTATCGTTATGACAGCGATATTTTTCTCTCCGTGTATGTCAAGAAAAGCGTTAATAAGTCTTGGTGACTCTGTCAAACTCTTGAAAAGTCTTATTCTTCCTGAAGCTTTCGGACACTCCGCAAGAGTTACTGAGAGTTGATAAGGCTTATTCAGAGTTTTACAGAGAAAAAACATGAGCAAGAAAGATAACTTTATAAAAATTTCGAAGGTTTAAAAAGACTCATAAAGTAATAATACTCAAATTTGTGAGGAATGCTTGAATAACGAATTCGATTATTATTACAAAGCGGAATATTTCATTCAGAATCACGGAGAGAAATGTTTAGCTGTATCAGCTAGATTTTAGCTATCATAGCTATCCACATAACAATTCATGTCTTGCGATGTCTTTTCGATAAGTTTAAGATGTCTTGCGCAACACATTTGGATGTCTTTTAGACCAAAGAAGAATTTTAGATATCATTGCAAGACATGAATTGTTATGTGGGTACCTATGATAGCTAAAATCCAGCTGATACAGCTAAACATTTTTTTCCGTGATATTTTTCTGGAACAGAGTATAACTTGAAATTAAATTGAAGTTTACCTTGGTCAAAAAAATCCATTGAATCTGAGGAATGACATTTCATGAGATTTGGGCAGAAAATTGTCCGAGATTTAATGAGAATCAATCAGATTTGACGAGAATCAATGAATTTTTTTAACCAGGGTAAACAAAACTTCGAAATTATTTGTGCAGATCATCAATTTGGTAAGTAAAAATGTATCTTATATTTTTTTTCTGTAGAACTCTGAACAAGTCTGTTATTAACTCTCAACAACTCTTGCGGAAAGTCCGAAATTTCAGGGAAAATAAGACTTTTCAAGAGTTTTACAGAGTTACCAAGATTTATTAACATTTTTCTTGACTTTTCAGTTTTCAGTTTTACAATCATTCTAAACTGGTGAGAGTGATTGCAAAAAAACTAGACATCCGATTGGAATGAACCAAAGCTTGTTATCTTCAGTTTTGTATCCTCTTCTATTTGAACTCAAAAAATTTATGGAAAATTATGTCTAAGCAATGTTTATAGCAAATTTAAGTGATTATTCTTCCTCCAAAAAGAGCTGCTTTTTTTCAAACCCCGAGGAAACTTTGAATTCCACGATTTCTTCCGGGTTTTCTTGGTTCAGAAAAGAGAATGATGTATGAAAATTGAAATGCCGTTTGGTTTTTCCGTTTTAGATAAGAAATACGATCTGTATCTTTCCCACCGATAGAAGACTTGAATTGCGAGGCGCTCTACGAATGTGGACATAACTGTTACATATATAATCTTTTCACGCTGGAAAAAATTTTTGTATTCACTTGAAAAATATATGAAAATACGCTGGACAGTTCGTTGGATAAAATTATTTTTTTGGTACCTAAAAAAATTCTCAAAAAAACACTATTTTGAGGTCTTCTAAAGCAAGATCTCCCCTTAATAGGGCTGCACACGAGACTCTCGTCTTAAATTGAAAAACCATCTGTATATGGGCATTTCCACGGAAAGTGTCATATTTCGTTAAAAAAACACGATCAAAAAAATGTTGAGGCACAAACTTTTTTCTTATGTTAAATACATTTATTGAAGTCGATTTTCCAGTGTGGTGCTGAGCTCTCAGCTTGCGCTCGGTTTTGACAAATTATTTTAGTTAAATTTTTAAATCTTATTCAACCCTTTGCGGCACACGTGTTCCAAATGAACGGATTCCCGTGGAAATTGGTATACGAGGGTTCTTTGGGTCACTGGTTACGAAGCTGACCTCAGATTTTGAAAATTCAAAATGGCGGATCCAAGATGGCGGTCAAAAACTTGAGATGTCACCCGATTCCATTAAGAATCACCACTTGGGGGTTTTTGGGGTCGCTGACGACAAATTCGAACTCAGATTTTAGACATTCAAAATGGTGGATCCAATATGGCGGCCGAAAACTTGAAATATCACCGCATTTCATTTAAAACCACCATATACGGGTTCTTGGGGTTGCTGACTACCTTTGGAATAAATGAATTTGTATTGACTCCCCTTCCATTCGATGGTGACGACAGAAGGCGCTGATTTCAAGTATTTTTGAATCACGCGATCAAATTTTCTAAAATACTTGGAAAAATATTTTTGAAAAAAAGTTTTCTAAAAGTTTGTTGTCTCAAACTTGAAAAATAAACGAAATCAAAAAAATAAGGATTTTTATGTAATTTGTGTAGACGATTGTTTATAACTATGTGTTTACAAATAACAGGTGTTTGTAACATTTTTCATGACCAATTTCCATGAGTACTATTATAAACGAATTTTTTTTCAATGTAAACCTGTTACAATCAAGTATTATAAGCGAATCACATGCAAATTTTCATGTGAGTGCTTCTTGTTTGTTTTGTAAGATGAAGCCAACGATACCATAGAATGAAGTATAATTGAAGACAAATTTGTAATATGATGGTCGATTTATTCAGTTGATATTGTTTCATCAAGAAGGCATAGAATATAAAAAATTCCGGAAAAATACCTTTTTCGGTTGAAAATTTCGATATAAATAATCAGCGCAAAATTTCTATGGTGGTTTTGTAGGAGTTTACTCTGATGGAATCACGTATCGGTTTCTTTACAATGTCATTTATGTACAAAGATCCGATGAAAAACTCGTTTTCCTAAAAGTTATAATCTTCAAGTGGGTGTTATTTGTGAAACCATAACTGTCGATGTTTGGAAGTCGAATACTTCAACAATTTTTGAAGCACATCATTGTCCTTCATAGAGTATTTGTTCGAAGCTTAAAACTAATCGAAAATGTAAGGAAATCGACCCCAAGTTGATGCGCGCGATTTCTACCTCTCTGAGTGTTGGAGGGGACATTTTGGCTCTAAATCTGAAATAACTTCTGCGCGCAACACAATATTGAAACAAATTTTGGTGTACTGCTTCGCCCCAACGTACTATTCAATTTGATGAGACATAGAAAGATGTGCTTTGAAAACTATTGCAATGAAGTGATATAATGGAGGGGACATTTTTTTTACGAAATCATGATTTTCGATTTTTCGAAGTTGAATACTCCAACAATTTTTGAAGCACATCGTTGTGCTTTACGGAGTGTCTTTCCATATCCTAAAACTAATAGAAAATCCAAGGAAATTGATCCTAAGTAGATGCACGTGATTCCTAATTTTAAAAGTGTCGGAGGGGACATTTGTAATTTCAAAATCGGGACACAAATTCGCGGTTTTTTTGACAGATATTGGATTGATAGCACAGTGCCATACACGGAAAAAAGAAAACACCACTGGTTACTGTGAATGACAGCGATCGGTTGAAAAACAAATGAAAACACGCTTGGATAATGAGGATTAGCGCGATCACAGTGATGGGTATTGTCATGAAATTCGTCAATGCTGACTGGACAGTAATGAGAACTGAGAAACGCAGTACTGCATGGATTGAATTTGAGTTTCAACGTATTTTTCTGATTCACAGTAACCATTGCTGTTTTCTTTTTTCCGTGTACTCATGTAATTTGAGTAGCTTGAGGTGTAAAGTGTTCGGCTGATTTTTGTTCAAACGTTTCAGTAACGCGCAGAAATGTTGTGAACAAGCGAAGTAGTCAATTTGTACCCAGGGACAAATCAAACCCAGATTTCTCGTACTTTGTTCAATCACTATAAGTTATATCCGTTCTCAAGAACTTCTGCGAGCATCTTGAGTTATTTTTCCTACATTAGGAAGTCTGAATTGATATTTTCACGCACACAAAATTGGATTTCATCCACAGAATTGGTTATGAATGAAGAGGGACAGAAAAATGACGCTTTCCGTGGAAATGCCCATATACTGTTCTCAAAATTTGAAACATAAAAATTTTTGATGGAATCAAGTTTCTACCTAAGGTGTAACAAAATGCAGCCATAATGCAAGAATTTCCCGTTTTTTGAAGGTTAGTTTTTGAGATATGAGCATTTTTAGATTTTTTTTCAAATCCAAACCAACTTGGATCATTTTTGTTGTTTTCAGTTGGACACCATCAGAGCCATGATTTGATTATAATTATAATGATATTATTAGGTTATTATACTGGATTAAATTTTTCTAAGTTTTTTCAATCACCTGTACATTAATTTCAATTTTCATGCACAATAACTTGAAAATTCAATAACATGTATTTGGATTCCTATTTCAGTTCACAAAAATTGAATTTTCATTCACATATGTACATGAAAAGTACATGAAATTTCAAGAAATTTTTAACAGTGTACAAGAGACTGAAATACCTATTGGTAACTACACTGTAAAAAAATTTCACCGGAAAATTCCAGTACATGTACTGGAAGTCATTAACCTGTACATGTACCGGAAAATTCCAGCACATTTGTACTGCAAAAATTCAGTGCAAACGTTATGGAATTTCAGCATCAAAACTGGAAATTTTCTGAGCCTCGGTACTGGAATTTTTCAGTACACGAGCTGGACTTTTCCAGGACATGTACTGGAAAATTAATGCTGAAAATATCCATGAAAATTGAAAAAAAATTGCTCACGCAAAGTGATTTTGCAGGGTCCTTGTGTTCCAAGATGATTGAGAAACTTTTGATCGTTCATTTGGATGGACAGAAACTCATGTCTACCTAACAGGATTTGAACCCACACTTTTCTACCTGCCTACCAACTGAAACCTAAGACCTAACCGATGAGCTATAGCGCGACATGTTGGAAGGCCAGCTTGGGTTACTACATATGCTTCATATCTAGAACACAAGAGGATAAGTCTTGGAAAAACCTCATATATCAATTTCATTGGCTACAATTACAATTATTATTCAAAATCTCAATCAGGAAATTTTTAATATAAAGACTTGAAATTTTTCCAGCCAGAAATGACGAAGTCCAATAGAAGTGGAAAATTTCAGTGCAACAGTGATTAAATTCCGTTGCATAGCAACTGGAAAATTCCATCACACGACCTGAAAATTGCAGTTCAAAACCTGTATAATTCAATTGCATAGTAACTGGAAAATTCCATCACAAAACCTGAGAATTGCAGTTAAAAACCTGTATAATTCCAGTATACCAACGATTAGGTTTTTTTTTCTAAATTCCAAATTTTTTCTCAAGTCCTTTTTGAGGGAATATTTTTTTTTGGTGCACAAGAACTATAAAATTGTAGTACGAGCCGGTAAAATTTTCGCGAAATCATGGCAAAATTTCAGTACATCATCTCAAACTTGAAAATTCCAGTACAATGACTGAATTTTCAGTTATGCTTGGTAAATTTTCAGTAACGTAACAACAAAATCTCTGTACATGTACTGGAATATCCATATTCCAGTACTAGCACTGGAAATTTCCAGTCCAGTTGCACAGTAAATTTCCAGTTTTTTTTTACAGTGTATTTTATCTTTCTTTGACGCGAGTCTCGTGTGAAGGTCTAGATATTAAGACTTTCAGAAAGTCTTATTCAGAGTTCTGAAGACTTTCAAAGAGTTTTTCCGAGGATTATTTTTACACGGGAACCACTTCAGAACAAATCTTCCAACAGCAATTATGCGAATACTGAAAATCAGATTAAAAAGTGAATGCATTAATGTTATTAAAACAATTCCATCCATACGAACCATCTGAAAATTTGAAAACTCAGTCGATTTTGGAATTCCAAAATTCTGTACTAATTGGAAGCAGTAAAAAAGAATGAAAATACTCTTTTGTTTGAAAATATTGTATTCCGTGGGATACGCCTTGACAGAAAAATTGATTCATCGAAGACTTAATAGAGAATCTCTCAACGAATTCATAGATCCAGATCTTGATTGAATCTGAAGCAACATTGATTAAAAATTGCATTCAATTCAGAATTCTTAATTGATAATATAAAACAATGTACTTCTCGCATTAAACTTTTCCAACTCTCCTTGAATTATATCAAAGAGAATCTCTCAAGGACTGACTGGAAATTAATTGAAAATTCTCCTCAACGGCACGTGGATCTCTTGAAATCTTTCGACTTGGCACACGCTTCAGCGTTTTCCATAGCAACATTGCATCGTAAAGATTCATGTAGATTTCAAAGTCTAATCTTGGCTGGTTGAAAATCCCTATACCAGCCGAAAGTTAGATCCCCTATCATCCATCTCCTATCGGAGAGTCCGATAAATGTAAACATTGTTAAAACCCAAAACATTCGTGACAAGATTGATAAAGGATACACAACAACACAACAACAATGAACAATCAAGACAAAGTATACGTGTAGAAATTTCAAAGTGGGTTGAAGCGAGGCTACTCACTCCTTTTTTCACTGTATACGATAAGGAGGAGAATCGATCGATCGTAAGCAGGCAGCTGGTGCTGAATAATCGTCGGGTGAACATTTATTCCGGTCCATTCATGAATATGTTGCATTACACGACACACGAGAGAAAAATATAGATATACGCGACACATAACTACGATTCCCCACTTTTCACAAGACCAAACCACGTGCGCGCCCAGTTTCTCTTCTCCCTTCGCTCCTTCGTCACACAACACAGCTATAAGAGGGAATTCTCCCCTTGCACGTCCGTTCCCGCGTTGGAATTTAGTTTTAGTTGGCTTCGAGACGCCACCGCGTAACGGTTTGATTGTTTCAAAATATGAATTTTCGAATTCACACGACACTCCGATAACAATGAAATAACGTACCCTGTCGGATTATCGTCGATTAATTATATCCCTAGTGAAAATCCAAAAGTGAAGAAAGCGGGTGTTGAAACAATTGAAGCCTGAAAATGTTCCGATTCCCTCCTAAATTACGCCTAGATAACCTTTTGTGACGTTCGAATGACCCCTAACTTACGCTTTTGTCACGCTTCATTCCCACCAGGGATCATATAAAAGTGAAGTTTGAATCACCCAACGCTGAACTTACTCATCGCTCAGTTTCTCTGTACTTCGTTAAATTCAAATTAACAGTACGAAAACACCACGGAACGTTGACAAATTTGACAGTGGTTGAATGGCATAATCATCATCATCATCATCATCAGCTTTTGACGTTGATGCGATAATAAATCTCAAATTTGCATGAGACTTTTAATTGGTTCACTATGGGAAATAATTGCATATTCAACGCGATCAACGTAATTTACGTATTTGTAAATTCAATGATTCAGACGATTGAATAAACAATTTATTTCAAACCACATATCAAAGTACGAGGACGCACAAAAAAATGTAATCGCTGACTCTCAGTTGATTGACGAGATTCCTCTTTTCGATGATCAAATTTCGTTAGTTTCGAGTGACGCGCGGTGGTTGCACGAAAGTGAAACTCGGAGTGGTGGAATGTGAAATGGTTTGTCATTCTTTTTTGAACGAGCAAGTTCTTTGAATCGTGTGAAATTAATTAATTAATCGGGTGGTGCCATCTGGCGAAATGTTCAAACCTTTGAAAATCCACACACGGAAAAAATTCGTACCCGACAATGAATGTTGTTGAATAAAACTTTAGATTCATCAATAGCGAATTTTCCTATAGACGTGGAAGCAACTTTTGTATTGTCAGAGACAATTGTTCGCATCGTTTTCATTGTAGTAAATACATTGTCAACGAATAAAAATTTCCTCTTCGCGCATGAGAGGATAAATTGCCTTGAGTGTTTGTAGAACTTATTTTTATTAGAATTGAGATTTTTTCATTTGTTTGATTAGGTGGAGTAATCGATGTTCATTCCGATTCTGAGATTTTCATGTAGGGAAAACACATCATCTCGAGCAACGCAAGAGGTTGGAAATGCTAAGCGCGTTTGTGAGAAGAACATCTCCAAGGGAGCCTGCGATTCTCTGTTGGAAATATGAGACAGAAACGGATTGAAATAGTTTGACTTTGGATCTGGTTTTTGTCGATTTCAATTCGTTTCCATTTGGCATTTTACTTTGAGTAACTCTTCGAGACATTCACCACCTTCGATTACTAGATTTCAAACTTCTCTCCAGTGTTCTCAGACATAGACAAGTAAAATGAAAAATAATGAGTAGTCGCGTTTTCTTTGATATCTTAAGATGCGGCTACACGGAAAAAATTAGCGATCCAAATTTCCGTGGACTAGTATGTCACTTTGGGACGGAGCACAAATTCCAGAAGGATTCGTACACTGGATTTTGATAATTCGTTGACTCTTTCCATTATTCCGACGATCAAAATGAAAAGTGAATTCCATTGGTGAAACAATGGACAAAGTCAACGAATTATTAAAATCTAGTGTACGAATTCTTCTGGAATTTGTGCTCTTTGTGAATTGTCCCAAAATGACATACTAGTCAACGAAAATTGGGATCACTAATTTTTTCTGTGTGCTAATCAAAATAGATTGTACACCGAAAAAAATTAACTCAAGTTAGTTGTGAAAATTAGTTCCGAGTAATAAAAGAATAGAAGCCGATAATAAAAGCTGTAGTAAAAGTAACTTCACATTAGTAACAGCAACTAAAGTCACAGAAATTTAATTTGAATTTAGTGGAGCCAACACCCGTTTTAGTTATCCAAATATCAACAACTGTATCTGGTTGCTGGAACTAATTTGAAGTGAGGGTAACTAATTATTTTTCCCAGTGTATTGACCCTGCTAAAAATACTGGACAGAAAATTATTGTTGGGCTTTGGACGGTTTCTTTCTCAGGTAATCCAGGCGAAAACTGACAAATTTTCTACCCGATTTGGAAAATTTTTTGTTAGTTTTTGCCTGGAATCACAGTCTAGGGTAGAAAGTTTGTCAGTTTTTGCCTGGATTACCTGGGAAAGGAATCGTTCAAAGCCTGGCAACGATTTTCTGTCCGGTTCTGCCTGGCATGTTTAGCAGGACACTTCGTTGAGGAAACTGTGGGAAGAGATTTCCCATAACAGCAAAGTGCTGGCAAATTTGCGTCGATGTTGCGTAACTAAAAGCGCAACAATGCGCTGTACACGTGAAATTTTAGCCTCAGTTATCATTCCGATTGAAAATTTCTGAATTGACAGGATTGCCTAATTCACATAAGGGCTCAGATTCTCACTCGCTCATCAAATTCAAATCAGTGAAATCTCATTATTTCTGCCATTAAGAGCATTCCGTAGATCCCAGAGTTACTAGATCTCTCTACCCAAAATACTTGGAGGAGGTTAGATAAAATGGAATAAAACAACTAGCCAGACCTTGTTCCATACAAAGAGAAGGCCTGGCTGGTTGTTTTATCCCATTCTATTTAGCCCTCTTGAAGTATTTTGGGTTGAGAGATCTAGTAACTCTAGGGTCTACGGGATGCCCTTAAGAGTCAACCACTGAATGGAATCAGTGAAATATCAGTGAGATTTTACTCTAAAGGTCAGTTGATATTCAGTTAATATCGCAGTGGTCGACTTTTGACCTCTCTAAATTCTTTGGAGTGAATATTCACTCTTTAAAGAGTCAAAATACTGCAACTCTGGAACGGAGTGGGAGCTCAACTCTTGGAGAGTGAAATTTCACTCTTTAAGAGTCAATATTCACTCTTTTTCCTAAGAGTGAGTTTTTCACTCCAAACACCAGAGTTGATTTCCACTCTTATGGAGTGAAATTTTTCACTCTTCCGGAGTTGCAGTATTTTCACTCGGCAAGAGAGAATTTCCACTCCAAGGAATTTAGAGAGACTGCAATCAGTTACATTTCACTGCTTCAAATTTAGAGAGCGGGTTATTTTTCAGAGCCTCGTTTGGAACCTTTGAGGCTTCTGTCGAGCGAAAATCCGAGATTTCCTGGACAAAAACTTGACTGGTTCCGAGGAGGAATTTAAATCCGCACTCTCTAAATTCCTTGGAGTGAAAATTCACTCTTGCCGAGTGAAAATACTGCAACTCCGGAAGAGTGAAAAATTTCACTCCATAAGAGTGGAAATCAACTCTGGTGTTTGGAGCGAAAAACTCACTCTTAGGAAAAAGAGTGAATATTGACTCTTAAAGAGTGAAATTTCACTCTCCAAGAGTTGAGCTCCCACTCCGTTCTAGAGTTGCAGTATTTTGACTCTTTGAAGAGTGAATATTCACTCCAAAGAATTTAGAGAGCATGCGAATTTCGTGATCCTGTTCTTCCGGGGATTTTCAACAGGCATTTCGTTGAGAAATTGTTCAGCTTCATGAGACATCTCAATCACATGCGTACCCTGAAAGAATTTTATTTGAAAAATTACCGTGGAATTTCAGTGATCGATGGACAATTTTTACTTGTGTTTCGATTACTGGAATTTCAGGATAATTTTTACAACAAAATGCTTTCAGTATAGCAAATTTCTAGGAACTTCACGTAAATTCAAACAACAACATAAGAGCAACGGTTGCATCAACGCCTCTCTTCTTAACGTATAGCCGTGTCTTTTTCTAACCAATCAGCTCGGGTTGCATCGTCAGGGATAGCTAGTATCATCGTAAAATTTCAGAAAAATTCACTCAAGTGTTTTTCGAAACATTGATTTGAAACATGAGCTTCTGAAAGCTGTTGAGCAATGTCCACAAAAATTCTAAGATTTTATAAGAAATTGAGATTGAATTAATAATGAAAATTGACAATGGAAACATTTTCATTTCGGGAAACCTTTTTTCCAGTACACGGAAAGACCGGGTCTACTAATATTTAGAAAGAATTTGTCAACGTTTGGAAAAATGACTGTCAATTCAGGGAAAAAGAGGATCGCTGAAAAATATTCGTAGTCAAAATATCAACAGTTGATAGTTTCATTGGTATTTTTCACAGCGAAACTATCAATTGTTAATACATCGACTACGAATTTTTAGTAGACTCACTACGAGTATTTTTCAGCGATCTTCGTTTTCCCTAAATTGACAGTCATTTTTCTAAATATTAATAGACCCGGTCTTTCCGTGTAGGAACTCAGATCCTTGGCGATGTTAAAATCACCAAATTTTGTGATTTATGTTCGCTTATTTTTTGGGAAGTTGAAAAATTGGTCAGAGAACGGTCATTTTATGGTGTTTACCATACACCGACTGTTTCACAATTCACTGGAAATTTGAGGTGGACTCGAGACTCTTGAGGAAAACCGGCAAAACTTAATTTTACCAGTTCCGATGCAAGATTCGTTGCGTCAATATACTACTATTTGAAAACGAAGTGGAAGAAAAATTGTGTTATGTCCTGAATGTAATCAATTTCCTCCCCTCAGACGTGTTGTTTTCAACTATTCCATGCCCACGCTTGACTTGATATGCAGGTTTGCCTTCAAAGATCGTGAAATTGACTGATATACATCATTCTTGAATTCTGCTCAAGAGTCTCGAGTCCACCTCTACTGGGAATACTTCACAGGCGTTATTCTGCAGTCAAAATGCAATCATTTCCCATTTGGACAAATGTTCTTTGAAGCTGTGTTTTTGAAATATGCATTCACAGAAAGGATTTCTTGAAAAGATAAAATTTTTCTTGTCGCTGGGACAAAACTCATTTTTTTCTTGAGCCTAGAAAATTTTACTTGAATCAAGGAAATTTCTTTTGAAATCAAAACAAACTTTTCTTGATTCAAGTAAAATTTTCTAGTCTCAAGAAAAAAATGAGTTTTGTCCCAGCGACAAGAAAAATTTTCTCATTTCAAGAAATCTTTTCTGCGAGTGTGAGTATTTTGAGATTTTTTCTTCCAAATCCAAACCACTAAAGAGCAATATGTGCTACATCCCAGGTATGCTTGGACAAATGCACCATGCTTGGTGCCAAGCTTGAGTCAATGCTAGTCAACACCGGGTCTAGCTTAGTCACCAACATTGGGCCAGCAAACTAGATTAATGTCTGGGATGATAACAATGTTCAATGCTTGGCATTCAAGCTTGGTTAAATATTAAAATTCGATATTGATTCTATGCTTGCAATCGATATTGTTGCCATTATTGATATACAATACTGATTTGAGCTGAATGAGTAAGATAGATTTTTCATTGCCGTTCAAGTTTGATTGAACATTCACATTGGAGTAATCAACCAAACTTGGCGACAGGTTCGAGTCAATGCTAATCATCACCGGGTCTAGCTTGATTGCCAACAATGTTACCAAGCTAGGTCAATTTTTAGGATGATAATAATAAATATTCAGCTTTCATATATATATCGGAAATCTAACACGGCAAAATATGCTTGGTCCTAGCATTGATATTCAAGACGTTATCAAGATTTGGTTAGCTATGACGGGCTAAGGATTATTCAACGCTTGGTTGACGAAAATAAAATTAAACACGACAAAATATGCTTGGTTCTAACATTGATGTTCAGGATTCTATCAACGCTTAGTCAGCTATGACGGGCCACTCATCGGCCAAGGCTAAGCTAACCAGACTTGCCATACCAAGCTTGACGCCGAGCATGGTGCACTTGTCAGTCTTGGCATTACGAGCCTGAGATACTTGAGTCTCACATCATTCGCTAAGTGGGAGAACGGCGGATTTCTGGTAAAAATTGAACTATCCTGCACTGTCAGAAATATTATGAAGTTTTTTTCAATACCGTACATGAATTCAGGTTAATACACATTTTACATTAAATTTAATGTACCAAAACATTGAAAAAATATAGATTTTGCTATAGTTTACATTAAATTTAATGTAAAATGTGTATGAAACTCAATTCATGCGCGTATTTGAAAAAAACTTCCAGCAAATACATTAAAATTAATGCAGAAATTTCTAACAGTGTGCCATTACTCGATTCGAAGGGATAGGAATTTGAAATTTTTAAGCTTCCAACCAAATGGAATCCAGCCACTTTTATTGTGTTATTTTACTTGCTGAATGGCTAAACAATAAACACAATTTTCAAATCTGCAGTGATAAAGTAAATTGCTAAAATTTAGCTTTGAATATGAAATTGGATCTGCAAACGATTATAGACATATTAACCTATAAATATCAATAATTTTTGCTCAGTTGTGTTCAAAACTACGTAGCAAAATTTCATCCGTTTTCTGACGTCCCATGGCCGTCAAATCATTATAGCTTCGAAACAAAGAATGACAGGATAGTTCAATTTTTTCTTTCAGAGATCTGCTGTTTTTCAACTTAGCGAATGGAATTCGGTTCGAATATTTAGCACACAGTGCTCTTGAGTGATTTGAATTCAAACTAAGTTTCAAAACAAATTTTTTTATATTAGAAATTATTGCATTTTGGCTACAGGAATGCTCTTTTGAAGTATTTTCAGGAAATTCTAACATCCCCGGTATCGTTTCGTTTGTGCAAATTTTTCGGAATCTTTTTGATGTTTTCGAGATAGAAACCCAAAAATTATTACGAAATATTTTTGAAAACGTCCTAAACGACTATCAAGTCACGACAACTCATCTGTTGATTAAAAAAAGAATGTAACATAAAGGAAAACCGCAATTTCTGGTCACTTTTTGGTTCACCAGGATCCACTAGAGACAGTAATTCATTTCTTGAAGACATTCGAGGAATATTGTAGATTAGTTGAAGAAGTCTTACGCGATTATAAAACTTGCCTTCTGAACATCCAAGTACGGGATTTGGTTTAAACCCATACTTTGATCACAAAATGATCCGAGTCGGGGTCAATTTCTTTTTACACGTGGAATCGTTTAGAGTTATTCTGACACCGACTTTCGGGGTGGACTCTAATAGAATCCGCGTGCTGCTGACACTGTTTAGATACCGCTTTTTTTACAGTGTACACATGTGATTCAATGTTTCATAAACCCGGGCAACTTCCCAGCAATACTCATAGGGGAGAAATTTTGTTGAAATTCGTTGAAAAGATTCATCGTATGTTAACCAAAATCATTTTTATTCCATAAGTTTCTTCACTTTCTATCAAAATTTGATATATTTACAAAAAGTTATAATGACTTGTGATAAATTTTCAAAAATCCAATCAAGTAGGGTAAGTGTGCCAATATTGCACCACTTAAGAACCTGACTCCATTTCTTGGTATAAAAAATTGATAAAATAAAAGTCTCATGCACATAAAATTCCTCTTAACTTATACAATAATACTTCCATAACGAGACAGGGAGGAAATGGAAGGCGAACTTGATATTAAATAAATAAGTAATGGACAATCTTTTCCTAAATTGCATTTTGGGTGCTTAAATTGCACCATATACATTTAATACATCTGTGTACGCCTCCAGATTATTTTGAATTAAGAGGAATGTGTCCGATTGAAAGTTGAGACATTTTATTACTAAGATCAACTACTTTAAGATCATATCCTTAGAGTTTTCCTTGTCGTATAGAGAAATATAAACTTGACGTTTTATCAACACAAGAAATTAACCTGAAAACAGACAAGTTTACAAAATTCGCTGTAACAAAAGTAAAATGCGCATCAGCAAATCAAAACTCAGTGAGGTAACTGGATTGGAGTTCAAGTTCATGTTTTACTCGCGTAAAGGATTGTGTGCGTCTCCGTTTCACCGATACGCCAGTGGTGCAATTTAAGCAATGGTGCGAATTAGGCGCACTTCCCCTACATTGATTTTCATTATTGGGATTCGTGTTCAAAATGTGAGGAATAATAATAGATGATGTGGTAATGAATTATTTTTAATTCCAATGAGATTTATTGAATGTCAGTGTTATTTATGGAATAATATTGAAGATCAATGATGGACGCAAATGACAGAATCTTGAATACTTGTTACGTTGGAATATAATTCATCTTGTTGCACGATTAACGATCTTCAGCGAATAAAATTGATTAACCCCAGTATTGGAAATGTGGAATAGCGTTGAAATGTACTAAATGTTGTGGAATTCCTATAGAGTTTGTGAAACAATATTGCCGTGGGAAAAGGAAACGATAAAAACCGATTGGAAAGGTCAAAAGCCGCCTAGAAAGAGATATGGACAGATAGAAACATATAGACTTTGAATCGTTCCCTATGCGGGTTTCGAGTCTTCCAATCGGTTTTTATCATTTTCTTTTACCAGGGTAGAGCGCATCAATGACATTCAGCGAAAATAATTGATGGCAGTGAATTAAGGAATGTAATGTTGAAATTTCTTGAATTTTCCTAATTCTTCATGAGATATTCAATAAATTTCCATGTAATTCATCATGAAACTTTCGAAATCATCAACATCAACGATATTCGGCATAAACCCTTGTGAATTTCCAATGAACTATATCACATTTATCAAATTATGTTGATTTTTCGTGGAAAATTGTGCTGAAACTGAACATAATTCACGATAGATCAAAACGATTCCCAACAAAATTTTTTATACCAAAAATTATAATGTTCAATAACAATCACTAAAAATTATTCCAATATTTGATGAATGTGGTTCCATTTCAGCACAATCATTTATGGAAAATCATTAGAATTTAATATCAATATAGTTCATTGAAAGGTGACGATGAACCATTTCTAATCATTATATTGTCTCTCGATATGTAATTTTGAAGATTGCTTTGCATGAAAAATCAACAAAACTTGATAAATATCAACATAATTATTTGAAAAGTACGACAGATTGTGCTGAAATTCTGGTGAAAATTTTTGTTGAATAATTATCATATTGTTACTCGTTGAATTTGATTGTTTTGTTTAAAAAACTTGTGCCATAATCGAAGAAAATTCAACAAATTTCAATAAAATTTGTTCACCAGAGACAAAAACTGAAACTACAATTCCAGGTTTACACGGAAAACAATAATTAGATATGAAAGCTACTCCCTCAGTTGCCGTGGCAAAAACTTCACAGCTAAATTATCTAACTATCCAAATATTTAACAACCGCAAAACCTGTACAGCCACAGCTACGATGTAGCAGTGAGAATAAGGGAGCTAAAAAGTGAGTAGCTGCCACAGCTAATTGACTTTGTTGCGTGTACTGTAGGGTGAACTACCCACACTGACAGAAAAACGACCTGGTTGAAACATTCGTGGCCGCGATAACTTGAAATCTGGTTCGATGCACCAGAAAATGTGATTTCGATGTCCAGAAAAAGTGGTTGAAGCCAAAATTAGCTACATATTCTGGTTATTACACTAAGAAAAGAATCTGGTCTTTCTAACCTGAAAAATGTAGTTAATTTTTGCTTCAACCACTTTTTCTGGACATCGAAATCACATTTCCTGATAAATCGAACCAGATTTCAAGTTATTGCGACCACGAATGTTCCAATTAGGTCGTTTTTCTGTCAGTGCAGTAGATGAACGACTCATGAAAGAACTAACTATTAAAAACTTCTTTTGAAAACAATCGAATTATTTTAATGTAACAGAAATTTATAATGATCACTTCTTTTATGAATCGTTCATCTACTGCGTAGTTCACCCTTATTGTACATTTATCGACGCAACATCCCTGCAAACCCGAACAGTTTCTATCCCGCAAGCTCTCAAGCAGACCGAGCATATCCGACAATGTTTAAACGAAAATGATTATTTGTGCACAGTACAAATTAGCTCAAATCAGGGTGCTGGTACTTCTTCAAACGTAAACGCGAAATACCTTGATAGAAATGAATCACGTATACGCCATATATAACGATGATATGTAATCGATACATCATCCACATGGTATTTCCATAGTCCATATGGTTTCACATGGCTGATTCATTCTTTTTGTCTCACATATTTCCCCAATGAATTCTCACAAAACGCAATATGCGAAAATGTGGTTTCTAAATCAGGAGTTGAAACTGTCAGGCTATAAATATCGAGCTCAATACTACTTTTCATTTGAAGAATTAGCTGTTCCAGTACTCTTAATTGCACCCCATGATTCATTCCTGTAATCACAGTCCACGTTTGAATAAAAATACCGTTTGTATAGATACCATTCGATCATCGCGTTCTATTGACTTTGAAAATACAGATGAAATCATGCACCGAGTATGGATTAAGGTCAAAGCCTACACTTCTCTGAATTAATCATTCTAGTTCTTTATCATATCTACATTGAAACGAAAAAAGAAAACTCATCTCTTTTCTGTCCAGAAAATATTCTTTGGTATTCGTAGAACACTGAATCGGGTCAAAGGATAATCACTTGTATCAAGTGAATTGATTAAAATATCGATAATTTATTATGGTGGAAACCTATAATATTTCGTAGTTGTTATTATTGCGAGATGAATAAAGAACTCTTATTTGATTTTTATTGTGTTTGAATATTTTAAGATGAAATTTCTATCGGAATATTAGTAAATGAATTTGTTTAGTAATAATACACAACACATTCAACGCAATCTCTGGCGTTCATATCAATCGTCAACAAATTTTCTATTCTAAATTCTGCTCTGCTTTGACGTGAGTGAAATTTCAGAGTTCATTCATGTCTATTTTTAATTGAATATCCGGAATAATCCATCAACTTTTATTTAATCTTTGAGTTGAACTCGAGAAAGACATTGTCATCAACATGAAATTCGTGTTAATGAAACTCATTAATAATGTATAATCAATCGTTTGTATACACGGTCATCCACGATGGGGGCATTGAACATTCGTGGTGCGTAAACATGTTGTGCTTCCGGTCTCCTGAATTTTACATGCAACCGCTTGAAATAACAACCCTCCATCAAAAGATTTTAATGTCCCAAATATTCGTTTGACATAAATGGAGCATGTTATCGGAGATCGTCGGGTATTAGAGAAAAATAACGCGTACATCTTATCTCACGTTGTGTCACTCGTACATTTCTTTTAGGAAAAAATTAATCTGTGAATAGAAATTATTTTTCAATTATTCAAAACTATATAAAGGAAAAAAAATATCATAAAAAGTTCATAAAACTTGTACACAGTTCGATTGAGAAAAGATTCTTGAATTTTCATTTCAACGGTTGATAGTTGAAGGTGAAAATGTTCAAAAATACTTCTCAATAGTTCAAAACTACCATTGAATGGAAATTTATGTATTCTATCATCACATATAAAAATATAAGAAAAATTTTATCAAAAAGATTGACGATAGCCCAACTGTTGAGTGAGTGCTTGGACTGTTTTTTCATTTTTAATTCTTAACAAAACTCTTAATGTAGCATATGTTTGCAACTACTGTTCAACAAAAAAATTTACAACACGAAAAGTGAGTATGTAGTAAATTTTTGGAAACTCCAAACAACAATTGACGGCAATTCGAATTCTGTGAACAGAAATTTCAACTAAATTTGTTGTCACGTCATTGGAAAGTTGCTTGGGTTCATAAATAATACATAGAAATAACACATTCCATTTCCGAAAATTCCAAATCAGAGACTTTTATAATGTTATTCGCTTCTATTGCTATGACATTGATCTTGATTGACC
Source organism: Gonatopus flavifemur (assembly GCA_018340375.1). NCBI lineage: Eukaryota > Metazoa > Arthropoda > Insecta > Hymenoptera > Dryinidae > Gonatopus > Gonatopus flavifemur. Next base: position 56,804,194 of record JAFFJZ010000001.1, read on the forward strand.
CCGTTACTGTACGTTCTTCTTTTTATTCCAATATACACATTCATTCTTCTCGCTGATGATGAATGTAAAAATAAAATATAAGTTCGTACCGTATAGACAATGGGAAGGTAATGGACCTCGGCAAAAGTTATGCTGGTACAGAAGTAGAAAAAAAAATACACTTTATATATTGTACAAATATTATTTCATCAATGTTTGAATTTGCAAATGATGCATTCGTGGTGGATGAGAAAAATTCTATCTGATTAGAATAAATGATCTCACTTTTTTTTTTCATTGAAGTCAGTATTTGTTATTTCCTCAAAGAAAGATTGCGAACGATTTATTTTATAACGGATAAACTGTGAACATACTATGTATCTATCTTACCAACTATAATGCAAAAATTCAATGGTCACACGAATGGAAGTGTTCGTTTACGCATATGCATATTATTCGTTTAACAGAGAATAGGAATGATAACTAACCACCAGTGAAACACACGTGCAACAGATGCTTTCTCATAGCTTTCTCATTCAAGATGTCTCATTATAATTCCCGAGAGAAGTTGTCGAGGGTTGGTTTTTGTGGAGTGAAGAGAAAAAAAGGAGAAGGGTAAAGAAGGGAAGAAACACTCGCCTAGGTCAAGGGACGGAGACGTGGGCACAGGGTGTTCTCGACTCACGAACTAAGAAGATTTTCTAGAATCATGTCAAGAGAGTTGAAACCTCTCTTGTAATCTGCAGGACTCTTCGAGGTCTCTTAATGTTTGCGTTCAGGGGTTGAGTGGAACTCTAGATAACTCACAAGAGCTTCCAAAGAAACTCGATATAGTTCTCACTCAACTCTGAGAATCCTGATAAAATGTTCATCACGTTCGAGTATCACCTTCTCGAATGAGGACTACGAAATGTGATTTTGAATATACAAAATTTGATAATATAATACACAATATTATTCGTTGTTACATACAGAAGAAGAATGAAGAATATTATACGAAGACAATGCGATCCTCATGAAAAGTCATGTATCACGATAACTCGAAATGAATATTTTCATACCTTTAGATAAACTTGAAGTTAAACTCATGAGCTGATATCTTGGTACGTACACAATACATCCGCCCCTTCCTGTTTCCTCTCCACGAGTTTCTACCACTGTCGGTTAATCTTCAGGCCACAGCATCCTGTGGGTGGAGAGCTCACGGTATTTAAATTTCCTGGTATAAGTTGAGAATCCACAAACAACGACTGGTCATCGTCCCGCGATCGTCCGATCTTCGTTCTTTCCTCCTTTACCGTGGTGATCTATCTACGCGAGGAATAAAGAATCAATATTTCATTAATATCACAAGTGTGGAAAGTGTAACAGGAAATACCGACGTAAGGATGATGGAAGTGTGAAAATTTCTTATACTGGATTACGTTGCGGCTCGTCATAGGGCACTTGGCTTGTATTTCGAATGCTAGCTGCCCCCTGAAGGGCAACATCGTAGGCGGTTTAATACAACGTGGATTCGAAGCACTGGATTGTCCATCCCTTGGTAACAGGAACATAATAAAACAACGTGTAATTTCGTATGGAAAAAAATGTGTATTCGTTCTTTGATCTCTTTTGTCTTATACACAAAAACTAGCCGATTCAAGATACTTTCGTTAAAGTGAATGAATTGTTTTTGGTGCAACATTTACAATCACATTGTAATATAATAAAATGTATTTTCTTAATTCTTCTTTCGAATAATTCTTTTTTTCATTTCTAAATATAAATACATGTTTGTCACTTCAGACGCAGAACGCAACATTAGGAGAAAAAAAAAACAGAGAAAAACATTGTGATTTGTTAAAACAATGTCAACATTTCTTCTCACGGTGATAAAACAGGCATATATCTCGACTACTTTAGAATAATTTATTTTGAAATAATTCGACGATTAAAGGAAAGTGCATTCATCTTAAATAACATTAATTTGCATTATCTTTATGATTTTTGGTACACATTCATTCATGCGATCTCTTCAATCAATCTTCTCTGTCTCTGATTGTCTTTCTCTAACTCTCTCTTTGTTTCATGCGAATCTTGTAAAATATCTTTGAATACCGTGATCCCAATCAAATCTCTGGTGTACATCACCCCCAACATTTTCATCGCAACAAGAACCGTACAAATGATTATCTTTCTGATACAAGATTTGATTGACCCAGGTTTCAAATTCGAAATTTATGATAAATAATCTTCGATAAAATTAACACTTTTAAAACAATTTGGAATCATTAAAAATCAATTTTGTCATTGCCAGCGTCTTCGCGGTAGTAAAAATTACTCTAACCCTGTATCATTTTTCCAACGAACAATCAACAACAGAGCATTCGAAACTTTTTTTTTTCTTTCCAATGAACACATCTCGATGTCGGTTATTACGTATCAAAGAATAATTTTTTCTAACGTCATTACATATAAAATTGTCATCATTATTATCTTATAAAAAAATTACTTACGTTATTTTATTTGTTTTGACCTTCCTTACATATTTCTTTTTCTTTTTTTTTTCCATAAACAAAATTGAACACACAACATCGATCGTAATCGAAACAAAAAATAAAAATTTCGTAATAAGAGAGAAGAGAATGATCTTGTTTCTCCCTGAATGGATAAAAATCTTTGTCTCTCGTTCCTTAAAATTAAACATTCATTGCAATTCAAAGTCAGATTAATTAAGAAGGAAATGTACAACAACAAATAGAACTCTGTTTAAGCTCCTGTTTAACGTTTTCCTCGTTCAAAAATTCATATCGAGAGGAGAAACGAACGAAGAGGGTTGGGAGCGGGGGAGAGGAAGTACAATTATCCAAGTAGCAACTTCTACTCAATTACAGGCAAGTCGAACGTTTTGACGCGGTGAACACGATTGAATCGTTTGGTTGTCGTTGAGCCAACGTTCGAGCGATCATGAAGGAATTTTTAAAAAACATTCATTAAAGTTCTAGTCTCTAAATTGTAAAATACATATACATGATGTAACTAAACGATAATTATTGCAACGGTTCTTCAATAGGAATTCGAATATTCCTATTTACAACTTAATATTTATATATATATATATGTATATATATGTTCAAATAATTGCCCCTAGATCGATTAAAGTTTTCTCTTTGAATGTGAATAATCACTTAAATCTTGTCCATAACTCTTCACTTGACTCGCCATGAATACTCTTCACTCAATTTTATTGAAAATGAATAATATCCAAGCGGGATGAACTAAAATTGTAAACACTAACGGGGTTATAAAAGTTTCGTGCGTTGAATCACTTTCAGCGGATGTGGGTGCGTGTGTCTTTTTTCTCTCTATGTTTTCCCGACTCTTCGTTCTGTCTTCACGATCGCTCGAGGAAAAGAAAATACCCTAGACAGGGTGAACTTGAACATCGACGGTTGTCTTTCCGAGACTGTCATCGTGAAGAAAGTCGGTTGTATTGTTATTGGCAACAACGTTGCATCACAACGATGGTCACCAAAAGTGTGATTGCACATAACCTCCTCCCATGCCGATTGGATTAAAACGATGTGGATGAATCTTCTCCATCCTCATAGCTCCAGGACCACCTCCAGCTCCGAGAAAACTACCGTGATGTCCGCCGCGTGGTCCGAAACCACCTGCCGCTCTGCCAATCATTCCTGGACCTCCTCCCCCGCTGATACCTATTCCCATTCCTGGAGGTGGACCACCCACTCCACGACCTCTTCCTCCGCCGCTTCCAACTCCAGTACCACCTGCAATAATAATCATCATCAATTATTCAATCAGATTTCTGTATTTTTCTTTTTCCAGTATATAAAGATATAATCTCTTCAAGAATATCAATTTTTTCCTATTCTTTTTTCATCGTTCAAATCTTTAGTAAATTCTATGAAAAATATTTGAACGTAGGAATATACGAACTAGTAAATCAAAAACTGCTCTATAAAACATAAATCTGTACGTGTTTGGGAAATATGGATTCACAACATGTCACAATAACAATAGATTCGATTCAGTTATGATGGAATACATAATTCGTTCAATTCAATCGGATAACATATCGAAATATACTCTTTCATACATATAAACCAAATACAATTCAATCGATATCACTTTGCGCATTATTTGTCACGAGAAATATCAAAATCAAAATCATTCCGCGCGGATGAAAGTTTGTGGAAAGTAATAGAATGTACATACATTTGGTCCAGGGAAAATTTGAATAAATCACAACACTTCAGTGAAATTTATTTCTAGCGCTTTAATCATTTTTTAACGATACAAGTCACGTAAAACACGTGATTGTAATAACATGAATTACAAATGTATATAAGATGTTTGTAGGAATCTCAGAAAACTTAGCAACAGTATAATCATTACACTTATGAATAGTATCGACTAGTCGGAAATAACTTATCTTCGCTCGAAGTTGTCGTTTGATTAACACACAAACGTATCTCGATAATTTCTTTCTTGAATCATTCCCTTACGTTCAAAAGTCAAATCAATAATTATTTCAAGAGGTATGTATGACGATAAATGTATCCAGATATTATCACAGAAAATGTTCACATGAATTTAAATTATTCCAATATCTAATGTATAAAAATGTACAAATTTGAAAAAACAAAAACTTTCACATTATTTGGATTTTCATATTTCCTCGATGGATTGTGCACATCTGGTATTCTCATAAACAAATACTTTAATTCAAGTCAAGTGAACACTTATTGTGAGAAATTCAATGCGTGTATTAGAACGATTAAAGCAGAGGAATAAAATGTAAATTTATCATCTTTTGAAGAAAATATGCGATAGTAAACATGTTTCAAAGATTTTTATATGTGAGATATTTGTATATTGAATTCTTATAGTTATTTTTTTCTATACGATAACACTATTCATCGGTATGTTTCTTATGAACACTAGTTCTCACTAATTAAAATCGTTTCATCAAGATTAGCTTTGAATAAGTTTTTTTTTTTTAATTATTATTTATTCAGACAAATGCAATGAATGTATTATTGAGAATGTCGCGGGCATTTTTCGATTGATTCGAATGTCAATACTTCCAATTTTAGCAATAATTTTAGTGTAAATTCAATACAATTTTCCCCGATGCGTTGAATAGATTCCTCAAAAATAGTACGTATAACATGTCCTGTCAAGAAAAAGGAAGATTGTTGTAAAACGAGGTAAAAGAGAAGCATATGTGATTATCTCACAACTCTCATTGTGACTATCCTCTTTCTCTCATTCTTTGTCTTTTCCATGTTATCGATATACTATTGTTATAATTTCACAATGTCTTTTATTCTCATTACGTGTGGTTTCTTATCCTTATCACAGCCATCGTTAGCACTACTGAACATCGGTTTTCACCTCCTTTCTTTACAATCATCGTTCCGTTGAACCTTACAATTTACTACCTTACATAATCTTAAAAACACCATATCTAGCTTTAATGATTTATTTACAACGCGTTTTCGTTCGTTATATCAGAATCGAAACTTACGCCGATACTTGGAGCATTTTTCTTCACAATTATTCGACTATTGAAAAAGAATTATCCGTTTTATGATATGAACAATCAGCCTTGGAAGAAAAGAAACAATAATGTGTTTCAATGAAATCTATTGCTTTTGTTTTTCCGTCACAAACTGAAGGGTTGGCGCAAGTTTTCTTTTACAACAATTATCAGTCGGATTCCATTATAATACTTTACTAATTTTGGTGTCAAGTTTCACCAATAATTGTTGTTAACACTATGTATAAAGCTCGAATGGCGCGTCGGAATTTTCATTTATTCATTTTTTCATTACCGTGTAAGTAACAATACCACAATAAACAGTAATTTTCAACAAATTCAAAAACTTCGTACAACTTTTATCCATGTAATTCTAAATGATTATTTCAAAAATTCTTAAATTCGAATTTTTTTCAGAGAGCAATCGTCTCCGATATGTGCGTCTTTTTTTTCAATCATTCACAATAACAACAAATTATTGCGAATTTATGTTTATATTTTTCTCCTACATGTTCGCTGGTGATCATCGATCACTTCCATTCGTCAATTTCCTTGCTAAAAGCTCGAATGCTCTTCTTCATAGCACAACTTTGAAATCAAAATACCAGCGCATTCACAATATTAAATTCCTTAATGTTAAATTACAAACAATTGAACGGCTCCGCGTACAAATCTCGTAAAGCGAAAGGTGGATTATCAATAATGAAATCACGTCGTACTAATATTAGTATATATCGCTAATCGTAGTCGTAATCGTCCTGTTGAAAAAAGTTCACGATTGTCAATTACATGAGGATATGAATCAATTTTTTTTTACTTCGATTATCATTTCACATCCACCTTTTCTTACAATGAGATCGTTGGGTATATCAAAATCCGAAAAATTCAAGCGACGAGATAATATTATTCGTGAATTATCGAGTTCGAAAGGGAACCCGGCGGTGCAAAAATTCTGGACATGCAACAAGTTCCGTGGATTCTGAGTTTTTTTTCTGCCTTCAATTATCAAAACACAAAGTAATTAAAATACTAATTTTATCAATACGATATATGATTATGGACAGAATGTTTGATTTTCGCTGATTTTCTTGTTCCTCAAGAAGAAACTAAATCAAATAAATTGGTATATTAAAGTGGATTTGACCAGGGCATCAGAGTTTGTTGGGAACCATACCAATTTCAACACATGAGATATATCACTTGATTCCACAATTCAAAATATGAATCTAATAAATCTGTTACCTAATTTTCATTCTAAAGAATGTTCAAGTGTCGATTCATCGGACGTTTTACTTGACTTTTATAATATTTCTAACATACGGTACTCGGTATCATAGATTTATCTGTTTAAATAGTCTCATAAACGTTCCAACAATCGCTTTTCAGAAGGGTACTCCTGTGCTTGATTGTCCAACTTGATTCTTCTTTATCAAAAAAAAGAATAACGTGTGGAAAGACAACAGGCAATCCGTCACACGAATACTCTTGTGTGATTGTTGGATCACAAAAATGTAATTCTATCAACTTACAACATTTTAAATTTCATTTAAAATGAAAATTGTAAAATTACTTATACTTTCTTATCATCTAACACGTTTATCATTCTATATTTCCTATTAATACTCATGTTCACGGCATTTCAACACATAGAAGATAATATATCATATTTCCTTCCAATATTTATGAATGACTCTGTCTTCTAAATCCTATTGCAATATTATTCGAATAGTTTTTTAAATGATTTCATCGAAGAAGGGGAGAAAGATTTTCAACAATTACATTACATACACGAAGAAAATTTGACCAACGAATCGATATATAAATTTCAAAATATCAAAACACCAACGAAATGCAAATTACAAAGTTTCTTCGTGTATTTTACAACGATCAACAACTGATCACCAAAATGGGTGAAATGTAGATTCAATTTGAACTATCATCTGTAATCTTTATCAGAAACTATTTATACGAATTTTAAATATTAAATAGTTTCTATGATTTCATGAAGTATTTTCGATTGTTTTTGGTGTCCGTTGAAAGTCCATTTCATTCGTACACTCAAGTTTGAGAGATCGTTTAATGGAAAAATTCTGAAATATGAAATTTGAAAACATAATCAATGATCACAACATTCTCATACAAAAAGAATTATTTGAATAGTTTCACTTTGAAATTATTCGATCAGTGTAACAATAATTATTCACTTTTCTCTTTTTATATAGGAAATCTTTTCCATCATTTGCAGTAAATAAGAATTGTTACATATCTCTTCACAGCATATAATCATTCATCATATGTTTTGATCATTGAATGATAAATGATTATAGAAAATTTGAATTATTCAAACGTATAACAAATTATCGAAAAGATAGCCAAGTTTAACCCTTTGCGGTGTGAACTATATATTTTCAAATACTTTACAAAGAACTCAACTATTTAGAGAATGATGCGAATACTAAATTCATCAAGATATTTCGTTCGTTGCATCGAACATAGCATTTTTGTTAGCATTCCATCAATTCCAATAAAAATGGAAATTTTCAATTCGATAAAATCCCATTGAAAAGATGTAGATCAAGGGATTCAAGTGTTGCAAATGAAATGATTTTTGTATAAAATAAAAACAGTTTGATTACATTCATTTCAGCATCGATAAATAGTAAAAAGTATTGATTTTGCAATGAGTTTCGACGCAAAAGACGTCTAGAACTACTTTTTGACTATTGAAATCAAATTTACCAAGTCACTTAATACAAATTATGGTAACTGGTACTACAAACCCAGTATAAAGTACATCTCTTGGTATTGATTGTCCTTATCCTGTACAGAACCAGACACCGAAGTGAATGCAATCAAAGTAATCATCAATTCATTGAAAACACAAATTCTACATACTGTGCGACAAAGAGTTAAACAATTTTGGCACCAAATTTAATTACACTATAGATTTCATGAAACTTTTTCCAACAAATTTATAAAAATCATATTGTACAAAGACCAATGATAATCAGCATGTATCTTTTTATATACATTATACACAGAGTAAATGACCGAGTACCTAATACCTTGAGGAATCTCGTATTCGGAGATATAAAAACTCAATTTATATTGTTCAACAACGTTTTGCCAGTCACGGATGATGTGGAAGAATATTAAAAAACAGATTTTAAAGTACTTTTGTTCTCAGAAACATGTACAATTCAATTCAACTAAAGCTTTGTGATATTACTCAATATATTCAACAGTTGGTACATAGACACTGGGTCATTTATCATATCTCAACAAATGAATGTTCTTAAAATTCATCAAATCATCATTATTATAACAAAATACAATATTCACTGGCACTAGACGTTATAAAGTGTCTAGCGAACATACAATCAATGTTTCGGCAATGATCTTTTCGACTAATTCCTCTGTGTTTTTAATACAAATAATGCGTGTAACGTTGGTATTTATTTCTGGTTGGATATAGGCGTTCTCCTTCGTTCGATGATAGGTAGGCATAAAAATATAAAATGCGGAACATTACATAGATTTTTGAAGGATTATCAATTTGAAATTAGAGATGTGCGAATGGTGTGCATTATAGCGGTTTAAAAAATCCAAATCTATCAAAATATTATATGATTGATTCTTTGTACTCGAGTAGATGCTGAATAGATTAGACATCCTTTAAAAGAAAATTTCGCTCATCTCTATTCAAAATTCAACTTCGAAATGTCGACACAGCTCATGCAAAATTCACCGACAGGTTCAAACAAAGCGCAATTTAGCGGAGATGCACAGAGTACAGCCAAAATATTTTTCATATTAATTTACGGCGTTAATAATGAAATATCACTTGCAAGCAATCATTTCGTTGGATTGATTTTCATAAACTACGATATATACGATGATGCGTTTCAACCCAGATATCAAAATATACCTTTGAGTTCGATTACACTATATTCGAAAGGAAGAATCATTTTTCAACACAAGTTTTTTATTCTATCCTTCAACGACAAAGAGATCCACAATTTTGTTATCTGGGTGAAATTAAAATTAACGAGATCTAAATTTAATACATGAAATCAATGAAGAGTTATAATAAAGGGCACTCAAGGTTTACATCATTCGTCTTTTTCTAATGCCATTCATTATGTAAAACCACAAACGATAATACAACGCTCAATAATACAAATACCCTTTATATTATTCAATATATATTTATATATGATTCTCTTGCTTTCTTCTCGATCAATTTCTAAGAGAAAATCTGTTCATGCTTGAAGAATAACGAACGATGATGCACTGTATAAAATACGATCACGAAAAAAATCAACGAATGAATCAAATCATAATACGCAAAGTATGAATTATGAATCGATGTGACGCAACAGGATATATATAAGTTCTTTGGATTAATTATGTTGTACATTCGAAGGTGATATTAAAAGAAATCCATTCATTTATATGGATATAATACACATGTTGTGCACCCACGTTATCTTGAATTTGTATACATGATGAATAGAAATCGGAAAAGAATAAAATAAAATAAACACAGGCTTCAAGAGCAAAAACGAGAGGAAGATTTTGAGGACAGAAATTATACTCTTAAACAAAAATCAAAAAATTATAAACAAAATTTATTTCCGATGATGCATATACATATATGTGTATGAGCACATACGTGTATATTCATGTATATATATATATTGTTTTAAATAATACAAAACTTACAATTCAAAAAGACTTACACAATGATGAAATAATATTGTTTATGATAAATACATACAATAAGAGATGTACAATGATAAAAGTGAGATTACAAAAATGCTTTTGACAAACACACTATCGTAATACTAAGCGAAATTAATTTTATTAATAGCGACTAATGATATTTCGAGTGATTGTCTTCTCAAGCCTGCCACCACATCCAGGAAGGAAAAATAATTCAATCGCCATGATGAAGAATTGAATCCTGCAGGTATTTATCGCAAAGCGTGCCAACTGACCCGGTACAAGAGAACAATGTTTTCACTGGTATCACAACATAATACAACATCTTCTCTCACAAACACTATTGTAATACTGTCGTACAGATTACTTTTGAATTTGTCGTCGGTTTTGTACGCAACACTCTCCGGTTTAAAACCCCGAGGGATGGGATTTTCGAGTTACGAGTATAGAAACGCGAAATTGTTACTTCAACGCGTTGTCATGAATTTCCATTTCTCGTTGTATAATAACGGATAAAATGAAAAAAAGAAAAAAAACAAACAAAAATGGCCTAGTGTGATAAGCTATGACGCTCCAACTTACAGGCAGCTCTCTTATCTGACAAAATATTCCAACATTAGTTATCGAGGTGATCGACAATGGAAAACAAAAAAAAATTATTCATTCATTAATGCGAAGATACTATCACGTCTCATTCAACTCATTTTGCGAAGAATCAGTGTTAATTCTTTTTCACTGACTTTTCGGTTTTATTTATATCAAATGGTTTATTCTTTCACGTACTGGGAATCGTTTGAAATTTCATAATAAGTCTATTATTCTGCAACCAAAATAAAAGTTATCAAGACTATTCTTGTGGTCGCGTATGAAATTTCAAATTCTTCTTTTGTTTCCTTTTGTGTAATAAAAATTGATGGGAAACATTTCATCTCGAACAGTTATCCAGGTTTGCGAATAACAAATGAATATACAAAATGAAATCTAATTAATGATTTCAATTTAAAAAATATATTCCATCATTTGAGATTTATGTATAATATATACTGTATAATATTCTCGTAAAATCAATTATTCATAGACTTCTTTTTCCTTTTATCATAACTTTAGAGTTGTATCGTACGTTGACACATCTTTATTATAATTTTCCATAGAAATTTCATTGCAAAAAATCCGTATATGGCATGGTAATATCAGAATTATTCGTTACGTTATTATATACAGTATGTTTTAGAAACTGTAGTGTGAGCTGCTACATCGCTGCTTGGCGAAATTGGATTCATCCATTCATGTATATTCATGTAACATCGTTGTTGTATCTCAAAATTTATGTGAGCGAGCGAAATAGTACTGTAAAACTATATCGCAATTTTAAAAACACTCACTCTACACCTACGGATGTCATTTACTCTAATCACTTGAAAATGCAAAAGAAAAAAAAAGGTCAACTAAACATGAATTCCAATGAAAGCGATATATAAAGCTGACAAAACAGTAGAAATAAATGACTCTAAATATTTTGAAGGAATTCGTCTGATATATTTTCATCATCTGAAGGATTCATTTCCCCTTAATGTATGAAATCTTCGCAAAAGTGATTACGGTGAGTTCTTTTATGAGCAGTATCATGAGATCTCTACTGTCTAGTCATGAGATAGCAGCCTTGGTAGATTTTATATGCAAGAATAAAAATTTACATCAAATACTTACCACGACTTTGATTGTACCCAGCCTGCCATCCCGCGTAATATGCAGCCTTTTGTTTCCCGTGTTCTTCTGCTATTTTGACGGATAGTGGCTCGGATCCACCGTCCGGTATTGTACCGTGCAGTTGGTTGATTGCCTCTTGAGCTTCTTCTCGTTTGTCGAATCTACACAAGAATAAATTATATAAATTCACCATTGACAATTTCAATATCAATCAAATGTGCGGTCAAAATTGTTACTGAATTGCTGATTTTGAACTATGCAAAAGAATGAACAAATGAAATTTTGAGCCAACTTTTTTCATAAATCGTGCGTTCACCGGATATTTTCAATGCATAATAATAGAATTCACCACCAGTGATTGGCGGACTGAAAACTTCTTTCTCCAACTTACGCGAAACAAAGGATAAAAGGTGGGAAATCTCCCACCTCTTATCCTTGTTTTTACGCAAGTCGAAGGATAGAGAAGTTCCCAGTTCGCCTCTGTCTACCACCAGGATTAAATTTTGAGTGTAAATTTCAGTCTTTTACTAACCCCTGGTGGGTATCAAAGAATTTTGAAACTAATGAACCTCCAAATGTTAAAAATTCTTCATAATTTTGTTTCTTCAATATCTCTAAACTTTGAGGGAACCCAAATTTACATTCAAAATCTAATCCCAAGTATGCTCTACTCCACTATTATCTTTGATTTTAAATTCAAATTTTCCAAGTAATCTATGAAAAATGTTGAAAGTTTGTGAAGGACTTATCAAAATTCCAATAAGGGAATTACTCATTTACAAACAATTTTATGTACAAATAGAGTAAATAACCGCACACGTGTGTCGGAATTTTACGATACGATGTACTCTTTAATCGTTTCCAAGGCATTTGTTTCATGGTATCAGTCTCGGTATCTCAACTGGTATTTATATCACTCAATTTTAACTTCATCTTCACTTTAGATTTTAGAAAATGTCATCACCTCGCAATATACCGCAAAGTTTATTCAGATCCGTCATCCCAAAAAATCATCATCAACTCGGTAACAATTTTGATGAACAATGAAATTAGGTCAATAACGGTTCAAGAGAGAAGCATGCGTGAAATGTAAATTGAAATTGTGTAAGCTCAGTCTCTTTTGTGAAAATATTTTGGCATCGAATCTTCCATAAAATATATAAATCTGCTGCCACCCAAACACAAATTTACATTGCATAATGATGCAGTTCATTTTACTGTGAACAGCTCTTTGGCAATCTCTTGAATTTGATCCAATTTCTAAACCTCTAATGCTTCAATAAAATGTATGTGTAAACATTCGAACAAAAATAGACGATAAGAGAATTTGTTCGATGATTGTTTCAATTATATTATCATCGTAAAAACGTGAAATTTTCATCAATTTTTACCCAGGGTTGTTGGTTCTACTAACAAGTTCTGCTTGGAGAGTCAACGATGACAAAAGAAACGGAACTTGGAGATTCTTTTTTTGTACTAAAAAAAACAATCCCAACAATCCAGAATTAAAACTTTTCCTATACAGCTAATTATGACAACCATGGCAGCAAGCCAAAAAACTAGAAAACTAGTTTAACTTTCCTTGATAATACCGAAATTCAAGACAATGTTACGTCATGCTAAAAATCTTTTGTAACCACATAATACACGTCGTAAATCAACGAGAATGTACGACAAAACTTACCTTACAAAGGCTACCCCTCTCGGCAAACCAGTTAATTTATCTTTCAGAATGTTCTTCTGCACAATGTGTCCAAATTTACTAAATATATCGTCGATTTGGCTTTCGGTTATATTTCTGAAACAAGCGGAAAAGGAGATGGTTGATTCATATCATTTTAGTGTTCTTTAACAATATTATCGAATAAAGTACGTATTGAGTTTGAATATATGGAATTATGAAAAATATAAATACCTTGGTAAATTAGTGACATAGAGGTTAGTCTCTTTGATTTCCTCTCCAGAAGGTCTGGCGAAGGACACTTTTAAGCGTTTATTTTGAACTTGTAATCCATTGAGAGTGCTGATGGCTGTGGCTGCATCTTCGGCTTTCGTGTAATTGACGAAACCAAAACCATAACTATATCCAGTCTGAAACAAAGTCAACCGACAAACTATAAATCACATGTCAAAATTGTAACGAATCTGATATAACATAATTTGATCACAGCTTACCTTATAGTCCTTCATAACCCGACAAGATTCGACAGGTCCAATGGTGACGAACAGACTATACAAGTCTTTCTCCGTCATACTCTGTGGCAGATAGTTGATGATGAGGTTCGTTCTGGGTTCATCTTTGATCTGTTGCTGCTGTTCGTGCTGATCTGTCATCTTGCAATACCTCGATAGATTTTGTCCCCCGTGTAGGCTTGGTTCTTGCAGTTGATACGATCGTACGCTCAATGGATCCAGTAGATGAGGTTGTTGTGTACTCCAACTGATATTGTCCGAGAGGAAAACCATCGTTGGGGACAGCAAATACAAAAAATATAAACAAATTCATTACTACTATGTCTTCGTTGAGTATAGCCATGATCGTTGGACGGCGGCCTGCGTTTTTTTTGGAATGTTCACACGTGTTTTTTTTTTTTAAGCAATTAAAATAAATAGAAAATAAATGTGCATATGTTTTTTTTTTTAATGATGCCAGACCTGTGTATGAGAAACAAACAAACAAAGGCAAGTAAGGAAAAACAGAATCACATAATTCCTAAGCGTAAATAATGAGAAATCAAAAAAAAAAAAAAACCAACGAAAAGTAAATTTTGAAAAGCTATTTGAAAAAAACAAAAAAAAATTATGTGAATAAATGAAAAAAATTGAATATGTACTTTATACGTGTATAATTGATGTTTGCAACAACGACGACGACGACGACGACGACGACGACGACGAACCAAAATTTGCGATCCCCGCGTTAAACGATCGAAATTTTTACAATATAGTATCAACACTGACCTACCAACTCATTCATGATTAGCGAGGAATATGATGAAAATACACTCGACTTGTTACTACGCGTACCATTGAATTCGACGGTAATTGTAAAAGTATATTATTTATTACAAAACAAAAGGAGATCGATCGACGTTTGTTTACAAACGCCCAGGTATACGGAAACCGATATACTACCCATTATCAAAGGGATGAAAACAGGTATTGTTCGTCGATTCCGTTTCCTTCTATTATCGTATCATATCGCAAATAGAAAATAAATCAATGAACTCTATATTCGATAAACAAAAGGAATGACTAATCCTTTGTTTTCCAACTGTTTACCAACACGATTCGACCGTCGTAACGAAAAAGAATTCATCAATTGGAATCGCGGAAAGGAATATTTTTTTGGCCTTGTTTTGAAGGGACCCGGGCAAAAGCGAACGACGACCCAGCGGGGAGGATTCGCAAATCGACCAAGCTGTCAGAATATGGAGGGAGAAAATAGAAAAAGATGGGTAGATAGATAGATAAAGAGAGAACGAAAAGAAGGAACAAAGATGGGAATACATACCAAAGTTACTAAGAGTGAGATAGATACAGCAACACGGGTATTATGGTGGGACAGAGGTTGGCGGAAAAGAGCAGCCACACTCGCGTCGTCACACACGCGTATGCAGTTCTTTAGTGTTCACTTATGTAAGCTCGTTGCACCATCATCGTAACGAACTTTTTATTCTTCCTCTCTTATTAATTTATTATCATTCAACTTTTTGTTATTCCTTTCTTTCACGTCACGGTGCTTCTAAACTGTTAATACTGCGAGAGGAAAATCGAGATGTAAGGAAGAGAATGGTAATACGTTCGAGGTAAATACATATACACATACATACACACACAACGATATCACTTATGCACAAAATTCAAGAGAAACAAACGCGACTGACACAACGCACGCGAACGCACTGAGCCCCAGCCCTGACCTGCCTCGACTTGAATCGAGACATGTCGCGCGTTGCACCCTCTTGCGGCACGCTGCCCCATTACTACCTTACAACTTTCCGAGTGGTAGCCATTGAAATAGCAAGAACAATAATCAACGTCCCGCCTAAAATGGGGTTGATGCACGAGAGGGTCTTGGAAATAATAAATATGCATATATGTGGTATGTATGCCCTCTCAATCGTAACAACGCGTTCAAGGGGATTGTGCTAATTTGTCGATTTTCATCTCCCCCGAGAGAAAATTATAAGAATAATTCATATTTTATTCTTTGCAATATTCTGCACGATTGTACTAATTTTCATATACTTTCATGTGTTAATATGAATAATTAGAACTTACAATTTTATGGTTATATTTCCTATTTCTATTGTAATTGAATCCACAGTAAAGGGTGTCCCCTTCCGTATACAAATATATTGCTGAAAAACTCTGAGAAACTCCTAGATTTCCATGAAGAATCCAATACTTTTGGGACATCGTTCTCGCAGTTTATCAAAGATTTTCCATTAAAATTTCAGATAGATGATGTCCGTGTTTTCTCCGAGAGCCATGAAAAAATCACGAAGCATGATTAACATTCGACGTAATTAAATATAAAGTCGCAACAATCGACTCCCACTGAGCATTTCCTTTAGAACCTTGCATTAACATTGCAGCGATATTGATGCGATCTTGGAAGTACTTGTCTTTCAATTTACAAATGCAATATTACAAAAATATCGTTGAAGTATCACCTGACAACGTAACATTACTGCAATTTACTTGTAATTGGATGTTGTAATATTACTGTTGTAATTCTCATAACAGGTACTTTCAAGATCGCATCAACATCGATGCAATGGCAATGCAAGGTTCTAATGCTCAGTGGGCTGCTACACTGAAAGAATTTTGTTATAAAAATTACCGTGAAATTTCAGTTATCGAAGGACAAGTAGAAATTCTCCAAAAAATTACTATGCAGCTTGTAAAAATGAGTAAATTTCTAAACAGTTGAGAGTGATATTTTCCACAAGTTTTACAGAACGCACGGTAATATTTCAAAAAATTCCCAAATGTCCCTCGATCACTGAAATTTCACTGTAATTTTTCAAATAAAATTCTTTCAGTGTAATTCAAGCTCAAAAGTTACGAAAAAAGTTCTAATAAAGGTAAATGACTATAATTTCCTCCAACCCTGTATTATCCGCTAGACGCTTAATTTCTACATATCTACGACAACCCTTATCTTGTATGATTTGCTTCATATATAATTCAATCTAGGTCTACCTTTTCGAGTTTTACCATTCATTTTTCCTTCCAATATTGTTTTCAATAAGCTATCATGCCTTAATGTGTGTGTCCTATCAGATTACTTCTTCTTTTCACGACATGTCTCAAAAGACTTCTTCTTTCATTTACCTTCTCAAGTACTTCTTCATTTTTTACGTCACGTTAGTGAGATGAATATTATTTCGTCAGGGTATCATAAAATTGATAAATCAAACTCTTGTGAGCAAGTTATGAATATTTTTCGGTAAAAAAACGTCACAAATGCATCTAATGATCACACAAAATATATTCAATTTGTTTACACTTGCTTAAGGGATTAGTACCGGTTAGAATTTTGAAAAAATTCATTTCTTTTTATAACATTTCATGTAACCTTATACCTTCAAAAATCACCTCCTGAAATTTTATAATGAAATTCGACAAAATAAGATAGTTGCAGGGATGGGCAGCCGGGAGTATTTTCGTACTCCTGGAGTACTTTCAGTGGGGTACTTTCTTGTCTTGTGTAAAATATGTTGTCATATGGAGTCAACAAGAAGTATTCCTTACTGAAAATACTCCGGGAGTACAAAAATGTCCATCCTTGGAGAGTTTTAGTAATTCAAATGTTCTTAAAATTTATCGTAAAAAAACTTCAAACGCGGTTTACTCAAAATAGCATTTTTTCAAACTGCGCTGACTTATTCTCCGCAACCACTCGATAGATTTGTTTTATTCTTGGTGCATTCGTTGATTTTGATCTCCTCTACCGTAATTCACCAGAAAATTGCAGAAAAATTGGTGAAAAAAAATTTGGCAAAGGGCAAAAAAGTGGAAAAATACGTGTCTTTTTACATCGCTTTTTTCACAAAGCCGTCATTTTGTTTTTTTTTTTTAATTTTTCATAAATAGGTGGTGAATTACGATGTAAACTACCTTCCTCTTTGAAACGCTTCTTGAAATTTCTGTTCGAGACATGCCAGTTTTGAGATTATCTCAGCGCAGTGTGAGGGTCTCATTTTCGAGGACTCGACTTTAGCGCCTTGTAGTAAATAATGATCGATCACAAAAAAAGGGAAAAACAATTTGTATACACTCCCAAAAGATGTACAAATTGAAGGCAAAAGCTTGTATAAAGTTTTGTAATAAAAGAAACAAGAAACAAAAAGTTCAAATATGGGTCGTTTTTTAGTTTTGAAACCGGTACTAGTCCCTTAATGATCAATTTTATCAATGACCTGACGAAGATATAGCCATTTGCCTTAAACATGCCTCCTTTTTCTTTTGTTGGGAATAAATTCATAATCGGCAATCTGAAATTTCGATGAACTCGCAAAAAGATCCGAGAAAATTCTGACAATTCCTCATATTTGATGATTTTTTTACAGCTTTCGGAGAAAACATGGACATTTATCATACTTTTTTCAGCGTTTTATCAGGAATGAATTCATAATCATCTATTTGAAATTTTAATGAAAAATCTTTGACAAACTCTGAAAAAACTTTGAGAACGATGTTCGAAAAATATTAGATTTTTCATGGAAACCTCAGAGTTTCTCAGACTTTTCAACAGAAAAATCAGAGATTTTCAGAAATTTTACGGTGAAATGTTTCTATACAGGCCGATCGATTTTTTTCTCTAGAAAACTACAAGATCCACCCAGAAAATGGGATGCTTGAATTAAAGTGAGTGATTCTTTCTATTGCTCCAAATACAACTACAGCTGTTTCAAGTATTGTATGTGTAACATGCTTATAACAAGGATAATTGCACTCATTGCAAGAAGAATTACACTAGATTCAGAGATAAAATATATATTTGATTCGAGCGTACATTATGCTCATATTGAGGGGTTCTTATGCTTGAATCAAGTATATTCTATGTTTGAATCAAGGGTAATTATTCTTGCAATAAGTGTAATTATCCGTATAATAAGCACATTACACATGTACCTAACAGAATCAGGGTTCACACAAGTTTTGTTGAATCAATTTCCCTGTGATTTCCCTGAGTAAAATTCTAATTTCCAGAAATCGTCGGATCATGAATGTGTCCCTAAACATTTTTTCCTCAGTGTATAACTTCTGAGATTCCACGATTAAAAATTGAAAAAATATGTTGTAGAGAATGAAAAATAGAATAAATGAACAAATTTTTATTTTGATAAAATTTTAGTGATTTCCCTGAGATTTCCAGGTGTTTGGGAGTTTTTGATAATTTCCCTGAGAATTCCCGGTGTTTTGAGTCCAATTTTTATTTCCCTGAATTCCCCGAATTTCCCGGAATTCAAGTTCTGTCTGAACCCTGAGAATAATACTTGAAACAGTTGTAGTGATATTTGGAGCTATAGTAAGAATCACTTGTTTATTTCAAGCATACCGTTTTTCTGGGTGTCGTTTCAACTGTTTATATAGACGAAAAGAAAATTCAAACCTCAAATAGGCTTTTAGGAACTGAAAACATCGCTTCAACGAGTACTGCAAAATTTTTCATCTCGATAGTTGAGTATTACATTATTCGATTACTCATTCGTTCCAATAAACGATTCAAACTTCAGCAACGTATTGATATTCAATTAATTAAATTGATCTTTATATCAAAGAAGCAGATTCTGGTCTCAAAATAATTGACAGCGAAATTTCGTTATAATTATTTATAACGATTTAGTTGAACGACAAACAGACCAGACCCAGATTGTTCGATTCATACTGAATTTTTGGATTCAAAATTTAATGTGATTGATTGAATATTATATTATGGACGTAAAACGGTTGAAACGATTTAGCAGTTTTCCAGCGGAAAAATTGACCAGAACACTGCCTTAAAAAGATTACCCAGACAGCACAAGTCTCCGCAAAGAAACTAAATTTGAAATGAAATTTTAATGAACAACTTAATGTTTAGAAAGAAGTGATATCGAGACTCCATCGTGAATTCATTGTTAGTCGCATAACGGGGGACTATTCAAGAGGTTTTTGAGAAATTTTGATGGATTCCCATACAGCACAAGAATGCCTTCAAAGAGCTCCTGTTATAACACTGAACATGAATTAATTATGAATACTTTGAATTCAATTTGAATTCTTGATGAACATCTCGGTTGTTCAGAAAGCATTCATATCGTGAATTCATCAAGAACTATTCAGACATCCAACATGTATTTATTTTGAATTCATGATTACTGTCATAACGGGAACTGTTTAAGAATTCTTTGGGAGGTTGATGTGAATTCAAAATGATCATTTGTGCTGTCTGAGTTCAAAGGAATGCATCCTTCAATCAGACAGCGTTTGATCTCGACACATGTATGATACCTTTCAATTTTTATCAATACCTAAGACACTTTAGATTATATCGTCCGTTAAAATTAGTGAAGTTTGTATAGTGAATTATTTTTACATATCTAATCTTTTGAATTTATTTTCCCGATATCTCGAGATTTCTTCATGTCTCATAGTGTACACGGAGAAAAACGCAGCTCGAAAGGATAGTAATCTTTAATAGAAAATTGGAGAATATTTCTTAAAATCTAAGAATTTTTCTTAAGTTCGTAATAAACATAAAACGGTTCAGATGTCTCTTGAATATTGCTCGAAAAACAATGAAAAATTATCGATACTTAACAAATCATAAAAACTAATATGAAGTTTCCAAAAGTCGCGAATGAAATTTTACAAAGTGAATAACAAAATTCTGTAATTTGAAAATAAGATTCCAAAATTTTGTTATTTACTTTGTAAAATTTCATTCGCGACTTTTGGAAACTTCATATTTGTTTTTATGATTTGTGAAGTATTGATAATTTTTCATTGTTTTTCGAGCAATATTCAAGAGACATCTGAACCGTTTTATGTTTACTACGAACTTAAGAAAAATTCTCCAATTCCTTTCGAGCTGCATTTTTCTCCGTGTACAACAACAAAATGTGAATATAAAATACAACATTGTACTCCAAAAAGCACAAAAAGCATGCAGGATAACTCGATTAACATTATTTTTAAATGTTTGAATCATTCGTTACTATTTTTTTTAGTTGAGTTTATAATTTTCTTTGTGAACCCCATTTAATCTTCAAACATTCTAAAATAATAATCGTTATGGAATGAATCAATGCATTTAGCTAGTAGCTAGTTAGCGGTATCATTTTGAAAACAATGTCCACTCCGAAGGGTGAACCACTCTAAAATCACCGAGACAGCGTTCAGTGTTATCCAGACCTTATGCCTTGATTTTTCCGTTATCGATAACCAAAATCTGTCTTATGAGTCTGTTAGAATAATTTAATCGACAGTTACATCGCTTTGAACAGAAAAAATCATGATTTTAAGGTGGTTTATCCCTTGGGTCCACTCCCAAGATTGGAAGAAGGTATAATAATCTCTTCGAAATAACGAACAATTCCAAATTGAAAAAATGTAAACAAAAAGTTGATAACGGGTCATTTTACCTGTCGCGGTAGGTTCAGGGATAAACATTATACACATTCGGTTTTTTGTGACAGGTAACGACAGGAAGAAAACAAAATATTTTCAAGTGAACATACATGCATTTCCTTGTATTTGTAAATATTATTACCTAAAGCCCCAATGAAAATAAACAGGATTCATGAATGATGGTTGGTTGTGTAAACTTCGATGCGAATTATAACTGTTTACAAGGTTGCCATTGAAATACATAAACAACCAGCAGTGAACTTCGAGTTCTTTCATTCATAATTTCTATGCGGGATTGTTGATACACGCGTATCGTAATCAACGAATGATCGAACATTTGTTTTCATTCATGTCAATGATATAACATCCAGTGATATGAGATCAATAAGTATACGAAGATTTATTTACTTGGAGTTTTAGCATTTGAGCATGTTTCATTTTATTTTTCTCGATTCAATTACTCGAAATTAAATTCATAAAATATTCTGAAACTGTCAGGGATAATTTGTCGAAGCTTCATCTACATCTTCACAAAGGCCACACGGAGAAAAAGGACATTTGCTATGACAGCAAGACATGTTTGCTCCTCCAGTAAGTTTTGGTATCATATATGGAATAGCAAACGAATTTTGCTGGAAAAGTCAACATTGTTCGCTACACTGAGAAAAATATGTTTCGTAGAACTAGCAATCACAGAATTGTTGGCATTCTGTTGTTGGAAATACAATAATTTTTGTTCTTATAGCAATACATGTTGTCTTGTTAACAATAGAATTGTCAATTCAGCAATGTTAACGGTCATATTTTTACGATTTTTATTGTAGGTTGACATATGACAGTGCTGAATTGTCACATATCAACCAGCAATAAAATTGCTGAATTGACACTTTTATTGTTAATAAGACAACTATATATTGCTACAAGAACAAGAATTATTGTATATTCAACAATAAAATGTCAGCAATGCTCTTATTGCTAGTTCTACGAAACACATTTTTCTCAGTGTACCACCGCTAAAAATTCGCTTTCATAGTCAACGAGATTGGTATGCACTGAGAAAAATGCAGGTCGAAAATACACGGAGAAAAATAAAATGTGGAAATAACCTCTATTTCGTATATTTTTCACCCGTCAAATAATGAAAACTGAAGCCAGCCTTTCAGAAGTGAAAAGTACCTTTTCAGTGTTGAATTTCACTGTACATTCGATTTGATTCACCAAAAAGATGGTATATTTATCACTTAGCTCATGGTAAAAATAACCAAAATAATGTATTTTTCACCGTCAAATACATTATTATATTGAAACATGATTTCTACAATGCAGATTTTTCTCAGTGTATAGTGATCTTTATTAAAAATTGGAGAATATTTCTTAAAATCCAAGAAAAACGATGAAAAATTATCAATACTTGATAAGAAATAGAGAAACATATGAAGTTTCCAAAAATCGTGCTTGAAATTTTACAAAGACAGTAAACAAAATTTCAATATTCTACTATTCACTTTGTGAAATTTCATACGCGATTTTTGGGAAGTCCATATGTTACTCTATTTTTTATTAGGTATTGATAATTTTTCATTGTCTTTCGAATACAATCCCACAAAAAGGTGGACCGTTTGATCTTCATTTAGGAAAAACCCTCAGATTTTAAGAAATATTCTCAAATTTTCATTCAAGATTACTATATTTTCGACCTGCATTTTTCTCCTGTCAAAGCAAAAAATTTGCTACTGCAGCAGAATCAGATTTCGCTGTCACAGCGAATTTTTTTCACCGTGCAATGGCTCTGCTAAAATTTCGGATACTTTTTTTCATAAATCCATTATAGAATACATTATGGTACAAAAAAACGTACTGGGATGATAACACTCGTAACCTTTTCAATAGTATGAATAATTGGAAACAATAAAATAACAGAGCTAGCAGATACTAGTGGCGTGGCAGCAGCCAAATGGTTCATGACGAACTACGGACAAACGCATCAATTAAGGGCCATGGAGCATTAAAAAACGGACAACATTTTGCTAGGTAGTTTTTAAGTAACTATGAATGAGCAATTAAGTTAAGAAAATTATTCATATTTGTAGGTTAATATGTTTACAATCGTTTACATAATTTCAAGCAATTATTTGCAGTTCCAATTCCATATCCAAAGCTCAATTTAAGTAATTTACTTCATCATTGTGGATTTAAAATTTGTATTTATTGCTGAGTTGATCAGAAAGTACGTAGTAAAATTGTGTCCATTTCTTGAAGGACTACATGGTCCTCAAATTGGAATATCGCCATGTACAGCACTTCTTTGATTCAAGTAGAAATGCTGTACAGAGTGATATTTTGGTTTAATTGAAGCGTTTGCTCGTACTTCGTCGAGTATCACCTTAATTAAATAATATTTATACCTACAAATTTTGGAATAAAAAATTTCAAATTGTTCTACGAAATACTTGAATATTTTTTAATCCTGAAAATGGCAAGCTTGTGATTGTTAGCAAGAGCACATGTACCTGATACTCTCTTCTCTCGCTATAAATCCTGAAATGGAAATTGACTCTGCACATATTCGCCGAAAAGTAACAAAAATAGGGACAATAAACTGCTAAAAACAAACTCGACCAAATTTTTCTCTAAGCAGAAACTGATGTCGTTAAAACGGTTGAAAAATATGACGATTAGCAGACGAAACGTTGAAAAATGACACCGAGAGATATTTGAAGTTGATGTTCCAAAAAAAATTATCTCTCTTCTTCTGATCAGTGGCAAGAACAGTCTTTTTTGGTATATACTCTTCTCAGCGCTCCACATCATCAGGGGATGAGAATAAAAAATAACAATTTACAGGTATTCACCGATAAAACGAAAAAATTGAAACTAATTTTCAGTTCAATAAACCATGTCTAGCTTGATTAATCTCCTTATTTATTTTCTCTCACGCATTATTCTTCGACGTATCTTTTTGTTCAGTACGCTGCTAACTACGACTCTTCCCAAAATTCTCTCATTCTGACTGGTATGTGTCACACAATTCAATGATTTCCTGCCAATTTGCACACGTTCTATGTTACATGAGCTAAAATTTTTAAATAGACCACTATGAAATGATACTGTCTTCAAACTTTCATACGTGAAACAAGAATAAGTACGTGATTGATTGATTGACATAATATATAATATACGAGCTAGAAATAACACCAGTTTTTCATACATCGTATATAAATAAATTATGTGAACAATAATAGTTCGTTACATACATTCTTGTAATTGAAAACATCTATCCCCCTTATAACGGCATAAGTTTTGAACAAAACTCATTATTGTTGTTATTACATGAAATATCGTGTGCGTAAATATGGCTTCCTTCTTCGCTCGAATTACAATCAAACACGATCGGTGTTCTCTTTCAAAACCAAGAGATTTGAATGATTTTTCTTTGCTCGAAGTACAATTGTAAATTGTGGATTGATTTGTACAGAGAAAAATAACAAAACTTGTATCACGAGAGACGGAAAAGGAGTTGGAAAAAACAAAAATAAAAGGTTAACCAAATGTGTTTTAAAAGTATTGTGCAGGAGAGAGAAAACAACAAAGCATGAATTATTCGGTGAATGAAGGATAATTTTTTGAATGTGCGCAATCAACGGGAGGTATTGAACAAGGTACGATATATATATATCTTGTGATTAGAATATATGATAAATACCTTAGCGTATCCCAAGGTGAGATTGTGAACATTGCAAAATCGCTTGGAATCCGATCTCTCAATCTTCTTCCGTTTTCTGTCGGTCAAATGGTTTAATGGGATTCATGGGCTTCGATTACCAATATGACTTTTTCAATTAATCGCGAAACAAGATCAATCTTGCGTGTTTCGCCAGGGCAGACGAGAGTCATTTCTTCGATTGTATTTTGTTTCACGTGTTCTACATCGCAGTCGACGAGGGGTGATTTCGACAAAGTTATGTATCTCAAATGTGTTTGTGAATTCTGGCAACGTTCAATCCCTGAAAGTAATATCACTAATGATATTCTTTTCAACAATACAGTTACATCGATCTTACTTAGCGAATACTAAGAGAAATTATCGTAAATGAAATGTACTTTTTATCAATGTGAAACGAAGGTGAGGAGTGCGATACAAACGAATGTTATCGTCCGATATCTATCAGCGTTGAATGAATGAGGAATGGTTCAATGACGATTGTTATGCAATACTACTATATATTAGAAATGAATTCGATACTGCAGGAATGGTGGAATAACTAAGTAATTATGTATCCCATGATTATACTGGGAAGAATATGACGAAGAAGATCCTTTTCTTAGGCAATTAAATCTGTGAATTATAAACTAGAAAGATACACGGAGAAAAAATGGCTTGCCACTATATCGCCTACAAAGAAACTTGTTGTCCTTGCAAAAATATTTGCTGCAGCAGCTAAGAAGTGAGTTCTGTTAACAAATTTGTTTAAGTCAGCCAAAAAATCTAGTTATGTCAATCATTTTTCTTGTAGGCGCTATAGTAACAGACCTGCTTGTTATGCCAGTTATACTTTTTTCTCCGTGCATGCATTTTTTGAATATTTAAATAATGTACACGATACTTCAAAATTATCATAATATATCGTTCGAATTTCTATTGCAATTGTTTCTGATATAATTTACACTTGAACCAAGGTATAATGAACAATTTATTCAAATAAAACATATACAACATACGAAACTTAGTGCAATTGTAAACTACACGAAAACAAACAATGATACAGATTTAAAATCATTCCAACAAACACATCATTCGCTAGGTATATGTAGAATTGTCCTTCTAGGTGGAGAAAAATGCCGATCGAAGATATAAGACGTTAAAGGAATACCCAAAGATCCCTGACGATGCAACCCGAGACAAATCTTTTCTGACCATCTTTATTGATTGAGAAAAGGTCTGCATAGCGCGACATTTTGTTTTCATTGCTTCATTTTACAACAATTTGTCGGAATGGTTTTGATCGTGTCCTTTTCTAAGCAATGGTTCTGGTTGCATCTGCAGGGGTCAATGGTATCACCTGAAATATAAGGTGGTTTTTAGGATGGATGCAGAAAAAGTAATGAGGAGGGTTTAAATTTTCAACGCTGGGTGGCAAAATGTTAACATACGCTTTATAAAATTCGAATTTGAGTGTTCAGCGCATGAAATTTGCATCCTACCCATTACTTTTTCTACAGTAACTATTCTTAATTTTCTTTATTTCCCCTTAAAAATTCACTCTGCAAATATATTATTACTATTTTCAGTTGACTCAAAAAACAAAAACAAGTCTTGTATTTTGGAGTGGCATTCGCTCCTTGTGACTGCTTGGATTTCAAGAAGGAGCAGTAATAATTATTAAATTTCGCATTTAAAATTGTATTATTACGGTATCACAATTCATACAATTTAATATTCTCTCGAATATAACAATTCGAATCAAATGAAATGTACGGTGTGGGAGATCTAATGAGATATTTTTCTTTGTAAGCAGAAAAGAAATACTGTTTTTCGCTACACGTCAGAATCTCTCAATGAGCATCCCCATCTTTTTTTGCTCGCAGCTTCTTGCCCCGCTGAACTCGTAGCACCGCAATATCGATTGAATTTACAGCAGCACCTCCATTCCGTTACTTCTCCTTCCCCATTTAACTTTTGTTATACATTAACAATGAAAGTTCGAAGTTAAATCTCGGTTGAATATCAAAATGATTGATGACGATAAAACAAATACACGAAGAAAAGGAAATAGAAAAATTTACCATGTGTATACATATTATAATTCACATTATAAGACGAAAATAGATTTCTCTCTTATGATGTAGATTATTTAACAATATATTTCGTAAAAATGTACATTTCAAGACTCATGGTAAATTGATCAATTTTCTTTGTTCCGTGTAGATTCACGGATATTTGAATTTACACATAAAAATAAATATTTCAAAGTTTATCTAGCTGGTTCGTTTGTGATGTCAATTTTTATCACGTGTACACGATTATGCCGAACATTTTAGTATGTTATAAAAATGATAATGCGTGTTTAAAACTCTTGAACGGATTTGTGTTCTCCAACGAACATCTTCCGAAGGACATGGGAGGAATTGAAATTTTCATCAAATGATTGTTTTCACCGAAGGAATTGACGTGCATTGAACGACGAAAGCTTTCTTGTTGAGATGTGAATAATCAAAAGATTCGGTTTTTAGGAAGAAATACTTTTGCTGAAAATTTAGTAACAATATAATTTTTTTGAAAAAACAGAATTGTTCTATTATCCACGTATTCAAAAAATGCTCTTTCCAGGGTGTGATAGATTTCGAAAGAGTTTATCAAAAACAACTAATACTTTTTGCGTTTAGGAGGGAAACTAAAAACACTACTGTGAAAAGTTGAACTGAATGTGAATGCATCTGAGTTAGAAAATTGACTGAAATTCAGCCTTTTACATTGCGTGGGCATTTGTTTCTGATGCTGTATTCAGCTGAAACACAGTAATTTCCCTAGTAGAAATACTCTGGCCACACGCAAAAAAGTACCTTTTCACCAACCTTTTTTCACTGCTATAGCCAAAATAATTGCAACTGTAGCTATTTTTTATCTACCACAGTAGGAAATCGTAACTCTAAGATCACAGATTTTGTGGTTTATATTTGGATAGCCAAATAATTTAACTGTTGAATTTTCGCTGTGGCTACTACCGCTGTGACAGCTAAAAAATAGCTTCTGTAATTAATTTTTAGCTATACAAATAATGGCTAATGATTTTTTTCCGTGCATTTACAACGTCAAACCGCTTTCCTTAGGGAAAAATTAGCCAATTCACCAAATATATGCAAGGCATTTAGAAATTGCTTGTTTTTTGCTAGAGCGAGCGTTACGAAATTTACCCAACGTTGAATAAAACGGAGACACAGAAGCGTTTTTGCAAAATTGAAG
This sequence comes from Gonatopus flavifemur, assembly GCA_018340375.1. Taxonomy (NCBI): domain Eukaryota; kingdom Metazoa; phylum Arthropoda; class Insecta; order Hymenoptera; family Dryinidae; genus Gonatopus; species Gonatopus flavifemur. The sequence continues at coordinate 56,832,741 of JAFFJZ010000001.1, forward strand.
ATTCGGTCAACGTCTTTGTACTCTACTACAGATGAGAATTCATTCAAATATTTTTATCATCTTCACAAGTGGACTATGGAAAACAAATCAATGAATTTCCATTGGTAGCAAAGTAAAACGAAGTCAACCGGATTTAACAATCCATGGAAATGGCTCTTTGGAGAATCTTTCGTCAATACGTCTGTTTCCGTGAATAGTACCGAGAACTGATCCGAGCAAAGCAAAAGTAAATTCCCAACTTATCAAGAAATTAAAAATTTCTGTGCTATTTTTTTGATCAATTGGAAACTCGGTCCTTACTTTGCTCGGAGCAGTTATCGAAAGCACTCCATGTGCTTTGAGCATTTCTGCTAAAGTTTGGTTGCATTTTAACGGTTAAAAAACATGCATTAAATCCCATTGATGAATGAAATTTTATAGACAATTTTCAACAGTAAATAAATATTCAAACTCATTCAAACTTATCGGAATCTGATCTTTGTGTTATGGGATTCAATAAACATTTTTGAATAGACGATAAAATATTGGTACTGGATGCATGCGATAATTGAATCACTTTTATCAATTAAAATTATTCTACTGTATCCGATTTTATAGAGAAAGTTTCACGATATTCATCACAAATATATTAAAAACGATACGTTATGCTGTATATATGTTACCTACAACACCGTAAAGCTTATATAATCTAACAAACCTACTTTAACTAGGCTGTAACGTAACATTTCGATGCCGGCAAGGCCTTTGAATGCTACTCATTATGACTATTACCTGTTGCGAAACTTTGTGAAACAATGTAGTTAAAAGTTATATGGCGGGGCTAATGAATTCTGGACAGTGGCTCCAACATCATTAACCAAGTTGACATTGAAACTTTCTGCACGTTAAGGATGGATCAAATATCAAATTCAACAATTAATTACGTAACTTGCAAATGCTAGTCAGTGGATGATTAAGATTATTCTCTTAAAATGATTGACGATCAATTTTGCGCACAATATTTGGAGGATTTAAGGGGAGGTTTACCTTTTTCTCGACCAAAAAAAACAATTTTGTTTTTGCATTTTTTATGTGTAGAATACATTACCAAAACCGTTTGGTCGAATATATTTGTTTTTTCAAAGTTATGGAACAAAAACGAGACCTAGCTTCCGTCTCGAGAATTGAAATCGAACGGTTATTCGAGCGAAGTGTATTTTACATAAATATTTTTGAATTGGGCGCCCATATATTCGTACCATAGTAAGTCTGCAGGAACAGTATGGGCTTAAGAAAGGATTGATGTATGGCCCTGGAATCGCTGATTAACCATAAGGTATATTATTTTGACGTTAACACAGATTAATCGTTGATCAAATCTTTCAATGCGTTTTTCTCGAAACCATGTTTTTTGAACTGTTGGCCACGATTACTCAAAAACTACTCGACGGATCACATTTTTTTTTGTTCCAAAGCTTATGAAATTTATCGGAGCCTAAACTACAATCAAGATGATATATGCATAACTTTTTTTTTACAGAACTTCAAAGAGCGAAAAAAAGCAAGAAAAACGAAAAAAAATATTCAAATGCCCGGCATTTTCTTAATTTTTGATTTTCAGCGATGATTGTAGTTCAGGCTCCAACTACACTCATATATTTTATGAAAATTTTTCATTTTTCAATTTCCGATCATTTTTGCAGGTGCTAGAGTGGCCAACAGTAGACCACCTTTTTCTGAGACGGTCACTTCCCGGGACGCGTCATCGGATACAGGTTAATAAAAAAAATATTTTTTTGTAGTCTTTGATGTATTAAAAGAGTAGCCAAAATTTTGAGTTGATTACTTATTTCCTTCTATGAAAAAAAAAAAACATCAAGAAAAAATCGTTGTTTTGGTCAATAAAAAGGTCAACCTCCCATTAAGGTTTATTAAATTCGATACACAAACTTAATAACATAAATTTTCAATATAGTTATCGCGTGTTGGAAATTTACGTTAAATCTTTGCGCTAAAGATGGCGTCTCATTATGAAACTGATACTAATAGTTAAAAACTAACAGCGAACTTTCGTAGTTTTTGTTGAAAATTTACATCAGTTGCTGGTAACTTGTGGCTACTAGTTTTAGCTTCGGCTTTTGATTTAATTCCAGAATTTACGCGTCAAAAAGTGTCCCGTACAGTAACAATAGAATTTCTTCTAAGAACTCTTTTTGAACTAAATGATCCTTGAGTAGCTCTGAAAGAATTCAATTCTTGGGACATTGACGAGTTCTTCGAGAATACTGACAGAATTCAAACATCCACACGGAAAAACAGAGGTTATGATTATTTAGAAAAATGACTGACAATTCAGGGAAAAAGAGTATCACTGAAGAATTTTCGTAGTAAATTCATCAAAAGTTGATAAATTCACTGTATTAGTATTTTCACTACGAATTTTTGATAACCTTACTGCAAAGATTTTTCAGCGGTGCTCTTTTTCCCTAAACTGACAGTCATTTTTCTAAATGTTAATAAATGTTATTCAAGTATTGATAACTTTTTTCTTTCCGTGCAGGGGTGCCTTCGTTACAGTAGAATTTATGATTCCTCATAGCAAGAGTTGCCGTACAGTCGTTTCTCCGGAGAGTTTGGGCGAGTTCCAGAATTTTCCTTACATAAAAAGACAAATAAAATGTTTTCTTTTTATCTTTTCTGCTGAGAGAAAAATGTAGAATTCTTTCAAATGCTATAGAAAGAATTTTACATCCTCTTGCTGCCTAATGGCAGCTGGTGATATCACTCTGAAACTACCAACGGATTCATAACAGCAGATTCATTTGGGCCGTGATTCTTGAGCTCAGAAATCATTCAGAGTTTTTTTTCAAGTTGAGATTGGATTCAGATAAAAGGCAGGGTCGAACTGGCCCGCCCGGCTACCCGGCGATCGCCGGGGGCTCGTTCAGTTCTCAGTTTTTCTTTTTTTGTTACGAATTGTGATGAAATTGTGATTTTCCTGAGAATATGCACCGTCTCCAGTGCAAAAAATATTCATTGATCCTTTCTCCATAAAATAATCATTTGTAGGAATTAATTATTCAATAGGGTGCCAAAATTGATTACTTGTGGCGAATACATTATTTATTTAAAAGACCTAATTATTTGGGGCAAGCATTCCATTATTTGATTTGATTGAATATTTATGCGAAAGAAATCCCAACTCTGATCATCGTCCACAAAAATTAACAGATTTACAAATACCGTTATACCGTTCATTCTGATAAAAATTCAAATACACTCTTATAATTCTCCTCCATATGGGATTTTAGGAGCACTAAAATAGCACTAAATTCCTTTACAGTTTCCGATATCAAATAACCCTATAAGCTATAATTTTCATTCCAGTGGAACGTTCCTCCAGCAAAACTTGAAATAACTCTACAAATACACTAAAAAAAAAATTTATTCCAGTCAAATAAATATTTATTTGTCCTGTACCAAAGAAATATTTATTAGAATTAACAAAATATTCTTTGGAACCAAAATAATTTATTGGAATCAAATAAACGATTAAAACCATCTATTTAATTCAAATACATTATTTTGGTTCCAAAGAATATTTTGTTAATTTTAATGAATATTTCTTTGGTACAGGACAAATAAATATTTATTTGACTGGAATAAATTTTTTTTCAGTGTATGGGAGCACTAAATTTTTGAATATGGCACTAAATTAGCACTAAAAAAGCACTAAATTCCCATATAGATTCATGTCATGTGCATTCCAGCGTAACGGACGTGAATATTTAATCAATCCTAAGGAATATGCTATGGAGATAGGACAAATAAAGTATTTACTTGGTGAGAAGAAATGTTTTTCGGTATAGGGGGCCCAACGTATTTCCCAGCCGGGGGCCTTGATGCAAGCCAGTCCGACACTGATAAAAGAAGATAATGGAATCGTGGGGTGGAGGTGAATCATTGATTCATTCCTGGGCTTGGAAGTCACTGCCCAAATGAATGTTATCATAAAAAATATGAAAAGTATCATATTTTTATTGGACTCTATGATAATTATATATTTTTTATATAAAAAAGGATTGCTCCTTTCCAACAATCTCCATCGCTAGTGGCAGCAGATAAAAGCAAATATACACATTATAATTTGAAATAAATGAGCATTTGAGGAGATATTACCAAATCATTTGTTCCAGACTATTCAAAAGTATTTAAATGAAATCAAAATAGAGTACCAAAGAATCGCTGTACAGAGCGATATTTTTATTCCATTATCAAAGCATTTGAGAATGTTTTGGAATTGACGATTTGGTGAACGTCTTGTTCGTCAGTATCTTATAAATTATAATTTTATCATGTCACACTGTAGTTTAATGAAATTTCACCGCTATGTCTTCATTCTGCGAACGAGGATCATAATTTTCCTCTTAGTTTGAGTAATGAAGCGGATGATTTTTATTCCCCCGTTCACTTTATCCATAATGATAACGTATCAACACTTTGACTGTGGTGCACACGCTAATTTACCTCAGCTCCCAGATGCGCTTCATTTCATTAATCCTTGAAATTTGTTGTAAAACCGATCAAGGCGAGGTCTTGATCACCTTATCGATCACCAGCTCCGCACAAAATTTCAAGGATTGGCGAAACAGGGCGCGTCCGTAATCTGGAGTAAATGAACGTAAATCACCGGTGATACAGCGAGGAAAAAAGTTCGTATCGGTTCCAACGGACAGATTTTTGGGATTTTTTGGTAGTTTTTTAGTATTGTGACCCTTCTGATGCACAATCTAAACATTGAAATTCATTATTTATTCAATCAATGAAACTACAAATGTGTTCTTCTCAGTACAATTTCCGTTAGATCAGTCTACACTGAGAGAAATTTAAAATTAAATTTACTATGCAATTATAGGAATGGAGGAACAGACTGACTTCTAATGAAATTTACTATAAAACATTGTAAATTTGATCAGGTTTCTATTGTTATACCATAGTAAATTTCATTAGAAGTCAGTATGTTCCCCCATTCCTATAATTTCATAGTAAATTCAACTACAAATTTATCTCAATGTATAATAATTATGAGTTGAGTGAAAATACCAATCGAAAATTCCGAAATTGTACTGAAGAACGTCCGTGTTACGAATTCGGGGATGAATTATTTTCCATGTGATCCTCAGAACCCAGGGCCGGCTTTAAACCGATTTCTCCAGATCGAGCTTCGCACTTGGCTGCCAGAGTGGAAAAATTTTTTTCAAAATTGTATATAATTTCTATATAAATTATATACAACCCTAAAAATTTTATTTCCCTCGGATGACGACTGTTTTTTTAGAACTGATAACCGGATGGTAGTAATGTCGATTCTTTTTTTTATACAGAATATATAAAATTTTCATCAATATTTGATACGAATCTATAAAAATCAAACTATCCAGTGGTACTTTGTCTGTATTCAAGGGCTTTTGCATTGAAAATCGAGCCCCGTCAGAATTTATTAAACATCAGCGATGGAAAATCATAACAATCCAAGAAAATGCAAATCTTCATATACCGTTCAAAGATTGTTTTCCTTTCTCTCATTCTTTATGCATTACATGTAGGAGGATGGCATGCAGTACAATTATGAAATCAAGTGATTTCAACGCCTTCTTCCTATTTAATAATGATTATAAGAACAAAAAGAACACCGTTTATTCCGACATATTAGAATAAGACAATAAGATGAACCAATTCCCACAATCCGGAAGTTAGAATTCAAAAAAAGCATGTATATTTAAAACAAAACCTTATCAATGCGAATTTGCAATAATATATCTTGGAAGAATGGGAATATTTTTTACAATTATCAAGCACAATTCTTATCATTCTCATATTATCTCCAAACAGAAAAATTTATGGAGCTATAAAGATCTCGTAAGAGCATTGAAGGTCATTCTAATGGTATTGAAACCTACATGCATAGAACAGAACCTAACAATATAATATTTACACTGAATACTGTGGAAAAATTCTATTTTCTGCAAAATTATACCAATCTCACCTTGCATTCGCACACATGCAGTTATCGATACATATTCAACAATGATGATAAAGAAAAGAAGTATGATAATGCAATTATGATCAATAATTTGTTACAATCTGCACACCACTGATTCAAATTAAATTCTCTGTCCACATAAAGAAACAATCGATTGAGATATATACAACGTTATCGATAGTATTGATATCTATATATATATATGTATGTAAATAACATATAACAATAAGAAAAAATAAAAGAAGTGTTGAAACTATAAACTACAAACTTAACCTCACTCTTATCAAGTTTGTAAAGTATTTATCATTCCAGGAAATTACAAGTACACGTTGCATAGATATGCACCTACCTACACATGTCAAATACTCATACAAATGAAAAAAAAACACGATTCACGAAATGTTTGGTAACGATACCGATGATATCAAAAGATACGACCACCGTGTCTCGCATCAACATTTTCTAACCTCACTTTTCAATTAGAGTACTCAACGAGTAGTAAAATTATATGTAATTGGTCAATCGTAAACAACCGAAATACGAAATTCTTGAAAAACAAAACATCAAACTCACCTGGTTTGAATATTCATATGCAATCCCACACTCGATTTCCGATTAAATCTATCCATTGCGATCTTTAAAACACATAGCACAAATTCTTATCGCAAATATAGATTTTGTCAAACACGTTCTTTTCACATATCAGCACGGATTTATCGGGAGCCCCAAAGGATGATTTTTTTGTTGGCGAAAGAAAAGATTCAACGAAGCATCATCGGAAGATTCACTTATTCCATACGAAAATTTGATGGTAATGTTCGATTTTCGCGTATCCAGGGCAGAACACAACAGAACGGATAGATTTTTATGTAATATCGAAAGAAATATGTACGAAAGTAATCCAATGCACGACTGAAATATGATTGAAGAGTAGTTGTATTTACTATTGCAGATTTGAGAAAACAAAACTGGAAAAGGATGTGTCCGTTCGTACACCTTCCTTCACCCACGCTAAAAAAAATGCGTTTTACATGTATCGAAATACCGCAAGTGAATGCATCGGCACACACGCATAAACATGGCGCGCTCGCGTCGACGTTCGCTTTACGGTCGACTTTGCGCAATACCGTATCCGTTCATAGAAGAAACCTTAATTATTTGTATTTATTTTCATTCAAATTCGTTTGGATAAAATGGAGAAGAATTCAATACGATGATGTTCGAAGCTCATGTTTCAACAGGATACGACGCGAGAAGCGATTCTTGGATTCATCTTTCAGTCTTATAGCACTGTTTCTCTTCAAAAACCAATCGTCGAAAGAGGATGAAGTAAATACGTTTGTTTTCTTTTTTTTAGGAGTATACGAGAGTTCGATGGTCCCCGTTTTTCAGCGCGGGAAAAAAGAATGCGAGATTCGTAGCTCTTCACTATACACAAATTTTTGTTTGCTGTGGTAAGTGATCGCGAGGGGATCCTAGATCGACTTGGGGTGCCAAATAAACTAAACACAGCACTGTTCAAAATTAATATAATAGAGTTGGTCAATTTCATTTCATTAACTGTTAGCATACACACATTAGATACTTGAAGATGAATATTGTTATATTCATTCCGAAGAATACAAAAATTTACCGTGTTTTCAAATTTTATGATTAATCCTGTTTATTTAAAGATTATTGTAAGAACATTTGTAGCCCTGTGCAAAATTCAAAAGAAAACCAACCGAATCAATTCAGTAGAAAAAGTTTTTTAAATTATGTATCATTTATGTATAATTCAACCTAGTTTATATATAAATTATATATAATTTTGAAAATTTTTCCAGACAAATCGTGCTCAGTTTCCTTTATAGAATCGCAACTCTGGGTGTATTGCACCGGATACTGTATTTGAAAATTATTCAATTCAATCAATTTATTTAAATTTGTACAGAATATAAGCACTGGGTTAAAGTTTGAGAACTGATTAGAAGTAATTTTGAGATACTGAATACGAAAAAAATATGAAATTTGTTGAATCAGCTCCATTTTTATAATTCTGTATATACGAGGGTGGATTGATAAGTTTCCGGCCTGACCAAGAAAAACAACGTTTTTAAGAATTTTTTTTTTTTTATTTCTCAACATAATCTCCTCCAAGGCTGATACATTTCTCATAGCGGTGTTCTAGTCTAGTAATGCCATCTCTATAGACTGATTCGTCAAGCTCCTCAAAATACCCATTTACAGCTTCGATTACTTCTTCATTGTCCGCAAATCTCTTACCGCCAAGCCATTTTTTGAGGTTAGGAAACAGATAATAGTCACTCGGGGCTAGGTCTGGAGAGTAGGGAGGGTGCGGCATTAATTCAAACTTCAGATCGTTGATTTTAGCCATCGCAACGATTGACGTGTGCGCTGGTGCGTTATCGTGATGAAACAAGATTTTTTTCTTCGCCAGATGAGGTCGTTTAATTTTCACTTCGTGGCTCAAACGTTGCAATAAGTCTGCGTAGTATTGACCAGTGATAGTTTTACCCTTTTCAAGGTAATCAATGTATATAATACCTCTTGCATCCCAAAAAACAGTAGCCATAACCTTGTTCGCCGAAAAAATTGTTTTTGCCTTCTTTGGAGTTGGTTCCCCTGGTCCAATCCACTGTTTAGACTGTTCTTTGGTTTCAGGAGTGTAGTGGTGGACCCAAGTTTCGTCAACGGTTACGAATCGACGCAAAAATTCGCTTGGATTACGCTTATACAACGCCAAATTGGCGGTAGAAATGTTCTTTCGAATCAATTTTTGGTCGACTGTTAGCAAACGCGGCACCCATCTTGCACAGAGCTTTTCCATATACAAATGTTGGTGCAAAATATTTTGTACACGTTCATATGACATCTTACAGGTCTCAGCTATCTCACGAACTTTTAATCTGCGATCTTTCAGCACTATTTGATGGATTTTTCGATCATATCTGGAGTTGTGACCTCAATGGGGCGTCCTGAGCGAGGCTCATCAGAGGTGCTCACACGACCCTTTTTAAACTCGGAAACCCACTGCTCAACGGTTGAATATGATGGGGAGGATGTCCCCAGTGTTGAGTCCATCTCTTCTTTAATTTCCTTCGGCGTTAACCCCTTCAAATACAAGTATTTGATGACAGCACGATTTTCCAGCTTTTCCATTTTTACAAAAAACACAGAGGCGTCTTGGTCAGCGTGCTCTCAAAACTAAACTAACATGGCGATCGGACTGAAACTATAGCTACAAGCTATCTAAGGATGGTACTATAGAACGCCACCTCAAGGTAGGCCTAGTGGCGCCATCTCTTGGTCAGGCCGGAAACTTATCAATCCACCCTCGTATACAATTTATCAATTACATAGATTAAATATAAAAATTGTGTATAAAAGATGATAAAAATTGAACCAATTCAAGAAATCTGATATTACTTTCGCATTCAACAAACCAAAACCACTCCAAATTGGTTCCCAGATCTCAAACAACAGAGAAAACAATTGTTCTGGGAAATAGTGTTTCCTTAGAAACATTTAAAAACTATTTCTCGACATTTTTTACAGTTCACAAAATGTTTGACCATTATGGAATAATGGAATTTTCTGGAAGGTACTGGTACCTTCTTACGAAATATTCAGATTCCAACATTTTATCTCTTATAATTTTAAGACCTGTTTTGGCTCAGCTTTGTTCACTCAAAACTGACTTTGAAATCATCAAATTTTTACGATTCAACATTTTAATGGAGTTGAAATCGTTTATTGAAACAAAACGAACATTAAAACTCACAAAATTTGATAAATCATCGCTGCTCATATTTTCAAATTAACTCCTTGCAACTGAAAACCTCGTGTAAAAAATGTACTGGAAGACATTGGGTCTTCAACAGCCGAGTATTTCGTTATTCGATGACCAATTTGTTCCAATAAACGGTTCAGACTTCGGCAACATAAATAGCATTGTATTTAAAAAATCAATTGAATCGTTTCTCTTCTCACAATATTCAAGTATCCAAATTAATATTCATAGAAGTACTCTGTGAATAAAATACTTGCTGTAAAATCGTTGATAGTGTATAATGATTCTGAAAATATCGCTACATCATCATTATCATCATTCCCAATCAACTATTTTTATTGAAAAAATTATAAACATATTCGCGAATAATATGTAAAATCTTTTATTCTCAATGGATCCCATCGCACAGAACAATGACCTTTGTGCTGCACGTTTTGGGTACATCGGTGGCCCCTAATGTGTTTCATATAAAATTTCAAATTTTCGACGAGTTTTTGAATGACCAATATTATGAAAGAGCAATTAAAAATACGTAAATGCAACTAATATAATTGTTAACCCTCAATGAATACCTTGGAACGAATTTTATAAAAAATTTACTCGATACATTTTTCAATGAGTGAATCGAGACTTTGATTATTCTTCTATGATTCATATTTCATATTTAACCCTTGGAAACCTTCAGTTTGAGCACAATTCACATCATTGTATCCTTTAAGGGTTATGTAATTTAAAATAATATTCTTATTCTATCAATATCATAAGCGTTTTCGTTGAAAATACGATAGAAGCTGCCATTATTTTTCGTTTCGCGTAAGCAAAATTTCGAATGATTACAATTTTATTCTAAAACTCTTGTAAGAGAATATTTCAAATTTTTGGTTCTTCTCTTTGTTTGGTTTCTCTCGTGAGAATCGAATGAATTCAAAATGAACATGATTAATAAATTAGATGAATTGTATGAATCGATCATAACGTTACATTGATAAATTATTCTTACAAATTTCCAGATTTGCATTATACGTTAAATATTGAAAATATCTTAAATATTCATTGTGCGTATGATCTTTCGTTTGCTAATAAATTGTATATAAAAGTGTATGTAGAAGCACAATAATGTATTAAAGTGATAAAATTCCTTCGATATAACTATTAACCTAATGATAAAAATTATTTCACTTGGACAGTCTTCTTAATTTGACTTACATAAATTATATGCCGATATAAATTACGCAAGGTACACAATCTCAATTGCATGTCGGTAAACATAGATATGTCTTTGAAGATATAAAAACAGTTTATCTGAGAACTGAAAAACCCTTGGCTCTGGCAAAACGGAAGGGTCTACAATTATGACGAGAATTCACCTTTTCTTGATGGTGTACAGGTGTAGTATCATTTTCTTTATCCCAAGCCCGCCTAGGAGATTCGATACCGAAAGGACTGTACAATTTTGTTGGTGTTCTACCTAGTAACTGACGAGAGCGTGTTTGCGGTGTTTGCGTTTTACATGCACTATTCACAGGCGATTGTTGTTCTTCCAATCTCTGACGTCTACGTGTAGAGCTTTTGAATTTCTGTATGACGAAAAATGTATTAAATGTGACAAAATATTGAAACTGAATATCTCGATGAATCGAGTATATAAGAACAATTTTCAATGGTAAAAGCACAAAAAGGGAATAGAATAATAATTGTTATCAACTGACCTGTGAGATAGTTCCAAAAGTAGTACGCACGGATGAAATTGTTTTGGATAATTTCTCGGCTCCGCTTCGCAAGGCTCTTCTCGAATCCGCGGATACACTGCCAAAGCTTAAATTGTTCCAACCACGTTCGTTCGATTCCTTAGAAGACTTTTCCTTGGAAGATTCATTGGATTTCTCTTTTTCAAAACGATCTTGCAGACGTTGTTTGAAATTCTTCGAACTTCTCAATACCTCTGGTGAATTTTTGACACCGAGAACCTCTCGGTGAAATGTGAACGAGACGCTACGTGAATCCGGCCTCATGATTTTCTTCAATATTATACGATTTTTAAGACTTTTTATATTGAATCGGAAGGTTTTCTCAATTTTCTGTACGCGGACTGTTTGCTTTCACAACGTATACTACGCTTCATCCCCTTGAAACCTTGAAGAATGTCAAACCGCTTGAAATCGTCGTTGCTAACCGTTACTACAGACAAAACAAGAATGGAGAATGGCCGCAAGCCATTGCAGGATCGAACACCTGCAACTTTTGGATTCAATTTCTAAGTTTCAAAACTATTTTGAAAATTTTTTCTATCTAAATTCCAGACGGATTGAATATCAAAAATTTTATCCCACATTTACGAAATATGTACAACACTTTTATGTAAAGTGAAAATTAAATGATAAATGTGTTACGAACTTGACCTCAAAAATATTACACGAAACCCACTTTTGTTTGTTATAAATTGCAATTTCGTATGCATTATGTATAATTGCAATAATCGTAAATACCGTATTTTTGTTATTTTATCTCAATTTCGATTCCAAATATTTTTCATTCATAAATCTTTTGATTATACATATTATCAAAAAAATATAAAATCATTTACACAAATCTATGAAAATAAGTTTGATCGACAACAAAGTTGAACAAAATCTAATAAAATGACCTTCAATATTTATTTTGGTATCGCATTCATCGGTATTTAAAAGGACTATTCGTAACAAATTTGAAAACAAAAAAAAAGAAAGCGAACAATGATATTCATTTCAAATCCATTATTAAATGCCAAAGATGGCGGCACTGAGTTGAATTCTCAAGGATGGAGCTTGAATGTTCTTTTTAAATTTATTCATCTCAAGTATAAATTGTGTCGATATTTTCACAAATAAAAGTGCCATGAGTTTATAACGGTATCGTATACCACATTTCTGCATACATGATTCATTTATTTTTTCATCTTCCGTTACAAGTTTCATTTATGTTTCATTAGAACGACGTTTGGATGCATCGCTGCAGTTATTGATGTGTATATCATCTATCTTCCATTTCACGAAGGATCAAACGAAAGGAAAACAATCATTTTTCCAGAATATTCGAAAGGAGTGATATAAGATGGGGAGATGAAGGAGTATCAGAAGTATGTCAAGTGAGAAAAACATTGCATCTCGTCGAACGTATCGAAATCTAACCTGAAAATGAGTTACAACAAGAAAGTGTCGTATTTTTACAATCCAGATGTGGGGAATTTTCATTACGGTCCTGGACATCCGATGAAACCTCATAGATTATCCGTCATTCATAGTCTAGTGTTGAATTATGGACTTCACAAAAAAATGCAAATTTATCGCCCTTATCGCGCAAGTACTCACGATATGTGTCGTTTTCATTCAGACGAGTATGTAGAATTCTTACAGAGAGTGACTCCACAAAATTTGCAAGGTTACACAAAGTATTTGAGTCATTTCAACGTAGGCGATGATTGTCCAGTATTCGAAGGACTCTTCGATTTCTGTTCCATGTATACGGGTGCTTCTTTAGAAGGCGCTACCAAATTGAACAACAACTTCTGCGATATAGCCATCAACTGGAGCGGAGGATTACATCACGCAAAAAAATTTGAGGCATCTGGTTTTTGTTACATCAACGACATAGTCATAGCTATTTTAGAATTATTGAAATATCATGCTAGAGTTTTATACATTGATATCGATGTCCATCACGGAGATGGAGTACAAGAAGCTTTTTATCTCACCGACAGAGTCATGACTGTCTCTTTCCATAAATATGGTAATTATTTTTTCCCTCGGACTGGCGATATGTACGAAATCGGAGCGGAAAGTGGACGGTATTATTCGGTAAATGTACCATTGAAGGAGGGTATCGACGACACGTCGTACGTTCAAGTTTTCAAACCTGTAATTTCGCATGTTATGGAGTTCTTCCAACCCACGGCGATAGTACTACAATGCGGAGCGGATTCTTTAGCGAATGATAAACTTGGATGTTTTAGTTTGAGCACCAAAGGTCACGGAGAATGCGTTAAATTTGTTAGAGATCTGAATGTACCTTTGCTGACGGTCGGCGGAGGTGGTTACACGTTACGCAACGTCGCGCGTTGTTGGACTTACGAAACTTCTCTACTCGTCGACGAAGGGATCAGCAACGAACTGCCGTACACGGAATACTTAGAATACTTCGCTCCAGATTTCACGTTACATCCCGAGGTAGTGACTAGGCAAGATAACGCTAATAGTAAACAATATTTAGAGGCAATCACGAGACACGTTTACGATAATTTAAAAATGATACAACACTCGCCGAGCGTACAAATGCAGGACGTACCTTGCGACGCTTTACCTCCCGAAGAGGATCGACAACCCGAACCAGACCCAGATTCTAGACAAAATGTTCAGGACACGGATAAAATCGTTGAACCTGCCAACGAGTATTACTCAGGTGATAAGGATCAAGATAAAATGGATGTTAGCGAATCGTGATCAAAGAAGAAAGAAAATAGCTTTTAACATTCCGATTAACGCAATTTTATACGATCATTGAACAATTTTACCTTACTCGCGTTGTAATTGTAAATATATTTCAATTGTAAATACACTACACATTCTCGTAACACTTGGACTTCCATCATTGTAAAATAAAAATTCAAAAAAAAAAAAAAAACTGAATTGATGGTTTCTCTCATTTTAAATCTCCTGAGGTTAAATGTGATAGGATAAAAATCACAAAGAAAAATACTTCAATTAGGCAAGTTTATTGTTTTTCGTTTTTTTTTTCTTTATGTGAGACAACATATGGTCTACAATGGTACAACAATGATGACAAAGATATTAATAATGGTAGTAATAGTAAGAGCAATAACGATAACTTTCGTATCTCTGTTTTGGGGCTATTTTGCTATATCACAGAGAACATTTAACATCTCCATACATCATCTTTTTCTACCAGCCTGTGAAATAGAATGCAAAGGAAACACCTTTTGTTCTGGTAATCTGCTTTGCTGCTTTGAAGAGTACTAAAAATGACTAATACAATAAATTAGATCTCTTAAATTAAGGCGCTTTCATTCTGTACAATCATTTGTAAACTTTACAAAAGTTTCTCGAAAAATAATACAAGTACAAAAATACTCACAGTATGAGGAACGCAAATACTCGACACTTTGTTTTTTTCTTTTCTCATTTGCAAAAGTACAAACATGCAATATATATATGTATGTATATATATATATTGTCGATTTTTACCAAGGAGGCACTGCAGTAAATAAGATATTTGTTTTTCACCGCAGAAGACTACCTGCACAGTTCTGATCATTAACATTTACATGCGAAAAAATGTCTATTACTTCTCCTAACCGCACAACCTTTATTATTATATAATCTTGCTCGGTATATGTTATTCGTTTTCTTTTTTTCTTTTTTAATCATTTTCAATCTGTACGCGTGCATATAATATATAAGTTATCAGTCTCATTGTAAAAGCAATTCCTTTCTGTATTTTATTTAGTCTTCAATAAAACTCTGCTCTGCATATTATTTCAATAATCTGATAAGCATTTATAACTTATTCCCAAACTATACAGCGTAGGCAGTGTTATAGTCCAGCAATCCTTGGAAATTCACGAACCTTCCGGGAAGTCGATTATCTCATAGAATTTCGTTGACTAGATGCTGTTGTTCTCATTCACTCGTTCGATTGCTCCGAGAGCGTTGTATTATTCGACTCGGGCAACTATCGGACACAGGACGACCAGAAATTATTTTCTCTTATGTCTCGAAATGTTTGTAAATACTGGTCACGTATGTCATAACTTGCTGCCAATCGGGTCGTTCTAATTGGCACATGTCTCCGATGTTCTGTGAACAATCATCGTCGTATTTTTCATTGAAATTTTGAAAAAAAGATATTTCATCGGAAGGTGTTGTATATTTACTCACCAGAGTCGTAGGGATACCAACGCTCTCAGCCGCGGAAAAAGCGATGGAAAAATTTCTTCGTTTCTCAACGGGTGTCAACGTGTCGTATGGAACTTTGTCTGGAAGATAGGAGTGTAGAATAGCGCAAAATGCAAGACCGTCGTTCCAGGAGCTGCTGAAATTCGTTATGTCGATATTTCTGTAGCCTATTGTTTTGTTTTGACACCATTTAAGTAGAGCGTTTCTTTTGGAGCCTCCGTTCTTGATCAAACCGCATAGAGGATCTTTGCGTTCCGATAGGTCTGTTACGCTGTTGCGTCGTACAAAGTCTATTGCCTTGGCATTCAGAGCAGCAGAATCCAGAAGTTCTCCAGGACTTAACACCACGGGTACCGCCGACTTGGTTTCTATAGTTGTTTATCGAAGGATAATGTGATTCAATTGTTTACAATGATAAATCAACTACTTTTCTCCATTTCTATTATTAGTTTTATTTATTTTTTTTCTTTTTTTATTAGTAAAATCGTACGACAACTCTACAATGCAAGATCAATTGTTGGTGCAGAGATTTTTAGTGATACAATGAATGCTCATTAAAGAATTAACGAAATGAAAGGTGATTTGGAGAATTCGTGCGCTGATATCGTTCATCTTTTTCCAATAGAACGTTTTGTCTTTGATCATCGAAGAAAAATTAGAAAAAGATGAGATATATCGTTCGAAACTCCGTGAAATTTAAAACGATAGAATCGTGATATATCCATTATCAATATGTTACAGAAAATATACAAGTATTCGATCAAAATTGAAAGAAATAATGAATAAAGAAGACGCATACAATTATTTGAACGCATTAAGAACACACGGTGCAATATTCAAACACTTTTGAATCTATTGAAATGATTACGCAACACAAATCTGGCTTTGGGAATGTTAAATCACTTGAATTATCGTAACCATCATGTATAATTGTATGATAATAATAATAAGGGAGTAAAAGTCATCACATTAAGAGGTTATAACAGTGAAATTTTGTTTTTAAATTCAAAATTTGGACTCTATACAGACGTAGCTGAAAAACTTGCTCCTATGGCAACTCCGGTATCCTCTTAAGATATGAAAGTATTGAATAATCCATTGTTCTTTTCATTCTTTATATTTCATTGAACTGATGATTCGAACTGTAGCGATCAACAAACTTATGCGTCTTCTGTATTATATTCTTATTCTAGAAATAATTACGAATCTACATGGTTGTGCGTTGCAAAAAGGAGTGTTCCGAAGACTCGATTCATTCAAAGGATATGCAAATCGTTACAAAAAAACTCATGCAAATTGCGTTAAAGTACATGCTACAAAGCTGAAATCGTGAGTAATTAAATATCAAACTTAATTTATTCAAATTTTTCATCCAATATACATAAAATACAGTAAAAATTTCATTCACGGCATAGCAAAGAAAATATAAAAGCGAGTGTTAAACTTATAAAAAGCAGGAAAATTGTCACTCGATTGTTCATACTAATTTCAGAATTACCTGATAGTGGTTTCCTCGTGATAGCAGATTGCGTCTTATTATTGTTTGTAGAATTTGCTGAACAAATGAGATTATTAATTTGTTGTTGATCTCTGAGAGGAGCTTTTAAAGCTATTATTTCATTCGTTCCAATAGAATTGAGGGAAGAAGTGGAACTACTGCGACTACCCGGTCCTGAAAAATAATAATCGATCATACACAACTCTGAATTGATGGCGACAAAATTCCCACTTACCAGCCTTTGCTTGTTTCGTAGCATTTTCAATACTTTCTATTAAACATTTTACAGATAATCTAGAATCTTGACGCGATATATTGGCTTTACGACGCGCTGCCATTTCCTGCTGTACACTCGTCAATACAGACTGTTGAGTATCCGTAGGTGTACTCGCAGGCCTTGGAACTACTATTTGTTGCTGTTGTTGTTGCTGCTGTTGCTGCTGCGTAACTTTTTGATTCGCTGTAAATCAGATATCTCAAATTAATATTCGATGACAACCATTCGATTTTGGCGAAAAGCGAAAAGCCACAAATAAATCCCTATGAGAAAAACAAAGCACAAATAATATGAGAATATTATTATAGGTATTCACGTTGTTCGATATCTAAAACAATGAAACTTTCCAATAATTCCTTTTTTGTGTTTCTTCCAAAAATGATAAATGAAAAGAACGATACAGAAAGCAAATCCGAGAAAAGAGGACAAACACAAATGTGTGGGAAAAAAACATATAAAGCCATTATATAAAACACAAAAAAAACCATCGACTGGAGTATATGAGATAGCGTATAATCAACAATACTTTTGGGCGCAAAGGGAATAGGAAATTCAAATTATCCAGCAGCGTCGATCATCTATGTTGCTTTTTTGCTTTTCTTTCAAAAATTTTGTATCAAGAATCAGCTGCTGGATACGATCAACTTTTCCAGTTAGTCGAAAAAGGAGGGTCACAAATTTTCCATTTGCTAGCTTAAAAGGTCAATGTGATGAACTGAACTCCACATTATATAAGCGATCATTGTTTCACACTACTAGCGACTTACGGTCGCGAGTTTTCGTTATTTTCAAATTCCGTGCCGCTGATCTTAATTCCACATCTTCGACGATTGTTTCAAATTTCTCTCTCAAAGATGACGTTCGATTTATAGCTATGGACGACGGACAAGAATTCGTTGTACTTTCTTGTACGTTGGATTCTAAATTCGTTACCGATCCACACCGATTTGCTTTCACGTCGACGAACATTTCAGTGTCGTGCATGTTCGAATCAGCCTCGAGATTCGTTTCCAAAAATTTGATACGTTTGATGCGATTCGCTTCGGTTACGGGCAAATTTTGAAAATCCGATAATCTTTTGTCCCTACATGATTCTCCAACCTCGTTATTATTGAATTTCTTTTGATTATCGATGACGTCCGATGTGAAATTTCTTTGAGATTCTATTGACAATTTATCAGAATCATGTCCCGAATTACTCGCGTTGTTCGAATCGGATGATTCTCCTGCTGTATCATCCATTTGGAATCGATCGGAGGTTGTTGTTGTTGTTGTTGTTGTTGTTGTTGTTGTTGCAGGAACATTATTCAAAGCATCACTTTTGGTTTGATGTTTTTGCTCGAATACGCTAAGCGATTTATGCGTCGTGGATGAAGAAAGACGATTAAATTGTAAATGAGGATCCGAACTCCACGATCTTAATTTACTTTCGGATTGTTCCAAAAGAGAATCGATGATGACGCTACTAGGTCTGGATTCACCTTTCTTTAGGAACAATCTCTGGCGTTTTTCGTTGGAAATTTTGAAATCATTGGAATCGTTGGACGATGGGATCGAGTAGAGAGGTTCCAACTCCGACATTTGGGATGGAAGCGGAGGGGGCGGTATATCTTCCTGACCCGATTTTCTATCATCCGAGATTGAATCAGAAAGATTATTCATGTTCATATTCGTTTGTTTGTCGTTAGTATACTTTTGCAATGTTTTTATCATGTCGGGATCTACTTCGAATTTCAAATCGTTCATAGAGTTGACGAAATCGGGTAATATGTAAGTTTTTGGCACGAAAAATCGACTGTTCGAGATACGAATATCGTAAGAATCTTGTCCTACGTTTCGAATACCGCTGATATTTTTGAATAATGAACCTTTGTCAATGTCATTCTCGGAACGAGCTTTAATTTGCGTGTATAATTTAGGATACTCTATGTCGTATTTTTTAAGAGAATCGAATAAATAGTTGTTGGAGCCTAAACTATTGGTATGAACAAATTTATTATCTCTTCTCGAATCGGCTTTTTTCGATGAATTCGTATATTCGTTATTCGCCTCGGGATATAATTTCACTTCTTTCCCAGCGATCAAAGTATCATCGACATTGATCGTCTTTCTCGCAGAAATCGGTTTAGTTCGAACGAAATTATTATCCACGCAAAATCGTGATGGGTCCTTTGGATTTTGAACGAAGTTGCCCATACCTTTCGATGAAACAGAATCTTTATCTTTGACAATAGAATTTTTCAATTCATTGGTATTCTGTCCGTTTATCGTTTGAAAGAAATTAGTTCTCAAAACAGTTTTTTTCGCTCCGTGAGGTCGTTTTATGATAGTACGACCACGTTTCAAAATAACATTTGCTGGTTTCCGTTTGGTCCCACATGAGCTCTCTAATGCCTTACAGTTAGGTACCGCGGTATTGCCTGATGTATAATTTAAATCAATCATCAATTTTCTTTGTTTAAAAATTGAATCTTACGTATGGATTATTTATCAACGATAGATCAAACTTAATAAAAACAATACAATAATCATTTTTTACAGTACGCTTTTCGAATGTGAATATTTCGACTCACCTTTGTTGAGTTTGTCTAACTGAGCTTCCAGTGCTCTCAATTTATCTCTCTGGGCTTTATTTTCCATAACAACTCGTTCCAATTCACTTTGCGCCTCAGTTTTAAAATCGTTGGCTACTCTCACTGTCATCAACAAATCCGTTTGAAACTGTTCCCATTCCGCACTCTCTTCCTGCCTTAATTTTCGTTCTTCGGCCAAAGAGCGCTCTAATTCATATTGACGCGCTTGAGCTTCCCTTTCCCTTCTTTGTACTTCACTTAAAGCAGCTTTTAATTCTCTCTTATCTTCTAAATGTCTTTGGCATTGCGCTTGTAATTCGGCCAAAGAATCTCTTACGAGTTGAAGTTCCGTGCTCACGGATAACCTCTCGTCTTTCAATTGATTCAAACGATACTCTAAATCATCGATTGCCGATTTTGCATTATTCCGAGCAACCTGAAACAAATTCACCGATATTAGCACTTTGCATTGACTTGATAAAAAAATATGAAATATTAACCTTGTATTCTTCCTGAAGTTGCGAATATTGATCTCTCAAACGATCATGATCACAATGAGACCGCGCTAATTGCTCTTGCAGAGCCGCAGCTTGGGTTTCTAAAGTATCTTTTTCTCGTCTCGCGGCATCGAGTAATTCATCCGCCTCGCTTTTATTTTCAACCTGTCTCGATTGTTCTAGCTCTTCGATTTTGGCTCTAGCGTTGTCAAGTAAAGTTGCAAGCCTGCTGATCTCTATGCTACGATTCGCACCCTCTTGTCTAGCCTCTGTCAATTCGATATCCAGTTGTTTTCTCTCGGCATTAGCGGCGTCTACCGTTGCTTCCAGAAGATGCACGCACTTCGTTAATCGTTCAGCTTCAATCGCACTAGCATCGGCAGTCGCTCGTAAACTTTTCAACTCTGAAGTTAATTCTTCTTGTTTCTGAAGTAAAGATTCTCGTTCCTCTTGCGCACTCTAAAGAATTATAAAATCATTACATACCAAAATTGTATGACAATATATTTCCATCATTTTTACCTTTAATAAATCTACTAATTTCTGTTCTCTTTCGGTATTATAGCCTTTCGAAGATTCCTGCGGTTGCTCCTCTCTCAACAAAAGTCCTTGTAACGTATCTACTTTGGATCTAGAATCTTCAAGCTTTTCAGTCTGACGGCACAAGGATTCGAGTAAAACTCCTTTCTCTTCCGTTAATCTCTCGTTATCGGCTTGCAATTCCGTTAATTGTGCCTTTAAAATAAAATACAAAATTTACACCCTGCCAAACGATATTCGGATAACTGTAAAAAGAATTTTACCTGTAAGTCACTCAATTCTTGAATGGTCGCTTGTAGTTCTTCGTTGGTGGAATAATGCGTTTCTTCCATTTGTAAAATTCTATCCTGTAAGCATGCGACGGACATCTCTGATACAGAGCTGGACGAATGTTTATCCCAATCGGGAGTGGTACACTGGACATTTTCTTGAGGTGTGTTAGTAACGGGCGTGGAGGTATCATCTTGAGGAATTGCGATGGAAGCTGGAGCTGAATTGTGTAACCTGGACGCATCTAACAACAACTGTTGTTTTTCAGAATCCGATAATGGAGAATGAGCAACGTCTCTCAGCCGAGCTCTAAGAGTTTCGTTTTCCTCTGCCAACCGCTCTAGCTCCAGACTATGCTGCTCCTACAAAGATAGAAGAACTTTCATTAGATTCAATTCGTACCTTCTACAATATAAACTTTAAAATCAAAATAAATGAAATTGTATTTTCAATATACTAATGATGTATTAAAATTCCTTTCTCATCGCATGAATTTTATTCTCATAGTTCTAAATCGTGAATATAAATGAAAAACGAAACAAAAAAACACAACAATTTGTTTTATCACAGATTATTACGTCGAACTAGCATCACGTAATCCGAAAGAATATGGAGACGGGTACTTTTTTCTTCGATTGTTGGTGAAGTAAAACAGTAGCAGGGAATCCGATACATCTCACCGCATCTGATATTAGAAAAATATCGAGAAATCAAGCTGTATCGTTCAAGGTGAAAATAATAAAATCCCTCCGTAGAGTAACGCGCGGAGGTAACTGTCACACACTCTTCGAGGTTATGTACCACGCTTGATATTACATCGGCTTGTTTCTCTTCGGATATCATTCATCAAGCGTGCTTACGTTCAATAATAACACACGTGCAATATATGTTGAAATATTAATCAAGTTTTACCGTGGGCGAGGAAAAACAACGCTTTTTCATATCGTACACACGACACTTCGGCTTCACAAGCTTCTTCTCACGGTATAAACATCCCCGCGCTTCACGCCCTCTCAAACACTGCTCTAGCCCGTGCTTAGGAGAGTAGACAAAATTTTATATGCCAGGTATAACTTACGCGCGAAAAAGTATCTCTATATATGTACGTATAAACCCATTGCCATGGGGAATGCGAGAATCCGTTATTTTTTTTCACATCGCTCGCCAAAGTTACATTCACGGTTTTTTTCGTTTCTTTTATTCCAATAAAAAACAATTTCTTTCTTTTTACTGTAATCAAAAACAAAACAGAATCATGCTGTTTGTTGGAATTCTCTTATTTTGTAATTTGAAAAATATTCCTTCAAGCAACAATGGCATAATTCATAATTTAGAAAATATATACTTGTTGCTTCTCTTATCCCATTATTTTTGTTTTATATGAATTCTGGAAGAAAATAAACCTTCAACAAATGTTCGTTGGATCTAAAACTTAGGTATCGTTCAATGTAAATTTATCAAAAATCAATTGAAACTTTATATGAAAATCTATTCAAAGTATAAATGTTAAATTAATTTTTATCATGTGTTTTAAGTTCTTTTTTAAGAATCATACAAAGTATTTTAAATTACAATTCTTCATCTATTTTTCAAGTTCAAAGGGGGAAAATCTAAAAACTTGTCTGAAATTATGGTAAAGAATTGTATAGTATATTTAATATTATACATATAATCGATAATATCAATTTTTAACGTTATGGGGTAACTTTATAAGGGTGTAAAAGCATACAAAGCGTCAGTCTAAGCGAATAAGCGATGAAGACAATGCGCAGAACGCTGTTTTATGTTTCCACGCATTCTATCCCAGGAGTTAAGTGTTTACACCTTGAATTTGATCGTTTTCGCTTCTCCCCTTCTTCGTTGGGTGAAGATATTTTCATTCGTATTCAAATGTCGAAAAAAAACTTGAAAATTTCTGCTCATAAAACACTTTTTTAAAGGGATACTGGTGCCAGGATACTAACCAAATCTTTCGCGTTGAGTTTCGTCGAAATACTTTAAAAGTTCTAAAATAGTGCTCTATACAGCAGTTTTGCAATGCCAATAGAAATGCCCTTCAGAATTCAGAATTATATATAATTTATATATAACTTGTATATAAATTATATAGGATGTTTGAAAAATTCTCCCTTGAAAAATAAACCCTGTTCAGAGGATGTTCAGTGTTTTATAGTTGCTTCAACTGAATGTTCCCAGATAAAGAATCTTAAATCCATCGAATAAAAGAATTGAATCAAGATATCATCCGTTCGGACATCAGATTGATTCTCCTTCAGAGAATCTCCTCTAGTGCCTTGAATAAACATATAAAAAATAAGGTTCATTGTGATATATTTTTGTAATACCCTGCGAAAAAAGTTCCCTAGGTTTTCTTCGAATTTGCCCTTGCTATTATAAATTATGTTACCAGGTGGATGTCAATGGGAATAGCTTAAATATCAAGACCGTGGGAGCCCTTGGTTGACGAGGGATTCGAATTCTTTTCATTCCAACTTCAAGTCAGGTGATTCAGCTTCAATAACAAAAAATTGGCTGCTGCCTCGACAAAGAGGTTATTCAACTCGCGTAGAGTTCAAAAGGAATTCATAAATTCGGGAGTATATATTTCATTTTTCTTCATACAAAACTTCAATTTTTAATTCAGTATCAGATTTTGATAATCTTTCGAAAAGCCTTTTGTGAACATCATTTGTCTAAAAAAACAAGTCTCCACTGTCTTGGATTTATCCTCACTTTGATAAAATACACTCATTGAATTTTACATTATACTTTGACCACACCCATAACGAAGTTTGATATTCATATACAGTGTGATCTTTCGATTATGCGGATGTATTACTAATCCGTCCGTCGCTACCAGTGTATGCAAATAAAAATACATTACCTCAATGCTACTGGGACAAAGAACAAATTCAATTACGCGATGGATGGAAAAATAATACAGTATTTTCTTTCGTTAGAATACGCGTGATTTCAATCGACAAGGGGTTGCGTGATAAAAAAATTTGTGTTTGGAAAATGGAACGGGGGAATAATATATCTTTCATATATCTCTACACACGCATCTTATCTCTTGACCAAGTATAAAAAAGTAGTTAATCCCAAGAAGGAAATGTCATAAAGAGAAATTCAAAACCGGAATATCTTTCTTGTTCTTCGATCCCTTCCAACCAAGTACAGTACGGAAGTGATCATTCAGACACGTCGTACGTGAAAGATGAATTATTATCGTTCAATGTGGACAGAATTGTTTTGCTTCCATAAAAAAAAAAAAAACTACATTAACTTGAATGAAATTGATTATACATCTTGCAACTTTAATCAAGTAGACGAATTTGACATTCAAAACTAGTGATTAAATTTGATCATGACTTTATTTATACACACACGTGTGTGTAAGCGGTGGCTCGACTCAAATCATGTTAAATACGTGTGACATTGATATCTGCGATATACGATTCAATCAAACGTGACTCAAGATATGATTTCAGATGAATGATATTACGAATTCTTGGAAATATGCATTTCTTTTCATTCGCTTAGCAATTTTATTATTTTTTTAAATGAATTCTAACGATTGGTTAATCGTTCGCAGGTGTAGATTATTAAAAGTGAAATTTCTCAAGATCTGTGTTTCTGCCTATCTTGTACGGATACTTGCTTTTCTTTTTCCTTACAATGAAAAACTTGCTTGACAGTCATAAGATTGTACACGATTGCGGCGATAAGAATTATCTGTTTAGGATTTTTATCGATAACCTATTCCAATGATCGTTGTATCAATTTTCGATTTTTCAGGACGAACACTGTTACGCTTCGCTTGCATTCTTATGGGGAATTAATTGCTGTTGCATGTACAACACTTCACTTTTACGCGGATTTTTTCCATACGATCAATTCCGCTCACTTCGTATTTTTAATACGACGAAGTTTGAGAGGAGGTTCTCATCAATTAAATTTCCAAATAAGGTGATTTTCTCAAATTTTTCTTGAAGAAGGAAATAAATTAAGAACTTCAGTGATTTGACTCTCATTAAATGCCTCTTAAAGTACACAAAAAACATTCTTTCAAGTTAAAGAATTCGAAACTTTAGAAGCGTTCTTCTCGAAACCAACTGAGTTTTCCCACTGGGCGGCACGATATCTCAAAAAGTACTGAATACATTGCTATTTGTTCTTTAATTTTAAAGTAGATCAAATATATTGAAGCTTGAACCTGAAAAGTGATATTTTTCCCAAGGAACAGGCAAAATTTTGCTACGTACTTTCTGATCAACTAAGCAATAAATACAAATTTTAAATTGAGCTTCAAATATGAAATTGGAACTGCAAATGATTCCCAAAAATCATGCAAACGATTATAAACATCCCAAGCAGCAACAGAAGTTCAAAGTATATACGAAATAGAAACGTTCGTAGAATTTACGAATGAGATACGAAGAGCATATGATGAAAGTTCATGAAATATTTGAATGAGATTGTTTTGAATATACTTAGAACGTACATAGTACATTCGAAATGTACGATATTCATTCAATCGACGTTCGATTGACGTACCGTCGTATATTCGATTACATACGTTCGATGAATATGCATAGCACCTATGAAACAGTCTCTTGGAATGTACATAGAACATATTTCGAATATTCTAAGAATGTTCATAGTATATATACAACGTTCGGTTGCTACTTGGGTACCCTACAAATGTCAATAATTTTTATAACTTATTTTCTCGTGTTTAGGAGTATGTTTTGAACTTTGGATTTATATTTAGAGCCAAATCCTAACAATGCACTTTATTGCTATATGACATTAAAATTTGCAATGATTGCTTAGTTATTCAAAAACTACGTAGTAAAATTTTGTTCGTTTTCTGATGCTCCATGGCCCTTAAGGCACTTTGAAAAACGAAAAAAACTGCAAAAATACGAAACTAAAATCAGCATGTTCGCCATTTTTTCAATTTTTAACTTTGTGCTGGTTTTTATCGGTTCAAGCTCTAACAAATGTGATATATTTCATACAAATTTTTAGTTTTCTGATTTCAGATAATATTTGTGAGTGCTGTGCTACACTGAGAGCCCAATTTTTTAGATTGGAAGGAATTTTTCTTTGTCCTCATTCCAATAAATATTTTGTTCAATTAAAAAAACCTCAGTTGGGAGGAAAAAAGGTTTCATCAAACTGCAACAACGAATTTTCAAATTGGAACAAAAATATGTTCCTTCTTAAATTTGAACAAAATTACTTCAATCCAATCAAAAATTTTATCATTGAAATGAATTATTTTCCCCATTGAAAACAAGATTTACCAGAATGAGGGCAAATAAATTTTCTTTCAATCTAAGAAATTGGGTTCTCAGTGTACAATGCCACTCGCTCGAATAATTTTTTTTTAAACGGCCATGTTTCAGCCTGTATAAACAATTCAAATTACATAATTTTCTACTAGAAAACATTGTTTTTGTAAGCTTCAAGATATATTGAATGAGTGTCAAAAAACTTCAGTTGTTTATTTACCTTTGTCTATGAAAACAAATTTATAAAGATCACCGTATTTATCGGTCGCCAGATAAGAACCTCCCCTTAAGTGATTTGTCATCGGATGATTGAATTAAGCATTACTCTTGATATATTCACAGAATAGAATTAATTCGCTTCTATTCGGTTAACTGTCACAGTAAAAATATCACAGCTACGATTTCTCGCTGTACTAACTCATAAATAGCCGTAGTTGCAATTACTTTAGCTTTGGCGGCAAAAAAGTGGGGTAAAGAGATGAACGGATGACTCAGAGAGTTCATTTTTGTGTGTATTTTAACAGATCTTTATCTCCACACTCAGAGTTGGAAAACCGCCGGGTTTTTTCTTTAAAACCCGCCTCCTCGCTAGGCCCAAGGTTTCTCTAATGATTTCCACTATAATTTACAGATTTTTTATTTTTTTTCGTATGATTTCATCAGTTTGCATATACGATCATATAGAATAATATATAATGATGATATAAAATGATATATTATTTCATAATATCATAAACACATATTAAATAAACTGGAAAGTTACTGTTCACCTAGATTGTAATTAAGTTTAGAACTATTAAAATGTTAAAGTGCAATTTACAGGAACTGTAATGCTTCTCATTGCAATTTGATCCACGTCACCACAATTCAAATTAAATTTTGCAGTTTCTTGTGTTGGTTCTAAAATTTGACAGAAAGTTTTATTGTGTCTCATCTATTAAGAAATTTCAATACGAAATTATTCAGGAAAGAAACTGATTGAAATCGTAAAAATGTTGTGATTGATTGACCGCAATCATTCAATTTGGTTCTAATCATTTGCAAAATGTATTTAGATAATATTATCACAATATTGTACCAAAATATTTGTCATTATTGATTGAGTGATCAAATCACGTTTCTAATCTGTGGATTTTTAACTGAATTAAAGGGACATTCCAATGTAATGGGTTGAGAAAATTGATATCCTACTATCGGTCGGTCGGAGTGTTTTCCGTCTTGTAACGCTTCAGAAAAGAGCCTCAAATGGCGCACATTCGAATTTTGCGACAGTTTCATAGATGACCTTGCGGGGATGATTTCTCAAAAACGACTGATCGCATAGACTTCGAATTTCAACACGGTGTACTATCATGGCTTACAGACGATTCTGTACCTCAAGCTTGTTGATATTTTGATTTGAAATTATAATTTCATCTGATTTGTGATGCAAAAGAGGTGTTTTTTGTTTTACACTTTTGCAAGAACCACCGCGATTTTGTTGATTTTTGGTAACATAAAATCATTAAGGTACGGACGACGGTGGCGACAACATAAATCAAGAAACTTCTTGGATTTTCTGTTTCAGATCACTAGGAGGGCCGGAATCATCCCCGCAGACAGAAATTTTTTTTCAACACTCGTATTTGATATTATAAGTACATAAATAAATATTTTTCATTACCAGCAAAAATTTTTGTCAAGTTTCCTTCATCATACCTTTAAGGGAAAAAAAGTTTGTTCGATTATCCTTGGTAGTTCCCGCTTTCTTTCCGACGTTTACATTGGAATGTCCTCTTAAAGATAAAAGTACAACATTTTTCCCTCATAATATCCATGATTGTACATGCAGGTACACATATAATATCACTAGAATATTCCTTTATGTGAACCGAGAAGAAAAATACACTGTAAAAAAAACTTCGAGGAAATTCCAGTACCGTACTGGAAGCAATTAACCTGTACATTTGTGCTGAAAAATTACATTCAAATCATGAAAATTCCAATACACGTATTAGAAAATTCTTGTATTTATACTTGAAAATTGAGGTAAAAAACATGAATTTTCATGTAAAGTACGGAAAAATTCCGGTACAACAGGAACTTTCTTGTGCGTAAGCTCAAAAATTCGTTATGAACAGAACTTTTGCAGTTCCTGGGTACCGGAAAATTCCAGTTTTTTTCAACAGTGTAGATTGGAATGGATTAAAATTCTGTCAAACTGAATCCATTCGAATCAATCTTTATGAAGTATATTCTAAGAAAAGTGAAAATCCTATCTAATTCAACCGGAATTTGATCTCAATAAAGTTGTATTCAAGAAAGTGTAACGCAATTTGATATATTTTTATCAGTTTGAATAATTAGTCGTGAAGGAATTAATTGGTATTCATCGATTAGATAGTGAAATTCAACTGATTCAAACCAGAGAGATATTTATAACTGCAGAATCAGTGGAATCCTATTGATTCTATAATGTAGAAAGAAAACTATAATCAATAAAGTAACTATTGATTAACCGTGGGACACCACACTACCTAAATGGAACAAAAACGCCACACTGGGGTTCCACATATCCCTTTTTTCGCATCACCGTTATTATCTTGATTTTCATCGTTGGGACATTTGTTTTTTTCTTTAATTATGCGTGGAAATTCTCAATAAAACAAATATCTACATGAATCAATTGAAATATCAATCCTTCATAGCAAAAAAAAAACAATTGAACACAAAACAGATGAGCAAAAGGAAGATTATTTGAATAATTTCTCATTTGAACGTTAAGAACTTCAAAACTTCTCATGCGTGTGTGTCAGCTTAGGGAGATACTAGTGCCGGGACGCTAGCCATTTCGTATTGGCTAGTTTATTCAGAAAGTACTGGATCAATTCTTACAAAGTAAGTTCCTAAAGATTCCTCAGGGCTTACAGAATCTTTGGAAACTCAATTTTGATGGATTCATTCAATAGTTTTTGAATAAACAGGCCAATACGAAATGGCTAGCGTCCCGGCACTAGTATCCATTCAATTGAGACGGTTGATTGTCAAAAAACTCATCATGAAATACTACGGAAATAATTGGGATGCGGAGATTTCATGTTGCCTCTAGATTTCAAATTGTCAGTAATAATGTAGAATTTCTTACTGGGGTTAAACAAACCCCAAGACTACAAACTATGTGTACTGCTTGACATCATGTACACGAATAACACTGGAATGGATCGTTACTCCTCCCACACACTCCCCCCTCCTAATGCGAGCGATACTTGGACCGCTTCATCAAAACTGCTTGAGAAATATCTTTCCGAAAATCATCTGGGGTGTGCTATACGGAAAAAATAATTTAGCTGCAGCAGCTATGTAGCTAGCACGGACACGGACAGCCATTAAATTTAGCTGCAGGAGCTAATTTAATGGCTGTCCGTGTCCGTGTTAGTTACTTAGCTGCTGCAGCTAAATTATTTTTTCCGTGTACACCCCGGAATGGCATCCTAGGGTTAAGACGCCTCGAGTAGAAAATTTTTTTGAATCATATAGAATTTATATAAAATTATATACAATTTATATATCAACTATATTGAATTATATAAAAAATTATGAAAATTTTTCCCCTCGGGTTATGTGACATTTTGAATGGGTTTTTTCAACGCGTGCCAACCTGTAAAAACCCACTGGGCCCAACTGTCCCCGCTCGAGTCTCGTAAATGAATGGGTAAGTCTTTTCCATTTATATTATGCTCATAACCAGAGGAAATGATAAATCACTTTTATTTAAACCAGAAATATAATTCAATGGGAGAAATGAAAGTAGTCTCTGTCTCAACTCTGTACACCCAAATCGGCAATAAGTACAATTTATCTGCTAATCGATGGAAGACTTAGCACCGTTTTTTCAGTAGAATTTAACAGATTCTCAGTACTCCTTGATCGAATCGAATTCAGAAAGAATACATAATCGTTATCTATTCGTTTCAAATTACTGTTGGTAATATATTCATACAATTGACGTTTAGAGAATAGAAAATGAATTCATGACACGAATATAAAAACTGGACAATTTGTATACCTCGTTGGAGCATGTAAAAATTCATAAATGTATCTTGTGAACATCACGATTACATATCTAATTCGATCAAACGAATTTCAATATCTCTTCAAGGAGTGTGGTTCTGATAATTGATATTTTCGTATACGTAAATACGACGATGATGACCAAAATGAGTATTCTCACAGGTGTTTATTACAATGATGGATAACGAATGGTCACGAATAAGCATAATAATAAACAATAAAATCATCTTCCTACGACGAATAATTGTACAAAGAATCCCTGGGCTCTCGGTTGTGCATTTCTCAGTTGATTACTTATACCTACACTCTTGTTTTCTTGTCTAGTCAAATCATATCTATGAAGCTGTTTAGTAATACATAAACGTCATGAAACTCACGTCACACTTTGACGAGGATCATTTATTGTGATACCGTGTGGTTGCGTATTATGTGCATATGTATCACCATACACGTACTTGGAGAACAACACACCGATATGCGTGTTGTTGTTTTCCTTGTAAGGCCAGACGATGTTATATGCAGCCGATCGAAAAGTAGAAAAGAGAAAGAGATGGGGAACGAGGGGAGAAACGTACAATACCAAAGCCTACACACGTGAAGAGGATTGGCCTGGTTGGTACTGGTTTATTATTATAGGATGGGGTAGGAGTGAAACGACTCTACTCGAATACTATGATTACTCACACTTTGATAATAAGCTCGACCATTCTTTTCTTTTCCACATTCCGCTAACCTCAGTTGAATTTTTCTTCAGAATTGGTGCTAGGTCAGAGGAGCTAGGATTTTATTGAATTATACCGTGTCGGTGAATTGAGAGTATACGAGGTATGTAATAAAATGTTTATTGCTATAGTACATTTTATGGAATCAAATGTCTTTCTATACGGTCCGAGTTCAAACTGTTATTATATTATCTAGTTCGATTCAGCTGTGGTTCAATTGTATCTTCCATTACGGGTGAACGTTTTTTTTTCAGTTGGGTAGGTATCTGAACAATTACTCCAGAATTCATTTATTTGGATGGCTAAGAATTAGCTATAGGAGTTATTTTGTAGCAGTCATAGTCAGTTTAGCTGCCACAGCACTAAACCACCAAACCAAACCATCAACCACCAAAACTTGTACAGTCATAGCTAGAATTTTCTACTATGGTAGCTAATAGATAGGTATAGTTGCCATTCTCATAGCTATAGCAGTGAAAAAAGGGAGCTAAAAAAGTGAGTAGCTGCTAGAGCTATTTGATTTTTTTTGCGTGTGTACCTGAATTCCCTGTACGTGATATTCAAACAATGATGGAGGAGTCTGTTGTGGATCAATTCTGAAGTCCTTTATTCGTACATAAAGAAGGCAGGACTATATTTCACGATCATTCAAATTAGTTCATCAATCTTGTCTCGTTATTCGTTTGGTTGTCACCAAATATGAATTTTAACAGCATGGCGACTTTTGACAGGGTGTTTTTTGAAAATTCGATTATTGATGAATCCTTCTTTCATTAAACCCAAAAGCGCAATTCAATTAGATTAAAAAATTTCCGAAATTATGTATCATATTAAATTCTATATAAATTCTATATAATTTTGAAAATTTCCACATTCGGGCGATCAACCCCGAATAAAGATTGACTTTTTCATTCATCTAACACGAACGAAAAGCCCTCAAACAAGCTGATCTGTAGCAGTTAAATGCTTTCAAATTCATTTTCTTTTAGTCACCGACAGTTGAATGCTTGAGGCACCCATTCATAGCGTTAAAGGGGAAAGTACATGTAAACGTACCGTTTTTTA
This sequence comes from Gonatopus flavifemur, assembly GCA_018340375.1. NCBI lineage: Eukaryota > Metazoa > Arthropoda > Insecta > Hymenoptera > Dryinidae > Gonatopus > Gonatopus flavifemur. The sequence goes on from JAFFJZ010000001.1 coordinate 56,865,296, forward strand.
AGAATTCATCACGAAAAATTGGCTGAGGATTCGTTAATGAAATAACGCACATCTCGAAGTCCACGTTCCAAACTATCTTTATAATTTTGTTAAGACAAAAATATTCCGAAATGAAGGAGCTACAGCTGCTAGAAGCTGGTTCCTCGTTTTTGCGCCGTGCAGCCTACAGGCATCAATTTTTTTCTCAAATCTAAAAACCAAAATTCTATCGTTAGATGATGTGAAAACGCACAACTTGACAGAGTCGAAACAAATGAAAATGAAAAATTGAAAAAAGCAATGTAAATAAATTTTCTTTTTTGTTTTTCTCTCCGTCAAGTTGTGCGTTTTGATATATTTTAACGATAGAATTTTGGTTTTTTGATTTTAGATAAAAATTGAGACCTGTAGGCTGCACGGCGCAAAAACGAGATACCAACTCGTAGCTCCGCCATTTCGAAATATTTGTGTCTCAAAAAAATTGTAAAGATAGTTTTGAAGGTATATTTTAAGGTGTGCTTAATTTCATTATTTCATCCCTGGTTAAAAGAATCCATTGAATCTGACAAATGAAATTCAATGAGATTTGGTCAGAACATTGTCCAAGTTTAATCGTAATTTAGTGAGATTTGGCCAGATTCAACGAGATTCACATGAAAGTTCTGACCAAATCTCATTGAAAAATCACCGGTGAGATTTGGTCAGAACATTGTCCACGTTTAATTGTAATTTAATGAGAATTGGTCAGAATCAATGGGTTCTTTTAACCAGGGATCTTTGAGCAATGAATTGTAATAAATTCTCAAAAAAAAGGTACATTAGCTTATATATTCTCCCATAAGGTGATACTAGCGGCGTGGCAGCAGCCAAATCGTTTATAACAAACTACGGGCAAACACTTCATATTGATTAAAATATCGCTCTGTACAGCATTTCTACTTGAATCAGAAAAGTGCTGTACAGAGCGACATGTTGATTAGAATGAAGCGTTTGTTATATAATTTGTTATATCCCCTTAAGTTGTTACGTCACCAACTGAATCTATCCGTATCATTTATCTGATCCTTGCCTTGTACTGATTCTTGTTCTACGAATTTTTTCTGCCACTTTGCGTGTATTTTTCGGAGCATTCTTTCTTCAGTTCTGCAATTTTCCTTTCAAGACACAATATTTTTTCATTTAGTTCGTTTATAATTCCGTAAGCTTCGGCAAGATCCCTCGAGACTCGTTTCTGTCGTTTCATTTTTCGAAAGATTTTGTCCGCTGCATCGGGTTCTTCGATTTTCTTTACAAACGGGAACGAAGATTGGACCCTGTTGCGTTTCCGCGTCTTTCTCGACTCGACCTTTTCGTTTGCTCTTCTTTCGTAACAATCGAATTTTCTGTTGCTCTTTCCGCGTTCGATCTATCGTCGATTTGATTCCTTTTTCATTCTTGAGACGCCAATACCGTTCTCGATCTTCCGCCCTTTTCTGCTCCTACTGTTCTTCAGTGAAATTGCTTCTTCTTTTCTGTTGTCGTTGTTGAGCCAAATCTTTTTGCCGTTCGTGTTTTGATATTTCTGTCTTTCTCTCGCATCGACCCATTTGGTGGAATACATTATATCTATAAATCAAGTTGAAGCTCAGATCCAAAGTAAATTTGGTGTGTGTATTTCAGTGAAATTGAACAGAATTTGAGAAAGATTTCTTCTTCTATGAAGGAATACTATCGTTCAGAACTTGCACAAAACGTCCAAGCGTGTTCTTTTGTCTCGAATCGTGACATATGTTCGTGAATGTTCATGAATGCATCCTGAACTTATTCCAACATTCTGAAGTATAAAAAATCGGTTCCAAGTTCAGTATGCTATCTTGTCTATTTGTTGCAAAGACTCCTACACCTACACGAAGAAAATATTCCATTGAATATTACAATGTACCATCGGATCAGAGCGCCATATCGGTTCCTTCGAGAAAGATTACTGTGCGATTGCATACACGGAGAAAAAAAGACCTTCTAAATATTACTACATTTTGTACTGAAGTGACAGGATAAGTAGAATAATTTTTACAACACAGTGTAGTAAAAATTCATGCTTTATGATGTGAAATTGCGCCAAATTAAACGATTTTTTGAATCATGAAGCATTAATTTTCACTACACTATGTTGTAAAAATTATACTTTGTCACTTATGCTGCTATTTTAGTAGAAAATAAGAGTAATTTTTCTCTAACGAACCGATATGGCGCCCTGTAACATGTATGTCATATTATAATATTTAATGAAATATTCTCTCCGTGTATGAAACTTAGCACATTTGCGAGTTTTTGGATGAATTTCTCCGTCAAAAGACAATTTTTATTTTCGAAATTGAATTCTTCTCCAAGTATTGTCATTCGACAAAGCAATACGAAAACTCCATACGACTCGATAACGTAAACTCGAACGCGTTAAGCTGCATTAGCGATACCATGAAGTTACATTGATAACATGAATGAATTCCATGTAATATCTTCGATGTGGACTGCCGAGACTCGAACGAAACCATCACTGTTGTGATTTTTTCGTTTTTGTTTGATATTTGTTCAACATACATAATATACAAGTTAAAAAAAGTGTATTAAGGAACACGTAACGCTGATTAATTTTACGACGAGGTCGAGGATAATTTTATTCGGTCACGTGTGCGGACAATAATTTCACTCGGTCACGAACAGTTCTAATCGGTCACGAGACCGGTTCGACAGCGACCGAACAGAAACTGCTGCTGCCGCCGCCACCGTTCGTAATTGCTCGATATTTTCTCGGCAAACCGCTATTTGAGGTTAGGTTGAATATTTTTCCGCTCTTCAACATTAAATTCAATATTCGACTACGGTTACATCATTTTTTCTTGGATAAAAGAGTAAAAAAAAACAACAAGCATGACCGAGTGAACACGTAATTCGCGTATACACGTTGATCCTCTTACCTTAAAAAAATTGTATATCTCGTTGAAGTCACGGGAGTTCAGTTCAATCGCAAAAGAAACAACACATTCGTGTTCAACCGACATGGACGTACTTCGAGTAGCGCAACCGTATTTACGCGTACGGACTGATGTTTGGAAGGGAGTGGGATTTTTTTGGTACCCATTGATGGTAATTGCAGGACATGCATGAGCGAAGTATCTGGATAGTGAAATCATTTGCTGGGAATAGGGTCCGAGGAGTATAAAAGAACACGAATATCAGAAAATCATCGGTTTTTCAGATGTAAGGAGCTTCTTTTCAAATATTTCAATGGATCAGCTTTTCCGGATCTCATCAGCTAGGGAATTCCAGAACCTAAACCCAGAAATCAGAAAAGAATTATTGTAGGTGCTGGTTCTGTGCTGTGGAATAGCTAGAACATCAGCCCTAACGCGGGTTACAGGACCAGGACGGTGTAGAAAAAGCAATTGGAAAATATAAAACAGGGAAGAAGGTAATCGAGTAATGGATCATCTGAATAATAAAATACACCAAGAGAGTAATTTCTTCGCTCTTTCAACTTCAACCCATTCAATACCCGATAGTATGGCGTAATGTGCTCATCGCGTTTTAAATAACAAAATAAAGCGTATACAACCCTAGTAATGTCCACATAAACAAGACAACAATAGTCGAAATAAGGTAGAATGAGCGTATTGTTCACGGTTTCAATAATATTTGGCAAGATTCGATAAGTCTCCGTCGAAAGATTCATTGGATCTTTCCATGTAACTCAATATAATTGGGAATTTCCAAATCGGCTTTAACCAGAACGCTGTACAAGATTCAATAGGTTTCTTCAACGAGGCCCATATGTGCACGAATGTGGGGCCAGTTATATGGTTCATTCTTGGATCAAGAATGGCTCCACGTGTATTCACACATGGGGGGGGGGGGGGGTGGTCGTGAAATTTTAGATTCTCGCCCAAAATTGATCTCTTCGTACATGAAATAATACACAAAGAGATATGATTTATATTTGAATAAAATGAATGCAAATTTATATCCTAGCCTTCATGATTTCATGTCGATTTATAAACGATACATCTAAAAAATATACTTAAGAGATCGACTTTGATCCAGAAACAGACTTCGTATTGACAATTTTTTTCCGCTAAATAGAGTTGATCTGAAATAGAACTTGATATTCTTCGTGATGCAAATCTCAGTCTTGGATAACGAAAGCTTGTTTTAATATGGATGGCATGTACGGTCAATTCTTAGGAATAGTTTCTAAGTGCTTGCTTAGACTCGTGCATAACGTACAACTAAACTTTATATGCCGTTCTTGTGTCAGGATATTCTCTGGGTAAATGCATTCTAAATTTAGAAACGCTATGCTATTTGTTTCGTCATTTATTCGTACTTCACGTTGATTGAAAATTTGAAACTCATGGTAGCGAGACACATTTTTCTCTGGGAAACTTTCAAACCATGAGTCGATTAAAATTAATAGCAAACTTCGGTCTCGATCTGTTTGTTGTTTGTTACAATATCTTATCTTACCATCTACGAGAGTAACGCAACTATTTTATATTTTAATAGAAATTGATTGCACGGGGTTTTTTGGTTGGAAATTGATTGCCTCGATTAACACGATTGTCCGTAGACTGAATCAGTCAGCGCAAATATTCTGTTAGTTTAGCCAACTAACCTTGTTCTGGTTACTAATTAGTTGTTGTAACTACTTTTTTAGGTGGTCGAAAATTGGCTACTCGAGTCGTTGCTGCAATTATTCTTCCTTTCCAGGTGCTGTTATCAGAGTTGTTAGCATTGCAAAATCCAAAGCTACCATTATACGGCACTGTTTACTAAACTCTCCAGTACTGACAAGTATGAAGTTTCCAGGGGTAGTTGGACAGAAAGTACTGGGAGGAAATCAAAATAATGAAATTTCGCGTGGAAATTCAAATTCAATCCATACTGACGCAGCACCTTTGCTGGAGTGGCCAGTCTTGTTTCCTCGCAACATTATATATCAACACTGATCCAGTATAATGTTTATTGTATTTCGTAGTGCTATCAACTAGTGATGGGGATCCTTGAAGAAGATCGATCCTTTATTATAAAAATTCGATACCTTTCATATAAAAAAGAATCGATCTTCATAGATCTCCATCACCACTATCAACTCTGGTTCAGTACTGGCTCAAGACTGTCTGTCTACGAGGACTAATATTCTTTATGAAATTTGTTGAACAATTAGTGCAAACTGTTTCTAAATAGAAAACATTGTTTTCGTTGAACTATGGTATTTTGCCAGCACCCGAGCAGAAAATTGATATTAATTACAGAATGTTTTTGTGTGATTTGAGCCTACAACTGGATTTTAGAATTAATTTTCACACTATGGACATGGATCTCACTTATGAATTTGTTTGTTTTCGAGTTCGCATAAGATTCACAGAAAATGTTACAGAATAAGTAAAAACTTAAACACATTTCAAATTTTCACATACCAACGATTAAAAAATGAAAACGTATCATTCATCGACTGTAACGAACAGTCAGTTGTTTAGTATATTCTATTGTTTATCTGTAGCGTTTCCAGGGTGTATTCATGTGGGTTCCGGTAAGTTTCGATTGAGAGCTCTTCTTGCATCGTAGATATGGGGGTTGGTAAGTAGCTTCGAATACAATCTTAATTGGCTCCTCGAATGAGACGAGTGATATATTATTTATATGATCCACAAGACAAGGTTATTTGAATCAGACATTTTTAAATTTAATACATCAAGATGATAAAGAGCGAGACTCTAGTTATATCATGATATAATGATCGACCATACCAAACTGCTTCAACTAAAACGTCAACGTTGGTATTCTCTCATAACACGAAAAAAACATTGGTTCAAAGATCAGTACATTCTGCATTGTAAAAATGTTACTAATAATCACTGTGCGAATGCAATTTTTTACAGGTGGAATATTTAATTTGCGTAAAATTGCATATGATATATTCTTTTTCCTATCGCACGGAGAATAAAAACATTTTATAATCTTTTTTCACTACCTCAAATTCAAAACAAATACTTTTCATCGCCGTTATAACCCCGGTGATAATTTCCTAATAATTCTGATACAATTCGAACCACGAGAATGTTGTGGAGAAAACAACAAAATCTCCAGGGTAAAAGCAAGTGTTACGAAATATGAATTCCACGAACGCGCAAACAAGGGATTACGAACTTCATCCAACTATGTATTATTTTCAATGAGCTCCGTAGGAATGAGATTATTCCAGCAAAATTATTATTAATACCATATGATCAAATATTTTTCATAATACGCAACTCGTAATTTTCACTCGTATGGTAGTAGCTGTTCTTATTCGCCGGTATTATTTTCATATGACGGTTTAACAGCATCCTTCTTTTCAATGCATCAACCGAGAAAATCCATAATTAGGATAAAGTAGCGGTTTATAAGACCGGCGTTCTTGTACGCAACGTGAGTTATTTCAGCACTCTAACAGGTTGTCAACGTTGAAAACCCAAGTTTATTCTCTGTATACCGTACGACGCTTCAACGACCCAACATAGGCTGTTGCCCTATCTTCCTCGCTTCTAATGGAATCTCCTTGGCGGAGTAAGACACCGCTATAACTACGTGGAACAGTTAGATAAAAATGATCTGCTTGAACGTTAACTTATAAAACATGATATGCTATGATATTTATATTGTTTCATCCTAATGCGACGACCTACATTCTCTGATATTCACCCTTCCACGCGATTTTTATTTTCGATTATAGTACAGTGGGGTAAAATGACAACATGCGATCGATATTCGATAAAAATGTACCCCAAATCTTTGCGCGTGAAATTTCTAATAGGAGTCGAAGTTTTGTACTACTGGATATGCAATGACTTACTGCACATTTTTATTGAGCTTTTCATTTATTTGATAAAATTCTAATAGATAAACTTTTCCAAATTACTTGCCTTTTCGTTTCCTGTTAGATAACAACATTTCATCATCTAATAAAACAGAGTGGAGAACATTTTAATAATCTTTATACCGCGGTTTGAGTTTCAGTTACAAAATAATACACTTTTTTTTCTTCATGTTTATTTGCATAAGTTAAAAAAGAAACACAAACTCAACGTAATAAACCTAAAGCGAAGTTGAAAGTGGCAAAACTGTGTATGCATTCGATACAATTTATGTACTCGTTGAAGCCAACTACCCAGTAGTTCCATATCAGATGAGTATAGTCAACTCAAACAAGTAATATAAATTAACATAACTACTACACCCTGAACTTTCATCACTTTTAATCTCGTTTTGGTTGAGCAAAGTGAACTGAGGTTTCCGGGAATGAATCCTTCATCCAGGTTTTGAACTGGTATGAGATATGCATAACCGAAGATGCACAGGGATACTTGATGTCATATTTATTTAGCGGATAACAATTTAATGGTTGCTCAAAGCATTTTTTATCGGCGACTGAAAAAATTTTTCGGAAGTTTTCTATGTTTTGTGGAGAAATTTCCAAAATTATATATAAATTCTATATAATTTGGGAAATTTCTTCAGTCAAGCACTACAATTGAAGGGCTGCTCTGCCACCCTTGAATCCCCTTTGTTGTTTCAATGAATCAAATGAAAATTTCATGTCCATATCCTATGTTAAAAGAAGCAATAACATATATCTGTAACTTCATCCACAAGAACATTGTTTAGTTCATCACTACAAAATGTTCAATGTCTGAGATAATGTATATTGTGTTTTTATCTACCTCGACAACCTCTCTTACGCTTTGCAAATATGAAGAAAAAAACAGAGATACAGGTTTTCCAAACCAGAAAACGTTTATGAGAATTCAATATTCCATTTTTGTTGATATAAATGTCAATTCAAAGTTCATGTGTACTATAATTTACCACCATATTTTGTGCTGAAAATCCTTTGAACTGTGATTTAATCCTCTCTAAATCCGAAACGATCTATTTCGTTACGAAAAAACGCGGGAAAGACTTTGATCTTCGATCAAGGAGGTACAAACGTCACTCGTCAAATCATTTTAGTTTTGATACGGGAGTAGATTCGCTGGAACAACGACTATCGTTCGTTGATTTCTGTACGTATTTCGATCCCCGATGAACTTACCTCTGAGGAAACTCGTTATTTTCTTACATTTATGATCTAGAAGAAAAATCGATATTTACCTTGAGAGATGTCAATTCTTTACGGAGCTCGTTGAGGGCTTGAATATCGCAGCTCGCGTCTCGTAGATTGGCCTCGAGACGCGCACGATCCTTGCGTAAGACTTCGATCTCACGTTCAAGCTCCTGCATTCTATTGGAACCCTTAACGGGTCCACTTCCTCCCTTAATCGTATGATGATTATGCGGTATCGTAGTTGCAGCGGTAGTGGTTTTATTTCCCCTGGTGCCTTCTTTACCGAGCGAAGTCCAGTGTCCCGGTTGGGGATTATTTTCGTTATTTTTCGCCTCGAGCGAGGAGGCGCTCGGGGCCTGACGCAGCACCGGGACCTGTTGCTGCTGTTGTTGCTGCTGCTGCTGCGTCGATTGCTGCTGCTGGCTGTGCTGTCCTCTGCGAAATAGCGATTTGAACTTCATCATGGTCACTCGACACACTTTTAACTCAACCTCTCATCCAATAAAAAGTTAATAGTCTCTAATTATACGTTGTACAAACAACGCAACAACGAAAAATCAAATGATCCAATACGATCAAACGGAAAACAAGGTTTTTCTTTGGACTTTTTTAAACAGCAGTAATAATAATAATAGTAGTAGTAAGAAGTTCCAGTATCATCTATAAATCATTCTCACGATTTTCATTATCATTGTCCAAACTGTAACGTTTGTCAGACGAAACAGACATAAGTTTCTCACACTCCCCATAACTATCGACGATAACAAGGGAAAAATTGTATACTCGAAGATCAAAATTCTTTTTTTCTCTTCATAAAATTCGAACAAAAAATCCACAAATATCGCTTCAATGTAAATTTCACTGACACCATTTTGATTCCCCTTTAATCACGCATTCCCTGCTGTACGGTGAGAAAGAGAAGATTCTGCCACACATTTGCACACACACACGTATACACAGTTTTCGAAAGTAATTTTGTTTGACCACTTTCTCCAATTAATGAACGAAGAAGTAGCATTTTGAAAAATTTTATATGTGTATTTGGTGCTCCCTTCGAGACTCATTCGTCACCGTAAATCGATTCAGAACTCCTTTCGAATCAAAGTTGGGATAATATGTTTCACAGTATATTAGGTTTTTCGTTGTAATAATTCTCATTGCTCGGATTATATTGCTCTTTCTCTCTTTATTCCGACAAAGAGAAACAACAACCTGTTTGCTGTTTTATATAGTTAACTATATACATATATATACACACACACACACACACATATATATATATATTCTGTAACAGTCGATCTGGCACGAACGAGCGTCGTTGAATTCACCAGGTTTCAATGAGAATTTATAATCAGTTCGACAGAGATATGAAAAGAAAAGGTTTTCATATGTAGATCAATCGTTACGTAAATTGTACATCACAGTAATGACACTACACAGCTGTTCACCGTTAACCTTGATATCCTCTGATAATCCTGTTGCACGAGTGATTCTGAAAATTTGTTGACACGCGATATAGAGGGAGAAGGAATACACTTTTTTCGAAAAAATGATAAGGGAAGGTGCGATGTCGGAAGATATCCAGCGATTCTGATGACATTTCCACCGACGGAAGGAAATAGGAAGAAACTCAAATAGAGCAGAAAAGGGAAAGAGAAGATCAGGATTTCACTTCTTCGCCCACTTGTTGCATCGACCACTACCACCGCCGCTGCCGATATACAACAATACAACACTTTTTATCCAAGAAGAAGAATAATTTTGCTAGTTCTTCTTTTTCTTCAAGGCTGGTTAGTGGCGTCCTTTCATCTCATTTAAAGTAAGAAAAAGGATCTGCCGATCATATCGAACCTGTTTCGTTACCTCCTTTTTTCTACACTACTATCCCTCTCTCTCTCTCTCTCTCTCTCTTCCTTTTCCCTCACAATAATTCCTCAAATCTCATCGAATTCACATGGGTTTTGCACTCGATTCAAACTATCCTCGATACATTTGTCTTGCACATCGATCTATATCGGAAAAATTGAAAAGAACGTGGAGGTGTGTCAAGTACCTCACATATATACATATAATATATCGAAATCCGATGCACACCGCTCGACGGTGCATCGGTGACTGAATATTGAGAGTCGAATGTAGCGCCCCCTCTTTTAAAATCTTCATGTCCCCCCACTGCTAATACACCCTACTAACTTGTACCACCACTATACCGACTTTACAATCGAATTACTATACGTATAGTCACAATCTTGCGTTTTTTCAGCAGCCAAGAAGGTACGACCGTTGTCTCGTTCCCTCTTGAGATCGGCTACAGAGAAGTACGAGACGAAAAGAGAGTGAAGTAGTATCGATATATCCTATGATGCGTGGCTGGGAAAACGCCTCTATACACTCTTATCTTGTACCACACTATTGACCGTCGACGTAACTCCAAGACTCGCTTAAAAACGCACGGCGATGTGCTGCAGCTACAACCGAGGAGGACTTGGAAAAGAACTGCGTGAATTTATTACAAATATCATGTAAGGGGAACACTATTCAGGATATACAACGTTCCGTTATGCTTAATTGAAATCTATTACGTTTTATTACACCTCTACAGCTATTCTGTCTTCATATGTTCTTGAGGATGCTTGATCATTCAAATGAGATTCCAAGAGGATCCAAGGACCCTTTGGACGTAACCAAAACAAACAATTTCTAGAGAGTGCTCGAACGGTAGAAAACAACGCGGAAGAAAACATAGGACAAATTCCTGTGACGAAGGTACCAGCATATGAGAAGAATTTCATAGCTGGTTGCGTCATGAAGAAAGCTATTACGAGATGTTATGAATTCCAATCGCATTTTACAATGACGTTATGGAAATTTCATTCACAGAACCCACGAAGAAATACAACGAGGAAGGGGGTCTTTGTGAAAATTTGATAGTCGAAGACTCCGGTTACGGTTGCACAGTCACGATCGTGTTTATATACCACCCGGATGTAAGATGAAGCTGTAGCAGTAAATTCTAGAAATGATAAAGAATTTATTTATTGAAAAGCAGTTGGATGACAATAAGAAACTGCACTTTTGTATTCTGAAACTTCGTTTCTAGGATCAGGAATGAGTTTTTTCGATGTCGATAAATATATTTCACAGCGTTATTTCTCACATCAGCAACTCAGTGGTTTCTTCGTAAGGAGTCCTGCAACTAATCTCACCAGGGCGAGGAGAATGCAATGTGAGTCTGGCGAACAATCAAGAAACGGACTCATATGTGGACAAAAAAATGACATTGCTGTAAGAAAGACAGACCAGTTTTCGCTGCTTTTTTGTTCTCCGTGTTACAAGACTGTTACACTGAAACAGGGTACCCAATGTCGGTCTTCGAGACGAGTTTCGAGTTACACCGGGATTCTCTACCAGGCAGCGCTAATGTTCCTTATTACTAACATTATCGAATCCTACATACGTGAGAGTAGCAACAAACTGTGCATATGATGTGTATATTTCAATGTTCATTTATGTGGAATTTAAAAGTGCTGGTAAGAAACATTAGTGGTGCCTGATAGAGAATTCTGGCGTAACTCGAAACTCGTGTCTAAGGACGACATTGAGTACCGCTGCACTGAGAAAAATTATACGTAGATGATGCGTCAACCATATTCACAGAGTCGGATGAATTTTCTTTTTAACTGCACTGAAAAAAAGGTATGGCTCAGACAACTCTACTATTTATGTGTTCTTGCTGTCAGGAGGTATTATGAGGATGCCAGTATAGCTCTCACAGCCGAACGCGTCGCTATCATAGCAATCTGTCGGCTGTGGGAGCTATACTGGCATCCTTCTACCTCCTGACAACAAGAACACATAAATAGTAGAGCTGTGAGAGCCATACCTTTTTTTTCAGTGTGGTCCAGGGCCGGTTGGCAGGTTTTACAGAACAAAATTCAGGAGTACATTCTTAACAGCATCAACACTGTAAGACACCTTGCGAATAGGTGTGTGAATATTCGCTCAGGAGGTATAAAAGATGAGTCACTCCACGTGAAGATATTTTTGAAAATTATATATAATTAATATACAATAATCAGAGCTGGTCCTTGATGTAAGCGAAGTACGCGGAGGAGCGCCGAAATGATGTTCGCTTTAGTGATCGGCGATATTTGGAAATATCGATATTTTTTATAGAATTTTTGTCGAGTTTATATTGAATTTGATCAAATACCGATCAAAACTTTGTACAAATTTTATATAAAATATCGATATCGTGAAATATCGCCGGTCACTAGTTCGCTTACACCAGGAAAATGTCCAAGGCCGGCCCTGATGATTATATAGAATTTTTATAAAAAATGTATTGAATTATACACAAATTTATATATAATTTCGAAAATTCTCCCATATGAGAACATCGTTCGATTCTAGCTCAGCACGGTTGCAGGTAGTGATGAGTAATATTCTACAACATCGATATTTTTCATACAATTTGGAGTAAGTTTCGATCCATATTCTACAAAATTTGATATAAACTCGACTAATGTTCTATAAAAAATATAAATATTGTGAAATATTCCCGATCACGAGGTGCCAGAGTTCCGAATGCTAGCAAATCTAAAGTTACCAGAAGAATTCCTGCTTCGGCGCATGAGAGGCGCTGAATGATTCTTCAATGAGCAACGATTTAGTTTCAAGATGTCGACTCTTAAGTCTATGCAATCAGGGAATGGTCAGTACTCCAAAGTCCCTACAACCGAGTCTGATTAACTCGCAATCTAACGGTCAATTGATCCCGCCTAAAAATGGCGGATCCAATTTCAGCGTGCTTAGGCTGTAAAACAGTGTCAATAGTGCCATTTCTTCTCAAATGATGAAAAAAAAAAATTGGTTTTGTTTTTTTAAAACCGATTTCTAGTTGGAGATGAATGATACGTATCGTCACCGATATGTTTCTATAAAATTTATGTCTATTTTTGACACATTTCAATAAAATTTTGATAAAAACTTGATATGTATTTTATACTCCCTAAATCAGTGAAGTCTCACTATTTCTGCGGTTGATAGTTGACCATTGAATGGAATCAGTGAGATTTCACTGCATAAACAGTGAATAAGTATTAATTATGCAGTTGGAACCGCTCCCTACTAATTGAATCAGGAATATTTCACTGGAAAGATCAGTCAATATTCACTGTTTGTGCACTGCAAATTTGAAATAGTATTTTTCCGCTTTCTTTCTGGGACCGCGGGTTTCAGGTTAGAATTCATTCTAAGACATACTCTATGTTGATCATTTGCGAGGGTATACAATTTCCTGGTGAGCATAACACTGGTTTTACAGGTAAAGTAGTATCAAATTTTGATCAAGCCCAGTAAACACACGCACGTTTTAAAAACGTCAAAAACAGTCAATAACCACACGTTGTGAGTTAGTAATATTACGTAAAATATAGTACGTAAAAATGTCGCGGCAGATCACGTGTTTTTCAACCATAAAGTAACGTCATATCAACGGTTTGAACATCGTTTAAAAGACGTCAAATATTGACGCGTTCTAATGATGGTTTTAAAACGTGAATTGAATCCAACAAATTATTGTAAAAACTTTTCATTCAATATCGAGAACAATAGTATTTCTGAGTATGACTGAGAATTTGGAAAGTACGCCACACTATTTACTATGTTGCTCTTTGTTGAAATTTCAACCATTGTTCGGTTTCGTTCGACACTTTTAGCAGAATATCTTCAATTGAAGTTCAAACACAAGGTGTTATAAACACATTCTAAACGCGTGATTCAAACCCGTTCAAAACACGTTTTTTGAGGACGTCGTTTGATGGTTATTTTTTAATATCAGCTTAAATTATAAATGCGTTATCAAAACGTAATTTCTGGTCGTCTATCTTCCTATCAAATTTCAACTGCAAATCAACGTTATGAAATCAACCATTAACGTCCGTTTGACAGTCTAACGTTTTTTCAACGTTGAAATAACGTGTGTGTGTGTTTATTGGAAGATTGTATAAAAATCAATAAAACTTGATCGGTTTTTCATAGGAAACATCTATTTTGTCAAGAATCTATCGATTCCGTCGATTTCTTTATCTTCAAAATCAATGTTATGCTCACTGGGAAATGGTATTCCCTCACAAATGATCAACATAAGCTGTTCTTCAGAATGCAATTCAACCTGAAATTCGCGGTCCTAAAAAAAACAGGCGGATTTTGCGGTCACTCTTTGCAAACTTTGAATTCGAAACTTTACTGTTTCAAATGTAAAGAGTAGAAACGTATCGATGTCGATAAGTACATTGCTCATCTCAACTTTTAGCACATAATATATGTTATGAGACAATGAATTCGTGGAATTCACAATTTGAAGCCTCGAATCGCATCGCTGTTGTGCTATTTAGAGAAATTGACAATTCCCTTTTTACCTCCATGTTCCTTATACATCAGGAAACGGAAGTATTGTAATAGGGTAAAAAATCGATGATGCAGAAAGGGGTATTCCACCTTTGCCAAACGCTTCACAACGTCGAAAAATCTCGATCCTCAGAAATGTCTGTGCGTGTGTGCATGTGCACTCTTTGGCGTACGATACCTCTCCTCAGAATGCACCGATCAGGATGATTCTTTTTACAATATTTTCGTCTCAGAGGCGCATTGAGGCCTATTGATTCTGGTTTCCTTATACTACACGGAAAGACCAGGTCTATTGATATTTAGAAAGAATTTATCAACGTTTAGAAAAATGACTGTCGAAGTAGGGAAAAAGAGGATTGCTGAAAAATATTCGTAATGAATCTACCAAAAATTCGTAGTCAAAATATTAACAGTTGATAATAGTCATCGGTATTTTTCACAGTGAAACTATCAATTGTTAATACATCGACTACGAATTTTTAGTAGACTCACTACGAATATTTTTCAGCGATCCTCGTTTTCTCTAAATTGACAGTCATTTTTCTCAATATTAATAGACCCGTTCTATCCGTGTATGGTGGAATTCTGACATTCCAACCTTATCCAAACAGTATTGATGTAATAATACTGTCCTAAGGTTGTCTGTCCAAGTGAAAGAATACTGTTCGAAGTCTGTCGAACAGTTGGTACAAATTGGAGAACAGTAATGACCTTGAATAGGAATAATTGTTTTTGTCAAAGGCTGGCAAACACATTTTTGCCAGTACCAGGGCATCTATCAGTTTCGGCAATGAGGGCCCGACGGTGAAAAATACAGCCCGTGTGGAAATTGATTCTTGGCGGTAGCCAGGGCCAAACTAGGCGTCCTTACTTTATTACAGGCCCCAGACAGGATTGTCACGCCCCCATTTGCGGGGCCTGTACTGGATTCCCAGCTTGGGCCTATGTAAGGTACCCACGATGGGGCCAATTCAGGCTTCGAAATTTGGGCCTTGGGAGGTATAATAAATTGTTGCGAAAATAATTAAATAAGATAAATATTTTACGGAGAAAATATTCCACCCAGCATCACTATGTTTATCCATTATTTGACTCCATCAAAAAACCAGGAAAGCATTATTGGGCCCTAAAATTAATCACAAAGTCACTTGTCTTTGGTTTTTTTTGACATAGTTAGCCAATAGTTTGGAAATAATAATTTTTGATGGAATATTTTTCCGTTGTTGCCCGTTGTTAACGTTGATTTATATTAAAAAAAAATAACAACAAATCGGTGTAAAGTATTAATAAAGTTCTTCGCATGAACATCAAGCAAACTCACAATATAAATGTATGGAATTTTCAACTCGAAACACTGAATCAAATGTCACGAAATGTTTCTAGAATGTTCCAGATTGCTAATATTCTGCCTTTGTAACGTTTCGGATGAAACACTTTAAAATAATATCTGTAAAACACTGTTTGATATTTCAAGGACGGTGCGGACATGTTATTTTGAGACATTTTATTCGAAACGTTACAATGGTAGGCCATCAGCAGTATCTGGAATGTTCCAGAAACGTTTAGCCACATTTTGTTCAGTGTTGAGAGTTCACCTTACTAGTTAATAAAATAAAAACAATATCAACTTTGCATATTCTTTAGCAGTAATCTTTGGAAATTATTACACTCAGAAATTATACAAGAAAAAAATATAGTTTTGTCCCATCAGGAAAAACTTGCCGGCCGATAATAGCAGCCCGGGTAGGCCCTACACGGGTTGTAGTTAGGTGCACCAAGATTCTCATAACAGGGAAACACATTGGTAGCTCAGCTTAGAATATTGGGATACCTAATATATGCCCGTACAGGGCCTGTACTCAATACAGGACGCCCGGGAAAATTTCTACACGGGAGCTCAAAAATACAGTACTTTCTAAAAGAATCTAAGAATATTTCTCAGTTTTTCTAATAATATTGAAATGGTTCGTATTTTTGTGGAATTTCCTTCAACTAAACTGAAATATTAAAAGAACTTGATGAATTTTAGGAAGTAGGAGAGACTGGGGCTGGTTGTTACAGGGTCTAAAACTTCTATATTCTTGTTATGGCTCTTCAGAATACTCATTCAGCTATCACCAAAGAGTATTCTAAGGAGCTTGAACGCTATCCATTGAAAAATACAGAAATTGTAGACCCTGTGACAACTTACCCCTGTCACAACCACCCTAGTAGAAATTTTTGATGGGACAATACCAGGGCCTGACGAGGCATGCCTGATTTCTTATCAGGTCCTCATCAGGTCCCTATTTTGCTCGATTTTATGGAAATCTCATCCGAACCCTATTGTACCCCTGCGTTACAACCCTATTTGAATCTTATTAGGGAAATCAGATAAGTCCCTTGTAAGGGCCTAATAAGATTTTCCTTATTCATGGTTTCCGGATTCCAACCTGATCAGGACCTTATTAAAAATAGGGAACGCCTGATCAAATTTCTACTAGGGCAATCCCAGTCTCCCCTAAATGGTAAAATCTCATGCTCAACTTTGTTCATTGTTCCTTCAACCCTGCAGGTTAAAGCCGAATCCCTCCAAACAATTTTCAAAAAATCCAAATTTTTGTTTCCATAAATTGCTAGAAAATACTCTTATAAATGGTATGGACTTAGTATACGAAGCTGAAATGGATAAATTCACTTGTTTTCACGATTTCTCACAAATAAAAACTTCAATCGGCTTTTTCTCGAAACCACGTTTTTTCAATTGAGTGTTACTCGTATTTCAAAACTATTGTACTCATCAACATGAACCAAACGGCATTTCACTCTTCAGATGTTCCTCTACGGTCGGTACTACAATAAAAAATATTCAATGTTATTTAAAAAAGTTATAAACAATTAAAAGTGCAAGAAAAGAGTCAAAAAATTCAAAAGTTCGCCATTTTGTTTTTTTTTTTTGGTAAAACTATTTCATTGTAGTACCGACCATAGCCAATTTTACACAGAATATGAAAACGTTTTGTGTTTTTACTTTCAGATGATTCGTTTCCGAGAAATGATGACACTCGCCAACAAATCGGACCAGTTTGAGCCGCCATTAAAGAAAAACAAAAATTTTGTCAAGTAATTAAATATTTGTACTTTCACCTGTAAGAAGTTTGATTCTGAAATGTTTCTTGTACTATAGATAAAATGTATTCAAAAGAAACACTTTTTTTGGAGGAGCCTGGCCTTAAGCATCGATAATTTTTCATTTTTCATGAGAAAAATCTAACAAAAATCTACGCAATAGATTCTCTTAAAAATTACTATACTTTCGAACTGCATTTCCTCTTAGCTTCTACGATTATTATTATGAAATCCCCCCCCAAAAAAAAACTCCAAAAAATTGGAGGTAGAATGATTTCCAACTCTCTCATGAAAAATGAAATTCATTAGTATTTTTTTTTTCCAAATCTAGAAATTTTTTTATCCAATACTTCCAGTGTGTTGTTCAAAGTATAAAGAATTTCAGTGTCTATTCTCTGAAATCATTCGTTTCACTCCATCAAGTTTCAAAAGTGAGGAGTGAATTTTCATAAAAGAAATCATAGATATCGTTACGAAAACGATGCTATTCATAAACCGTCATTCATTCTGAAAAAAACAAATAGTTTACACTCACTCACGGTTTTGTATTTCCATTTAGAATAATCCCTTCTGCGTGAGATCAGAATAATTTTTCCTTCGTATCGTAAGAGCAAAGCGGGTGGTATTGAAATTATAAAAATGCGAGCGAAGCGAGCTCCGCTCAGATTTCAGAGGTACGAACGTAACAAGCGGTGTCGTCTACATTCATATAAATGCGAGCCTCGTTCATCGTACAATCCTTCCGACTCTTGATATCAAATTTCGCGGCAATGTTCAATCCAACATGCGACATTTGTTGTTAGAATGTTTTTTATTTTTATATTTCTAGCATGAAACAAAATTCGAATGATATCTTCTACAATTATAATAATTCTCTCAAATCGTTGTCCTACGGAGGATTTTGCATAATTTTTATATAATTTGTATCCAATTCTTCACTCGAAAGTGTACATACAATCAAATCACAACATAATATTTTTCAAAGTGATGTCATTTATAAAATTCTCCAAGTGAGGATCACATAGGTGAAATCGAATGAAGATAAATTACACATCTATGAATTATAAGTGGATGATCTCGTTCTCAAGACTTGAAATGTTGTATGCAGAAGAGGAAGATCGAGGATAAAGATGGATAATGATAATTTAATCATTCACAGATAGATTTGTAGTGGATGAACGTTTAAAGGTGAGTGACGTTAATAAAGGGACGAATATCAAACGTGTCTAACGATATAATTATCTTCATTATCGTTTCCTATCTTCTATCAATTAATTTCAAACATGTATTCAATAGTTTTCCGATCTGATTTTCATTCGAACGATATTATTACAACGAAACAACTTTATATTATCAACCAATATTTTTCTCCTTATTTTCTTTCGTATACAGTGGTAGAAAACGTACTAATTCGATACTCAGCGCTAACTCTGTGAAATCTTTCGACTGAAATGATTTATGAGAATATTCTATGAGGCCAAGCGAATACATTAAAATAATCCTTTCCAAATTTCTTATAGAATCTCAAGATGAATGATTTGAAAGATTCTATCAAATGAAGGAATTTTCTATTATTCGAGAATAAAGATTGTCAGTAATATCACATTCAAATCCGATTTTATATTGAAAGTAGAAGGGAGTGGTTTGTTCGAGTACAACAAAAGAAGCGAATATTTCAAATCTTTTGACAACAGATCACAATAAAATGTTATTAATTTGAAGCATCACTGCAGTTGATGTTATGGAAATGTTTCAAAAGTCCCCACACACATCGTTTTCATAAAACGTATTCAAAGTGTTCTGTTTATAACGGAGAGTGAGAGAGAGATTTATAATACACACGAAGTACGTATGATTTATTCTCCCATAGACTTTGACAAATAAAAAAATTCTTCATTACACGTTCTTACCTGCCATACCATTCGAACATCGCATGCATGCGCTATGAATGTATTTTTATCAGAGAATCGGATCTCTTTCATACATTCCCCTAGAAACTTCAAGTAGAATTCTAACTCGTCACGAGATACGTGTATTTTAATACGGATCTCGCTAAACGGTACAAGACCTAAACAACTAAATGAACAAAAAACATATTCTCCCTTGAAAATATTGATAAGGATCTGACTTATCGGGGAGGATGATCTCAAATTGATCTGCTTGGGAGAAAAGTTGTCTTTCCTAATGGCGCGTGTGTTGTCGCATCGTCTATGTTCATAAATATGCATGAGAACACATATGGTCCGGTTTAAAAATCCATGGGTTGTCAGCGTGAGAAGACGTATGATTGCAAGCCTGTACTTAATTATAAATCGACGTGACAAAGCCAATTTGAAAAGTTTTTCTCACAGCTGATGATTTAATACTTTCATACCCTCGATGTGTATTTGATCGATTATGCATATACATTTATTTATTATAAATTTTTAATAAAAAAACAGAAAATACCAATGAAATTACTCAATCTGACTCACGCGTGAATGTGACAGGAAAAAAAAAAAGAAATTTGTCATTCCTGTATTCCCTGGGATAAGAAAATTCATTCATACAGCAACAAGATCACCGTCGTCGTCCATCGAATTCAAATGAGTATAAAAGGAAAAAGAAGATGAGAGGGATTTATCGGACGTGACCTCGGTAGATTGTAATTGCAGGTTATTATTGTGTATGATGGTGTGATGGTAAAAGCAACATCGCTCGATCCCCTGACGTTATTCTTAGTGGATCAAGGATCGTTCTTAAGGGCAATTTTCAAAAGAAAGAGGAAGAAAGGGAGATAATTGCCGAGACTCTCGCGTGGTTGGATTGGGTATGAAAAAAATCAAAATAAAAAGAAATAAAAGAAGAGAGAAGCACTTGCAACTCACCGCCTTCTTTTCTCTTGAAGAACGAGTACATACATATACAACACGACTTCGTTGAGGATTGTTTGAGCCTCGCGCTCTCTCGGTTAATCCCAAAGAGCGGAGAGGGAAGAAGATGATGATGATGAAGAAGAAGAGGCAACACACAGCAGCAGAAGCTGCTTAAGGAGGCCACTACACGAAGGAAAGAGGAATCTGCAGACGTCTCTTACCACCGACATTCGACCAGTTTTCTCATACGGTCGACATATGGCATGTACCCGGTGGCTTAAAAGGTTCTTTCGATACCATTTCCTATTATATACGAGTCTCTTGTTATATAGATGAGAAGAAATCCCGAGTTGTTCTAGGTATCTGGTTGTATGACCGTATGAATTCCAACGCCGTGGAATTTTGTTTGTTTTTCTTTCAGGAAAAAGTCAGGGTTTCTATTCCATCTTCAACTTTCCTTGCGAAATAATCAAGATCGATCATCGAAAATTCATTGAAGGAAAATAAAATACTTCGATTAAGAACTGGGATCTGGGTTGCCTCTGAATCATAATTTCTTGTCCGTGCACTCGTGTTATACCAACAATTCATCTGGTTCCAACAACAACGAGTGCAAGTATTAGAACAAAAACTCATCATCGTCATTACGGTGCAATGATGTACATCAAATTATCTGTTTCTTTTCGAAGTATTTTTGCGATACCTTCACTATAAACTACAATTCGATTGAGTGGAACACCGATGGTTTGCGTTGTTTTAAGATACCTGTTACTGTATTCGCAACTAAAAGCAACTGTCGATGCATCTTTTTGCAGTCTCAACATACAGCGAGCTTATAGAGCATCCCGAACGTTATAACAGTTCTAAAAGCATTTCTGCGAAAAAGCCCCGTTATATCGGTAATGGGCAATTTTTTGCTCTGAGAAATCACAAAAGTAAACCATCTTACAGCTATCTATCTTTCTCTATACAATATTGCTATAAAATGTTCCTGAATTGATTTTCAATCCAATCTTTATTGAGGACAGTTTCCTGGCAGCGAGATGACTTCAATGTGACTGGAATATGGTGATCGTAAATGATAAAACCCTCCACAACTTTCCAATAGAATGTCACACATGTTTTTAACGTGTCTCCCTGTTCTTTCGAGGCATAATACATCCAATAATTTTATTTTGGAACTTTGTAAAATCTAAATTCGAATACAAAGAGATCGTTTGTACACAACAATATACCAAGTATGGAATTTAATATAACAGACCTTTCACACTCTTACGGGAAGTCAAAGCATAAATCAAGTAATTTATGATGCTTGACGAAACGTAACAGATACGAGGGGAGCCCTAGATTCTATCCCAAACAACAGAAATCGAACGAAAGATTTGTCCGCGTCCTCTCGAGAATAATTCGTATACGAGAATCGAATATTTCTTATCCTTGTAATTTGAAACCAAAATATATTATACGAAAGTTGTTTCGAATAGGGGCAGTCAACGAATTCATTTGATTCGCTTTAATCTTACGAGAAGTATCTAGTCAATAACGAAGAGATCAAGAGGTGAAAGGTTCGATAGTGAAATGTGGAAGAATGTATATAATCTTGCTACTTAAAATGAAAGATTATTATATGAATTATATTCTTTCGGAGTATTTTTTCCCCCTAAATTGATAGCTGTCTTTAAATTTGATGGTGATGATCGATGATTATCATCATGGGTGAAGATAAAAAACTGGTTGTTAACTCGTTCAACTAATGGAACTTTCAAAACTTATCTAGCTTAGAGACTAATGAGCTGTTTAAAAAAACACGATGGAAGTAATATTTCGCGTAAACGAAATCGCAACATGAGAATATTTATATATTTATAAAATATAAAATCGACAGTAATGGTATCTGGTAACCGATAAGGGATTCATCAGTTTACTTCTTCTTCTTGTAAGAGACTAATGAGGGAAGTTAGAATCAGCGATTCGTTGCTGAATGAAAAATTCCTCATTATCAACTCAAACTTCAACGAAATTGAATAAATTCGAATAACAAAATACCCAGCTGCTGAAAACCCAAATTCTTGCAGTGCATTCTTTATTCGATGTTTGTAGTTAATTCGAGAAGATCAACACCGATGATTCATCAGATTTTGTGAGTTTGGATTTTTGTTTCGTTTTTATAACCGATCAAAACTTCAGGAACCCCCGATAGCATCGGGAGGTTTTTTAACTTGCTCACACAGGGAACGTTCAAATGAGATCCCAGGACGTTCTAAGAACGTCACATGTATGTCCCGTAATGTCCCATGCAGAAAATGCCGACTTCCAACCAACCATAACAATCGAAACAGTACTGGTACAACACTGATTACCAGGGTTGGTTGCCAACGTTGTAACGTGGTTGAAGTAACAACCAGTACAATGTTGTTGTCACGCCGATAGTCAATGCTGATTTGCCAACGTTGATTTAAAACTCGTTCAACGTTATCCATTATGTGTGGTTTAATACGGCAAAATTTTGAAGAAATTATTATTCATGTTCTCGAATTGACTTCTTCACATGTTTTCGGATTCTTCATTCGTTTCAAGAAACGATTCAAACTTCAGCAACATACGAACAGATGTGTTATATTTTTTACTTTTGATATCAACATGGACATTAGCTCAAAATATATAATTATTTTCATTAGCTACGTACAAAGGCTTAAATGGATTACCATCACCGGTTGAAAATCAATTGTCAATGTTGGTATACAATGAAAAACCAGTACTGATTCAGGGTTGATGTTAACGTTGACCCAGTATTGGTGAACAACGCCGTACCAGTGTTGATCAGCGTTATCATTCCGGGTTTATTCCAACGTTGTTTGCCAACAGTTGGCAGTTGGCAAATAACGTTATTCCAGTACTGGGTCGTTCGTCAATTTCTGCATGGGGTTCTATTCATCTTCACCAAGCGATGTTTTGGGAGCGTGTTCAATGAAGGTGTCGATGACGTTCTGCGATGCTACACATACTATATATTTGTAAAGGTTAGTTTCAATGAAATCACGTTTGGAAACCATAATAAGAACGTTCTGTGTCGGATAAAAAGAATCTACCGCGAACGTATTCAGTTGCACCAAAAATGAAGGTTCTCTAAACATATCCAAACCTACTGGCGCCAGACGAAGGCACGTAGAACTTAGGTTATGTTGCTAAAAAGTCCATAAGACTTCTAATGTTACTTATCTGGGACATTCCTTATTGGCAATCCTTGGATATGTCTTTTTCGTCTGCGTAAACACCATGAATAATTTTGCGTCATTAACACAAGTATGATTTATCATTGGCTGAGAATGTAATGTAGAAGTATTTGACAATCATCCGATGCTAGTCCGACTAAGAATTTATTTCCTGAAATTAATTAGGTTAATTTTAATCCCGCTTGGATCCTGACAAGAATTATCACGCTTGACAATCAGAAGCAGTAACACATACCGGATCAAAGAATTAAGATCTTGGGAAATAAAGTTGGATTCGTAGGGTGTTGGAAAGTTCCAGAAATTCATCAGCTAAAGGATGGGAGAACTGATTAGATGTAGATCTAGATCTCACACCTGGACATTGTATTATATATGATTTAAATAGTCCATGACCAAGGATTGATGATTCAACGTTCGATCATCACCACCCTATCCCGATATCATTTCTAAATGATTAATCACCTTGATCTCCCAGGAATGCAATAATTAGAAAAATTACGCAACCAAGTTGTACAATTTATGATAAAAAAATACGGTATTTAAATGGGTTCGTCGTTAGATATCGCAATGTGAGATGTACATAGGTTATCTCGCGGTGATGAAAATTGCACACGAGGTAAGATGCACCGTTTGTCTCGCGTCTCGTCGTAAAAGGCAGGTAGTAGGTAGAGAAGCAGACTCTCGGGTCATTCGTAGCTTGGTTAATGGTGTTCCATAATACCGTATACCGGTTAGAGGACGATAGACAAATACAATATGTATGTACGTATATATGTATGTCTGGAGATCCTTATTTACACGAGCATCTGCTGCACGTGTGTACATATATTGTGGAAACCGGTATATATGCGGCTTTAGTTACTATTTGAGTTTTTCCGTCGAGAGAGTAGCGGAAATGCGACATTCGACACTCCACGGTCTGTCTTTACTATAATGTATAATCTGCCTGGAAACCACAGGGTTTCTAGGAATTTCAATCAGTTTCGAAGAGATCGGTTCAATTATACCTCATAATTGAAAAGATGAAAGCTCCGTGTTTGTAAAGATAGAATTACACCACATGTAACAAATTACTTTGATTCATTTTATCGTAGGAACGAACTATGGATTTACAATATGGTATATTTTGAAAATCCTACGAGGATTGATTTTTCAAGTGCTGATTAAATTTTTAAAGATTAATATTAGGAAATTATTTTTAGCATTCCTTAGATTTTATATTAGGGCCTACTAAGGGCCGAATAGAGATCTTCTTTTATAATCAATTCACACAAAAATATGAGTCTCGCAATGTGTAACAAAAAGTAATATCTCCGTAATTTTTCCCAAAATTTAGGACAAAATGTAGAAAAAACAGTACTGTGATTATTAAAGTGGTGTTGATTTATCGAAGTTGTGAAGGAATACCAAAGAATGAGTTGGGGTAGGGCATAGTCGGGAAACCGCAAAACACCATTTTTCTGTGGAGACCCTCAAACTTGATCATAATCTGAAATTTCTTGTCGCATTAAATTACAAAAACCGCGAACAAAGAGATCACATGTATTGTCTCTCGTTTCGTTTTTTTCCCTTCCACGATTATCGATGAACAAATCCCTTTAAACGGAACGTGTATTCAATTTAGTATCTTCAATGAAAAATAATTACAGACGGAATAATTTGTTTTCCTCTTTTGATACATTTTTTTACAGATGAATTATGGATTTGTGTTTCTAATATAAATGTCGAGGTGTTTTTAATTCGTCCCCGTTTTGCTCCAAAAATTGAACCAGAGTAGATATAACCCACCTCACCCACTCTGAGACCAGTTTGTGTAGCTGGAATGGATTCAACCCTGAGAGCGTATGAACGTTCATTCAACAGATTGTACATGGCACTTTTCGCTGGTAGTGAAATGTTTGTTCTTCCGATACAGAATATATGGTTGAATATATGTTTGTACAATGAAAACATTGTGTACTTCATACTGTACGAACACGATGTAGGGCAGTAAAAGGCGGATTCTGAGAAGAACTTGAAGATAACTCTGTACTTTATGTATATACATAATATATAAAGAGATACTCCTTTGAGTGTTAGTAGAAATAAATTCAAATATCAATTAGAAACATCTCAGTTATTGGTTGAATAATGATTTTAGGTTTGAAGCGCCAATACCTGCACCGGGACTCCAGTAATTTTATATAAGTTTATTTAGAAAATATTGAATCTCTTGAACGTGACAAATGTTTTCAATACATTTGGAAATGTACTGAAGTTAGGGAACGGTGTGTATCAAATTGAGCCAATGTACGTATAAATTTTCTTGTAGTTTGTAATCCACTGATTCCATTGATAGAGATTTCATCACCCTATATAGAAATCCCACAAAGAATTATATTCCACGTCTATGAGCTCCAATTCGCCAACTATTCCAATCCACCTTCATAAAAGATTACCGATAAGTGGTAATATTTTTATGAAATGATCTATTATAGCATAAATACCATAACTTTAGCACGAAAAAGTATACCCACGTTATCACACGATCGATTCACTCCAACCTACCATGAAAACATGATATAGCATTAACCAACCTCGTTACACCCTCTGACATTCAGATTCTCTTGAGAATGACTACAAAAACGTCATGTATATTGATATAAATTCATCTTAAATGAAGATATATGTTCATTCTGGTACAGTTCATACAATGGAAAAGTATCAGAAACATGATTCATTGCATTGAATACGCAATGAGATGTAGAGTTCGCAAACCACTCTCAAACAAAACACTAAAAGAATAAATTGCGTGAAATTTAGAAACCTAAAAAATTCAAACCAATATTCTGAATACTTCTCTTTCATGGATTGAAGACAAAGATTCAATCAACATTAATTCCCAAAAGGTACACTCGTTCAATGTATGACACACATAATACGCGTTTTACAAAGAAATATATTTTAGTGAGACAACCATTGGTTCGATTGTACGTTAGACGGATTCGAATCTCTTAAAATTCAAAGCAGAAAACTCCAGACGCGACAAGATCGTTCGATAAATGCGCATCGATTAGAATAAAATATTTCTGTGACACGGGGTATAAAAATGATGAGAAGTTTGAAAATAGATCCAAGATCGTATGTATGGAGTTCATTCAATCGTGGATTTGAATACCACGAAACTCGGCATTGTTATTGCTGTAACATGATACGAATTTCTCGTTATTGTTATATTATATTATATTATTAAATATTTATATCCAAACGTAAATATAAAGTTCATTCATCGGATGTTCGATGAATTATAATCTTCTCCATTGATGAATCTATACCAACGGATTATGCTTGCTGTTATTCTTTCATTCAATAATATTCTTATCAATGACTGCGATAAAGATTTGTATATATCCTGCTGACATTGCAGTAACGATAGAATGTCATTAAAGCAATATACCGATCGCATTAACGAATGCTTTCGTCAGCACGAATTCTACAACGTAGGTGGTATGTACTTATAATTCTTCGCGATTACCATTATTCATAATAATTCCATTAAAATTCTATATGAATTCTTCTCGATATTATTGCGTCTTTTCGATGCCATTTACGATACATGAAAATTGTATTCAACAATTCGACAATGTTAAAAATCATGTTGTATAGGTGAAATATGGGACAAGTTGATTTATAAGCGAATGACACGAGAAGGTGCTATTAAATGTTTTGCCTTAAAGTACGTATGGACTGCTATACGTAGGATTGATGATATGATTATAATCTGAAGTAATTTCATTATTACAATGCAATGAGTGGTGCTATTAAAATCGTGATTTAAAATCGAAAAAACATAATTAATTTATTGCAGTGTCGGACCCTCGAGGCTCGCTATTTTCATTCCACAATTGAATTCAGTATAAACTGAAGTAATGGCGTATAGAGTGATATCTTATTATATATGAATATGTATACCATGGAGCACAGTTAGAAAAACTCGCAGTGTTTCAGGCCTGCCAGCTATACGCAATACTTCAAGGACAATACTACATGTAAACACAGTCATCGAGTTAGAATGTCACAATAATAACACAACCAACTACATAACATAGCTGTAAACAACGAAGAATGATTCGCCTATTTTCATAGGCAAATAATTCTCGAGGAATTTAAAAAGATTGCATCTATTCGTTAGATATAGACATAATTATCTATAAGACGCAACTTTCAACACTCTGAATTTCAATAGGGAATGCAATGAGGGATATCCATACAATCGATCGAATTACAAATATGAATTTATAAATCTCTATTTGAACTTTACAGATAAAAATAAAAATAATCGTGTAACGGAATAACTCGTTCTATAAAAATTGTAACCGATACAACTCGAGATTCAAAGCTGATGCTTATCATCGTGTAAACAGTTAATATCGGTCTCAACTGTACAAACATGGCAGAAACCCTGAAATATATATCGTTTTTCTCGATACAATAGTTCCAAGGTTAAAATTAAAATTACGTTAAAATTTCCAGTGTAACAACAACCACAACAACAATAATAGAACAAAATTCTTGTATAAAGTTTCGACACATCGTGACCATTCGCAGGTCCAAATGCCAACAGCCCTGATCATCGCGTAGCTGCTCCCTTGATTTCTTTCCTTTTGTTGTTCCATTTGGTTCTCTCGTCTCGATTCTCCATCTCCGGACAAAGAGGAGTCAATTGATATTGCCCTTCTCCTCCAAGACCCTTTCGCTTATAAAGACTCGTTTTCATGGGAGAGAAAAAGAAAAGGAGAGAGGAAATATCTCGACTTCGAGTAGTATATTATAAATCTGATGGAGGAAATAAAGGATGAAGATGATTACGAAATAAAAATAAGGATAATAATATGTATCCTTTGTATAAATCGAGTACCGTGAAATGAGGAGAGTCAGGATGCAAATTTAGAACGGAATCGCATCGACGTATTTGAATATAGTGTTGAGATTGTTTGAATCCGTTCTACTAAATGTCGATCGTTTGTAAATGTTAGAAATATAATATCAGATTTTTAAAGGTTCCGTGGTGTGGAACTTTCATTTATTTTCAATCGATATTCGAAATGCGAAACTTGATTGAAAAATCATTTTGGAATTCATAATCGATTTCCAACCGATGGAATCTCCTCTATATGAACGGAGATATGAAGAATAATTGATCTTAGTGGAAAGTTTATCATTTAAAGTTTAGTGCAGTTTATCATTGAAATGTATCTATCGCGATGAAAAGTATTTTAGTTAACGTGAGTACGCACGAGGTCGTAAATTCAAGATGATCTCATCCGTGGAACGTTGCAGAGCATAAAACCTACGAATAATATGAAATATAACTAATAAAGTAACGTGTTGTACCTCGTGTCATGTTTGACTTTTGTTTCACTGGGTATGTGGGTCGGTTCTCCAGAGACCGTAGATACTTTTCTCTTTATATTGTGCGTTCTCGGTCGAGGAATGAATGTGTAGCAAGAAGATCGAGTCAAGTTTATTACACAATTAAAAGGGCAAGGAACAAGCAATGAAATACAAGAAGAACGAGGCCGTTGTACTAAATTGCTTATTTGAGGAAAACATTGTATTTACCGATGAGAACTGAATGGAGTCTTTCTTATTATTTCTTTTTATTCTTGTTCATGTTCGATTTTATGCTCCTGTAAAAATCTTATGAAAGGTTCCCTTAAAAACTCTTCTCAAAACTTTGACAAAATATATCTTTGTAGTGATCTCGTTTGCTTTATTTATCCCCTTTTTCCTTCTCCTCTTCGTGTTCTTGTTCGTTTTTTTTTCTTTCTCTCCTCCTCTTTAAACTCTGTATTCGTTCTTTTCTTTTTTTTTTTATTCTGCTCCATGCCTTTCATTTCCTCGCGTTAGTTGATTACAGACTTGAACTCTAATTAAGTAACAAGGAAAGCAACAGACGTCGTTGTCTGAGAACCAAGGCAATTGAAAGAAGACATTGTGTGACACGGCAGGACAATCGAAGATGCGTTAATGTGTATCGTCGTTACTAAGATTATTCGAAACACATTTATTTAAGGGGATGATAAGCAATGTAGGAAGCACTTTTCGGAATAATAACTCTCATTATATCATGTGTGGTACATACATTTTGTATTGATTATCATCATCATTTTAAACAGAATAGTGACTCCCTTGTTTTGAATTCCCCTGAATCTTTATAATACAGAATTTGAGGAAAAAAGTATCCGATTTTGGTTCAAAAATAGGGTGTATCGTTGTGTTTATAGAGTGGAATCTATACAAACTTGGATTTCAAAATTTTCCATTATGCGTGATTAGATAAAATCATATCTAATCTTTTCTTCCTAGATATCTTGTGTTGACGAAAGCATCACTGGGAGGTCTAGAATTCGTATTAGAACTGGAAACGTCGAGCTTAATCCATCCTTACGAGACATCTAAATTGTGGGAACAAAAGTTATTGATCTAGTAGCTGAAATTTAACTAAGAGGAGTGACAATGCCTTAAAACCGAAGAAACATATTTACATCGATCAATGAAATAATCGATGCGTGTGTTGCTGATACAGCAAATTTAAACTCACGAGCGGATCCATGTCTCCAATAATAATAAAATTCAACTGTTGCAGCAAGATTCAAATATTAAATACATGTAGTACAGTGTAAAAAATAATTGTGGAATTTTCCCCCAAAAAATGGTGGCAGCAAAGTTCCTCCACAGATGGGGAGATTTTTTACCATAATTTGGTGAACTTTTTCTTCATTCGTGGAGAATTCAACACCCAAAAAATAAAATAATTTCTCAAAGTGTTGAAAAAATTCCTCATTTTTTATGGAAAAACAATTCCCCCGTGATGAGAGGATGAAATCCACCAACAGCGTGAAGAAAAATTTTCCACATTTTTCACAGTGTAGCTATCACAGCTGATTCTTACTCACCGTAACCAGTTACTTTTTCTGTGTAGTCAAAAGGAACATTTTACACTAAGAATCATGTCGAGCAATGCATTCCAACAAAAAATAACTCGGAACAAAGGTGGAAATCTGTTTTGGACTCATATTTTCCAAACAACCACTGAGAAGATCAGCCCAAAAAAAAACATCCCCGATAGAAATTAACTTTGGATCCACGTTATTCCGAGCTCAAATGGTTTGGAACAACGTTGATCCGATGTGATTTTTTACCAAGATACGTTATGCGATAATCAACAAAGTACGAGAGTTTGATGTCTTCTGTTGAACAAAAATATCCCAATCCATCAATTTCTCCGCACGATGTTACAGCATCGAACGGAAGATTGAAGAGTTGACAAAATCCTCTCCTGTCTTTATTATACTTTCAAAAACGTCGATGCAATCAGTACCAAAATAGCATCTTCAAGAGAAAAAAAACCTTCGACGAACATGTAATTAACCTAAAATGAAGCTATGGGCGTTTGAAGGTTCATTGAATGTAAATTTATCTAAAATTGATCTAAAATTGACCTGTTTCCTTGGGGATATTCTCGTCTCTTCTCCAAGACTGATACTTTGATGTACTCTCTATATTTAAAACAGTGAAATCTCACCGATTGCAGTGAAAAGTGCAATGCACAATCACTGAATCTTCAACTGCAGAAATAGTGAGATTTCACTGATTTGAATGTGGAGGATAAGAATCAACCAAATCCATGCACTCTACCGGAAGTTATCTTGAACGAAAGAAAATGCTGACGCAGAGATATTTCGCATTTCCACGACATTTTTAAATATCTTCGAGGAGTGAGATAGCCTTTTCTTGATGATGAATTTTCCACCCCATCATAATACTTTCATTTCTTCATTTATAAGAAAAATAGTAATATAACGTAATGCGATTAGAGATACAAACTAATTTTCTTACGCTCGAAATCCGAATAATTTTGAACCATATTTCTTGGCTCCCGTCTAATGAGGTCATCGGTCATAGTTTCATAATCACGTCTCTAAATAAACTATCAAATTTCTAATTCGCACGTTGTAGAAACGCGAGGAAATGATCTTCAACGAGAAGAAAGTAATTCAATTAACCGACGATATATAATTATAAATTAAGGAAGTTGATTCGAATCGCCAACTCCTTTGCGTTTTTATAAAGCAACCTCTTTCAAATTCAATATTTCTAATCTCGTAATAATATTGTTCTCGATACATCAGCAAATAATTACAGTCTATTCTATTGAATGAAAATATCTAATACGATTAACGTTGAATTATCAAGAATGCTTGTATATTTCGTTACAGGGAACGGTACTCTAATTAATTTTCATATTACACGAGTGAATGATTTAATGTTTCAAATGCAATAATGCATAGGGAAATTCCTATCCATATATATATATATATATATTATGAAGAAAAATCAATATTAGTAAGTATTTTATATTGTTTACACTTGAATCATCAAATTAAATTCCCAACTGAATTGTGAGAATGAAACGAAAGAAATATGCCTTCGCGTTTGCAGGGAACAACACGACTGACGATGATTTGCAGGTATATTTAGAAAGTCTTTGAATATCTAAATGCATATATCTATATATAATATTACAACATAACGGTTGTTGCATGATGATCATATCGGAAAGCAGGTGGATAGAATCAGCATCAATGCAGCGTTTGTTGTGCAGCGCACATCACAGTCTAAAGGATAAAAAGCGATAAGATGACAAACACTTCGTCGCGATTAAGTCATCTTTGTCATTCATTCTTTATGAGGTAGTTTCATTGGAGGAATCAAGATTAAGTTTTACTTGTTCATACCCTTTACTTTACCTTACACCCTCGAGGCTTGCTGGATTGCTCGCTTGCTTGCTCGCTTGCTATCTTACAACACTTAAAAGACTTTTCTCTGTTTCCATTAAAACTCTATTGTGCACTTTAGTTGAGTCAAAGAATAAGTGAAATATGCAAAAACGAAAAAGTTCTTGTTCGTAGACACATTCCACAGTGACAAGCTGACTTATATATTCGCCAATGGTTATGAGAAGAAATCTATGCAATAAAAAGTAGATCATTACAATCTGATGAATACACAATGCAGATCTGCTGACTTCACTCCATACCTGATCATTGATTGACATTTCCACGTTGAATTTACTACGCGCGATAACACTTCGTACGTTAATTATACTTTCATTCGGTTCATAACATAACATAATCCACAGATATGATCGTTGTAGAATGAACGATTGATTCGAACATTTTTCAAATCAGGAAGTAATTCAGCGGCTCATAACTAAGAGGTTTTTGCTCCTTTTGTAGCCGCTAGTTCCAGTTTTTTTGATGAAAGCTCGGTAGAGAATTCTTATGAACTAGGATACGATTTCACGCTTTCCGCAAGATCTTGAAAATCTAACTGTTTTAACCTTTCGAACTGTAGCGATAGAAAATTGCATTATTCCGAAGTATAATAACTTTTGCTTTGACAAGACTCGTTGATACATCGTTCGAGAGATTTGCATAATCCAAAACATCTACATGCAGATACCATCACAATTTTCATCAAGTTTAGCAATGAATGAATATCCTAATTTTCTGAAAAATGTATACAACTGGCTGACTGAATGATAATTTCGTTTCTGTAAGCTGTAATTTTACAAATTGTTGGTGCAATTTCATCCTACATCTCACCAGTTAAAATGAACAAATTCTCAGATACCGGAGGTAGAATTATATCTGTTGCAACAGTATAATGTCATCGTCATCTAGATTTAATAGACTAAGTAATCGACACAAAGTAACGTCCTCAGGGACATTCGTTGGGACAGGCAATCCTACTCGTCTTACAACGACGCGGAGATACGCTTAATGCCGTTTATATACCGTGTGGCGTCGAAGAATCGAGGGGAAAGGAGCACCAACGAGTGTTCGCGCGATAGGTCGTCGACCTCTCTGCGTGTGCAAACCAATGCTGACAAATAAATATGTACGTGCACATGTTTCTTTTTATCCCCCTTTTTTCTTTTCTCTGAAAAACTCATTTCTCCTAACGACTCGAGGTGGACCTAACTACTCGATATTACGTCACTGAGTTGATGGATTCTCGAGAAATACGTATGCTCGTTGTCATTGCTGTTGTTCAAACGGAACGGGAACATTTCGAATCTTCGGGAATACGGCGATTTATGCATGCAAAATAAACAAATTTTGATGTCTTTTGTTGACATCTGAGAATCATCACTGAGGGTGAACGAAAGAAACTCTCGTGCCCTAATTTCACAGGAACGTTGTTCCACAAATGAAAGATGTGTATACTTTGTATGTTGGATCGTGAAACTACTTGAAGCGGTACCAGAAACAGTAGAGGAGGAAGATAATATTTCTTCGAAATCAAGACTTTTTTCTCTCGAGTATGTTCTCTCGTTGTTCGATTCTTAATATGAAGAGAAAAAAATATCCAGAAGCAAACATACTACACGTATCACCGGCACCATAAACTCCTGTTTTTTTTTCTGGACAAAACATGTTGGATAAATATACTTACTTTATCTGAGTCTTCGTATTTGGTCTGATTCTGGTATTGGGCCGTTGTTCCACTTTTTTACTCGACGTCGTCGACGACGACGAGGATGGTCTTTTTGAACTAAAAAGCGACGAAACCGTTGAAGTCGTGTTTCTTTTTCTTCTCTCCGTTCCTGTCGACGACAAAGACGAAGATGTTGCTCGCAACCTCGTTGTGGTTGTCGTTGATGCTGTTGTTGCTGGTTTTTCAGACTTCGATCTGCAAATATCGCATTGACAAATTAACTTCTTTTTTTTTTCAATGAATTTTGTAGTTTTGTCTATCATCCTTATCGGTTGTCTTTGATACAAATACGAGGTAACAGAGAAGTCTGTAATTCAATGAATAAACGATAAGCTCTATTGAATTTGCTTGTCATTGACCGTAATGTTCACCATTAGTGGTACATGAGTCATAAGCGTTGTAGATCTCATGTCCACGACGTTATTGACGATAGAACACGAATTTATTAGTGGATTTTGATGCTTGGAAGCTGAAAAGGGGAAGGAATAATATCGGATCGTGTTATTCACTCGTAAGAATATTTTTATCTACGATGTTATAAGTTTTGTAATAATGTGACGATTAATCAACGAGACCTATTACTACTATTACTACTCCTCCTCTGGTATACCGGGTGATGTAACAGACGATAACAGTATATTACTCAATTCATTCGAATAAATAGAGACAAATCTTGACGGTAAAATAAGTAGGTGGAGTTATATGTTGAATAAAAGTCCATATATTTTATTTCATAACGAATTTATCCAAGATTTTTATTTATTCTTTTTTATTATAATTGAATTTATCTGATAAAAGTTCCCACCAATATAATTAAGATGTCAAGATTTTCTGTACAAATAATGTAGCAAGAGAGATAACATTAAATTTCATTCATTAATAAAAATCCATTGTATGACAATGAAAATGTTTTATCTTGAATAATAAATTATGCGAATGTATTCCTTTGAATTGTAATTCATAAAAAAACCTTTCGCAATGGGGATTGTAAAACAAAGTTGATTCAAGATGATTGTCATTGTGATGCAATAAAGATTGATTTTATCGGGAAATCGGAATTACCGCTTTGTTGGAAATTTCAAAGGATGAAAACTTCGCTCGGTACCTACTT
The DNA here is from genome assembly GCA_018340375.1 of Gonatopus flavifemur. Classification (NCBI taxonomy): domain Eukaryota; kingdom Metazoa; phylum Arthropoda; class Insecta; order Hymenoptera; family Dryinidae; genus Gonatopus; species Gonatopus flavifemur. The sequence continues at coordinate 56,900,657 of JAFFJZ010000001.1, forward strand.
TACGGTACTTTCACTCTTCGAGAGTCGATTCTCATTCCAAGAGATTCAAAGATATCTCGTTTGAGCATACCCTTGGATAATTGAATCCAATTAACACCAAACAAGATGCGGAACGAGTTCGAAGTATGGGAAAAATGTATCATCTTTCTAAAGCAGGGGGCATCTTTTTGGAAAACGACCAAAAAGACCATTCCATGCGATTTTTTTTATCGAGCACCACGACGATGTATATCCATACTTCAATGTGATTCAATGTTCAGAAAGTTTATGGCTCTGCACCGTTAACAATTGACCTACAATTCGCAGATCGTTGCACGCAACAAATATCGTGATACACTATAGCATATTGTAGCAGTGGGTAACTATATTGCACCCTGGATAGATTAATACGAGATGAATGTAATTATTCATAACAATGCACGACACGTTATTTCAATAATATCTCCATCGTAAATACAACGAGCTACCGCAATCAATTTCAACAAAATCTGCATTTAATGAAACGAAACAATACCTTTGATTTCATGTGAAAATTATACGAAATTACATATTCGCATTGATCTTCGTTATCGTCGTTGAATAATCATACGCAACTAACTCGGGAACAATTGTTCAATATAATTGCGCATATGAAATTGAAAATTGTTTTTAACCAACAATGATTTACAAAATCCACATCAGCGCACAGCAGTAACAATAGCAGATAACATCATCTCATATTTTTATTCGTCAATGCAATTCACGCGATATTCATGCAATTTATTAATTTGCACGTCGCGTTGCATTTGAAGAAAGATACTTTGCAACCTATTGACCTTATAGAAGTAAAAACGATGCAAGTAATAAATGATGATGTAACGTGTAGGTGTGTATTGCTAACGCTCATACCTCGTCCCTCTCTTCCCTCTGTTTCGCGAAGAACAATAAAAGCCTATAACAACGGTATGTAGTACTGCACTTGGTTACATACTCGCAAGGTGGCACTAACCTTATTATCAAATTCTCACGCCATACCTCACTGTACCCAGCGTGGCAGCAACAGCAGGTCGATATTTCAAGACAAGACTTTCAAAGCCGTTACACGCGTTCAGAAGAGAAACATCTTTCTCGAATACATCCATGTACACTCAACATGTAATCACATATATACGTGATATACAGTTATTCGATGATAACTACATATCTAAAGGTTTAAAATTAATTATTTTTTGTCCGCGCAAAGCGAGGATTATTATTGTTTATGCAGACAAATTCGTACTCGGGATACAAACGATTTCCAGATAAAATCAAATGTGGAAATTTATTATTCGAATCGATTATCGATGGATTATAATAATTTTAGCGAAGAATGATAATGGGGCTCGAATCCGCGTACTGTTATTAACTTTTTATTATGGATTGTTTCGAGCTCCGACTACAGATCGGAGAAATAGACTCGTGGTCTTTGATATTACAAAACGCGTTTAATGTAAATATCTTATGTACTTGAAATATGTTTCCTTACAGAATAAAAAATCATGAAAATTAGGATAAACGTATTATGTAATTGAACTTTGAGAGAATGGGATATATTGGTTCATGCGAGAAAATTTTTATCAGGCTGTTCTCGTGGGAGAAAGAATGTGTATACAAAATTATATATGTACACATTATTTCACAGTGTAGGATGATGTTGGTGAGTTCCTTTGTTTGGATTCACAATAGAATTCCATGTTCCAGAGGACTCTGCGATACGATGATATATATTATTCTCGATATTTCCCTCAGAATCCCTAGTAGAAATTATGATTGGGAATTAAATGGGCCTTAGTTAGTTTTCCCAGATGTTAGGTTGGTTTCTACCTAGTTTTGTAACGGACATTCCAGCCTGTGCCCATCCAGATGTCCCAGGGAATTGCTAGAATGTTGTTCAAATTAGTAATCAGAAATGTGAAATCACGTGTTTTCTGTAAAATCTCGAACCGAACCGAACTTGATTAGCAGAAAAGGTTCGGTTCGGTTCGAATTTCGAACTTGGATAACAGAAACAGTTCGGTTCCGTCAAAATTTCAAACTACATTCATTGAAAACGTTTGGCTCGATATTACAATACAAACATAAGAATGCTGTGCAATGGAGAAAACAATTGCAATCAATGACAAATAATAATTGAGGTCTCCATTATTACTCAAATAACTCCAATGTACCTGTAGAATATTCTCAGAACGTTTCTAAATTACCCAAACGTTTAATAAACATTCTCAAAATGTTTTACGTACTTTTGGTGCTACTAGGGTAGACTATTTTAATACTGCAAATTATCATCGGGTTAACCCAACATATGATGAGGACCTAGCAAGGTCATCCCAAACGAGGTGTACCTTTTCAGGTCCTAATTAGGGTTAGGTATGGATCACCCATGTAGGGATGAGCTTATTCGGTCCTAATTAGGATTCCCTCAAATTATCCTAAAGGGTTGAAGCAGATTTTTCTCGCCGTATTCTCATCAGGACCTTGTTAGTTCATCTTCTGAAGATGACAAACGTAGTTAAATGGAGAAAATAGAAAAATGTAAAGTCTTGATTTCAAATTAAATATTCTTTAATCAAATAAATCTTTCTTGGACTAGATAATATTTTTAAACAGATTTCGACTTACATGTGTTTTTAATTAGATCGATTCATGCCAAATGAGCTATTTTTCAGTGCTGTTGACTGTTCTGATCGGATACTTTAACATCCAATGCATTACATATAATTGAATCTTTGTAAATGTACTTAGAACTAGAAAACGGTTATCTGATACGAACAGATAGTCACTTGGCCTCCGAACACACGAAGAAAGAAATAAAGTATATAAAAAAGGAAAACGGTTACTTGATGTGAATGAAACTGATTTGATCCAGTCAATTTCAACTACGTTGAATCTCTTTTATACTTGGTTTTGTCTTATATTTCACGCTCATATTATAATTTTGATTCATTTTGGAGGTTTTGGTATGGAATTCCTCATCAAATCTTAATTAGTCTTTCCTGATAAGGTGTTTATGATAGTGAAGCGTGACATGACTTATCAGGTCCTGATAAGGTAAACTTATCAGGACCTAGGCCGGATCAAGGTTTGCCTGATCTGGTCCATAGGATAAATTTCCAGTGGGGATGCTGCATATGAAACATTACTTTAAAAAATGAATTCTATTTTCATAAATGTATTTCTAATATAGTTTTGGCTTTGCGTTTAGACGTTTTGAAAGTTGGAAGTAGGTTCGAAATTACAAAGTTTGTTTCAACTTGAAAAATATTTGCAGTTCGGTTCGAGTTCAGTTCGACTTTTTGAAGTTTGGTTCGGTTCGACTGGGAAAATTTGGAGTTCGGTTCGAATTGAAAAATATATTTAAAGTTCGGTTCGACTGAAAAATTCCAGGTTCGCACACCCCTAGTAACAATGTATTTTGACATGTGATTTCCTCAGTCAAGAACGTTGCTTTTGAATTTATTTCCATGAAATAATCCCGAGTGACAAATTGAAACGTTGGGGCTTCCTTTTATTAATGTGACTGTACGGTCAGTTGACGCATGGAAAATCTACATAAGCCAACTAAATGTTTGGGCACTACACTCAGAGAAAAATCTGGTCGGCACAGCCACAGCGCGTAGTTGATTTTTGCCTTGACCTCTTTACGTAGTTGCTACAACTGCATTCATGTGAGTTTGTCTTGTTTTTCTCGTCATGATAACCAAATTTCAGGTCACTGCAACCGTGAATCTTCGACCATGCGAATATAGTTCCTGCAACCACGTTGCATTTTTCTCAGTGTAAAGTCAAATTGGCTGAAATGTGTTATCCAGTCGCCCCCACGTGGGTCCCATCTAGTACGTGGATGGTAAATGGGACGCCCAGACAAATTTCTACCAGGGATTCTACAAACTTTGTTATTTCCGTGTTTCTCTGGGAAGTCTGATTTCGCTGGGTACATTTTGCCAAAGCAGCAAATTCCTTTCATCTCCGTTCAATCATTTCTTATTGATCTTATTCTGGCACAATTATGAATGAACATAACAACATAAGCAACCATTTCCTCGCGTTTATCGTGTGTTTTATTCACGTCACAGGTCAGGCGTTTGATTCCACGCCATCGGCACATTTATCAGTCACTATAATTGCTTTATCGGTTATCAGGGAGAGCTAATATAATGTCAGCAGAAATGAAGGATATCGGAACACCAGGAATACCATAGTTTTATCTGAACAATAATTATTCCGAACAACTATCTTCACATTCAACGGTTGGAATTTTCACAAGCTAAAATTTCAAACAAAAAAGAACGGCAATTACTGAAAGAGCGATCAAATCCGAAATGTTGAATAACCACACACTCAACCTGAACTTTATAATACAATTGTGACAAGGCACCGGTAATATTGAAGAATATGTAATAACATACACAGCGTACAAAATCCAAGACCTATGATTCGTGATTTTACACTTCCATGGAAACGATTCTGAGTCGTCATTACACAAAGCAACTGTTTTTATAGTATACAATTTAAATCCATGAATCAGAAAATCCATAAAAACATGTTACACTTGAACACCTAAGGCGTTGATTCATTCCTGAAAATCGTTGAATGTGTAATTGTTACACAATCCTCATCTCGATACAACCTTCATTGTTCTTCGATACTTTATTCTCTACTATTCTCCCTAATAAGAACACATTAGTAGCGGGTATTCGCGAGTCGGATGGATGCGAATGAAATTCTTGGATCTCGTTTGCTCGAACCGCAACAGAGAAATTGATCTAAATTGATGTTTTCGTCACCGGAATCTATTTTATCGATAAATACCTAGCGGTACGCCTGGAGGGTGATGATAGCGTGTGCGTACACGAAGGAGAAATATATTTCATGTACGGTAGCAGGGACGATAACGGAGGATCGCCATTCTTGTATGGCAGTAATGATGATGATGTTGATGATGATGAGGATGATCACGATCATGATGATCATCGAACAAAATCAATTTCCGCGTCGCCCATAGCACTTGAGTAACTAGAGGATAAAACTTGACCGCCTAGATTGTACACGCTGTGTGTTTTCCAAGAGAATGACCGTCATGGTGATCGATCTCGAGTATATTCTTCAACAACGTGTGCTTTGATGCTCCTATGGTAGCGAGAGTGAGTTCCTTTGAAGTCGCGCGAGATAGCCAACGAAAATCAATTCGATGAGTTTAAAGTATAGAGCAACAACATTTCTACGACGGTATTATATCGAGAACGTTAAGTGATGAGTCGATGAGGTCATTTCAATCCCTGACCGCTTCTGGTCAATGACCTTCTGACAATGTCGGTTTTCAATTTTCTAAACATAGGTATTTTCATATATCGCGTTCGATTCTCGAGACAAGAAATTCACATTCTAATGTAAAATTCCCTGATGTCCAAAATAAAAACAAAAAAGAATCTTCGCGAGGATTCGTTTTTCTATTTACAAAGTAAACGATTTATCGGATAATTAATATGTTCCTGATCCATGCATGGTAGAGGTTGATTTACTTGACATTTTAATCAACGTTCTCGTACATGTTTCAATTACTGCACCGAGATAACCGTTCAACGGTAGATAACAAATGTATAATCGTATAAGATGAATTCAATGTTCTTTTTGATCATTAGACTCGATTAGAGTTTGCTGGAATGCGAATGAAACTTGTTGATACGCACATCTTCATCATAGATAACAATAATTATGTCTACACGTTATACTTCCCTACGATGGAAGATGCAACAGCGATTCTGCAGCTTACATACATACATCACAATCACATTCTCAACTCCCGCGTTCCTACCTCAAACTCATTTGCATAAACTTTGTGACTAAAGTCTTTGTGCATTGTGGATAATGTATTCCTCTCAATGTTTCTAAATGTCAAATAATGTGTTTTGTACGGTTTGTAAGAAAACTTTATCATCAGATTCTCCGTCGTTTGCCATAAATCTAGTTCGGGATTCAAGAGTATTTTATTGGATGTATGTATGTGTGTGTGTGTTTGTTTACTCCAAGTCACTTTCAAGACTTTCAAAGGTACGACAAACGTGTATTCACTTCTTTTCTCAACATTTTATTATCGATTTCGATAATCCCCGTACCGCACACCTTAGAAATGTCATAAGTATATTATACCCTTTTACACCTGAGTTCAATTGTGGTGTCCTGTTTTGTAACGCTCGAACAATAGATCCCTATTGTTTTTGAGAGCACTGTTATTGAACAGTCGTATGTGCATTCGTCTTGAATATGGATGATACATATCCATAAAGTATGGAGTATCAAATTCAACTGGAAATAGTTCAACGTGAGCTGTTGCGTTCGAATTGGGGGCACTCCTACGTCCGCATACTATCACGATCGAGAAGCGCAGCGGTAATCCAATTTCTTTTGAATATTCCGTAACCTATTGGGACAGAACAAGGGGAAAAAAATTTGCAAGAAATTTTAGAATTCACATTGATTTTATATGGATGTGGAGGGCTGATCCTGCACGGAAAAAAATGATGTGGTTTATATTGGATAGCTAAAAATTAGCTGTGGTGGCTGTTTTTTTTCAGCTGTGGCAACAAAAGTTATGGTAATTATGCAAAAGTACGGCTCCTGGGGAAAACAAGTTTTTTCCCACTTTTTTTGCATGAATGTCTTCCTTCGGGCCCCGGAATAACATTCAAATAGGGGAGCTAGGAAAAGTTCATGAATAGGTCATTTAACGCTCACCAACAGTACATAATTATTAAAACAATATGAAAACAGGTTTTTCCCATTTTTGTTGAATGAATGCCTTCCTTCGGGCCGCAAAATAACATTCAATTGGGGGGAAGCTAAGAAAAGTTCATGAATAGGTCATTTACAGCTCACGAACAGTGCAAAAAACTCAAAATCCCAAATTCAAAGATTTCCAAACCAGTTTCATTACTTTTCTGCCACACCTCGTATGTGGTGTGTGTGCGTGTGTGTTTTTCACTATTTGTGAGCTGTAAATGACCCATTCATGAACTTTTCTTAGCTCCCCCCATTTGAAGGTTACTTCGGGGTACGAAAGAAGGCATTGATTGAAAAAAAATGAAGAAAAAACCTGTTCTCCGTAGGAGCCGTACTTTTGCATAACTACCACAGTTATTGCTACGGCAGCTGAAATCTTTTGTTTATAGCAATTTCTTTCACTATCCAAATATCAAATACACGAAATACAGTGTTAGAAATTTCTGATTGAACTTCCAATTACATGTAATGGAACACAGAAAAAAATGCTCATGTAAAGATTACATGAAAAATTTACTACACAATCCTGTTGGATTAACATTGTTATCATAGTCACTTTACAGCAATACTACTCCCATTTACTTCGTTAACAATGTGAACATAACATTGGTTCCAATGTGAATTTTACTTCAATCGCATTTGTGCGAATATTTATGTTAAATTAACAACAACCAATGGAGAATTTACATGGGACTTTTTTCCGTGAAGCAAAAGTTATTCGCGTAACTGAAAAATTCATTGAAATTTTAGTTACGAAAATATATATTGATGTATGACATAATATAGCGGAAATTTTTTATTCAGTTGCGTGTAAATGAAAACTCATTTCAATCACCAAGAATTGGAAAATCCATTCAGAAATGTACATGAAACATATATTAAATTTGAAGACATTTCTAACAGTGTAGCTTATTTCTTTCCGAGTGTGGTAATTCAAATAATCCATTCGGTTTCGTTGAAAAAAAAATTCAATGGGAATGAATCAAGTTTCAGCAACGAAAATTTTTTCGATTAAATCAGCTGATTTTCCATTAGAATCAAAGTCTTTGGATACACGGAGGAAGAGGTATCTTGAAAAATACCATAATTTATGGATTTCTGGCGTTGGTCTGACCCGAGTCAAAATATTTACGTAAAGATACCTCTAAAAGTACTATAATGAGTGAGACTTTTATGAGGAAATTGTCATAGTTCTTCATAAAAGTCCAAGAAAAGTCCAACGCCAAAAATCCATAAATCATGGTATTTTTCAAAATATCTGTTTCCTCAGTGTATATAAGGCTCTGCCTTGGGGCAAGTTGAGGTGATCTGGGACTAGGCAAGGCCTTAGAAAGGCCAGTTTTCAGAAATCTGGTATATTTACCAGAAGACTATCTGGTATTTTTAGCAAGAGATGTGAGTTTCCTCACATTAGATCAATAGGTTTAAATTACAAGTTTCTTGTATCGGAGCAATGGGGTTCACTGGGATTTTTTATTTGTCTAAACAATCGAAACTGATCGGAATAATCCTGATACGATAATATTAATTTGGTTTCGTTACAAATTAGTCTACACTGAGAAAAATCACATAGTTGCTGTAACTAAATGCTAGCCACAGCAGCAAAATAATGTATTCATATATCAGACAACTAGACTTTTATTCAAATCAACGCATTTTGTTTAGTTAATTGAATTTAGTTGAACTGAGTAAAACTTTCACTTCTCACAAATGAATATTTTCACGTTGTGCTAACCAAATATTCCAAGTAAATCAAAATGTTATTACAACTAAATTATTTACTCGATAAAATATGATTGTACTGAAATATTGTTGGTTATTGAAAATCAAATGTATACTAGGAATCACTCAACGACCTTGCTAGAAATGACTCCAGTGATTGTCTAGGTTATCACAAGTCCCTCGCAAGGGCATCGTAAGGTCTTGCAAGGTCTGGAGAATAACTAGAATGATTTTTGCTGAGGATATTTAGTCAGGAGAGATTCTGAAAAATTCTTTGCATTTCACTTGCTCCATATTCGAGCACAATTTCACTGCATAAAAAAAGATTTTGTACGAATATTCTTCGGACAAAACGTTCCAAAAACCTTTGAACCAATGGAGTGATCTATTCTTCCAACAATAAAATCCAAAATTCCGTATCGCCGTTGCACGCGATTGCAGGCGTGTCGTTGAAAAATATACATGGGTGGAAATGCCGGTGAAACAATTGAAAATAATGAAATGGACTAATCAATTAAAAGATTATTAACTGAAGTATTTTTGCTCACGCAACTAAACGATTTCTCTCAGTGTAGCAGAAATGACTGCGTGACAGATCATCCAAGTACACGGAAAAAAAGGAATAGTTACAACAACTACTTGAATAGTCGATTTTCGACCATTTATTTAATTAGTCGAGGCAGCTACTTAGTAGTTAGGACAAGTGAGACGTTGGCTGCCTCAGCTAACTCAAAATACCTCAGGTATTTACGTTAGTTGAGGCAGCTCAACAAGTGTTACTTGTCCCGACCAATGATGTGAGCTCGTCAAATGGCTGGTCAGATGACCGGTCATGTGACGGTCAGGTCATACTGACCGGTCAAAAAACTTTCTGATAGTCAAACTCACATCTAAAAATTAATAAAATAATTTGGCAAAAATTTCCTTACAATAGAATTTTCCATAATTTCTCATATTTTTCCATAATTTTTTTCATAACTTTTTCTCCTAAAATCTCATAATTTGTCAAGATTTTGGAACATTATCATAAGAAATGATTCTCTCATAATTGTTCATATTTTTTCCATAATTTTTTCATAAAATTTGATGATTTCTTGGAATTATTTATTTGAAAATTTTCAACTTCTTTAGGAAGTTATACTGCTTCAAAGATTGATAGATTTTCGAGAATTCATGAAGAAAATTGATAACACTTACGATAAATATAGTGAATTGTAATCGTGTGTGATTTTCCATAGAGCAGCAAGGAAAAAATCTATAAATATGGCTATATGAAATTTTTTGAAAAATTCGGTGTATATTTTTGTTCATGAGAATTATTAGTTTTCATGAGAAATTATGACTTCTCAGGGAAAAACATATGTTATAGTTCAAAGTTACCACAAACATATGCTATAGTCAGCATTCAAATTATGAAAAATGTTATGTAATGTTATAAGAAATTATGAAAACACATGAGAACATATAATTCAATTTATGAGAAATTATGACTTATTATGAAAAAATATTTCTCATAATAGATGTTCCAATTCCTTGAGAGATTATGAAATTTTATGACATTTATGAAAATGTATGAGAAATTATGAGAAATATGAAAAAAATATTGAAATACATGAAAAACTATGAGAAACTTTCTCGTTAGGGTTGTTTTCTCTTGAGAGATAATAATCTTTTCCCAGTCATTTGAATAAAACAAATTACTTTTGGAGTCTTGAATTGATGATTTCATATTAATAGGAAAGTCAAGATGTTTTTATGTCCTTTAAAATCAGTGAAACCACGTTGATGACCATGTAAAAGAAGTCTACAATAGTTCAGTGCTGCTAGGAATGTTTCAATAATTTACGAATATATTGAACTCCGAAACCTTCACAGAAAAACTGAATTCGCATACTATACTCAAAGTTTGATACCAATAGTTATTCCATCACTATCCTAATAGTACATGATATTTATATAATATTATCACAGTATTATACGAGAATATGCATAGAATGTTATATGTCCAATCTAATAAATATTGTAGGAATATTTCTCATTATCTTTTTTGTTATAAAATCACATCTGTTTTGTGAAATTTGAGTTGTATCAGAGATAAGAGTAAGTTATACTCTATTCTCCCTGAAACTTTATCAAATGTGTGACTTGATGAGAAAATATAATACTTATAAGGGTGGATATATAATGTTCTATGGATAATTTGGAATCATATTCTAATAATATTATAAGGATGTGTTATGTGCTATTAGGGTAATGTTTTGTGAAGAAGAAAAGAAGATAATTTGTAATGAAAAAAAATATTCAAACTTTCCCACATAATCAGAAAAGCTTTTGAGGTGCATTTTGGTAAAGCATTTAAAACATATTTTCAATCAATCAATCTACTTGTTGGAATACATTTAAAATGTATTAATATATTTTAAATATATTTTTGAACCTTCCTCAATTCCAAAGATCTATTTGGAATGCATTTTGAAAGTTTTTCTGGTTGCGTAGGTTATATTTCAAGAAATTCGACGAGAATTATTATTTGACTGGTCATGACCGGTCAAATGATGATCTGATGGTCATTTTTATATCGAAACTGTAAAAAATCTGACCGTCACTGACGGTCATAATGACCATGACGTCACCGATTTCTTTATGACCAGTCATTTCACATCACTGGTCCCGATTGCTACAAGCGAAAAAGTATTTTTTGAAAAGTCCTATAGGACTGATATATAATTTATTGAGAATCAGCGCCAGTCTGTAACGAATTGAAGTATTGACCCGAATGTACTTTCATTTCTTGTAGAAATACATCTAGTTATGGTACTTTTAGAATTAAATTCAAGTAAATAACTTGATCCGTCAGAGACTGTCGCTGATCATCAATAAATTATGAGATTTTTCAACATATTCGTTTTCTCCGTGTGAGTAGCTGCAGCAACCAATTAAGTGGACGGTCGAAAATCGACTATTCAAGTAGTTGCTACAACTATTTCTTTTTCTCCATGTGGAGTCAATTGAACAACCTTGAAGGTTCACAACACAGTTAAAATCGGTTCTCTCAAAAATGATCCAATTGGCAGGTTCTCAACGTGAACTCAACATTTTTTAGTTAATTTAACACATTCTTTGGGTCAATACCTCACTCATACCGTGAATGAACCGTTCAGGACACGCGAATGTGTTAACAATATATAATATTCTCAACTGGGCATGCAGAAACAAGTCACACGAAGAACACATCCGTATGATTTAAACAGCTTCAAGAATTAAAATGTTGTACGTTGTTCGAACCATACGTGTGCCATACTTGTGCGTGAATTGTCTCTACTCGGCTGACGTATACGATTGTCTTAGTGGCCATCTTTCGATAATCTGTCGCTCGATGATCTCTACCAAACCGGTTTATTTTTATCTGGGACGTGACACTAACCAAATCGTTTATCCCATATTTTATCTTATAAAAATGAAACGATAAAAATTAATATTCCTAACGAGTTCCTACGAGAACAAAATTTTGACTATTCCATTGGTGCCGATTATTTCATCCTTATAGGAAAGTCATCTATTAATTAATAATTCAATGCTTATTAAAAAATATTACCCACTATACTATCACTTTCTGATATCTATAGGGGTGGGGACGGTTAGGTACAATGTAAAAAACAACCGGTATTAGAGTGAATATTCTATAAAAGTCCACCTCGAAATCAGATCTCAAAATAACACTGAAGATTGTTAAAATAACAATATGATGTGTCAAAAAAAAAACAGAAAAAAACAATATGAAGTGTTGAAATAACACCATTCGGCGTGAACGTTTTACAATACCGTCAATTTTCGTTACTTTGTAATCATGAAAACTGAAGTATCGATTCATGTGAAATTGATAAACTCGAATCCTTTCGAAGGTACAAATTTTTTTACATTCAAAAACTACTTCGTGTTGTGTTGAGAACGTGACGCAATTCACTTCAAACCATGCGATGGAAGTTTTTCACTCCTCCGCTGCACTCAAAAATAAATTGTTGAAAAGCTCTGGAATTCCAAGAGGTCCGAACGTAAATATTAATAAACTCAAGTCAGATGAAACAGAAGAACGTGCAGATTTTTTACTCTTTTATTCTCTTTCTCTTAGTATCTTTTAAAACTGCGCTGAAAATAAATACATGTTAAAATTACGAAACTGCGTTGAGGGAAGATTCAAGAGTCATAAGGAATAAAATTTGACCGACAGGATACAATGCAATATGATACGACACAATTGATGTATTTTAATCAAACATACTAGACAAGTACAATCATTATATTCCACGAGGTGATGTGAATGCAATTTTAGAATCGTCAAGAGAAATTATCATGTTTATTGATAGTTGAGATGAGATAGATACCCCAGTCGTATCGATTACATTTAATAGTGCTATGAACATAAACTGCGCTCTTTACATATTACTTGGAAGAACATTTCTTAATCATGAATTGTGCATTACTCAATTTGCTTGGTTTTTTTTGGGGATTTTTTAATAGAATAATCTATTTGGTATATAAAATATTATGGAAGTCGTCATTGATAGATTGACTGAATGAGAGAAAGAGAGAGAATTGCATCACTACAGCTTACAAAATTGCAACTTAATGTATTTCAAATGATGTCTAGTGAACCAATCGAAACCTATATACCCATTTGTTCGTTTTCTTCGTCAATTTGATGTTCGATGTAAGGTCTATTCGATATCGTTTAATTATAAATGACATCGAATCTGATTATAATAATTATATTTTCAGTGAGAGTATCGTGTATTAAAAACAGGGTGTATAAAAAAAAAACATTAGGGGACACCCGGGTTTGAACCGGGGACCTCTCGATCTGCAGTCGAATGCTCTACCACTGAGCTATATCCCCAGTTGCACGCCGAGCTCTATAAGAATGGTTATCAATCGGTCTCCTTCCTTCATGAAAATTGTTCACATTCAACACTATTTATTATTGAAAGATACAAACAGAGAAAGGAGAAAAGAAAACAAGATAAATCTGACTGTTTAGAAATACAATTTTTTCTTCAACAGAAAATGAATGAGAAAAATAATAGTGCTCATTTATAAAAGCAGGTAGATAACGGCATTACCGGAAAAATAATGGCACGACCGGTTTTCAAGGAGTGACAGACAGGGCTAAGACTTGTTAAGGTGAGTTCATTACGATTACGGTAACGAGCTTGCCTTGATACTCTCTTTGCTTCCTGACTCTCTCATACTTTTGCATATTTCAAAATTTCATCAACGATAAAGAGGAACGGCAGAATACATATGGTGTCGCCATCCTACGAACTTAGTGTTAACTGGTCAGATGTTTCTCCACGGTCGATAACGTAGAGAGTGGAATAACAGGGTGTTACTTTTTCGACGAGGTGATAAAGTGCGATATGGAAGATGTATCCAGCAATGTTTTAGGGAATTTTTATATAATTCTAATGAATTTTTATATAATTTAGGCATAAAATTGTATACCATCTGCCCGAGTGGAAAGATTTCCAAAATTATGTATAATTCATATCGAATTATATATGAATTATATACAAAGTATATAAAAATTATATATAATTTTGAAACATTTTGCACTCGGGTTCTTTTAAGGGGGTATCCTGGTCTAGAATTTTGGAAAAACATAGTTTACTTTCAAGAACATGTTTTCACTTGAATGAATTCATTAAGAAGACAATTTTATGAATTCATAATGGATTCTTAAAGAATACATTCGATCCCCGAAATATTCTTTATGAATTTTCTAAGAACTCATATAGGACTTCATAAAGTACTAAATTTGAATCTATTAAGGATAACAAATGTATTTCCGTTATGTCAGTTCAGAACGCATTACTGGAGGAATTCTTTTATTAGACCTAAAGAATTCTGAATGAACTCAATCGATGAACTCTTTATGAGGTCATTTAGATGTCATTACAGGACGCGATAATTTCAACATTGAAAAAATTTTTCCGTCTTCTTTTGAATTTGAACTCATGTGCGATATCACTGTAATATTATAATATTATAGTATACTGTGATATTATATACGTATGTTATATGGGTCTATGTAAAAACTTCGCATTGTAAATGGTTCGAAAACTTGGTTGAAAAGAATACCCAGACAGCAAAAATAACCCGTTTGAATTCTTGAAGACTCCTTAATGAGTTCTTGGAACAGTCCCCGTTATGTCAGTGAAAATGAATTCAATATGAATTCAATGAATTCAAAACGAATACATGTTGAATGCCTGGAGAATTCTTCGTGAACTCACAACACGAATTCTTCCTGAACAGTAAGTTGTTGATCAAGAATTCAATTTGAATTCAAAGTATTCATAATGAATTCATGTTTACTGTCATAACGGGAGCGTTTCGTGGGGACTTTTTTGCTGTATGGGTAGCCATATGCAATCTTTTTATTCAATTATATAGAGAGGTCTGACTGTATTTCTTTTATAGGGATATGATATTTGAAAATCTCAAAAAAAGCTGTTGACACTATTTTTTTTCAAACGGTTGAATTGTGTCATTTTGCATTGTTCATTGGTTTTTCTGGAGGTTTTTATGAACCTTTTGGGACTCCCAATTCATGTCATTTTATACTCTTTTTCAATTAATTTTTGAATTCTTAATGAACTCTTTTGGATAAAAAAAACTGTCATAACGGGACGAGTTTAAGAACTCTTTTTGAATTGATTTGGATGAGTTTAGGCATTCATAAGACATTCATTGTGATATAAAAAGAATTCATTATGGATTCTTTCTGAACTGCTTGTGCTATCTGGGATTATTTGAAAAATTTACTGCAATTCAGTCTAACCTATTGTGTCAGCATTTGTTTTCAGCGCTTAATTTCAGCTGAAACAGGGCTGATTTTGGCTGCATCTTGGAATGAATTTATATGCAGAATCGAAACAAGTTTGACTCTTCACTTGCAGACTGTTTGAATTGTGCTCGAATCTTCCAACGCGTTATTCCCGAAATGGTGTGCATGATATCTCAAGTTCTACTCAACCGATTTACTTGAAATTTGGCACAGAGCTCCTTTATACATTGCAGTTTCGTACTATGAGGAATTTTTTGGAGAAATCTCTTCGTTTTCTTCCCCTTTAAATCCCAAAGGGCGAAAAAAATCAGGGAAAAAACGTAATTTTTTTTCAAACCGCCACAATTTTGTGGAAAGAAAAATTTTTTTCCAAAAAACCTTTTCGTAGGGCGATAGCGACATCCTTCTTCTTTGAGAATTCACAAAAAAAATGTTTTTCAGATCACCAGGTGGACTGGAATCCTACACACCAGGTCACGACAATTTTTTATGAGCCCTCACTTTGCCGGTCTGTAGTTTCTTTAGTTTTGATTTTTTCTATAATATTCCTAGTGTTTTGAAATCTTAAAATGTCAATGAATAACTAGTGAAGAAATGGATGGTAAAAACATTGATTAGATTATTGCTATAGCGTCCGGAAAAAACACCAAAAATCCGGGTGCCTGAACCAGAATACCCCCTTAAAATATTTTTCATATATAATATATAAGAATCTCATTAAATATTTCAATGCAGGATGTTGTGATATTTATAAATAATTTCCATACTATTTTGCAGAATGGGATTTTTTTACACAGCACGCTGGTCCCGGTGTAACAGGGGTGGTGATTCGGAATCGATTTTTGAAAAATCGAGTAAAAATTGTATCGGATTTTTATCCTCATTTTATACAAATCTATAAAAACTAAACACTTTTTCTATAAAAAAAAAAATCGATTCTGAATCACCATCTCTACGATGTATTCATCAGAAATTTCTTATGAATTTATCGTGGGGTTCTTCAAGAATCCTTGTCATAACAGTTTAGAATGAGTTCTCCATGAATCTCTGTTGTTTAAAAAGAATTCTTGAAGAATTCTCAGGGACTAAGTATGAATTAGTTAGTTTGGAACATGAATCACACGGCACAGAAGTTCAGAAAAAATTTTGGAGAACCCATCAAGAATTCTTCAAATTTCAATTAATAAAATCTGTAATTTCTAAAGAAGCTATTCATTCTCAAATCTCAACTAACTTCCTCGGAAATGAATGGAAACACTTGCTTCTTGCAACTAATAACAATTTTTTTCTGAGCATTGAAGGATCGCAAATCTTGCACGGAGGAAACTGGTATAGCATGTAAAATAATATGGATGGACCAAACATTTGGTTACTATAATCAATCGCGTAGTTATTCTAATTAAACGTATCGTTGATTCAACTAAGCGTATTGTAGTTTCGATTGAGTCGTTTAGTTATTTTCATTGCGCAGTTGGGTCTGTCCATATTTTACTATTCGCTCAGTGATTATCACTATTCCTTTTTCTCCGTGTGGGAATTCCAATTGGGATACTGATTTTTGAATTCTCAATGAAGTGTGAGATACGTGTTCTAATCTGACATTGAGTGAAATTTAGGAATATTTCTACACCGAGAGAATTTTTTTAGGTTACTGTAACTAAAACGCCTCAACCACATATTCTGGGTAAAAGCTACTGGAACTGTGATTAATTTAACCAAATTTTTAGTAGCCCTCATTAGGAACGTTTAGTCGAGATGTTTGAATTACAGTAACTATAGAAATTTCTCTCAGTGTAGTTAGCAAGGTTTTATTTCAAAATCTCAAATTAGATTGGTATCGCTTCATGATTGTGAAATCGATATTCTGAAGCAGTAAATCTAACGCTTGTGTACGTATTAGGTGATTGTATACTAAATAAAAACGACTCTTGAACAGGTTAAACGTACAAGTCGTGCCGGTACGAGTAATTCTAGATGCTGTCTCGGGGCTGGAAAGACACGAGTAAAACATTCTGGACAATTCTAGGTAACCCTCAGACCTGATCCAATACCAAGGAAATGTCTAGTATAATCTCTCCTAAAGGGAATCATTCCTTCAAAAACCGCACAAAGTGAGCGATTTGGAATAGAAAGTTCAAAGAGAAATGGGGAAAGACCTGTGTGAAGTATCTCACCCTGTACATTTCGTTCCCTGTTCATACTTGAGATTCTGTTCACCTATACAATGAGGTACTTGGTACGTACTCTTCAGAGATTAATCCGTTTCTTTATGAGGTTTCAGGTGGATGTGGAAAAACCGTCATATAGAACGAGGCAATTCATTCGCGAGGGAATTTTACTGCCATCATTGTTGCAAAAGAATCGCTGCTAATTACACTTTGTAGAGGGAAAAATAAAAGGAGACTACTTAGAAAGATCATTTTATGAAAAATTGTACCAAATGACACTGCTGCGGCAACGAAAGGTTTTAATCTACCGCAATTTTGTTTTAATGAAACGAAAAGATGTCAAACGAGGGAATTAACGTGATACTAGCGCTATAATTTTTACGGGACAAACTAAAAAAAAACGCACGCAATAATTGCAAAAAAATCCCTCCGTACAGGACTTCTTCAGCAGTTCAAGAAATGCTGTGAAGAGAGATATTTTGAATTAATGTACTTATTTTTATGTAGTTCGTTCCGAAAAAATTTGTAAAAGCCCAGCCGCTGGTATCCCCTCAAGAGCGTCGTTATCAACGACACGAATGGAAAGTTTATCTGAATCGAATGGGAGGATCAGTGGTATGCATTTTGATTTGAGATAACTGAACTCTTTATCAGCTGAAAAATTAATTTACTGTTCCTATAGCATCGCTTTTTTTTGCACGCGATTTGGCGAATAAAAATATAATCTGATTTTCAAAGAGTTAACACCAACAAGGCAGAATGTATTGATTTTCGTGAATCAATTTTAACCATAAGTTGAAATCGGTCTTCAGATTATTCACTGCTGCCGTTACTAGACCACGTTATCATTCAGTAATCAACACCTAATGAATCATTAGTAACCCAACCAGAAATTTACAACAGGCGCAGTACTGCACCAGTACTGGCCAAGACTGCCAGGGTACTTTTCTGTACTGGGGATTGAGTACTAATACTATTATTTGCAATCAGTGCAGTGCCTGTACTGGATCAGTACCTGGCTAGCATTGAGCTCTCAGTACTGGTTTGTCAGTACAGACATAGTACTGTATTTCTATGTATCCAGTACTGATCGCGTACCTGTTGGCAACTGTCGAAAATCCAATACTGACACTGTACTGCACCTGTTATCAACATTGGCATAATTCGGATTTTTCTGATTGGGTACACACCATTAACGAACGCACGAAGAAAACAAAATTCGCTGAGACAGCAAGATGTAATTTAGCTGGATCCATTTTTGCTGGAAAAGAAAATTTTTTGCTAACATAGCATATATTTTGCTACGTCAGCCTATTATTTAGCCATAATAGCGAATTATTTGCAGAGGGAGCAAAATTTCCAGTGTTATATGCGAAATAGCAAGCAAATTCAGCTAAGGAAGTAGACATTTTTCTCTTTTTAATTTTATTTACAAGAAAATTTGAGAATTGATTTCGATTTGATTTGTGGAAAATTGAATAGAGAGTCTTTCTTTGTTTTCTGCACTCTCAAAAATAGTTGTGAAATTTTCCTCCAAAAAATGGTCGCAGCAAAGTTTCTCCATAGATCGGGAATTTTTCACCATACACTGCGAGAAATAATGATTAATATCAAGAATTTAAATTCATGAATACTGCCAAGAATAATTCTTGATTACAGTTAATATGTTATTGGCCCAAAAGAAATTTTCTTAAATCAAGGAAATATTTCTCGATTCAAGGAAATTTCTTTTGGGCCAATAACATATTAGCTATAATCAAGAATTTGTATTCTTGGCAGTATTCATGAATTTAAATTCTTGATATTAATCATTATTTCTCTCAGTGTAATTTGATGGACTTTCCTCTCATTTCTAGAGGATGCAACACCCAAAAAACTAAATAATTCCTCATTTTTGATGGAAAAGTAATTCCCCCGCAATGAGGGGACGAAATCCATTAACTGTGTGAAGGGAAACTCCGCACATTTTTGACAGTCTACGTACCTCAAGCGGAGTAAATAGAATTACTCGGAGGAGATGTTGAATGAAGTCATAACTAATTACGTTATAAATTATAATCAATCATAAATGCTTATTATTCACTACTTTTATTCATTGAACAATTTATCACCGATTTATTCAACACCTTTTATGTCGCATGATTCCATTCACCTCAATGATTGTATTCACCATATTTTACGGTATCCACAAATTTCATCAATACAGATTATACGAAATAACTTACTAAATTTTAAGAAAAATGTACTGTTCTGTTTTCCCATCCGCTGTGTTTGTCTGACAAATTTAATTCTCATTTACAATTTTTCGACTTCAAATTTTGAGCAAAGCTCAGAAGCTTGAAACAAATATTGCTCGATACACAGGAGATGCTGATGAAATACTGAGAAATAATTGATTATTCAAGATTCTTTTCTTGCAAAAATATCCCTAAAAAAGTGAGTAAGTTAATTTTACATGGATTCTAATATATATGTACACATATTCCATAGCCAATTGATATCAAATTACTTGAAATTCTTGAAAATTGAATAGAATTAAGATTAACTGTACATTCGTCCGTCGAATGGATAATTTCTCAAGGAAAACAGATCGGAACAGCTAACGATCTCACGTAGCGGTTCTACATGAACGAAGAAGTGGAGTATGAGTTTCTCGATTATCGGATTATCAGGAAGGCAAAAAAACTATCGTATCGAGTTTTTACTTGCCAGTATTTCACCCAAAAATTCTCCACAAGATTACGAAAAGATATAGCAGTCATTGACTTGTATGAAAAGACGTTGAATACCTCCAGATAATCTATTATTTCATTCGTAATCACAAAATTCTTTCACCCGTTACGAATTTTATCCCCCAGGCAAGCACGAAACTTATCCCTTCGAGCTTATCATTCATTCACAATAAAACACCACTACGTAAATTCACCTCAACCTCGAAATCTTGCTTCCACCTGTTGACTCTAAGAAACGCGGTACAACAAAGACTCCGTCCACGACCTACGTCTCAAACGAGCATCAAATATTTATGCGGAAGTAACCACTTTTACGAAAACAAAAGCAATTATTCACATCACAAAGACATTATTTCATTTTACCAACATATTATAGTTCAAGAAAAGATCAGATAACCGACGGTATAAAAGATTTCACACCGAGTTATGAGAGCGCGAACACTACCAAGTTGTTTAATTACATTTTAATCTCAATGAACGATACTTTTTCTCACAGCGATTCTACTAAACTTTCTAATTATTCCACGTGGAACGGACTTATCTGGAATAAAAAATCCATTAAAAATAGATTAATTGTATTCGATCATTGACTTACTGGTTTTTGGTTGAATTTTTGGTGATCGGTAGTGTTGCGGCAGTTGCCCGCTTAAGCGGCACCCGCCCTCCCGAACCCACGGACATTCCGCTCCGAGCCTGAAAATAATATGAAAAACAAATTTAGATTCCGAGAATCGTAATCGTGACTCGTTTTTTTTTTGTAATGAAAGTGATAAAACTGCTTTTCTCTCAAAGCTCGAACACACACTGCACAGAATTTCTATTTTTCGAGGTGTAGTTTTGAGAGGACAGGGGAAACGAGAGGAGGGGGGGGGGAGTGAGGTGTACTCCATGGAACATAGTTTATTACGCTATACAAGACAACCGGTATGAAACACAACACCGAGCGAGATATCAATTTTTTTCACTCGCGAATGAAGTTCACCTCGCAAGGTGTGAATGAACGGTCCCAATTAGATGAAGTTACCCAACACCGATTTGTGGTTAAATTTGGCTCATTGAATGCCACTGTATCGTTGTCAATGTCACGCAATAATACTGATTAATTATTCCAAATAACCACAAAGGATATGGAGATAAAAAAACTTCCCAGAGAGTAGTTGAAGAAATTTCACACGCAACCACGATTAATGATCCGAGGTGTCTAACCGGGGATTGGAAAAAATACACTTTGCATACATTCGAATTTGTGTGTAAATTCTCTAGTGCTGTGAACCGATCGAATCGACGAACTAGAAGAGATCCATGACAATCGAAGAACAAATGATGTGCAACGTTGTTTTTTCACGTTCACAAAGAGATGGCGGAGAGGACAGAGAGAGAAGAGGATAATTTACAACGTGGAATAGTAGAGAAAAAACGTAAAGGGAAATGAACGAGGGGGAGACAAGACAAAACGATGAAGCGGAAAAGGAGAGAAAGAGTGGGTGAATGCGACAATAACTCTGGTCAAGAGGAAGAGGGACGGAGAGAAAGGGAGTCATAGAAAAATAGAGAAAGGCAAAGGAAGAATAGGGGAGGAACAGGAAAGAGTAAGTGAAAGAATAGAATCATGTGAAAAGTTAGTAAAAAAGTAGAATTATGACGAAATTGGATGAAAAAACGGGAGAAATTTGGAAAAATTGATCACTCGGAGAAAGAGAGATCATGGGATGAGTACTGGGAATGATAATAAATTGGCGCAAACCATTGCTCTCCCCTGTTAGCGATTGTGTACAAGAATTATTAGCTATTATTTGGATAGCTAAAAGTTAGCTACGGGAGTTATTTTTTCAGCTGCCACGGCTACTCACTTAGCGGTAGCAGCAAGAAACTTAGCTGCCGCAGGGAAAATTCAACCACAAAATCTGTGCAGTAGCAGCTACGATTTCCTACTGCGGCAGCTAAAACATAGGTGCTAAAAAAATGGGTAGCTTCCACAGCTATTTCCTTTTTTTCCGTGTATTTGTCATCGATTCACTATAATTTCTATATAGTATTCATTTCATAATCTGTTTTCTCCGTGCACTTATGATGCTAGATATCGCGATACATTATTGAATCGGATGAATATTCATTAAAATCAATTGAATTAATTGCACGGCCAGTACGGAAAGTAGTTTGGATACTGGTTTCCGATATGGATATCCATAAAATTCGCCAAAGGTAATGTTTTGGAGTAAATGGACCATGTAATTACTTCAGAGTCTTGATAAGATATCATAAGCTTCATCGTGTCTAACTCCGTTGAGATTGGATCCATTAATTGTTTTTCTATTCAAACATGAATGAATAACGAAATCTCAATATACTGCAAAACTAAGAGAGTCGTATTTCAAAGCACTCCAAGTGTTTAAATCGAGTAGTTTTTTTTCAGAGTTTGTAAGTATGCCATTAAAACAGATCATACGGTTGATACGAGTTGTTAGATCCCTCTTATTGACGTATTAACACGCTTTTAAGTGTTATGGAAGTGAATACAAGATTGAAACACTGCTTTAGAAATGCTTTGACGTGAAATCTTTGAAAATGCGATGTACGATTTTAGTACCGCACATTCGATAACCAGCTACCGAACTATTCTTCAACCATCAATCTAAATGAAGATATGAAATAGATCAGATAAGATTGCGTATCCAATATAAAGCGACATGAAAACGAACATTTTTTGTCAATTCGTTTTCAAATTTATGAAGTTATTCTCAAATTATACCGTGGAGTTCAACTACCAAATGGTGTACAATTTCTCGAGAGCTTGAATTTGATCTCTTCATGGCGCGAAGATGTATGTTAACGGTGTACGTGCACGCACAATCCCACGCAATAATATATCTACATACGCAAGGAGCATAAACATCACACGTTGAGACAAGGTTATTTTATAACATGGGCAAAATGTATAAGTTAAATAATTATAGATACGAAGGACAATGCTCATTGGATTCTGAAAGATGAAAGATTTACGTACTGAAGGAAATAAAAAACTGAACATCCGGAATACTACATCAAACAACTTGTACAGAATAGATATGTACACTTTGTTGGCGAAGAAAAATCTCAATGATAATTCACATAAACTGAGGGGTTGACGATTCAATATATCAATATATGATACTTCATACGGAAAAAATATCATCTTTGAAATTAGGATGGTAAAATCGTAGCACAGGACCACACTTAAAGGAGCAGGACTTGTCACATGTTGAAGACAGATACTGCTGTTACATCCTTCTTTTGTAGGAGTTAACATCGTAATATTCGATGTGATTTAACCAAAAAACAGCACAATTTACGATCTTACATTTTGAATAGACTAATTTCGCAGACGTTGTAATTTATAAGATAATATTTTTCCCGTGTATTTGAAATACGCAGAAGATACATTTTTTTGAGACGAGGGTAGAAAACCTGACAGAAATTTCTCAGGCTTTTTTGATTAAAACTATCTTCTTATAATGAACATTCATTACTTTCACATAAAACACAAAATTACCGGGTTTCCACTAAGAGCATCCAACAACTGTCGAAACATACTGGATTTGAAGAGCCAGAAAATACTCTCACCAGAAATTCCACTGAAAACTTCTTCTGTTTTTTACTTTTCTGTGTACGAGTAATTACAAATATCTCACATAAGCGGAGAAATTGCTTTGAAACGGGACTTCTCGGTTGTTAAACATTTTCCTTTCCGCGTGCATTGCATTTCAAACGAGCATGAATATGCTACTTTCGATACATCCGATCACTCGATGATTAACCGCACCTTTTCTTCTCACAAATCACCAAAGTTAACCACAATAATACGACAATGAAAAGAAAAAACAACAAACGTGATAGAAGAAGCTGCACCACCACATCGCTTCGTCTAATTCTCGTTCCCAAGTTCATCGCATAATACCCACGACGAAGATCCATCAAGACTGTTTATTCGAGTCATAATTCTCTCTACTTTTTGAATTGGCGCAATATAAATTTCACAAAAGGTTTATATACGCGGAGAAAATGTTCATTCGGCGTACCACTTGGACACGCACGCACTATTACACGCAATTTACATTGCCGTATAAATCATTCGAGTCGTAGAAAAGAAAACGAACTAACACTGCGCACAATTGAATGGTATTGGGATTTTATGATATTATTATTTCGATCTTTCTTGAAGCTAACGACACTTGCAGAGATGCAACGAGATATATTGAAGGAATGCGTACGGAATCACTGGCGTAACTAACGTTGGAAAACCAACGACGAAATTCAACCGCAGCGATGATAAGAAATCGAGTCATTTTAGTGATAAGCGGGTAAGGAAATATCTAAATGTACCTGTATTTGTATCTAGATGAATATACCTGTATATATGCTTAGATCGTGTATTCATGACGTATATGTGAAATAAATACAGTTAAAGTGGGGTATTGTAAAGAGATAAATAAAATTTGTTATCGCGTTGGTATTTTCTGTGATAAGGTGCAAGGTGCATTATGGAAATGAACGTTCGTAATAATTATTTCATATATATATATATAATTACATATCAATCATCGTTACTTTTTGTTTCCATCCAGGTGTTTAGTTTTGAATAAACATTTTGCGTGTGGCTTAAATTTTTACATCCTGATATACTGTTTGTTCTGTTGAAAACTTGGAAAAGCTCAACAAAAAACGTGGGAACTCATGTTCCAATCCAATAATTTGAATTTTGTTTCAGGATTCAATGCAAGTTGTGAATTGAGATACTACGCTGTTAATTGTGCAACTAATACATTGTAAAAAATGTATTAGTTGCATTTGCATACATTGAAACAAAATAATTCGTCAAAGCGGTGGAAAAATCCCTCATTTACAGTGTAACGTAGAGTAGATTTTATATATTTCAATTTTTCTATAGCATTTCGGTAAGTGATAAACGTCAGTGACCATTCGATTTATTCAACAAATTCACACGAGGGATAATTTGTAGAATATTCTTCAATATGTAACTAGGTTATATCGTTTATTTATATGCGAAGGCTATGAAAGCTTTGTAAAAAGGAACTACCTATTATGGATGAAGCAACCAAGTATACCTTAGGCCTTATTTTTTCCACGCTCAACGGCTGAGACAATCTTGAAGAGAAATATTAGCGGTATCTATACCTCTCCGCGAAGATATACGAACAATACAGTTCAATGAAAAGTTGTGGTACTCCATAGGAATGTAAAATGCATAAAACAAACACTTGGGAATGGAATTTTCCCATTTATAGTAATCGAACGGATATAAAAGATCTTACAAAAACGAAATGCTGATCCTTTATGGTTGAAACTGACCTATAATGATATTTGATCGATCGGTTATAATCGTTTACAGTACTTTTCTCGTGGCAGTGATTTTAAAATGGTACTTCGAACAGTACAGTCATTAGAAAAAACTTGTTCTTTTCGATTCTTAAATGTACGATATATCGACAGGACATTCCATTGTGAAGATCGTAGACACGATTTAAAGATCCTGGATATTAATTGTCAAGATATTCACGTGGGTTTTAGTAAACAATACAGGAATAGATGTTTTTTTCTGTTTCTTCACGTACATCGATCGGAGAGAAACGCGTAACCCATGCATTACATACCTGATGCTTATAAAGTTCATCGAACCTTGATGCACGTTACATACATACCGGGTTCTTCGACCAATAATAAGGATGCACGAAGAACGATACGTAACTACGCGTTTTGCACACATACGCGATCTTGCTTCTATACGTACACATGTAGACGAGGATAAGTATGTTACTTGTAATGTTTGTGCTACCCTGCTTAACAGTGTCCACTTCAATTCTCTTTGGACACTAAATAACTCGAAGAAGGTACAACGCTAAACGTGATACTTCGACACTCCGTTGATTGCACACAGTCACATAGATACAACTAATTCATCCACTTTTGTACGTACACACGAACGCATATGCACGCTAGCGAATGTAGTAGCGAAATCAACATGTGTGTGTGTGTGTATGGCTTTTTACTTCGATATCAATTGAACGAGGCGGTGGTGTTCCTAGAAATCCATGCGGAGTCGATGAATAGTAATTGATCTATATTTATTAAACGCTTCCAATGTTCTTGACCAACACTTTACGCGTGTTGTTTTCTTTTTCAATCGATCTATTGAGAATAATTCAAATATATATGCATATAATTATATTGTTCCTAATAACGTCGAATCGACCAATTGGGTGTTTATGACTTTTGAATCGTTCGATCGATGAAATTTCCCGAGGATTCATTGAAACCAAGGAGAAGGCATTGCTGAAAATATTATTTGTTTCTATACTGAAAGAATTTTATTTGAAGAATTACCGTGAAATTTCAGTGATCGAGGGACAAGTAGGAATTTTTGAAAATATTACTATGCATTTTGTAAAACTTACAGAAGATATCACTTTCAAGTCATTTTTTGAAAAATTTTCACTTATCCTTCGATTTCTGGAGTTTCACGGTGATTTTTTGTTACAACAAGATTCTTTCAGTGTAAGTTTTCCTCTTGGAAACAACGGGTGGGAATGGACGAAGACCTTGCCGAGTGGTATAAATATATCACGAATTTCATCAAAACGTTTATTCGGATTAAATATACTATGGGTAAAATGCAATAACAAAATATTTATATCTTAATCACTTCGCTTGGAAATTTGGGGATTTTGTAATTCACGTGTTGTAAAATGAAGTATTTATCAAAAATTGAACATGTGCGGGAAATATGAAAAAAACGTTACACGCGTATCATAAAATTTGATCTCTTGAGTTGATCAGATAATAGAATCTGATCAACTACGTTTTACCTACACGCTTTATTGAACCGAGTCATAATATGAACAATAATTATGGTAGACCGAGCAGGGTGCAGGTCTATAATCTTCAAGACATATAGAACTTCTTTTCCAACATATATGATAATATTATAAATCATATGATACGAATATGACACCATATGTATGTATAAACTTGTAATCGCACGAAGAATAACACCTGTATCGAAATTCATCTCAGTCTGGGAGAAAATGTCAGTTGTTTCAATTAAAATGTGTATCCTAAGGAACTGAATTCCGAAATTTTACTTTGAAATTCTACACTGCGGAAACGATTTATTTATCCTAGTAGAAAACATTCTAGCCCCTACTCTTCCACAGCCAAGGCGTAAGTGGGAGATTCTAATAATTTATAGTTTGATAATGGTGATAGTTACACTGAGAAAACAGGTATCTTGAAAAATGCCATGTTTTATGGCAATTCAGCGCTGGCCTGACCCAAGTCAAAATATTAACGTGAACAAATTTCTAAAAGTACCATAATTTCTTGAACTTTTATAAGGTAGGGGAGACTGGGTACGGTTGAAACCAGAGATGTGAAAGCATTTGAAATGCATTTTAGCGAAAATTTGGTATTGCCAACAAATTTTGCTGTTTTTTCCCCATTTCTGCATATTTGCTGTTTGATTTTGTAGTTTTCTTTTAAAAAAAATTCCCCTGAAGATGACATATTTCGTATTTTTTATTTTATCACATATTTTGGAATGCATTTTGCATTTTGTATGGAAAATGCAAAATGCTTTCGGAAATCTATTATAGAATACGAGATATGAAGTATATCGTGTTCAGAGAAACTTTTTCCAGAAGAAAACCACGAAAACACATAGAAAATGTGCAGAAACGAGGAATATTCAGCAAAATTCCTTGGCAATATCAAAATTTCGCAAAAAGGCATTTCAAATGCTTTCACATCTCTGGTTGAAACGTTTCGAATAACTAACGATTATCTCGCAGTAGCTCAGGTCGCTGGAAGGGAACGGAAAACTCCTCACGTATACAAACTTATTTTCCAGTTACTTATGCCACATTATTAGCCAATCGTCAATTATTCGCAATGTTTCAACCGTACCCGGTCTCCCTTACTTTATAAAAGTTCAAGAAATGATGATACTTTCAAAGATTTGTTCACGTAAATGTTCTGGTTTGGGTCAAACCACCGCTGAATCTGCATAAAATATGGTACTTTTCAAGGAAACTCTACTCCGTGTACCATATTTTGGTGGATAAAAAAACGAACCACGTGTTTGAGGCAACCAAATCAGGCATTTGGTAACTATAATTCCTCCCGTCAGCGGAACTATATATGCGTTATTTGAGCTTATTGAGTCACCAAATACTCCACAATAGGTTATTTCAATGTGATTTATCTTGACGATCCAAAATTTTTAGAAAAAGGGGAGAAATGTTGATCAATAGGTACTTCATTTCGAATCCTGTAATATCAACATCAAATTCGTATCCAGGAAACATCAAAACAATTCTCGGTTGGTGATTTCTTCAATTATTCTTATGATCAAAAGAATGCACAGAAAGGCTGATGAATTTTCAGTTAAACTACCGTTTATCGAATCGATACGCTGTTTACACGGAGTGAAAATTAATTTTTCTTTGGCCATAAACTTTGTTATCAAACTTTGTTAGATACACGGGGAAAAATGGAGGTCAAAAATATAGTAAACTTCAATAAAAATTTGAGAATATTTCTTAAAATCTGAGAATTTTTGTTCAAATGCACGATAAAGACAGAAACAGGGTGTCTAGCAAAATATGATTTTGGAATTCCCGACCAATTCCCGACTTTTTCCAGGATTTTTTGGGAAATTCCCGGATCGAAAATAAAATGCACACACATCAATTTCAATGAACATTTTCGATGGCGTAGTATAATCTAATAAGAAAAATGAATTCGAAGTTGAGTATTCAAATATTGATCATTTTAAATGGACATGTTTTCAATCAATAATCCAAATCATTCATATCCAACTCGGCTCCATTGAATTACAATGCGTTTTGAAAATGAATATATAGAGTACATCTTAAAGAGGTCAGAAACAGACTTTTTCACGAAGATTTGGGAATTCTTTCGAAAGTTCTTGAAATAGTCGCAAGACCTCTGAGAGAATATTTGAAACAACTTTCAAATCTCCCCCAGGTAGAAATATTCTATCAAATCCTATTACAAATGGTGAAATTTCTGACTAAATATCATTGAATTCCATTGAAACCTATTCATTTTCCCATTTGTCAATCAGATTTTATAGATTATTTGTAACAGGGCCGTGAAATAGGACTTCTTGAGTTGTGTAAGGTGTCTGGAATTCTATAAGAATTCGAAAAGAATTTGTTTTCGAGAATTCTTTAGTGAATCATTCATTGTTGTCTAGACCTGGCTGAAGAAATTATTCTGAAGATATCTGAGAATCTTTGCATAACTCTCGATATTATAACAAAAAATATCAATATTTAATATAATCAATATTCATTTCAATGAAGATTTAAAATACTCAATATTCAATATAATCAATTATTCGTCGATGGGGAAAACTTTTCTAAGTTTAAAAATTCTGCACACCCAAAAATAAAAATATAATTGAAAATTTCCCGGAATTTTTTTCATTTCCTGACGTCTTCCCAACTTTTCCCAACGAAAGTACAATTCCCGACTAATTCCCGACTTTCCCGGAATACCCGACTGTTAGACACCCTGAGAACGGTCTACTTCTTTGTGGAATTTTATTCGAAAAAAAATGAAAAATTATCAATACTTAATGAAGAATAGAGAAACATATGCACTTTCCAAAAGTCGCGCGTGGGATTTTACAAAAATAGTAACAAAATGTGAATATCCTACTAAACACTTTGTGAAATTTTGTATGCAACTTTTGAACAGTTCATATGTTTCTCTATTCTTTACGAGGTATTGATAATTTTTCATTGTTTTTCGAATACAATTCCACAAAAAAGTGGACCGTTTTGTCTTTATTATGCATTTAAGGAAAATTCTCAGATTTTAAGAAATATTCTCAAATTTTTATCAAAGAGTACTATATTTTCGACCTGCATTTTCATCCGTGTACGACAGCGATTTCTTGGCTGTGGCAGGAAAAATGACTGCTCCTCCAGTGAACGTTGGTATTTTATATAGAATAGCAAACAAATTTTGCTGGAGAATTCAACATTTTTCACTGCCACAGCTAAAAAGTCGCTGTCATAGCTAAGAAGATTGCTGTCACAGCAAATTCTTTTTTGTCCGCGAAGAGTCACACAAGAAACCTTTCATCGCCTAACTAACCTTCATCTTGTTAATTTTCAATATATTATTCCCCGAATCATGACTTTCAATATCGAATAGAATCAACAAAAACAGAAGATAGGTCTTTTAGAACGGATAATACAACTAAAATTCTATTATTTATCAATCCTTCAATGGTATTCCAATGAGATACATTGCCGACGAAACATCAGAAGAATCGACCGTGACGATTCTGTTGCATAGTGTTTCGCTCGGTTCACAAAGTCTTTCGATATCTGTTTTCACTACTATTGAATAAGCAAAGTGACAACACGCATCGATAAAAAAAACAAGAAATGCGAAACACAGTAGACTAATGATCTCGGATTACGTGAAGAATTACTACAACATCTTTAGGGTGGGTGGTTGGGAAGTTGTTCTTGCGTAAGCTTCCAGTCAATGACCGTCAATGATCACTCTTCTGTTACATTGTCATATTCATAAAAATCAACGCAAGGAACGTTCAACCGTACGAAATGAGAATTGACATCCGCTTCTTTCTTTTTCTTCTTCAAAATCGATGAATCTGTGAATTTTTATGGCACGTGATGTATCTGAATTTTCAATGAATCAACCGCAAGCATATTCGAGAGATGGAATAGTGCTTTATTGAAATGAAAATCTTCAATAAAATAGTTATCTTAACGCGTGAAGTGTTTAAGCAGAAGGGTAGAGTTCCTGGGATTATATTATGAGATGTTTTGTAACTGTGAGCGGTTACGCGACGAGCATGACAAGCTATATATGTGGGAATAAAATATACTCGTGTGAAATGAGTATTAAAAATTTGCATGTTTCGCGTATGATTTTCACATATTTTCAAGAAATCATTTGATTTCTTATCTATACTTGTTCGCACGCTTCGTCATATTCGTGGAACAGTCGATGTTGCATGAATGCGATAGAATTTCACGCGTTAGTGTAAATGTCAAATGAGAGAAAATTGTACAGCGTTTGCGAATGTAATGAATATTCGATGGTTTTTGTCATTTTTTTCTTATTTTTGAGAAAGAAAAATTTGTTTTTCTCAGATTATGGAAATTATGAAAAGGATATCGATAGAGAGTATGTCGAATGAACATTTTATACTAAAATTCTTGAAATTTTTAGTTGTATTATCAGCTTAATTTTAGCTACAGTAGTTAAAATAATGGCTGTCCATTTCACAGGTCATTGCTTTTTTCCGTGCACAGCACAGGAGTTGTTACATTATAAATTTTTTCTTGAATCCATAGTACCAGTTCAAACTTTCAAACAATCCACCTCGCCTTTGTGCATCTCAAACGGAGAAATTATATTGAAAGATCACCCAAAGTTGTGTAAAGTGGGGACATAGTACGATCGCATCTCGATGGAGTTTAAAATCCGTTCAATTTTGTTCAACTCGACTGCAGATGAAAATTCATGTAAATATTTTTATTATCTTTACAAGTTGGGTATCGTGAAAAACATTTGAATGAATTTTCATCTGTAGTTGTGTAGAAGGAAGTTAATCGTCTTTGAACCTTTGTTGAAATGCCCCTATGTCTTCGTTTCATTATCAATTTTTGGTAGTTTTTCATCAAGGGCACTCAAGCACCAAAAGAAGCGAGTCAAATTTTGCGCCAAATTTTTTCATAAATTACACGTTCAATGGAAATTTTTAATGAATAATAATAACACCTACGACTGGGAATTATACTCTGAATACAAGTATCAGTCTTTTACTTATTTCCTGATCGACCTCCAACTATTACAAATTTTTAAGTAATTTCATTTCCGAATACCTGCAAACCTCGAAGAAAGCCAAATTTTTATTCATAGCCCAATCTCAGGTATGTACTCAATTATTATCGATGCTGAATTTGAATTTCCTAAGTAATTTATGAAAAAAGTTTGACTCGCTTCTCCTGATGCTCGAGTGCCCTTGCTACATTCTCTGCGTGTATCAGAAATTTGCCACGTGTCAGGTTTTGACATCGTTCTGACTAGGCCTCGATTCACTTTGAAAATCATTCTAGATCTGGTAAGGAAACTTAAATGATTTTCTACTAGGACGTGTATGAAGAATTTTTTAATTTTCACAAAGAGATAAATTAAGAAAAGGAATGGTTGGCGAACTGTTCAAGAGAAGTATGCGATTGTCACATACACCGTGAGAACCTGTAACAAGATGCCATACAGGATATCTTTCTGTTACTTATGATCGGCAGGAAGAAACGAGACAACTTTATATGGTATAACAAGTTGTCGAAGAGCAGTAAACTGTCACTGTATGATTCTTGTAATTTAACTTGGAAATACTGTGAAAGATGATGGAAATAGTTGTGTGTAGTGCACTCGATGCATTCAATCAAAATTGAATCTTTTTCTTTTTTTTTTATAAAAGAACACCTTCGAAAGAGAAGATAATATCGCGAAGATTGATTATTGCGCTAATTGGGAGAGGGAGAGACGGTTGACTCTTATCAATTACACCATTATCGTGAATGCATTGTAACAATTATAAATGATTCATGTCGTGATCATGAAAAATCAAAGATTTTATAACTTCTGAAAGTTCGAATCTCCAAAGATCACGATGGAAACTTCTTCATCCGTGAAGCAACTTTGCCACCACCATTCTTATAATGAGATTTTTGATATACGATAACCGTTTTCCAGCGGTTTGCTTATAAATGGAATTCTCCATTAAGGAGATTTATTAAAGTTAAATCGTGAATAAAATTTCCACTTTTCGATGAACATGATTCAAGAACTTCCTTAGAGCTTCAAGAGAAGTCTCGTTTTATACATGCAAAAAACTTCTTCCGTACATCAAAGATGAAATTAGAAACCCATCTCAAACGTGATCACGGTAACCACCTGCGCTCGAAGGTGGTACAAACCTGAACACGGTAAGTTATAAATAAGGGAAATTAGTTCTGCATATAATCGATCTATGTTGATTCATTCAATCTTATGCAATTCAAAGAGAATGAACATCACATATTTATGAAGTGTTATTATCCATTGAATTTTTCGACGATCATGATTTAGAATAAATAAGTACTTCAATGTATTTTGCAACCTATTTACTCGCACATTTCGACAGATACTACAATCTCGATGCAACATTTCGTTTGATCGTTAGACCGGAATTAGAATTTATCCTTTTCGTTTTAATTTCTTTTTTGCCATTTCCAGCCGTAGGGTGTGGCGGCGGCCTTTTGCTACAGCCTACACTTGGCGTGTGTACGTGTGTGTCTTGAGAGAAGCGAAAAGTACCGGCAGCAGCACCAGCGGAGTAGTAGTACGGTACAAAACTCCGATCCTGCAGTAACCCGACAACGGTGAGCCGCCGCTCGTATGTTGAGCAAAGCAAATCAAACAACCAACAAGAAAAGCATATCGACGTACACACACCGGCATAACGCATTTTACATTAAGCTTCGGCCCACACGCATAAACTCCATCAAGCGAACGCATTTCGCGATCGCCCGCTTCTCGCCACGCGTTAACCTTTAACGTTTTATCTCTTCGCGTCTTGTGTGCGTCTATGTATATAGATATATGTATACGCGTACAGGTATCCCACCGCTTCCAATGTTATACGGTAGGTCGAGAAGGAATAATTTCTTGATACTTTTATCATTGGCAGGTGGACGGTGGTGATGGTCCGAGAGATTGGAAACGTTGTTTAGAAATGATCAAAGTAATTTCGTTTGTGTATCATTTACTTAGTTTGATTGTATCGATATCGAAGAATTAACGTTGTGGCAAATGGACCCAACCCATTTCCTAAGAAACCGTTGTGCTACTTAAGGAAGTCGATTCATCGTTCTGCCCTAAGTGGTTTGGAATATTCATAGTATTTAATAAAACATTGAGATACCAGATCGGATATGTAGGCCACCTTAGCAGTTTATTGTTTTACCGTGAGTGAGGTTTATCGCGGCTTATACTAATCATAATATGCCACTTAACAGTACACTTCTAGAGTATATCCGAGTCTTCAATCTTAGAGATAACTTGATATTGAGTTTGGGTTGAGAAGCGATAGATCTCATATGAGAGTTTGTTGCACCAAAAGTTTACGGTGATTGTATTAAATGGATTTTAAACGTTCAACGAGAACTTTTGGATAAAAATTGGTTAATTTATATGATATATTTAGATGTATCGACCATTTTTTCATCGTTGAATCAAATTTGAGACATAAATCAGAGAATTGAAAAAATAAGAACAGAATTAAATTTAGAACATTCACAAAAGAGTGAAATCTTCGTAAAACGAGATACAGCTCTTAGAGCTTTGAATCCATTTGATATAAACATACAAAGATAGTATTTCTAAGCTTTTTTAATAAACAAACTTAAGTATCTAATTTCTAATTCAAAGAACAGTATATAAAAACTCCTGATTAGATATGAATTAACATTTAAACGTGCTTGTTTTTTTGTAACAGAAAAAGTATGAGAAAATCTTTCTTGCATGGCTTGGTTTGAAAATCATGAATGCACTGAAATAAAAGTCGATGGTGACCTTGACCATAAAACGTTTGACCTCGGAGTTTTATAGTCTTCGTCACAATATTTTATGATTACGGGTACTATTTTTATAGTTATTTCATCGTAAAACCGTTTATGTAACTGTAAAAAGTAGCTAAATCTCCTTCATTGTATTATTTGTACTTTTATCGTAATTATATTACGGATCCTTCATACAATCTTATTAAAAATTCAATACAAATTCTAAAACGTTGTTTCAATCAAATTTTCGCATTGAATTCCTGTTAATTCATCTTAGAATGCAGTTCAAATTGTGGATTTTTTAAATAAAATATGGTAATATTTGTTGATAGTTTACGAGGTTTAGAATCAGAAGCATTTGTTGAAATAGTTTTCTTATCATTGAAAAAAACCAAAAATGAATTTGAGGTCAGAAATGAATGATTCTTTGCGAATTTTTGGAAACAGGTTCGTTGGAGGATGAACTTATTCCATCAATCGATAGGTGATTGAAAGCCCGTGGAAAATAGAGGATGAGAGATTTTTGGGATTTGCTGTCAACAGATTGTTGGTGGACTTCCCAGCAAGGCAAAAACAAGGAAATTCTGGTGAACTTTAGACGAACCTGGAGTTTGACTTTTGAGGGACTTATGACTAAGTTCCGACGGATTCCCATGGATTTTTAACGAACTTTCCTCAGGTCCCCAGTGGTAATGCTCTGGGCATTGATGAATCATGTGACGCTGAATTAAAGAAAAACTGGGGACTACTCGCAAGACACTTCTCAAAGGTGTTAGAAGGTCTCACCAGGCCTGATGAAGCTTGGCGAGGTTAAGAGAAGATTAAAATGAATTCTGCTGGGGAGATTATCAGCTTCTTTCAATTGCCTATGATGAAGAATTTCAAGCTCCAATGAAAAATTTGGCATAAAACTATTCGGTACTCTATAAGAAGTATTCTTCTAACACATTATTGAATAGTATGTATGAAAATGGACGATGAATCAAATTCCGTTCCGAGTATTTCTATCACTACAAACTATAGGAACTTCCCTTCAAATAAAAGTTATCTCGAAGTGATAGCTCGCTGCATTGAAGAGGATTATCGAATAAATAATGCAGTTTTAGAAAGTATTAAATTTATGACCCATCATACTGTAGGCACAATAACAATACAATTTCAACTTATGCTATTAACATGTCGGATCTGCCAGAAGATTCTAATAATTAAAACAGATAACGATGCTAATATTACCAGGAATGTGGAAATAAAAAATTACAAGAATGAATATGATGGTTTTGCATATTAGATGATTGAATTTATGTTTTCAAAATAGTTTATGTCTGAAAGATCAAAAAGGATTAATTGGAAAACTATTGTTCGGGAAACGATGAAACGAGTAACATAATAAATAAAATTAGAAGAAAAAAAATCGACAACGTGCACGGAGAACAAAGATCATGGAATGATCGCTAGAAAAGATAGTAAACTGGTGACAACTACGAATTTCTGTACACAGTCGCTAACAGAGACGAATAATGGTTCCTATTTTGGTATATTAAAATACAATATAGTATACCAAAATAGAAATTATTACATTCGAAGTTGTCACCAGTTTACTATCTTTTCTAGTGATCATTCCATGATCTTTTTCCTCCGTATGGTGAATTAATATTAAAAGAGATGCACAAGTTGATGAGAAGCTTGTGAATATTCAAATAGATATCAAAAATAATGTCAAAACTTGCCGGAATGTAATCTACTTTATGACTGAACGTTTTATAGAATTGAAAGAAGCAATGAGAATAATTTTTGCTGGTTTAAATGCCCCTATCATGGTCCAGATGTCGACAGAGCAAGAATGGTGCACAGATGAAAGAATTAGTAATTTATTACGTTCTTTTGAACAAGCCACAAAAGAAATGAGTGGTGAAAAATACCCTACAGCAAGTAAAATTCTACCTACATGTAAAGAATTAATAAAAACAACTGAACAATCTATCGATGCAGGCAAAAGACACGTGCATACGATTTTTTCCACAACAACAATGTCCGTTCACCACTCGTGCGTGGTTTTGCATTCTTTACACATTTTTTGATTATTCTATTTTGCATGAATAATTGAAAAAATTCACTCCAAACTTACTCAAAAAACTGCATATATATTTGGATAACCAAAATGGGTGTGGACTCAACTAAATTCGAATTTGATTTCTTCAACTTTATTCGCTGTTACTAATTTAAAGTTGCCTTTATTACAGCTTTCATTACCGCCTTCCATTCTTTTATTACTCGGAACTAATTTTTACAACCAACTTCCAGTTAATTCATTTGAATAAATTATTTTTTTCGGTGCGTTAGGACGACAATTTTTTTATTCTACATAAATGTACTTCATTTCTTTGGTAGAAATATTACAAATTTTTCCCCATGACCTACGAGCTCTAATAAATCATTGCTATAAGTTGACTCTGATTGGCCGTGGTTAAACAGAATTAGAAAACAATAATTCATTGACTCATTAGAAGACACGTCAATGGTTTTGTTTTTTGATGACAAATTCGTTTCAACTAACGATTCAAACTTCCACGACACACAGAAAAACCGAGTTCATTGATATTTAGAAAAAATGATTGTCAATAATTTACGAAGGAAGAGGATCATTGATCTAATATTATTAAAGATAAACTGTTTATTATTAATAATTAATTTATACTACATGTAAAACTAATTTGGGCTGACGAAGAAAGGAATAACCTTGTTTCATCTTACATATTTCGCCCTGGATCATCAACAGTTCATGCCGTTGGATTTATGTAATGTAAAAAATAAGATCAGGCACAGAATCTTTCAGAATTGTTTGAATACAAAAGCAGATGGTAAGTATTCATCATGTTAGTAAACCAAACACAACTAAAAAACACAATAGAGACCGAAAAGATGAAACTGAATTTATAAATTGCATCGATAGAACCATCAAATACGTGATAATGTTCTCAATTGCAAATAAATCTGCATCCTGTGCTAACAGAAGAGCAGGAGGTCGTGAGAATAATATTCTCCAAGTGATTGAATACGGATTTTCTCTTCTTATGATGTAAGAACAATTTTATATTGTGTTCTCTCCAATAGTATAAAATATGTGACCATTTGATATCACATATTAATTAAAGATTTTTCTCCATAATTTAACTGAAACTTCCTATGAAGTATAATACGAGTATAATATTTTCTCGAATGCAATGAAAATATACCGCACAATATCGAGGCGGTATCGATCCCCTTCTCTTTCAGACGCCCGCGTGCAAAATTGACACGAACAGGTGAAGATGTATGTTTATCTTCTCATAAGTATGAATTTCTAACATCGACAGGCGTTTACGTTTGTATAAGTAATGGATTATGATTTCTAGATTTTATCTATATCATTATCCAATGTACACATGACAGGAATAAGGTGTTCATTGAAATAAATTATAGTTCAGATAGAACAACATAAATATTGACATGGAAAGAAATCAGATAATTTAAATTTGTCTGCGTCGGGTTTAAAGTTAGATAATACTACACCGCTGAGCTTTATTGCACTCAAATTTTTATTGTAAAATCCGTGGCGTGAAGAATCGAGGTATACCACTTTCTATATTCGAACCGATACATTTTCATTGTGAGTATCTATGCGACGGTGATTGCATACAAGGGTATTTGCCGATTTTTCGATACAGTGGTTTCCAGCCACTGCTTCTATCATAGATACACTTGTAAGTGATTTTCAACTTTATATATAGTGATTTCTCCGAAGCGTCAGATATCACGTCTCATTTTCTCAAACTATTCTCACCAAGTTTTATTGTTCTTGAGAAGTTGTTTGCAATTCATTTATGGCTTGTTTTTTTTTTTACTTGGAAACAATGTTTAGTTCGTAAGAATGTTTCAGATCAAACAGGTTTCAAAAGGATTAAAACGAAAGTGCGATGGTAATCTGAAGGAGTTATTTCAGTACTCTTTCAAACCACTTCACACACATTCTGTTCATTGTAAATGGCACGGTAGATAGTAGGCGGTACCGTATTCCCGATCTCTTGGTTTTCGTTTCTAAAATTGTCAAGATATTCGAGTTATGTAACCTCATGTAGATCTTATTTCCCTAAGATGTGGAATAAGGTTGCATTAATGATAACAATGAGAATTTAATGTTTGAAAACAAAGAAATTTCATGTACGCGTACGAGACATAACACATTACACGTTTTATGGACTTTGCGTTCTTGTGAGCAATAAAACGTCATTGAATCGATCAAATACAGTGGTACTGCACATCAATTCACGTCTGATTAACACCAATCGGTCATCACTCGTGTATTCTGATTCTTTGATTATCGATAGTTCAACGCAATGTGATCTACTCTATAAAATCAACACTCTCCATTTCGAATCAGTCAAATGAAAATCTTCCCG
Source organism: Gonatopus flavifemur (assembly GCA_018340375.1). Lineage (NCBI taxonomy): Eukaryota > Metazoa > Arthropoda > Insecta > Hymenoptera > Dryinidae > Gonatopus > Gonatopus flavifemur. The sequence goes on from JAFFJZ010000001.1 coordinate 56,940,023, forward strand.
GCTGGAAATTCAATCACATTCGATCATCAGCTCAACCTGGCGTTTGAATTCTAATGGCCAAGTAGTTTTAGGGCACTGAACACGAAAACAACATCAGATCTGTTGGATCAGCTTGTTTTTAATAATTTTCTATACATAAAATTCATCAATTATATAGATTATGCATAAAAGATAATAGAAAGTGAGTTGATCCAAGAAATCTGATTTTCTTTTCGCATTCAACGCACCAAAAGCACTCCGCTCTCTAAATCTGAATCAGTGGAATTTCACGGGATTGCAGTGATAAGTATACCACTGTGAACCAGTGCATATACACTGCGAATCAGTGAGTATTCACTGATTTTCACAGTGAAATACGACTAATTGTAATCAGTGAAAAGAACATCCAACTGCAGAATCAGCGACTATTCACTGATTATGCAGTGGAATTCAACTGATTGAAATTAGTGGTATACTTATAACTGCGGAATCAGTTGAATTCCACTGCTTCAGATTTAGAGAGCGAATCAGTTACCAGACCTCGGACACCAGGGAAAAAAATTGTTGTTGTTGACCTGTGTTTCCAATTGGGTTCCCTAGAAGAACAAGAAATTCGTATACGTTGAAACATTGCTCACACGGAGGGGAACCTGCACTAAAAGAATATCGTGGAAAATATCATTCGCGATAATGAGTCGGGTCTAAAATTACTGAGATTTAGAAATTCTTAGAATCAAAGTACAAATAAAATTTGATTGCCTCATTCTCCTATCGAAGATATACGAATCTCATATCTCAATTCCAGATAAGTATCTCCAGAAATATTCATTCCCTCAACAAAAATTGACGAAAATCCTCAGATACGTTAGACTTTTTTTTTTAAATAACACTCAAAACAACGTTTAGAATCCCATGAAAAAATTTTACGACATCCATCGTGTAACAGTACCGATATGTATTTTTTTTTCTCCACTGAGAACAAGTTCATTCTGTGAATACATACCGCGAGGTAACGTGACTCGAACGCATACAAATGAAAAATCGCTCATGTTTACGATGTACGGTACATTCGTGCTTTCAATAATTGGGCGTGTTTTTTTGAACATTCAAATGAGTTCTTATAAGACAAATTTATTATTCATTTAAATTCTCTCGTGACCTATAAGGTGAAGATTAGGATAAACACTGATCAATACACATATCAAAAGCAGAAGATGAAAAACAAGTTCTTTAATTTACGATGACTATATGGAAATATAACGAGTTTACGTGAATTTTTCGTTCCATTTCTCGGGTCAAATTTTACATTTGAACACTGGAAATTTACTATGGAATTATAGGAATGGGAGAACATATTGACTTCTAATGAAATTTACTATAGCATAACAATAGAAGCCCGATGAATTTACAATATTTTCCCTAGTGTGTATGAACTCTGGCCCACTGGGCTTGGGCCCTGCTGAGCTGGGGTGGGCCCAATGATATATGCATGCCAGGGTTATAGTAAATTTCATTAGAAGTTAGTAGGTTCCCCCATTCCTATAAATCCATAGTGAATTCAACTATAAATTACTCTCAGTGTAGCTAGTGAATTGAAGATTACAGCACAGAGATAGTTGTTTCAAAATTGATAACCATGATATGGAAATTGAAGAAACAAATGATCATTGAAAAAGGGTGCTGTTCAAGAATTTGACTCACTGAAATAAAACTGCAAATTATTAAACACCCAATATATCTTATTCAAATACACCTGAAAGTTGCACAATCTATGTCAAACATCAGCAACCTACACACCACCTATCACGATCATCATCGTACTCCCCATGTGTCACTCAACCACCGAACTTTCCAGTACCCATAACTCGACTTCTAGCAATATTTCTCTGAATGTACACGTAGAAAAAGGGATCTCTTTCTCATGACATAATTCATTAGCTTACGTAATCTCGAGTCTCCAATTCATCGTTATAAATAGGATGAGAAAAGAATTCGAATCATTGAATGTGTAGTAAAGAACAGGATTTTAGGAGGTACTACGTTTAAGGAAAGTTATAGTTATACTATATAATAAATTTTTGCTGAAGCAGATATCTGTATTTGGATTGTTATCGCCCAAACCAATACGATTATCGAACCTTTTTCGGCGTGAGCTTAGAATGAGAAATGAGAAATAATTCAAGGATTTATGTCCAGAAAAATGTTGCCCAGTCGTCAAATTGTTTCTTTTTCAAGAATAACTGATGTATTCAAACGCGGAATGCCGGAGAATCTACTCCTATCCATTAATCACTGAAAGTTTGAAAATAATCTCGTTTCCATTGAGAATTCATTCTATTGGTCGAAGAGGAAACTCTGTTTTTGATTTACATGAAAATAAAGAAAAAAAAAACACTTTTTCCTGATAAGGAATCGATACAAGCTCAAAAAGTCATCAACCACACAGTTTGTCAATAACAACTGTCTCTTGTACATACCGAAGACAAGAACCATCTCTTATTCCTTTCCCACGAATGTCGAGGAGATAGAATTAGAATACCACGATCCCAAATGAATATTCTAATCACCTTATTGAAAGACGAGATTCATTTAAGAACATGAATATTTCTCACTTCGAAGAACTCGTATTCTGAAAGAATGACATTTCTATTCTCTTCTTGGTATCGAGTATTGATCTTTCTTGAGCACAAGTATTCCTCGATAATAGTCAGACGTATGAGACAATTACTGTTTGAGAAATAGTTTCAAGTAACATTCATCGCGATGTCAATGTAATTTAAGTAATTATAATCGACAGTGGTGTTGGATATGAAATTTATCAAATCATGAGAAATATATCAGGAAATCAGCAATTATTCGTGGAAATATGAATGCAATCTTCATTCTTGGGTTTTGTTTTTGCTGATTCAAGTTGAAAGTTTAATAGTGTTGTCGACTCTCTTCTACCATTGGTAACAAAATAGCACTGATTAGAACATATCGCATTAAAGAACATCATGCAATAATATCCATCTCATTGCATTCTCTCACACGTATCCCAATGTTTTTCTTTCCAACTCAGAGTATTTGCTACCCCTGCAATTGAATTATTGTTGTCGAAATATTTTATAATAATGATCAAGAGGATACATTAATTCAAAATACCTCTGTACAGTATTTCTTGAGACGCTAAAGGAGTGCTCTATGTACAGAGAGATATTTTGAATTAATGCGCGCACCTTTTTTCGTACACTGTACAAAAATTCCTTCTGAAAATGCGGACAATGTGACTGTAATTTCTTACAGCCACTATTTTCTGAATTTTTCAAAATACGCTCAGAAATTCAATCCAAGTTTCATAAAACACAGCAGAATTTATCTGAGAATTCAGAAAAAAGTCGCAGAGGGAATTTTCCAAAGTGTATAATTTGTGTTATAAAAATTATACCGCATGTATTATGTTGAGAGGATGAAATATTCAACGTAGCAGGAGAGTTTCATCAACATACCTCAACTGTTAAACGATTATTTGAATAAAATATAATTTTCTAACTCGTGGAATTATGTATTCCAATTTGAAATTCGAAGAATTTGATGTCCAGCTCGCCGTTCGAAGGGTGTAATTTCGAAATTTATGTTCATTACAATGGACAACGGACCGTACGTCAAGGAATTAGAAATGCAATAACACCGCATCATTATGTTCGCATCTTCAAGATCTCTCAGATCAAGATGCATATAATCCCTCTTATTGAGAGTGATATTCAAATGATGAAAACCAAACATTCCACACACCTTCCGTCAGATCAATTCAATCTAAATTCCTATACGTAATGTATAACGAAACTTATAAAATCTGATCACCACATATAATTACGTGTATCATATATCTAAATATATCCCACGGTACACAGATAGAAGTAATGGCCCGCTATCATTGGATAAATATACCCCAACCAACAAACTGGATCCGAGAATCGTTTACACTATATTGATTACCATATCCAATGGACTTAACAAATTGAACATGGCTACCAATTAGTTGTGAAATGATTTTCATTCGACGAATCTCAGCTTGTATTACAAGGACATTATTAGGATAATATATAATTGATATTGCAGTTAATTATTATAAACATCGAAAACCTCGAAAATACCCTGGAAGAATATCGGTTGCAACAATATTTGATAAATTTGAAACTTGGAACGGATGTCAGCAATTCAACAGTGCTGAAATCATCGAGGCATGAACCTTACAAGTGTACTACTTTTCGATACTATCGTTAATAATTGCACAAATTGAACATCGATAACCGAAGGATAATAGAATATTTGTTTGTAGTGCACAATGAGGTATAATCAATGAGCACAAGAACAGTGAATTATTTGGAAATGAAATAGATTTAATGCAGATGAAATAGATTGAGAGACGATATAATCGTGTGTATTTGCATTGTTCTTTGGTACTCGACTAGCCCTCGGGGCTTCGGTTAATCGAACGGTTTTTCCATTGTGATTTGGTACAGAATGACAATAGGTATCAACGACCTGCACGAACCTGCACATAGATATCCAATTTTCTCCGCCGGTAATCCTGTTTCTTACGAGATCTTACGAGGATCCACGAGGAGGAAGAATTGACGTTTATAAAATCTATGCCTGGCACTAGCAACATAAACATAAAATAACCGTGCGACTTGCGATCACTGAATTTTTTCCTTATTCCACTGTCAATGACAATGATCGTTACAAATGATTAAGATGATGGTGCTTACGATTCGGCAGTTAAATGCAGACTGAGTTCTCTTCTCGTGCCATTCCACGCCATTCCCAATCCATCTCATAACCGTACGTGACCTCTTTCTCTCTTTCTCACTCCGTCTCTCTTTTTCTTCTTACATTGATCTCTGTTTCTCTTTCATTTCATCTCTCACTTAAGACTCCCTACTACAATTCTATAATACATAGGTGTGTGTATTCGTTCTCCGTGTCGCTTATACCACTTTTCATTAGCATATAACGTATACACTCGATTCGATCGTTTCACAAACGAGGAACCAAATAAATTAAGGGATCATTACAATCGATAATCATTTCATAATCATTTCATATCCATTTTATATCCATAGGTCGTTTAAACGCGGTGAACTTGGAGTTCGCGAACTGGAATAGGATGGGGACCAGGAACCACCCGTTACGCTCAAGAACGTGTTATCGACGGTCAATGAGGTTCTCTAGAATTTTTGAAATTCTATCTCTCGATAACATTTTATAGAAATATTGAGATGATGCGTAGCAGCACTGACTCGTTCGTAAAAAATTGAATTTCATTCCGGCATAGGGATTGATGAACTCGGGGATGAGTGCTGCGGAAAGGAGAGATTGAGATACCCTGTGGATACTTAATATAACTTCCCAAGCGTGTATTGCCTATAATGACAATGGGCCCCAGGCTGGGTCCATCCTCTTCAACCCAGTATTGGGGAATGACGATGGGGCCCATGTTGGCTCAATCTTGGCCCTGTTGTGCTTTCCCATACAATTATGAAAGTTGGTAGAAAATGGAAATAATGAATCTTAGTGCGGGCATATTTGAACTTTGCCCCAATTTGGACCAGCGTTAGGCCAAGATTGGGGTGAATTTATATCCCAAGCATGTGTGTACAATCTTCAGCGTGTATTAATTTTGGTCCCACTTTGGTCCAGTCTTGAGCCCATATAGGCACGATGGGGCTCACACTAGACCCAAGACTGGGCCAAAGTCCATGCCCGCTGGGGTAGAATTCAAAGCAATTTTCCAACTCCAAAGAAAAGGAAGGGGCAGTATTGATCGCCTAGTCTGAGTTCATCCTGGGCCTGTGGTGTTACCAATCTCCGGGCAAAGTAATACAGTCAAGTTGGGAACGATGTCATCATTCCAGGGTTGGCCCCACGTTGGGTAACACGGGCACCCACCCTGGGCGTAGATGGGGTCCACCGTTAATACACACTTGGGTTTGTGTAATCCTCAGACATCTAATATCATCGTTCGAATTGTATACGTATTTTTATTCATTGATTGTGCGATGAGAGAAAAGGAAGCGTAAAAATTACAATTACTATTCGAAGAAACTAAAATACTACTCATATAGTAATTTATTCGACTAATGTTGAACGATTATCTTCTATGATCCGCTTTGTCTTCAATGACTTTATCCATTTATTTTATCTGAGAAAAGAAAAATTGAATCATCCGATTCGAACGAAACCTAAAAAAGAGATATCTCATCGTTCGAAGAATTGATACCAAGGTACCAAAGTACGCGTTTTTTCTCCCACGGAATGAACATTTTTTTCTACAATTTTTAGTATTCAAGCGAGATTTCGAGTCTTCATTTGTTTCTACACATCGACGAACGTTTCGAGCGTGTCTTTCGTGTGAATTGTTGAGAAATGCGTGAAAGTATTCGGAACGCGTTTTATTTGCGTGGGACAAGAATCGTCTATTACAAATTATCTTCTTCATTTTTCAAAGCTAGAATCCACTTTCGAAGAGTGAACGTGTACTGCAATTTTGTCCCGAGAAAATTGTTCAGTCCAATGAACCAGATTATAACTAGAAAATAGTAAGAAGATATCAGATATCTTATATCTTTGAGCAAAATACAGAAACTATTATAAAACGTGTAATTTTTTTGATAAGCATCTGCCAGAGATTGGAATCTCCGATACGAATGGTGTATAGACTATATCGCAGGGTTACTGACATTTTCATCCACACTTGACCTGAGTGGCGTTGCTTTGAGGAACAAAAATTCTCGTATCTCTAAGTTAGTACGTATACATATTGCATAAATCATGTATCAGAAGAGAATATATCGATGACTTCGTAAAATCCTCAGGATGTCTATCGCGATTTTTGATCTCCGTTATTGACGTACTCTTCGAAAATTTACTGCCAGTTTGAATTTTATTAGTTTGAACGTTGGTAAAGTTGATTAATTTGTTGTTTATGTCAATTTTTAACATTTTGTATCCCAAAACTGGAATCTCAACTTTTTTTTATATGGTTGAATCGTTTATAAAAACGAAACGAAAATTCGAACTCACAAAATCTGATAAATCATCTTTATTTATTTTCCTCAAATTGACTTCTTGGAATTGGAAACATTGTTGAAAGAATGTACTACAAAATTTTGGGTCTCCAATACCTACCGATCTCGTTATTCGTTTGCTAATTCGTTTCAATAAACGATTCAAACTTCAGCAACGTCTTTTTTTAAATAATCCTCAAACGATCAGACATCGTTACACTCTGTTCTAAATTTCTTTCAGGCATATATCATTGACAAATCGTTTGAAGATACCTTGATGTAATCAAATATGATAAATGAAAATAAAAGAATAATGTAATGTAATGCAAATTATTTGAGAATTTACAAATAAAAGGGTTCCAAACATCTCTGCAGTTTTTTCATACAGTCTTCCTTGAATTTTATAAATGAAATTCAAACCCTGCACGTAAAAAACTTGCTAGTAATCGAGACTAGCATTCACCGAAGTTCATATAACTGAATGTCGAGATAGTTGTGATTTAGTGAGAACTTTGCTCATCACTAAACTCAGAGAATTGAACATAAGATTTTAATAACGGTTAATACTCTGCATAGTTATGAATATTACATGCATGTGGTATAAGAAAATATTTCATTTATGTATTACTACTTTTGTCATAACTTATCATAAAACGTTGAATACACTCTTCCTGTGGGTATACCTCTCGTTGGACAACCTACATATCTCCCTCAACTGCACGTAATGTAGCAATGTAATTATATACTACTCGTGCGCATTATTTTAGGCTAGAACCAATAAGTGTGTAATAGCATTCGTGGTCTCTCATAATGCATTTAATCTATGTATATATTATGAAAATTAATATCTTTGTGGCTGTATTCGACTTAGGGGTATAAAATCGTTCTTCAAAAACAAGATATTCGAGATATTTTCTTCAAATTCGAAGGAGTCAGAATTATACTCGAACGAAAACGTGGGTTCTTTCCTTATCCAGTTGCCTAAAGAATGAATTTTCCCTCCAACAGCGTGAAATTTTTCTATGTGGTCAGTCAGAATTTCGCAAACCTACACGGAGAGAAATGTATTTGGAAAAATTATCATTTTATTCGTAAACTAGAACTATTCGGCAAAACCAGACAATAATTTATAATATAACTCCTAATCATTGCCAGTTGTGATGGTAAAAATCCAAATTAATCTCGATTTTTACCATCACAACTGGCAATGATTAGGAGTTATGCTATAAATTATTGTCTGATTTTTCCGAATAGTTCTAGTTTACGAATAAAATGGTAATCTTTCCAAATAAATTTCTCTCCGTGTACACCCAGAAAAAAAAGTTGTCAAATTTGATGAACGATTTCAAAAAATAGTTCGAGCTACCACAATTTTAGTTGATTTTATAGCTGGGAATGTAAGATTTACATCGGCTGTGGTATATCTCACATTCGTTGTTGTAAAATCAACTCGAATTGGCTTTTTAGAAATTTATATTTATCAATGGGATTTGTCAATTTACGACTACGTTTTCAAATTCTCACGACAGTTACAATAACTAAACCAAAAAACTCATTGAATTATCTAATTGAGGATATCTTCTCCGATTATTCATATTCATAACATTTTTAAGCATCGATGACTAATGAATGAAGTAATGATGTTTTCAATTACAAAAAAGGAAAGAACTTTGATGTTGTTTTTTCCGAGACAACACTTTTTTGAATCACGTTTCTTGCATAATTGAAAAAAAAACACACAACACTCGTAATCTGCCGCGCTATTAATAGACGGAGGATTCATTGAACCAAAGTTTCACGGATCATTTCGTAGATGAAATCTCAGTCAATTTCTTCAATGAACGATTTGCATACATTAAGAAGACAGTTGAATTATAGTTACAAAATATTTAATGGGATATGTTGAATATTCATACTATGCTATTAAATTTCTCTCTCGTGTTCCCTAGTAGAAATTTTGAACGGGAAAATACGAGGGCCTGATGAGGAATGCCTGATTTCCTATCAGGTCCTCATCGGGTTTCGTTACGATTTTCCCTTTTTTGCTCGATTTTATGGAAATCTGATGAGGACCTACCTTATTGGAAATAGGGAATGCCTGATCAAATTTCTATTAGGGGTTATTGTCATTTGTTACATATTAATAGCCGAATTTGATTCCCGCGGGAGGATACTCTACGAAGTGCTGAAAAAAAACTACAGTCGATTTGAATCGAATGAATTCATCAATTCCTTACGTCCAATTGATAACTTGTGAACGATAATAGTAAATGATCCAATCCTAGCGGTTGGGAATAACGAATGGTTGAGTGTGCAGAGTTGACGACCTTTTTTGCATGTTCCCGCGAATAGAAATTATTAATCGAAAAAAGAATCAAACAAGGTTATTGAATTCTCTTTTTAATAATAATGATTTAGTCGACCTACAATTTGATCATTTGGAAGAAAAGTGTTCACAACGTGACCGATATTTTCATACTTGATCCATCGTCGTATCATAATAAAGAGACATAGGTTACTCAGACTGATCCATTTAAGAACTGACCTTCATCCGTGTAAAGCGGACAACCTTCCAAGTTAATCAACGCTAATTTCATTATCGCTAAGCGCATCATTAGATAACATATGAATTCTCGTGTGGCTGAACGAGGGTAGAGAATTATTTTAATGGAGAGGCATCGGTGAATCCTATGTTTCACACTCTTTTATAGATAGAATGATTTCAACGAATCGACGATTCCATGTTGGAATTCGACGATTACCGTACCGTTTTATTTGAATACTCACGTCGTCACGCATCGAGCGCATAATCCAATTACTAAATATCAAAGTATTTATATTTACACTTCACCCGGAAAAATGATCAAAAGTCTTTTAAATAACTCGATTTGCGCATATTTGAACATTTTCGAGCGAATGTGATTACGAATATAAGAAAATATGTCACGAAATCAAGTTGGGATTCTCAGAATCAGTTTTGTTGAAAAATATATGGAAATATGTTTATAAGCCGACATGTTTTCTACTTCGTATTTATAATTTCGAAACGTGAACACGATCAACAGTTTTGACATCAACAAATTTTTTTTGAAAAGAACAAACGAAGACAATACAAACGGACATATAAACATTCATTTGGTTGAATCGAATTATAATAGAGGAGGATTCGTCATTGCATAAACTTTTCTATACATAATTGAGTCATTCTTCAAGATAATTCGCTACGAAATCTACGAATTTTGAATATTATAATATCCATTTTTATGATGAATGAATAATATTTTTTTTGCAATTCCCCGCACCGTATGCTATGATACCCATTAGTAGGACACACGGTATATTAGTGAACTATTATGTATCCATACAGTGCTCTCGTGTCGCGCTCCAAATACTTGCTCGACTCTACCCACCTGGCATGATTATGGCTCGTGGCATCCCACGTAAATCAAGTCGCGTAGTATCACGACGATGGTGGAACCTCGAGTTAACATTGTCGTACGGGAAATCCATTTTTTTGTCTCTGTCCAACCCCCCGACCGTATGCGCCTTGGTGCCACTTTCCGGTTATCCTCGATCATAAAGACCTGTACGCGGCGAGGCATACGTTTTGTTTACATGAAAAACAAATCCAATGATATATTAAGGGGATTGGAGGAAATCTATTCATGCATGTACGGACGTATAATATATAAAACCAGTGAGATTTTAATTTAAGCGATGTTCCTGATAAACCTTATCTTTCCATATACATCTTCGGAAGGACATATTCTGGCGGTAAAGTTAACCGCGCTACAATCAAGGAACACGGTATCCGCATATTTTAACGAGAATGCGTTATGATGTTTGTCATTCTTTTATTAAATTTATTTTATATGATACAGAGGTTATATCAATTCGTCAGCTATGTGTTATGAAATTTATTTTTCTAAATTCTGAGTATAAGGGTTGTTAGACGTCATATAAATGCGGAAAGTAGAATCTCGATTCGAATGCTTGCTGATGTTGTAAAAAGAAAATCCATAAAACATGGGGCAATCGAATATGGTGTTTCGAACGAGATCGATACGAGACGAGACGAACAATTATTTTTCGAGATCGAGACGATACCTGCCAAGCCGAGAACCTCGAAATTATAAATTCCGCGACCAAATCGAGACCGAGATCGAGACCCGGTCGGTCTCGGCGAGACGAGAACGAAACACTAATCGAATAAAATGCAGAAGTTTTCCACGTACATCGATCGGAGAGCGTGAAAATATTTGAAGTTAAGTATATACGTAGGTACATTTCTGTGATAATATATTGCACAGGAATCAAAGGGAATCCCTTCAAGCGTCAATCTTTAATCTCATTATCTAATTAAACTAATTATATTTCTCTTTAGTACTCTTTTACTTTTTATGTACAGAATAGGATTATATATTTTCGACTCCACTTTGAGTACTTCACGATATACGTTATTTACTGTAAATATCTTAAGTAAATCGAATTTCTTAGGAAAGAATATTACAAGAATGAATTTGAACGTTATGATATTTGCAATAACTTTTCTCTTAAAATCATTGACTATTTGCTGACCAAATGAAAAACTGCAGGACAATACTATTTTCACAATGAGGGTGAACTAGCCAGTAGATGAACGATTCATAAAAGAAGTACTTATTATAAATTTCTGCTACATTCAAATATTTCGATGGTTTTAAAAGGAAGTTACTTCTATCGCGAAAACAAATGAATTATTTCAAGGTGGCAGAAATTTTTAATAATTACTTCTTGTATGAGTCGTTCATCTACTGGGTGGTAGTTCACCCTATTCCACTTTCCATGGTGATATTTAACTACGAACAATAGAAAGTCACTTGAACTTTGAACAGAATTCAGAGTATATAACCTTAAATTATAATTTATATAAACAATTCTCAACACGGAAATAATTTATAAGATTCATAAGATTAGTTTAAAAAAGGATTCACATATTTCATAAGTATCTTTACTTACGCTTCAAGAATATAAACTGAAACATTTTATTTGTATATATTATGTAAATATTCGTATTCATCCGTTGTTTTTGTACGATTATGATTCAAGTTTATGGAATGAAAATCAATAAATCTGATAATAACGTATACTTCATGGTAAAAAAAAACAATTAGCAGAGCGTGGTTTCGATCCACGGACCTCTGGGTTATGGGCCCAGCACGCTTCCACTGCGCCACTCTGCTGCTTGGACGGGCAATGAATTCGGTCAATAATCTAGTGCAAAAAGGGGGAATTCCACTGAACGGGTCATATTTTATATCAATATCATTCTTTCCTCACAAAGTAGGACGGATCGATAAAGGCAATACATAAATGATGACATAAAAATCAAGATAAGATGGTATCAATAACACTATTATTAATTAATTAATTAGAATATCTTATATCTTCTCTTCAGTCTGCATTCGGAAAAATTCATCATAAACTTGGTACTTGTATGTAAATTTCATTCCTGGTGTTTGTGTTACTTGGGATTCATTTGAGATATAAAGAGAATTATTGCAAAGTTTGTCAACAAGAACAACAATTAACAATGAGCATTTAAAAATTCATGATTTCATAAGCATCGTAGATCAATTTTAGAGTCATTTGAAGTTGATATACCTTCAATCAAGCTCTATCGAACGTTTGAATGTTCGTTCATAGAACTTACGTTCTTTGGAGGTTCGAGTTTTCTTGGAGAATCGAAGTACTGAAAGGATTATCGATTAAATTCAGTTCGTCATCATTCGAATCGTTTATCAAAACAAATTTGTAATACGAAAGTACTGAAACCCACATGCACTATGAAAGACTCGATGAATTTATCGAAACATGCTGCAGTAATTTACATTGGGAATAAAAAAGTATTCCAAATTTATTTCAATCAAATGAGGTTTTTCAACTATTGACAAATCTTATTTGACCCAAAGATGGTTGGTTTGTAATTAATAAGCCTGCTTTGTCACAAACAAACTTTTCTCTCAGTGTAGACAGCAATTTAGCCACAGAAAACCCCGAATAAATCACTAGGATTTTGGGGATTTTTCAGTAATTCTGGCAAGAAAATACGACGAATTCACCAATTTTTCCGGGAATTTTTACACATTTCGATCGGGTTAATTGTTTTCTGAGAAATTTCGGTAAATTTAAACTAATAAGGGATACTGCAGTAAATGGGGTACAAATTTCGAGAGGAATATGTCTAGAACAAAAAGATGTGGTGAATTGTCAATAGTTCCCTACAGTGAATTTTTCACACTACTTCGAACTATTATTATTTCAAAATTACCTGTACAAGGAGAAAAAGGAATAGCTGCAGGAACTACTTACGTGGTCGATTTTTGACCATCTATGAATACGGTCACAGTAACTACTCAGTAGTCAGGACAAATACCACGTTAGTTGAACCAACCAATGCCACACGGGAAGACCGGGTCTATTAATATTTAGAAAGAATCTATCAACGTCTAGAAAAATGACTAGAGAAAAAGAGGATCACTGAAAAATATTCGTAGTGAATCTACTAAGAATTCATAGTTGAAATATTAACAGTTGATAGTTTCATTGGTATTTTTCACAGTGAAACTATCCATTGTTAAGACATCGACTACGAATTTTTAGTAGACTCATTACGAATATTTTTCAGCGATCCTTGTTTTCCCTAAATTGATAGTCATTTTTCTAAATATTAATAGATCCGGTCTTTCCGTGCATAGTTGCGCCATCAGTAAGGAGGTAATTTTATTAGTGAGTGGAATCATCGTGTTACTAACTAAATAGTTGCCATATCTACTTTTGTGGATACTCGAAAATGGACTGCATAAATAGTTATTTCAACTATTTTCTCCTCTCTGTATATTATTGAAAACCATTCTCCAAATTTTTTGAAGTGGAAATCTACTTCCGGAGAGCGAGAGTTTTACTCCATACAAGTGAATCTTCATGGAGCTGAAACTGGCAGCCGTAGAGCTAGCAGCCGATTGTCATAACTTTTCACACAAAAATTTTATCAAGGATTTAGGCATCTGAAACGTTTACTGGAATGCTACTAAATCGATTTCTGATATTAACCCTTTTTGACACTTTGTTCATACACGGGACGATGTTTTTTAATGTGTTTGTAACTGTGGAATGCAGAATATTGATTTGCAAGACCTTTATTCCTAATGAAATTCTAGTAAACATATTGGCAAATAAGAAAAGATAATGCCAATTTAGTTGATTCATCTCTAAGATACATTTAAACGCTTCACAATACATCAACTCAAATATAAGTTGGTGTCGGAAAGGGTTGGGAAAGCTTCAACAAGATTTAATTAAGAGTTATAACAATCGGCTGCTGGTTTCAGCTTCATGTGAATCTTCACGTCAGCGAGTTGAAATTCTACTTCAATACAAAAAAATGTTCTGAAACAACAAACGTTAGAAATTGCTTTGCTGATATGACAAATACTGTCGCTGGATTAGCAAAAAGTTTGCTTTCGCAGAAAAAACCTTGCTCTTCCGGCAAGCGCTTGCTAATCTAGCCAGTCTATCTGACAAAATAATATTTGGAACATTGATAAACCGTTCCACGCCACAAGACATCAGAATTCATTACAGCGACAGGATCTTTAAAGGATCAACATAAAAACGCAATAACATTCACTCATTCTTTTTGCGCGTGAGCGAATGACAGGTCATTTACAGAGCCTATTAACTCGTTATAGATTCGTTCGGTTCACGTATCGTAGCATAAAATAAAAGAAACGTTGCATCATAAATTATTAATATCTCTCTCAGCGAATTTTTCGATGACAAACTGGTATCACGAAACTTTCAAGTGAACATGTTTTGATTGCTCTGACAATAGAATTCTACTATTCGTAAATAAAAAAGCAAAAATGAACTTTTCGAGTTACCGGATATCATTGTACAATTTGGTACATGAATTTATGCATTGAATTATACGAAAATGGTTAAGAATTGCATACAAGATGAACATCGAACATAAAAAATTTGCATCATGATGTACTCGTCACGTTTCAATGCTTGTCTTAGAAAACTCAGAGATGAAATGCAATGAGGATGAGCCGACCATGTCGGTACATCGCGAATTAGATCCGTTAATAGCTAACTGGAAGAAAACAAGGATTTCTGCTAATCATATTTCTCGAAGGGATTTTATTCGACCCAAATCAATTTGAAATACTTTTTTTTTCTCTGTACCACGATGATGGAGAAAGATTTGCAATACGAGACAGGCACGATTACCCTGTTGTAATTACGGACATAGTGATAATGGTGGATAATGACTAAAATTACGATGAGCACTCATAACCGCTACGCATGCAGCATATCTCACAGATGAATTGTTGTATTGTCTCACTGCACGAGAAGAAGATTGTGCAACTGTTGTGCAATTATTTTCACTAAGCACCGACTTTTGTTGCCCAAATTATAATATCTATTAACATTGAATCTGGATAATTGTGCTTGCATTTGTACATCCTTTGCACGCAGAAAAATGCCCCTGAAAAATATATGAATTTTTGTTGTTTTTCTTAGTAAACTAAAAACAGCAAGGTTTATGAAACGAATTTTTACATAAAAATACGGAAGATCACGAATATTGTAGAAAAAGTAATAGGTAGGATTGAAATTTTGAACGCTAAACTTTAAATTTCATAAAGCGTGTAGTAAAATTCAGTTATTCATTCGTAATCTCCCGTATTTTTATGTGAAAATCAATTTTACAAACCTTCCTGTTTCTGGTTTAGCAAGCAACATAAGAAAATATATTTTTTTCTCCGTGTGGAAAACCATCTATAAAATTGAAATTTGTATGAATATCAAAGAAAAGGTAATTAATGGGGATTCCTAACGTATTCGTGAGGGATTAATTCTGAACTCTATTGTTGTCCCGTCTGGGGTTATTTGAGAATAGAATCAAGAATCAATCCACATTATTGATTGTGAAAATCATTAAATGATCTGTTAAATACACCGCAAAAAACAACTGTTCAGAGCAAAAGTGAAAATTTCACTGTAGAAATTGCTGTAGGAATTCCCAAGTTTTGTGACCAGCCAAAAACCAGACATTCGCAAGTCCCCCCCTAGGAACTTAGTACGAGGCACTTACACGTATTTAGTTTTTGGCGAAACAATCGTTACGTAACTCGTAAATCCCTAGACTACTCCTGCTAAAGAACGAGAAACGTAATTCTCCATGGACTGAATGATATTTCATCTTCTGGCACTGCAATTGTTGTAACAAAAATAAAATCTTGAGTAAAAGTAAAAGGATTGGCCTAGAGCAAAAATAACTTTGATAATTCTTTAGGCTGCACAGAAAGAAGTATTCCTTTCAATTTGAGAAATTGTTATTTGAATAGGTTCAAATAAATATTTTGTTCGTGTAAAAGAATTTATTATTTGGACCTATTCAAATTAAAATTTCTTAGATTCGAAGAAATACTGTTTTTTGTGTATTATGAGGCCTTATCGTGCCTAGCGAGGTCTAGAGGATGACTAGAATGATTCTTACTAGGGTATCTTTCAGCCTATTTATGTATATTTATATGCATTCGTGGCGAGTTCTTGATAAACAAAATGTAAATGAATGTAATCTTTATTTTGTACTTGTACGGTTGTCGTATGAATCCCATTAGATCGAATGCAATTCGCGCGACAGTGGCATACAGCGTTAAAAATATTCTGCCAATGACTGAGCACATAGCATTGTCGGCTATTTTGAGCGAAAGGTCTGTTCATCTTCCGATCAATCTGGTTTAAATGTCAAAAATACCCATATTGAAACATCATCAGAGATGAACTTTACAAATCACACAATATTTTACGAATATTTTACACACGGGATGGTATTTAAAAACTCAATATTCTTATGCACATGAATTAAATTTCAAAACTACGCTTAGAATTTTATACATTCGCCTTTCCAATTGGAAAATTCAACAAAAATTCTATAAAAAATTATATATAATGTGTAGATAATTTCTTAAAGAACATAATAAAATGAATTTGGAAAATCCAAAATGTATTCATAAGATATCTAACCCAATTATTACTTGTTAATCGTTCAACGACGAAGCATCGTAATTGAATAAAATACAATACCGATCTCCCAAGGGAATATGATATCTCGGTATTCACATTCTTCCCGGTTTACAAAAACGATACTTTGAGCATGAACTGTTCTTTGTGGTTGTTGTAATAACAGTGGATGCTCAGAAATATCTTTTCATAGAACGCAAGAAGCGTGTGATACATATCCACAACAACATTGTTGTTGGTCGTAAAGACAATGATACCCGTCATAACTCAATATTCTTATCCACGTTAAGTATATAATGCGAGTTTTTCAAGTCACGCGATTGATTTTCCTAATTAAAACTCAGAGTGAGACTGTATCATTAAATAACTACTGCCACGCGAAATGATTGAAAATGATACGTTTCATAGAGTTAAAGTATATGTAATTGATGGAAATCAGCGATTCCAAGTCCAAGAGCTTTTTGACCTCGGCCTGATGCGAAATAACAGTACGTGAATAATCATCGGAACAGAAAATGAAAAGAGCATAACAGTAATCAGCCGATGATTTATTACGACTGTGTTCCCGTCGTATAAAAAATCCCGAGAGGACTTTGGAGATTGCACCATATACAGTAGAGTTATCTCCCTTGTTTTTCAAAGCGGTGCTGCGCGAAGGAACGAGAAGACACCAAAGTCTATGATGCAACCTTAGAGATCTTCATGGTACGTGAATACACGCATGCACGCATGTACATGCACATGTATACATACAAACATATATACACATATTACTTTTAATTAAAGACTACCGTCGTTTACAAGTCTCACTGTCATTTACTGTACAATTGCATTGAATTAAGACAAACAACCATAAGAATTTATGAATTAAGAATACCAAGATAATATTTGTACAAAAACATTTGTTTGAGAATTTTTCTCTGTTTCATTGAAAAAACAAAAAAATATATACATATAAAAGTTTTATTTTAAAAAATCAATTAAAATGAAATGTTTTGTTATAACCTTTATCCATTTTGAGGTTCAAGGCTCTGCTGTTCTGAATTGGATATCGATCGAATACGAAGATTCCCTGCTCGAAAGGGTGTTTTTAGTGATAAGAATTCATTATTATTATCATCATCATCATTAGTGTTATTTCCATGATTTTCGATGTAGCTCGGTTATAAAAATCAATTATCACTGTCGATGACACGTAATTATTCTTAATTTCACTGTGAACGATTATAATTCATCGATACGTAGGATCGTTATGGTTCGATAATCGTGATCTCTCAAATAATTTGATATTTGAACAACTTGGAAATATGTTGAGACTGCACGTATGCGCCGCGAACGACAGTCCACGCGAGACTGCCGGGCGTAGTTGACGATGCATCGCAACTATTCGGTGTATTCCTCGGGGTTGGATATGTAGTTAGTACGTGTGTGGAAGTACAACGACGAGGATGATGATGATCATGATGATGATGATCATGATGATGATGATGACGATGACGACGACGATGAAGAGGAGGACGAGGACGACGAAAGGGGCGAAGAAGAAGCTTCTAAGCTAGACGAATGGATGGACAGGCAGACGAACGGATAATGATGCCGTATACGAGAGTAACGGCGTGTAATCGTCGTATTACGAACAAGATGGTCTTGATCTGTCTATTGGTGTTGTGCGAGATCAGAGGATGTAATTTGTGAACATTTTTTCAAAATTATTGACCGTATAATCATGTGATACTGTATAAAATTGAAATAGTTTGGTTAATAAATTCGTAATTGTGTTTAGAAATGGATATCATGTATCGTCTTCGGCACGGACTACGCGACAGGTAAGAATCCAAGATGACAGTTTTAATTCAAATTCATAGATAGTCCATATAAAATATCCTGTATGCTTTTGGCTGATCTCTAAATATGTATCAGTATTATACAAATTATGCTTGGGAATTGAATGGGTTCCAGTCAATTTTTTTTAACGCACTTTGCAGCCAGCCTACGTCCACACAGATATTGCAAATGATTATTGAATTATTGTTCGGATTGCTAATTACACTGTAAAACAGCTTCTATAGGAAACTCTACATGAATGTTCGGGAATAATTAACACATACACACGAAAAGACCGGGTCTATTAATATTTAAAAAAATGACTGTCAATTTAGGGAAAACGAGGATTGCTGAAAAATATTCGTAATGAGTCTGATAAAAATTCGTAGTCGATGTATTAACAATTGATAGTTTCACTATGAAAAATACCAATGAATCTATCAACTGTTGATATTTTGACTACGAATTTTTGGTAGACTCACTACGAATATTTTTCAGCGATCCTCTTTTTCCCTAGATCGACAGTCATTTTTCCAAACGTTTATAAATTCTTCCTAAATAATTATAGATCCGGTCTTTCCGCGCACGCGTTAGCAATTTTACTGGAAAATGATGGTAAAAATCCCATAAAGTTTGAAATTTTCAATTAAATTTATGGGAAATTGTATATACATTTACCTGAAATTGATTTCCTATTCCATGATCGGGATTTTCCGGTTACTACGTATAGGAAAATTCTGATTATTTTTTACAGTGTAGTAGAATGATATTATTGTGGATTTCTTCTAACACTGCCAATTTCCCACAGTGTAACGGACGAGAAGTGATAAGCGTGGAATGGTGGATAAGTTTAAAGAAACAGTTTATGTTCGAAGTAATTGAATTTAATAATGGAAAAATATTTTTCAAGGCCAGTATTGTAGAGATTTGTAGTGAAATCTTTGCTATACAATACAGAGCGTTTTCATTTAAAAAAGTTTCTATTTGATAGTTAGGGTTGGAAACATTGAGCAAAAATGAATTCACAGGAAGTGTCATTTGGATGAAATCTTGATCTCCGAACCAGAACGCTCGTTGAAAAATAACTCATAAAAATGAAGTGAAGTGTTGGAAGTGTTTTCCAAAGCAGATTATCTGACGGAAATACAAGATGAAATATGTTGTGGGCATTTCGTGACAATAGTCTTAGAACGTATAGTATTATCAGCAATACAAAAACAACCTGAAGCTATTTATCACACAGAGAAAAAGAAATAGTTGCAGCAACTACTTAAATTTCGATTTTCGACCGACTACTTAGTAGTCAGGGTAACCAACTCGATAGTTGCAGAACTAACGAAAATACTTCGTAAGTAGGCACACTGAGAAAAAAATAAAAGTGCCATTAACCACCACGCGTAGTTGAAAAATTTATGAATGAATCAACGAATTTTTAGTTGAAATGACTTGGAAATTGTAAACTCACACGGAGAGAAAAAATTTGCTGACGCAGCAAATCGGGGTATTACATATAGAATAGCAAAATTTTTTGCTGACCTAGCTAAAAATTTGCTATAACAGCAATCGTGTTAGCTACGACAGCAATTTTTTAGCTGTGTCAGCAAAAAATGTTTGCTCCGCCAGCAAATTTTCAGTATTATATACAGAATAGCAAACAAATTTTGCTGGGATAGCAAACATTTTTTGCTGCCACAGCTAAGAATTCGCTGTCGCAGCTTACAAGATTGCTGGAACAGCAAATGGTTTGCTGTCACAGCAAAAAATTTGCTGCTCTGGCAAAAGGAACCCAGCAAAAGTAGATTTCGCTGCCACAGCGAATTTTTTTTTCTCCGTGCAATTACTCTCTAAATCTGGAAGAGTGAAAAATCGCACGTTTCACTCCACTAAGTGTCAGAAGTGAGCCTGTCCGCTCCGAGTGGAATTTTCACTCGTTTCGAGTGATCTCTTACTCTTTTGGAGTGAAAAATTCACTCTAGCATCGGAGTGGTTGTGAGTTTCTAACCGCAAACCTTAGAATATCACTCTAAAAGAGTGGAAATTTCACTCGAAAATTCGACTGGCTCACTTCTGGCTGGCTAAAGAGTGAAATCTCACTCCAAAGATTTTTGAGAGTACGCTACCTTTCATTGTCTCAAACATATCACTTGATTTTATGAATCAATGTGTGTCAACGTCAACAAATCACAGGAGAAGTTTCATTCAAAATCTTACGTAACCTCGCGGGCAATCAATGCTTCGTTATTTTGTGTCAAATGTATACTATTTTTCATTGTCCCAGTCATTCACGTAGTTGACTCAACAGAGTCGGCCAACCTGGGGAATGATTCAATGCAACCTCCAGAGTTGGTTGAACGTATTCAACCTCCTGGCGTAGTTGAGTCAACTACGTTTTCGTTCAATTTACTAATCCTTCCTCTCAGTGCAGGTATTTACGTTAGTTAGTGCAACTATCGAGTCAGTTGAGGCAGCTAACGTGATACTTGTCCTGACTACTAAATAGTTGCCTACAACTATTCCTCTTTCTCCAGCCATGCAGACAAATAAAAAACCATGATAATCAGAATAAGAATCTTATCAAATTTTTCAACTCTACAGTGTAGTTTGGACTTTCTCAAATATAATTCATATTCATATTAAACAAAATTGACTCGACTTCTTACGATTGTTAGTCATATTATAGACAGATCGATTTCACAGTTGAACTCTATTTCGATAATCTCGCGTAACGAATCACTGGAAAGCGAGTCTCGCTCATTGTAGGCCCTCCCATCTAGTATATTAGCACTCGTTTAATAATTGTTCGATCTAGCCTAGATCTATTGCTGTCACTCACGTAAATACACGTTTTGCCGCACGTATGTACTCAAGCAATACTAATGATACTTTGAAATTCGCATAAGACTTGGTTTTGAGTTTCTTCTCATGAATATTAGAACGTGAACCATGGCAAACCATTTTTTTTCCAGAGAAAACTGACTAATATATGTACAATTACTATATTAGCGAATAGCGTGCATGTAGAAGAAATTCCGAATAATAACTACAATTCTCGGGCAATTTCTTTCGTTTAGGCATCAAAATGCAATCACGTTCATTGAAAATCGATAGATTAATGTTCTCTTAAAAATGACGTGAATGAAGTCATATTTCTTTTCGTTTCAAGCGAATTGCAATTACCACGATTGACCGCGTTTGTAAGTAACAGCTTATGAAGTGGAGGATAATTTCAGATACTTTGATGAAATCGGTATTCGATAAAGCGTTAGAAAGGTGCATGTAGATTTAAGAGGAGGTGCTCATCAAGCGACCCTGAAATAAGGTGATTCTTTCGGATTTTTCTTCTTATGGAAGGAAGTAAATTGAAAACTTGAATTTTTCAACACTTATATAATGAGTCTTCAAGTACATGAACAAATTTTTTTCAATAAAAAAATAATGCCATAGGAATTGTTGATACATGCTGAAACATGACCACCTCAAAAAAAAAAGTGATCAATCGGTCTGCACTGTAGGCGCTTGCAAAAATGATCAGAAATCGAAATTCCAAAAACTTTTTATGAAATATATTATATTTGTTGGAGGTTGTACGAATAAAATCAATGAAAAGTCAAAAATTGAAAAAGTTGCGGACATGCAAGCTTCTGGTAGCGTGTGTTCATCTTTTCTTGGCCCTTCAAAGTGCTGAAAAAAAAACAGATATCATCTCCGTTTAGATTCATCGTCCAACAAACTGAATCTATTTTAAAATAAAATTTAAAAAAAAGAGCTATCCGAGCAGCAGTTTTTGAGATATCGTGCAGATAAACTTTAAAAATATGGTTCAACAAGACGCATTTAATAAGCTTAAAAAAACTCAAGTTCTTCATTTACTTTCCATGAAAGGAAAAGTCACAGGGTGTCTACTGTTATCAAGAAATTCGATTGAAAAGTTCTAGAACTGTGATAATTTTGTTTCATTATGCATCTTTGAGGATGAGATGAGCTCGTTAGACGTCGAATAAAGAGATAGAGACATCAACATGTAGACAGGGTTGCAAATTTGCAAGTGCACTTTTTCAAAAGGTTCTTCTCAAGTCCTAGTTATTGTTGGAAGTTTTTCATCAATTTGCTCCAGCACTTGGTAAAATTTGCAAGTGAAGTTTGAAAAAACCCTTACTCTCATGACCTATTCATTTTTCATTTCAGAAGATTCTGAATCTATTAGTCTATACTTTATGAAAACAAATTTTCACAAATTTTTCAAAGGCCTGAACCGAAACTGGGTAAAATTGACAACCCAGACAATAACACAATATCTGTCTCATTTTTCACCCTTCGCAGGTTGTTCGAATATTATCCCATATTACCTTTTATTTTCTAAATCTAATAATATGAAAAATATTCCCGATTTTTAATTGATTTCATGTATCTACACAATTTTATGATGTTTTTCTCCGACACAGAGGAATAAATCTTGAACTTTAAACCTCCTTCGATACTTTTTCCCTTAAAAGTTCGACCAGCTCAGGTTTTGATATCAACTTGTGATTAAATATTATCTATTGATGCAATTTTTCGATCATTCGAATCACATTTTTGACTTCTGCAATGTTCAACGAAACTAGATCCGGAATCTTATAACACTTCAAGCAGATTTCGCCAAGTGATCATCATATACGTTTTATAAGACATCTATTTCAAAAGGGACGAAATTTTCTTTTAGTAATTTTCATTCCATCAAGGAATAGTCGTGGAATGAAATTTAAACTTGAAAAAATGCTTCTTTTGATGAATATTAGTAACAGGTATGTTTCATTTTACATTTGGACAACATATTCGTTCAAGTTTCAAGCTCCAGGTATTCAATTAAAATATGAATATCACAGTTTTTAATCAAAAATGCAATTTCAACCTTCCCAGGATAAAAATAATGATTTCAGGTCTTTTCCAGGATTTAAGGATATTTAAGGAATAGTAGACACCCTGAATTCAAGGAAATTACTCTCTTCTTGTAGTTGGCTTGATGAGAATATCTCCTTAATACATTAGTGTTGAAAGAAATATAACCAACTCATTAAAACAAACCTGAGAACCGCCTGAAATTATCCTATCAAATTGACATCAATTTATTCGTTATTGCCCACAGAAGATAAAACGCACAAGTCCTCATACACGGAGAAAAATAATGTAGTGAAATAGTATTATTCTGTCAAATGCCGTATAACAATTGCCTGACGGTCTTAGAGGTTTTCTTACCGAATGTAGTAAAAATTATTGCGGTTGCATTATTCTATCCCACATTTGAGGAGTACTTCTCAAGAGATCCATTCACTACAAAATGTCATTTTCATTGTATTATTTTTCGCTGTGTACACGGAGAAAAATGCAGCTCGAAAGGATAGTAATCTTTAATAGAAAATTGGAGAATATTTCTTAAAATCTGAAAATATTTCTTAAAATCTAAGAATTTTTCTCAAGTTCGTAATAAACATAAAACGCCCCAGATTTCTCTTGAATATAACTCGAAAAACAATGAACAATTATCAATACTTAACAACCCATAGAAATAAATATGAAGTTTCCAAAAGTCGCGCATGAAATTTCACAAAGTAAATAACAAAATTTTGAAATCTTATTTTCAAATTACAGAATTTTGTTATTCGCTTTGTAAAATTTCATGCGCGACTTTTGGAAACTCCGTGTTTGTTTTTATGATTTGTTAAGTATTGATAATTTTTCATCATTTTTCGAGCAATATTCAATAGAAATCTGAACCGTTTTATGTTTATTACGAACTTAAGAAAAATCCTTAGATTTTAAGAAATATTCTCCAATTTTCTATTCAACATTACTATCCTTTCGAGCTGCATTTTTCTCCGTGTGCTCTTTGAGAATTCACCGAACAAATCTTCTACGTTTGAATATGTCCATCTCGATAATCGAATACAATAAAAAATTACCGTTTTCACAGCACATCGTTGATGTGATTTAAAAATGCAGGTAATTAAAGAGATTGTAAATTCACTATGTAACTTTCGCACAGTTAAATTGCGGTAAACGGGTTTTTGCAGCGGTATCGGTTACTCCGAGTACAATGGTCATCATGATATTTTACTTTTATTCTACGTATACCTTGATATTACAATGCGTGTAATCAAACACGTTCTCCAACGAATGAATGTTTTTCGATCATTTCAACAATACACGCATTGAGTACTCCATAAGAGCATAGAAAAGTGTTGTTACAATCTTCCCAAGCATCCACATATGCTCTCACGTGAATCTGTTACACATAAACATATATACATGCAAAGTTGAACTTGGCACAAGATTCCTTCACATCTCAATATGACGGCACTCGTATTGAAGTCTACTCGTTGATGCTGTATCTCACCGATCAATGGAAGCGTAAAATACTGATTCAATGGAAATTCCTTATTTCAAATTTAGAATCATCCGTCAGAGTTCGAGAAGTTGAACTCCCGTATTGTACCGGGTTCAAAATTCTCAGATTTTTGTATGAAAGTGATCAAATCGAAATATTTTTTTGCTGAAATTTTTACAATTAATCTATTCATTGTCCATAATTGCCATGCAATCATTTTCCAATTTTACATTCTCAAGGATTAGTGTTTATTTTGGCAGAGGTACAAAAACGTTACGGTGCTTCGGCATTAACGCATGCATATTTTCTCGTTTTCATACTATACAGATGCATGGAAGCTAGAATTCCACCCGATCTTTTTGAAATACGATGAGAAAAATAATCAATGCCACCTTCCTTTTTGCCAATATCCTTCTCTTATAGAAATACATTTTCTACACGGTGTAAGATGCGGTTGGGAAATATAAGGATTTTCAAAAGAATTTCAAAATATTTCGTAGTTTATCCAGTAAAAGATAAGACTGTAAAAAAATGTCTGTTGAATTTTCTGTTGGAAAAAGGTAAAACGTCAAACATGGAATTTCTTCTAATTTTTCTGAAAATTGCATGAAGCAGAAACTAGCAGATTTGAGCTAGCAGATATGCACACTAGCTCATCGTAGAGATGTTGTAGAAAGATCAAACCGACACCAATGAGGTTTTTGAATCAGAAATTTGGAATATATGTATTTTAAAAGAATCCAAATTCACATTACCTCAGTTCATAAACGCGGTCTGTTAGTTTACGTCTGCCAGCTTCAAATTCATGAAAATTGCCTTATTTTCGAGACATATTTCACTTTGTATACATAAAATCTCTTGATAGAAAAAAATCTCGATTTGTCCTAAGCATCAAAATTTCAAACTGTGATTCCAAAGCGTGTATCCTTCAGTTTTGGTAATCATTCATTTGATTGTTTCTAAAGGTACACAGGTCGATTAAAAAATGATTCCACTTTCGATCATATTCCACCTAATGAAGAATAGATGAATTGATAATAAATAAATAAATTGATTTCACATCAATTCAATCGGAGTTCCCGCTACTTTCAAGGGGTAATTGTCACCTTGTGTACACATTAATTAATAAAACATGTTTCTAGTATTCAAAGACTAGTACTTTCATATGCACCAAAATTTTGTTACCTTGTGTGACAAGTCTTGGAAAATGACTCCAAATTCCGTAAGTACACAGAACAAATAGGTACCTTGAAAAATACCATATTTTATGGATATTCAGTGTTAGACTGATCCGAGTTGAATTATTCACGCGAAGAAATCTCTAAAAGTCCCATAATTTCTTGAACTTCTTTATACTTGCAAGAGATTTGTTTACTTAAATATTTTGACTTGGGTCAAACAAACGCCAAATCTCCATAAAATGTGGTATGTTTCAAGATATCTTTTTCTCCGTGTACAAAGTGATATTAAGAATGAAAATTAAACGATAAACCCCTTGAAACCAATCCAAAGTTCAGCTAATTCAATATTTCCATCCAAAGCACACAAATAAATAACATCCATGTAAGCAAACCCATATTTATTTCTTCATTTACGATTCAAATCGATCAAGACATTCCTCAATAACTTGACTTCAAGGAAAGAAGTAATTTTCCTAATTGATAGACCTCAATGTTAACCATGAGATCACTTAACACACCCATGTCCAAGCTTTCTTATCGCTCTTCGAATAAACCACAAATCACTGGAAGTTGTGAATGCGCGGGCGCGTTGTAAGGATGCACTTGAAAGATGCATATGATATATAACGCCTCGACCTTGGCACACCGAAAGCGCTATAACTTTTTTTCCTCCTCAGTGACCAGTGGCGCAGGTGCATTACAAATGTATTTTCGCAGAATAGATCAACAACAGTGGCTAGTCTGTTCTATCATTTCACATATGCGCGAGCGCGGAGCTTTTCCTGACCAAACTAGAGCGAGTCGCGCTAAAGATAGGTTGGGCAAAGGCGCGGAATCGGTATATGAAACCTACCTACATATCGGTATATAGGTGCACTAGACATCAACCAACGCTGTGCACAGAACGCTGAGTACATATTGCAGGGACGACCTTGGCCTTATGAGTTTATATAACGAGGAAGCGCGCGAATCTCGAGCTCAGTCGTGATCGTTCCGTTTCCTATCTAAAATTAATTACGAATGCACTAAATCTCTCATCATTCAAAATTTTATCACGTGTCGTGGTTGTTTTTTTTTTCTAGTTCCATCAAGACTTCCGGTGTTTAGTTTGTTTTTTCATCCACATACGGTACATATATAGATATTTGAAGTTTTCTGTATAAGGTGTTTCGTTATCCTGTAATATAATTTTATCATATGTTTCCTTTTTTCTATTCGTAGGACTAACCGTGTGATTGTTAATTTCAATCACTATTTGATTTATTATTGAGTTATTGTGGTTGTTATTGCTCGTTCAATGTTGTGAAATTAATCACAAGAGGTGGCATTTCGTAATAGATTTGAAGGATTCGGATCTATTTATTTCGCGTGGATGATTCATTTGGTGGATCGAGTAACTAAAATGATATCTATAAGGTTCGCGAGTGAGCACTTCTATACGAAGATTGTTTTCTCTCTTTCCATATCTAAATTTTGATGAATTTATAGGAAAACGAAGAACGTTGTTATGATTGATCGATGTGATGTTCATGTGATCTTGTGAATATTCGAAAGTACGTTTCCAGGTGGATACGAAAATCAATTCATGTGCAATGATTATTTAAGCCTGGTTTCTTTTTTAATAAACAATTTTTTCACAAAAAATCCTCATATCTGAAGTTTTGAAATATGGTGTTCGTTAAGCCGTGCAATGTGAATGTTACTAACATTATGAAACTTTTTATTTTGGATTTTTTTGCCATTTGCTCAAATGGGAGAATATTGATTATTAGTGTTGATACAAAGAAGCTGAAGCTAATGGCAAAATGCTAACAGCCGATGGATGCAATCTTTGATAGAATTGCTAGACTTCAGGCTGTCAGTTTCAATTTCATTTTGATACATATCTCATAATTAGTAGTCACTAAAATGAAGTAGGGTGTCGGAGGGAACATTATGGGAGTTATTAACCCTTACCGTAAACTTTACGGTAGGGTTTTCAAAGTCCTGGGTTTTTTTCCACTTTTCTTACTCTTTTTACGTGTTCGCAGCCACGTCCTCCCACACCTTCTTACCAAGTTACGGAGGAAAACGAATTTCGTCCGAACTCCAAAGGCCCCATCTCATAGCTTAAGGGTTGATTACAATATTACTTCGATTGTTACACTGTCAATAATAATTTTAAAAGTTTCTTCGAAAAAATTGTGGCAGTAAAGTTCCATCATGAAAGGAGAACTTTTTACTGTGATTTGGTTGACTTTTCATTCATTTGTAGAGGATAGAGGAAAATCCTTTATTTTTTATGAAAAAATGATTTTCTAACAATCACGTGAATTAAATCTACTACTGGTGTAAAGAAGAAACTCATATTTTTTAGAATGTGTCTCAAATATTATGCCTTTCATATAATATAGTTGATTTACCGCTTTGTTCACGCCATTCAACATAGCTTCACCAATGATTAATTTTATTATTTGGTGTCAAATTTATTTACTTGAAATTAAACCTGAATGGGTAAAAACTTGCAAATTGGCCATAGTCATGAACCTCCTTTCAAGATTAACTTGATTGTTTTGGGCACACGTTTGTGTGTATTATTTGTATCGAACAGGTGGGAAATGTTCACTGAAACTACACAGTTGCACATGTGCTATAAGAAACGTTGAAACCCTTCAAGAAGAATCAATTTTCCTGAAACTCATATAAAAAATTATCAATGCCCAGAAAATTTTTCCCAGAATGAATTTCCCTGAAAATCAAGTTTCGTTATCATAAACTGATCATAAAGTCCTAAAAAGAGCAATCTACTGTTTCCAAATGTGACTGAATTTAATCAACATTGTTTATATTGGAAAATGATTGAGTAGCTTGCAATTGAATAAATCATTCACTGAAGCAACTGATTGTCGTGATTGATATCTAGACAGTGGAAATATCAATGAATGAGTGTTAAAGATTCCATCAATGTTGGCTGCATTAACGAGATATCATTTCCATTCACACGCTTTTATGGTTGCTGTCAATTTGTTTTGTTCTATGCAATAAATAATTCCTATAAAGATTTTCTATGAAAATTCTGCTAACTTTTGACTGCTAGTTTCAGTTTCTCGTAAGCACATCAGTAACGGTTTGCTTAACCGTGATGTAAGAAAAAGGTGTGGATCTTGCAAACCTCAATCTAGATAAACATATTGATTTCTTACATAATATCCTTAGAACATAACTCTGTCACATTAATGTTACAAATTTCACATCTCTAATAATCCAAGAATTTAATATAAATTTCGCATCATCTTCAAACTAATGCTTTCCTTACAAATAATTTGAATAAACTCATTGATCATTATTTCCTGCGGTTTTATTTTACTTCCAACAAAAGAGTGACATCACCTATCCTGTTTTAAATCAATGAATCTAAATCAGATAGTAAATATTTCTGAAGTTCTGTTCACATATGCTTGAATTTCTCATTCAATCATCAAGAATTTGAAATTTCATTCATAAGTGTGCTTGGAAACGAATGAAATTTCAAGAAATTTTCAACAGTGTACTTCAAAATGCAGAAACAATTATCCAAAAAAGTTCCTGCACTTCGAAATAAATGGAAGATACTCTAATAAAAATCACGTATGGGACTCTAACAGAATATCCTCGTGCTTAGTAGGAAAATTACGAAGCTGAAATCAGCCCGATTTTTCTATTCATGAATTCATATTACTACCGACCAAAAAATAAATTTCCGTATCCCAATGATTATGTTCGATAACTTAAAAGAAGAAACTGTTCATTGAGACAAAAATTGAAGCTTCGAAGAAGAATGAAGAAAGCTGGGAGTAATTTCCCTCGAATTCAGGAACCCGTGAATCTGATTCTTCAAAAAGAATTAATCTGAACTGAGGAATTTTATCTCGTTTAATTTTGCTATATGCTTATCCTCTAACCAGAGATTGACCTTAGGAATATCACGTATGTTACAAATGAGACAACAAAAAACATATAACGAATTATACTGATTAGGTATAATTACTCTCGTTAGATCACTTTGTTGCGTCAATGTTTCTTTACTACGTTTCATTTAACGACACGAAAGTACGAATTTTATTTCTATTGTGCACAATCTTAACAGATTAGAAACATTCTCGTGCAAAGGATTCAAAAGAATACATAAATCGGATTATAATGTATAATAAAACATAAGTATATGTGTATAAACGTATACATTTGAAAAATTCTTATCCATTTAGGAGTAGTTGAAACAAATGTTTCCTTTGAAAAATAATTACAAGATCCACGAAGGTTTCTTTTGAAAGCTTTGTGGCTATGGACTACAATTGACCAATGAATGCAGAAGGTATCGAAGAATCAGTTCATGAAAGCCAATATTGCTTTGGTGTGCCTTTCAACGACGCAAAATCAAGGTGTGTCCTGTGAGGATGAACACTGTATTTCACAACATTATTATATGTAATAGGCTGTGATGAGTTCTAATATACAAAATGATGATTATTTCAACTGTACTATCAGAAACAATTGCGTAAAACTTTCATAAACGTGATCTCAAAGTTTATGAACTATAAATTCACTTGATTTGATTGTCATGTGGATTTTAAATCCCTTGAATTCGACTAATAAAACATTGAAACGCCTGAAATTTTAGCAATTCTCGAATGAACTTTAGATTTTTTACCAGAAATTGTCATTGAAATATTGGAATTCGATTTCAAATAAGGGTATATTCATCTTGTTACGGCAAAATTGTGTACCACGCAGAAAAGTTGTATATTGCGAGAAGAAAAAGAAATATCAAAAATACTGAATTGCAAAAAATGTTTGCTGAAAAATTTTAATATTCCGCTGGAAGTTATTAATCGGAACGTTGGACTGAAAATTCTTGTACATTCGTAGAAAACTTTCACCATATTTACTGAGATTCTTCTGCAAAAATTGGAATATTGTAGTTCAAAATGTTTACAATTTCAATAATTGTACTGCAAAATGAATTTACGGAAATTTCCCAGTCCCAACACGGAGAAAAATTTGTAGCAGAGATCCCTATAATAATAGCAGTTTTAGGACACATAAGCGTTTAAGAACATTTCCCCTTTGATTTGTGGTGATTTTTTCAAAACTCATAGTAATATGTGTCAGATGCAAAGTTATTTCCACCAAAATGAGGTATAGATTGCTATAATGAAAGGAAAAGTACACATAAATGCTCATGTGTCCCAAAACTGCCATTATGATGGTGAACCATGCTACGCATTTCCCATACGTTTTTCTCAGTGAAGACGCAGTGGATTTCCAGTTTTTTTACATTGTGTATTTTTCAAGTACTACAGCCGTTGCATTTCAGATCCTTTTATATCAAAATGTCCGCATAAAATTGCCATGTTGACTACGTAAGATCTCCGTTGCGAACATTTTAACGTGAAAGAACTAGAAATATAACTTTGAATTTTTGCTCAATATATGATAATAAAAATGGATATGCAGTAGGTGCTGAAATTCAATTGAAAAGTTTAGAAATCAATTAATTTCCATTGGGTCTGTTGGGAAATTTCTTCACGCTACACCGTAAAAAAACTTTTCCAAAGAATTTTGAAAATTTTCATCAAGTTTACAAGAATATTTCTATCTTTCTATATATTTAACAAAATATTACGAGCAAAGAAATCCAGAAATTTTTTCAGTAAGAAGAGAAAAGAATTTCATTACAAATATTATAAAAATTGAATTTCAATAAGAAAACAAGAATTTGATATATCGCAACGGAAACGATCATAAATCTTTAAAAAGATACCAATGAATGGAGAGTTTATTATATCCACGTTTCCACAAGGAAGATATTCTTCGGATCTATTACGCAAAACAGTCATTCAAGAGCGTATGCAAATGCGATTAAGTTAGATCAAAGATTCAGCCATTGAAACAACATTGAAAATACGCGGATGTGATACACATAACTCATGTTTTTGAAATAATCTTGTCGATTCTCATGGCTTTATCCTTCTAATACACCCAATTGAATTTGAACAGAAGACTCATATGAAACTTTTTTTCTCTCTTGTTGGCAGCACATCGTTTTCGATGAATGTCCCTTGACTATGGTTATCCAGGAAGAAAATTGTAACTTGTAGAGGAGGAGATGAGAAAAAACACTATTCTGGCCAATAAAGGAGCGCTGAAGATCGTGATCTTCAATTGGACGATTCGCAGAGGCTTTCGAGTGTAAACGAAGAGCCTTGAGAAATCTATGACTCCGATCAAGAATAACAAAGACGACTGCCATCATCGATCATCACCACCACGTAAAAGTACGCGAGAAGAACACTGAATATGAATTAAATATCAATTTTATAATAATCGATGCAACTTTGAAATACTTTGTTCTTATTGACATTCATATACATCTGATATGGCGTGCTACAGAGTTTGTTCTTTCATTTCACGTATTGCATACGAAAATTGACTTTTTAGAGTGTAGAAATGGATTTTGGAATCATTCCAAGAGCAGTAGGGTGTCGTTAAGAAGAGAACAAGAGTAATTGGGGAGATTTCATATGAGTGATTTATTTGAACATGGCATTGGAAAGATTAGTAAGAGTTTTGGTTTAATTGAATGAAAATGTACAAGAAAAAACTCTTGAGTAAATTGTAATTTAATTGAATATCGATTTACAAAAGGTGAAGTTCTCTTTGATCGTGAAACTTCGAGTTCTAATTAGTTTCGTTATTTACTGATGCTTCAAACGTTTGTTCAAGTAAGAACTTTCGCAATCAATAAAAATAGTCTGTATAGAGCGATATTTTGATTTTACTGCTTCATTTGCGGATAATTTGTCAGAGTGGATTTGGCTCTCAATGTACTGAGAGAAAAAACTGTAGCTGAAAATGAGCCCAAGCACAATTTTGAGTCACAGTAGCTAGATTTCCACTATTAAAGCAATTCTCATAGCTACTCCAATGGAAAATATGGCTACTGTAGCTAAAAAAAAGTACTTGGTCTCGTTTTCAGCGACAGTTTTTTTATGTTCTTCAAGTTTGGATCGTTTACTGAGACGAAACGAAAATTCAAACTCATCAAATTTGAGGAATCATCGATTTTTATCTTCTCCAATGTACCGCAAGATTTCGGGTCTTAACACATGAGGATTTTGTTATTAGTTTACAAATTTGTTTCAATAAACGATGTGAACTGTAGGAACATGTTTTTTTCTCAGTATGTGAACTCCCCCGTCCCGGTTGATGTTGTTGGGTATTTTCTTTTCTCTAAGGCTTATGCAATTCATCTTGTCGTAGTACATCCTGCTCGTACTATGATTTTGGTCTGGTCTGCAAAGAGAAAAATAATTCACTATGGTAGCTAGGAATTAACTGTAGTAGCTATTTATTTCGTGTATTTGATATTTGGATAGCGAAAGAATTTGATACAAAAGCTAGATTTTAGCTCTTGCAGTGATCACTTTTGTTGTCACAGCTGATTATTAGCTATCCAAATATCAACTACATCATTTTTTCCGTCCATATGTGTAGTGTGTTCACTTTCTATCGCGTATTCAGCTACAGCAAATTTTGGGTTCCTGAATCTCAGACATATATTCGTGTTCCTTCTATGTAGACTTAGCAGTGGTGGATTGTCTTTCGAGGTCGTGAAGATGTTGTGGATTTTATTTGGTTTTAAGTTTCAAGTCGGTTCGGATTGAATGTTTTCTGAGGATAATTGAGACTTTGTCGGTTGTACTTCGTATGTAGGGGAGGTAGACAGTTGGTTTATGCTTTGTTCGTTCGGCTGAATCAAGGGTGTGGGCGGGGAAGTACGTCTTGTGGCTCGATTTATAATTTTTTGTATAGTTTTCCGTAAATAGTGTTTGTTCACTAGTGTATGCGTGATATGGTCCAATTCTTTGCGGAGGTGTTATGGTTCGAATATGGTTATTGTTGCGTTGATAAGAAGGCTGATAACTGCTTGTTTTGTGAAGAATGGTGGTGTGGAAGTCCGTTTAGAGAGTAGTCCCAAATTTCCATTCCTTCCAAAAGAGCAGGATTCGGTTCGTTTCGATTTCCAGAATGAGATGAATCTTTTATTGTAAGAAGTTGATGCAGTTCAGCAAGGTCGAGGGAGTGTTGTTTCCTTGGGGCCAGATGACGAAAATGTCATTCATGTATCGCTCCTGATGCTTTGGTTTCAGGGATGCTTCTCGGGAAATTTGAGCTTCGGAGTGTTCCATGAAGATGTTGGGTATCAAGGAAGAGAGTGGTGAGCCCATACCTACCCCGGTGGTTTGTTTGTGAAACTTTTTGTGTTTGTGTTTCTTGATGATGTCGAAAGTTTCCTATTTCGGAACATTGGTGAAAAGTAAGGCGACGTTGAAATTTATCAGGACATCTTATGCGTCGTTTTTGAGTTGGCTGATATTTGGACAACCTCAACGGAGTTTTTTACGGTCTGAAGTCCTTGGTCTACCAGAGAATTCAGTTGTTTTGTCAGGAATCAGGCCAGTGCTTGCGTTTGGGATTCCTCAGCGCTGACTATGCATCGCAGGGAGGTGCCTATCTTGTGAATTTTGGATAGTTCCTAAGAGTCTTCTTTAGAAAACACACTTTTGGTAGAAGAATTTTTGAATCATCAATGGGGTAATTTTCCTTTTGTATACCGTGCAGTGGGATCTCTTGTCAATTTTGTTTTTGCTATTGCGTCACCTTTGTCTGGCGATAGAACTACTAGGTCTTGGTTTTTGTGAAGTACTGTCAAGGCTTTTTGTTCCGTCTTTGTTATATTGCACCTAAATTATGTCTACTTGTGGTTTTGGAAGTTTTTGAAACGTGAGTTCGATTCGAGCAATTTGACTTCTCCCGTTTTTTCAAGTGTCGAATCCTCCCGAAAGTGTGAAAAAACTTCACCTTTTTTTAGCTAGCGTTATTTAGTGGAAGCAAATAGCACCATTACTTTGCACAGTGTGTCTTGCAGGTTTTAAAGGATGTGAGATAGGTTAAGATATCTCTGAGATACCTAAAAATGTCGCACAGGTCATCTAAAACGTATTCACAACATATCTGAAGAAATAAAACATTGATTCAGTATAATAGTCGTAATTTCACATCACATAATTGGTCATGTAATTCATATTCATTCGATACATTGATGAATCATTACCATCGTCACTCAATATAAACCCGACCATCATTATCAAATTAATATGCATCGTCGGGACAGAAGAATATAATTGCATTCTTGTAATCGGTACACTCGATCAACATATAATTTCTCGCCAGTACAATTCCGATACACAAAGAATTTTTGAAAAACCCTCACATTGTTTTATTATGAATTTTAATTGATTTCCAGGTGGAACGTTTCAAAAAGGGGAAACAATAGTTAATTTGTGAATGAAGGAGAATTTATTGTGAAATCAAACGATGATGTATCAGATCGTAATATGGGCATTGGTTGCCTTAATCGGTAGAGTAAATTGCAAGTGCAGTTTGATTTCGGTCGTCGATGATGAACGTGCGATCGCCTACGCGTGCATACACAGTGACCTGAATGACCTCAACGATATACCAAGTGAAACTCAGTGGATCGAATTTTCGGTCTCACGTTTGCAGAGCATACCCGACAACGCGTTCTGGAGATTCAAAGATTTGAGACGATTAGCCCTGTACAATTGTCACGTTAGTTCCATCAGCGACGATGCATTTCGAGGCCTCGATCGTTTAGAGTGGCTAGTGATCCACGGTACCAGGCTCCAAGTGGCTAGAGCCGCCTGGTTTCGACATCTACCGAATCTGAGACGTCTTATCCTCGACAGGTATCGTGGAGTTTAAATTATGCAAACTATCCTCAGTGAAATTGATTTGAACGTATCTTTGCCTTATTCGTATCGATAGATCAAATTACTTGACTTTCCAAGTAATAATGGTGCCCTTTCGATTTCCCTATTTGTTCAGAATAATGCATTTATAATCTTAGGAAGCATTACGAACAGTTGAGTTGTGAATTATCAAATTATACGTTATGTAGGAGGAAAATTACAAATCGTATACCTTTGAATACACGATTACGAAATGATACTTGATCAGTTACATGAATTTGTAGCAAGAATTATTTTCATTTGAAAGATATAAATTTGAAGTTTGATGGAATAAGTTTGATGGAGTACTAACATGATTTCAAAATTGCAACTTTAGAACTCGATATTTAACGAAATCTAATCCTTCGGTTCTGAATATTTTGATACGTTTCGTAAAGAGTCGATAATGAATCAAGCAAAAGCGAGTAGCAAGTGTATCGAAAGGAAAGTAGTATCGGTATCAGGTTTGGGACTTCTTTTGAAAGGAGACGTCGATATTTGGTCATGTCGATGACCCAGTTATAATATGCAACGATTTAAAAGATGACGTCATTTAGTAAGATATAGAGTTTGTAAGGCACAATCTAATAATGGTACGATCTAGAGTCGTGGGACGAGATTTGCATGACTGTAATGAGAGAACAACGAATCACTCGTATTTCTCCGATACGAATGTATAGATGTTTTCTTTTATAGTTTGTCACGGGATAAGTATTGAAAACAAGATTGAATTAACAACGCAATCACAGTTGTTTTTCTTCCGTTTCTTCGAATATCATATGAATATTTAGAATGCATCTTGAAACGAATACAATAAGTATCCATTCCTACGTACCTCGCCAATAACTATACGACGCTCGATAGATTTCGATGAGAATTCTTTGTTGTCATATAATACGATATTCGATCTTGCATCAGAGACAAACTCTCTTCCCCGCAGGAAAAAAAATATTGATTTTGAAAAAGCGAGAGATTTGTTTTATATCAATTCAATACACCTACGTTCAAATATGCGCCTAAAGGGTATAATATGTTTTCTCATTCAATATTATCACAAGAGCGGTACATACAAATGTGTTGAATTCGAAATATTAAACGAAATATATACATGAACCGTGAGTTACTTCACGTGCCGTTATTGAATAGATGTAATACTCGTTCATCGTAACCTATAAATTCAATAACGGTTGCCACGAATTCGAAAATGATTACTTCCATTTGGAGAAGAAGTTCGATACATAGGAGGAAAGAAAAAAGATTGCTACGTGTAATTGAAGTTGATTGAGGTCAATTAACGAAGTTCAGTTAAAAGTGGCTAAAAGTCAGGAGTTCGTGTGATCGAATCATTAATCATTGTTCAAACGGATGCTATAAATTTTATTTATTGATTATTGGATATAGTAATCGATTCATCTTTATTTAACTGTATACGATGTGTCGGTGTATCCTCAAAAATAAAACTCAAATATAATTCTGATTTCAGGTGCGATTTAATTCACATAGAACCAGAAGTTTTTCAAGTTCTGACTCGAGTGGAGACATTGGATTTACGGGACAATGATCTCGATTGCTTACCGATCGATAGATTATTGTCTCTCAGATCATTGAAATTCGTAAGGATCGATGGAAATCCTTGGATATGTCACTGCCGAGATTTGTTGGAAAGGTTTTTCCAAGAAAGACGGATTGTGCAACACGCTGTTGAATGCAGAATAGTGCCGTGTGGACAAACTAATTCACAATGCATGGCCCAGATCGAGCTTCCAATTTTAACTTCCACTACTTTTACGACCAAAGATGTTACAGTTTTTGAAAAAGTAAGTTTGATTAGTGAATCATATGATTTCATATCAACATTTTTGCATGGTTTTTAAACAAAGTTACCGATGAAGGTTACACAGGTTCTTTCATTTTGATTATGATTTAGCGGGTTTCGTTTCATGTTAGGTCTGCAAGTTGAAACTCGGCTTTTTTTGTCAAATTGAACTTCATTAAAAAAATACTTCTTTCAAGAATTATCAATTAAAATATTCGCCGTTATTATCTACAGTCTTTTGCCATTTATCGGGTAATAGATAAATGCCTTCACGATAGAAACTTGGTGGTTTTGAAACAAAATAGTTATCCAGCCATTTCCGGACATCTTCGATATTCGTGAAGTGCTGCTCTTTCAAATATGACGACATTGATCTAAATAAGTGATAATCTAATAAAGTGATAATGGTCCTTTTTCCTCCAGAGCATCACTTACTTTGATCAGCTGGGCCCGGTAACGCTCAGCTGTAATAGTTTGGCCAGGTTCGAGGAGCTCGTATAGTAAATGATTCCTTTCCAATCCCTCCAGACAAAGAGTAAAACTTTCTTTGCACGCATATTCGGTTTTTCAACCGATGTAGATGGCTGGCCCGGATCAACCCATGCTTTTCTACGTTTAGGATTGTCGTACAAAATCCATTTTTCATCACTCTTGATGATTTTATGCAGAAAATTCTCTTTCTTGAACCGAGAAAGCAAATTCATGCAAATGGCAACTCTTTGTCTTTTATTTTCTTCCATCAGTTGACGAGGAACTCATTTTTCTTCCTTCTGTATTTTTCTCAATGCATGCAATCGAAATGAAATTGCTTGACGACTAACTCCTAACTGTTCTGCAAGCTCTTCTCGAGTTTGACATGGATTTTCATTCAGTAAAACTTCAAGTTCTTCATCCTCAAATTTTTTGATTGCGCCTGGACGTGGATCGTCCTCGAGACTGAAATTTCCATTACGAAATCTTGTAAACCACTTTTTCACTGTTAAATGGCTCACAGAATGTTGACCCAATGTCGTATTAATCAATTCCATAGCTTGAGCAGCATTTTTATTCATTTGAAAACAGAATAGAATACGATGGTGTAAATGTTGCTTATCGAAATCCATCTCATAAAATTGATACACAGGAAATTAACAACTGCAATGTCCACGCTACATATATCAAAAATGGCGGACGAATAGAATGCGTTCAAATATTTTGTTGCATGCAATCAACTTAAAGCCGAGTTTCAACTTGCACACCTAATACTACACGATCGTGCTCTTTGCTACAGTGTGTAAAAGTTCCAGTACTCAGTTGAAACAATTAACATGTACATTTGCGCAAGAAAATTATGTTGAAATCATGAAAATTCCAGTACACCGTTAGAGAATTGAAATAAAAAATATGAAATTTCATGTAAATTATGGAAAATTCCAGTAAAATAGAAATTTTTCTGTATGTGGACAGTGAAAATTCATAAAGAACAGAAATTTTCCAGTCTTGAGGTAGCGGGCTCTGGTCAGAGAAACCCATTGATTATTATATTATTGAAGTTTGAATCGTTTGAAGAACCAAAACGAAAATTCCAACTCACGAAATTTGATAAATCATAGTTATTGATCTTCTCTAATCAAGGGAACTCTAGCGTCGGTGGTATCAAAGCTCTCTTTCTATCTTATGCATCCGTCTGTTTCTCACCAACGATGCGAATTACCGACCCTAATGTCTCCTCAACTCCTTGGAATTGGGAACATTGTTCACAAAATGTACTGAAAGATTTTAGGTCTTTGACAGCTGAGTATTTTGTTATTCGATTATTAATGTGTTTCAATAAACGATTCAAACTTCGGTAACATTGATTTTTCCCGAAGAAAACATGAAGTTCCGACAAAGGTTCAGAATAGATCGACATGGATCAGCCTGAAGCTCCGTTGGAGCAAAGTTTCAGATTCTTAAACGTTTTACGAAGTTTAGATGAACATTTGAATGTCCGCTTGAAAATGGTTTTAAGAGAGGTTCATAAAACGTTTATTAAAGGTTCTCCGGAGATTCATTCGAGTTTCAATTGAGCATGTTTTAGAGGGAATTTCAATTATAATGATAATTTCCTTTATCGTTCACTTTTTCGTAAAAAAAACCTAAGTGAAAAAAACTTATATTGAAAATTATCTATATTATTATATCTTCAATGAACGTTCTGAGAACCTTCCTTGAAATTATTCTGAAGCGGATGATATTGTCACGTCCTTGATCTATTCTAAACGTTTGCCGGAGTTTCATGTTCTCTTCGGGTTGTTGAATCTCATCGAAAATGGGCAAAGGTCTGAAGGAAGAATTCGTGCTTTGTTGATGTTCTTGAGCTTTGAATCGTTTTTGGAAACGAAACGAAAATTCAAACGCGTCAAATTCAAGCAGTAATTGAAGTTTATCTTCTTCAATCAACTCCTTGGACACGCTTGCCAGGTTAGGGAGTAATAGGGTCCCTTTATTGGCCATTCCATTCAACGGGGTCAATTTATTGATAGATTCCCTTAGAAATCTCCCTAACCTGATAACTCTGTCCTTGGAAGAAATAACATCGTTTAAAAATGTGCTACAAGATCCCTGATAAAAACGCGGATAGATTCGGATAAAAATTTGCAGATGGATACAAAAATAGGATTAAAACGGATAGAAATACAATCCACTTGTATTCGTTTCAATCCTATTTTTATATCCATCGGCAAATTTTTATCCGAATCTACACTGAAAGAGAAACGACCTTGTTGAAGCATTCGTGATCGCAATAACTTGGAATCTGGTTCGATCTACCAGGAAATATGATTGTGATGCCCAGAAGAAAATAACTACATTTTTCACGTTGGAAAAACCAAATTGTTTTGTTGGTGTGATAACCTGAAAAATATAGTTAATTTTGGCTTCAACCACTTATTCTGGACATCACAATCACATTGCCTGGTGAATCGAACCAGATTTCAATTCATTGCGACTACGAATATTTCAACCAGGTCGTTTTTCTGTCAGTGTATCCGCGTTTTTACCAGGGATTTCGGGTCTTCAACAGGTGCGGATTCTGTTATTGATCTACCAATTTGTTTATCTTTTTTCAACAGTACTCTCTAAGTTTGAAAAAGTAAGAATTTCATTAGACGAAAAGATAGGTTACCTTCTGGTTCCCTAAAGAGTAACTTTCCACCCCAACACAGTGGAATTTCACCTTTCCAACAGTCAGAAGGGAATCCATCTTCTCGTTCGAGTAGAATTCTGACTTTTCTGTATTCAGAGAGTGTATGTGAGATTGCCTACTTCCAGGAGTGGTATGTTTTCCATTCAAAGTAGCAAACTGCTTCGTGAGGACAGATATTTTCTAACTGAAAATTTCATCCTTGATTAATCCAGCAACATTCAACTCCATGAAGATTTTGATCTTCCAAAGCTCCTCTCTGTTTTGATTCCAAAAAGTCCAGGGCGAAATTTTTCTGACCTGATTTGGAAGTTCCTAGAAAAAAATTGTAAATTTTATTTCCTAAACCCGAATTCATTGCTCGTAGGTTGAATTTTGGTTCTAAATCAAACCAGTAAGAGATAGATTTGGATTATCAAATTTCAGGAAGTATTGTTTTTGGGATAGAATATTGAAATGTTGATTGTTCGTGTTAGGACAAGGAATTCCTTTGATCATTATCGAAGCTCTGAAATCATGAAAATCATTCTCTGTTCCTTAAGTAACTACACTGGAAAAAATATTTATTTGTCCTCTCTCCATAAAATATAGAAATTAAATATTCAATTAGATGCAAAAATTGATTACTTGTGGCGAATAAATTATTTATTTGGGGCAAGCATTCCATTATTTGATTCGATTAAATATTTCATCAATCCTAAGAAATATTTTAAGGAGAGAGAACAAATAAACTATTTATTTGGTTGGAAGAAATAATTTTTTTTTCAGTGTAAGAGGGATCTTTAAATCATTTTTGGGAAATCTTTTTCCTGAAGAGAGAAAATCCTGCAACTCGGAGAAGAAAGATAATTTCACCTCAAAGTTTTTCAATACGATTTGGAGTAAATTTCTATTTTGTGTTTTAACTCGGAAACTTTTGGCAATTCAAACACGAAAGTTCTGTCTTTTATTTTTGCATTTCAAAAATGCAATTTGCAATGAATAACATATTCTGATGCGTAAAAAGTTTTTGATGATTAAAATGTTTCCAGGTCGGATAATACGAGTGAGAAATCATAAACTTTGAGAAAATGTTGCATAACATGCCATATCAAGTACATAGCAGGAGAAGTTCGTCATATCAAGATACTGTTATCATCTGATACTGATTTTAAATATGAACTCTGGTAAAAGGAAGAGATTAAAATATCCCGAAGTTGATACGCAATTTGGAAAAAAAAATAGTAATTTGGGTTTCTTTTTTTTCAGTTGCTGTAGAATTTTCTATGTTTACGTAAGAATATTTAAAGAATAATAATATTTGCAACTAGGTTTTGTAGATGTGTCGTGCAAGAATTCATTCCACATGATTAGTATGTGTGCTATTTGGACATGATTCAAGATATATTTGTATGATCATGAATTAACTTGAGAGATAAATGTCATTTAGGCAAAAATACTTACTTTCACGCAGGTTTATTTATTTGAAGCTGAGATTCCATGTTCCTTATTTATAAAATACGTGAAACTATGACTAAAAAAAAAATTAAACACTAAAATACGTCCACTTACCGAGTATACTCGACCAGAAGACGGTGCAGGGCTAACATACGATAAGCAAGAATCATTTGACGTTGTACTGTCTTTCTTTATTAAATTATAACCAATTTTCTTGGGTACTCTAACAACCGACATGATTCGTTTTATACCACACGACGCGCACTCATTAAACGAATAAAAAACAATAAAAGAGAGGTTATTCGAATAGATAAAATGTAAATAACTTCACCATCGAACAATTCAGTTTAACACATGAACATTGAAAACTGCACGAACCGATAACACTTGACAACATACACGACATGCACACCATCGCATCACGTCACATGTAATAAGGGGTTGTGGGCCTCGAAGGATAACCGAGCGAATCAAATTCACCGTTGTTATTGTTAAATTGTTTTGGACATACGAAAATACATAATTGATTTGCTTGCAGGAAACTACGTCGATTGGTGGTCACGAATTTGAAACATCGGTACTTTCATCGTTGGATCGACTACCGGACAAAACAACATGGATTCGATTGAACGGTTTGAACATCAAAAGTATTCCACGATATACATTTTTCCGATTTGGAAATAGTTTGAGAAGTTTGGAGTTACGTGATTGTTTTTTGACTACCATCGAGCCGGATACTTTCGCGGGCTTACACAAACTTCAACAATTGATACTGATTGGCAATCACTTTACCGTGCTGCGCAACGATTGGTTCCGAGATCTCGTCGGACTACAGCAATTGATTCTCGCGAACAATGGCATCGAGCGAGTCGATCGAGCCGCCTTTTCAAATGTCGCCAACACGCTACGACATCTTGATTTGAGGAATAATTTGTTACGGTGTTTGGATATCGATGAGATTTCTTATTTGAGAAAATTAGAGAGATTCGATGGGGTTGGAAATCCCTGGACCTGCAGTTGTCAAGACAATCTTCAACGATTTTTGATCGATAGAAACGTTGGATTCGATAGCGTCGGTCGGTGCGATGAGAGCGGGAACTTAGTTCTGCAAGTGACCGAGGAGTGGCACCGCCGGTACGAGGTGAGAGTCGTTCGCTTTTATCGACGTTTGTCTTTCTTGGCGCCAACTCGGGCACATTCGAAGATGCTTTTTTTGTTTCAATTTGTGTAGAATAATTTCAACAATTTCACATTTTCAGGATCGTATTACAAACACAGCAGGAGGAAGAATACATTGGGGTTCGTTCGAAGAGACGATCGAACGTACAAATATCACGATGCCGAAACCCCGACCCAGACCGCAACCACCGGTGATTACCGTACAAACGGAAAGACCTCGACCACCCGTTCACCAAGGAACTTGTACGGTCGACAACCAGAATTATCCTAATCAGTTTTACACTTGTTCAGGCCTGATTTCTCTCGACATTTTGAATACCATTTCTTACACGACGCACACGATTCGTATAATTCGATCCAGTATTAAAATAATTCCTCGAGAATCCTTTTCTCGTTTCGGGGGATACTTGAGGAGACTGGAGTTCCATGACTGTGGTATCGAAAAGATCGATAAATTCGCATTCTTTGGTTTAGATAATTTGGAAAATTTGGTTCTACGTAACAATGATTTACAAATCCTCGAGGCAGATTCTTTCGATGGAATTTCAAATTTGAGACATTTGGATGTTTCCAGAAACAACATTAATAGAATTGGCAATGGAGTTTTCAATGTTTTGCCAAATCTTATAAGTCTTGATATTTCCGATAACGATATGAACTGTATAGGGATAGAACATATGTCTCGAAACCTCCGGTATTTGAGATCTTTAACTTT
This sequence comes from Gonatopus flavifemur, assembly GCA_018340375.1. Taxonomy (NCBI): domain Eukaryota; kingdom Metazoa; phylum Arthropoda; class Insecta; order Hymenoptera; family Dryinidae; genus Gonatopus; species Gonatopus flavifemur. The sequence continues at coordinate 56,984,637 of JAFFJZ010000001.1, forward strand.
AGACAACAATCCATGGACGTGTCTTTGCGGTATAAAATTTGCTGAATTTTTACAATCTCGTCGTATTCCTTACGATCGTAATGTCCTGGTTAGTCGATCCGATCAATGTTACGCCACTCGATATCCAAGTACCCATATCAACGTTGACACTACAACAATTTCCAACTTGAATTACGTGACCGGTGAACCTGGGATTACCACAACATTACCTCCAAAAGTATCGAACGACACCATCGAGGGTAGTTGCACTTCGAACCAAGAAACTGAGGGGTTGAGGTATCGTTGCATCGGCGGTAATATTAATTTATTGAGGACTATACCATCCGACGTGGCGATTATCGAATTTCATGAAGGTCACTTATCTCATTTACCAGCTGGAGCGTTTTACAGATTCCACAATTTGAAAGAACTCTACATAAGAAATTGCGGTTTGAGAACCGTCGATAAAGATGCCTTCAGAGGTATCGAACATTTACAAAGACTGACCATCAGGGATAATCCATTGACGGGCATCGGCTCCTCTTGGTTCATCTTCAGAAATCTCGAATCCTTGGATCTACGGGGCAATTCCTTAAAATATATCGAGCCTGGAGCTTTTAAACAATTACAACAACTCGAGCATATGAATCTCGAAGGGAACGATCTCCAATGTATATTCACCAGTGACTTAACCGATATGCCTAAGATCGAGACTTTTGAATTTTCTGGAAACCCTTTGAAGTGGAGATGTCGAGTTGAGTTGGAACAGTTCCTCGAAACACGAAGGATCAAATATATCAAAGTTGAAAACTCTTGTGAGGGGAAAAGACTTGTCAAAAACTTAATTCAAAACAGAACCGAAGGTGCGGAATGTACACCCTCTGCGGCACCTGAGCGTAAAAACTCAGTAATAATTTTTCTAACGTTTATTTATATTTTGTTATCGAGTATAATGTATTGATATTAATATTTATTAACTTCAAAAAAAATTTATATAAGATTTGCTTGTAGCATAAGAAGCTGTACTTACAACCACTACATACATCGTCCAATTGAAACTCTAAAAATCAAATGATTGAAAAATTTTCTTAGAAAATGTGTATAATTTTCATGATTTTTTTTTTCATCGCTATAAAATTCAAATCGAATCCATGCCAAAAGTAAAAGCGATTTTGTAAGTTTTTGAATTTCGAACTGACCAAATTATCGTATTATGGAGTTTCAATTTTGATATTCTTAGATTCTGCGTAACAAGTACTGTTAATATACTGTACTTAGCCATCACTAAACATATAATTGTGATGAATAATGACGAGTTAATTAGTCCCACGTTATTTATAAGAGTTATTGAATGTTAATTTATTGATATTTAATAATATAATTGAATTGCTATGACTTCATGAGATATTCTCATAACATTTGCGCACAAATTACACTGATAAATTGAGATTGTAGTAACCGATTCACTTCGGTTAGTGAAATTCAATCACGTGATACAAAATGATATGAAAGTAAGAAAATTTTGAAAAATCTTGTAGATCAAGTGTAACTTAATCCACGCGAGGGAGAATTGGAGAATTTTTCAATTCAGATCCCTGTACAATATTCTTGGAAAATTTTCCGACACCCTTCATTTACTCTTCGAATATTTTTAAGGATACCTTGATGTTCTTTACTTGCATCACGATTCGAAAGGGACCACCGAATATATTGAATGAATAAATAAATAAATTAATTAATTAATTATTGAATCGGAACGCACAATTTCGCTATTTAAAATTAGAATCATAGAGAAATAAAATGGTTCAAGATTTATTTTATTTGAAACTTTTAAGATCATTAGCAATACAATGAGTGCCATAATTTATTGAATCTCTCTGAAAAAAGAGAAAATTCGACAAGGAATACATATCATAAAGGGTTTCAATGGCTTTAAAAGGTTCTTCGAATTTTTGTATTGGCTATGTAACGTTTATTTGTGTTCATTTTAGTACAAAAAAGTTCTTAGTACAATGATTAATAGGAGACTGTTCTTGAAAATTATTTTCTTTTTTCTAAATATGAAATGGTACGATGCTTTTCCACTTTATAAAAATGAAAAATAATTTTATTTTATTAAGTAATTTATAAATACGATTAACACGAATAACTTTCAAATTGTGTTCTATTGTTATAAATGAGGCTTAACTATTTTAAAAATAATAATAAGTTCAGGAAAATTAATAAATTAATATTAATCATGTTAAGAAGTTTGGAGAAGGAAGTTCGTGAATAAAATGAATATGAGAATGAATGGAGAACTTCGAAAAAAATTGAATGATCATACACGTATATTAATGTTGATCACAATGATCAATAATAAGATTATTCGAAAAATTCCCTCTATCGCCATTCTGAAGGAAAACCAGAATGATTCTTGACACATGATTTTATAAAAATATTTTATTATTATTATTACTATCATTATTGTTATTGTTATTACAGCTTAGCAGTAATTTTTTTAACAACAGACATTTTCAACTAATACAATTTAGCGTGAATTTACATTTCAATAACAAAGTGTTCAGATTTCACATTCGAATAACATCTAGGGCATAATTTAAGGATCAGTTCTAACCAAAAAGTTAGTTCTACAAGAAAATGGTTAATTCTGAAACGTCAAGACGGTTGGAATAATCGCACGTTTCTAATATAATTTACATATAAATTATATTGAATTATATACTCATAATTAAAAAAAATTGTCCCACTTGGGGTGTTTCTTTTCTTCTCAAAAATTGAGTATCCAATGTTCACGAAAATTCTACATTTTACTTAGATTATGCCCTGATAACAGCGATATTTTGAATAAACCGTAATATTTTTTGTAAGTTATTAATAAGATGTATCAAGTTTTCAACTTCTAATACCCGGACAATTTGTCAGAATTATTATCATGAGACATAAGTGAGTGATAAGTCTTATTGCCAGAGAGTCTTCAAATCGAACTTAATTATTAAATAACGTATTTTGATTGATCAGGACCATCAGTCGGGAAATTAGACAATTCTCGTTCTGGCATCACAGCTTTGTACGTATTTTCATTTTCAAATTTGATGCATTTTCACAACATTCTCTTGTGCCGCACAAACAAAATCTAACTTCAGAAACAAATATTAAAATTATATTCTCCTTTTTTTGGTGAAATCTTGTTGAAGTGAATTGAAGCAAAAAGTGTGTGAAAATTGCCTTTTTCTATTTAAATGTTGAAAATGGCATCTCTCTGGTCATATCTAAATGATGTATATAAAATTTATTACTGAATTTTCATTCAATGTTATAAACAAAAAGTTGAATTCGGTGAATAATACACTACCAGATTTGACTGATGAACAACATTCTACGAAATATTTTGAAACATGAAAATACTATTTGCCTCGAAATTAGTAAAAATCAGCAGCTCATTTATCCACACATGTTTATTATTTTTTTTATTCTTCCCTCCAAGTGATCAAAAATCAATACCCTGGTTAAAGTTACCGATGAATTCGTATGAAGAGTTTATACATGCCTGAAGAAATCGTATAAAAAAGGATAAGGAAATGAGACATGGGTATTCGTTTTCGTCCTATTTTTGAACATTCTATCCATCTTTATCAGGAATTCAAACCAGGGTAGATTCTAATAACTTAATTAATAAATTTTCACTAATTTCAATGGAAAATATGTTAATTCGAACTGAAAAAATGTAAAAATATGATTGGAAGATATGAATAAAGGAGGTGTAATGGCAGTTTATTGCAAATCTACATTATTTATGATTCCATGAGCATATACCCTGCTAAAAATGACAGGTACAGCCGGACAAAAAATTGTGATTAAGCTTTGAACGGTTTCTTTCTCAGGTGACTCAGGCAAAAACTGACGAAGTTTCTACCCGATTTTGCCCGGAATGACAAAATTTAAATATCCTGTCAAAGACTAACGATTTTTGGGATGCTCAAGTTTGGAATTCACAGAATATGATATCCAGTCAACAACTGACGAAAATTTACATGTCAATTGTTGACAGGATGTTCCAAATTGGTAATGTTGTGTTGTCTTCAAATTTCTTATCGTGAAAATCCACCCTCAAAAAGTGAAAATACTGTGAATTCAACAGGAAATGAGAATTGCTTTCTTACGAATGCATATTCACTGTTATCGAACTTGCAGTGTTTTCACTCTTGAGGAGTGAGATAGTATTATTATCGCATCTCTTGAGAAATATTTTTCAGGCATGGAATGAAATATTTTACAACTCCAATAATTTTTACTACATTCCATGAATAAGTTTCCGAGACCGTTCGGTATTTGCGACGACAATTGATAGAATACTATGCTGTATTCCATCACGTTATTCTCCTTAGTGTAATACATAGATTGACAACTATACAGCTCTGCAAACACTGATTACTAACAATCCACCGAGCCGCTGATAATCCTTCCACAAAGCACAAAAAATTCTATATGAGATGCTGGAGGATATCTTGCAGAGAAGAATTCTTCAAGATATTTTATGGGGTTCCAAAAGATATTTTATGCATCTAATCGAAACAATTTGAAAATTTTGTATTTCTTCAAAAATAACAATTTTCACATTGTTGTGAATTTTTTGGCAATAAAATTTTTGCCATCGGAACATCAATGCCAACAAAGATCTAATAAAAATTTTTGAGAAATTTTACTGTAACATTTTAAGAGATATCTTAGACAACATGAGAAGATGGATTCTAATATATTTTCGCTTGAGATTTATTGAACTTCTCTTTCGCATAACATTTCAAACGTTAATCATGTTCTCATTATTGAAAATTTGGTGATATCTTTATCGAAGGAACCCTGGTGGAAAAATCGGAAATTTTCAATGATTTTCAGATGAAATCACAGTTTTTGAGAAATATTTATAGATATTCAGAAAAATTTTCAGTTTTCCAGTAGAATTTAGAGAAACTTCAAGAGATTTTCAGAAAAATTTTGTCCCCAGGGGAAAAATGTTGACTGAGATAAAATATCTTCTAATTTTCTTTGAGATCCCAGCGATCATGGCTGCTGCCATCCCATACAGCACCACAGATCTCAGTAATGTCTCAATTACATTTCGATCTTTCACCTTCATTACATTTCAGTATACTTTCACGGAAATATGTAAAAAATCTGTTAATTGAAATGTTACCCATTTGCAATTTCTCAGATATATTACGAATATTGCAGAAATAATTCAGAAATATTGCATTGAAATGTAAGATTAGCGGACATTGCAATATTTCTGAAGAGACTTTGAAACCTCGGTGTGACATACAGCAATGTCATAGAAATATTTCAATGTTTCAGATGTTAGATTTCTGCAATCTTAATGAAATCTTCGGTGCTGTGTGGGATTCTATCAGCATTGCTGAACCATCAATGGTGCAATTAAACACCAGCAATTTACTGAGCATTTCCGTTAGAACCTGGCATTAGCATTGTTGCTATACAATGTTAATGCAAGATTCGACCAGAAATGATCAGTCGAAGAGACGTTTTTTGTGAGATATATATGGAATATAACAGAAAAAGACAATTGCACACCTAATAAAAAAAGTTGTCTGAAAAAGTGTGAAAATATGGAAAAGAAGTTCAATGACCCTGGTTAAAAAATCTCATTGATTATGATTGATTCCTAATGATTCTGATTCAGAAACATGATTCATCAATCGGTTTGGATCATGTTTGTGAATCAGAATCAATAGAAATCAATCATAATTAATGAGAGTTCTTTACTAGGGAAAGCTCCCAGCATTTCAAAGTTTTTCTCCAGGCAATGTTGGAAGTTCTTGAAACAATCTGAATTACGTACACTGTAAAAAATCTTCATGGGAAATTTCACATACGTGTCTGTGAAGTAATTAACACATACATGGATAGGAAATTTCCCGTATATTTAGGGAAAAATCTTATAAATTTACAGTAAAAATCCCATATAAACAGGAATCTTAATATATTTGAATGTGAAAATTCCTGTATGTGTACAAGTATAGGAAATTTCCTTTACATAGGTATGGGAAAATCCCGAATATTTTTTATATTGTGCTCTTAGAAGATACCAGAATGAACTCCCCAAGAACTTGCACGAGCATGTCCTGTAGCACAACAAGAACTTTACTCTTTATTTCTCTATTCTAAGATAAGTCTATTCCCAAATATGACTAATCCTACACTGTTGAAGATTTCTTGGATTTTCATTCATTTCTCAACTACATTTGTAAATGAAACTTCCAATTCATGGTGATCAATTGAATTTTCAATTTTTGCTATATTATATATTACTCATTGTAGTACAATTTCATTGAAAAGACAGTTTGTTCCAGCCGAACAAAATTTTGGTTTAAATGAACGCAAAGAAACTTTTTGGTTGACTAAACCCAGTCAACAAAATCAAGGTAGCGCTTCTGGCAATGGTGCTACCATTCACTTATACAGTTAAAAATCTTCTGTACATATATGGCTTCATTTGTGTATGGAAATAGGAGCGACTTGGTAGTATTTTTACTAGGAGCACTACTTGGTAGCGCTTCCTGATAATACTGGTAGCGCTGAGGTATAGTGCTACGTTATAAATCGAATCATATATATGTTATGGTAGCATGCAGTCTCACGGTAATGGAAAAGCTACTACATTGCTCCCACTAGCACTGCTAGTAGCGGAAACGTGAATTTGGAAGCACTTTGCTGGCTGGGAAATAAAATTTATTTGGGGTGAACAAAATTTGGTTCACACTAATTACCCATACAGCACCGAATACTCCAGTAATGTATCAGAAACGTGTCCGTTACAATAGCGGACAACGAAACGTGTTGGGAAGGTATTTGAAGACTTTCTGAAATGTTTCTATGTCTGCTTTTGTAACGGACACGTTTCTGATACATAACTGAGGTCTTCGGTGCTGTATGGGTAAGGCTTTCATACAGACAAATAAATTCTGTTTATCCTGAATAAGTTTTATTTCAGCCAACCAAAAAGTTTCTTCGCGTTCATTTCAACCAAAATTTTGTTCCGCCGAAACAAACGTTTTCCCAGTGTTATTAACTGAATTTTCATTGAAATGTTATTGAAATTTCAAGAACTTTTTCAATCGTGTGAGTGGAAATTGCTTCCATCACATGTAATCGAAGCTTCATGCAGAAATTTCTAACAGTGTAAATCTCTCTATTCTCACAAATCTTTATTACTTTATATATAAAACAAAAAACATTTATATATGAAATAATAGAGATATTTGAGAATAAAGAGATGAAGAATAGGGTTCTCAAAAAATGTTCATGCTTCTTTCGAGAAACAATCTCTCATCAAAGTGATTTTCACACCTAAAGAAAGTATTTCGGGTTACCCTTTTTTCATACTTATACAACTTTGAATTTTCAAATAAACATCTTCAATTTGTTTCCGAAGTCCATCACATTCAAACTCTCTCAAGGGACTTTGAATACTTTGCTTTGAAAAGAAGAATGAAATATATAAATTTCGTATCACGGATATCGATTTATCTCGAACATGGTGTAAGCTTGTGATTCGATATAATTTCGCCACGATATCGTCAGCCCGGCTAGCTCAGTCGGTAGAGCATGAGACTCTTAATCTCAGGGTCGTGGGTTCGAGCCCCACGTTGGGCGTTCTTTTTTTTTCTCATGAAGAAAACAAGATAATCGTGAATTCCTTCCCATCGCACAGTATCAACGATGCGCTTCCAGACTTTATTCGTGTAATTCACAAGTTCATTGTCTTTACCCCAACCTACATTCTTCAAAAATTGTTTTTGAATTTCAGAATTATTTGAATGTGTTGTACCGCAAATGAAATGTGAAAAAAAGTTGCAGTTTTCAAAAGTGTAACTCCAGTAGTTCTATCATGAACAATAATCAATTATATCTTTTGGAATTCTCTATTCAAAGGCCTGAAACATAAATTTTAAAGCTGTTGTTGCGCTATGTAAAAAAATTCACAATTTCCTTCCTTTCGTGTCCTCAATATGATTGAAAGTTTAATATGTGTACCGATATGGAAACAAAAAAAGTGATAAAATTGTATGGCTATCATCGTCGTGAACTAAAAAACTCGTTCAAATATTCATTCAATATTGTATATGATTATACAGTAGAACCTCGATTATCCGAGGTAATGTGGGGAGAGCTTACCTCGGATAACTGAAACCTCGGATAATACAGAAAATATATATTTTTTGAGAAATTTTAATCCCTCAAGTGTTTGAAATCTTCATTGCGCAGTTTGAATATATTACATAAATATTATTCAACATATTCCTGATATATTTATATTTTTATAATCTTCATAACATTAAAATATGAATGTGAAAAGAAAATGAATATGTCCTAATTTTTGGTACGTCATTTGTACAAACATGCATTGCTACAAATTTTTTTAATTTTAAAGAATCAGTGATTTTATTATTTATGATTTATTTGATGATTCGTATTATTCGAGGATCCAGCTCGGTTAATCCGAAGTGGTCCAGGCCTCGGATAACGCGGAGCGTTGGTTGATCGGAGCTCGGATAATCGAGGTTCTACTGTATGCAGAATACTCACCTTTACACACGATTATTAGTTTTTGCCATTACGTATAATACAAAATTTATTCAATTACTCCGAAGTGCAACCAAACGATCTAATTTTTCATAATAAATATAACGTATTTGTGAAGAACTCCTTGAGAACACTCTCGTGCTATTTGTGATGTGAAAATACATTATTGATTAAAAACATTGCAAACAAATTTCAATTGATAAAAGAAAAACTATTTATCAATACCTTCCATTTCGGGTTTTGAAGAAAAAACGTAATATGCTCAATTGAACTATCTCATGGACTCCGAGCGGTGCAAAAAATATGTTAGCAGAACGTGGTTTCGATCCACGGACCTCTGGGTTATGGGCCCAGCACGCTTCCACTGCGCCACTCTGCTTCTTGGTGCCTGGCGTGAAATTGACCACACTTGAGGCGTAGGATAAAAAAAAGAATCACGATTACAAAATGAAAGCATTCAAAATATTTCCTCACATAGATTCATCTGTTCAAACATCTTTTTATAACAAAATAAAGCAAATGTATATCTGTTGGCAACGTTATCGTTCAGAAAACGTGCTTCTACAGGGCTAAAATACGATGAATCGTTCAGTACTTTTTGTACAATCACTCGTACGTACGTGTAACGAATGATTCAAATATTCTGATCTCTCAATTGAATTCATATGCATAATTGTGCAATGAATTGCAGATGAAACTGTTGAATGAAATTCATTCCAGTCAAGATATTCCGAGGTATTAGTGAGTACAACAACCATCGATAATTCGGATTAGATTGAAAGTCGGGGTTCGGAGGATTCAAAGCACGAGGTTGAGGTGAAAAACTGTTACAGCAGTTGGCAACAGTAGGAACTATGAACTTTTGTGAATCGAAAATACAGTCATAACCATAACCCATGTAACAAGATTCGACTCGCACAGACTCGTTGCGACTCGTGCGAAATGATGAATTTGGGATCCTGTATTGGATTCCCCTGTGCTTAGCACATTTTAATTCTCCAGTGTCAGGATTTTTGCAACAATATCATTTCTTCGGTATTCGCATATTCTCTTTTTGACGAACATACGGTTATCTCGCTATTGCAATTATACCAGGCTTATTCATTCATGCCTTATCAACAGATAACCTCAATAATCATCTAAATGTGAAAGAATGGGTAAATGAGGTGTATCATAAATATATACTTTGGAAATTGAAAAATAAAATATCGCTCTACGCAAACAGATTTATATTACGTACATCACGATAGTTGAAACTTTCGTGGTCAGATGGAGTCACTAATACTGGTTTTTGTATACACGTACGTTCGGATGGTTTGAAAAAAAACCCGTTGAAAGGAATATACATTCCATTTCAATTTTTCTTTTAAATAAATCGAATGATAAATAAAAAGGAAAATAATGTGATCTGTGGTTCGAAATAACGACTTCGATCCCTCATAAAAGATACATAGATTCTTTGTTTTGAAAGTAAATGAATTCGTGGAGTTGACTAACGTAGTACCGTATAACTGTTATTTACGAACATGGGAATAGCCATATTGGTGGGGGGATGATGCAATCAATGACACATATCGACCACATCATTAACTGTCAAAATTTCATTTTTATCAATAATTTTTGTTGATACGATAAGCCAGATTCACAGAATTAACTTTCCTCTTTGTGCTATCGTTGAACGATATTCGCAATGTCGAATGTACTGTACCCGTTGAATCAGGGTCTTTCGAATGGCTTCGATGATAATATTACAAACGGTAATACGCGATGTTGCCAGATTTTCGAACACGTGTCTTATATTTTTACTTTGAAAAGAATAACAGCGTTCGGTTGACTCGAGAAGTGATTCACGTAGTTTCTTTTTCCATGAATATTCCATATTACCTGAAAATAATGAATGTTACAAATGAAAAACATTGTTAGATATCAAACATATGGATCAGAAATAAAATTCCTCAACCGAAGTGAATTATTAAGAATTGCAAATTTTATCGTTCATTTTTTATTGCTACTATAAAATTGTCGATAATCAGAGTTCACGATGGAAATAATCCTCAACTTTCTCATGTACAAAACGATTCAAGTAAAAAAGAAGTTTCAAAGATATTTCAATAATTTTACTGTCATGAAATATGGGTGTGAAATCCCGCCATTGGCATTCTATCGACAATCGGTTCAAATTTTACGAATATAACGTTGAAAATCGAGTTGAAAAAGCAAGTTTGTCGCATTCTACTCTTTTGTATGTGGATAAAATATGGCAACGTAGCAGCCTGCGTGAAACAAGATGCGCGAATGTACAAATAAGAGACTTTGAAGAGGCAACATCGTTGTCAGGGGCAAACCAGGACAGTGGTGGGGCACGTGGTTGAAAGTTGTCGAGGTGGGAAGGTCTGACGAGTCGTATGACAAGCGTAGGATGGAGGGGAATTAGTTCTCTGTGTGCGGTAAAAGCCTGTGAGTGTGATAACTGTATATATACGCATACAATATTCATGTATAGTATGTATACAATTCAAACGCTCATCGTATTTTCACAAAATACTCCACAGCTATCGTATACAATATAAAAAACAAACATTTCAAAATATTTAGAATTGAAGATTGTTTTGCGTTTGATCGAGTACATACTACAAATGCATTAATTTTATTATAATCCTCATTTTTGTTACAGAATAAAATAAAATGCTATAAAAAACCAAAGATTGGATGCGCAATTTGTTTTTAGTTGGAAAATCCCTTTGGTTATAGAACGACGAAGAATTTTCATCATTCGCAGTCGAATAAGCAGCCGTAAATGTCTTGTAATAAAATTCACGTGCATTCCTGTGGATATCACGTAACTCTAAACCAAAAGCGGAGCTCTAAAAATTTCCTACTTGCCCCTGTTGTATATTTATGCGTAGACGTAGATATTTATACCTGTGGTAGGATTGTCCAACTTTGAAAATCAAATCTAGTTTGAACGGAATTCATTCAAATTTCAAATACAAAAAATTTCAATCTTATACATTTGTATAAAATTCAGACATTCAATTTTGTAGGATCGTCAAGGAATTTGTGATGTCAATGAGATCGGTATTTCCGTCTTCCGAGTCAAATATATCCTCGAAGTGACTTTCTAATCTCGTCTTTCGATTGGTGGAATATCGAGTTGCGTGAAGGGTCAATCTCGCCGGCGCCTTGAATCAACTGGTCCTAAGAAAACCAAAATGTATTTCCAAGTGTAAACAGCGTAAATCAACAATACATGAATGCACGCTCTAAGGAAGTACACTTTATGCACACCGCCTTAAGGTGAATCGTACAAAAAACATGTGAATTGATGCAAATGATCAACTGTGGATGTTTCTTTCGATAAGTGTTCAAGAGAGCACCGACGATTCCCAGTTTGATAGTTGATGAGACAATGATTGGGAATTTGAAATCTCTTCTCATTGCTTCGATTATGAAAAGCTCTTGAAAATATTAGGAAATTCGAATATTTGGGGAATGTTAATCATAATTTCCTGTAAATTGGGAAATCCCATATTCGAATTGAATCAAAATGATTCAAGCAATGGACAGATTCTCCGCAGGGAAAACACAAATTTTCTGTAGCTGTTCTTCACTTTTTTTGCTACTATAGCTGAAATAATTGCAGCTATACCTATTTTATTGAATGCCACAGCATTACAGTATATTTTGCACTGTTAAAACTGTGAGAATAGCTGTAATATCGAAGAAATAGCTCCTCTGGTCAGGTCAAGCAAACTCAAGTCTCATTAAATCTTGCACCCAGCCAACAAAATCTAGGCAGCGCTTCTGGCAGTGGTGCTACAATTCACTTATACACTTAAAAATCTTCTGTACATATATGGCTTCATTTATGTATGGAAATAGGAGCGACTTGGTAGTATTTTTACTAGGAGCACTACTTGGTAGCGCTGAGGTAGTGCTACGTTATAAATTGAATCATATATATGTTATGGTAGTATGCAGTCTCACGGTAATGCAAAAGCTACTACGTTGCTACCACTAGCACTGCTAGTAGCGGAAACGTGGATTTGGAAGCACTTTGCTGGCTGGGCACCATGTTCTGACCAACTCCGATTAAATTCCATTTCGTCAGATTCTATACATTTTTTTCAACCAGGGTCTTTCAGCTAATTTTTGGCTGTTCGAATATTAGCGAATTATTTTTTTCCGTGTGGTCAATGGAAAAATTCTCACGGCACCCTTTAGCATTTTCATTGTTAGCGACGTTTTAATTCTCCGTATTGAAAAGAACAGACATCATATCGCCCTCGATCTTTTGTACCTCTGTCGCCCTTTTTCTATAGCTAGCCCACCTTTGTTTGATTTCAGTGGAATTCACTAGATTCTACAGGTTTAAAATATGCAGTGGATATTTTTTAACTTTCAGTTACCCCACGGGGGTCTGAATAAGGGAACAAATGATTTTTCGAATTCGTACGAGTAAAAAGGTACGATTTAGAATAATTATAACTGTAAAAGCTTCATTTAGTTGATTGCAACGCACAACGAAAGGTTCACAAAAATCTACAAAAATACGTGGGATAACTAAGGGTAAATTTACAGGGTTCACATTAGGCGGGAATTCAAAAAAGTTCGGGAAAAATTGAGATGAGAATGTGATAAAAAAAGTCTGCAATTTTCAAAGAAATTACATGATATTTCAAAGACGAACATTCTAAGACGCAGGAACTTCATCGGAAATGTTTAGAATATGAACATTTCATTCAAAGAAAACTTGGGGAAATTTTGTTTCAAGGACTCCTTCAACAATTGATATGGATTAAGTGAAATCCGATTCAAGTCCTGAATAAAGAACTGTGAGAATATTCCTAAAGGTTCTATACTTCAAATTGATAAAAATAAGATTGTCCTTCAGACATAATTAATTTAATAATTGTTGAATGTCAAGGTTCACCGAATTAGGGAACAATCTAAATAGCATTCTTCAAATACGTCTTCCGTAAGATATAAATGAAATGAAATAAAATACAATGAATGTCTGGAATTTGTCTGTTTTAGAAATGTTCTAGAAGAATTCCTCAGAATTTCTATCTGGGGAGTTGATTTTTTCTATTCCCACTGAACACAATGTTACGAAACGTTTCTGGCACGTCCCAAAGACTGTTAAAGTCCGACTATTGTAACGTTGCGAATGGAATCTTTCCAAATGAGATCTCTGAAACATCGCAGGAATGTTTTATGTTTGAAAAACGTTTCGGAGATGTTATTTTGGAACATTTCATTCGTAACATTGCAATGGTTTGGTTTAAGCAGTATTTGCGACGTTCCAGAAACATTCCATTACATTTTGTTCAGTAGGATTTCATCTTTGAGTATTTTGGCTAGAGACATCTAAAAAGTCTTGGATTTTTATTGAATCTATAAGAATCATATATTTTTTATTTAAAAAAGGTTCGACCTTCCTCAAAGATCCTCTTCACCCCGCTAAAAATGTTGTAACAAGCCGGATGAAACTTCAACGCAATTAAATCCATTTTTAAAAGGTTTTTGTTCCTTTTTCGTCCATCCAAATGAACAAATCTTCAAAATCTTATATAAACTGTACACGGAGAGAAATTTGTAGTTGAATTTACTATGTTATTATTGTTTCCGAGGAACAGACTGAATTCTGTCGGATTTTACTATGAAGGGCATATTTTTACTATGGTACAACAATAGAATGCTGATCATATTTACTATGTTTTATGGGGGAACCCGTCATAGTTCAGTCTGTCCCTCGGGAACAATAATAACATAGTAAATTTAACTACAAATTTCTCTCCGTGTATACAAATTACATATAATTTCAAATGTTTTTTTTTTTTGAGTTAGGCAAATTCATCCGACATATTTTAGAGGGAAGCAAAAATATTATCAAATCGACAATTTTCATTTCCTTTTGATAGAGCAAATTTCTCTCCTTCGATAGTTCAATTCCTCCCCAAGGCATCAATTGTTATTCGCAGTCGCTATGTTAGCGAAATGAAATGATCCTTAGTTCAGTTCTACAGATTCTCTCCCCGCGTGTAGATAAACTTCCTTTCCTCGGAGAATGAATAAAATCTGCTCATAAAAAGCCGCTTTCCCCAATAACAGGAAAGTATAAGCTTGTATTGTATCACAAAAACATTTTTCTTATCACTGAATGTTTGTAAAGGCATTGTAATGAAGACTCTACCTCGTTGAGATATATAATGATTTCTAAACCTATCACCGGATTATTTTCAAATTCTTTTTTCCATTCAATTGGACAGGAAAATAAAATGTTTATATCCATTTATTTAATTTCATGGTCTATTGTTGTTCGTTGTATTAGAATAGAATCTGCATATTTTACATTTTACGCTGGAATTCTCAATCTTCTGATCGTCATTGCACTGTGAACAATGTTACAGGAAATTTCCTATACTGTTATGTGAAGTAGTAATTAACATATACGCCTGTATATCGAATTTCCCATAAATATCCGGAAAATTCCTATAAGTTCATCATATGTGATATTTATCATGCACCCAAAAAATTAGTTGAGCGTCACCCTCATATTGATGCGAATTTCCTTCTGGATACATGGTATCAGAAGTGTTTCTCTCCATTTGAGAGGATTAGGCTTTGTACTGAAATAATGTTCATTTGTTCAAAATATTCTCTAATCGCAGAGGCATATCTCAATTCACGGCTTTCGAGAGGATGTCCAGAATTTTTTAGCTCATAGAGCTAAATTTCAGCAGCGGCAACAAACTTTTTAGTTTTATCAGCTAAATTTTAGCTAATCTTCCTGAGAAATTATCTGTCCTGTGGATGCCATAATATTTAGCTGTAATAGCTCAAATTTAGCTGAAACAGTTAAAAATTTCTTTCCGTGTGGCACAAAAACCGTTCAAAGCTTGACAATTATTTTTTCCCTAGAACTGCTTGGCATCTTCAGCAGTTGACTTTTTTTGGTTGTATATTTTGTGGGGAAATCCTCATACATAAATGCGAAATGTATTTCCTTTACGAGAGTGAAGAATTTTCTTATGCTCGAGGATACACGGAAAAAATTAATGATCCAAATTTTCTTCAACTAGTATATCACTTCTGAGCGGAGCACAAATTCAAGAAGAATTCGTATACTGGATTTTAATAATTCGTTAACTTTGTTTATTCACTGAGAAAAGTGTATGGGATTGATTACCATTCGCTCTAGTTCTCATCGCGACTTTAGGATAAGAATTGAGTGCTGGCTCGCGATTTGGTGATCATTACGATGTTAACCTATCGTTCCCATGGTCACGCAAACATTTTATCGCACTCACTTCGATTTTGAATAGTACTTATTACAATTTTGGAATATCTGTCACCGAATTCCTATTCTTTCTAGTAATGGTTACCGTATACTTCTCTCCGTGTTGTTTCACCAATGGAATTCACTTTTCATTCTAATCGTCGAAATAATCGGGGGGGGGGGGGGGGGGGTTAACAAGTTATTAAAATCCAGTGTACGAATTCTTCTTGAATTTGTGCTCCGTCCCAAAGTGACATACTATTCAACGGAAATTTGAATCACTAATTTTTTCCGTGTAGAGAAAATCCAAATGTGTTTCACAGCGTGGGCGTAAGAAATTATGAACATTGTATTCTCCGGATTGAAGACAATTAAAAGCTGCTCACACAAGGTCCATCACAAGTACCACTTCTTTGCGATATTATTATTTACTTTCAGTGGTCTGTGGATTACAATTTTTTAAATCGTATACCTGATTGCAAATTTTTAGATCGCAGTCTATTTAAGCACAATCTTTCTAGCCTGGTGGGCGTGATAGGTAAAGCATTAAATGATCTATTAAATTACACCAGAGCTTTTGTTCTTTAGTATTAAATTTTCATCCAAGTGAACTCAGAAAGTTGGTCAACAGGTATATTTGAATAATTTTTATAGCCCCTTAAAATGACGAGGAAAAAATGAGTTTGTGTTTTTCTTGAAGAGTTTTTCTGCTTTTGTTTAGTTAAGCCACAAGGGAAAAAATACAGATCAAAAATATAGTAATTTTCAACCCTCAGACTGCACATCGGGTTAGCGTAACCCAGTAAATATTTGAAACACGCGGAGGTTACAAAAAGTGTGAGTTTCATCTTCGACATATTTGAAACGAGAAATTTGAATATGAATTTTGGAATTGACGTTAATTCATTCAGAAGTGAAAAAATACAAGTTAATATCAAATTTTGTGTGTGAAAATATAGTTCAATTTTAAGTGTGCAGTTTGAGAGTTAATAGAAAATTGAAGAATATTTCTTGAATTCGTAATAAAGATAAAAACACTGAGAGAAATTCTTACAGTGACTGTAACTAAAACGTCTCAACTAAATATTTTCAATGACAGCTACTAAAAATTTGAATGATTCAACTAAGAAATTATAGTCAATATAATCAAGCTTGTTTTCGTATTCAATTATTGTCTTTGGACACTTTCCTTCCCTTCAAACGTATAGGACGCGTCAGTCAAAGTTGTCAAAATTGCTACTTGAAATTGTGCAATTTAGATTGTCGGGGATCTAAAGGCTGAATTGATTTTGAATGCGTATTTTTCTCTACAATGGGAGTGGTATCTTCACAAGGCATTCACTCTTATATGTACAAACGTAGTAACAAGTATTGATATAGGTTATAAATTGGAATCAAACGATATAGTTTCTCTGGTCGACATTGCGATAAAAGTGGATAAAATGTTCAAGAACAAGACGAAAATGAACCCTAGTGTCATTTTTTTAACCTTTGTCATATGATTTTCGTAGATTGTTGTCTAGGTTATTATTTTGTACACATTTATAAGTCATTTTAACCAGAATTTATAAATTATCCTATTATAATATAGCTTACTATTAAAAAGTAGTTGTGAAAAATAGTCGTGTTTACTGAAAATCAAGTAATTTCGATCTCAACCTTCGGTTACATCGTACCATAAGAATTACTAAGTGATACTGAAAAAAAAATGAGGGGGACGTTATTTTACTAATTTTTTCAGATAATGGCAACTAATGCTGTCTCTCAGTGAAGGTTCACATTGCTGTTGAATTTTACTTGAAAAATAATAACAAATTATCAATACCTAACAAACAACCAAGACAGCATAAATGATAATTTTGACGATTTCCGTTAAGACTGTAAACATGGATTCAAAATGAATACATTTCGGATGCCTGAATAGTTCTTGATGAAGTCACAACATGAATGCACCGAGAGAAATGTTCCTAAGCATTTAGTAATTGAGTGACACACAGCGAATTTAGTTGTGAATATTGTATTATATAATAACAATTGTAGAACACTGAATAATGTAAAGCAAACTCTCAGTAATCCTCCTTGAAACTTCATGAAACATCGCTGAAAGTTTAGTATTATTTAGAGTCATTGAACAAGTATATCACTATTTACCAAAATTCCAAATCGCACTTCTCTCAGTGTGCTTTCTGAACAACCGAGTGGTTCATCAAGAATTCACATTGAATTTAAGGTATTCCTAATGAATTCATATTTACCGTCATAACGGGAGCTCTTAGAAGGGACTCTTGTGCTGTATGGGAATGGAAAGGAGCATGAATTTTCCAAAAGTTGCGAATGAAATTTTACGAAGTGAGTTCTAAATTCTATTATTCACTTTGTGAAATTGCATGTGCGACTTTTGAAGGGTTGATATTTTTTTTCTATCATTCGGTATCAGTATTGATAGTTTCTCGTTCTCTTTCAAGTAGAATTCAACAAAAATGTGAACCGTTTAATCTTGATCAGAAATTTAAGGAATTTTCTCCAATTTTCTCTCGAAGATTACTATATTTTCGATCTGCATTTTTTTCCGTGCAGGAAAAAAATGTACAACAATTCCCCATATAAAAATTTTTAGGTTTCACCAATGCTGACAATAGAATATAGCTTGGCGCAATGTTGACAGGCGAGGCTTGGCAATCTATGAATATTCAATGTTGATTAACAACAAATAAAATGTTGCGCCGATATCGGTGTTCAACGAATTTCGGTTGTCAGCCTACCATTGATCCACAATTCCGCCAGGCTTGGCGCTTGCTAGGCTCATCCTTGGCCCAACATTGACTGAACGATAGATTCTATTGAAAATTAGGATCATTTGAAACGTGGTCGAATATTGCCACAACGATTGATCTAGTCTGGGTAAAAATGAGTTTTCAATGTAGCGCCGATCATTGGTAATAACATGGCTCAATATTGGCATGCTCCTTAATTTCAACATTTGATGGCTGAATTGCTAACTACAAGTTACTGATCAAGTGTTTCTCGCGAGTAGTGAGAGATGTGTACGAGGAATATATAAGACTCAAATAATTCTCTGGAAGAACAGTTAATCGTTCTTTGTTACAGGTTACACCAGAGGGCTCCTACTGCTGATCCATACTGTGTATACTTCTCATGACAAACTTTGACGACAAAAAACACCGAGTTGTTTACAGATAAATAAGGAACACATAATAAGATCCCAAATAACATATATTGGAAATTGTGAAATGCGCATACTTTTTACATATTTTGGGGTTGATTATTTTTGAAAGTTTTATCATCGGCGCAACATTGATAAACAAATTTTTCTATTGTTTGCGAATGATGGTCTATTTCATTGCCACTTCTGCACCAATGATGGGGCTACATTGGAAAAACACATTGATAAATCATAAAATGATGTTATCATTTCAGTGTTGCGCCATGCTTGGTTGCCAAGCCTCGGCCATACTTTATCTACATTGCGCCATGCTAGCGCCAATGGTAAATTTCTGCATGGGTGAATACTTGGATTGAAAACCATGCCCTAAATATTTTGTAACATAATGTGCCGTTAACGTACTGTCATAAACTTCGCTCAGCTTGCAATGATGCATAAAATGTAAACATTATGTCTTCATTATGGTACCATCACCTCGTTTTGCTACCAATAACAATGCTTTATGCGGAAACACCTTGGTCCCATGATGCAAACATTCCTTGGCGTGCATGTCACCATTATGATGGCATTATTGAGACATTTTTCTATCTGGGTACTTTTTTGGTTTTTCAGTTTCACACAAGAATTGCGAGCTGGATCTTTCTCGTCGATTGAAAACTGCAGCGGCAAGACACCCATGGAATAAACTCATAAATCTGCTGTAATTCATCATTTCACTTTTAAAAAGAACATTTTTCATAAGTATACTTTACATATAATACAAAAAAAACCATACGTCGAAGTTCAACGGATTCATTCCTCTTTATCCCCTTTTAAATAAAATCACGCTCTTTTGAAATCTTCTAATTCAGTACAACCTCTTAAAGAATTTTCGTCCGCTTCAAATTCGATGTGAAAGTTTGAAATATCACATAGGAATCGTTAAAACGTTTATCACTTTCAAACTATATATTATAGGGAAGAAATCGCATAGATTTGAGTCAGATTTTTCTAATGGATTTCATCTGGCATTTCAAGTAGATTCTCATCGGATTACCGATTCAAAACCATTCATTGCAAACTGTGCTTTTGTTCAACAGTTTTATATATTCACAATTCTGCAAAGGGATTTGAAGTATAATAATCTTTACCGTACATCTGTTAACTTTCACTCTTTAAATTATTCCCATGTCTCTTTTTCTTATCATTCATTTATCCCTGCGTGATCCATCACGATTAACGATTTCTCTCTTATTTGTGAAGGGGATAAGAGCGACATAGCACCAGCCAATCGTTCGGGTGAAATTTTCCAAAAATATTCGAATACTTTCAAAATATTTCCGTACCCAACTAACACAACTAATTCTGACAATTACTTTAAATATTTGTTACTAAACCACTAATTTCATGTCATTCAACAACAGATAGAATTACAGATAGTAACCAGTTCCAAGTTAGAATAATTCTAACTTATATTTTTTGGAGGGTGAAATTTTATATGTGTTTATAAAACAAACAAAAACAATACTACACCCCTGATTGAACATGCAGAATTTCAAACAAAACCGATCAATATCTATTGAATTTGTTCATTTAATAGGAATTAATCGGAATTAATAGAATTTTGTCACTATAGGTTCATTGCTTCCGATTTGTAGTGTTTCATAACAGAATGCAATGCGAAAACTCATTGAAAAAATTGTTCCTGTCATTGAGGATAGTATCAGAAAAGTACTAAGCGATACGTTTCACATACGTTTGAGAACTCATTTTCGTACCCCGACTATTGTTTACGAACACAATATTATTATTTTTGTGTTCAATGAACCGCATTGATAATTGTGTGCAACATTTGAACAAAAAACATCAATATATAACGAATTAGATAAAAATACACAATTTTTATCGTCATGCGATAATTTTTGGTAACAAAAGTAAAAAAAAGCTCCTAAAAATTCTCTATTCGTTTACTCTGTTATATTTCATACATTTATATACTTTTTCGAATACCTAAAGAGCTAAACAATTGTTTCACACTTTTCAAACGATAAGCATACGTATACATAATTCATGTATGCATTGAAATAGAATAACATTGATTGTTAATCCACGATTTTTGGTTTTTGTTTCATATGTATCAACCGATAAGGATGAAACAATTATATTAACTAATTACATAATAGTATACATATATATATAATAAATATAATTCAAATTCAAATCGATCTTATATATATATATATATATCATGAAAATTACATAATTCATTCTTCTCGTCCACGTGTTGAAATTAAAGCAAAAAATGGAAAATAATAAACAACAGTGAAATAAAAAAAATCCCTCGACATTCACCAAAGCAAGATGTTCTGAAATTTTAAAATGACTGGACTCTGTGAGTCGATGGAAAAATTCTCGAGAAGCGGTGACGTAGCGCAACCAATACATTCGCTCGACATCGGTGAAATCGTGGAGAGGGGAGTTGTGTGTGGATCCCCTCCCGTTTCATACTCTTTCCGTCTTGTTACTTGGTTTTGTGTCTTGTGTGAGGCCACTCTGCGAAACTTTCTGGGTATGCGTGCGTCCCTCGAGCCATGCCCATAGTAAATGCGAGATTTCTAAGTGTGTTAGTTAAAGTGTGGTTGAATCGAAGGAAAAAGTGAAAAGGAAATTAGTATTTCGTCTCTAGTCATTGGTGTGCCGTCTACAAAATGCCGTTGAGCATCGGAGTTCACGCGAGAGTGACCGGGCACTGTAATCAGGGCGGACGTAAATATATGGAGGATATGTTCAGCGTGGCCTACGAACATACACCGGACGACAAAGACGTTGAATACGCCTTTTTCGGAATTTTCGATGGTCACGGAGGTAGCGAGGCTGCAACATTTGCACGAGAACATCTAATGAATATAATAATGGAACAGAAGAATTTCTGGAGTGATCGAGACGAGGATGTACTTAGAGCGATCAGAGATGGATACGTGAACACACACTACGCGATGTGGCGAGAACTTGGTAAAATTATTTTCTCTACAAATTTTTCTACATTATTTTCATATTCCACCTACAATATTCATTTATCTTTTCAAATTCTTTGGAAGAATGTATTTGGTGCGTGAAATATATTGGATTCGTTGTTTTTTTTTTCCTCCGATAATTTCCGTCATCGTCCCGCGTATTTCCCCCACCACTTCGCATTGATTAGGTTAGAGTTTAGGTTATGTAACACGAACTAACCTGAAATTCAGTTCAAGGAAAGACGAATTTTTATATGTTACGTTGTTAATTTCGAATTCTTTTTTCTTTTTTCGAGAAAATTCTGTCAGTATTCGTACAGAAATGGATGGACACATATATACGATATATCCGCGCTATGTGTTTGTGTACATGTATCGATACACGTCGTTATTTATTGTTTTTTGTTTGTTGTGGCGCAGACAAATGGCCCAGAACAGCTTCAGGATTGCCTTCCACAGCCGGAACTACAGCGAGCATAGCATTCCTGAGAAGAGGAAAAATTTATATCGGTCATGTAGGTGATTCGGGAATAATATTAGGATATCAAGTCGAAGGTGATCCACAGTGGCACGCCAAAGCCCTGACGAAAGATCATAAACCTGAAAATGGACAAGAAAAAATTCGAATACAAGAAGCTGGAGGAAAAGTCGTCAGTAAATCTGGAGTTCCAAGAGTTGTATGGAATCGACCGCGTATAGGACACAAGGGGCCTATTAGAAGATCGACTCATATAGATGAGATTCCATTTTTGGCTGTTGCACGATCTTTGGGTATGTATTTATCGGTCATGTGTATGAAATTGATTACGATTTTAAAAGTTTTGCATATTATGTGTGGTAAAAGGGAATAGAAAATATGATTGCATCGTTCTATATTCGCTAAACTGTAGAAAAGGAAAGAATTTTTAGTTTTTTTCTCAATTTCAAATTTGATAAATTACATATGCGAGACAATGAAAATTATTTATATGCATTATGAGAGACTCATCTCCTACTTGAATTTTTAGAGTTGTAATGATTCTTAAGGGGATACCAGTGCCGGGATATTAGCCAAATTCATTCTGCCATTTTATCAATTCCAGAAGGTTTGTGTAGAGCGATATTTTGATTTTATTGCTTCATTGTTGAATAAAATGTCGGAATAAATTTGGCTAATGTCCCAGCGCTGGTATCAACGTAATGAAACTTACATATACATATTACGATGAAGAAAATGAAACTTCTGTTTTATAGGTGATTTATGGAGTTACAACTCTGAATCGAATGCCTTTGTGGTATCGCCCGAACCAGATGTTAAAGTAGTTTCTATCGACGTTAAATCTCATCGTTGTTTAATTTTTGGTACGGATGGTTTATGGAATATGTTGACTCCTCAAGCCGCGGTTGCGATCGTCCAAGCAGCCGAAAGACATAACGAAAAGCATCTGATAGCTTCTCGTCAAACTGGAAATAAGGTATATTTTAATTTTCAATCATTCGAATCAAATCTCATTTGTCGATCATTTTCAAAACATGAATTAATGTTTATAGCAGGGCAATGTCCATATGTGGATAAATCCTTCTAAAAGTCTAGTCGATCGAGCGTTGGAAAGATGGTCGTTGACGCGATTACGCGCGGATAACACCAGTGTCGTGACAGTGATGTTGGATCCTCCAGGCCCATCTCGTAACGAGGTAAGAAAATTCAAAGATTTGAACATATTCTTACCAAATATATAATCGTGTTTATTAATGTTTTATAATTTTTTGTTTCGATAGGTTCTTCTGAATCATAAAAAAAGATGTACTTCACCAAAACCAGTTCCAGTCAGTCCTGTAGTTCATTCTCCCAGTACAACGGCGCTTCCCGAAAGTATTCACAAACCCACTTCCAGTTGTGCCGTACCACCGTTTAGTCCTCTGAGACCTCCTCCCATTCTAACTCCTCCGACTCCTGACCTCAAGAAACCGGATTCCTCCGATGAAATTGACGAAAACATCGTCGATGAAGGTGCAAAATCGATCCCCGCTCATAAATGTTGTGAAAATTCGTCGTTACCAAAAGCAGACGACTGCGATCACGCGAAACAATCCACTCCGATCGATAAAGAGATCGAAGAAGACTCCACGAAAGAAAGTATACAAGTCGCAGAAGTTTCATCTAGCGAGATATTGGATGAAATAATGGAACCCGAACATCCAAGTTCCACGTTATTTCCCGTAGATGAATCCACAAAAAACGATTCCAAAGATACTCCAACCGAAGCAACGATGGAGGTTCAGAGTTCGAACGCCCTTTGCACGCCGCTACAAAAATTTCCTGATTCGGATATAGTCAACGATGATTTTCAACTGAATAATACTCTGGTCAGGCAAAATGCGTTTTCCGGTATCTGTGAAGAGTTAGAGAAACCTTCCACTCATATCACCAATAGATTTAGACGATCGGATTCCACCCCTTTGGATAATACTTTGAACGACATTCACTCGAGGGATAACATTTTAAGTAGTCCTAGACATAAGCAGCATCCTTTATTCCCTAATCAAAATGTTGATGTGAGAACTCCAAAAAGAAGATATAGTTTAGGTATACAATCTCCGAGTCCCTTTCCCAACTCCGGTGCGATTGACCCTAAACCTTACATGACAATGAATTCAAGGTTTACGTTACGTCCTACACGAACGTCAATGATGAATTCCGTGGACGATGCTATGAGACTCTCCAATGGTGGAATAATAGGTTCGAAACGTAGACACAGTTCCATATCCCAACCGGCGATTTCTGCAATCGAAGAAACTTGTGTTTTGCAAGAACCAGGCATAAAAAGGAGAACTCGTTCCGAGGATAGACACAATCCCACCGACGAGAACGATCCGGCTAACCAAAAATTTGAAGAGATCAACAATCGTCTTAGTTGGCCAACCACCGAACCTTTATCCCGTTCGGCTGAGAGTTCTACAAACATATCGGTGCAAGACAGACTTTCTTCCTCGAATAATTTTCAAAGAAGAAGTTTAGGGAAAAAGGCTACTTCGACTAAAACCATTAGAAGGCCTTCCATTAATGGTTCTAATCGACTACAGCAACTGAGAGGGAGTTTCGGTTTGAGAGATTGGGATCAGGGAAAAAATAGATCGAATGGTTGTAACGACAGAAGACCCAATCGAACTTTGTCTTTCATAATGACTGCGGATACCACGACGGCTCCACAACGTTGGTTAAGGTATTTAATTTCAAAATAAATATGTATTACAATAATCACTGAATTCAGAAGTGGTAACAGGATTTTTCTGATAGAATGTACCCAATTGTAAAAATTTGAATCAACAATCGATCATTCATTCAGCTTTTAGTGTATTTCGATCTCATTTTTAATTGCTCGGAGATTAAATAAATGATTCGAATCATTACTGTTATTTGCTCTGATGGAACTGAAAATTGAATATTTTGATTTACGATTCTTTGATTTACAGATCAGACACAATGGCGGCGACCCCTGTGAAGACGTTACGTTCACGAAACGTGGATATCACCGGTCACACGATATCTGCACAATTGGTCCATCAATACGGTGTTGTTAAACAGAATCGATTATCCCTACCAGCGAAATTGAAGCATTCTACCGGTAACGGACCTTTAACATCCAATAGAGTTAGATCTTCCTCTTTATCATCCAATAAGTTTAAGCAATCACCAATTAGTAACAATGGAAGTCCAGGAAATTGTTCCTCCATAAATAGTAGTTCAAGTACAGGTCCAAACTCTAGTTCTGGAATTGCTAAGAGGGTTAAATCTTCGTTAAATCCTGGCACTAGATCATTAAGTACCCGATCTCGCATTAAACGTTTAGGAAAGTGAGGCTGTATAAAACATATGATCTTACATACATGAAAGAATATATATATAAATATATATTAATAATTTAGGTTCGAAGGGTATCGTTTTGTGTACCCTTATATATTTTCTTCATTTACTATTATCAATCGGCTGCACCCTGGTACAAAGAAAGTACAAAGATATTAAAAAAAAAAAAACAAAAGAAGAAAAAACATTTGTATTGACAGTATTGCATCTTCTCTTGCATGAAACATCTTTTAATGGAGTTCACCGATTTTATTTTTTATCTATTTAGGATGTTTACGAATGGGTTGGCATTGATAAATATTTAACGTAGCATGAAATCAATAACTTTTATATCGTAGGGCAATTTTTTTGTGTTCATTAATGTTTTTTAGCAAAAGAGTTACAATGATACTCGTTGTAATGAATTCTAATATTTTAATTATCGAATTAAAAAAAGACATTTTCTAAACATAAAATTCACCAAAAAATAATGGTTTTAAGATAACGAAGTGCAATACGTTGTCCAATAAAATAATATTCAAAATATATATTATTTTTTCAATTATGTTTTCGCTTCAATTATGTTTGCTTTAGAGTGTGTAATGGAACACCAAAATATGCTTGCCCATTCTAGGTGAATTAAATATTCGAAAGAGAATCCCAATAAATGGGATCTCTTTTGTAATTTATGAGATTTCATTGAATTCAAATTTTTTAACGTGTGCAATACTTCACTATTATCATTTGTTCGAAGAATAATCATGCAGTATATTTTCGATTGAGCGTAGACTGAAGAATCTTTTTTTCTTTTTTGTTCAGAGATATAATGATTATCTCGTTTAATACAATTCTTTTTTCCTTTATCGCGTAACGTTACTGCATATTTTCGAAAGGAAAATGGATGTATTCAATTTTGAATTGTTTTATGAGGTATGCGTGCCTAATTTTGAGCAGACACATTTGACCGTTTGTATGCTCGAAAAAAGCAAAGACCATTCTTGTTTTGCCCGTTAGACGAATCGAAATCGATATTTATTTTCGAAAACAGTCTCACGAATGTCCTTTTTACACAATAATATAATAAATGTAAGTGTATGTGTATATACATACGCGTATACATATATTTTAATTATCACTGACAGACTATGATGACACAAATCCTTCAATGCGCATAAAATTTCGTTAGGTCAGAATTGATGCATCTTTCGTTATTATTTTGTACTTTCTTGAACTCGACGTGTGATTTTTTCCTTTGTTTGTCTACTTTTTACTTACGTTTTTTCATGTTCTCTTTTTAAATTATGGCGAAGTACGTGATTATGAGAATACGATTTGTTTTAAATATGTTTATATGTATTATATCTGACAATAAGATCAAGAACAAATGTTTTATTTGCATGAGCATGTGGAAATTTTGTCGAGTTTTTCCTGAATTTGATTGTATTCTTTAAGATGACGACCTTGTAAGAATTAAATAAAAAGATTTATTTTGATAGAATAAGGAATACTTTTAAATGGTTTTTAAGTATGTTGGTGGTACGCAATCACTGGTCTGCCTTAGCCGAGTATACGGTGGATATTGGAGGATATTTTGATTCCAATCCGAACCCTCTGCCACACACACGGGCAGAAAATTTAGAAATTATTATATATTTATTTTAGAATTGAAATTTCATTATTCGTTCGGCATTCATTGAAAATCTCCAGTATCCACCATACAGTACAAAGCAAAAAAAATGACTGTTAAAACAGAGCGATTTAAAATTTAGGCTAAATTCAAGGTAATTTGAATGAATTTATTCGAAAAATTGAATCAAATGTATTAGTGGGCGATATGTTGAAAAAGAAATTGTGAACAGATGAGAGACAAAAATGTAATATTTATGGATAACGGGTTTACGATTAAGTTGGTGAAATTGACGACTACGAATTTATCGTTTTTGTTTTTTTTTTTTTTACATACCAGTTATTCTCAAATATTCTTTTTCATTAATTTAAATAAATTGAAAGATTCATAATTAATGTATACACGATATGTTTAGTGGATAAATCAAAACTTGCGAACATTCATAAATTTATTTGATTCATCATTGGGATTTTATTTTGTTCATCATATTATCGCGAAGGAGAGTCATTTAGTAGATAAACTAAGCTTTGACATTACGAAGAATATACAAAAGTAAGTTAATTTATTGGTGTTGATGATGAAAATAAGAGGAAGAAAATGTTGAAAAATTTATGTCAGTGATGGAAAACG
Organism: Gonatopus flavifemur; assembly: GCA_018340375.1. Lineage (NCBI taxonomy): Eukaryota > Metazoa > Arthropoda > Insecta > Hymenoptera > Dryinidae > Gonatopus > Gonatopus flavifemur. The sequence continues at coordinate 57,012,756 of JAFFJZ010000001.1, forward strand.
AAGAAAACAATTAAGGGAACCAGCATTGAATTGAATGTGCCTACAATAGTTACCATTCGAATATATTGTATACAGTGTAATCGTTCGATACACCACGTCAAAAGTGAGAAATCTTTTTTTTTCCGTTATATCAAATATTACGATATATTATATGTATCAAATTTCATCTATTGAAAAGAAATTATTTTTTGTTGATGTATGAAGGATTGCACTGTATGTAGATATGTAAATATATTTTAATGGAAGTGAAATAAATGGCATATTAAAGATTGAGAAGAAAAGATATAAGCATATTACGATGAAGCTGCTTGAAACTGAGGCACAAAATATTTACCGAATGGTGTTTATTTATCTAAAATAATGACACGAAAAAGAAAATCACAAGTGGGGTCGTGAAAAAAGATGTGACAAAGTACGGCGAAATGTCTGTAGTGTGCTTATAGTTTTAATATTCGTTACATACATCATAGCAGAGAAATGAAAAGAAACCAAGTATTTTCAAAGAACTAAATGAAAATTTATTGTAACTATAAGAAAAAAAAAGAGTTATATTATAGTGAGAATTATTATAGAGGTTTATCTCAGGTTATTATTAAAAGAAAGTGTGCGGCAAACGAAGGCAAACCTCGAACAAATGTGTGATCACGTTTATAATCTATACATATATTTTAATTAAAATAAACTGAAATAATATTGATAATGAAAACTTACTTTTTCCATTGAACAAACTATTCCCTTGTACAGGTTGATATTCTGCTTTGTGTAAACATCAAAGGCATTTGTTCATCGCGAAGTAAGATACATCTTCGCAAATAGTTTTCTTGTTGTCGGTATATATTTTTTTTTCTGTACAAACAACTCAAAAGTATGAATTATTATTTAACGTTAATCGTCGATTGATGTTACATTCGTGTCAGATTTTTTTTCTTAAGAGTATGTAATAGATATTGTATAGGAAATTATTATTGCATTCCATAAATCATTTAAATTTTCGAGCATTTCATTCAAAAGAGAACATTATTCGAATACCTTGCACAAAAAGAAGAAAAAATGTATTATTTTAACTGTTAAATGGATTTTGTATCATCTTATTTACTTTCAACGTGAATAATGATTTATTTGGATAATTTTCTGAATAGAGATAAGCTTTCAAGAATAAACATATTTTCTGTATAATCTGTATGTTGGTGTTTCTTTATTGTAATTGCTTGGAGTAGATTGTATTCTGGTTATATTTTGCTGATCTGTTGGATTATCTTCTCATAGGAGACACCTGTGTCGAGGTGACAAAGGAAACCAGTGGATTTGCTCAAACGTAACGTGGAGCCAACGAAGGAGTGTTCTCTAACCATCGATCTTCCAATTGGGATCTCGGTGGATTATACGAGGAATGGACAAAGATACCACGATGAAATGTCTTTGGTAAAAACAAATCTACTATTCGTAATGGGATTTTATAATATATTTCCATCAGTTCATTAATCTTGAAATTTGCCCTTAATAATGCTCGATATTTACGGTATCGGTACTTTTTCTTAAAAATATGTATTCAGTTTTTATAAAATTTTGATTGGAACTTGATGAATATTCTAAATATTGTATAAAGCCGGACGGAAATTTGATACGGTCCTTGTCACCTTTTCATCCAAAACTATCTGAAATTTCTTCACAGGAGATTCTTTGGTTCTTCATCCAAGGAATAGAAGGGTTTAGGGTGATAAATTTAGGAAAAATAGATTTCTCAAAATACTTTGGAAACTCCAGAATTCGAGAATGTCTAGAAGAGTCAGTTTTTGTATGCCTTGTGAGGTCTTTAATATTTGAAAATTTGGAATGATTAAAAGAGCTGCTGAAGGACCATCCTCCTAACAATCCATTATTGATTTTCTGTATACTGTACCGTTTAAAGTATTCTAGAATAGAATATCATTGACAAATTTCCAAAATTGGAAACATTTTCAGAATTAAATATAATTTATATATAAACTATATTGAACTATATAGAATTCTGGAGAAATTTTCATTAAATACGTTTCAATGATAATTGATCAGAATTTCAACCCTTTGTAATGGGATAATAGCACATATTCACCGGAATGTTTAAAAAGTTCACTGAGTGGAAACAGTTTAGTTACTGTAACGTAGAATCTTCCCCTCGCACGACTACATTTATAAATAATCGGATGTACATTCATATTCTTATGGCTGTTTCTTACCAAATAGTTTGAAGTTATGATTCTAAACCATCCTTTTCTCCTCCATTTTTCTACCTGAATACCAAGTGAACGTTTTTGGATTTTTCTCAAAGAATTGTTCCACAAAAATTTGTATTCGTTATTCTTGTAGGGCCATTTGTAAATAAAAAGTATCCCATTTATGTACCATATTTCAAGTGTTTTTATTCGAATACTTTACAATATTATTGTTTAAATAGAATACAAGAATCTCATGAAAATAAATAAAGTTCTTATTGCATAGAAAAAAAGAACATTGAAAACAATACTTATGAATCCAAAACAACTTAAGCACTATGTGTAGTCACGTTTATTAATCATATAGTAGTTTTATGTACATTTTTGTATGTATCCCTTTACATATATATGCTTTGATCATAATTCAGACACAATATTGCAAGCAGTTACATGTAAAAAATATTAAATCGTTTCTTAAAATTCATTTTTCAAACATTTAATGATCAAAGGTATATTTCGGTTACTCGTTATGCTCGTTGCGTATCAGAACAAAAGTAGATTTTTTTTACGTTATCTAGAATTTAGACAAAGTTCATCAACGTGGTTCATATTTATGTTTTATAAATAGAGAAGAATAAACATTCTCGAAATTCAATACAGAAAAAAAATTGAACATATTAGGTACACTACGGCATCTCAAGTAACAAAAATTACCTCAGCGAACATTGAGTATTCTACGAATTGAAATATTTCAAGATACCGATATTCATGTATAAACATTACAATAATCAATTACAGAAAACAAAATAACCCATCAAGCGATTCGAAATAACACTCATTGTAATAATAATACTTATGATTTTTGGTGAGATTGGATACCATATAATATTATAATATACACTGAATGTACGAAAATATCTTTCCTTTAAAATTATTACGATTCAAAACACAAATTGTCACTTGAAATTGCCTGATTTTATCTCCCCTTGAGTTCTTCATTTTTACATTTTATAAAAAAAGAATAATAACTCGATTGTTAATCGTAATTTCATTGTCTATCCTTTCTACGGAATAATCTTTGTCTTATCAAATTGTTTTCTTTTTTTATCATTATTATATTCGTTCAACATTTTCTGGATCAATCGTAATATTTGTAAACGTATCTAGAACCGCATTTGGCACACGCATATTATGTATACATGTATATAATAGACGAAGGTGATAAGGCACAAATACACATTACCATGTTACAAGCATTAATTACACGCAGTTGCACAGCCCCGATAAGTCAAATGAGAAAATAAGAGACAAGCTCAACGCAATCCGAGACTGAAATCTTTCGTTCTTTCATTCATATACATTCACTTTCGATTATTATTCGTCATACTTTTCCCTTTTAGCACCAATAATTCGCATTATGAGAAATAATGAAGACAATTTCTATCCTTCGTTTCGATGGTTGCTATTTTCGAGAATTTTATGCTGAACGAAATTTAGTTTGAAAACTTAGAACTTTGCTTTTAAAACTTTCTAATATTTGTATGAAAATAATGTACTCTTCGTTGACAACATATGAATGCGATGAAAATGTAGATTGTCCAAATTTTCAAAGTATCAAATGATCTGAATGAATTTTTGAAGAATTATTCGAACACGAGGAACATTTTGTAACATAAATAATGTATATAAACTTCATACAAGATTGTTTTCATATCGTCAATAACCACGCTTTATTTCAAAAAACTATTTTTCTGTTGATCATTGTTATATGTTTTTCTTTACGAAATATCTTATCGATTATTTTGAAACAAATTCATATAATTCGAGGCTTGGGAGGTTTCTTACAACGGATACTTATAACTAATAATAACGTCTAGTCGTAATTCTTATTGAATGAATTATACATTTTTGTACAATAATTATGATGCGAGGGAAATCAAAAATTTCTATGATGACGAGGGATTTTTTGATTCTACGAATATAATGTATATCCTATTTTCGAGTTAATTGCCGTTATGGAAAGTTCAACATTTCGTAATATTACGCCAAGCGATCCAATAAATGACATCTCAAAAAATGAAATTGAAAAACAACATCAGCAAACTCGATTTCTCTTCTTCAAGTGTCTACAACAACGGATAGATTATTTTCAATATTAAATACTTTGTGCCCTAAAATTATCACAAAACAAAAGTCAGTATCTCGTTCCGTTTCAAATAATTCTGAATTCTTGTGTATAAAAACAGTATACTGACTCCGTTTGAGTCTTTAATGTCATTTGAAACTGTATTATCCATTGATGTTTGATTTTTTTTTTATTCTTTAGAGAAACAGAATTATTGTGATTCACAGGGTAGATATCTAAATGTAAACATGAGAGTATTGTAATGATTTCTAACAAAAAGCATTGGATCTTCATTCACATTGTGTCTATTTGTAATTCTTTTTAATTTTAGTGGTGTTTTTGAGAGATTCAATCTTACACCACATTATGAATTAAGAAGCAATTGAACTCTTTGAAACTTTGTATTTAAGCTCAGAAATTTACTTAATTTGAGTTTAAATGCAAGAATAATATCCAAATATTCAGAATTCAAGATTAAGATTTCGGTACATTTTTCTATAAAAGTGTTAAGTGATTATCAACCATTAAAAGTCAACTTATAAAATAATAATCACTACCTGAACAAGCATTAATCAAACTTGAAACACTTGAGTTTTGAAATTTTTCAAACAACGGATGCTTTGATAAAAACATTAAATTCGAGAGAATTCAAGATTTCCTGAATTTGTTAATCGAAAAATCTTTCAAATCTCTCATTCATATTTTGTATTTTATAAGTGAAAGATTGATTTGGAACAATACAAAGTATACAAAATAGACTTTTGTTTTAATGTCTTAATTCTTAATCTTACGAACAAAAAAAAACGAATAAATAAGAATAAATAAAAAATGATAGAAGATTAAAGTACTTATAAACGAGTTAGATTTTTTATCGCTCGACTCCTGTTAACGCAGTAATTTACTATCAACAGAAATATCCCAAACAGCAAAGTGCTAGGAAAATTTGCAAGAACATGCAGCAAACTTGAAAGTTGTTGTCATGATGCTGCAAAGATGTTCGGATACATGGAGCTATGACACGTGAGATAACACAGCAACATAGAAGTAACACTTTTGCTGTTAGGGATTCCACTACAATCATTCCAAAACATATCCCGGATATATTGATATTATGAATCTAGGAATATTCAATCTCAATGGAATGAAAAATACATTGCACGCATACCCATTTAAATTATAGTTAACTGTACCATGGAAATTGCGACAGATCATTCACGTGTTGTTAGAAATCTCCACAATACCATCACGGAGTCTTACATTTATACCTTTGAAAGTAAATGCAACAGATGTTGATAACTGTAATACATATTGCACACACATTTTTAATATGATTATTCCTCATAGTACTGGAAATGAAAATCATTTTCATCAGAGGATGAAATAATTGTTCGAAAATTCGCAGGTCAGAGAGAAATGATAGTAGATACGATTCATCATAGTATAAAAGACTGATGAATATTACGCTTCTCCGATCGGTATATAAAAAACCAACGCATACGAATTATGTATATATATCTTATTACCATGCCGTATGAATTGTATCTTAATTATTTTATTTTCTTATACATCGTTATATCGATAATTGATGATTGCATAATAATATTAGCACTGTTGTATTTAAATGTGAATACAATAAATTTATGTACAACTTTATCATTAAAATCACCTCATTGTTTTCTTACGATTATTCATTATAAATTATAACATTCACTTTTATTGTTTTGAAGTATTTTTTATTTGTCATGATTTGTCATTTCTAATCGAAAAAGAAGACTATTTGAAGATTTTCGTTCGTAGAAGTTGTTACACCCTGGTGGAAAAATTTCGTTGAATTTTATGGCATTTTATTGAATTCGATTCACTTTTCGTACATTCGGTTTTCATTGAAAATCAGCAAAATTCAACTCAATTCAACAAAATTTCGGTAGAATTCAATAACTTTTATCGAAATTCATCAACTTCTATTGAAGTTTGTGGAATTTTAATGAATTTCATTGAAACCTTGTACGAAAAGTGAATAAAATTCAACCAAACTTTTTCCTCCAGGACAGGGCGACATAATTTTAAACGAAACAAAATACTTCTGAATACTGGTTTCAAATGAAATGCCTACGTTCGTGATCATTTTTGCTTTTTGGTGAAACTATTTATAAATGTACTTCAGTCTTTGAAAGTTATTATTTCTGATTCATTCAGTTGAAATCGAATTGTTTCGATAAAGCGAGAATGCGCGAGAAAAAAGAACCATGAATATTTGTTATAATACGAAAAATGGATTGATTGTTTTACGAATCATGTTCGATGATTAATTTCATGGTATAAAATGCGAGGTGTGATTTTTCGAGAACCTTCCGAGAAGTAAATTATTCTTTAAAATTACGTGTTAGAAAAAACTCCACGTTTATATATCCTTCTTCATTCAATCAAAGCATAATACTTTTGTTTTTGTTCAGTTGAAAAAAAATCGTATTTATCGCAAAAAATAAAATGCGAAATCATAGTAAAACGTGTGACAGATGAAATTCGATATTAAACGTAATAGTAAAAACCTCGATCTGACGTGTCGATACAAATGTACACAAACACACACAGACACACAGATAAAAACAATACTCATAACACATTTTACACACACTCGCACACCTGAAACACCGCTATCAAATTCATAATTTTTATATACACATCCCTTACATGAAAAATATTTTTTCGACCTCTATTCTTCTATATTCTATCATTTCTACAAGGGTTCTATGTATAACTCAGATCCTTTCTTTCTATTTACATTGCACAAATGCGTTGAAACAATCTTTACCTTTATGGGATGATGATGATGATGATGATGATAATGAGAGTAAATACGAAATAATGTAACAGAAAGTGTAAGAGTTGTTCGATATATACAGTACATACGAATTGTGTTATCTTTTCGATCAATATCCACACGAGAAAACTTGACTGTACATATGAAAATGTGATATCATTCGCTGCAGCTGTGGAATGTTCGTGGAATTAAGCTTGTGATGTGATCGTAATATCGTAAGCCATAAGTAAAATATTCCATAGAGAGATATTCTTTGCTATATGTAAAATATGATTTTGTACTTCACGTGGAAAGCCAAGAGCAAAGAATAAAAGGATCCAACCCTAACGGATTCAGGAACGGATAAACCTTCGGATCTTCTTTTTCGAATTCTCTCGAAAAATAATCTTCCACGGTTAATCTACTCTGAGAATCAGTTGCGCTTGAAAAATCCGTTAGGGAAAGAAGAAAAAACTTAAATAGTGGCATATCATCAAAGTGATTCAGACTTTCGTAACTCATACTTAAACCTAAATTGAATAATTTATTCTTTGTATATAACACAGTTAATATTCTCAAGATTTCCCATAAAAACGAGGAAATTTTGCGGAAAGAACGCGAACGCTGTCCCCACGATTTTCACGATCTTCGCCAACTCCACGAGTTTCGTCACCGAATGGATCGAAATTTCTTCGAAATTCGGATTGTTTTTCCACTCCCGAAGGCATTATCAACACCGAATAATGTTTCTCGCGGTTCATCAATGACACTGGACATTTACGAAACGTACAGTACGCTCCCATCTCCACGGGCTACACGGCACAACCTTTCCTCGTACCGTAAAGAACTTTCAATTCTGGCATGATAATTTTTCTAATTAAAGCGTTCGTCTTGGCGGTGAGCATATCTCGATGAGGATCCTTTCTGAAAATTTTAATTCCAGGTCGATGAACCAAGAAGGCATTGTCCAGGATGAGGAAGTCGTAGTCTAACACGCAAAGCGCGTAACCCTGGAAATAATTAGATTCAAGGTTACGTCACATCCTTCAAATTGGATGACAATGAATTTTACCAAGATTATTTTTAATTGAATGTTTCATAAACTTGTAAACAATGTTTCTTTTTATGTGTGCATCTCCCAGCTCAATGTGGGGCGTTGTTGGAGCTATCAAAAATTTCAATCGCCAATTGAAAAACACATTCGTCCCTTCGATATTCAATATTCAATTTTGTTTCAAAGAACGATTTCGAACTTCAACGATATTCATCACATATCGATCTCTAGAATTATGTGCCGTTATCCGCAGTATTTTATCCGGATATCATTTCATCTTTTCTCAAGAGCAAGAGGAAATAGCAGAGTAAATGACTGTGAATAACGGAATACCCGTCCGACGAGGCAAAATCCAGATGAAGGGAAACAAAGATGTACGAGGATATCTCGATTTTGATAAAAAAATATGACAGGAAAATTCATACCCATGAACTTTCTGTTACCATTTCTATGAATAATGAAAATAGCGGAATCATCTGGAAGGCGTATTGTTTTGCTGAATACTTGAAACACTTTGAAGATTCTAAAAGGTCCTTCGAGAGTTTAACGAAAATATTCATTTTCTAACGGAATACATAATAGATTCAACTCGTAGGGAACACCCCTTCGAGTCAACGGAAGGTAGGCCGATGTTAGTGTTTGAAATTGTCTCTCTTACTTGTGTCATTTTGTCGCTTTTTCCCTCCCAACTCAATCTTTCATCGTAAAGAGGGTCGTTGTTGGTTCCAATGAATATCGGCTCCCAATGGACAAAACTCCCTGTTCTTTTGCCAATGTGAAATATATGAAGGCCTTCCGTTTCCGGTGCAGTCTGCCATTCTTTGCTTCGAGGCACGTTGTGACATCCGGAACACAGTTTTTTATGAAATGGGATTGCAGAACCCGTTTTTAACATTTGAATCTGTAAAAATCATTGATTATCATTACCATACAACTTTTTTCAGGCTGTACAATTAGAATTTAACGGGAGGTGGTTGTAAATATTCTGCTCTGGGGCAAAAATATTCCGTTTGAAACGATCGAGAGGAATCAGCAATTCGAATTCCAATCAGAAATTAAATCTAATTGGTACCATAAATGACGATGAATTGATTTAAAATTCTATCATCCTTTGGGAATTCAGAGAGATAGCAGGGAAGTTGAATGTAATTTTAACTTCGTATATTTAATCACGAGATAATAATTGTGTTCGATGATATTTGCATCCATATCTTTCGAGATTCGAAAAGCGTGTTTCTTTTCATCTATTCTACACTCCGAATAAAACGTTGTAATTATCATCAGAGACGCGAACTCGCGCGTGTGTCGAAATTCTTCACGTTAAGCGAGAGACATATAAGTATTGCATTTAATGATTAATGGAAAGTCGCGTCTACACATTGGTCAAGTTTTCTCTATCGATCAATCACCGTATAGTTATGATGCATCCTATTAATAATTTGTAAATCATCATTTGGTAATTCAGGGAGATCGATCGCTCGTTAGAAAATGCCACTTTCCTTCTAAGCGACAGAAAAGAATAACTTTCTGATCTATTCAAATTGCTGATTGACTGATTAACCATTACTGTTTGTTTCGAATTCTGTACTGTGGGTAGTTTTATTTATTTTTTTATTTGAAGTTACTGCTCCGAGCTCTTCCAATCTCGCAAGACGAGGATTAAAATTGAGAATTAGTTGAATTGTCTTCTCGTTACACGTGCGTATGTTGAAATTCATGGTCGAAGGAAGTGCAGTTGATAAAACGACCCTCGTACGTACATCTTCATTACACTCCGCGGGTTATATTATTACGTTCAAGTTCACGTCGGTTAAGTAATTATTATGTGTTCATTATGTATCAACAATGTCATAGAATAAAGAAACAACATCATTGAATTGACCTGAATTGATTAATCAAACGTTACCTGTGGCATTGGATCGTTTCATACTTATGCTTCCTATCGATACGCGTTAGATAAATCACGGAAGTATTCGTTGATTGAATTCATAGGAAATGAAAAATAATTAAATGAATATCTTACGAGGTGAGTTTTATTGTTCGGCGGTTTACTTTTCTCGTCCACCTCGAAGATTGGCAGTACAAAAACTTTGGGATTGGGTTTGAATAGAGCTGGTTGATCCTTCTTTCTGATCATCTCCAGGAACTTTGTTGGCAAATTTGGACTCGGATAAAGCTCGATATCACTAGGAAATACATAAAATGTTAGCGCAGACTCTCGAGCCACGTTTCGACCTACATTCACCGGGTACAGCAATTTCTTTTCGCTTTTATACATTTTCGAGAGCGAAATGTTTACCCAGGGTGGTCCTAGAGAACAATTATACGATTCCGAGACCACTTTAGCGCTGGGAGGTACCTGTAACGAGAAAATCGATTTCTTTAAGTTTGAAACTTTTGTTACGAGCATATAAAATATCAAATCCGAAAAAGATGATAAAATGTGCAATCATAGACAGAGTTGTTATCATTATTTACCACTTTTGGCACGTGTTTACTGCTGAAGAAGATATGAAAGGTCACCAGCTGCGAGACTAGAGGACTACCGCAATTTCTCGAGTACTTGATGGCGTCGAGAGTTGGGGAAAAATCTGTGCCAGGAGCGTGCATGGCGATCGATATAGGAGCTCTCCATCGGTCCAAGAGCGGCTCCAGATTATCCAAGAACGTATAGTCGGCGTGCGTGGTGTATGTCACGCTTTCCCAGCATCTAACATTCATACTCATTGGCACGTAATTATACAGGACCCAATAATCGCCTCGTTGCGCTCTTCTAGGCTCCGCGGATTTCTCGTTACACGGAATTGCTTCCTTCAGACTCATGCTTGGCCGCACGTTCGTCGAACTCGTTTTCATCTGTAATAAACAAAAAGAAGTATTTTATGTATGACAAGTTCAAACGTACTCGATATAAAAAACAACCTTCGAACAGCTATATACACGGTAATGCAAAACCAATGCCAACAATAATATGATATTTCGGTATTGATTTCAATGTCGCGAATATGGATGAGGAGAGAGAAGAGTTATAATAACATTGAAGAATAATTGAAATTTCATATCAAATAATTGTTCTAAGCGATATCAAGTTTTCGTGCGGATGATTTTCTCGAATAAACACTTTGCTCTCTTTTGTGTGAAATAATAGCGGTAACGTCAGCTGTATATACCAGAAAACGAACGAAATACAGGCGATAAAAGCGGCAAACCTGTCCAACGAGATCCCTCTCTGACCAACGATTCTGCTATACAAAGCCACGGATAAGAGGGAGCAAAAAATGGAATGTCATATGAGAAAAAAGAATATCTACCTCCATTACATCAATCTTAAGAGCTTATGATGTCAAAAACACTGCCATCTGGGAACTTCAATTTCAATTATAATACGTACAAAACGTTGTTTTGGAAAAACATTGCATAGATCCCAACAGATCCATACGATAACAGCAATTAAATATAAAGATGGTTTATTAGAAAAATCGATTTGCAACGCGTAATTCGAATAACAAAGGAATTCTTTTATCGTGGCACTTTTGCGGTCACGATACACATGGATCGAGGAAAGATATGAAGCGAATGAAGAGTTATGACTTCTATAATATCGAATGCACCATAAAATTGGAAAAACAAAAAGGAACGAATGGATTTGTCACATGTAAATGTCAAGATTAGAAAGATTTCAGTATCAATTAACGGGAACAAATCATAGCGTTCTGATAAGATATCGGTGAATTATTACTTTTCTTTACATTTGTCTACAACAATTGACTTCTGACGATAATACAGATTGGATGCTTATAATAGGAGATATCGCTATTCGCCTTCTTATCGAGAAACTAATCGGGTGTATGAGTTTCGAGTAGGACAAGTGATTTTTCTGTTTTGCGAAAGTATGCCTTTGTTTGATACCAGTACTCAGTTTTATCAACAATCTCAATGGGATTTTAGTACATTTCCGTATGTTTGCTATGTTTGTTGGATAAGGGATTATTATCGGAACTGGAACAATGGTTGAAAATATGCAAATATTGTTTTTTACAGCATTGCGTTGATTACAAAATATTACTGTTCATTCATTGAACATGGTTCGTTCGTATTCGAGATGAAATGTAAATCTTGAAAGGAATTATTATATTTATGCATGAATTGTATATGTTTTTTCCAACACTTTTCCCCTTGGTTCATTTTGATCGACCGAAATATCATCAAAGATCATGAGAAATGATTAGAAACTAGAGATTTTTCGGCCGAAAAATACACTTTTTTCATTTTTCTTTGGGAAAGCATTGAAAAGTAAAAATTCGCAATTCTTGAATTCTATTGCATTGATTATTAAATTATACAAGTCTATTGAGTGAAGTTTAGACTGATAAAATTTAATAAATAATCATTTATTCTCATAATAGAAAAACATTTTACTTTGAACCGAAATTTGAAAAAATACGTGTTCTCTCATAATTTGTATCAATCATATATTCAATCTACTGAAATAATACCCAACATAATTACAAAATTGTTTTTTTAATACAAATATACCAAATCCGAAGTCACTAATTTTTTCAAAGCTTGACTGATGTAGGAACATTGAATTTGATAAGTCTCATTGAAGATTGTCTGAGTTTCGAAAAAGTTTTGACTCGATCTTCTATGGAAATTGGATTGTTCAATCCTTCTCCGCAAATCAATATAATCTCTTGGAATGTGCAATTTTCACTTATTCCATATGCCTGATCTGTCCTAATTTGAAAATTTACCTTTGCAAAATTATTGAATCTAATGAGATTTTTGGTATTTCCGGTTTCGGTTTCTCAAACTTGCCAAATTTTCATAGTTTTTTCCATGTTTTGAGAAAAATACGGAAATTTGGTAGGGATGAGGAAAACTTTCCCAAGGGGATCTCTATTAGAAACCCTCAATCTTTTTATTCGCAATGCATACAAATTAATCAAACTAACATGATAATGTCGAATGAAGAACTCGAGGTCATGATAAATTGTTGCTGCACTTCGATGAAATTCTAAGACAGAATAAGAACTCCTTTCCTTATTTCTTCATTCTTAAATAAGTCTATTCCCCAATATGACTAATCCTACATATCTCTATTCTTTTATTCTATAAAATACAAAACATCTTATACATAAAAGAATTGATCATATTTGGGAGTAGACCTATTTCAAATCAGAGATATTCAAGAATAAAATTATTTGAGAGCGGAGAAATAAAGAACAGAGTTCTTGTTCTGCCAATTCTCACAATCGATGGTAATAATATTATTCGAGCTTGTAAACTGTCTTGATTGGAGAATGAGAAACAATATGCGATTCAACTAATCACCTTGTCTTCGTTATTGCAATTATTTCACTCGATAAGGTTTTACATTATGATAGTCTATTAATTATTTGAGTTCAACAGAACACGACACGAGATCGAAGTGTAATAGAAAATTATCTATTTTTCTTATCTGACTGTATATCAACACTCCATTGGTCGCGTGCCATTTTATTACGAGGCGAATGAGTCGTGTTTGAGAAAAAAAAATGCCTCGCTTTAGCGCATAACGGTTAATGTCACATCAATATATTGGTTGCTATTTTTTAGTTCATATATATCCCATTTGTGTTACAAGTATAATATTCAGACCGCAGAAAAATAACGTGCAAGAATATTATATCAACGGAGAATAATATTGAACAGGAAGATTTCTGTAGTTCATTGTAACAAGACGGTGCTTATATATCGCTGTTAATGAATTCCCCTTACCAAGATTTACTACGAAAGAAATTGATTCTACTTGGCACACAACCTGATTCTGAGATCTATTATATTCAGACCTTTCATTCGTGATGTCTTTTTAACGTTCAACAAAATTATAAATTAATCGAAATAGAACAGAATTCAATGAGTGTTTTGTGAAAAATTCTTTCCTGCTGTTTAGTCGACTTTTTGGATTCAATCAAATCATAAAATCACGATAAAACATTTTTATTTTTGTGAAACACACGAAGAAAAGAGCGATTGAGAAATAATAATTTTGAGGAGAATTTGAGAATATTTCGTAGATTTTTGTTGAATTTAGCATTGTCATGTAGCTACCGATGGGCGAAATTTAGAGAATCGATTTTTTTAAATATAATTTTTATCGAATTTGGATAAAAATTATATAAAAATCGATAAAAACTCAAGAATCGGTTTTGCCAAAATCACCCTCTACATAAAACCAAGAAATTCTTCTGAAGAAATAGTTGATTTTCGAACCGTATTTCTTTTCCCCTATTCTCGTGATTTTTTTGCTTTGGAAAAAATAAAAAATCGACGGAATTTCCTTCGATTTTCATATCACTCAATCGTGATATTATTATTTTTTGTGATTAGCACGAAAAGTTGAGAATAAAAATCATGCCAATCGGTGCATTCCAACGTGAAACGTGCTGAGACGAAGGTGAAAAATCTGTTGTATTTGTTCTTTATATTTCAAAAGCAACTGATGTGATCGTTATCACAATGAGAATGTTTTATCTCCTTTCCAAGGAAAACATTCTGGGAAAAATATCTCAATCCATGTATTTCAACAAAAGATATTGCAAAACAAAGAGAAGAATGAACGAAAAATTGACGAAATTCTCTTCTGGCTTTGTACTTTCGAAAAAGTCGATGTAATCGATACCAAACTGTGAAGCTATTATTCTTCCTGGTCAAAATAAACATTTTACAACAAGAATCATGGTAATGCGTGCATTCTAACGGAAGATATCCCGAAGCAAAGGAGAGAATCGAATATTGACAAAAACCGTTGTTGTCTCATATTTTCGAATTACACGGAAAAGAATGATGTGGTTGATAGTGGTTTGGATAGCTGAAAATTGGCTGTGGTGGGTATTTTTTAGCTGTAGCAATAACAATAATTGTTGCTATACTAGCTAAAATTTTGTTATTACAGCAATATTTTCAGCTATCCAAATATCAAATACACGAACTAGCTATCACAGCTAATCCTTGCGGTCAGTATCAAAATAAGACGCAAGAATCAACTAAATCTTCCAGGTAGGAATTCACAAATGGCCCAAGTTTGGCCCGATCTTGGCCCAATTATGACTTATATTGGGCCAGAATCCATGAGAAAAAAGCTTGGAATGATAACCTCGTGCCAGGCTTGGTATTCAATATTGGGCCAGAATGCAATGCCAAGCATGGCCCAATGTCTCATGATATATGTATTATGAGTATTTTGGAGCTTGACCCATACGATTAAACCGAACCTGGCCCAAGTTGTGTATATTAACTTTTGCCATGCTTCAACCTGATTCTTCAAACATACTCCTTGGAGAAAAAAATGACGTGATTTTTCATACCATCCCTGCTAAAAATTTCCCATAGAAAACGATAAGATTTTTAGCAGGGATATCGGTACAACTCTGTAAAAATCACAAACATGGAGATGTGGCATAGGTTCTCAAATAAACATTAGCTGTACATTGGCCCCATATTGGTTCACCATGCTTGACAGTTTAATGTTTTGCCAAGCTTCAACCACTTGTTGTAATGACATTCCCTACGAAACGTGGTATAGATTCTCAAATAACAAATGGTTTAATATTGGGTTGATATTGGTTCGCCATGTTTGGCAGCTCAGTATTTTGCCAAGCATGGGCCAGTTGTCAATATTGGCATTTCCTACCTGGGCTATGGCGTTCTAACGGATCTCAGCAGAAAACATTCTAATTATTCTCTAGGCTGTTACAAGGGCCTGGTGAAGCCTCGCGAGGTCTGAAGAATGACTGGAGTGATTTCTATTAGGAAAAGTTATCTGGTACACAAAAAAATGAAAATGAAAGCTCCTCATCAGCTACTACAGTAGAAAATCTTAGCTCTGGGACAGCACAGGTTTTGTGGTTGATATTTGGATAGCTGTGAAATTTTACCTGCGGCAGCTACATTTTTCGCTGTTGCCGCTAAGGGAATAGCCGTGAGAGCTACACTGTTAGAAAAATCTGTTTGGAATTTAATGTAAAAAGTTTGGAAGCAATTAACACACACAATTGTGTATCAATTTTCGAACATTCTTGTATCCCCAAAATAATAGACGGAATTTTGAAATTCAAGTCACAACATTATAAAAATCGATGTAAAAAAATGCATGAATTTTCAACACTATATTACTTAATTTCCAAAATTCCTCCCAAATGTTTCATCATGTTATGTATGGTGTGAAATTAATACAAAAAATTCTGAAAATCAAAATACATATATGAATGAATTATTAGAATCGCGTGATTTGATTTTACGATGAATTTTCAACACCACATTATTTAATTTTAACAATCCCTCCTGAATACTTCATCATGTTTTGTTACAAAATTAATACAAAAAATTCTGAAAATGAAAATACATATATGAGCGAATTATTAGAACTGCGTGATTTGATTTCACAATTAGTGATGTTGATTTTACAACAAGTAATTTTCCCTACAAAAATTCACATCGAAAGGGTAGACCACGATTGTCCCGAAATTTCCTGAGTTTATTGAAAACTAGTACTTTCTAGTCATTTCTCAAAATCTACTAGTTTTCAACAGATCGGGGAATTTCAGGTTCACACACTTTCAGGATAATCGCATATATCGGGATATGAATTTTCATAAACTGTGGTGAATATCAGAAACTTTGTTTGAAATTTGAGAAATATGTGATTGATTTTCCAATATTCAAATAAATACAGAAATTCAATATCTACAGTTATGAATTTTCACAAACTGTTATGAATTTCAAAACTTTTGTTCGAAGTTCATGAAATATGTGATTGATTTTTCAACATCCAAATGTGGAATACAATTCATATAGCGCCCTTGAAAATTAATGTACTTTTTTCTATGAACGTATATTAAATTCACAAACATTTTTAACAGTATAAAAAATAGCTCCCATAGCTAATCTTTAGCTATCCAAATAATAGCGAATTATTTTTTTTTCTGTGGGAAAGGAAGAAAAAAACGCTAACCCGTACGGAAATATTTCGCTGAAAAATTTCTACAAAACCAAGAATAACATCTGAAAAACTCTGAGAATTTCTGAAATTTTCATAAAAAATCTAATAAATTTAGAACACACTGTTCTCTGTGAATTGTGAACATTTTTCTCACTGCTGAGAAAAGATTAAGAAATTTTCCAAACCCCTCTCACATATGTTATTTGAATATAGCACATGAATGTATTTATATGGTTTCAAAATTTTTCAACAATCAGAGAGATGTTACCAATTTATTAGAGTTTTTTTCAGAATTTTTTTACAGCCCAATTTTGACATCTCTGGAACAGGTTTGCGCAGGGTCCCAAATTGAATAGATTTTTCATATATAAGTAATTTCAGAGATTCTCAGAGTTAATGAGATTATTCATGGTTTTGTAGAAATTTGTGAGCCAAATATTTCCATACTGGAACACTTTTGAGAATCAAACTCTCATGAAATTTTGAAGCATTTGTGTAAAACGAAACAAAGATAAAGAACACGTAAATGAATGAGAATTCAATCTCCATCCGAGGAATCATAATCACATATCTCGTAAAGATTGTTAACAACCCGATTGACATTATAAAAGTACAAGTTGAAAAATTGAGGACCTTCGAAGTGTATACTTTTTAAGTAGAGAGGTGATTCGTCACAAAGGCTGAATCTGATGTTATAACTGTTTGAGAACATTCATTTAAGTAAGATCAAAATTGACGTGATTATCTATAGGTCGGTGGGGCATGTCACGTTACTTCAATCAAAACCATTTACGAAGAACAGTTTCGCTTATATATCGCATCGTCTGAAACAATTTTCGTCGTAATCTTCTGTGAAGTGTAAGAACGAGAGATTAGTCGAATATCCGATTATCCTCGTTTCGCATCGAGGTGGATTTTTCCTGTAAAAACTCTGAATTTTCATTTTACCGGACGAATTTAATTTAGACGAAATATCGTTTTTATCGTCTGTAGAAAATATTTGTAAATCTTTTCTCCGAGAATTCTTGAATCAATAATCGTCCCTTTTCTTTATCGTAGATCCCAGAAAATGCTGAAGCAGTGGAGAAGGATGATCCATATCCAGCAGCGTTACCCTACTTTTTTCAATGCATTCAAAACATGAACGTTCATAAAATTTTATTTTACCATCACTTGAATGGTAACATCGTGTTTGAGATATTTGTAATGCGACATTGCAAATCCTTGAGAACATTGTATTATCGATTCCATTCAAGCAAAGAGAAAGAGAAATCAAAATATTGGCATTCATCCCATGATATCTTCACGATTCTCTTGGCGAGGGAATCTTGGAATCTTAAGATGTAACTTTATTTTTAAATATTTCAAATACAGTTACGTGATTGGCTTCTGAAACAGAATCCCCATCGATGAGATACAATTAAATTATTCGTATTAATTCGTAAAAATAGGTTGAGGGATATATTTTCCATAATGCATGAAAAGGGGTGAAAATTTCAATAATTGATGCCGGGGACAGATTCGTACGTTTAAATTTCACAAATTCGTTGCAATTCATAAAAACAGATTTCCGTTCTAGAGAAAATTGCGATATTTATTTCTCTTTGAAATTCGACCCAAAATATGAATCGATTTAAAATGTAAATGTTGTTACAGGAATTCGATTACTTTTACACAATGAAACGAAAAAAATCACCCAATGTAATTTCGGTCATTCCATCATTCGAGCTTCATCGTTAATTACACTTGATTTATTCATGTAACTCCAAGGGAATAAATCCCATTCGTTCATCAGCTTCTACGCTATACTTTCATTCGCGTTTGTTGAATTTTTCAACTTTCATAAGTTGTTTGAAACTCATTTGATTCCAGAATGTGTTTTTTTTTTCAAGTTCAAAGATAAAACGATGGATAAAAATACATTTATCTCACAATTACGTTGTACATAAATATTAGCTATCGACAATCTACGTTTCGCGGTGTCAATAAAATTGTACCAAATCATACGATAAAACACTTCTCGAACAATTCGATACTGTAATCGACGCTAGAGTCAATAAACACCGTTGCAACTCGGGATAAAAGTTGAAAATTAGTCAACCCTGAGATCGATTGGTCGCGGTATCGATGGCATCGATGAGAGAAATGAAATGAAATAAAGAAAACATCATACCGTTTGATTGTGCGAAAGATTGGAGTTGACCTTGGAACCCGAAGGATCGGCCTTGGCCTCGTTGAGAGTTGGTTTTGTGGTTATGAGTTTTGTACGATTGCTGAGGTCCAGTTCGTTGATCGACCCCCTGTGAATTTTCTTCCCAGATGACATTGGACCAGACGAAGAAGAAGAAGAAGAAGAGGAAGAGGAGGAGGAAGATGAGGATGATAAAACACTACCCTTTTGTGTACCATTAAGGAGTTCTACGGCTCCGTAAGCGTCGCCTTGAAGAGGAGCGGCCCAATTCGTGGGGGAGTCTTCGATCCAAGGCCCGGAGGAACCGAAATGAGCGCATACGTATAAAAGGACGCAGACGTTGAGCACCACCGAGAGGCGAAGCGCCCAACTTCTTCGTGCAATGCCTGCAAAAGAAGAACAGATTGGGAATATTAATTTGCATTCACTTAAAGTTATATATATTTCTTTTTGATTAAAAAAATCCATTGAATCCGACATAATGAAATTTCATGAGATTTGGAGAAATTCAATATTTTTATAAATATCTGAGACTTGTTTTTAGTTTGTTAATAGACTAGAAACGATGAGATATAGAAAACGGATTTTCGCTTCAAAATATGAAAAATTGAAAATGCTGAATAGCCAAATTTTGCTATGTGCTGACTCGGAGAAAAAAGTTGCTGAAACAGCAAATCTCGAAAGTTTGCTTTGCTGATATGTCAAAACTGGTTGCTGAATCAGCAAAAAATTTGCTATGAGAGCACAAATCTTGCTCTTCCAACAAGCGCTTGCCATTCATCAATCCGGAATTGTAGATATACAAACGGCTAGAAAATTTTGTTGAATTAGCAAATATCTTGCTAAAATAGCAATGTTTTTGCTGTAAACAGCAACCGTTTTGCTAATTTAGCAAAGAAGATTTTTCGGAATCGCTTTTTCAACAAGAATTTTTCTTTGCGTGCTTTATAAAATTCAACGTTCATCATTTAAAATTCCAATGGTAGGGGAAGGTTGGATAAAACCGGGTACCATAACTTGACTCGGTCATAGAGAAGTTCCTATTAGCAATAGATTAACCAACCAAAGCTTTCCAGTTTCCTTATTCATCCATTAACAACATGATATTAGTATATTCCTGTAAAATTAATACAATTTTGTTCATATTCTTTCTAGTCGAAAGGTACAAAAACCCGGTTCCACTCCGTGGATAGGGTAAAACCGGGTACTCGTTGAAATCAATGCAAAACACTTCTGAGTTGTGGAATTTTTAGCACCAACTGTTGAATCCGATAAAAATTCCGAAAACAGACATGAGACATGTTTGAAAATTGTTATATTTTGACCAACTAAAAAAAATTGTTTAGAGAATTTTTTCGCTGCCAACTTAGTTAAGAACAAAAATCGCAAGCACGCACAAAGGGATCTTCAAGAATGAACATGTTTCGATGACTATTTTAGAATAAAAACACAAATTCTGTTAAATTTCATAAATTGGAAGATAAAATCCAACTGGTTGAGTTCAATATGGCTTAGACACATTATGCATTGCTCTAGGTGGATTAATAAAACATGAAAATACGCAAGAAAACATGCTCAATTGAAGTATGTACGTGCCTATTTCTTGAGAAACTGGTGGAGCGCTTAAAACTCACTACATAAATGCAACAACTTAAACATTTTTTTCACAGAAAACTTTAAACAACGTTCTAACTGAGAAACCACGTTGCATCGATGCTGTTGTTCTTTCCAATTGCTCAAAATATCTACTGCTACCAGTCCAAGCGTTTGCTGTCAGAAAGAACCAGTCACCCGGTTTTATCCGACTCTCCCCTACTTGGGATTTTTGTTTTACAGTATTCGTAATCTTCCGTATTTTCATTTGAAAATTCATTCACTAAACCTCATCGTTTCTGGTCTATGAAAAAACATAAGAAAGTCTTAGATTTCATTTCAAAATGATTATATTTTTGAGTTCCATTGTCCTCCGTGTAAATGGAATATGACCGCAGATCCTTGTCCAATTCCAATGAGATTCGACAAGATTCGATGGATATCTTTAAGGGAAAACCAGCGTACCGACTGAGTAAACATTTTCTCAGGAAGAATTCTTCGCATTGAATTCATAAAAAGGTCTGAAATTTTCAGGAAATAATCTTTGGTACTTTATCTATTGCGGTACATCGCCCAAATTTCGAATTTCGAAGGAAATCTTTTTGCCTCAGTCGATAAAAAAAATTCATTCTCCGGAATTTGAAATTTAGGCGATGTACCGCAATACCTAAAGTACCAAAGATTATTTCCTGAGATTTTCAGACCTTTTTATGAATTCAGTGCGAAGAATTCGTACCGAGAAAATATTCACTCAGTCGGTATGCTGGTGCCCCCTTAATTAGGGTGGCTAGAACAGCAAGAAGTAATTTTATTACATTCAAGGGATGTTCTCACTTTAGTTTTTTTTACCCTTATTCGATCAGTCTTGAAGTATGTTTTTTAAATTTGTCTGCACAATATCTCCAAAACTATTGATAAATCGCTTCTTATTGATTTGTTTAATTTTGGAATAAATTAAAGTTGTCAAATATAGCAAATAAGCATTCAAAACTGCTACTGAAGAATTTTCTCATTTGTATAGAATTTTTATCGAAACGCATAATTAATAATTATTCTTCGACTACGTTTCATATACGTTACAGTTTGATCATGAGGGGATATCCTAAATATGATCTGACATCAAAAACGTCAGATTTAATGGCAGTCGGTTCGGTAGTTATCGCGTGATGGCATTTCAAAGATTGCATTTGAGCTGTTACTTGCGAGGTTCGCTTGTGTCACGGTTGGTCGCTTACTCAGTTGAAATCAAAATTCAATTAAAATCTAAACTGTTGACTCGCCTACATTCATATCGAAGAAACAAAGAAAATCTTCCCTGGGATCATCTCGGATTAGGAATGGAATGTTATATCGTCTGGAGAACATTGATAGATCTTTTACTGATGAAAAATTGTGGATGGAAGCTATGATTTCAGACAAAACTGATCCCTTTGGATAAATACTTCATAAAAAATTCAACGCTGTCATTAGAAAATCTTTCTCCCGAAGTATCTTTGAAATTTATAGCGGTCAATTCACGTGGATTTTGGAGTGGAGCTTTTAATTTACATGGAATTTCTTCCATGAGAGAAAAAATTGTCGGGTATAATAAAATATTTGATCAATGAAAACAGATATTTAATTTATTCAACTAAATATTTTATTGGTTCCAGAAATTTTTTCTATTATAATATTCGAATTCGAATCTGAGAATCCATTTCTGTTTACAGTCTTTCAATCAAAAGAATTTGCAATGTATAAAAATGTTGTTAGATGTGAAAGTTGGCATTCTTTCCCAGTTTTCTCGCGATATCTTCGAGAAGATTTTTATTCTGTGTCTGTACGTCCACTAATCAAGTTTAATAAACAAACAATTTTTTCTTATTTTTCTCTTCTTGGAGTGAACATCCACTCAGTGCCATCTTCGCCAATTCTTCTTCCTTTGTGACAAATCGATTGAAGAAGAAAAAAGACTTTGTTGAGATGGCACTGCATCCATTCCTAAAAATTGAAAATATTGCAAGTCTAATGAGAGTGAAGATTCCACTCTAAAAGAGGGGATTCTGATATCTCAGTGATATAAAAACTAGAAGAACGAATAGGGATTGGATTTCGTTACAAAAGTTGTCACCGTAAGCTACAAGAATTATTGTACTTTTCGTACGATGAATCGTAACAACGTCGTTACAAGGTCTATGATGAATTCAGGATCGGAAATAATTTTCTACACGGCAAAAATATTATTTTATAAAATGTAGCGGAGGACTATATCTGCGGAATGAGTCTATTCAAAATGTAACACCGTGAATTGTGTTGTTTTTTGGTTTGAATATTACGATGTTCACTCCTACAAAAGAAGGTTATAACAGCAATATGTGTCTCTAATATCTGACAGTCTCTGCTTTTTCAAGTATGGTCCTATATGCTACGGTTCTAATATCGTAATTTGAGAGATAATATATTTTCCGTGTATTATCAAATAAGAGCAAAGCGATTGCCATTTACATGATAAAAAAGCGAATCGCGTGACTCTTTCAACATTATAAACCGATAAATATACACAATTTTCATTCCCTCCAAGATATATCGACTTTAGAAACAAATGCGGTGTTGAAAAATTCCTCTTTGATGTTTCATTCGACATTCAATCAAGGTACAACCTTCAAAAGTGATAAGCCGATCAAATACTCCGATGGAAACTTCCATAGGCAAAATCAAGCGAATTCTTCGAAGAATGAATTCATCCACCTTATCAAACTGTAATCTGATTATGTTTTGCGAGAAACGGAGAATAAACTTGCGATACGAGAAGTCATTAATCTTCGAGAACATTGATTATTCATTATCCAACGTCATTTTGCATGTTTATGAACAAATAAAACTACTTTCAAACTACGAATCGAACCATATACCAAATAACGTCTTAGTAGCCCATAAAATTCAACAATTTTGTTCATTATATAAGATATATACGTATAGCATCGTGACCGACGATGGTAAAGGAGCATGCAATAACTGAATGTGAAAAAGAGAAAGAGGATATGCTCAAATTGATGAATGAAAGTGGTTGTAAGAGGATCGAGTAGCTGAATGTCAAATGTCAAGTGATGTAAAATGATTGAGAACATTATGCCGTGAATTCATATTTTTTTTTATTTATTTTCTCTGAATAAATGTACTTGAGGGACCTCAGGCGTTGTGTCTCGTGCCTCATTTTAATGCAATGCATTATGTCTCGTCGATAAATGAAGTCAAGAGACAGACGTTATGTTGCGTTACTCGACTCCAGCTCTGCTTTTAATGTATCTATTCGGTATGTCGTTGACCATCATATACCATCATTCATTTTCCAATGGAGGATACTCATTTTCTCGCGAGTCGTGTATTAAATATCATCGACTCAACAAGAAACAGTGGTAGGGATTTCTGTCGAAATAGAAGAATTTTTAACGGGGTGGGAAGAATTAATGAATTTTTGTATTTCTTCTGTTTTCAACTGCAGATGTTAAATGTTTTTGATATTCAATTGAAGTGATCGAAAAAACGCGAAAACAAACAATTATTTGGATAGCTATCACTGTTAGAAAAGTTATGAAGTTTTTTTCATAAACGATTTATTAAATAAAATCCATAATACAATATTAAATTCAATAATATAATTCTCAATGCTAAGAATTTTATTCTCCATGTCGAGAACTTTCTTCTCAATTTTCATAACATATTTGTGACATTTAATAAATAATTATTACATTCCAGTAAGAAATTGGAAAATTTCATCACTCATATTAAATTTAAGAATCAGTATGTATTCAATTTAAGGCTCTGTCTAGAGACACGCTAACCTGTCTCCAAGTTTTAAATTCGAGACACGTGAAATTCTCAAATTATCGTGGATATAGTCAATCTTCAAGGGATTATCTACAGACAGGCGAAATTTCCCGTGTATAGAATTTTTTAAGATCGATACACGGAAATTTCTCGCCTGGCTCGAATTTTCAACTCGATACACGGGAAATTTCGCCTGTCTGTAGTTAATCCCTCAAGGATTCACTATATCCACGAGAATTTGAGAATTCACGTGTCTTGAATTTCAAAGTTAAAGACAGGTTAGCGTGTCTCTAGACAGAGCCTAAATTTAATATGAAAATATGATATTTCATAAAGAATTTCATATTAAATTCAAGAACTTTTCTAACAGTGTAACAATTGATTACGAAGGCCATTTTCTAGCGGTAACAGCAAGAAATGTACCTGCCTTAGCAGAGCTATCCAAATGCCAACCACAAACCTGTGCAGTGGATCTAGCTACACGGAAAAAAAGGTATCTTGAAAAATACCATAATTTCTGGATTTTTGGCGTTGGTCTAACCCGAGTCAAAATATCTACGTGAAGATACCTCTAAAAGTACCATAATAGCTGGGACTTTTATGAAGAAGGTACCATATTTCTTTATAAAAGTTCAAGAAATTATGGGAGTTTTAGAGGTTCGTTCACATGAATATTCTCACTCGGATCAGACCAACGCTAAAGATCCATAAATTATGGTATTTTCCAAGATATCTGTTTTCTCAGTGGACAAATTTCTACAGTGGTGATCAATAAATAGCTATAGCTGCAATTATTTTACACAGAAAAAATATCGTGGTAAAAAATTACTATGAAACAATTTTAACGAAGGACCATACCGCATAAAGATAAAAAGAAACGTGAAATTAGCTATAAAATACCGTGATCATGTTCGTTAGTGCTAAGATTGATGCTTGTTTCGAAATTATTCATAGTAAATTAAACTAGGATCGTACGATTTCGTCTCATGTGGCTAGTCTGGTCCCTCGTTGGTATGTTTTTATAGTAATTTTAAATATAATATTCCCTCTGTGTAGCTATAGCATTGAAAAAGGGGGCTAAAAATGTGCGTTGCGAGAATTTCTCTAGGGTTGGCACATTTGATACAAACAAACCTTAACTGAGCACGATTGGGCCAACATTGGTCCACGATTGTTTCATTGAGTCCAACGAATAATAGATTATCATACATTTCCTGATTGACAACCAATGAATAATTCTAAATTATTCCAAGTCTCCATCAGTGTTGTGCTACACAGAGAAAAATTTCCTGCACAGAGAAAAGTTTATATTAAAGATTACTATATTTTTATGGTACTCGTGGGATATACTTTATTATGAGGCTTAGAACTATATTTATTTCAAATTATAACATATTCATCTTCATCCTCACGAGAGAGTATGGTGAATGCTCGTATATTTGTGGTTCATAACGACATAATCAAGTATATCCCAAAAGTACAATATAAATATGCTAATATCTAATATAAAATTTTTACTGTGTGTAAAATTCACCTTAAGTCCGATAAATATAGCGATAACACCAAGCTGCTGTAATTTATACCGCAATATCTATTAAATTTATTGCAATTTATGTGACCACTGCAACGAACTTCCATTTTTATTGGAGACTTTGGTCGATTAAACAGGAATTTCGGTATAAGCGTGGCCAGAGTCCAACTAGTGTGGGTGCCAAGGCCCAAAATCTCGCTCCTCGAACTCCCTGTATAAAAAACTTTCATTTTCGAGCCATATCAATTGGGTTTTCATCCCGATTTTAGCACGCCTCTGAGATCTAGTGTGGGTGTTATGGCACCCGTGGCACCCACCGTGACCACGCCAATGAATTTCGGTATATTTTACAGCAATTTAATGCTGTTCCTATAATTACAGCAATTTTCTCTCTGTATAGGTTGATTGTCAGAAGTCGTCAGATATCTGTTTCTCAGTTTTTTCAACGATTAGTGAAAAGAATCGATTTAAAATAATAGGTGCCTTTTCTTGGTGTACCGTAAAACGGGGTTACTTTGACTTTTAAGGGTAACTTTGACAGCCCTTGAGCCGCTTTAACGGAGCGCGCCAAAGTACGGTTTAAACGTACACTGTAAAAAAACTGCCAAAAAAAGATTTTGAAGTTTTCTACCTAACATTTTTTGGTAAGTCCACCAACATGGCGGGTGAAATAACAAACAATTTTTGTCAATTGACAAATCTTTTCTGGGAAATCACAAAAATTGTTTGGAAATTCACAGAAAATTTGCGAGTTTCCAAACAATTTGGAAATTTACCAATCTGTAAGTTTTTCACCATACTTTTCTGCTTGGAAATTCACGAATATTTTTTACAGTCTATGCGACGCCACGCAAGGTCACGAAGCTTTGTTTGGCTCGCGTTTAAACCGTACTTTAGCGCGCTTCGTTAAAGCGGCCCAAGGGCTGTCAAAGTTACCCTTAAAATTCAAAGTAACCCCGTTTTACGGTATCAAAGAAGATGCGCAGCTGTTAATTTTTTTTTCATTTTTCATCTCATCGATTCCTCTCAATGACAACTGAAAACATAGATTTGAAGCCTATTAATTTTGTTGAAGGGTAATGAATGTCCTTTGAAGTAATGCAATAAATCGATTAAAATAAAACACACCCTACATCAGAAGATCTATGAAATTGAATGTTTTTATAGTTTTATCTTTCAACTTTGCTTCTCAGGAAGCGCTTGGGTTCATAATTTATGTAACGATTTTTAATGTTGAGTCGCTTTTGCGTGTTTTTTATCGTTTGTGGTGAACATACGTTTGTACATAGATATTAAAAACTTTACCATTCTAATCACCAATGTAGTACTTTTCATGAAAAAAAAAATACTTCTCATAATTTATAAAACCCTGAGATGCGAAAATAGAACTACTTATATAAATTAGTTATAATCCAATTATAATTAAATACACTGAGAAAAACGTATGGGCAATGTGTAGCACGATTTACCATAATAATAGCAGTTTTATATAGAATACATGAGCATTTATGCGCACTTTTCCTTCAATTATGGCAATCCTTACCTCATTTTGGTGAAAATAACTTTGCATCTGATACATATTACTATGAGTTTTAAAAAAATTACCACAAATTAAAAGAGAAATGTTTGTAAACGCTCATGTGTCCCAAAACTGCTATTATTATGATGGGGATCTCTGCTACAAATTTTTCTCCGTGTAGTCTCATTATTTTGAATTAGCGTTTGCATGAATTATATGTAATCTATTGAGAAAAGAGTTGGAACTTGTATTTTTTTATATAAATTTTATGGATTTCGATAAAAACTCAATAAATTCTCTATAAAAAATATCGATGCTGTCAAATACCACCTTCTACCACTTTCACCAGCAATTTCACATCTTCTCCCAAAAATCTGTTTCCCGACTACTCGAAGAAAATATATATATATATAGGAAAGAAAAGAAAATTCAATATTCCCTTCCCGCATAATTCGATTTCATAATACTTATAAAGATTCAGGAAATCAAAGTTTCTCGTCGAGAATTCGAAAACTTTCGAACAGAAATTTCCAAGCGGTCACATTATTCTATTTATATGTATAAGTATGTATATGTATATATATATATATATAAAATACATAGTTATACCTCCAAGCATGCTCATCTTCTGCCTCGTCTCTGCGTAATATCCTCTCTTCCACCGTGTATAGCGTAGCCACGTCGTTCAACGAGTTAATCTCCTTTTTTCCTCTTTCTCCTCTTCCTGGATCTAGCCCCCCTCTTCTGCCTATCTCCGGCCAGCTCGTGACGATTGCTACCTTCCCCTACTTTCCTCCTTCTTCACACCCACCTTCGGGGCGCGGGCAACTTCACAATCAGGATTTGATCATTGCCTCCAGGAACGATGGACCGTCGTCCGTGGAGAACGAGAATGATTCTCACAAGAAACTGAAAAAGCCGTAAGATAAACGAATATTACTCGACGAATATTTTATCATTTACAATTTTCTGATACACAATTTTTTCAAAAACTTTCTTTTAACATTTTTTCTTCCATCTTGAAAGTAAAATATAGGAAATGAAAGAAAGATATGAATGAGAATTCTTTATTATACGGGGTAGCGAAATTATAAGATCTCCAGAGAATCCTCGATCTTTCAAGATCGATTTTTGTAATATTTCTGAATGTTTCTAGTAGGGTGTTCGAAGTTTTATTTGTTGAATTCTGTTTTTGCCTTTCAAATGATTTTGTGGTGTCAAAGTTGAAGCTAGAGTCCAAGATTTTTTTTTGGAACTCCAAATGCTCATTAACTGGATTTCACCAAGTTAATGATAAAAATCAACATTTCAAAATTTAATGAAATCTGTTCAATTTTTAGACAGTTTTAGATATTGTGTTTACTGGGTACACGTCACAATAAGATTCCGTTATCACAGCCAATTTGATTCCGTGGTTGCAATAATTAAAAATTACATCAGATGACAATTAATTTGAGTCGCTTGAATTGGAATATTGTTTGTTTCAACACAAATTTTCAGTTGAAGGAATTAATATTAATCTACATTTTGTATTTGATGTCGTATTTCATTAAAATTTCAATCACTACGACAAAAAAGTCTTTTCAGTACGCAGTATCAAAGCATTTTCGAAATTTTCGAATCCATGAACGTGAAATTTCCACAATTTTTCACAACACCTTCAGTTTTTATGTTGTTAAAGTTTTAATCCCCACACAGCACTTTTGGTCTTCGAGATATCTTGAGGAACTGTTCAGAAAAGTTCAAGAAGTCTTATGCAACATGAAAAGATATCCTTAAGAAGTCTAAAACAGTTCTTCCGAGATTATATCTTTTAGACACACTGTTAAAAAAAACTGTAATTTTCCGGCACTCAGGAACTGGAAAATTTCTGTCCATAACGAAGTTTTCAGTTTCCTGTTGTACCGAAATTTTTCTGTATTCTACATGAAATTTCATGTTCTTTACTTCAATTTTCCAGTATAAATACAAGAATCTTCTGATACATGTACTGGAATTTCCATGATTTGAATGTAATTTTTCAGTACAAATGTACAGGTTAATCGCTGCCAGTACGGTACTGGAAGTTTTTTGAATTTTTTTTTTACAGTGCATCTTATAGAAATATTTTAGAAGTAAGAACTGTTTTAGATCTCTTTCCGTAAAGACATCGTTTCATGTTGCATAAGACTTCTTAAATTTGGCTTGAGATATCTTTTAGAACTGGAACGAATTATTAGTCGGATGACGGTATAATTCAGCTGTTGAAGCCCAAAAATCTTGTTGTACATTCTTGACATGATGTTCGTAGTGTCAACGAATTGTTTTAAAAGAACAAATGACGATGGTTCGTCAACTTTCGTTTCGTTTTTATAAACGCCCTTGTGTGTTTGGACCAATGGCCCAATGATGGACCAAGCCTGGCACAAGACCTGCCGAGACTTGTCTTGAACAATTTACCAAACTTGGCCCAGGCTTGGGAATGATAAGATCAGGACGAGCTCGGGCCAGTGGTTTTGCCACGCCCGGTCCAATTCATTTACCAAGCATCGACCAATGCTTCTTTGAAGTAATTGATTCATATTTCAGTTCACGACTTTCTCCCTCAGAATACCGTACATGAATGATCTCAGAACGATAGAAAAAATGTGACAAGACTGGGACAAGCTTGTATGATCATTGGAAGATTTGCGTTCTTTGATATTTCAATCAATTTTGATTCTATTGTTAAATTATAATTTTGATGAAAATTCAGTCAATATTCATAAACATTGTGCCACTCGTGTGGGCAATATTGGCACAATTGTTCTCAACGAATGCCCAATTTTTACACTTGTGACAAGCTTGTAACAATTGTAGTGACCATTCCAAAAATATTAACAAATGTACCATGACTGACTATCCATTGGGAACAACAGGACAATCATGCAATAATATTGGGCCAATTGTTCCTCACGGAGGTTTGTTTCTGACACATGTGCCAACCTTGGGACAAGCTTGGGTTTTTTTCAGTCTTGGCAATACCTGCATGGGCGATTTAAACTTCGAGAACTTCAGTTTTTTTTATATTGAAAGAGCTACGTGTAATCACGTTAGTGTTTTACAGAGATAATTTTATTGTGTTGAAACACATGAAAATCGTGGATAAATAGAGTACTCAATTTACACGGGGTTTCACCGTATGGAGAGAATTACCAGCCGTTCTTCCTCGTTTCGGATTTTTCTTACTTTCCTACAGTGCTGTCTCTTTCTAACACAGTTGGTTGAAAAAGGATAGAATGCAACACGCCGGTATCATATAAAACGCATTCGAAGAACTTGATTATGGATTCCAAAACAACAACTTTTGCTTCCCGATGGGACTGTAAAAATCAATTGAACGGGAAATAAGGAATAATAATTGAAATAAATAATTCAAGTACCAGCGAAGCAATGTAGTTGAATCGGGAAGATGCTATCTTCGCGGTATTATGAACACTGAACTAGGTAGAAACTGGCTTTGTGATCAACGCTTTGCTTCCGGAGATATTGATACGGCCTGTAACATACACAGGACTGTTTACGACATGGCACAGCATCAAATTTAACGTAATTAATCAGCGATTGTTCTTGAGCATCAGCAGTATGTAACATCCTAATCAATGCCATTCAATTTCCTCCATAAATCAAGTTCTTCCATGAATCAAATATTGATCAATATCCAAAACTCCATACACATTTTTATCGTCGAATCATCTCAGACACTAAATTATAGTGGAATTCTCTATTGGTGTCTGTGAACGAGAATGTTTCTCTCACAATGAAGCGAATTTCAAACTATAAATTCTCTCAAATTGCATTTCAGGGAATGCAGAAATGAAACGAGAATTCATGCAAATTAACGATTAAAGAACATTTATTTGAAGTCGGTTGTGGTATCGGGATTACCAAAACTATCTTTTAAGTATTTTATTTCTCCGATTTAATTTTCTCTGCGTAGGAATAAAGATATATATTAGATGGTTACTCGGACAATGACACTCACGTGGCGAGTTAATTAAAGTGGAAGTCTCAAGTGGCAAAATATATGTTTGAGTATACATTCGTGTACACACACGAGAGTAGAATTTCTCCTGTGAAATTAGATATGATTAGTAGCGCGACAATCTGTACAGGACCTCCCAGAGAGCATTATGAACCTTCGTGGGGTGACTCTGAGACAAAATCAACAAACTTTTCCCTCTGGGAAAACGCTGTGAAATGGTTGTTTGCAGAATTGATTTTAATCAATCGAACGTCAGTTGTATGAGTAAACAACGTAGCTTGAGTGGTGTCGTAGCAAAATCAACAATCTCCATCTCTAAACGCTCTTCAATATCAACAAAAAACTGTTCCACATTGTTAACAATTCTTCACCCATCTTTACCGGAAAAAATTTGCGGTGAATTCTGGGATAGGTACAATTTCTATTACCATTCAACACAAATTGTGGTAATTCTAACTAAATCCGAATAGATTTAATGGCAGTAAATTATACTCCAAAATTGTTACTTCTATCCAAATTTTATCCCAAATTGTGGTAAATATGACAAGTAATCGACTTGTGACTACGATACCTCTCACTTATCGATCATTGGAACAGTCGATAAACACGGAGAAAAATGGATTATAAAAATCACATTTTGTGGATTTTGTTTTAAGGAGTATTAATCCATCCAAATAGGAAGGATTTGTGAAATTCCCTGAGTCCTTTCAGGACCTAACAAGACCTGGAGCGGTCTTACGAATCATTTCTAGTCGAGGCAGATTAAAATGAGTGATATGTCAGAGTAAAAATTGTTCATTCTCCCTCGAGGTGAATATACTATTCTTCTCACACCTGCAAAGACAGATAGAACTGTCTGTATACTTTCATGTAGCATGTGTAACAAATATTTAATGTTTCATATGCATATTTCAAACCGGGCGGAAGGAGGGTATTTTTCTCTCGTTCTGGTACGTTCGTCTAGAATGCAGCACTTTCTTCCCTCAAAATAGGGCTGAAGGGAAAAACTTGTCGTGCAGATATTAGAGATGGACCATATTTGACAATATCGATTTTTTTTAATGGAAAATTTATGGAGTTTCCAGTGAATTTTATAAAATATCGATTGAAACTTTATACAAATTTTATCAAAAAATATGTTGAAAGTTATTAAAGACTAGTATCTACATATTGAGGGGATACTAGCAACCCCTGCTGATGCAACCCGGGCCAAATTTTCTCTGACAAATTATTCGAAAATAAAGCAATAATTTGTCAGAATACTTCTGGCTCTGTCTTCTTCTAATCAATGGTTGTTTGTATCTTGAGGGGTCGCTGTTATCACCTTAAGAGATATAATCTAAATATTTATAATATCTTAGAAACTCAGCATTTTGTAATATTCCTTAGTTCTGCTTTAAGAATCACCCCTGTGGAGTTGGTTTATGTTTTCTGGGCCATCCTGTATAGATTTCGAAACAAAACCAATAGTTCGTTTGATCAAAATTTCGTCAATTTATTCTGAATCATAAAACTTTTGATGTCGAAAGAATTCAAACGCTTATCCCCGATTAATTATTTGTATACGAAACTCGCGCACGTATACAGTAGTACATGTAAAAATGAAATTGTTAGTCGCAATAAAAGGTCCATAAATTACGGTAATCGGACAAGACGTAACTGTAAATTTGTCTTCACGCTACATTATTATTACCGATGGTAGGAATTCGAGGATTGAGTAATGCAATTCCTCTCTCTAAATCCTCTCAACGTCTCCTTCACTTTTTCCTCCCTTGGAATCTATGAGATCTTCGAAGTGAAACAAATGCATTCTCTTTGTTTCTCGATGGAACTTCTGGAAATCATGATTTAGCAATCCTCGTGGTGAAATCGAGCAAAGAGAGATAATATAAAGAGAGAATGAAAAGAAGAAGGAATCATTAACAAAGATGATGATCGGTGAGAAGACACCACCACCTCAGGCATTTTCACGTCTCTCGTTAATTTTTTTATCCTCTGTTTCGTTCCGTACATCTACTTATCGTATTATTTTTGTCCGTTCATTCATTCGTCATTTTGTTTTCTTTGTTTGACGATGACTTTTTTTGTCTTTTTTTCAAGATTATTCATTCGATGACAGTGACAGTGAAGTACTGATATATTCAATTATGTAATCGGTTGTATATCTTGCTTTCGCGGATGTCACGTGTGATTTATTATGATTGAGTACATCGTTTATGGTTTTGCCAGTTATTGTACTTCTGTTGATTTGAAATTGGTCTAATGATGTTCCGGGAGGTTTAATATGTTCGAGATGCTGGATACGATTCTTAAATTCAAGAGAGAAAAGGATTCGTTCGTTGAGTCTTTGGAATTCAGTTGTAGAAGTCAGCTTCCGGATTTGAGCAACGTTTCACGTCGTTGGTCACCGACAGTCTACGAGTATCAATTTCGTTCCGCAATGTTTTTGGAATGTCGGAAATAAAACGACATCGAAATAAGATTATGTGCTTTTTCATGATTAGGAGAAAAGATTTTCAGAATTTGATTGTTCCACGAGTG
The DNA here is from genome assembly GCA_018340375.1 of Gonatopus flavifemur. NCBI lineage: Eukaryota > Metazoa > Arthropoda > Insecta > Hymenoptera > Dryinidae > Gonatopus > Gonatopus flavifemur. The sequence continues at coordinate 57,047,095 of JAFFJZ010000001.1, forward strand.
AAAATAATGTTTTGAAGATTATTACATGTCTACTAAATTCGCAAGATAAGAGAAAATACCACTTTTATTGTTGGACGGTGTAGTGGAAATGAATGATTTACTAGGCCTTCTCTTGAGTAGGATCGTGCAACCCCACACATAACGAAGTACACATTTTTACTACACTGTATCACATAAATAAAAAACTTTTCTTTATTTTTCTTAGTAAACCATAAACAGGAAGGTTTGTTAAATGAAATTGCACATGAAAATACGGAAAACTACGAATATTGCGGGAAAAGGAATACGTAGAATTTGAATTGCAAACGCTGAACGTTAAATTTTATAAAGCTTATAGCGAAATTTGCCCATGCATTCGTAATCTCTCGTATTTTCATGCGAAAATTCATTCTCCAAATCTTCCTGTTTCTCGTTTAGCAAGAACCTCCGTGTCGTGGGATTTTCTCTTAACATATCTTGCCAATTCAGTGAAAATATGGTAATTTTTTAAAAGGTCATTTCCCTTCGTACGAGATGACAGATGTCTATCATTTTTGAGAATCTCTTCAAGTTATGAACACGTTCAAAAGTTGCAGCAGGCACAATCAGAACGTTTTCATTTACGTTTGAATTGCTTTTAATGGATCTGCTCTTCATCCTATATTTTCAACGGAGTGATTGTTTTATGGTAAAAATAGGACTATAAATTTTGCGGCAATGGCTATAAAACTGGAGAAGTCTTTTCAAGACTCCAAGGTTAACATAAATTTCTTCTTCGTCGTTGAGAAAATGGTATTATACCTTTATTAGACTCGCCACCGATTTTTATGGAGGAAAAGCGCTTTGAAGAGTTTCAAGGGAACTAAATGTATGCTGTTAAGTACATTGAGAGGTTATTACATTCAGATTTACTACGTGGATACACAAGACGACTGCATTAACCTTCTGTGAACTTGTCGATATATGTTATGAATATTTTCTCCTATTTTTGTTGCCAAGACCCGATCGTTTTCGAGTTTTGATCAGACCTGTACCGATCGGCTACCATCGGCACTTTTTTTCAGTGCAGCAATGAAGCACGCAAATAAACATCACAACGTTCCATTCCTATTCGTATTTCATCATCAGCGGTCAGAAGATTTATTAAATTGATCAACTTGATCGAAAAGATCAAGATATTTAATCGCAATAAATTGCCATTACTTCACAGCGATCGTATGCCAATTTCACGAACTCTGATTAAATTTGTATCACTTTATAATTTTGATACGTTCTCGTCAAAATTATTCACGATATGTTCACTTCATTCTCTACTTCGCCGAAGTACACGTCTGAACACTTTACTGGATTATTAATAATCCGTGGATGTCGCTATACCAGAGCGAATGTTTGTTCCATCGAATCCTTTCGTATCTTCATCGAATATCAAATAATATTCTTGTTCAGCATTCTCCAGTTCGATGTTTTGATCAAAATTTCATTTTATCTACAACTGCAACCGAGGTATCGTTCACGAGATGTTTCATCAGAAATATCATCCTTCATACACAGAGTGGTGAGATGATTATTGTTCGGATCTTTAAAATATCGATACTGTTGAAAGGATTTTTGTATATTTTCATTAATTGGTTTCTAAAAACGTATTATCATTTTTCATTCAATTAAATTTCCAATAATTTGGTACAATTGTAAGAAGCATATCTTTGATTTAAACACATTCTTGCTTCTCAATGTATGTACAGATACAATTAGATATGGTATTTACAAAAAAATGAGAATCAATCAAATCTTTACTTGGATACGGTGGAGTAGGAAGATTGTTTGAATCGTACAAATATTTGTACGGAACAAATAGAATATATCATTTCTGAAAAAGATAATTATTTATGTCAAATATTAAGTTCTGTGTTTCACTTTATCAAAGTAAACATATCTTGCTATGCACATGAATGTGTTGGCGTAGAGTTAGTTGGAACATAACTTATCTACTCTGTTATCTATTATTTATACACACGGAGAGCGTTTTATGACAACCACTGCTCAAAACGTATATTAAATTCTTGCATGAGTACATGAAAAACTATTCCAAGGAACTATGCTAACGTAGTGTGCAGAGGAAAATTTATGGTTCAATTTAGTGTAAGATTATAAGAACCGAGAAAGCTATTATTCTGATTATTCTTTCTCACCCATGGTGATTCGTATAGGGCAGAGGTGTCGCCCATGATAGATGGAGATACTGCAAAGAAAGAAGAATGAACTGTTAATTTTGCCAGAGTTCTGATTATTATCCGAATAGCAAAGAATATCTGTTTAAAGATTTAAAATCATCTATGCGTCGGAGAGCTTTTCTCTATGAGCATTCATCGGCTCTCAATGTTCAAATCCCTATGAGAAAACATTTTTTTCAAAATTTTCTTTGGTTTCAGATAACATTGTTATGGAAATGAGAAATCCCCTGATCGCCTCAAAAATTTCCAGTCTCCTTGGTAAGTGGTCATCTTGTGGTTTTCCCCAAAGTGTCTTGCGAGGGCCGATATCAATGACAGAAACTTCCGCCGTTGATTGTTCAAAAGTATCAGTAGGTTGGTCAGTTATTACTTATACTCACACTTTAAAAAGTAAATGTGGAGTTTTCCCTCAAATTTGGTGGCAGCAAATCTCCCATTTCCATTTCCCCTTACTCTGGGGCGATTTTTCTTCATTTGGAGAAAAATTCCTTACGAAAAAGAGAAATTCTCTTCCAAAATGGAAGAGAATCCCTCCAAAATATAGGAGAAACTCCACTCACTTTTTACAATGTACATTATTGCTACGCTTTTTGTACGGACAATGGTTTTGATCAGAATTTTATTATACTCAATACGTAAATTCATTTACAAATCTTTATAGTTCCGCAAGTTTTCTTTTGATGTGTTATAAAAATACACGAAGATGATGAATGATGTTTTCTTCAAATTCGCAAAACAAATTCCATCCAAGGTTTTTTATTACACACGTAATAATCCAAGATGAATTGATCCTTCGTAGTCGAGTCAATAATTCCTTTTTTGTGACTTCCACATAATCATTTTATAACATTTGGATATTTTTAGATTTGCGAAGAGAGTCAAACATTCCCGAGTATTACGTAATTGATAATAAAGAGGAATGATTACTCTCGTATGTTCGGAAAGTTAATTCATTCGTCCGTACAATTCCTTTAATAGCGAGTAATCAGCGGCGGAAACTTATCACGTTAATTTGAGTGAAATTTCAAAACATGAAGGAACGAACGATGATGATCTTTGAAATCAAGAGTGATTCATTTTGTTTTTGTATCGAAATTCTTTAATTGGAGGATACAAAAAAATTCAATGTATCATTGAAAAGAAATAGATTCTATACATTCTAGAATTTTATGAGAATTTTTCAAACGTTTTGTGTGTTCAGTTGAAGAGTAAACTCACCACTAATTACACAGAACAATCGAAGAATGGTTTTTTTTTCTGACAGCTGATTTCTTAGCAATACAAGCCAAGCTTTTGTTGGTGGAGCTACGGATTTAGCTATAGCAGCTAATTGAAAAAAATGGCTATCCTTCTCTCAGCTTATTCACTTTTTCCGTCTGTACACTGTAAAAAATGTTCTGAAATTTTCTACATCAGATGAATATGAAAATTCTGAGACTTGTAGTTGAAATCAAGTTCAATCGTGAATTCGTGAAATTCACTGCAAAATGTATCAAAATTCATATAAAAATGCATGAGAAATCATAATTCTGTATGAGATATCATGAAATTCCATATGAATAGTCGTAAAAAATGTATATATTTATATGAAATTAAGGAAGCAATTTTTTACAGTGTAGTACGTTTTCTCGTATTCTCAAAACCAAAGGGGATGTTTAGAATGTTTTCAATTTTGATACAGGATTCGTTATGATGAGGATTTCATTAAACCTAGCGATGAACAAACAAAAGATATTTCCACAGTACAAACTCGTTAAAAACCTTCTTTTAATGTCTTCTCAAAGCTTTCCAACTTTGCTTGCAAGTTTCAGAAACATGTCTGCATAGTGATGTGGTGTTGTCAAGGAACTCACCACTCCTCTTAGTTTAATTCTCTACGTGTCATATATAAGGATCAATAAAACCACAAGAGCTGATGAAATTTTGGAAATTCACCTCGAGACGTGGATAAACATTTCAAATACGACGATTTTTGTCTCTTCTCACAATTTTTTACTATAAAAGAGAATGCATTAATTAAAGTGTAACGAGCAAGGCAAATTCTGAGAGCCTGGAGGTGTTTGAAACAAGAGAACAAGGTTTGAACACTCGTAGCACTTCAGAGTGAACTTAGATTTAGTTGTACAAAAAGAAAATAATATCACGTAGTCTGTATTCTGTATCCTACTTCTCATCTTTTGTTTCCAATGTTAAGAAATGAAAAGGACGATCTATGCAACAACTTGAACTATGTTCAAACCAAAAATGAAGTATTCCTAATGTGATTCGAAAACATCCTCTCTCTGTCTTCAGAGATCTTCTCAGCATTCGTGATCAAAAATATTGTTTTCTATGAATAATAAGCGATAGAAATTTCATCCCTTCCAAAATGTTGAATTAACAGCAGCAGTAATACACAACCATCGCGTGATGCTTGTAATTTTGGAAAGAGATCGGTGTAATTATCCAAACATAATCACATGCATAGAAAGTAAACTTCGCTTCACGTCCAAAGTGATATTTAAAACCCTGAAAATAAGATCGAAAGATTTTTTTGTCATTTCAGATGTTACATATTCATACGTATCAAGATTACGAAATACGCGTTTTCGTAAGTCCGGATGGTTCATTTCCAGGAAGTAGGCGTGGATGGCCGAATTTGATATCGAACCTTCTATTGCTGCTTTATAATAAATTGCTTCCATACCGTGACACTCTCTAATTAGATTGCACAAGAGATTTTGTTCCTTTCGTTTCGATTTTGAAAACATCTACACCTTCCGAGGGTGAATAATTTCTGCTTTGATTGGAATTCATCTTCTAACTCGATTTTCAACGTCACATCTTTTTCACATCGATCGAAATTCGATGTGTTCACTTTTGACTTGTACACGCACAGTTATAATTTTAGTACGCACGATTCCATCGATCGTTAAATGCGAATACAATCGATAAAACCGTTTATCCGTCTTATCCTTGAATTATATGAAGGAAATACGATGAAATTTTTTTGTTGCGCCAAAGCACAACGCTTGAATTCGCTTAATTAATCAAGTTACAAGCCAATCGTGTTCTTTCAGTAGGTATCAAACAAAAGGCTATGATTCGTTAACTGTGACTCGCACAACAAGCCACAAGAGGGAAAATGCAATTTCATATTCTATTACGAATAATAAATGGGTAAAGGAGACTGCACCATCAGTGGTACGCTCTGGTACGCGCGTGAATAAATTTAATTCATTAATAAAGCATAATTCAATCGGTATACGATGCCACCTACCAGTTCGATTTCCATCCCGGGGTGAAACGTGAAACATCTTCCTTCGAGTTTACAGTTTAAAAAAATAAATATTTTCATTTTTGATTCGAACGTGTTAATAGTTTATTGGCAGAGCGTATGAATGCATAATAACCTGCTGTTACCTCCATTCACGGATGTGGCATGTGTTTCCCCCTGGTATTGGTACCAAGAGTGTTCATGTTTGTTCAATAAAATGACCGAGCGAATCACACGAATTAACCATCTCATCGATTTTTCTTTCCCTTTTGATATACTTCTCTGGGATTCTTTCGAGTGACAGGGTTCGGTGTTCCAGGCCAAGCCTGTACGAATATATTATTTTTCAATATTCTCTTCATTTCCATTACATGAATGCTCCATATATCATATTTTGTACTACACTGTAGCTTGAATTTTTCTTGTACAATATTCAATTATACAACGTACAAAAACTGGAAATTTATTGGAAAATTTAGGTCAATTGATTTTCCAGTGCAGTTCACTGAAATTTTATGACTTTCATATTGCAAAATTCTATCGAATGTTTAATAATTTCTAGTAAAAAATTTATATACAGGGTGTTTCATAATTCACTGAAAATACTTCAGAGGCGTTATTCCGCAACGAAAATGCAATAATTTCCCGTTTGGAACAAATTTTTTGGAAGCTTCGTTTTTGAGCTATGAGAACTTTCAGATTTTTTTTCAAATCCAAATAACTTAGAAGCATTCTCTATGTTGGGAAACGCCAGATCTCTGAGGAAAAAATTCAACTATCCTATCATGCTTTGTTCCAGAGCTACAGCGATTTGAAATTTTCTGGCTTCTAGCCGATCGGAATTCAGCAACTTTAAATTACTATAGCTCCGAAGCAAAGAATGATAAGACAGTTGAATTTCTTCTCCAAAGATGTGGCGTTTTCTAACTTAGAAAATGGTGTTAAGCTCAAGAATGTAGAATATAATGCTTTTGAGTTATTTGAATTTGAAAAAAACATCTGAAAATGCTTATAGCTCAAAAGAATTTTTTCCAATTGGGAAATTATTGCATTTTGCATGCAGAATGACGCCTCTGAAGTGTTTTCAGTGAATTATGAAACACCTGGTATATACGAGGGAGATTTTTAATGCAGGGAGTGAATTTCAATACAGAAATGGTTATAACAATGTATTTAAAAATATGGAAAGAAATAAATATGGTTCAACATGAACTGGAATTATATAAAATTTATATTGAGCCGTGAACAACACTCGATGCTGTTCGCGTAGTTTTTAGTAATATAAATTCTGATTGAAATGCAATTTATTGTATATCACTGTGAAAAACTTCCAGAAGTAAATTTATAAAGAATTTTGTTACTTCACGAACATTCTTGGAGAAATCGGGAAAATTGTTCCATAATTCATAAAAAATTTGCATATTTCCAAATAATCTGGAAATTTACAAACCCGTAAGTTTTTATCATACTTTTTACCGTTGGAAGTTTACAAATATTTTTTACAATGTACATGAGAATTGAAATGATCTCCTTTGTATTTATCATATGACACTTGATACGTGAACAATTAAATAAAATGCAACACGTGCTGTTGTTTGCTTCTAACGATCAATAAAGTAGATTATAATAGTTGATTATCTTATACGAATAAAGGGAAAACTTCAAATAATTCTTCCTGTAGGAAGTTCTTTGTGCTTTCTTTTACCGAATATTTTTTCATAAATTCAGAAACAATTCTGGTAAAATCTCAAACATTGTTTGTTTCTCGAATAGTTTGGAAATTCACAAATATTTCATATTGTGTATTTTACACGGAGAGAAATGAATAGTTATATTCTCAATGTAGCATGGGAATGATTACTATGTTACATGGTGACGAAAATTTTTAGATGGTGCGAGTCACTTGACATAGTGATGCTCCTGATTCCATCTGGTAACATCAGCCCTGTTAACATAGTAATGATTACCATGTTACATTGGAGACAGTACTATGCAACTAAACATGAATCCAATGCTATAAAGTAATATTGACCATGATTTTTTCATTGATTATAACCTAAATTAAACTATTGACATGTATATACACACAAGGCTTTTCAGTGGATGATGTTATAAATAAATAAATTAGGTTATGAAATGGTTAATAGAAAGAAAAGGGAGCACACAGTCAGAATCAAATTATATCAGTCTTCTAAATAATACCTGTGTTTTTACTTGCTTATTAATAGTGGGCTGACTACCGTAATAATACGTATAATATATGTATGTCTATACACGTCGTGTCGATATTGCCCACAGCGTGCATATTTTCATTAACTGGAATGACAGCTATTGTAACATGGTAATCAGTACCATTTCACATTGCTTTGAGTTCTATTTGTCTGATTTCTATGTAGTATAGTAATCATTACCAGAAAAATGGCGAAGGATTCTATTCTCACATAGTAACATTTACGATTTTCAATAAAATAAGAACGAATACTATGTTAGCATGGTAAATATTACCATACATTTCTCTCCATGTAGGGCATAAATTGAAGATACCAGATTACGAATTCGGCGCTTGCAAATCGTGTTTTTTTTTGTTTGTTTTTAAGACATTAAAGGTAATTTAAACTTCATGGAATGAAGGTCAAACTATTGTCCACTTCCAATACCGTTGACACGATATGAAAAAAGATAGTAATCACACAAAGTGAAATTTTTATTTATCGCAATGCTGAATAAATTTTCAAACTATCTGATGAAGGATATGATATCGACAATTTCAAACCAAAAATGTTCTTATAGATACCTCGCGTGATACGTATAAAGTTAGTACACTAGTTTATGACGATAAAAAATATACATATTTCACGACAATAAAGCGAATAAACATCTTCATTGATAATTCATTATTCGTCTACGTTGTATAACACCGCTTTGCAGGGAAACGATCGATTAAGGCATTGCGGCGCTCGGTGTATTTTATACACATATTGTATTATGCGTTATTGTCACAGTCGTTTCTCACTGTCAAACCAATACAATTTGATCAATTGTAGCGGTCGATTGAAATGCATTTATACGTTTAACTGAGATCATTTCTTCCTCCGATACGGCCTTGTCGTAATCGAAGGAAAGGCTATGTAATAAATCTCGGTCAATTCATCGAGTCATATTTTTTGTTGTCGGTTTTCATGTTATTCAATTAATCGACATGACTTTATGACAAAATTCATCAAGCAGTTACGTCATAGCGAATGACGATAATAACGATTAAGATTATTTTTTATCATCGTGATTTATTAACGGTTTTTGTTTCTGTTTCCCTGATATTTGAACAAATTTCATAGATGTTCTTGTCTCGCGTTAAACGAAGAACGATGCAGCTCAAAAGTATGATAACTTTCATAATGCTCAGAAAATGAATTTTTACTCCAAAATATCGAACAGTTAAATTTCACTGTGTGTTTCATAAAATTCAACGTTTCACGCTTTAAATGTCAATCGTACGCATTTTTTACTTAAACCTTAACGTTTTTGGTTCATTGAAAAACTAAAAGAATAAAGTCTGTGATTTTTATATAAAGTACTTTCTTAAAGGGTTATATACAGTTAAGGGGCGCGAAAAAAGCGATTTTTCAAGAATTTTTCTTGAAAAGACAGTTAAATTGATCATTGTAAAAATTTATACACATAATGAGATAACTTTGACCTGTATTTTAATATTTTTTATTCGTAAAAATAATGATTTTGAGAGCTGTTATAGCTGATCTTCAGGAACTCCTCTAAAAAAAAGCGCTTCGCGGTGACCACGATATCTCGGGACTAACTCTTTTAAAATGAAAAAACCAAATGGATTTCGTTAAAGTAATGCATAATCTAGTGATTAATCGAAGGAATAAGCAAAATAAAATTTTTTGACAAAATGGTGACTTCTAAAAAAAAAAAAATCGATTTTGCGCCGAAATTTTGGCCTCAAATTGTTCATAAAAATAAAAATATTCGTCGGTGAGAAGAAACCTTCGATCAATTACTGAAAAACATAGTCAACAAGCTCGTGTTGAAATTTGAGACTGATCGGTCCAGCCATTTTCGAGAAATCTTGGTCACCGACTTTGAAAACACATTTTGGAGAAAAACGCATTCAAAGTTTCAAAAGCACTTGACATGGAGTGAAAAAATTTTACAAATATGCGTGTAATTTGAACAATAATCGCCGGATTGACTTGAAATTTTCTGTGTGTATACTTGAATATATGTCAGTTACGAAAATGAAATGAAAAAAGAAGCAATTTTTTGAAAATTTGAACTATATATAACCCCTTAAGCCCTGGTTCGATGAACCTATTCATTCCCATTAAGAGTAAAGATTTGAATCAGAAATCTTCACGTTCAATGGGAATGAATGGGTTTCTTCAACCAGGGAGTTGACAAGAACTAATCCAAATATTCTTCACCTTTCTTGAGATTTAAAAATCTGTTGAATTCTTAACAGGAAGCCAGTTTGTTTTACTAACCCCAAGCGTGTATTGCCTATAATCACAATGGGCCCCAGGCTGGGTCCATCCTCTTTAACTCAGTATTGGGAAATGACGATGGGGCCCATGTTGGCTCAATCTTGGCCCTGTTGTGCTTTCCCATACAATTATGGTTGGTAGAAAATAGAAATGATGAATCTCAGTGCGGGCACATTTGAGCTTGGTCCCAATTTGGACCCCCGTTAGGCCAAGATTGAGGTGAATTTATATCCCGAACATGTGTGTACAATCCTCAGCGTGTTTGAATTTTGGTCCCACTTTGGTCCAGTCTTGGGCCCATATAGGCACGATGGGGCTCAACATTAGGCTCAAAACTGGGCCAAAGAGGGGCTGAAATTCATGCCCGCTGGGATAGAATTCAAAGCAATTTTCCAATTTGAAAAAAAGGAAGGGGCAGTATTGATGGCCTAGTCTGGGTTCATGCTGTTACCAATCCTCGGGCAAAGCAATACAGCCAAGCTGGGAACGATGTTATCATCTCAGGGTTGGCCCCATTTGTCTGCCCAGCTTGGCCCCACGTTGCAACGTGGGCAGCATGGGCACCCACCCTGGTCTTAGATTGGGCCCGCCGTTAATACATTAGAAGTAATCTATATTTATTCTGAGATCCACTCGATGGAAGATATTTTCTCCCTGAATAATTCATGATAAGTCTTTTGGAGTTTGTTATTTCTAGTTATCGTTTTTCGAATTCGAATGAATATGTTCCACGTTCGAGAGACTTCGCGAGACGATACGATGGAGGTTTGGATGGCATAAAAAAGAAAATCGTCAGCTGAGTCGATGTAGAACGACTATATAAACAGTAAAGCACGATTGTTCCAGGCCCCATATACGTGTTCCGTGAGATAAAGCCTAATTGAATTCAACGTTATTTTGTACAACAAAGTCACAATATTCCGTACCTTATGCAACCATAAGACAAAACTCACGTGGAATTATGTGGAGGAGGTGTGAAAATGTTTCAACGTACCCAGCACGTTGATATACTTGTTTCACATTTTTACTTTTTAATCCCATGGATTAGTGCCTACGTGTAATAATTTTATTCTTTCTTCGTCTCATCCTATTCCGACGATGTATAAATTATAATATATCTCAATCAAAGTAACCATACAATATTCATGAAACATTTATACATTTATTATCATATCCCATTATTTGCTCTACAAAACATATATGAAACTACTTGGGAAATATATTTGATTTGCCGATAAAAAGATAATTGTATTGATATTGACCATCCAACGAGTAGAACATAGATATCACATATTGCGAGGGAATGCAAAAATCTTGTACCATGTATGTGCGTGTCGTATGTATCTGGTACCATAATGAGTCATGATTACGTAGTTGATACAAGATTTGATAACTTACGCGAGCGTTTTTAAAAATTTCAAGTGTCACGTTTGTATTAGCGGTAATGATTGATGATAGAAAAATTTTACATGGCGCATAAAATACGATTACTTCCGATGGTTCAACGATCTCTCTTTAATCTCGTATTTTACCTTTTCAATTTAATTAATCAGAGAAATTTTTATTAATCTCGAACAACAGGTCGAATTCATGTATAATATCGAATTGATCGATCCCACTCAAGATAAAGTTGCTCAGATAAATCAGAAGGAATCATAGACCCAGAGCGATAAATAAACTATCAGATACGTATTTAAGTGATGAAATCTTTTATGATTATCAAAAATATAGTTGACATCGCGACAACGACAACTCCCGCAGCTTGACAGGTAATTGATATTGAATTTTCAATTCCATTTTAACGAGAGAAGAGAGCTCCTACGAAGAATATTTCATGCACTGTCGATAACATATCTGATTGCAACTTGAATAATTCCATTGAATAATTCAATAGTTTCATAATATATGTGTTTCATTATTCAAGGAAACAAGATCTCGCTATGAAATTGTCAAAGAAATATAATCACGTATCCTCTTTTTACAGTTATCGGGTGAATAGATCCTGCAACGAGCCAAGATGCAAAACAGGATAGGATTCATTGTGATTATGACAGTCAGTTGTGTACTGACTGTGAATACTAGTCCAGTTTCTTCCTTGAAAGGCCGAGGATCTCACCACTGTGTCTTCGGAGTGAGAAAACCCAACGATACTGTGATTTTACAACAATACATCTACAAGGAACCAACGCCTTACGGATTTCCAACTGAGAAAACTTTTCATGCTCCGAAAGATTATATTTTTACTCAAATCGTGTGTCTAGATCAGAAGATCGATAATACCGGCGGTTATGTTTCCTTGAATCAAAATGGATCTGGTTACGATTCGGTTGAATTGTCATTCTTCTCTCAAAATAACGCAACTCTTTCCTTTCTACTGAAATTTTACGGTTTGAGATCGTTAGTCGATCAATTCTGGATGTCCTGAGGATTGGGATTTCTTATGCATAAAAAATAACTACATTTTTACATTTTTTTTTTTATATGAATATTGTATATGACGAATAAAGTAGATCGCCATTCATTTTGAAGTGACTTTTCCTTCCCACGATTCTCGAGATTTCATTTATTACAGTTGAATAACTGTGGTTTCTCATAGCCTCCTCCGACGTTAAAAATATATTCTTTCATCAAACTATTGTTATCGAATCAACTTTGTTGAGCAAAAAGAAACGATTAATATTTATATATTTATTTTCAAACGATCCCCTTCCTTCATTCCTTGTTCATCCATTGCAACACCTTTGATGTTAAAATATTTTCTAAATCACGCCTCAATCACGCTCAAACAAGATTGTCGACAAGCTAGAATATGAACGTCGTTTACTTTTTCATTTGAATCCTCTTTGTACGCGATTTTATATTTATGAGATACAATCATGTAATAAAAGAATTATTTGTCGTTATTAGATTTGTATATATTTTATAATGATGTATTACATGGACGGTAATTATTGTTTCTTCGTCGCATCGTTAAAAAATTGTGATCACCGAGGTTGTTTTCCTATAACATAAATACTTCTCACAACGTGACAACAGAAAATTTACACTCCATATATAAATGTAAGATGTCTCTGTGAGATCAACAGCCAACATTGCTAATTGAGCTATATAATTTATGTGCATTTCTAACATCGTCTACGTACACGCTTAACTGAGATCAACATCCTTGTGAAGTCAAAGAGGATTTTATTCAAGTACTTAAAAGGATAAGAGACTGCAAGCATGGCTCCTATTGATGGGACTATAATTCAACTGGGATTTTCAATAAATAATTAATAATGATTCACGCGTGTAGCCTGGGGATGAAATAAAGTTACTACAGTAATTTTGATAAGATGTCCTTTCGACTCATCAATCTTTTTTCGCAGAATTATATCATTTTTTATACAAATATGCTATATTTCGAGAATTCAAAATCTGTTTTTCCCGTAGAATCTTTTTATTTTCTGTGAGAATTTTGATCAAATCGTATGAGACTGTCTCCGCCGAAGTCGTTTTCATAGAGACAACTATAATTATTCTTACAAAAATAGAACATGAGATAAGTGAGGATGAAAAGTATGCAAGAACCGTTTCGGCAAATCTATATCGTAATTTAAATCTCATTTGACAATATGTTAATATGTTGAACGGGAAATTCAAAAAGACTTAACACCGCTTAGATTTTATCGAAATCCTCCATAAAATTCGGTGTTAGAATGACACCAGGTGGTACGAAAATAACAACGTAGGGTTTTATTCGGTATATAGACTTCTTCTAACACAGTGTTTCGATGTTCTTCTAACTTTTTTTACAGTGTATCGATGTTTGAAGTTGTTCAAAATTTTCGTAAGTAATTTGACCCTGTATCAGCGTTCACAAGTATTTTCGTTTCCTTTGTTTCGAGGATCAAATCGCAATCAATCCAATTCAGATATGAATCTCAATTTATTCTCATTAAGATAACGAAAAACCCTCCCTATCAGTACCCCTCGAGTTATCTTTGATTCGACGCGCTCAACTAATGTTAAATAATGAACATGAAATATTTGTTCACCGATTGCAATTTAACTCTTCTCTCCATTAATTCCAATGAAATAAAAAATGTTATCATTTATGGAACCTGTACACTCAAAATTGATACAAGAAATTCCCTTAATTGCTTCGACAATTTATCCTACACTGAGAAAAATTCTGTTGTTGACTGAATAAAATTTTGCTTGTTTTAACCAAAGAATTTTATGATCACATTTCAACGAAAACCTTTGGTTGAAACAACAAAACATTTGTTTCAGTGTATACACTTGGAACGATCAATTAAACTGAGACGAAAATAAATGTGGATTCAATTCAATCGAGTAATTAGAAATATTAACTTGGAATAAGAAAACCTTATTTAGAGGAAATATCTTTCATCGGTGCGGTTTATTTGCTCTCGTTCAGCCAACTGCACCACGTTTGATGCAACTAACCGTAGTTAACACAATTATCGCATTAGGTTAGTTGCAACCAAGCCCACGTTGTCTTCTGAAGAAGTGGAACTTGTTTCAATTCATTTTTTATAATTTCGAAGAAACTATATCACGAAAATATTTATTTCTTTCAATTACAGTTACTCATTGTTTTGAATATAATAAATACATGAAAAACGACATAGATGAACAGAAAGATCGATAGAAACGTAAAACACAAAATAATTCTGAAAATAATCGGAATTCCGGAAAATTCCAATGACTGATCGGGAAAAGAATTTCCTATAAATTTATCTAAAAATTCCAAACTTTATGGGATTTTTCCCAAGCACTTCACAGTAGATTTCCAGACAAGTTCGGAAAATTTCCAACGCATGGACGTGTTAATTATTTCACATAAATATAGAGAAATTTTTCACACACTGAGAAAACAGATATCTTGAAAAATACCATAATTCATGGATTTTTGGCGTTGGTCTGACCCGAGTCAAAATATTTACGTGAACGAACCTTTAAAAGTCCCATAATTTCTTGGACTTTTATAAAGAAGTATGGTACCTTCCTCATAAAAGTCTCAGCCATTATGGTACTTTTAGAGGTATCTTCACGTAAATATTTTGACTCGGGTTAGACCAACGCCAAAACTCCATAAATTATGGGATTTTTCAAGATACCTTTTTCTCCGTGCAGCGATACCAACGTATCGTCGATTATCGATAAAAAAGATTGTACTTTTCCAACAGGATCATAATTTATCGATAATTGTTTGATTCGTCACGAAAAGATGAGTTTCCAATTAGATGGATTAATCGAATATAAATCATATTTGTTCATCGCGACACACGGGTAGCGTTTGATACATGTTTTCAAGTGAATAATCGATCTACCGAAACGATAAGTTCTTAATCCAGCATCGATATCTTTATGACAAGATAGCCAAATGACGAATCAAACAATGGGGTTTGCGATTGATAATTCTCGGAACGATATGTATTTTGAATTAGGGGGGTAACGATATAAAGTAAAATAAAGTGTTTAAGTTATTTAATCGAACAGAAGCTCTCAAGAGTGCACTGGGCGTCTATGAAATTAAAAGATTTTTGAGAAAGGGTATGTACTCGATAAACATCATATATTTTGAACACGAATACTCGGGTTTTAAATCATTCGGAGTAAATCTTGTGATTGTTTTTGTAATGTTCATTGTTATGGAACTCTTATGGAAGGTCAAATTTTTGAGAAAATTAATAGTGATTCGTACGAATAATTTCTTTTCCTCGATATATTATACGAGAAGAAGCAACTGAATTTCAAGTGGTTAATAAATTAACTTCAAAAGTATTTCAAGTATCCACTTACGTCGTGGGAGAATGCCACTTCAAAAACATTCACTAGGGCGTTGAATTCTTCTACTTTCAACCATTTGGGAATGTTAAGCGATACGCTGAATACAAAGAACGATCTCTCGAATGAATATTGTTCCGATCGACCAAGGAATTTGTATCCAATTTTTATCGTGCGCTGTTTATAATTTTTCTTTACAAAACATAACGGAGTGGATATCAATTCAACACAGCGAGTTTGCAATCGACATTATTCTGAATTTTCGAATCAATATTTTCTATGTCTCTTGGGAAAAAAATTCAAGTATTTTAACAGTACAGGGATATCTTTTTATGGAGCTCATTTATCCACTTGTATCGTATTATTTTATTGCATTTCACACGGGGAAAAACTTTGTTGACGCAGCAAATCGAAGTATCGTATACAGAATAACAAATCTTTTTGTTAATGAAGCACACTGAGAAAAAAAAACTTATAAAATTTACATCTCATTAAGTAAATATATGGATGATTTAGAATAAAGTGCAAGTGACCACAATGTCAGTCGATTTAACAACAACGGATATTAAATATATCACAGCTGATGTGAAATATACCATAGCTGATGTGCATATTACATTCCCTGCGGTAAAATCAACTGAAAATTGTAGTAGCTCGAATTATATTTTTAAATCATCTATATATATTCATTTAAAAAGAGGTAAATTTTACAACATTTTTCTCTCGGTGCAGCAAAATTTTCAGTATCATATACAGAATAGCAAACAAATTTTGCTGGAGAAGCGAATATTCCTGCTGCCAAAGCCAAAACCTTGTTGTGATAGCAAGTAATTTGCTGCTACAGCCAAAGGGAAACCAGTAAAATCAAATTTCTCTGTTAAAACGAATTTCTTCTTCCTCCGTGCAGTGTAATTGATTATTCTTGAATGGTTTGCATAGTAAACAGATTCCGTATTAATAAATGAATCGCCGGAACGAAGAAGAGTGATCAAGAATAGGACTTTTGTGTCACATCTATTTCGATTTATGTTGAATTTGTGGTTTGATTTAACGAGATTTCATATAAAGCTTTTGAATAGGTTTTAATCATAATTATATCAGAGTGATCGTAGGTCAAAAATGTGCAATGGTAACCACAGAGTGATCCCAAACAACCGCATCATCTTTTACCAACGTGACATGACGTCTTGTTGAAATGCGATCATCTTCAATTTATGCATAAAACCGAAGTTTAATAGTGAAATTCAGAAAATTGTTCCTTCAATATGTAAAAAAAAAATTAATTCGTAACATTACCACGAAAATAGAATTATCTATTATTCAAATACACAATTTGATGTCTCAAAGCACACGTTCAATTTGGCCAAATTAATTTTTTTCCATCCAATTTGAGAGTGAATATTTGTCTCTCAAAATCATATGCGTTTGTTTTTTATATAAATTTTCTTTTACAGCTGAAACAAGATTACTTGAGAATGCAAAAACATAGAACATACGTGGTGTTTGTGGTACTGGCAGTGGTATGGAGCATAAATGCCATTCCCACCCCTCCATGTCAAGAGCTAAAAATCAGAGAACTCGATAAGCAAGCAAATGGAACTCACGATGCTATATTTGGCGCTAGACTTCCCAATGATACCTTAGTATTGCAACAGCACGTTATAATGGAAGCCAGTCAGTACGGTTCATCCTCGAAGAAGAATATCTTGGCTCCCAGAGGTTACGCCATCACTCAAATAGTGTGTAAAGATTTGGTAGGTAACGACAGAGGTGGATTCGTGAGTTTGATAAGAGGTGGACCTGGTTATGGAAGTGGTACTTTACAATTCGAGTCCCAAAAGAACCGTACTCTGCACTATCTTGTACAAGTTTACGGAAGACCACGCGAGGAGGGATGCAGTGAGGAGGAACATCCACCTCATTTTCCCCACGACGGTGCATACGATTTCACGTTTGATGATATCATCAATGATTCAGTAGTGTAATACGATATTCATACGTGTAAAGTGACAAACTCTGAATCGATTCTTGAAATTTCCAATGAAAACAACAGTGATTGTCCATTAATGTTTTTGTTTTTATAGAATTTTTTACGCATGAAAATAAAGTGCTTTTGATACGAAGAGATTTTTTTCAAAGTTTGCTCAATCACATTTGGAGAATGAATTTAGGGAACAAAAGAGATTGAATGAGCATTATTCTGAAATTCAAAGTCCTAGCTGAAGATATATATATATATATATAAAGTGATACGTATAGAGTTTAATAATCAGAAATGTGTGGGTAGATGATATTTGATATGAATAACTTCCTTGCTATCTCATGAAGTTTTGAACAGTTTGAAATCGTTCTGAATAGTACAACAAAGAATGAAAGTTCAAACATTAGAAATATTCAAATGAAATATTTTTTAGAACTTTAAATCAAATAACGCGTCATTTTATAACAAGTACTATGACGCTGGATTGCGATTCGTGATAAGTCAATTCCACAATGATTTGAAAAACTTCATGAAATATTTGTGAATATCACAGATCTAACGGTGAAACTGTGATCAAATACGGTAGGGGAACTCGATGAAGTAATATACGTTCGGTGAACCAATCAAACGTGGTCGTGAAGTATGGATTTGTGGTGACGAGATAGGATTTGTTTGCCAAGTCCTTATATTCATATTGATTGGAAATGAAATTTATTATGTTAGATTAACGTGCGGTTACAATCTTGTTATTCCCAGCTACATTGGATATGTTTTTCAGTCTCTTGTATGAGCAGTATGAATATCTTTCTATAGTTTCATATCGAATTCACTGCGGAGAAATTTCATCCGCGATTGATCATTTCGTATAATTTACTTCCATGAATCGCACGGATGAAAACTTCCCTGTTACGAATATAATCTACAAAATCTCATTGGCGAATGGGAAAATGAATAGGCTTCAATGGAATTCAATGATATTCATTCAGAAATTCCACCATTCGTAATAGGATTTAATAGAACATTTCTATCTGGGTTCTCATCAGATTCAATCATAGCTCAAAACTAAGACGAAGAGTTAGAGTAGCAAACATAATATCTTTATAAATAATGATATATATATATTCACATATCTTTTCTGCTTGGGGAAAAAGACTTGAAAGCAAGATTATCAAGAGTTCTATCATCTGATCAGAAATATATTTCCTAAGCCTGATCGGATTGGTCTCGAACTCTTGGCTACACTGAAATAAGAATCTACTCGTCATTATCAAATTGATTCAGTCGACTTTATCATTGTTGAAGTCATTTTTTTCTTTAGTTCTCAATCTCTACTCTGACAATCTAAGGAAGTAAAACTTCTACACGCAGAAAAATATATTTTTAAAAGTCCCATAATTTATTCAGGATCAGCGCCAGTCTGTGATGAATGAAATTATTTACCTGAATATAGCTTCAAAATTACCATAATTTATTGTAGAAATTCAAGTCAAAACTCTATCTGTCACAGACTGGCGCTGATCCTCAATAAATTATGGGACTTCTCAACACATCTGTTTTCTGCGTGTATATTCGAACAAAAAAGTAGGTTTCTTTGTGGCTCTCTGAAGAATGAATTTTCACTCCAACAGAGTTGGAATCTACCTTTTCGTTCGAGTGGACCCGAGTCGAAAAAATTTTATGCTTTGAAAAAACCTGATTTGTTCTATAAAACGCAACGAATTAGAATTCAATCGGATCAAAAAGGAAGTTAAAATCAGGTGTAATGTGAGATTAGGAAGGAAAATCAATCTTGATTCACTCCGTAATACGCAACGAAGCAAAATAAAAAGAGGTTTCACTTTTCAATTTGGAGAATTCCCACTCTTTACAATTTGGAGAGTATGTCAGTAATTATGCTAGATGTTTATTCGGCCACATTTACGCAAGGAGAAAGACACTTGGCCGCGGCAATTAAAATTTATTTGTTCCGGCTAAATTTTAACTGACGTGAATAGAAGTCTACTTGTCTGAAATATGAATGAAACAGTTTATTTGGTGAGATTAAAAAATTGAAATGGAAAGAAATTTTCACCTGTATCGCCTCAATTTTAACTATTACAACTGAATATCTTAGCATCCACAGGACAGCTAATTTTCTCAGCAACAATACCGAAACTTACGTTATGTCAAGTAAAATAATGACTGTCCTTTTCGCAGTTGATTAATTTTTTCATATGACACTGAAAAAGAAGGTCTAGTTCAATAATATACAGCTACGAAATTTAGTCACTCGGAATAAAAATTTAGCTGAATCAAATGAATTTTATTTATCTTAATGCTGGATTTGTTATTTCATTGAATCAACATCTTCATTTACATTTCAGATAATTAGATTTTTATTCACGCCAGTTAAAACTTAGCTGGAACATCAAAATCTCAGTTATCGCAGCTGAATATCTTCATTCCACTGTGGCTACAAAATTTGATACACTGTGAAAAAATTGGTGTCAAAACGGTATCAGATTCAACACAGAATTAACAACACGCGGATTCTATAGGAGTCCACCTCAAAATCGGTATCAAAATAACACCGAACGGTGTGAGAATGACACTTTATGTTGTGAAAATGACAACATGTGGTGTTGAAAAAACACTATTCAGTGTGAATTTTTGCTAACACTGCCAATTTTCTACAGTGTATGAGTCGTTAAAGGGATCATTGACAATAAAAAAATTCGACACTTTCGTATAATAAACAGAGATCGCGTCGCTCGTCCTTTTTTAATTTGAATAGCGCTCGCTTCATTTCACGGAGAGAAAAAATTTGCTGACGCAGCAAATCGAGGTATTATATATAGAATAGCAAAATGGTTTGCTGACCTAGCTAAAAATTTGCTATAACAGCAATCGTGTTAGCTACGACAGCAATTTTTAAGCTGTGGCAGCAAAAAATGTTTGCTCCGCCAGCAAATTTTCAGTATTATATACAGAATAGCAAACAAATTTTGCTGGGATAGCAAACATTTTTTGCTGCCACAGCTAAAAATTCGCTGTCGCAGCTAACTAGATTGCTGGAACAGCAAATAGTTTGCTGTCACAGCAAAAAATTTGCTGCTCTGGCAAAAGGAACCCAGCAAAAGTAGATTTCGCTGCCACAGCGAATTCCTTTTTCTCCGTGTTCAATTGTCAATTGGGAGGCTTAAAAAAACGGTGCTTCTTTGGGTGCCAAAAAAATAATTGAATAGAACGAACGTTTTGTGATATTTTCATGGATGTTTCAAATTAATAACAATTTTTTCCAATGTAAAATTATGAGATATAAGACATATGTCCACATTTATTCAGCGCTTGATGGCAAATAAGGCCTTCCATCGATTGTATGCGAGATAGAGGTCGCATTTCTTATCCACAACAGAAAAACCAAGAAAAATTTCAAATATCGTGCATTATTCTTTTATTTTATTCGTCGATTTGATAGAATCCAGAAGAACGAAAAAAATGAAGTAGCTGTAAGAAGAATACCAATTTTTTCAGCGGCTATAGCTAAATTTTGGCTAATGCAGCAAAATTTTCAGAGCTCTATCAACGTAAATTTGGCTACTGTTGCTAAAAAATTACCCGATACAGCTGAAAATTTCTTTCCATAAAGAATTCAAACATCTTGTTCTGTACGCTGCAAAGAATGAATGTGGAATTTTCCTCCCATTTTATAGAAGCAAAAATCCACCAAGTGGAGTAAATTCATTTCCCCTATATTCCGAGGGAATTTTTCTCCATTTGGAGAGAGATCTCCTGCAGAAAGGAAGAATTTGTTTTCCAAACGTGGGAGAATTCTTCCAAAATATAGGGGAGATGAATTTTCCCCACATGGAGGATTTCTGCTCTCATTAAATTTGGAGAAACTTCATTTTCACTTTTTACAGTGTACACTGACAGAAAAATGACCTGGTTGAAACATTGATGGTCGCAATAACTTGAAATCTGGTTCGATTTACCAGGAAATGTGATTGTGATTCCCAGAAAAAGTGGTTGAATCCAAAATCAACTACATTTGTCAGATTAGAAAAACCAGATGTTTTGTTTTCGTGCGATGACCAGAATATGTAGTTGATTTTGGCTTCAACCACTTTTCTGGATGTCACAATCACATTTCCTGGCGAATCGAAGCAGATTTGAAGTTATTGCGACCACGAATGTTTCAATCGGGTTGTTTTTCTGTTAGTGTACAAAAGAGATTTATTCACATCCATAAACCGGGGTCAGTCTCCTTCATATAAAATGAAAATATGAAACTTTTTATGTTCTTGATAATTTCTCGTGAATCGACGGACTATCTATCACGAAATACGAGCTAAGCGAGTTTCATCTAAGGTAAAGAGATGTGAACGAAAAGCGAGCTCCGTTCATTTTACAAACCCACCTTATATTTACTATGAATATAAAAGGAATGGATGCAAAGAAACGAAAAGAAGGAAAATATATCACATCATTATAACGCATTCAGTTCTTATTTTCTGCGTTCATAGGAGTACAATATGAATTCTATTTAACATTGAATAGTGGAATGGAGCAAAACATTTATTCAACGTGAATGAAGCGTATGGTTGGATTAAATTGAATTTACGAGCACGATATATATCAAACAAGGGGAAAAATTCAACGGATTACGATGAGAAATGGGAACTCGAATGGTCACTTGACGGTTTGAGAACCCGAACTTAGGGAAGCTTTTATTTGTGTTTAATAAATCTTTATTTTGATACGGTGAGATAAATAATTTTCTTTTTCATCATAACCGTGTCTCATTATTCATAAATAAAGTTTATTAACTATTGAAAAACCTCGTATGATATCTCTTATTAACTGTGGATAAACCTTACTCGAGGGTAATGAATCATGGTCACATGGGATACAAATTTACTTCGCCGTATACAAATAAAGATTCATTAAATACGAATAAACCCTCCTCCTCTCAGGGTGCTCGGATGACAAACGAGACCCAGTTTTTCACGTGAACATCAAGGCGATAGACATGATCATGATTTCAAGAAAAAATCATTCTAGAAGTGAATTTATAATGAAAGATGAAGTGGAGTGGTTTTGTTCGTGAATCACATAGGGAAAATAAAATAATTAGAAAATATATCAAATCTCAGTAGGACTTATGATCAGCTTCATCCGATCTTCCATGTTTCCAAAATATCACTCTATAGAGCATCTCTGTAGACTAGTGTTGCCGTGATCCAGAAAACGAGCTATCACGATGTTCACATTCCAATGTTCTTCAATTAAAATTATGGGAATTAAAAATTGGTTAAAATGTAGATTAGAACTGAAATTCGATTATGAGTCAGTTTACATCGAGCTGCAATCCCGTTAATCTTAATTTTTATTCAAATAACACTCCAAGCGGTTCGAGCCAGATCGAAATTCAGATCGTGTCCAGATCGAATACAGATTAATTCAAAACTTGATTTCATAACCTTATATTTCAATTTGAATTCCCAAAACAAGTTGACTGTTCTCAAAATTGTATTTTCACCCAATTTTTGTTACTATGGAAGAATGTACTTTCAGTTGAAGGAGGCTGGAATCTAAAGATCGTGATAGCTCGTTTTGTAGATCGCGGCAACACTACTGTAGACATTCAAGAAATGCTGTACAGAGCGATATTTTGAAAATATTCGAGTATTGTCGAGAAATCTTACACAAAAGATTTGGCTAGAGTCCCGGCGCTAGTATCCCTTCAACACCCGAGACGAAATATTTTCAAAATTATATATAACTTGTGTATAAAATGTATTGAATTATATAACAAATTTTACATAATTTTGGAAATTTTGGATTTGATCAAGTGACTCTGAATAAGGTAGACTTCTGAAGAATTCGTCTAGGATTGAATGTGGATAATCTTGGCGAGAATGAATTCATGTGGAGAAAAACAGTGCAGATGTCAGTTTTGGAACACGAAATCCACGAAATCAGGTTATTAAAGTAAAATGATCGATTTCCAAACAGTTGTAATCCATGCTCTTCTCATGTTATTCTCAGGCTTCACTCTCTACATTCTTTCAAGTGCAAACTTATCCTTGAAGAGTAAAAATATTGCAACCCCAATGAGAGTGGGAATTTCATTCTTGTAAGCGAGTTACAATTTTACTTCAAGAAATTTAGAAAGTAGATATTGTTCGTTAAAAATCAGTCACATCTACTCTCTAAATCTGAATCAATCAAAAGTACTGAAAATTAGTGAAACTCCACTGATTCTTAGTACTTTTGACTATTTCAAATTTATAAAGAGAGTTCCTCTTGAACGATTACACTTGTAATATTCAGATTATACTGGTGATAGAATTCATTTATCAAGGAAGTCAAGTTTTACCTCTGAGAGAAAATAATTTTTTAGTGAAATTTGCTAAAATTGTCAATCTATCTGTATCAATTGTGTCTTTTTCTAATGTTTCCATAAACTCTAGTGGAGATAAAAACTAAGAAAAAATCGGAGCTGAATTGGAGGATTATAACCAATGTAATTACAAACATAAAGTAGGCCTGAAATCCAGCTTCGATTTTCTCTCAGGGCGGTATATGCACAGTTGGGTCTGAGACTGGACCTAGTCTCAGCTCATAAGCTTATACGTGGCGTAGGACTGGTTCTAATCTTAGACCTGACTGTGTATATCGCCCTCAGTGCACTGCCGACAGAATATTGATAAAATATTCCAAGAACATATCATATCCACACCACTTGAATAAATCTATCCATACAAAGAGATGATAAGAGATATAATAAAATAGAGATTGCAATAAATTGTATAATGAAACTCATTAGATTATTATACACCTCATAAGTTTTATTATATCATTTACCGCTATCTCTATTTTCGTTACATATTTCTCTCTACGCAGAGATAAGATTTTGTTCACACATTGTATACAATACATGTTGCGAATCGTTGATACATACCACTCCAAATTCATCAATCAATCATACAAAAGACACGTACTATTCACGAAACAATGTAGGCAAAAAGTCTGCGAACTCTCGATTGGATTGTGATGTTTTTTTGTATTGCCGTGAGCGGACCTTGACCCTTACTCCACTATCGTAAACGATTACCAAATTCTTTCCTGCATTTTATAATGGATTAAAAACTCCTGAAGTTCATTAATAATACCATTAACGGAGATGCGAAGAAAACAAACTCCAAGTCCGCGTATTTTTTACTCGCAACATAACAATTATCCTTGTGAAAATATCTAGACAACGAGCTGAGTAGGATTCCTCGGAATGATATTTTAATGAAACATAATATTCGTTGAGCGAATCATTAAATCCCCAACAGCAGAAAACTTTTCATACACCACATTAGTTGTGGTGTATTGTTTCTGCGCTGAAATAAGGATCAGGCGTGAACAGCTTTACTCGAGGAATTCCATCAACGTATTGTATACCACATATTCTCGTTATATTTGAATTTCAAATGAGAGTTTAATTACACGATTCAAAATGAATAACTGTGTTATATTATGGAGTGATGGATCAAGTTCTAGGAATGCCTCTTCAACTTATCATTTTTTTTATTCATTCGAAACGATTTATTCGATAAGAAACTGTCATTATGGATAACAATTTGCTTTTTTTCGAATTTTCATTCGATAGTTCAAAATATTTCGCTGAGCATAGATTGATTGATGTACTTACAATTATTCTGCATGGAATAATAACACCTTTCAAAGTACTCACCTGAAACATAAATGGATTGATTACTTTATGAGACTTATATGTACTGAAGAATCATTTATCATCATTTAATTAATATTTTAAAAGGGCATTTGATTAACGGTTGAAGAATTTGCGTCAGAAAGATTGAAGTTCAGTGATTTTATAAATATACCATTTACTGAACTTTTGACATGTGGTCTTTTGGAAATCTCTTTTGGAAATCTTGAGGGTTTTACGAGTTCTCTGAAATGCTCACTGTGGAAAAATCCCTCATGAGAATTCAGAAAATGTGATTGTAATTGATTACAGCCAGTTTGTTCTGAATTTCCCAAAAATTTAAGAAAATTTATCTAAAAATTCAGAAGAAATTGACTGTGCAAAAATTACAGTCACATTTTGCAAATTTTCAAAAAGAGTTCATTTTTATAATGCCCTAAAAAGTGCACACTTTGAACTTGGCTTGCACACAAGATCATTTATAAAAATAATGAACAATTCTTTCTACCGGTTTTAGTCGTCGATTTACCATAAACAGAGAAAAATCATAAACTCTGCAATTGTTCGCATAATTTTCAGTGATTTGTTATACATCAACACAACCGCGATGATAAATTAGTCACCGGAAAACACATATGCTCTCCTAACTGTTGTGAATTCAACACAGCATCTTCGAGCGTTTCGCCACTGTCGAAAGAAGAACAAACAGAAAATATTCCATGTGCGTTTACTTTGATTACATTTAAATGCATACAAGAATGAAAACAGCGTCGAGCATAAATCCCTTATACGGACGTAGAAAACCCATCATATACGTTTAAGAATCGTAATTTTGTCATCTTTATGAATATTTCAATTACATACATCCATACGTATAATTGAAACTCAACTCCATGTACTTGAAGGATACGATTGGAATAATAAATACCAAATACAGGTGTTATCTACGTACGTACATAATATATAATGGTGTTTTGAGCATAGAAACCAGTCGAGCATGCATAGGAACTCTTTTCTCGGCAAAGACAACAACCTTGAAACAGCAACGTCATACTATAGCACTGTAACTGCAATTGCACACGGACCTTCTATTATCTCCATACACATAACCGCATATAAGAGGGAAGCCTTACACAAATTCTGATAGGCAAGTTCACGGTTTCTAAGCCAGTTACCGTTCCGTTCTCTTTCGCTGATTCATCAAACTAATTAGGGATACTTTAAATTGACATCATCGTCGATCTAATAGATCAATAATAATTGTAATTGTTCAGTTTCGACTGGACAGAGGTTGACAAGTCTCCCAAAAGTTCGCCGTTCTGGGGAAACAAATGCATTCAGGTTGGAGACTTAGACTTGTAAACAATTGGAGTATGAGGGTTGTTATTAAACGTTTCACGGTGGAACACGCGTTCTCGTTAGCTTGAGCCAGTTTGACGAGATCGGAAAAGCCATTAATTCCTGACCGGAAACTCTTCAGTCGAACTCGGTGGAATGAGGCTATGCAGAGGGATTTGAATGTAAAAAAAACTGAGGATACGACAAGTTTTTAGCAGAAATATAAAAATATTCGTGTCATCGATTACACGACGAGGTACGGTTTTTGATGATGCACCAAAAAAGTTTATATAATGTGCACAAAGTCATGTGGAGTATCAAATACTTGCAGGGTGAAAGTAATTAAGAAGGTTTGATTGTTCTCCTTAGTTTTCAATTTATCACGCAATTTGGCGGACCATTTATTGAAAGCTACGACATCGAGTACTGAAACCAAATTCTTATTTTGATAATCCATCACAGTGTTACACTGTAAAAATTATGGGCAGTTTGGCTTCCATCCCCCAATCGTGGAGGAATTGTTTTTCTATTACACAATTATTTTGCCTTTAAAGTGTTGAATTCTCCAAAAAGTTAGGACAAAGTTCACCAAATCAGGATGAAAAGTACTCTATCGATGGTGGAACTTTTTGGTGAAATATTCTACAATTATTTTGTACAGTGTAATTTTTTCAAGTGATATCATTGTTTTTTCTAAGCAACTATCTTCGAGTCTGCTCGTGTGGTAAGCCCAACAACGCTACTTGTAACTGTCCGTTGATCAATGAAACGAACACATGATGAAAGTACTGAGTATATCTAGAAAAAATGATTTAAAAAGAGTCTCCGATCGAGGAAACACTACCCAACGATAGGAAAATCATATAGTACGAGGTGGTTAGTCAACGTCGTCGAACTATTAAGTTATATTTCTTCCTGAGCGCATCATACTCCAATCAAGAATTTCTCTTTCTATAATAAAGCGTGGTGGATTCCTGATCTTGACTCCAATTCGAAGAAGATATTCCCTTGGGTGTACAGTTGTACACCCAAGATGATGATTCTGTATAATGCATGTCTGTGTTCCCTCAAGGAAGCGTAATAGTAATGATCTAAGATGCCTTAGAGCCTCACATGCATTTCTAATACCGGGAGAAATCTTCTTCAAGTATTCATTGCCTCGTGCAACGAACCGTGGTACAGAATCATCACGAACGACTTACATTTTTCTTTTGAAGATGAACGCACGGAATGAAGAGTATTAAACCGAGAACTGTCGTTTATACTCAAAGATGACAAATTCTTCGTGTAATAGAGGTGGATTTTATTACTCGAACTTGATATAAACTTCGATATTGATGAATAAATTTCAAGAAAATCTGGCAACTGAGTCGTTTTATACATGTTATTCTGTTTGATAGGGCATGTCAATTCGCTTAGCTTGGTTTAATCGAAATAAATTATTTCTCTGAGTGCACATTGATATTTTAATACATCATGATAAGAGGAGCCAACCTTGATCTATGCTTTTATACCTGTAATACTAGTTCTTCACTTACAAAACTGTTTTTGAAATAGAAAAGAAAAAGAATCAAGCACAAACACTTTTCTTCATTTATCAATCTTAAGACGTTCAAAGTGATAGATGTATTCAGCATGAGATCTGAGTCCTGATACAATACAAATCTTTTCATATTCGATTCTTCTCTCGTTCAAAACCATTATTATCGGACCAATACCTATACATAAGCTCCTAGGAAAAAACACGGATTTAGAAACGGTACTTGGAATATCGATATAGAAAATATGTTTCGTTGCAAATCGATTTATAAGGAATTCATTTTCATATACCATAGAATTTCTTTGTGGCAGGTAATATCTTCCATTTCACACAAAAACGAATTTTATTTTTCCTTTTTGTACACTGAGAAAACAGATATCTTGAAAAATACCATAATTTATGGATTTTCAGCGCTGGTCTGACCCGAGTCGGAATATTCTCTTGCATGAATCTCTAAAAGTACCATAATTTCTTGGACTTTTTGAAATAAGTATGGTACCTTTCGTATAAAAGTCCAAGACATTATGGTACTTTTAGAGGTTTTTTCAGGTAAATATTTAGACTCGGTCAGACCAGCGCAGAAAATCCATAAATTATGGTACTTTTTAAGATACCTTTTTCTCCGTGTATCAAAAATCGTTTTCCAAATGACTCATTGAAACTTTAGGAATTATACAAAAATTGTCAAGTACTCCAGGTGATATATATTACATAACCACGATGAGAGAAAAACATTTGTTGAATTAGCAAGAAGTTTATACAAACAGGAAGATTTTCCTAATTCATGCGGTAAAACAGATTTTTAAAAATCACTAGTCCTTGCATTAATTGCATGAATACTCTCAGATTCAATAACCAATTCTATAAAATTTTATGTCAATTCTTTCAATCAAGGGATTTTCCAGAGCTCGATCAAAAAATTACGAAAAACAGAATAATTCAACTAAAATCAAATGCCGGAGCAACAAATCCTGCGGCGAGAGAGGTCAAACTCGATAGGATATCAATTTCAACATCTTAGACTCGCTAATGAACTGAGCGTGAACGAATCGTTGATTTTATGATTCGATAATGTTACTTATCTCATAATATTTTTTCTTTTGCTATAAGCGAAATATAAGCACGGAAAATACTTTGTCGATAATTTAAGAATAAAATTCACACTTAGATAAATTTCAAGAGTTCGTTCAACTGAGATATCGAATTGCATACACGATCCCAATTTTACGGTTATCAACGTTACTCCCATACCATTATTTCAGTATTTTCTTGAGAATTAGTGGACTGTAATAACCATAATAAATAACTCCCCGACACATACTTACGGCAAAATACAACGTCTTCGCGTATGGAAGAAAAATCTCCTCCAATGTACCAGCGATTTATATTGCCATTGACTTTCATTACCATGAGTCTGTCACATACAAATATGACATCAGGAATAAAAATTGTCAGGATTACTGGAATGAGAAAGCGATGCGATATGAGGATTAAAGAACGTATTCTACGAATTAAATCTATCAATCGATTAATGACAAAACATCAACGAAGAAGAATAACTTGAATGGATTCAACAATAGAACATTGTAACTCATAATTAACACCATGAAATTCTCAAGGAAAAAAGAAGAAAAGAGAATTCATTATTAGATGGTACAATGGATAAAGGAGACGTTGACGGATAAATGTCGTTATTCTCACTAATTATGGCGTTCGTGTTACATGTTGAAAACACTTGCACGTTAGTTAAAAACTTCACAATGAAGCTGTTTTAATTAGTCCACCTTTAATACTCTCAACACTTTGTCATCGACGATAATTCAATTTTCTACGACATCTTTGCATCGCGTGCGTAAGAAATTTAAGTCTCGAGAAGAAAAGATTGGTGTCTCTTTCATATTTACTTTCACCTACGAGAATACATCCATTTGAATACTTCGAGTCGAACGACACGACATTCATAGGTATGTAACACGCTAAGTTATAAAGAACATGAAAAGATAAAAAAGACCTGTTGTTCATCGAACGTGGTTATATGTCGATGTATCACACCGAACAGAATGATTTACTTTCATATAAAATATTGATAGAAACATGCGTTTATGTTATTGATTTCCTTTCGCGTACAGTGATATGTCTCAATATCGAATTGCATCGAATGGTACAAAACCCTCATTTTAAATCATTTCTTTTCATTGTGATAACCACAAAAATTCTATTACCGAAATAATAGTCATTTTTGCGTTTACATCTTCAAAAGGGTGAGAAAAGTCGATTCTTGAAAATCTCTGACTGTTGACCCAGTAATTTTTGTTATCGATCGGATAACACATTTTGAAAATACGACGAAGGAAAGAATTTCATCAATGTTGACGAGTTGTGGTTTAATTCGTTATAACTCCCGTAAAATGAACTGATTCGAATGATTGTTTTTGAAGTGATATTAATCCGAAAGAGAACACAAAATATGGAAGTTGGGATATCGAAAGAAGGACCTTTACCCTATTTTTGAATAATCCACGATAAATCTTTTAAGAAACGATCACTTTAATGAACGTTTTAAACGATTTTCTTGCAACTCCAATGCAGTATATATCATTTCCGATGGATTTTTGCTCACTGAGAATCAATTTAATACTGTAAATGACGTGGAAAATCAAAGTTACTGCAGCAAAGTTATACTTCATTATCATAAAGAACAAAGAAGTGACGTACGGTTTTCCACACTGATTTTGTCCATTTTCCTGCAAAAACTCTGTTCTCACCAGCACCAAATTAGAATCTTGAACAGATTCTTATTTATCTCTGGGTTTTCAACAATCAGTCTAATATGAGTCTCGTTTCATGAATATGAAACGGGATTTTGAAAATTCTTCATAAAAAATGGAACGAAGAGATAAAGTTTAAAATACAGAAACATATTGAAAGTGTTGGAAACGTTTGAGATGCAACACGAGATTTTCCATGAAATTACTATCATAAGATGCCAACAATAATTACTTTCCGTACACGTTACACACCTCGTAATTATAAAAGAAATTTCTTATCGAACTTGAATCTCCTTGACACTACAGAATTTCGTATACCTCAGGATCTTATAAATAACTTAATTTACAATGCAAACGAATAAATTACTTTAATATAGATGAATGGATAGAACAGAGCCAAAATCAATACACGAGCATGGTCTAAGTATACGAACAGGGTTATAGACAAGTAACATGCTATACGTTATAACGAGGACGATGGCAAACCTTGTTGTTTATAACACAGGATGAAGTTTAAATGCGTGTACAAATGATACAATCTATATTCATGAATTTTGCACTTCTCTAAAAGCACCCTTTTTTTTGAAAACACTATTGTACGAACGCTCACCTCTTTTTTTTTACTGTCTTTATCTGCTACCTTTGATCTTCTGGAATCTATTTATTTCTCGTTCAACTCCGTTTCCTTTTATGAATATTCAATGGAATCCATTTTTATCATTGTACGCGATGAGAAAAAAGTCATTATCGAAGATTGATATGACAGTTAAATTTGTATCTAATGACGCGATTCGATATCTGTCAAATTTCTTTAAAGAAACTTTCTTTTGGCTGCGCTATTGGAACCATGTTGAATTCCCTGATTGAAATAAGAAAAAATAAATAAATAAATTCAGGGATATCAAGATTTCGCTTTGATAACTAAGTAGTTGTGAAGAGATTATGTACACGATGAGAAATATGAATAAGATCATATCATCGTAAACTTGTGTTCCTTTATACATTGCATTCTCATTATTTCTGTTGGGAAAATTTCTTTTGATAACAAGTGTGTTTATAAAAGGGAAGCTGTATATCAAATTTCATCTCCGTGAGTCGACCCCAGATTGAGAAATAAACGAAATAGATCAAACGATGATGACATAATAAGAGACTGAACGACAGAACGACAGAACTTACGACTACAAAAATATGAAGTATGTAATTATATGGTATGAAAGGGTGTGTCTTTTTTCATCATTTCATAGTATATATCTCCTCAAAACATTCCTTGGACAACATGAATGTAGAGAAATAAGATAGCATTAAATATATCCCATTTTATTTTCCTCGCGTTTTCTTCAAAGCACCTTTTCTTACGATTCTCAACTGTCTTTCTTCATTTTATGATCATTTGAATTTAGAATATTGTATAGAAAGCTGAAATTAATCAATTTTTCCAAAAATATCCTGAGGCAAATGCTATGGATTCAACCCCAACAACTTGGCACCTAAAATTTTAATGCACTCAACGACACACGAAGACATTCTCTATATTGTATGACCTTTGAAATTCCAAGTAATCGATCTTACTTTGAAATTCACACCTTGATTTGTAAGTAACATCGAAAACAAACAGATTGATGCTTCGGAATGAAAAATAATCAAAGATAAATGTTGATCGAGAAGAAGAGAACGAAAATACATAAGGAAAAGCAATGGCAAAAATGCGCTCTCATGAACCTAATAAATCGGCAGCCCTCTAACAAAACGTTGAGACCCTCTGAACGTATATCATAACCCTCTCGTAATACGTCAAGACTGCCATTTTCTTAGATTTACGAAGGAATTTCAGGAACTTGCTTACGCTGTTATTTTTTCACCTCCCATCGATACATCATTATTTGCTACTTCTCACATCCTTCAGGTTTTGTTCATTTATTATGTACGGAAAAGAAACGGGAGATAAACACCTTGTTTGCTTCGAATATAATTTATGTTGGAATCAAGGGTGATTATAGAAAGGTTGATTTGAAATAACAGTAGTCATGTTTGGAGCTATAGTACAAATCACTCATTTCATTTAAAGTACAAATCATGTTCTGGGGATATATTTAAATCAAACTCTAAGTAAATAAATACACAGAGAAAATGTATTGACGAAAAATTATCCACACGGAAAAAATAATTTGGCTGCAGCAGCTAAGTAGCCAGCACGGACACGGACAACCGTTAAATTAGCTTCTGCAGCTAAATTTTAGCTGTTACCGCAAATAAATTCACTGCAAATGCAAATTTTTTTGCTGTAACAGCTAAAATTTAGATGCAGGAGCCAATTTAATGGCTGCCCGTGTCCGTGCTAGCTACTTAGCTGCTGCAGCTAAATTATTTTTTCCGTGCAAAGTTGAGTAAAACGAGGTCATAGTGGCATTTCCGCGAAGTTCCAAATCCGGTTGACTTCATTTTACTCGAACACAGATGAAAATTCATTCAAATGTTTTCAACAGTATTAAATTTGTGGGAATAATGAAAAAATTCGAATTTATTTTCATCCGTAGTCGAGTAAAACGAAGTCAACTGAATTTTAAACTTCACGGGAATCCCACTATGTCCCTGTTTTACTCAAATTTGTTGAATTTTTCGCCAATACATTTTCTCCGAGAATTCTCCAAATAATTATTTACATAAATAATCTGTATTATAAATTATAATTTATAATACTTGACATTCGTGAGAAAGTTTCAAACATTATGGTAATAACGGATCTCAACGATTTGAATATTGAGAAAAAATCAACACAGGAAACACAAATGATTATTCTATAAAATTAGAAATATGTTGAAAGAATGAATATGTTGAATCATAGTTCTATAAACTTCGATTATTCTTAGAACGGAGTCTAAACTATTTTGAAGTCGACGCGATAATCGCAAGGTCATATTCTACTCCAAAACGTAGCCTCCGTTACAGGATATGGCCCTGTGATTGTTGCGTTGACTTCAAAATAACCTCACGTTCATTCCAAGCATCATCAAAGTTCATAGAATAGAAGTAAGGTGAATACTCTTACGTGAAGCTTTCGTTGAAATTATTGTATCCAGAAATACGATACGGTTTGGTAGCGAGAAACGAGTATTTTGAAAATCAATATTTCAGCATCAAAAACTATCCTTTGAATTCCTTGGAGTAAAGATTTCTTCTTGAAAAGCGAAAATACCGCAACTTCGATGAAAGTAAAAATTCCAATTCATAGAAGTGCAGGGGAATTTCAATTCGCTTCAAACAGTGAAATTCCCATTTTCATCGCAGTTGCGGTATTTTAGTTCTTCAAGAGTGAATTTTCACTCCAAGAAATTCAAAAAAAATATTATTTAAGATTTGAAGAAGGGCGAGAGTTCGTTAAGAATTAAACGCTGATGAATATCAGATGATTTTAAAAGACATTCAAAGGATTCCACTCAAAAAATTGCCGTGAAATTCCAGTGGAGAGGAAACAAGGGACATCTCGTTAGATGATATATCTTAAAGAGACATTTTCCATGAATTTCAATGATTGCAAAGGCAGTTTTTGAAGACTATCCACTCGTCCCATCGTTACTTGAATTCCACGAAATTTTAATTTTTAGAAAAGAACATCATCTTTCAGTACGGAGAGATAAAACAACTTGAACAAAAAAAGGGAACGAAGCAAGCGTATATTAACTCAGAACATATGATTCGATGTTCGAATAATCGATTCCCTCCTTTTTCTGAAACCATTATAGCGAATATTCTATTTTGTGAATAAACTTTTATTATTCACAGAATCATTGATTTATACCATAAAATGAATGTTGTGATTCTTTTTTCGTTTAAAACTCAAAATGAAAAGAAATATATGTTGCTGAAGTTTGAATCGTTTATTGAAACAAATTATACATCAAATAACGAACTCTTCGAACCCAACCTCAGTTGAAGATTCAAAATCTTGCCGTACACTCATTCAACGATCTTTTCAATTTCAAGAAGTCAATTTATGGAGATAAATAACGATGATTTATCATATATTGCGAGTTTGAATTTTCGGTTCGTTTTTATCAACGATTCAAACTTCTACAAACAAGGAATATTCTTTACCGACGATTCAAAGTTTCAGAATCAAATTTAGTGAATAAATAGTATTTTACAGTGAAGGTATTGAAAAAAATGATCGAAATCATGATCACAACAGCGACATTCAATAATATCTGCGTACGCTTCGAATTCATTATAGATAATTAAATGGTATTCATTCGTCGTTATTCATACACGGAAAAAAAGGAAATGCCTGTGACACCTACTCACTTTTTTCGCACCCTTTTTTAACCGCTGTAGCTAAAATAATTGCAGCCGTAGCTATTTTTTAGCTGCTGCAGTAGCCCGACTGGAAATTGTCATCGGGTTGACCCAACATATGATAAGGACCTAACAAGGTCATCCGAAATGAGGCATACCTGCTACAGTCCTGATCAGGATTAGGTGTGGATGCCCCACGTATGAATAAGCTCATTTGGTCCTAGTCAGGATTTCCTCAGATTACCCTAAAAGGCTGAAGTGGGTTTTCCTCGCTGTATCCTCATTGGGACCTCGTTAGTTCATCCTCAGATCATGAAGATAGTTTAATAAACTGAATAAAAAAATGTACAGTCTTGATTGTAGACTGTACACTCTTTGATTCAACACATTTTCCTCAAATTAGAAGGTAAATCTCGAAGGATTCTCAACTGCCTTGCTAAAAATGGCCCTTCCTCCAAATTGGACCATCAAAGGCCCTAACTTGACCCAGATCGCGCCAAGTTGGCCCAAAGCAGGGCCTGAGAAGACAAAATGTCACGTTTCTAGCTGAGTGTGCCTATTTTTAAATTCAATCTGTTCATTCCAAATACATTACCTACTTCTCAAAACTGTTGACTATTTTGTTCAATCTATCCCTAACGTATTGAAACCAAATTTTATCGAATCAATTGACTGATGTTCAATCTGTTTGATGTCTCTTTAATCTTTTGATTTTGCTTTGGATTTCCTGTTCATATCCTAATTTCGAGTTATTTTGGAGGTTTCTGTATGGAATTCCTCATGAAAGCCCGATTAGCCTCTCCTGATGAGGTCCTTATAATAGTGAAGCGTGACATGACTTGTCAGGTCCTGATAAGGTTGCCTTACCAGGACCTGAGCTGGATCAAGGTCCATGGGGTAAATTTCCAGTCGGGAGGAAATGGTAGCTGTAACTGCACAGGTTTTGTGCTTGATATTTGGATACCCAAATAATTTAGCTGTTGACTTTTCGCTACAGCAGTTACATTTCTTGCTGCTGCCGCTAAGTGCGTATCTGTAACAGCCAAAAAATAACTCCCGTATCTAATTTTCAGTTATCCAAATAATAGCTAACTACTTTTTTCCGTGTAGTAGGTATTATATGAGTATTGATATCAAGTGTGAGAAATTAATGGATTACAATTGAAACGTTGATTAAATATCGATGAACAATAGAATTTTGCAATTTTTTTTCTCATTAGATTTTGAAGATACAAGCAAACGATTCGTTCCCTGCGAACATTGAAAATAGAATTAGAAGGAAAAATCAATAATGACATATTCAGTCGAGTAAACGAAGACTCAGGTAATATTGAACCAGGAATTAGTTTTAATATTGAGATGTGATCGAATTTGGATATTATTGATTGAAAGTTTAATGATTCTATGAATATTATATGTGGTTCAAAGGTAGTAAACCGCCTTGTGGTACATAATGTATTCCTTTGACTTATTTGTCAGGTGCACTTCTGCGGCGATTCATGGGATTTGACATGTACAGCAAATGAAAAAGTTTGTTCTAATCACAATACGTGGAAAATTGGTCAATTTTATGAAAAAAAAAAAAAAGAGAATACCATCGGTTCATGTGAATTTTCATGAATTTTTCTGGGCCTTCTAGAAAAGAATGCCATTTGTATCAGGTGATAAAGATACAAATCATTGAAAATTCGATAAGACTCTATCATCGTCGTATGGAAATTTTTTACATTTCAGGGGAATTGTATCAGTTAAAACATACCTTATTACACTTCTCATTAATACTCTTTCAGAATAAAAGAAATGTTTATAATAAATATAGAAACATGTTACGTTCTGTCGATTTCCTTTCTCCTTATTTTACGTACCTTCACAATGAATCGATTGATTTTCACGCTGATCGGGTGTTACTTCAAACAAGATAGAAACTTCATTGAATGTTTGGGGAAAACGAACACTTAATTCTGATTGCACCTTGGTTCCTTATTATGATTGTATCGAGAATACCCGAACTTGTTCACTTTCAAGTACAATGTTCCGATAAAGACACTCATTCTCAACAACGACACTTGGACTGATTGCTCTCATTCTGTTATCTTCTTCTTTACCTTGATTTACCTATCTCTTGTCTGATATTACATCTCAATCTCTTCACTCTGAAATATTTTCATTACTCTTTCCGTACTTTCGCAATTTGACTCCACATTCAGTGTTGTCATATCGACGAGAAACAGTTGTGGCGTACCTCGCCTGAACTCTTCTCTCCAGAATTCGTTTCAAATCCTGGTCAGTTTCGTGATTAACAAAAAAAAAACTGCACATGTTTATCGCAAATGATCCCATTGTTGAGAGAAATGAATGCGGAATGAGGTAACTTTGATCACGCTATGATCAAAGTAGGTTTTATAGATAATCGCTGTGCTTTTATCAGCCTATTCAGAGTTTTACGGTATTTCGTTGATTGTGGGAAAAGCTGGCAAGTTGTTTGAAGAAAGTTATGAATTGAAATGGATTCTCAGTTGCTGTACGTTTGATGTACGCAGAATATGATGAATTTAAATCCTTCATTCGGTACAAAATCTATAGAGGTTTTATACAATTTTTATAGATTTTAAACAGACTTTATAAAAAAATTCTACGTATGTTTTATGAAAAGGATTTATATATTACTATGAAAATCGACTGTGTAGTGCATGAAAATTGCATCAATTACCCGACTGGGTAACCGAAATTCAAACATTGAGATTGAAAAGACGAATAAAAATATTTCTTATTATCTGTTAGATTTGTCAAATCTCCTATCATTATTCCGTTTTGCATTCATCCCTTCTGCGAATTCGCATCGATAAGATCGTGTTATTATTCTGAACGTGTGGAATTTTCAGCGAATGATAAAGTATGTCACTCACGGTGAGTTGAATTGATTCTTATAATCAGGACACACCGTGCACAAGAATTTGTGCATACATGTTTAGAATAACAAAATGAGCCTGTTATCACTACCCATCCGTGGAGGAAAGAAACGAACTAACGAAACAATGAGAAGACTCGTATAAGTGAGATATAAAATTTTGAAAAGATAGATTATTTTTGAATAAAATCTCACAATTCTGGATAATTTATTCTGTCGAATATTTTGAAAACTTGGTAAGAATTCCTCTATTCATGAAATGACTGAAGGTAAATTTAAAATACTACGAAGACGAGAATATTTAGAAGATAAAGTACAACCGTGGAACGCATAGCCTACAAATCACTTACACTTAGTCATTCAAGGAACGAACCATGGATGTGAAAATTTCTATACCAATACTTTCAAGCATACATCTAAAACTGAATTGTATTATGTAAGACTTTCTTATGACCTGGCAACGGCCAGACTACTGTCGGCCTGATTTTACTCTCGATCACTGCAGGTGTAATACACCGTGCATCACACACTTCAACTCAGATTACGACTTTTCCATTGTGAATTCACACTTAATGAGAATGTATGAACGTGAACCAGATTCCAGTGATTTTCCATAATTACCTGTGTTCTCCATTAATTCAATTGAATCGGCCTCGTTTTTTTTTCATTCATTTCTATTCATATTTATGGTATTCGAACTTTCATATACATATACGTATTAATCGCTTGTAAAAGATGGACAGAGAAACTCCTTTGAAGCAAAAAGCGTTCGTCTTTCATTGAAACATTTACATAACCACTGAATATGTATGTTTCAATTAGATTTGTTTTTTTTCCGAAATTCAACCAAAAAGATGCATACTCTGAAGAAGAATCGTGAAACTTTCCCTCAAAACACGGTAACAGCAAAATTCTTCCATTGATAATATTCATAAATGTTGCTGAAGTTTGAATCGTGTATTGAAATGAGTTGGTAACCGAATAACGAAATTCTTAGCTGTTGAGGATCCAAAAGCTTGCAGTACATTCTTTAAACGATGTTTCCAGTTCCAAGGAATAGTTAATTCGAGAACACTGTAAAAAATGTGGGGACTTTTTCTTCACACTGTTGATGAATTTCGTCCCCTCATCGTGGGGGAATCATTTTTCCATACAAAATGAGGGATTATTTTATTTTTTGACTGTTGAATTCTCTACAAATCAACGAAAAGTCCACCTAATTATAGTGAAAAATTTCTCATCTATGGAGGAACTTTGCTGCCACTATTTTTTGGGGTGAATTTCCACAATTATTTTTTAGAGTGAAGATAAATACCAATGATTTATCAGATTTTGTGAGATTGCATTTTCATTTCGGTTCTATATCCACGGAAAGACCGGATCTATTAATATTTAGAAAAAATTTATTAACGTTTGGAAAAAGTGACTGTCAATTTAGGGAAAAAGAGCATCGCTGAAAAATATTCGTAGTGAGTCTACCAAAAATTCGTAGTCAAAATATTAACAGTTGATAGGTTCGTTGGTATTTTCCACAATGAAACTATCAATTGTTAATATATCGACTACGAATTTTCAGTAGACTCATTACGAATATTTCTCAGCGATCCTCGTTTTCCCTAAATTGACAGTCATTTTTCTAAATATTAACAGACCCGATCTTTCCGTGTATAATAGTTCCTCCAAATCGGAGAGAACTTCCTATTTTCATCGAAAAAAATAACTTTGAGAGAGATCAATTGATTGAGAGAAATCAAAGTCCAAATAAATATTTTTTCTGTCAAAAACACACTTCGCTTCGGATCTATTCGAATAACAATTTCTCAGATCCAAAAAACAATACTTTTTTCATGTACATGAGGAATAAAATTTCACACTCTTGAAATTTCTAAAATGATTCCTAAGGAGCGACGCTTCGTGATCAAATAACTCTTCTTTCATAGAAAACGAGAGAGTTGTGAAATAGAATGAGGAGAAGGTGAAATGAAATGAAATGAATTTTGAAATTCTGATATTCTCTTCAGGAGAGAAAACGCTCGTCATATTTTCTCTCTTTTATGGTCGAAATACGTGTAAGTGAATAGATAAAATCGATCGAACCCAGTTGTTTCATCTCCTCTGATCGATAGATACGATGCGCCTATAAAGTTTTCGCGACTCTTTGAATGATTTGATGAGAAAGTATTTTTCTAAAGATTCAAGGAATATTTTAGATGCGAATAAAACTTCTTTGTTCTCTCTCTCTACATATGCATATGTGGTTATCAAGTGAAGAATGATTAGAATCTGAAACGAAGGAAAAAGTATTCTCAGATGTGAGAATATTACATGAGTATATTACCTACTTTGTATATTATACGGTACCAGAATGCGATGAAGTCCGTTCGATATGAAGATGTAAATGTTAACCCAGAAATTCATATGGTGAAGGATCTGTATACATAATGGAACGAACAACCATATCGCGGAAAACTGTGCGTGTAGTCATTTCTATACTTGAATTTCCAAAGAAAGGAATGATGTATATTTGTTTGTCTCTCGATTATCGATAAAAAGAGAGTTCAAATTCTTTTTGAATTAAAGAAATTGTAACATATTCACATATTTGATTTCTTCTTTTTCAAAGCGTAAATTCCCTTGTACATAGCATGGCATTGATCGCTCTTCCATCAACCCCATGTTCTTGTTAATTAGGTCTTATATAACTTTCATCATTGATACATTGCTGAATTCCAATATTGAACAGAACGAACCTTTTTCCCTCGGAAAGATTGATATTCTCAACTATTTTCCGTGATCTTTTTTCTGTATATTTTTCTCAAATAGAATCAAGAGAGTCGAATAGTCGAAATTTACATTTATCCACCTTCATTAAAGGATCCCATAGAATTTCTGGAAGAATTGTTTTTACTCCTTCCCTCTTTACCAGCACTCCAAGATAAATGTTGAACTACAATGTTTTTAATGGTGAAATTTTGCTCGAAATCCCACTAATCATGTTTTCAGTTAGCGATTAATCAAATAATCATATTACAATCCAAACAATCGATTCGTCATATTTCCTTCGTACGTAATTCCGAGTGAACCGACACGTGCTTTGAAACGTTCGTGGATTCGATCGACGATTACAACCGAGGTTTGATTATTACAAAAAAATATCCTATTTACTTATCGATTTCATAATACACGTAAACGAAGCATGATTTCATAAACCTTTCACCGGTGGCGTCAAGAGAATCAAATACGTATTACGTTATTCGACGTTCACCAAACCCAACAACAATAAGTAATTAATAAAAATAGGTTAGCCTTGACCATTGGTCAATCTCATTCATCCATATCGTTGTCATCGTCATTTTTATAATACAAATGACGTTTCTTGATTCGTTTCGTGTGAGTCAATCATCCTCGATGAAGCGATCGATAGTAACGATGAGATGTCGTAGTCATTTGATGCATTGATACAATGACCGATAGTGGAAAGTGAAGGCCGAGCTTTCACCTTACCGATCACTGTCCGGCCTCGTTCTTAAACCCAAGAGATACGCGTAAAGTGATTCAAACACTCTTTTTCTTCTTTCAATTTGAATGATTTCGACACGTATGCACATGCCTTCTCGACTATCTTATTCATTTCTACGATGATGCGAGTATGTTACAATCATAATCATCGTCGTCGACTGAACTATTTCTAAATCTTTTCGAATGGTTGGTAAAAGATTGTATCGAGGATACAATCTCGACTGATCCTTTTTCCATCCATGTTCAACGTATGGAGATATATCATCCGAGGTAATACAAATTTTATTGCATTATATTAAATATTCTTTCAGCACATGCGGCGTAATGACTTGAGGAATCAAAAAGTCACAGAATTTTGATTTGGATAGACAAAATACAAATACCAAATATATTACAAGGTGAACTAGGATTAAGACTTTCGTAACTTCTCTGACGGATGAAGGAAAAAGATCCATTGCAGGAGCGAATTGAAATAGTTTACATAGATTCTTTTACATTTATATACGTTTGATTTTACACAATTTTGGATTTCGAAATACATTGTAGATTTTTTTATTCCAACTTGTATCTAGTTTCTTATGGATTCTCAGGGTCGTAACGAATAATTATAATGTACAGAGATATCATATGACGAAACTGTACACCAAAGACCTTCGTCTTCAAATTTCATGCAAAAATCACCATCTCCTATGAGTAACCGTTCGAGTATCGATATTTATATGAAAAACGAAACCAAAATGGCTTTATTCGTACCTATTTCATACCGCGTATCTATGGCATATTAAATGCATTTCCAGCTTATTTAGATCGTTTATTTTAATACTGATTTACTTACAATTTATATGTAAATTCTAATTATTCGGGAACACAGTATGAATGGGATAATGTTAAATTTACAGCAGCACAAGCGTGGCAGTTCAGCCATATCAAGATAAACATTCTATGAATAAGAAATTGAATGCCGTGGCGGTCGTGGCAGCATTCGTGTACGAATTCAAACTCTGAAGCGAGCTTGAATTCGTTTACCTTGCGAATATTGTGCTATCGTGATATTAAAAACTTCATTGGAGATAGTTGAGTTCACTTTTGATTACATTTTATCACAGTTCGATGAATTTGTAATGTATACAAAACTCGAATCGTAAATCGTTATCTAATTCATCTCTTCGATACATCATGGAAACAAATTGTAATAAGTGAATTGTGCAATAAAAATTATTTTTTTCGATGAATAGTGATGAAATGATGTTTAAATTGAGATTTCTTTAGAAAAAAGGGTGAAAGGAAAGTATAAACCACAAAGATCGACGAAACATCAGATGAGATGCTGTTCAAAGGAAGGATTCGGAGAAAGATGTACAAAATGAGTATTATCGACTTCCACTGAAACAAGTTTAATTCATAGAATAGGATGTGTGATGAATCATCACGTTGGAGAGAAGATTTTGAACAATTTCATGCTCGTAGTTTTGGGAAAACCACTGACGTTATAGATTCATGAAAAAAGTTGGAATAATGGTATCCGATCTAAACTTGGTGAAATTTTCTATTCGTTGATAATATACTCCATACTTTTTCTCCCTCAAACGTGTGGAATGAATTTTATAATTCCACTTTTCTCAATTTAACAATGATCTTCTTCGATATATATTTTCGAACTTCTTAGAAAGTTCAAGATATTTTCATAGATAACATGGAAAAGTTCAATCACAAGCTTCAAACAACTTTTTATCTACTTCCTTTCAAGGTATAATCAATTTATTCCATCATACCTTCCTCTATGGCTTAAATATTTCATAACGATGCATTAACAGTAGCCCATTCATCACTGTATCATGGAGGAGGTATGTTGACATTTCATAATTTGCATGTCTTTCAGCAGTTGTCCATTACGACAAATAATGAGATTATTAAATGAGATTTTTTCTCTCTCTCTCTCTCTCTCTTACGATGACATCATCATAAAGCTAAGAGACGATCAAATTCTTCAGCCATTTGAAGTATTGAACTTTAAAGAATGTATGTATATATATATATATATAATATATATAAACTATTAGAAAGAATGATAAAAAATTGCACATTACTGATACTTCAAGCGTGGAAACATTTTATTTCTTTCTATATATTTTCTGTAAATGGCGTGTCATTGTTCTAATTGTCGCAATTCTGTGATGCAATACCATTCAATTATTTATGATCTGAGGAACATGAGATTGAAAAAATATCAAGGCTATCTTACATTGAAAAAAATTTAA
Organism: Gonatopus flavifemur; assembly: GCA_018340375.1. Taxonomy (NCBI): domain Eukaryota; kingdom Metazoa; phylum Arthropoda; class Insecta; order Hymenoptera; family Dryinidae; genus Gonatopus; species Gonatopus flavifemur. Next base: position 57,091,166 of record JAFFJZ010000001.1, read on the forward strand.
AGTATGATAATTGTAACCGAGAAATAAACTGACCTTATACCAAAATTTACTATGGAATGACAATAAAGTCCTGAAGGAGCGTTCAAATATTACATTAGGCTCTGGGTAAAACATTGAATTTTTGTTTCAACGACAATTGCTGTGTACAGAATACACTCTGTGACGTGATATGACGAGGAAGGGAGGGATATGGCAGGCACAGGGAGTCAAAATGAACCAGAAATAGCGTGACGTAATAATCGAACGTCGTCTGATCAAATTCACAATATTTCATACTGAATTTCATGAGGAAGTCAATATGTGCTTTCATTTCTATACCTCCACAGTGGATTTTACTCTACAATTTCATCAGTCTTCTCATATTCCATAACGGGTTAACGATTTTAGAAGTATCAAATGCAATTTACATATTAAAAGAATGTTCTCCTACTCACATTACTTGTTAATGAGCGAATGAGCAAGTGAATCCAACCAATACATACCTGAAACATACAAAAATTTTATAACAATATAAAATCGATTTCCATCGAATAGTCATTTAATAATATATTATTATGCGCAAAGGAGAAAGTATCATTAAATACACGTATCATCATATTAATCCAATGGAAAAAGTTTGATATTTGTTTTGTATGCACAGAACAGAACAAAAATCTTCTTGAAAAATTCAAATAATTCACCAATATTGTAAAAGTTCACACTCTTCGTGTCTGCTGGCAAAATAAGAGCACGCTGCAACTACAATATTTACCGCTGAAAGAAGGGAAGTTACTGATAAAAAATATTACACTTTCCACAGTACACGTAGAATAAATTTTTAGTTGAATTTATCTACTTGGACAATAAATATGTAATCTTTGCGATGAATATTCTCCCCATTGGTAGATAAACTTTTCTTTTTAGTTGATAAAACCGTGTGCAACGGGAGAATAATTTATCATCGTTTTATCAAATACTGTATGTTTCTATTTCGCTGTCGTTGAATTTTCATCGAAAATTTACACTGTGAAAAAACAGTTGTTATTCGAATCAACTCAATTCCTGTTTAAATATGAACCTACTAGCGTTTCAGTTATATTCAATAAAATTTACTTGAATCAAGTGAAATTTTATTAGATGCAATGAAATGTCCAGTAGGTTCATATTCAAATAAATCATTTTTCTGGATGCAGATCAGAAAAGTGTAGTGAAAAACTTATGGATTCGTAAATTTGCAGATTACTTGGAAATTCGCAAATTGATAATAATCTACTGAAAATATTTTTGGTAACAAAGTTGCAAACTTCTTGAGAAGTTCACTTCACAATGTACTAATCAATGTTTATCATTGTTTATATTAAACTCCCCTTTTCAACGTCACCAAAATGAAACTTTGGTTCTACTTTCACTACCAGAATTGAAAATGGATCTAGCAAGCAACTGCAGATGTCTGTGCGATCTCCAAAGTCCCGTGAATAGAACTTACACTGTTACTAAATTCTTCTTCAACTTCGGAGTCCAGCGAAAGTGCAGCAAAGTATGAAGTCTGACGTGAATCTTGCCCGATCTGAGACTTTGAATCCCTCTTGAACGCTCGCTAGATCCATGCGCTTTGACACCAATTGGTCTCAGCAACTTTCCTCTTATCCCAAGAGATAGAGAGAAAGAAAAAGAGTGTTTCGATGATTCTGAAAGTACTGTCGAGGTGATACGAAAATTTTTTTGGTTCTTTTTCTCGTTCGTCGAATGAGTTGTCGTAGGAAAAGTGAAAAATAATTATAGAATCCAATCATTCCATTTTCTTCCGAATGAAGACATATACCTCTACAAATCTACAGCGAGAGGAAGGTAATAACTTGGCTGCGGCAATTAAGATTTAACTGGTTCAGTTGGCGTTAATAAAAGTCTAGAAAACAATTTATTCGATGGGAATAAAAAATGTAGTTTCGACAGATCAAATTCATCAGGTTCGATTATAAATTCTTACTTAGGAATGATTACATTTCATTTATCTACATGATTTCTTTCGATGTAAGTACTCTAACAGCAAAGTGCTGAGCAAATATGCGGCAAATTGTTGAAAGTACTCAAGAGCAGTTTAAAGCAATTTGCAGGGACGTTGCGTCGCCAAATGCGCAACAATATGCTGTGAATCTAGGATTTTGGCGTAAGTTGTTGTCGTGGTGCTGGGAAGTAGCAAACCCCCAGCAACTTTTGTTGTATGGGTATATTGAAATTATACAACACCACAATCAATTCATCATTTTGACTGATTAATTGAGATTTTATCGATCACCGATCGATGTTATTCATAATTCTCTCATGAATACTAACATTGTTATTATAAACCGGTGACTAAAAGATTCTATGACATTGATGGTCGAGTACTTGACTGATAGGACAAATTACAAACGAACGAGGTGTACTTGTATCTATTTTTCATTCTTTTATACGTACTACTGTATTTTCAAGGTCGTTTTGGTATGATGACATGATTTCTTCGTCACGTATACACCATCTTGCTCGATTCACCGATACATGCACTTCGCGTAGGTTCACCAGGCGAACATAAGGTAAATATTTAATTACTCGGTAAGTCGATTGTGTTGCCACTATAAGTATAAATATATGGCCTGCATCAAGTATGTCAGCGCAAGCTTCCACTATCTTTTTTCTTTGACGCTTTGTCATCGGCCGTAAAGATTTTATCTACTTTCATCCTTTGACGCGGAGATGACAAAGATAACATACACTCACGCAAATTCATTTGAATACTCATACGTGCATCCGCTCACAACGCTCACCTCTGTACCCTCTTGATACCTTGATACTGTCGTACGAACATTTCATTCGCATTAAAATATTATCCAGCTTCTTTTTTTTAATATTCTCAAAGACGTATTCAAATGGTGTTGATTTTAAGATCAACCACCCCACATTTTCTTATCAATATTTCATTCAGCTCAAAGTCTCGAATCCTGACGTACGTTATACAAATTGAATTTGGATTATCAAAAGAAGAAACATCAAATACCTCGTAGCAGAAACAATGACATTGTGCCATTCTAATTTCGGAATGAATAGCTTTGATACGTGTTCCGTATCTTTTTTCTTATGAGAATGTCTAGATAAAGCAGAACGTGAGCAGCTCACGAGATGTATGAAACTAAATGATATCCTTTTACGATCTTCCGATAGATTTCAAATACTTTCGAGCGATATTATCAATTATTTGTATCTAACATTATCATCAGAGGCAATGAAGAATTTTTTGATGGAATAAAATCTATAAGATAATTCGGTAAGACACGATACATTCATTTCTTACACAATTCGTGTGTGTTTTATCGTAAAACATAGTTTGTTGACTGCAGGCAAAGTTATGAGTATTCCACTTGACAATTATCATTTAGAGATATTCGAAGAGCAAACTTATGATTCTTCACGAAGAGACAAATTCAAGTTATATGTCGTTACAGTGAAACTCAAAACATACGTCCATACGTTTCAATATCATTGGAAAAAGTTATTTTTGTACTGATGGTATTCGTTGGTTTGTCTACTTTGACATAATTTTGATATGAGAAAACAATTTGATGGCAATTTATCATAGATACGTGTAGAATATTATACGCTGAGTCAGAAAATTATCTCTTCATGTAAATTCGTGAATAATTATTATTGGAGTTTCCTTGATTTCAGGGTGACTTCGGTCAATTATTTGCGTTCAACATTCTAGAGCATTCTGATAACACAACAAATTTGAGAAAATTTCTAATTGTCGTTATGAAAAAGTGAAAAGCTTATTTTGAAGCCGAACAAATTCATTTCTGATCGCTCAAAACATCAATTTTATTTTACAAATTTCAATAAAAGAAAAAAAACCCTGCTTTTATAAATATTCGAATGGAATGCTGAAAACGTGGAAATCAAAGTGATCAAATATTTTGAGTTTCCAAATTTTCTGTAAGACCAAAAAAAAATGATCATGATGCATGCAAAAATATTTCCATCGGAGATCAATGAATCCTCGTCAATTTTCATATTTTACTTATTTAAAAATACTTGGATGAAATTGAACTTTTTTCCATAAGAATGGCTATAAATTTATCAAGCTATCATCGAATGGCGCCAGTACAATATTCATAACGAAATAATGAGCAAGCCTTTCCTACGAGAGATAATTGCAATCCACACGATAGTTATTCGATCTTATAAATTATTCAACGTTATTATTCGTAATATTTTCCTCTGTGATTCACAAATGTAAGTCATTTGTCTTTGATTTCCTCTCGACATTAGTTTTTTTTTCTTTTCTTTATATTGAAATTGTTAGTTGTCGGTCGCCACAAGAATAACGTAACTATAAATTTCATCTGGTTTTATTTCTCTTATTTTATTTTTTACATGTAATCAAGATCAGACACATGGGTATGTATTATGACGCATTTATTCTCCATCTACCAAACGATTCACCATTCGTAAAGTGGTAAGAGAAATCTCTGATATGTGAAGAGATAAAGAATAAATGATGCGTTAACCGATGTTACGCGCGAATCCAATTCAATGGAGTACAAGGCGAGGGTTTGGAACTCTCGTTCAACTGAATAATTATATTATTTATGCTCGAAAATTCATTTCAACGTTGTAAAACCTTGCTAACGGTGTTAGGAATTTATAAATAAAGCTTGTCATTGATTTTATGTACCGACAATTTTTCTGTAGATTTTTTCAAAGCATTGAAAGAGCCTGAAAAATTTTTGAATTCATATCTATTTGGTCGTAAAACAATCTTGAAAAATTGTCCACCAAGAATTGTAGAATATCTTTACATCCCTTCAAAAAAAAATATAATATACATATATTTCTTGTACCAGAAAATTCTATTTGCATAAATCAATGAAGTTTTAAATTTAGAAAGTATGCACTTAGTTGCAATTATCCTAGCATCAAGACCACGGCAAAGGCACTTTCCTTCTCCCCCTTCCGAGTACATAAATTATGTATTCCACCTTCTGCAATTCGTACAGTCTCTCAAAATAACATTTGAAAAAAATCTATATTCTCGAGATTTTCCTGATACCGTGCATTTTTAAATTCGCGATAAACGACTCGATCCAAATTGATTCCACGAGCAGGGTAAAGGGAAAAAAAAAGCCATCAACAAATTTAATCGATTCGAAACGAATTCTGTCGTAAAACTCATTACTCTCAATACCTTAACGTGCTTGAATCTTTTTTGCAGGTGTTTCAAGCTGTGAATATCGATCTACTCTCGATTGCACGCAGCCGAAACCAAGGCATTGTTAGTTGAGGTAAGTAGTTGATTGTATGATCATAAGACGAAACTATACGACGATGATCGTTTTGGTACCGATACATATGATGCATACGTGTGGGAGGAACTCGTTGAACACTCGACGACTCGATTCACACCCACATACGTATCTCTAACGAATACTCGTGTACAAAAAGTTTAATTAGGAAACTGCACAGTAGCATTGAATAACCTTAAGCTCTAATTGCATCAATACGTAAAATCTCCACTTTTGTCTCATATATATCAGTTTTAAAGAATCTATACGTGAACGCAGGCGCTCTATTTTTATAATTCATCCTGATTTTTTTCGTAGATCGCCTTGGCGAACATATTTTCATTACGTCCGGATGAGGGAATTCAGTTTGATTTTGAATCTACAGCAAAAAAGTTGCTTTGATCTTTGTAGCAAAGAATTTCCGGTCGATTGCATTCTTCGATTAACTCGAGATGCTCGAAAGTTTTAATTCCCCCACATACGTTTTAGGGCAACAAATTGAAAACACTTTGACGAACAATTTCAATATGCAAATGATTTCATTCAAGTTCAAGGATTGTTGTGTCTTTTTGATAAATGCACTGTGAAAAGAATCTACCAAAAACGTATAACAGAAATCTTTTAATTCCACTGTACCAATGAATTCCTGCTTTTTTTTTAATCAGTGTAGTTGTGAATTTATTGACTTCAAAGATCCGTTTTTCGTGGTAGGTATAACCTTGGATTTCCATGTGAAAAATTGCAAAAGTGAAATAAGAACTCTCGTTCGAAGTTTCGAATTAGAATTTACGTAAGTCATAAATTAATGTGTAACGAGACACGGTTATTGTCGAAGATTCATTAAATATGATCGTTTATGATGTTGACTTAATCATACGCTATTAAAATTGAAAAAATTATGTCCGATGATGAACAGAGGATAACTACGTTTATTTAATGAGCAAGAACTCATTTTCATCGGGAGAATTGGTATCAATTAAAGCAATTAACAGAACCTTCAAATCGATACGGCCTGCGGAAAAGTATTATTGAAAGCAATTCAATTCTGTATCAGAAATACGTATATGTATTGATCGTTAAAAATAAATAAATTTCTTCGCTTTTACTGACATTATTCAAATAATGACTAGGAAACAACAAAAAGCATCTTAAGGTATCATGCATTCATTATATTTCCGAAGATCATTGATTCAAATCACAAATGATGATAATAATCCATGAAATAAATTATGAAATAAAATTCGTGTTTAAAATGAAACAAAAAACCATAAATTACTCAGCGAGAAATAAATGATTCATGTAGTTTGGTCTTGCTTGAGCGAGCAGGATATTATACAATGAAGCAAAAACCCTTGACATGTAAACGACACGTTTGATGTGATACTACTCTACCAAAAAACAAAGCAAGTTCAACCGCATTGAAAAACTGTAAATGAAAATAGCTAAATCGTATGATAACATCATCACGATGGAAGATAGTTTATCTTTGAGAACTACTCGGTTTAAACAATTTCAAACTTGTCGTTGTATAACTTTATATGATTTTCTTTTATACTATTGAACGGATAATTTTATGTTTAAATGAAAAAAAAGCATTCATCAGTTTCTTCATAGAAAAACACATTAATTGGAGAAATATTTTTGTGATGCGTTAAGAGTGTATTGCGTCTTGATTGAATTATCCGTAAAAGAAAAGATTTAACGCTGCGATATAAAATATTTTTCCTTGAGTTTACTCGTGTACGAGAGGCAAAGTGTAAAACAGGAGTTTATTATTTTCAAACGAGAGATGTTGAATTTCAACATGAAATTTCAAAGCTATACATTTGCAAAATATCAAAATTTTTATTGAAAATTATGGAGTATTCATTTAATTTACTATTAATTTGATTTTCAAAACACTTAATTGATATGTAAAATAGTGAAACTTTGACACATCACGTGACTGGACTGAGACGAGAGAGCAATCAATTATCGATTAAGTTGACGAATTATTCGCTCGACAATTAAAAAGTACAAAAAAAGAAAAATTTCACAGTCAAACAAAGATAAGATATTATATTTTTGTCATGTAAAATGTTGATGAAGCGCTTTGAACTGATTCAGGTTGAAACAGATGTTCTTTTAATAAATATCAATTACTCTCAACACAGTCTTCAATCATAATTAGCTCATAATCGATTCAAAATTCAAATATACTTTCCTTGTCGTAGAGTAAATGATGGAAATCGGTTACACAACTAAAATTACCATTTGTAAAGGAATTTGCTTGCACTCAGAGAATTTATCTCCCTGTTTTGCAGATGTTCATGAAAGTCTTCTTTCCTTTTTCAAATTTTCTTCTCCCGAGCCTGAGTACACGAGGCATGTATGTCTCGTATATTATTTTATTTTAACATCGTTGATCATCATTATGTGATTATAAATTCATACGATAGGTCTGAGAAATATTAATAATGAACAAATATTCATACTCCATACATATTCAATATTACCATCGTGATATAGAATGCAATTTCAAACGATATCTAGTATATAATGTTAGCATAAAACTTTTCTAGGGAAAATAAGAATCCAGTTAAAACTTGAACCGGTTTTTCTTTGCCGAATGGAGAGTGAATGGTTCGAGTTATAACTTGGTTTGAGTCAGAAGATAAATGTTGCTTCTCCACGCTCTTAAATGTCGTTCTTCTTCAAAAAGTAGGGTAATCAGCCGAAAGATATCGAAGATCGAAGTTTTATGTATGCAAAATGTCACAGAGGTATGAAAAATGTTAGATCTGCTCGACGAACAATTCCACCGATGAGTCAATAAATTTTCAATTCCAAAATAAAAAAAAAAAAGCTCAGATTTTTTAGTTCAAATTTTAGTGGAATCGAACTATTGAATTGCAACGGTATCGAGTCTCTGTTGAGAGTGCATGTTGTATGAAACTAGTCCAGTGCGAGTGAACAATGAATGACAATAACAAAAAATATTCTTTGATAAGTAGAGTTTATATGATTATGTGGTGAGGTTTATCGACCATGCGTTTAATTACGACAACAGTACCATTCTATTCATGTAAGAAGTTAATGACTATTTGAATAGCACGATGTTATTTTTCACGCCGCACACACAGTGGTAAACAACCGTAGATGTCAACCGCGTGTCGAGCTTTCTAAGCGTCAAGTAATAAAGTGCCTATCCTCTTAGCTCTTGCTAAAGTACAGGTACCTTGATATGCTTATCTAACGTTGAACAGCCAACACACTGTCGTTGATACTTTATTTTGGCTTGATATGGAGTCACGTTTGGGTAATATATGGTTATCCGAATACATGCTTTAGATGCGCAAACAAGGGAGAAAACACGAACGATTCTAAGTAAATATCTACGATGACAGATATCGGGTACACAAACTTCTTCATTCGAGCGAATCGATACTCGAATTGTTTAATTGAATTCCCTGATTCGACCACATTCGCGATCAACGATAAATACTCTGACCTTAATACGCGAGCGTAGTATTCTAATTTAAAGAAACTGTGTAACATTTCCTCATAACCCGAGGGAAAAGAATGCACATGAACAAGAACATAGAATTACTTCTAACGATGCTCCGTAAAAAGTAATCTACCATAATAAGTACGACAGATAATGTTCGTACAGTGTTTAATGATAACTTGCAGGTACCATTTATCAATGTCGGATTAGCTTGTGATGAGATTTACGAGCTCACAACACCTAACTGTAACTAGAATTTTCTGAAACGTTGACCCCGAGAGAACAAATACTCCAGCACGATACATGATGTATTATAACAACAATTATCCTATAAATGAAGCATAATTATGCAACAACATATCACGTGGACATTTTGAATCTCGAAAATTATCTAATCGACAAGTACCTACCGTGTGACATCAAATGAAATACAATAACCGTTATAAATTATAACGGTCGATAGGGTTGTTTATTACGGTAGCAAATTGTAGAAAATTATACATCCAATGATAAGAACGAATTCTCATACTTTATTAGGATAATAATACTAAACAATAAAAATACATGGGAATGAAATATGATGGGATAAATGAAACTTTTCATTGCTTTTCATTTGAATTGTACTCGATGTCATGAATCAAGAATACGAATATGTCACTACACACCGTTTGAGAGAGATCCGCAGAAAATTGACTATGTTATTGGAAAGCGAAACGTGAATGAATCGATCAAAGATCTGAATCAAGATCAATCGGAAGATGGATGCGAATCAAGTGAGTAACAGAGAAGCGAAAAGAAATTACACGCAACGATCAATCAAAACGACTGGTTGGTAGCAAATGTGCACGGTAATCGCTATGATTTTGTCAACAACTGATCGCACATCGTTAGTTTTGCGTAAAGTATTAACGCTTTCGCTTGTTCGCGGTAAAACATCACATGATATTAACTCTTCATTTGCTAACAAATTGATTTACTTCCACGCTTGCTCCCACACCGCGGATCATTTAACTACGTCACATCATATAAGTTGAATTCCTGGTAAGAATTTTAATATGTTATTTTACAGCGAAAGTGTACTGCGAAATTGCATTTTAAATGGAAAAAAAGGGTAGATGCGCTGAAAGCAATATTCCAAACTTTTCGTAAAAAATGCGAATGGGTTCAATTTTTCATTCGAAATCACAAATTTATCCCACATCGCGTGGTGATTTTTTGTACACAGTTTTTTTTATGTGCACATTTCAAAGTATAATATTCATGAAAGTGACTTAAGAATATTGAATAACGGTGGTTGGGAGAATTCTTTGTGGGGAATTCCAGCTGAATAAGATCGATAGGAATTTGGTGATGATTTCATTGTGAAATCCGAGGGAAGAATTCGATATAGTTACTATATAAGTTATATATAAATTATATCAGGGCATATTATAAGGGTCAGTTCTCACCAAAAAGTTGGTTCTAAAAGAAAATGATCAGTTCTAAAACGTAAAAACGGTTGTTTCTTAAAAAGTTACCCAATTTTCAGCGAAATGTTTTCCTCTTTCTTTGAATCGGGTATCCAATATTGCCTTGTTACAGAATGAGCCTTTCGTCTCATATCAAGGGGTATAGTGAGTTCAGTAGTGATACTTATTCTGAAAAACTAAGACTTTATGCCAAAGGTAAAAGTAAGGAAGTATCGAATAATTGAAGAAATACTGGTCACACAAATTTTTTACGTTTTTTTGTTTAGAAATCGAATGTCCACCGGTTCGGTTAGTTCTTAAATTTCCTTCGAATATGCCCTGAATTATATAGAACTCGAGAACTTGCTTGATGCAGCCAAACACAACGAATTTATGAATTATTTCATCAATACACTCCTGGCAAAAAATGAGAAATGTAATATATTCAATCAAATTTTTGTGAAATTAATAAGATTTTATGATACATTTCAATCAAGAGACTGTAATCTCATTGACGTATTACGATAGATTTCATTGATTCGAGTTATCAAATTACGTAAAATCCATTTGGCGGGATTCGATTTTGGCACAATACTTTCAGATAATACGAAGCCTGCTTATCGGCTTTCGGATTCAACACCTTCATTCTCTTATTTTCATGCATGAGAAAATAACTCATGCATACATTTTCCGTTACACGAAGATGGAATACGAAATATAAGATACAAAATTTTAATTTCGATTCTGGCGGATAAAAATTGAGTAACACATTGAAATAAATGGCAAGACGAAGGAGAATACAAATAAAAAGGATCACCACGAGATTATGCGAAAATACTGACGCGAGTAAATCCTGTTCCTTCGATTTATCGAACGATTTTAAAATAACTTTATTTCATACTGGTTATTCACTTATAATCATGGTAGAATTATGTGATAGCTTCATTCGCTGTACCTTTCCTTTATTTCACTTGGTTCCGAATGTGTGAAGTTAAGAAAATCTATTGGTTTTCCGTTACTTCGATCGGTTAAGAGGATACTAGCGAAATCGTTTATTATAAACTACAGGCAAATGTTTGAATAAAATAGAAATATCGTTCCGTACAGTACTTCTCTGATACAAGTAGAATTCCCGGGTAAAAATGAAAATTGATTCACTCCAGGCCCCGTTTCGGCCCAAGTTTGAGCCCAAACAGGGCCTCAAATGACTCAATTTGCAATCGAGGAAATTTCTACACGGAGAAAAAAGTATTGCTGGCATGACAAGCAGGTCTGTTACTATAGCGCCTACAAAAAATTAGACTTTTTTGCTGACATAAACAAATTTGTTAACAGAACTAACGTCTTTGCTGCTGGAGTGAATATTTTTGCGAGGACAACAAATTTCTTTGAAGGCGCTACAGTAGCAAACTATTTTTTCTCCGTGTACTTGGGTTGTTGCACAGAACGATATTTTTATTGAATTGACTCGATTGCTGGTAGTTTGTGACAAATGATTCGGATGCTGCCACGCTAAATGACGAAATTGAAGCTTAGAGGTGACGGAATAAATCTAATCGAATTTTGACATATGAAGAAGATACAAGCGCAAGACGTGGTTGTATCTGGTTGTATCGTTTCCTAATCCAGGAATTCAGCATTGTAGATGTACAAACTGCTAGAAAAATTGCTGAAACAGCAAGATCTTTGCTACACTGAGAAAAAGGTTTCCTTCTGACAAATCAACGCATTTGGTTGAGCATTTTCAAACAGTATCATTTCATACAAATAAGACATATTGATTATAACCAAACATTGTGTTGAGTCAAGAAATTCATATTTATTAACTATAACCGAATCATTCATTTGATTCAAAGTGATTGAAGTTGATGTGAATGAATGAGAATTTTTGTTAAATTCAGATCTATCGAATCATAATCGGTATAAAGTTGACTCAAAGAAATATGTGGTGTATTCAACAACTATGTGATAAAATGAATATACGATTTATTTAATGTAAACAAATCTCATTTGAGTCAACGAATCCTTTTTCTCAATGTATAACAACAAACGTTTTGCCAATTCAGTGAAGTAGATTTTCAAAAATCGCTATTTTAGCAAGAATTTTAATCTGCATGTGTCCACCAATTTCGTTCATCAACCTCAAATCCACGTAGTGTGACTTGGAGGTGACGTATCTCATCGGTGGTGCGGTGATTTTTTCATCGCTGTACCTACAATAATTACAGCTGTAGTTATTTTTTAGCTACCGCAGTAGGACATCGTAACTGTAACTGTCGGATTTAGTGGTTGATGTTTGGATAGCCAAATAATTTAGCTGTGGATGTTTTGCTGTTACCGCTAAATCAGTAGGTGTGACAGTTGAAAAATAGCTCCCGTAGCTAATTTTTGGCTATCCAAATAATAGCTCATTATATTTTTTCATGGTGTGCACCATGGTGTACTGTTAACGTGATACCAGCGCTATAATTTTTACGGGACAAACTAAAAAAAAATGCACGCAATAATTCAAAATATCCCTCTGTACAGCACTTCTTCAGCAGTTCAAGATATGTTGTACAGAGAGATATTTTGAATTAATGTAAGTATTTGTATGTAGTTCGTGCCGAAAAGATTTTTAAAAGCCCAGCCGCTGGTATCCCCTTAAGATGGGGAAAACTTACATGGTATGGCGGTGAGGTTATGGATCATGTTTCACCATTAAATCCATTGGAATTTCGTAGTAAGGAGTAACAGGAATGATTCACTGAGAAAAAATTATAGCTGAAAACGAGTCAGATACATTTTTATACACGTGATATACATATTTTCCATTGAAGTAGCTATGAGAATCACTATGATAGTAAAAATATAGCTACTGTCACTAAAAACTGTACCCGCGCTAATTTTCAGTTGCATTTTCTTCTGTTATTAATTCATAGAAAGTATCAAGTAGTAGCAGTTTTGATGAGAATGTATGTTACGTACCCAGTTTGAAAAGTCAGATAGAAACCGATTGAAAAGGCCAAAAACCGCATTCAAATTTTATGTGTTTCCATTTGTTTCTCTCTGACCGTAAAAACCGTAAACAGGGTTTTTCTCACAATATAATTTTGTCTTGACTTTACTGTAAATTATAGTCATTCCTAAAGTAACTGACGTTCATGTGATTACGATTGAATACGTTCAATTGAACTTGGAAGAATATTGCATTATATTCTCTTCAGATTCTGATTTATATTGGGATTTGATTTATTTATATTCATGAATTATCAACGCCATAACGGTGTCTGATTATTTTATATCGGATTATCAAAATGATTATCAATTTGCATGAAGTTTCGATCGAGATTTTATAACATTCAATATAAACTCGACAAATTTTCTATAAAAAATATTGATATTGACAAATACCGTCCATCATTAACCAAAACAATTTCAAGCGATTGTTGAGGAAGAGAAGAGCGCAAAAGTGGCTTTACCAGGAATTATTTTTGCTTTATTAATCGGAATCAGCTGAAAATACTGAGAAACGGCGAATTTAACCGGCGATACAGTGATTCTCAGTAATTTACACGGAGGAAATATTGTATTATCACTATGAAAAAATTGTAACGAAGGACCATATCTCATAAAGATGAAAAGAAACGTGATTATGTTCATCAGTGCCAACATAGATACTTGTTTAAACATTTTTCATAGTAAATTAGACTAAGATCGTACGATTTCGTCTCATGCGGCTAGTCTGGTCCCTCTGGTATATTTTGTTAGTAATTTTAAATATAATATTCTCTCCGTGTATCGTTCTTTATTAAAAATTTCCAGCAGGGATACTCTGGTGTGGAGTGTAATAATATTTTAGGTGATCATCTTTGTATGCGCGCATAATCTATCGAACGCGAAAAATAGAAGTTGATGGATCGAAGTGGACCGAAGTGATGTCTCCTTAGGTCATCCACATATGTCGCTCAAGAAGTTTTTGGAATAGAAGAAGCCCATTAAAATACTCATTAAAACTAATTAACAGGTTCATCTTAGATAACTTTGCTTCAACCATGGCTTGAGAAGCACTTGGATAAACGAGAAAATGAAGACAATAATGGAATGCATCTCATTATACGCATAACACAATGAGCAGAATGAAAATTATTTCATTAGAAAATTCATTAATTTGTCTCTGTTTAAAATGTTCCATAGAAAATTATAATTCACTGCAGAAAAAAATTGAGACTTACTTTTAAAACGTGGATAGTTTTTAATGAGCGTTTTGAATCGAGAATTTACCATTACAACTGTAGTTTTCGATAATACGGTTTCAAGAGTTCCTAATAGTAAATTTTCAAACTATTACAAAATCATATTACGACATGGTTTTTTCTGCATAAAAAAAAATTCCACGTACTATTGAAAATTAAAGATTAATAGTGAAACTATGAACCAAAAGACTCATTGAGAACTAACTGTGAGTTTTTCCAACAGTTTTCAATAAAAAAAAATTTCAATTAAAAATCTGTATTCACTGATCAAATGAAATAGTTGAATTGTACATTACAATTTGTATAATAAAGTGAACTGATCTAAAATTCCTTTTTCATTCAATTTTTCCTGCTTTTTCAGTTAATTATGAAAATACAACGACCATGAAACTAGGAAATGTAATTACATTGAAAACAAAGCATTGTTAATGTGATGAATTCCACGTACACCACAGAACTCTTCAAGTTCATCATCATTGCAACAACACATTTGTAAAATCAACATATCATTATATTGAATTCATAAAAGGTTTTTTAAGGTGACCATGGATCAAGGAAGAATAATAGTTTTGTTTCCTTTATGGAGTCTTTCTTGTAAGAAAAGTTGACGAAAATGTGTCCAAAAATAAGGTAATGAAACCGTTCCAATGTGAAATCAAATTAATTTCGGGATTCAATAGTCTATAGATGTGATGAATTCTCAGAGCTTTTTCTCACTTCAGTGGCGGATTCCGTCCCTGGAAAAACAATCAAGGGATGTTTCCCAGAATTGGAACAGATTTCTCGACAAATAGTTCTGTGAACCTCCATTCTTTTTATATATAATAATTAACTATAAAACCAGTTGGGCATGGATGACAGATGTGGTATATGAATCTATAAATTTTCAATGCTCATGAGTGTGGTACTAGAATTGATACATAATACTGAGGATCACTGTGGGGCTCCAAAACCTAACAGTATGTCTGTTTTTTCAGAAAGCAATTCTGACTTAGAAAATTGAACCTCGTTGTTGAAAGTCTAGGTCAAATAACCCTGCTGACCCTCTCTTTCCTGTTCTTCGTCTCTCGGTTGTGGCCTGTGCACTGCTTACGGATATATAATACATTATTTTAATTTCAAGAAATTTATTACCTATATCCCTGTTTTCAGTTCTCTTCTCATAAATCTATTCTTGAAATATGTAGAAATGTAAATGTAGAAAAAAAGGTAAATTATTTGGTCATTGGACTGTACATTAGAGAAAGAAATACTAGGCGTTTGAGTTAAAGTTGGAGATTTCAAATGAAAAAAATGCTGATGTTCATCAAGTTTAGATATCTTTGTATGAAATTTGATAGGAATTTTCAAATAAGAATCTTCATATATAATATATGAGAAGCAAAATGATTTTTGGATATTGCAGGACTGCAATATTCCTTTATATATTTTTTATTCTTTTGATTGGAATAATCTGCTGAAAATTTCCCATTGGAAACGATAGATGTTTTCCTGTCGTTTTGAATATGGCTTCTAAATTGAGAACTCTCGTTTTCTATTGTAATGAAACGATAAAACGTATGGTATTCTTATGGGACTTACCACAGGCTGAATGGAAGTGTATCGTCAACGTCCTATTAAAATCGTTACAATTATTGTGAAAAACAATATACATTCTTGTGCAAATATCTGCAATGTTTTTTATAGAAAATTTAAAATAAAATCCCTCACAGCCTGTGGTAAATCTCATAGAATGCAATACCTTTTAGCGTTCAATTACGATGAAAAGACGAGAATTCAAAATTCGAAAACCACATATAAAAAAATCTATTATTTCCTGTGGGAAATTTTTGAGCAGGATGTGGACAATTTCGAGAATGCTGGCGATTAATTTTGTTTGCTGATGATTTTTGTTTATAAAAAATGTAAATCCAAAAGTTGCAGTTCATTCAGCAAGTACCACCATTAATATTCTTCTTCAATGTGCTATAAAATGATTCATTAATTCATATTGAGAAGTTAATAATTTTCTTTGCATATTTCATCATATTCTCAAGAATTCTTTGAATTGATTTCATCAGATTTTCATAAAAAATATAATTGATATAATTCTGTGTTTACAAATAGTTTAAATTAATCGTTGAATAGTAATTTACGTCTTGAGAAGAACTCTCTGGGAACTTGATAGAACGTGATTCTCTCCAGAATTAATTAATCATTTCCTTTCATTAATATTGCTACAGTTGATACATTCAATCATGCTTGTTTTACCAATACTATATCTATGCTTGGAAAAAATGCATAACAGAGGGGAATATTATAATTTATGAAAAAAGCTTTCAAATGAAATATATATAATGCTGACTAGAGAGTGATGATTGTGTGTAATTAAATGTAAATGCAATTAAGTTCATCTTAATAAAATCAGAAAGTAAAACAAATTTCCACAATCCAGCCGATAAATAAATGCACAACTACAATACATATGTCCCTTAATTGACAATCCATTATTGAAACCACCACGGAATACTTGAAATATCTAATGCAAAATCGAATTGGCAACCACAACTCTTTCAATTACTTGTAAAATAAATGAAATTTATTGACTTGGCGATGTTCCCCTTTGACCAACGCGATATGTCACTCGAGAAAACCGTCATCCCGACCCTGTCAATATATCCGACCAAATAAATCCAATTTGCATAAACTGATGCACTTGTATGCATTGCGGGAAACAATATTGTCATCAGCTAGGGACGAATTCACGTGTATTGTCACTCCATCGAACAATTCCTACGGATATCAAGGAGAAAGAAGCTGTGGACTTACCGAAGATTTATCTGTCTGGCATCCTCGCAACGCACCGTATTTCGGGGGAAAAATGTCGTAGTCTAAGCCGGTCTTTGTCTTTTTCTTAACGTCAAATATGTTTCTCAAGAATTTTCCAATGATGTTGATTCACTTTCACCATCTAATTTCAGTTACGATGACACACAAGACCCACAAAATAATATTGGACACATTCAATGTCGACGGCAACTTGTTCAGACAATCACCACTGGCCAGTACCAGTTTTTGTTATTTTTTTTCCTGTTTCACACTCCCTACCAATTCAAGGTAACGTACACGCGGGACGAAGGTTCTTTTTTTGAATTTTCGAACGAAAAGGGATTTTAAGTTTGGCTAATGATATGAGAATAAAAACGTACTGTTGATCGATTATAATTTGATTCGAGAAATCAATGTTTGGAGAAGAATATTCGAAATTGAAGAACCAAAGAAAAAGATTCTAAATGGGACAATTCACTGTCTCTGAAAGATGAAAATTGAACATGCTACTGGAATCTATCCTCTCTCAGCAGGTACGCCGCTCGAGCAACAGCATCCGACTGCTGCTACTATATAGAATGTTTGCATGGGGATAGACAGAACTCTCCAGCCCGGTTGATTTTGTATCGCTCGAAAGAGGCAGCACCGGCAATGCAAGGTTCTATTCCGATGCGTTGGTAGAAAATTATGGTAAGGTAGAAAGGGTTAAGAACAATCGATTCATTTTCAGCTCGTTCATTGGCGGCAATGTTTGGAGTTTGCCAATCGAACAGCTGCTTTACGTCCAACTTTCTTGCCGAAGGTTTCTCAATTATAGGGTGCGGTAGCTCCTTGATGTACAGAATGCTCAACCTAAACGGCGCAAAAGAATCCCCAGATAACATACAAGTATCATCAATGAATTCTGAAAAAAGGACTCTTCCTGAACTCTTGGAGAATTCAAAGTATTCTTGAAGAGTTTCAACAAAAATCCGCAAATATCAAATCCTTTTTGGAACTCTGTAAGAATTCAAGGAGATTCTTTTTTCAGAATTCATCAATGATTCTTGTGCATTATCTGAATTACTACCCATACAGCACAATGAAAATCCTCGCGAATAGCTTCCGTGATGACAGTAAACATGATTTCATATCGCAGCTTTATAAAAGACTATTCAGACATTCAACATGTATACATTTTAAATTCATTTTTACTGTCATAACGGTAACCGTTCTGCTATCTGGGTAATGAATAGTCAAAAACTAGTTCTCCTTGAATTCTTTTCAATCTCTGAAAATTTGACAATTGAAATTCTACAGTTCTAAGGCCTTATCTTACCAAGCCGACATGATTAGTTCTGAATAAGTAAGAACTAAGAATTCTAGACACAATCCAGTGATGCCAAAAGAATCGATTTTTTTAATACAAAATATATCAAGTTTTCATTGACATTTTATACAAATCTATAAAAAAGAATCGATTCTATTCAAGAATCGGCATCACCAACATAAACTTGGTTTAAATTTTGAATGAAATCAGTGGGGTTTGCTAAAAAAAGTTGAAAAATTCAGTATTAATCTTGTATCGCCGAAGCGATGAGTTTCGTCATTTCATTCTTTCAAGATGAAGAGATAACAAAATCATCCAATTGGAAAATCAGTTGATTTTTAGCTTTTTTTGAAGACCAAAATTCGTAAACGATTTACAAATTTGATGCATAAATCAAAAATAATACATCCTGACCGATGAAACGTTTTTTAAATTTAATGTCAAGTTAAAAATTCCGCAAAGTATATTAACTTTGAACTTCATCGAATTGCCCACTACAGGGGTGGATTTCTGATCCATATCCTTTTTCTGCAGAAATTTAGAAGAACGTGAGCGAAGACCTTGGATTCATAATTTTCAATTATTTTGGTTACTGTATCAGTAAGTACTCTTCTTTCCAAAACAATCTACGTGATTAACATTGATTAAACTTAATGATTTGATTAATTCATTCAGAAGTTATTTAGTAGATCCCCCAACTCATCAAAACTAGGGAATGCAGATTGAATTTCACTACATGTACAGTAGTTGACTATTATGATGAGTTCAAGAATACTCACAGAAAAATGTCACTTCTCAGTTCAATAGCGATTCGAAACATCATCGACCATCTAGTTTCACAGAATTACTCAATTCCAAGTAATATTCACCCTTGGAAATATGTTTTGATCAATGAATTATTCGAAGATTTTCTTTAACGCATCAAATAAGAGCAGACGGAGCTTCGGTGAGTTTGCGAACACCTACAGAAATACCGGTTCCTCGGTCAATTTGAAAAAATTTTATCTGATTAGGTTTACAATGTTCTACCCGGATAGCAAAAGTTCTTGAAGCCAGATCTCATGAAATTTTTTGTGGAACTACCACATTGATCTTGGAAATTTTAGAAGAATTCTCAAAGAATTCTATCCCACAGATATTTCCGAGATTTATTCGGTAGTTTCAAAAGAATTCAATTAAGTTTAGTAATACGAACTTTTGCTATCTGGGATTATTCATTTCCAAAGCATACAAATCGAGAGTACATAATCCTCATTTCTAATTTTTCATGAATTCATTTCATAACAGAACATAAGGAGAACAAGTGGAGTACTTGAAAAATCCAATAAGAATTGTATTTTCAAAGAGCAGCCCTATTCCACCGATATTCCGAGCTCTTTCTTCCCTACAGATTATGAAATATTGAAAAAAATTCATAAAAAATTCTTTAGAATTTATTAAGAATTCATTTTGAACTGTTATCTTGTATGAATTTACAAATTCCACAATTTTCCAAAAGAATTCTAACCCAGATAGCACAAGATTTTTGAAGGAGTTTTCGGTGAATAGATTGTATTCAGTGTCAGCTTTTTCAGAACGCTTGTGCTATCTAGGTAATTTTATGAAAAAATCTAGTGGGTGTTGCTCGATGATAGTAATAAACCATACAAAATTATATGAACTTTACAAAAAGTTGTAAGATTCATTTGTACAAAATGAATTTCATGATTCAAATATAGGAATTAACAGATGGATGTTGCGATACACTGCTTTTACGAAAATTTCATCTTTCATCGATGAATACTGGAATAAAATTCAACTCGTGCAAAACTTCAAGTACACACATCCTTTCACACCTTCGGAGTACACACAGGTGCGAATCCGCACCACGCAAATTCACCGATTAATAACTCGGTTCCTGTTCGACCAATTTGACCTTACTTTTCATCAATTTGAAGGGAAAACTGTGCAGATTAACGTGGTATGGAAGAAAATTCACAAATATTTCATTTGATCAGTGAAAAAAACACGAGAATAAAGTCAATTTTCGACGAAAAACGAAAAGTCTTAAAATGGTTGGTGCAAATTTGCACCTGTGTGTACTTGAAGGGATAAACATTTCACTCATTTCTGCACTGTCTTTCAAAATTCCTGTAAATGATTAACCATCGATACTTCTATATCAAAGAGGAAATTATTAAAGAGATTCATTTAAAAATTTCAAATTTGTATTATCATTTAAATTTTATACAAATTTTTTTTGGAGTGTTTGATAGTCGCAAATGCAGTATTTAACTGTCATTGGCAATCGTCACCTCAACTTCTACTCCAGGTTCGATGGAGATACTCGTGATCTGTTTAACAATCTCTGAAGGTGAGAATAAATCAATGACCCTTTTGTGAATACGCATTTGGAAACGATCCCAAGTTTTTGATCCTTCTCCGCAAGGTGTTTTACGTGTGGTGATTCTTAAAATTTTTGTAGGCATACGAACTGGACCTTTAACCTTCAACTTTTGTTTCTTTGCTCCACTGATCAACTCGGAACAGACTGTAACAAAAAAACAAATTTCATTGTTATCAAAAGATGACAAGTAGATTTATTTATTTATTGGGAAGACTGAGTGTGGTGGTTCTTGTATATATGAGTTTTTAAATATTGTTATCAGGTATGGCAAGTGAAATGATTAGCACTCATTGTTTCAACTATTTCAGATTTGTTATTATGATTGTTCATATGGATACTGAAATTAGAGTTGACAAAAAGAACGGATAGTCTAAGGACCTGTGGAGCTGAAATTAGTACAAAAAGTTAAGAAATGGTGTTTTATGAGAAATTATACAGCCTTGTAGTTTATGCTTTGCAAATCTCATGTGTCAAAGTTCTAAATTTGACTCAATATGGTACTGTATTGATGGAAACAGTTAAATTTCCATGCAAAATCTAAGGTAATTACAAAATATGGTTTACATGTTTAAATTATGTTTCATCATTATTGAAGAATGTCAAACAGAAATTGTTGAATATGTTTGAAATATAGTAATAATTGGGAATAGACTATGATCATTTATGAAAAACAGTCTCGGTATATGCATACCTTTTTCCAATGAACGCACATTACGAGACGTCAGTGTGATTCTAATACGATGGACCGCAGCTACTTCTTGTCCTGGTTTCTCAGGGTTTTCTGCCTTAGCACTTGCCTGTAAATGAAATTAATAATGATTTAGAACACCATAGTGTACAATGTGTGTATAATGAGAATACATATTTATTTTTCAATTTTCAAAAGTTAAATATTTTGAAGAATTATTTTAACGTTCCTCAAATAATCCTAATGATCAAATAAGTGAATAATAGAAGTTTTTCGGAATAGAAAACCTTCACGCGAGTGGGAGTTGATATCAAGAATGAATTTTAATGGTGTATACTTGAATATATATCATACCAAATGTATAATAAAAATGTCATATTATTGTAAACAATCACATACCATTATGAAAAATTATTCCTGGTCGAGATGATCAATTTATTTGCTTCAAAAACTGATCAGCGCTGAACCAGGTGTGAAGCAAACGCATGTGATGCGAAAAAGAAGGTTATGATACGGTTAGTTTTTTATTTCCGGTTTGCTGGGTAAGGCCGGAGTCTCATGCGTCGACGCCGCGTCAACACACTGGTTGAAAAAAGCAAAGCTGTGGCATCTCTCGCTTTAACTAATGTTGACGCGGCGTCAAAACGCTCACATGAGTTCCCACTGGTCTCCGGCCTTAGGGTGGCGTCACATGGATCTAAAAAAGGGCGGAAAGCGGAAGCCTTGGTTAAAGAGAGAGATGGATATTTGCCTCTCTCTTCAACCAAAGCGTCACATGGAGTTTGAGGGTGGGCTCCCATGCAGCAGGATTGTCCGGAACGAAACGCTCACAATTGGTGGATCCCTAGTATTGTTGCAGTTACATTCAAATGAGACAAGTATTCTCGCAATTAGAACCGTTTCGTTCCGGACAATCCACTTGCATGGGAGCCCAATCTGAAAAAGGACGTAACGTGGAGCACAGAATTCTCGAATAAACTATAATTAAAGCAAATAATCATCTCTCTCTTCAGCCGAGGGTTCCGGATCCGCTGTCCGCCCTTTTTCAGCTTCATGTAACACGGGCCTTATATCTGTATGTGAACAAATCTAGGGAAATAATTTGACGCCCGATACTCGACGCTGCATGAAATTCCAGCTTTAAGCGTTAGATATATTTTCGTTCATAAGAAACTGACTTGAATGTAGCAAACCGCAAACGCCATGTATTTTGCATGTTTAAAGCCAAACAGGCACGAGACATTGCTGTGACAAACGTATCCAAAGTATTAAAATAAATAAACAAGTAATTTTAGTAGGCTTCAATTGACTAAACTTCCTAAACCTCACATTACAAGACTTTAAAATGTCGATTGGAGTTCCAATTAAAGTGCTGCACGAAGCGGAAGGTCATATCATAACCTGTGAAACCAACACCGGTGAAGTTTATCGTGGAAAATTGATAGAAGCCGAGGATAATATGAATTGTCAAATGCAAAATATAACCGTGACTTACAGAGATGGAAGAGTCGCGCAATTAGAAAATGTTTACATTCGTGGCTCAAAAATTAGGTTTCTAATATTACCAGATATGTTAAAAAATGCACCCATGTTCAAAAGACCTGGAGGAAAAGGTTCAGGAACAGCTGGGAGAGGAAAGTCTGCTATTTTACGAGCTCAAGGTATGCATGTACATAATCAGAAAGTCATCCTTCGTTCCATCAGAAGTTCTGAAAAATATAAACATTGAAATTAACTGCAACGATTTGTTTCAATTTCCACATGAATTTGATCAAATCTTGACATAAAAAGTTGAACATTATTGAAGAAATATTAAAGAATGAATTCAAATTATCATTGCCTCAGTATTAATTCCAAAACCTCCAGCTATGATATCCAAAAAAGTGACTATGTATTGAGAAATAACATAACAAACATTCTTACGCTATCTGTTTGGATTGCTACTCGTATTTCTATAATTTTCAAATTTGATGAGAAAACAATATTATTAAAGACAAAGATACGTTCCGGTAGACTCCCATTATAAGTATTGCTATAAGTTATCCGTATCTTTTTCTCACATAAGATTAGGTACCACGTGAAACAAAGACACGTACCGTTTACAACGAAAGCCTACCATATATCCATTCAACTATTCAACATATAGTTTGTGATTTTGATTTTCCATTACTGAATGACCGAATAACTTGAATACTGGATTGCAGTAAATATTACAAGCATTTTAATACAATTTTAACATGATATATAAGATTGTAATTATCTCATGTTCTTTGGGTTTCACAAAATAACTCTTCAATAGTTATTAACATCTATTTTGTTTGAAATATAGCTCGTGGACGTGGCAGAGGACAGAATCAAAGAGGAAGGGGGACTGGTTCTGCTCCATGGCTCAATCAACAAAATCAGCCAGGGGGTTCACAAACTGGTCGAGGAAGAGGATAATTTCTAGATAATTAGAATATAATCAAACAAATTTGATGATAATTCAAATCTCAAGGAATACTGATAACTTCATTCTTACACTTTTGTACTTTTATGGACTCATGAATTGTATAACTGAATGCCTTTAGTTTATTACATATATTATAATCACTCCAAAAATAAAACAGTAATATTTACAGTAATTGATTCGTGATGCTTTATTTCTATTATTGAAGTTGCAAATTGTGATAAAATTCACGGAATACACCCTTTGCAATATGAAGTCATAACAGCAATGAATGTCCTATAAATATTCTCCGCATGCTGAAGGAATGCGATGTTACTAGGGATAATTGCAATGTTAATCAATAATAATACACATCGCTTAAACTTAGTACCAAGAAATCGTTTTAAGGTGTGAGTACTCATATTATTGTTCGATTATTTCATAAAATTGGATCTGATATCAACTTCTGTCAAAGTATATGATTAATAATTAATTCTTTTTATTCTAAAGGTCAATCCCATCGATTATTCAAAATTCAAGCCACCCTTGCATCCAAAATGAACTAATTGAAATTCCATTAAATTTTGACTGTTTCGTTCATCAAATCAATTCAATATTCACCAGAGATTCAAATTCTGAATTCTAAATGGTGATTGGTTAATTTTGAATGTAAACTCGTTTCAATCTTGAACTCACCCTGCTGTAAAATCCTAATCAATGCAAATGAAACCTCATCGATCCTGTTTCAAATACACATATCAAACCGCATGAACTTCTCGGTTCCATCTGCTTTGATAGGATTTCATAAGGGAAGTTGCTGGTGCTTGTCAAATCTCATAGATGTTGTTTCAAATACACATATCAAACCTCATGGAAACTGGATCGGAACCCATAAAATCAACCTACGCGGTTTTATGGGAATTTTACAACAGAGCAGTCAATAAAATTGGCTCTGATTGATTAATTGATGGATCTTGAATTCAAAAATGGCTCAAACTTTAAAACAAGTCGGTGCGATTATTTCTTAAATTGATAGAGTTTCTTAAAATGTTTTTGGTGATGGACGCTTTCTATATTCTCAAATGGTTAGTTAATTTACTTTGTTATACAATAAATTGATAGAATGGTGCAGATGTCGTATTTGATACATGAAATTTGAATCTTCTTATCGGTTTTTATACAGATACTTCAAGAGCTGCATCATTTTATTCGTTTCTACAGGGATATTTTACTATACCTTCTTTATTGAATTGAAAACTTTCAGTTTACAATTTTATAATTTATACATAATTATATATTATATATAACTTATATATAAACTATATTGACTTATATAGAAATTATATATAAATTTTGAATTTTTTCTATTTGAGCCAGTATGGCTGTTATATTATACATAACACCCAAATAATACAGAGTTCTTCGATGAATTATCAAAGAGCTATAGATTTCAAATGAAGTTCTTGAAGAATTCTTTACGAACTCAATGCTATCTAAGCATATTTCTTAATATATAATTCTTCTTAATAAGCAAGGATCTTCCAAATTCTAAACGAACACTCCCACACAGCACATCAGTTCACAAAGAGTTCATGATGAATTTATTTGTGATTACGAGAGTTCAAAATGAATGCATTAAGAACTCTTTCGGAAGTGTGGTGCTGTACGGACTTCCACCTTTCTTTTGATTTATGGTAGAAAAAAGATGATGCACAATAAATTTTATGAATCTTCCTTGTAAAACGTAGACTTGACAAATAACTTATAATTCAACAAGAATCATATTTCATTATTCTTGTTGAAATTTAAGTTTGAACGTAGCCATGTTGATTCAACGGAACACACCTCCGGTTATAGAGTACTGTTGGAAAAGAGCGCAAGAGGGCGAAACGAATGATCTGCCGCTTCAATGTTTTGCCCTATTGTTCCGTGATGTCGCGTAAAATGATGCATTTAAAGTAGTAATTTCTCAATGAAAATGTACTGTCGATATTATCGATGATGAAGTGTTGTGAATTATTAAAAATGGGACAATTATTTTGTAAGAGACACACAGTGCGGTAATATCGGCTGAAAATTTGGAAGAATTAAAAAGGAACCCTTTGTCATGGATATGCAGGCTCCTAATGGTTCGTGCTTGTTTTTCTCTTCCATTCCATATCTCTATGTAAATAAACATATCTTATTCTTTGAGATCGCCAAGAGTAATTGGTTTTTTTCTTTACACACCGTTACGTATTCCAAGACCATTTGTTGCATGAAATACAATCATTTTATTTGAGCTCAGGTTAATTACTTGAGTGTTTTCGAACGTGAGCGTCGTTTTAAAATATTTGCCGTTCAAAGTACTTAATTTTTCAATCATTAGTATTCGACATGAACAAAATGTGTAATTACTATTATATGCATATATATACTTCTACTTTATAGTTTTCCTGTGATAGACTAGTTCCATCTCAAATTAGGTAATTCATTTATGAGCTGACAATAATTCATTTTGAAATACCAATTATGCTTTTTCTTTCTACAAAATTTCTGAAGTTGTATATTTCATTATATAAATTTCATTATCAATTTGTATTTAGTGTATACTTCCATCCCTGGATTACCAGAATTGGGGATGGTATGGATGACGGATATGATGGTGCATGGAGAACCTACCACCCATGAATTGATGTTGGATCCCCGTCAAGCTGAAAGTCCATTTTTTGCTCATGGCTCCAATCCATATGACGATCTTAGAAATCATCAAATGGCACCTACGACGATGGTTAGATACTTACCGTCGCAATATCCTAATGAATGTTCTGAGCCTGACGAAGCTATGGAAGCTATGGAGGCTATAGATGCTCAAGAAGTACAACAAGTGGGTTGAAAATGATTTCTATGTTTGAGAATTTGTTCTAATATATTCGCAAAATTTCTATTTCAAATAGTTATTCAATATAAACTGAATTTCATTCTTACAGGAGTACGATCAACAACTAGAAAGACAGGATATGAATGAATATTTGACTTTAGATGATTATATGGGCGACGAAGAAAGAGAGCAAGTAGTGAATAATGCTGCCACCCAAACAACTCAAGACAATCGTAATCGTAAAATAAAACCTATTAGGCATCCTGGATTGGTGCTGAAAACTCCCATCGCTTATCAACCTCATACAGATTTAAATTTTATTCCTATACGTAAAGATGGTATAGGTAAGTAACTTTCTTTCCCATTATAATTTTAATCAAATGATTTTCATCACAATTAGTCATGCGTATAACTTATTATATAAATTCAATGATAGTTTACTCGCTTGTATTTTAAATACACATTTTTATGTACATACAGCTGTATGCGAGAAATGTGGTGCTATTGGAGTGAAACATGCGTTCTACACGAAAGAACGTAGGTTCTGTAGTAGAGCATGTGCGCGATCATCGGAGCATACTGCTCCTACAGCCGATTCCACGTACAGTCCTTCTCACACGGTCGAACAACCGGCATCCATTAATTTCACTCCTCAAAATGAAATGAAAACAGTGGAAGAGGTAAATTCCTTTAAATCTTTAATCATGAATCAAATCATAAATTTGAATCTATGCTTTCAGGAAATCAAGAAAGAAGAACCTCCGATGAAACAAATTGTTGAACAAGAAAAACAGAAAGAGAAAGATAAAGAGAAAGAAAAACATAAAGATAAGGAGAAGTTGCAGATCAAAGAAAAAGAAGTAATCAAGTCAGAATTACCAGTAATACCAGAAGATTTACCAGTCAGAAGAAAGAGAACCGCAGAAATGGCAGGGTCGTATGATTGGACTCCACAACTGGTGGAACCTGGATTTTGTGCTGCACCCGTTTCTTGTTTCAAACACGTATGTCAAGCCATTTTGCATTAATTTATTTTTAAATTGAGAATGATTTTTTTTATCCATCAAATACCTTGTTTTAGGCGCCAATTTCAGAAATATGGGATGATTTAACCGTAGGCATGAAAGTTGAAGTTGAAAATACAGACTGTGATGAAGTATGTGAGGCTTTTCCAGATTCTTTT
The DNA here is from genome assembly GCA_018340375.1 of Gonatopus flavifemur. Lineage (NCBI taxonomy): Eukaryota > Metazoa > Arthropoda > Insecta > Hymenoptera > Dryinidae > Gonatopus > Gonatopus flavifemur. The sequence goes on from JAFFJZ010000001.1 coordinate 57,119,292, forward strand.
TGGGTTGCTACAGTTTTACGGGTTTCGGGGTATAGAGCTCTGTTGAGGTACGAAGGTTTTGGCCACAACGCTGACAAAGATTTCTGGGTTTCGCTTTGTTCTAATGACATCCATCCGGTCGGTTGGTGTGCTACCATTGGAAAACCTCTCATCCCACCAAATTGTAAGTGAAGGAATTATATTCATCCATTTTAAAGAGACGTATATCACACGAATCATAAAAAATGTAATTATATCATTCTTGTACGAACTATTTTTAGCTTTCGACTTATACATCTAGTAGTTTCACGCAATTAGTAAAAGTCCAATTCAAATTTCTCTGTTTCATGAAATTTTAATTATTATCCAATATCGTATTATTGGGTTTTTCTATGAAGTACATTTAATTTTTTTTGTATAATGAGTGCATTATTTGATACATGTTACCCATTGAACACGATACGTAAAATCGGAAAATCTCAGAAATATTCCTTTCCCTGATTTTAATCCAACAGTTCTGTACAGTGTGCGCATAGAGTTTTATTTGATTTACTTGACTGAGTTTACACAGATACTTTTAAAAATACAACGATTTTTGATTCAACGATCACTTTTAACCATGGAATTCAATTTACAGCAATCGCCAATAAGTATAAAGACTGGAAAGATTTTTTAACGAGACGATTAACGGGCGCGAGAACTTTGCCAACGAATTTTTATAACAAAGTCAACGATAGTATGAAATCTCGCTTCAGAGTTGGATTACATTTGGAGGTGGTGGATAAGAACAGAATTTCACAAGTAAAAGTTGCTACCATACAAAAAATTGTGGGTAAACGTTTACATGTGAGATATTATGATTCATCGCCAGAGGATAATGGTTTCTGGTGTCACGAAGATTCTCCGCTCATACATCCCGTTGGATGGGCCAAAAGAGTGGGACAAACTTTGGATGCATATCCAGAATATTTGGAACGAATAGCAAAATCAAAATTATGTGAAGACGATGCAACGGATGATCTTTTCTTTGTGCCAAAGAATCATCACTTACAATACGGATATACATTTCGAGAAGGAATGAAAATAGAAGCTATCGATCCACTTAATTTATCCGCAATTTGCGCCGCGACTGTCATGCAAGTTTTAAAAGAAGATTACATAATGATTCGAATTGACAGTTATGACGAAGATGCTAGCGGTGCTGACTGGTTTTGCTATCATTCGTGTTCTCCATGTATTTTCCCTATTGGCTTTTGTTCTCAACATGGTTTACCGCTCACCCCACCGAAAGGCTACGATCCCACAACCTTCACATGGGATACGTATTTGGTTGAGACTAATACCATACCAGCTCCAGTGCAGTTATTCAACCGGGTAATTATTTTGAATTTATAAAAAAAAAGAGAAATATAGTTACTAATGAAAAATGATTACATATCGATTCCAGGAAAACTTTCATCATGGATTCATTGAAGGAATGAGACTCGAAGCTGCCGATTTGATGGATCCACGATTAGTTTGTGTTGCTACCATTACTAGGGTCATTGGAAGACTATTGAAAGTTCATTTCGATGGTTGGGAAGATGAATACGATCAATGGTTAGATTGTCAAAGTCCTGACATATATCCAGTTGGATGGTGTGATCTTGTGGATCATAAATTAGAAGGCCCCCGTGTGCTCGCTAAAAATACTAGTCCTACCGGTACGTACTTCATGTTTATTTATTCAAGCACTTGATTTTCTGATCGCCGATATTCAAGCAATATATTCATTATCCCCTGGAAAATCTAACCCATACACGCAAAAGAAAATGTTGATAGATTTTAACCAACAAAAAATCATTCGCGTTTTAACAAGCTAAACAAATATTTTCAGTAAAATCACCAAGAGGCCTTAAACGTAAAAATAAGAGAAAAGTCAAAAGAGGTGGAAAAATATCTTGTTCCAAAAACATCCTACCTCGACATAATGAACGCATTAATATAGCTCGAGAAAGAGAATTGGAACCAGCGCAAGGAACAAAAATTGAAAGAGAGCGGGATTTAGAAAGTTTACCGGAACAAGGAAGTAGAGAACCTGAACCAGCCGAGGAACCAGTCGGCCCTGATCAAACTTTGCCTAGTCCAACAAGTGGACAAGGCCAAGCGTCGAGTGAAGCTGCTAGTGAAATTAACAGCCCTCCACCTCCTAAAGAAAGAACCGCTACGTCCTATATTAACGTAAATATAATTCTGTCGATTAATATTAAAAACAGAATTGATCATAACGATTGATTTGTCTTTTTATTGTCTTAGGTTACTTCCGCGAGTGGGAAGTATATTCCAAGGTTAGCGGATGGTATACAAAAGAGTTCGGAATCTGGTGATCTAGTGCCATCAGAATGGAACGTATTCGATGTTGCACAATTTCTCCGCGTTAACGATTGTGCCACATATTGTGACAACTTTAGTAAGCGCAAAGTTGACGGAAAAACTTTGCTAACTCTCACAAAGGACCAAATAATAGACTTAACAGGTTTTAAAGTTGGGCCTTCTTTGAAAATATATGATCTTATACAGCAGTTGAAAATCAAAGTCAATCCAGCTCAGGAAAGATTGAAACTAGGACTGAAAAAATTATTATAACATAGCTAGTATATAGCTGATATATCATCCATGAATTTCAACATTGCATATATTGAATATGAAATTAGAGGTAAGGTAAAGAAATGCAATTACTATTCAAATGGCTTTTCGTTGAAAATATATCGAATTAATTTCGATACGTCTAATATCGGATTCCCGTGTGAGATATATTTTCAATTTTTACGAGCATTTGACAGCAAAAGTTTGATCGAAGAGTGTATTATGTATTTTTGTGATCAGTGAAAAATGTTTTTGTGAAATTGCATATCTTTCATATTTATATAGAATTTACTTTTATTGAAAAATTCTTTCTTCCCTGAAATCATCATTATATTTGAATTCGTGTTTAGCTATTAATGTACCAACTACGAAAAAAAACTTAACCACAGCTCTATATTGAAAAAAAAACGAAATGAATGAAAATTCTTCGCGATAGATATTTGATATGTGCACGAACAATTTGGCATACAACTTGGTTTAGAAGAATTTCATTTATTATATACTATTTTGTTTCTTGGCATCAAGAGGATACAAGAATTACTATTCACACACGTTTTTTCGACCACAATACTGGAAATTGAATTCATAAACAAATTTTTAGGGATAACTTTTCGAGACTATCTAGATCTGTAAAGAGCACTTCCAATTTCGAGTACTTTCGAGTCAAAAACAAACGTGCTCGGATGGTAATGTTCGTATTCTTTTTAGATCAGTCGTTTATAAACTCTTGGAACGTATATTGAATGGCTTTTAATTTTTCTCTGTAGGAGTATGAGATGTTTCTCGACGTGAGAAGTGTGAAATTATGATGATTAATTACACGATTGATTCATTGATACACATCAAAGGTATTTATAATACAGTCAAGTTATTACATGTTGTTATGAAACTCACTTATTCCAACTTATGTATGTCAGTCACAAACTATTTGAATCATATATGAAAAGGGAATGAATTATATATCTTTCATTCTCAATATACTTCCATGTCTTGTTTGTAACTTACGTACTTCAGGGAAGAGTAAGTATGTTGTATTCTGACAACGGAGTATATTATAATATTCTCCAACCAACTGTTTTTTCTCTCATCGCACTGGTCTTGATATTCTCCTACATTTAAGAAATCTGGAAAAGTACAGAAGTTTAGAATAGAATATTTTTATCTTCATATACATTCAAAGTTATGATTTTTTTCGTATTATTTCATAGATAGATATTATTGACAAATATATTATTGCACATTTGATTGAAATCCGAAATTCCACTTGAAGAATCTTCCATTAGCGTTAATAAACTTGAAATTTACTATCAAAATGTTTAAATCAACAAAGCGAACCAGTGAAAATTATGTGAGAATAAAATACCATTGTTGTCATGATTATGCGTTCAAAATTAGAAAAGCAAGAAAATAGATTTTTAACTTTTTTCCCTTTTGCTTGACTCAACGTTTTCATTTACACAAAGTTTTAATCAAGATTTAAATATTTACGAATTGGTGAGAATAATCTAAAATTCAACAACAATTGATCCAACAGTTAGTGAAAATTACACTGTAAAAAAAATCTCTTGTATTTTTACCAAGCTCAGCGTAGGTAATAAAATTACCTATGTTCAGCATAGGACATTCACTGGAAAAATTGTAAATTCCCTATGCTGAACGTAGGACTTTTACAACAAACATTTGTGATTTCACAAATATCTGTAATATCTTCATGCTCAGAGTAGGTAACTTTATTACCAACGCTAAGCATGAACAATTTACAAGATTTTGTGATATTACAATGCTGAACGTAGGACTTTTACAATAGACCAAGTATTTTCCCTACGCTGAGCACAGTATTTTCACGAAAGACTGTGATTTTGCCCATTTGGAGTGGGTAATTTACAATAATTATTTTTTACAGTGTATATTTCTTTCAAAAATATTAATTTAGAGTCTTGATTTTTTACCTTTTGGTACCTTCCGTTAAAAAAAAAGGAAGACCGTGAGAAGATTTATATTTTTTCTTATTTGCACGTATTACATTCTTATTTTCATTTTCAAAAGTTAATCGATTTCGAGTCTGAAGAATCTAGACCTAGAGAGAATCTATGTCTCGTGTCAATTAATTGAGAAAAAATCAATTTTCCCTTCCTCGACGCTAGCATGCCTTTAAATTAAAAGAATATTCGGTTCATTTCAATATACGCATGGACACATACTTTTGAAAGAAAAAAGTATGTACTGGAATGCTTTGAATCTGAAATCTGATTTATGGAGAAGAGAACATGATACAATGAAATGACAGCAATATAAAAATGTAAAATATAGTTGAAAGAAGTAGTTGAAGAAATACATCACAGTCTTTTCATATTCTTATATGTGTATGTTTATATATATATATATACGTATATTATACAGGGTGTGTTCATAATATATTTCGAGCTTCTCAGGAGGAGATTTCTGATGCAAAACCAAGAGCCTCTTTCCTCTGGGAAAACGCTATAATTTTTAAGCTGCATAAATATACACGCCCATTATTGGACGTAGCCACCTGAATAGTCAAGTATTCCGTTTATAACTAAGCAACTGAGTATTTCCTGATATTCTATAAAAGGAAAAAGTTTCTTGGTTTTGCCTTTAGCATCACTTCCTAAAAGTTTCGAAATGTATTCTGAGAAACCTTATACATATACATTATCCAGAATTCTTAAGAAAACATCTGAGAACGTAATTTGCATGAACACTAAAAAGTATTCGACGCATTGCATGCCAGAAAAATCACTTTCCCTGTGATTGTGGTACCTTATGGTGCCACTGGCACGCAACGTGTTGAAAGAGTAAAGTAAGTTCATTTAAATTCCTTTTGATGAAATCCTTTTTTTCTTCATTTTTTTATTTTAGATAATTTATAATTTCACTGCTTTTAAAATATTTCTCAGTGTATTTGCACTTGTATTTCATATATACATACACAAATATATCTTTCATACAATCAAAGAATATGCTTCTTTAAAAAATTTCAGAGGCATTTGAGACCATAAAGAGTCAGTATACATTAGATTATGTAAAGTTTATGCTAGGTTTCATTTGTTAAGGGAACAATCATGTAGAATTTTATTGTAAAACAATGCTAAAATAATACAGATACGAACAAAGTGTGACAATTTGGGTGCTTCTGAATGTGCTCTTTTTTTCATTGATAGGAACAAAAGAAATATATTTAGGAATGAATCTTTCATATTGTACAGAGCAGTATGTCTTTTGTAGATATAAATATTATATTCAAGTGGTGTAAAAAAACATGTTGTCTATTTTTACAAGAAAAACCCATCATTTTTCAAGATTCTGAAATCGCTTCTACATTTCGAATTGTATTTAGGTTGTCCTCAATAATTTCGATTGCGGATATATCTTTATGTACATCAACCGTGATGGTTCTTGACTTCTACGTTTTTTTTATTTTCATCATTTTGTAGGGATTTTTACCAAATTTTTTCAACTGTTTGTGTTCTTTATATTTTATCAGGGATTCTTAATCTGAAATTTCGTTAGATTTGTTTTTATAAGGATGCTTCTGTTTTCTGCTATATATGAATAATTTGTACAGAGGCGAGATGATTAGAAAATGATAGTATACGATACAGTTTTGCTATAAGAGACATATTGCACTTTTGTCTTACTCCTTCAGAACAAACAATTCTATGAACAGTGAAAAAGTGACAAAATTCCGTTTTATTGAGAGGTTTTAGTGTATTGTGGATTAGAATTATATCCCTGCTTATATAAAGTATTCATCGGATTTTTATAAAAAAAAAAAAAGAAAACGTGATGACTGAATACCATGGATTTGAAGTTATTTTATGTACTATGTTATTGAAATGTAATGAATAAAGTTATATACGGGTTCTTTTTTATCCAGTACGATACATAAAATGAATGCCTCTTTGAATCGAATGATAATATTTGATGATTCAGACCTACAAAGCCCAAATTTTACAATACATACGTGAAGTTTCTTAACAATTACAAGGAAATAAAAAATAACTTCATTCCAAATATTAGGCATGATGTTTAAGTAAGCTTTGCGTATTTCATTTCCATCAATACGTATTTTAGAAACGTACTAGTTTGCGCGATTTGTATTTAAGAGATTTATTGATAACAAATGAAATTCTGGAATAAAATTTTCAAAATTTGCAATTCACTTGTATTTAGACTAAAAATTCTCATGTTTGAAAACATATAACACAGTGGTTGGTACATTCATGCGGTTTTATCCATTATGTATTATCATTTTCTATCACAGCGGAAGACTATATTCATTTGCATTTTGCTGGATATTCGTAACGTAGACACATGCATTATTTATGAAAAAAAACTTATGAAATAAGTCATTGAATTCGGGTCTTGTACTTGGATACTTTGAAAAATCAATTTGTAATTCACACAATAAATGCAATTTTCCGTCGAAACTGAATGCAAAAAGCGAGAGCATTGAATTTTCGTTTCTTCTTTATTTCAATAACAATTCGTTCGAACACTGCCGAATAATGATGTGAATGATGAATAACAAAATTGCCAATTTCAGGCGAAGGATATTATTATTAGATTATTAATTATAAAGTACGAAATTCGTTCCTGGAGAGAAGTAGAGGGATAGAAAAATAATTTTCACCCAATGAAAAGTACCGGCATGTTTGAAAGAAAAGATTTAAAATTCAGTAAGTGCAATTGTTGAACAAACAGAGTATATATATAATATAGAAACTAATGTGTATAATAAAAAGAGCAAGACATAATTTCAATTATTTTAACATTCATGAACACATACATAATTTCGTAACCAGCAACAAGTACAAAAAGCAATATCAATTACAGATAAAATTTCGTATTAGAACAAATGCGTGTTTTCAGTGTTGAATATCATTGATTCATTTTTGAGAATGAAATTACATTCAAAAACCAAATTGTGTTGGTCAGTAAAAAATATTCTAGATTCATGTGGAGTTTAATATCGTATATTGACTTTGTGCAAGTTTTCATTAGATAGTCGAACATTCGCGTTAGAAGAAAAATTCATCTTGCGAGAAAAATCATAAAAAAAGTTTTGGGCAATTATTCACTTTATTATTAGTGATATGATATTGAGATGGAAATATATCTCATTCGAAATATCTTGATCTTTGCAAGAAAACAAAAAGGGAATGTAAAGAGTTATACGGAAAAATAGTCTTTGTAATAAGAATCGATTTCAGAATTACAGTGATTGTAATAGAAAATAAGTACGATGAGTTAGGAAATCTTGTATGTGAAATTTTCAAAGAGAGAATTACAGTAATGGTTTAATATTTGGATAAGTTGGATATTTGCTGAATCAATCGACAATGCGATAAGATTTTTATGCTTAATTTTTCAACTCAAATTTTTTTCCTGCAGCTGTAATCTTGGAAACAGCGGAATTAGTAAAAACACAGATTAGATGATTAAGATTTATATTTAGACGCATTTAGGAATCTTTTATAACTACCCTGTTGTAAAATTTCCATAAAACCGCATAGATTGATTTTATGGGTTTTGGTTCAGTTTTGTTGAGATTTGATATGTGTATTTAAAATAATATCTATGAGATTTTATGGAATTTTACATAGCTTATGAGATTTGATGGGATTGAATCGCACCTACTGGCTCTTCTTCTCAAATCCCATTAAAACAGATAAAACCGAGAAGTTTATGCGGTTTAATATATGTATTTGAAACAGGATTCATTAGATTTTATCTGGATTGCTTAGAATTTTACAGCAGGGTATTATTTATCATTTTCACAAACTATTCGATGGTTCATCACTATAGATTATAGTTATAAATGCAATTCGTATGGATTTTATTATCGATTAGAATTATTATCATTTTAATCCACACTGTCATATGAGTATGAATTTTGTCGCGATAGATCGACCACAGTATTTGTAAATGATAGTATTTTTAAACGGACTATTTTCGATTTACTGCTTTAAGTTGATTATTCATAAGTTTCTCCGATAAAATTGAGGATATTGCATTAAAAATAAATATTTCATCCTTGCAATATGTAAAGAAATTGCAAATAATGACGCAAGTTCATTATTTATAATAAAAAGCTTGAGTGTTGATCTACATATATATATATATATGAGATATCCGCAACGATGGTTTTTAGAGAGTAAAATTATATTCTATTAGATGACAAGCAGCATATGATACAACCAATTGAAAGAAAAAATCATTCTGAAAGTGAGTGCATTCATTCATTCATTCATTCATTCATTCAAGCTTTTATTTAATATGGTTTGTTGAGTTATTTATTACACGTGAACAACGTATATTCATGTTCTTTTGCCTATTTCTATGATTTACCGATACATAAACATATGGTGATATGGTTTATTCATTATTACCATATGTTCGTAATTCTTTAAGAATCATTACGATATCTTTTTTAAAAAATTATTTTATTTTATCAATTCGACATATATACTCAAAAAGGAATTGTGCATCACTTTTTTCAAATTCGTGTTTGTAAATATTTTTCTGTATTGCTCAATAATTTAAATACATCTCTCTTTTTCATTTCCAATAATTGTATATCATTTATCGCATCATTCGATAAATACTGTGTGAATCCATTGTACATTTTGTCACAATAGATATAATTGTTTTGGAATTTGTTTTCAAGGCAACATTATCTCATTTCAGTAACAATTAAGTGAACATTGTATAATATTTACGATTTTATTATATTTAATGACGAAGAAATCTTTCCCTCAATGCATACATCAAAAATTAAGCGAAATATCCAGAGTTTTTGTCGTTTAAAGCGTGCATGGACAGTTTATATATAATATACATTTATGCGTCCGAGTGAGAATATTGATGAATTCTCTGAACTACTTTAATTTATAGAGCTTTGAAAATAAAAACGAATTTCAACATGATAAACTGGTTTTTTTTTTTTCAATAAAATATAATATTTCTCATGAATTTAGTAAAATTTACCAATTTTGGTAGAGGGTATTAATCTATCAATGTCTACCACAATAATAATGGGTGTTACAAAAATCAGTAGTCCTGTGCAGATAGTACATACAGTAGGAATAGTGATATTGCTCTCCGTACGTTCATTTTGTTGCAAGGAAGAATTATTGTATAAAATAGAATAGAAATGAAAATGAGCATGTACATTAAAATGAATTCAACATCAAAAGAATAATCAAAAATTCACTAGAAACAAAATTGAGTACCGTCTGAGATACTGATCGACTTAAGCAAATCTTATCTAAACAGAATAACTCTCACCATATCTTCAAGATTTCTTGCAAATGTCTTCACAATATCTAAATGTTGGCTGGGAATTTTATTCAACTCTATTAAATTGGCTTCTGTAGGTGTTTTCATTGGAATGTAAAATTGTTCCATAGTAAAGTATATTAGAACATGAACACTCAAGTTATAAGTACAATATTTTCTCACTGTGAATTATATGGTTCATCATCATAAAACTATGATGCCATGGAAATTTGAATCGTTCATTGAAACAAAATCAAAACTAAACACACAGAAATTGTATTTCATATTATTCATGTTGAAATTATAATATCTGTTTACTTGACTTAGATTTTGAATTAGTATCCTGGAATGATATTGGAAGAACAGAGATGTATACGATTGATATTTGTCTGTATTTGATTCCTGATTCATTCCAATGAACCATTCTAACTTAAGCAACATGAATGATTATATAGATCAAAAACCACTCATCTTATCGAGATCAAGCCACATACTTCGAAGAACCTAAGTACTTGTTTGTACCGATACAATCTGAACAGGTTGATTCAAAGATTCCTTCGATTCAAATAAGTAATCTTGCAAATGAGAAAATATTTCTTCAGTCCAAATTTTGGTATCTTACCTCCATGGGATTCAATATAAATTCAATTTTGGTATTGGGTTATCAATATACTTATGTGTTAAAAATATGAAAAAAAAAAAAAACACTGATGATATGACTTTTGAAATCTTTTTTGCTTATAAAATAAGAAGTTTTGTGAGAAAATATTGATCAAAATTTATATAAAAATTGAAAGGAATGTTTTAGAGAGAATTTGATCAAAGTAGGAAAGAGGTGTAATGAACTTTTTGGAACATACTGTATACTGTAAATCATGAAAAAATTGATTCTGTGAGGGATCACAGATGCCAAATGGAAGGATAAAATAAGCAAAAATCAATAAAACTTGTGAAGTCATTGTATGATTCATATGGATAGAATCCCTTCTCATATATCCGTAGGAAAATAAGTATCACACGTAATAATTCATATGAATCATATGTGATATTATAAGAGTTCTGATATAAAGCATTCCACTTTGTTTTATAATAATTATTACCCAGGCGTCGAACGATTGTGTTTAATTAATTTATATCAACTCATTATTTAATCGAAATTCATCTTTTTTCTTTTAGTTTGCGAAAATGATTGTATAAAAATTTGTAACTTGTATAAAATTGATTTGTCAAAATCACAAGTATGAAGTGTAATCATTGATTTCTCTGTAGCAAATTTGTAAAATAAATTGAAAATAAATATTATTGTAACCACGTCGATAGGAATGGAATCTTTTATAGAAGGATAAGAGTCCAAAGGTGGCGACGTCTAGTGGAATTTTGATCTCATATTATATAAGAATGGTTGGGGCGCGTAAAGAATTGATGGATTGCGAGGGGAATTCCGTCACCGACGGAAGGGATGTTACTCCGTTGGCCATATTGGTTAACAAACTTGAGCGGTAGATCCAAAGTTGATCAAAATGCTTAGAAAATCAATATAATCCGAGTACAATCCTGACGAAAATGAAGCGTGCTCTAAGCGTGGATATCCGCCAAATTACTCTTCAGAAGTTATGTATCTCTTCTCTTCAATTTGACGGATATACACGCTCAGAGCACGCTTCATTTTCGCCAGAGTCGTGGTAACACATTTACAATCAATCGGTAAATTTGATGAAACATTATGCATGAGGTATATTTTGAATAAGAAAACCTACAGATGCGTGAACTATTTAACTTTTAACTTGTGTACAGAGCATCTAAATCTTCTTGAAAATGAAATGAATGTATAAAATAGTTCTCATTTAATATTTTTCACTCACAGATTTGCACTCTTTAGACATCAATTGGGAATCTGAAAAAAGCATATTGAAAATATTATAAAAATATTTCATGTATACGCAAATACAATTTTTGATCATTAGCAAAAATATTTGATGAAATACTAAGATTGAGAAATATAATTATTCGATTTTGAAAAATCGTATGATCGTTTGATTTTGTTTTAAGCTTTTGCGAGCATGCGGACAGATCACGTGATTTTCAAACTAACATGGCGTCGCACTGAGTGTCCTTCCGTCTTTCCGTACGTCGTCCCTCGGCCGTAAGCGCCATCCAGAGTATTCTTAGATTCATGACATACGCTCAACACCATCTGAAATTTTCAGAATGATATTTGATCACTCACTTGAAATTTGACAATGGCAAATTCTCAATTTTCAAAGAATAATGTAGATAGATTTCCTCCATTCGATGTTGCACATGTACCTTCTTGGTCTACATAAGTTACGAAATTTAGCACCTCTCGATGAATCTAATTGCTTATAATGACAATCTCGAAAAACAACCTTTGTTTTCATTTTCGTAGAAGAGCAACGTATCGAATGTTATTTCACAGAGTGGTTTACGAGACTCGAATCATTCATCAAATAATCTTCGAGCCATACGTACGTTTATTTGTTTTGTTTTCGTATCTCACAAGCTTCAATCATATGACGAAGAATTATCAATTTTAGAGAATTTTTTCCTTTGCCAAATACAAAGAGAGAGAGAGAGAGAGAGAGACATGGAAAGTTTTGAAAAAGAGGAAAAGAAAGAGTGGGAAAGTTGTATCCAATCCTGTTATCCTCTTAAACGTGTCGTTAAATTCAAATTTACAAATAAGATTTGCTTGAATGAAAAAAAAATTATGTCACCTGAGATTGGTGTACATACCTAGGGGCGGTGTAACACACGTACGTTTATGTGTTGCGTGTGTAACGATAGTCCATGAGTAGTAGAGAAAGAATGTGTTCGACTATACGTCACTTTAGGTTACATGCGCGTACGATGTCTCGTACAAACTTGTGCGCAGATGGCTTTGGCCTATGTGTGTGTGTGTGTGTGGAAGTTTCTTTGTGTTGATTGTGTTTAAAAGCGATGGTAAAATTGTCCAAAGGATCGAGTGGGGCATTAAAAACAGGAGTGGGATACGAGACTGGCGTATTCTCTATGGGCGGGGCCTCCGCCAGCTGGCAGATGTTTCCCGCGCGGCCGCAGTGTCCCTTTAGCGTAAACCTACGCGACAGCAAACTAGTCCCTATTCAGGCACTAAAATAATACTACCGATAACTTGTTTTAGATCGCTTAAAGTTCGACCGGTAAAATTCGTATAGGTTTTCAACGACCTTCGTATTATTTTTTATCGATAAATATTTGGTATTCTATCGTAATTAGCTACAAGGAGTGAAGTCGTTGTTTCAGGGCAGAAACCGCTAGAGATTCTCCCGTGCATTGGAGATTTTTCATGTACGCTGGAGTAAATATTCCGAGTGGTTATTAACACCGTCGCACACGTGTAGTACACACGGGGTACTCTGAATTCACATTTAATAAACATGTTTTCTTGTTGATCAAAGAATGTGAGAAGTATGTATGGTTTTTTTATTTCACTGTCTTTCGTCCGATCGTGTGGTCCATCTTTGTATATATTACGAACAATGTAAATCCGAAGGAAATTCGATTGGACGCGTGTCACGCGTGTTTATGAATTTTTTAAATACCAAAGTGAAACAATAAAAACCGTGTTCGATTTGTACGTATTTGAGAAAACAAAAAATATACAAAAGAAGCTTTGCAATCATTACACAAATATTGACAAGACTTTTCTTTTTTTTCAAGTGAGTTGTTGATAGTGTCTCGTGTCTGGTGACGCCAACTTTTCATTTCTCCTCGAGAGCGTGGTGGATGAAAGAAGCAAAGCAAAGGTGGGAAGGATAGGTGGGGGTTGACGTGAGATAGTTGACGGAACGAGTAGATACGGACCTGAAGCCGGCGGCGGAGTGATTCGTGGCGCGTCTAAAGGGGAGCCTCAGCTGTTTCCCGCCAAAGATCGCCATTACAAAACGCGTTCGGGCGTTGTGTGTGCGCCGCGCCGCGGAGTGTCTGTCTCTGCCGTGGACGAATTTAATATTTCTATATCTTACATTTGTGCGGGTGCGATATCATCATAACAACAATAAAAAAAAACATAAACAAAACAAAACGTATACATAACACATGTATATCGGGATTATACGTTGAGAGAAAAAAAAACGTGTGACAAAAGGCTGTGTGCGAAGGGTTTTCTTTTTTTTGTTTCGGTGAAAGTGAAGAGAGACGTACTGCAGATAAAAGAAGAGAGGAGACTTGGTCCCTCGGACGTGTTGGTGTTGTTTTTGTGAGGGAAAAAAAGCCCAGAAAAAAACAAAAAGGATAGTTCATCTCCGCCGTTTGATTCAAAACGCGGAGAAATATTTGACGAGATTTATTATGTCAGTGTTCGCTGGTAGTAGCGACGATCGGATTCTGTTGGAAGAAATTGTTGAGACCACCGAGGAACAGGAGGCTGAGCTGTGCAGGTGAGTTATTTTATATATAACCTCGAAAAATTTTAATATACAGTATCGATAGATTTTGTTCTTGTCTTTGTGGGGAATGAGAAAACTTTTTTAATTCGACGAAAGTGTGGATGACATTTTTTACATATCGGTATCGTCGCGATGACGATGACATTTAGGCGGATGTGTTGTGTCATGTACCATAATATGATTCCCGAACACAAGATTCTACATATCCTACACCAAAGAAATCTCTGTATAACATTTTCGTGCCAGCTGTACCGAAGCCGGCCGGCCGGGCGGCTTGTCACTCCGTCGTCCACACGATATCCGGCTTGCTTATTTTCGTATAACGAAATTCATAATAATCCAAACTCAATATATCTGATGTATTCATGTATACTGTTTTATGACTTAATACATTCAATTTGCATATATTATTTTTAATTCCGTGTCATAGAGTGAGACTTCCTCTTGATTAATTCTCTTACAGATGCGAGGTTGAATAGTTTTCAAGTTTCTATAATAGTTGTTGAGACACAAATTCATTCAAAGTGGATGATTGATGACAGTTCAAGTTTCTTGTTAATTTCCTTCCCGCCGGAAACGTGGGAATTTTCATTACTCCAGTATCTATCTATATACTTTATATGCATATCCGTTTTTGTTTTGTCTTTAGTTTACAATTCATCACAATTTTTCATTCTGAAAATTTCAATTTACATTTTCAAAAACAAAGTACTATCCGTGAAAATCTGTGCATAAATTGGAATTTTTATTTTCTAACTCATTTGAATGTGATCGATTTTTCACTTTTCATATGCAAAACCAAATTAAATTTAAAACATTGTATCGAATTGATTCGACTATCTAATGGAAATTATATCGAACATCTACAAATCCTTCCCCATGGTGTTACAATTTTCACTCCCAAAGCAAATAAATCAAAGCTACAAATTATATCCAAATAGAAGTTGAAATTATAAAAAGTTTACGTAAGTTCAATAGAATTCTCAGAAAACTATTTTCATCATGTTGACTTGGTATCTTAGTGATTTATGTATTTGATCACAGATAATTGATGTAAAATCTTTGGTTCATGCTTTCAGGTTGTACCTACCTTTGATGATTTCTATTGAAATTCCATGTCATTAGAATTTGAAGTGTTTACAATACAATTTTTCAACTTCAAATTGTAACAAACCTACATCACTGTATACTTTCTTCCACATATCTCTCGAATCTTTTCGTATCCATCAGAGTTCTGAAACAGGACAAACGTTGTAACTCCTAGAAACATACATTTTCCTACTCGATTATAAGGTGGAATGAAATTATTCTGAAATGAATTGCAGTATATTTTACTCTTTGAATGTTTTTGTTTCGAGTCAAGGATCCCCCTTTCACACACGGTTTTGGTTTCTTATTTTATTTGATTGTTCGTGAACTATCGCAGTTGATCGTCAAGAAAGACGATCCGAATTATAGAAAGCTTGAGAAATAATGGTGAAATGAAGGATCTAGGCTATGATTTCTATTTTGCGTTTGTTGTTAATTTATTATGGCCCGTTCACGAACAATGTTTTGAATCTCTTCTGAATGCTGTTCACACACAATCGAGCAAAGCACAGGTATTTTGCTCAAGTTAATACATGAAAGCGTTATGTACTACTTTTACGTATCGCGGGATCATACCGATCTCCCCGAGGGGCTATGACCTCTGGAAGATTAGGAAAGGATGGATGATTGACGTATGTACGAAAGAATATAAGAATTGATTGTATACGTTTCAACTTTTGCTTGGATTAATTGGTATTGGAATTTATTTAAAATTTCTTGTAATTTACATGAACATATTTTTTCTCGTGCGATCGACGATTGATTATTCGTCGATTTGATTATTTCTTATCGGCTAATGAATGTATTTTTTGTTTGCATATTGTATACATTGATAGAAATTTTCAATGAATCATGATTTTTCCGATAGAAGATTGCTGGATAAATATCTGGTCTATTATTCCACAATTTGTTATTTATATGATGACAAAAGATGATGCAAAACAAAACATAAACATTCTTGTACTGGATTTTCTGGCGATATTTTTGTATTTTCAGAGCATAAAAAACCCATTAAACAATGTGAATTATATTATAATTTATAAAATATGTTTAATTCGTTGATATATATTTCACGATTTCGACCTCTGATCGATATATAATTGAAAATAAATATTCATCGACTTCGATTCGAACTACAGTTTCATTTCAAGTTCAATTATAAACGTTTTCCTTATTCATAGGTAGGCATGTTTTTAAGAACCGGTTTTAGGTTTCATAGTGAAATATTTAAAAATCGTTTTACGTAACTGAAACATAGTTTAATCTTGAATTTAAAATCTTTCCTTCAATGATTATTGATCCTCATTATTCATAACAGCTGAGTCACTATAAAACATGCCTTATTATCAGTTATCTATTTTGGAGAGGCGGTGATCGACGGTTGAAATTCACAAGAAAGATCGGAACTGTTCTTTGAACAATGAGATACGACTTTTTCTATTTATGGTTTACATAAAAACCTTGTGTAACACCTTTGAAAGTGATGGTTTGTAGAATATTTTGTGAATTTTCTTTTACCAAAGGAAATCCTTGACCCTGATTTTCCTTTTCTCGAACGATAAAAGTAGAGTGAGGTATCGAATGAAGAACCAATGGTCATGTATTCAGTATTCACTTAGAATATATGAGGTGTAGGAAAAATAAGATTCATCTTTAACGTGATTTATGTATTGTTGAGAAATAAACTGTTTTACCGTTGCAAGATGTATTTCGTCATCTGATGTATAATTTGTGTCAAAAGAATAATAAAATTCTGATTACATTCTTCAATGTTGTCAGCTCGGTGGCTTATTTGTCAAGAGGCCAATGACATTTTTCTCGTTCACAAATAAATACGAAGAAAACAGAAGTGAATTTGATGAAGAACGCGACGCAAAACGCTAGTTCGGATGGATTCGATAGTTTCAAATTTAAATGAAAATGAATTGATGAAATTCCATGGAACAGAACGATTCGATTTATCATTCGTACAGAATTGTATTCATCAGTCTTCATTGCCATTCTCATTACACAGTATTTGAGTTTATACCAACTTTGCTTGATCTCTTGAGAATGGATCGGAAAACACTGCTCTGATCTCATCGTATTGAATTGATAATCCTTCGGACATTGAGAAAAAACTATTTCTTATGGAAGATCTGTTTGTTCCTCTGAAAGTTCGATTAGGTCTGAATTGCTCAGGATTTTTTAGTTTTGTTTAGAGAAAATGTTTAATATCAAATGAGTTATCACTTTCCCACTTATAAAGACGCCTTAGGAATTTTCAAATAGAGAATTTTTATTATTTTTAATCAATATTTTCGACAATCTAGTTGTTCCATTTGGAAAAAAAGAAACAATTCATTTTGTAATAGAAATTATTTTGTAATAGTACTCGTTAGTTGACATATCGTTTTTCAATTACAACTCATTCAATCACGAATGAACACAAATTTCACACAAAAAACAATATTGGTTTGATGTAAAATATTGAATAGTATTTCAATATTCGGCAAATTCATATTTTTCTATAATTCTTTTGTTCTGCACACTCCGATGGTAATAAAAATTATTGAAATTCCTCAATTGTGTAACTGTTTTTACTCTAAAAAAATGATCCAGGTATAATATGGATTGTGGTGATCCATTCTCGAAGAATCCTTCAAAAAGAAATGTAAATTTACGGAAATTACAGATGGATCGTATAATATACGCAGAGAACTCGCGAGATATTACATCTCCTAACCTTCCTGATTTTTTATCTCGACTGCGTGGAAAAAACATCACAACATTGGATAATATAAATCTTGAATCTCGGTGATATTATTTCACCGTGAAGTTGGAGATCCAAAAACCAAGCAGTTTGATTTTTGATGAAAAATCATCAATCGGTCGATTTTGTTTCACGTCAATTGCGAGATAAGAATTCACGAAAGGTTAGGCGATTCAATATCTCACGGGTTCCCTGCGTGTACAGAGAGATATTCTGAGCAGTGTAAGTCAAAGAGTTCTGATTCATACTTGATATATCAGTTACACGAAATTGCGACACGAAAAGGTGGAAAATTTAGGAAAGATGATATCAACTAAATCATATTTTTAACCAAAAATTGGACTATCGTCAGCACAATTTTTTTTTCAAGGTTTGTCTCAAGGTATCGCTCATTTGTTGTTCGATGTTTGGGAGCGGAATTTCATATCGGCGGAAGTAGATGAGATTTTTGTACTTTATTGTTCACAGTCTGCTGATTAAAAGTTATCATTGGGGCAATTTATAAAAACCACACTTTGAACTTCAGATGACAGACAGAGTGGTATGTCGAATTATATTTGTTGTGTTTCTCATATATATTCTGAGAAAACAGTTTGAGATAGACAAGGTTTGTTATTACCTATAAATAAACCATGTTTGCGACAAATAATACTCATTCGTGTGCAGTTGAAAATCTGATTTGACCAAACTATACTTGGAAAAAATGTTCAAATTGCAGACGATAAGAGAAGTTTTCAACGCTTTAGCGATAGATATGTTTTACTTGAATTTAAAAGTTTATTGCCGCTTCGTTCTTGCTTTTAAAGTAGTATTGAGTAAAGAATACAGTTTGCTTATCAGTTGTTTTCCCCATCACAATGTGTATCGTGTATAGAAAAAAACAGGTTAGTCAAAGTAGTAAAAGGATTTGATGTGATCGAATTTTTATGAGCATATGATGATTTTGTTCACTGTTATTATGAAATTCTTCTCGGAAATCATGAAAATTCATTCCGAAACGTCCTACGCAGCATCGAACATTGTTTCTGATTTACAAAAGACGGTAAATTGCATCACCGTTTAGGCAGACGTTTATTTTGAATTCGGTCCTGAGTTCACGTGGTCATAGTTCTAGGCTTTTCATTCTAGAAATGTTAAGTAGACAATATTCTTCATTCAAGTATATTTTTTCTGCTTAGAGCTGAAAACGAAAAACCACTATATCATGTTATTAACAAGCTACACACACCCGACTATTCTGCATTGAATCTAAACCAACATTGTACATAACAAGATGCGTATTGTTTCATTGCTGGCTGTTATATTTGGCCGATGAGTCAACTCCAATTGGTACGTGCGCATACAATCATCGTCTATGCAACTTTGTAGGAAAGAAAAACAATTTAATATCAACTTGGCGTAGCGTTGGAAGAACTCATTAAAGCATCAGTATTTTCTCATGTTTACAAACATATCTATATTTACATCATGTTGTATATAAAAGCGTGTTAACCTGCTTTTTTTCCTCCAAGTCGGAATCTGCAAATAATTCGAAAGGAGAGGCATAATTTTTGCAGGTCTAGGGTACTAGGGTATTATGTTGCATGTTGTATATAAAATACACAGCAACAACCAAGTGACCGACAGGTCGATTGGTTGGTTGGTTGGTTGGTTGGTTGGTTAGTCGGCCGGCCGGCCTACTATACTCTGTTCGGTTACGTAAAGCTACGTTTGTTGCACAATAATCGGTTTCTATAAATAACTCCACGGTACACGCTTTGCTCTCTGGCACTCAACTTCTTTTGTTTACATATTGTCATAGCTGTGGCAAGATTTTGTGTCACATGGCTCCGGTTTTCTCCCGATTTCAAGACACAATAGGGTGATATAAAAGAAAAACAGGGTCTCGTTCGAGAATCTATGTATAGTATTTATTAATGTTTGTTCATAGGTATTTCGAACATGAGTCTTATGTTCTTCACATTCTAATGTCTTCACATTCGCGTATTTTATTTTGAAAAATATTTTTTGTGTTGTTATTTGGGACTATAATTGAGTTCTCGAATACTTGAAACGGCTATATCTCGACATACTTCTTGTAGTCGTGCCCGGGTCATCGCGGGTCGTTTAACATCCAATCAAAACTGAGTTTCCACGCCTGTAAACGACCCGGGCACGAATATTGGAAGTGCTCTCGAAATGAGCGTTGATAAATATTTGTATTTCATTTCTAGAGTTGGAAATGATTTCTCTAATGATTTTTCGAGTCACTATGGAAGACAGATTTTATTGTGTGGATTATCAAGGAAAGTTACATAGATAAAAATGTGGAAATCTATAAAAAGATAGTATCCTCTGCATGCGCTTTATGAAATCTTAACATTTTTTTTATGCTTCAGCTCCCAACTAGGACGTACCTATATATTAATGACTATGGTGAATGGAATGAAATGAACTTTTTTCCAAATGCAACCCCGAAGAAGGTTCATATATAATTTTCAAGCAAAAAATTGATATTTTCTAATGAATTCTACAGTTTAATTTCAGGAGTATCGTGAGGATATATTTTTATAAATTCAACACTGAAATTTGTGCCTTGGAAGTATTCAGAATTATGTATGGGGAACAAAAGAGAGGCTAAAATTGACGTGATCGAAGTTGGCGATCAATACTCCAACGATCTAGTCCTTTTGGCAGAATTATTATCAGAAGGATCGCACGGGTTAACAGTCATAATTGAGAGCTAGTCTATAATATTGTAAACCATGATCAAGTTGAAAGTACCTTCAGCTGTATAATCAAAAGTCGGCTTTTAGGTGCCTGCTTCAGCTTTATTCATCGTTACAATGTTCGGTAGGCAAACCAGTCAAGGATAATATTGCTGCAGGTATTGTAATGGAAGAAAGATCAAAATTTTGCTGTATGTAGTCGAAAGTAAAAGTGCCTTTCATTCCGAATATCGGCTTATTTCAAGATGCATCCAAAACTAACCCCGTTTCAATTAAAAGTCAAAATTAAAAACAAATGCCGGTACAATGGGAAAGGTTGCATTTCGTTCCAATTTTAAAGTAAGAGCCAGTCACGTGCAGACTTTTCCTGTTGGTTTAACAATTTCTCTTGCTAATCTGTGGAATACTGAAACAATTATTGAATATAATGGTTATTTATATACGCCAAGAGAAGTCTGCCGTCCGAGGCAAAAAAGTTGTCAACTCCAAATTCGTTCGAACGGAGGAAACCGAGGAAAACTATTCCACATCAAAATTGTATGATGTAACTAATATTTTGACAATATTAAAGCGATTCTAGGGCAAATAAGGGGTGCTGTTTTTAATGATTAGAAAACTCAATATTTTTAATAATAATAAGAACAAATTGAAAAAATAAGTGAGGGGGGTTTGGTAAACGAAAATACTCATCAAAGAGTTTTTTCCATTTAACAGCGCTCGAGGATTATGCTATAATAGTTCGAAGAAACATGTCAACTCGGTATGCGACGTTCATGAAAATCACCATTTAATTTAATTCCAAATCTATGGATTAGATATTTCAAAAAATAATATTTCTTTCACGTGGAATCGGGTATAAATAATTCTGCCTTTTTTTAATGTTTACTTTAACGGTTCCAATCCATACATAATGGCACCTAAGGTCTTTATCACGATCATTTCCGAACTGTGCCGAAGCCTACAAATGGACTTACGGTTTTCTTCCTTGGTAAATTGGCTCTGGGCTCAAAGAGTTTACAAATCAAGGAAACCCTAACTCCGAAGAAATTTTTTCAAATAGTACGAGATATTTGCTCCTCACTGATTTGACCGAGCGAAAAGACCGTAACTCAAATTACGATCTTTTCGTCTGGCGAAGTGGTGACGTATTCGATGGTTCTTCTCATTTTGATGTAAGTTACGCTTTTTTTTCTGATGATTGTCTAATTTTCAACTCGTTGTCAGAGAAGAAAAATGTTTATTATGCGAAAATTAGGAGCGATAACTAATTTCTATTGACACAGCCAAACGCGCCTTGCTTCCCTGAATCGAATGATATGAAAAACTCATTTTCGAAAAAAAATTGAGTTAACAACTTTTTTGTCTGGTACTGCAGAAGTATACCATCAAAAATGATTCAATTGTAATGGTATAATTGATTTTTAAAGCAGTATTACGCAGATGTCGAGTAACTGATGACAATAACAGGACATTTTTCTGACACAATAGTATATTTCATTAGTCATCTTTATGTTCGCGGAGTCAAGTTTGTCCTCTGAGTTCGTACTTTATGAGAATAGTTTTATTATTGTTCGAATGTTATTTCTAAAACCAAGTGTTTTTTCGCACAAGAGAGGTATGCACCGAGACGAAATATGTGAAGTCAATGTCGTACCACGACGAGAACATACCGTTATCTTTTGAATACCATGGAGAATAATTCTTCACTGCCAGTGAAACGAACTTTACACATTTCATTTGAGAATTCAAATGATTATTAGAATTTTGATGACTATTGACATATATTTCTCTCTCAGTGTACTTTGGATGAAATACATATTTATCGGAATATATATGCACCGAGAGAAAAAGCATGCTTCAGAAGCATGACACACTTCAATGCTTCTAACGCATTTGTTACAACGTACTTTTAACACTCGGAACTCATGCAGTTAACGCACGAGACCATGCTTTTTGGGTATGTGTCGCATGTTTTCTAAGCATGGGTACTGAGCGTTGGAAGCACGTTATGACAAATGCATTAGAAACTGTAGTGCGTCAATACCTCTGCAGTATGCTTTTTCTCTCGGTGTGTATATTTGATCAATTTTTATGTTTTTATTTAATATAGGGAAGACTGGGCGCGGTTGAAATACCCTGAATAACTGACAATTGGCTAATAATATGGCATAAATAATTGGCAAACAAGTTTTCACATGTGATGAGTTAGTTATTCGCGATGTTTCAACCGTACTCAGTCTCTCCTAATAAATAATTTAGTGGATGATTGCAAATTTTGTGTTCTGTACGTGGCATGGAACAAGATGATGTGAATAGTATAGAACATCATTCATTAATATGTGTCTGAAATTCTTGTTCCGTATTGATATTTGACAGAAAATTCAAAAAGCACAAGATACATTTTTATCATCATATACATCATTATCATCATCATCGTTGTTGTTGTCACCGCACTTCCACTTCATTATAAGACTTCGAGCATTCATCATATATTCACCCATCAAAAAGTTGTGCACATTGTTTATGGTGTAACAAAAGATCATTGAACATCATAACGGTATATGTAATAATACTTGATATACATTTTCATATACCTTCACATACGATGAATAGTATCAGCAAAAGTACAAAGCGTAAATCTATACACGAAAGCACGCAATGTACTTTGAAACGATGTTATGTGTTGTGTCTATGTTATTTTGTTGTGTATCAAAAATCTGGTTTGTGAATCGAAATTCCTGTATACTTGGAAGCGAGATGTGAGAATGTTGAATCAAATCAAAATCTCGCGACATCCCATTATCAGCTGATTAAACTTGACGACGTAACGTTTTATTGACACATTTTATATAATACATCATCGTCGAGTCCAATAAATTTCTTGGATGTTTGTTTTTGTATTAATCTATAGTTTGAAAAGAAAAAAAAACCCAGAAATATCGATTTTGTATTATATGTATATATGTTTGTGCGTGCACAAATAACTGCGTGTATCTGTATATATGTATTTACATCCATACACTTACAACAAGAGATATGTAAGTAAAATGATGATTAATGAACTTCCGTATCTCGAATCATTTTTTTCTCCTTTCTTTTGACCGAGCACATGTACGTTCGTTACATTGAAACACAAAGTGTAACGAATCGCACTGTACTATTCTTCTCCCTCATATTATTAGACGATCGACTGAGTTATAAATTCAACGCGATAAATGAATATTTCAAGATTGAATAACTTTCGATCTGATGGATCGAATATTTGATGAATTATTCATGAAACGATCAAAACGATAAAAATGATTTTTTCTTTCAACTGTAATTTGATGTTTGATGGAGACCTAATGAAGGTAGATTTTGGTGATTCTTCTGTACTCTCTAGGTTAGAAATCTGTGAATATCCACACAGATAAAAAAAAAACGAAGCAGCAAAATGAGGAAAAATTTGACTGGCTTTATTGGTAGCATCTCAAGACGACTAGACTGAAGAATCCGTTTGTCATAAATTGCATATTGGAAAGAGAGAAAGAGAAGAAAACATATGTCGAATAGCACGTGATGTAGGATAAACAGTGAGTCTACGAAGGTCAGATAAACAGGGTTCCACTGTGTATGATATATTCATAATTTGTTCGAATTGTTTTCTTTTCTTTTTTATTACTCTTGTGTTCATTTCATGAGTTCACTTGAGTAACAATCAACTAATAGAATTGCTCGAGCCAATCTTGACCACGGTCAACGAGACTGAAGTGTATCTGCGCACTGCGGTATACGTAACAATCACTTTTCATGGATTTATAGTTATATACGTGTAAATACTTCTCCATCTTCGCGTGTGTAAATTTCAAGTGTAACGGGTTGTATCTAAGTGCAGAAATATTTATCAGGATACAGAAGAGCTACTTCTAAGTCTATCATCGATCAAATTCCCTTGTGTTGGTAAATATTACAAACAATAATAATAATACATAAAAATTGAATTTTATTTCATTTCTTGGATGTACTCTGATAGCAAAATTCGATCATAAAACCGTGAAAATAATTTATTTTTTGAATACTTGATGAATATTATGGTCCAGTACTCGAAATAAAGAATCAACGTTCATTACAGCAATTTATAGGTAGTGGCGCAAGTGTGCATTATCAACATAGTTATCTGCTTTTCCTCGAAGATACAGAGATAAGTAGCGAGATCTCATCATACCCGTGCTATCAAGAGTCATGTTTCATATAAAGACCTATTCAATTATATTGTATTTTATAGATGTAGTTATAAGTCTATAAGTTTTGTAAAAATTATTAAGCACACATCAATGAGGTGATGTAGTATCTATTTAATGTTGAAAAAATAATATTCATTCCTAGACAAATGAAGATAAATGGAGTAACATAAAATGAAGGTGAAAAAATTGTGGTAATATATTTTTGAAGAAATTTTCTGAATATTACTGGTGTCGGACCGGGGACCTATTCGATGGAGTTTGTTGACCGTACATCGTGTGCTATAATTGTAAGTAGCCAAGAACGTCGCGAGCCGTGTTACACACCCGTTGCGTTTGCAACGCTCGTACCGCAAAATCATGGCACTTCGCTGGCCTCGTCTAGGAATGAGCTTATCATACGTCGTCTCGGAACTGCATAATATTTTTAAATCTCGTTATATATGGCGGATTTCCCGAATGGAAAGCTGAAAAAAGAGACAGAAAGAGAAAGCGAGGAGGAGGAAGTAATGTTTCATTAATTAGGTAAACAGCAACTGTATTACAAATTGAAGGGAATCCTGGAGGAAAGTTACCAATAATCAACAATCATACAATTTCACAGGGAAAATTATTTTGTTTGGTGTATAATATTCCAACCTCATTCATCTTGTTGCCAGAGTCGAAAAATTTGAACTGTTTTTATCCTCATATTGCGTTTTTAGACTGATTTTGTCCGGATTGTTGAATAATGCGGACAAAATCAGTCTAAAAATGAAATATAAGGATAAAAACCGTTCGAATTTTTCGACACGGGTGATTACAAATATGAAAACTGTTCCTTCGCAGCAACTGTACTTTTTGAGATAATAAAATGTTTCCCGCTGACCAACACTGGTAAATAAAAAGATTTAATTCCATCTTGAATCCAAGCTTATATCAGAATGCAGTCAAAAGGACGCTTTTATGAACTGAAAGTGAGTCCAAAACTAAATGCTGACGCAGTGGAAAGAACCAACTTTGAGTGACTTTTCAAAGTAAGATAGACTGTGTACAGTGATGGACTTTGTTGAGTTGTGGTCGAGGGAAGTGTTGGTTCATCTTCATCTTTTCTTTACTGAACACCACTCATCTGTGTGCAGATTCATTTGATTGCGGGAAGAAGACTAGATACTCATACGATGGCAGATTAATGTTGAAACTTGCAAAGAGATGGTACAACAAGAGTTCATTCAAGGATGTCGAGAAAAAAAAACAATATTTTTGAGTGTGGATTTACAGTTTCTTTTGAATATTGCTATTGTTTTAGCGAGAATGATATGTTGTTATGAAATTGTATGAATCAATAATACATTGAATTAAGAATTCAAATGAAGCTTTTTTATTGATCATCCTCACCTGTTGTGATTTTTCACAAACAAGAGTTCATAGACTAAAATTAATGTTAAATTCAAATTCATCGCATAAAGGGTACAAAATCAGCTGGAAAATCTCGATTTTTTTTGTAATGGAAATATATTTAAATTAATTCTAGAATATAAACATTCTGTAAATTTTATGAATCTCATCTGATTTCGTTTAAAAATTTACTCTCACTGAGAAAAATGAAATGTGAAAATCACCTCTATTTCGTATATTTTTCACCCGTCAAATAATGAGAACTGAAGCCAGCCTTTCAAAAGTGAAAAGTACATTCGGTTTGATTCACCAAAAAGATGGTATTTATCACCTAGCTCATGGTAATAATAACTAAAAAGATATCACACTGTAAAAAAAATTGGTGTCAAAACGGTGTCAGATTTAACACAGAATTAACAAAACGCAGATTCTATGGGAGTCCATCCCAAAATCGGTCAAAATAACACCAAGCGGTGTTAAAAATACACTATTCAGTGTGAATTTTTGCTAACACCGCCAATTTTTCACAGTCTATTCATCATCTAACTCATGATAATAATAACCAAAATAATGTATTTTTCACCGTCAAATACACGCAGAGAAAAGTCACCTAAAAAATTACTACACTTTATAGTAAACTCAGGACAAAATCACATTTTGGGGTTATGTATTATATGTTGTCATTCAAATTACTATACTTTCTAGTGAGCAGTGATGGAATTCTGTTATTTATTGATAGAAAGTATAGTAATTTGAATGACAACATATAATACATAACCCCAAAATGTGATTTTGTCCCTATTTTACCATAAAGTGTAGTAATTTTTTAGGTAACTTTTCTCTGCGTGTACATTACTGTATTGAAACATGATTTCTACAATGCAGATTTTTCTCAGTGCTCTTGTTTGCTTGTATTATCTGGTTCTCCCGTTTGTCAAGAGTGTAAATCTACTGGAAAAGAATTCTGCAATTGAGTTCTGTTACGAGAAAACAGAGATATAAATTCTTTAATTTCCGCATGTTCGCAAAACTGGTCCTTTTATAATAATATCTTGACATCAAGAATCGATTGGACAAAACAAATGGTCATTTTCGTAATCAGCAGACCAAGAATATTCCAAACAAAAGAGCTTGAAAATCTGCACCAAAATGGCAGTTCACTAACGTAATTTAACACCTTCATTCTCTTTCTTCCCCTTTCCTCTCCAATGCTCTTTCAACTCTACAATGTAATTAAAAAAGGCTTCGATTTGTCGTTCATCAATCCTCAAATGGCAACAATGGCATAATTAACAGGTGCTTAATCACGCAATTGTTATTTGGTATGAACTGTGGTGTTTTTTCCTACAGCATTGTTATGCGTTTCATGCACTAAAATGAGAATTAATATGCATTTATTTGTATTGATGAACGTGAAGTTAAACATGTTTTATTATGAATATTCAAATCAATCGTAATTTATTTCTAGAAAAAGCTTGATTTATTGTTAACAAACGTAATATGAAATTTATTAATGGTTAATAAATCTCATTTTATAGAAATAAACCACGATTTGATGGAATGAATATTCATTCCGCCGTATTCAACTTCGCGTTTGTTAACTACAAATAAATCCTCTCAGTCCAGCAATTATTGCGGTGTAAGTCCTGCCCCAAATTGTACTTGTTTCGAGATTTCATATCATCAAATTGTGGTGAATGTTACAAGGTCTTTTGTCTCCATACATTTCCCTTGAAGCATTATTATTTACAATGATTCTTACTCTCTCATAAATAATATTGAAATCCAATTACCATAGACTTGAATTATGAAGTACTCGTTTATTTTATTTATTCTTCACTTGTTTTGTCACCCATGAAGCGAAATGTAATTGGTAAAAATAAAGTAATTTTGGAGAGAATATAAGAGTATTTTGTATTTCTTTTTTATATGATATGATACAATCACAAAATGGAGAACAAAGATTGACAGCGGTATATAACTCAATGATACCTCCTTGTTGTTTTGATTGAAAAAAACTCGCTCGTGGGTTATATTTGATACGAAGTATGAAAAATTCTTTCACCATTCACACAGATATTAGTTCAATAATAGATACATATGTGGTATGCAGAATTGCGATTCGAAGGATTTACCATTCACATACTTTCATGAGTTTAATAATGAAATTGGAATGCTGAATCGAAAGTTGAAGGGTTAATTACTGATACTCTAATAATGTTGAATACGAATTCACGTATGTAAATATGTGTATTGAATTTTCATTGCCACGGACTTTTATATTAACGGATGGTTTAAAATAATCTGCCGCCGTTTTAACCTTGACATTGAAATTCCACGCGATGAATGGATTATGCCGAATTTAATGATATCCTTTTTAATATGCATTACACCCACTTATATGAATTCAATTCGAAATTTTTGTCCTTGAGTATATTTCCTCGTGTCGGAGCTAAACAAGTAGACTCAACTCTTCATAATGGGATAGTATGCATTTCCATACTCTTTGAAGTTCACGTTATTTATTTTTGAATATTTTACCGCCAGTTTACATTCTACTTTGGAATCGAAGTTTTGAAATGAAATTCCTCAAAATGTAAATTGTTGCAAAATTAACCTCGGGATTTCCTTTCGTTCGTAATGGTTGTAGGGTTGAAAAGAGACATTTAGAAACAGAGAAATTCAAAATGTTCTCTCGAAATATATTGTCAAGGATGAGGTATATACTCGTAACGCTTGACAAATAATCTCTGTTTACGCCACCACTTACATCCACACGTGTACAGAAAATCATTATGGAAGAGTGACCGAAATGTCAATGGCTTTGCAATATTTTATACCAATACTTGACACATGACTCGTAAATAACTTTTTATTTCCATCTATTTTTCATATTTTTCTTCAGTTACCCTCGAGTTACTGTTTTGTTGAAATAAAAATCACCTCAATACCTATGGTTTGATTTATTCTTTGTCGCGAGAGCAATAAACTCGGTTGACGGGTATTAAAAACTTTGTATACTTTGTATAAAAAATGCGAAGAATAAAAAACGGAAAACGTAATAAAAATTTTTATTTATTTTTACGAGGATAAGATACGTGGGATGAAGAGGAAGAAAAATTATGTAACTCGATTCGAGTATGGGTTCTATACAATTTTAGTATTTTCTTGTGAATCGAGCATGGAGTTAAAGAACTCATGCGTTCAACGATGTTACGGTGATTTTCTTTTCAAGTATTTCATTGTGTGCGCGCAACGTGTGCGATTCACAATGTCTGCAAATGGCTCTCGAACTTGTGTGTTGGCTTCTTCCTTTCCTCGTGGTAACCGTCTGCCGCGGTTAGGCAGCGACTACGTTGCTGACTGCGTATATACGAGCCAAGGGAACGTGCACCTAAAGATGGTCCGTCCGTATGACTTATACGTCCACACATGTAATCATGTGTGTTATATGTACGTATTTTGTATATACATTGATAGAAGGAGGCATGAATGAGACCCCTGATTCTGCCTCTAGAGGTCATCTTCATATACTATATAAAGTAGAATTATCTCATCATTTAGTTGAATCGCATGATTTCTCTTTTGAAATCCTTCTTTTCGTTCCGAATTTATTTCAGTCAGTGATACGTTCAATTAACTCTTCTCTTCTACCTTCTCGCGAAAGGCAAAGCTATATATATATATATATATATACATACGAAGATCCGATATTGAATTAAATTTGATATCAATGTGAAAACTCAACAAAGTAGGTGATCGGGACAGAATATTTCAGGAAACAAGAAGTTCGGTTCCTAAAATTCCTTCATCGAACCTCGGAAAATGTTCTCCCTCTCTTTTTCCATGAAAATCCAGGAATCGGAGTACAACATAAACAGTTACATTGTCTTTGATCTGAAGTAACCTCCAATTCTGGTTTTGCTTGCCAGACAACAATAGTCTCTTTGTTGATGTCTCACGCTCCACATCTCTCAAACTCCCTACGTACATTGCAGCTGGCGAATTTTTGTTTGGCTATAAATGTGGAACTTCTTCATAAGTCAACAAAATTCTAGATATCGTAATCATTTCAAACAGACAGCCACGATGTCTCTATTTAACGGTCCGTCGTAGTTTATTCCTTCAATAAAATTATACCGAGTCCGCTATTAACCCACATTCGAAAAGTGCAGTTAAACATACGAAATATTGTCACGAATCTTTATCCTCTGCGAATATTTTGAATATTCTGAAGTTTATAGCAATATCTATTCAATATTCATCCTCTTTTATTCGAATAATTTGTATTTGTATCCACGAGGATGAGACTTTGTTGATATTCGATAGATGCTACAGACACAGGGTCCCCTGAAAAAAGAATCTTAGCGTGTATGATCCCTGGTCCCACTCTGGCCCAGTCTTGGGCCGGATTTGGGACCGATGGTACATACATGCTAGGGAAGTACCTTCTTCTTTGCGGTACAACTGATCTTAACATGATCTCAATCGGGAATAGCGGAAGTGGATCAGTCTAAAAGAATGCCAAGTGTCCAGTCCTCTACAGATTCATAGGATACAAAATTGTAGTAAAACAGAAGAGCGTTCATGAATTGTGGCATCAATTCTATTCTGTTCCATTGAAATGATACGCGATATTTCCGTGATTCAAAGGCGATTTAATATATGAACTCTCTAAATCTGAAAGAGTGAGAAATCGCACGTTTCACTCCACTATAAGTGTCAGAAGTGAGCCTGTCCGCTTCGAGTGGAATTTTCACTCGTTTCGAGTGACCTCTCACTCTTTTAGAGTGAAAAATTCACTCTAGCGTCGAAGTGGTTGTGAATTTTTAACTTGGAACCTTAGAATATCCCTCTGAAAGAGTGGAAATTTCATTAGAAAATTCGACAGGCTCACTTCTGGCTGGCTAAAGAGTGAAATCACCCTCCAAAGATTTTAGAGAGAAGATAGCGAAATCAGAATTATTTCGGAATACAATACCGTAAGAACACATCGTAATCCACGTCCATTTAATTTAACGTTTAAAAATACATTACTTCTTCGCATTTTACGACATCCGAAGTCATACGATAAAATTTCCATACTTTGAAACTCGCCGAAACAATTCTTCAAAAGCAATCTCTGTTTAAAGTGAAGAGAAATTGTTGTTATATTTTATCTTTTAACATTTTTACAGTAGATACGCGACATAAAAGAAAATTTTTATGCGAAATACACGAGAAATAAATGTAAATGACATCTTTTTTCCTGAGTTATACACGTATCGTAAAAAAAAAACCTTACGGTTTGTCACTCCGTCTCGTTGAGAGAGATCCGACAGCTGACTTGCTCGCGCCATTTCACGCATGAGAAAGCACATGCATTCCAAATCGTAATCTTCGTCGTTGTTGAATGTTATTTCTCTTTTTTTCTTTCTTCAATCCACAGGTGACTTCCATATGTCGGAATGTATATGTATATATATGTGTATATGGGCGCACGGGACATCTTTATTCTTTTGCAATAATTACAGCATGTTATTGCATGATTATCATTTGCTCGATTTGTAAATCGAAGAGGAAAGAATGAAATCAAACACAAACGAGCGTATCAAAAACAAGAATGGTTTCAATGCCGGTCATTGCACTAAGGAGTAAATTACGATTGACAGTGAGCCAAAGCGATTTATCATTTCATGTTTTTGTGTGCTATTTTAAATCATAAATGCTCGTTTTTTTCTTGCATTACAAAAGGAATTCGATGATGAATGTTCAGGAATATCAAGATGAATGGAGTTCGTAGGTGAAAAAAAAGGAATAAAAAAAAAGAAAGAAAGACGGGTAGAATGTACGCAGTATCGTGGGTTAGGTTTGATTTTTCAATGCGATGGAATGCAGGGATCGAAGGAAGGATGGTTTCTCTGCAATCTTGGGAGTTATTATTTTAATGAACAAATTCAGCTGTTGATCTTATGCGAAATAACAAGAGCAATGAATTTTCTATGATTTATGCTGGTGGACATACATCAGATCTTGTGAACTGTACCTCTTCTTCTCATATCTACATTAGTAATTCTAAATTTTAATACAAATCCCTCGTCAGCGTTTAATCTGTTCAGGTTGATCCTTGAATTTCAGCTTCTTCTTTCTTATCGAATCAACCCGATCAATTTTCTTAGACAAGCACAAAAGAGTACGGGCCTTGAACAACTTGTTTTTGAGGATGTCATTGTTGACGTTAGGTCCGATGACTCAAGCGCTCCGGTAAAGTTTATACAAGTTATTTCTCTGACTCAAGAATCATGTGGCATAATACTATTTTCGTTAATGCAACAAAATGAGCGTAATGGTCGGAGGAAAAATGCAGTAGAAGAGAAAAGGCACGTAGTACAATTCAATGTGGCGCCTACTGGGTGTTAGTCTTACGTCATGTTACTAAATATATACCTCGTTCGTTCCCAATCTCATCTCATTCTCCTTCTTCATTCTTCCATGCGAGTTTAAGTATACAATTTTTTAGCAGCACGTAGCACAAATTTCATTTACTCGCATCTCTTTGATTCCTCGTTTTAAATGGCCTGGCGTAATCCGATATCTATATGTATAGCGTTCAAACTTACGCACAATCGATAATCTAAACTTCGTTCCGGGGTGAATAAATAAGACTTGAATATGTTAAAAAAGTTTTGAAGAGATCCTTCTTCAAGTATTTATTTAGTCCAATCAATGATCGTCTTCCCTCATCTGGAATGCGGTATTTACATAATTTCATCGGTATCGTTTGAACCTTTATCATTATTGAACGATCGTCGAATCGAATATTTACCTGTATATTATACGTACAGTGGAAGATACGCTGCAGTTCTGGTTTTTTTTTCCAATACGTAATTTACATAAATGTGAGAGCCACAAAAGATAATGGTATCAGTTATTCAATGTTATCGGAGATTGTCGCGAATGTACTATTTTCAATAATCACGTTTTGCTTTTTCTTCTCCAAATTACACGGAAGAGGTGTTTTATTCGCTTATATTAGCTCAATATGGAAAGTTTTCATATCAATATTTTCATACGATTATGTAACATAATTGGAGAAAAAGAGAAGAAGAGAGTGCAGAAAATTGATGAATGATATTGAATTCCAGTGCATTCGATTTATCATCCTATTATCTTTGAATTCCTACGTGTTCATTTGAAGAGCAATATCTTGTTATATTTGAAAATTATTATTACTCGGGGTATATGTTGCATATGTATTTTTCATCCGAGGTGATGATGAAAAGTATAAAAAAAGAATTTTTTGATGTTTTGAAAGAAGACTATCGCCCACCATTCACAGAACGTACATGACGCAAGGGGAAGCAAAATACAGAGCACGTGTGTTCTTTCTGTGCTCATGATGATATGGGCATCGATCGTCGAGAGGGTACGAGGGGTGTAAAGGGAAGATAGATGGATCGAAATATATATGTGAAATGTATGTGTAAGTGGGGGCGTATGTGCATATGTGTCTACCGCATGTACTTCTGAAGCTGACACATCGTGTAATGGCTTCTTTCTTTCCGTATACTTTTTTTCTTCCTCTCAAGCAGAACAAAGGATTATAATACAATCAGATGTCCCTGCGTGTTTTATAAAAAATATCTTGTTTCGTGTCCATTTTTTTCTTCTGCAATTGAATTTCCATTTCTCTGAAATATTTCGTCTGCATACTGAAAGCAAATTTAATCCGTGAATCCTTTTACATTGATTTTCCATCGTCGGGAGTTCCCGGATTACATGCGCCTGTCGCGGAACAAGGGCGAAAATTTGCCCTCAGACTGGAATGATTGATTTTAGATTTGAAATTTGCTTTAGAGTACGAGGTGTCATAGAGTCTGCTGATCGTTATCCCTCTTGATTACAAATTCGTCTTTTTGCTCTCCTGAAAGAGTAAGGATTTCATATTTCGAAACAAAGTAATTGTTATACTTGTAAAAATATTTACTCTCTTGGCTGACTTTTTTATGACAGTAATAAAATGTAGTTGTATCAACAATAACATAATTTGTATTTTGGTCGTAGTATGATGGGTGCAACTGATCTGCTTGCGAAGTATCTCTGGATTCACAGTGTTTTCTTATCAAATATATCATTTTGAGTGGGCGTGTGATTGCTATTCATATTTTCCTTCAAAACATTAGCTACACTGGAAAAAAAGATACTGGCGCAGCAAAATAATTTGTTATTACAGTGCTTACAAACCAAATTGCTAAAGTAAGGGGGAAGATCGTTCATGCAATTAAATTTCTCTACTGACAAAAAAATTTTGCTAGTAAAGTCAACGTCTTAGCTATCAGAGTGAGAATTTTCCAATGAAAACTAACTGTTTTGTAGATGCTACACGGAAAGACCGGATCTATTAATATTTAGGAAAAACGAGGATCGCTGGAAAATATTCGTAGTGAGTCTACTAAAAATTTATAGTCGATGTATCAATAATTGATAGTTTCACTGTGAAAAATACCAATGAAACTATCAACTGTTAATATTTTGATTCCGAATTTTTGGTAGACTCACTACGAATATTTTTTCTAAACGCTGATAAATTCTTTCTAAATATTAATAGACCCGATCTTTCCGTGTACAGTCACAAAAATTATTTTTCTTTGTGCATTCTTCTGTTCAACTAAGTCCAGAGAAGAATATCCTGTGGGATCATTCATGCATTACGTAAGATATTTCTCTTTGTTCTTTGTTTGATCCAATGAAAAATCATTTGACTGAGGGAATAAACAATAAAATGCCTTGTATAATTCACGAATGACATCCGTTCCTTCTTTTTCATAAGCTTTAGAAAATTTTGTAGTGTTTTTGTTGAATAGATATATGAATTTTCCACCCGTACAGCAGTTACAAGCACAAAGAATGAGATGTTTTGAAAATATTACAATGTAAGGACGTATATGTAGCGTGTCTGAAGTATACCCACACACAAACACACACACATGACCACTTAGTATGTATACTTTGTGTCGACCAATTGGGAAGAAGTAGGTAGTGGGATATAGGTAGTGCACTTCAGTTGAGCGTGTGTGAGTCTGGCCTTGGAAGCTCATATATAGTATACATACATATATGTGTGTGTATACTTCATCCATAGGGTGACTCGTAAAAATTTTGCCCCTCAAGCTTCACGTTTTAGATCAAGTCAGATGGTAAATCAGATGTCACTCTTTTCTAACGATATCCAACGTGCCCTTGAAATGTAAAGATAAGCCATTCTGCTTTCTTTTTACAACATACTTTGTCGTCGTTGTTGTGAATTAAACACAAACATATATAGATTTTTTTACTCTAAAGAAGAAAAATAATAAATGAGAATAAAGAACAGGTACAACACGGAGAAGGTTATTCGATTTTTGATATTTTTCTTTTTTATTTATCGAGCATTCATTGTCTACATTGAGTGCAATTTATTTATGCGTGAATCACTTAACGATGTTGAATATGTAAATACATATCGATGACAGAATTCACTAGATTTTCTGGATTATCTCATATGATTGTAAACCATTTATTCTCATCAATTTGGAAGTTTTATAGCTGGGATGATTATTTCATAATTGAAAATAACATGCGGAACCAAAAGTGCACTATTTATAATATAAAATTTCATGTGGTTTGAGATAATTGATATCAAAAAGACACATGAAATTCAGTTTACAGAAAAATACTTTTCAAAGATATTCCTGTAAATGTAGCCGAAATGAGCCAACAATGAAACTCTTTCAAGCACAACGAAGGTTCTGGTAAATTCTATAGGACAATTTTTTTGTGACAATAATACCGTGAAGATCTTTTAGGAGTTAACGTAGGGGATGTTCTGTTACTTGTACACTGCGTGCAAGTGGAAAAGACACAACCGTTGCCTGTTTTTAAGGGTATCCTGTACTCCCTACAGTTATCGGAATTTTCTACTCAGTTTACTCTGCATACTCTGCGATGTATTTTTATATCATGAACAGGATCAACCAGAGAAAAACTCAGGAGTGGAATATCTTATCAAGTGTTTTACATTTTACAATTTGATTATTACGACGGAGGTTAATCGTTTTTGTTTCGTCTTATCTTAATAAAAGTTTTAATTAGGTTAACTATATGTTTTCTTTTTAATGTACTCGAGCATCGATATTAATGCATTGATATACGCTGCTAGAAATTTGTAATGGAATTTTTAATTACGTGGAATGGAAGCAATTCATATAATTGAAAAATTCAATTACAACTAAATAAAATTCCAATTACGAGAATATAAATCGATGTATGTTTAATTGGAAGGCCTTTTTAAATTTAGCTATGTGTACATTAAAATTCTTGAATCAGTTACCAACAATTGAAAATTTCAGTTACAAGGGTGTTTGAAAAATACATTACATTTCCTAAGAAATACATTACTGGTTACTATGATAGAGGTAAATGTTTTTAGGTAAAAGGGAATCCTTTCAGGGTTTCCAAGATTTATGGTCGATCCCAGAAACATCACTCTTCAAGTATTTGTAATTGGAAAAGGATTATCAAGTACCTAAATTTGAAGGAATTATTATTGTTTCTCGAAACGTGGAAAATTTATTTTGAAAACAAAACCATAACTGAACCAACGATTATCAAATATTTTTGTAAATCAAAATCTCAGATCTTTTCTTTTGAAGAATGAAAATTTGCCTAGCATCCGAGCCTTCCCTATCGTTCCGAATGTGGTCTCTAAATCTTGAATTCCCGTCTTTCTTTCGTAACTGAACAATAAAATCTATTGCGTTCTATGAGATTTTATCGTAAACGTTCTATGGTAATTGTCACACATCTAGAAAATGGTATATGTGAGAATAAACCTTATATCTCTAGGGTTTGTCTTACGATGCTGAAATTAACCCGAGTGCAGGACCGCAACAGGACGTAGTAATATAAATTTAAAAATCCTGGTTATCAATACAAAAATCGGGTTATTTCCTCGGGCCAATTTTAGCATCGTGTTTGTCTCAGGTGCTTCGGACCCACACTAAGAGAAAAGCGACACGGTCACAGAAATCATCTGTACATGGTTAAGGAATTTATGGTTGCAATTACTTGAAATCTAGTTATGAAATTCAGATGAAACAAAATCACGTGAACGTTGTGGCAACTAAAATAAAATCCCATAAAACATGATACGTTTTATCGGTTAATTACAATAGGAAGACGAGAATTGACAATTTAAAAACCATGCTTATAACGGGAGGAAAAAATCTATCGTTTTCTACGGACTGAGAAAAAGAGTTCGAATATTAGACGGTTAGGAAATTTAATTACTGTAAATAAAAATTTAATTGGACCAAATTGATTGTTTCATTGATATTTCAGGTAACTAGACTTTTGTTTATTCTAGCTAAAATTTAACTTTGACCTTTCTGTGTGTGGAAAATTTTCAGGAGGGAGTGCGAAACTCAATTCGAAAACTATTGAAGTACATCATTTTTTCGACTCGAATTGCTTCATACCAGCAGAAAACACCAAAATGATATATTTTATCAAGGTTACGAATAAAATTGCACGTCTGATGGAACTGTGTAATCAGTTATTTATTCATAACTTGAAATCTTCTTGATTCAAAAGTATTCGTTGCTTAGCATATAAATGATATATTCATCAATTTTATGCTCAGCCCACATATAACTGTTTTCCTTATAATTCAACAGTGAAGTACACAATGTGTCGTTATAAACCCACTCTTGTACCTTGTGCATACAAGAGGAAGTTGGAATGTAACGAAAAATGTTTTTAAATTCAATTTGAAATTTATTTTAATTCGTGAATAATTATCGTTAACACGTACATATTGACGCCTCTTTCGTAGAGTAGTAGATTTGGTAGATTTCAACGAATACCGGTGAAATTCATATCATCCTCGAACGTATATCCACATTCCGAACCGTGCTATCCTAAGTGAAAATAATTATAGCAGCTGTGTAGCACGTTTCAAGGCGCTTCGCTAGAAAAGGCCTTGACATTAACTATAAGGTGGCTGGGATCATTCTTGCTGGGGATAGTACGTGATAGTTTTCGTAAGAATTTGAAGAGCTATGCTAGTCTTCGAAAGGGGGGTGCGAGCTGTGGTAGGTCTCGTAAGAACTTGAGTTGCTTGCTACTCTTTGCGAGAGACGTCGATATGTCGTGCGATCAAATATACAGAGAAAGAGAACGTTTGAAATGTGATTACTTCCATACTAAATTAGCAGGATGTGAGAGATAATACAATTCTCATTATCAAACAGTGAAGTGAAAATGTGTACTCAATTATATGCGAAATTAAACGCGTACAAAATTATCCTACAACGTATATCACATATTTTTACCAAACTGTTCAACATTGATAGTAATACTTCGACTTATCTCACTAATTTAGTAGAAATACACTAATTTTTCAAACATTCTTCATTTAAGTATGTCGAACAATATTCTGCCAAGAACAGTAATTATTCAGTGGAAAGTTTATGATAGTTTGTATCGCATGACTGATAATTTTTCTTTTTTTCGAAAAATTCTATTATTAGCATCCTTCACGACAGAAAAAAAATCACATTCTTTGCACGTTCGACGAGCATGAGTCTGCAATCTACCAAGAATCTCTTCTTACAAGCTTTCGTGGAATGTACATTATTATAGCTTCCCCCTACATCTATTACAAGTGTACGTGCATTCAATATATACCCTTATTTTCAAAATCTCATGGATTTATTCAATTAGAAATATTTGTGGTATTCCCAGCTCGTCTAAGCTAGGTTGTCGTTGCTTTGGTTTGATAGCCGGCTTCAGATAGCGCGAGGCGCTCGTTGCGGCGTTGAAGCACCGGTAACAACCAGCTGAGTGGCGCCAGCCATCAGCTGTTGTTGGTGACTCACGCGAAAGAGCTCGACCGACTATATACGAATAGTTGTTGCCTGCCTACTGCTTGCTGCTTGGTTCTCTGTTTCTTTCTCATACACGTACATCGGCATTTTTATCAGTTCTTACCTATCTATGTACTTATGTACATACATTTAAATGTCGATCGCTCGTCCGTACTTATTTATATCACATTTTTTTCCTTCAACATATTGCATTCATTTTTCTTTTTGTATTCTTTCATCATCATGAATGACTGTCTAAGAGATAAAACAACGATCACCGTGAATTCTCTTTAAATACGAATCGAAGAAATTTACAGGCTGAAATTATAAATAAACCAATTCATCGTTACTGTAATTGGAAACTTTGTTTCGCGTTATTTTCGAGAGCTCACACGGGATAGGATGAGTCGATGAATCTTCCAAAGACTTGTATCCCTCGGTTGAAATAATCATCTACGATCATGGGATTGATGGAAAATTACCCCTTTTTTTTCTTGTGAATATTCAATTCGATATGTAAATGAGAGCTTGGGATTCGAAGTCAAGGTTAATGCGAGAAAATTCGATAACGCGTGGAAATTATTACAGGACGATCGTGCGGTATTTTTTCTTTCCCATCCACGAGAAATGAGATGGAGTAGATATTTACGGTACGTTGGTACGTAATGAATCATCATTCATGATTCGCCTATCGTGAATAGGAAAGGAAATAAAAAATGAAATTCTACTTGAATGGTCATGCGAGGAATGAATATGAATCGAGAAATCGATACTGCCAAGAATTCAAATTGGTGTGTGCGTGTGTGTGGGTTTTTTTTTTTGCTGAGAGTGGGAAGAGAAAAAATGTTCGACGAAGCAGGAAAATTGGTAGCGTAGTTTTCTCTTCTGAATAAAGAATATGTGATGTGTTTCTTCTAAAAATGATCAACAGCCAGGAAATCGAAGTTGCGAAAGAAAAAAAGATTTATTTCTACATCATGTGGGTAAATGATTTCGAGTCAGTAAATTCTCATCAGATTTGAATATGACAGGCATCATAGTTTCTACAGGTGTTCCAAAATCCAACTTATCAGAGGCCTATGACTTATACGTTCATGTGATTGGATATCAGTATTCAAATAATTCTAACTCTCATTTTTTATCATTTTTTGATTTCACAAGCTCGCGTCACGAGCACCCAGTTAATTGTATTTCAAGTATCAAATTTCTTATAAAGTGATATTAAAACAGAGAAATGCGATGTTGATTCAATTGTTATTGATATTTTATATGAAATGTAATCTCGAACATAGAGGCACTCCTGAGAATGGAATCAGTTGAATTTGGAGATGAATGATACTCGATCTGAATCAATGAATATTTTATAGTCTTCGGAAATTTTCGAGACATTTGAATCTGTGGAATGAGTCGAGCACAAAGCGTGAAACTTCCAAGGAATCTTAGTCATTGTTTTTCTTATCATCGTAAATCAAGAATCCGCGCGAATATTTTTCAACGTTTATCCGTAGTGTATGGTTGCGTCGTCCACCTTTAACACTACGAGCTATTCAAAAGAGAGCAAGATAACAGGAAAATTTCCATCAATTTTCAAATGAAAGAAAAAGTTATCATATTTTAAATAATTATAGCGAAGAGATGTCACATCAATCAATTCTATTAGAGGTTTGTACAACAGGGGATTGAATTGTGGCGATTCTCAGAGGCCTAATTGTCATTCGTGTATAACCGTGTCATATGAATTATAAATATTTGAATCTCTATATGAATCAAAAGATTACCTCTGAACTATTCAATCGAATTACATTAGAAATAACGCCAATCCCCGGTTGACATTTAATCGAGGTTGATGGAATCTGGCGCAAATACGGGAGATTGAATAGAGATATATTCACGTGTCAATGTGTAGTTTCATGTGCGGTTATATTAGATCAGCTGGTAACCCGGCTGACTGGCTGAATCGTTGGTTGGCAGTTGTGACGTCAGCTCTTTCGTTGGATACCCACTGAGCTTGAGACCGTATCGTCGCATTCTCCAACATCGTCAGATCAGTCGTACCGTAAAGATAGAAAGAGTGAGAGAAAGAGAGAGGGAGGGGAAGTACGGGGAACCTTCTATACTTTCTTTACCACCCCTAAACTCATGCTACGTAGTTCAAACGCTCACCGAGGTCACTTGAGGGTAAATATAACTTGAATCAAAAAGGGGCTCCAGTGCAATCCCCATGCTTCACTCGAGTACAAAATCTCATATTATAGGTATTCAAATGAACATGAATTTTTCATTTACTCATTTGAATCACAATTATTTCAAACGCCCATTAAAATTTTGACACCCAGGGGTT
This sequence comes from Gonatopus flavifemur, assembly GCA_018340375.1. Lineage (NCBI taxonomy): Eukaryota > Metazoa > Arthropoda > Insecta > Hymenoptera > Dryinidae > Gonatopus > Gonatopus flavifemur. The sequence goes on from JAFFJZ010000001.1 coordinate 57,160,999, forward strand.
CCCGACTAAATCAATGAAGAAATATGTTTTCATTGAATTAGCATTAGTTATTGTAATTTTCATGCTATTTTGTTAGCACGAGTTATACATAGATGATATCCGAGAATCCTCTATAAATAACTGTACATGAATTGGCAATAAAGTCAATTTCTATTAGTATATTTATATTATTTTCATTCCTCCAATACGGTTCATACAATGATACGATAATACGACTAAAAAGATATTATTTTTTCACTGTGATTGCGACGAATTTCAATTCTAATTTCAACAGAGAAAACATGAGAAATTTATTTGGAAATTTCCCCAGGGAACCGAGTATTCTGGAGTTTTTAAAAATGTATATTGAATCGAATCTATTTTAGTTGAAATTTATTTCCAATCATACAGCATAATCGGTTTGAACACATTTATTTGCTGTTTTAGCAGTTTGTTGCTGATGGTTTGTGTTATGATATTATGTAAAATTATCTCTCCGCTGTTTCAGCGAAAATATTTATAATTTATTTTTCTACGTACAATAGAGCGTCGATCATTCAAAACAAGTTTCAATAACTGCATCATTTTTTTCACTTGTAATATTTGAAATTTATAAGAATCACAGATAAGTATTTAATGAGAGAAATTTTACTTGAATTCACGTGGAAAGAATAATTGTTTTTCTTATTATCGAAACATCAAAATACAACGATAAGTGAGAATTTCAATGCTTGTTTTAATTTTCACGTGAGTCGAATGGAGTAGCATCAACCTGTTGTGTATGCTATTAACCGTGAAACCAATACTGTAAATGAAGCGACGAATCGTCCAAAGATTGCACTTAACCGTTCAGCCAGCGATTTGTTACGACCGTTTTTACGTGTATTATGAAACAAAAGAACGAAATATGTAACCGCAGTGCTGCTACACTCATGCTTGATAACGTAATACTTTTGATTATATTTTTTATGCTTCATATGGCTTAACAGTATTCTTGGAGTTAGTTTTATCAGTGCGAAATTCATCACGCATTCGTTCAACACGCTAGACCATTCGTTTGAAATGTTCACAATTGTTTGTTATTTTGTAAATTGAATCATAGCAATCAAAAATTAAATTCCGCTATCATAACGGTAAAGTTTTGAAGGTACCTTCGAGATGTGATTAACCATCAACCGTATTATTGAAATATCCATTTCAAAGCGTCATTTATCATTGTTATTGTATGTTTAAATGAATATCTATACTTTTGCGATTACTGCACTGGCATCGCGAATTGATTTACGTCATCAAGTCCGGTCGAGCTGAGTTCCAAAGTTCGTTGCTGCTCATGTTAGTCGTATGTCACTCGGTCTTTTCTCACCATCATCATTGTTTACGATTGTTTTAACTTGGAAGCGCGAATTTCACGCGAGAAACTTGTCAGAGTTCGAGGTTATCCGAGGCCGTAAATTTTTTTGTTTGCGACTGGGAAGAAATCCGCGTAATCGCTTACTCTGGTTCTTTTATTTCTCTTCCATTCATGTGTTGTCCTTTTCGAATAATTACATTATCGTTTTATTGAGAACGTATATATGTAATTGAAGTTTCGAAATTATTATCGGTATTATCTCATACATTATGTTCCATTCGCGTATGTTTTGAGAGGAAAAATTTATAAAGTCTCAATTTTATAATGTCATATTACGAAAGAGAAAGTGCACTTTGAAAGTAAATTGATGTTTGAAATTCAACATTGTAGTAATATACGTGTAGTCTAATAAATCTCGATATCTTGCGGTTTATACCGAATCTTATAGATTTAATGAATTATTTTCACATACATGCAAAGTTTTATTACTCAATGTTTGATGAAAATAAATATAGAAAAAAAATGCAATAGTATCATTCGATATCGTGTTTCGCACACAAAACTTCTTTCAGGCGCCAAACAAGTTCTTTGAAAGTTCAGTCAGTAATCTTGGATCTTTACAAAATTTTCCACAAGTCGAATAACAAAGGTCGATTGTCATTGATTTGCACTTCAATATATTTCCTGCGTGTGAGAACTAGTTGCTCGATGAAATCTCAAATTTCAGAGAAACACGATTTTTATCGGAATTCTCGTTCTAAATTCAGAGCTTTTGCTTCTGCATAGTTGAGTACACAGCTGAGAGCGATAAATCAAAGACGTGTTACTGATAACATATAATTCACACTGAGGATATTTAAGCTTTTTGTTTTAAATGACAACTAATCGGTGGTTGACTTACATTGGTTTTGCTGTTGCACATATTGAATTCATGAAACAATATGAATTTAATTGAAATATTCCTCCCAAAGATGAAATGTGAAAAAGATTTTAAAAAATTGGATTGTACAGTGCAAAAATAGAAAACCGCAACATTAATCTGCTTTTGTAGACAATTAATATAATTATCTGGTCAGGTTCAGAAGTATCTAAAGCCAATTGAAATTAAACCAGAGAATCTTAAGGCTTGAAATAGTGAATTAGTTGAAGTTGAACTTCTATAGCGATCCAGATATATATCATAAAAAATTCTAGAAGACAGGTGTGTATGAGTACTCGAAATGTCCGAGCTACTCGATCATTTTCGAGTAATTTGTCGATTTTCTTAGAATTATCATGAATCATCATTTGCAAAGGGTAGAATATTCTTAGAGAACATAAGGGATCGTTATCCACTATCACATATAGATTATATTCATATTCATATATATTATATACTTTTCGAGTACTCGAAAATCTACCAGATACTCAAAAAATTTTTGAGTACTCGACTCGACTCGAAAAAATCACTACTCGCACACCCCTACTAGAAAGTGTCTTATGAAACACCTAAAAATATCTTCCAGAGTGGTCCAAAAAAAGTAATCTAACGTTGTTATTTAGCAACCAACGCTTAGGAGCATTCAACATTGTTACAAGTTCTATTCAATGAGATATCAGAAGAATGCGTTACAATGTCTTGGGTTTTACGATTAACGAAATACGCATTTCATGTTTAGGTACAAAACATCAAAGAAATGTATCAAATTTTCATTATTACAGGTGTAAATATAATTCTTACAGGTGTACGAAAGGAAATAAAAAATTATAAAAGTTATTCGGATCGGTTGATATAATCTTAATTCTATTCCTCGCGCATTTAGTCAATGAGAGCAAAGAAGCACGTTATTGAGTGATTATTTTATACTTAATTGAAATGATGAATGATCGATACGTTTCCAACGAAACGATCATCGAATAAAATTCCTTCGTTACGACGAAGCCATCCATGGGAGAGGATATGTCGCTTCCCTTCTATTCAAAAGAGACCAGATAGACTGAGAATGAAACAGAAATAGAAATTGTTGGAACAATAGATGGACGTAGAACATAGGAGACAAACTTGTAACGAGAAGTTGCTAGTAGTTGGCGGTTGGTTGAGGGTTTCTGATGCTTCAAAACGGGTACACGGACACATATCGAAATATATCCCACTCGCCCAAAGTACAATAGGAATTGTCTCTCTCTCACTCTCTCTCTCGATGTACATCTGATGCTTTTCCACGAATACATAAAATACAAATATATACATATAGGCGCACACGCATGGCCATTGGCAAACGACTTGAATTCATTGGTTTTTCAACATACTGTCGGTTCGAATCTGCTTCGTCGTTGGTTTGTTCATTCGTTTGCTCGTTTCTCGTTTGTTCGTTCATTCTCTTGCTGCATATTCACACGCTGTTGAATTTCTGCTCGTTCAACACAACGTGGCGTTCTCTCAACCGATCCGAGAAACGCATAAATCATTAACGACAGATTCTATACGTGTCGTCGCGTGTCGCATTGAATTCAATTTGCCGGATGAACGTGTTTACGTTCCTACGTACTCTCTCTATCTTGCATTACACGCCGCACGCATACCTCCTCATACATGCACCACATAGCCGTTGCGGTAAATCTGGGTATTTGTGTACGCATATTGCAACACGGGAAGTTTGCAAACACGTGGTACAGATACAAGAGCCGGCAATAATGGTTTAGAGCAAAATCGATCGATATGTATATAACCCGTGTTTAAGTCTAAGTTGTGACATAAACCATATTTCCCTCTTTCCCTCTATCCTTCCATTTCTATCTTCTGGTATAGATGAACAACAACGTGTCCCGATATAAAGTGAAACGACGCTCCATTATGCTCCATGTCACACCTTTAGAGTTTTACATACGCTCTAGCGTGGGCACGGATATATCATTATCCACCGTGAGACAATACCCCGTTCGATTGCGTTGCACTCGATATTGTTTGGAATAAAATTCAAAGAAAATTTATATTGGATTTATGAATCTCACGAGAATATTTGTTTTATTTTCAGTAGCGTTGAAACGATTGACGAGAGCTCGGTGACCACCAGCATTACGGTCACCGAGACCGTTGATACATCGGAACAACAACAACAACAACAACAACCACTAAAACAATCCAAAAGCAGCACCGTCGTTGGTCATCGCGTCAACGGGCAAAACGTTGCTTTGAGCAACGGCAACGGTACAAGCAACAACGTCGGCCGTGTTACGCCACGCAGCCACATGGAGCAGGAAAAACGGATGCGGCGAGAAATCGCCAACAGTAACGAAAGACGTCGGATGCAGAGTATCAACGCGGGTTTCCAGTCATTGAGAACCTTGCTGCCGCATCATGAAGGCGAGAAACTATCTAAGGTAAATCAAAAGAAAATATTTTCCTAAATTTCGTGAAATTATGAAAAATCGAATATCCCTTCTTGTCTGCTGATACCGTATTGTTTAGTCAGCAATTACTTGGGATACATTTGTGGGCATTTATGATCCAATGAATAAATAAAAATGTCTTTCCTTCTTAACAAAACGAGTATATTCGGAAAACACAGTTACAATTTATTCCGGATATAGAAAATAACAAAACATTATGATATTTGACAAATTCACATGCTGAATTTGAAACGAATGGAATAGAAAGGAGAAAAAAAAATTAAAAATTGCTTCTGCTTTGTTTTCATCCTTACAGATTGTGGCAACATTTTGTATAAATCTTCACTCTTCTCTCTGTAGAAAGAATCGATATATAATAGTGCATGCTCTATAATAGAAACGCTTACCGCTAATATAATGCGAGAAAGAATATTAGAATTTCACTATAAAAAATACGTTTTCATTGGAATTTTACATTCAAATCTCGGACGATCGAGTTTAACTCAAGACTTGATCTATTATTTTATTTTTCCAAGGATTGAGTATGACATGATTTTGCTTGCTGCGATATAGAAATAGTTTTTCATGCAATTCGTCAACTAAATTAGAATATTTTCAATACACTGGAATGTTAGCTTTTTGCTGCAAACGTGGATTACATAACCTACATTCCGTGCAATGTCGCTAAAAATGCAAATTTAAAAAATTAACCGTTACATCAAAGTCGATTCAAAAAGCATGCAGCGAGACAAGGTTGGTTGCAATCGATGTGCTTGTTTTTGTGCGCTTTATCCTCAAATAATCAACGATTCATTGATACCCGACACAATGAGGAATCTATTGAAAATGGAGGGACATATTGCTATTTTCCTTCCATATATTTTCCGTTTGACAAGCATGAACTTGATAAAAACAAATATCCTCCCCTCCACCCTCGCCCCCCCCCCCCAAAAAAAAACCGATAGTGAGAAGAGTACTTACTCCGATAAGTCTGCCTGTGCTGGAGAAAGTAGAAAATTCATGTTGCTTGAACTCTTCGATTTTCCACGAATAAGAGTAAATTAAAACTGGATAAGTTACCACGAGATATGTAAAAACCACGAAATATAAATTAACGCACGCATTTCCCACGATGATGATGAAAATGACGATGGAAAAAGATGTTGTATTGAATTCAATTGTGCACTGAAACATCAAAAAATCCATATCCCTTGTAGATTATTTATAGTGTTGTACATTTTTAAAACTCTTCAGAGATCTCTCTATCTATATTCTATCGAATTTATATTATTCAAGAAATAAGGATGAGAAACGAAACTGTGCAGTTGCATGAGATGAATTTTATATGAATTTTTATTTCATTCTTTCGAACAGAAGAGGATTCTTCATCGAAAATGCAGTAATAACGATTTGAAGATGCGTATTTATCATTAAAAAAAGGAGCGGTGCGACTTCGTTATGAAATTAAGAAGAAGCAGCAAAATATAGTCAACTGAAGGAAACTGTAGGTTAATTTTGAAAATATTTGCACAAATTTCAATGAATTATTAATTATCGTTATGTTTTTTTTCTTGATACTTGTCACGATTCTTCTTGTGTGAAGAGAAAAAGGAAAGAATGTAAGTTGAAAGAAATTGTTTATTTTATGTTTATAATTGACAAATATTCCCTCATTAAGGTAGTAAAAGAGTGTTTTTATCTTTAGAATTCAAAGTTATCTTCGGGATAGGAAGTATAGACTAGTTCTTAGTTTTGTACCAATCGATTTACATCACACGGTATTGTTTGAAAAAAAAACCGCGTTACCTGTAAAACATAAGCGGATAATTTGATCAACATAACAAATATGTTAAATTTATAGCTATACTTATAACAAATATTCCCAGCTTCGTGTTACATTTGTTAACTTGAAACCTCAATTTTGATACAAACGTGTCACGAGCACGGTTCTCTCACGTGTCTCTTATGCGCGTCTATACGACCAGTGAAACATTCACACCTTTATGCGCACCGTGTCTTTTCATCTAACTAAAATCGATATTCTAGTCTGGATTGAAGAGAATAACAGTACGTGCCGGGATGTAGTCCAAGTTTCATGATTAAAATATTTCTCTTTACATCAGTTTTACATACACATTCATAGCACAAAACTCAACATCCTATTGCTCAATTCTAGACCTTTATAGTATCCGAATAAAGGAGATCCGCGACAAAATACTTCGAAAATAAGAGGATTAAAAACAAAAGTCCTCCGAAAGGTCAAGTAAAGCTTATGAATTATATTGTAGTCACTTGGGAAGAATAATCAAAATTGTCCTATATGCCGCAAATAGGAAATTCCGATCATGGGATAGGAAATCAATTTTTTTTATACATGTTGTATAAAATTCACCATAAACTCGAATGAGAAGTTCCGAACTTTATGGGATTTTTCATCATCATTTTGCAGTAAATTTTCGGCAAAGTGCGGGAAATTCTCAATGTGTTAATGTGTTGACTACTTAGGAAAAATTTGGACTAGTTTTATCTTCTCATCTGAATTTTAAACTGATTTTATTCTATTTTATGAATTCGCGGAGAAAAAAAGATTACGCCATTTCAACGACCCCGCCTTTGTTGGGTGAATTGAATAAACTAACGATGACAATCCGTTGTTTTCATGAACGCATTCGTCATAAGTATATGTTTTTCGCTACACTGTTGAAATTGATACAAAATCTTATATCAAAAATCATATTACATTGCAGAACAAGCTTTGTTATGAAATCTTATATGAAAAATAATTCTAAATTTTGTAACAATGTGTTGGAATGATACGAGATTTCGTACCGCTGATAATCGAAGAACATGTTGCTGAAGTTTGATGAAGCTGAAACTAGCAGTCGTAGAGCTAGCAGCCAATTCTTATAACTTCTGATTAAACGTTCTTGAAGCTTATTTCATACCAGAAATCTACCAAGTAGCATCCCATTATACGTTTCAGAGCCTTGAATTTTCAATAAGCGTTTAATGTAAAGAATTATGACAATCGGCTGCTAATTTTACGGCTGCCAGTTTCAGCTCCATTGAAGTTTGAATGGTTTATTGAAACGAATTAGTATAAATCGAATAACGGAATACTCAACTGCTGAAGACCCAAAATTATGCAGTACTTTTTTTGAGCAACGTTTCCAGTCCCAAGGAGTTGATCCGTGAGTCTAAACTTTCGTTTCGTTTTTATAAATGATTCAGCAAAATTAAAAAACTTCATATTCATTTTATGAAGAAGTTTTGTACTGGTTTTTCTATCAGTGTAGTTTTGTGAAGTTTGATTCGGCAAGAAAACAATTGCCCTCTATTTCAGTAAACCTGTTGACCGTATACGTAATAACAAGCGAATTCTATTAGAACAACGAAATTCTTGCTATTTCAGCGAATTTTTTCCCCGTTGGAGGACAAATGCAGGAATATATCCCATTCAATTCCGCCCCATAAAACCGTCCAAATTTTTCGACTCGAGTTGATAACGTATACTTGAAGTTCTCTATCGAATCCTCTACACTTCAGACATTTCTATTTTTGGCATTGGAGACTTGAAATAAAATGAAAATTTTCCTCAAGTTTTCTCACGTTCGTACAGGGAAATTAGTATAAAAACATGATGCGATTGAAATGAAGTGCTAATCAGGGTATCGAGGCACACCTAAAAGGCGCAAAAGGAAGTATTTGTATACTTCCAGCAAACTTCTAAGAATTACATCGGAGGAAGGTTTGAGGCTTATCGTATTTTCATTGGGAGAAAGAGAACACGACTTTAGCAGTTTATCGAAGATTCTTATGTCACCAGAAATCAGCCAAAGTAAAAAGCATGATATACGAGGTCGAAAATTATTGGAAACACAAACGAAACTGCTCGGCTTCCACGAATCTGTGTTGAACTTGTCAGAGCAATGTCCTCGGGAGGTCGTCATCTCGTGTTATTAACGAACACCTATCGCTGTTATTTTTTCACTCAAGCATGGATATATTTTTATACTGTAACATATGTATGTACAGTATGCGTATCTACGTATACATGAGCGAGTTGTGCGCAAGATCAGCTGTTGGTTCACGGCACCAATTACGAGTCACGCGACTCTCGATGGGGGAGAGAGAGAGGTTTTTGTCCCGACTGACATACATTGAGCGGCGCATACCTTTGACCAGCCGCCACGGCCGGCTTCCAACTTTTCTATGTAATGGGTCGACGACTCTTTAGAAAAGAAAATTCAGTGGAGAAGAGGAAACAGAAAGAAAAAAGAAATAAAATAAATAATAAGAAAGAATAATTTTGATGTGACGAAAGTTTCAATTTTTTGCTTTTCTCTGATTTCATTTCTGATACGTCTCGAGTAGAGGTTTGAGTTAATCGCAATACGGATATTCGAATTATCGATGAGATTCGAGCATGATAGGGAAGTTTGAATTATAATCTTTCGATATTAGACGAATTTTATTTGGCAAACTCAGAATCTATGCTCCTCAACGTAAAGGGTGAATGCGTCTGCGCGTATGGGTGTGTACGTGATTTTTCATATAAAGAAGGTGGTGACGTAAATTATGAGGCTTCTTTTGTTTATGCTGTACTGTATATATGGGAGAATTTGAAACAACCGTATAAATTCTGGTTTGACTTTGAGAAGTCTCTGGCGGAAAAATTTTGTAGAATTATAATGGGAATGCTCTCAGGATTTGGGTCATAGGAAGTTCATGTCAAAAGACATGATTTAGTAACAATTCTATGGAATTTCCATAGAATTCCTAGTCTGCTTGGGATTCGAGGGAAAATAATGCCTCAAAGTGGTGGAAAAACTATTTATTTTTGAACAACCCTCCGTCAGACGCGATCTGGATCTTCCAATGCCCGACTAGAAATTTACCCCATGGACCAGATCAGGTAAACCTTGATCCAGATCAGGTCCTGATAAGGCAACCTCATCAGGACCTAACAAGTCATGTCACGCTGCACTATTATGAGGACCCCATCAGGAAAGACTAATTAGGATTTTGTGAGGAATTCCTTACTAAAACCTCAAAAATAAATCAAAACTAATCTATGAGCCTGTGTGAAAATTGCAGTTCGGTTGACAGATGTGAGATTAAATTTATGTGATCAACAAATGGATGAATTATTTTTGTGGAATGTGTGGTGGTTATTTCTTGAATAATGTGTATCAAAAAGTCTGTTAGTAAGTGCAAAATTATTGAGTGAATCAGTCATAGCTGTTGTAACGTGTCAAAAAATCGTAATTTGTTGATGCAGTGAAAATGAATTTTCTTCAAATACTTATATCAGCGCTTCTAGGCAAAAACTCAGAGATCATATTGATTTTGTAAGAAATACGAGTCATTAAGAACTCATTTGATCAAAAATATGTCAAAAGAATGTTCAAAATGAATAACAAAAAACTTGAATTATTCACTTGCAGCTCGTCGGATGGTTTTATTTTTCAAATTGAAGAGCACTCTTGGAGTTGAAATTTTCAAATTTGAGAAAAAAGCCTTATCTTCTGAGTTGAATTTGTTGTTAGGGTGATAATAAACTTGTAGGAAGAGTTTGAAAGTTGACTGGAATCTATATTGATCAGGAAAGTCCAAATCGTGTGGCAAAAGTTAGAAAATCTGTCAACTTAGCTGACAGCGCATGGGTTTTTCTTCACTAAACCAAATGCTGGCAGGAGAAATTCATCAAAATATAGTGAATTCAAAGTGATGTGAAGTAAGAGAGGACAGATACATGCATTGAATTTTATTAGTTATTATAAAAATGTTGATAAACATGGTAAGGCTATGTATGACTCAATGTATCGTCTCTCAATATTTTTGTTTCAATGATTTGCATTTTTGAGTGTGCATTTTCGTATCTTTTCACCAGTAACTAGTGTTAGGTTGAGAAAACATGTGTATTGAACCTGTTTCATAAATATAATAACATTTTTTTGTAGGAACATGACACAACATTATTGGAACAAAAATATGGGAAGACGACACTTTGGATCTTCTATAGTCTTTTCTTATTTTTTAGAACGTTTATAAGAACGAATAAAATCTAATGAATATTTCGGTCCTCTCTTACTTCACATCACTTTGAATCCACTATATTTTGATGAATTTCTCCTGCCAGCATTTGGTTTAGTGAAGAAAAGCCCATGCGCCGTGAGCTAAGTTGACAGATTTTCTAACTTTTGCCACACGATTTGGACTTTCCTGATCAATATAGATTCCACTCAACTTTCAAACTCTTCTTACAAGTTTATCATCACCCTAACCACAAATTCAACTCAGAAGATAAGGCTTTTTTCTCAAATTAACAAATTTCAACTTCAAGAGTACTCTTTAATTTGAAAAATAAAACCATCCGTCAAGCTGAAAGTGAATAATTCAAGTTTTTTGCATTTCATTTTGAACATTCGCTTGAAATATTTTTGATCGAATGAGTTCTTCATGACCTTTATTATTACAAAATGATTGGGATTTCTGAGTATTTCCGAGAAATACTGATGTTAATTAATATTGATATAGATATTGTCGTTGTTGATATTATCGTATATTTGAATAGAATCAATTGTCACCACATCAGCAACTTATGATTTTTTACATATTACAGCAGTGATAACTGATTCAATAATTCATTTTGCACTCAATAACAGATTTTTTTATGCGTATTAATCAAGAAATAACGAAAGAAGAGTACTTGTTCGAAACTTATATTTGATTATGACGAAACACATATTCATTCAGTTCATATATACTCTTTGAATAATACTCAGATGATGTGATGTGTAGGAAGGAAAAATGATGCTGAATAGTCAATAGATCAACCTTATGAGAATTGTGATAAGTTAAATGAAATACTTATTTCGCTGGTGATGGTTGAACGTTTGCTAAGTTTTTTTCGCTGTATGCATAACGTGGAAAATCTTGTGAAATTTTCATAAGTTCCGCCTAATTAAAACCCAAATAGTTAGTTTTCAATTCACATTGAGAATAGATTGAACAAATTGTTCAACAGTTTTCAGAAGTAGGTAATGTGTTCGGAATGAAGGGATTGAATTTAAAAACAGGCAGAGTTGAAAATCGTTCAAACATGTTCTTCTTATTGAAGGAAAATTTTTTTAATCAAAGAGTGTACAATCTGAAATCAAGTCTGTACATTCTTGTATTCAGTTTATCAAACTATGTCCATGATCTTAGGATGACCGAACGAGGTCCTGATGCGGATACAGCGAGGAAAACCTACTTCGACCTTTTCAGGATAATTTGAGGAAATCCTGACTAGGACCAAATGAGGTCATCCATACGTGAGTCATCCACACCTAATCCCGATCAGGACCGTAACGGGTATTCCTTATTTCGGATGACCTTGTCAGGTCCTCATCATATGTTGGGTTAACCTGATGACAATTTCCAGTCGGGTGAAGCTGGAACTATCAGCCAGTTCTTGTAACTTTTGATTAAATTTTGTTGAAGCTTTGTTCATACTAGAAATCGATTAAGTAGCATCCCGCTAGATGTTTCAAATCCTTAAATCTTCGATAAACATTTTATGTAAAAAATTATGACAATCAGCTGCTAGCTTTATGGCTGCCAGTTTCAGCTTCATGGTTTTTCGAGATGGCCCGCAAGGTCGCCTAAGAAATTTTCTCACCTTCGTTGGAATGTATTTGAAAGAATTATTCATCATTGCATGCATGCATGCATGCAGCACACCCAAAACCAATGATATAAACCTGTAAATTCTTCGAAAATATAACTGCTGTGCTTGTCAAAATCCACTGCGCCTGACAGAAGGTTAAAAAGGGGACAATGTAATATAAACGAGATAATTTTCGATATAAAATTTCCACTGTGGAAAGATATAGTAACCAAAATTAGAGTTGTCGACGCCTTTTATTGTCGATGACGAAAAAATGACGTTATAATTCGGGGACAGAATCCATTATTAAAATGAGGAAGAATTTCTTTGGCTAATAAAATACCTGTCGTTTCTTTTGAATATGAAAAACATATTTTTCGTTTGTCGAGTAAAATAATATTCTCAGATATATTGTTGTGTACCTTTCTTCTATCGCCCACGTTACCCACACAAAGATGTGAAATCGGTCGTATGAATACATGCACATGTTGTATGCCTCCGGGTTTTTTTCTCTCATCCTTTCGTAGCGTTATTCGAGAGTTTTATACGTGTATTTGTGCTCACAAACGTGGGTTATTATGCACGCGTACACGCGCGTCGTCTGTGCGACTTTCGTAACGCAATATTTCGCGAACCAGTCAAGGGCCGGGGCCAGGCCCAAGCCGGGGCCACATGGTTCGATTCCCACGCATTTCTCTCGAACGATATACACCTTCGTCTCTTTTTCTCTTCATCCTCGCTTCGGCGATCTTTTCCTTTACTTCTCCCCTCCAACGGCTTCTCTTTCCTCTCCCTTCCTTCTTCGGTCTTCTTCGTCTCAACTTGGATCGCGCGCGCTTGTCTTCGCTGTCCCTGAATTCTGTCCCTTCTACATTGGTACAAGAACGAACCTCCAAGGTTACTTCTTCAACTTCATTTTTGTTTATTCGAAGTTCTTGCTTGAATCTTGCAGTTGAAATTCTCACATTACGTGCATCATTTAAAGCCATGGAAATTCAGGATTTTAGTTAATTTGGAAGATAATTGAGAAATGTTTGAGTACACTTTCTTTAAATTTTATATACTTTTCAAGTACATTTGTGAATCAAATTTATAATTTTTGGTAATTGAATTGATAATTTATTTACGTGTCATTGAAATTTCAAACGGTGTGTGAGATGGAATGAAAAAAGAAGCAACATAGATTTATCTGCGTTGTTGTATGTTTAAATCGAATTTTTATTAATATCACTGATCAATTATATCAATTAAACAAAAAGATGAATCATTGATATATTATATCGTGAACTCGACCATTTTTTTTGTTCATGTTTTATATTTATATGAACCATATTCGTCCCTGAATCTTACTCTCTTGGTCCCTTTTACCATGAAGCAAACTTCTCAAGGCCACGCAACCGCTAGCACCATCGAACATCGTATTTGGTAAGAACCCTGGCCCACTATCATGCGCATAACCATTTCTTTATTTTTTTAGTAACAATATGCGGCAAAAACCACTCATCAAATGCAAAATTTTTTCATTTTCATATCTTTATGTGCTTTTCATTTATTTCTTTCCAAGTTTCGCCTCGGCGTCGTTGTTCATTATCGCCATTTTTTCGTCGGAGTTATTACATCTCAAAGAGAAATCGTTATGTAAAATCTTGGTGTAAGGTGATAGCAGCGAGAGAAGGTATATCTACCTGTGTTCTTGAAAATCCTAAACTTATGAGAATGAAGGAATACTTTCGATTTGAATTCTTTCGTTGAAAAGATTTTGTTTCGTGTGTCTTGAATATTTGTGACATTATTGGAAACCTTCTTTGAATGGTCGATTTCATTGAAGAGCTTATTATATGCGATAAAATGGAGATCCAAATTCTTCATATAGAAAGAAAAACATGTTTCGTAAGACACAATCATGGTTTATTCTTCTAAGAAAAGGTTTATTCTTCTAAGAAAAGGTTTATTCAGCATTCAAATGTATGGCATTACTTTTACTTGACATTGATGGTTTCGAATACATCACGATAACTATGAGTGTACTACAGTTTTCCGTGATTCTCAATTTGGTAAAGATACATATATATATTCATACTAACAAATGGGTTATCTTGGCTGTTATGATAATTTCAATTACACCCCACAAATGATATATTTCTGTGATAAATTTTATTATATTATTCATTTCCGTTGTATATATTGAAGTATTGAAAAATGATGATATATTTTATTGTTTTTTCGGCAAAGAGGAAGGAACAGAAATTCTCTGTGTTTTGAATCATGATCTCTTGATAAATTTTCAGAAGACTATTGTCAATGACAAACATGTTGAGAATGCACCTCTACGATTATTAAAAAAAAACACAGTAGAATCGTTCCATCAGTCCATTCCCTAAGCTCCGATAACGATATCGCGGTATGAAACACATGTGTTACGATAATGGTATTACAGCATACCACGACAAATACGCATTCTAACACAATGAAAAGGTTAAAAGATATTTGTCGTATTCATCATGGTATCACAATGCTGTTATCAGAATTGAATCGCATAAATGAAATAACTTTCGTTCATTTATCGATCATAAGGAGCCGCAATTTTCATCTTCATAACTTTTGTAAAAAAAAAAAAAAATAAGTGAATGTATTTATTATATCCATGAATGTAACAGAATTTTCAAATTCTCGTACGTGAAGTTTGATTTCCTTTAGAATTATAATATTATAATAAACGATTGCTGTAACGAAGATTTTCATTGTGTCATGAAATTTTTTAGACGTTCCTAAAACGTTCTAAGAACCCCCAAGTGCTGTGAGGGCAAGATTATTTTGAGTTATAGTAATTTTTGGTACCCGTCTTCTACGTGTATCATATTTAGAGAATTTTAGAAATTAATAATCAGTAATTTTATGTGTTCATCATTCGTTTTCCTGTATTGTACTGTTGGGGTTGGATGTGATGGAAAGGGAAAAGAAGGGAATAAGAAGCGCATACGGTTGCAAGAGAGAGCGGGCGACTGAGCGAGTACAGATGCCTCGACCCATTTTCATTTAACACTCCCCAGCCAGACAGAAATAAAAATAAACCGCTTCTACTTCTTTGTGTTCTCTTTATCCTTCACACCTTTTAAATCTACTTAGATCGGAGACCAATATTATAACACAATTATCTTTCCCAGATGCAGTTTGGAGATTCTTGGTCTGCACAATTGTATTAATCACGAGGAAAGAAGAATACCATTTTGTAGACCATCTCCCGTAGGTTTTATACGGTCTAAACTTTTCAGTGTGCTTCGTCACAGTGTGTAAATGATTTTACAAATTTTTAAAATGGCGCATTCAAATTCAGATTGCTGAGAGATGTAACAAATTTCATCAGAGAGTTCATTTAATTTTTCAAATTTATTCTCTTCCAGATCTACGTTTATGGAGCAATTTGAATGAACTTCTTTTTATGTCTACTTACAACGTTTGAATAATTTAATCCTTCGCGTAAAATATGTCACATTAAAAGTCGATGAGGTATTCATGTTAAGTGTACAAGTTGCAGATATACACGAACAATTTAGAAGAAAAATTTCCTGAAGAGTTTCGCGTAATCAAAATGATTTTAATTCGACTCTCGTTTCATGTAAAAGAATACGTGAAGATTATATGAAAGTTGAAGATATTTAAATTATAATTAAAATAGTTGAGATTGGCTGGTCGATCGTGTCATTTTCAAGTGAAATCAGCTGAATAAAATCTCAGATGCGTTATTATTCTCCCGACGGCGACAATGATGAGCAATTAAAGACATTTGTCTCTCATCAACGAAAACGATACCAACCACGTTTACGCGATCAGTTTGTTTTTCGCGCGTAAATTTGGTCGTTTGAAAATGGTTCACGTGCGTAACGACTTGCACACGTGCGAGAGAACTGTAAAGCGGCATCGTGCGCTTTGTCACGTAACAGACCGAGAAATAGATTGCTCCAGTTATTAAAACCGATGTTAAGCTTCGTTCATGTATATATCAAAGTATCGTGTGTCACAGTAAACGTACCACGGTGAAACATTAAGTTATTAGAAAATGAACTCAGAATTAACAAAAGAAAAATAATCAAATTCAATCCAGAATTCATTATGGTTATAAATTTTAGATTCGTTCTAATTTCGAATGGCGGTCTTTCGTTGTGTTTTTGACATTTTTCAATTGTTTTGAATATCCTTTTTGAATAATCATACACTGTATAAAATTGGCGATGTTAGAATACATGGTTAGTTATTTGGTTTTTGAATTCAGGGGTGAAATTCTGTAAAATCTACGTAATGCCAATTCTGACGCTGCTGATAAACCTGCAAGTTTAGTTGGTATTGTGCTGGATATGTTGTACGTTTTTGTTAATCTCATATGAGATTAAAATTACGTAAAACAATATACGGTAATTTCTTCCAGACATCATATTTATTGAATAAAGGACAAGAAACGTTGATTATTTTCATAATTGTTCTGTTGATTACATAAATCTGTGCATACGAAGTCGAATGAATGACATTTCTCTCCAGTAGATTATTCAACTGATTCTTCGATTTAATTCGTATCGACAGAGAAAAGAGAAATACTTGGTTATATTGTCGTTTTCTACTACGTGTATTTATCGCATCGAGCGTGGAATATGCAACGTTACAAAGTGTGTATGATGTATACGTATAGAGCGAGGTAAAAGGAGCAACATGTATATGAGATAGGGAGGCTCGGCTGAAATGTCGTTTGTTGAAGCTTGTGCTCAATGTCCATGCAAATTGCGAATGTAAATTCACGTATGACGAATAGAAACGATTGCGGATACGTGGTGTCGTTGTCATTGTCGTTGTCGTTGTCGTTGTCGTTGTCGTTGCCGTTGTCATTGCCGTTGTCATTGTATGAAGTTCAAACACTTGCAGTATATGAGGCTTCTAAAGTGACGGACAAGTTATATATAGGTTGTATACTTCGAATCAACATTTAGAAGAAAGAACAATCCATGAATTCTCACACGAGACTCGACATTTTATTATTGCAGATTTGCTATTGAATGGAACGATACACGATGATATATTTCTCGATTACAGTTTATGGAGAAATTGAGTCACAAAATTACAATCGTTTTGAGATCAGTTCGAGATAATTTCCAAGTAGATCACCTTGTTTTTACAATTCCATTGTCAGAATTTCTGATACAAATCATAAATCTTCGAATTCAGCTATACGATCCTTTCTATACAAATTTGTGACGTTGATTACAAAAATACTGCTAGAAACTATTGAGTTTCAATAGTTCAAAGTATTCACGTCCAACAGTTTTCAACAGTATTGCCACCGTCACTTTGAAACACGAACAGTTTTTTTTTTCTTCATAAGGGACTTGAAAGATTGTGTAAAAATTTCACTAAAAATAAGTGATTGTAGAATTTTATTTGATTTTGAAAAATCTTTCGAATGATTTAGAGAAAGGTCGTTGAAATCTAGTGAAAATTATCTCGATAATGGAACCGTTTTCTTATATAAAGCTGAATCTAGCGATTCAAAGCCAACGGCTAATTGATTTAATCTTGGATAGAAACCTTACGAAGTAATCAGGTACTTGTTAAGTGATCAAACAATTCACTGGAAGTTATTCAATTAATTTCTAGGGTGAAGAATAAATCCGTTCGCTTGATTGTTTGCGTTCCATTGAATCATTTCTTCTTTGATTACAATAAATTAGTATAGTTTATGTATAATTTTCCCTTGCGGTGTTGATACGTTGTTTATATTGATTGAATAATGATTAACATTCCAAAAAATGAATTTATTTGAACACAAGACGTACTGATAAAGTTGATGAATGAATAGTATTCTTCTGGATGAATCATATGATCGTTTGAACTTATCGTATCATCCACAGTTTATTTCACGGCATGTATTACATGTTATTTATAATCCATGAACGAATCTATTTGCTTCAAATAAACACGCTTAATTCAAATAGGAATGTGAATAATTATTCCTTAGAGTGGAAATTAATGAAATGATGAATTAATATCAACTCTTTTCATCTTTGTTTTCAAAGTAACAAGTTTGGTTTTTTCATATTCTTCGAAAAATCAAGAAAATTTCATTCCATGATTTAAGAGAAAGTAATTTGTGTTGCTCAACACGCAAAAGATTCTTTATTTGATGTATGGAATTCTTCTGAGAAATTTTGTTCGTTTAGAAAATAGTTTCCTTTCGTGTACATTATTTTTTATTTGCAACTACAGGATATCCTTTTAGAGAAGAAGGAAAAAAAGGCGCAGAGCTTTTGTGAGAAAAAGCATTATTTTCAAAGTGATGTATTGGATGGATTATGAAAATCACTGTGTATATCTTGATTACATTCGAAGTAATTACAATCAATAATCGAACTAGATTATACAGATTTATGCAACAAATGGAATTTACGTAATGGAATAACAATGAGATTATACCGTTCAATGAAAATTCTTTTCGCAACGTCGGTGTATGGTTCGATATCCTTGGTGATCGAAAATCTGGAGTTTTGTATTATTTCTAACAATGAATCGTTCAACTTTTTCTCAATCAATTAGAGATAAAGAATATCCCTTGTATTGATTAATACGCTTGCGTAATGATATTCAATTATTATCATCGTTTTACGCACGCGAACTTTGTGCGATCGGCGCCGGTCGGCCGCCCTGGTCGTTGGTTTTGCATTCTTACTGCACTTTTTTTTCGCGATGTAGGATTTTGCATGAGTTGATTTGTGTCGATCTGTTGTAACAAGGGATATACTTATATCTTCCATAGAAGTGACATATTTTTCTTTGGAAGTGGAGAAAAGTTGAAAGAACAATCCATTGAAATACAATATGTACATAGAATAGATTGTAGTATGATTAAGGTATGTTGAATTCAGTAGGTACACTGAGAGGAATAATTATCATTATCAGGAAAATAACATGTCCTTGATTCCAGCTGATATATTGTCGGCTCAAGAGAAATTTTATTGTACTGTATTCTCTCGGTGTATGAATTTATGTAGAATCGTTTTTGAAATTCCCAACGAGAATTCTCAATATCCCATTTACAGTTGGACTAGCAAGGAAAATCTAATCAATCCGAACAAGACTTTCATCCATTCTAAACTTGCATTTTTGACTTATATTTATCAATCAGCTACGACGGATTTATATGTTGTTTCAACTCTACGTGATTTCACTTAAACATTTGAAGAAGTTTCGAGACATGCACTCTTGATACGATAATTTCATTCCGAGTATTCTCATGTATTTATGCATCACATTCTTTCATACGTGGAGGTCCCCTAGTCCTCGTACACTTAAATCCATCCGTTGTTGATCACCGATCAACTAAAAGATTTTAGATAACTTCTTGGAAGAGATGTGACATTCGAGTGTAGGATATAAATAAAACACATCAAAGGGAGAGATCTTTTACAGACATCATTGATGTGCTGCTGTTTTAATCTACCAAAACGAATTCTCAGAATTCTGAAAAAATAATAATAATGTTTATTAAAAAAAAAAACAACATATCACTTCCCTAAGAGTATAACAATCTCGTTAAAAATTCAGTTATTCAAATGACAGAAAAATTCACATGCAACAGTAAGTTATTACCGTCGATAACAGCAACGTTGTTGTAAGTCCACCAGCAGATTGTCGTAAAATTCACATGTGACTGCTTTCAAAAGTGCAGCATTGTTGTAGATTTCACAATAGATCCCCAAACTGTTGTTCAGTTAAACTTTTCTTCTCGTGTACCTTACATGTATTGTGAAATATTGAATATTCATGTTTAAATGAATATTTGAAAACAAAGAAAATATGAAAATTTTTCTTGTACATTTACCTACTCGGTGCTCCTGTCTGCGGATGAAGGTCACCCGTCGCACAACAGGGAATCCTTTGTTCCATTCATTCATCGTATCACACGCGATCATTTCGAATAGTATATTCGTGAACAAAATTTGTGTACAGTATGCTTGGGAATATAATTCGTTGAAACCTCTGAAGTTCGTGTACTGCAGAAAAGAATTTAATTAATTCGGTTCGTGAGAATGCTTAATTAGGGTTATTTTTGTTCTTGAAATTCATTCTTATATTCCTCGGATTCAAACGTAGTAACGCGAATGCTGTAAATCAAATACCGTCGTACGATTCAATGAATGGGAATTTACAGTTTTGTCGTCAAACAGTTTCAGGGATAATCGAAAACTGAGAAGAAACTTGAGAGTTAACCGAATTCTTTTGAAATGGTCTGGATAGCGAATCGTTTTTGAAATTTCAATCGATGATGCGACGATTCGTTAATTTTATTTCAATTGAGATGGGTAAAAATTTCAGTCAAACGTATAAAAAACGAAATATCGAATATGTAATTGAATTTGAGAGATATTCATTTCATTTCTTGCGAATGAACATTCATTTGTACGAGTCGAATACATGTCTCACTATACGTATGTCTGAATGTATACTATTTATAATAAATGAAATGAAATTCTCTCTTCCAGTGTAGTGAGAAGAGAACAAAAAATCTTTCTTCTCAATCCAATCTTTTCCTTTTGAGGGATTAACATACGTGCTCGGTGATAATTTTGTGTGTGTCAGATGGTTGGACTTCTCATTTGTACTATTTTTCAGTCATTTGATACCATAAAGGATGCAACTGCTCTGTCGTTAATTCGTCAACTATCCTAGTCGATTGATGAAAACATAAATTTCATGTAGAAAAGTTTGATTTCCGACGTAGGAACAGCAATAACCATCACATAGCACAACGCTATCTCAGTTATAATAAATTTCTGGTTTAACACTGTGCAATTTCTTTCGACTATAGTACTGCATCCAATGGTATCAATAAAATATTCCTTTAGATCAGCGGAATTTTACTGTGATGGGTGAAAGGGGTTTTCAGTTGATGAAATATTTCATGCGGTAAAAAACCATTTCATTTATTGGAATAATATTTACTTGGTTCAAAGAAATATTATATAGATACTCAGTGTATGTCACTTTTGGACGAAGGGTGAATTCAAAAAGAAGTTGTTATACTTTTCACATTGCTTCAACGATGCAATTCATTTTTCATTTTACATTATATTGTCCACACGGAGAAAGATCCAGGTCGGAAATATAGTAATCTTTAATAGAAATTCGAGAAGATTTCTTAACATCTGAGAATTTTTTTTAAATGCATGATAAAGACACAGCGGTCCACTTTTTTGTGGAATTGAATTCGAAAAACAATGAAAAATTATCAATACTTAATAAAAAATAGAGAAACATATGAACTTTCCAAAAGTCGCATACGAAATTTCACCAAGTGAATAGCAGGATATTGAAATTTTGTTACTATTTTCGTAAAATTTTACGCGCGACTTTTGAAAAGTTCATATGTTTCTATATTCTTTATTGAACATTGATAATTTTTCATTGTTTTTCGAACAAAATTCCACAAAAAAGTGGACCGTTTTGTCTTTATTATGCATTTAAGAAAAATATTCTCAAATTTTTATTAAAGATTACTATATTTTCGACCTTCATTTTTCTCCGTGTAAACAATGACCGAAGCCAACGAATCATTGAAATTTAGTCGACGAATTCTTCTTGCATTATTGTTTCATTTGAAATTCAATGAAAATTTGAATGACTTATTTTTTCCATTCATTGATCACAATGAGATTGAGTGATACTTATCAAAAACGTATTAGAAAAGTGAGTCTTGAGTGAGTATCTAGTGAATACTTTTATTTACAGTGGACAAGAATTTCTTCGCATTGATAAATGTCTTTGGCCTCGAAAAACAAGGCTTTTTTTCATCAACATTAAAATCTATTGTCTTAAAAAAACTGAGAAGAGAGTCTACCATTCTCAATAACCAGCGCTATTCTCAGGAAAAAGTTCTTTGATTACATTTTAGAATATACATCCATCCACTGCTAGGTTTCGTTTTTCGTTTTTGTTGACATATACCTATATATATATAACATATTTAAAAAATTGTACAAGCATCCACAGGAACGTTTTGTATAATTAAGGTTGGATACTTACCTGTATATTTTTGCGTCCATTTAGATGTACATCACAGCCATGTCACTTTACAACACTCGAGACCTTACAACGCCTGAGGGCCGTCAGTTGCTGTTATTAAAACCAGCTGTGCACTATGTGTACGCGTATATCCATGTGTATATGTATCTATGTACATTCAGTCAAGTAAGTGTACCCATACACGTACACTCACCTAACTTCACCTTATGCACTTATATCGCATACATTGTATTGTCAATTTCCTGGGATGGAGAATCGATTTTATTGAACGAGCATTGCAACTTCGTGGAATACTTTGCCGATAGGTACGCGCAGAAAATATCTAGAGAAAAAAAAATTATAATTTACTTTGTACAGTAAAAACTCGTATAGCAATAATGTTCGTAATAGCCACATTATAAGTCGATGGAACTGAAATAATTTAAATCCACGTGAGGGATTGAAATTAGAAATCTTGTATGGATTTTAACCACGCTGAATTTCGAGGAGAAAAAATCATTTAAAATCTCGTAATGCCTCATTGTATCTCGTTTTGATGGATCGTTTCGTTTGCTTTCACTGGCTGATGTATTTCAATACTTTGAACAATAAAACGATGCTTCACGATTTATGTGTATGAACATTATGAACGTGAAGAATCAAAGAAAGTTTTATTCATTCAGGTGATGAGTGGAACTGAGACAAAGTCACAGCAATGGTGGGAATAATCACGCAAAGTTCTTTGGAAGATTCTCAAAGTCTGAACTATAACTTTGTAGCTGTGGTGTAGTTTCTTCAATCATTTGCGCGCATAAATAATGGGCTGATTCAATATTATTGGATCACGGTCATGCGTATTTATAATATCACTCATGGTCATCGTATTGCGGTAATCACACGACGTGCTTTTTCCTTTTCTCTCCTCAATAATTGTTGAATATACGTACGCGTATCCGCACACGTCGCGTGCACTCAACAACCGAGTTACGTGTTACGGTAAGTAATACGTTGTGCTTACGCGTTACGGCTCGTGATTTGTTCACGTCGCGGAACTTTGCAAGATCCTGAGCAAAGAGGAGATGGGAGATCATCAACGTTCCCCTCTTTAGAGTGAAAATTTCTTTTCCTTGAGAAGGAGTGGAAGCGAAGAGAAAACCATAGAAAACAAAAGAGCCGAGCGACGGCCACGATCATGAACTCGAGTTATTGGCCTGTTTACTTCTTTGACTGCGAAATTATCCAGTCGCTGAATTCTTACAAGTTCCTTTTCTTTTCGCTATAAAAGCTCCACCATCAGCTCCATCGGAAGAAACTATCGAATTTCATTGTAACGTATATGTACTGTTGTTTTTTTTTCCTCTTCTTTTAAGAAAAAGTTCGTGAGTCGTGCGCATACAAGGGTGCTTGGTGGATTGCCAACCTTCCCTAAAGAAGGAGAACTTTACAATTACGAATAAAGAATTTTATATAGTTTATTTCGCAATTTTAGATTCTAAAAGAGATTCGCGAACGTTTAGAAATCAAAATGTCCAAACTGAAGAAGGTATTATATTTAATTCTATTTTGATCCACGAATTTGTATTCCTTTCCTATAAAAATTACGGTGGGTTCAAAAGAATCAGACTCATCTTTCGAGTTGGTCTAACCCGGAAAAGTTGCATATCCGGGAACAAAGAACAATTATGTAAGAAGAATCAGAATTTATGGACATTTTCCGGTCGCGTGTTCTGCATGGAAAAAAGAAAATCGTGAAAATTCGTTGTGTATAGCTGCAACGAACGGAGCGCTTCGGACTTTTACATCGAAAATTTTTAAATGTATTTCCCATTTCCACACACAGATTATGCTTAGTTGAGACATCGTTTTATCTGAGTTTTTTTACATGGCTTCATGGCCGCATACACGCAGGGAAAAGTTACTTGAAAAATGACTACACCCCAATCAGAAAAATCCAACATTTGGCCAACACGTACGGGATCATTACTACGCCTGTACTGAGAGTACCAGATACTGATCCAGTACAGGCACTGCACTGATTGTCAATAATAATATTAGTACTGAATCCGCAGTACAGAAATGAAATCAGACAAATGCCAATACCCTGCCAGTCTTGGTCAATACTGGTGCAGTACTGCGCCTGTTGTAAATTTCTGATTGGGACTTTACAGTAAAGGAGGGACAAAATCACATTGTGATGTTACATATTATGTTTCTTTATTAAAATTACTATACTTCCCATCGATTGATAATAGAATCCTGTTACTCTTCACCAGAAAGTATAGTAATTTCAATAACAAAATGTGATTTTGTTCCTAATTTACTATGAAGTGTAGTAATATTTTAGGTAATTTGTTCTACGTGTATATGAGTTCAAACTTGTGTGGTAAGGCATCTTTCCGTTGCCTGACTGTGACACGGGTACTGTATGACGTGTTTGATGGGTTTTATGTCGGACTGAACAAGTAATTTAATATCATCATTACTTACTTCCCGTATCAGAGCAGGAGCAAATAACAGACAAGCATGATAAGTTCACTGTAATTCGTAGCTGCAAAGTTTAGTTTAGGTACCATGAAGTTTCTTATCGTGTCTCTTTTAGACGCTACTTTGTTGGCTTCCAAAATTCTTCCACATCTAGTGAATCTGCCTTTGAAGGAAGCACTAAGAAAGTTCATCATGACTCTGAAATTATCAACGAATTCATAGCAGCGGACTCATTTGGGCCGTGATTCTTGAGCTCAAAAATCATTCAAAGTTTTTCCTTGGAGTGAAAAATTCACCCTTGAATTATTAACGATTGATCGGTAGATTCCGTATGAATTGTTAATCGATTCATTGAGGGATTTTCACTAGAGATAATTGACTGAAATTCCCGAGCAGGAATGTCCTCGATGAACAGTTGGCACTCTAATCTGAACTCGAACGGGGCTTTAAATTGGTCGATTTTCATTTCTATCCAGGTTCATCGGTGGATCAAAGAAATAACAAGTCGGAGTTCACTAATCAATTGATGCACGGAAAAAATAATTTAGTTCCAGTAGCTAAATGGCTAGCACGAACACGAACAGCCACTTAATTACCCCTTGCAGCTAAATTTTACCTGTTACAGCAAAAAAATTTGCATTTGTAGTTGATTTATTTGCTGTAGCAGCTAAATTTTAGCTGCGGAGGTTAATTCAATGGCTGTTCGTGTTCGTGCTAGCCACTTGGCTGCTGCAGTTAAATTATTTTTTCCGTGTGATTTGAAGAAACGATTAACTAGAATTCATCGATTAATCGATTGAATTATTCATTGAAGGAAAATTATTAATCTTCAACGATCACTTCTTTTGATTACCTATTCAATTAAGCATATATTTTCAGTAACTAAAATGAACTTTGAAGCTAGGAATTACATTGACATGATTCATTAGAACACTCGTCGGTTCTTTTTTCTTTTTCTACTATGGGAGGTAAGTGATGACGGTAAAGAATTACTCGTCCACTCCTACATGAAATCTACACAGTGAAAAATTTTGGGTCACAGAAGGTTCGCTCGGAGTTCGTGTTGGAATCAACATATAAAATTCTCGAATTAACAAATTTTCAGTGAGAAATCAACGTTTTTGTGTTGATTTGATACATTTTTTGTGTTCATTTTTAACATACGTTGCGAAACGTATACGTGTGTTGAAAATACATACAATTTTTCGCTGTATATTGAAGAATGGAACTCAAAAATATATTAATTTTTATAAAAATCCGAGACTTTTCCTTAGTTCTTTAAGGGGTTACATGGGTTTCAGATTTTCAAAAAATCGATTTTTAAAGAATTTTTTTGTTTGATAGTCCAAGTTTTCAAAAATATATTCCCGAAATTTCAAGTCGATCCGACTAAAACTGTAGGAGATATAGCATTCTGAACTTCCCCTCTGATGACTGTAGCGCCCGTTTCTCTCTTTTTTTCTTTGACTGCGTGAAGGAGCACATATTGTAGTACAGTGTCAGTAGCCAAGGCACAAGGTATTTTTGAGGTTTCAGGTGTGAAAAATAGCTTGTACAGAGGTATTTTAATTTTTTCTTTTTGCAATATGATGTAATCTAAAATTCCCAAAAGTGATAAAAGAAGTGGCTTGAACGCGTTTTTCTCGAAACACACTCTTCGAAATCGGTAGTCAAAATTTCTTGGAAACTAATCGTGTGATCTCGCCCAAATTTTAAACACTTCTTCGAAATATCATTTCGTAGTCTCTAAACGGAGGATTTTTTTCTCCTTCGACTACAAAAAATTTGACAACGTAATGAATACCGAAAATTTGACCAAAAAAGTGACACTTTTGTTCAAACCACTGCCAAAAATTCAATTTCCATTTTGTTTTTCAAATCCTTCGTTCAGGGACTAGTTTTACTCTAATACTGAGAGAAAATATTTTTTCGTTATTTTCCTGATTAAGCAGTCGCGAGTAATTTTGACTACCGCAAACTACCTTTTTGTCGAGGCACCTCTGAAAATCGACTGCCATCAATTCAATTTGCAATATTTTCTCATCAAAATTTTTTAAAATGTTGTTCAAAAGTTACCTAATAATATCTAAAAAACAATGAATAAAAATCTCTTCTGTAGTAAGACAAAAGAAATCGAGAAAATTGGCTGTTTTTTGGCTTCTGAAACCCATGTAACCCCTTAATAGACTAGGAACGATGGGGTTCAGAAAACGGATTTTTACTCCAAAATATGGAAGATTATGAATACAAAGTGCAAAGCAATGAACACAAATGAAATTCAAAATGCTGAACAGCCTAATTTTACTATGCCTTTTATAAAATTCATGTTCAGCATTTTAAATTTCAATGGTACCTGTTACCTTTTGTACATTATTTGTAATTTTTCGTATTTTCATGTAAAAATTCATTTTTTGAACCTTATCGTTTCTACACTGTTAGAAATGTCTTTAAATTTAATACATCTTTCATGCACATTTGTAAATGAAACTTCCAATTCTCGGTAATTGAAATGAGCGGTAATTACACGCAACTGAATTTAAAATTTTCGCTATATCGTATCATACATTAATATACATTTTCGTGACTGAAATCTCATTAAAATGTAATTGAAATTCCAATAAATTTTTCAGTTACGTGAATGACTTGTGCTCCCATTACATGTAATTGGAAGTTCAATCAGAAATTTCTAACAGTGTAGTCTATTCCAAATTCGAGAAAAAGTTTGCGATTCTTTAAAATGAAAATTATTATATTTTCGAGTTTCATTATTCTCCATGTAAAACAGTACTCCTGTTATCTTTTAGGTAGGAGGAGGAGGAGGAGGACGCGTTGAATTTGTCAGAAAGTATCGATTGACGTATGCAGACACAGCGCCGGATTTATAAATTCGATTGCCCCTTTCAATCAACGTAAAACAATGGCATGAGTGATAGGTTACAGCTTACTGTTCATTTTTTGTTACACATTGATCGAAGAGAGAAACAAAATTTCTAAATCCGGCGTTGTGCAGACATGAGACCAGGGCTGGTGAAGGACTCACCCTACGGTCAAATTCTCAGCACATCAACTCTTCTGGTCCGCATTGTCTTCAATCTGTCGATAAAAATTGTATACGGTAACAATTACCTACAAGGAAGAATAGTAATTTCGTGACAATTATTCCAAAACGGCGATGAGTATCATTTACAATCGGAAAAAATGCGATCAACTGTTCACTTTATTATGGGAACGATGATTCAACATATTCTTGTTCACCAGGTCACAATGTCATCACTCAACCCCTATTCTCAAATCTCAATGAGAGTCAGAATGAATAATTATGAATCCCATACATTTTTCTCCCTGCACAAAGAAAGGCGTGTATACTCACGATGAATATAATTTGTTCGACAAGAATAACAGCCTCTTATCATATTTATATATATATATGAGAACCTCTTCGGTAATTATGTTACGGAAAAGACTATATCCCTGGTACATCTTTCTACATGATCGTGCACGATGGTATGTCCGAAATTTCTTCACGAATTCCAATTCAACCCTTCGAAAACTCTTCTCAGATACATGCATTAGAATGATGTGCATTTGATTACGATGCACTCTGCACAGAGTAATACTAGATATTATGAATGAAATTCATTCTGGAAGATATTCAAATCGCATAGTCGATAGTATCCATGAAGGAAGTCATATAATTGATTACATTACGATGTGTATTGATTATTAAAATGCTATATCGAATCGTTCTATGGAAATATCTCGTGATCACGGTAACAGTGTAGTGGAACGATTCGCATAGCGATGCACCCATTGGCCATCACCGATTAGTCACTCCGATATGACTACCTTATGCTAATGACGGTTTTGCTTTGGCGCTAATTGAGTGATCGAATAATTGAATGCCTTCTCAGAATCAAGCCCGAGGCGTAGCGTTAACGTGATTCCGCTATCTTCGTGATATGACGGCTGAGTGCATCTTACACTTTACCATCGGTATTATCCATTTAATAGAATATCTTTTACTTCCTGATCCTGATTTTGCGCGCGCGTGCGTGTTCACCGCTGCATGTATACTATCCCTCCATTTTCTATGTTAATTCAAAGAAGATTGACACGTATCGGGTATACGACGATAAACGAATAACCTCTTCTTCATAATCCGACAGACATGTTCGTTTATAACGTAAAATATTCATGTGATTTTATTACGTATTTATGTCAGTGATAAATTAACTGGATCATTCGAAACATATTATACATGATTTCACCAATAGCGCATGCATGGTCTTAAAGTAAATCGCTGTATTTGGCATCGCACTGGAAATTGTATCTACTTGATGTTTGATTACCAATATTATACGTCATTCATCCACATATATCGTTTACATATG
The DNA here is from genome assembly GCA_018340375.1 of Gonatopus flavifemur. Classification (NCBI taxonomy): domain Eukaryota; kingdom Metazoa; phylum Arthropoda; class Insecta; order Hymenoptera; family Dryinidae; genus Gonatopus; species Gonatopus flavifemur. The sequence continues at coordinate 57,190,268 of JAFFJZ010000001.1, forward strand.
TATATGTATATATACACCTACATACGTTACTTTGATACCACATGAATGCCAAGGAACCCCATTATGGGAATAATGGGAATGTTTGATCCACTTACAACACACAGGAGAGTTTACTAGCATTGCTAGTGTATTGTTACTATAAGAAGCGCGTTGAACTCGATTGAATTATTACTCTGTTCATGTACTTACATGAACAAGACGAGACAAGAAATGTCGTATCAAATACACGACCCGATAACCATTATTTTCCAGTTCAATCGATAGACGAAAGTTTCTCGTTCAGCTATGATAATTTCACATACGCTTTAATGCTTCTCTCATGTTTAACTTTCTAGGAAGAATAATCGTTCTGTATCGCACAGAATTTCGTTCGGATGTACTTTCGTTTGATGTCCACGTTTTCAGTTAAGTTGCTTTTAGAAAACTTTCGATTTATCATTGTTACTTTTGAACGTAATATGGGAACGATGAAGAAGTTTTGATTTTTCATTATATGTCAAACTCCAGAACAGAATTCAGACCTCTCTCGTTTCATCCGTTTTCGTTACCATTCTCACGCATGGAATTCATTACATAATCAATCCATCGATATTCAAGCAAAAAGGAAAAAAAAGGAATTGTTCTAACGTGTTCATTGAACAAATACGTCTTGGCTAACGAATTGGATATTGCAATCATTTATCGAGTACCATTTATAGTATTCCATGGACTAGATCAGTTGTAGCAGTAAATCAACTTAGTTCGTAATCGAAGGCTGTAATTATAATAATCGAAGCTCGTTAGTTACAGCAGTTCTAATTGATTTCTCAATCCAATTATTGAAAATCATGTGAGGTAGTTATTTGTAAAACAAATTTCAAAATTTCTAAGAAAATTGAAAATCATCGATGCTGTTCGATTATTTTCTATTCGAATATTACTTCCGATTCGTTTACTCGGTCATGGAGTTTCCGCCACATTATTTCCTGTATTTGTATATATGAATTGATGAAACAAAAAAGCTCTTTGAACGTAGTACGTGATACTTATACGCGTTATAACCGTATATTCTGCGTTGTGGATCGTTTGGTTTGGTTTTGTGACGGGATATCGAAGTAAATCAATCGAGGGTTCGTTATCGATAAAACTGCTATACGCGATCGTTCCAAGAATAATAGCGGCCGCATACTTGCCGCAAAGCTGGGCTCGGTATAACCTGAGTTTACCGTTGTGTATTTTCACGCACCACTATAAACACTTAACTAACAACCGAATGGTGGTGTCTGGCTGTCAATATATAAATATGCATTTATCGAGTATTACGTATCTCTGATATGAAGAGCTGAGAGTGATTGTTCCAAGCCATCTGGATATTATTATATCTTCTTTTAGTATACGTATCGTCGGATCTCGCCGAGAGAATTGATGAATGATGTTACTTTGTGATTCACGCTTATAGTCACGATCTTATCGGCGAGGGTTGGTCTGATAGGAATATATATGAAGGAGTTCGTGATGTGTGGGGATGTTGGGTCGATTGGAATTCTAGTTTCGATTGATCGATGTCAGACACAGAGTGGGCATTAAGAATTAATACTTGATGACTGTGAGATGTTGATCAAGATATACAACTGAATTAGAGAAATTCATTGTGCGATTCTACTGTGTCCGAATTGAGAACTCTTGGTTGTAGTAGTTGGATTGTTTTTATTATAAATTTGATACACGGAAAAAAAATTCGCCAAGTCTTTTTGCTGAAGCAGTGAAATTTGTTTGCTATTTTGTGTATAACACTGAAAACTTTGCTGCTACAGTTGATCATGTTGCTCTCTCAGCCATCCAGTTAGCTGTGGCAGTGAACTTTTGTCTTGATTAGCGAAAAGATTTGTTATTCTGTATATAATACTTTGATTCGCGTCAATCCATTTTTTTTCTTCGCATCTATTCCACATCTTAGACGAAAGAACAATTGTTCACACATTACGAGAGTTGCGAATTTTTCATTTCTTGTGAATAAATATATATAGAGTTAATGAAAATTTTTGTCATTTCAATCCTGTCGGTACAATTGATACATTGGTACACAAAAAGAGAACACGCTGTAAAATATCCTTAGCAGAAATGTTCTAGACATTCAGAAGTTCTGTAACGCTGCGCTAGAGAAAAACTAGACACTCGCATGTATCTTACCAAATACTCACAAGGCACCTGTTCGCAAGTTCTAGTTTTTCTTTCTCTAGCGCAGCGTTGTAAAACTCATGGATGTCCAGAGCCATTTTTACTAGGGATATGTGGACTTCTCCTTTACAAAAAGCATTGAATTCTCCTGCTTCTGTACAGGAAGTGATTTTTCTTCGATTTAGGAATTTTTATATAACAATATATGTGAAAATTCATATTTTCTCAGAAGTTTTTAATAAGTTTATCACATATTTCTAGTGAATTCGCTGACTTCTTTGTGTGAAATGTATATAAAGTTTCTCAGAAAAATTTCTTACATCGCGCATTGTGAACAGTTGGTAGTCTTGAAAAAAAATCCCACATCTTGTAGAGTTATTTTCATTCTCACACCATTTGGACTTATTTTGATATGAAATTTTACATCGAAAAAAATAATTAGTTACCTTTACTCCAAATTAGTTCTAGCAACTAGATACAGTTGTTGATATTTAGACAACTAAAACGGGCGTTGGCTCAAATAAATTCAAATTTAATTTCTTTGACTTTAGTTGCTGTTACTAATTTGAAGTTGCCTTTGCTACAGCTTTTATCACCGGCTTCTATTTTTTTATTACTCGGAACTAATTTTCACAACCAACTTCGGTTCATTTGGTCAAATAAATTTTTTTTTTTTCGGTGTAGGAAGAACTTCTATAGAATTTGTACGCTTTTGATATCGTTGAAACCTGAATTGTTTATTGAAGCGCATTCATCACTCGAGCTCGCATTGTTTCAATATTTCATTTGGGGAGGGTATTCTATTCAAAGAAGTTGATTCTCAAACATTGTGTCGATTATCAGTTAAGTTTGTTTATGTTCAATGATTAGAGCAGTTCAGAGAACGATATTCTTTTCACGACGCAAGTGTAATAAATGGTTTCTTTTCTCAATAAAATTACTCAACGGAACTAGACAGATAAGGTTTGACGTATTATGTTTATCAATGACTCAATCTCATATGATATTTTATCAATGTCAATCATTCAATAGAAATTATTTTTATTCTAAGGGCATCGTCATATTCTGATTTTTGATACTCGTGATGGTATTTTATAAGTAATTTATCTATAATACACAGGAAAAAGGATTTTTCCGGATCTCAGAAATTGTTATTTGGAAAAGTTCAAGTGCATATGTTTTGGAACCAGCGAATGTAATATTTAAATTCGAGGGGATGGAAATTTCACTCGAATGGAAAGATAGGTTTCCTTCTGGCTGTCTATCTTTTTGTTCGAGAGGGATTTTCACTCTTTTATATTTAGAGAGTGCACTGAAGGAACTGTTTAGTTGCGGTAACAAGAAACGACATCAAATAAAAGATTTAAGTTGCCTGAACTGAAATATTCTTTGTTTTAACAAAAATTTCAGTCAAAGGAACTAATATTTTGTTGTGACAACTGAATTTTTTATTCGATGTTGTATTCCACTAAATGTTTAGGCACGACAACTATACAGTTTTCTCAGTGTATTCTTCAAAAAAAGAAGCGAATAAAAAATATTTACTCAGAATTATCCGAACAGCAATTCCTTGGATTCAAATGTTGCTGAAGTTTGAATCGTTTATTGAAACGAATTAGTAATCGAACAACGAAATACTCAATTATTAAGGACCCAAACTTTTGCATTACTTTTTTGAGGCGGTGTTTTCAGTTCCAAAGTGTTGATTTGAAGAGTTAACTAACGATCATTCATTAGATTTTGGGAGTGAAAATTTTCGTTTCGTTTGTGTAAACGATTCAAGCTCCAGCAATATGGATTCGAAGAAACATTCAATGTGAATTCAATGAACAAATGCATAGACATTTTGAGGTTCAAAAAATGTTCAACAACCTTAATAACGAAATATTTAGGCTCTAGAATAATTATTTGTTTACATGCAGTTTTGCAAAATTGAATTTGAAACATTCCGCTGAAGCTATATGTATTATTAGAACAAGAAAAATTCAATCGGTAGGGTGGCTCAAGCGCTAGCAGCTCGAGTCAGTAACCGAATGATTGCGGAATCGAATCTTCCCCTATTCAATGAATCTTTTTTCCACTGGGTTGGTTGTTCTTTTAGCGATTCTTTCAAGCTAGTACAGCGAAACATTGATTGCAAAGAAAACTCGCCATCATAGCTATTCTTTTCACTATCCAAATATCAACCACGAAAATTAGCTATGGCAGCTAATTTTCAGCTGCCACAGCGAATTATTTCTTTGCGCGTAGAAGCATACGTTGCATACGATGCATACGATTTTAGTTTTATGCAAGAAATGAATAAATAATGAAATCAACTATAGCATGCGTCTATTCCTTTGTGAGCTTTCAGTATCGATTGACCTGCATCGATCTTATGATACTTGATTTAAACATCAGATAACATGAATTCTGATACTCTTAAGATAGAGTTATTCTATGACAGTCTATGCACTTTTGACAAGTGAACGTTGTATTCATGTCCATATTCACACTTTATTCTGGAAGTATATTTTTATTGGTGTTATATAGGGCGAGTCATAAAGTGCGAAGTCTTGTATATACGGGTTAATTATAGACGATGGAATTAGAGGGGAAAATACTTTACAATTTTCATTGCGCAGACTGAACTTGGTAGAAATAATAAAAGAACCATAAGAATATACGTTGGTCACGATACAATGACATCATAAAACTCCCGAATAGTACATTAAAATTTTCCTTGCAACTTTTGACGTTATCGGAGTGTTACACTCCTGTTCAGGATCCAATTTACATGATTCGTTTCAAAGAATCAACATCTCTTTGAGGAACGTGAATATTTTTTCGATACAAACACATGTGTTATTTGGAAGGAGGAGTAAATAATAAATTTCATCAATTGAACAGAAAATATATTTCCCCCAAAGAAATATTCCAAACAAATACTTTCTTTTCTCTGCGATTGAATGAAAAATTGAACCATTGGACCAACGAGACTTTTAAATGTTTAAGAATACAAATTCATTCTCCCGACTAATTCTTTGAGTGAAAATTTCCCTCTCTCCCGATGAGAATTCAATGAACAAGTTAATTTCCTATCCCAAAGAAGAGGCATCTTAGCTTTGAGACTGAATCTAACATCACGATCAGGAACTGAAACTCCAATCGTTGAAAATTGAGGTTCGGGTTAAGGTTATTAAAAATCTGCGTGGTGGGTTGAAGCTAAGGGTAAGGTTCAATTGGAAATTCCTTTATCGGATTAAATTGAGCTTGATGAGTTTTTAAAAGGTTAAGGGTAAGGTTATACAGGTTATAAAGGTTTGTCTACTCAACGAAGACCCACTAGGATAGAAAACCAGGCTCTGAATATTTTGTAACATAATGTGTTATAAACATGCCATCATAACCTTCGCTTAGCTTGCAATGGTGAATAGAATGTAAACATTATCTCCTCCCTTTGGCCTCAGCGCTTCGGTTTGTCACTAACAACAATGCTTTATGCAGAAACACCTTGACAACATAATGTAAATATCTCTTGGCATGTATGTCACCATTATGATGGCATTATTCAGACACTTTCCTATCCGGTCATGATTTCAGATTGCATTTTATTCAAATCAATGGATTATGAGGATGTACGTGATGAGGCTTTTCGTTATTGTTTTTCCATCAAAAATTCCGAAGACGTTCGGGAAAGTTCGTAAAGAAGCCGGAATAAAAAATCCAATGAAACGAAAAAAACAGTCGTTTTTCTGTTTAATGGCACTTTTTGCTCCAATTTTTTTTTGCGAATTCTTGCGGGATTTTTAATAGGGTTGTTATTCTCTCCTTCAATTGTATTCGTGGTATCACGGTTTCGAGACTCATATGAATTGGAATGATTCTGGCTTTTTTAGTTCACTGACGAATTTTGAATTTTTTTCCCAATATGTATGAAAAAGCATTTACTTGATTTGATTGAAATTCTAGGCACATATTCAGATATTCTTTCCAACCACGTAACGAGAGATCTATTATTTTTTATTCTATTCTATTTTTTGCCTCAAAAATCCCTCCTTGAAAAGAGAAAAGTTCGTTCTGGCATACCCTGTACGCATATGAACAGTAATGAGCTGAAAAAAGCGTAATAACAGCGGTTGCAGCTAAGGTTTTTCTGAATTAATCCGAGTGCTTTGGTTTGGAATTGCAGTTTCTGATCAAAATGATTGAATTCTCATTTTTTTGAGTTGACAAACTATTTCAGAGAAGAGGATCTGCTTCTAAATTGTATCTAGATCACTTTATCAGAGGACTTTTGCTTGATCGAGAACATTTGTGAGGTGAAAGTCACTTTCATGCGACCGGATATTCAACTAGTTCCACCTTTTCACAATTTGGTGACACTTTCAGTCAATTGATAAATCATTATAGGTGTATGATAATTGAAAAATCAATTGCTTCTCATCACATCGGTGTAGTCACAGGCCAGTTGATTTATTCAGATCAATATAATTTAACCTAGAAACTTTTTCATCACGGCATCTTTGCCATAAATAATTTTTCTCCTGTGTTTTTCATCTCCACCTACAACAAATCCTATCTTGTGGGTTAATTGCACAATCGTATTAGTTACAAATTAACGTCGCGTTACGCCCGTTCACAAACGTACTCCCGCTCTTTTTCCTCTACGATTCTCTTTCTGTTTCTATTTTTTTGCCCAGTTTCCTCTCGGTTAATAGCGCTATGTTGATTATACCCAGGAAATACACGTCTGGATTCGTGTACACACGCTGGGTCGCTTTTTAATTCTACACGCAACGCGGGATTCTATGTTTATTATTTTTTTTTTACTGTTTCTTTTATTTTCATCGTAAACACCGCGCGAAAGCTAGAAACTCATTGGAATTCTCAATCCTACGTGGAATTCACGACCGATGCGTTTGGTATTGATTTCGATATAAGGGGAAGAGAACTATCGGTTCATACTACCCCGTTTGTAGAGAAAAATCACCTGAAGAATTATGTGGTTTTTAGTAACGTTGGGAGGATATAAATTTGATAGAGTATGAATATCGAGTCCAGCTTGGCTGGATAATAAAATACTATAGATCGGTGAAACTCATACTCAGTATGGTCATAATCAATTTGAAGGCATCAAGGGTGATTTAAATACACTCTCTAAATCTGGAAGAGTGAAAAATCAAGCGTTTCGCTCCGCTAAGGCTCAGAAGTGAGCCAGTCCGCTTCGAGTGAACTGTCACTCTTTTAGAGTGGAAAATTCACTCTAAAATTGAAGTGGCTGACAGTTTCTAACCTCAAACGTTAGACTTCCACTCTAAAAGAGTGTGAATTTTACTCGAAATTTCGATAAGCTCACTTCTGGCTGCCTAAAGAGTGAAATCTCACTCTAAAAATTTTAGAGAGCATATTCCAGAAAGGAAAGAGTAATTACGTTCAAAGACATAGTTCCCCTTATACCAAAGAAAGTGTCTTACGTTTTTATTAATACATATGTATGCGATGAATGGTTTTCACATAAATCTTCTCTTATGATACATTTATTAGCAAATCGTCAAAACATTCGAACAATCGTGGGAAAAGAAGGGAAAAGAAGGAGAGCACATAAAAATGAAAGATTCATCTCATGATATAATATTGTATACTATACTCCGTAGTACTTCTTTGCCATCACACATACGTACTCATACTCTCACCTATTTGTAATCCGCTGACGTGAGGCGCGCGTTGTTCCTTATCCTCGTTTAGAATCGCAGAAACAGTTGCACCCAAGTTTCATTCAAGTTTCCATTTAATGGCCGGCTCGTAGTACTACGAAAGAGAAAGAGAGAGAAAGAGGCGGAGACAGACGGACAGACAGGCGGATAGAGAGGAAGGAAACAAGAAAGAAAGAGAGAGAGAGAGAGAGAATGACGGCACAGCAAGCAGTACGGGCGATGGTAGTAGTGCTGGTAGTGGCGGTCGAGTACTCCTGTAGTGGTGCGACTATAGCCATCGACTTATCCAACGCTCTTTTTGAAAGAGAGAAATATACGCTGGTGTATGTGTATTACTATTACGTCCTGTCTATGCACTGAATTTATGCAATCGCGTGAGCGATGACTACGAAAGAGAGACGCGCTGCAATTATTTCGTGCCAGAACAGTTGAGCCAGTCAGCTGTTTTATATACTGTTCGCGCGACGATCATTTTACTTATTTATATTCCAATATCGTTAGAAAGCGAAAAGGTTGTTGTACGTTTGCTTGGGATACCTATCCATCAATAATACTCTCATGAAAATTGATGGTCTGTAATAATGATGGGATAGGAATGAGAATCGTTGTCTTAGCTAAATATTCAGCTATCGAAGTAGTCCACTAGATCAATAACCTTGTCGCTTGAGGGGATACCAGCGAGTGTGATACTAACCAAATCGAGTTTTTTTTTTACAAATTACTCAAGTGGTGGTATCCCTTCAAATTTTGCTTTTTCCTATCTCACGAATTTATATTATTGATAAATTCCCCCTGAAAGACAGATTCCAGTTGAAGCTAGGAAATTCAGAGCCTCCGAATAAGAATTTAGTCGAAGCAAATAAATTTCATTTACCTCAGCTCAACTTTTTATTCCCATCGCTCTTTGAATAAACTGTTTTATTCATATTTCATGTTAATTATCGCAGCTAGGTACCTTTCCTCCAGTGCTTCTTAGATCATCAACAGAAACTACGTGTATAAAATATCAACCCTTCTATAAGAACAGACGATAAAAACAAACACCCACCACCCTGTAATTCGACGGACTGGGTCTGCCAAGTCTGTTATTTTTAAATTTAAATATTTTCTCATGAAAGATCAACGAGTCGTCTGGTGGTATTCAGGTGAATCGATTTCTTTCAGCGTATAAACTTGAACTTATCGCTTCAATCTCACCATTCATACTTCAATTTACATAAATGTATAAATAAAACGATAACCGTAGTTCTATCCGTATGAAATAAACATGAAAAATAATACGTTTTTAAATGTACAAAGAATACGACGAGAATCGTTCGGTGTGAGAAATGAGGAACTTAAATATGAAAAAAAGAAATTTGCCTTTGGCATGTCTCTACGCGTATATTATTTTCAGAGCTAATAATGTTTTCATGTCAAAGAAGCACTGTAATTGAAACGCAAACTGGCTTGTCGAATCTCTAAAAGAACCAGCTGAATCAGTAGTTTTTCAACGGAGTGATTTTAGGTGTGCGTGCGTGACGTGACATCAAAGTAAGCACATACAGTTACTAAATTCTTTAGTCGGAAGGTTTCTAACGGACATGAATGGGTGAAACTATGTTTCATCCAGAATAAGATTTCACATTCAGAGTTTGCGAGAAGGAGCCGTTCAAGGTTTTGGTTTATAACATACTCAATCTTTCTTGATGAGAATTTTTTTCGAATTCTTCACCGGAGACCCCATTCGTGTGCTTTGTTTTTCTTAAATTTCATCACTAATATGATGTGTAAGAAATTAGAATAGCGTAATTTCGAAAAATGAGTTGCTATTGTGAATCCGTTTTTAAGATGAGAAATAAAAATTTTATCAAGTTCTTCTCATTGGATTTTGTTTTCAACTCATTGGATCAAACAAGAAGTTTGAATGAAATTATTACCTATATTGTTGGGCTTAAACCCGGAAAAAAGTGAATGAATTGGAATTGGTCGCGAGCATTAATTCTTAATAATAAAAAAATAGCAGTTGATAATAAAATTTAATAAAAGCAACTCCAATTTAGTAACAGCTGTTCACGACAGTGTTATTTTAATACCGTATAGTATTATTCTCACGCCTCTATAGAATTTGTATGGTGCTAATTCTGGCAATGTTACGACAACGCTTTTCTTTTACAGTGTAACTGGTAGTCGGTAGTCATTTGTAGCGAGGGTAATTGATTATTTGTTTTTGGCATACTACATTCATTGTGAAGGGAGATAATTGAAATGAAGGAAATCTGGTGGTTGGGAATTGTCTTCAACTCTGTTTTCTTTTGTATTCAATGAAGATAACACAACTACTGGAAAAGATGTGAAATAAAGTAAGATTTAGTTTCATTCATTCTTTTAATCCGACAATGCATGTATATGCATTTTACTAAGATTCACTTGTCCACCCTTGCGCCGTGAGAATTCAATTTAAATTTCAAATCAGTCGACACAGATACAAAAAAAGGTAAATGCATCATTTTGAATAAAACACCGATTACGTAACGTTGTAATTCCATCGCTGATTCTCCATCAAGCCAGAAAACAAGTACAAATGAAAAACATCAACATTCAAATTTCCCGTTCTACAATTACCGATGACTCACATCAATTTTCTTCCGTCCCAAGTCGATGTAAAATTTCTATTAGGTATGATTGAGCAACAATTGACCCATATGATGAGAGTGAGAAGATTTATGTAGCAATTTATACTCTTCTTTCGGTATGATTGTATTACAGAGACAATGTAGATAATGTTATTCTTAGAAATCGCTCCAATTTCCTCTTATATTATCATAAGTAAAGTTCAAATCGAATATAGAAGTCTTATAATCATTTTAATCGATGGTATTAACGATATTCCTTTAATGTTTCTTGTAAAAATAGAATCTGAGCGGCGAACGATCATTCGATCGAAAATAGTCCTTGTAATTTATGTTGATGAAATTCAGTTTGGGTTTTGCGTATTAGCAAGTGGAGCGTCAATGTGAATACGTGTAACTTCACCAAACGATTTCTCCAACGGAAAGAGACATAGTCATGAGCCAAGGTTAGTTCGCACGCTTGAACAATAGGACACCGTTAAATCAAACGTCGTCGTCGTCATCGTCATCGTCGTACCCAGCTGTACCTGGGGTAAGATTTATCAACAATCATCGAATTAAATCAACATCATTTGAACTTCGGAACGACAATTCCATACAAATTCCAGGGGTCTTTGACTATGAATATAATAAATCAATAATCCTTTGCTCATCTTATATAACGTAGTACAACTCACGACCTCGCTACTCAACAACAAGTTGAAAATACTTTAGAGTTATTAATACACTCTCCAATTACACTCCATTATCAATTTCTAATTCATGTTGTTATTTACTTCAAATGAATGACCGGTTTGGTTTACTTTCTATCGCCAAACGGTTACAGAACAATACTCGAAGCTGTTGTAATTTATTTCTATGTGACTTGAAAAAATGATATCCTCGAAAACGATCGTTCTACGGAAAACCTTAAAATCTTTCTCATAAATATCACGGAAACAACAAGTGGCAATAAATAATCTTCCGTTATGGGGCATATGTTTCAATCGAAAGAAAATATGTCTCCGTGAGAACATTTCTTCCATCTACGATGGGCATTCGATCTCTCGAGGTGAAAGCTGGTTTGGAAATGTGATAACAAGCGGTCGGTAACACCGTGCTGAAAGATTGATCTACGGCTGGATGGTTTCAGAACGATAATTAGCGCTTCCGCAAATAATTCTGGGAAACTGTCCTGTTCTAGAAATTAGTCCGTCCAAGATCATTTTTCAATATGTTCCTTCGAAAACTATCCTTCAAACCTCACTCGACATACATAGATCTTTCGTTGATTGACCAATTAGGGTACCACGGGAACAAAACAAGTTCCACGTGTTCCTCCCAGAGTTTTCTGTTCAAGTCTGTTTTGCTTTGTTCAATATTTGTTTCATTTCATACGGAATGAATACAAATAATGTTGTTTTCACGACCGAAGGATTAAATTAATTATTTATTTTTAGATCAAAGAGATGTTTATTCGAACTTGTTTCATCGAATACGAGAATTTATTTATCCGTAATTTTACAGAGATAGGGAATCTACCGGTATCAACGTTATTTTTGTTTTTGTTTGTTTCATCCCCAGATATGAATGGAGTTGCTTCAAGTCAACGGAAGCTACGAGGGTGCCAAAAAAAATAATAATAAAAAAAGAATGGGTGGATCCTAGAATTCAATAACCTTTCGTGGCACGCGTACGTAATATTTAGGACAAGGTCGTTTTATTCGCACGTGTATACGCGGGTACGCAAGAAACATCTCTTTTGTTGATGTCGAGATGAAAAAAAATATCTCCTTTTCTTCTTCTTCTTGTTCTTCTCTTTCTTCGGGTTTGAGTTATCGATTTCGACATTCATGATACTGCTTTCTCGAATCTGTAAATCTCGAGTCACGCAAAAAGCCTGTTGCCGATTGGATTTCGGATTACGCGTCGTCGTTAGAAATCAAGATACGTACTGGTTTTCTTATAAAAATTTAAACGATAATTTCAGATTTGTATTGGGGAGATTTCCATCGCGAAAGCAGCAGAGAAAGCCAGGGATGTGAGGAAAAGAAGAAGAAAAAAAAACGGGAGTTAACGTGGATAAAGTCTTGCGAGGAACATTTTTCTGTTCTCATTTGAATTTATTCCCCCTGTTCTCGGTGGAAATGAATATCCTTGGAAAAGATATTGTATTTCTCTTAATAGCTTAATATCCCTGCAATAGAAGAGCGGTGTGCTTTTCTTCGAAGACCTCTGTCTTTGGTTATTAAGGAAAGCATGTGTTTCCAGTCAGATAGAGACGTTTGTTTCGTAACGATCTTCTTTTTTCGTCGGAGACCTTTTCTAATGTCCACAAGTGTTACATCCCTTGTTCTCATAACTGCTAATACTTTTATTGAGATGTCATATTGCGTCGAATGTGCAGAATGTTTCAGATTATTAAATCGCAGTGCGGATATAAAAAAAGTTAATAATTCGATAAATAGGGATATCTACTTTTTTATCAGCACGTGTGTTCAATCTTATTTGATTACTCAATTGAAAAATATTATCAAATTGAGTGTGATTGAATATTTATATATTAATAAATTCAAGATACTCGTTTATCCATGAAGGTTATAAACAAATATAGGATAGATTCAAACGATGATGCAATTATACAAGCAATCACATACATTACATCCGATCTAATATGAAATATTTCTTTCTTATATCTTTGAAACACCATTTATGCAAAACATTTCTACTACCCTCTCCGTGTCTCGATTGTAATAGTGCTGCGTAACGACATTCCACAAACGAGGTAGTGTAGGCGGAACTTTACGTGCCTCGTATTTCGCTAATATTACGATATACACTTGGTTCTTTCGGTTCTCGAGCTAACACGATCGTATTATCAGAGTTACCATGGCGGAAGAATGCAGGTAACGTGCTTGTTGCTCTACAAGATATTGGTTGCTTGATATAAAACGCTTCCACATTTTCCATCCAAACTGATATCGAGAATCAAAACAGAGTACAGGGAATAATGCACTAATGAGGCGAAAATTATAAATAGATGTTATGTGCGAGTTTTATTAATCTTGAATTTTCATCCGAGTTTCCTTGCACGTCTTGAGACCAAAAAAAACATGTTATAAAGCATATATACACGGTATCAATTATTATATTACTCATCTTGTATTAAAATTGTATTGAAGCTTTTATTAACGTAATAACACTGAATTATCTTGAAATCGTATTATTCAATCAATTGCTCTCTTGCGGAGGATAAATAAATGACCGTCTCGGTACTCAGATTCTACGAGTTATATACAAGTGAATTAATTAATTGTCAATAACAGATATATAGATCATCTCTATAATTCTAGAGGATATTTGATTTTTGTTATGCATTGAATGAAATCAAATGAAACTAGGATTATTTTTCTTACGCGATTGGGGAGGCGAAAAGAAAGGATCCACAGGACAATGGCACGAATTGCGGTGTTTAACGTGGAAAGAGGATCAAGTGTACGAGTTTTACGAGTCAGCCGGAAGACAAGGCTTAGCAGGCGTTTTACGGTAGTGGTCATTTAGCTGCTCGCGGAAAAAGCACTTTAAATGGGTCGATTATCTTCAATGGTCAACTACCTGGACTATCACGGCTATTTTGATAACGGAGAATGGTATCGAATCTTCAACGTGTGCGGAATTTTATCTATAAATTCAGCTTTTTTTTTTTTTCGATCGCATCGATCATTCTGATTTGAATTTCACTCGATATAAACCAGAGGGGCGTGCTTTTTGGCAATTTTAGGGATTCGATTGTTCTTGTACATCGACTCGAAGTAATTCACATTGGCAGTCCGAAGTGAAAATTGCGGTGATCGTCGGAGTTTAACTGTACGGTTGCAAGGTTTCAGATGGACGGATAGACGTATGGGAAAAGACGCGGACTTGACAAACGTATATACCCCACCTATATGTGTAAACAGAACAGACGTGGACGACAACGAATGGAAAGACGAAGAACAAACTGGCGGGAGTAGAGCACAGACGCCACATAGCCAGACAGTGAGTGCCGTGCTATTTTCAGGCTGCGCTGTGCGCTCTCTCGCCTGCTGCAGTCTCGTCTACCGCACTAACACGTATATGTTATATGTGGGAGCATGAAATATATATATATATATATACACCAACAAACCCAACCTTACTTAATTCCAACCTCAACCTTAAGCCGAGAAGACGTTCTCCTCTTCTCCTTTCTGTTCTTATTCTTATTCTTATATTTCTTCATTCGTGGTTCCATCTCTTTTCTCAATTCTGCTTCTTTTTGGTGTATCTGAGATCTCCCTGCCTATTTCAACGTATGAGAGACAAAGAAAAGAGCACTCGGTATCGTGCCCATGTATCTATTCTCTTTCCAAACAGAGATACCGCATTGTCGTATGGAACGATCAACCATGTACGCACGTCGGTGGTATAATAAAAGGGAACCTTCGTTTTTGTTTTACAATAGGATATTTATAATCTTCGATGGGGTATATTTATTGCTTGCGCATATGTGTTTTCATACCGGTGGTTTAGGATTAGACGGCTACAAAATAGACGTGAAGGATGGGAATGTGTATTCTTAAAGTCATTACATCTAGGGATAAGTATGTCGGGCTGTTCAAACGTTGCATTTGAGTCGCACGTGGAATAACACTTCATTCGGTTTAAGATTAATTTTATTTTAAAATTAATCAAGCGTGGATTTCATTGATACACCGTCGAAATTTTTACATGCTCTCCAAATTTAAAAGAGTGAGAAATCCCGGCTCAGAAGTGAGCTAGTCCGTTTCAAGTAGGATTTTCACTCGTTTCAATTGAACCCCACACTCTTTTAGAGTGAAAAACTCTAGAATTGGAGTAGCTATGAGTTTCTAACCTGGAACCTTGAACTATCGTTCTGAAAGAATGGAAATTTCACTCTCAATTTCGACAAGCTCACTCTGAAAATTTTAGAGTTCATATGCATTTGTTTCGCAGAATGAATGATAATTTCAAGGAGAAAATATCAAATGTTAGAAACATGTATCTACTTTTGGAATTTCGGTCAGTACCCTCTAAATCTGGAAGAGTGATAAATCACTCGTTTCACTCCACTAAGTCTCAGAAGTGAGCCAGTCCGCTTCGAGTGGACTCTCACTCTTTGAGAATGAAAAATTCACTCTAGAATCGGAGTGGCTGTGAGTTTATAACCTCAAATCTTAGATATCACTCTAAAAGAGTGGAAATTTCACTCGAAATTTCGACAGGTTCACTTTTGGCTGGCTAAAGAGTGAAATACCACTCTACTGATTTTAGGGAGTAGAATATTGAAAACTCACTGATGGGATTTTCAATGATTTACAATCCAATGATAAAATACAATCGTTTATTCGTAGGTACACGCAAGTCTCGAATAATTATATTCATTTCCTCGTTGATGAATATAAAGTTATTCTTTGAAGTCTTATTTTCATTTCAAGATTCATAATTTCCCTGCTTTCAAGATGTGTTCCATCATTCAATCCTGTTAATTTCTCGGAAAAGTTGGTCCTAGAAAAAATATTTCTACAGAAGCTTTCATTATTGTTGGCAAAAATGGGTGATGATAAAAATGACAACTATTACCGATAAGGATAGAATGTCTGTACAAAATTTATGTGGATGAAAAAGATGATAAAATGAAATGAACGTCAATAGTCGGTGATTGAAGTTGAATGCCGGCATTCATTTTTGAAAATCAAATATGTAAAAGATAGTACAATCTTTGGATAGGTTATAGATCTTAAACGAGAAATTCAATCAATAATAAGTATCGAGTGTACACAGTTGTGATACATTAATTCTCAGATTATTGTACAAATGCTTCAGGGTGTTATTCACATGATCAGTCATTTTGTTATCTAATAAGAAAATTGCTCAGTCGGAAGTGTAAAAACAAATTGAATCGGCGTTAGTTTCTTTCTTTTTATATACTTCTCTCTCTTCGACTCTTCTTTCTCTGTTTATCCTTTTCCGTATCTGCCTCTGCAAACTTTGCATAACTACGCTCGTCCAGGAAGTCGCTAGCTAGGGAGCTTGAACAACTGAAACAACCATTGAGCACGAAGATATGACAATTGTTTAATTTTCTCACTATCAAATGCATTTCATCTCACATTGAGACAAACCACATGATTTCAAAGATAACTTCTTCTGTTTCTTCTTCTTCTTCGTAACTTCCTCTTAAATATGTTGCTGGGGAAACATTGTTGAATTTAATCTGGTTCATTAGAAGTGATTTACACATATTATCATTTCTAACTTCTACTCAATCACATTAATATCATGGATTTTGGTATTGAAGTTGAGAGAACTGAAACTGTTGACTGTGAATATTGATGATAGTTTTTTTTACAATTTCATTCACAGTGACATCTCACAACTCTTGTCCCTGGACTTACTTGTTAGCGCTTAGAACTGCTTTGTTTACCTTATTCTTACGACACTTGTGGTATTTTATTTATCTTCCAAGAGAATCTTTAATCGTGTCATGAATATTTTCAAATCGGTCGAAGATACATACGAGAAAGATCATTTGATGAAAGCTTTCGTACAGTTACCGTACGTAATGCATGATCTTGTTCAATAACGCGAAGGCATGCACGAGCGTATTACGAAGGAAGGTTCAATGAACGAGAAAGTTGGTCCTCCAAGAGATATACATTGCAAGTTGTTATATCCGAGACGTCTGTCGATATTCTAGAATTCTTGTCAATGAGCTACTTTTGTTCGTTGGAAATATGAAAAAGCAAAACGAATATACGGATACGGAGTAACAGCCGATTGAGCAAACTAGATGTCGGAGAAGTGGTAGCAGCAGCAGCAGCAGCTAGACTCGTGGTGTATCCAGGATGAAAAAATCTACGGAACTGCACGCGATTGTCGGCTTGTCTTTTCTTTGACCCAATGATATGGCGATTTGCGCTTGGATTATTTAGCCATGAGCCATGTAGACGGCAGACATGCTTTTGAATGCCAAATCGAGAATATAATGAGACGTATACGCAAGTAGAGAAATCACACGACGACCACAGCTAACGATGGAAAGTTCTTTCTTTCAATGATCCATCACGAGAGTAGAAGAATTTTCAACGCTGTCATATGTTTCTCCTTGTTAGTCTAATGAAATATGTCTTGGATAATTTCTAGTAAAAAATAACAGGTTTCAGGCAATAATGGGAATGTATGAAAGAAAAATACATTTCATCGTATTGGTTAGTTTGTGTTGATAATTTATGGACTTGGCGATGTAACTTTGTGGTTTGAAAAATTTTGTATTATTTGCTCTCTAAACCCGAATCGGTGAGTTTCGGTGAGTTGAGGATTTACAGAGTTGTGCAATTCTTTCTGTGTTTTATGAAATGTGAACAAAATTGGTGTTCCATTATTTTTGTTTTTTAAAAGTTGTCAGTGATGTCAAAAGCATCCCACGTGAAAACAAAATCTTGAGGTCACTAAACTACGATGTACATTGAATTTTTTTAGGGCAATTTTTGCGATCGCCACGTGGAATATAGATAACGCTCAATCTTTCACATAACTTTATTCAAATTCCTATTCATGTTCGTTTTTAATTCTATTCAGAATTATTCTATTTTTTTCTCAATAGTACTGAGAAAAAAGTAATTGAAATTCATAGCCGGTGGTTTTGAACGGCCGCAGTGTTATTTGCATTCCGATTCCAAATACTGAATCATTCAGTTCTACTTCTTTGAAGTATTCAAGGGAAAAAAATCGTGCTACTCGTATCAGGAATATTGCGTGCACGTGTACACGTGGTCTGAATTCACGAGCTTTTGTTTTGACATGCATTGTTGTTAAAACTTGTATTGGAATATTAAACGCTAGTGTTCTTGTGGTTTTATTTGATAGAATGTCGAATGTTGTATTCATGCGGAAAGTAATTGCATTTTGAAGTCAAGGAATCGGAATTCTGTTCTAGTTCGAATCAAAGTAGTCTTTGGCTCTATTCCCATATATAATTTGGTAGACAACGCACAAAGAAGTACAGAACGGATATACCAAGTACGTAAAATTTCATTCGGGAATTTGAATTCGAATTTGAATTTTAAGTGGTGAAGGACGTGTTGTTGCAAGACATCTGTGGAGAACTATCTCTTGGAAGGGTGATGCCAGTTCAATTGTCAATCACATTTGCCGGAATTTGCCTGTCGTTATTTATTCAACTTGGATTTTTCAGTAACTGTGGTGGGAATTGTTCAATTTTGAAGTACTGAAAATTATCCTTTGAATTGTTAACGTCGGGGCCACGAATTATCCCGAAGTACCACTCGCAACGCAAAACGCAGGCAAAACGCAGCCAACCTAGGTGGATAGTATCCATCAAATAGTCCCTATAACCAATTGGCAAGCAAAAACAGAAAAGATGAATAAAACATACATGTCTGAGAAAAATCTTTACAAATTTTTTCATACAAAGATTTTCAGATGGGTAGTTCACCCACCTGTGAATTCTCAGGTGTTTTTTCAGAGTTTGTGTTGGAAACAACATAGAAAATTGTCAACTTAACATTTTCGTGTTGATTTGATATATCTTTTGTGTAATATCCAAAAAATTTTGGGGCATAGACTTGTGTCACAAATACAGAAAATTTGTTACCGCGTGGAATCGAAACAATTTCAAAATACGTTGTTAGAACCTGACTAATATCATATTCTGTGAAATCTTTTCCATTTTCAGTGTAGTAGATATTATTTTTTCCAAGAACCGCCACATTGATCTATTTTTCTGCTTTACTGTCCTGCTGATGAAATTATTATAATTCTCTCTTCGAACTTAGAAAAGATCCCTCCAGCGAATTAAGACTCAACCAAGATAATGCCAACGCTTAGCTGATAAGGCGATAGGAAAATTAGTACAAAAGATTTGGCTAAGATTTCATTGCTGCTAGTCTTGATTCTTATGAAATAAAAAGTTTTTCATCACTGACCGTCATTGAGGCTATCGAGACATCAACAAACGGTACAATTTTTTCAATTACTAACCACTGATTTGTTGATTCATTGGAGAAAACCTGTAAAATACTAATGGGGGAAAACCAAATCAGTTGATGATCCAAAAAGTCTTTAATATTACCTGGGAATTTCATTGTACAATATTTTTTAGCACATAACCTTTCGACACACGGAAAAAAATGTAGGTCAAAAATATAATAATCTTTAATAAAAATTCGTGAATATTTCCTAAAATCTGAGAGTATTTCTTAAATTCCTAATAATGATAACAGGGTTCACATTTTTATGGAATTTTATTTGAAAAACACTGAAAAATGTGAACCTTCTTCATGTGAAATATCTTCAAATTTTTATTAAAGATCACTGTATTTTTGAACTGTATTTTTCTCCGTGCTGTCTTTGTTTCAAGTAATCGAATCAAGAATTCTTTCGGCATTAAAAGTTTGCTATGTTTCTTTCTGTGTTCCAGGTACACGTAATGAAAAATTGGAATTAGTATCTAGATCGAGAAACCATTCATATTTGAAAAAATGCTTCGTAAGTGACACTAATGATAATCCAAATTTATAATATTTATCTCATTCATCAACGAATTATCATACCCTTCCGTTGAACTTTCTCACATTATTTGTTTACCTTCTGTAAGAATTTGATCGAATGTGCGGGAATGTTTGAAGAATAGATTTTCAATGAAAACAAAATTCTTATCTTCATTGTGGGATGGAACGTTTGTTTAATGAAAATTTTCCGTTCATGAAATATTTTTAGTGAACATCGTTTGACTGTTGGAACTGGGATTTGGAAATTCAATGGGATCTACTTCTGTGTGTAGTATATACTCCCTAATTTACATTTGCGGATAGTAATTGGAATAATATGTATCATATTGCAAAACAAAATCATGCAACAAATTTTGAAACATCAAATGTCGCATCCATAAGTTTGTTTGTAAAATTAATTTTAATAAAGTGTTTTTCTCATTTTGAGAGGAATGTAGGGGCTACAATTGGATATATTCGCAATGTAGCAAAAAAAATGAGACTGAGACATACTTGAACTGAAATTTTCATCCTCGGTTAAGAATGATGTCAGATTGATTTGGAGAGGGTAAAAAAAAATTGAGGCCATCAATTAATGGAAATATTTGTTCTCAATGTTTCATATTTTGAAATATAAATTGATCTTTTTCCATCACGTTAATAGTGCTTTGTTGTTTCTCAAATTATACTTGCAAATTTGATTTTGAGTACATCCAATCGTAACTCCAGTTTAGCATAAAATGGCCTCAGTGTAAGATCTGTCTTTAAGTATGCAAAATTATGCTAATTTTTGAGACAAGCTTGCATTCCTCTCTTTATCATCACAGAGTTTTGGATTTCCATTTTCTTCCCTTCAAAAGCTGTTACATTCTTTTGGATTTCTGAGAAATATGTTTCCAAATTCCAAAGTATTCAAGAAACCTAATTTATTATCAGGAAATCCTTGGGTATTTGCAAAACTGGACCTTCAACGACAATTCAATATCCAATCGTTGAACAATGAACAACAAATCGATCACGTAACCGTTGTTTGTCATTCTTTTTTTGCATCCTCATGTAAAATTACGGAGAAAAATTTTGTACGGTGCATAGTGAACATCGGCAAAACAAGAAAGATGCATAAGAAAATACTTTGTATCGAATCTCACGAAACCAAACCGGACGGTTTGCACAGCCGAGAGCGGGCGGAGGAAGAAGGAGAAAGAGAGACTTTTAAAATACCAAGCGATGCAAGAAAAGAGAAGGCAGCAAGCGTTCATGAACGAAACCGGTTAGCCTCTTCGATTCGCCCATACTCAAAGGGAGAGAAGAAGGACGACGAAAAGCTGGCCATGTTGCTGTTGGCTGCTCGAGTTCGGATAACGAGGTTGCCGGTTCAGTTCGATTCGGTTTCGCAAAACTGGTTCTCTCTTTTCTTTTCACCTATACGCGGGATTTCTGGCCATTGGGCCAGGGACTCTTTCTTCTCTTTTCTCTCTTTCCTTTTTTGAATATTATTTTTGTTTTGTTCTTGGACTTACGGTTCTCCGTACTTTTTCTCCCGAACGTGAGAGGGAGCCGATCTGTTCTCTTCCCTTTGCTAAAGAAGAATCGACGAGGAGCACAAGCAGAACAGGGTTACAGACGGCATCTTACGTACATGTTATATACGTATGCCGATAGTACCGTTGCGGTTGCATTTGCGGCGTTCTTCAGGTTTTTGCGTGGCCTTGAACCTGCACGGAAGAAGAGATAGAGAAAACTTAGTTGCAGCGACTAATCATTCCTTGATCGGATGACAGTTATCAAATACTATCATGAGAAACAAGAACTTCTGTTATGCGAGGAGAATTATTTATTACCCGAGCTTATCTACTTGGTTAATTGAGAGATTTTTTCCACATCCTTCTGAATTCAATGAATTCGCCGTCCAGGCATAGACTGCTCATAAATTTCAATTCTAGACCTTATACGTGCAATCAAAGTATTCTTACCTCTGATAAGTTGCTTTCCACCTTCATTTTACGAATGAATAACTCGATGGTACGCTCGATGCGAATACCTCATTGACGGGGTTAATTTATATCGTATTGACAAACTAAAAAAAGCCACGGCACTTTACCGGAGAATCATTGAGTATTCATGTTTTTGAAATTAAAATTAACCTCTCGTTGACTCTAATTTATAACGGTCGTTCAAGATTTATAATAATTGGATATAATAAAGAGATTTGTATATAATGTTCTTAAATTATCCTTGTTTCGAAACGAATAGGGATCCAACACATTTTCTTTTTTCTCAAATTTAATTAATTTTCATCTTATAATATCAATTGTGAGATGTTTTAATCATTCTTCCAATTCTCTACCCTTTCTCTACCATAGAAAAGATCCCTAAAGGGGAAAACGAATAAATTTGCACGAGTGCAATCAGTCGTGAAAGGAATATTAAGTCGAGGAATACGATGATGGTAATAAGCGAGGAGATGAATATACCGTGAGCTTCTTATGAAAGAGAGAAAAAGAGAACAAGAGAACAACTGCCAACAACGACAGCGAGAGAGGAGAACGCGGTTATAGTTTCCCCATTTCTCTTCTTTCTTTTCCTCTGTTCTATTCAGGATGCTCGATTGAGTTCTATATACATTGAAGGAGTCGGAGTCTAGAACCCGGAAGAAATCGAGTTGATTTCCTCTACAGTCTAGATCGACAGACTCGATCATCGAACACTTGTTATTTTTATTATTATTGTTATTATTATCCTTCTCACAAGAAAATTAATGGTCTAACAGATGAATAATGCTATTCGATGATTGAAAATTCATTTTTAATATCTTCATTTTGTACCCAGTCGATGTTTCGATAAATACTTTTGTGTTCATTCAAATGAATAATTTTCTTGTAGATATTTGATATTTGAAGTCACTTTGATATAAACTGTTGGCATTAGTCGATTAGAGTGTTCTCAATCAAATATACGGTTGGTTTCGTTAATGGTTAAGGAAGGGTAACGTTGCTCGCATTTCTTAGATGAATATTTTTTACAACATGATGATTCATATTCGGTTTTGCGCTGAATATTTGATCAGTTCTTCATAGTGTGGAATTTACATCCTCCGACCAAGAGGACGCACGCAAAACATTGAGGGTGAAACGGCGAGACGCGTTTAATTGCAACGACCGTTCCTTGCTTTTTAATTAAGAATCGCGGAACCGGGTATAATTAGCACAGTGGACTTTCTTGCGCACCTACGCGGCTACGTTGAAACCACATATATACGCGACCTAGACACAACGGAAATATATTCTCGGTGTAGATGTTACACAGAGAGATATTCTATCCGTGTATTGCTTTTGTATGTACAAGTCGTACTTGTGTACGTATATGTATTATATTATATATTATATATGACTGGAACGATGACGGGATGGCGGTACCTAGGCATGCTGTAAGCATTCACTCAAATCCGTTGATCCGGTCATTTAACGCCCCCGAGAGTCCGCTTTAAACTACGTGAATATCAAAGTAATTATTATCAAGTAAGTATATATGTATGAAACGTATGAGAGGATTGCCTGGGTCTGATAAATCTCTCACATGAGATATACGTTGATGTTTATCTTGTACTGTGAATAAATATGCATCGATCAAACGTTTAGATCAAATATCGTCGTGAAGTATGAATTATTTACTTTCGGAAGAATTTATCTGTGGAATCAGGTTCTCGGATATTCATTAATTTTCATTCGAATAGACATCTCATACTTGTTTTCCAAATCTTTTGAATAGATATATTCGACACGAGGTGAAAGGTTTGAAAGCTTGAATTGGTTTTCTAATAAACTATGAAATTTTCGATTTGAAGATCCAGAGTGCTTCGTTGTAGCCCCGCGCAGTCAATTTTTATAAATTTCTTTTTTCCGTGTACTAAAGAGAAGTCGCAAATATTTCAATGAAATACCAAATCATAGCAATACTATACATTCAACGTTGAGTTTAATTACAACAACAAGTTTTGTGGATTCCTTGTGCGTATCGCGGAATTAATAACACGATATAGGTTTCAATCTTTCTTTTTTAATCCTCTCCTCGAGTAGTTATTGAGAGTCGGAAATCCATGTCATAACGGATGACTGACTTTTCCCTTCCCTTATTTTTATATAAACCCCTTGAGCCAAGCTCAAAGGCAGGATTTGTCCATTTAGCTCTGAAAAGGCAAACTGCAATGTTTGCGAAACGTCGGCAACAAAGTGACATTGAATGTGTCTGGTATTCCAGAAGTCCGGATCTCTACCTTAGATCAAAGTCGTGAGAGAATTAACAGTATCCCGTCGTTCCAGTTTTCAATTTTTCACCCAGTTATTTGTTATCACTATCTTACGTTTAAGCGAACAAATTCGATTATCCAATGCAAAATTTTCTCCCTGGGAAGAGGGTTGAAAATGTTTCGATATTATATGAAATTTCTCTAGAATGATATCTTGTTTTTGAGCTATCGATTGGTTCATATTTGTTTCGCTTCAGGAAGCATCCTTTGATGTACAGTTGACATAATGAAAAGTTGTTTTATGGCATCACTCTGGAGGAGTTTATCGCAAATAAATTCCAAGACATTTCGTCGGGATTCACTCCAGGGCAAATGGAATCAAAAGGATCGATATATTTTTCCCAGCTAAATAATCGTGAATTTTCGAGTTGAAGATGATGGATGGCAGTCGGCGAAAACTCGAGTAAATTAATTTTCCAAGGCAAATCGATTAAATTCGTTTTATTCGTTGTGTATGAATTCTATTCCCGTGACACTTTTGATGAAGTCGAGTCGAGTTGCTTGTATAGTTTTTTTTCTTCTTTCTAATTCCATGTCACAGAGTTAATAGAAACTGTAAATTAGAGCAAATAAAATCTCTTTTCATTTCTTATTCCAACTGGTATTCCTCTCGTTCCCCGATAAAAACTTCAGACCTTTCTCAGGTTACAATTTAGATTTAACTTCAGGATGCGCAATTCAAAGCGAGAGGGAAAAATGGAACCTTTTTTCAACCTACGCTTTCCACTTGCTAGACGAATATCTCGACACTAGCGTGAAAACAAGCTCTGTAGGTCGAGAAGGGTGAGAATAGGTCGAGTTCAATTTCCTTCGTACCTTAATAAATACGTTCTAAGCTGCAAGGGTATGAAAATAGGTTGTAAATTTTATCGGTAAAATGTGACTCCACGTTGAATTCATGATTGGTATTTCAAGCATAATTCCCTGATTTTCATGTTCAAATTCTATTACGTACGTGACATATTTTTCTTCC
Source organism: Gonatopus flavifemur (assembly GCA_018340375.1). NCBI lineage: Eukaryota > Metazoa > Arthropoda > Insecta > Hymenoptera > Dryinidae > Gonatopus > Gonatopus flavifemur. The sequence goes on from JAFFJZ010000001.1 coordinate 57,215,542, forward strand.
ACTCGATTTTCTAGTGTATTAATCGTCTGCTCTTGAAAGAGAACATTGATTTTTGAATGAGGTGTTTTATTGTCTTGGAAATCTATTTTTCTTTGTCTTGTCATCGAAAAATCTGACTTTGCATTCTTGATCGTGCTCTGAATTGCACAAGTATTTCTCCACTTTCAACATTTTTCTATTTCCCAAGTTCCTTCTTTTTATCCGATTTTCGCTGAAGACTCTTTTATATTTCAAATAGGTTTTTCAAAAATTTCCATAGAATCACATTTTTTATGCATTGTTCTGTTCGCATTTCAGATTGGAGCACTTTGGAAAATCAGGAAAAGCATCCACGGCGATAGATAATTACACAAGTTTTTATATAAGAGAATCGATATTGCTGTTCAAAATCCTTTGAGAAATAAACATTCATGGATTCAAGTGATTATTTTTTTAGAGTACAATGATTGGGCTATCAACGTCCTTCGGTTCTCGGTTCATGTTTCAGCATATTAAGAAGGACTCGTATACAAACTCACGTACATGCACATCATCATTGAACGTAGATATAGAAAAAAAGAGAGAAAGAGAGATATTGTAAATCAAAGAGGATTGATTGAAAAGAAGAGAAAGGAGAGTATAACTCGTAAAAGGCTGCCCGAAGGCCTAGAAAGAAAAGTAAGGGACGCAGAGTGAGGTGGTGTAGCGTGGCGTGGAGTGGCTCTGAGTCGACTGCCACTTTTATGAATGAATGCAGTTCGAGTGGGTGTGCATAGTTGTGACTGTAACACGTAGATGTGTAAGTATGCAAGTGTACTGCGTGAACGTGCGTGCCGCACGATCGACCGACTCGACAGGCACAGCAGCAGCCTTCCTAGAACATTTATAGATATGATTTTCTTTTCATGTCATGCGTGTTTTTCTCAATTCATGTGTTGAATTGGCGTCTTATTCGTACTGCAGCGTTAATGACACTCGCGTAGCTTACGCGTAAACTTGACCTTTGAATGAACACCATTGAAATATACGTAGATATTATATAGCGAATATAAAATACCGATTAATTTGAACATTTGATATTCTCGCAAGCGTCATTTGACTTTTATAATATTTCATACGAATTCATGGGATAGAAAAAACCAAGTCGATCGTAAATACACATTGACGAGTCTTGAAAGATTTACTCGTGATACATTTAATCCATAAAAAGTGTCAGAATAAGGTTTCTTGGGATTTCGCAGTGTATATTTATACACAGATCTATACACGGTATCCATGAAATACGTCCTCGTCCGATGAGGAGAACAGTTTAAACGCGTCGTGTCTCCGTGCACACATGGACCTGGACAAGATCGAAGCAAGGCGTGTACGATGATATACACGTACACGGGTGTCGTGTACGACAACCATGACGACGACCAAGTGGGTGTAACAGGGGAAATTTCTACTTTCTTGGGAAAGAGCAAAGGAGATAGAGAAGCTGGTTCGGAAAAAAATTAACCGATCTCAATCTCGTCTCGAGGCCCACACGTCCGGCTTTACCGGACGAGCCTATGAGAGAGTTAAAAGACTTTTCAAGCGGCTGTCTCTCGTGGTCGTGATTTACGATGGTCGTTTAAAAGCCCACGACAACACGTGGTGGTATGGTTCACGTGTGCGGGCGGTAACTTGTTGGATCAGTTAACGTTAATCGGTGAAAAAGCTTTTCTTAAAGAGAAAATCTCTAATCAACGAATGTCGTGTTCGTTGACTCAACGAGAAAATCAGGGGGATTTGTTCGGTCGTAGACATCCATAGAGAAATTGCTATTTCGATTCTCACTACGGAATTTATTCCTCGATAAAAATTTCCTCTCTATTTTCATGTCACGGAATACCTTTCGATCGTTCCCTCGTTTTCAACAATATTCGATACGAATATCCGTACGTTATGATCCGATAAATTTCATAAATTTCCTTTCCCGTATTTTAGTATATTTTTCCCTAAGTTTCAATCTGAAATTCAGTGGTTGCGTTAGCGGTGTCGGTTGCCGACTTCTCCCCCTAAAACGACCGAGGAAAATCCAATCCCCTTTTGCTGTGATCCGAGGTAATTGAAGATAAGGTATCACGAGGGTTAAGGTAAGGTTGTAAATGTCGCTTAATTCGATAAAACGTAGCTGCGGTCGGTCTTCCTCTTCTCGACTTCTATATCCACTTACAATTTATCTCGCGATGATCATTCCAGTTTTTCTAAATATTATATTTAAAGAGTCAAATACCGTCATCGAGAATACGTGTCAATGAACATGCCATTTTTTTCCTCTATTTTTCCTTATCCCACTACGACGTTGATGATGATGATGATGACGATGACGACGACGACGACGACGACGACGACGACGACGAACAGAGATCGATCTCGATTAATTAGCGATCCAATTAACTCAAAGCGCGATGTAATCGTTCTACGATGAATTATTTATCCGTTGGACGCTAATTGGCCGGCTACATACGCCATATAGGGGCTGTGGGTGTTCGTTTATCCAATGATTTTCCCCTCGACGAAGTTTTATTATTTTTAGAATATTGATTTTTTTGTACCGACCTTTTTGTTCTTTTGAATTCGATAAACTAATGTAGATTTATTTGCGCGTTTGTTTGTTCAAATTATTCCTGTTTGGAAATGGTGTTTTAATGTGGATATAAATATCAGTTTCAAGAGGAGATACGTAACTTCTTTTTCACAAATTCTTCATCCCCGAGGAAATAGTTTGTCCTTCCGTTTGTCACAGGTTAAGTCATAACCTCATGTTTTGCTTTATATGAATTCCATTTGAATATGTGCTCCCAATTGGATTCTCAACATACGAGAGGATGTACTTTCAAATTTTCAATTTGGATAAACGGATTCTTCGGATATTTTTGTCAAATCGATTGACGTTTTTTAAAAGTTCAAAATATAATGATAGGATACCATGATTCAGTTTACGGGATTGAATAATTATCTCTTTGAATTGGAATCAGTGGATTGCCCAATATCTGAATAATTGGATTCTTCAAAACTTAGAGTCCGGTTTTCCTCTACCGCTCATTTTAAAGTTCCTTCATTTATCTCTTGATAAATTGATTTTTTGAACTTTGAACAACAGTTTTCAAATTATTGTTGTATTTGAATGATATTCTGCAATGTACACATGAAAATTACATCAGATCTCTGCTGTCTCGAGAACAGGATGATTGACATAAAGCAATGCTGTTGTAAACAACAAATAGGACAAGAACAGAATATGATATCATAAATTACTAAATTCACTGGTATATTTAGAATATACTTGCATTATGAAGTTATATACTACACATTCTCTTGAAAAGTATCAGAATTTCTATTCTAAAATGATATTACTACACCATCAAGTCACAGAAAGTCTGGTACTTTCGGTTCTTAATTCTTCGAATTTCATGTATTTTTACGTGACTGCATTTCTAAGTTTTGCTATATTATTTATATTTTAGTAGCTCAAATGTCATTTATCACGTGTGATTGAGAATTCAATCCAAGGTTTCTAACATTTTTAGAGTTTATATGCAATGAGGGGGAGGTGGGGACGGAAGCTCGGTTGAGATTATATCGAAAGTGGTTCACACAATAATTTATTCAACAATTAACTTCCGAAAAGTGCTGATCCAACATCCTGTTCGTATTGGCATACGCAAAATATTGATAGTACAGGTCTGTAATGTTGGATATTGACATGAATTTGAACTGGGTTACTTCCAACTCATTTCTCACATTAACTAGTTAATCTGCGCAATGCTGAGGGCGTAAATAAATAGCATAGTTTGTGTGTATCGATCAGCAAGAATCTATCATTAATATATAACGTCTCTGGTGAATATTGTCCTGATCGACCATGAAAGAGCCTCATTATGAAAAAGTTTATTTGCTTTTTGAGGAAGAATTTCACATTTTCAATAGAACTATTGAACGTTCAAGTCACCATTATTACACTAAAAGAAAATATTTTGTTGGAATGTGATCAAAAAAAGTTTTGTCGTGATAACCAAATCGTTTGAATAATTAAATTTTCTCCAAATTATTTCCAATGTATCGTTCGATCGATCGTTATTTTGTTGTTGAGTAGTTTCCGTAATGAATAAAATCAAATGAAATTCGCAGTGATTTTAATTGCAATTCCAACAGCAATTTAAGTGATTCTCTACAACTACTCCGTTTGCAGAAGTATAAATACAAACAATACATCTACAAAAACTTTGAGAAGTATCTTCTCTTTGCTTTATAAACAGATCTCATGTTGTGAGTACTTTTCCTTCTTTTTGTCTTTAGTTCTTTCCGTGTTCGAGTCAAAAACCTCGTTCCGAAACGATGACATTGAATTCTTGAATGGAATTTCGTATTTGTAGAGAAAAAAGGCGACAAAAAAAATCAAGATCACACCTAATTGAGAAATATAACTCGAATCACTCTGTTTTACAGGATTTAGTTCTTCCTTGATCTTCTTTTTTTTTCTCTCTCTGGTTTCCATCGGCAGAATACTTGCCGTCAAAAAGATTGACGTAATGGACTACAAAATGCAGATATATGAGAAAGAAAGAAATTGTGCAAATCCATGCAACGACAAGAAAGAATGTTTCTGGTTTGCGCGTGAGTTTACTCGAGCGTAGGAAAAATCTAGCAAAAAACAGCGAAAAGGAAGTGGCGGCGATACATAAGAGAACCAGCCGTAGAGCGAGAAAGAAAAGAGTTGGAGAGGAGGAGGAGAAGAATAAAAGGGAGATCCCAGTTTTCTTCATTCACACCACATAGTGTACGGGAGGCAAGGTACAAGGCTCTTTCTCCTCTCTGTTCACCGAGACGGCTAATAATACCTTCTTCTTACAACAACACTTTCTTTTCCTTGATCCTACTATATCTTCGCTTGGATGAACACCGCAGTTTCTTCCTCTTTCATCCCTGTTTTTCCTCTTATTCTCTTTCCGTTCCTCCGATCAACTGTTTTCCCTTCTCATTGAGGGATTAAAAGATTTTGGTAATTCTCTAAACGAGGGAATTCTTAGGTTCGGCAATCAAATCTAATTCCTCAGAATCGGCAATCCATACACGAATTCTCAGTTGTCAATTTTATTCCAACACCGAGATAGCACGTAGTTTGAAGATTTATCTATTTTCAGTCGAACGATTCTCGGTATGTCGGACTTTTTTTACCCTGGTTTGTCTGTTTCCGTCTCATCCTCATCGTCTTCTTCTTATCTATGATTTCGCTCAAGCTCATCGCGATCTCCGTTCACTCGGTCTAAGACGGGGGCATCTTGTAGCAATTTACGGAACGTCAGAGAAGTCGGTTTTCTCTCTCTCCTCTCTTCTTCTGTCTATGGAATTCAGGAATTCCGTTCCGGGTCGCTTACTAACGTGAATATCAGCGCAATTCCGCGCAAAGAAAACGTTCTTTTATTTCTTTTTGTAGGAGGTTTCTCATTCAAAAACCTGAAAGGCAAAAAGAATGAAAGGGAGGAAAAAGATAGACTCTTCCCTTGTCCGTTGGTTGTCCGTCTTAATATAAGCCAAGTACCGAGTGTCCCCTTGAGCAGATTTCTCTCTCTCTCTCTCTCTTTCCTTCACCACTCGACGGACCTCCTCATCTCGTATAAACTTTTATCATCGCGAGTACTAGAGGAACTGTGTATTTAACTGTTGGTAACTTGATTTGACGGAGTGAAATATCATGCTTTGCTCCAGCCCGAGCATTATCTCGAACGTGAGATATTTCTCTCGATATTGTTATCTCGGTGTAATTTATGAATGAAATTGTATCTATAGCCGTGGTTTGATTGATATTGTATCAAATACAACTGTCGAGCTTTGAAAATTGTTTTCAAACAATTTCGAGTAATTACTAAGATTTCGAAGAATAATCATTCTCATACAATCGTATCTTTCAGTTAACCGTAATACGCCGCGAGAGGGAATAGAGTAACGTGAGTAAGATACGAATCTCGTTTTTTCGTTTTTCCTCTTCTTCTTGTTCTTCTCCTGTTCCAAGAGCAGTCTGGGTCCCTCGTCTTCCGTGGATTAGCCGACACAACAGTATATAAAAGAGAAGAAAGAGTAAGAGAGTTATGCGTATCGCCCACGCCCAGACCGTGAATTGTATCTCTATCTATCGTTCCTCCCGGAAGTTAACCAACTCGAAAGCTCACGCGCTATCAACGTGTTTTCATTTTGTTTACTCATGTACGACATTTGCCCAAGAACTAGGCTAAGGTCTTTCTTATAAGATCCTCTTAAAATGCAACACACGGCGTTCGAATTACTTATCGGAAGATCACATGTACGGGAAAAATAAATCTCTTGAATTGAACCTGAGGATTAAATGTTCAGAATAAGAAGAAGAGGTAGAAGAAGAAGTACTTTCAGAGAGAAAACTGGAGTAGAAAAACTGTTGGATATCCGCGTTAATGCGTATTTGTATATTTATCGTTTCGTTGATAAGATTATTCGATCTTCGAGTTGCAGACTCACGCGAAGTGAATATTAAGTACTTTATACAGAATATTGAACATGAGATTTGCTGTTTAGCGTTTCAATAGTCCGGATAGAATGTATCTATTAAGAAGTCGAACGAATAACTTTGCAAGGCTCATAACCTGTAAACGCAATTCAAAACCTTCCATGTAGAATTATGTGTTGCACGGTAATTGTTACGCAAATTAACGCAAGGTCATTAATTTCAAGATATTTTTTTGCATGGTGTAATTGGATGAGTTATTTAATATATATATATATATATATATATTATTTTCATTCAAAGGATATTTTATATTTCAAACAAAACATTGACTTATATGAAATATGACGAAAATGTTGACTAAGTACTGTTGAATTTAAAGTGCACCATTTTCGATAATATCGGCATACAAACGATATTGAAGTTTTCATTCAAGTGAGATTATACGAAATCAAATCCGCGACAAGTTATGAAATTGTCAGTAATGCTCATTTCGTACGTTTCATATTTTTTGAAATTCAGAATTTGGGTTTCGCATAAATGTGAGTGCATTGTGTACATATTTCTGAAAATCCCACAATTTCCTGAGCACTCGACTTTTTCAAAAAGCAATCAATATTCCAGTTCAAGCAACTCAATTTTGTATTTGGTGTGGTTTTGGGTTATTGTAACTATTCAGCGGAAGATTATTTTTTTATATGTATATTAGCATCAAAACCCAAAGAATACTTACTTGCTTGATTATTTTGTCGCCAAAGCTAAGCAAATATCAAAAGATTTCCAGTAGATCAATTTGAAATTCCCTCGAATGAAATAATTTTACTGGATGACTTTTATAATACGTTTAAAAGAGCATTGAATGGACGACAGTATGGGCATCATCGTACGATATCCTTCTTTGATTTATTAATCCACTTTTCTCGAAGAGAAAGGGAAAGAACGAAGACTAGAAAGGAAATTCACAAAGCTGAGAGATTTTCTTTGCACTGTATGAGACGTAATGTTGGATAATATATTTTGGAAGAAAGTATGTGCTCGTTGGATGAGAATAAAGAAAATAGTGTCACATCGTGATGCTGTCCTTTATCCGGACGCGCTTAATGCGTTTCTCCGTTTTTAGCAGATAACTTTTCTTGGCAATAAAGATCCTCCTCGGTTACTTCCACTTGGTTTTTTTCTCCCTTCACTCCGAGGATCGATGACGGTATCTTCTTTCGTGTTGGTAAAAGTTAATCCAACGAGGGAGGAAAAAAGAAAATGGACAAAAAAAAGTAAAAAGGATTCGTTGGTTAGAACGTTAGGGCTCATTGAAAAATATTGCTTTGTCGTAAATTATCTATTTATTTTATTTTGAAAAGCAGGAACGAATGAAATTTCATCGAGGTTTCGTCAAACCTTGTACAGATCCATTTGAAATGAGTAAAATTTGTTTTTGTCTTGGCGCATACACGCATGGATGCATCTTTGAGTTTCGACCTAACCTAACATCATCATGAATTCTCCTATAGATACTTTTCCACTCTACTCTATCTGTTCCTGTCCTCTTCTCTAACCCTATTCAAAGTGCGCTTTCGAACGGCAACCTCGAGCACGTTACCGTAGCCTTCCCTACACTAAAAGCAGCTTCCTCATACTTGTCTGCTTTTACCCTTCACTCACATCTCGAGTCGAGGTTAGCCACGATCTTCACCCTTCGATAAAATGTTGGAAAGAAAATGAGGAGGTAAAAAGAAAAGAGGAACAAAAAGAGAAGAAGATGGAAAGTCCTCGACGCCGTCTGTACACTTGGGGCCTTCTTTCTAAAACACACCCCGAAGAGAGACTGACTTTGAACTCTCCGATGACCTTCCTTCTCCCTGTAATCCTTGTGGTTAAGGTCGGGAGTACATCAGTCGGTCCTTTTTGTTTTTTTTTCCCTAAAAAATCATGGATTTATAGAAAAATAATGGCTTGAACGATCAATTCAACGCACATGTTATTTTGTTTCGGCATCGTGTAAAGAATGTTAATTAACTCACAAGCCACAGAACTGAATTCTTCTGCAATTATCGGAAAGTTCCTTCGAAAGAGAATGTGAGAAATATTTTCAAGCTAAAGGGAACAGGTATAACGACACGATTGCATACAAAAGACCAAAAAAATAGAACTAAAACGTAATGCATATTATTACGAGTGCGAGGGTGCTATTATGCCTTTTTTAGAATCTCAAATAGTTGCCGAGAGGAAATCCTTCTGGAATCTAGATACTGCAATGATCATACACGTGATCATACACATACCGTGCGTTTTTCCCGTCATGCACCATAAGCTGAACCATCAATTGTCTCTCTCACTTTCCTTCAAAGCAAGCGAGACAACCTAAACGGATAGCCCATGGTGTACGGTTGGAAAAACGTGCAATACGTATGGAAGAGAAGGTGTTGCCTTCGCCCCCGTTAAGTGCATAAATTACTGGAAGATTTTCACGCACGAACACCGCAAATATTTACATACCAAGGTATATATACCGACGGCCATTATTACCGCCATATCGTTTTCAGTCTTTCTTTATACAAGAACGTTATATACGTGCCAGAAAAGATCTCTCATCTCCCGTCTTATTCTCTCCTCTCCAGCTGTATGCTGTAAAGCGAATGTGTCTGCGACCCTGACCGTTCTCAATGCGGTATTAAATTTTGTTCCACTTTCCTCAGTCTTTCAGATGCATTAAAATTAATCTCTCGAAGTCATACGATTACACGATATTCGATTTATCGTTTCATTCTTTGCAGAATTATCCAAATTTCATTCTCAACAGTCGGTAGTTAAGTTCGCATGAATATCCATCGAACGTGTATTTGAAAATATTTTTCATTCGATTCAACAGGTTAATAGTACCACAACTTGACCTTTCGAACTGTTGTTCTAACTCTGTGAGTCCCGTAAAAAGTATATCTTCGAGTCGTGAAGATCACTGTTTCGATAATCATATGATCTTTGTTCACTTCAATTACATTACACTGCAGTTATACTTGTTTGACTGTATGATCTTGAAGAATCTGACAACCTGCACCGCTATTCAACGGTCAGGTAATTCAATATTTTCAGACCGTTTCGCGTTCTATTTCTCATACAAAGGATCGTACGAAACTCTAATTGTCCCACGTTAACTGAAAGTTTGAAATAAAGGAAGGATTTAAATTTGAAGTAACGTCTGAACATTTGATATCACATCAAAGTGGATTTTCACGTATCCATGTGCCACTTTAATTCCTTTTAATCTTTTACGATCATCACAAAAATCTGACAACTTATTCGAACCAACTCTCTCGTCTGAGATTCAATCTAAGAGAAGAGATGAGGGTGAAGGGTCTCTCTGATGTTGGATACTACTACGTACTAGAGACCTAATTACGGATTACCATCGAGTTGAAAACTTCGCTAAGGCCTCTCGTGATTAGAGACACCGAAACTTACGGTTGAAACTTTAGTTGCGAATAAGCATGGTACAAGTGATGAGCACCGAACAAAGTTCTCACAGCGGTAGATCCACCTTGAGAGTGACGGAAGATGAAAATTATATGATACAAGGGAAACGTAAAGTTTTTCTCCCAATGAATACGGTTCTCGAGGATAGACATCAGAGGGTGTCGTTCTTAAACAAAGATGAATTATACATGCAGGTACGAAATCGTGTCGTGATTATATTCAAGCATTTTGGAATTATTTCAAAATTCTTACTTCACAGTTGAACATTTTTTGTCCTATCAAAATAAACCTTCCTCAAACTTGCTCTGAAAATTCTTTATGTTTACGAATTTATTCGAACATGGATATTTATTTTACGTTCGATCGTTAAATTCATCGACTTTTAGAGGTTAATGAAAATTCGATAATGCATCGTTTTGATGCATCGTACTCGCAAGTTTTAAACAATCCGTATTTTCCTTACTCTTCTGGATTCTGGTTTGGTGACAGGGTTAATTTGGTCTCGTCTTTCGTGACCTCGTTGCATACTACATGCACAGTATCATCATAATTACTACGAGTAGTAATATCTATAACACTTCTATGAACAGAGAGGTCATCGTGTCAGTTCACATTCGATCCACAATCATCCACCTTTTTTTTTTTTTTTCATCTTCCATTCAACGTATCATTTATTCACGATACTTTTATTCTCGAGGTCCCGATATGTCACTGTCGATCCTTGAATTCTTTTCATCACAGATCTGGAAATCATTTCTACAAAAATCATGTTGAACCTTTGAAATTTAAATGATGAAGAACGACGCAGGTTGAATTCACAAAAATCATCCTGGTGAAATGAATGCTTTTTTTCAATACAAACTATTGATGTATCTATGAATTCCACAGGGGAAAAAAACTGATATTTCCACGAGGTGCTCTTGAGAGATTGAATTGGATTGTTTATCTATGTGGAATCCATAGAAAAATTCCTGGTATTTGTGGGAGAATATATTTGTGTCATACATTTGAATTCTTGTGAGTGGAACAGGAAATCAACATTTTTTTTGTAAGTTCCGGACGAAGAAACGCTGTAGCTATACAAACAATTTACGGGCTCCACGGAGGGTTGGTTGGAAAAATACCAATTTCATCGAGATTCAGCAGTAATAGTTTTTTTCCGATTCAGAAACTTTCCAAAATCTTACTACTTTTGAAGATTTTTAAATCATCTGATTTCGTATTTTTTTTAGCATACTTGCTTTCTCCGTGTATTGTCATGTATTTTTATCCTTGTGGAATAATCATCGGCTCCGCGAAAAGATGTCCAATGCCATTGTTAAATTCATGAATTTGTAATGTCATTTATCGTGTAATTGTACGGTGGAATTGTAAAATGTATATCGATTCCAGAAGTTACATCAAATGTAACATCACGAATAGACAAAGATATTTGCACGATTCATTTCATACACATGACATGTTACTTTTCAGCCTATATTCTCTACGGTTCATTAATGAATATTTAATTAACTCTATTTGCTTGGCTTTAGCCACTATTATTGATCTAAGGTTTACTGTCGATTTCAAGTAACGAAATAATCCTTCAAAACGGGTTACGTGTGATATTCCCTCGTCTCGAAAATACTCACGTACTCCTATCGGATTTTGAATAATTTTATCATTCATCACAACTTTCTTTCACGTACATTTTAGCTTCAAAAATTTGACAATTTCGCATCGATCAAAGCATCGAAATAATACCAATATAATTATCTCATTGTAACCTTTCGCCCCACAAACAAGTACAAGTTCTTCAGGGAATATCAATTCCGTTTTTACTGATCTCACTCAAAGCCCTTTGAATATAAATAATACCTTGCAATAATATCTTATTCGCTGTTCCGTAAAATGATGAATCCTAATGGTTATATTTTCTCCTTCACCTTGTTTTTTTCTCGTCATTTTGTGATGTTACGTTAGGAGTCATCTTGCTAAGTTCTGAGAGCATTCGGTCGGTCAGCGCCCAGAATGGATCTCGGCCACTCGGTCGGGTCAAGTCCTTTGACACGCGAAACAGTCTTTACGTGTCGCTTTTACACGTGTATACGTCATGTACATACGAATATACCGTCACCGATATGGATGCACGATGAAAAAATAAAAGTCGTCGGCCGAGGGTAGAAGTAAATGTGTATACGTGCCGACGATTTTTTAAGGTGGTGGTACACTTGATCGATGCGTCTCTTCTGGTCTTATGTAACTTCTTCGACTCTTGGCCGTTGGGAAAAGAAATGTTAGAAGTGAAAAAAATGGATTGTCCTTTCCATGAATATTCTACGATTTATCAAATTTCACGTACGATCGATCATATCGATAACGAAAATGATTATAAAACTACCAAAGTTTAACTGATTGAATTTATTAATTGTTTCACAATTAGAGTTTTTCCACCGTTAAATATGTGAATTATTTATAATAACGTACTGTTAACGAGATAATACATTACGTTTCGCCAAATATTAATTCTCTCATAATCAAATACACTTTTGGTGTATCTTTTCGTGGCTACGCAAATCATTGATGAATCGATGACTGTGCGATTCGAAATCTTGTTAATTGATTAAATTAAATTGCCCAAATCAATGCATATTGATTAAATCCACGAATTCACGAATCAATTGAATATCGATGAAATGCACAGAGCGGTGTACCTTTCAATATAATTATCTACATTATTTTACTGATTCAGAATTATAAAAAAAAACATACATTTCATTTCCACTATTGCGCAAGAAAATCAACATGTTTATTTAGATTCTCACTTTATATGGCAATTAAAATATTATAATGTAATAAGTTAATTTGAAAAGTTACTGTGCGTCTTATAAAATTTGTACGAAATATTTTTTCGAAATGTTTGAGATTTCCACTCAATTTTACAAGGTGAAGAATAATTTTTGTGAAAATTTCTGCTTGTCCTTCGGTTACTGGACTTTCATGGGGATTTTTTAAGCAAAAGTTTCCCCGGTTTAACCAAACTTTCTTTCAAATTTCCAATATTCCTCGTAGATATTTTTTTCACAAAATTTCAACAGAAATACCAGAATTTATTCAACTGGATATAGATGAATGATTCAATTTACTAAATTGGAAAGTGTGCCTTGGAAAAATATGATGGTGTTCTGTCCCTGATGAAACTTCAATGTTATCAAATTATGTTACATATTTATAATATTGTAGGGCGTACTTCAAGCTTTTGGCATTTGTCTTATCATTGATGAAAGAGCAATGGAACTTTTCCTTTGTAGATGAGGAGGAAATCCCTTATTATCGATAATTAGGATTTTGAATACATCGAAAGATTGAGAATGATAATTAATCCTTTATATACAGACAAGAAACACAACGTCCCTATGATATTATAGATTGCTATAAGATTAAACGATTATACGTTTCTCAAATTATCAATGAGTGCTTCTATACGAATTTTGGCAAAAAACGTACTCCGCAGATACCAGGATGTTGAAATTTTCACCTGGATCAGAGAAACGTTAATGTGCAGCAGGAAAATCAGTTCTGTGAAATCCATTGATGGAGATTTGTTACGAGTCCTTTGATTTCATGTTTTCCTACACGTGAATAATAATATGTTGACCGTTTGATACATTGAATCAATTGTACAGCTACATTTGAAGATTTTGAAGAAGAAAATAATTATTGTTCATGTTCTCGATCATTGTGAAGAATACAAAGGCTATTACCCATTACACAAAATGTTTGAACAATTCGGAAGGTTGAACTGAAAAAGTAACGATGAACGGGCAGACGAGAGACTTTGATAAGCTTTTCTCTCTCAATAGTCTACACTTGGATTCTGCATCGTAGGGATGATCGTTATAGAGGAAGTAGAAGTAGCAAACGTGTGTCCCACTGCCTAGCCTATCCTTGCTTTCACCGGCCGGCCGGCAAGCAAGCAAGCAAGCAAGCCAAGCAGACCGGCCGGCCGGCTGCTCGATCAATATTGCCATGACTACGACGTGCAACGTGGTGGAGGAGAAAGAAGGGGAGGGTGGAGGTGGAGTGGAGGTGGCGGCTGGCTGGCTGGCTGACTGGTGGGTTGGTTTCATAGGGGGCTGTTCGGGGCTAGGGAAAGGACGGGCGGCTGCTCATATCTCGGTTACACATGAGAGGGTGGAAAAGCAGGCCTGATTCGAGAGTTAGTATAGGAAAGAAATGTGTTTCAGTGTGTGTGTGTGTGTATATATATATATGTGTATATATACACCCGCACATGTGCACGTATACTATGAGGATCTCTGACGTTGCCCTAGTCTGTAGCTTTATCTCACTTATCCTTCAATCTCGTGCCACATGAGTGAAAAAGACATTAGTGTAGGCTATGGTGCGACTCTAGAGATTCTCCAAGTTTACGTACGTGTATACGCTTCTCTACACACATATATGTACATGGTGGATGGAAGGGTGAATGTGGCGGCAAACTACAACTACGTAGTAGTAGAAATACGTGCTGCTACGTCATACAAGATTTTCCTATTGCGCCGACGCGAAGTGCCACGACACGCAATTCGAACGATTCATGCCTATGTTGAAGAGAAGCTTTTGTATCCTTGTATTGAGAGGCTCCTGGATGGTTTAGTTGTTAACAATTGTAATGTCGAGTTATCGGCAATATATCTCTAACAACGCGAGATTGTTTTTCTCTTTTGAATTTTTAAATACCGGATTTCCGTTTTTCATGTCCGCAGGAGTCCTGAAGTTTTCAATCCTGATGAAAGAATTGAAATTTTTAAAAGACAATGTAGAAATATGATTATTGATTTGCGAATAAAATGAAAAGAATTTTTTGAATGTTTAGCATGGAAGATTTATGGAAATTGTTGGAATTTTTCTTGAAAAGATATTTGAATACGTTTCAAATGAGGGTTTGATCTGGCATTGGATTGGAAAATTGAGTTGAACGAATCAAGGTTGAGAGAAGGTTTCGACATATCTCACTGGAATTTGAAAGCCTATTTTCTGTATTTGCAGGACTGTCACCGGTTCGATATGAGAACTCATTGAAGATACATCGATCGGAATGGTGTAGAAATGTTATTTAAGTATCAATATTCCTCAGAATGTAAATACGAATGTAGAATAGCAATTGATCAAATTTGTCGTATATAAGGGTGCTGAAAATGTACGTCAGCGTGTGCCACGTGCGGTTGACGCACCAGCTCATGATGTCCGAAAACATCCGCTGGTCGCGTGACATCTATATGGAATATGTTCCGGCTGTGTAACTTTATTACGAACCATCATCTGTGTCTCGAGAGAGTCCTAAAAGTCACAAACACTTCATTTTCGTGGCTGTGAAATGTGTTATTAGCAGGATAAAACCAATTAAAGGAGGTTTATCATCAAATCTGGAATATTCAGTAGTTTGCAAACAATATCGCGTACCACAAAATAGTATTTGAAATGGCACTGATAGGGAATGAATTTAAAACGCAAAACTTGATGATTCTATTAAATTTTTCATCTTCTTCAATCGAGGCCTAAAAATCTGCCCAGTAAGTTACTTTATGAAGAATTATGAAGAGAATCGAATGATTTTAAACCGAAATTTCTCAAATTTCTTTTCTTTTCCACTCATCATAAAAAAAAATCGTCTCTGAGCTGAAATGACACGAGGGGAAGAAATTCAACAAATTTGTGTATCTCTTATCTCTCATTGAATGACTTTTACAGAATTATGACGTGCAACGTGCCTACGATCGATCGATATCTCTCTTGTTTCTCCTATACACCAATACACCCGGCAACTATATACAAACTATCTCTTTCCACTCTTCCCCCGTATAATGCTGCTTCCTGCACCGGCCTACGTACTTTCTTGTGGCTCACAATGTTGCGCACTTTGCCTTCGTAAGCCAACCGTGAAACAAAGGAAGTGAAGCCTCATACCCAAGAGTAGACACGAACGAACCAACGACCAACAACCTATGCACCACTGAGAATATATGGCGCGTTTATATGACGCAATTTTATATACGTTCACCAGCCTTTGCGAGGCTGAGTGGGTAGGAATCCCGTGCAAAAAGGAAATCTCCGTGCACCGCGATCTCATGACGAAGGCGTGAAAAATCATTGAGAAGATTTTGATTTCGTACGACGTTTATTTGGTTAAAAAATTTCCCCATTTCCTCGAGGCAAGGAATAAGTGACCTTTATGTAACGATGAGTTTCAACTTATTCATTTAACGTAGGAATACGTGATTGCTGTTTGTATATTGCGTTATTCATATGCCGCATTTTGAAAAATTGATTTTTCTACCTTCTTCGAGCTCAAGTATGAAGTGTGTAAAGAATTTCTTTCTTTATTCATTCTCGTATATATTTCATATAATGTTACGTGTATTTTTCATGGATTCAGTTGTCAGCAATGTTACGACTGAGTATACATTGTGAAGATTTTTTGAGAGGTCTCGAGAATCGCTCGAGCATTCATCGTGCAAGTGCAACGTACGTATACACGTAGCATCTCGTCGCGCGTATAGAAGCGTATCGAATTTGAAAGGTAATTGCCAAGTAGACGGAAAAAAGATGAATTCGTTTCTGTGAAAGAATGAAATCTTTTTAAAGGACAATCGAATGCTATTCCTCAATTGTACTCCCCTTCTTGATGAATTTTTTATAAGCAAAAACGTTCGATCAAAGAGCGGATGCATCGGGGTTTTCTTTTCTTTTGATGATATTAGTTCATTGTCAATTCAGTTCATCGAATCTTCTGGTCAACCGCTTGAATTTTTCCAGTATTTTCCGTCAATTTTTTAAGAATTCTTACAAATCTGAGGAATAAAACATCATGAATATCGAATGTACACTTCTATTAGATATCACCAAATTGAAATTCATTGAAAACTAATTTTATAAATTTTTATTTATGTACTTGCATCGTACACAGGATAAAGAAGTTTTAAATATACCATAATTCGATACGCACAATTATTTTGAGCTACTTTTTACGTAGCAGCAAGACTCATTGAGTAAAATCAATCAGCAAATAGTGATCCGCATTTTACAAAAAAGGTTCGGAAATTATTTTTCCAAACCAAGTTTGGAAATTTCCAAGCATTTTTGCTTGAAATTCAACAAATTTTTTTTACAGTGTACTTCGATGTATATCCCAATCGAGGCATATTTTTTTTTTCGATCGCTACACTGAGAAAACAGATATCCTGAAAATTACCATAATTTATGGATTTTCAGCGCTGGTCTGACCCGAGTCGGAATATTTACTTGCATGAATCTCTAAAAGTACCATAATTTCTTGGAGTTTTCAGAATAAGTATGGTACCTTCCTTATAAAAGTCCCAGATATTATGGTACTTTTAGAGGTTTGTTCAGGTAAATATTGAGACTCGGGTCAGACCAGCGCTAAAAATCCATAAATTATGGTACTTTTTAAGATACCTTTTTCTCCGTGTAATCGATCGTTCTCTTTTCTCACTTCTCACGCAGGGATGTCTATAAATAATTTTCACCATAAATTTGAATGAAATCTTGAATTTCCACGACTTGCGTATCTGAATAAAGTTATAAACAACATAAACCAAAACAAATCCAGACATAAAAGTATACATAAAATATGTACGCATACAAATCCAGCCAACAACAGAGAGTTGACTGTAGACTTCGACTCTGTGCTTGCACCAGCACTTTTCCGTTAATGAAAAACTTTATTCCATATATATATATATAGATATATTTATATATCGACTGCGTACGTATGTGTGTTCGCAGTTCTATATATATGTAGGGAGAGATGCCTCTTTGGCTCCCCCCGCTTTTACGCTTTATGCGGTTTACTCTTGCGAGTGCCTCGCGCTGCATGACCTCGCCGCTCGATACGTCGTTTTAATTGGATCGCCATCTTTTTAATTGGATTCAGAATGAATGGCTTTGGCTATTCGCGATTCTTTCGTTTTCTCTCTTCCTCTCTTTACGTTCATCCAAATCGTTGGCAGTTACTCGTAGCTCTGCTGCCACCTCCTCTTGACGTAGCAAGATATATTGACATATACTCACGAAAAAATCTTCTTTCCTCGGTAAATCGCGTCGTCCTCTTGATTTGATCGAACAAACCTCCCGGTGCAGAGTTCATTGACGATCCGTTGAAAACGAATTGAAATTAATCGATAGTATCGTTGTAACAACTGATTGCCATCGAGTTGGTAGCAATTCTTACACGGATACGAATTCTAAATACCTCGATGTACGCAATGGAAAAAAAATATAATACATTGAAAAAATCAACCCTGATCTTTTGTTTTTGACGGTCATCATAAATCGTAGATGAAGGATAGTTGATTGATTCATTGATGCGTGTATCCATTTGGGCCCAATCTTGACTTCATGTTGGGCCGATTGTACATACATGCTAGGGATGTGATTGATCGACTGACCCGTTAATATTTCACCATTAGTGTATCTGAGGGCAAAAAAAACTTTCTTTGGGAAATTATTGAATAATTTCTGTAAATTTAATCAAGTCTTCAATCAAGATTCGTAAATTCTAAGGTACGATGGCATGAAGCTGAAACTGGCAGCCGATTGTCATAACTTTTTACATAAAACGTTTATTAAGGATTTGAGCATCTGAAACGTTTACTGGGATGTGATCTCATCGATTTCTGAGAGGAATAAAACTTCAACAACGTTTAATCAAAAGTTACAACAATCGGCTGCCAGTTCTAGCTTCATTACGATGGCATTGGTTTGATGATACACTGGCAACTTACGCAAAGTTTTTCTTCCTTATCACGTTTTACGGTTAACTAAAATCGCTCATGAAAGAGCAAAGAAGTGAGATTGCCAACTTTGTGGTATAATTTTGATTGAAAAATGTTTGGAATATTCGGATTGATTTCTTGAATAGAGTGAATGACGGAACAGGGATAAACAACTGGTAACTCTTTAAACTCTCATTTCAATCTCCGGACTTGGTATGTTCCTCAAGAAGATGCAACCGGTTTTCAAGTTGCTGATTCTTCATACCCACGTCATAACCAGCCTAAGCAGGATTCCCAAAGTATGATACCGGCCATGATATTGAACAGCGTTCGCAAGCCAAATATAATTTTCGATCGATACTTTGCAGGTTTTGAAATTTCTTGAGACATATATTTGATATAATTTTCAGACCATGCAATTGTTATTCTCAAAAGTTCATGGAACTTGATTGTCAAACCGATCATAAAACTATTTCCAGAGTCTAGAAACCGAAGCTTATTCTTTCGTTCTTGATCAAAACAAACAGCATTCCTTTTAGCGTATAAACTAGTCTTCGCATACTTCGGAATACAACGAATTAATATCTTGGTGAGCATCATTTATTAGCGGTCGTGGTCAATTCTTCTATCTTTATTCAAAGGTCATAGTTATAATTCAACGTAGGTCACGTTCAGGTCCGATTCCTCTTCTCTGACCCCTTCTCTCCCCTTTTCTTAAATCGTCGTCATCGTCTTCTTAGCATACTCTCTCGGGCTGTTTCCTGCGAGTGGCGATTCGCGCGTGAACGAATGAACGAGAGGGAACGCAATAACCACGAAACGAGCAAGCAAGCAAGCAAGCAAGCAAGCGAACGAACGAACGACCGAGGGGAAGCACCGACTACCGGATGTGACGTACCCGTCCGTCTAAACATAGACATACACCGGACACTCGTGTTCTTTCTCTCTTTCTCTTTCTCGCATAAAAATTCTTCCTGCCTTCGCGCCTTCTCTCTTACTTCTCTCTGCCTGGTGCCTCCACTCCATGCTCTCTACTCAAGGCTACTACTGACATCAGGCCCGTATCATGTAGTACCAACGTCAACGTTCAAGATGTCTGGAAAAGGGAAGGAAAATATTTGTTTTATTGTTCACAACTTTTCTGCCGGAGTTTTTGAATTGAAATGTTGCATTTTTGTACAGCACATGCTATCTTATGCTTCGTTCGTTCGGAGAACGAATTATTAGTTTGTTTATGGTTTATATTCGAAATATGGTGATAATTCATAGGAATGAAAATTCAACTTTGTATAGAGTCTTGGAAGTTCATAAAATGATTCTTCTCTCAGCAAAAATTCACATTGATGTTTTATTTTTCATGTATCTTGCTTGTAAGAAGAAGTGAGATAACCGTGATTGATAGGGATTAGAATTTTAATAATATCGCTACGAATGCGATATGTTTTCTCCTGTTTTAGCATGAAAAGAAAAAGAAGAGGTGTAAAACGTGAATGTTGGAAAACGATGAATTCATTCATCAAAACAAGCCAGAGCGTTAGTTTGTGGAGTGTTTGCTGTTGGAGCTTGACGAGCTACGGAGATGTTTGTATTATGATTCTGGTTTATGATGTGTTATGAAATTTCAATAATAGACAAGGAAAGATAGAGAATTTCACCTGGAGAGATAGATTAAGATTCAATAGGAATTGAAAACACCTGACTTAGAATTCTCTATCCATTCATCTCTTGGAATCGTGATAATGAGCAAGTAGTTAGAGAATAGTTAGGGTATTAGGAACAAGACTTGACGATACAAAGAGAAAGGGAGCACTAAAAGACGTCTCGATACATCACGATCTTATTATCATCCTTGTGGGAAGTGTGCACTCGATATCTTCCGATTGGAATTGTCAACAGTAACACGAGTCACAATGTTATTTCTTGTAATAATAATAATCCTCTGATAAGATTATTTTCTCCGACCAAGAAATATTTCGCTTTGATCTTTCTGTACAGAAATATATGGAGTTATTTTATCTACCTGAAAATAAACAACTCCCACGATTTTTATTCCTCGACATAAAGTTGAGGAGAAAGGAGAAAAGAAAGAAAGAGAAAAAGTGATTCAATGATCTTTTTCAAACTTGTGTCGTACTCTTCCCCTCATTCTCGATTCTCCAATTCGCGTAAGAGGCTCCTTATCACCCTCGTTTTGTCGCAATTTTCTCCACAGAGAAATTCATCGAATTTGGCATGCTTTAAACTGAGCTAACACCTTGTACCGTTGAGTATGCGTGGAACGCCGTATGGACAAATAATGAACGTCGTTAGCGTTTGCGTTTACTTTATATAAACGAAGATAGATAAAGAGAGGGAAAGGGAGATAAATTGAGAGAGGTGCTAGTTCTTCCGGTGGATATACGATGTAATAAAGCACGGAGCGTTTATTAAAACTAATTATGAGGTAAACAATTAATGGTTCGAGAGCTTCCGTTTTTGCATAGAAGAAAGGGAGCACGCGTCAGCGGCTTGCTTGCCTCTAATTCTTTGATGAAGGCAAATCAGAGGGAATGGTATTAAATGGTGGATATAGTCTTGAAGATTTTTTCATTATCCTTTGACGACAAGGATAATTATAATCATTCATTATTTAGATCTCATGAAGTACCGTCTTCTTTCATTTAACTATGCTCAAGTGAATTTTTAGAGAAAATAGATTTGGATAATGTGAATGTAATTTGTTTTGTATTTCAGTACAAGCTACTAAAGTGTAATTAAAACAGTTTGTGTGCTTAATTGAGTTCTTTCTTCATTTTCTCTTTGAGGATTAAAAATGGTTTAAGGAGGTGGCGGGATGAAGCCAGTCAAAATCAAAGTGTTCTGAGAACTCTGTTCATAGAATGATTAAATTGTTTCGTCTGATGAGTTCGCAACAGAACACTTCCCGTTGCAATTTCATGACGAATGATAAACTGACGATATTTTTTCTCATGTCGCGATTATCGCTAAACACCTTCATTCAAACTTTCGTTTCTAAATCGATGGAATAGGAATGATGTGACATTGAAGAATTCGGTAACATTGAACATTATTCAGATGTTATTCAGTTCAGGAAATGAATGCTCATGTCCATTTGAAATTGTTCATTCATGAAAATGATCCCATAATGAATGAAATGTTGAAATATTCTAATCTTGAAATAATTTGAATTTAAAATGATTTTGTTGCTGAATAATCCTTGGATTAATGAGGTTCATTGTACATCTGTATTTGCGTTTTTTGCATGAATCGTAATTGGGGAAGTGTAAAAAGATTCATAAATTCGAATGCGATATAATAGAAATTATTCAAAATTTTGGACGTTGTGTAAAAGTCGCGAAGATTTGTAGAGAATTTTTTCCTCTTACATAATTGTGATGAATAGATATTATTGTATCAGTCACGCACATTGTTACGCAATTTTCCGTATTCATTAGAATAGAATGGAATATAGAATGAAATAAATGTGTTACCATCCCCTAAGGTCAAGTTCTGTGGAACGGATAAAAATAAAACATATGGATAACATACGTTTGATATAGCGCAAAAGAAACTGTCAATTCAAATAGGTAATATTATACTATAAAGGTCATACCAAGAGTTGTTCTGGAACTGTTTCTACTTGAGGGGAAAGCGTATTATAGATTACTTGCAATATAGAACATTTCTCAAACTGTTTCACGCAACTGTTTACCGGGAGCTCTTCAAGACTTTCATATGGTAGATTTGTCTCTGGACTATGAAAAAAGTGTTTTTACGTTGACGATGAGTAATTTTTCCTTCACTTCGAGTTGGTGACCTTTCGATAGTTGAAGTTTCTTAAAAAATGAGAACAAAACATGAAATTGCGACTGATGGGGGGGATTTTGAATTCCTTGGATCATAGAAGTATGAAAATATTCAATAGAATTGAAAACCCCCATTATGAATCGAAGAATTCGTTCTATCCGATTCGAAATGTGCAAGTTAACGAGCAAGAATCGAATTCCGTGGAAGAAGAATTCGTTGGAAAAATTCCTTTTAAGCGTATACGTTAAACGGACGGAACGTTTCATTACATCTAAAATGGGAAATGAGTATGGTGGAAAACAATCTACCCGCGAACCAAAAAGACATTTTCATTTGTGTCCATTGAAATTATACGCTCCGAGCCAATGCTTGACACCTTGAGGTCAAATTGTTTAAAAATGATGTTACAAAGTGAACTTATCACTACTTTGAGCATATGATTTTCAACACGATCCTATACCATTAAGTGATTCTAACCACAATTATGTTTTCGTTTCAGGTAAGTGCTTATTCCGTTAGACGCGGAAGGAATTTTCTACACCTTTACAGTCGACGCCGTTCGTAGTCCACAAAAGTAGAAAAATATATGCTGTGCGAGCCTCGTTCAATTCCAACTTCGTGAAATTGCTATGATCCACGGGTGTGGAGAGAGACTTATGACAAATACAAAGCAATTACGGATATTTTAGAAGGTACAGTGTATGTTTAAGACATTCATGTAAATATATTTACTCAAATTCACTGTAATTAACAGTCATTACGGGATGTTGAAACATGCCTAGCGTAGTCCCTGAAATAACTCTTTCAACATTCGTTTAGACGGTAAAACATTCCTGGATAATTTATCAATTATCGTATGCATATTTGAGTTTCTTTGGGAATGTTTTATGCATTCGAAGGAATTTGCGCTGGTTTGGAGATCAATATCTGTGGTTTTGTACAATTTTCGTCAATACATTGAGAGTTGAACTTTGGCAACTGGCAATAGCCTATTATCGTTAAAAACTTTGTTTAGCGCTATTGAATTGTTCTTTCAGCTCCTATTCGGTCTACTTTTACGAACCAAATGAATGAGCAGAGAACAAATAAATTGTATTTTAATTTTTCGTCAAGTTCGATGTATCTTATAGAATCGATAATCTATGGTTCTGAATTTTTGTTGTCACGTACTACGATTCATTCAATGCGATCTAATTGAATAATAATCATAAAATGATGTCTATTTATTGAATGTGTTTCATGATTATAGCATCAACGAAACAATACTCGTCAAAACGAGTCAATCATATACCGTCAGTCATAAATCAATCTAATTCCAGCATAAAAGTTGATACAGTAGAATTTGATTTGTTGTGGAGATAACAAGTGTACAGTCTGATCGTGATTATAATTCAATATTACGAAAATTCGATCATGATAGTACGATATATTCCGTTTCCCTTTTCCATCATTCACTACCTTTTTCTCTCAAGAGCTACTCTCCAGTGAGCGAATCGAGTGTAAATGAACGCTTTATTACGTTATTCTTGACTCTCCATGTACGTCAAACCTTCACTCGGTGATATTCATTTCACATTGAAATTCTATAAAATACAATGAAAGTTATGTTTCAAATGGAACCACGGAAGTTACTTTGAAAGTTAATGAATATGAATTTATTCTGAAATCCAACGGCATTAAAATATTTTTGATACTATAAAATCATTTATACTTTATTATCATAAATTTCAAAATTTTGAACACGTTGATCCATTTTTCCAGAAAATTTTTCAAAGTATTTCGAAATGAGGTGGATCAAACGGATGAAAGATTTCAAAGAACATTTACAAAATGACTGTTGACTTCAGATACTTTCGACTCGTATTTTCAGAGACACACCGATCATAAACGTTTGCTTTGATCGAAATACAGTCAGCCACATGATTCATTTCAAAGACATCTCGAAACTTCATTGATTTCTCTTCAAAAAGTGTAAATATTATGAAATTAAAAGAAAGCTGTGTTCCTGAAACGAAGTTATCAATTCTTTGAAGAAGAGGATCACGTTTTTCATAAAAATATCGAAGATATATTTATTCTATCAATACCAGTTTAGTTAGATATTCAATTGAGGCAATGACAATTCGCTCTTTTTGAAGGATGTTTCTTTGATTCATGAGGGAACATTTGATGAGATGGTAATTAGGACAACGAAGTACTTGATTGAATTAAATGAATACGCCTTTGAAAGCATTGAAAGACGCATTTCTCGCGAAAAGAATTTTTTTCTTGGTATTTAATCAGTATAATTGCACATTCAATTGAAGTATTCCAAGTTCTTTGCTTTACTTTTATGTTTTGACAAGAATTTCTTCTAATTTCTTGGACATACGAATAGCTTTATAATTCTTCAGTTTGAACATCAAAACCGTAGCTCGAAAAAGGTTGGAGTCCAAAATTAACATGACAAAATAACTTTTCATGCCGAATGAAATATTTTACTAGCATGAGTGAAATTCTCGTACATTCATAGGGGATAGATTATATAAAAAAACACTATTTATGTACCTCAAATCAATATATTTGGTATCAAATGACACTCAATTTACGTTGTAAATTCATGTAAAATTTTGTAAAACGTATTGTTATACTTTGCAGCTCATTTCCTTGTTATGAATTTTGCTATTTCAACAAACTCGTCTTTGCTGAGTAAATTGAACAACCCCAATAATGACGATTCGCTGTTCCGACGAACTTATTCGTTATAATTATCTGTCTTTGTCTAGTCTTGTGAAGTTTGTTCGCTAAGAAATCAATTCCTCTTCATTTCAACAAATTTGCTTGCTGGTCGTGTATAATAAACGAATTTCACTGGAACAGCGATACCTTCGAACTCAAAGATCAATTCCATTCTGAATATCAGGATGAGAAGTGCATATACATATACCTGTTTAGGAATTCGATATTATATTCCACATTATGGTAATTGATTGATATGTTCAGCTACAATAATTATCTTCAATGGCATACATATTAGCGATGAAAATGATAACCAAACATTTATTCACATAAATCATAAACATTCGAAGTATGGTTCATGGAATCGGCAAAATATAGTTCATCGATATCATTATGTACAATGATGATGTCGATGACAGCGCACCTGCGATCAACCGGAAGTGAACTTTTGGTCTTCGAGTTAGAGCTTGAAGTTCCCGGCTGTGCACGGGAGAAGCCTGAAAATACAGCTGAAGAGAAGGGATGAAGGGATGGATGGAAAAGGGTCGGTGGTGTTACGCAGGACTGACTGTGCGCTGCTTTCACCCCTGTCTCTCTTTCATTTTCCCTTGCTCCCCTCTCTGGCTTCCAACAGAAATTCTCCACGTGCCACATTGGAAGGGCACGGTAGAAGGACCGCTACCACCGACCGAGGTCTTTTCAGCCGGGAATCCTGCACAGCCTCCGCCTACAGGAACCTCAGACGAAAGCATCGATCTGGGCGTCGGCCTCAAGATACCCCTTCTTTCCTCTCTTCTCTTCTATCTTCTATCTACCTCCCTGTCTCTCTGAATCTTTTTCTCTCTTTCCTACTTTCGCCAGACAAACATTGCGCGTGTGTTATTATCGCCCTTTACCTTTTCCACGATCAAAAGTCAAAGTAGCTTCCTTCCGGATACATTGTCAATTGATCTTTTTCAATATAGCGTCCCAACAACTTTCCAAAGTTCAACGCAGTTTCGCTCTATCCAAGATAGACAGAGAGAATATTAAAATCGATCTCAAGATATAGTTGAAGAGTTTTCGAATTACCAAACAATATATTTCCTTGTTGTAATGTTATGGTATACCAAAAAAAAATAATGATAATAAAATAAAATGAATTGTCTAATTGAAATCGTTATAGTTTGTGATAGAAATCTCAGTTATCGGAGTTGAGGTTTCCCTTAGATATTCATCAATCTTCATTAACAGGACGAAAAAGAAATAGAGGCGTGCCTATCGTGTTCATCAATGACCGTAGTATCATGTCGTAATGGATTGCTTGTAAATTGGATAAACATGAGTGAATTTGTCTTTTTATTTCTTTCTGTCATTTCATCTTTTTATGTTTCGATGATCATATTCGCTCCTTTATGATCCCATTTATATATTCTTCATACTCTCTCTTTGATTGATTCGCAATTTTTACTCTGTGATGAGGATAAATTGAGAGTATCTTAACGAAGTACTGAAGAAACAAGACACGAAGAATTTATTGATTGTGTGTCACGGAGGCACTTTGCTCTTACCATGTAAAAGGTAAAAAGCGATAATAACTCACGCATAAAAAATACTTCCTCGTACTCCGAATGGTAAAACTAAGAGAAATCCGAGATCTTCGTTTCATTCTTTACTTTTATTCAATCTTATACAGAGAATACAACTTTTCGTATTATTATCTTCATGTACATCACTGTATTCTTTCTTTGTTATTGTTCGAAGTGATTCTCGGGAATATCACGTAATTGATACTTCTATATGATTAATTGTATTTCAATAAGGGTCACATTGAAATTCCAATCAGATTGTCGATTGGAATGTAAATGATGATTCTCGTTTACCTCTCTTTTCTTATTCGCTTGAAATAATTGATGTTTTAGCGCCAAGTTATACAATTAAAATCCACGTAGCTGAAATCATACTTATATCGATTTATACCTGTATAATTGCAGTGAGAATGTTTGTTAATGTGGAACTTTCCAACTCTCGCAATAATATTTGAAAAATTTAATGTTGCAAACTCCCGTTTCACCAATATTTGTGTTCTTTTCTTATGAAAGACATGATTGTATGTATTCATGTATTAGGAGACAGTAGGAGATTTGAAAACGAACCACGGAAAACAATCAGAATACTGCATTGCGGAAAAGGAGAAAGTAATAACGAGGAAAAAGAATTTGAAAAGAAAAATATTATAAATATTTTGTTGAATACGATTTTCCATTCACCTGTGAAGTGGTTGAAGAATTATTCAAAAGGAGTACATCATGATCATCATACATTATTCCATCACCAAGAAGATGTGCATTCAATCCATGTAAATCGGTGAATTTCTTAATGTTGGATCTTCAAAATACTGAGAACGTTATTTCTGTGTAAGGAAACTATTTCACTCTAAGAAAGCAAATTTCAGGGAGTGATAAAATATTTAACCGAATAGTCGCAACTAAATATTCAAATAAATATCTATTGAATCAATCAAATATTTGATATATTGCTGAATATTTTACAAATTACAATTACATTGTTCTCATTTGTCTTCTCGGGACAGCTGAAAGATTTATTCCATAAAACTGTAGAATTATTGGTTCATTTCAGTCCTAAATTATTCAAACTTCAGCTCATTTTTTGACATTTCTCAAGCATGTGTGAAGCTGAGGTCTTCGTCGGCTGAGCCTGCCCATGTTGATTTGAAACTGAGCTGAAGAGGAGCCGTTACTCATACAATTTATTCACAAGATTCGAAATTTTCAAGAAAGATATCTATATAAGGAAAAAAAGAACGATTTGACTTTGAAAAGCGCCGAATTTTAACATTCATTGATTCATTCATTCGTCATCCATTTTCCTCTACTGGATCCATACAATGTTGGCGAAATGAGATCTACCTGCACCGCAAGATACAAAGAGTCACGTAAGAAGCGAGGAATCATGGATCATACATACTTTTATATCTTCTTTGGAGAGACACGCGCGTTGCCTAAAGGCACTTTCCTTACACATTGAAAAGAAAACAGAAGAATGGAGGGATGTGGAATATGAAAAGGTCTTATGTGAAGTAATTCGAAGGACGACGAAGGGACGAAATAGGAACGAAGCCTGCAGCACTCCCTATATAAGCTACGAAAAACGAGCTAGGAATATCAATGGAACGATATATTAAATGATCGGAGCAGAGGGTTGTACACCATTACCCTCTTTCATGATTTATTTCACTCCAATTTCAACCGGTCGTATCGCGTGGCCGTCCATCTACGTGACACACCGTCTACTTGGACTTGAGATTTCGAATATGACAATTTCCCGTCGCATGTAGATTCTAGCAAGATTTGAGCGTTATCCGTTGTTCCTTCACCGCGATCTTCTTACAGAAAATTCCACTGGCGATCCATCCATCCATCCTCGTTTGCGCATTCCATCGTTACAAGAGGACGTGTGTGGCCGACTTATGAGAAAAAAAATATTGCAATTCCTGAGGTAAACGGTAGCCACGTGCACGAGATTCAAAGATATCCATATAAATATGTTTTGGTATACATATATCTATACATGCAAGTATAAATAAACGAGTACTCGCAACAACATGCATCGATACTGTCAAACGACCCTGGAGAGAACGTTCGTTTGCCTCTCTCGCGACTTGCAACTTGTCGGGAACTTGCAATATAACAACAACTTTTACACACACGTAACGCGCAAGTGGAAGGAATAGAAGGTTGTATTAGAGTAGTAAAGTGAGCTTGGGATTGTGAATATAAAAAGCATTACTCGCGGTACGTGAACGTATGCCGGTATGGGATGCGTAGAATATGTCGTGGCTGTCTCCTGGAACCTAGTTAAGAATTGCGTAATCCAAGGCAGCGACGCGCATACGTCGCGGGTCAGTTACCTATCGGTCGCGCAGGATGCCATTGCAGCCACTGCAAGGTGATCTCATTACATACGTGACCGTTTTCACGTATCCGTATATCGGTGTGCGATACGTATCTATACGCACACAGACCTACAAAGTGCTGTACACACTACTCTGAATTACGTCAACCCTTAATTGCGCAACGCGTGCAAACGTATACACAGTGACTATATTAGCTTATTCTCCTCGAATGTTTCAGATTTTATGAACGAACAACCTGTACAAACGCTTTATCTTCCTCGAAAGTATCGAACGGAACATGAAATGAATTTCGTTTTCATTTGTACGGAAAATCGGGAAGTCAATCGAATGAAACGTTAGACGCAAACATGTATACACTCGATACACATGTGTATATAGATTTTATTTTTAATCCGCTTGCCGCAGTAATTACGGTTGCCACAGTGAGGAGGAGTAGAGAAACAGCGAAGGAGAGAACGAAAGAGGTCAGAACTCACAGTCGTGTTTCCGTCTAGATCCAGGTTGATGACAAGACCCGGATGACGGGCATACAATGGCCGGGGATAGAAAAGGAGGAAGCAAAGGAGGAGGAAACTGATGTTCCTCTTCTCCTGGGGGAATAAGAGAAGATGAGTCCCTCACAATGGTTGTACCGACGTCAATCGAAACGCAATTTCAGAACATCACGGAGAAGAGAACAGAGGTTATCGCAACAAGTCTTGAACACCAGTTTCATTATATGTGTTGGAACCACGACGGATGATTGATAGATCGATCAACCGCGCACGACTTTGTGCTTTATAAATCGAGTTTTATTTTCTTCGGTAATAATGATTTCAAGAAACGCTAATTCCCAATCTTCTTCTCTTGTGACATTTTTAAAAATCTCCTCTCGATCGTATCGTATCGTATCGTATTGCATCGATTTATACAAATGAAATCATCAGACACTGAATACAGTTGTTCCATATTCCAGTTCATGCGTTGAATATACAGTGTTGCAAAGAAGTGCAAAGTATAATGATTACATGAATACAAATTATCATTTTCCTCTCTTATTTCATCATGATGTCTTGTATTACATTTCTTTTTACAAGTCATGTTGCTAACTTGTGTTGCAGAATACCCTCCTTTTAGAAAAAAAAAAGGTCAAACCTATATTTCAAACTTCCTGATATATCATATAATCATGCTGGATGTAGGAATATAATGAGGTACGAAGATAATGAAATTTACGTGAAATCCATTCGGGATTTATGAGTATTCGCGTACATATATTTATTGTGATGAATTTAATTTTGTCGCGATTTTTTGCGATGAAAAATGTGATGAATTTTTCAAGATTCAACGAATCGTAATCCTTTTTCCTAACCCGTTCACACGTTTTACGATGAAAAAGAAATATATAAATATATATAATCGTTCAATTGAGTGAAAATTTCCAAAATTTATCTTCATATTATTTTCAAGTATTTTCCTTGCTATTGATGAATAAAAATGATATTCGGGCGGTATTGGGAGTGTATGCACAATGTTGGTGTAACAACACTCTGCACAGAATTCATCATTGTGCACCACAAAAGCCCCAGACCTGCAGATATAATCTTCGTACTGCAGTGTCAGCTTTGAATTCTCCCTGTTGTCTACACCGAACACCAAGAGATTTGTATACGATGTAGGCGTTCTATATTTCCCTGTTATATTGATTTCATGTAACAAAGCCGTATCTTTCGAACATATTGTTTCTTTTTATTTTTCAACTGGGTGAAAGAGGATAAAATGTACCCTCGCTACAATGAAATTGTATAAAAGATACGATAATTATGTATCCAAGTATATAATGTTTTTTTTAGGATAACAATTTGATTCATTCTTAATGTGAAATTTAATCTGAAGTCAGTGTTTTGACTTTTTGATGCGTTTGTTGTTATTCACAACACCTCACGTGTCATAAAATTTTTGGAGAATATAAATATTTCTTACTTGAATCAAGTTTATTCCAGGTGTGCTTGGTAATATAACCGCCGTACTTGCAGAACTCTTTGAAACTTATACAAAACTTGAGCAGTTGGCCAAAAGTGGAACAAAACTCTGCTGAAACTTCTATGATTCAATTATATTTTTTCTCCCCAAGTATTGCTTCGATTTTGGGGAATAGTTGGATATAATTTGTCCCTTCCTAATGGTAACTGTTCTTATTATCAACTTTTTCTTTCCTCTTTCTCTTTTCTTCTTCTTTGTGCCGTTTCGTTTTCGATCAACGAGCGTTTCGATAAACTCGGCGGTAGGTATCCGTCGTCATCGAGGAACTGTAATAAATCAAGCGACTTCGTTGTTTCGCTCCGAAGATCTTTTTTTTTTTAACGAATCTGAAACCATTTCTTATATCTACACAGGACCGCATTCGCAATTATCGAGGTCGTGAGAGGGACAGAATTGTATAAATAATAAGGAAGATTCTTAAAATTGTGCAAGTTCTGGGCTACTTGATAATGCAGTATACAAATTATTCTCAACTCGTGGAATTATTCTATAGCTTTATAGTTCCATATCGGAAATAAAATTCCAACAACACCAAGAATATTTTCGTTGTTTTTCCTTTATCTCGAATCGAAAATGTTGCTACAAGCAGGTTATTTTACTTCGAACTTTGATCAAATGCAATGAATCAATCAGTCTCGAAATTCGAGTTCCCGAAACAACGTGGTAGTACGTTCTACTGGAGGCTGTAAGTCAATCATCAATTGAATTGCCGTTTCATTAATTCATCACAGACAGCGAATGAAAGTCAATTTCTCTGCATTATCGAGAGGAACGTAGACTCGTGAAATCAATATTCTTACAATTTTAGTTCTGGTTTGATTGTATTATGTATATATATTTCAATGAACAAATATTTGATTAATCTTCACGATTGAAAACTTTGAATACACGACGATGAAGATTCCATTACGAGTTATAGAATACGATACGTATGTTTGTACAGGTATGTGAACGTAGATATCTTAATAATGTATACGTTCACGCAGTAACGCCGAGTTAATTTTGTTCTCGCAAAACCATTGGCCGCGATCCTAACGAGCCAATCAGCCAATAATCCTAATTAACCAATAACAGACTGTAATAGTGGATAGGCAGCGCGAGAGAGCGTTATGGAGATATACAACGGCCTATCTCGTCACTGCACATCGGGTGCCTATATACAGGGTGATTTCGATGGAAATACTCTGAAATAGTTAGATGATGCAGTTACGTACAGATCGGTAACAGAAAAAAGTTATTAACTCTTGTCGATTGTTTTGTGCATTGGCAATTAACCTCGTAGTTGAAGGTAATGTAGATAAATCGTTATACGTGTGTGAATTATAAAAATTCTTTCCACAGTAATTTACGATCGATGCGACGAGAAACGATTTATAACGAATTGAATAGTTGAAATCCTATCGATAGGAATTTATGGTGAAATTTTTTGCTTGATTTGGAATCAGTCTGATGATTATTCAATTGAAATTATAGATTGAGAAATGTTAGTTGATTCGATTGCTCATTATCATTTACACTGTTGGAAAATTTCTTGTTTTCAATGGAAGGATCGATGATGAAATTTCATAATTGGTTGCAAAATCTCAAGATATTTTTGAATTTATCAACTGATTATGGATTTTGAGAATATTTTATCTAAAATACTTCAAATCAAATTCAAGAATCATGCTAATCTGTGAACAGTTTCATAACATATGTTATTGAATTTGAGTTGAATTTTTTCAAGAAAACCACGTCATTCTTAACATTACTCTCGCATCGAATTATATGATTGATAATTATAATGGGATAAATATAGAACTATTCTACTTTGAGTGGTCTTAATTCGAATTGGGGTGAAGCCTAATCGTAACGTTGAATTACCAACAATCATAGACTCCATTTAGGAAATATATTCATCGCTGGTTAATGAATGTTCTCTGTTCATACGTACTTCATTAACTCAATGGAATAAAGGTTTCACGTGTACCGGGAATAATTACGTAGTTGAAGTCTGGAAACGAGAATCCAAATTGTCGTTCTACTGTATAAATTGCTCATTATCAGCCGGTCGAACATTGGTTTTCATTTATGTAAATAAACACAGCACGTTACTTTCTAGGATATACGTTATTTATGGAATACCTAGTACGCATAGAAGCACCTTTTATTTATTTTATCAGGTGGCCAACTCTAGGCAAAGAGAGGTCGGTCGGTCGGGCGATCGATGAATGCTCCCTGTATGTATGCAAGACACACCTGCACTCATTTTGTCACTTTCAACGTTAATTGATGTTCGACCGATACGCTTAAACCGTACCAACGCTTCTGTACAAATGAAGAAAAAACAATACGTAAGAACGAGGAAGGTTTCAATTTACGCTTCGAAATGAAATTTTCAAAGCAAGTCTAAGGAATTCACACGCGTCGATGAAAAGGTCGATGATCAAAGGAAGTTAATTATCAAGGTTCTATGAAAATTCATGTAACAATCCAATTCTTGTGTAAATTTGCTGAAATTTTCCTCTCGTATCCCTTTTCCTGTAACTTCTTTTGTAAGGGTGATCTTATCGTGGTTAGTTCGTCCCGGGCCGAGCTAGAAACTTGATAGCACCCTTACACACCGTGGGTGGTGCTGATGGTGGAGGTAGCCGTGTACACGTGTACAAACACACGTATACGTATGTTGCAAAGGGCTGATATTCACGAGAAAGCAGTAAAAGCCGCTGGGGCTCGTAAAACAGATACTCCTCTCTATCTAGTTTCTCTTCTCTTCCTCTCTCCATCGAGTCCTCTTAGCATACTTGTAACTTGTAACGCAACGTGCAATACCACACGCACGAAGTAAAACCTTTACGCGCCTTTTACGCACCAGGATCGTAGTTATGCAGGATCTCTCCTTACACGATTATAGTACGAAGGTGCACGTTTACTTGGCAATACTATGCAGCCCGTATGTAGCTGCCAGTCCAATATCTCCCTCAGAGAACCGGAGAACGAGCAACGCGTCTCTGGGAGAATATTAACGTATTTACAAGCGAGACCCGCCGTAGGGAGTAGAGCATAATACAGTCAGACCTGAAAACCTACTCAGCATGATTTGTTGATCGATTATAAAATTAACGATCGACAGTGATTTATTATCTCTTTGCTTTAGAGTGTTTGTTGAATAGAAATCATGATTTCTTGGTTTTTTTTTCCTCAATGAATTCAATATCCAGTATTCTTAAAACTTCGTATCAGAAACAGCAGAATTGTAAAGATTTTCTGAAATATTTCCAAACCTACGGCAATATTTTCACAACCTGTATCGCGAAAAAATTGTTCTTTCAACTCCTCTCACATTCGATAACAATCCCTGTAGTTGAAAAGTATGTACAGATATTGAAAATATATACGGTGATGAATCAGGCAATCAAAACATGATTAATTGTTTATTGAAAATGTAATGGAGCGGTCTAAGATTTCTCGTTCAAGATCGGCGTCGTCGTGCAGTGAGAGGAGCGCATGTATTCTCTGTCATCATCTTAGCCTAGATCAAGAACATATTACGTCTGAGAACGTCGTAAAAGGACGGTGAACGATCTGGCATCTCCTCTAGCATGAAGATACACTTGACGCTTTATGAAATAATTCTGGATTGATGCCAGAAATGAGGTTGAGACAAGGAAGAAAGATATATCACCGGAATGCTGGTTTTAACGTGTACAACTCGACTAGACTCTTTTAGCTACTATGTTGCAGGTACATATTTGAATCGTTACTCTTGGGTCGCCATCGATACCCACAATGACTACGATTATACATTTAATATCATTTTCATTGTGCGCTGTTCCGCATCTTTGAACATTATGTTTAGAGTTCTGGCATGAGATTTCATCTAAAATAATCTGTGAAATCTTTTATTTTTAATTCAACCAGATGCAGAAAAAACATTCATTTATCATTCGAACTTTACAACCGAGAGATTCTTTCATTTAAAATTCATGTTATAATTCTTTGAAAATACGATACCTACCATTCAATCTTGATAAGCAGAGTGTATGATAATATATGTGACGCATTTTTCTCATACTGCTCATTGAGTTTATATGAACGGTACTTTATCGCTCGTTGTTACGATGCGTTTCTCGTTCACTACGTCATATGAATTCCTCGAACTCGTTTCGAGTGGGTGCAAGCAAGATATCCGGGTAAAGTAGTGGATGTCATTCTCTTCCGTTTGTCGTCCACTTCTCTTGATTTTTTTCTTTTTCTTCCTTTATTATGAACGATTATATCATCACACGCGCGTGTACACACACCAAGATACACGACCCTTATAGTTGCCAGCGAGAAAACTGTTTTATAAAAATAGTTTCCTCCACTACGTGTGTAGTGTACAGGTAAATGATCTAGTTGTTGATCTTAAAGTTTTTAAAGAAATACATAACGTTTCTGTTATGTTTTCAATTTTTTGCTTTTGCTAATCGCAAAACTCACCGACGGTTTGTTCAAATTTCTTTTGACGCTTATTCAAACTTATTATGAAGTTTTCTAGTTTGTTTTTGACGCGATGTCCTTTGAAAATCTCAAAAACCTGTTCAACATTGACTGTGCACTGAGGATCCGAGGTTCACATCGTTTTCCGCATTGGCAAAAAAAAAATGACATTCTTATTCGCTTGATTGATGAATATTTTGATAACACAGCGTACCAGAGTAGTTTACATTCCACGAAATCGTATATTTGTCGAACAAAACCTGCTGATTGAGTATGTCCTTAATAATTTGCATTTCCATATTTTGATTCCATCGAACGATCCTCGTAGCCAACAGATATTCGATTAAATCGAATACAATGTGTTTCTCAACCAAAAAAGAAAATCACACAAACGTGAATTGTTCGATGTGGACAAGTATCATATTTTTTCTCACAATTGAATAATCTTCCTTCCACTCACACGTGGGAAATCATCCATTGCGTGCAGTGTATCATAGGGGAAAACCAATTACAACTCATCAAGGCTATATCCCTGTTTTAATGATAACTAGAATGTCGTTGGGAATAGTTAATAATGCAATTATTAGTTCATTTTGATTGTAAACAAACCGATTATTCATTTCTATTTTTCGTCTATCATTCTGGGAAATACGTACCTACTCCTCAGGTGTTTTCGAATTAATTTCAATTCACGAATAATTATGTTTTGATGTGATATTGATTAAACATTAGTGATCATCATCGTGCCGGTGTTCATTTTTCATTGACTGTTTCGAAATATCGTCACGATAGAACGTGATTTTTCCTTCGACAAATTTCGAGATACCAGCGCTATAATTTGAGCATCTTTTATTGTTTCGAAAAACTTGGATATCTCAAAGATCGTGCGTGTTACGCATTTAAATTCCGCAGCTTTCGCTCAGTTTGACACAAACTTGAACTAATCTATTATTTTCAATTTACAATTTGACATCATTTCGAAATTCTTTGAATTCCAACGAATTAGGATTTGATTCTGAATTGTTATAACTTGTGAACGAACGAGTTTCATAACTCAATCGAATCGATCGATGAGAAAGCTTTTTTTCAGTATTTAAAACTGTTTAAAAAATTTCCAAAACTAAGGGTGGCGAATTACAAAAACATGTCAGGCTGTAAATTTTTCAATGGAAACTCGTTTTATTTTGTTTCTACTATTCGAGGATCAACGACAGGAGCAAAAATGATTCCTCAGCTCTTGTCGGACGACGCCTGATTAGAGTCCGACAAGATCTAGAGAATGCCATGAATCATTTCTCTCTAGAAAATCATGTCTCATTCCGAAGTATTATCAAAAAAGATACGTGGAGCAAACATTCTTTTTAGAATCTGAACTTTATAATATCTTCACAATTGAAAAATCTGAACATTTCCATATAAATTCTTCTCAGCGGGTCTGTAAAGTAGCTCTATGTATACTGCGCGGTATTCATGATATATTTATATTATAATAAGTGATGTACAGGAAGATAGCAATCATGATTACGTAATGAAATCCATGAGATATGCACTATGCATCATACGATATAATTGAGATCATAATGGCTTCTATCGAACATTTCAATTATCTTCATTTTTATGCTGTAATTTATAACGTAAGGTAACAAGGTTGAATAAAGATCTCTATTCCTTTCAACATGAACTCATAGCGAATTTTTTTGTCTATATTATATCGATGGACGTGGTAGGAGACTTCTCAAAGGCAATGTTATTTATAATTTACATTTACACATACACGTTTTATGGTTTCGAAATTACAATAAGTGGATCGCATTAACCCTATAAGGTGATGATTCCGTTGAACGACAACCAATGAGGTGTTGGCATATTTTTCTAGTTGTGAGACACGTATATAATCATAAATCTCATCATCGTTCTGGATTTACAACCTTCGATCGTACGAAAAACAAGTACCTAGATTATTTGTGGACATAAAATTTGTTAATAAGACTGCATACGCGGCATTTTTTTTATGCCGATGATGAAAAATAAGAATGACGAAAGGTATAGAACATAAAAATTATGATTGTTTCATACTTGTCACGATTATCTCTTGGATTTAATATTTCACGTTTGTTTGTGTTACAGGTAAGCGCGATATCAAGTTGAGGGTATGTTGAATATAAATTCAATGAATACCGGTGAGTAGAATGGAAATATATCTGGGGTTAAATTCTGATAAAAATTTCACAAATTCGAGGGAAGTTAATCATAAGCGGAACCACGGGATCCTTTTATGAACTATACCGTAGAGAATTTTCTAAAATTCCCTCAATTTCTGTACCAAAAGAGTTCTTTAATCAATTTTTAAACGAGCGTTTTTCAAGTCACACAAGTCTCTCTTTTCTCGCGACAAAAATCTCACCCTGTGTACCGGTGGCTTTTACTTGGAAATTACGGTACACCGCAAATCTCGCCTCTTCTCTTCACGTCATTAGTGCAGGAAAAGATCAAAGAAGCAAATGTGCCTTCAGCGACGCGCACGCGCGCGTTGCATTACATGATAGAAAAAGATGGTTATCGAACTGCGATAAATTATAGTAAATTATTATGTACAAAATGTGTACCTAGTAGTATATATCTTCCCTCCCATGGATAGAGAATGAAAAAGGAACGAAGAAATCACTTACATTGAATTCTCGACAATACAAATCGCGAAGAACGATCGTATATATGAATTTTTATTCCCATATAATTGAATAAAGAAGAACACAAACACGTGTAGCAGCACAGCCATGATGAAACGCGTGTGATTGTTTGATGGTCAGATTCCGTGAATATGGGTCACTTTGCGTATTATTACGACCAAGTCATTAGGCTAATTAACTGTCCGATCTACCGGTTGACCGGAAGTGATGGGGTGAATTGCCCTAAGCGGCACATACAGAACGTGGCTTGCGTGTCCCCGTCGATCGTTTGTTTCCTCCCCACTTTTCTTCCTTCTTTTTCTGATTCCACGTGGAGATAACTTTCTTTACATTTTTTGGCAAAGCGTGAAATCATTTGCGTAATGTTATACCACATTAGACTCCTATCTCTTTGTGGATAAACGAAATAATAATCTTCAACATTTTCCCTTAGGAGCCATTTAGATGTCAGATACTCCGTCTTTTGACCCCATCAAATGATTATATGTGTCGCCGCGTGTATATAAAAATTACCCAAACGTCCTCGATTCTTCTACTTTGATTTCATGGATGAAGAATGATTAAGATTGAATGATATTCATTTGTTCTTATATAGCATTTTCTAACGGTAGATCGAATATTACTTGTTATTATTCAGCATCTTTATCGGTTCATGCTCTCGCGTGGATGTAAGGAACACCTATGCGATAAAATTCTCATGATGTCGTTATTAGACCTGCTTAAAGCGATTACATAATCTCTTCTTCGGAGTATTTCAATTTCGCATCATCAGCGTCGAGGATAATGATTATCGATGAAAATGAACGCTATGTAACCAAGATGCAAGCATACCAGCGTAAACTCGATTATACCGTCTTATATTGAATATGAAACTCATTCCCTCTTTCGAATATATTGAATTCGCTTGGAATGAATTATTCCAAGCGTTGATAGCAATATCATTATTATTTATAAGAAGTTTATATGTGTATTTTAAACGCCAACCCAGATACGTGCGGTGCATTCAATTATCACGCCACATTATAAAAACATGGATTCAATTTAGAACGGATTCGTAGTATTACATATATTTTACCATTTCGATGTTTGTCACTTCCTTTTATGAAAGAGTTTGATAAGATTCAGATTTTTGTAGGGCGAATATTTGATTTGTAAACAAAGTTGAAGCAGAATTGTGCTCGCGTTGTTTAACGCTACAAGTGAATTAGGAAATTAGTCGGGTTGGATAATACAGAGCGATGGGATGGCTGGTTATAATCGAGCCGCGCCAACTTTTCAAGGAATTCCTTAAAACTTCTTAGAGTTGTTAAAAAGTTCACGGAAGATTCTTCAAGAACTTGGTAATATCAAGGTAATACGTATTTATGAATACCGTTAGGCGTTGAGAATTCCATCATTCACTTAGTACTGTTAAACATCGCTGGCAACTTGTCAATACTTTGAACGTCGTATGTCAATTCATCTTCAAAAACGTTACAAGATTAACGATAGTTGACGAAACTATCGTCCTTCCGTTACTTCCGCAAAATTAATGATTTATTCTCGGCTCGCTTCGTTTAAACGAAATAACACATCTTTTACGGGTTTCATTAAAATATTCGAATTATATAATCCGGGTTTGCGATGTACGTTATCAGGGTAAGTTTTCTTCTAGAACATCAATTAAATTGATGGCAAATATCGAGGACAATGCACGACGACGATCATGAATAAAATATCGATACGACGAATTACTCCAGGATGAAATCTTACATCATTTAAAATTAAAAAAAACTCGAGTTCTCCTTTACCTTGCATTCTTGCGAACACAACATAACGCGCATCGTCATTCAAGTTTTATCTTGTGTATAGTGATATATGCATCCAACTATCTGTCGTCGCTCAGGGGCAATAAATATTCTTTAAATTAACATTTAAGGTTCTATGTGTATGGTACACGTTCACACAACGTACACAGTTACATAACGTAACTTGTGGAATGTCGAGCTGTACGCAGTTTGTAAGAGTATTGTATCGTCGATAATGATGGAAGATAGAGGTGATACCAGTTGATATTCTGGACATAATCTTTTATGTGCAACGTATGCTGTACTGGGTGTTCCATGCAACATTACAAACATCTGGTTATTTCTTTTCACATCGAAATTAGAAACGTAGAAATGTAGGTTTCAAACTCCTCCGTGTAAAACTTCTAACATAAAATCCACCATACAAATGATTTGAGAGACACATTCGTAAGTTGTGTCATGCTTTTTCAGGGCTTCTATTTGAGGACACAATCCTTCAAATACATATTAGAAGCAGGAAATGAGAAAATAATTTCTTGGATCTCCGTTAACTACCAGCAATCATTTCATCAAGATGTTCAGACGAACGTTCAGAGTAGGTAGTTAATGTACTTGTAGAGTGTGTTGAATGGAACTTTCATCGAATTGTAATATATGAATACATTCGGATCGATAGTTGTGTAAGAAATCCATGAAGAACATTCAAAATATGAACAATTCAAGAAAAAAAATAATCGATCATATCAAATCCCTCGGTATATAAATAATTTATATAAAACACAAAGAAAAATTTCTACCCGAGACATAGAATTTCCTCTGTCCTCCTTCTCTCGTATCAGCATTCACTTTGACTTTTTGCCGCCTCTTTATTTTTATCCCTCCCCTTCCTCCTCTTCCTCCTCCACTCTATACCTCCCTCCCTGTTTCTCTTTTTCTTCTCGCAGTTTCCCTCAAGTCTCTACAAATACGGTGCAATTAGCTTGGAACTCTAACGATACGGTTGAGGTAGGTCGTGACAAAACGAAGCACGTGGCGCCTCGTCGTTCTTAGATTGAGAAAGAAGGCATACCGATCGCGCCAATACGAAACAGAGAGAGATATGCGTATACGTATACACGTAGTTACGTTTGTACGGTGCTTTAACGATCGAGAAGTCTATGATAATCAAATTCTTCGTCGTACACTCTTGTACGGTCTTGAGTAATTCCAAAGACACTCAATTTATACGGTGAAATGAAAATTTATTTTCATATAAGAATGAATATCTCATTGAATCGACGTGGAACGTCGTGAGAATCACGTAGAATGAAAATTATATGATGTAATCTCTCGTTCACCATTTTACCCTGAAATCATTGCCAGTATGCGTCGAGAATGAAGTTAAAATGGGCTATTTCGTGTATCGGAAGTGCAACTTTAGCCCGCAACTATCCCATAAAAGAGAGAAGCACTTTGGAGCGAGATTCTTCTTTCTTCGGTTCACGTGAAGCGAAGAGGAGATACGAAAAGCCAAGTTACGAACTTATCGAAGTGAGGGCGTGTAAAGAAAGAAGTAAAAGAAGTTGTTTCCGAAGGAAGAAGAAATTTTTAAAGGCACTTTCAAGCTTTTCGAGCACATTGTAGGGAAAAGTTGGTGGGAAAGTTCGAGGGCCGAACCGAACAGGGAGGTATATTTTCGCATAGGATTGATGATAACTCGCGTACATGAACGACCAGCTTTGTGCACTTCTTCTCGAGAAAATATACATGTTTTTGTTTTAAGCAATCAACAATCATGCTACCCGATGCATCACTCGAAAGAAAGTTTCGTTTCATCGAACGTTATGAATCCACATATGAGAATAGTTTTACAGAAACGTGTATCAAGGATAAACGTTAATTCGATGAATTTCATCTCTCTTCGTAATCTTCTTACAAAATATTTTCTTCTAATTTTCTTGGCTTCAACTTGGAATACTGAAAATTTGAAATCCACTCAACTCTCGCCGGATGAGTTTTCCTCGACGTTTCAAAGCTTCGAAAGCACTTTTCAAAACATTTATCTCCACACGGAAGTCTAGGAAACTCGTGTTTTTGCTTTCCAAAGGATCGTAACTTCATTTTGCGCTGGTACGTGAAGTTTACGTACGTGTAGAAGGGGATTACTTGAATTTATTATTTTTTTTTACTCTGTTTTTGCCACCTCGACTGGTATCACCGGCATCACAATTGGGGAGGATTCGCGAATGTCCAAGAGTGGCCAAATGAGAGGAGAAAAAAAATATTTGATCATAAAGTTGTTCTTCCGCTCAGAATTATCCAACGGTGTTTAACTTTTTCCTTGTTGTTTTTCACCACTCGAAAATTCTTCGCGAACAAATTTTTATATATCAAGTGGGGGGGGGGGTACAAGCACGATTGTGAATTATATTTATTTATTTATGAATAAATATACAATTCCGTGGGGTTTTATATGAATGGGAGGCAGAAGGAGAGAGAGATGAAAGAATACGGGAGGATGTCGGTACGAGATGAGAAAAACAATTACGAGTACCTAACATAGGTACATTCAAGCTCGAGAGAGATAAGTTGGTGTCATAAATTATGAAATACAATATAAATGCAAATTTAATGTCGGTCGGCCTACTATCGTCATATTTGCGTTTGCTCTTGCCTTCCTTCCCCTTTTCTCTCTTATTTCTTCTTTTTTGTATTCTTCATTTCCTCTTCTTTCCTATTTACTCCCTCACTTTCTCTTTCCCCATTCTTTTCTAGTTTCATGAAATAAACACACTAACGAAATTATATTAGTTGAAACTGCGTGTTATATGTATATATTTTCTTTCTGATAGATGGAATTCCCTTATCACGGTATTCTCGTTCTCCAAAGTCAAAAATTCACTTTCCTTACGTACATATTTTCACGGCACACGATTCACTTACGACTTTATATTTTTTTCCCTGTCTGAAAGATGATTTTATAAGGATTGTGAAATCGATCCATGAATTTAAACAATCCTGTAACTCAATGTTCATATGTGATTTCTGACGTACGTGCATCAACTTGAGTGGTACGAGAGTCATAGTAATGCGTACATGTGTACACGTATGTTGCCTTCGTGATACGCGCATGGAATAGATTAGGCATGAAACTTTTGAAAAATAAGAAAGCTGGGGCAAACAACGTTTTACCAATACTATGAGTTCTCTTTGAAGTTCCGTTGTAATCTGTGTTCTTGATTCTCAGATTCGAATTAACCAAGTTGTGTTGTCGGCACTGTACGTTTGCTTAATTTCTCAATATAGTAGATTCTTTCAGTTGAGTATCAACATAGAATTGTAGTTTACATTAAAATTATAATTATGAAATCTCCCGAGGTTGGGAGAGAAAGAAAATTGTCCTCGTTTATTGGATCGTTTAGCTATCTCCAAAGACGCCAGAAGTATTGCAAAGCAATCTGGTCACGTAACTAATCAGCATCACTCATTATGTGAAACAGAGGAAATTACATGTAACTTTGTACAAGATGTTAGGGGAACAGTTGTAAATTTATGCATCTGAGGTGGTCATACGTATAGCTGTACGACACATTGGTTGTTTATGTTTATACGAATCGCTATGACTTGTACTTTGTCTTCTTCTCTCTCCGTGGTTATTCTTCTCTTTAGTGCTAGTAACAGTGCAAACTTGACTGTTCCAACTGTGTTTACACCATTCGTTCCATACAAGTACGTGCCTGGGCATACTAGGATCCGTTTAAAATGGCGTTAACTCACAAGGAACGTGACACGTGCGTTCAACTCCGCCCTCTCCTCCTTGTTCTTCTTCTCCTCCTCCTCAAAACCCTTGCGAGAAGCCTGATATCGGACATAGAAGACCAAACCAAACCACTTTCCACTATCTCCCTATCTTCTTTTTACTTCATTTTTTTCTGTCAAAGCCATTTATCAAATTCCGAACGACGTTTGAGAAATTTCTTTTTATGAAAAATCGTTTCACCCCTTCAATAAGGTTCTATCGAAATGATATCGTTTTCGACTTTTCATATCTGAAAATACGAGAACCTAGTTGAATAAAACCTACCGATACTGTCTATAAATCTTCCAGTTCAATCGTTTTTTTTCCCCTTTTTTTTTTTGAAAATGTAGCGCACGTATTTGAGCTATCATCTCGTAACCGGTTACCCCTGTTGCTGTTACAGTCGACATTGGCGAACCCATTAATTACATGCAGACGAAAAATGAACTCCTCTCGAAAATGAAATATATCACGTGTTGATTTGAGAATATTTACCTGTTTGATAAAATAGTACTCGTATAAATACGAATTTAGAGTATCCCCGCTAATATCCTTTCAAGGGAGTAACAATATCGTTGAAATCGAATAGAAGTAAGGAAATTTCC
The DNA here is from genome assembly GCA_018340375.1 of Gonatopus flavifemur. Classification (NCBI taxonomy): domain Eukaryota; kingdom Metazoa; phylum Arthropoda; class Insecta; order Hymenoptera; family Dryinidae; genus Gonatopus; species Gonatopus flavifemur. Next base: position 57,260,052 of record JAFFJZ010000001.1, read on the forward strand.
TTCTTCCTTTTAAATGAAAATTCTGTATCGCTAACTTTGCTTGCCTTTCTCATGTACGTAATAATATAGCTTCTTGGCAATAACGTCGTCAAAGCGTGACAACCTGTGCGGTCCGTCAGTCTTCTCTTCCTTCTTCTCCCCTTTTCTCTGCTTCTTCTTCTTCTTCCTCCTCCTCCTCCTGTTCTTCTTATGCTGTGTTTAGTCAGGATCGCCGTAAGAGAGCATCAACAAATAAATAAGAGGAAGGGAAAAGGGCCAAGGAGATGGGATTATGAGAAGGAAAGAGACAGGTGACAGAAGAGAAACCGAGAGGAAGATTAAAGATGGCTATAATAAGCCATGGGTATAATCAGGAATATCTTTACCTCTTTTTCTCCCTTTCCATTCTGGCTTCCAGGATAAGCCATCTGATTAAGCGCTTCTTCCTCTTCCACTATTACTTCTGCTTCTTCTTCTTCTTCTTCTTCTTCTTCATCTTCCTCCACTACTTCATGAGAGAGGAAAAAAACTTTTTACCAAGGCACGCCAGGTATGTGCCAGAGATCGAACTAGGGATTCTGCGTAATTGCAAGGAGGGAAGAAAGAAAGAGAAACTCTGAAATCGATCGGGCAGGAAAATGAATAAATTTGCACTTTGAAATACGAATAAATTTGTACTTTCTATTAAATTCTTGTCACAATAAGAACCAGGGATGATCATAAACTTTAAGATACTTTAAACTTGTTTTGTAATTCACAATTATTTATTATGAGTTCTTTTAACCACTTAGCTGTGTGAAGATTGTATTATTTCGTTGAATCCTTCGCTCTTAACGCATATACGCTTCATCCGCGGGAAAGTGGTTACGAGTTGAAACTTCAGTTGCCTTTGTACTACACCCTGGGAAAAGGGTTTAGCTGAATATTGGACAGCTAGAAAATTTTTTAATTTTTACGCTATTTAAAGTTTACAAGGGATAAAGTTTAGTTGTCGCAGCTGGGTACCTTATTTTCAATTGCATGTCTTGTTGATCCGATATTTCAGTCAAATGAATCTATATTCTTATTCCATTTGTTTATCGTTTCAACAAAATCTGCACACAATTCGTTCTTTCATATTCTAATTGCAAAGAAATGAACAAATTCTCGTGAAAATTTAGGAGGTTTTTAACGAACATAGTTGGTAATAAAATTCACTTCCATCTTTAACATTATTTCATTTTGAGATTAAGCCAAAAACAATGACAATACAATAAAAAAATATTGAATAAAATGCAGTCACATCAAATTGCTGCTTTGCGGGTTTTCAGTTCAAATTCAATACAGTTGATGAAAAACTTTCGTGGAGTAATGAATAATTTTAGACACATCAATTCCAACGTGAAGATCGAGGATACGTCATTTTTAAACGAAAAACACGAAATTTATGAAAATTTCTTTAAAATCCCCTAGCGCAGAAAATAAATGGAACTATAGGCAAGAAAAAGCAAATGAGAAAGCATTATTCTTGCGTTAATGACCGTAAGAAAGTGTTTCACGCAAGAAGGGAAGAGGATTCTTTATCAAAAAGCACAGACGTAATTTGTGTACAACCCCAAATTGGGTCTTCAACTTGCTCGTTTCAACGATACTTCAATTCCCGTGTCGCAAGTCGAGCTGAACTTCAGTTATCAGCATTGTTCAGCTCCAATATTTTTAGAACTTCTTACATTCATGTGAAATTAATTGGAATTTTCATCTGGATAAGTTTTGAAATTTCTCATAATTGTCAATCCAATTCACTTTTCTTCCGTTATCCCTATGGATAGAATTTTCATTATCTTTTCATACCAATATCCCATGTTTTTTCTCGATGGGAATGGTAGAAAAAGTTTCGCGTTTCCACATAAATTACAGATTTCGATCAGAATATCTGATACACCGTACCAGAGGTAAGTTTAATGAAAGTTTATCTCTGTTGGCGTATTAAAAAAAAGGGTGCCGTGACTTTGCGTATCGAATAGACAGAAAGACGTATCACAGTGTTAAGCGATAATCCAACTTATACTTTCTAATCTCAAAAGAATAATACACAGAAAGGGAAACAACGCGTAGAATAATCCAAGCTCTTCTATCAGTGTCACAAAAGTCTTCTCCCTATCAAATAATTGTATTCACTCCCAGCATGAAGATTTATGTGACACGCGCTAGAGGGGAAAGAGAAGATTAGACTAAACGTGTACATACTATTACACGAAATGCATGTATTTGCACGCCTGGAGAGAGGAGAAGAAAGAAGTATAAGAAAAATCTGTAAGTAAAAAGCGGTTTACGATCAATCTCTAACCACAGATTGATATATCATAATAAGCTGTTGTATAGTTACAAATGAAATCGTTTTTACTATTTTATGACTTCATTCTACATACGTCTGTATGTAAATTCGAACCATATTGAATACATCATAAAATTCTTTCCTCGTATCGAATCATTTGTATATAGAAATTCAACACCCGTATACTGTTGGATTTTGAATGAAATATTAAGTAACATGAGAGATTGATTTTTTATTTCTTGTGAATTTGATGTGATAGGGCGTCGAAATGATCTTACTGTTATAAAATGACGTAATTGATGATAACAATGAAAGATTCACCACGATATGACTTTCAAACGTGTGTACCATGTGCTCGTGCGTCGTCAACGATTGAGTCGAAAAGTCAACAAACTCATTGACTTTATTAACATTACCGACACGTGGAAACTGACCTGGTGACTCATTGCGAGATCACTCGCATAATCTTTCCCACTCCTTCTTGGCTTATACGCATACATATACATACATAAAATTGAACATTCATTTTTCCTTTTTTAACACACATCGTGGGGTACGTTGAGCCGTTCGTGTGTTATTTACTTATGCAATATGGAATATAAGAGTGAAGTAGAAGACCATAGGACGACGTAGCTGGTGTATTGCGTTGGTTGGACCAATCCAAGTGTATATACGTTTGTAGTTTTGTGTGTGTTTTTGTGCATGTAGCTAGTACCAATACCTCGATGTAAGATATGGCGCCGCCTTGACGTCCAGCTCGAATCCTGCCCTTATATGGTCGACATACTGCGGCAAAAGAAAATTGGCACAGTGTGTGTATACGTGTATACCTTTTAATGCGGATTCAGCAGTTTGTTTCCCATGAAATTATATCCATAATCTTTGCATCTTCCATCATTTTCTGTTTTTTTAAAACAAATGGTATTCGCCTTTCGCGTCAAATTCACACCTTATCGTCTAGTTTTTTCGTTCTCTTGATTGAAATGTCGATGAAAGGCTCTCATTCTTGAACGATAAGGGAGCATTAAAAGACCACACGGAAACTAGTTTATATCACATTACTCAGTTTGTTGGGAAATGTAATTGTTTGCGAATCATAGAATAATAGAATAGTTATTTTGTTAGTTCTGTAATATTTTCTGTAATATCCAAGTTCACCGTGGGAAATTCAACTGATTGAAAGATTGGTTGGGTATACACTCACGCAAATGCACGATCGGGCTTTCACCCTGTGGTTCCATGTACATAGCTCCGTATCAGAGGATAAACATGAAACGGACCTTGCCTCGGGGATCGTACTTGAATTACGCAACATGATATTTTCAAAGTTCATATTCTTCAAATAGAAGATTTTCTTCATTTTCACCCATTTGAGAGTTGAAAAGTCAATAATTCGTTGTCCCATTGAATTTCACTCGTTCGAACCAACGAAACTCGATACTCATGGGGTCGGACGATATCAATATCTCACGAAGACACGAGTGCGCGTATTTATTACCATCTCTGCAGTGTCGATTCACATCCTTCCTCATCTTATGTCAGCAAATTTTATATTTATATATTCCCCTTATCTCCCCGTGATATCTGTTACAGAATCAAACATAACTCCCGAATCAACAACAATTATTAAACATTCTCAGAACATTGAATATACGAATGATTCGCATTTGAATAAAGAAATTTGTAGTTTCAATTCAAGTTTGCATAGAGTCGTGATACGCGGGAATACCCAGTAAATTTCATAATAATATCACTCTGAAGTATGCTCAACTCGTCATATGGAATTCCCATTCGCGTAACTTATGGAATCTGGCATCTCATGTGTTTCAGAATTTATACGGAATGTGATAAAACGGAAGAATAATTGTTCAACTAACAGTTTGAGACGAAAAAATGAAACTTCATATCTGACAGTTGGAGCTTCACGCGGAATCATACAAAAGATTAACGCAGTAACTCTAGTAGTATATTCATACAACGACGATCATGTCATATAAAAGCGTGTGTAATCTAAGTGCCAAATGGTTTCGAGGAAAGGAATATAATAATAAATACAATATCTTTCGCAGTTCTATTTCGATAACCGCATGATTTTCACGTTTTTGAATTTGAAATACTTGCAAATGCGCACATACGCTCGCTGTACGTTCGTTTTGTAATCCAAATAATCCATCAATCCTTATCTGGATAATAACTTTAACAGTTCATAGTTGGGAGTTATATTTTGAGAGTACAATAGTATATATTGGATGAAGTTCTAGGATATCTATGTGGAATTGCACAAACCGTATGCGAGGATGAATAGTGTGGTACGATGACAAACAATTGTTACGTCTGGCCATGAGATTTGTGATAAATTGCAGGATTATACTTCATTGTTATGTCGCCAACATATTTCAAACAGCGCAACATTCTGATCATCGAGATGAGAGAAAAATATATAAAGGAGAAAGAAAAAAATCATAATTTTTCTCATTCATTTCTTCAATTATTCCAAGGAGAAAAATGGAAATTGAAGGATTTCATCAGTTCCATTAGATTAGCGAAAGATAATTTCAAGGTGGCGTTGGTCATATCAGTTGAGGGGATCTCGTTAGACCATCTCAGCCTATGTCTCTTGAGGAAAAAAGGAAGGCTTCCTCTTATGTGTCTGGAATGCATTTCTATTTCCTGCTTCGTTGGTCGGATGACAGAGGAACAAGAAATAGAAAAGAAGAAAGGGGATGAAGAGGTTGATGGAACGTGATTGTGTCTGTATACGTATATATGTATGTATGTATGTATGTATGTATGTATGTATGTATATATACATACCCCGTCGAAGGAGCTTCCTGGCTCTTAACCCAATTCCCTCGGTCCCTTTTACCTCTTCCTATGTTCTTCTTTTTCGTCTTCTTCTGTAAGTTATTCGCATACCATCAGTAGCCAGCTTTTCTTTTCTCTTACTTCATCGTTGTTCTCTTTTCCTTATTCTCCTTTTCATTTCTTTTCTTCTTGCTTCTTCACCTCCTGTTTCTTGAGCCCACCATCGCTCGTTGCATTCCAGAGACGCGAGTGGAAGGACCTCCTCAAGGCAAGCCAGTCGTCTCCATGTTAGTCGTATTCGTAGTCTTTTTTTCCACTTAGTCGTCGTATTCGTTGTCGTGAATGCTGTTTCACGTATCTCTCTACACACATGGAGTATGTGTGATCTCCTGTCGTTTGCCTGATCGCCTGGCGGCGACGCACTTTTCCAATCGACGACGATGCGTTCTCAGCCTTCTTTTTCTCTTTTTTTCATCTCCGTCCGAGAAATGTGCAACCGTCGTCGTCGGTGCACCTGCCACTTGCGTCATGATACCAGGAGCGGAAATCGACGAATATTAGCTAATTTTGAAGAATTAGAATCTATCTAGATACCGTTACTTACCGGTGGGAAAATTCTATTCAGTTTCCCCTGATTCTAGGACAGAAATTGAATTCGCTGCTACAGCTAAAACAATTGCAATTATAGTTGTTTATCAGCTGTCCAGAAAAAATTCACAACTATCACAGAGCACTATTGCAGGGATTGATATTTTTGCTGTAGAAATTATGTTTTTTCCTTGTCGTGGCTAAAATAATAGTTCCCACGAGTGATTTGCAACTATTATATTCGAATTTAGTATTGGGAATCGTTTTTAATCATTATTCTCTCAATATGATCAAACGTCGATGAACATTTGAAATCTCAAACGACCTTCTATTCGTAAAACAAACACCGAGGTGTAAATAAAACCACATTTCATTTTCCCTTTTCACCACGATCGATCGTAATAACCATTATTATCAAGTTTCACTTGATCGTGTTGACGTTTTAAAACATGATTTCTAGATAAATTTATTTATGTTGACCATAATTATGAAAATAGACCTCGTAATCGCTATATAAATGACCCTTAAGTAGTCAAATGGGACATATATCGACTGATCTCCATCGATGAAAAAACATTTTCCCTTGCGTGCTCGTATGCTAATATCGTAATTCAACTTGATGAAGATGATATTTCTTGTAGAATATTGAAATTTATTTCACTTGAATGCGCTTTTATAATTTGTTGTCGATCAATTTAAAACTCTTGTTTCTTTCGAATTTCAGCACAGCGAAAGAATGGACGAAAAAATTCTACATTTTTCGAAGAGAAGAATATTATTTCATTAGAATGATTAGAATTTCATTTAAATTCCATGAAATCCAGTGATACACGAGTGAAGTTTGATCATTAGAATTTCAGCAAAGGAATCACACATTTATCAGTATTCACGTATGTGAAAGAGTATGTTGCATACCTTTGATCTTGAATGAAGATCAACCATTGATGATAGGGTTTAGGGCTATGTAGAATTGTTTCTCTTTGATACTTTTGCATCAGTCTTATTTGATGCTAGGGAAATGAGTATCTTTGGCATATTCCTCATTCGTTTTGAACGTGTTGGAAATTAGATACTTATCATCCATCGAATAAATTACTGATCACATCTTTGTCCAATTTCTTCACTTCATTTGATTAGATGATATCCAAATCCGATGATTCGTATACTTGTGAATTTCTGTGACAATTCCCCCGATAACCAGCAACCCATGTGTGAAAATAGTAAAATAGTCCTTAGATCATTCTTTCATCAACCGAAACGATATTTCTTTTCACAATAATGAAATTTCACGTGTTCCGAGTACCACATTCTTTCGTGTACAAAATCACACCACCGAGTGCACAAATTTTCAAATTAAAACTCTTTTTCATGGCTTTAGATCACGGTTATTAGACCCTGAATACTTGTGAGAAGAAATTTGCATTCACTTGTCATTAAGGGAGGTTCTGAAATTTAGTTGATGAGTATGAAGTGGCGCGGTTCTTTTTATTTTCCTTGTCATCCTCACTCTCAAACGGTCTCATTAACGCTCAGGTATGAAAAGACTATCGTGCTAAGTGGCAAAACTGTACCTGCATACGCGTTAAGTGGAAAACGAACAACAAATAAACCGTCAAGAAAGAGAGAAAGAAAGAAAGAAAGACGAGAAGGGGGAGAGGAGAAAAAAAAACTTGGTTCACCTTGAGTAGTTGAAAGGTGTGAAAATTCTCATTTTACATGGTGCGCAAAATGCAACCTTTTTCTTGTATAACTGTACTTCAAAGCATGCATTCAAAGTATGTTAAGATTAAAATTCCTTCTTTGTTAATGAAAGCACGTTTGAAATTCATGCCCTGTTTTTTTTTTTACCCACACGAAGTAAATAGCACATTTGACTTCAATTTACATCATTTTTCTTTCGAATTGATTTGAAACAAAAATGAATTAAAATTTTTTGTTCGAGGAATAGAGTAATTACGAATGGCAATTAGAAATATTTATTTCCAAGGATCCGATGAAGATGGTCGATTATTATCGAGGTACGATATTACCGCTCTATCGGAGTGGAAGAGTCTTTTGGCAACCCAAAACGAGAGATTTTTACTCGACTTATGGTCCGTTCAACCACTACAAAAGAATACGAGGACATTGCGGAAACGGTGTAGGACTGAAATTGCCGATAAAGGTGCATTACTTTCTGTGATCAAGTTGACGAATGTTCGAAATCGTCGTTCACCAAACGCATTTTATATGCAAACGTCGAAACATTAAGGAACATAGTTTGGCCGAATGGATTCCAGATATTGACCCGAAATCAAATTACTCGATATTCTATAAATGATTTTGGAACCATTAAACGGCAATCTTGATTTAATCTAGCGTTTAACTGATTGGCGCATCTGTGATGTGCAATATATGGTACCATAAGAAATAAGTGGGTATTGATCAGTCTTACATTAAGAGAAGACATAAACATGACTCTGTGCATCTTCACTCTAAATTAGTATTTTTATTTTATAAAATGTTTATATAAAATAAATATTCATTCCACTGTGTTCTAATCAAGATTTATTGAATACAAATAAACTCTTCTCTCAGGGTGGCTACAAGAACACGAACATTCAAAGAGCAATTCATTGTTCATTCCTGTATACAAAATTAATGCAATATGAATTGCAACTCTTCTTGCATATAAAGTTAAAATTGAATGGAACTTGGAAATGGTAGAATTGCAACAATAGGGAAAACAAGAAGTTTGGACATCTATTGTTGAATCTATTGTTGTATTCTCCACGCAAAACAACATGTGAGAGAAAACAGAGAGATGAATTATTATTAGAACCGCGAGGTCGATGAAAATTTGTCTCCCTCAAAACTACAGCCTAGAGAGCCTAACTTTTGCTTTACTCGAATTATAAATTGATAGATTTCAACACAATCATCTGTATATTTTAATTCAATGAAAAGGCGGAATCTCACGTGTCGTCTAATGATTTGAAGATAACGTTGAAACGATAAAAGGCTATTTATAAACATCAATCGCTTCGATTGGATGTCATTCGCATTCGTAATACGAAATAAAAATCAATCGCGCACGTAAATAATCGGTACCCCCTAGAAGTTGGTTCTCATCTGGTACGAGGCGACAGAAACGCCTTCGAGTTTCGTCCCATCTTTTATCCTTGTATATACATACATAAGATTATACATAAAACTCGAAAGTATAAAGTCGCCATTACCTATACCGAGAACGCATTCTCAAGCGGATTTGATTTCCTGTACTTCCGGCGCTTTATTGTCGCCGTCGGTCGCGTTACTCTTTGGCCCCGTACGTGGTCGTAATAGAAATTGCACGGAGTACAAATACATGTACACACGAGCGCATACACCCATCCATAGGAAATATGTATATCCGTATGGAGGAAGTACGACCACCGCCTCCATTCGGTACTAACTCTTCTTCTTTGCTCCCGCTTTCTGTCGCCTTCTTCTCGATATTGGATGATGGCCATGCCAAGAGAGAAGAGGCGAGAAGGAGAGATAAAAGAAAATGGGATAGCAGAACTGGGAGGAGAGAAAAGAAGAGGGATATATACGTCGATTGTGAAGACAAAGTTACGAGTAGCGAGACACATCAATTCGCTTGTAACTCGCTCTAACGGAGGAGATTGTAGCAAATGGCGCGAAATCAACGCCAACACGAATCGCGAACAACGCGTTTATTTGACTTGTTGTCACCTAGATATCGGGTTGACGCGTCAAGGCGTTTCAATATTTTTAATTTGTGGTTTTGTCTTCGTTTGTATCGATGAATCTGTTTATTCCAACATTTTATTGACGGGTTTCCTTTTTTTTCTCTGTCTTCCTCTCATTCCCTCTTTGCGGTACGATGGATACGATTACCCTGATTGAGACAAAATTCCAGTTGAACTGACCAACCGACCGGTCGATGCGAATAGGATCCTCCCTGTGTGTGCATAGAGGGTGTCATCCTGTGACAAATGTACTAGTAATTTGCCCAACATCCAGCACGAGAGATCGAGCAATCGAGATCTCCACGATAGAAGACATTAATAATTCCCTTCTGGTCACGAAGAGCTCTATACAGGTCCTGGTAATGTAGTGTGTACCTTCTGTTGTATATATTAAGTGTTTTTGCAGCGGTTGAGCGTAGAAAATAGATGTCTCGTTTTATACCGATCGTAAAGAGAGAAAAAAATCAATAGATCTGGTATGTAGGCCACTTATGCTCTAAGTTGAATAGTCAAGTATTCAGTGGAATGTAAGCGAGCTATATTTAAACTCAATCAGCGAATCATTCGGACAATGTATTTCTGCAGTGAAATTTTGAATTACCCTTTCGAATGAAATTCTCTGATAATGTAAACCTTTCTGAACTGATTTATGGGAAATTTGTATGCGTTAATTATCATTAAAAATATTTATCTTCCATGGACTATACACGGCGGTTAACTCTGAGAGGGAAAATTGTTTGTGAAAAACAGAAGACATTTTTTTTTTTTTGTTACAGACATATAGACCTTTTTACCTTAGACCGTGGCGTAATTCTTTTTGCTGATAAATTATTTCCTCTTGTGCGTAATCGGATTTCCTTCCCGGGGTAAAAAAAGAAACGGATAAGAGGATAAGAAAAGCGTATTTGAGAGTGTACGTGGTTCCCACGCGTCATAAATTAAATATTTCCACGCTGTGAAAGATGGTATAACTATTTGAAATATGTTTTTGTGATAATTAACATCGTTAGCGTGACAAAAACTTCGTAGGAGTGTTGGATAAATGTTTTGTTTCTAAAAATATTTTATTCAATGTATCTCATGATGGCATGCCTGCATAAAAATTATCTCGATCATTCTTCTAAGGTTTAAACAGAACCCTAATGAAATGCTTGAAAGGATTTTTTATTAAGGATATGCTCAACTGCGTGGAATGTTTCATCCGTTCTCACTGAGCACACAAACTTTGTTTCAGAAGAATGGTTATATATTCTAGAATATATTCATTCTTCTCATAAATCAATAAACAATTGTCATTCGAAAAATTTAATCTCCAAGTTCGATTGTTCCGTTAATCATAAATTGTTTGCAATAATGAGCAATAAAACTTGGGATTTTTATTTTGTTTTCATTCCCTGTGACAAATCTCACGTGTACGTGGATATCCGCATATATGTGTGTGTGTGTGTGTAATATGTAATCCCTTCTGCCATGTAAATTTGAAACGAATTCAATGTATCATCCGTTGACAATCTTCACAATCTTGTCGTTATCGTATTATACCTTGATACTGTCGAAAATGTATGGAACTTGTACAATTGGAAACGACGATGAATTTATTTCTAAAAACAAATCTTGTTTTTATATCTCGCAATGAATATACGGAAGGGGTGTAAAAATAAATCATGAATAATCTCCAGAAGCAAGGAAATCGCAGTACCCGGATTAGTTTTGGAATATTTTTTATGGATCAATTTCTTTTACAACTTCTTGGAGTGAAACTTCATTCTTGACGATTGAAAATATTGCAACTCCAATTAGAATAAGAGTTTCATTCTTACGGAGTGAAATACTCACTTTTATCAAAGTTGCAGTATTTTCACTCCAAGAAATTTAGAGAGTTTCTCCGTTAATGGGACATATTTGATACTCGCCTACGTATTCAAACGTGATACTTTCTTCCTCATACGAATGCGAGGAGATAGTTCTCAATTAACCAGTTGTTCCATTTCTAATCGGCTTGTGTCTTTCTACGTATCAATAAATTTATGCAGCCAATCGGATTCTTCTTATCCCTCGTTGATCCGGCTAATTGACAGTAACTGGTTCACTCGGGAGACCATCCGCATGGATAACACGAATCCCTGAGTCGTGATTTCATATATTTTTCTTTCTTTCGCGCATATATCTCATCGATGACATATGTATGACAACAAACGAATTGCAGGTTGTGTGGAGAAATATAATGGCAAGACGTATGAAAAACAGGTTCCCTCGATCCTAGACACGCTAACCTACCTACGAGCTTTGAGTCACGTAGGATTCATTGTACAATGTACTCTCCGGATCGATTATCGTGGGCGAATAAACAGAAAAAAACAATCTGAAACAGATTTATGAATGAAAACTTGTACCCAAAAGGACAATTAAAATTGTAGTTCTTCATAAAAGTTCAATCACCGCTAGTTATCGATTATGCGTGTAAGAATGAAAAACACACATGTACACTTTATAAATTCACCACTCGCAATTTCCTTTTACCATTATACATACCATTTTCCACACACGAACGCCACACATCTATGCGTACATTCATTTGTACATACATTTATATCCATTTGAGGAAGATAAAAATGATTCAAGGTGTGGCTATTGGTAAAGCGCAACCTTCTCGTGTCCATATTTCACTAGGGCGGGTCTTGTACGGATAAAATACGATAGATGACGACGAATTGTTGGTGCAAATATTGTTTCATCATAAACAATAGCGAAATAATCTATCTCGGATGAAGATATCATCGTTTAGAGTGATATCGAATCCGTTTATACGATCAACGAAACAATTAAGTTTCTCGAATTTCCCGATATTCCTGATATGAGAATTTCTGGCGCGAGAATGAAGTATTCGATCAATTTCCCGAAGGATTTATTTGTTCTTGTACTCTTTTTTTTTCTTCGAAGATTGTCGTATTATCGGCCCGGGATGGAGTAACTGTGGTAAGAAAGACGTTTCTCAAAGAATACAACGATGTTGTCTCTCAAGAAGTTTAGTTCAAAGTCATTTCTCTTCGGGGTAGACGCAAGAACAACCATGGAATTCCACAGTAGAATGTTTGCGCGGGTCATGCTCACGCGAGCACTAAGAATCAAACTCGTTCGTTCCTAACTTTGCTTCTCTTTATTCTCTCCTTATCCTTTGGTTAACTCGTATACACCAAAGGCATACTTGGTGTGTATATTTGTTGGATTGCTTTGACATTAGAATTGGTTGACTACATGCGAGAGGCGAAATCAATGGATCGATGGGGAAGACTTGGCGTGGCGTTCGATGGAAAATGATTCATATCCTCGAATCGACAATTCATAAAAGTCAGAGAGAATGAAATCGAATATTTCTTCAAGGATTTTCAGTCCCTGAATTTGCCACTACAGGCTTTGCTCGGTTACTCCGACAATTGGATACAGTTCTTAATATTTGGATAACTAAAACAGGTGCTGGCTGAATTCCGTTGCTGTTGGTAATTTGAAGTTGCTTTTGCTATAGTTTTTATTACCGGCTTCAATTCTTTTGTTACTCGAAACCAATTTTCACAATCAACTTCAATTCATTAGTTTGAATAAGTTACTTTTTTCGATATAACTTGTACTTCTTCATATATTTTGATCTTTGATAATGTCTTACATTTAAAAGTCAAATTTGACAATTCAAATGCCTTTTCTCGGTGTTGAATTGCGAAAATACGTACCATGAAATATGAAAACAAATCTAAGAAAATATAATTATGTTCAGTTCCGAAGGTTGATTCAAGTTAATTTCTCGTAAACATTATAGTTATAAAAAATCGTCAGCACTCACGTAACAAATATCCTTTCTTAAAACTTTTCTTACAATCGAATGGACTCTTTCCATTAAATTCGAAGTCTCCTCCAAGGTTTTATGAGAAAAGAAGAAAGACGGTAAGTCATATAATTGAGATCGAACTTCATTACAGCTAAGTTCGTTTGGTCAATACAATTTTATTTCAGTGTCTCGTCTGCTTCGTTGTTACGGAACAGTTTAAAGCAAATGGTTACAATTTCTAGACATGCAACGTGATTTTATTTGAACTGTAATCTCAGGGAGGGAACTAATCCACTTACAATGTATCGTAAAATTGTTGATTTAATTATACGATAACTGAATTCACCATTATGAATTTTCCCTCAAAATCGATTGGTCGTTGAAAATTTGAGATTTATATTTCCCAGTAATGAAATGACGCAACGTGAGAGGAAAAAGAACCGCAATCTATAAATATCCATTCTAATAGAGTGAAATTTCATTTCATGAAATTTATAGAGCACCGCCTTATAGAGCACGGCGCTTGTATGAAAGCATTCTCTCTCGGATATTGTAATCGGGGTTGTTTTTTCTTCCTTGAAGTAATCCGGAACCACGACCGAACGTGTACCATCCGCAATGTAATCATCTCATTCTCATCGCCCGCAACACCATCACCGACTATTTTGTATAGGAAAGAGTCCAACTGATTCTCTCGCAACTGCTGTAGCAGCAGCAGCAGCAGCTACAGCAGCAACAGCACTAGTGGTTGCAATCTGAGGAGAAAGACCAAGCGTAATTGAAACAATTAGAGCGGCACTTCGTTGTTACTGGCCGTGTAATTTCGTCAGTCGACGTAGCATCTTCTTCCCCCTTTAATCCTCCTTCCTCATCCAAAGTCATTCGCATTTGAGATTCAACGGTGCATATCTCGACGACTGTATTTTCGAAGCAAGGGGTCAGGGAGGGATCAGAGTATCTTTAGTCGACTCACATTGAGCGTAAAAGATTGTATTGATAGTACGATATCAATCGATTTATCAGTTAATTAGGAATGCGAGGTATCAAAGGAAGCTCACTCGTTTTCAATTAATATAAATACATAGTATCATACGTAGTATCATCTCCCACGAAGTGAATATTAAACGTGTGTAGGTGCGTTACATTCATCTAACTCCAGCGCTCTATCAGCTGTTCAGATCCGCATACCTCTCTCGTGAACCTTGACTATTCGTACTTGCAACACCTCACGATGTTCTTATCCTCGTTTTGCTCTTTTGCTCTCTTGAGAGCTCTTTAAATCCTCTTAGTCTCTCTATCTTTACACTTCAACCGACAGATCTGGGCGGCGAATCGATCTCTTGAACCTTTTATGACTGTGTCTAGGTTATATGGTCGATTTCGATGGAATTTTCAATTGTTGAGGTTATTGAAGGCGGTTAGATTTTTTTTTTGGGGGGGGATTTCTCTAGAGATTCCTATCGATTCTTGTAATCATCTTTTACTGATATTCAATAGCCTTTGTAACAAAAAACCTCACCTTGAAGATGGTGGTAATTCATTAAACTTCATACCATTTTTCAATATGTTTATATATTTCACTATGAAGTCCTGAATTTATCCTTAGAAGGAAGCAAGTTTGAAGTCTTGTGAAGAAAAATATTGCATGTAAAATTGACTAGGCACATGTTCATGTAAAATCCTTCCAAGTGATATCCCACTTTGATATGTACGAAGAGTTTTATTCACCAGTATTTGATGAAATCATTGGAATACATCAGTCGAAGAATGAGTTCTTACATTATCAACCATTCGATTACTCCGATGAAAATAAAAAAAAAACATGGTTGATTGAGGTACTTGAAGAATCTGGTAGTTATCATGGAATTTTCATGAGTCGGAGTTATTCCAATTTCTCTGCAAGAGTAACCGTGTATGCAGCAACAAGATATATATCCGACGATCAGGAAGTTATTTCTTGATAGATATATTTATAGACGGAGAAAAGATATTTTTATCGAGGTCGATAAGCGTTAGTTTTGACAAGGGTTTCAAGGTAAATCCGATTGGGAGAGTCAAAAGGTCTTGGGGGAAGGAAAACTTTATACAAGTGCAATAGACATATCTGATGCTTCTCGAAAAGACTTATATATTATATCACGAGCAGAAAAGAGGAGTTGATTCCAATGAGGACAACAACAGCCTTCTACAAAGGATGATGTACCAGCCTTCGATGATTCCTTACAAGTGGTATTCGTTTAGGTATCGAGAGATCTTTCTATCATGCAAAGTCACCATTCCAAAGATATCACGTCAGTTTTATCAGAAGTTCGATATGATTGGTTGCAATTATCGTTACACTATGGTTCTAGTATATACTTAGATGTTATGTATTACGTTTATATGCCTTGTAATTTCCCTCCTCGTTGTTACGAAGAAAGATAGAGGATTATTGGAGTTGAAGAAGGACAAGTCTCCAGCAATAAGGAGCGCAAAAACACTCAACGACTGGAGTTGTCCTTTGTGAATTAATCATGATGATATATATTTCAAGGACAATTTATCTTCAACTGGAGAAGATCTCGTTGAAATATGACGATAAGGAAAATCATGCGAGTGTTGCATTGGATTTTAAATTATCACTTGTTTGAGTTCCTTTGAAATCGTATATTTATAGATAGTAATTTGGATTTAGTGAAATGTCGATAAATATATGAATCCTTCAAAGCCTCGATAAATCTCCTCGGAAGGTTAATGCACCCTGGACACCGGCGTGACATTGAATTATTTATTCGAACCTCATTCATTAACTATATTGATTATCATAATTAATAACTTCTCTTTTCGCATTCTCGTTCGCATTCATATCGAATCGAATATTAGTTTCGATTGAATCTATAAGAGAAAATAAAACATCACGAATCCTCTTCGTCTGATTTCAAAATAAGATTAATCTTTAATCGTCCATGATTATCGTTCCTACTTGAGAATGAAACACACCTATGATTTGGCACAAAGTAATTTCACGTATTTGCTTCGAATGATTGCAATGATTTGTCATGTGATTTCTCAATCTTATATCCTATAATCTAAAGATATTCTTTCTTTGAGTCTGATCATACGATGTGTACATTAAACATGGACATCTGTAATAGAATAATTCATACGATATTACGAGATTTCATTACAACCATGTTATCATCGTAAAGATTTTTCAAGATCGGTGAACATTCGATCGACGATAAGAAATCACGTCGTATAATAACTCACGTATAATGCCGTGGATGGTAACAGAGAGATCTAATAGATTCAGAAATCGCATTCAGTCGTTGGATAATTTCTGTGGAAAGTGCGTTTATTTACTTGAATTTTGTGCGCTGTTAGGAATAATCATCAGCCATATAATATCCACGTTCTCCGGTCTATGAGTAATAGTACGTACTTGACAAGAATGCAGTTTCACTCGGGTGCGCCGTTTTTCCGCGCCGCGACGACGGCGACGTCAAACGTCGTCGGCCATCGACCGCGGTTATAATGGCGGTTTTATACGTTGGCGAAAGGATTCCCATTTTCATGGAATTGCGTCGTTGCGAAACAGACGATATACATCGTGATGCACGGTACTCATTTGACTCTACCAATGAACATAACATCCACTACGTGAGATGTGATTAGGAGGAAAAGAGAAAAATCATGTGCCGCTACGTACATGTACATGTACATGTACACCCAAGTTATTCGCTTGGATTGCAGATCGTAATAAAAGAATCTCATCAAACTTTTTCCACGGAAATACCTATCGTGCATTTTAGCTGGTAAAATGAGAAGATTCGCTCAAAAAATTCCACTAAAATCCAACTGATTCTTCCATCAACGTTGCGATTTCAGCTCGATCTTTTTCCGGTTCTAAGGCTTTTCATCAATTTTATCGCGGGAAGTTAGGTTTTTATTGTTTTCGAATAAATTTTGACGATTTCGGTCAATCAAAGTTAGGCTATCAAATCCCTGATGATGATTCGATTGAAATTATGTGCAGTGCGCGACGGAAGTTTTTGTTCGAACGGTGAAGTGGTTTACGATGTAACTTTCAAATTCGCTATATTCTGCGAGTGTTAAAGTTTGAACATAGAAGTGAGCATGAAAGCTTGATGTTTTCAAGATTATTACGTTCTAGTATTGTGAATTTATGAGGAGGAAATGACTAAATAAGCAATGACATAACTGTAGAATAACCTATGTGGGGAAATTCTACATTCCCATAACTCCAGGGGGCCCACTAACGTTGGAGCGGACTATGGTACAAGCGAAACAAGCGGCCGCCTGGGGTGTCAAGCTCTAAGAGTCGTAAAAATTGGTTCCCTTCCCACGACATGTAAACGATATTTTGATCCTCATTGATTACCACTCTTTTTTTTTTTTATTCTCTTGCATCTCAGAATACGATGACTATATGACCATCGTTTGTTCAATCTGCAGCACGTTTTGAATTTGAAACCCGACAGACTTTTGATTCTTTCGGTACATTACCTGCTATTAATCAAATATAGAATTCATGAAAATAAACTTCGATCAAGCAGAAAGATTTCTCAATGGTAATAATTGGATGAAAAACTTGTTCGAGTTATTTTGTTTCTAACCTTTGAATATTGTGTAAACAAAATCAAAAGAAATTGCGGTTTATTCGAACCAACAAATGAAGTTGTAATATCTATTATTTTCTCTCATCGAAGGTAAATCAATTTCTCAATGTAAATGGAGAAACTTGTTCTCAATGGGTAATAAAACAAGAAACAATCTTCTGTTATGCCTCGTAATTCTGTTTCTTACAAAAATAAATTAAGGGTGATATAATGAAATATCTATGTTGAATTTTTCTCTCTTCCTTATACATATAAACGTGCTGAAACACTTTGCATCTGTTTGTACGGGGGTATTCATATAACATGTACTATCCGTGACCTCGACAAGGTGCAGTCAAGCTGTTACAATGACTACGACAACGATGAAGTACCAATTTATGGATTTCCAGGTCGCCGCGCGCCGCTCGCCACGTTCTTTCACGTTCGCTAAGATCTATGAATAGATCTTGGATCGACTAAACTTCCTCCTTCTTTTCATCTACCACTTGCCAATAAAAGTTTCATTCTATTTATTTGTTCCGAGATCCATCGCAGTTGTTCCATTCGAAATTCCATTATATTCGCACGATACGTGTGGCATTTCACCGTATACAGTCTCGAGACAACCGTGCAACGTTCATGACAATGATCACCC
Source organism: Gonatopus flavifemur (assembly GCA_018340375.1). Classification (NCBI taxonomy): domain Eukaryota; kingdom Metazoa; phylum Arthropoda; class Insecta; order Hymenoptera; family Dryinidae; genus Gonatopus; species Gonatopus flavifemur. The sequence continues at coordinate 57,278,545 of JAFFJZ010000001.1, forward strand.
AATTCCGAATGTACGTCCAAGTATTTACCTGTTGGTTGTTTTTTTTTTTTTTTTATTTTTCTCTTCAATCTTTCGTTTCAATATTGCTTCATTTGAAGCGAAAGAAAAATATTTTTCTTTTGATTGGCTCCTTTTTTTCACTTGTATTTCAGATTGATAAGAGAAAAAACGATTCATACATCCATCCGTCTTATCGCTATCTCGGTTCCTTCTTTCTTTCGTTTTTTTTTTCTTTTCCTCTGGTCCTTCCCCGATCTACCACGTCGAGCAATTTCTCGTCTCGAATCGACAGCCACGAAGCGATAGCACGCGCCACGTTTAGATAACATAAATCCACCGTTAATCGATATCTGCCGCATTACTCGATGAAGCGTAAATACCAGTTATGTGACAAAGTAGCGTTGAAGTCATGTAATGACTGTAAAAATTAGATAACCTTAATTAGTTGCATCAATTCATCTATTGTGGACGGATTTGTTATTGTTGGTAGTTTGATGTTATTCAGATCCCAAGGGTTCATTTTTTTTTGCAAAGCAAGTGCTAAGCATACATGTAATATTGACTGTTGAATTCACAGTTCCATCACTTGTTTGTCTTTTATATTTTGCACGGGATAAAGAAATTCTCTTGGAGTGCAGAGTCGAAGAATTTGGGCGATTTTAGTCGATAATTTTCTCCTGATTTGTAAATATTGCGGATAAAAACAAGACTTTTTCAAGATTTTAGTCTGAACTTCAGCACGTGAATCTGCTGGTGGCGACTAGACGAAATGGTCAAAGCCAAAATTAAGTCGTCCGATGGCCCTGTTTTTGTCCGCAATACTCAAATATTGAGCCAATTGCAGCCCTCTCATGGCGCGAAGATGGCTCAATCTTGATGTACACAGGGGTATCCACGAATCAGAACAAAATCAGTGTAAAAATCAAACAAAAGGACAAAAATCGTTCAAACTTTTTGAACCGAGGTATGGTCTTAAGTCATAAAAGATTCCAAATAATTATCATTACTGTCTCGTTCATTTATACAAAACTGCATTATAAACAAAAATTTGAACTCCGTTTGTTTGGGATTCCTAATGGTAACATAATTAAATTCACTATACGATTATAAGTATCACGTAGTATCGATTACGATGTCGAATAAAATTACTTGTTCATGTTGATCCGAAGAATTCTCATATACGAACTCATGGTTTCTAAACACACATATACGATCAAGGTTCATTCGAAGATTAACTGTCAGCTATGAAAGCATAAACTGCAACATCCTTCTTCGTGTACACAAGAACAAGTAATAAACAGAGACATTCGCATCGAGCTGACAGCTAATTTCGGTGTATGCAGTCTTAGTTAATGGCATCTTGCATACATAATTACACGTATAAAGAGGTCCGCGCTTGAAACATATTTGTTTTTTTTTTCACCAAGCTATAAACATGTTTATAGCTCGTACATCGACCTCTCGTACAACATGCTTGTACGCGACTCAACGTGTACATTTTTTCCCCTGGTTGAGAAATCATCTTCCTCTTCCGTATGAAAAATATGAAAAATTTAAGTTGAAATTAAATAAAAATATAAAACTTTGATTTTGAATATTTCATGGAGTTCGCAATAATTTTTCGTCTAGAAAATTCTGTTGAAGGTTTAGTAGAATTTAAATGAAAATTTATTGTTTGTAAATGATTGAAGTCTGAAGTGTATACGTATACACTTCTAGTACTATTAGATCTTTGAACGATATGAAGTACAATTTCAAGGGTTAAGTCACGTCGTTTATCTTGCGTGGTATCATATCTTCCATTGCCTTCTTCAACATCATGACCATCATCAGCTTGATGATCATGTTCAATCGAATAATGCGTCAGAGAGCAGGAAGTGCTGACGTTCGACGGACCACCGGTCGTGAATGTTCTTAATTTCACGCACGACTCCGTTTGTTATACACGGTGTAACTAACAGTAATTTGTGGAATTGGAAAAAAAATCATGTACATAACGTTTATTGGATGAGTAAAGGATATTCAAAGTGAAATGTACGATGTATCAATTTCGAATTACAACATTTATTCGAAGAATATATTAGAAAATATACTCTATGCTTGAAATATTAAAACATTTTAAACCGAGTATTTATTTTATTTTTGAACTGTTTACGATGAGGGTTTTATTTGTGTTGTTTAAGGTAACGTGGCATAACATTCATAGCAATTTGACATTGACACAATTTTCAATTTATCCTGCAACGAGAAACTAGTCATGGAAAAAAATGTATGAACGTATGGAGCACAATACTCGATAAGCATTGATGGAATAAATTTCTAAACATGGAACCGGTTATAGGTTTCATTATGTTCAGAAATGTAGCGTCTAGTCTTAATATTATTATCCTTGTCACAAATTCTTATGAATGTATAGAGCTATTGATTTATTAGATTCATTTTTCCTGCAGCTACTAGATAATCGTTGTAACAAAAATCGTAATACATTGTATATTTGACTGATTCTTGAAAAATAACCTACAACATGGTAGGTTGTATTTTATTGTGATTTATAAATAAAACGAAAGATTCTCTAATTCAATTCAATTGAATCGATGTGTTCTCTCAGGCAAAAATTCAAGTGTAGATCGTACAGATCAGGAGTAGACATCCTCAGCAGAATAATCACACTTCTGGGATGAGCAAAAAGCACTCTAGTCCTTTGAACTCGGAAGTCGAGTCGAGTTGTGCAGATGATCGACTAATAGTAGCATAATACACCCATACATAGCAGAGATTCGTGTGTACGTTTATATGTAGGTACAGGGGCTCCAACCGGTTGAAGATATAGAGTCATTGTCTATGAATGTTCGGTGCCCTTCCGCCTGGGCGTATCTCTGTGACCGGATTGGCTCTCACTCTATATATATATATATATACATGCACATAATATAACACTACGTCCTGTCTCGCCACCGCCCGAAGTCTGCAGCAGTCAACTCTGTTCCTGTTGCCACTACATCCATATATACCGTGTGGCTTTCCCAAAGTATCCCACGGGATGCACTAGAGTTCAAGGAAATATAATGATTCTTTAAAGCATTGATTTCAACATTTTTATACGACTGTGGAAGGAAAGTTTACAAACGAATGATAGCAAGCAAAAATGCACATACAATATGTTGTCACGTATTTATAGACAGCGTAATTATGCATTTGATAAAAGTTTTACATTCGAGAGACTGAAAAATGAAGCTTTTGGAGTTTTTAATTATATATATGGCTTACCGCCTTTCACAGAGAATTTCAGAATTAGTGAAAAATTCGTTTCCCATTTTTTTGATGCACTGGTTATTAATTTAATCAAGGGTTTTTTTTTTACAAGTTTCAGCGAATAAATAATTTTGTACCAGCGGAAAGGTTACCGTGAACCGGGATAAAGTGAGACGATACAGGGTCAAATGTGATATAAATTTTTAACGTATTAATCAATATTTTGTACATAATAGATATTGCGCATACAAATATCTCGCTTCACCCTCACAGTAGCTCGTTTCATCCCGGTTTACGATATTGTAATTCAAATCGTTTTTTGAATGGAATTAATAATATTTAGAGATTCGATTCATAAAAATCTTACGATCGTGAATAAATAATATTTTATCTTGGAACATTATTTTCATGGCTTGAATTTTCATTGCATAATACGTCTTTTCTTCTGCATTTGACGGTTCATTTCAATGGATAATTCAAGGAGATTGAAATTCTGCAAGAAGGATATACCATTCTGTATCGTCACAAATTGTCCAACAATTACTTTAGAATTTGGACGGACCAAATTTACATTGAGAGGATTTGACTCCAAAACTCACCGTGAAATTCCAATAACGAGAGAACGAATGGATAAACTTCAAGAAGATACCGTGTAACCCATGGAATTCGTGCAAAATATTTCTCTTTACCATTCGAAAACTCACTGAACTCTACAGACTGCAGGGGAAGTTTTTGCAGAATATCAGCTTGTTCCTCTTCTTATTGGAATTCCACGTTAAGTTGTGTTTCAGCGTATGGTTTGGGTTGCACTTCAACTAAGTAATTGGGTTTTTCATTATTTTTGTACTGTTCATCGCTACTAGATAACGAAAATCACATCCAAAACAGTCCCCGAATAGTGGTTGAATAGTCCCAAAATTGTAGATCATTAACAAGACAAGATCTTCGAGCAAATCTCAAATGGTTCCTAAATAAACTTGTAATCTTACACGATCTTAGACTCGCAAAACTCTGTTGTGATAGTATAAAGAGAAAAAACATCTGCTGATAAAGCAAATCGAAATATTATGTTCAGAATAGCGAATGTTCTTAATCCAGTTAGCTGTGGTAGCAACGTGATTAATTGAAACAGCAAATCTTTGAGTTTTGCTGCCACAGTTGAAAGATCGCTAGATCTCCACTAGACTCTTTCTACCCCTTGGCTAGATTCTCGCGACAGCCTAGACAGTTTCATGAATGGCGTTCCCGGGGTAACAAGATTACTGGGATCTTGAATAGTTAGTTGGTACAGCGAAAAATTTGTTGTTCTAGTTGAAAGTACCTAGCAAAATCAGATTTCTCTGTCACAGCAAATTTTTTGGTCTCTGTGTACTGTTGTTTTGCCACCAAAATATCATGATATGACTGGGATCATCTCTGCACAGTCACGAACCAGTTTTGGAATAGTTTCTACATAGTCCACAAAGCTCGTTGGCATGTCCCGATATCTGCAAATGTGTTGCTGTTATCTTGTGAATAAACTTCGAGTTTAACTGTTCAAGTGTGAAAATAGTCTTCAAACAATCGTGGAATGGTTGTGAAACAGGCTTTAAACCACTTGCTGGAGATAAGAACAATAGCATTCTGAAAATGCTGCTCGTACTCACAAAAATCCTCAGATGGATTGTAAATTATTTTCAAACAATGCCTAACTCCCCTCACGAGGGCTAGACAAATCATAGCATCGATACTTTTACACTACCATGATTATATTTTTGTAATACCACTTTACCACATCTCTGTACAGTCACCAATAAGTGTCGAAACATCCTTGAAATAATCAAACCGCTGCCAATCTGCCTTGAAACAATTTTCGGAAGGTTATCCAGCTTATTCATTCCAAGTAGCTAAAATCATATTCCGAGGGCGATCTACTATTCAACAAAGATCCTCAGATGTCTCTAAATTATATTCAGAAGGTTTTTGAGGGAATACTCAACAATCTCTGACGATGCAACCCGAGCCAAACTATCTTCTTGAGAACGCTTGATCCACGAAAATTGAAAATCATGAAGTTAGTTGAAACAGTACGAAATCGGGGTTATATATTGCGTATAGAGGTCCAAATGTAGATTTATTTTTGGACTTGGGTTTGAAAAAATTTGAGCGAAGCGCAATTTGATATTTTTAGAGTATTAAATTGCGGGCAAAGCCAGCGCAATTCGGATCTCAGAATCGTGAACGTTGTTTAATTCACGCTCTCTCAGCTGTATCGGGTAATACATATTATGTTTCTATTTCAATAAAATGTTCTCTCAGCGTTCACCTTACTGCAGAAGATTGTTAATAAATCCACACGAATCATACGATTCTTGAACTTTTGTTTCCTTATTAAAATTGCAAACTCATAGAAATTCGATAATGAGAAAGTTCAATTCACCGTAATAATCATTTTAAAATTCTCGACAATGTAGCACTATAGTATCATCTAGAACATAAAATACCCACAAACTAGATAATTTTGTATTCAAATGTTGCAACGTCGATGATCATTATGCCGCTTGGTTATGCGCCAATCCAATCTGTGGGAAGTAAATTTCATGGAACATTGGAAACGACACGTTGCCCATGTGTACGTTCATGTACGTGTGAATAAGTTCACGTAGAGGTGTATAAAGTTGGTTCCAAAGACTGACTGGCCGGCATGGCATCAGACGGGACGACCGGGTGGTTGACTGGTTAGCTACTTTCACGTACCACGCGTTCAACTACTCTGAATTCCTCAGCCGCCACCGCGGTTCTCCAACTGCTCACTTGCCAACCGATACGAACTCTATAAAGAACACCGGGTCGCCTACCTACGTAAGGATCGTGGTAAACGCGGAACAAACAACAAATCCAAGTGTCAATGTACTCTGAAAACAACACCTACCGTTGAATGTATGAAGAATTGTAAATTCAATTCGTGAATGGAGATAAGAGGTATTTTTGTTTGTTTTTTGATCGATGACTTAAATTGGTTCTCTAGGAGAAATCACTTTAGTCTTGCGAGGCTACTTGTCGAGTATGTTTTCGATTTAAATGTATCGAACATATTATAGCACGATTGATTGTATAAAAGAATACCGCTTCCGAAGAAGATATTAAACGATCGATAAGAAGGAAATTTGAAGAAATAAATTGTTGGTTGCGAAGATCGATCAACCTTCTAAAAATTGATATTCAAGGTTTTATGATGAAAAAGGTATTTCTGATGAATAAGTTAACATTACGACTCTCGTATCCCTTCGTTAGAAGTACGTCACTAAGGCGGACCCTAATGTGATGAGATTGTTCCTTCGCGAAGAAAAAAAAATGGCTTCTGTCTTCTAAAATTACTTTAATTTACTTGATTGATCGTCTCATTTTATCACGAATACTTCTACAAGAATTTCAATATTCTCCGAACAAATGTAAGGTGGTACGAACTAATAACGATGTCTGTATGATTTTGATGGAGAAGGAGGTTGCGCCGATAATAATTTGAAAGAGAACAATTTCGTTCCATTATAAAAGATACGGTCATCCATATATGCATATATGATATCAACTTAATCTTTTCTCAGCCTCGCTGTCGTTAACTCCTTCGAGCCTTGTTTTGAATAATTTATTCTCCTTGTGTTATATTTTATAAACGTTTCTCAACGGAATATCGATATCCACGTTTAATAATTTCAATTTATGATTCAATCGTTTGAAGTGAATTTTACACTCGATTCATTACTATTCATCCCAATATTTCAAAGTGTATTGCAATAATAATCATTAAGTTTTGAATTTTGCAACACTCGAAGAGAATGTATGTAGATATTTTCCTCTTTTTTTCTGAGAGCAAAGGAATTTCAGAACAGAGGTTAATGGAATAAGGTACCACACATCGCGACAGTTTATCATTTTCCATCACCCAAAGGCTTTTGTTGTCACGATTTGAAGATAAACTACTTCGGTATGTGGTGATGAATTCCATTAACTTCCACGCATCCCAAAACTTCTCTGTGTTCAGTGAAAGGCTTTGATATTTTGGCGTATGTTGTAGCAGCATCAAATTTTCGCTTTACATTATTCGCATTAACAGTTTTTTTTGTTGACAACGTCAAACCGGTACCTACTACAAAAATTTTTTATCGAAAATCCGTGAACATAGATATGAGATTTTAAATTTCCATTTGTGGGATGAATTCTCGAACTACTAAAAAACCGTTCACATCCTTTTTATCGCCAATTTCGTGCGCTTTATTTAACCAGCAGCTCCGGTTATAGGGAACTAATTTAGGTGCTTGAATGTTCGTTGTTTCTATAAATAACCGTGATTACCGATAAATCGACGATCTAAAGTCTTTTTATGGAAAAGTTTTCTATTTCCGTTTGCATTTTTGATAAAATTTCAGTTCCACTTTAATCGATTCTCTGACACTTTTGAATCATTTTATCATCAATTCTATGTATATATTGAACGAAATACAACAGAGATAAGAATGTGTCACGAAAGAGAAGTTGTCGGCATTGTGTCTTCGTCGATTCGATGTGGAACCAGGAAGAAGAGGTCAAAATTCTGGCATTCTGTATTTTCTGAATGAATAGCGAGGTCCCGCGATACGCTTAACAAAGGCTGTGCTGTTTATTCTAGTATACAGTTCAGTGCCTTGAACCGAAAGTTGCGATACAACTTCTTTGCTTAGAATTTTCTTCTTTACTTTTGATACTCCACCCAATCTTTGTAGGAAGGCTTAAATGTTAAAAAATTCGATAAGAGTCTTTTTTGCAAAGAAACATTTTCCATTTTTCGATCCTCCCCTGACTTTTTTTGCTCAAAAATGATAACCGTTGAAGTATTGAGTGAAATATTTACGAAGTCGGTTACTCCAGCAGGGCCATTCACGGGAACTGTCTAGGTCCTCTCACGAAGAAAAATGCGGTTGGAAAATATAGTTATTTTGAAAAGTATCTAAAAATACTTCATAGTTTTTCAGTAAACAGATTTTTGGTCAATTTTGCTAATCAGAAATGAAGAATTACATATAACAAAAATTGGCAAAAATCTGAACGCTTAAAAATTACTATTACTATATTAGCGAGGTGATTGAAAGGACTTGGCGAGTGCCGAATCCACGCTCGTTCAGGAGATATTGAATTTCAAAGGAGAAGCTGTTCTACAAAATAACTGAGTAAAATACGCTGGTGAAAATAATTCATTACTTTTACTCAAAATTAATTCCAACAATGAATTGAAGGTGTTGATGTATGAAAAACTAAAGTTGCTATTGGGTCAACTGCAACTTTCATTACATTACCGTCTTTTTATCTTGCGATTCTCATTTCTTAGATTAATTTCAATTCATCCATTTAAATACATTATTTTTTTCATAAAAATCTTGTTAAACAGAACGCTCTTCACTCATGTGAACATGATCTCAAGTACATACAATTTTATTCCTTTGAAACCTTGAATCTTCAAATAAAATCGCGGTAAATGAATTTTTTGTACACACCCGATGTACCGTATAAATTGAGCGAATAATTTTTCAAAATGAGACATCACAAAATTGTATCAAAGTACGTACACGCGTTTATAATCTGTTTCATATCGTCCGGAGAAAGAGAACAAAAAAAAAAAAGAAGAAGAAAAACTGAACAAAATTGACTCTGACGTTTTTAACTAACTCGCACGAGAACGTGATGATTTTTTTTCTTCTCCCTCAACCGGCGTGGAGTCTGATATTTCGCCCGCCAGAACTTTCGAAGAGAGAAAGATTTATCCGGCAAATTGAGGACGATGAGAGGAACGCGAAAAAGCCGGTGGGGTCTACAAAGCCATGCGCACGGAAACGAGCCGAGCCACGCCACGCCGCACTACGCGTCTCATTCGCGCGCGCAAAAGTAGCAGCTGACGCGCCTGGTGACGTCACGGCTTGCGTGGATCGGCGCCCCATCCCATCCCGTCAGACGTCGCTCGATATTCCACTCGCCCGGGCGACGCTCTTTCCACCCTCCTCCGTATACTCCACTCCACCTTTCTCATTCCACCCACCCATTTACTATCCCCTTTTTCTCTCCTCTCTTTCACAACCCTCAGCCGCTGTTTCCCGCTACTACCACATTTCCTGATCTTCCCCATTTTTCTTTCTCTCCGTGTTTCATCTCCTCGTTCTCTTCACTTTATTATTCCGCATTGTTTTTTTTTTGAATTTATTCCCAAAGATATGTGTTTTTGAATAATTAACAATTACCCCTTGGTTTATGTCTTTCCCATCGTTCGTTCGTTGCCTCGCAATTCATAATAACAGAAAAGAATTGTTTATATCAGATGTATAAATATTCATGTTTTACGTTCAACGTAATCGTTTTTCTTGGTAATATTCGTCCGATGGACGATTTATATCTTATTTGGAGCAAGGAGGGAAGTAAAGTCAGGAAGAGGATGGAGCGTAGAGTGACGTCACATTCGATTACGACGCCTTCGTATCTATTCTCTTCCGTTCGTTGGCTGTTAGCGTCGCGCCGTGCCCAAGCCGCGCAGCAGCAGCAGCAGCAGCAGAACCCGAACCAACGGCACTCACCCTCACCCGGGAGAGAAGCACGAGAAAATCAAATAATCCCTTTCCCTTGGATCACAAGAGGTTCCTCAACCCTTAGTGCAGTGGCAAGAACACTTTTATAGAAAATTATATGTATACGGGGTGGCCCAGAAAAGACGGATCCGATACGAATGTGGTTCCTCTGACGTGGAATCAAGATTTTTTCTTGACACTCCAACAGAAAGCACGAAATGATGAAATTCTGACACGAGGGAAAATGTTGAATATTGTGTTAAACTCTGGAAAGGATCTGATTTTCTGTCGGAGGATGTGGAATGAATTTTAAACGTGTCGATACATTAAGGACCAAAATTGGATACATAAATTCTCACAAGACTTTCAAATAAGCTTTGCCAATAAAATTGTGTTGAATTTTTTCCACAAAATATTCTTCCAATATTTGTATATTCAAATTGACTCCCTCGACGAAAATCTGTTGCTTGGATTATTAATATGTTATCGAAACGATTGTTCTGCATACGAACCTGCGTGTCCTTTAAAGCTTTTCCGGCTATTTACATCGTCTATCGGCTCCTGTAACAAACTATTGAAAAGTTCAGCAGTTTTTCATCAAGCATTTTCTAGTAAATTCATAAGCAATATCGGTGGAGTTTTAGAATTTATAGAAAATTTGTGGATTCCCAAATGATCTGGAAATTCATAAGTTTTTCACCATAGTTCTCTTCTTGGAAATTCAAAAATATTTTTACAGTGCATTCACATAAAGTGGATTAATCTTTTCCACATACTATTTAATTTAACATGAATTTTTACGCGCCTCAGAAACGAATCCAACATTACATCCGTACACACACGATCTTTTAATTCTGTTATTATACCATTTCCTCGTTTACTGATAGAGAGCACGAGGACGCAGGGCGTGACGTCACGCCCATCTCTTCTGTCGGCTGCAGAAGCGCTGCAGTCGAAACACACTCCAATCCCCTTTAAAGGAAAGCATGGAAACCGAATAACTCCCTTGCCTTCATCCACAACTCCTTCCTAAACACCCCGTTTCGTTGCCGACGTTCACAAACTTTCATAAGCTAAGCTTTTATATACTCACAGGATCATCGTTCTCGAGATAAAAGAGGATTCACGATCTCGATAAAAAAATCATCGGATAAAGCATCCTGGATACCATCGAGATCAATTAATGTTCTTAATTGAAACGTACTACCGACCGTTATCATATTTTCATATCCATCATCTTTCAATATTCCAAATAACATCTCGATTCATTCCACGTGTGATGATTCCGTACTTCGGCTGAGACCAGTTATTTTCCTCTCCTTCCTCCTATTGGAAAATTGTGAGAACAGAAGAAGAATGTAATTGTTGATGCGGGTCACAATCGTGAGTCATCTTCCTCTAAGGGAGAAGAAAACGAACTTTTGATTAATTCCGAGGGTTCTTCACGAGCCCTTCTAAATTGATAAAATTCTAACCAACGGGCTCTAATCAAGAAGTTTTTTTTGTATAAATCCTCTTTTGAAGCCAACGTGCTGTAAAAACGTGAACAAAATTTTCTCCAAACGTGATAGTTGTGGGAAATATATAGTTTAATTATCTCCTCTACTTCTTACGTTCCATTCGCCCTCGATGTGTAATGAAACATGGCGAATGATACATGACTAACAATTCGCTGTGAATTTTGGAATGTTTTTCATGAATTATACGATGAAACATTCCTAGAATTGACCACGACGATGAAAATTTATTACATTCAATTCATTAGGAATCATCAACAACCCACCCGTATTGTTCTTGATTGAAAATTTGTTCTAAGGATCTAATCGGGTGAAACTCGAAACTGTTCGGATTTTCATAAGAGCTATCACAGTTGATTACCATTAGAACCTTCTCAGGATTACCATGCCTGAATTGAGATGTTGAAAAATGAAATCAAATCCATGAGGTGACGGGAAGTTTGCAGAAACTTATCGACTAAAGTTTGGGTAAATTGATGGCATATGAATCCCGCTCTCTGAATTGCGCTTGGCTACCAAATTCGATATGTGTTGCATGAATTATCGACGACTCAGAAATTTCCCATAATATGGAGAAAATCTCATATGGATTCGGCATTGGTTGTGATTTCTGGCAACTACTCAGGTGAATGCGATTGAAATAAAATTTATATCAGGCCACATTGAGGAAACTAAAAAATTGAAGTATCATATCAAGAATAACAAATCTTTTTGCTGATATAATTGATGATTCGCTGGCACAGCTAACTGAGTTACTGAGAGAGCAATATGATTAATTGGAACGAAAAATTTTTCAATATTGCATACCAAACAGCAAACCAATGTTGCTAAAGAAGTTGACATTTTTTACTGCTGTAGCTAAAAAATTCTTGTTGTGGTCAAAAAGATTGCTTTCAAGACAAAAAAAAGTTGGATTTCACTGTCACAGTGAATTTCTTCTCCGTGTACCAATTCACAACTAAGATTTTTAGTTGTACTTACCAAAATTTATATATTATCACCAAATTCTGATAATAGTCATCCAATCTTGGTAATAATAAGAGTCAATAAAATCACGGTAATTGATAATTCTTATGCTCACTTTATATTTAAAGTAGACTATTTTTGCCTGCATCTTGAGTTCAGTCATGATACAATCTGAATTCAAGACTCGATTCTTATTGTGATGTTTGAAACATACTGCAGAGAGTCCGGCTGAATGTATTTTGATTTGAAAAATTATAAACAGTAAATGTAACCGTGACAACGATGCACAGAAAATGAGACTCTGTAGCAAATTTCTCGTGAAATTCACACTGTAATTGTAACGTAATCTTTCATGTAAATTTTACAAGGCCATTTTTTTCATGAACGTACAAGAGATGGAGCTCACTTGGCTAGCATTTTTACACCCAAAACAATGCTCGGTATGCTCAAATTTTTATGATCTTGATGAAGCTCGCTTTGCTCGTCATTTGATATTCTGAATGGTGCTTGCTTCGTTCGGAGGTGGTGTTAAATTCTCCCTTTTTATCATGGAAATTTATTTAAATTTTCATGGGAAGAATTCATACGCGTCCGTGTAAAAATGTCAAAACTCACTTATGAGCAATTTTAAGTGAGGAATTTCATGTCGTTGAAATCGCTCTACGATTAAATCAAGGAATCTGTGTGCTGTGGAGTACATTATGTTATTTTTCTTCGATAAAGAATTTTTAAAACTCACATCTGGATGCCTTCGAAGGAGAGTACTTCTCAAAATCAAAGGCTAACGTAATTCGTAGATTTCAGCAAGGGCCAGCAGGTTGTGGACTTTATCGAAGACAACCATGGCTCGCAGGGCTCGTATGAAGCACAGTTCATGAGGTGTTTACGAATACCAGCACGGCTCGCGTCCCCGAATATATATATATCCGTGTTGCAAACCGAGGAAGACGGTAAGGAAATTGCGAGTTGTACTAATATTTGTGAGAGGCCTCCGACGGTGCTAGTTTTCGTAATAACCAGAGGTGAGCTACTTTTCTTACGAGGCATCGAAACACAGAAACATTTTCTAGTGAATTGAATGTCCCGCATTTGATCAAAGTAATTTTATCCAAGTGAAGGGATTCCTCGAAGGAACGAACTTGTAAAATTTGAACATCAAACTTTCTATTTTTACCTTTAAATCGAACAAGAATTTTTCTGAATTGTATAAAATGCTAGTGAGGATTCAAACTCGGATCAAGAACTTCTCATTCAATATATTTTTTCTTTCCGATCAAGGCGAGCAAGATTCACGTTAGCTTGTGATCTTTACAGTAAATCATCGGATAAACGTCGATAATGCCATAGAAGACTCCCACCGAACCATGTAGCGCATTTGAATTCACCTGTAATTCTTACGTTTGCGCTCTCCAGATCTCTCCTTGTGATGGGAAAAGTACTAGAATGGAGCAACCCCAGATACCGATGTGGAAGAATAAAAAAACATTTGAAACTTGAATTTCTATATTTTATGTGTTCCGCATCGCTTACCTTCTGAATCAACATAAATTTGTTGAAATTGAATATCGTAATAAAAATATCCATACGTCATAATATCTTGCGGGTCATATAACACCTCGATATCTTTTATAATTTTCAATGAATTCTCATCTCTTGAGAAATTTGCATATCTTATCTCGATTGAATTCAATGCCTCACACATTTCAAATTGAAGTACTAATAACAGGTTTCTCTTCTACTTTGTTGCAGGTATGGAACATAAAGATAACAGTGATAACAGTCTCTGTCAGGTGCCAGGTGATGCTCTCCGATTTCGTAAGAAATTTATTATCTTCTTTCTTTTTCATCACTGTAAAAGCAATCGATTTCACGTATAAATCTTTTATTGGCGTTTTTCTTTTCTATCTGTAGATTATAGCTTTCGATATTATGATTAGAAGTTTTAACGTCTCTCATTGGATAATCAATAAATTTTACTACACGTTCCCGGTCGTGAATGTTTATATCTTCATCTGCAAAGTATACGAGCAAAGTTACGGATTTCACGGTAATACGTATGGGTGTGTACGTGAAAGAATAAAGATATAAAGCAAAAAGAAAAAACAAAAAGGGCTGTACCGTTGTCGGTTTTCATTTTTTGAATAGAGTAAAATTTGATAGAGTTGGGTAGTACAATGGTGAAAAATGAAAAGTATCACGACGATGATCATGATAATGATAATGATGATAATCGTAGAGGGAGGAAGAAGGGGTGAACACCACCTCCTGCTACCTCACCTCCTCGACACTCTCTTGATACGACAATATACAACTTGACATCACGAGGAATCTTTCGGTCCGATTCGTATTATCTCGGCTCGGTTCATTTCAGTCAGCTGGTTGCCAGGGCGTTGCCCTGGTCGTTGTCGTCGTCGTAGTCGTTGTCGGTTGCGCGGTGCACCACCATTCATTACGAAGTGCAGCCTGAGAGTCCGACCTAGCACGACCAGAGACTCAGAACACCACCTCCCTCTCCCTTTCGCCCCACTTAGTTCTCTGCTGCAAGCAAAACCGCATATATCTGACGTCTACCCACTACTATTCCATACTACTATTACTACAAACGTCTACTACCATTGGGAGTATCAGTAGTAGAAGTAGTAGTAGTAGCAGCAGCAGCAACAGTAGTAGTAATAGTAGTAGTAGTAGTAGTAGTAGTAGTAGTAGTACCACCACCATCAGCCGGTTTTTCCACTTCAAACATCGACGTTGAGGAGGAAAAAAAAAAAAGAGTAGATTTGTACACACATATTCGCATTCAGTCACATAAAGTATGAATCAATAATCATTCCTTGTCTCGTTGACTCTTCTACAACGAAGAAGTGCAGGATTGATCGGTAGTAATGTAACTATCGATTGATTTCAATCTTATGGAATTTGCAGAAGTTTATAACGATTTCATATTCCAATAGATTTGTTGGATGTCTCATACATTCCATGCTTGAAAAGTGTTGCCGAAATTAAAAAGTAAAAACTATTGACTTTCTACAATTTATCAATTTATTTTAATAATTCACATGGAAAGAAATTTTCAGCTGTATCAGCTAAATTTCAGCTATTATAGCCAAATATTCTAGCATCCACAGGACAGCTAATTTCTTAATGATATTACCTAAAATTTGGCTGATGAAGCTAGAAATTTCGCAGCAGCTGAAATTTCATTGTAGGAAGTAAAACAATGGTTATCCATCTTTGCTGAGGAAAATTTAACAAAAACCGTTTGAACATTACTAAAGAAAAAACTAAAAAATATTTTCATTAAAATTACCTCACCTTGCACTTTTCTGAGGATAACATCAGTTGAAGAATATTGCATATATATTTCAGCAGCATCAAGTGTCAATTATAAAATATTATCAAAAATGCATCAAGTTCAGGTTATACCGAGTTGAGTTTGAAATAAATGGCACGAGCAAGAAGTATATTCACTTTTATCTTCATACTTCCCATATATATCAATCACACAAGAAAAATGCTCCGGTTAATATACGGGCGGCAGTATTTTTTGCATGCAGACGAGTACTTCAATATATTTCACCAGTTATATCGAGGTAAATTTTCATTTTAACTGGAATACTTCGATAACCTCAATAAGAATTTCTATATCACCCGTCGAAATCTATTACTATCCGCAAACTTACCGGAATTCTCTTTTCTCCCTCATATTATCGCCTCCACACTTTTTCACAGATCTATTCATGTATTAGCATCGTTCTCTATCTATCGTGTTTTTTTATTTATATTTACATGCCTTATCTACCCGGTACAACATCTTGTTTCTATTCTATTCGTCGTATTCTCACTTGTACTTCCATGTTCATACGACGATCCATAATTATAACACTTTATCCTCCGTCAATCGTTTCACATTTTTATTCGAGAATCATAAGCCATAAAATTCGACGAGAGATATCGGAACTTAATCGATGAATATTCGATAAAAGGTATCAACGTTCTTCATCTTCTCTATCCACTCGGAACAATGGATAAGCAAACATCTTGACGACAAAATATACAAATTGTTAAATATTTTCGTTGTGATAAAGAATCGTGATCGCGGGAAATAAAATCCTTTTTCACTATTTTGAAGATAATATTTGATGGCAACATTGTTTCCTTGCAGAGTTGTTACCCTCATATTTTTCGTTTCACCGTGGTAGTAACATCAAGTGTTTTATGTTGGTAGTGCATATATAAACTTTGCGGAATGGCGGGCATTACCGCATTAATGGAAGCAATAACCTTCCTTTCTCTGGCGTGCAATGTCATTGAAGATTACGATACGATTTAATACTTATATTCGAATCGCGCGTTGAAACTTTTGTCTTTAGTCATTAAAAATCACAAAACATTGGTATGAATTTTTTAATGCTCTTCACAGCGTTGCGATGGGAATTGCGTGACGAAGGACGCTTGTAGTTTCGGAAAATTCTCCGTTGCCTTTTATCGGCGATGATAAAATCATAATTTGATAACGTACATCATAATATTCAAGGGAACCAATTTCGATGTAACTTGTAGAGGGTAAATTCGTAAATTTTCCCTCCACGAAGTCGAGATGATCGTACTCAATAACATTTTTAGAATGGAATTTCGAATTTTCAGTCAGTCAGAACTGAAATTGTCGAATTTAAAGATACTTTACTGAGAAAAATAGTCCGTCGCTAAAGAGCCTATAAAGATATGTCTTGTCCTTGTAATAATATTCACTTTAACAGTTAAGACGTTCTGTTAACACATTATTTTTTATCATGAACGGTGATTGGAAATCATGCATGCAATTACAGTTTATCGGAAAGTGAAAAGATCGTTGAACGATAGTTGTTATAATCACAATGTAAGATTGCAGGATCGAATGTGTGAGCAGCTTTTAACATACCTTTGCGCTCGGTACCAAGCATGCGAGTGCGTACAAAGTGTTCGTGAACCTACGAAATTCTTGGAAGAAACGTAACGAGTTTTGTTCTACAAAATGGGACTATTGAGAAAAGCAAAACCAGTTCCTTCCATGGGAAATGAATCGACGAACGCTATATATATAGTTATTTTTAGTAATCTCAGTACGATATATATCATATTATCTTGTTACACGTGATTCGTATCGTAAAAATAAATTTGCATCAATAACATTCGCTTATATTGAGTGCTTGGTTTTAAATATTGTCAAGAACGCATAACATACTGTGACTCGTAACGAGTGTCGTAATTTGTGAATGATAAAGATAAATTCATCGATAATTCGTATTTAACTTAATCGCATTTTTCAAGGATACTTGTGTGTCATTTTGGCTTCTTGTTCGATTTTTAATAATGAAACAATAATTTTTCATTCGGTAATATAGATTTCTATCTTATTTTTAGAATTAGGGTTGATTAGGAAGTAATGAAAGCTGTTGCGTTGGTTTGAAAATTCCATAATCCTTCAATGGTTTCAACTAGGGCAAACTTACTGCTTTTTCTTATGGAATGTAATTGAATAAAGAAGTCTGATGCAGAGTTTGTCTAAGTTTTAGAGTGCATTACATGCATGAATGTGTTAGAAATTATTGCAATTGTACTGTAAACAGAATTGGTGAATGTACCAAGATTCTACATTAACTCAAGTACCAAATAACCTCAGAGAAACACTTGGAGAAATTATTGGGTAATTATACGAAAAAATGTGGTAAATGCTACACTGAGTTTTTGGTACTTCCCCCTGATTCGAATCTACAAAGCTTGGTCTCAGCTAGTGGAGTGAATATTTTTGTAAGGATAACAAATTTTTTGTCGCAGACTCTATAGTAACATTCCATTTTTCTCCATATTGGGCAAAAGTTTATAATTATTTTTCAGAGTATATGGTTTTGTATTCCCTTTTCTATGAATCTGAAAGAGTCCCCGGAAAAAAAAATAATTAGCTGCGTGAAGGATAGTCATTTTTTAGCTCCTGCTGCAGCGAAATTTGGGGATTTATCAGCAAAATTTTGGCTAATGTTGCTGAGATTATTATATTAGTTGTCCTGCGGGAGCTAAGATATTTAGCTTTAACCCTGCGTATTTACACTGGGTCTTTTAAGGAACGTGTTTCGAAAAACAAGTGTACACACGCAGAATTAATGACTAAAATTCTGCTGCTGATGCAGCTAAAAATTTCTTCCCGTGTGAAAAATTCTACCTTTGAATTTACCAAGTCCCAGAAGTGAGCTTGTTCGCTGTGAGTGGAATTTTCACTGAGTAAAAAATTCACCCCACACTTGGAGTGGTTATAAATTTTTTATTTCGACTGACTAAAGAGTAAAATCTTACTCTAAGAATATTTGAGGGTAACAATTTGGGACTGGTTACCATTCATTCTTGGTTTTGGAACAGGAGTTGAGTAACGACATCACATTTTCCAAAGCCCTTTTTTGTCGAATTTTCTTTTCATGAAAATGTAAAAAGTTTGTTACGCGCTTTTCATAACGTATTTCAACGTTGTAAAACACAGAGAAAAACAACGTTTTCAAAATCACTACATTCCTACTAAATTGGCAAGATAAGAGAAAATCCCACTATTATTGTTAGACCGTGTAATGAAAATGTGTACTTGATCACGTGTAAGGTTGCACGATGATACTAAAGAACGTCTGGTTTATCATTCATTTTTATTACATCGTCTAACAATAACAGTGATAAATTCTCTTATCTTGCCAATTTAGTAGAAATATAGTGATTTTTGAAACATTATTTTCCTCCGTGTAGTACCTGTCACCAAAATATCATTCTTTCTGATAATCGTTACCGTGTTCTTTTCTTCTCGCGATCGGAGTGCTCGTTGAATGAATTTCTCATCATTATTCATTCTTTGTCCTCTATATTTTTGATGAAAAGTTTGATGTATAATTGATGTGAGTTCTCGCGCGCGAGTCACCTCGATAGAATCATGAAAATCATTGTATATTCTGAAACCGAATGAATTCGAATCAAATTAAAAAGTATATTCAGTACAAGTTTGTCACCTTTAAGCATTCTTCAACGATATTACATAACCGATATTTTCATCTCCCTGTCATACGTGATATCGTCACGTATTCCTTCGACAATTCGATAAAATACGCGTCTACATTCATTAGAACTTTCCTCGCCCTGTTTATCACTCTCATTATCGTGAACTACATCCCATTTACGCCCATATAGTACCTCATACTTTCAGCAGATTCGTTCAGATTCCTGATGGAAGGTTTACTCTCTACCCTCATGTTCCATGATATTCTACGGATTTGAAAGAGAAAACAAGATACAAACGCGGTTATATGGTAGGATATGATTGAGTGGTGGATAAGGGGATTTTCCAAGGATTTCTCTGGAATCCTGAGAGATCTCATGAGAAAACAAAGTTTTAGGTGTGAGGAATCAATACTGATTGAAAGTATCTCTTTTCTTCTAAACACTTCAACCTTATATTTTCTCGTGTACAACAAATTTATGTGTACATACACACGGTATAATTAGAATGCCTCGTCGTGCTGTTCTATAAATTTCAAGTTACGCCAACGATCAATTAAATATTATCGAAGAACAATCGAAGAATATTCATTCGAAGAATTCTCATCGGTCGTAGATCCATTACTTTCCTCAGTCATGTGCCTGAGTATGTAAAGCGCAATTTCAATCCGTACTTCTATCTAATGACAAATAATCATAGAAAATTATTTAATCGATCAGATGACCACGCATGCAATAAGCTTCTTTTCTCCCCCCTCTTTTGGTACGACTTTGACCTATTACCGGTTAATGCTAATGAAAAATAGAAGGAAAAAAAAATCATATATAATGCTCCAGAGGCGTGTGAGATTCTCTTGTGTTGAATTGTTTCTATTGCTCGTTCGTTCGAGAAGTACGAAATTGTCATTACCTCGTCTCAAGTCGTATAATCACAGACAAAATCACTATGAAATTCCTTTTCGCTATTGAAGTTGTGCCAATCGGACTGAATAATTAGAGAAAAATTATAGATGTAATTGCGCGGTATGCAATTATCTATACGAGTCTGGTACGAGGTATTATTTGTCGTCATCGTTGGCTTTGATCTGAAAATAATAATTGGAACTTGGAGTCGGGATCGTTACAAACGTTGCTCTTTCCTTCAAACAGTTGAGGAAAGTAATGAATTTAATAACAACTCCATGCGCGAGTTGTGGTTCGATTTTGAGTGGAATTCGATAAAAATTTCGATCAATCCAAATTGTTCGAAATTCAATCATGTTAGTTGCGTAAAATCTAGGATTTGTAGAACTTCATGGAACGAATCAAAATGTTCTGGTATAAGCTACAACGATTTGTAGGTTTAAGGATTTCCTAGTGGGTGAGAGTATATACATATGCTCCATGCTTACGCAAATCTTGTAAGTATTCTTACAAAAATCTTTCAAGAGCTCCCCATACCCTTGCGAGGTACTCGCAAGGCCGTGTAAAGGGCTGTTAAGTCTGCAGTAACTGCTGCTGGGATGCTGAGTTTTATCAAACCGATTTTTTCCTGCTAAGAATACAAACCTTCGATACCTTGTTCAAATATCCGAAATGAAACATCTTTGATAAATAGTTTAAATTATCATATATTCTTCTCTTATAGACTTTATCTCTTCAGCAGTGGTACATCAAGAATTTTTTTGTATTCTTATCATCTTTTCCTGAAGTATCGAAAAGTGATGAATCATTCAAATTTTACCATTATTGAATCAAGTTGTGGGCAAAACTTATAGACATTATTGGCGGGAACATTCATCTTACCCTCTTCCCAGATGTGACGTTGAGGATCTCACCCTTAACTTTTCGTCCAATTTCGTCAATGTTTTTCAAGAGTGTCGAAGGGTATATAGGGTGAAACCTATCAACCTTTGCACCATTCACGACATTTACAACATTAGAGTGATATTCCTTCGGGAGTAGAAGTTCTTATTTAAAAATACATATCTATAGAAATGAAAATATCAAACTTGAGTCCTATACCGTTGAAGTCTATAATTAAAATAAACCACTAACTGTAAATCTTCAAAGGACCTTGAAATTCAAAGAACACAATAATATACGATTATTCATCACTTCAACTCATAAATTCATTCTCTATAAAGAAAAACAAATCGTGATGAAAATACATTCATCGCGAATGATCCTGGAGTTTCATTATCCCTAGCGTGTTATGATAATTAAGAAACCGAAGTTAGATGAACGCAGCGATAAATACCGATGCTTTTTTCTTCATATTTTTTTTGTCCTTTAATCATAGAACTAAACCCGAGGCTCACGAACAGATGATTACAGCTCTTCATAAGATGTAAATGATAAATTAATTGATTCGAAATGACAATGGATATTTGAGGAGGTGAAGTGTCGTCAAGTTAGGGAGACCCAAACACCAAGAGGCTGAAGAGAAAAGACGTAGAGAAATCAATCTGCAAAAACCATTGGATAAAACGAAGATAAGGCTACACGCCAGCATCGCATCACATCACATCGCATCGCATCGCATTGCATCGCATCGCTCGTCGAGATTACCGGCCTCGTAGAGATACGGCTGACTAATCTGCCGTAATTATGGTCATCCCGATGGTTATCGATCGCGTACGCTCGTATACATCCACGTGGAGAGACGACGAGGGGATAAAGGAGAGGTCTCTCCATTCCAATAGCTATTCTATATTTCCACCCCTATACTTTGTTGTTATTATTGTTGTTGTTTCTTTTCTTTCATTCCTGAGGATAAAGTATTCTATACTTTAGGTACCTAGGGGGTACCGACTTTTTCGTTGATTCTCCTCTCTCCTTCGTTGGAGACTGGATTTTTGAAGTGATGGAACTTCGTGTTAACTTTCAAAGGATATCTCCTCTTGCACACGAATCGAGAATTTATGCGTCGTCATGAGAATCATGGAAATTTTGTATTCACAAGTAACAACGATAGATTGAAAGTACTATGAGAACACTGTAACTTGAAACTATCGGGATATGAGTTATGAGGTTGGAGTCGTCGGACCTGGAACCGCAGAAAGCGCGGAGCAAAAAATTATATTATACTGCTGATGGGAAATCTGTGTTACTAATTTTATGCTGTGTTGGTTTTGTTACACTATGATATTTCGATATGTTTGGTACAGTGGATGTCGTGAGTGAATGTTTCGAAAATCCACATGTGTATTTAAAAATACTAGAGTTAAAATTTTACTTGTGTATCCCACTTTTCACTTATTCGGAGTGAAAAATTCATTGAGAAATTGAAGCTATTGTGAAATTTTATTCCCAAACTTTGGAGTTGATGACTCGAAGCGTGAATTCCTGTACGTCGAATTGGAGAGAGAAGATTCAGAAATGAAATGACTAACTCTGTTATAATCTCTGATTACTAATAAAAAAACGAGCGTAATAAACGAAGGTCATGCACATCGTATAGTCGGGACACCATTATAGTTCATTCCTATCAATTGACCGTGACGCATTAAATTTCTCGTTCGCGTAATCATGCGCATGTTTTTGTTTATAGTTTACAAACAAAACAATAGTAATTGGGTTTACGCTCCTGAGTTCACGTGCACGTTCGAATGATCCGATTTGTATTAACAATCCTGCTCGTGTAATCGTATTCTCTCATAGTTTTGTTCTTTTTTAATACGCGAATTATCAAGTTTTCGATCGATGTGCTTAAATGGCGTTATCGAACGAATGAACAATTGTGACATGAAATGAATTTTTAATATGGTTTGTTTGTTGATTAGTCAGGAAAAATTATAAGCATTTGGTTCGATACCATACAGAAAACAAAATGGATTTTCTAAAAAAGAATACACGATTCTATTTATATCCCATTGAAACATGATTTATTTAATAACAGGAGGTTGCTCGACATGTTTCTGGTTTCCCATACATACGCGTACCGTATCTTTCAGGATTGACTTAGGAAGATAACAATCGTATAGTTAGTTTTATGATGGAAGAAATGTGATATTGTCGCGGGCGGTTTAACTAGATAAACCGGATGAAATGAAATCGCAAGGGAAAAGAACAAGTTGGCTTGTCCCGGTTGAGGTGGAGAAGAAATCACGCAAGAAGGAGGAGGAGAAGAAGATGACAACGACGAAGCCTTCTGACATTTTCAGATATAAGTTTTCGCGGTTGGACAGAACCACCGTGGTCGTTGGTTCAACCTCGTCATCGTCAGTCCCATTTGCGAGATGAGTGGCGTATTTTATAAACTTCAATGTACAGTACAATGTATCAAGTGGAGATTTCAAATTATCGAACATCGGTGGTATATGGCGGAGATTGAATTGAATGTATTGTATTTTTCTGGATGACATCGTGTGAGATTAGATTCGTAAATTCTTATTTATATTTCATACAATTGGAGTTAACATACTCCTTCAAAGATGGATGAAGGAGAAGGAGGAAGAGAGGGCAAGACTTTGATCAAGTCTGAAATTGAATTTCGAATACAATGCCGCTTATTTATTGTACTTGGAATACATTTTTCAGTCTGGTACTTTAGATTTGAAATTTTCAACATATTTATTCGCATGACGCGAAGGAGTACGGAGATCGGATAAAGAGGTAAATCTGAGATGTTCTGGATGTACAGTATAGATATTTTAGGACAAAATTGTGAAGTGGTTGAGGAATCTATATCACTCGATTTATATATATTATACAAATGTTTTTCCATCAAATTGGAAAATGTAACGTCTGTTCCATTGATTTCCTCTG
The DNA here is from genome assembly GCA_018340375.1 of Gonatopus flavifemur. Lineage (NCBI taxonomy): Eukaryota > Metazoa > Arthropoda > Insecta > Hymenoptera > Dryinidae > Gonatopus > Gonatopus flavifemur. The sequence continues at coordinate 57,302,600 of JAFFJZ010000001.1, forward strand.
TATGTACACACATATATACAAAACCACCGACAAAGCGTAAAGTAGTTATTTTAATTAAACATACGAAAGGGAAAAAGTAATTACTGTAAACTCCGTGTTCTCATCATTCCTGTTAAGTGGAGAAACGAAACTCTTCACGTGTAAACACATTTAAAACTTGTAGCTCGTAAATTTGTCATGTTAAAATGAATGATATCTTATCATAACAGCTGTTGAACGTCAAACGATCGTTTCGCGTAGCACGAGTATTATAAAAAGTTCAGTTATCATTCATCGTGTCGAACTTTACGGTCAAAACTTTGGAATTTTTTTTTCTTACGGTGCGGCAAGTGAGAGAGCCAAGCGAGCGATTGAATTTTGTTTTCTCAGTATCGGTGTAACAGGCGTAAATACTATCGTGCAATTGTTTTTTTCCCTCTCATGTGGTTAAATGTCTGTATTAGGATGTGAAGAGATGTGAGCTCCCATAGAGGGGAACGGTATATATATGCAGAACGGATTTTTTATTCTCTAGATTCAATAGAAGCGTGTACGGTCTGTGTTTTTTTGCCCGTTTCTACTCCAATCCTGAACTTCCTTTATGACCGCTGTCGTTGCAAGATAGGGAGTATCTACTATCTCTGGCTCAGGATTGCTTACTCAACATTCCGCGTGTCTGCCTACCTATCCGTGTCTTAAAACTCGTTTCCTAAGCTGTTCTTCAGCTGATTGTGTTTTTTCTTCCCTCCTTCTCTCTCGTTCTTCATCCAAACATCCGGCTATGAATATAAACAACGTGTATCATTGAATTAATATGCCGAATTTCAGTTGAGATAATGCGTTGGTAATTTTTATTGATTATGTCATGATTTCACGTGGGCAGTGTGTTACATCGATGTAAAATCAGATTGGAATCTTCTTTCAAGGATTCGTTAATGAACAAGTAGCAGTGGAATTTTTGTAGAATTCTTTTGTCCTCTGTTGGTCTTGAATTCATACCGATACTTGACGCGAAGCAAATTTCTCGAGAAAAAATTCATCCGATCACAGGGGTTAGGTTTATTGCATTTTTACCATAAATTTCCTGATAATTTCCCGAGTTTTTCTTGGAGTTGGTTGTCGGAATGACCGATTGATTTTGCGGCATGTTTACGGTTTTTTATTTCCCAGTGTATTTATTGTAGAGAAAAAAGAATGAATGAAAGAAATTTGGTGAAAAATTTTCATGATTGACCTTGCTATATATACGACTATACAGCCACTACGGTTTCTACAATTACTATCATCACTCATAGTTGTCATCGATGTCTAGTGAGACCGAATATATCATTTTCAACACGTGCACAGTTCTCAAGACTTTGTACGCAGGCATATCCCACATAGCATTTTACCGGCATCTACGGGTACGAGTCGAGTAATGAACAAGTTTACATTTTTAAATGTGACGCGCCAGGTATATGAAATATCAGCTGTTGACCTTAAAAAGTGTCATTAAACTGAACGAGTCAACATAAACTAGGTTTTGTTGTTTTGTCTGCCATTCTATTCCGTAAATCGTAGCTATCTATTTTCAATAATTTATAACTCGATGAAGTATTTTTCAATAGTTTTGTAACGAATTAAATATATTCCGCGTGATGATATTCATGTAAATACGTTCAACAAATTTCCCTCTCGTTTTTCTGTTAAATAAACAGTATTTAATTGCCACGTGGACTTGCGTTGCATGAAATTACTTATCACAAAAATTATATACTTTCTTTGCAAGTAGAGTAATCGACTGGAAAGTTCCACAAAAGCCATTCATCATCTTCTCTCTCATTGACCTTTAACATCCTTAAACTCTAAAACATCCCTAATCCATCGATCATACAAAAAGTAGATCTCGTCCGTGTGTTCGGTAACAGTCTGACCACACTTGAGACGACATTCTCTGACTTCCAAACCCGTTGTTTCACCGATCATTCACTTTTTTCTACGACTTGGACACGACTTTTTTTCCTTTTTCACTAATTCCATACCTTTCTAACTGATGCAATTTTGCGCCGTAGTGCATTACGATCGAATCAAACTTGAATTTACGACTTTGAAACTTCGAAATGAGTAAATTTGTGGGAATTAGCATTGAAAAGTAACGACAGAAAATTGCCGAGTTCCCAAAGAATTCTTTATCATCCCATGGTACCAATCCCACAATTTGTACTCATAAATAATACGAGAACGTTAAGAAGATTTTGAAACTGACGAGATCAGATTTTATTTATGCATTAAAAGTCGACCATCGATATTGCCATTCAGGATCGATGCAAAGCCTTATTTTCTCACCTTTTGATTTTTTTCTCTCTTTCTCTATTCCGTTCTTTCTTTCTTTCTTTCTTTCTTTCTTCCTTTCTCCTTTCTCTTTGGACGGACCGAAACTTAAACTCCATTTCACCCTGGTATTCCAAGTAGTTGCCGAGCCCTCGAGAAAGTTTAATATCCAGCGTCGCGAGAGATTAAAGATTCAACCGCTATTTGTCATTCCATCGCCACGCTCCGGAGTGTCGTTTCGCTTCTTCTCTCCCTTTGACCTCTTCCTTCGACTCTCCTATCTCTGTTTTTCTCAACCATTTCGTTCGTTTCCCCTGTTTTTCTCCTTTCTCGGTCCCTCGTCTTACCTTGAATCTTCTTCCTCTTGTTTTTCTAATTCTTTTTCTCCTAGTCGTTTGCAGAGTTTTTCCTTAGACACGTGCACCTCTTTACCAAAGAACTTGTTTAAATTAGGCTATTTTGCGAGATATTCGTATGAGAAAGTTGCAGATTTTCTAAAGTTTCACACGCAAAGTTGCCTCGAATATCTCGGGAGAGTGACAAAACGAAAATGATAAAGGCTAGAAAGTATAGTGTTAATCGAGAAACTTTGGAAACAACTTATCGACTTTATCAAATTTTGTAGACGTTATTTAAGATTAATCATTTGTTATCGATACTAATATTCTCTTGATCCTTCGGAGAGTTCCACTCGATGGATGAAAATATACGAAAAAGATAAATGTGTAAGAAAAGTAACCTTCACGCGCAGAATGTGTTATTGATAAATTTCGTCAAAAAATATTTCTTGCTCTGTGAATCTCAATGAGTAGAGAAACAAAAAAATCAAATCAAATGTTGGGAACCAGTAGAAGAATTAATTCTGTTTCTCAAAAGAATTACCATATGAAAAACTAGGGCCAAAAATTAGACGCTTGTAAGTGCCTCGTAGGGTTCTGGCTAGTTGAGCGTTACAAAACTCGTCAATAACTAGAGCATTTCTACTTGGGAGGTTGCTAAAAACGTGTTGTTTCTTCTCATTCAAACACAAGATACACTTATACGATAAATAGCACAACAGGCATAATTTTTTTTTCTGTGATGAAAATCACCGAACAAGAAATATACGCTTCATTAAGGTCAAACAAAACCTTGGAGGGCTACGTAATTTGAAGCATCAGGTGAATGAATATCATTTGTGACTGGATTCAATGTAGCGGTAAAATAAAAATAGCAAGAAAGACGGAAAACGATAAAAGACGTGAGTGCATTGGTAAGCGTACTATGATTCGGTTAGATGCATGCACTCGACTCGACTCGACTTTATTTCTAAAAGGGAAAGAAAAAATGTGTGATGAATACGATGTCTGTGGATATCTTTCCGTGTGCAGAAAAAAAGAACAAAACGGTTACAAAAAGAGAGGATAAGGAATGGAAGAGATATGCGAATGCGTATGCATGTAACGTATCTACTACCTCTACTTGTATTCGATAAGAACGTGTTATGAAAATGCATCGTCTAACGGAAATGTAAAATAGGCAAGAGAAAAAGTATCACTTTGAAATAACTCAATCTTGGTTGAGCTGGATACGATTCTTCGAATTATCAAGGTTCTGAAAGAACACATATCGTTTATTCGTTGAATTTTGCGATTTTTTTACAATTATTTTCGAGTAAAATTCAGGGGAAAAAAGAACGCTTAAACGGATATCTTCCTTCCGAACAGTGGAGATTTTAAATTTCTCCACTTTGTACATTATAAGTAGAGTCGAGAAATAGATTTATCGGTTCATTAACCGTACTATAATTCGTTTCTACCCAAGAAATTGATGTTTGCAGTATCGTTCCTACTGTTATACAAGTACTTTTTTTTATTGAAATTAATGTTTCACTTGAATTCGTTGGAATTTCAGCAAAAAAAATCAGCTTGAATAATGTAAAGAATCATTCTTAGTCGCTGTACGTAAGTTTCAATGCATTTTGAGTATTTTTTTCTCAATTATCGTAAACTTTAGGGATTATCGAATATCAGGAATCGAATTATCCAATGATATTGGAAGCACTCGATCTAAAATACGAAAATTCATTTCACCTCGGTGGATTAATCAATTAAAGACTCGAGATTCCAGTTACTTCAATCTAAATCACTTTGTTGCCAGTTAATAGCACTGCGAAGCGACAGTGAACTCAGTTCTCTTTGTGAAGAATAATCTTCTAATTTATTAGATAGTTATATTAATCAGATATCTTGAGTAATTGATTTACTGCTAGAATAATTTTAACCAGTTGTTGATTCTCCGCTCATAAACGATCTTTGCCATACAGTATATCGTATATACATTTCTTTCTAGTGTATAATACATTTTCTTTTATCGTCTTTTATGAGACCTTGAATATTTACGTGGAATATATTCTTCGTTTTTTTGTTCTCATGATGAATAATCAACTCTCAAAGTTTTATCATTATTTTTCAATTCCATTCACAAGAATATTATGGGATATTTAATTCATGTATTAACTAAACTGAGTAGATGTTTGGTGGTGTTTCATCTCCCCTTAAACATTAATTAAACTTCTGCCCACGTGTTCAATAATTCAGTAATCTCGAAACTACATCTCAGCACTTCGAGCGAAATTCTTTCACTTATCCGAAGCATGCAAAAGAACGCAACGAATTTCTTCATTCTTACGATTACCACTGTATGAAAAGGAAGATCATTTCTCGCGCAAAAACCCACCCTTCGGCGCTAGTAAATTATGTATAACTTTAACTATTTAGTGCGTACTATTCCTTGAAATCACTTTACACACTGCAGGGTGCACCGTTGTGAACGAAGCTTTACATTCCCATCTGACTGTCCTTGTTTGGCAGTCAAGGTCAGGGTCGTCCACATGTACGATGAAAAAAAACATGTATATATATATATATTAACACACAAATACACACACAAATTTTATATACATATATATAAAGTCCAGTGACTTGACTTGCAGCAATAGGCATCGTATCCCATAAACGGCCACGTGCTGAGTCTCGCCTCGTCTCGTCTCGTCTGGTCTCTCTCCTTGTCTCGCATCACGCCCCGTCTTACTTGGACGATTCACCATCGCAATAGACCATCAAACTCGATACGATTCCCTAAGTGCATACAACTAGAGTTTCCTTTTCACGTTACATACTCCAATCGAGATACCTGTTCTCTCTATCTGCAATTCTTTGACACTTATCTTCTCTGTATCCAGATACAGGTAATAGAAAAATAATTTTTTTCTGTCAATAAAATCCTATATAATCGCCTATGAATCACAACGATCCACCAGGATCTGCTTTATCAATGAATCGATAGCGAGAAAATTTATTGTATATCTTCGTCACGATAGCATCGACGATGACACAACAATGTAAGTACATAGGCAAGGAAAAAATGACCTCAATGTTTACTTATTCATGAAGAAAATGTATGTGGTTAGTACCGATAATGGTAATAAAAATAATAGGGACGTTGGGACAAGTAGAGAAAGGGTAGCAGAAATAATAGTGGTGTGGTGGTAACAGCAGCGGTAATGGTAGTCAGAACGGTTGAGGGTACTAAACGAGATTTGATTCGTCTCGGTCGTCTCGTATCGTTTCTTGTTCTCTGCACCCAAAGAGAAACGTGATGACGCCGCTGTACACTTAAGTCAGGTCGCCAATAGCCGTTGTCGATTTGTCTCGCATTTAATCGCCTTCCTACGTTGATTCACATCTCGACATATTCGTATGGTAACTACCATAAACATTAGGCGAACGAGGCTCTTTCCAAAGAAATCGAAACTATGAACTTTCGAGTTGCCAAGTTATTTAGATTGTAAAACCGATACTTTCGTCTTTTCTATATTCTATTTCAATCAAACGATCGAGTCACATGGATTCCACGGATAGAGAATGAAGAATCCGTGATTTCAATTTCAAGAACAAATAAAAACTCCTCGTGGTTGTGAATTCATTCTTTCGCCACGATTATCCTATCCGTGGAAGAAATCATGCTGAGTTGAACAACGTAAATGAAGACGGTTTATTTTGAAATCTTGAGAAATTGAATATTCGTATACGGATAAAAATTGTCACTCGAATCTCATATTTGTCGTCTGTTAATAAAATCCTCCTAATTTTCCACTTACTCTACATTTACTGGTAACTGAATGACACACATTTTTCTCCGCGTCGTGTAACCCGACGCAATTTCATGAGAAGGAAGAGGAAGAAGAAAAGAAGGAGAAGAAGAATGAGAGGCAGAAAAATTCTTTACAGTTGAAATGAACGTGTGAAGGTAGTTGCAGAGTCCTGGTAAAGTCATTTGTCGGTGAACGTGCCTTATCACTGTGACACATAAGAAACACGATAAGACGAGTGATAATAATGGAGTTGGTATCGCAATTGTGTTCAAACTCGAAGGGAATTCATAAATAGGCTCGTTGAAGTGTGTGTGGGTGTGTATACGTTCAAGCGTGTGAATGAGATTCGAAGCTTACGTACAACGTTCGTAATCGACAAACGACGGAGGGTAACTACGTTGTGTTAGTCATCCATCCGTGGAATTCCGCCATTCTAATTTATACCGGTGTTGGTAATATTAGCTCAACGTTGTCTTAATGCATTCGTCACATGTCGTGTCATGGAATTATATAATTAAATGAGAAACACAAAAGATAGCTATTACAATTGATACGTGTATTTATATCCTGCATGGGATAGGTTAAATAATTTCCCATCGAATTTTCTTTTCGAATTTTTGATAATAGGTACGATAAACGCATAATTTTCATATAAAGAATCCAAGCATCGAGACATGTTTTGTCTTCGTGGTTTCCTTGTATGCTCAGGGGTGGCGATTGAGAACTTTATCAATGGTTGTTATCGTTTCGTGGGATTGTCATTCATTCTTATTTTTATACTTGGATCGTCAGATGAGAAGGAATCAGCGAAGAGATCGTTTTGTCCACTGTTGATTAACTGCACTAAAAAGAAAATCATTGTGATAGCTCCTTCAATAGATAATTTTCAAGTACTCAATAGAAATATTCGCTACTTGCAGTACCTGTATTGAGAGAATACCAAAAATGAAATAAACAATCGTTTCACTTCAAACTCATTGTTTCATTGTCTTCAAATAGGTGAGGTTCATTAATAGTTAAGACGAGATTCTTGAAATATTAATGAACCTTATTTGAGGATGCACTGTAAAAAAAAACTGGAAATTTACTGTGCAACTGGACTGGAAATTTCCAGTGCTAGTACTGGAATATGGATATTCCAGTACATGTACAGAGATTTTGTTGTTACGTTACTGAAAATTTACCAAGCATAACTGAAAATTCAGTCATTGTACTGGAATTTTCAAGTTTGAGATGATGTACTGAAATTTTGCCATGATTTCGCGAAAATTTTACCGGCTCGTACTACAATTTTATAGTTCTTGTGCACCAAAAAAATATTCCTCAAAAGGACTTGAGAAAAATTTGGAATTTAGAAAAAAAAACCTAATCGTTGGTATACTGGAATTATACAGGTTTTTAACTGCAATTCTCAGGTTTTGTGATGGAATTTTCCAGTTACTATGCAATTGAATTATACAGGTTTTGAACTGCAATTTTCAGGTCGTGTGATGGAATTTTCCAGTTGCTATGCAACGGAATTTAATCACTGTTGCACTGAAATTTTCCACTTCTATTGGACTTCGTCATTTCTGGCAGGAAAAATTTCAAGTCTTTATATTAAAAATTTCCTGATTGAGATTTTGAATAATAATTGTAATTGTAGCCAATGAAATTGATATATGAGGTTTTTCCAAGACTTATCCTCTTGTGTTCTAGATATGAAGCATATGTAGTAACCCAAGCTGGCCTTCCAACATATCGCGCTATAGCTCATCGGTTAGGTCTTAGGTTTCAGTTGGTAGGCAGGTAGAAAAGTGTGGGTTCAAATCCTGTTAGGTAGACATGAGTTTCTGTCCATCCAAATGAACGATCAAAAGTTTCTCAATCATCTTGGAACACAAGGACCCTGCAAAATCACTTTGCGTGAGCAATTTTTTTTCAATTTTCATGGATATTTTCAGCATTAATTTTCCAGTACATGTCCTGGAAAAGTCCAGCTCGTGTACTGAAAAATTCCAGTACCGAGGCTCAGAAAATTTCCAGTTTTGATGCGGGAATTCCATAACGTTTGCACTGAATTTTTGCAGTACAAATGTGCTGAAATTTTCCGGTACATGTACAGGTTAATGACTTCCAGTACATGTACTGGAATTTTCCGGTGAAATTTTTTTACAGTGTGATAAATCATGATTATGAGTGTTTTAGATGATTGCGATTAGACGGATCAACGACTTGAATAGCTGCTGCAACTATAACGTAGATAAAAAGTTGATAGAATGTATTCATTATCTGTTAACAAATGTTATTTGGGGTATGAATTAATTTTTCTATCAGTGTGTTTCGAGTTGGTTCAAAAACAGAGTGTCCAGCGCGGAAATTTTTCGTTTATTTCACGCTCATTCCATTGCACATGAATTTGGGATTGATCGCTTCCATCAAAACACCCTGAGAGAGAGAGGGAGAGAATAAACAAGAAAATATACTTTTACGTAATGAAACTAAATTTCCCATGAAGTCATTGAAACGACGTTATCACGTGAAATCCATTCGATTCCATTCCATCACTGAACATTATGGTAATTCCTGTCTCATCAACGTATAATATTAAACGCCGTGACAGTTCTCGATTTGTTCGTACAATATCGATAGCTAGATTTGATTGATGGGAGGAGGAATGGGAGGAAGGTATTTATTCGTTTGATATGACGTTTCAAACCAAGCGATGTATATGGTATAAAATACTCAACGTACTAAACACGTCCCCGACTTCACGACTTGGAATTTCACCTCGATCGAGTTTCAAGTCTCGTGAGAACGGATACAGGAGAACACCCGATGACGATTCGTTCCTTCGAATTCTGATCTTACGAGTTGTTTATTTTTTTTTTTCATACTCGCAGTGAAATCTGTGCAGTACGGAAAGAAAAATAATTTTTTTTGAAATTTGGAATACATGTTTATTGTAATGAAGAATTAGCAGGGATCTCTACGTTCATCTGAAGAAATTCCTAAACAATTTTCACACAAATAATGATAAAATGGTGGCAGCATAAATCCTTCGGAAGAAGGAATTTTCTTTTCATGATTTAGTGGAGTTCGTCCTCACTTTCCAGAGGATTGAACCCTGAAAAATGATCAAGGGATGAAATTCATCATTGAATTGAGGAAAAACTCCTCACATTTTTCACAGTGCATGCAGTTGAGAAAAACATTTCTTAACTGTTAATAAACCATGTTTGAGGACAATGACTCATATTTTTATGTAATGAATATTCATTCTGCTGTATTCGAAACAAGGTTGATCGAGTTCAAATAAACTCTTCTCTGAGTGAATTGTTGAGGATTCATGTTTGCAATGACTTGAAACCTAGTTGTGATTACCAGAATGATAACAGAATCTAGTCGCAATGGCCAGGTGAAATATATCTTGGAAGCTGAACTTGCTACATTTACATTCGAAGGTATACACTTCAGGACTAAGCTGAGATGAGTGTAACGTGGAAATTAAGTGGTATTTAGTGGTATGTATCACCCTGGCGATTATTAGAATATTTCATTCAATCGGCAGCTAATTATTCATCAATTCGCATTCCCATAACATTTCAAAACATAAATCAAATAGTTGAACCCAAAAATTGATTTCATATTCCCGTCAATAAACCGAGATTTTTTTCTCGTATATAGAAGTAACTAGATTTCGAATCTTTGTGAGCATAAATTCTCAACTGTGCGAGTATAAGTTCTAAGATTGTGACCTTCAACTAATCATGACTACACAGCTATTCAGTGACCGTTTCTTGTTTTCATAATAAATTGAATGTTATATTCGTCAGTTGGCATTTGTCTCTTGAAATTGAATAAAAATCCATTCCAATCTCTGGTGTGTAAGGCGTTTGATGTACATCTTCGTATGTGAAAATGATAAAATCATTCAAGATGTTGTCCACGCAAGACTAATTTTTTCGATTAAAATTCTCACGTATCGATATCGTAATTAATTTCACAACAAATGGAGGATGTAGATTCGCAAAGAAGTATATATTTCACACGAGACGTTCAATTTTCTCGGGCCGATCTTGATTAAGTTGGACGTTGGCGTTAAATTTAAATCGATGTTCGCACCAATATTAAACTTACGATATTTAATGGATTCATCATCAAGGACGAACTCAACATTAATACCATCTGGTTTTATAGATTCCCTGCACCTTCATAAATTCCAAGTTAATTATGGAAATCAACAATTATTTATACGTATACCTCATAAATAAATATAAATTTCTCCCCTATGAAAACACTTCGATCAAGATTTTCACATCTCATAATTCATTATTCCTTGCTCGAAGAGTCGTTATTTTTCCTTCACCGCTTCGTAGTATTCTTATCTTTGTCTCTGTATCCATCGTCATCGTCGTGATCACGATGGTGGTGGTGGTGTGGTGGTGTGGTGATGGCGATGATCATGATCATCGCCATCATCCGGTACATTCACGCACGATGACCTTGGCCATGACCATGAATCGCCGGTTGGTTGACTGGTTGTCGGTGGTTCACTGAATTACATGCTATAATATTGCGGTCACGGCGGCACCAGTAGCTTATCTCTACTGAAACATCGAATCTAGAGCGCGCTAACTAATTATCCTGGCTTTTCCATGGTTGTTGTTACTGTGCTTGTGAAGCCAGTAATTGCATGGCTGTCTGGTACTATCAGTTGATTCTCTTGGGAATACAGTTCTACGTGGCAGTGGTGGCGATGTTGGCCTACTGTGGTATCAGGTACACTCTAGTTTCATTATCCCTTTTTTTTATACGTCACCTTGCATCAATCCGGTTCTTACACCTTTCACGTGAGAAGGAACTTTAATATTCACTCACGGAACTCGTGATATGATGTTTCTCGTGTTGTACCTTTGGATCGAATACATTTCTATCTGTTCTTTTTCGAAGTTACATCCTGTCAACGCATAGCGTAATGAGTTTCTACGTGCAGTTTTAATTCCAATATCCCATTATTCGTTCAATGGGAAGGATCGTATATCCAATATAAAATATAATAACGAAGGGATTTTCGGCTAGACGTTAATACTGTATACGTTCGGTATTACGGTTCAAGGAATTGCCCGGTGGGAAGTTTATCTATCTACGTCTTCGAAGGTATTGCCTTGACGGAAGTAAAAGATAATCTGTGCAAAAGTTGCCCTTCCTCCCCTCGGTCATAACCGTTGAGAGGTTGAGTAGAGTATTTCCTGAAATCCCATAAGCTCTTCATTCATCGCATTTCCAGTACCTATCTCTTCTGCAACTCTATCTACCACACATTCATCCTATTGACGTGTATTTATATATATATATAATATAAACTTATACGTATATACTCAAGATTTACCCTGAAATCGTTGGAGAGTAGCTAACAGCTGACCCACTTATTACGCATGGTCGATCCGAATATTCTATCCCTCTGTTCGTGAGAAACGTGACCATAACCCGCACCCCGTCACCTCAGGATCGTGCCTCAGCTTATCAAAGAGAGCCAATTTATGCGAAAATTGAATTGCCAATTGCTCTCTATTAATAATCTTTATAATGGGTTTCTGTAATTACTTCACCATCGGAGGAAATTACGAGTATGGCTGTGTTCTTTTTTCTCTCGTTATTATTCCAATCGAAGAAGGAAAGCGTTCCCGATAGGGAGAAGATATTTAAAATTCGAATACGAATATCGATTAAAATTTTGTTCGTAATGTATCTTCGTGTTTGAGAATCATGATGATGATGATGATAAGGATGAGATGGAGAAAGGAGAGTGTTCCTTTTCTTATGCTTTGTAGGTGAATTATATTCGCAGCTGCTACCGTAGTAGGTTCTTGAATTTGCATATGCATCGGTTTTTGTATTACTGATAAATGCTGTAACTTCATGTTTCATTGAATGTTTTGGTACTATGATCATTGGTAATTGACCTAGATCTTCGTAAAATTATTCAATCAATATTTATGCCAATCACTCACGAGAAAGGACGACATTATTTTTTTTCTTTTGGAATTATTAATCCAACTCTAGTGTAAATTCATCACACGACTCGTGTATTTTCGTACCACAGTATTCATGAATCATTCCATATTGTTTGTCATCAATACAAATGGAATTTGAATATTTTTTATATCGATATATCTAATCACCGTGAAACAATGAATGAAAAAGTAAAGAGGATATCTTCATGGTTGCGCATAGTTTTAGAAATCTTCATGCATCATTAAACCACATTGGATTCACCGAGAGAAGTTTTTATGTGTTTTTTTTTTCGCTCATTTCACACTCTCCATTTCTGTACAAGTGGAATCGAACTCTGTAATTTCCAAGATTTATTTTCTGTGACGGAAATCGGAATCATTTACATGTAATTAGAAATATACTGTAATGAAAGGTTCATTGAAAGAGGGAATACAAAAAAATCTTGTGTCAGAGATGAACAATTGGAAAAAAAGGAATAATGAGAAACATTGCATCACATGGGAATTAATTGTACGTAGAAAAAGCTAATTCACCTGCAGCCATTTACGTGTAAAATAATTCATTACAGACGTCCTTGTCGTGTGAATATTGTGTGGTGCGATCGAATCCCCATTTCTTGATTTCTTTGCTTCAATCAATTGAAATGCGCATGATTAATATTTAACAAATTTTTTGTTTGTTTGTTTCAGGTAAGATAATTCTTATGGAAGGTGTGACGATTTTCTTTACGTCGGGTGGTGAGTTCAGTTTTAAATTTGAAATATTTTTCAGTATTGTATTGTATCGCTTTAGAATCTAACATCTAAAAATAACTCGAGTCATTCGATATTCCGCATGGAATAATCAGAAATCACGTACATTCAGAATGGAATAATGAGAAAAAGGAAATATATTTGTAATAAAGCAATCGAAACCTCGATATTCACCGCGATTCTAATAAGAAATTTATCCACAGACTCACGCATGCGGTACGAAATATTATATCGAGGAGGAGAACGATGTCGATGATATCGGTTAGCATCTATTTTCCTCTCAGATCACGCGTGCACTCACCAACGTTTCAATTCCCACGCACATTCCTTTTGTCTGGGTTTTACAGTCCACGTCTAACGGCTCGAGTCTGGCTAATTCAGTAGGTAGAACCATTACACGTTGGCGTTATGCGAACACGTTATGTATGTATGCTAATACCGCGTGGTGGTCCTTTTTTCAACCCCTGCGGCGTGACCTCTCACGCTGGCGCGGGTACGGGTCAGTGATTTGTAGAAGGTCAGAGAAAAGTACTTAATATCGTTCATCATTGTAGAACATTTTATCGCCAGAACTCTTGCAGTCACGATGTAGAATAAGTGGTACAAGTACGTAAATAGATCCCTTCTTTTTTCTCCCTCTCCTTATTATAGTCTCGTACGATAATTTAGAAAAATTCTGTCTGGTTCTTCACTCCCGACGATTAGATTTAGCAATGTGATTTGTTTTAAGATGCGCGACTCAACACTCACGACGCGACGCGACACTTGGAGGGTAATGTCCTCGAGTTGCACACATACATGTACAGGCACGAACACCCATTTATACTCAGAATGCAACTGGCTGTTGCATAACGATATTTTACATACGTGTTATGTACGTGTACGCTCCACACATCTTGCGCGGACTTAGTGATATTGTGTCTTTCTTCTTGCGGTTGTAATGCAAGGCTTCTTTGCGTCTTGTCAAAGCCATTCGTCGGTCTATTCATTTGAACCTAGGTCGAACTGTCCGACGAACTTGAGTTATTTTTCTCTACTCTAACGCATAACTCTCCATCTCGCACCTTCGGATAGTCACGAATTTTGATCGGTCGAATTGTTGAAAAATATTTTCTTCAAAGCACTGTTTGTTTTGTGTTTTATTTCAAAATCAAAATACAAATTTTCTCTCTACTTGATTGATCGAAATTGATATTTCACAGCTATAACACAGTATACAGAAATTTAATTTGAATCCCAGATGATTTATATTTTATAATAAACCTTTTCAATGTTGGTCGGATACCGCTTTGCAGTAAGAGAAGTATAGTTCATTCGAAATCCCATCGTTCGATAACTTAGAGTCTGTGAGGGATATTATGTTCAACGGCATTACCATGATTAAGAGTGATCAATTTCCAGAGTGATTTGATGCAACTCTCTATCTCTATCTATCCATCTTCCCTTAACCCCTTCATTTCCACATAAATAGCCCATTTCGCGCCCCTTGTAATCTGTTCGCTATGAACTGATGCAAATTTTCACTCTCTCTCTCCTCGTTCCCTTGTTTATGTTCCCATTTATTATTATTTCTGATTTATTTTTATTCCTCATCGCTAAAAATAATCAACCCTGCTGCTCTGTTTTTTTTCTTTCTAATAAAGTTCATCATCGTTTACGTTGATTTTTAATGTTTTAATTCAATACGGTTCAAATACGTTTTTTTTATTTCACTTTCAATATCCGCCTGCATTCATTTTGAATTTGAGAGCCAAGGAAAAGATTAAATTCCGATTACAGCAGTAAAGATTTGACTAGACTCTCCTTTGGTTTATAGCTACCGACAGTTCTCAACCCTCATGCTGATCGTGCTGAACGCCCTCTCATCCGATCCGTTTTTTTTCTCACCATCCTATTCTATCTCATCTCATCCCCTTTGCGTAATTTCTTCTGTAACCGGGCGTACACGTTCGGCCCGTCTTATTTAATTACGGTCCTCGTTAAGGTCCTCTACAACTATACCCACGTCGTGTGCAATTTTTTTTTACACCCTCTCTTTCTTGTGATAGATGAAAGAGAAGCAGAAGGAGAGCGAATCTTGAACGATGCCTATCAGAATGTGTGACGAAGGTTTTACTTTCATGCATTAGATAACGACTTCTTTCTTTCCTGCGGTGGGTTTCTTAAAATTCTACTCGTATGACATTGTATCGCATGTATAACAATATTTTTCTTCATTGCTTTTTGAATTGAGAAAATTGTTTGATTATTAACTGAACATATTGTTTGTTTCGACAAAAATGTCCAGTCAAAGGAACCAATGTTTAGTTGAGACAACCAAAGTTACGTGAAGTAAAATTACGATGATGTTTACGTAGTCTGAAACGATCTGCAGCTTTTCGTGAGAATTCGGCAATCAGGAGAGAAGAAAGAAGGGAGAATGAGATAGAGGAAAAAATATGCAAAAAATTACGAGCTCTTGAGGACGCACCTAATTACATCTACCGTGTCGTGGCGTATTATATCTAGCGCTTTGCTACCATGTAAGAACCAGCGTAGTGCGCCCGATCTCTCTTGGCATCCCTAGTCCACTGAAATTTATGGCTAATTACTTTTCCGGACGTTGTTAGAAACGAAAATTAAACTTCTCACCAAGGTACCAGGAAAACATGTAAGACAGGATTCCTTTTCCTCAGAATTGTAGAGAAAAGAAGGAAAATTACGAATGAGAGAGGGGGAAAGAGTTACTATCATTTTGTTATTGTGCATCGATGGAGAACATCTATCTCGACGAGGGTTTTGATTTTTAACATCTTGCGTCGTTTGTAAAACTTCATGAAGCTGAAGTGATCAGATTTGAGGTGGTAGACGTGGACTCCAATGAGATTTTTGAATTACAATCTCTGAAAATATGTATTTTGAAAATTCAAATTGCTAGCTTCAGCTTCATTGAAACTGTACGAATTGGGCGAGAATCGATATGTGCTTTTGTAAACGCATGTTACTTCATTTTATTTTCATTATTCTCCAAACATTACATACGGACGGAGCTTTTATTATATTCACGGTTGTAACAATTATTTAGAAAATTAATTTTGCAATCCCAAAATTGTGTAATAATTAGAATTATCAAATGATCATACTCCATGATCGATTTGAAAGTTTCATCAACGTGCGTTTGAAAACCACTCAAACGGTTTATAATGTGAAAAATATCCAAACTCCGTTAATTTCATAGTTACAACAGCTCAAACGCGAGTTTTATTGTTAGTTAAACTTCCTTGGTTGAAATTGACTGTCCAAAATGAAGCTGAAACTGACAGCTCTGAACTTGATTCTTTTGATCCGCGGATATTGAGTAGAGTTTGTCCCCTGATTGTGTTTATTAGAGACTTCAGAGTTTTGTAGACAAATTTAGCACTGGAAGTTAATTTCGATAAAATTTAGTTGAGAGAGTTGATTTTGTTGAGCCATGTCAAACACATTATTGATGATCTGAGATGGAAAGTTGGTAAATCTTCAATCGTTCCAACTAAATTCAATTCAATTCACTCATGGAAGTTTATTGAACTCAAATACTCGAATTCATTGAGCATCTACTCAGTTGAAAAGTATGGAAGATTTTTCTTCAACGAATACCCTATTTTATCTCGAAATTTTGTTTCTTCTCCATTGAAATTCGCGTTCTTTATTGCAATAAGTTGAATTTTTTCTTGAAGGCAACAACAATCTAATCCAGTATCCTCGATGTGTAATTCAATACCAACCCTTGTGAACGATATATATTCGTATATCGAATTACTTGTGTCAAAGAAAATGATCATCGTCATGATCGTCATCGTCCGAAGGAGAGTAGGAAACCGCACGGCCACGGAACGACACGAATACACGAGACGCCGACAATAACTACGACGACAACGATAATTACAAACGATGCGCCTTTTGTCAGTCTATGTACACGTCGGGCAGGTCAGGCGTCACGGCGCCAGACGTTGTCCGCCTCTAAGAGAGGAGCATGCAGCCAAAACGCCAGGCGCTCTCGACTCGCATACACAAAGTCGATACGCTTTGCGAAGTACCGAAAATACAAATTCCGAGAAAAGATCTTCTGCGAGTGCTCGCTCGGTTTATTATATGTGCTTTTCGGTTAAAAATAGAATACGTCACGAGACATATCAGGTCAGTTCAGCGCATATGGGGTGTCCGGTGTGTGATCGCTTCAAACTTGGACGAAATCATCAAATACGTTTCATTTGTATCTATTGCACAAGATCCTCGTTCATCGATGTTGAATTGAACAGAATTGATTACTTGAGATTCGTTATTTTTAAACGGACCTCGTAATCGATATGAATACCGTGGGATGGCACTTAAAATACTTGAAGTGAATTATGATTGAAATAACGTTCAAATAGCGTTAAAATTTGATTGGATTAATCACTACATCCGTCTGTAGGTCATGAGAAGTTTGTAGGGACGCCGAAGTGGTACTAATAGCAGCATCAGAAGCTCCAGGATCAAGGGCTAATCTCGTTGAATCTTTCCAACTTATCAAGAAATTTGTTCCATCGATCGAGAAAATAAATTGCACGTTGTCAATCTGATATCGATTAAAATCTTAATGAAATTCAAAACTCATGGATTATTCATCATGATGTTTTCAAGTGGGTTTTTTCCACGATTAAATAAATCTTTCTTCTTTGTTGGTTCACTGGTTCCTGAATTCCGAAAGGTAAAAGAAGAATGGATCGACCGGTTATAAATTTATATATCGGTCACGGGGGTCTTTTACGTTCTTCTATGAAATCCAACAATCCTTTAGAAAGATCCCGACTTTCATCTCACTTTTCTTCCTTTTTTCCTCACTCTTGTTATTGTTATTATTTTTTTTTAACGTACCCAATGGTCGAGTCGTGTCGCCATCAATGATGCTCGGTTTGAATTTCAAAGGTATTACGTTTCTCCTTTCGCGCAGGTACAACAGGTAAAAGCAGGTAGGTGAATGAGCGAATGGATAGACCGCTTAACGTAGTTGAGTTGTTGTCCGTTTATCAGATTGGATAGTTAATTTTTATCCAAACCTTTGTATCTTTTATACCAACGGAAATTTGTATATGGATGTAAAATTTGTACTTCACGAACTCTGTTCAAGTCTGAACGAGAATCCCCATACACATTCGTCATAATTATACTTCACGTTAACGTGGAAAAGAAGAAAATTAATCCAATCCGAATCAATGTTCGGATATCGTGGCTTCCTTACGACTACTGAAACCGATCTAATTCGAACGGTGTTTCTCTGAGCATGATATATTATCTCGAATCTGAAATCGTAACGAAAAAGTATGTTGAAATTCAGATGACACGTGAATAATCCACTTGATCAAATTTCTCAGTGAGCCAGCGGTTCGGTAAAGGCACTTTATCAAAAGGATTTGTGATGCCGCGCGATGCCGAACGGAACAGCGTTCGTTCTTCTTTTCTCTCTCTCTCTCTCTCTCTCTCCAACGTGCTATGACTTTTACACGTGGTCATTTATACACACAGGAATACAACAAGGTTTCTCACCGGGGAGAAACTCGAAGAGAAAAGATCAAGAGAGGCAACCGCGCGCATGATGTCAATAATTCAACAACAAAGTATTATTCAAAATGCAGCGCGCGGGACTCCGACGAAGCTCGGCCGTTATTAATAAATCAGCTTATATACTTAATTGTCGCAGTTTTGTATCACGAGCCAACTCATGCATTATACTTTTGCATACGCTTTGAACAGTCGTTCAAAAGATACGCGTCTATCCGTATACTTATATATGTAAAACTCGTGTATGTATGTATGATATCTATGGTCCGTGTTTTCATTTGGCACACGAGTTACCACACCAGTTGTATTTATAATTTCAAATTGATATTATTCATTCTAATGGGAGTTTATAATACATCACCTCTACCTTGTTCACTTTTCTTTCCTGCATCCCTACGCGCGCATACGAGGAAATTGTTATGATTACCGAATGGGAGGTAGATGAATTTCCTGTATAGTTCCAACTCCACGATGATATCAAACTCATGGAAGTAAGGACAACGATGAGATATTCCGATCGCAAGTTTTTGTCATAATAACTGTAGAAGAATTGCGGATTTTTGAATACAGTCTGGACATAAATGTCATTACTACTGGCAACCGAGTTTCAATTTGCGCGTGCATCTTCGTTAATCTTTACATTCCATCTATTCTTGAATTTAATGAATATCGATCAGATTTTTTGTGCTGGAGATATAGCTCTCTTTCCACATTTGTTAAAAGAAAAAGAAGCATGAGAATAATTTAATTGAATGTTTTGTACATTTCAAATACTCGGAAATGTGTCATTGTATCCAAATAAATGTCAATCATTTAAATTTAAAATGATGCACTTTTGAGTGTTGAAAAAGTGAATACACAATTTAAATATTCTGTATGTAACTAAATGAAATACTTGAATTTATAAGCGAATACACTTTGAAAATCACATCGAATGAAGAAAGAACGTATTTTCATTTCGTACTAGGATTCCATCTATAAAGATAAGATTACTTATCGAAGAGATTGAGATCGTTCAGATTAGATTTTTCTGTTCAATTAAAGTAAACTTGAAATACGAGAGCACTGTTCATAGTAACTAGTAGGATATCGCTGTTCCATTCTCTCGTGATTCAACCAGGAAATCAATTCTTCAAATTAAATTCTAACGTTCGAAACAGGAATTTGGCAATTGCGCGGAATAATAATAGTTACGTGAGATGTAATTGAAAGGAAACCTGTCATTATCCGGATTAGAGTAGAACTATGTTTCATGTAAAAGTCAATCGGTATCAGGTCGTTTTGGTCTTTTGATTCACAAGAATGCCGTCACCCAACTGAAAAATTATGCCCTAAATCCAGTCAGGTTAACCCCGATCCTGTTTGGGCTCCGACAAAGATTTTGACTCTTGATTATCATCAGAACCTCAATGAGAAATTTCAAATCTAGCATTCTTCATCTAGAAAAATTTCTTTCAACGAATTGAAGAGTTGAGTCGCCAAATGCTGAAAAAATGCGTTTTTTCTCACTGCTATATTTGAAAAGTTAAACAATTGAGCTGTAAAATTTTTGCCGTAGTTGATTTTTAGCTACTCAAATGATAGCAAATTATTTGCCCCAGTTTATGTTCTTTTTGGGCTGAATGGTCATTTTCAGTTTAAAAAACAAAACACTGGAAATATTGAGTATAAATGATAAGGATCATGTGTTTCTTTATTAGACGATATCAAAGTACGAATTAGTAGCTGTCGTAACTTGAAAAATTGTATTGATTTATGAATGTCAAAGACTAAGAAGAAAGAATCTTTAACTATTTATGTCATTTTTTATTCCTTCTAAAACTCGAGTCACTTGATTTAAAGTGACGTTCTTAGATTTATCCTTCCTCCGGTGCTTGATTTTGAAATAAAAGTAACAAGTGAAAAGAGTAATCGTGAAAAAGAGGTGCATGGACGCTAGTTGAGAGAGAGTTTGCGAAGTTCAGTAAATATTTAATAATATACATGTAGGTGTGCTAGTATTAGAAAGAGTAGTAGTAGTAGGAGTACTATGATTTTCTCTCCCGTTCTTTCTTTTTGTGTTTCACAACTCTTGCATCGGCAGCTTGTCCAGTCTTTGGAATGCCGCCGCCACCACCACCGACGCCGTCAACCACACAACAAAAAGAAAAAGAAATAAGAGAAAGAAGGATCAGATGAAGAAGAAGAAGAAGAAGAAGAAGAAAAAAAACGATTCGATGGTTCCCGCCGACGGGATGAGATCTGGTACTGTTGTTGGTCCTGGTGAGAGACGAGGAAGAAAGAGAAAAGAATGAACCCTTTTAGCGTGAAGAACGCAATGAGTTGAGAGTAAAATGAGAAAGAGCGTTGTAAAATAGAGAAAATAATATGGGACGTAGAAGTATTAACATCAGAGTAACATTAGAAATAGTAGTGGTAACCACTAAATCATGGAATGTCAGAGCTTTAAACTGCATACCTTTTCCCATGTGCTTCTCAACTCGCGTGTTATAATATCGTGTGCTGAATCTCGAATCTGTTATTTCGTGACGAAATGTGATATAATTATGAAGAGGATTAAATTGAATTGGTATGCAGAGTGAATTATGAAAAATTCTTTATATTGTAGATGTTTATCAGATTTTCATTGAATGTTGTATAATTTACGATCCATTAGAAATCGTTATCCAATCATTATACGAATTATTATTCACTCAACCGTATTCGTATGGACAGCAAGGGGATATTTTTCTCAACCTCTTCTAAGGTATTAGAAATTCCAACTGTTCCTGTATTATCAAAAATATGCTATAATTGAAGTTTTGATTTTAACAACAAGGTTCGAAGGTTTTTTTTTCAACCCGTATTCTTCGTATTTTTTCATACCAAGACGTATCTAAAAATGAAGAAATGATTAACCTCATCAACGCAGTTCACATTTGCTCACATTTGCAGTGTTTTATGTTCAAATTGAGTGGAATAAACTTTTATTTCATTGGATCTTGAGTAGTGATAATTTCGAAAAGTCTTAACAATATATCAGCGACTTGGTCTGAGTGAAATCTTTCATTCCAGTCCATACAAAAGAGGTACAATAAAATCAAAATACCCCTCTGTATAGAACCTGTACACGGAAAGAATTAGTGATCCAAATTTTCGTTGGCTAGTATGTCACTTTTGAATGGAGCACAAATTCGAGAAGAATTCGTACACTGGATTTTAATAAATTGTTGACTTTGTCCATTGTTTCACCAATGGAATGAACTTTTCATTTTGATCTTCGAAATAATGAGAAGAGTCAACGAATTATTAGAATCCAGTGTACGAATTCTTCTCGAATTTGTGTTCTGTCCCAAAGTGACATACTTGTGAACGAAAATTTGGATAACTAATTTTTGAATAGAATTGATGCACAGTACGATATTTTGATTCTATCGACTCATTTTCGAATAGTTTGGAATGAACGATGTAGCGCGTATCACGGCGCTAATATCCTATTTTAATTCCAAAGATTCAAAAGAAGGTGAAAATAGATAACCTTTCTTGCACCTTATTATTCTTAAACGCCACATAAGCGAAAGAATATACGAGAATTCAAATAAATTGATGAGAAACAGAATCCTTTTTAGCCTCGCCATATCTGATGGAAGTATGAACGAAACATGGGTGTTGAGCACAACCAATCAACATTACTCTGGGGAAAAAGTGACGTGTCTCCTTCTCCTCCTTCGCTTTTTTTTTAATCCTTCCATACACGCAAGGTCAAGATGGTTCGCCGTTAGAAAATACTTTGACCTTGCAAGTGCCAAAAGTGGATCCATCTCGTGCAATGGAGATAAAATCGCTTTAGGATGAAATTGAAACTACGCATGATATTTATTCCCGATATTTTCGGAGGCAACATGATTCACTGGAACAGAAAATTCTTTCAGTATTATACATTAGCAAACAAATGTTGCTGAAGGAATCGATTTTTTAATTCGTTTCAGTTTTACCAACATCCCCTCTGTGCATCAACATCGAGCCAATTTGACCCTATTCTTGGCAAATACTGGCCAATTTCGCGCCAGAAGAGGGCTGCAGTTGACTCGATGTTTGTACATACATGGGATTATCATTATTATTTGAGATACGATGAGAGAAACAGTATTTATCACATGAAATCATTTTTATCAATTATTTTGATGATATGGAGCTGAAACTAGCAGATTTGAGCTAGCAGACTTGCACTATAACTCATCGTAGAATTGTCGTAGAATGATGAAACCTACACCAATGAGATTTCCGAATCCTAATTTGTGAAAATATGTATTTTGTAAAAAAAGTCAAGTTTAAATTACCTCAGTTCATGAACGTGGTCTGCTAATTTACGTCTGCTAGCTTCAGCTTCATTTTGATGATTCAGTGCATTAAATGAAAATTTCAAGTTCGATTAATTCTCAATATTTTATCTTCTACGGAAGAAAATGAACGTTCAATAAAATCATAAGTTTAATAAAACTTCAGGTTCAAATTGGCTCAATATAACTGTCTTCCATTGAACAACTCATGGATCCTGAACGAGAGGGATTTTCAAACGGAAAAAAAACTTTCGACACCTTTTGGCACTTTGGCATTACAACTTGGAGTTCTCGGGCTTGTAATGTTGGGTGATGGAAAAGTTTTTTTCATGTACATATACGTATCTCATTTCTTCTTGCACATCGACGAAATCTTTTTTTTTTGAGAAAAATACAGTTACATATTTCTCTTACAATGGAGAAATTCGTATATTCGGAACGATTTCCCGATGAGGAAATAATTCACGATATATTTACAGTTGAATAATAAAATTGTTTATTCATACTCACTCACGACATGTTGCTCTCGTTGTTTTTTTCTCCGTCCAAATTCAGTGGCCCACCAACGCCGCTCATTGTATTTGAATAAAAATTCGAGATGACGAGAGCGTAGTTTGACGGAGACGATAATTAATCATATGGAATCTCTTTCGTTCACTCTTTGGTATACTTTTTGGGCAATATATCATTGACGATATACTATAAGGAAAAATTTTTTACACGTTCATGTATTTGACAATCCATTCATAACGGGATTTAGTTCCCACACTGAGAAAAATGAGTTGCTGACGTGGTGTTGTTGATTGAGAAAAATGAAGCTGCTGGCTGTGGTAGAGAAATTTAATTATACCGAATAAAATTGAATTAAATGGTCAATTCTCATGAATCGAATCTTGAATGAATACGTTGTCGATTAGGAGATGAAATTTAAACAAAATGGTTCAATGAGAATTCTTTGTTGCATGCTTTTTGGGTAACAAAAATCCATAAAAAGTAACATAAAAGGTGCTCTCAGATTTAAAATGACAAATTTCTCCATTTGGAATGTATGAAACAAAATAAACATTAGAACTCACAAAATCTGATAACTTATCGGTATTTATGTTTTCGAAAACTCCTTGGAAGTATCAACATTGTTTGAAGAATGTACTATACAGAAACGAACAACAGCTACATTGTAAAGAATATGGAAACCTTTTCTTCACGCTGTTGGTGAATTTCGTCCCCTCATCGCGAGGGAATTGTTTTCTCATTAAAAAAATGGAAGATTTTTCCACCACGTTGAGGAATTATATTGTTTTTTGAGGCTCGAATCTTCTACAAATTAAAGGACAACCCACCAAATTGTGTGGTGAAAAATTTCCTATCCATGGAGGAACTTTGCTGCCACAATTTTTTGGGGGAAAATTACGCAATCATTTCGTACAGACCATTTGGATAGCTAAAAATTAGCTGTCACAGCTACTCACTTAGCGGCAACAGCAAGAAATGTAGCTGCCGCAGCGAAAATTTCACAGCTAAATTATTTGGCTATCCACGATTTTCTACTGCAGTAGCTAAAATCGTCGCTAAAAAAGCAAGTAGCTGCCACAGCTATCTCATTTTTTTGCTTGTGCGAGATTTCAAGTCCTTAATAACTGAGTATTTCGTTATTCGATTACTAATTGATCGCAGTAAACGATTCAAACTCCACAAACATTGTATGAAAGCTCCAGTCGCATTCCTTCGACAGTGTTTCCAACCTCAAATCAAATCCACATCCACTCAGCCTTTGAGAATTTCACAGAAAATCTATTCAAGATTCCATTGTCATTCAATGCGTTCAAAGAGGATCGTGTTCTATAAACCTGAATCATTCATGCTTTATATAAACATTGAAGTTTATCGCAAAAAAGGAAATGGGACGATTTCTTAAAAAAGGAGTTCAGCAGGTAGGGTCAGGAGATTACTTTGGTATCTGAACGCCATTACCGTTGGTGGGCATCGATTCACAACCCGAGGATTTTCTTTTTTCTCTCTGATCCCCAGCTGCTCTCTCACACATCGCATCGGTATTACAACACGCACCCTTCTTTGCTCTTATTATCGATCGTGGACCGCTACTCTCCTTTTTTTCCTGCTCTTTCGTTTGTTTTTTGTTTTGCTTTGTTTTGTTTCTTTTTTGTTATGTTACCTCGTTCATTCACTTTGACTAACCCACAGCTGTCTCTCGTTGTAGAATCTGTCATCGTCGACGGAGCATCGCCATCCTCAGAATTTATGAAAATTTGCATTCTCTCGTGGCAGTGAAAGTTCACGTCAACGATTTAGAAGCTTTTTAATGTGGAAACTTTTTCCTCAGGGTGTACACCCTCAAAATGTTGTATTGCGATTATCTTCGATACACAAGGTCCCTTGTTAACAAAGTTTGGGTTATCAGAAACTCGTGAGCAATCACAAACAATATTTACGGTTTGGTCAACTACAATTCCAATATCACTCATGCGAATGTATTGTTACCCAATGTATATAATTTACTATCGAGCTCAATGACCGTGAAATGGCGCCTCATCCTTGAGATTACTTCGTCTAAAGAACCCAATCTCTACCGGAGCAAAAAATATGATTTTACGTGTATTGATATGACTCGATTCATCCACTCGATATCATTTTTACGAATCATGTTCGTTCCAGCTATCTCTCAAATTGAATTATTTATTTATATTCGAGTTGACGTAAACATTGTGATAAAATTGTTTTTTCTTTCCATGAATTTGAAGAAAGATTACCCTCATTCTTCGTATTTCTTCAAATGAAAATTTAAAGAGTGTTCTGTATTTTCCCTCAAATCCATGATGAATCATGGATAATGCCTTTTCGGATTATGAGAGAAATAGGGATTCATCGCAGGAGAAGAATAATGAAAACCATGGCCGATTGAGTCTGTCAGCCGGTGCGTACAGTCGTAAATTGCTATCTTCTCAGCCGGGCAACGCAGGAAACGTGTGCCTTGATGCGACCTTGGCCCGCCTCGACTTTGCGGAATGGTAACGAGATTTCGGCACGTGCGTCGTAACGCTGGACGAGGATACCGTATCCATGTAGTTTCGTAATGGTGGTGAGAGTGGTGATGGTAGTAGTAGTAGTAGTAGTAGTAGTAGTACAAAAAGTAGTAGCGACAATAGTAGTGGTAGTGTTCATAGTAGGCGTTCTCCCCTACGTTATATGGTGCCTTCTAAATAACTACGATGCTGGGCGGTTCAAAACCTCTTGCTTTTTCTGCTGCTTCTTCTTCTTTCTTTTCTTTTCTTTGCTTTGTTCTCCTCCGCATTTATGATCGACTTTAGACATCATGTGTCATTATCGTTCTCTGAGGTCATAGGGTTTTCCACGTGGAAAACAAACACGAATGATTATTTATTCACGAATAATAACATTCCTTCTTTTCCTTTTTTTTTGTTTAGTTACAACTGGTTCATTCGAGATCAAGATGATGATGCATTTTTCCAA
This sequence comes from Gonatopus flavifemur, assembly GCA_018340375.1. Taxonomy (NCBI): domain Eukaryota; kingdom Metazoa; phylum Arthropoda; class Insecta; order Hymenoptera; family Dryinidae; genus Gonatopus; species Gonatopus flavifemur. The sequence continues at coordinate 57,329,143 of JAFFJZ010000001.1, forward strand.
CGTTGAAAGCGAGGCTGAGTTTTAATGTTTCAATCACTAACAAAGTACTTTTCGACGATGCATCTGCAAAAAAAACAATGTTTCTCAAGCTTGACGATCTCGAGCCTCACAAATAAATAATATCATCAAGTCGCAATGAAGGATAAGTAACACAGTGGGGTTTCTTCACCATTAGTTTAGTCTAAAAAATGAAAAAAAAAAAAAAGAAAAAATAATAAACGATCAGCAGTGCTTCGCGTTCGAGTTGTTGCAGAATTCAACAGTAATAATACGCATGTGATCTGTCACTACCCAAGCTTCACCAAAACCGCATATGAGTTTATGAATCTTCTGAAGTTTCACAAGTTCCCAGCTGTGAAACTTCTCGATTTAATAAGAACTTGTGATCTTCCCTCAAGTTTTGAAGACCTCACTTTGCGTGGTGCATTAGTGTAGTTGGCACAATAGATTTCTTGTCGGAGTTTCTTGGACTGGAACTCGGAACCCATCATTAAAGTAATTTAGATCACCTCAACTCCCGATGAGTTGACTGTAAATTAGTTGTTGTTAGCGCCAAATGTCGTGTATCAACGATCAAGCGCATCGACTGTGTTCTTTCAAACTTCCGGAAAAAAAGTCAATTAGGAAATGAACAAATTCGCCGATGGATAATGTACGAACAAAATTTATCAAAAGATTCTGAGATTGTGGTTTAAAAATCTATATGTATCGTCGTTCAATCGGTCGATGAGTTTTGCACATAGGAGAGAGAGATTACCAATTTATTCATCGAAATTAACAATTCGTCAATGAGGAAAATAAACATTGATAATTCAAATTTTTATATCAATAAAATGCACCCTGGTTGGAAATTTATCGTATTTACGGGGAACATTTAACTTCGATAAATGTTCATTTCACTCCATTCGATCAGCAATTTATTTGAATGAAACAAAGCATACTTTTCTCTTTGTACATTATGTATGATATAATGGATAAAACAAAAAGAAAGGAAGAATATGAAAATGCTCAATCGGTCGCAACTGAAATTCCCAAGTGAATATAATCCGAGTGAGATGTGTATATGTAGTTCTACATTCGTGAGAGGTTTGAACGTCGGTGGTCTGAATAATTAGTAGCGACGGATACAGAGAGCCAGAAGCGTGGTGGCAAATGGACCGGAAAGAGTTGAAAGGAGAGAAGAGAAAAAATGGCGGAAAGAATAACGAACCACCGCGTAAAGGCAAACGTAGGAGAGAGCCTAACACGCAAAGGATAGGCTTTGGAAGAAAAGGAATTGCCCCTATTGCGAGTGCATAACAACAACAAGAATCATACGATTCCACGTGTTCTTTGAAGAGAAGAAAATACGAAGGAATAGAAATTTTCGTTTCACGTGTTTCTTATGAGAATTTTTTAGATTATGTAGTATATTCGTAGTTTATTATTCCTTTTTTCCGACAAGTCGATTGGGAGAAATCCAAGAAAAAGCTTGACAAATACTCGGTTCTTTTTCTTTCTGTGTTCGAGATTTTCAACTATATTAGTTTATTTCCGAAGATGGGAATGTAAATAAATATAATCGGTATTGTAAAAGTTGACATATTTCACACCACGCGCATGTGATGATTATTTTATATATCGCGTGACCAAGGTACTTAAATTCGACCCTGCCGGCCAAAGTTGGCCAGCAGATGAGAGAGAAAGGGAGGCAAAGGTAGAGAAAGAACATCGCTTTTAGCCAGCGTTGTCGGTCGTTGTGTTCCTCTTGTTAACGATCGTGTACACGAACGAATTGTGAACCAAGCCCGTGGAAACACGATCACATCCAAATATATATAATTGCTCCCAAATTTCCAACATCAAAAAGGTGGTTTTGTCAAAAAAAGGAATAACATGAATCCTCAAAGGTGAATTTCAAGACGAATAAATATAAGATTGCAGTAGAATTTATTTCTTGTTGTTGTTTCCTCCTTTGATGTGAGGATTATACCTTTTGTTTATCAATTTCATTCGTCGAAGAAAGAGTATTTTAGCATCTCCTTGGGGTCCCTTGCCTCTCCATTGTGCGATCTGTGGCAGATGTAATATGAAAAAGAAGTTCGTTGTCGTCGAAGGGTTCGTAAGACGAGAATATCGTGTACCCGGTATTACCTTGTACATGGACTTACTTGATGATAAAAAAAGAACAAGACCGATTGACAGAAATAAGGAATGAAAGAGAACGGGGAGCCCACGACATCCGGTCCTTTTTTTGGTGTATTGCAATGGTAAATGAATGAAGAATGAGAAATGAAAATTATGAGAACCGGAGGACCGTTGGTTCGGGGTTCTCATTTTTCTCGAGGGAGTGTTTTATTGCTCGCAGAAGTTTCAAGGGCAGAAGGTGACGATATTCATAGCCCTGGACTTTTCTATTATTTATTCATTGTTTTTCGGTTTCATGTATGATATATCTGAGTTGAAGAGAATGACTTCACGTCCTTTGTCATAGGATTTATGGCATCTTTGAATGGAACTACAGTATCACGATCTACACGCAATAGAAGTTTGTATAGATTAGGAACATTGATATTTGTTCGAGAGCATTGAAAATATCTTTTCAACGTCAAATTCGTTTCTTAATTTACCGATTTTCTGAGAATTCGACAAAGATTATAAACTCAACATTATTTATTTATTGGGAGCAAAATATGATAATTCGTATGTTTTCATCGACATACTTCAAAATCATTCAAATTCGTAGAAAGAAGAATAAAAATAGAAATAGTAGTTGTGAAATCTGATGCGAGAAATAAAAAAAAGGAAATGCAAAGGCGAAGAGAATAAAAATTTCTCAAAAGTAAAAAGAAGTGCAATTACTTTCTTGGGACATGTGATGTCGTGTGCATGTTCGGGGAACTAAAATGACGAAGAATGCCTTGACTAATATCGGGGCTTAAGCAGGTGGAAAAAAGAGAAAAATAACAAGAAAAACGAGCAGCAGCAGATTAAGCAGATTAAGAAACTCAGCAGCACGGAAAGAGTGCATGAAATGGAACAGAGGGTTGAAAACAATGATTTCCAAGATTTTTTCCTTTGTTGTTGGATTTCATTATTTTCAGAATATTTCACAGCGATTCGATTGAGTTCAAAAATCTCTTGCGTCGAAAATTCTTGATCGATTATGTGGTTTTTTGAAATACAAAAATTTTTTCCTGGCTTTTGTATGCGAAATGGAAATATATTTGTTGTGACTCATTAATTGGAGTAAGAAATTGTAGAGGTTGATGAATGTGTTCACAAGATGAAAGATATGTATAAACATATGCATTGATCACTTGAAACTTCGTCATGTATTTGATTTTTTAAATAATTTCTGTTGTAGCGAACCGAGCAATATTCAAAATAATTTGAATTGAAAAAAAAAACATTCGAGAAACGTTTAGAAAGCAAAACTCGCCTTGATTTCAAGAGTTTTTTCTATTTCCTCACAGAAGGAACATGGAGAATAAAATTGGTAAAAACAGTGTCTCTTTTTTACCAGTTGCAATTATTTATGATCATACATGTTCACGGTTGTTCTTCACTTGTATGTGGAATTTGTCTAAACCTATCCATGATATCCAAAAAGTTCCGCATTGTGGGGTGTTCTAAGTACAAAATGATTGAAAGAAATATGTGGAAAATCCTCAACCACCGTTCAGAGATTGGATCAAATTGCCACTTCAGTCACAGATTGCGACAAAGATAAAAAAGCGGTGATGTTATGATACCCTACCTGTTGCTCTATTTCTTACTCTCTACATTCTCTACAAAATTTCATACTCCATGAGTCATTGCTTTATAAAATTCTTCAATTCACCATGCCACGATGATTCTTCTCATCACTGGTTGTGTTTTCTAAATATAATAAATTTATAAATAAAATATAATGTGAGGGAAAGAATATATATTTTCAATTCATAGTTTTATTTCTTCATACGTACTGTGAGAGTACATTTTGGAGAGAAGAAAGTATTCTTGTTTGAGCGTGTATCATTAAAATTCAAGTACACTTAGAATTTTGTTCCCATCGATCTCGTATACGGAACATATCCCTTCAACTTCTCATTTTGGACGTTTCGCTTTCATGAATAGAAGATTCATTCTCATCAGGAAATTAATTAGAATTTCAATCTTTCGAATTTTACACTCTATCCTCGATCATATTAATGATACTTGCAATTATTGCTCGCCAAACGTGCAACAATGTAACTGAAATAGAATGTAACTAAGTATAATAGAAATTAGTGTTTCCATCTTACCAATCCTCACTCTTCACTCCTGTTGAAGAAGGATTATGATTAATTAACGAATAATTTGATTATCACTCCGTAATTAATCAAAGGATTTTATCGCGCACTTTTCTAAGTATAACGACGATACATTACGTGGGAAACAAAGTATTTCTTTGCCAAGATAATTGTTTCCATCCTATACATACACACAGTTCATTCATAGAGCAGTTTCAAACATGCTCAAGCATATATACTTGTATACACACACACACACACTTGTGTATGTCTCATTAATATAATAATCGCTTTGAGCGAATTTTTTCATCCTAGACGAAATTATTCGTCGGATACTTTCAAGTATAAATATAGCTTTCCGAGAATGAAAGACGAGTAGAGGTGTCAAGATAATTTTTCAACTATGGACTGTAGTGATTCTTTATACTTGTTGTTCACTTTAAGTGTATGTAATGAACATAATGTTATTCAAAATTTATTCTACAAATAATGATAATAATGTGCTAAAATCATAGGTTGCACAAAGAAACGTGGCGGGGGAAGAAAATGTGTCTTTTTTTTCTGCTTCTTCTTTTTCTTCTGTATGTAACACCGTGTGATGAATCGTAATATTCTATATAAGTACTACGTAGATTGAAATCCTCACCGAAATAAATGTGTATAGGAAATGAGCGTGTATTTAAATAATGTTGTTTTAATTTCTAGCCATTCGTTGAGGATATAATTTCGTGAAGGGTATTATGTGATATCTTTATTTGTGTAATACAAATCCAAATGATTTGAATACTTCGAATTCTATTAAAAATTTGAAATAAAAAATTATTGAAGATCGATCTCTGTTGTTATACCGTAAGAATGTGGGGAGGATAAATGTTTTTTTCTTGTCTTAAAAAAATTGATGCCAGGGCTTGATACGGGTTGCTTGCGTTTGTGCACGTTCATGAACGTTTTCGAACAAAAACAGCGCAGGTTTGAAACTTTTATGTCTCGTTTCTCATAAAATCTGCTTTAAAAATGAGATCTCTCCGAATAACTTTGTTCCCAATGTATCATCAATGTGGAAAGAATAGATGAAAGAGCGGATGTACGAAATAAGTATATCTCGTGTATCGGAGAGAAGCTGAAAAGTTATGGGTTGGTATGAAATTTGTGATGTCGAAAAGTGTTGAGTTATTGATTCTTTGGGTTTAAATTCATATGTACTTTTGTACCATATATTTATCGATCTTTTATTACTGTATCTCACATTGAAAAATAATAAACTGATTTAATAGGATACCCTTTCAGTGTATAAATATCTTTTATTACGATAATAATTGCTAGGAATAAAATTATCATAGCGTATAAAAACGTTTATGTAGCACCTTCGAATGCTAAATTACCTGTCGATGTAATAATTGGATGAGAAGGCTTTTAATAAATAGCTCAGTTATTCTTCTTTCGCGACTTCGAAATTCCTCCCTTTTCTTTCTTTTGAGTACGATTTGTTATTTTTATTTATATAGATTTGTATGTTCACGGATTGATGATGGTTATCTCGCTTTATTTGTTCGAAAATGAATTTCTAAATCAAACTGAACGTTGCATGAAGAAACAAATATCTTGATCAACATGGATTTTTGTAACTACATTTCTCCTAATGGTTGCTGCTTCTATTTTACCGTATAATCGGTTATTCGTAATTTTACGTGATAATTTTCCAAAAAGAGTTTGGAAGTTTTCTACCAAAAAGTGTTCTAGTAAATTCCCAAACAATTTTTATCAGTTGACAAGCATTTTTTAGAAACTTACGAAAATTGTTTGCACTGAAAAAAATACTCCGGTTGATATATGGACAGCAAGAATTACTGCCATTTTAACCGGAATTCTAGTTAAATGAATCGATTCTCCGGCAAATTTAACAAGGGCTCCGGGAAATTTAACAAGAATCCCAGTAAAAGTCACAGATATTTCTTGCTGTCCATATAGTAACCGGAATTCTGGTAAAATTAACAGTTCATTTTTTTCCGTGTGGACATTCACAGAAAATTTGTGAATTTCCAAATAATCTGGGAATTTACAAATCCATAGGTTTGTGATTATACTTTTCTTCACAATTCTGGAAATTCACAAATATTTCTTACAGTGTGTACTCTCTAAATTTCTTGGAGTGGAAATCCCTTCACAAAGAGTGGAAATACTGCGAGATCAAGAAGATTGAGTTCTTTCACTCCCTTGGAGTGAGTATTTCACCCTTTAAACCGAGTTTAACTCTCACACCAAGTCATTCTTTAGGAGTGTAATATCACTCTTCAAGAATGAATTTTTCACTCCAAGGAATTCAGAGAATAGTTGGTACAACATTCATTTGATAATTTTGATTAGAGATTATAGAGACAAAAAACATCTCAATTCAATTATAATCGTGCTACTCTGGCCACTTAAAAACGATTGAATATTTTTCTAGCTCTTAATCAACATTGAATAATCTTGATATCTGGAATTCTGTTGAATCGTCACAGCTAAATTCTCAATTCCCATTGAATAAATGGAGTTTGGTTCATATTTCAGACGATTAACTTTCAATTTACGAATGCGGATCTTGACCAACAAAAAGTGACTCAAACAATATGGTTTTAGAACCATAGAGGTTAATAAATATTCACGTAAGATATCGACAAGTATTCACGAAGTTATTGGAAGTTCTCATTAAACTACGTGAACGTACAAGTACGTGAATGTGCCTTTCAATATATCCTCGAATATGGAGAAAGGTCAATAATACGAGGGAACAGAACAACGTAATATTCGTACAAAGCGAGTATCGAAGAGCGAGTACCTTGAAGTATCATTTCGGGATGCAGTAAATATTATGCGAGTGCAAACAAAGCGAACACTGCAAATTCATCGATCATTTGGAAAATTAGAACAAGTAAAATATATTACGAAACAAGATGATAGAGTTGACGTGGATTCTCGATTATGATAAACATTTTCTCAATATTTATTTTCTATTTTTTGAATTTTTTTTTCACAAGCCTTCTACGACGAGTCACGTTAATTATGCGCACGAAAAGAAGGAAAGAATGGAGTTACCAGATACGTGTGGTAGGATCATTGGTAACCTGTTTGGTTAAAATTAAGTGCATGTAATAGAGGGTTTCCTGTGTGTATGTTTGACATTCAAAAAGGTTTTCGCTCAAGAAGAGACTGGTTCAGGTGGGCCAGGTTTACCCCTTTACTCTCGAAACACTCGATTCTATCCTCTCCGTTTACAGGCAATAAAAAAAGATGAAACAGTATTCCAGGGGAAACAGGTAAGGTATAGAAACGTGTGGCTCTCGTATTGAAAATCGAGTATCGTGCGTACGCACGTAGTACGAGTTTACTACGTAGTAAAAAATATCACAGTGTGGTATTGGACAAGCGTACTCGACGATGCTAGTGTAGTGGTTCGGTCATCCAATGCGGCTCAAAGGAAAACAAAAGGCCCAATTGATACCAAACCGGACCGGGACCGGGTGTATGTACGATGCGCACCTGCCGACAGGTGGCCAACGAACAGATGCATCGTGTTTTGTATGTATCTCTTTCTTGATTCTTCACGTGTATACATACATTAGTAGAGTTTAAAAACCTTTCGTTGCGTGTGACGACTTGATTTTGAATATTATTAAAGCGGAGGAGAAATTTTGCATATGATTGATTCTCAAATTCAGTTATCAGAGTAGTAATGTTCTTTTTTCGTGATGCAATATCTAGAATGATTAATTCCTCAATTTCCGAATTTTTGCAAGAGCAAAATCTCAGCTCGAAAGCTTCACGAATTCTCACAACCTACACTTCCTATTTTCACATGCTTAGGATATTTATATAATATATACGAGACTGTTAATTCCCGTATGAAATGCACATCACACGTGGGTTCAAATAGTATGTACGTGAAGTTATGGTAATATTTTTAACCCGCACGCTTGGGACGAGAGCTATAAGTAGATATATCATATACAATACGTATCTTTATCCGTGCATACTGTCTCGAAGATGTGTAAGTCATATCTACCTACATTCGTACATGGACTTATCATTTATGTATGAATCGTTTTCATGATCATACGCGAGTCTGAGTTAGCGTTCTATTACACGGGGACGAAGATTCTTCAGATTAACGAATCGTTTTATTATTATATGGACAGGGACAAATCGCTTGACGTCAGGATAATGAAATATCATTGCTGTGATTTGCGTTTGATGCTAAAGCAACCATAAAATATTACACACGTTTTGTGATTTTGATTTGAACATAATTATCGATGAACTCTCCCACTCACATCTTGTCTCTCGTAAATTGAATTCGTAATATCGTAATGTTGAAAATTCAGTGAATTTTCATGAGATAGACGAATCGTACGAGTTAATTATTCTTATGTTTTGAACGTTGTAGGTTCGAAATCCATTGATTTTCTCATCATTTCGAACAGTGACATCGTACGATGGTGGTACCACCAGTCACGTTCCCCTTCAAATATCATACGTTCTATTTTTAATACTACGCATAGTAAAGTTACACGCGGTACAACCATGTACTCGCTACACGCAATTCCTAATATAAGGCAAACGTTTTTTGAGCCCTGAACGAGGCCCCCACTGGGTCGACATTTTATCGACTCAAGTGAACCCAACCGAAGAAGGATGTAAACAGGAAGTCGTTCTCGTTATACATAGTATAATTTTAACAGTAAATTAACCAGATATATTGTGAAGTGGATCAGAATATCCGATGGAACTGACTAGAACAAGTAAAATGCATGACAGGACAGTTCGTATAACGACGTGGTGCGGGAAATGAAAATATAAGAAATGAATATTTCTTTACGATTGGACAAAATTGTCTAATTCTACCACGTTATCCTTAAATTCAGAAATTATAACGTATTATAAAAGAATTTCCTCTCTCTTCTGTTACAGGCTGCAATTCTCCAACAAACCGCTGAATACATTTATCAATTGGAACAAGAGAAAACTCAGTTGCTGTCGCAAAATTGTCAACTGAAAAGATTGGTCAATCAACACGAGGGTGGAGATGTACCTATTAAAAAACGAAAGGCTGAAACTCAAGGTAGTTAACTTTAATTATCTTTTCTGTCATTGATCTAATTACTTGGAAGAAATTGAAGAGAAGGAGAAGAAGTTATATGAGAAGCTACTTCCTTCCCTCTTCGCGAAGTAAAATGAAATTTTTATACTCTCTACGATGAACATTCTGTTCTTGTATAGCCCAGAGTTATTTCAACATCAAATTTTGATGAAAAATGTTAATAAAAATTACGAGGACTTATTTTGTATCATTTTCATAGACGTTTTCTTTCCATCCTCATATGATTTTATTAGACGACACGCGTAGCAGTTTACCCTCTTCAAAGTAATTAAGTTCGTTATGTTATTCCTATAAGCGTACATCTATTTTAGTCTGTTTTCATTTCTCTAGAGACTATTAGATTCTGTAAACCGCTTCCTTGATTTAGGAAGTCACGAACCTTAGATTTTGGAATCTATCTCCCTGGTCGGTTTTGGGCAATCGAGCATGGGAATCCGTCTCGAAACGGTTACCAATTAATTAAGGGATCCTTCAAGATCTTTGTTCAGAGAGAGAGATACAAAGAGCATCATAAACAACGGAATAACTAATTTCAAATTTATAAACAAATGTTCAATTTGGGGTCTTGTTTGGCGATTAAGAAAAGTATTGAGTGCCTTATTACAACGAAGTTTATAATAGACTAGAGTGAAATTTGTTAATAGAACAACGTCATAATTGTACCAACGATAACGACAGAAAGCAATCAATCGTTCAGAGCATCGCTGATAATCCTTCGTCACAATTTATCCGGCTGAGATTTTCAAACGATGCACGAACCGGAGCCTCATTCCATATCTCGGACAACTATTGAATTCCGCGTTAGTCCGTTCGCTAAAATTCGTTTGTTCTCTTTAATAGAAGTCGCAGGATGTCATTAAACTTTCAGATTATCGGTTCGAATCCAGAGGAGGGAAAAGAAAGGTAGGTCTCTCCGTCTCAAAGTCATTATTACTTCGGAACTGTGAACGTAACCAACGGATTAAGGGCAAGGGAGGGATAGATGGATGAGGGAGCGAGAGAGAGAGAGAGAGAGAGCAAAATTCTTTTCTCCTCGTGTTTCTATACTTGGAAACTTTCTCTTGGATAGGTACCATCTTGTCCTCTTCTCCTTCTCCTTCTTCTTCTACATCTACGACGAGGACGACGACGAATACTACTACTAAGACTACTACTTCTTTTTTTATTCTTAACCAAGGAGAATACTTTTAAACTTCCGCAGGGGATAATTTCACTTCTCTTTTTTTCTTTCTCTTCCGTGAATTAGTTTTTCTCCTCCGCAAATGGCCAATATTCGTAAAACTTGAAGATTTTTGTCCTCCTCGAGTTTTATAAATGATTTTCTCAATCTTGTACAAAGATTATATACATTTTACTCGACTGCGATATTTGTGTATATTGTTATGAATCCAAAGATTTCAATTGAATATGACGGGATACATTTGGCTTTTGTTTTCAGGGGTTGTTCTTAGTCTGCCGATGCACGTTAGCGAGAGTGGTGACGAGGGATTGGGTAGTATGTCGCCGGAACCGTTGTCGGTAATTACCGTGACCACAGACGGACATTCCGTGGTGAATAACAGCGAGGTGGTAGAGCTTAGGCGACAATTAGAAAGGGAACGTCATGCGAGGCTACATTTGGAGAAACAAATGAGAGCCATACAGAGTCAACTGTATCCAGAAAGATTTCGAGATAATCAGTTGATAGCTTATCAACCGCACGAGGTACGTAATTCTATTTTAACAACGCTATATCTCGAAGAATTAATTTTTATGTCGATAGGTTGTTTAATATATTATTGTTTTTTCATCCGTCCATCGTTCAGGATTTACACGAATTCGAAACGCAAGTGATCGAGCACACGGATAACGTGATGGCACAGGAAACCGAGGATGCTGTAGCAGCTCTGCAGGTGGTATCGGTAGTGTCTATTCCACCGGTCGGTTCAACGCAAACGGTGGAGACTACCAGCCCAGAACCGAGTTCACCACCGTTGTCACCACAACCCGCCGACATGGTACCGGAGGAGGTTATAAAAGTAGAAAGCTCACGACCCGGGAGCCCAACAAAGATCGTGACCTTCGCTCAGAATCAAGTCTTCACCGCGATCGAGGATCAAACCACGATAGTCGATTCCTTTCCTTCGTCAAACCGCGTCACGTACGCAACGACGACGACAGATTTTAAGAACAATTCACCACAGTATATAACGAACAGTCCGAGCAGACCTTTTTCCCCAGCCATCGAACCGCAGCGACTACCCAGCGTTCTCGAAGCCGCAATGAAAGCGGAGCCCAAGGTCGAGGTTGAAAGGTATACACATTTATTATACAAAGATATTCGAATGATCTCTCTTGTACTTACATTGCATTGTCCCAATTTAATTATTTGAATTCTAGACTGCCATCGCCAGCGAATTCCTTGGACGATGGAACTCCGCAAGCGAGACTTTATTTAGCGAATACCTCTCGACAAAATTTAGAAACGATCGTCGAAGCGATACGCCACTTGGAGGGTGATCATTTGTTCAGCGACGAGCCCGCTCAAGACGTACCTCTGGCATTAACGAACAAACCAACGGCGTTGCAAAAAGCATCAACAACGGCATCGACGCCAACGACGCCGACGACGACAACTAAGCAACAACAACAACAACAACGATTACTACACGCGGAGGTTAATAATTTTCTTCAATTCCATTCGCAACAGCAACAACCCCAACAAAGACCCGGCGTGATCGTCGTTAAGCATTCGTGATCCACTGTCACTCCACGCTCGATGCACTGAGTTCAAGCCAAATGATACGCTTTACTCTGCTCGAGGTCATGGAATTTATCATCTCTCTTTCATCCTTCATCTGCGACGAAATCCTCCTGATCTATACGGAGCGTGTGCGTATTTTGTATGAAAAGGAAAAAAACACAAACTATAAAACAACACAAGAAATTCTGTTTTCTAGTTCAGTGAGAATTTTCGATCTATATGAATTGTTTCTTCGCGACTATTGATTATCGAATGATGATAACAATGATAAATAATCTTTTTATACCTTGAAGAAAGTAAAGGAAGAAACAGAAGAAAAAAATGTATCTATAGAGAAGTGGAGTACATCAGTTTCATTTAATTTCACATATTCATACGTTGCATAAATACTTTTTACGTTAATATTTTGAGATTTATACAAAAAACAATGATTATCATTTTCATGTGAGTTCATCGAAAAGAGCGTGTTTTTTCTTTTTTTTTTTCCATTATAGACTATATTGTAAGACGAAGAATGACGTCGTTACGTCACGTTCATCTTCGAGTACCCTCAGGCGTCTCTCTGGTTCTTTTTTTTTTGTTATTTTTTTCCTCTCTTACATCCGCTAAAAGACGCGATTTATAATAAAACACGAAGAAGAACGAAAATCGTTAGTTGAATTGACGCGCGGTTATTACGTAAGTTCCTACTATGGATCGTCCGTGGTATCGCAGTGACAAATAGTTGAATCTTGTCTTCACATCCACGGTTGATCCGTAGCAAACGTTCAATTAGTGGCGCGAAAAGTAAACCATGGTTTTTCTTTTTCATTGCTCCAACACCTCGATTTTTATTCAGATTGGTGATCCATGGTCAAATAATCAACCGATCGAGACGTTCGAGGAGGATCGTTAGATTATTGTTGCTTTTGATCGAGAAGACGTGACAGTTTCTGCCTTACAATCGGATACGTTGTTTATTTGTTTTTTCGGATGATGATGATGATGATGGTGATGATGTACAAAAATGATGATGTAGTCCGCGAGATGCTCCATTCATGACTGAGACACTTTTAAGTAATAGAATATCGCATCGTATTGTATGGTATCGGTAACGCGTGAGTCAACAAGAGAAGGTCCGTAAACAATCGTTTACATCGTCGTAGGAGAGTGAGAATTCAATTCAAAATACAATTGAAAGATAAAATTGCTACTTTCTTTTTTATGATTATTATTCGTTTAGAATCTGCGTTCCTTCTGTCTTTTTTAAAAATTATCCTTTGTAGATATCATCCTCCCATTGTTACGAGATTTGTTGAGAAGAAAAATCTGTTTCGTTTTGTTTTGAGAAGATGAAAAATCCTCCTTCCGAATCTCGAAGGATTCGTCTGTTCCCCCATCATCGGACAAAACCCGCTGTCCCTTCTGATTTTATTATTATTATTATTAATTATTATATAATCCCTCTTCACCCCCGTGCTGCGAATCAAGAGTGAAAAAGCGGACGTTCCTTAATCCTGCTGTTATTAAGTAGGGCTTTCTTTTACTTAGGTTTAAGTATAATTGAGAGAAGAAGAAAAAATACATGATAAACGAGCGCGATAATATTCCTAGGTATTAAGAACCGCTGTATTATATATATAAATATATATTTACGTTCTTTTTTACATTGTTACATGAGAAAAAATAATACTGACGTCACGAGAGAGGAGAGATGATTATAAATTACGTGTCCTGTTTTTTGTTTTTTTTTCTTTTAATGTTTAATCGAGTAAGTAATATACAATGTGAGAGAGTATGAGAGTGCGAGAGACAGAGAGAGAGAGAGAGAGAGAGAGTGCGTGTATGTATGCTTTATGTATGAAAAAGACGGAGTACAAGTTGAAATTTTTGAATTAAAATATTCTCTTCTGTGCAAAATGAAACGTTTATCGTATTTGACACGCGCTATAAAAAACTTCGATTGGATAATCTACACAGTCAAAAATTATTATCTCCCTGATGATTCATGACACATAATCAACCTTTTACTCGATCCCAGAAAATTAGTGGAAATAAAAATTTATTTATTTATTTATTATTCTCCTTGAACGCAAAATTGTGAAGAGCAAAAATTTTTTACTGTGTATTTTTCCATGAATTCCATGTGTATATACATTGAGAGGTTTCGGTGATCTTTTTGACTCAAAAAGTGACAAAATCGTTTACTGCATGGCCCTGCTCTCGGTGTATATACATATATATATATATATATATATATACATATAGATATATATAAATGTAGATTTTTGTACGTATAAATAATTCTTCTTGTTGGAGAACGTGGTTTCTTTCGTTCATGTTCAGTCCGTTTATTTGATCAGTGCTGATCAGTGCCAAACGTCAAGAAAAATTCAAATTCTCCATAAGATTCAATTATTTTATCTTTTCAATGAATAAATTACGATACAATTGAGAGAGCAGAATTTTTGTGGGGGAAACCCTTTCTGTGATAGGACCGTTTGCAAACGAAATATATTCTATAATTTTTCTCTTTCCATAACCACACACGTTTCTTCATACAATCTATTCTTTCTCGATAATCAATCACCGGATAATCCATAGACCAATTATTATAATGCAAAGCGAGAATCCCTTACGATCGTGATTAATGTTTCAATTACTACTTTTCCACGATGATGTTAATATACGAGATGAGAAAAAAAAATACAAAAAAGAAGCAAAAAAATCTTATACACAATTCTAAAGGGACTGCAGCATTAAGGGTGAGGGGAGGAGGGAATTCGAATTTTGCGTAGACTTTTCTCGGAACTTGCGTAATTTATACAAATTTGAAGTGAATAGTATTAATATTGAGTACCTAAGATTGTGAAATTGCACTGTGAAATTTTACCTGTAAACGTCAACAATTTACGTAGTTTATTATTTATTTCAAATTTGTATTGATTACGTAATTTCTGAGGAAAGTTTGTGCAGGATTCGAATTCCTTCTCCCTTATTTTGATGCTCGAGTCCCCTTGAGAGTTGTATTCATTTATATAAAACTCTTAAACGTATGTCCCGTAGCATAAGTACGCCTAAGAGAAATCTAACGATAAAGTTTGTAACTTCTAAGCTTTATGTGAATGTAACGATTATATGATTTGTAAAATCAAGTTGAAAATGTGTATGAAAGTACGTACGAATGATTTGATCTCTAATGTTCATGAATAAAACAACCGTAAGATAAGAATTTGTTAGCCGAGTACGCAAAAAATCAAGTTTTCAATATTGTCTCTATTATTATTGACCCTATGAATGTGAAATGCTGCAATGATTTTGCTATGTTTCATCATTTATAACAAACATAACACAATATCTTGAAAGATGATGTAGAAAATGATTTTCTCATTCATCTCCTTCTCGTGATAAAGCCATTCATATTACAAGATGGGAAGTGGAAGAAAAAAATAAAGGAAAATTCTATTGCTACGTACATTTTGTACTTTTCACATCTTAATAAAATTTTTAATATACGTATTGGAAAGTGAGATAAAGAAGAAAGAGAGAAAGTTTTTTTGTCATATGATACAAATCAATTGCAGCATCAATTGAACTTGCTGTTTAAAAAAAAATCTTTTTCTTATCGCAAATATATTATATATATATATGAGAAGGATTCGAAGAATCGCAACTAGGGTGATTGATAGGAAAAAATGGAAATGGAAATGAAAATAATAACTTGCGAATCGTTAGGGGAAAATTTAAAGGAGACGTTAAAGGGGAAGATGAAATTTTCGGTTGGAGATTCAAGAGAATATACTAAAATGAAAGTAATTCCATTCTTCTCCGTGTTAAGGGAATTGAAAAGAACTATAAATCATTTATGTATTCATTTCGATCGTTTATTCGAGTAGGAAAATTAATTAGGAAATTGAATATATTTCTCTTAACTTCAGCTTTATTCATTTTCCCCAGAAAGCTTTATTATTATTATATATTATATGAAATTACTAAAACACCTTTGCCTATTACTCACATAATCGGATCATTATATGTATATATATACATATATTCAGAGTTCAGGCGCTTCCATGTATAAAATATATATATACATATAAAAAAAATTGTGGATACGCGCAAAAATGTATACGAGAGTGTGTTGCGCGCAATATATACTTGCGTACTCACTAATAATATATTTAAAAAACAAAAAGAGGAGAAAAAAGAAAAAAAAAGACAGATAAGCTTTTAGAGAGGAAATCCATCAAATTTCTAAGTTTTATTCGTTTCCAATGTTTTCTATATTTTTCTTTTCTCTTTGACTTTATCGATAAGGCGTTATTTTATTATATACTTTGTTCAAATCAAATTTAAAATACCTTTCCAGAGAAGTTTGACAAGCTTTCCTTTCTTCAAAACACACTACAGCATTTCCTTTTTTTGAAATTCGAATGCTGGAACGTTTGATAGCCATACAATAATTTTGTTTTTAATTATAAAATATATATGTCGTACCGTCGCTCATATATACTTACATATATACAAACATAAGTACCCACGCGATTATGTATGTACGTATATATGTTGAAAGCTCATACGTTGACGTGTATTGTCCAGTTGAAAAACGCTTAATCGACCAAAATTCGTGTCTAAGTTAATTAATATGATTATTAAGTATTTTTCCTTCCTTTTTTTTTTGTTATTTTCGTATTTATTGCCAAGTCAAATATGTTTCTATTTGTTTGTAAGTCTTGAATCGACGAACGGCGATGTTTCGAAATGTTTTGTGAGTTTAAAAGGGACGAGAAATAGACGGATGTAACAAAAAATGTGAAATATCGACGTTCATCGATTCTGTCGTGGAAGTACACGTCAAAGTTTGTCGCGAAATAATGAGGTAACAATTATGTTCAAATAAATACAGTGTTGTATTCGCTATGAGGGAAAATGATTCGCTATTTGCATTTTCTTCGTTCCATGACGTTCACTGAAATTATTCATCGTTTAGTCTGGTCTTCATAAACACGATAAATAATATAAACGATAAATATGTCAAATTCGTTTGTATAATTCGCTTTTGTTCAAAAGGATGATGTGAATACTTGTAACGTAACTGTATGTATTATTTCATTAATCGAATCTTTCAATTAGAAGTTCAAATCAAATTCTTTGAAAAAGTGGATTTTCAAATGACAACTCTACAAATTTACATCTTCTCACGTATGAAAAAAATTGATGTTTCTTTTTATATCGTTGATTATATATATAATATATATATATATGCATTTATAAGTATATATGTATAAATACATGAGAAGAAAGAAATATATGCCTCCTGTATGATCCAACTGTTTTTTATCGAGAGAAAACAGATATCCTCTTTCGTAATACAAGAGTTAGCGAGAAGAAAAAAAGGTACACCCTATTAAAGTTTAGGCGAGCGTGGCTGTGCGAGTTATAATAATTGCGAGCGAGTAATAAAATTGATAAAACAGAAAATTGCAAAAAAAAAAAAAACAAGAAATCAGAGAAAATTCATTATTACGTAAGGGTAAATAGAAAATTTGTACTTCATGACTAATGGCGACCGATAGTAATAACAGTTGTTGAGAAAAAAAAAATAAAATAAAATAAAAAATAAAAATAATACTTATAAAGTTTGGAATTTATATCAACTGATTCTCGGAGTGGAAAGAAGATTACAAATAAGTGTTCTCAACATTTTATACCCATATAATATATAAGATACATTTTTTATATTCCTTCCGACGAGTTACTCACGTTTAATAATTCCCTTTTCTTCTTTCCTCGACGAGATAACGGTTCAACTCTAAATTCTTAATGAAGAAAGCGAAATTGGCTCGCTATAAAGTGTGATTGAAAGACAAAAGAAAAATCAAATAATATAACAAATTATTTTTCTATCGAGCAGTATTTTACTTTCGGTCGCCACGAGTTCATTTTCTTCACGTCAGCGAAAAAAATGTGTATAGCGTTTAAGCCATAATACAAAAGAGAAAAATGAATAAAAGAAAAAAAAAATTATGCGACGGATATAAAATAAAAATAACAAAAAAACAAAATAACACGAGAGCGCTTGTGTACGTGAGTGTATAAATGATAGAGAATCATAAATGAATTAAATGACGATTACGAGCACGTAGAGGATATATTAGTTAAAAAAAAGTAAAACGACAAAGCGAATGTTCCGAAAAAAAAAAAAAAGAAAATTTGTTTATAGGAACAGAACTGAGTAGAATTTATGAGACGGGCGTGCAAGTTTTTTTGTGTACTTGTGTGTGTGAAGAGAAAAAACGGGACAAGATATACACATATATCTCATTCTTATTTCTTTGATATGTATGTGAATGTATGTGCGCGTGTACACGTAATTTGTAAAGCGGTGATGTTGTTTTCTTGGACACCTTGAAATACATTTCTTTTTTTCTTTTACGAATGGACGTTAGATTGTTTAGATCTTCATATTTTGTTTTCCTTTTTTTTGTTTTCAGATATCACGGTTCCCGTCGAGATTTCTTTGACACTGCTCCAAATAGTTCTTTCCTTTTTTGGGGAGGAAAATTTCTTTCTCATTTCGAGGATTTTCTTTTCGGAGCAGTTTTAGATACGCATTGAGAACTTTTTATTCAAATCGACGAACACGAAAATTGGCTAGATTTATCAGAAATAATTGTTTGAATTTTGTGGATTCATCGTGTATGGATTTGTGGTTATCAAGATAAGAGACTACACAATCACTTTGAGAGTGAAATGAAGTAAATGAAATATGAAAAAGAAAAATTATTACAATCAACTTTTATCGGATTATTAATACTATACCCGATGATAGAACAAAAATCACATATTGTCTTGTTAATACATTTTTAACGAATATGAGACTATCTCTTGATAAAAAAAGATGACGTAAACGTATGCAACATGAGTATACGTTGTATAACTGTTTGAGTTAGTTATTGATCATCTGGAGATGAGTAAAAAGAAAAATATTATTCTTCGTATTGATTTTTATCAAGCGTGCGATGTAAGGTAACGTGAAGAACATAGGGACAAGGAATGGATAAATGTATGGCCACGCGTTAAATTTGGAAAAGCGTGCCTTAATCATTGGGTTCCATGGTTATGGGGATAGCGAAGTCGTATAGTAGATTTTATTTCCATCTGAATATAATAGTCTGAAACACGCTAAATGCATTAGTCCTTACAACTCGAAAATAAAATCAAAAGCGGATACGATTTTCTATATTGTATATAAATGTTTTTCTATATAAAACGGAAGATAAGATTTCAAACATTTGCTTTCTCTTCGATTCTTTGATACAGCCTTTGAGAATCTTTATAGAATCGATATCCGCTTTACATGATTCTTCTTGAATAACTTTAAAAATAACAATTTTTAATAGATTCCAATTCACAAGACTCTATGCACGCCTTTGATGAAAAAAAAAAAAAGAATTTTAGAAACAAGTCGATATAACGACATGTTATATTTGTCTTTCGAGTACCGTCCAGAGGACTAATTTATATAACGATCTTTTTGACCCTTGTAATAATCGTAGAAGGGGTGAGGGGGAATCGTATCAGTATTATTGTTGAAAGGAAATATTATATCAGAGAAATGCTGTTCAAGATCCGAATTCAGAATTGTTTTCTGATATAAATCTGATGGAAAAACGATACTCGAAATTTATCGAAAAAAGAAAAAAAAAGTATCGAGCGTTCAGTCAAAATCAAACTCTGATCCATCTTAGATGTATTGAACCGAAAAATGATCATTGATGGGCGATAGTTGACGCTGAAGGAAAGAAAAATCTGCTATTTTCAATTCCATGCGAATCGATGATCATTTTGGGAATTAATGAAAAATTTCTAGCTATGAATTATTGTCGAGAATATGAGAATTGTTGTTCTTTTCTCAAAGTTTGGTGAAGATGTGGCGAGAGCGAGCACGACGACAAAAATGCGATTCATCATTATCAGAACACATGTATTTATTGTAATAAGAAGAAAAGTTCCTCAAGTTTTGAAGACGGCATTTGCAACGTGCGCCTTTATTCGCGGTATGTATTTATAATGGTTTTATTTTTCATTTCCAATTTAATATACTTTGTATAAGGAGGACAACTATGTTCTCATTGAAATGATTGATTTCAGGTTTATTCGATCATATATGTACACTTTTTATCACTGTAAGACAAAAGAAAGATGAGAGAATTCGAATTAGAACAATGAATAATCGAACGCACTTTGTAAATGCTGCTAATGCTACAAGAACAGACTGCCATTAATTCAAATGTACTCTGTTTGTCTTTGTTTTTTTTTGTTATTAATGTTTCTTTTGTCTTTTTTTTTTTTAATGATGATACGTGAGGTGAGGATGAAGAACAATGTGTGCTTGTGTATTCATTTTTGCAATGTAATAAGAATAATAAAGAATGAGTGTATCTACAGTTGAGTGTTTTTATAATTCAATAACGAAAGAATATTTTTCTTTCCAGAGCGACTAATGAAGAGCTTCAACCTTTTTTTTTGTTACGTGAGGTTTTCATTATAACACGTTTTTCTTGGATAACGTAACAGATGCGAGCTTGTTTCCGACTTTTTCCATCGATGATTTTGATTTCCAACGTAAGTTGATTCCGAGCATTTCTTGTTTTGTGGTTTATTTTCAATTCAACACTTCACTTTGATTGAATGATTCGAATTGATTTTCCTCGACTGAGATTCAATAGGGCTGCTAGCAAGCACTTAGGGTTTCAAGTCACACGACCAGTTTGATACCGTGGTATATTCGTATAAATATAATTATACACGATGATAATCTCGTACGAGTATACGAATGGTGTTCCCTGACATACGATCCACGTACACCTTGAGCGTATTAAATTTCTCCCCTGTGTTGGATGGTGAGTTCGGTGATCTACGATTCAATAATACGTTGGTTATTAATTCAATGGTATTGTAATAATAATGATAATACGAATATCCTCATTTCCCACCTGCACTTCTGGTCTCGTGCTCAGAGCGTACATAATGGCATCTGCTATGTCATCGGGCACGATAGCTGGAATCTTATCGAATATATCACACAATTGACTATTCCTAGAAATTTCTGTTTTACACAACCCAGGGCTGATACTCTAGAAATATAATTGAATTTGCATTAGTCGGTGTCGATCTTTTGATCGATCCATCCAAGATCGTTGATCGTCGATTTTTATTAAATACTGCACTGAAAAAAACATTTATTCCAGTCAAATAAATATTTATTTGTCCTGTACCAAAGAAATATTTATTAGAATTAACAAAATATTCTTCGGACCAAAATAATTTATTTGAATTAAATAGATGGTTTTAATCGTTTATTTGATTCCAATAAATTATTTTGGTTCCAAAGAATATTTTGTTAATTCTAATAAATATTTCTTTGGTACAGGACAAATAAATATTTATTTGACTGGAATAAATTTTTTTTTCAGCGTGTTTTATATTAAAAAAAAAACTTTTTGATTTTTTATAAATCATATTGAATCTCGAAACTTTATTAAATTCAATATGGGAATATTGAATTTCACAAGGAATTTTCTATCGAATTTAAGAATTTTCCCAACAGTGTTCGAATTTGAGAATGAGATTTTGAAAAGGAAATAACAAATGAACAAGAATGAGAAAATATTCAGATAGATCAATACATACTAATTTTATTATATAAATATGTTGAATCACATTTTATTTGAATGACATAATGAAAATAGATGAAGTTATATATTGATCCTCCAGGCCTAATTTTATTCGAGTTGACCACTATTCAGATCGATTTCTTTTCGAGTTCGCTATCTTCGACCATTCTTTCCAAATCGATACTCAAAAATGCTAAAAGATCGATCCTGCAAAATCGATCTTTTTTGTGAGTTATAGAATCGATCTATACACCCGATCCATCCAAATAGCTCTGATCCTAGGATCGATCCGATCCTCCCTCAGGATCCACATCACTAATTTGCATTAATTTACATAAATTCTAACTGATTGATTTGGATGAAAATAATATTTGCTTACAGTTATTCGGATAGGAGCGTTGATAGCACTTATTTCCCTCCGAAGCATATGCGTCAAAGCTACAGTCCCGTGTTTGCATGCGGGATATATGTTGAATCCATTCCCGCCGTCTATATCTGAGAGGAAACCATCTCGCAATTCGTGTCCCAAAACACTGAAAATGAAAGAATATTTGATATATGTTTGTGAGAAAATTGAACCCATTGATTTAGACTTTTTTTAGAGAGTTAAAGGGTAACACCACAGTGGAATTTAAAAAAAATCAAAGAATTTGTTTTTGGCTTAAAGTACTCTTTGAGGACCCGAAAATGATATACCGTAAACTACAAACATAGGTCCGACTACCCCAATAAGAATATTTCTCTTCAAAACTTCAACAATTTCTCTGCAAAACTTCATTATCGCAATTCTTAGAGAAAGAAAGAATTTTTTCAACAGATTCATCTTCCAAAACTCTGTGAAATTCTGCATATTTCTGAAAATTTCTATTGCCAGTAAAGGTTTCTCTGTACATTTCCAACTTATTGGTCAGAGTTGTTTTGTTGAGAAATGTTGAATTTTCCCAACATTTTTCCACTTGATAAATGGTGGAAACATTTGACGAGGAAAGGAATTTTCTCCACGAATTCATACATTTCTTTGCAAACTACATTTGCAGGAAAAAATGTGAATTTTCTCTTTATTTGTCCATTCCAAGAATATTACGGCTTGTGGCGGAGAGTTGAGTTTTCTATACAAATTCATACATTTTTCTCAAATCGCATTTGCGGAGATAAAGTGAATTTTTTCAAATTTTTCAATCGACTCAAAACAACGTAAAATTCACTAGTAGGCCTCGAAAGAACCTCTCTCCCACGACCCACTCATTTTTCCTTTCGGAGGATTCTGAATCGATTAGTCTATATCCGACGGGAACGAATTTTTTAAAATTTTCTATCGATTTGACCCAGCGCTTGGAAAAATTTACAAGTTAAGGTCGAAAAAAACCTTTCTCCCACGATCTACTCATTCTTCGTTTCATAAGATTCTGGATCGATTGGTCGTTATCTTACAGGGACGAACTTTCAAAATTTTCTATCGATTTGACTCAGCACTTGGAAAAATTTACAAGTTGAGGTCAAAAAAATCCCCTCTCCCACGACCTATTCATTTTTCGTTTCAGAAGATTCTGAATTGATTGGTCTATGCCTCACGAAAACGAATGTTTCAAAATTTTCCATTGCGATGATTCCCATAAGTGGTACACTAACATTGCTGTAGTCATCTCGGAGATCCGCTGATGTGATAGAAGCTTTGCTTCTCACTCGCAGGACCCGGGTTCAATCCTCACTGAGGAAAGTTCCTAAAAATGGACTCTCAATGTGGCGTCTCTTCCGTAATGTCATTCAAGTCGAACTGGAAGGAGATTTGTAGAGATAAACTCTGAACAAAAATTTTTTTTCTCAAGCAAGAGTGAATAGATAAAACAGAGATTTGTAGAGTAATGCAGAAATATACAGAGAAGTATTTGATGTAATATGGAGATTTGGCGAGTTTTGTACGAATTTTGTGCAGAAATTCATAAAATATTACGAAGATTGGAAGAATTATGTACAATTCTGCAGAGTAATGCAGAAATTTGTAGAGTAATATTTATGGTTAGAAATTCTGCAAATTTCTCAAAGCATCCGAAATCTGACAGTTTTGTAGGAAAATCTGAAGAGTTTTGAAGAATTTTGAAGAGAAATATTTTTATTGGGGTAAACACGCACGACTCAACTGTTACAAAAACTTTGAACGCGTTTATTTCAAAACAGTATATCGAAAGTCGGTGGGAGCTCTAGCTCCGCCAATTTTCAATCAATCACCTCGGGGTTTTTTTATTGTATTCGTGATATGATTATCTAGTGAAATACGTACGGGTTTTTCGAAATATTGATATTTGCGTTTTCTATTCAACATTGAGTAACGAAATTTAGGGTGAAAATTCTACTTTTTTCTTCAAACCGATGCCATTTCGTGGAAAATGCACATTTTTCAAAACGGATACGTTATTTTACTAGCTCATGGATTACAGAAAATAATTATTTTTGGTTCTGTGTTCTACGTCAATGCTGGACTGAGTTATTTATCCCACCGCACGACCATGAATTTTCATAGTGCTCCAGTCATTCACCTGTCAAGCCGCCATTTTTCACAATAAAATTCCATAAAAGAATTATTTCGTACTTTAATAGTAGCGGAACACCTTCATGTAGTTCAATTTGAATAGGAACTTTCTAATTTTCGAACAAAAAATCTGAAAAAGCGTTATTTTTGGAGAGTTCACTGTGGTGTTACCCTTTAATAATCGCATGGTGTTGGGAACGAACAATATTGTTGAAGCGAATAACATATTTTCCCAGATAATACCTGTTGATGTTAAAAATATGTCCTTCGATCTTCCTTGCACGCATAGACCGCACTGCCTTGTTGATGCACACCGCTACCGCAAGAACATTAATATTTAGCAGCTTCTCGAATGTCTTCCTGTCGCTTTCTGCAAGTGTAATGTATGGAATTTTAAAAAATGCACCCTGTCGACGAGGAAAATGAAGCTTTCATGGTATAATGTACTGACGCTGTTGTTCTCCGCATCGTAAGTATCGTACACGGAGAGAGGATCGAAGGAACTAGCAGTTTCCTTTTTTTTTCCTTTCGTAGTTAAGCAGTTGACTAAATGTGAAATTATCATACTTGTATTCGGGTAACACAGCGTTTTAGACAATGGACATGACTTCTTTCAACTGATTTATCGTTTCCATTTGTTCCAAGATACATACGTGTTTTAGATTCAGCTTTTAAAAGAATATGTTAATGAAGATACCGTTTTATCTCCTTGGCTTAAATTGAGAATTCTTTTCTTTTCTGCGAATTGTAGAAGGGTTGAGTTGGCAATGAATAGCCAGAAACATTGAAAAATATTCAGAATAATGAATTTTACACGGAGATGAATTCAATGATTCAAAGTGTGAGAATTTGTAGGTGAGATTATCATTTACACCGACGAACGGAAACTATATTGGAGATAATTTGAGAAGAACAAAATTGCTACGATGGTAGATAAATACATAAAGGTGACATCTAAAACTTGTCTTACGCGACAATTTTAGACAAGTTTTAGAAGTTATGTTTATCAGGAGTGCTTTGTTAAGAATGAAATTGGTGAATTGATCGTAATTAACCCTCCTCCGTACATTCGAATTTATCACAGATCCGTACGGTTCGGGCTTCAGAGCCCCGGATGGTAAAATATGAAGAATATAACAAGGCAAAATTAGAAATTCGTCAACTTTTCATATTTTCTTTTTAAAAATTCATTTTTCAACATTTTCTTTTGTCTTTATTTTCCTCCCGGTCATTTTTTCCTCAGAGGAGAAAATGAGGGAAGAAATGATCGGTCTGCAATCGGTCCCTTTCCTCCCTCTAAGCAGGCATACACTCAGAGAAAAAAAGTTGCTGAAACAGCAAACTTCGAAAATTCGCTTTGCCGATATGGCAAAGCTTGTTGTTGAATTAGCAAAAAATTTGCTATTACAGTGAATATCTTGCTCTTTTAACAAGCGCTTGCCATTCAGCAATCCGGAATTGTAGATATACAGACCGCTAGAAAATTCTGCTGAATTAGCAAATATCTTGCTAAAATAGCAATATTTTTGCTGTAACGGCAACCGTTTTGCTAATTTAGCAAAGCAGAATTTTCGGAATCGCTTTTTCAGCAAGAATTTTTCTCTGCGTGTAGAAATTCAAGCAGACAAAGAGGCAAGTTTCTAAATTTGTTCAGAGCTGTGATCAACAAAATCGCGACTCCTCAGTGTTTTTCCCTGGACATCTTTTTTTCCGTGGCCGGACAAATAATTCCTGCAAATTTGAAGATACAATCATAAACCAAGAAAATTTTGATTGAATATGATATAAGGTACAGTTGTACGGAGGTTTTTTTTTTTTAATTAATTCTCGCCAAGATTTCATGTTTTTTAAAAAAATTCGAAAAAACGGATAACGAAATTCGCTCAAAAATCGTAATAAAAATTGAACTATGCATTATACATATAAAAAAAATCCCACGTACTGCTGTAGCTAATATCATTTTAAATACAAATTTTCTCGGCTTATGTTGGTCCCTTCAAATTTGCAAGAGCTATTTGTCTGGCCACGGAAGAAAATGTCCAGGGAAAAACACTGAGGAGCTGCCATTTTGTTGTTTACAGCTTCGAGAAAATTCAAAAACACATTTCAATATTCATGTAATATAGAACTTTTTATCAAATTTCAATGTTTTCAGTTTTTTTTTTTGGAGAAAATTCCCGAAATCTTCTTTTCCTTCCGGTCTCCAGAGTGATTTACCCTCTCAACTTACAGTTATGTTACAAACATGAAAAATTCTTGGATGGAATCAACCACTTTCATCTAATTCAATGAAGATATTCAAAACTTGAAAGGCACCAAGCGTGGTATAATATTTCTCTGGTTTCAAATATCCATATAACTTTTTAACTACTAGGGCCTCGGAGACCCGAACTATACGTTTACGTCGTTTTTTTTTTGTTATTCCAACTTCTGCTACACCTGCACGTTGGAACAACAGCTGTACTCAATTTTTCCCAACGCCTTATGAGCAAGGATGAATGTCACAAACGATCGGTCGATAATAATGAGTATAAATTGATATTGAGACTGCATATGTAATTCCCACACGGAGAGGATTACATAATAAGCATTGCGATGTAAACATGCCACTAATTGAGTTGTTATCGCGAGAAATCGCATAAAACGTAGGCATCACTTGTTGTCGAGGTAGTCAGTACTACGAAACATCGTAATCGTTACGATGTATTCTCCTTTGGAAATTTCACATCGGAATCATTACTATTGAATTCTCTCCGTGCAGGGCCTAAAAGACCTGATCTGTACGGATAAGGGTTAATAATATAACATTTTTCTGAGAATCTCTGGAAAAATCAACGTTGTCTTGAAGCTTCAGAGTAATCCCGAAAATTCCTGAAAATATTCTGAGCGTTTCTATAAAGCCTCACAATTATTGGGGCTTCCATCAGGATACGCTGTATTTGAACATTCTTGTACGATAGAGCTCGAAAAAGTGAAATCTACCCGCTGGATCAGAAATGTAACAATTCACCCTGGTGAAATTCGAAATTCCAGGGAGCGGGAATTGGAACGAATGGAGCGTGAAGATGTTCAAATTTCCTCCTCAATGCCGCTTGGATGACCGCCGTTTGGTTACGATTCCAGGACGTTCCCTATTCGTTTCACTTTCACTAGGGTATTTTATCTCGTTAACGGGAAGTTATCATAAGGAAGTTATCATATGTCATCCATAAACTACGTGGCCAATATAGGGGGAGGGAGGGGTAAGATGAAATGCTACGTTAGGCTACATGGGGCAGGGGGGGAGTTCCAAGCTACGTGTTTTTTTATTTATGTTGTACTTGGGGGAAAATTCTATATAAACATTCAGAAAAATGATCCATTTGAATATAACCCACATATATATTTGATTGGACTAAATAGGATTCTCCTCCATTCAAGTAAATCTCACTTGAAATGAGAAAAATTTTATTCCGATGAAATGAATCTTTTATTTCAGTTAATTTCAATTTTATTAGGGTCATATTTGAATCAAAATTCATTTGATTGAAATTGATTTAGCTGAACGTGAAAAACTACGTTCCACCGTGGGGGAGGGGGGGGGGGGTTGTTCAAAGAAAAGCCACGGTAGAGCTACATGGGGGAGGGGGGGTCAAAAAGTTGCAAAAACAGGGCCACGTAGTTTATGGACAGCCCCAAAGAACTGTTACCAAATCGCGATGTCAACACTTATTTACTCTCTAAAATCTTTGGAGTGAGATTTCACTCTTTAGCCAGCCAGAAGTGAGCCTGTCGAATTTTCGAGTGAAATTTCCACTCCTTTAGAATGATATTCTAAGGTTTGAGGTTTGAAATTCACAACCACTTCGACGCTAGAGTGAATTTTTCACTCTAAAAGAGTGAGAGGTCACTCGAAACGAGTGAAAATTCCACTCGAAGCGGACAGGCTCACTTCTGACACTTAGTGGAGTGAAACGTGCGATTTTTCACTCTTTTAGATTTAGAGAGTAGGTAGCAATTCAAATTTATTGCATTGTTGTCATGCAAGCTTGTGGGGAGGTTCATGGAAGGTTCCTAGCAGTGGTGGATACAGAAATTCTATATCCCTCTTCAATTGACGTGTAATAAGGGACATCTAGAGGGGTCATGACCCGCTTATTTGTGTTCTGTTACACGTCGATTGGAGAAGGATGGGAAATTTCCCGCTGGTTCTCAAGGTGATACCAACGATCCTTGAAGATGCAACCAGAAGCATTGGTTAGAAAAGGCCACGACAAAAACTATTCTGAAAAATTACTCGAAAACGAAGAAACGAAATGGAAATATCGCTCTGTACAGACCTTCCTCGATCAATGAAGATGTTCTGTACAGAGCGATATCTCCATCTTATTGCTTTATTTTCAAATAATTTGTCAGGAAAAATTTGGCTTGGGTTGCATTATCAGGGCCGCTGGTATCCCCTTAATCGACACGTGACACAGGTAGGGGAGAGTAGCCTATATCGTACCACTTTCAACATTTAATTTTTTTGACAAGTCCCATCACATGGTAAAAAAATATGGAATATGTCATGAAGTAAAGGAGTTTATTCCAAATGTAATATATTTTTCTGGATCGTGAATACCAAGCCATTTCTAAGTAAAAAAACAATTTTGAAAACCTTGCAAATGGTACGATTAGGAAACTGGTATCCTAAATCGTACCATCGGTTTCCTAAATCGTACCAGGTACTCAATATTGAAAAAAAACACAGGATTACTAATGCAGATCCATAAAACAGTTTTAGAATTTATTATTGAAACAATTTCTTATTTTATTTGAATACAAGCTGAAAGAATTATCTTTATTATAACATATTTAAATGCATTTATTTCAACAAAAGTGATGAGCTAAACTGTGAAATAGCTCAAGACATTGAGGAATCATAGGAAATGCAAATAAATCTTGTGTATTCCATTTGTGTATTTCTATTGTATCCTTATTGGCACTCGGAACAAAAAATTTTTTTTTCCAGCCCTTATTATAAAATATGAGGGATTTCATTTTTTCCTGCTGGTGGGTTTTCCAAAACTTTTGATTTGTTTATTTGCTACAATATTACGAGACTCTAAGTGCCTCTTGAAGGTAGGTTTTGGTATGTTGTATTGTCGACAAAGTTCATTGAAACCACAGTCTCCATTTCGGTACGCCGATATTGCCATGGACATTTCATCTGATGTCCAATTCCCGTATTGCCTCTTGCCACTCATTCTGCAATAGGGTTGATCAAAAATACGTTGTTTATGCACGAAAAAATTGCAATTTTATAAATGAATTCAACGTATAAAAATAATATCCGAAATTGTGTCGGTACGATTTAGGAAACTACATGGTGGTACGATATAGGCAACTGTGATTTGAAGAAAACAAACAAGAGAAACGTGACCTCAAGACGATCGTTCATGAACTTTCAATATATCAAAAGATAGTTGAAAGGACATCATTTGAGAAACAAATTCTCTAAAACGTTCATTCTTACCTTGTTTCATATTATTCCCTTAGACACGGAACTTGAATTTTACATGAACACATCGAATTTCCTACAATTCACCACTATGAATACAATACGCACTTGATAGCGACGGGTTTCGATGAGAAGTGCTAAAAGGTGATGCAGTTCACGTTTTCGTCGCTATATGGAATTAATCACCATTACCTTCTGAGATATCGAAGCGGTACGATTTAGGCACCGGTACGATATACGCAACTCTCCCCTACAAGGCCCCATTTTGTATGATGCCTCAAAATCGAGTCTTCTCTCGCCCTTTTTTCTTATTTCAAAAGTTTCTGAACATTTTGTCAGAAACATGATCACTTTGGAAAAAATTTGGACGTGATTTTGACTTATTGTTCCCGTCAGGGTAGAACTCGCGTAGTCTATCTTCGGTCCCAAGCGGGAATTTTCATCAGAGATCAACTTTCCCCATCTCGATAAGGTTAGTTCAATTTGCGTTTTAAGTGGGTTGAGTATAGGACACGCGCTTGGATTCTGATTGGGTCTCCATATGGGTCCCGCGCGGGACTCTGAGAGATCCGTTGTTTGACACGGGTCGATCAGTTCAGGAGATATGCAGGTTCTTCGACACCCGGATGGGTCCTGGAATCATGGGACCCAAATGGAATTGGCTTATTTCAAAATCTAAGGCTGAAATCAAAATTCGTTAGGGGAAAAATTAGTTCAAAATCTTCTCAAGATCATGTCTGCCAAGGGATCTCCACGCTCTTTGATTCACCCCGTATGTATGAAGATCGACCAGACATTATCCTTGTTTTGTTTGTTCTTGCGTGAGGTAGTTCCCTCGCAATATTCAAGATCAAATTTAAAAGAACTATTGTCAAATGGGAACCAAGGCCGGAGGAATTCGATAATCATATTTGTTGGGGATTGTATTTATGTCCATGATAAAAAAAGAACTAGCTCAAAATATGAACAAAAAACTTTGTAACAACCACACGAAATTTTTCATTGTTTATTCCTTGTAAGATTTGAAAAACCTTCACCGTGGAAATTGTTCATATATTGTCACAATGATGACTCGCATTTGTTTATAATTAGTTTAATAATTTCCTGATAATGAAATATAAAAAATCTCCACCGTAAAGATTTTGCAAATCTCACCAGGAACAAAATGGACTCTCATAAGAAGAATACATATTTTTCAACAAAAATATCATGAGAAAGTTTGTGTGGTTGTTACAAAGTTGTTTGTTTATATTTCGAGTTGGTTCCCTAACAGCACATAATATTATAAAATATGCTAAGAATATGATAGGAATATCATAATATCCCCATCATATTTTGAGCATATTTTACAATATTATGTGCTATTAGGGTTGTTTTTTTTTATCATAAATGAGAATAGAAGCCCCAATGAATATGATTATTGAATCCCTTCGATCTTGGTCCTCTACTGGATAATAATTGTTCAAATTCGATTCTGAATATTGCCAGAGAACTACCTTGAATTCCATCTATTTGCTCAAGGAAAACATTTGATGTACTTCGATAAGGACAAAATAGCAAAAGTATATCAGAACGATTTTTTCGAAGAGTATTAAAAAAATAAGTGTGTTGTTTTCGAATTCTTCTTATGATTTTTTTACGCAGTTCCTTATGCAATGTATACTTAATTTCAAATTACGCAGTCTTCGCGCGAATTAGAATATTTTTCCTCGTTTGCGAATAGATTGCGAATGATCCATGCACTCTGCATATGTGATTGATAAACAGTTTTCAGATGTTTTTCTCCAATAATGCAACATTATTTTACTGTAACGAATTGTCTAAAATATAAATCACCGTACGAGAAAGCGTTAATTTCACACTTTCACTAATGATTTCTTCAGATTTTGTTTCTGACGTTTAATAATTCAATGTTCTCATTATAGGACAAAACCTAATTTTCTTACGAGGAGAGTAATAAATAATATGAACCTGGTTTATTTCATGTCTCACCAATGATTCTCGTATAATTAATGACCCCAGCGTTATTCACCATAATATCCGGGCCACCGAAAGTCTTCTCGATCCATTCAAAAGCATTTTCGATATCCTCCTCTCGTGACAGATCGCAACGAATGGGATACAGTGTACCAATTGCGCCCTGTTTCTTTAACCCCTCGGCAGATTTTATCAATCTTTCTTCTTGTACATCAAGTCCAACCACGTTTATTCCATTTTTAATCAAAGCCCGAGTAATTGCTTCCCCAATGCCGGCTGCTGCACCAGTTACAACCGCAGTTTTTCCTCGCCAACGATCCATAATCGTTCCAGAAATGAGTACAATGTCAAATTAATATTACGCCACTTTACGAATGTTCATTCAATTATTTTCAAGCACTACATGAATAATGAATGGTTGCGCGAAAACAAAAACTGCAAGTATTTCACTTTGTTTATTTGAGGTTGAGAGAAGGAGAAGAAGATCGAAGAGAGGATGAGAGACCGAGAATCATTTATCGCGAATACTGACTGTTCGATGCAGTGGACAAGTGATAATATTCAACCGGTGTTACGCAACTCAGGGTCATTTAGAATGCCTAAACGTTGCATCTCGAGTTTGATCGTGTATCGTGGGGACGCGTAGATCTCATTTCCCCACCAAGTTTCGTATCGAATCGACTCTTGGGTTCGAATATTTTCAGCATTGATTCGTTTAGCGTACCGTTTGTTCTTTTGGGATTTATTATTAATGTATTTTTTATAATTCTCTTCTCATTTCTCTCAGTGCATATTTTCTAACGGAGGAAGATCGAGTGGATTCAAAACGTATTCTGAACTTATTCACAAAAGACTTTTTCTGACATTGAAAAAACTTTTCAAAAAGACTTTGAGAAATCTTCATGAATTTTAATCAATCGTTTGTCTACGGAAAAGATTTGATGAAGACTAATACGTAAATTCTGCGAGATTTGATGCAATTTTATAAGATCGAATAATAACATTATAAGAATTAATGAGGCGAGCATTGGATTTTATGCGACTTCATAAATCAATGTGGGCAATTTCATGAGCACGTTTAAAATGAAAATTTGTTATGAGTCCTGGTGAATCTTTGACCAGAACTTTTTCATAAACTATCAGCGCTTATGAGAATTTTTCAAGGGGTTACACCAATGTAACAGTCGAAAAAAACACTATTTTCATGAATTATTTTTGAGAATATGATGAGGGGGTAATAGAAGACTCTATGAATTTTTTCATCAAGAAATGATTACAAATGGCGGCTCTACAGTAATTTTCCAGGGACATCTTGCATGAGACGGCACGCACCCTAACTCCATCAATTTTGCACATTCTCATACGAAATTTTACAAAACATATTTGGAACAATATTTCTGGAGAGGAACACGTATGGATTCTGAAAAATATGAATTTTTGGATATTTTGCAGTTGTTTAAAGTTAAAACTCATTTTTTCGACAAAAAAAACAGTGATTATTTGTTTGTCAAAATTTTTCTCATCAACAAATCCAAAATTCCGTAGGTGTTTCTCTTCAAAATGTTGTTTCAAAGCTGTGTATGAAATTTGGTATGAAAATATGCAAAATTGATGGAGTTATGTTGCGCCCCCTCTCGTGCGGGATGCCTCAGGAAAATTACTGTGGAGCCGTCATTTTGAATTATTTTTTTTGGTACTTGAACATATGCTTAACAACATACTTCAAGAGTTTTTTGTTACCCCTCACCATATTTCCAAAACAAATTCATGAAAATGGCGTTTCCTTTCGGCTGTCACACTGGTGTAACCCCTTAATAGGGTTGTGCTATCCCATACAGCACTCGGAGAATTCTTTTCCAAGAACAAGAATAGAATTCTCCAAGAACTCTTTTCAAACTAATTAGTTCTTAAAGAGGTCTGAAAGAATTAATTAATTCGAAAAGAGTTCCCAAAGAATTACATTCTGGGATGACCACACAATTGAAAATTTTGTAACAGATTTGCCAGGTTTTTGTGATGATTTCTCACATTCTTTGTGTAAGTATTCAACACACATTTTCAGGGGACTGTTTGGAACATACAAGTGTGTTGAAAATGAACAATATTTTCCACTGTGTAATGCAAAACTGATATTGTTTTTGGTTTCGATGTATGCGGTCATTTCACAGTTCGAGACTTCTGTTAAGCCTTATTTCCGTGTCACGTCGGCTTAAAAGTCAGGGATTTTTGAATTACAAATAATAAAGTCAAGTATAACTAGTTTCCATTCAAACAGATTGATCGGTTGCGATTGAGAAAGTACTGGCTTGAAATAACAACCGATACAAGCACAAATTCGAAGTTATGGATTACCGAAACCGCAGCAACGCTGAGTAATATATGTTGTAAAAGATACACGATTCCGGGTTCGATCACCGTTCGTACTTAGTCACTCATTTCGTAATATACGTCCCATCGATCATACAGGTAAAAAAATGAGGATTTAATTTTACAGCCTCAAAAATTTTGCGATCATAAAAACGGTTTAAAAATCGTTCACATCCGTAAGGTTCGAACTAGGGAAGTCGTAATTCATAATCCCTTTGAATATAATGGCAACAATCCCAGATAACACACAAAGAATTCTTTTTCAAAAATAAAAATAGAATTCTTCAAGAACTCTTTTCGAACTCATGAATTTATGAAGAGTTCAGGAGGAGTTCAATGTGTGGGACATTAACGAGTTCTTTGGAAATGCTGAGACACGGAGAGAAAAAATTTGCTGACGCAGCAAATCGAGGTATTATATATAGAATAGCAAAATTTTTTGCTGACCCAGCTAAAAATTTGCTATAACAGCAATCGTGTTAGCTACGACAGCAATTCTTTAGCTGTGGCAGCCAAAAATGTTTGCTCCGCCAGCAAATTTTCAGTATCATATACAGAATAGCAAACAAATTTTGCTGGGATAGCAAACATTTTTTGCTGCCACAGCTAAAAATTCGCTATCGCAGCTAACAAGATTGCTGGAACAGCAAATAGAAAAAAAAAATTTGCTGCTCTGGCAAAAGGAACCCAGCAAAAGTAGATTTCGCTGCCACAGCGAACTCCTTTTTCTCCGTGGAGTATTATTTCAGTACTCTCAAAGAACTCGTTAATGTCCCAAACATTGAACTCTCCCAGAGCTCTTTATGAATTCTTCGTGTGTTATCGGGGTGCTTCAAAAATCCGATTTGAACTTATCAACTCGTCACTTGGTTTGAATTTCTGTCCGGGAATTTTCCTATTTGATCTCATTCAAATATAATCGGTTTGGATCTCATTGAGTACAAATTTCCTATTCAAACCGATTAGATTTGAATAAGATTAAATAGGAAAATTCCTGGACAAAAATCTGGTTCATACTGATTGACCAGTTAATAGGTTTGAATCGGATCTTTTAAGCAGGGTAGCTTCAGAATTCCACAACATGCAGTTTCCAAGTTGTTCATTCATGGTGAATTTACAGAATGCATACATTCTTTTGAATATTTTTGGAAATAAGAATGAATCAATGGGTATTCATGAAAATTTATATCTGACGAATCATCGTCATGTTTCACCTTGAATTAAAAATTCTTGCAACTGGAGATACGTTTGAAGAATGTAATGCAAGATTTTTAGTCTCTAATGGCTAAATATCGGGATGTTCGAGCACAAATTCGATCCAATAAACGATTCAAACTCCAGCAACATAAATTTATATTGTTCAAATCTTCTTCAGTCAAAATGAAACACAAGAATGAATGATTTGATTGATGTTATTTCAAGAAAGTAGCAGTTTACAGTAACAAATGGTCTATTGTCCATTCACTAATGCATTATTCACTCTATCATTTCCACATAATAATATGGAATTATGAGAAGTTGAATTACTGAGATAAGAGGTGAAATTGAATTTAATCCCTTCCGAAAAATCTGGAAAGGAATTCAAAGTTCTTAAAAATTGGATAGGATATAAACGAATGCTATGATAAATTGTATGATGATAACAAGATTATGGGATTTGGGATGTTCGATGACTAAAAGGAATCGTTACAATGTATTATTGGTTGAATAATTGAGTAAGGGTCAGATTATGGTGGAGAGATGATTGATTGATGGTTACGTGATAGTTTGCTATTGTTTGAGAGCCGATTGGGTAATGGACATAGGATGACGATGGAATAATAATTGATTGTTGGATGCTTGATGGATAATGAATTCATGGTATCACACACGATTGTAACTGGAGATAAAGTTGGTGTATGATTCAATATTTTGATGGAATGAGAAAATGTTTGAGAAATCGTATTTGAATTCTCAAATACTCTACTGACAGAGAGTTACCTCGCTGAGAAAATAACTGAATGTTAGTTGCTGCAGCTAGAAAGTCTAGTTGTCTGAAATATAGATAAAACGGTTTATTCACAGTGACTAAGTTTCCTAGCTATCGAATATCCAACTACCCCCTTTCTCTCAGTGTTAGAACAACGCAAGGACTCGAGTTATTCGATTATTTAATTTTTTCTAACTACTTGTTTTCTGGTGAAAATGAAGCGCGTGGGCTGAGAGAAATGATTAACAATACCAAGAAAATGTATTCTCGATTATTTTTAAGGTCCAAGAGAAATTTTCTTGAATCGAGAAGATCCTTCTTTAACTGGAGAATTATATCCTTAGTTCCAGGAAAATTTTCTTGTTGTATAGAAATTGACGAATGGCTCAGTACCGGTTCGATACAGGCTACCAGTGTACAACCGTAGGCAGCCAACATTGGTCTAACTGCGACATCAATTCAATATTTGCAACCAATGTTTTTTCTATACTCAGGACCTTCTTGTGTACATTCATATGAACTCAGATATTCAGGCACATATGTCATCATATATAAATGCTGACGTGAAAACTATTATATCGAGTTACATAGAATACATTCCTCCATCAAAAAAGCATTCTTTTGAACTTCAATGCATTCGTAAGTCCTTAGTGCGTCGGGGATCAATCAATGCTCATGAACTCATGGTGATATCTAACGAAAAACGTACGGAAGATTGTCAGTTAATTACGTAGTTCATAATTCCGTCAATGATAATGCTATTTTCTACAAAATTATTTTCTAATCATCAAACCAGTACCGATTAGAACATAAAATCACATCGTTCCAGTACCGACTCGGAATCGGCAGACAACCGTTGGTAGCCAATATCATCTCAATATTGATGCGTTCGTCACCGTCGCCTTGAAACTATATACATATTTTTTAAGGAATAGATTCTTCCGAATATGAAAATATGTTGGCGATAGTGATTATTTCTATAATCAGCGATATGTAAGTATAACCGAAACAACATATTCACTTTCTTTCAGCGTTGATTTTCGTCAGGGGTATCGAATTGTCCTATTCTGTGTTCCATATTGCACGTTTGCAGTACTAGATTTATCACGTGAACAAAGTGTGCGTCCCTCATAATGACAGCTGCATCGGATATCCGGTTTTAATGCGACCCGTTATGCGTCCGATCTGGTATTCGATGATCCGGCCGAATCGAACGGATCGCTGATGATAGAATATTGCTGGGCGCAAGGCTGGGCAATCTACGTAGAGGCAAGTGTGGTTAAAAATGGTCTAAATATTGTTTATATTGTATGGCAGTTACAACACTGCTTGGAGGAAAAAAAAGAGATTTCACAGTCACAGGGTCTCTAGTGCATGGCGGGACCCTGCCCGAGGCATTAGACAACTTTGGATGACAGTGGATTTTCATGTTGCACCACTAAGCATGGCTGATAGCTTGGCCCAAGATGGAACTCTCCTCTCAAGCGGCAAATTGAAATGACTCTCACCAGGAGGGTGTTGCTTGTTTCTTGCGAGTAGCGAACCAAGTATTCAATGAATATATCAGTCTCTTCTGAAAATTTCATGATTGACAGAATTCTTTATCTGTTTCAGGACGCGTCTACTTCAACGCCAAGACCACCGGATTTACGTCATTCATCAGTTCAAACTGATGAATTCTCCAACATTTATTCCGTTCATATCAGAAATTATGGAATGAATATTTTTTTTCTTTTCATTCTCAACTACATCAAAAAATAAAGGATTGCGCCAGCGTTGGTTCATCCCTGCCATTGATGGTCAATGCTATAACAACTCTATCCTCAGTCTTGAATCTTGATTATAGACCCTCATTTCTTCTCAACCTTCTCTTCAAAATCTTCAAACTCTATCGTCTACGAGTATCGATAATCGACTCACTCTGCTGAGCATGATCCTACTTATCTATTCAATTCTTTCGAAAACAAATTCCGAAACACGGGTGTTGAGAAGACATACACGGGCTATAAACGGAGAGAAGCAAAACCAACCTCTCGATACCGTTTGAAAGCACGTAGGTAAGCATTTATCCCAGAATATCCTATTTATCTTGTCGAGTAAGTCTTGCCCCGTTCTATCGATTTCACAGCCCAATCACGTCCAGTCAGTCCAGCGTTTCACCGAAAACCTGTAATTTCGATTTCTTCTCCAAGATTTTCACCCTTCTTTCTATCCGTGTATCCTTTCGTATGTTTTTCCTTTTTCTTCTCTCATCTTCGTCACATCACCTTAAACATCTATCTTTTTCCTTCGGAAGTAGGATTCTCCGCGTAAAGCTCTTGCACTTCGCCCTTAGAATTCACCTTGTATTTCGTCGCACTGTACTGAATTTGAAATCTCGCGATCCCGTACGTATATGTTTAAACTGCAAGGATACGTATAAATACATATATATATATATATATAAATATGTGTGTGTTTGTTTGTATCCGTTTCATTTACGAGAGTTCGTTGATGATTGTACAAATAACAAATAAAGCCGAGATTTGATCATTTGGCGTATAGTAAAATCGATAAATATCTTGAGAAATTCTGCTCTACTTGAGTATACTAAAGTTTGTTTACGGTATCAGCTTCGAGTGTTACAGCAGTAAATTTCTGACGTAAAATACTATACTTCGAAGCGGGATGATGAAGTTTCTTGGAAAGTGACAAAAATTTTACGAGAAAATTTGTAGGAAGTTATTCTGGTATGTGGCATAATGATTTGACACAGGATATATATCTTTATTTATAGTAAAAGATTTATGTTACAAATGAATTCGCGTTTCTCTCCCGAAGTGAACCTCGAGTTAGGTTTTAAGTTGTAGATTCAATGTTCAAACGGTGAATACTTTGCAGGGTTTTATTGGTCGGAGCACAAATCTGAAGCGTATTAAAATTTATGAAGACAATAGAACTATGAAATTCAAGGAAATTTTTATGAATGTAAATTTAATTCGAAGCGATTGTTGAATATAGAAGGCGCTTACAACTAAAACTAGGATATTTCGATGATATTGACGGAAGTGAGACAAAAAGAACGACCTCAGCGAATTTATTGGTATGAAGACGAGTTCCTTGTAGCTCCTTTCCATATCTTAGCAAAGCAGCATTGCGAACAATAGACCACAACATGT
Organism: Gonatopus flavifemur; assembly: GCA_018340375.1. Lineage (NCBI taxonomy): Eukaryota > Metazoa > Arthropoda > Insecta > Hymenoptera > Dryinidae > Gonatopus > Gonatopus flavifemur. The sequence goes on from JAFFJZ010000001.1 coordinate 57,368,415, forward strand.
ATCTGGAAGCTTGTAGGAGCTCGCAAGAACGAGATATCTGACAGGGAACAATTCCAATCAATTTGAGCGGTGTGCATGTTCGGGTCGGTTAGTCGCAAACTGAACCGACTTAGTTGAGTATTGTACAGATATGTGCACTCTTGTCTATGTACAGTTTGATAGTGATCCGGTTTTGTAACTGTATGATGTACAACAGAGTTTACACATTTACTACACGTATATACCTATGTAGTTATCGACTGCGAGAATCGAGATATACATCTACATCGGACAATTCGATTCCGTGGCCAAATTAGAGTAGGTTGACCATTTAGACGACCACAGGAACGTCAGGGCTAATAACGCAGGGTGTGATAAGCTTGATTCCGGGAAGAGAGAAGGGGAGTATTCTGTATATCAAACCACTTGATATCGATTGATTTCAATAAACCAATTATACACAATTAATCGTATTTCCTTCCAAACGAATGTTTATCTAATATTCTTCGATATTGACATCTTTCACTTTGATTTTTCTCTCTAACGAAGATCCTTTACCGGTCACGTAATCAACGATAGTTTGAGATTAAAACTCTCCTCGGATCTGGCCAAAATGAACATTCTCTTCAAAGAAAATGAACTAAAAGAAGTTAGAAATGAAGAACCAAAAAAATAAAAGAAAATAGAGGATGAACGAGAAAAGGGAGATCAATTTCTTGTATACATGTATATATATATATAGACCTTGAAGTTGGTATGTACTTTTTTTACTCAGTTTTCAAGTGTCTTACCACCTTCGCTGCAATCCAAACCTGTATCTACCAATGCGATGGAAAAAGAAATCTATATATATATGTGTGTGTGTATGTGTTCTTGTAACAGTTCTGTGTAATGTTCGGTCGTTCGCTGGTTCAATCAACCTCATACGGGTGAGCAACACAGTACCGTCTTTAATTGGATTCTGGTCTGAAGTCTCACAGCTTTATGAGGACCAATCGTACCGAATTATCTGAGACCTACATCACTTTTAGCGACGGTTCGATGCTTCATCGATTGCAGGTTGTACATGTAGGTATTGGAGCGTCTCAGTACTGGGGAAGAAAAATTGTGTAATAATACTGACAATTGAATATATAACGATAAAAGGGAAAATCGATATTCTTGGAAATTATAAATATGGACTCCTACGAGGAATAAGATCGTAAACATATATAACATCTGCAGAGAGTTTCTCAAGCAAGACATGGGCGGTCTTAGAGAAGATCCAACGACGTTGAGCTTTCACTCTCAACTATCCCTGCGCATTCGAACATAGAAGGGTGACAAATCAATGGCGAATGCTAGGGTAGGTAACGGCATATGAACGCTAGTTCCTATCTTATCAACGTATTATTCAATGGTGGAGGCTGTTCTGGACTTTAACTGCTTGCATTTGCATAAATCCATAGATCTCTCGGGCCATACTCCACTGCTGGCCGTGTCTATCCATCTCTAGATGCATGCATACAGCAAATTACAGTGCCCGCAAGCGGAATTGTGGATAGCGAGCCCCCTGTAACTCAACCACCCTTGCTAAATCTCCGCCTCGACCCATCACCGGAAGGCCCGAACGGGTGTACTACGAGCTCGACGACGACGAGGTCTGCAAGGACGATGATGACATTTACTCTAAGGCTTTGTATTGGCCGTCAATGACAACACACGCTCTCTCAACAAACCTTCTACTATGTTGTCGACCGCTCGAGTTGAATTAATGACGCCACACTTTGATCTTTTGCTTTGAAATCGGACCCTGAACCAGGTTCACTTTTTTCTGCTGTTACGTCAACAGAGGGCTGGCAAGAATGTTTATAGATTGATCGATATTTATGGAGCAGGGCTGGAAAAATTGTGTGTTTGATAATGCCATGGAGTGAATTTTGAACTAAGAATAATTGCTAAAGTATAAATAATTGAATATGGAAGTGATGATGGCACGATGGCCTCTAGGCAAGCTTGAAATGAATATTGATATTATTTCTCGTGCAGAGTGAATGTTTCGTGTGTGTGTGTTCATTGTACATAGTGAAGAGGTCGTGAAAACTGAGAGAAAAATTGGCTGATTAGGGGATTAAATAGGTTTCAATAGGTTCCCTGGTAGCAATTTTCGCTAGTGCATCTCTTCTACTCATGAGTTCTCACTAGAATGTAACACTCGAACTAACTAGATTCCATTTATCAAAACTATTGAAACAGTCATCTTATTAGAAAACTAACATGGTCCTTGTGAGAATAATTAAATAAAAACTCATTATTGAATTTATAATTGATTCAGGTATGTTCTTGGTTTGAACAATTTTGCTTTTCAACTCAGAGAATTTTGTTTTCTGGTAGTAACATTGTTTGCTTGCATCAAAAGAACACTGTCCGGAGATGATTCTATTTTGAGAAGAAAAAGACATGTTTTCAATTTGCTTAATTATTTTTTTTTAGTGTACATGCATAAAACATTTTTTCACCAGGCATCCAGAAAAATTAATTAATCCAAATATGAATCTAATGAATAAAACTGCTTAATAATGATTTTAGTTAATAATGTATAAATCTAATCTTAGTAATGTTTGGATGAACCTTGCGAGAAATTCACAAGTTTTATTCAAACATCACTAATCAGATAATCCTTAGTCGCTCACTAGTTTTATTTTAATAAGTTTTTCCTTGCGAATAACTCATGAGTCATGAGGAAGAACTTGTGACATTTCTACTAGGGTTCCAACTGGTTCGAAGAAGTGTGCATGGTTATTTACAGTTTGCATTAAAGTTGGTCAGGCAAAGAGATTTATTAGATTTCCCAAACTAGGGCAGCCAATTTCCTCGCCTAAAGCGCTTACGCGTTTCTTCAGCTTTTTTTCATACAAATGACGAACCCTTGTCTGCAATTCATCAAACTGTGTGCTTGAGATCTTGTTAGATTCACATAGAACTTTTATGGGAATAAGTTCCAATTTGGAAGTTCTATATTCGTGTTGTTATCGATTTCTGTACAATCGAAGATTTCCAACTACTTTATATTGAGTATGATTCGCGGTGGATAAGTAATTTCGTTGGGTTTATGAGGAATATTAAAATCTCAAACACAATCTCTGGCTGAGACGTGAAACACCTCGAATAACCCAACTCCATAAATGAGTTAACAGATCTCAAAGTTCAAACATTTATATGATGTATGTGATAATTGGCATGAGAATAGAAAATTAGGAGATAACTCACAAATGGTTCTTCACGTACCCGAGGTACAAAATACCCTTGGACTGAATCCAAGGTGTTTGCTTGTTTGGTCTACACAAGAAGATGAGATAATATGTATCGTTATATGGGTTGGTAATTGCAAGAAGTAAGTATTTTCAGGACATGTTATGTAATTCAAGAGTTTTTATTAATTATTATACTTCGATGACAATGCCCGTTAGAATCGAACAAAAGAAAAGATTGTTGTTAGACTCTGAAAGGTTTTTTTCACGAGAAATCCGGGCAAAAACTGACAGAATTTCGAATCGATTTCATCCAAAATCAACAAATTGGGCGAAAACTTTCGTCCCAGGTTTTGATAGGATGTTTCAATTAATGTATTCATGTCGTAGCCTCAAAATATATTTTATTGTGGCAGAAAAAAGCCATGAGTATGCGACAAGAAAATATACACATAGTTTCTATCGTCATAATTAGTTAAATCTCATGAGTGCGATACTTCGTCTAATAATCTTTAATATAAATTAAATACAAAAGCGGAATCCCTCACTGTAAAACATGTTGGGAGTTTTCCTTCGCACTGTTGGTGGATTTCATCCCCCCATCGTGGTGGGAATTGTTTTTCCACCAAAAATGGGGGATTTTTCCACCACTTTGAGGAATTGTTTTGTTTTTTGGGGTGTTGAATTCTCTAAAAATGAAGGAAAAGTCCACTAAATTATGGTAAAAAATTCCCCATTTATGGAGGAACTTTGCTGTCACCATTTTTTGGGGGAAAATTCCACAATCATTTTTCACAGTGCTCTTTATGCGTCATGGATTTTTGACCCTTTCCTTATGTATAAGGAGCATGGAAGTATAAAAAGAACTATGAAGAATGTCATGTATGAATGTATGTATCAATATCATCGACATGGATTGTTATCGATGATGTTTTTTGTATGTTAGAGATTTGGGTCAAGTTCAATTCTGGATACGAAGCAATTCGGACTTGTATCTCCACAGATGATAAGCCGTTGAGGAACAGAAAACTGGGCCAGGATGATAATCAATAAATTTAGGCATTTATCGATTAATAAAGATTCGTGAAAACTATGAAATTTATATTTTTCTCTCCTGACGATTATCTTTGAAATTTATATCGGATCTCAACGAATACAGAAACCTGTTGCACATAAATTTGATCTGACATTGAAATCAATGTCCAATAAAAAGAATGTTTGCACTTGATATACAAAAATATATGAATTATCGTTGCACGTTATCAATGGTTTGTACCGATTGATAAATTCTGTATGCGTGTACAGTTATCTTCATGACAAAGTGCTGTTTCCAAGCCATGTATCACTCTTTGTTTTGATATCCTGTTCTTTATTAAAAGTTTCCTCGAGTTTATAGCACATTATCGTATGTTTTAATACGATCTTCTCTTTCTCACCTTCCAATTAAGATAGAAATACTCCAGGCTCTAAAACTGTTGGTTATTTTCATGTTCATTCCAGAACAACATCTCTTTTACCTCGAGTTTAAAATTGTTTTCTTTTTAAATTTACTCTGAAAGAGAGTTTAAATTTCAATTACTTTTACATTCTTCATGGTAAAATATGAAACAATCTCCATTGTGGATTTTATATTTCAATATTTGAGATATCGATTGATTAATTTTATATCTCAATCCTTGTCAACGTTATTTGCCTTGGAGAATAAAAAAGTTTCATCGACGTCAGTGTCACTGTTTGTGCTTCATTCATCGATCATCTGTCAAATATGAATAAATCTTTACAAAAACATAATTCATCATTAGTATCACGCGAATGGAAACAGAACACACACCGAGAAAAAAGTACCTAGCTGCAGCAATTAAAATTTAGTTGTCTCAGCTGAATTACTGTGACAAATAAAATTTATTTGATTCAAATAAGTTCCTATTTAGAGTGACCAAATTTCCTAGCTGTTTAATATTCCGCTAAACCTTTTTCATGAGTGCAAAAAATCCAGAAAAGTGCGCAAGAATTTGATTGAAATAGTGTGGGGTTTGCATTAGTTAGATTTCTACCTAAGCCTCAACATGTACGTTGAAAAATGATTGTGGAATTTTTTTCCACTATGATTCGATGGATGTTCCAGATAGAAAGATTTCTCAATAATTCGCATTATGTTGCCAAGGTGTTTCCGCAGAAAGCATTGTTATTGGTGGCAAACCGAGGTGATGTCACCGTATTGAACACATCATGTTTACATTCTATGCATTATCACAAGCTGAGAGAACTTCATGATAGTATTTTTACGGCACGTTGTATTACAAAATATCCAAAGCCTGTTTTTCTATCTGGGTTTTCTCAGGCAGAACAGTTCCTTATAGCTAGAAAAACATCCCCTATTTCTGTACAGTGAGGAAAATTCAGTAAATTTACCGAAATCAGTTAACCCAATCACAGGGAGTGAAAATCTGCGAATATTTAACAATTTTCGGTGAAATCACCGAAGAATCGGTATAATAATTTTTTAAATTTCGGTAACTCTTCCAAATTTCTCTTGGGGTGAATTTCTTTTCTCGTTCAATTGATCGATTTCTTTTACAGTGGGATGATAAATTAAATAATGAGGGAACGGAACCTACGATCGAAACAAGGAGAAAGTCCCTATAATTTTTATACTGCGGGATGATATGTTTTCATTCATCAAAACCGTTCGTTCGATGCAATTCGTCGCTCTTTTGTCTTATTCTTAGAAATTGAAGCGTCAAGAAAAAAACCATTCCATTTGAATATCTGGGATCTGTTTTCGATGGAACACAGTTCGATCTCTAAACATTGGAGGAATTTCTTTATTCCAAATTTTCGTTAACATTTGTCCTTTCTTCCTCCCTAGAAGAAAGATGGGCACAGAATGATCCATAACAAAAAAACTGGTTCCTACGTCGTTATCCAGGATTAAGTGCAGTGTTCGGATTCTTTCGCATTAATTAACAACCGGATGATTCTTTAGTATATAAAGGTGATGGTCCAAACGTTTTGGCATTATTTTGTTCTCGTTGACCCAATCGATCAGTCTTGTGATACTTTGGTGATCTTCTCATTTGATATCCGTAACTCAACACTTCAACATGAAATTTTTAGTGGTAAGTGAATATGCATTCAAATTTTGTACATTTAAAGTCAAAATCAATTGACAAATGTTTTTCTCAAAGAATCGTATCGCAAATGTTGCCATGTCATGAGCCCTACACTGTTAAAAATTTCCGCATGAGTTTTAATGTAAATCTACTGGAAGTTTTTTTCAAGGACGTAACTGAAAATTCATGTACGGGTTCCACAAATTTCAAGTCTACATACATTAAATTGAATGTACATGGATTTGAAATTTAATGTATGAATACATGAAATTTTTATATGAATTTTCATTCGCGTTCCAGAAAAAAACTTCCAGTAAATTTTCTTTGAAACTTATTAAGAACCTTCAAGTGACAGACGAAACATATGATATTTTTCGCGTCCTTCTTTTATAAAATATGTAAGAATTACAAATTTCAAATATGTGATAATAAAATACATGCACGCAGGATTTCGCACTGTGAATGCAAATTCTCATTCCATATTGGTTCTGAAATATAGGAAGCCAAATTTTCTGAATTATAACCTTCAATCGTAAGAATTTTCCATCGATTCCATAATGTTTCAGAACCACTATGAAATTAAAACCCTCAATCCCAAGCATGTATTTTATCATCGTATTCATAAAATTGTTATTTCTCACGTGGTTCACGAAAACATTTCGCGCAAAATTTCGTACCCTTCCCCAACAGAACCTAAAATTTGTGTACGTCCAGGAAACGTCCAAATACGTTTCTCGGACGTCCTTCGGAGGTTTCCTGGACTTACACAAGTTTTAGGTTCCGTTGGGCTTCAGTGTCGTTCAAGCACTCTCAAAGACAAGACTCGTAGAGTGTAACCTAATGCGATTGAGAATAATAATTTCAAAATTTATGATCACAAGAAGATTATAATTATTCAATTCACTCACTCAATTTCAAACATTATTGATGGTTAAGTTATTTTCTCAAATCTCTATCGATTTAGTCTAAGTTAATTTTCAATGTACTGATACTTGAAATTGTAATTCAATTCCACATGATTTGAAAATTAATGTAATAATACTTGAATATCATTTCATGTACCTTTAAGTTGAAATTTCATGTACACTAGTACATTAAGAGTGCATTAAAATTCAAGAAATTTTTAACAGTGTAGGTTAGAAAGTCTCATATCGAATCTTAATGATTATTGAGGTTCAATATAAACTTTGTAACGATAAATAATTGTCCATACTCGCTCAAAATCGTTGGAATCAATTGGAATCGGTTGAGTCAATCAAATTCAATAAGAATTTAATTCCTTCGCTCTCATTCTGATGAATCTTGTTTCCAATGATAAAAATAATTCCTTTCAATGAGGAAATTTTTCATCGAATTGGAATTATATTCATCGAATCCAAGGACGAATATATTTCTGTTCCAATTGAAAAATCCTTTGTTTCAATCTGATGGAAACTTCTTCCATGGCCCTGGTTAAAAGAATCCATCGAATCTGACGAAATGACGTTTAATGGGATATGGTCAGAACATTGTGCAAGATTTATTCAGAATCACATTGAAAGAATACACCCATCTGGGTAAATCTCACTGGAAATAGTTGAATAGAATTTGGTCAGAACATTGTGCGAGATTCAACGAGATTTGGCGAGAATTAATCGGTTTGTTTAACCAGGGTGAAGTGAATTGATTTCCATTGAAAAAACGATTTATTAGAATGAGGGAGAAGAAAGTTTTCTTCCAACTTAAGAAATTGGGTTTAAATGTGATTTTGAATGGTCATTTACACTGAAAAGACTGCAACAATGTTGCTCAATTGCTAATAAGGATTGTGTTATATCAATCCCAGGACTGGGCGAGTATTTTGAACACAATAATTTTAAATATGTATCGGAATAGAAAATCAGTGTTATATATCTCACATTTGAAATATATTCAAATTATTATACGAGAATTAATCAAAATACTTACTTAGAAAAAGTATAAAATACAAAATACTTTGGAAAATCTGTTTTAAAACTATAATTTCTCGATTGTAAAATATAAAATTCTTTGGTAAATACACTTGATATTCAAAATGCCCTAGGAAATGTATTGTAAATTCAAAATACGAAGTACTGATTTTATTTCCAACACCTTTTTCGCATAATTGTATTTCAAATACTCGCCCAGCCCTCATCAATTCACAATAATCAATATAAAAATAAGACTGTCAGGAAACATTGCTGAATTGACTATTTATTGTCAACCCTCAGGATAAAAACTTCAAATTGACCTATTTTTTCGCACCCAAAGTTTGAAATAAACTTGCATTTGTTCACTTATTGATAAAGAGGTACTAATCCATCAATTCATATACAAATTTCCCTATTCAAACATGGCGATGTTGGAATTCATACTTTTTTTAAATTCCGCATGTTCCGGATACTCACTGACTTACGCTAATCCTTTTCGAAGGCTGAGATTCAACAAGACAACTTTGCATCGCTACAGGAACCAAAATTATTGTGTATTTAACAATAAAATGTCAACAGTTCTTTTATAGTTACCCAGACAAGCAAAAATTTGTCATTGTCTAAAAGATTTCCATTGGATATCTTAAAGATGTCTCATGCAACATTTTTCACTGTCGAGACATCTTCAGTAAGTAATCCAAAAGACGTCTAAAAGAGATTTGAAGACATCTTAACCGAAGATATCTTTGAGACAGTGAAAATGGTTGCATAGACATCTTTAAAACATCCGGTGGAAATCTTTGAGACAATCAAAAAATTGTGATGTCTGGGTTGTGCTACGAAATACATTTTTTTTTCATGTACGGTTGCGAATGTTGTATTGAACTCCATTAATTAATAGGTTTCAATAAACTTCTTCCTTACCAGAGAGACCTGATCAGTCCGCAAATTCAAGTTTTTTATTTCAAAGCGAAACACTTGAAAGCACGTAAATATGTTGATAATCTGGATAAAATGTGTTATAACGGAATATTTTTATATTTATACGCTTTTGAATGTTCAATAGAATCGTAATATATTGATTCAAAACTTCATGTATGTTTAAAACAATTCTTCATCGTAAATATTTGGTTTATTTTCATTTCAGGTCATTGTTGTTTCCGCTCTGATAGCTGTTACTTTGAGCGCGGAAATTCCTAAAACAGGAGTGGATAAACTGTCCCCCGAATCCGAGGTTCCCGCGGAATCGAATGAAAGCGCAGAAGCGTCGAGAGATAAGAGACAGTTTTACTTTACATCACCATTTGCGTATTATGGATATCCGACAGTTCCAGTAATACCGGTAGCAGCACCATTAGCGGGACCAACAGTACCCGTCGCTCCACTAACCACGCATAAACGGTTTTCCTACGCTTACAGTAATTACGATCCCTACAATTCTCATATCTACAACACTGTTGTTTATTAAATGGCTGATCTCTATTCGTAATTTACTGGACCGACTGAATCGAATATCATTCAACATATCATTTTAAAAACAGTATGTTTAATGTATGGATCATGTATAATTCATGATCATTACAATTTCAGAATATCTGTATATTCTTGACTATTTCTAAACGATTCTCTAAACGATTATTGGAAAAGTTATAAAGTAAATATAAGTGAAATTTGAAATGCATATTCGTGGTATTATTTTATTTTCCTAATCTCATCCCTGGTGGGAATCAATCTGGGCGTTGCACTTTCCATCCATGCATTAGATTAATTTTATTAAATTTTATGCATTTTGATTCTAGTGTTCAAACATTGAGTTGCTGTATTGAGATTGTTCATGCTGCGATTGATTATAATTTACTGGACAATCCTTTGGTAATTCAGGCTGCATTTCAGTCTGAAGAAAAATTTGCAAACCTTACCGGAATTTCAGTAATAAATTAAATCTTTGGGGCCGGAATTCATAAGCGTTGGAGCGATACAAAAAATGTGGCGAATATACCGATTTTTTTGGTAATTTCATCGAATAATGCAACAAAGTGACCAAATATTTGGCGATTTTTACTCATCGTCATCGAGTTGATTCATCAAAAATTTTTTCACAGCTTTTCTATCAATTCGAGCGTTTGAGAATCAATGTTTTTGTTCAACCAGGGTGATTTCAATACACTTAGAATGTTCGATTCCTGTAGTTGCTTTCAAAACATTTGAAAGTGTGTGAATATACCAATAACTGAAATTAAGTGTTCCATAACGAAACATCTCATTCATTTAATGGATTTATTTACACGCTTGTGAAAAATTTGAGTGTATCAAAGTAAAACACTTGAATTTACAGGGACTTTACAGATAAAACGTAATTTTACATCCCTGGGAGAAGCAAACGATAGAAAACGATTCAAACACGGAGTTAGACATTCACTGTAACAGTGGAATCTAATTTTACTGGAGCAGGAAATTCTTTGCAATGACAGCGAATCATTTGCCATCACAGCAACCTTTTTTGCTACGACAGCAATTCTTCAGCTGTGGCAGCAAAAACTGTTTGCTGTCCTACCAACATTTTTTTGCCATTCTCCATATAATACTGAAAATTCTCCTAGTCCAAAGGAAAATTTGCTGATCTAATTAATCATACTGCTCTTCTAACAATCTAACATCCTAATATTCATCTTCTAACATTAGATGTGGTAGCGAATTTTTAGCTACACGGAGAAAAAAGTATTGCTGGCATAACAAGCGGGTCTGTTACTATAGCGCCTACAAAAAAAACTAGTTGAAATAGCAAAAAGAATGATTGACACAGCTACATTTTTTTGCTGACATAAACAAATTTCTTAACAGAACTAACGTCTCAGCTGCTCGAGTGAATATTTTTGCAAGGACAACAAATTTCTTTGTAGACGCTATAGTAGCAAACCATTTTTTCTCCGTGTAGGGCAGCAAAAAGATTTACTATTTTATACGCTGAAAAAAAATGTATCCCAGTCAAATAAACGGCCCACGTAGAAATTCCGGTACTGAGCCGATGGTGACGAACGGATCGGCACTGCAAAGGTATGAGCCACCAACGGTTGTCTGCCGATTGCGGATCGGTACTTAACCGACTTTATTTTAAGTTCGTGTCGGTACTGGTTCGATATTTGAACCAACCGTTATTGACCACTTTCCACCAATGTTGGATTAACAACGGCACAATTTTGCTACGCAAGCGTTGGCCTCCAACGTTGATTCGGTACCGAACCAATGTGAATAAATATCTTGTATACTTCGAGTGGATACTTGATTAGCCACGTAGAAATTGACGAATGGTCCAATACCGGCTTGATACAGGCTGCTAGTTTGCAACCGTTGGCGGTCATTTTATGATCCAATAGTAAATTTCACTATAAATTCCCCCTAGTGCGGAAATTTTGATAATGCATTCAAAACCTTCCAAACTTGCAACAGCGCAAATAACGGTTGAGTGACAGTCGTTGGTACTTGGATACCGATCAATACTATTAGTATTAGTTCTCAATGTCGGAACTACACTGATTTCCAGTACTGAATTGATGTTGGTAACCGGTACTGGATCAGAGTTATTTGGCGTTATCATTCCGTAGTCCGACCGACACCGGCCGCCAACGGTTGCACCCTGGCAGCCTGTATTGAGCCGGTACTGGACCATCCGTCAATTTCTACGTGGGGGGTTATTTGACCCGTGTAATACCTTGATTTGCTGCGTCAGCCAATTTTTCCCTTCTTGAAGGACTACAAGCCGCATAGAGAGAAGAACAAATGGGAACAGATAGAATTTGAATGTATTTGACTCTTGCCATCGGTTTCCATCTTTTCCTTTTCTCAGGGGATCTCAATTAACAATCAACACAGCAATCTAACAGTTATCTAACTGGAAAGTGCTTTAAAAAACTTCTTAGCAACTCGTAAACTATTTGGGAAAACTTGCTGCGATCCATCTCATTCCCAACCATAATATCTTCTGAAACAATTTTGAAAGATCAGCAAAAACATGAGGAGTTGAGTTACAAATTATTCACACGAAGGAGAATTTTGAAGTCTTGCAAATTGAAGAAATCCGATATGATTGAGAGTGAATTGAAGATGCGAGACGCAAGATTTGCAAGGACTGTTTCCACTCTTGAAGAGTGAGACGTCCACTTCCCGGATCCAGTTTTATTGGAATCAGTGAGTTTTCATAGAATTCCCATGTTCTTTGGCGACGGGCACAAATAGGTCAAGTTGTTGTAGGATTTTCTTTGAATTTTGAGTGAAAGTCAGTATTTTGTGATTTTTATTAGAGAAACCCTCGTAAATACTGAAATTTTTGTGGAAGTCTTCCGGAACACTCTAAAAGACATCTCAAAGATATCTTATGAAACATTATCAGATATCCTTCAAAGATCTTCTTTCAAGATGTTTTGAGGTTGTCTCAAGACATCTCTCATATATCTCAATCACGTTCTCGATAAGATATCTACAATTATTGCATAGGGAATCATTCGAATCTCTTTGAGATATCTCTCAGAGTGATCTAAAAAAGGAATCCTGAATTGTGTACTGAGAAAGAATTTCAGTTGGGAAACCGTGTCGTTTTGTTCGACAGTGAAACTGAGATCGAAAATCGGGACCTTGAGGGGACTTGGCACTTGGAGAAAAATAAAAAAGTGCAAAAAGTCCGCACGCGTGTGTTTCATTGTAATATTGATTGAGAAACTCACGTGTAGATTCTTTGGAATTTCATCATCATTCGGCGTATGATGGCCTGTACGAAAGCGCCCCATCTTCACCTACTTTCTGTTTGTCGTTTGTTCGTGCGAAGGATATTATTCGGCTTTTTCTCCCTCTCCACCGGTAACGAACTCGATTATAATTTTTGGAACGCATTATACGCTTGATTATTTTCATTTGGGGATTACATGGAAGATGTCTGTATAATTGTTATTCACAGCTCGAAGGGGCAAATTTTGAAAATTGTATATAATATAGTTTATATATGGGTTATATACAATCGCATCTATCGAACATGGCTACACGGAGAGAACAGTATTGTTGACCTAACAAACTGGTCTGTTACTATAGCGCCTTCAGAAAAATTGCTAACGAAGCAAGGAAAATGATAAAAACAACTAAATTTCTTTGTTAACAGGACCAACGTTTTAAGGTGCTATTAAAAACAAATCACTTTTCTCTGTGTTTAATATCCACTGTATTCCCACTTGGAAGCAGCATTTCGAATGTCTCTCCAGTCGAAATCCTTCTTCAAATCCCTTCTACCGTGTCTTATTCGTTATACAAATCTTCTCTTCAACTTGACATGATTTCTATGCTACGTATAATGAAGTTTTCAGAAAAAAGATTCCACGTGTGTTTACCTTGAGAGAAGAAGAGTTTATTCAAATTTGATGAATATATATTTTTGAACGCGAAAAGATAAACATTCATTTAAAAAAATTATGATTAATGCCTTACAAATGAAGATTTATGGACCATCGAGAAATTCTTTTTCGTGTTCATTTACTCCGCCAAATAATTTTCAACGATATTGCGATTCGATGGATACCGAATCCAGGAAACTAAATTCTCATTATTCTTTCCTGAACAGCGAATTTTTGTTTGAAAAACATCACGCGATTAATGAACGAAACCCTTCTCCAGAATTTTCTAACTAAAATCTTTGACCAAAACTGGATATCCTTCGTTTCGCATGATTTTCGAATTACCTGAATTTGAATTTAAATTGTTTCCCTATTTTAATTCGAGATACGTGAGTTTGCAAACCGGAACTCATATCAAATTTCAAGTAATTTAAGTATAAAATTGATACATTCTCCGAATCATCGTCACACCGTGATCACGTATTTCGAGTATAAACGTAGGTAAAGATACAAGTACGAATGCGAGAAATCATAGTTAGGTAATCGTGTGGTAATGCGTGCGTTCAATGGAGCCCTATTATTCATCCACGGTAACATCATCATTAAGCAAATCTGTACAACATAAATCATTCGGTATGGAAGCACAATATTGGAGATAAGTAGCGACCTCGGCTGGTGAAATTTCACTGGTTGGCCCTCCACGTTATTCAAGGTGAACGAGAAGATGAATTTCGATTATCACGTATACCTTGCGGTCATTCATACGACCACTTGAGGTTATTTTTTCTCTTCCTGTAAAATCACTTCGAGTATTGATAACGCTAGATCTCAATGACAGAATTCTCGCTTTATTTCTGAATCATTATTGATGTGTCAGTTCGATCCACAATCACCGCATGTTATTTACATTATTTATGTTAAAGTTATAAAAAATGATATATTGAATACAAAACTTCGAAACATTATGTATATAGTTGTTGAATTAAACATTCGATATGCTAATTCGTTTCTTCCTTTCATCATGTTGAATTCATAAATAGTTTATGTGAGGTTTCACATTATGTATTATGTACAATAAGTATTATCAAGATGTTATGAATGAATGTATCACATGAATCTTTACCTTATATTTTGTTCCTCAAATCTGTTAAAGTTAGTTTGGAGGAATATTTGATGATAAAATTTATCACAAATTCACAGTTCATACATATTTTCAGAAAACAAAACAATCTTTTTGCAATATTCTAACCTACAATATCACTTTCTTGGAAACATACATACTTTTTTTATTGCAACTAGAAGAACCCTAGTGAAAATTTCCGCTCGCCGGAAGTGAACTTTGAAACAAATGAAACGTAAAATGTTTCAATTTTCGCTTCTTTTGCGCTTAGATACTGTTTCGTTTACTCTCCTGCGTTGCTTTATACCCTTCTTAGGCTCCCATTTTCACTAGGGAACGTAAGTACGTTCATATGTATACCGATACACTATTTACAATAAAGGTGAAAATAACAAAATAAACCCTTTAGAACTTAATATACTATTACTAAATTAGATACAACATTCGAAAATATGTTTCATTTCGATCTATAAAACATATTTTCTTCATTTTAATTGACTCTTTCAACACGAAATTTCTCAAATAGGTGAGAATACCCTCCACTCGATATTCGCTGACGAAAATCTTTTTACATGAATGTGATTGATGAACATTCAGCCGCGCTTCCATTCCCTACAAAAATTCGGTATTCGTTGCAATCACGATGAAAATCACATTCCGATTGGTAAATCCATAAAAATAAAGTGACAATTAAGTCCTCGCATTTTTATGTTCCAACAAGTGTCACTTACATTTTTATGGTATCATTTCAATATTGGAATAATAAGAATTCTTTGCAATACAATTTTCCAAAGTCATCAGTAAAATGACGAATTGTGAAGCAACAGTTTGGAGGTCGGAATCATGCCGAGGCTATCAAGTTTATAAATCAGAGCGAACAGCTCTCGGATCTTTGTTTCTTTCCTCGTTTTTATTCTAGATCTCAAGATAATTCAATTGTGTATTTTTGTTTTGAAAAAAAATATTGAAACTTCAAGTCTAAATACATCGTTCATCTTTGACAATTTTATGGATATTTGGGCGCGTAAATGATTTAATACGAAAACGTGTTGAACTTATTCATTCACGACAGTTCTGTGAAGAATTGTCTTATGCATAAGTCAAATGTTTGACTTATTCGCAGAGTATTCGGACTTCGTACGAATGTCATCTAATTATATTTACCTATACTTGTCATGATTTTCATGTTTGAGATTTCGTTTCAATCGCGATGCTTCAAAAATTATCCTCGCAGAAGCGTTTTTTCCACGATAAAACGTACCACCAGGGACAAAAGCATGAGAGACACGATCACACCTGCTCCAAGAAGTATTCCACCATATCCTGAAATGTACAATAATAATTTTTATTACGAAAATTCATCGCTTCATGAACTTTTTCACGGGACTTTTTAGTCTTCTGAATATAAATCAATTCGACAAGTATGGTAATTTTCCTGGTTCTTGCGTGAACATGGATCTCGGGTATGGAAAGGGAAGTTCTGTATACAAGTTACATAAGAATCAGTAAATACGTTTATGTTGACAGAAGAGAAAGATGGGCATGGATTCGATGTATTCTTCAACACCATTCTCGCCCCAGTGACTCATTCGGTAGAATTTTTACCAAGGTAAACCGGGGTCAAGAAGGAGCCGAAGTTGATTCAAGGTTGAACACTAATCATACGATGTAACCAAAGAATCGAAAACCACTTTTCCAATATGTAAAGTATTCTGAGAAGAATAAACTTCTAGAAAACGAAGTGGATCAGAGTATCGAATCTCAGCTCAAAGCGTGTGAGTCAATTGATATCAAATTACTCTTAAATATTATTCTTTCATGTAGAACATTCTTAGAAATACCTATAAACTTACTTCGTGATTTTGTGGACATGATCTTATCGTTAGGAAAATCGGCAGCAGTATATCGCGTGAAAGCTGGCCTCCGTGCACCAAATCCGAAAATACGATGAGTGTAGGGCGATAAGAGGGCAGGTGAATTCGGATCGATAGGCTCCGTGGGATAAAACCTTTCATCCGATCGCAGAGAATAGGGAACTTCTAAATCGTAAGGTGGCCAAACCGTGTGATCCGAGGACATAATGTCCACGTAAGGTGGAGGATTATCGTTGTTATCCACATTATTAACCATAATTGATGGCAGAGATGTGGGAAGCGTATCATTCGACAAATTATTGATATGATTTATATGACTCGTTGGTCTCATTTCGAAACTCTGAGGCAGTAGTCTTGTGGATGGCGAATCGGGGCTCTCTGGGTGATGATCGTAATTCTCTGAAGACCAATGATCGTCCTGATGATGTTCCAGCGTGCTGTTGGAAATCCCATTGTGTTCCCCGCATCCGCTCAGCAAATGTTCATCTTCGGCACATTTTATCGGATCTACGAGGAAAATAAAAGTATATATATATATACATATATTATACACAATATTTTCTTCGCAAATTTATGTATTTGCGTATCGATTGCTTTAATATACTTTTATGAATTTTGTAGGTCAAGTCGATTAGACGAGATAGGGGCAGAGCCTTCTGAGTCACTCTATTATCAAAGTTAGCCCCTGCAAAAAAAAGATACAAATTTGAAATTGTCCGTGTTAGAATTTTTGTTGCAATTTTTTTCACAGGGTATTCAGTCGTATTCCTAAACAACGAGATCCTTCCCTCGGTAAACAGATTTCTCTAGAAATCTCGAAGATTTTTTTGCATATTCAATTTATTTGATTATATACAAATTTTATATAATTTTGAAATTTAGGGAAATTTTTGAAGATTCGCAGGGAAATTGTTTCCACCAGGGTTGATTATCTCTTGTTGAGACAGAGTAAGATTGAAAAATACTGTATTAACACATTTGTTCAATCGAAACATCATACAATATCAATATCGTGAGATATCGCTGATCGCTAGTTTGAGTTACTATTACAAACAAATATTTTGGTACACGAATATGTTTTTAGATCCACAAATTTTCTAATACTCTGTATTTTTGTAGCACTTTCAACGTTTTTCAACGAATCTTTGGAACAAGTTAGGAAATCTTTGAATTAATTGAAATATTAAGCTTGAAAGATATTGTGATTCTCGATAACCTGAAAAAGGTTTCACGATCAGTTCAATTTTCTCTCGCTCATGCTTCTTATGATCAATAATTCCAATTAAAAATACACTTGAATATAATAAAAATCCAACGCGAAGCTTTCTAAACGATTCAATTGTATTCATATTTTATATACCCGAGATAAATTTTAGGAGTCGAATCAATCGTGAGGTTGTTATTAGCATCAGTTAACCACGAATGTAACTCAGATTAGATACTGAGGATACATTAAGAAGTTCCCTTTGATATCACAATGCTTTCTCGTCGATCATCAATTACGGGAATATTCTACTTATAATCGTGGTTCAATTCGATAATCGAAATTTTCTAATTTATCATGATTTCGAATCAGTTTAAACTCACGATGTTCCTTCGAGTTTTCAAGTGTTTTTGTTTATTAAAATGTTACGAGTCGTATTATGACACGCGATAAGAAATGAAATAAAAACCTAATTATAACTCCTTGTTAAAAATGTCTATAGTTATTTTTTGTTGATATCAACACAAGTGTACAAAGGATACATCACGTTTATTATAACGTGGTTGAGCATCTTACGTTTTAATTTTTCGCTTCAACTTCCTATTTCATTTACACGTAATGTCTTTGAATATTGGATGACAATTCCTGGTACCGGCAGTAATCAATCGAAATTTTCTTTTATCTGAAATTCTTATCGGGTCCAAATCATCATTTTTTCTATAGAAATTATTCTAAATTTTTTTCAGGTCTTTGGATTTCCTGACAGTTCAAACAGATTCTTTTGTAATTTTCGAAAAGATTTTGTTCGATCGTTGACCCGGGGAACGTTTCTTCAGACGAAACGGAATGAACTGGATGTTGTAATTCAAATCAAATATATATAATAATTCATTTGAAGTTCCAGAAGAAAGTGCATGTTTAGACAGATAGTGAACATCGGATCATTTGACTGTTACGATTAAAACAATTTTAGATTTTGTATCTCGATGAATGCGGAGAGTTCAGAATAAATATTCAACAGAAATATATAACATATTTCGAAGGATGCCACGAGGATTTTTTTTATGAATTTGATTTGAGAATACATTGACGAAATCATTTCTGCTGATCAATTCAACTTGGATTTATATTCAAAATCATTGTGAATGAGGAAAGAATGCGTTAAACGATCCTCGTGGCTTAAATACAAACGTCAATGAATCCAAAATTTTAATGAAAATAATATGACGTTATTCGTGTTTTTATGCAGTGATCATACTTTTTTATGTCACGAATAACGAAATGTTTATAAAATGTTAAAAATCTTCCACGAATCCACAAAAAACAACGTCCTTTTCGAGCGATCCATTCCTATTTTGAACAGATAAATTAGAATTTTCAATAATAATCCTGCCAATCGTCACCCGAATGATTTAGGATGGCTCTGACATCGTTTTGATCTTTGTCCCCCGGAAAGACGATAATCATCGATATTTATTTATTTATAAATCTTATATTCCCTCTACGTTCACCTCCCTTGTTATTCAATGTCTAATTTGAAATATATCATTCTCAGTAACACTTTTTTCCTCTCTCAACGCTCAATGTCCTTCTCCTTTTCATTCGCAGTCCACCTGTATAGTTTTTTCCTTCGTAATCCCGAGGATCGCGTGTACGACTCCCAGGAAGACCGAATGATCCATTTCAACGTTCGTGCACGAGGAGTTTGCGTGACACACGTTTTGGTGCATATAATCATTCCGAACACAGATAAATATATTTGTTACTCGTCCGAGCTCAAAATAAAACATAACTTTTTATGCGTAGTAAATATTTTTAGTGCAATCGCACCGTGATTGTAAGCCATAAGAAATTCAAAGATGGTCTCTCAGCGTATCGCGATTGCAATATGAATGAGGCACAAGTTCCGAAATAATGCGTTGTGGACGACCGCGTGGATTATACATTCAACGCGCGTGGGATAGTTTTTTTCATCTTCCGTATATACAGGTTGGTGCAGAATCAATTGCAGTTTCAAAGTCAAGGATACGAGATTAACTTTTGATACGTATCGGAGAAACGATGCGTGCGACGTGCGCGTACGCGCGAACGTAAAACGCCTTGAGAGTGAACGCTTTTGTGGCCGAAGGACAACGGTGATCGATCGATCCAACGGCGGATCAGCTGTTGCTTCATTCCCAAGTTTGATCACACGTGAATGAGGGAAAATACGAGATCCTGTCATTGGATACCTTTTGATTGAATAAACAGTGTGAGAAATCACGATGTCGTTTGCGAAGCTGTTTGAATCCTTAAGTAATGGGAAATTCCCGAGAGGGAAGTGTTCTATCAGATTCCGAATATGAAGGGTTGTGTTTTCTGGTTCCTGTTACATATGTTTCCAATTATCGTTACTATGCGTGACGAGATGACGGAAATATTGCGAATTATCTAATTTCACAGTTGATTGTAAAGCGTTCATATTCTGAGTAGCAATTCAATCAAGATTCTATCGAAGAGGTATGTTTAGGTACAGTTGCATGAGTGGATATTTGCGGTAAATAGAGCTACAATTAACTACTCTTGAAAGTATAACGTAACGGAACGGAAGGTTCGGTTAAAAGTGATTTTAAAATGTAGGTATTCTCGGAATATCCTTTGAAAATTTTAAACTTTCGATGGAATTCTTTAATTGAGATTATCCGAGTGTTGGAATGAGAATTGATGGTTGGTTCACGATCAAAGTTTTGAATTTGATTTCTGCAGCATCAACAAAATTGATATTTCACAATTAAGATTATTGTCTAGTATTTGAATTCTGTAGAATTAAACGAAAATCACATCCCACGTGATAAACTTTTCTAGAATAATCAGGAATATAATTGTAAATTGAAGGAGGAAATAGTTACACGCGAAAATCCGTGAATACTGAAAGTTCTTCTGAACAATCTTCATTGCGTAATTTGGCGTTGATGTATATACATTGTAGCATAAAGAATCGCTTGATTAGAAATAAGTTTGATGTATAATTTCGCCTTGTTTTTGGCTTGAAAATATGTCATTTTCGTTCAATCAGAATTTCCCTCGCCCTTTCCTGCTTAAAAATCTTATTAACGAAAACCGATTGAAAAAATTTGAATTAAATGAATCTAGATTTCTCATCAGAAATTTTTTATTAACCCAATTCTTATTCAACATCACTGATTTTTTATTCCAGGGGCACTTTTTATTCAGATATTTCCCAACTAGTCTGATTTAAAATGCGCATCTGATTTATCACAATTGATTCTTATTCATCGTGAAGAAGGAGTCTGAGGCGTCCGATTACTTCTCATTACTAAATCATTTGTTTATCCGTAATTAACAATAGGTTTTAATCAGGATTTTTGAGCAGAGTTAGGAATAACGTTGAACACAGTTTAACGTAAGGATGTTTCCATCAGGATTTCCATCAATTTCGAATACTTTTTTTGAATATTCTTTTCCCGAATTGGACATTTGTTCCAATAAACGTTCCAAATTTCACCGATATGCATTTAGTTATGAAGCACAATTTCTTGCGTTACCATCAACCTTAAATGTATCAAATTTAAGGATCTCATTATGCAATTCGACGACGAATGAGTTTTAAATTATCATGTTCATTTCTCAACAAAAATATACCAACGACTCTTTTTAGATATCCGAGAAAACGTGAAAAGATATTTTTAAAAATGAATCGTACCTTGAAAAACATCTTTTTTGTATTACGAGGAATATTTTAAAGAAGTCTTTTATAAAACTTTGTCCGAATGACATGATATTCGACCTGTTCCTGCAGTATCTGTGCAGTTTGATGGATTTTTAAATATCATACTTGATGGTCAGTATTTTTGTATTATCTTGTTCAGAGATAGGGGTTTTATATACCTCTTATATGCCTTTCGTATGCAACCTATGTGACCTGAATATACAAATACATAATACAAAAATAGTTATGAAATCATTCAAGAGAAAAAATGGTTGATTGTTTCGTACGCAGGAGCGTTCATGATTTTATGAATTACTACGAACAAGTTTCCTTGAAATCAATCAAAAACGAAAAAAATATGCCCTCAATGAAAAGAACATTCTTTCGGTGCATAAAAAGAGCTGTACAGTTGTTGTTTTCTCATTTCATCAAATAAACAAAATCATAATGAGAATTTGTTTATTTGATAAGGAAAGGTGTAATATAATCACACAATTAAAATGAGTTAGAATTTATCCACATTTCAATGGAGGAATTTCCATCCCTTGATTCTGAGGAAATTGTAATTGAGGAATTATTTTGTGTGTGAGTGCAACACTCATCGGAAACAATGATAACTTGGCCAAAGCGTGGGTAAAAATTAAGTCGGGCATCTTCATTTCACTTTTGACTCGGGATTGGAAAGTCAAAGGTGTGATCATGATCAAAGCAAAACCATACTCTTTGAATCCGAAGGAGTGGAAAATCATGCATTCCACTCTACCAAACCTCAGAAGTGAGCCAGTCTGCTTCAAGTGGGATTCCCACTCATTTCGAGTGAACTCTCACTCTCTTAGAGTGAAAAGTTCACTTTAGAATTGGAATGGCTGTAAGTTCTCAACCTCAAACCTGAAATTACCACTTCAAAAGAGTGGAAATTTCACTAGAAATGTCGACAAGCTCACTTTTGGTTGACCGAGCAATGAAATCTCACTCCAAAAATTTTAGAGAGTGTATACGTAACAAATTTTATTGTACCGATTCTTAGAAAGGATAGGGACTTGGTGTCAGGTGCTTCGCAATGATAACGAATACCAGTCAACATCGGAGACCCAGCCAACAAAATCGAGGCAGTGCTTCTGCCATGGAAGCGAGAGACGTACGCGGCTGAATTTATGTGTGGAAAATGGAAGTGACTCAAAGGTGGATAAGAGGGGTGTCAAGACAGTGCTAAGTTATAGATTGAATCGTAGATGTACTATGATAACAGGCAGGGTGTGGATACAAGAAAATCTACTACGTTGCTACCGATGCGCTGCTGGTAGCAAAAACGCAGATTTGAAAGCACTTTGCTGGATGGGGAGAGTGTGATAAACTGATCACGTTACCATGGAAACGATAAGTTGACATAGAACCGGTTGTCAGTTCATTTAACTCCTATTCTAAACCTCTAATCAAGGCCAAAACGAATGGTAATGAATCCCGTATACTTTTCTAGAAAGAAAGGGACAAAAAGGAGAGATAGAGGCAAGGCGGCCAATGCACTTGAATGAAAACAGTTGACGATCATGAAATGTGAAAGGAATTTTGCCACTGTTCAATACCCGATCTTATGGACGAGTAATAATAATGATCCTTGACAGACTGGATCCTTTCTCTAGAGGATATATAGAATTTTTATCGATATCGTATAAAAATCTGTACAAATTACGTATTTTTCCTTTCATAAAACACTCAAGTAACACAAGAGAATTTTAAACATTCTGCGTTAATTCTGAGATCATGCATGGGATGTGCAGGTGAGACTGTTTTAAGAGAATTCGAAAAATACATTTTAAGAATATGTATAGAATATACTTAGTATACTCAGAACTTCAAGGGCCTTCTTAGCATTTCTAACCTGTTGTGCTACTTGGGCAGGATGGATCTGTTTCAGGATTGATATCACTATCGACAAGATGTTGGGGAACTACAACGCCAAAACATTTGCCCATTCTTCTGATAGAATTTAATAAACTATTTACGTGAAAATAACTTCATGATATTTTTTATGAAGTTAAAGCAAGATTATTTGTTCGAGAGTGTGTATAAAAACCATCAGAGCCAAATTTCAGATACGTTTGTGGAGATCAATTTATGTGTATTTGCACTCTAAAGAAGAATTGTTAGAAGAGTTTTCTTTGAAAAAAATGGTGGTAGCAAAGTGACTTCCATGTTCAATTTTATGGACTTTTTCCATATATGTTTTGAATTACTCATCACCAGAAAGGTTGTGGAATTTCTCAGGAAGGAGAAAAAATCCCGTCATATTTATTTCACTGCGTCCAAATAAAGATTTACCGAATGAAAATGCAATCTTCTCTTAGTAACGAAGCTCATTTAAAACTTCACTCCGGCTGGCGATATGGGTATCTAATCAGTATTCTAATCCAGAACAAACTAAGTAAAATCTACATGGATGTAAATGAATCTTGTTAAATCCAAAAATGGACCATATAGATTCACTTAGATTTGGATAGACCTAGTTTGATTTACATAGATCTAAATTAATAAAACTTCACGTCCATCAGGGGCAATTTGCGTATTTTCGGATGAAATTAATTAGATTTCCATGGATTTAGGTAGATCTAAGTTGATTTTAATCACCTAATTAGACGGGGAAAATATTATCTCATAAATTACGATGTTAAAATCGTAGAACAGGACTATAATTGAAAAAGCAGGGATTGTCAGATATCAGAGACAGATATTGCTGTTGAGATCGTGATATTCGATGTAATTTAACCAAAACAACAGCACAATTCACGGTATTTAAATAATGCATGAATAAACTGATTCCGCAGATAAAGTCCTCCGCTACGATTTTCACTTCGTAATTTATAAGATAATATTTTCTCCACACTGAGAGAAGAGTTTATTTGTATTTAATAAATATTGTTTTGGATGGGGCGAAATAAATATTTATTACATACAAACATGACTCATTATCCTCAGATAAGGTTTAATAACAGTTAAAAAATGTCGTATGAAGTTTTTGAACAATTAATCAACTTTATTTATAGTTAATGAGCCAAGTTTATGTGGAAAAAATATTTATTTCGCCGTATCCAAAGTAAGCTTTATTAAATACAAATAAACTCTTCTCTCAGTGCATAGTTGAAACAACCAACTGGTTAATTAGAATAATCATTATTCTTTGGCTGTTGTAATCATGATTTTGCTTTTTGGGCGCTAAATTCTCTACGAATAAAGGAAAAGTCCACCAGATTATGGTGAAGAATTCCCCATCTATGGAGGAACTTTGCTGCCACCAGTTTTCAGGGGAAAATTCCAGAATCATTTTTTACAGGGTAGTGAAATTTCCTTTCTCCGTACAATCAAGCAGTTACCACGAACTAGGGATGCACACAAGACTGGTGTCAAGAATTCGAAAAATCATCGATATCCAACATTTTTACTCTTTGTCATGAATAGTTTGTTAGATTGAATTGAAGCTTCGCGTGGAACGAAACGAAGTGGAGGTCAATTCAATCGAATTAATTAAGATATATATATATCGAAATATGTATTGAGCGTAGAACCGAGATGAGATCAAGACTGACAAACGAGACCGCCAATATACCTGGGCGTATTTTGTCTACAAGATCAGGATGATTTATTATGTATGAAGTTAGCAGTCAATGCGTTAAATTTTTCATTGGAACATATAAATATTACACTGTAAAGTTTTTATGGGAAGTTTTTATGTTCGCAAGTAATTAACACATATACTTATACCAGAGAGAAGATGAGAACGCTCACGGCCGGGGTTCCATTGCTAGTAAGTGGATCACGTGAAACAGACCCACCGACTCCCTCTCTCATTTTTTCCTTTTTCAATTCGTGATAATAAAGAATCATATCCATTCAGAATCGTACGTATTGAAAAGTATTCAAAAGAAATGTGTAGTTTTTGGTTATTAAAAAATCAAATCGCTGTGGGTCTACTTTCATGATCCAACCGCCAGGAGGCCAGTGGAACTTTTACCAGCTGCTTATCCGTTAGGGATTTCCTGTATTTTACCTAAAATTTACTGGAGAATAATAGTAAAAAATCCCATAAAGTTTGGAATCTTCAGTTGAATTTATTTCATATCCATGTGACGGAAATTGATTTATTATCCCATGATTTGAATTTTCTGGCTGCATTCAAAGGAAAAAAGTTGCTGAAACAGCAAACCTCGAAAATTTGCTTTGCTGATATGGCAAAACTTGTTGCTGAATTAGCAAAAAATTTGTTATCACAGTCAAAATCTTGCTCTTCCAACAAGCGCTTGCCATTCAGCAATCCGGAATTGTCCAGCAAACGGATAGCAAATTTTGCTGAATCAGCAAATACGTTGTTAAAATAGCAATATTTTTGGTGCTAATTCAGCAAAGTAGATTTTTCGGAATCGCTTCTCCAGCAAGAATTTTTCTCAGAGTGTGGTGCGTATAGGAAAATTCAATTATTTTTTTACAGTGCATGATAGTCGGTTGTTTTTGAGTCTCGACGGCAATTTCGTGTGTATCCCTATAGTACGAAAATGAATAACCCTCGAATCAAATTCTGTGGCTGAATTTTAGTGATTACAGAAAAAGAATTTGGATTTGTAGCTCAGCCGTTTGCTGTAGCAGCTAAATTTAGCTGCAAGAGCTGATTTAATCGCTGCTCGTGTTCGTCATAGCTATTTGAGTGTCGTCCCTAAACTTTTTCCCATCTCCCTATTCAAGATGTCTGCAACTTCTCTCCCCGGAGAGAAGAAATTTTTGTAAGGTAAATGTGTGGTATTCGCTCACGTGGGTCTTGCGAGTTCTGTTCCGTAGATTGAGATATCTCTTTTGCATTAATCTAAAAAAGAAAGATCCAAAAATGTTGTGTGGGTTCTCGTAGTTCAGTCGCTTGCAACAACGTGGAAGCGATTTTAAATTATGCATCATATATAACAGCGCGTGTAAGAATTGAATAACAAGCCTCTGAGAATTATTGCTCTCGATCTCAGCGATTTGCTGCATGAATTTGGATTTAGTATCACAAAGAATCATCGAAATCAAGTTTTTTACATATAAGAATTGAATGTTTCAATCCAAAGATTTATAACCACGAAATGAATCAAATCTGTTGCTCTTTTTTGAATCAACACGCATTGTCCATCATCAACATCACATACCTTTAAAGATATACACACATATAAATCGTCCAACCAATTTTTTTTTGGACTACCACTTTTTGCTCATCATTTTTAAAACAATCCTATTCGAAATCACATTGAACTATTTTTGACGTAATAAATTGTTCCACCAAATGACGTCAATGTCGCTCATCATTATTATGATCCGAAATCTCGCTTACTAATAAGTTATTTATGCGAATCGGAGTTGATTTTTTCATCGAATTCAACAGAATCTATCAATTTTCATGATACGATCAAGGTGCATGAATTAAACACGCGCTGACACTCGATCATTATTACATTATTCACATTGTATCTCGTAGCTACGTATAATCATTTTTCATAATACATTTTCAACACCGTTCCTCGCTTCTGCAAGAAACAAGAACCTTTCAAGCATGCACATACAGTTTCAATGAATAATAATCACGCAAATATCAGAAAACTTGTATCTTTGTATAGTTATTTGCTCATTCTTTGTACTTTGTATTGACAAAAAAAAACACATCACTTGTATCGGAATCAACTTCTACGCGATCGAAAAATTCATTATTCGAACAAAACGGATTGTTTTAAAAATAATACTTTGGGTAACACTTTTTATATACCTTTATCGGTATCCTCCGACATATTATTGTTTACCACGCGTGTGGTTTATTCAACACCAAAAGAAACAATTAAAATCCACAAACAGGAATCATCACTGACAAGATCGATGCGATTAATGTTATATTTCACATACATGACACTTTGGAAACTATTTTAAACTGTTCAACTGTCAAATGTGAGAGAAGCGTCAGCGGTGAACGTAGCGTGAATATAAACAAGAATTGAATGGAGACAGCGGAGATCTGGTGAGCATATAAAGCGCTAGCATCGCGGTTTCAGGTCTATGGTTAAGAGAGGGGATCAACAAGTGCATTAATTAGCCGGCTGAAATGTTTTGATCTTGCTTGGCTTGTTTTTTTCTGCTTTTCTCTCTCACTTTATTCGCTATTGTTAAACATGCGGGAATTGGACATTTTTGGCAATTGGACCCACGACTGTAGGTTCGAGGAAGATTTCATCTAATCTCGGAATGACGTGTGCAAGATCGCGACATTCCAGAAATGCGTACGGAATAATCACATGAAATTACCGTGTGTTGAGTGAAGGCGTTCCAGCTGCAAGGAATGCACTGGGAAATTTTCTATATCTCTCGATTTAGTTAAAACAAGAGCTGAAGACTCTACCCAACCAGGAATTTACAACAGGCGCAGTACTGCACCAGTACTTTCCAAGACTGGTACACTGAGAAAACAGATATCTTGAAAAATACCATAATTTATGGATTTTCAGCGCTGGTCTGACCCGAGTCGGAATATTCACTTGCATGAATCTCTAAAAGTACCATAATTTCTTGGACTTTTTGAAATAAGTATGGTACCTTCCGTATAAAAGTCCAAGACATTATGGTACTTTTAGAGGTTTTTCAGGTAAATATTTAGACTCGGTCAGACCAGCGCAGAAAATCCATAAATTATGCTACTTTTTAAGATACCTTTTTCTCCGTGTAGGGTACTGGCATTTGTCTGGGATGATAACGCTTTTCTGTACTGGGGATTGAGTACTAATACTATTATTCGCAATCAGTGCAGTGCCTGTACTGGACCAGTACCTGGCCGGTATTGAGCTCTCAGTATTGGTCTATCAGTACAGGCATAGTACCGCACTTCTATGTCTCCAGTACTGATCCCGTAAGTGTTGGCCAAGCGTTGAAGACCCAATACTGGCACTGCACTGCACCTGTTGTCAAAATTGGCATTATTCGGATTTTTCTGAATGAGCACGTACAGAGAAAGACTGATCAAAGGCAAGTAGAGGGCGAATGGAGCACATACGAATAATATTTGGAACGAAGTTTAAAACTAAAGAAACGTGTTAGAGTTCCAACATTCTTGTGCAACAACACAATTCGACACCTATGAAGTTTACCATTGTAGTTTAGCATCTTATTCATTGACCCTTAGCGTCAATTGACGCTGGGACTCCTGATCATTCAAAAATAATACCTCAAGTCTGCGTTAAAACCATTTGATACGCTTCGTGGAAATTAATAGTATTATTCACGAAATGATATTGAAACTCCATGAAGCGTAATTGAAATGTTTAATTCTAGTACACTGAGAGAAGTGGAATGTAATGATCACCATGTACAAATAGTAATTTTGTGGGACAACTTTGCGAATTTGGTTTCGGATACTATAGAGAATCGTAACAATGTTCATGCACATGGGAATGGTTACCATTTACATGAAGATGGATACCAAATAACCTGATTCTGTCATTCAACTACTATTTTCGCATGGTAATGGTTACAGTTCACTTCTCTCAGTGTACTTCACAGCAAGCAAGTACTCACACAACATTCGGAGGTTCTTGAAACGTGCGGCGAATGTTTCAAAGCATTTAAAACACCTTCAGGATGTTTTCAAAATATCTAAGAAACTTTTCGCTGTTGGAGTAGTTCACTGTAACAAAAATTGGGGAATTCATTGAGAAATTCCTCGATAATTCAGGCAGCAATTAACCCAAGGAAGAACTCAAAAAATTCCCAGAATTTTGGTAATTATGCTAAAAAATGTGGTAAAAATACTAATTTTCTGGTAATTCTACCAAGAGATGGGGTAATTGCTTCTCAATATATTCCGGTAAATTTACCGACATTATTTTTCACAGTGTCCGCACGGGAGAAGGTGGAAAAATTCACCATATAGGGTAGAAAATGCGTCACTTCAAGCTATATATTCAAATAATTCACATAAAAATTTCCATATAAAGACTTGAGGCGATGCGCTGTCGGTAAATTTCACCATTTTCTGTTTTCCGTGCATTATAGTGCGTCCCCATTAGGTGGTGCACTTCGATATATTCAATGAAATATCTTCTGTGTGAGAAACGTTGATTCTGCTAACAAACTTTTGTATGGCAGCAAAAAGATTTGATTGCATCAACAATTTTTCTTACGTTTCTAAAAATCTTGCTTGCAGATGCTGTAGTACAAACTGACTAGTTTGATATGCTAGCAATAATTTTTTCTCTTTCTGTATGATTTATATACCTTTCATTTGTGGTAGAAATTCCCATTTTACCAAATATTCTTCATAGATTGGTTTAGATGATTTTTTTCCGGATATAGAACAGGACAAGGACAGCCTGTAAATGTTTCAAGAACATTATTCTCGTTTTGTATTATTACAAGGAGAATCTGTAGATTTTATTCGAGTACTGCTATGAAATAGAAGAGCATGGTATCGATTACAGCATAATCAATGTCACGCTTATCTTTTGTTTTCACAAGGACACTGTAAAAAATTTCTTTGTGAGTTTAAAAAAAACGTTTGGAAGTTTTTCACAGAAACATTCTTTCTGGTGTATGATTTCTCAACAAAATTTGGAGAAAATCAAACATTTCTGTCGGTTGATCAAAACTTTTGATTTTCTACATATTTTGTTACACATCTTTTTTTTATAACTTCACAAAGAAATTTTTTACAATGGACATTCGTTTAACTTATGCAACATGCAAAAATATGTGAATGTTATTGGGCTTGCAAGGGAATTTATTTTTCAAGAGTTTGGGAATGAATGTTTTAGTTGCAGAGTTAACAATCATACTCCGACCACAGAGCAGTTCAACAAAAATTGTAAGTAAATCTCACAGTATACGTTTGGTATCTTCGAAATCCCTCTAACGCCATGTAAATCCGACAATAGTGGCATGAAATTCTCAATCTGAGAAAAATTGATGCGTCGTGTAACATGGAATTGTCCGTGAAAGCGTTCTGAATAAGTAAAACGTTTTTATTTCGAATAATTGATTACGAATCTTATACAAGTAGTTCAACATTCGGACTCTGAGCAAATGGATAAAAAAAAAAAACCAACAGAAAGGCCGCATCGGCAAACCCAAGTGGACACAATAATTATGTTTTTCAGAGCAAAATTTTTTAGATAGACAGAATTATCAATTTTCTAATGAATATTGGACGAGCCATTGGTTTCATTATCTTGATCATTCATTTATATAATTGATGCCTCTGATATATTCGAGTGAATAACCAATAGCAAGCAAGTCGTATGACCCATGTAACACAGAATATTCTGAGAATATTCTCACAACATCCGTAAAACGTACTGTATCGAATATTCTTACAAAGAGCGTAGAAGCTTCGTAAATATTCATAGAAGATTTTTAGAACATTTGAATGGGACTGTTTCGAATATTCTAGGAACGCTCGTACAATATGCGTACAAAGTTCGTAGGTAGATTGATGAGCAGCGCATGCGCAAGCATTTTGATGACATGAATTCAGTAATGGCGGATAATGTTGTTGACAGGCGACAGACCCTTGGATAATATATTATTTCAATTTGTACTTGGGGAATGAGAAATTTATCAATGTGCATTTTAATATCCCGAATGTTTTGAGAGCGTCATGCGTGAAAAATAATCATTAAAAGTGTGATAAAATATCAAGAAATATTGTATATATCATGATTGCTTGTTGCGATCATAAGTATCTCACCCATCCATGTGAATCCATAATATTGCTAAGAATCCATGATTACAGATGTTTAATGAGTGAAAAAATTGATTGTGAATTAGTTTTCGGTTATATTGACAGGAATTTCTATTTTGACAGCATTTTCTTATAATATTCGTGGCATGAGAATATTTGAAACAGTCTCATTCAAACATTCTGAGAATGTGCGTAGAATATATTCGCACGTCATAAGAATCTCCATAGAATATTCGAATATCCTCAACGTATATTCTTAGAACATTCTCAGAACGTGCTTGTGCTACCTGGGTGAGAAACATACTTCATTTGAACGATTCATCTCCTAAATCAACATGTCTATAGATTATTATAATATATTATTTCAATAAATGATCATTGAGTTACTCACAAAATGGTTAATACATCATTTATTCTTCAGAAATAAGAAACTGTTTCACCCAAACGATTCCCCTGTAATATCAATCCTTGGTCTGCAAAATCAATGATAATTGGTCTGTAAAGACGTTTCGAACAATAAAATTCGAATAACAATGCAGTATGAAAGATTCCCATCCCCCGCCAATAAACAAATTGCTATATTTCACGAATCAATAGCTTAATCGATCGAAAACTTGTCACAAAATTAGTCCATATGCTAGCGAACGATTTTGTTGCTGTAAAAGTTTTACATCATTTATGTTTAAGAATATTCTTTGAACCAGTTCAAGATGTCTCTTAGCCGTTAAACCGTGTTTCAGAACTCTAAAAGACACCTAAACATGTTGCATAAGACATCTACAATTTGTTTAAAAGATATATCAAGACATAAATTGTTATTCGCGTTTTCGTAGCTCACTCGGTCTCTCTCTTTCACTTTTTCAATACAAAGCATCAGAAATATAGGTTATCGCTTTGGATTAAAAATTTATAAATTTGTTACTGACTTTGACAAATTTTTTCGACATTATCGTCTTCGGATAGATCTTACGAACCAACCTTGATAAGATTTATCTTGATATTATTTTAAAAAATGAATAAGTTCACTATTGGAATTGATTTTAGAAGAAAACAAATGTATGGTTTCAATGTTTTTTACTCCAAAACTATTAATTATGGGAGCGAAATATTGTAAGAGACTTGGATTGGTTGAATTTCCGAGACCTATTATCCAGTATTTTTGAAATTTGAAATTCCAACTTTCGGTTTGGGCAATAATTTTCTATTATAGTACTGTTTGGGTTTCAGCTCGGTTACAAGAAAAAGAATAATATTCTACCCTGGTTTAAAAAAACCATTGATTCTCGCCACATCTCACTAAATTACAGTTGAACTTGGACAATGTTCTGGCCGAATCTCATCCAGCAAATGTCAATGAGATTTGGTCAGAAAGAACAGTCGATTCTCGCCAAATCTCACTGAATCTGGGCAAATCTCATTGATTCTCGGACAATGTTCTGGCCAAATCTCATTTAATTTCATTTGTCAGAAGGAATGGATTCTTTTAACCAGGGTAACGCAACGGATCCAGATTATACATAGGATAGCTAGCCTAGTGCTTCTAATCAAGTTAAAAATTTCCTGGCACCGCTATGTTTGGAACAGCAACGTGATTAATTGATACAGCCGGTTTTTCGCTTGGTTAGCAAAACATTCGCTATTCTATATACGATACTTGAATTTGCTGCGGCAGCAAATTTTTTTTCTCCATGAATTGATATTCTGTTTGAATCCAGTTCTTACACGGAGAAAAATGTATGGTTGCAATAACCAATTCGTTGGTTAAATAAGATCCAACAAATTGATTGGTTATCATGACCAATGATGTGGTTGTAACAACCAATTTCGTTGGTTGCTCCAACTGCATTTTTTGACGTGGTCATCATAATCAACAGAATTGATTGTGACACTCACATAATTGGTTGTGACAACCAAGTAATTGGCTAGACCATATTTAACCAACGAATTGGTTACTGCAACCATCCATTTTTCTCACCGAAGTCCATTACTTGACTATTTTGTCAGGTAGGGATAGACCATATACTTGTGCAAATGGTAGGAAACATCCATCGTTAGTCATTCAACGCACTAGGAAATTACCTAGTCGGGTCAACTAAATGTTAGTTGCCGCAGCTAGATTCTTATTTACGCTAGCTAAACTCTAGTTGGGATACATAAAAGTCTAGCTGTCTGAAATACGAATAAAATGATTTATTTAATGGGGAAAAGAATTTTGTTGTGACAAATAAAATTCAGCTGCTACAACTACATTTCCATTTACAGGGACTAAATTTCCTAGCTATCGAATATTTGAATAGAACCTTCCTCTCAGTGCTGACCTGGGCAGAAAAATTTTGTAGAATTGCAATGAAATTCTCATAACAATATTATTACAACTCAACAAAACTTTGCCGACTGAGGATGACTGGTTGTGTTCGTATCATTGGATTTCCTGTGTAGCTCACTTCAAACATCTTCATTCGTTTATGTGAAGCCTTCACGAATCTATTCATGTGTTTAGAGATGAATTTTTCATCAATATCGTATATATTTTTGAAACATAATACTCTTGGATCGTTTGATATCGTTATCCATAGTTGTTACCTCGGTTCAACATATACAAAGCCTTTATACTAACCTTTGTTACACTTGATATCGAAGGTGCGAAGTCATCACGAACCGAATTCAGCTCACTTTTGATTTCATCATTTCTTCTTTCTTCCAAAAGGAGACTCCAATCACCGACCTACATTTCATTCTTTCCATTGCTGAAAAAAGCCGAAGTCGTTCACCTTGAGAGCTTGCCTCAGAAAGACTATTATTCATCGAGTTCTTTTGAGATTAGAACTTGTCAAGTGCAATAATAGATTGTTGTAGGTGGGTACTCTCTCTCCCTTAAGCTGAACCAAAATGACTAAATAGTGACAATATTTCTCTCTTCGGTGAAAGACACAAAATCTTAAACTAAGGGAAACTATTTTTCATATCTAACTCGTGCGGTACAACAGGAAAAACATTTTCTCACATTTTTTGGGACAAGAAAAAGAAATATTCTCTCAGAATATGAAACAATGTATATATTTGCTGGATGAGTAGCAAATATTGTAAGAAAACTTCAAGAGATTCGGATATCCAGAGGATATCTCAGAATATCTTGGTTTCTTGCTTCACTGAGAGAAGTTTGAAGTTGAATTTAATATGGAATCTCACTCTCTAAATTTGAAACAGTGCAATGTCACTGAATATTGACTGACCTTTGCAGTGAAATCTCATAATCTCTGCATAACCAGTGACTATTCACTGATATTTCACTCGTTCCATTTATTGGTCGAATTTCAACTGCAGAAATATTGAGATTTCACTGATTTGAATTTGGAGAGTAAGAATAGAGGAACATACTGATTTCCAATAGAATTTCCTGTGAAATCTTGTGAATGTGATCAGGTTCCTATTGTTATACCATAGTAAATTTCATTGGGGGGTCGGTAGATTCCTCTATTTTTAGGCGCTATGGTAAATTTAACTCTAAATTTCCGTCAGTGTTCAAGCATATATTTTTCTAAACCTCTCAATTGTACACTGTAAAAACATTCCTTCTGAAAATTCAGGAAATGTAAGTGTAATTTTTCTCAGTCACTTGCTTCTGAATTTTCAGAAATATTTTGCTCAATCTTAAGCACTATTAGAAATATCTGTCTCAAACTTAACAATACTGTTATGAAGTTTTTTACATTTAACATTTTAATCGATTTCATACGAAATTTTGTATGAAATTTCATATTTTCATATTAAATTTCATGTTTTCATATTAAATTTAATAATCGTGCTCAAATTTGATATGGAAATATGAAATTTCATAAAATGTTCATGTAAAAAACTTCATAATATTATTGTTAAGTTTAAGAAAAATTTTTCTAACAGCGAGGAACATGACTGACTCTTCAGAATACGCTTCGAAATTCTGTTGAAGTTTCTCAAAACTCAGCAGAATTCATCTGATAATTCTGAAAAAAGTGACTGCAAAAAATTACAGTAAAATCTTCTGAATTTACTCTAAAACTGGTACTCCAACTTTCTCTGAATCTTTTTTAAAACCTTCCAATTGTTTCACTTTGCAAAACATTCCATTGAACTTTCCTGGTACCTAAAGAACATTTCTCATCGAGGCATCCAGTTCTTCTCACAATAAAATTAATGACACGGATCTATCTATCTGAATGAATTTAACTGAAGAAATTGAATCATTTCTCCCCGTTTATCACATGGATTTATTATATTCAATTCTCAGAGATTTTGTCGAGAGAAAATTGTCAACTTTCAGCTTTCCGAGTACACATGGTGTACCCTTGTCTCGTAAACTCATCAATTTTGAGCTAGTTTAATCGATAGGGTGGTATAAAATCACTTGACGATAATAGGCATATATTGCATAATTGTTTCATAACCGATTCTTAATTCCGTGTTATTTTATAACAAAAATATAAACACGTATGTTAATCAAAGATGTGAAATGTCGGACTTATGATTTCATCGGTATCGCAAAAAAGTGACTGAACAAGAAATCGGAAAACATATAATCAGCTATCATTTCGATTCATTAGTCTATTAATTTTTTCAATTCTTCATATTCAGAAACCTCACTATATTTGAATTCGATTCATTATTGATGACTGAAAACACAGAAATAATTTTATTCGTCTCCCTTCATTAGGGTTCGCGTTTTTCGGTGAATACACATTAATTATTCAAGATATTTATGAGGACGTCTATGGAAGAGGAATTGTAATCGGTTGGTTTTTTATTCGAATCTGATTAATATCTACTCTTGTTCTCATATATTATCGAATATATCGGGTGTTTAAGATATGAATATTCGGGGTATTTATCAGGCCGCCATTTAACAACCTCACGCGATGAATCAGGGCCCAAAGCATCTAACTATCGGTGACTGGAAAACAAAGAATTAACTTGGACTCATTTGGCTGTGATACTTTAGCTTCCTCGAATGTTAGTATGTTTTATGGAAACATTTTCTAAATTATGTCATCATTTATACAGGGTGTAGAATAATTCGCGGACCAAATTTTACAGGTTATTCTGGAAAAATTTTTTGGAAGCTTAGTTTTTGAGATAGGGTAGACCGAGGCGAACCGGATCATTTCGTCTTCAATGAATCAAAATGACCAAAAGGAAGATTTTTTCAATAAGTATCTTCATAAATTCTCATTCTATACATCTTTGGCTTGAAGTCTATACAAACGAAAAACATTCAAATAAACACGTCTTTATTTTACAATCAAATACACAAAAAATGAGAAATATCCGATTCGCCCCAAAATCGGGGGTGAATCGGATCATAGACAAACATCATATATCCACTGATGAAAAACGTATTAATGCTTATAAACAAACTGTGAATACATAAAATGCATGAAAAAAACTTTATTCCATACAAATGTGGCAAACAAATGGACCCGTGTGACTCTTCTTGCCAGCACACTTTTCGTGAGACCATTCTTCACATCCCCTGCATTGAATCCAGTCCTCTTTAGGTGGATGTATGAATTTTTCGGAGCAATAAATACAGTACCAATCCGTGGATGTGCTACTTTTGCACAGTCAAGTTACAAATTCAATTTTACAATGTCTGACTCGAAATACCTATGATCCTATTCACCCCAGGAAACGTGATCCGAATCGCCCCGTATACTATGTGCAAAAAAATATTCATTTGTTCATGAAGGGCCTGATATTATTGTGTGAACAACGTTCTAATCCCATTCTGTACTTCACGAACTATATATATCAATCAAAATCGCATGATTTTTAACATACCTTATCATTAAAAATTCAGAGAATTACAATGGTTGTTTTACATCAGGGACAAATTTCTCTCGCGTGCACACGACGTACAGACTTCTGTAATTACCCAGGACCAAATGATGCGCGATATGGTCATGCTATCTTTTGTTTTCGGTAGGTAATGAGTGTATGTGAATAACTAATGCACATAGAGAGTGAAATTGAGAATAGAAATAATCCAAAACAGCCAAAGAGCTTAGTTTGATCCGGTTCGCCCTGTGATCCGGTTCGCCTCGGTCTACCCTATAAACATTTTTAAATCCAAATCATCGAGCTTGGCACCATTCGCTGTGTTGAAAAACGGTGGTTCTCAAGAAAGAAATTGAACTATTCTATTATTGTTTGTTTTGGAGCTATGATAATTCAAAGTTGCTGAATTCTGATTGGCTGGCAGCTGAGAAATTGAAAATCGCCATAGCTCTGGAGCAAACAATGATAGAATAGTTCAATTTGTTTTCCAGAGATTCCCTGTTTTTCAATTCAGCGGATGGTGTTAAACTCGAGTATGTAGCACACAATGCTTGTGAATGATTCGGATTTCAAAAAAATTAAAAAATGTCCATATCTTCCAAAACCTAAAATACCTATATCTCAAAAATTGAGCCACAACAAAAATCTTTTTCGAACAGGAAATTATTGGATAATCGAACATAGTTTATATATACAATTTGTATATAATTCTATATTAATTATATATAATTTTGAAAGTTTTTCCTTCGTTGTTGCGTCTGTGGTATTCATTTGACGTCAGTTGTGATCGAGATTTCACGAAAACCGTTTTACAACAACTCATTTCTCTAACAATTTATTATTTATGCCTCAACACGTATAATTTGAATTGAATCACCATTAAAATACTAATGAGCTACACGGAGAGGAGGAAATTGTGGAAATTTACTGCGCGGAACGATAACAGAGCGATCTGCGTCTTTGAATTGGAAATTTACAGTATATATATTATATAATATCATTCATAAGATGAATTGAACTATTGGATTCATGTTCAAAAACTTGAATGTTTGTCACTTACTTCGCTTCTGATGTAATATATGTTGTGAGCAAGACAATGAGTTTGGGAAATTCACAATTCAAAGCCTCGAAACGCACCGTTGTTGTGCTGTGGGCCTTAAGCACGTGGGGGCGCCCTGATAAGGGTGGAATTTCTAACGGATTGGGGGTGTGAGCATATTTTCTCATGTATTCGATTCATTATTTCGACCCCGGTAGAGAAATTCACATTTCTTGTGTTTTTTTCGTCTCCTTTTTGTTACAACCTTTTACCGCTGTTATATTTTTCATGAGAACAGAACGAATTTATGAACCGCGAGATTTCAAGGGAATGAAGATATTTATTGAATTATGACAGTACGAATTCAGTATAAACTCGAGGAGAAAATGTGCTATCATATCACAGCAAAATCTCGTTTCAAGAGATCAATTGAAATGTTCCTTCGGGAAAGAATTGTCAAATCAAATTTGCTCATTTTCAAAGTTATTCCAAAATCAACTTTTCTTTTCCGTCAGCACCACTAATAAATAAAGGAGGTTTGACGTTGAAAAATGTACACTCAGAAGATTATATAATAAATGTTTTCGTATCTCGAGAATCGAAAGAACGCCTAACACAGTTAGATTTTTCTGTATGAAATTTTATGTACCAGACGTGTACATTTTGTTTACATATATATTAGTACATTACATTTCAAAATCCAAGTGTCAACTGAATATTCCACGTATTAATATACATGTGTATATACAATAGTTTGATATAACAATGGTTTATGAAATTCACAAACAAGTACACGGAGAAAATTCTACACTAGTGATTACTGTAGCCCACACGCAGTGTCGGACTGGCTCATTCCAGGGCCCCTGGCGGACGACCGTGCCGGGGCCCCTATAAAGGGGATGGAATAAGTGAATTCGAATTCAAGGAAGAATATATTTGTTATAATTTTTTCCATTGAACTGAAGTTTTTTTCCATTGAAAACACGATTTATTACAATGAGGGCAAAGAAAATTTTCTGTCAGTCTAAGAAATTGGGTCCTCAGTATATGAGGTGAATTATTATTCCAACTAACTGGATAGTTGTTTGGACTCATAAGTGGGTCAGAAAAACAACATGCACAGTTTAAACAACTAACCAGTTGGTTGAAATGATAATTATTTTTGACAAGCGCATATGTACCCATTTTGTTCACTTGTTCCAACCAATTACTCATTTTTTTTGTATAAGATTGTGCTCTAAACATCAATGTGGGGTACCTCATGGTTTTCAGATGTTGAAGAACGAAATTGTAAAGAATTTTCGTCAGTTAGAGGTTATTACTTTTCACATCTTCTTATACCCACCAGGAAATCAACAAACGACTGAAACTCCCAGATAGCACACGAAGAATTCTTTTTCAAGAACAGAAATAGAATTTTTCAAGAACTCTTTTCGAGCTAATGAATTCCTATGGAGTTCTAGAAGAGTTCAATGTTTGGGACATTAACGAGTTCTTTGAGAATACCGAAAGTATTATTCCAGTACTCTCAAAGAACTCTTTAATGTCCAAAACATTGAATTCTTGCTGAACCTTATATGAATTCATTAGCTCGAAAAGAATTTTTGAAGAATTCTATTTCTGTTCTGGAAAAAGAATTCTTCGTGTGTTGTCTGGCCCTTTATCTGAAGTTTAATCCTGGTCATAGATTCCATGATTATCACTTTGGAATGATTTTTACATTAAATTTGATCCAAATTCTGATGAAATTTGTCATCATATGCAAATGCGTGTACCAATTGCTTTTCAATTTTGTGTATGAAATTCAAAAATTTTTCCAACGAAAAAAGTCGATCTATGAGAATGGCCTGAGCTCTAGCATTCTCTAAGCCTCACCAGGCGCTTCCAAGTAACTTTGCAGTTACCAAATCTCGATTTTTTTTGCGCATGTTGGAACAAATGAGGCATTAAAACGTTTCAATTACCGCTTTTCTCACACTTGAACGCTGTTTTGGTTACCCTTTCGTGTCGTTCTAAACACACCATTTTCATCCGGGTACCTTGCAAGTAAGACTTTTTCAAAAATACCTGATAGATTTCTAAAACATGTCTTATGTAACGCAATCAGCACACTTAAGGAACACCGGTTTCATTCAGGAATAACATAGTTTTCAGATCGTTCTCATTGTGTTGCATACACTGAGAGAAATTTATCAGCAAGAATGACTGATTTTTGTAATCAAATGGGGGATATATTAGACATGAGATTACAAATTGAGGGGGAAATCCCAGCAATTTTTCATTATGTTACTTTAATCCCAAAAAATGTTATTCTATCTGAAATTTCAATTCTATTGGAAACTTTTTGAATGCGAAGTCACTTATGGAAATGTATTCGCAAAAACGAACGCAAAGAAATTGAATGGCTGTGGCAGCT
Organism: Gonatopus flavifemur; assembly: GCA_018340375.1. Classification (NCBI taxonomy): domain Eukaryota; kingdom Metazoa; phylum Arthropoda; class Insecta; order Hymenoptera; family Dryinidae; genus Gonatopus; species Gonatopus flavifemur. The sequence continues at coordinate 57,408,949 of JAFFJZ010000001.1, forward strand.
ACTCACTTTTTCATCTCTCTTGTTTTCATTGCTATAGTTAAAATAATTACATCTACAGCTATTTCTTAGTTACTACAGTGAAAAATCGTAGCTGTGACTGCATAGGTTTTCTGATGGATATGAAATTTTTGCTGTGGAAGCTACATTTATTGCTTTTAACGCTAAGTGAGTAGCTGTGACAGCTGAAAAGTAGCCCAGATTGCTAATTGTTGCTTAATCAAATAATGACTAATTATTTTCTCTTTGTGCGATGCAACAAAACATTCAGTGCCTTTCTGACTACACGGAAAAAATTCTGGGATATTACAATATACAATTGCAGTAAAGTATACTCCAAAATTGTCCCAATCCCAAATTTCATTGCAAATTGTGGTAAATATGACAAGTCATTTTTTTGCCTGTATGAAATTTAGTGGTACTGTTTGTTACAAAATTCAATACCGATTTTTGTATAAATTTTCGTAATATCCCTACGATTGTAATGATCCACAGGAACTATTCCCTTGGCTTCAAATCATTCATCATGTATAATTACATGAATACATACCATAGTGAAGTGTAAAATTGTAAGGAACTTATAGAATATATTATTGAATTGTGGTCGCTATCGAGATTGATGCAAATTTTGCAAACTCAATAAGAAGCTAAAGGACATCATACTATCATAGTATTAAAGTTTGCACAATTTGTGATTATTGAAAATCTGTAATTATTGAAAATTTATCCCTTCCTCTGTAAAATATTTTCTGAAATTCATCATTTTGCCACGGGCCCCCAAGAGCGAAGGGCCCCCGGCGATCGCCGGGTAGCCGTGCGGGCCAGTCCGACACTGCCCGCACGATTGGCTCGTGTTATGCAAAAAAATCATTTCAACACTACTGGTTACTGTGATAACACGAATCAGTCATGTCTCTGCACTAGAGAGTCGTTTTTCTACATTATTCTCTGCTGTGAAGACACGACTGATGCGTGCTACCACAGCAACGAATAGTGTTGAAATGATTCTTTTGCATAACACGAGCCAGTCGTGTGGGCTACAGTAATCACTAGTGTAGGATTTTCTCCGTTTAGCTTCCTCAAGAGATCAACCTTCCGTTATTTTTGCTCTGAACTGAAAATTCAATACAGGTTTTTTTCTGTTTGACACGCAACAGTTTGATGGAGAAAAACTTTTCCTCATTTGATTTACAATTCAATGATTTCCTGTCGTGTGAACGGGGAAGGGCATTTTTCATAGGATAAATTGATTCTCTTATCAGAAAACTATCCTAGAAATCATTCTAAGACTATCAACAATGTTCATCTTGCTTCTATTCCACGCCACTGCGAGGGCTGAAATAATTTCTCCTAAAGCAGACTCCTAAATTCGCTTTCCTATTTGGAGTTTTACGAAATTGATTTTCTAATGCAATGCAATACTTATGTAAAATTTTCAAACTCGTACTTCCCTCAAATATATTATTACGATGATCCTTAAATGCTCTCATACCACGGTAGAGAATTATTCTGAAAACGCGTGTTCTTTTCTCTATAATTATGATCATAAAAAAATATTACAAACGGCTGTTTGACAACGTAAATCCATTAATGACTTAATTCATTCCGACATGTATACACGATGTGGAAGTAATTATTCCAAGTACAAATATAAATGAGTATAAAAAGAACTGTTGTAGTAATTTAAACTTCCTATTACAGCAGTGTTTACTATTCATCGAGGTTGAAAAATCAACGTCCAAATGTCTTGAACGCTATTGAACCATCTTCAGTTTCATCTTATGTTTTGCTCGAGAAATGGATTTTTTGTCCCCCCTACTTCTCTAATATTTGCTTCGACTATCGTACGATACAAACGGTGATAGTTTGATTCATAAACTTTTCATTATGATTTACGTATAAAACATGACCAGTCGTGCACACACATCAGCGAAAGGAGATAGAGTTACACATTCCAACGTCCAATCATGGGATAATTACACAGAGAGAATCAATGATGAAGAAACACTCTGACTTTCGCACAAAATTGGTTACAGAATACTCAACGGTAATCCGTCAAAATATCAACATACAGAAGAACCACAATCATCAAATCAAGGAAATCTATTAATTCGTAATTCAGTTCCTCTCTTTATTAAATAAAATTGAATTTCCAAATCCATCTGTTACAAGTGAATTTGAGATGGATGAAAAATGTGGGAAAAAAAAATGTATTCTGCATCGTATGAATTTACGCAAACACAGTTACGTCAGCGTTTCATAATTCACTCACCATACCATCTCTTCTGAAAGATAAAGCTCGATCTATGAACTTGAATGTCACTGTGTGGATTCAATGTACGAAAACAGAACAAAAAGAGCAATTCAAAGAAAAAGGCATAACGTGTAAAACGAGCTTTGCTTTTTCGTCCACCGGTTTTTTCTTCGCCAAGCTACGTCAAATTAAACGGATTCTTTTTCATCCCTTTTTTTCTCCCTTCGGCATTTAAACTGCTCCACGTCGATAGGCAATCATATCAAGAGAAAACAAAAACCACCGTGTATTCTTTCGGCTTTTAAATTGCTTTATTTCTTGAATTCTCCTGCGGTTATTTTTCATGAAACCATTCAATTTTTTTACGATTAACGTCAATTTTTCAGAGAAAAACTTTTTCATCCGTCGTTGAGAAGGGAGAAAAAAAAGTTCCTTTCGGACGTATATATGTATACATATTTCATTCATCGGAAGATTTTTTTGTTCCGAACCACTTCAATTTACAATAGAATATTTTCAAAATCAAGGGGAGTTGTTTGAAATTTGAATTGACAATTATTTCAAGACTCATTTCCTGTACGTTATTCGCGAATATTCAAGAACAATGCAAAATGAGGGAGTAATATCCTATTCAATAATAATCCATCATCAGCCTGGCGTCATAGAATAGTCATAGCGAATAAAAAAGTGTCTATTCGATTACAATACGTGCTCGGTATAATTACCTGCGCCGTACATAATCACAACCGGATTAACTTCGGAACTCCCTTGACGAGGCATGAAGGTCTATCGACAGGCGGTAATATCGGCAAGTCGATAATAATCGTATCTCATGATATATGAATGTATCAATCACACTATACGCGTGTTACAATTCTGTACTCATTGATACTTTTCTAAAATTTACTTTGAGAAATGGATTCCTTGCTGATACGAGGGAATTTCAATCAGAATTTTAAGCTAAATTTGATTTATGTTACAATGAGCGTAGAACAAAAATTTGTAATATGATGATTGGGTTGAGTATAAAAGGAATGCAGAATTAAGGAGATTTTACATCTGTTCGTTGAAAAGACATCGAATAAAAAACAATTGTACGATGATATCACATCGAAGGAGTTTTTGGGATTATATTTTTGATAAATATGTTTGATGCTCTGGTATGCGATTCCGCGTGTTTGTTTCGCATGAGATATTTTCGTCAACAAATCCAATTGGGGGGATGCAACGGATAGATAAAAAGCATGTGACAATAGCCAGAGTTGACAAATGGCGCGGTACCGGCCAAGTTGCACTTGCCAGACTTCGGCAGATATAACTGTGCTCATTCAGAATCATTACCGTTTTTCAACTGGCGCCAAATGTTTGCCGGATTTCAGACAGTACTGGCTTACGCGGTCAGACGGTCTTGAGCCAATATCGAATTATTAATATTAGGAGAATACCCGGACCATACAGAAAAGAAACCGTGCCAGTACCGAATCAGAGTTAGTTGGATGGTTAAATACCAACAAAAGACGATACTGCACCAATATCGATGCAACGTTGTTCTAATACGGGATAGATGGTGGACAGGAATTTCACTGATCCTTCCAATAACACGGTTACTTTGACGAGACAATACTGCACCACTACTGAGCCAGAGTAAGTATTAGCATTCAATATGTTCCATAGACGACAATGTGCCAGTATCGATTAGACCCTGACTGACTACGGAATCGGTAGTCAACTGACGTTAGAATCACGATCTTAGCAACTTGGCTGTTGTAGTGGGCCGAAGTCTTGCCAGCATTAGGTCAGATTTGGTATGATCATTCAATATGTTTGGAAGACTGTAATGTGCCAGTATCGACAGGACTCTGACTTTCTACAGAATCGGTGGTCGAATGACATTCAAATCACGATCTTACACTGAAGGAAAAAACTTGTAAAATTTACATCATTGAATAAATATATGGATGATTGAGTATTCAGTACAAGTGACCACAATTTCAACGTTGTGAAATATACCACAGCTGATGCGAAAGATACCATAGCTGAAGGGCTCGCACTATATTTTCGAATCATCCATATATTTACTTGACAAGAGGTAAATTTGACAACTTTGTTTTCTCGGTGTAGTAACTCGGCTGTTGTAGTGAGCCAAAGTCGCGCCAGCATTAGGCCAGAGTTGGTATCATCATTCAATATGTTCGAGAGACGACAATGTGTCAGTATTGGTAGTAGGGATTCCGATCTCGATTCGATTAAATCGAAAATCGATTTTTTCATGCACGATCTTCGATTTTTTGAATCGATTTTCATGTGTCTAGATCGATCCAAAGATCGAGGAAAAGTATTGAGATCGAGAATCGATTCTCTCATTTAATTACATAGAGATATTATGCACTAGATGGATTCAATCCGTTCCCTTTCACCTTCAATGAGTTGTGGAAAACTATGTCATAACTCACAAATTCTTGATGAAAATTGAATTTTAATCAACTGGCAATTTCAGTAATAATTTATGTTGATCCATGATGTGGTTAAACAAATTTTCAAGATCAAATCTCATACAGCACTTTGGATCTTCAGAATATCTTGAAAAACTATTCAGAAATGTTTGAGAAGTATTATGAAACACGAAAAGATATTCTCAAGATTTTTCAAACGATTTCATACTTTTAGAATACATCTGAAGGATATCTTTTAGAAGATGTAGAACTTATCTTTTGGGATGATGTCTTTTAGACATCTTGTATAAATTTTTTAGAAGTACACGGAAAAAATAAGTAGTCCAAATTTTCGTTGACTGGTATGTCACTTTTGGACGGAGCATAAATTCGAGAAGAATTCGTACACTGGATTTGAATCATTTGTTGACCCTTTCCATTCTTCCGACGATAAAAACGAAAAGTGGATTCCATGATTGAAACAATGGACAAAGTCAACGAATTATTGAAATTCGGTGTACGAATTCTTCTCGAATTTGGGCTCCGTCCAAAAGTGACATACTAGTGAACGAAAATTTGGATGACTAATTTCTTCCGTGTAAGAATTCGTTTTAGATACTTTATAGATATCTCTTCATGTTGCATAAGACATCTTGAATTTGTCTTCAGATATCGGTTTATACTTGAAATACTGTGTGGGATATTATGATTACAATCGGAATTTATTTGGAGCCATTCTCAGATGGATGGAATGAAGAGTGAATATATTAAATTCACTCACTGACCTCACTGCTGTACTAAAGGGAGGAGCCATAGACAAATTTTAATGTGATCAAAGTGTTTTGTGAAATATATCAATATTAATTCAATACTTATCATCATATTCTTATTTAACATGATGGAAAATTTGAAGAAATGATGATTCATTACAGTTTGAACGGTTCATAATCTTTTTGCAATTCAAAATATGAATATTTTCATCAGATTCAAAACACTCAACAATAAGCAGTTATCATGCTTATGTATAATATAAAGCAAAATTCAAACAACATTGAAAAGGTGTGAATTTTTATTTATTTCGAAATTATAAAACAACTCGTCTAACAAATCACTCTGGTGTTTTAAGTGGGAATTCTATAAATTCTATGATTATATTGATTAATTAACAGATATGAATATTTAATTTGCATATTGTAATTCATGTTGAGATTATAAAAACATTCTATATTCCGAAGATTGTATTAATTTATCAGCAAATATGATTACTGACAATGAAAATAATTGAAACTAATTATGAAGTTATCAATTTACCGAATAAGATGAAGTTTGCACAATAATTTATCAAGTTGATTTTAAGGAAGAATCGAAGATCGATTTTGCTTACATCGATCTTTGCGAGGACGATTTTTCAAGAGATCGATTCACTTCTTCGCGATTCGAATCGATTCTCAAAATCGATCTTCTGGCTGGAGATCGAAAACCCTAATTGGTAGGACTTGATTCCCATACGGAATCTATGGTGAATTGTATAACTTCAACGGCCCTATTACAATAAATGGCAATTTGAGTGATTCGTCGTCAACTTGGAGATCGGCTGATGTGATAGAGACTAGGGTTCTCACTCGCAGGACCTGGGTTCAATCCTCACTCAGTGAACTTTCAAGGAATCATTTCCAAAGTGCCTTTCTCCGATGACAATAATAGGAACAATCAATTCTTCAGATTTTCAAAGTTCAAATTCCATGTTTTTTTTTTAATTGAAATATCCCAATCAGAAAAAACCGAAGTATGCCAATGTTGACAACAGGTGGAGTACAGTGCCAGTATTGGGCCCCCAAGAGTCGGCTAGCACGTATCCAGTACGGAAAAGCGTTATCATTTCGGACAAATGCCAGTACCGCTGCAGTGCAGACCGCCAGCACCCTGCCAGTGTTAGCCGGTACTGGCCAGTTGTTAAATCCTGATTGGGATGATCACTCCTGGTAAATTCGGTTACCGGTACTGTGCCATTACTGGGTCGGATTTGAATTTCTACATAGGATGTCATCATTTCGACTCCTTGTCGTTTTTCATCCAGCTCTGGCAAAACAACTGATCTTGTTGCAAGCCAGAGTTCCGCCATAGTTGGCTCGCATTGAAAATCGGTACCAATTCGGTGGTAAATGTTCTTCTGGCCCTTATGTCAAATGATGTCATCGTTTCGGCTCCTTTCCAGTACTGTGAATTCAACTGGCCCAATACTGGCAGGTATGGATTTGACAGTACTGGCAACTCTGGTGACAGTACTCAGCCAGTAGCGGCGCGTGTTTCCATTTTCACATGGGTGGATGTACCAATGTTTTATTTACAGAGTCCACGATGGAAAAGATTGCTAATTGAAATGTTTTAACGCTGAATTACGAGAACGCTGAACAGAAGATGCACGCGATTCGATAAAATTGCCAAGAATTCTGTAAAAATTTCGTGTCACATTTTCTTCTTGTACTCTACGTATCGTAAAATAATGCTCGAGGGTTTTCAAGTCAATCACATTATTTTGAAGTATGTACCCATCGTACGTTCAGAGTGATTCATATACATGAACAGCGTGGTTCCATTACATCGTCATGTTGCAAGTTAACGATGATGCAGGATTTGAGAAGGTAAGGTCATTACTCGAGTGGATTTTTGTTAGAATAACCAAAAACAACAACAAATGAAGAAGTTAGATACCCTGAATTGTAATATTGGTTGTTGAAGGGCCTAATATTTCGTCGAGACGAGTATTTCACTGGATTTTCAGTTATGAAGACTGAAAAATTCTCTCAGGGTGTGAGTTTTCACGTGATTCAAGAATATTGTATGTTTTTTCTCAACAGTTTGGAAACTTATAATCGAGCAATTATCACATCCAGAGTAATTCAGTTGATTTAACAAAATTTCTTGTCAACACCTTCTCATTCGTTTACGAACCACTGAGCATAGAATTCCGATCGTGTCTGCATATTACACCGTACAATGCAGTGTAACTGGAAATACAAATTTATCTCATCCCAAATATATATATGTATAATAATATTATGGATTCAGCGATCTTTGAGGCTAGTTAGATACATGTAGACGAGCATCTCTTTCAAACAGCGAAGTTAGATAGATTCCAGGAAGAATATCTTTGAATCGATATTCACAGGACGCTATGTGACGCGATTTGCACAATCGGATTAGAGAGACCGGTACCGTCTGTCTGTCTCAATCGTCGAGTTGAACTGAGTTAAGCTCGGTATTAGGAGTAAAGCCCCGTTTATCAATGCGAACCGAAGTTACACTCGCTCTTTATGTTACTCTCTCATCGAACTTGAAGAGGACCACCATCGATATGACACTATCGCTGTTGGAACGCATAACGATATATGGAAATTCATTCTCCTTGGTCTATTACTCTATCTCTGAGATGAAAAACTTCTTACCTTGGATTGATTTCGTTTTCTACGACATTCATTAATAACTTCAATGCTTTCACTCGAGATAACTTCCAAATAATGTCAATTTTATTCTTTTCTTTGTAGAACGAAAAACTCACTGTCGATCATAGAAATGAAGATGAATCACGATAATAATTGCATTCCGTTTCTTTCAGAAGAAGTAATCCTACTGATCTAATCACTGTACATAGATTCTCCGAATAAAACTATTGAACTTTAGTATTAACGTTGAAAAATTGATTACTTATATCGTAGGAATGAGATATCACTGTTTTTGTTTTTAATGTCAAACCGAAGATACAAGTTCTACACGCGTGGAGCGCACAATCGGTAAAAAACGGAAATTGTAAAAGTTCATATAGCGTAACGTAACAACGTGTCGCTTCGAGCCTTTGAAAAGTGAATTGACATTTTGAAAATATACGTCGTCATATCGTTCAGATGAAAACAGAATTATCTGTTTTTCTTTCATGAGTTGTAATTTTTCTTCATTCGTGACGTGAAATTTACAATTGCACGCGTCAAAGCGCCCCGTTATCATTCAACCCGGTAAACGTCACCACTATATTTGTACAATTCGTTCACTTTCGTCCATATCTTTTCATAATAAATTAGAAAATCAGAATTCAAATCTTTTGATTTACAATTTGACGTATACGGTCTTGGATTTGAGAAACACGATATTCAAAATCAGGAAAATATAAATTCACGCACTGGGTTCCAAGAAAGTTTAGGAAATTTTCGTCCCAGCGAATTCCTGTTGACCGAAACTCGACCACAAAATACGGTTCATCTTTAAATGTTTTTCTAATCGTTTCATAGTGATTTTTGGATCTTCGCATTACCAAAAATTCTTCAAAAATAGACTTATGATGGAGAAATTAAAAAAAAAACAGAGCATTATTTCCGATTACAAGTCGGGCTTTGTACGACGAAGATCACGGAATAATCATTTTTTGATCAAGTTTTTGGCTTGAAGGGGAATTTTAATTATATGTTTGATTTGTTGATATAAACTCCATGATAATGGGACAGTACTAGGACATAGATGTCATTGATCTGACGTCAATAGACCCCATCGATGGCCGATCACTCTTCGCTTGAATTTCGCCAAAATATCACTTACATCATGCAATTTCGAGAGAACATAGCGTTTTTCGCTTTTCCCTCGTTCGAACGAATCTCGAGTTAACAATCTTTTTACCCGGTACGGCAGAGCTGAGTTGGCTTTTACGATTCCTTTCGAAATTTGAAACAAAAACCATCCGCCAACTCATTCACAAATCACATAAGAAAATAACGAAGTTTCAGCACAAACTCTTCTCTTTCGAGCTGTCTCAAATCCAATCAAAACCCCGAAGAAAACTTGAATTGTATCAAGGAAGAAATTTTTATCGAACAAATTCAATGTTTTTCAATTATATATGAAATACCCTAGACATCCAGTCGTTTCGAAGGAAATTTATCGATCTCGACAAGATCCTTTTTCGGAATATACGAGCACAAGGTATAAATAAACTTCTTATTGAGTTTACGAAAGACCACGTCTCTCTGGATTTTCGTTAAACTTTCCTATTTCATCGATGTTGCTTGGTCCCCGATGACAGCGATACGGTAATAGGCAACCTCGTGTGCCATGCTCTGTAAATTCTCGAACACACGGTCTACGATCTGAATTCTCAGCTTGACGAGAGCGAATTCTTAGAAGTCGAAGGTCGATGGAACATTCGATGGAAAAGGTTTTCATAAAGTCATTCGGGTTGTTCTTTCCTCTCAGAGCATTCGATTGGTCAGATATCTAATGATGATCTAATGCAAACCTCGGTGGATGATGAGAAATCAAGTTATCAAAGAGGATTCAGTCTTACAGAAAAGACGCAACGAGGAGATGTCTTTACTCGTTGTCGATAGAGATTCGAAACAAAATACTATGGAATTGATCTGATTTAACTTTCCAACATGAAGAAAAAATGAAACAAAAAACAAGTGCTCTCCTTCTTCTACTACTACTTCTTCTTCTTCTTCTTCTTCTTCTTCTTCTTCGATCCATTCTGTTACCCTTAACGAACTTCCTCGAGTTTCTCTTCTCGTTCAAGATTATCTAATTTCGACCTAGCCCTTCGTTCTATCTCACTTAAGATCTTTTCGAGAACCGAATAGACAGGGAACAGCGGATGTAGTGAATTTATCGGAATTCTCTGTATGATGATAATTTCATTTCGAAAATATATATATATCTGAGATTATCGTTGGAATTGGTTAAGGTATTTCGACATAAAGTGTATGTAATCGAATACGTGTAGCGTAAGAATAGAAATAGATGGGTGGCGTGGAAAATAATCGTTTCATCATGATTGCGAAGAATATTTCATTTCAACCCAGTCAACAAGTTTCTCCTTTTATCTGTCTTCGAACGATAATATTTGACAAGCCTGTAATCCCAGTGTTGACAGTTTTTTAAACACATCAATATGAGATATTGATTATTTCCTGTAGGAACAAGGATAGTTATATACACATTGATGTATACATTTCACTGGTAAATATTTCATCCATCTTGGTGCTATTAATTACGACTTCTGAAATTAAACGTCTGGAGTATTTGAAAAATGCTGTACCTGCTCGCGTTACCGAGTAGGGAGCACAAAAAATTGGTTTTTTCGGTTTGACAATCAACGAGCCAACGTAATTTTTAGTGTATCTCCTGGTGAAGTATAAACGACATAGGGAGAAAAAGATTGAAATGTTCCGTAGAGGAACGTGTTGAGATAAAATAACATCCAGTCATGTGAGAAGAAAGTGGAATGAGTGTTTAAATCATCAGGTAAGATAGAAGTAATTGGATTGGAACTCAGTTGCTTCATTAGTTCAAGTTTCCTAACTCATACCAAGTTCCACGAAAGCTTAAATTGTTGAGAGAAGTTTTCTGGTAAAATACATCTTTAGCTTTTCTCATTTTAGGATGGAATTGATTTTGTCAATCTCTAACTTTCAAATATAACAACGTTCACCAATGAGTCCTCACACAACATACAGATCCCCAATGGAGATATCATTGAGAAATTTCTGAGAGGTTCTCGTACTATACAGGACATTTAAAAACTAATTGAAATTAGAAAAAGATTTTACTGATGATTAGATAGTTTTCTGATATACCAGTTGGTATCTGTTTCTTACTGTATTTGATTTGATTACCTCGGTGTTTTCGATAACTGCTGCGAGCAGAACAAGAATACATTTTTATAAGATTTTATATCCACCAGGGATCATATTGACTGGTATCTTTCCTTCTCGAATCTTATGGTGAAATCTTGTAGTATATAATTGAAAACTGTAGTTTTGCCAGAGTTGCCAGTATCGACAGATTCAAACTTACCAGAACTGGCAAGGAGTCAAAACGATAACATCATTTTATAAGGGCTTTTATAACATCTCCAACCGTGTACTATGTTAGAACTCTGGCATTCCAATCTTGTCCAAACGGTATTGACTTAATACTGGCCCAAGACTGCGTCCAGTCCACGCAAATCAGGGCAGTTTGAAGACTGTCGACTACGTAATGTCTGTGTATAATAATTGTATGTAATAATTTATTTGTTTAATTCATTACAGAATTTTACAAACTGAGTTACGTGGATCGTTTCCTTCACAATCTTAGATTTTATACGCTATATTTACTTACGTGTTACTCTACCCCAAGTAGCACAACAGGTTAGAAATGCTAAGAAGGTTCTTGGAAGTTCTGAGCATGTTTTATGAACATTCTTAGAATCTTCGAACGAGACTGTTTGGGATAAGTATATTCTGTGCACATTCTCAGAACATATTTTTCGAATTTATCCCAAGGAGTCTCATCTGCATATTCTATGCATGGTCACGGAATGAACGTAGAATATTTGAAATGTTCTTGTGCTACTTGGGACGTTACGCTATAACTCTACCTATAAACGCACAAAATCAACATATTCGTTACATTCCAAACGTGTCATCGGTATTGTGCTGACAAGACGAACTATGATAAGATTTCAAATCTTGAAACGGGGAAAACCCCAGAAACAGAAATAAGAAAGGACTTATTACAGAAAAATGTCATGACTCGTAATGTTTTATCCTCTTCAAAATCTGTGACATTATATAACCTGTTATGCTTCCTCATGTCACCGGGGTAGTTTTCAATATAGTTTCTATTAGTGCTACTAGTTCTATCATTGTTTCTTTTATTTGGTTTATTTACACGCAGAGAAAAGTTACTTCAAAAATTACTACACTTTACAGTAAAGTAGGGATAAAATCACATTGGGAGGTTATGTACCACGTTTCGTCATTGAAATCACTACACTGAGAGCTCAATTTCTTAGATTTGAAGAAATTCTTCTTTGTCCTCATTCCAATAAATATTTTTTTCAATCAAAGAGAATTCAGGTGGAAGGGAAAAGTTTTCATCAAATTAAAACGAAGAATTTCCAAATTGGGACAAAAATATACTCCTACTTAAATTCGAAAAAAATTACTTCAATTCAATTGAAAATTGTTTCATTGAAATTAATTATTTTCCTCATTGAAAACAAGATTTACCGAAACGAGGGCAAAGGAATTTTCTTTCAGTCTAACAAATTGGGTTCTCAGTGTATACTTCTTAGTACAGAGTGACTGAATTACCCGTACAGCACGCGGACATTTCTCCGTCGCCTCCACCCCTAGCAAGTTCGTGATACGTATTTTTCAGGTATAGTTTATGTATCAATGAGGTTGCGTATTTTTGAAGTATCATAGAAGTATATTTGAGGTATTTATACTCAATTGCAACCTCGATCATACGTTGCATATTGTCAAAAATGGAACTATAATGAAACGTAATGTATGGGTACATGGTACGCGAATGTAACGTTGCTCTCAACTATATGAAATCCGATGTGAGAAAAATTACTTCCAAGAAATCTTTCTAAATCTCTCAGAAAAATGTCCCAGAACATGGGAAAGTTCAGAAAAATTCCAGAGGAATTCAGAGAGGGCCAGGAAGAGTGTTTTTTTTTCTTAATTTTGGAATCTCAGTTTGAATGATTCAGAGAAATTTCTCACTGTAAAAAAATTTCTTCTGAAAATTCAGAAAACATGACTGTAATTTTGTACAGTCAGTTTTTTTTAAATTTTCAGATAAATTTTACGGAATTCCAAGAAACTTTCACTAAATTTCAGAGCATGTTCTGAAAATTCAGTCAAATTTTTTAAGTTCAGCAAAATTTTTCTAAAAATTCAGAAAAAAGTAGCTGTAAAAATTACAGTCACATTTTCTGAATTCTCAGAAGGGATTTTTTTACAGTGAATGTGGAGAAGGCTCCGAAGTCGAAATGAATGAAATTTTGAAGGATTATTCATTCAGATTTGAAGAGATTCAGAGGAATCCAGAAGGCTTCGAAGAGACTCAAACAAACTTAGAGAAAGCCTTAGAATCTGAATAAATGACATTCTGAGAGATTCAGATGAATTCAAAAAAATGAAAAAGGATTCGAAACCTGTTGAAAACGCGGACTGATTCGGATAAAAATTTGACGATTGATACAAAAATAGGATCGAAATGGATTAAATTCGGATTGCATTTCTATACGTTTCGATCCTATTTTTGTATCCATTGCCAAATTTTTTATCCGGATCTATCCGCATTTTCAACAGGGAAGAAATTCAAAAGAGTTCAGAAATACTCAAACAAATTCAGAGAAAATTTTGGAATCTAAATGGAAAATTCTGAAAGATTTAGGAAGATTTAGAAAGATTTCGGAGAACCCCACGAATTTCAAAATCTCAATCAGAAAAATTCCAGCAGATTCAGAGAGATTAAGAATACTTCACTCACAGACAAGGTAGTGAAGCATTCTTAATCTCTAATTCAGTCTCTAACTTTCTCTGAATTACTCTACATTATTCTAAATTTTTGAATGAATCAGAAAAATATTCCAAATCATGAAGATATTCAAAGAAATTTTGGAGAGAATTTCTTCACCCAGGTAGATAGCAATTTCATATCAAACTGATATCAGCCTTTTAGCTTGGAAACTTCATACAAAGTAAACATGTGGGTAAATTGAATAGGTGTTGATATGTCGTGATAATCAGTATATTGGTATAACTGAAAATCACATCGCTGCTCTATGTTGATTTTAATTTTCTTCAATACCAGAAGAATTTTTACCATAAATGAAGAGTAAATGAAGCAAGGATTCCGAACATTTCAGAGCAAGTATGATCATAATTTGGAAAGCATCAATCACCTTTTAAAAAAGCAGACAGTTCCAATCTCTATATATTTTTTTAGTAGCAATGATACTGTAAGCGTATCTTCTAGGTATCATTAAGGTCTCAAATTGAACATTTTGCAACGTAACATTTACGTATCATTGAGGTATCACGAACTTGTTAGGGACGTCGCTTCTCCGTTCTTTCCACCTTGTATCCACGTCTCCCTTTCTTCCACCTCGCCTCCACGGAGATGCGACGTGGACATCGGTTGATGTGCTGTGTGGGTTCTATTATTGATTGATAGAAGGTATCGCAATTTTAATGACAAAATATAATACATAATCTCACAATGTGATTTTATCCCTAATTTACTGTGAAAGTGTAGTAATTTTTTAGGTAAATTTTCTCTGCGTGTAGCATACATATAAATTCCTGTCTTGGATTATCTGCGTGCTCCAACTCAGGCATCCTTTTTCTCTCATTTGGCTGAAATACGTGCATTATATTATTTTATGAAAAGTATCATTTTCGACATTACAATACTCACAGTATCCCTTATCTATTCTTTTATATATCGTTTCCTTTATTATCATTCTTTCTTAAAATGATAACTTGGCCAAAGCGTGGGCAAAAATTAAGTGGCGCATCTTCAGTTCACTTTTGACTCGGAATTGGCAAGTCAAAAGTATGATCATGGTAAAAGCAAAACCATACTCTCTAAATCTGTATAATAATTGTTTTTGCCGAAGTCTGTCAAATATAATCTTGCCGATATCAGTCAATTTGTCAACTTTGGTGCCGATTAAGTTGACATCACAAACAATCGCATTAATCGTAGGCAACACTGGTTGTGGAGATAATCGGTACAACGAAACATCGAATGTATCCTTTATTGAATATGTGACACCATAATAATTACTTCTCAGTATTGCGACTAAAAACAAAGCACATAAAAATAATCTGGAGGTGTTTTTTTTTTTTCATTACAATCGAGGGAATCGAAAATGAATTGGCGATAGAACGAACGATGATAGATTTGAATTTTGAAGGGATAAAATATGGTCGAATGATTCACGAAAATATTGGTATTTTGTAGAAACAACTCTCATTAAAATTATCTTATCAAGATAATAAACGTTTGAATGATAAACCCGAAAAAAAACATCTGTTTTCGATCCTTATCGTTTATAAGAGCAAGTAAGTAATTCGAGGGGATGTAAAATATTATAGATACGTTAATTCAAATGCATTTTCATACATTGTATCATTATTGTCAACGATTATCGATATCAACCAGCTGCTTGATGCAGTTCTAATCATTTAATCGAACA
Source organism: Gonatopus flavifemur (assembly GCA_018340375.1). Taxonomy (NCBI): domain Eukaryota; kingdom Metazoa; phylum Arthropoda; class Insecta; order Hymenoptera; family Dryinidae; genus Gonatopus; species Gonatopus flavifemur. Next base: position 57,424,658 of record JAFFJZ010000001.1, read on the forward strand.
CGATAGCAATATCGATTTTAATTAGGTTTGGTTTAAGCTCTATAACCCAAGGTTACAACAGCCAGGCGTATGAAATTATTTTCTTCTACGGAAGAGGCAAACTTTTGGGCGATATTATGGCGGCATGTGGTGGTAACGGCCAGGCGTGCCAGACTTATCGTTATTCGACATAACGACCTGGAGGATTCTCACGGCGCAACAAGAAGAATCAACTAAGAAAACGTGATGCCATTTTCATTGTATTGCATACTTTTTTGCCGACTGAACATTCGAAAGAAAATATTAGTTCTTATCCATTTCTGTATAGCTTGTTATTAGCTTTTGTTGTAATAATATCGTCCTCGGACGATCGTTCCCCGGTCCTTTTTCGAAGATCTTCAAATCGACGAAAGTCAAAGTGACAACATTTTATATAATTCTATTATATAGAAACGTGAAGGAATAATTGACTCCACAACAATCATCATAATGAAATCAATGCAAAATGAAAAATTCTGGAATAATTTGATATGTTCTGCATTCCAAGTGGGGTAAAGATCTCAAGTTCAAACCATTTATTTCTATTAATTCGAATTCAAGCACGCCTATGAGTCTGAATGAAGCAGATAACGCGTAATAGACTCAATCCTCCTTAGATGAGACAATCAATTATCTTCCCGGGCGGGGATTCCTAATGCATCCTTCCTTCATTTATTCCTCCATCACTTCACGGGTTTCATAAACATTAATTTAAGATAAGCGACGAGGAACTGTATCTACGGTTCAAATAAATTTAATATGATATAACAGAGATAAATGTCGTACGATAAAATATATTGGTCATGGAGTGATCAAACTCACAGATCAATACTTCTTCAAAGATATATTTCGTATCGGGCCGTTGAGTATCGATGCAATGATTATTGTTTCTTATTGATAGTTGCCACAAGCAACATAGGTGATAAGATCACAATGAATATCGAACGAGTTTTTTTCGCCAGGATGACCGAACTTATTTGTAATTTTATATGCTTTATATAGAATTTTTGTATCAACTTTGTATGGAATCATCAATTCTTTGTAAGATCCAGAAGACATTTGAGTGGAAATGAAATGAAAGGACATATCACAGGGATAAAAATCCACAGAGAAAAGAAAAAGAAGATACGTCAATGCATCCATTTTCACGGATCACGACCGCATCGATGTAAGTAGATACGTTCACCGGAATAGTGGTAACGTTACAGAGATATTTGAATGCAAATGAAAATCCTTGTGAGTAGGTTACCTTAAACTTGGCGCTGTATAACATCTTGTATTACGTATAAATGAAAAGAAGTGGTTCACATATTCAACTCAAAGTTTCTACATTAACGAACTGAGAGTCTGAAACATGAGGATTATGATAATATAAGCGTATCTCAACGAACTTCATTTCATACCAAATAAAAATTTACAACAGACAGCTTGAAATGAATTTCCTACAGGGTTTTTGAATTCATAATCATTCCATTGAGTATTCGTTTTTAGTACTAGAAGCTCATACAATATTCTTTCTGAAAACTTCATGAAGCCTCATAACAGAAAGAACTCTTGATAAATTTTGTATGAATTCATTGGGTATACTTATGATGTTCAAGACTTCATACGAAACATAAAAGAATATATCAAATTGTAGGTGAATTTTATATCGAATGATGGTTGGAACATTCATTCTCGTTGACTTCAATGAATTTCGACTATGTTTTTGTTTCACGTCTGAAGTTTGTTATTGAATAATTCAAATGACGAAGGATTCATCCCGAAAATCATCACACCATTTTCTAGTCGAATTTCCAATATTTCAATTGGAGAAGGACTTGAAATATAAAATTGAAAACCTGAAATCGTTCATTCTAAAGGAAAATAAGTCACAATAAGTTCTTTTCGCTTCAGCGAGATTCTGTTTTCGAATGTGACACGAATTTTGAAAATGCGACAGATGGTATGCGGTGGATATTATGATACTAGAATGCGATACATTTTCTTTGGTACTTCGTGAAGAATTGTTCAGTGTTCTTAGGTTTTCTTGGAACGCAAAGAAATCTCAGAGTGAATTCATTTCAATCCTGTTGTAATTTCAACCGCAGGACAGCTGTAAATCTTACCGCACTGTTCTCTTTTCGCGTGAACTTGAATACAACCTCTGTTCCTGACTTCGTATTACTCTGGTTGGTATAAATACGTCGTTATCAAGGAGAACAAGCAAGAAGGAGGAGAATGATGATAATATATCAAATATGATGATCATGAAAATATATCGTGAATATGTATATACATCGCAGCGATGTATATTTGAGTAACGTATATTATGATCGTATCATATTCCAACGAAGTGATGAAGATTGAGAGAATGTATCTTTCGATTCCAAAAACAACGGTTTACATCATTTTGCTGTTGGCTAGGCATGTCAATACCAAGTTTCAAATAGTTACGGATGAAAAATTTCCTTTGTGGGGTAGGAGAGAGATTACAAAATAATCCTTAAAGGCTGAATGATCTCAGCCTGCTTATCTATGTCGAAATTGAAGCCCGATCCTGTATTGGCGCAGTATCGTTGCCGTGGTTCCCTGTACTGGCATTCTACTGTGTTATTACCACCACAAATTTTATTCAATGATTACCGCGATACGAAACGCATTGAGATACTTCAATTGTTCATCATGAAAAACGCCTGATCCGAACTTCCCTCGAATTCGAGGTTGGCATTAAATTCATCATGACGGGTTCGAAATATTTGGATTATCCAAAGAATTGGAAAGTGTTTATACCTTAACAGCTAAGGCTTGAATAGAATTTGGACATGAAATAGTCCACGTAGTGCCAATAACAAAATGTTTGAGGATGCTTGTGTAACATGGGACACTGTAAAAAGAAAGTCTTAAATTCAGCTCATTTCATGGCTGAATCTATGATGCAAGCAAATTAAGACTTTCTTTTTACAGTGGATGATTATTCGAAAAATCATTCGATGCATGTAAAATGATGAATCTCGATAAGAACGACAAAATTAGTGTACAAAATTACACTGTAAAAAGTTTGACTGAAAGTGGCTGCACCTTACTTGAAAACTTGATTGCAATCCAGTCTTTTCCATTGTGTCGGCATTTGTTTTGGATGCTTACCCATGTGGAATTGGAAACACGCGCCGCTACTGGCTGAGTACTGTCGCCAGAGTTGCCAGTACTGGCAAATATATAGCTGCCAGTATTGGACCAGTTGAATTCACAGTACTGGGAAGAAGCCGAAATGATAACATCATTTTACATAAGGGCCAGACGAACCTTTACCACCGAATTGGTACCGATTTTCAATGCGAGCCAACTGTGGTGGAACTCTGGCTCGCAACAGGATGCAAGGAGTTGAAATGATGACATCCTATGTAGAAATCCAAACCCGACCCAGTACTGGCACAGTACCGGTAACCGAAGTCACTAGAAGTGATCATATTTCAATTAAAAAAAAAAAACATGGAATTTGAACTTTGAAAATCTGAAGAATTGATTGTTCCTATTATTGTCATCGAAGAAAGGCACTTTGGAAATGATTCCCTGAAAGTTCACTGAGTGAGGATTGAACCCAGGTTCTGCGAGTGAGAACCCTAGTCTCTATCACATCAGCTGATCTCCGAGTTGACGACGAATCACTCAAATTGCCATTTATTGTAATAGGACCGTCGAAATCATACAATTCACCATAGATTCCGTAGAGGAATAAAGTCCTACCAATACTGGTACATTGTCGTCTTTCGAACATATTGAATGATGATACCAACTCTGGCCTAATGCTGGCAAGACTCTGGCCCACTACAACAGCCAAGTTGCTAAGATCGTGATTTTGATGTCATTCGATCACAGATTCCGTATAAAGTCAAAATTGGTCTTCTGAAGAAATAATTCAATAGTCACAAGTAATCAGTTTTTGCATCTAATTAAATATTTAATTTCTACAAGTGAATATTTTATAAAGAGAGGACAAATAAATATTTTTTCCAGTGTAGATTTCGCTCAGGCCTTGAAAAGCGTTAAGGAATAACAAAAAACATTTCCGCCCGGGTTGAGATGATTTCACTTTAACGGATCATTTTGTACACTTTTCGTTCAGGGATTAATTTCAAGCGAAATCATATGCGGTAACAATCCAGTCCCAGATCCGCGTAAATTTGTTGGACAAAGTATCAACGCCTGTGTTCACAACAATATCTATCTATTGAGATTTGAATTGACTTCACTGAACGCTCTCTCTCTCTCTCTCTCTCTCTCTCTGGGATTGGGAGAAAAAACATTAATTATATTACTTTTTTGATATCAGGTGAGAGAAAATAAATCACTTGATTGTATCAAGTGAACAAACAAGTTCGTCAAATAATTTAGAAGAAGGAATTGTATCGTGATTATACTCTGTCTATTCTCAATGGTTATTATCAATGTGCAAACATATTTGCATCTTCTAAAATGAATATTATCATATCTACCCAAGTATTATAACAATAATTTACGTAACGGTTTTATTTGTTTCCAAAATAACGACGTTTTACGTAGAAATATTGCAATGAAGAAATATACCCAATTTTTAATAGAATTGACTGTGAAAAATTGTAAATTTGATAAGGATTTTATTGTTATTTCATAGAATATTTCATCATGAGATCAGTCTGTTCTTTGGTTACAGAGTGAAATTGTGAACTTGATTCCAAATTTCTTTGACTTTGCAGGAAATCATTAAGGATAGGGGTAGCTCAAGTTGCCGGATAATAAGCTTTTCAAGTATCGTCAGTAGAACATTTCCACAGTGCTGGCACTTGGCAAAAAGGGGCTTGGGGCTGACTTTACCGGAGGCCCTTTTACGGGATTCAAAAATTCAAAGTATCATTGTTTTGGATAATGATTTGAGATAGTGCTTCGCACGAGACTCTCGTCTTAGATTGAAACATGATCTATATTTCCTATTCTAAACATTTAAGACGCAGAAATTTCGAATGGAATCAAGCTTCTATCTAAGGTGTAACAAATTCACATGAAATTCTGATTTCATCGAAGAAGATAACTAAAATAGCCTCTCAGTCTCGGAACTAGTCTCGGTATCGTTCTCGGGGCAGGTCTTTTTGCATATTTCGATATATATCTCTGCTGATCTTGTTCGAATGATCACGGTTTCACCCCATTCTGTTGGTTCCATTCATAATCTCAGATTATCTTGATCATCTTGGTATTACAAGAGATTGGAATACTTATTGGTAACTATTTTATCTTTCTTTGACGCGATTCTCGTGCGAAGCCCTAATCTGAGACAAAGGGGCCTCCTGCTGACAGGGCCCGGGGCTATAGCCCCCTTCAGCATCCTCCAAAGACGGCACCGCATTTCCATACGTCGGTAACACTGAAATGTTTACTCCAAAAAGTAGAGCTCAAATTGGCTGCATCTTAATTTGAAAACTCAGCTGAAATCTAGCTTTTTCCATGGTGACGGTGATTTTTTATGCTAACTTCACGCTAAAAATACTCTCATCACACAATCTGAATTCAAGACTTCCTTTTCACAGTCATTCTGAAACTAACTGGGGCAACAACCTACTCTCTACAATTTTTGGAGTGAGATTTCACTCTTCAGCCACCCAAAAGTGAGTCTGTCGAAATTTTGAGTCAAATTTCTACTCTTTGAGAGTGATATTCTACGGTTTGAGGTTAGAAACTCACAGCCACTCGAATTCTAGAGTCAATTTTTCACTCTAAAAGAGTAAGGGTTCACTGGAAACGAGTGAAAATCCCCCTCGAAGCGGGCTGGCTCACTTCTGAGATTTAGTGGAGTGAAACACGTGATTTTTCACTCTTCTAGATTCAGAGAGTAGGGCTATAAACGGGCGTCATCTATCGGTGACTGAAAACAAAAAAATGATCTCGAACCCACTTGGTTGCTATAATTTGGCTGGTGTGCATGTTTTTTCTGTTTTGTAGAGAAGTGTTCCATATAACATATAATTTATATGTAATTCAATATAGATTATATACAATTTATATATATTTTGATGTGGGCATGTTTGATTCGGGCATGACAATTGAGTGGGCATCCTGGTACCCTTGGACCCCCTGTTATTATTACATCTATGAAAATTTGTACACGAAAAATGAACAGTGTTCTCGCAACAATACTGGTTACGTGTTATGACTATAAAAGTTCTGCTAATTCAGCGAAGCAGATTTTCAAAAATCGCTATTTCATCAACAATTTTTCTGTGGATATGTTCAACCAAAGAGTTATATTAGGTCCAATTCATGAGAAACTTCTGGTTCAAACGAAAAGGGTTTTGTTATAACACGAAACATTTCTTTTCAATTCATTATTCTCTTCTTATTCCGATTGTGATTGTGTTTATTGAGTTTTCATACAGGAGAAAAACAATCTACTCTCACATCGACATTCAATTCCACTCAGTTTGCTTTTGCTAGAAGAACAAATTCTTCGCTGTGAGATCAATCTATTTGCCTTGATAGCAATCTTAGGAGCTGTTACAGGGAAAAATGTCACCTCCTCTAACTAAAATTGTTTGCTATTTTATGTACAATAGTGAAAATTTATTCCTCCCGGTATATCATTTGCAGCTAAGGTTAAACAAGTACATGATGTAGTCAATTATTTGTTATGTTGGCGAAAAATTTGCTGTTTCAGCAAAAAATCACATTTGTTTTTCCTGTGTATCATTTCTTCTCAAAACCTTCGATTGATCCATCTAAAATTCATATTGAAATTAGATCACTTTATTTCAGCTTGAATCAGACTTCTTAGGTACGAAAATGATTTATGATGAGTGTTCATGCCGACTGTCAGACTACAAGTTGTAAAATTTAATCCTTCTCTTCTTTTTCTATTAATTGAGCGACACTTGAGGTGGAGCTCGAATTTCCTTCAGAGTTAGCACTGATCATTCTTTAAAGGTCCATTTAGTTACAGTTGAATTCGATTTGTCTCATTTCACCCGAGTCCTTAATTAGATTTCATGAATGTTTTGCCACCATCATCATACCTCAGTCATGGAATTTAATTTGACATGAATTTTAATGTGATGGTTGACAGTTGAGAGACATTTATCGAATTTATATTTTGTTTCAGCGTGTTCATTTTATCGCTACATATTCTGCTTCTACAAGAAGGATCAGCGTTAAAATTAATGGACTCAGTTTGATTGAATTAAGTTCAATAATTGATGAATATTTTCTGCCAGATCTTTTCCAACTACTATGTTAATCAATTCCAAATTAGTCTTTGGTCAAGATGGACAGAATGGAATTCGGGTTTTCGGGAATGGATCGAGACAGGTCTTATTGTTCATACATTCTTGGATTGTGATATTATTTGTCCACTTTTCTGTTTGAATTGGGAAATTCTCAAGTAAGTTGATTGATTTCATGTGTGCATCAACATGACTAAACAATACCTGAGCTGAATTAGCTATAGAAATTAGTAATTGCCCATGTGGAAAAAATGTCCAAAACTGTACACAATTGTGCACGATTCGTATACAATTTCTGTACAATTGTATACATTTTTGGACATTCATCCACACGGGAGTTCTGTTGTTTTCAATGAACAATATAAGAATTTCAACGATATTCCAGGATTTTAGTTATTACATATGGACAAAGCGTGGAAACAAAGAATAAGCTTAGTTAAGAAAAATCGCATCGAAAAATCAAATTCACTGTGGAAAAGATCACATAAAAACTGATACGTGGAATCTGTGCACGGAGAAAAATTTTCTATTATAAATTACTAGACTCGCTAGTATATTGAGGATATACTTGTATTTTGAGGTTACTCGATCAAAAAAAAACCTCAAGGGCTCCCTCATAGGAACCCTCGATGGTTCCTATAAGGGTTGCCAGATAGAATCCCATAAGGGTTCCCCTGGGAATTTGGCACAAAAATTATGACCAAAACCCATCTGGGAACCCTTATGGGATCCCACGTGGGAGCTCATGTAAGATCCTACATGAAGTGTTTTTGAACGGTTTCATTCTAAATACTCATATAAAATCTCCCCCAATAAGAACTCACATGACTGAAAAGATGATTTTGATCGGTATAAACAATGGTGGACGAATACTGTTTGCAACAGTGGCCCGGTGATCTCTTTTGATACTGAAATATTCACGGAGAAAAGAATACAGTTAAAATTACTGTGGTGCAGCACCACCTACGGACCAGATTGGAATTGACAAGAGAAATTATGGTATTTTCATCAGATTCTACAGAAGTCCACAGTAATTCGTGATGGTTTCCGGTACAATATTTACTAAACAAGAAATTTTCCTGAAAATCCATGAAGTTCTGAACTCGAATCATAAGAATTTTCACTGTGGTCATTGTGAAACGTCCATATAAGTCCTTAAGGAAACTATTTTACTGTGTGGAAATACAAATTTCAATAAAAATCCAAACTCAGTCCGATATTGATATGGAGCACAGTGGAAAGTATTATATTTTACATGAGAGAGTAACGGATTATTTCCTCCGTGCACGTATACATGTTTCAATAATGGTTAATAATGTGAATGCTCATGATGTTGTTGGGGCATGTTCCATAACTTAGAATGGTTGTAATTTTTCCTGAACGAATCGTAGTTGATCGATCGATAGGTCATTTTGAAGGGGAAAACGGTGTTAAATTATGAAATCAGATAAAAATATTCCAAAAATTTTTTATGCCAGAAAAGATGAAAAGTCGAAGGTTAAAAGTGGAAAAAATCTCTTTTCTGAGTAAATTACCTCAAATATCTCAAAACGCTGACGCGATGGCCTACTTCTGGCTCCAGATTCGGATTCTACGCAGAAAATCACTTCCAGAATGACCCCCAGTTATCGAACAGCAATCAAACCTCATCTTTTGCAGACCAATGATATTTTGATAAAATAAGAAACCTTCTAAGCCATTGCGCCACCTCTAAATAATTTTTGTCAGCGTGCAAATTGCGAGGGGATTTTTTTCAACTACATTCTGAAAGTTTTCAGGTGGGAGCGAAGAAAAACAAATATCGATTCAAAACGAAACACCTTAATATATATATATACATATATATATATATATATATAGATTATTTCTATACGTAGAAAAACATGTCACAAATAACAAAACATTTCAATTATAAAGCTTTAAGCGAGGAAGTTGGTGACAAAAAAGAGAATAAAACATTTCCTGTATTTTTTTGAATATTCACTGTTTCACCAGCGAATTTGCAAGGAGAGGCCGAGTTTATGAATAATGAACAGTTTATTTTTAATATTTAGAAAAATGACTGTCAATTTAGGGAAGAAGAGGTTCACTGAAAAATATTTGTAGTGGGTTAACCGAAAATTTGTAGTGAAAATATCCAAGGTTGATGGTCTTATCGTTATTTTTCACAGTGAAACTGTTGACTTATGGTAAATTCACCACGAATATTTAAAAAAAATCCTCTTTTTCCTTACATTGACAGTCATTCTTCTAAATATTAATGAACTCGGTCTTTTCGTGTGTTCAACCAGTCCATCAATTAGCGGTACAGGTAATGATGTTGGTAGCAAAATGCTTTGACCCTTCGAGCCAAAAATCATTCTTCTTCAGCGATGTTGACTTCATCTCAAACGGTTAAGAAGTCACTTCAATCATGAAGAACTGATGAGAAGTAGGTAGGTGACTGGTTGACTTTTCACGGCACCAAAGAGTTGAATAAAATTGAAAACCCTTTTCCGTAATTCCTCACGAGCAATAATTACGCGGCTAAAAAAACATCCATGAACTTAAGGTCTGGAACTTCCTCAATGGGGGCTAGAGAAGCTCAAACAAGACCCAACGAATGCCATCAATCATATCTAATCGGGTAAATCCCCCCTAGATTTGTTCAAATTTATGGCGTGATACGTAAATCCATCAGATCCTTTCAAACCTGTCTTATCTTGGATAAGTCTTAAACAACTTTAGCCCGCAACTTTGCGTTGCAAACAATGAGTGACCACTTCATTGACTGCGACATGAAAAAACAAGCGATTCTATTTTCGCGCGATGAATCACCGTTGGCTTTTTTCTTATAAAATCAATCTAAATCTGCCTGCTTAACATCATGATTGGAATGTTGTTATCTGGTGTACTCCAATTCCACCCTCACCCCTATTGGATAGATTTTCTCAAGATTATATTCCTTGAATTAACATTCATTGTCAAATAAAATGATGAATGACGTTTCGAAAGATCTCAGTATGTGAATGAAAGAGCAGAGCACGAAGTCCTCGAGCTACCCGATTGATTTAAAATTCATATGATGTCATGTATACGTTTGTAAGTTTGACACGAAGAAAATGTGTACGCGAGGAACCACACAACTTCCATTCAAACTGGGACATCAGGATATTTTGGTGATGTTCGAAACTCATTTGATTATTGCACGAAATGCAACACTTCAAGGAATGTATGACACTCTAGAAACTTTGAACTTCTTGTCAACTCTTACTAGATAGTTTTGTGTTCTGTAAAGTATCGCATTTGAGGAATTCAACAAACAAACTTTTTCGTAATATGTCGTCAAAATGTTTTCATGTCCCAGTTTCAATACAAGTCATGTCATTTGAATTTTCTTCATACGTACATTGCGATTGTTAAGTAGCATGGAAGTCTTCTGAAAAGGGTTTTGTATTATCATTCTATTATTTTACTAAATTACCTTGTGAAATATTCTTCGATATTTCGCGAGACAAAATTTCAAGATGATATTACGGAACTTTGCGAAACAATGTAACTGTGTAACGTAATTATCTTTCATTGAAAATTCATCCTGTGTATATTACGTGCACGCGTTACACGGAATGTACGTTTGGAATTATCAAGGAGATTTTTTTTCCAGAATAAATGACAGCTGACTATTCGATGATGAAATTTCACGTTTTAATACATGAAACACTTTTTTCCTCGGATGAGCATCGATCGTTTTAGAAGGCTCCCCGTTAATACGAGAGTGTATGAATCTTATATGGGTCATGTATGATTTATTTTCACTAGGGATATTATGAGAGAAAAATAATTATTGTTTGGAATTCCATCTTGGATCAACGCGAAGGTGAATTACAAGACTAAATGAGTTTCATTATCAACAGATATTTTTTGATGATGAGAGATATGTTATTATATCAGTCAACCAGTAGATAATGTTCAGCTTTGAATTTTCATACCCACATCTCAATCATAAATTTTAACCGGTATAGCCGTATTTGACTATTTTTCAATAGATTTAAAATGATTCTTAAACGTCGATTCGCGTGATTAAAAGATTCTTCCCGGTGTATGGTATCATAACTATGTAATCCAAAACATTGTTTCCATAGATAAATTTAGATTGATCACTTATGATACGGAAGAAGAGTTATTTCCAATCAAGCGGACTTTAATCCATATTGTGATCGCTCATTCTTTTACTTTCCGCAAATCTCGTTTTCAAAATCAATCTGTAATCTTATCTTGTCATTATTAAGTTTGTGTTGTGTACAGTTTTGGTATATAAGTCGTGAAGTTGGACTCTTCATTGTGTCAATACTCGTAAAAGCTTAGAACCACGAGGTACATGGTGAGTAACTTTCCATGAATAATATAATAATATTGATATTATAAGAAATCTTGTCTCAGCTCTGTGCGAACTTCAGCTTTTTATATTGAACGTTCCTTTCTTCATTCTCGACAAGTTTTCATGAAACTTCATTTGATATACCGTTGTTGCTGGACATTCTTTCAAATTGTCATTTGAAGTTTCAAATTTGTTCTATTGAAATTTGAGAAGTTATCTTTGTTATTCGATCTTTGAAAATCATCATAAGGAATTTTTCTAAAGTTTTATGTTCATTTTTACAATATCACTACGATGGAAAGTTCTCCCAACATGAGATTATATGATTTTCAATGAGAAAAGTTTTCAATTTTTCCTAATTCAAGTTTTTAATCAAGGACATAATACAACGATGTATTTTGAATATTTTCAATGATCACGTTGAGTTGATTTCTTGTAATTCCAGAAGTCAGCATGAGGGATTTTGAATCACTTTACCGTGGATGAAACGTATGTGCGTTATTCTACGAGAAAATACGATTTTTACATAACCAAGTGGTGAAGAAGTGATCGATAGTTGAATTCACTGTAGGTGGTGATCGGTGTAGTGATGTTTTTCAGTTTGAAACAGAGATGATAAGCTCGATTATCTTTGAATATATATTTTATCGTCCACACACCGGAGATTTATATTATATAATGAAAGTAAAATTATCTCTCACGTGACTCTGTATTCATGATAAATAGAGAAATTCAAATGCCACGTCAAAAGTCACATGAATTTGGGGTGTTATTTTAAAAAATAATTTGAGCTCTATTTCGTTACAGATGCAATTCTCTCTCGCGCTTTTGTGCGTTTTGGCTGCGGCCAAAACGATGGACGCCTTCGTCATTCCGAACTTCGGAAAAGGGGACCTACACAAAGACTTACAAGAGTTCATCGATCTATTACCGGAGAACGATATTATATCATTGTTCATGCAATACGCCGCCGAAGATGTGGAATTCCAACAAGCTATGGAGTACATGCAAGGGGAAACCTGCCGAAAATTGGTAGTGGAAGTGGAATCCATTCCCGAAGTTGTCAAACTCCTGAAGTATTTGAACGACGCTGGAGTCGATGTTTACGCTATGGTGAACCAACTGAACGAACTCGTCGGTGTTCCAAGCCTCGTTCCTCCTCCTGCTCCAGTGTTCATGACTGCCCAAGATGGCAAAGGCATCGCGGGTTTAATCGCTAAAATTCAAGCTCTTATCCCAGTTAAAAAATTGGAAGCTTTATACAACAAGAAAATGCAAGAATCCAAAGCCTTCAAAGATTACATCGCTCAAATGAAATCTCCCAACTTCCAAACGATCGTCAACAAAGTGTACGGTAACGCACATTTCCAAGAATTGTTGGCCTATGCCAAGAAGGCTGGAGTCGATGTTGAAATGATCAAGCAGCTCCTCTTCAATATCCTTGGAATCACTGTACCATCGAAACCCCAAACGCTTCTTACGAGAAAACCCTCCAGTCAACTCGCCCAAGATCTCATGGATTTCGTTGCTTTGATTCCAGCTAAACAAGCGGAAGATATCGTTTCCAGTTACATGGCGGAAGATCCACAAGTACAAAAGGCTCTGCAATACCTTTACACCTCAGAGTTCCAAAATATGATGCGCGACGTTGAAAAACTCAAAGAGTATCAGCAATTCGTATTGTTCCTTGATGAAGCTGGACTGGACATATTCAATGCCATCCAAAAGCTCCATGCTCTCTTGGGTATGGAAGATTACGTGCCACCCCATCATTTCCAATCCCGTAAAGTTGGAGATGGTCTTAAAGGAATGTACAACGACTTGAAGAAGATCGTCCCTGTACAAAAGGTCAAGAACATGTACTACGACAAATTACAGAACTCCAAATCCTTCAGAGAATTCGTCGATCACATCAAATCTCGTAGCTTCCAAAACATCGTCGATTCGTTATACTCTCACAAAGTTTTCATCGAAATGATCACCAAGGCTAAGGCCGCGGGTTTGGATCTGGACGCACTGGCTGATTTCTTACACACCATTTTCGGTCTCAATTTCCCCCCCCGTATGTAAATTTTAGTTCCAAAATTTAATTTAAAGACCAAGCAACAACAATAACAAGATTGAATAATAGACCCCCATCAAACGATCTTCCCGCAAAACAAAATACCTGATATCTTACTCCTTCCACACAATGTAAAATCTGTTTCAATAAATTTATGAACTCTTATTGGTGTTGATTATTAAAAAATGATCTCCTATTGTAAACGATACACAATATTCTCATCTCGATGTAATTAATAGAAAAATTGTCCAAAGGTTTCGATGAGTCAAAAAAAAAAAGGGTAAAACATCTCATGTAAGTGCATTATTAATCAAGATTGAAGAACCCGTATTCGTGGAGTTTAGGATCAAAGACTGGCGTTAATATCGTGCTAATTGCCCACCAAAGATGGTTCGGGAAAGAAGAGTACGGGTATAAGATATCTTATCTATCCCTTAGTCGTCAAAGAGCTTGGTCGGTCGTGAAAAGGTCGAGGAGAAATTTATGCGGGGACCGTTACGTTTCTCAAAGACTTTAGGAATCTTATACGAAAGTTGAAATGTGGTTGCAAAAATTCAACAAGCTTGCTAATCGCCGAAGAGGAGAAAGAGAGAGAGAGAGAGAATTCTTCAGCTTCCAAGCTGATGAGTATTTCAATGAATACAAAGTGTGTTAGCTTTTCTCCAACGGTTTCACAGAGATATTGAGGAAAGTTGTAATATCGCGGAAAGTAAAAAGAAGAACTTAATCACTTGCCGAGAATAATTGCCGGATATATGTCTTATATTAATGTATAATACAAGTTTGATTGTAGTTTAGGTTCGCTTATATTCTCTTGTATCGCACATTGTCGACGATGTGAATCCCATCAGAAGTTAAAGCGATGTTCGAAGCGGGAAGTTGGAAGGGAACGATGTTGAGTAAAGAGCAGGGACAAGATTCATAAGGGCGCGTGAGAGACCAAGCAGGGTGCGAGCTTTAGGGGCAAACAATTCCAATTAACTCGCTGGAATTGAAATAGCACTCGTCGTAGTTGTCGTCGGTCCATCGTCGTTCTCATTGTGAAAGTCGGTTCACGACAAGCATTGAAATGAAGGAGGAGGTTCCATTCTTATACCATAATTAAGTCAAAAATTCATTAAATTGCATGTATATCAAGCGTCGCATGGTTCACATCGATTGTTTTTATCATCACTTTTTGGATATTTCAATTCGATCGGATCTTCGTTACGTGAACTTTTTATTTTCTTTTCGTTTATAGAACGCTTGTTTTTAGTTGCGGAATATTGAAAAGTGAGTTCATTATGGGAACATAATGCTCGTCATCTTCGACAGTGGTAGAAGAGGTTACGTGTGCAGCGATACAATAAGTTGAAGAACGTGATGGTGGTTGAGGAAACCACCACTACACGCTAGACAATATCGCTCCTGAGCTGCTCAGATATTGAAGATGCCCGAAAGCAGTGTGTACCACCCTCATTGTGTACCCACTGTCTAGCCCGGTTCTATAAATTATTAAATCCTTCCTTCTTCTTGGATTTTCTTCAGCACGACAACAAATGGGCACAACGACCTTTTAAACGTTCATCATGCGCATATATGAATCACTTGCGGTCTGATTCTTACGTCGCTCTGTAATCGAATCATCGAATTTTCACAACGCGTATCGAGTATCTGTAACTCTGATGGGAGACTTTTATTAAATTTTTGATCAAATTTAATGGAAATCCAATACGAGCATAATTTAATTGTTTTTCTTCGATTTTTGTGTAAGTTAATTCCTTAGAACTCATAGAATTTTGGAAAACTCAATTAGGGTTCGAAGAGGCTCCATCCCACATAGCACACAATGTCTCAGTAATATTCTCAGAATATCACAAATATCTCACTCGAAACATTCTATGTTTAATATTTATACGAGATTCCATAGATATTGCGGATAGAATATTTCATTACAAATATTCTGAGAATCTAGCATGATATTCTGCAATTTATTGGGAATCTGTGATGAGGGATATTTTATGTTTGTCGCAAATAAAATATTCTGAGGATATTTCAGTAGCAATATTTTATCATATATGGCAGTAAGAAGTTTTATTCATCAGACCTGGTACTTAGTAAAATTTACAAGTCCAGGGCGAAAGAAACCTCTTTTCCATGACCTGTTCAATTTCAGTTTCAGAGGATTCTGGTTTGATTGGTCTATATCCCACGGAAACGAATTTATCAGAAACACATCATTATGGTGGCGCTTTCAGGGCTTTGAGATCATGTCAGTGATTTGCTGAAGTGATAGAGGCTGTGTCTATGACTCGGAGAACTGGGTTTCAATCCTCACTGAGGGAACTTTCCTAATAATCGACTTCCGATGTGTATTGCTCCCACAAAGCCATCCAAATCATATTCTATACAACATTTGCAGAGGAATTCACTCTGAAGGGAATTTTTTTGTCATCAAAAGCAGTATTTCATACCATTGTTAATACACGTAATTATGAGATGTTTTCCTGTATAAAATATCCCTGGAATGATCTCAGTGATATTGCAGAATGTTTCCAGAATGTCACAATGATGGTGACATAACACATTCTGACAATATTCTTGAGATGTTTGCCATAATATTGCATATTTCAAATATAATATTCTGGCAATGTCACTGAGACATTCTGTGCTATGTGGGATGTTCTTGATGTTCGAAGCTTAAAAAATTCTAACATTCTTATCTTTAAATTTTTAATGAGAATTCAAGAACTTTCGCGCGACTCACGATTGATACACTGTAAAAAATTTTTGTATGAAATTTAATAGAAAAGTATGTGAAGCAATTAACACATACATTTGGTTGTGAATTTTCAAAGAAACAATTTATTAAAATTCAAGAAGAGGTTTTGAAAATGTGTGAATCATTTCATGGTAGTATGAAATTTGAAAACGATTGTTGAATTTTCAATGAAATCCTTTTGAAAATTAATTATGAATAGGTATCAAAATTTCAAATGATCATCGTAAATTTTATAACCTATTAATTGAACTTTCATATACTGAGAAGTACGAAAAATCAAAATACTGATTTCCATATTCAGTATTGATTTTTTGACTCTATTATTTTCAATACAATTCGCATATCTGTATTATAGATATGTAAGATTATTTCTAAATTAAGGAATAAAATTCCGGAATTTTGGGATTGTGAAATCTCGATTCGAGCTTCCTTCATATCATTGTACATCTTTCTTATATATATTTATATATTTATATATAAGAAAGATACAAAGATCATATTGAAAACATTGTAGTTCAAAAGTGAATATTGAAGATGAAATTCAGTTGATGGTTCTCATGTGCATATACATCAATATATCAATCCAAAACTTTGTAATTGAATTCTGAAAAATATTTAGCATCTTAGTGAACTTGATTATCATCAAAACAGATGATTTTCAATTGATAAATTATCACCACAATCTGATTTATCAATTTTGCCGAAGAACGTTTTATCATTTTGCAGGTACGATTATAAAGCGTGGATCTGCAGAAGACATGCGCAGTGACTTCGGCGCACAGTGAATTCATACACTTGTGTATTATTTTTCAACAAAACTATTGAAATTTCATAAATAAAATTGTGAATATTCAAAATGTGATTGAAATTTCATAAATGAAATTTTGAATATTCAAAATGTGTTTGAAATTTCACAAAAATGATTTGAATTTTTCACATTCATTTAGAATTTTTATATGAAGGGTCGACGGTCTAAACCTGTTAACTGATATTTCAGGAATTTCACACGGCGAAGAAAAAACGTTGGCATTTCTTTAATTTTTGATATTTTCCTAGTCTATGAAAAGTTTTTTCTTCGGGTTACAAGGGTGAATGATACTTCCAAATTTCAGATCATTTGAATGAAAATTGAAAGATCTGGATCAACTTTTCTTCGCCGTGTAAAATTTCTGAAATGTCAGTTGACAGGTTTAGACCGTCGATCCTTCATATGGTTGTTATTGAAATTCCATACTACACTGCAAAATTCAACCATGTAAAAGAAAATTCAAATTGTAGAACTGAATCTTACAAAGCATGTTGGAATTTGAATTTTAATAAAGAATTTTAATACAAAATATTTTGAATTATAATAATACTGATCAAAATTCAAATACGTTTGTGAACATTAAAATAGTAACATGAAATATTAAATACGATTCAACTTGCATTTATTTGGAATTTCATAACCAATTTTATATTAGAATTCAAACCTTTTTTTACAGTGTATGTTAACTCAGACATACTTGGAATGTGAGAATTGTTTTTTGATCAGAGACAGGGGACTATTCTGCCACTTTGAAGAATTATTCTCCCTTTTAGGTGTTAAATTCTCCAAAAAGGGAGTAAAGAGTCTACTAAATCAGGATGAAAAGGTTCCTATTCATGGTGGAACTTTGCTACCACCATTTTTGGTAGAATATTGTACAATTATTAACAAAGTGATCCCAAATGGCAATTCAGTCTTGCCGTGAGGTTGATAGGAAATCTTGTGGATTCCTGGTTGACGGAAGGTTCCTAATTGACACACAACAAGCATGAAATACAAACTCCCAGAACCCTCGTAGTGGAGTTATAGCGAACTCACAAAAACAAGGTTGTAAATAACGAACCAAATATCTGGGATGATTTTCATGGGAATAAGGCCCAGAGTTGTTATTTCTGATAGGAATAAGGCCTGTACTTCTTTCTAGAGGGCTTTGGGGAACAGGTTCTAATTGGATATAAAAAGATAGTTATAACCGCTTAGATGTAGGTGGAGGTCTCCCATGTTAAAAATCGGTCAAAGGGAGGAAAAAATTTTCCGATAAATGCAAATAAGAATTGTAATCGTTCACCATTCAATAGTAACCATTAATCCACCGATTATTTTTCGAGTTCTTTGTGAGAAATATTCCACTGAACACTACTGAATGGAATTGGTGATTTCAATTCCAATAAATTGCAATCGATGCAATTTTTTTGCGCATATCACTGATACAAATTCAGATGATCGCAATTGTTATAGCTTAGTTCAACAATCTATTAGATTGGAGCGATTGAGAGATATCGAATACCGTTGGGAATTCACTTTTTGCATCTCAAGTGATTAAATAGGGATCGAAAAACATTTCGAATTCAAGGGAATTTAAATCCAAGAAAATCGTATTCAAATATCCTGTCACCAATTCTATTCGATGGAATATTTTTTGCTGGATGTGAATTGTTTAGCTTTTCGTGCGACTTGTATCCAAATTATCAGTTGAATCATTGTCGAGCTTTCGCGGTACTTTTCACCCGATTCACATGGTCGATGCACTGAATAAATTCAGATACCATTTCACCAATCCAAATTTTGATTTATTCTTCGAAACGTTTTTTTAGGAACTTCAACACGATATTCAATATCCTAAACATTTTTCTACAATATTATTCAAGCTTGGAAATGAAATGAAAATAAAAAAACAAACAATAAAAAAAAATCAAACACTCAATCGTGCTAGAGTTGGATGTTCTTCGAGAGTAAAAGATAGTAGTAAAGGTACGGCCTCGATTACTCGTAGAGGATTTGTTACGAGCACACTTTATGCTCTTGCCTGCTTGCTTCAATCCTTTCTTTTTCGTGAGCTGCAATCCTTGTCGTAGTAGAGTCTTTGCGACTTGTTCGTTTTTTCTCCATTCCGAGAAAACCGAACGGCACACCAAACGTACTCGTTGAGGAAGGAAAAAAAACACTCGCTTCTATAACCCCACTTTTTACTCTACTACCTTCAAGTTTACGAATCTCCTTTTTTTGATTTGTTTTCGTCAACAAACAGAGAAAACTTTTGATTGATTCAGTCTGTTCATCCTGGATCTTTCAATCATCTGATTTCATTCGTGAAGATGTTCAATATTGTTATTGTTTTTTTCTTCATTTATAGAGGATTCAACACCTAAAAAACAAAATACTAATAGTTCCTCAAAGTGGTGGAAAAATTCCTCATTTTTCAAAAAAAAAAAAAACAATTACCCCGCGATGAGGAGACGAAATCCACCAATGGTACGAAAAAAAATTCCCCACATTTTTTACAGTGTATTGTTCGGTAGCTTTAGTAATTGTTGTCAATTCCAGCATTGATTCAGGCTCCAACCAACATTGGTTTTACAACAAGAGTTTCGTGTTCTCGGTCCAGCGTTGTTGGAACGATATTATCATTCTCTCTCTCAATCGAACTCAAAGTTGGGCCGAACCCTCGTCAATGGCAAATTCCGACGTGAGAATATTCTTCCCAGACTGAGATCGTATCAGAAGTTTTCTACGATTGTCCATCCCTCGTGATTCTATTTTAATTGACTTTATCGATCGAAGAGAATCTCTTTGTGAAGAACATCGTCAATCATGAGTTTATTGATAAAAAGTTGATATCGCTTGAGGATGAAAAAGGTATTCCATAATCCCTTCGTTAAAACTTCATACTTTATTGTAGCAAGATCCAATACATAAACACCGTGCAATTTTTCTTTCCTCTGCGGTGATAAAGAAAAACGAATTTTTCAGAATCCCGTGGCAATTGATAGCTTCGAACAAGTCGATCGAAATTTCATTTCGTCGTCATCGTCTAGCCGAAGTCGCCTCTAGAAGACCCCACCGAGTTGCATCCTCGTGCACCACCGGTAACATCGTACAAAGTAGTCGAGGAGGAAACGTAGGATACCATCTTGAGCGCTCCCACCCCTTAAAGTTTAATGCACGCGAGGTCGGCTTGTTTGCTCTTGAGAAAATTGCTCCTGTAGAGGCGGCTGTATCGAAGTAAAATGTGATTTTCGTTGGTGACCCTTGGGACCTTGTGTATGATCTTCCACGTCACATGTCATATTGTTGATGGAACATTGCATGATCCATGTACGCGTGTGGATTCTCGTGACACGTGAGAATACTATCGGCAGAATTCGATAATTCGATGAATTCAATATTTCTTTTTAATATCTCTACAGGAGAAAATTAATGAACTAAGTAATGCGTAGAGGAACAAAATGAAAAAAAAAAACACGATACGAATAAACTAAACCTCGGTAAATAATTCCATTTCGAATATCATCGCTACAAGGCGGGGCGTACAAAGCCCGCGATAAATATGTTTCTCTTTGAAATCGCTGGGTCGGAAATAATGATAAATGCATAAGTACATGCTTTACTGAACTGGAAAGAACTTTTGATATTATTCAAACTGAAAATCTTATATTGAATTCTGGAAGAAGATGAAAATAAAGTGCGAATAAAATACCTTCTCCATGGAAGATCGTACAAAGTTCTGCTATCGACAACTCGGAGAACGAATAATTATAAATACTTTGTCTCTCAAATGAATCTAGAGAATGAATTTTAGGGAATTTGAAGTTCTTTATCGAGTTTACGCGTTTGCGGAACGTGGCGATCCGCGTCGGGTCATTGTACTTTTCAAACCGATAAAATTACCTCCAATCGATTGAAAATGGTATATATACATGGAGAATATCAAATTAAGTTGAAGAGAATAAAATTGTCCCTCCAGTAGTAAAAACTGGGGCAGAAAATGTCGATTTCATGTATCGAAGGATTTCATTCATTCCGGATTCCTTGATGCGTTCATACTTCAAACTCCAATATTTACATCGAACAAATTCTAAAATCTCGCAGTTGGAACTTCCCACGGAGTATGCATTACTGGAAATCCCAAAGACTTGATAAATTTTTTTTCGAATTCAATGGATCGAGTTGAAAGATTTCTCAAGATTTTCTCTCATATATTTTTAACGATTCGAAATGCCTTGAGAATCGATTTTCCCCTGTTTTCGTATTTTTTTTCCTCGTCGTATGACTTTTTGCGTAGTACGTCAAATATATTTTCATTAGACTTCCGTAGCTTTCATCTGGATCTTCGTATTACATACAAAGAATTTCTATGGAATTCGAAGCTCTTCGATCATACTCTATGTAATTGAACCACGTATTCGAGCGAAGTACTCGTCTTGAGACGATATTGAACAATGAGCAATCAAGATATGTACCGCATGTCATATGGAAATGATTATTGATCAATATTCTATCCGAAGTCGAGGGACATGAAGATGGAAGTTTCAAATTTCATTAACGTGATCGGCAGATGAATCAACCTATGTTAATTGAGCAATCATACTCAAACAGGGTGATGTTATTTGCACAAATGCTTCTGTAATAGACGGATTGAATTTATTCGAGAATTGATCAAGCGGATACAAGAATTCATGTAGTCGAGTAGATATTCCGTATAGTTACATTCGTGATTTGTCGTATCGTTGAAATGAATATTTCTCTGGAATGCGCCTCAATGTAGGCAATATAGTTTCTTGAGTAGGGGTGGTTGTCCGTAATACGGCTGAACCTAATCACAACTCATTATAAACTTCCATGCTCATGAGAATAGAGAACATCGCATATCAGGAATTCAAACAAAGACAAATGAAGAAGGTTACATAAATATAATTTTTCAGGAGCTGACTTATGTATTGAATTTCTAACAACAAATATCATCACATTTCTAGAAAAATTCATGTAAAGGAGATGAGCATCAATGATATAAGATCTCATTCGGATATATACTTCTGTTGGTTCATCGTTCACCGGGATTACAATGGCAATGCACTGCTCTTAGCCAGAGTGGGTAGTTAGGTTCATATTACATCTACGCGATGTGCCACATTAATTTATTCTCTCACGTCGCGCGCCATGCCTTATAGCTACACAGGCCGATCCCGTTACAGGCGCTAAGGTAATTATAACTCAACTCCCGACACGCGAAACTATGCAAAGCCAATCTAAGCCTGATATACCATACCGATTCTCCTCCTGTACAGGGTACATCTTCTTCTTGTGTGCAAATACAAGCCACTCGACATTGTAAAATCCATTCCGCCCTCTCCCTTTCTCGTCACCCATGATGCCCAACGCGTACACTCTGTTAACGAAAACACCGTTACAATGAATCTAGCATTTAATTCGCAGGGATTGAATCATATTCTGTGAAAGAAAGAATTTCTATTATATTATTCTCTTGGAAAGATCGGAGAAAGCGCAATACAATTTTATATAAATGATGACATACGAAATTATGACCAGAGATAATTCTTTGTGCGAGCTCATAATAACACAATACGGACATCATTTCCACATATTTACGTGTTACGAGTGAACTCCTAAAAAGGGTGGTAACCGGAAGGAACCGAAGAGCAATACATAACCTTCCATGCAAGCAACTTTTATATTCCCCCCATACGAGTACAAATACCTACATGTTCACGACCATACACGTGCAGTTACTTCTTCACAAAATATAAGAAGAGATTGCATAGCTGATTTATGTAAATACCATCGGCTTCGCAAGTATAAACGAGTTCTTCTTGTAGAAGAGGAAGAAAAGCTAAAGGCGGACGAGCTAAGGGGCGCAACGAAGGTGAAATCTGTGCAGACCGAAGGAAACCCCTTTAAGAGATATCGGCAAGCAAAAAGATGGGAGGGAAAAATATAAGTCATGTATGAGAACGAGAGTTTGGGGGAGTAAATATTTTTCAACATCGTTGTCGTCGTCGGCGTCGTCGGCTTCATCGTCACTCGCAAAGGATTCGGTTAGTTTATTATTTTGCGAATTTACTCTTGTCGAGAATTCTGCTGTGCTTATTAGGGATGTTATGTTTTCGAAAGATAAATAGACAGGGGGCGCAAAATGGTAGGTATAGGTATGTATACTATATGCACAACTCGTCTGGATTCCTCGACAATCCTATTTTACCGCTGAAATCACACTTTTGCTTCCGCCGATGATTAAACTTCACTTAGAGAGAAGAGGGTGAATCAATTTACGAGTTCTATCCTATTACATTTCTATGTAAATTGTACTCATATAAAGGACCATGGAGACACACAACTTGGTGTAATCTTTGAGTGGGCACGGTGGAAGAGCAATGAATTATAACTTTACTATCTTCAACAAATTATAACCGTAACTTCGAGGGTGGTCTTGTACGAGAATATGAATGGCCATGTCGTTGAACTTGGGTTCAGTTTTGAAAAATTTGAATGATATTGTATGTTGCGTAATGCGCCGTCCTGTACGTATTTCGGCAATATCAAAAGAAACCACGCGAATTATGAGGCGCATAGAACTTCCTTCGCGTATGGTATTTAAAAAGTAGAATATACCTGGATGTAGTCAGACTCGCGTGTTCCGCCTGTACATACTCCACACGATGTACTTGTATACTTCCAACGAGGTCCATTTTGCGTCTCCCTTGTTCGATAGTTGAATATGTGTGTATGCTTGACATGGAGGAGTTCATTGAAGACATACAGATTACAAGGATATATAGGGTATTCTGTAGTCATGTAAAGACACATACCTGGCGTATATTGATTCGCATACATTGAATTACAATCTCGATGTACGCGCACGTATAGGGTGGAATCGGAATATTACATAGAGTATTCTTGTCAGATATGAATGAGTGCATTTTTTTATTTTGAAAAATAATTCCTGCAGATTCAAGCATTTCTGGAGTGAAAAGTCTTGAAAAGACGTATGGAAATGATTGGAAATACAGTTTCATTGATTTTGTGAGTATTTTCTGGTTCTTCGAAGAATGAATTTATCGAGAATTCATTGAAAACAGATGAAATTAAATTTATCTTTCCGTTTTGCAAACTCCCAGCCTGATTCACTTCCTTCGAATTTCAGTTTCTGTTGTATCATTAATCTAACTTGACTGCAGCTAGCTCCGTGTGTCTCTCCCTGTACTTTATGCTCAGTCGTTCTTAATTAAATACGATTCGATGTAATTATTATTTTATTTTTAGACCTGTTTCCGCTCATCGTGAATTTCATATGAGATTGCAAAGGGCAAAATTTGTGAGTAATAATGTAATGATTCACATTGGTAAACTGGAAATAAATTGAAAAGGAAATAAACATGATAGTAAAATTTACTTTTTTCAATTTCATTTCATTCCAATTGGAGGGTTTGGAAGATTCAACGATATGCAAAGAATGGTGCTATCCCAAACATCACCGAAAATTCTCTAAACGTTTCAAAAACATGTCCAAAGTCTCACAGATGTTGGTTTCCAAACTCTCTGAATTCCTTGGAGTGAAAATTCACTCTTGCAGAGTGAAAATACTGCAACTCCGAAAGAGTGAAAAATTTCACGCTTAAAGAGTGAATTTTCACTCTATAAGAGTGGACATCAACTCTGGTGTTTGGAGTGAAAAACTCACTCTTAGGAAAAAGAGTGAATATTGACTCTTAAAGAATGAAATTTCACCTTCAAGAGTTGAGCTCCCACTCCGTTCTAGAGTTGCAGTATTTTGACTCTTTGAAGAGTGAATATTCTCTCCAAAGAATTTAGAGAGAAAGCAACTTTTTCCAAACGTCTTAGGAACATTCATTCAATGTGTTGGGGAGCACGTTTCGGGGACATTATTTACACATGCTATGGTACGTTTTCGGAACGTTTTCGGGACGTTATATGAAAACCAAGTATTTCATCTCTAACCTATACAAATGTATATTTATAGTTTTATTAGGGAAAAAAGTACCAAACAACCATAAAAATATGTTTTGTATCGAATATTTAGAAAGATTCCATTCCAGAAGTTCAAAACTATCGGCAGAATGTGAGTTATCAAGAATTAAATCAATATACAGTCGCTCAAAGTCAAATTCGGACACTTGCAAATTTTTATTTCACAACGCAAAAATTGGGGTAATCAATAAACCCATATTACCAATGAAATTATTCTTATTAAGCATCAGTCAGAGGTATATAAATCCATATGAAACAAAAACAGGATTCGTTTGAATCAACCTATCAGAAACTTGAATTGTAAACTTAACAGAAATTGATCTCAAACTCAAACTCGGACAATAAAACAGAATCTCAAATATTCATACATATACGTATTTGCATCACGACCATTTTTTTCCTCAATATTTCGTAGGTAATCCTTTATTCATTTTGACAGCTCTCAATCGATTTGGCATCGATCGAACACACTGTTCACAATATAAAGTGTCGATTTTTGCCCATTCTTCTTTCAGTGCACTTTCCAAGTCTCTTTTATTAGGAATAGTATGGTTTCTCAATTTCTCCTCTAGATATCCCCATAAACGTTCGATAACATTCAAATCTGGCGACTGAGCAGGAGTTTCCAAAACGTGTGGACAATGATAAAGCAATCACATACGAACTTTGTGAGCCTTATGTTTTGGATCATTATCTTGATAAAAGTTAAAGCAATCCGCAATATGCAATTTTTCTACACTGGGCTGCAAATTGTCTCTTAGAATTTGTGAATAGTTTGTATGATCCATTGTTCCGTCGATAATATGGAGGTTTCCTGGGCCAGCAGCTGACATACATCCTCGAACCATGATCGAACCACCCCCATGTTTGACAGTCGGTCATAAGTTTTTTTCTTTAAATTCTTCGTTTGGCTCTCTCCAAACATATGTTTGCCCATAGGAGCGAAAAATATTAAATTTACCTCCGTCAGTAAATAAAACAGTCTTCCAGAATGAAAAATCTTTATTTTTGTGTAGTTTTACGAATACCAATCTCTTTAAACGATTTTTCTTACTCACAAACGGTTTTCTTCTGGCGACTCTTCCATGAAAATTATTTTTTCTCGATATAATCCTGATTGTTTCTGGATTCGCTTCTTTTCCAAGTTGATTTTTCGCTAATGTTGCCAATTTTGGAGCACTTAATTTTGGATTTTTCTTCACTTGTCTCACGATGCAACGTTCTTCGGCTTCCGTGAATATCTTTCGAGTACTTGACTTTGGTTGGTTTTCTATCGTGTTTTTTGTTTTAAATCTTTTTATTATATCATGAACTGTTGAATGACTTTTTTTCACTATATTTGCAATATTCCGCACAGACAAACCATCTTTATAATGATTTATGATAAGCTGTCGAAGTTCCAAAGATGTTTGTCCAGATTGTCGGTCCATTTTCAAAATTCGAAACAATATTTCAATAAAGTGAACAACTTTTGCGGTAATAAAGACTGTTATTATCAGCGATTCGTGAGAGAGGGACTGAAATTTCATTTGTTGTCATTCGTTTGTTGATTATTTCTATGTGTCCGAGTTTGGGTTTGAGACTAATTTCTGTTATGTTTACCTTCTAAGTTTCTGATTGGTGAATTTAAACTGATTCTGTTTTTGTTTCTTATGAATTCATATGTCTTTGACTAATACTCGATGAAAATAATTTTATGGTTGACTTCGGATTATTTATTAAGCCAATTTTTGCGTCATCAAATGAAAATTTGCAAGTGTCCGAGTTTAATTTTGAGCCACTGTATTAGGATTCACATGACCTCAAAATTGACGCGGAACAAAATTTCCCTACCTGCAATGTATTAAAGAGATGCAAATGTGATTTATCAAATCTATCGAGACAGACTTCACCACAGTTCATTTGCAATTCCTCGAAATGGAGAATATTCAAAGATTTGGCACAAGTTTGATCTTTAACAAATTCCCATTTGACATGTTTCATGAACGTTCCATGGAAACCTAAATAAGACTATACCGGACATTTGTACATCCCTGGAACGCCTATGCGACATTTTTAAAACGACCTGGAACATTTTTTGAACGTCCTTCTCGTGACCAAGTACGTTTTCTGAAATACTTTTCTTGCTCAAATACTTTTATAGCCCTCTGGAAGGAAGTAGTTGCTGAATGGATTGTTAAGAATTTTTCATTCCTTGTACTTGCTATAGCCCATATCACTGATGAATATTAATCTATTTTTGAGTGATTTTCTTCAGCAATTAAGTGAGTGACAGAGATCTTGCATCATGTAATAAGTACAGGAATAAAAGTATACTTCAATTGATTCAATTTGAGATCCTTTTTTCCTTCCAACCCCCCGAATATTCAAATGATAATTCTATAACTTATATGAAATTTGATTCAATATTACTGGGGGAATTACATTCATTATCATGTAGATTATTTTCATTATGCAGAAAATCTTATTCTCATGGATTAACCAGGGGAAAAGAAACCACGTTGGTTCCATCGTTGAAAAACAACGTTGTTGCTAATTGGACTCACCTTGAGAAGGAATACGGGAAAAATATTTAATTACATATTACAGTGTGCCACCGCCCTGGTGCAAAAATTTCGCTGGAAATCACTGAAATTTTCAGAGGATTTCAGAGGTGTTTATAGTTTCTCAGAGAGTCTCAATGATTTTCAGAAAAATTCAGAGTTTTTCAGAGATATTCAGGAATATTCAGAAGAATTTTCAGTGGAAAAAGGTGCCGGAGAAGTAAGAGTTTTTCATAATTTTTCAGGGATTATCAGAGTGTTTCATGATTTTTTAGAATTTGAAAAAATTTTCATAGGTCTCCAGAGTTTTTCAGTAAGATTCAGAGAAATTTCCACAAGGAGAGAAAATGGTTTGCTACTATAGCGCCTACAAAGAAATTTGTTGTTCTTGTAAAAATATTCACTCCAGCAGCTAAGACGTTAGTTCTGTTAACAAATTTGTTTATGCTACGCATTAAACGTAGTTATTTCAATCATTGTTTGTCTTGCTATAGTAACAGACCTGCTTGTTATGCCAGCAATACTTTTTTCTCCGTGCAGAGGTTTTCACCAGGGTGAATCAGGGTGCCACATCCGTTCCTTCCAGAAAAATTACTGTGTAATTGCACAGAATCACACAGTAATTTTTCTCCAAGGAACTGATGTGGGACACTGTAATATTTGACGAAATATTTCCTTCGTGGAGAAAACAACGTTGGAAACTATGTTATTCTGAACCTTGATTATGACGTGGTTTTACCAAAAAAGCCTGCGTCAAAAAGATTCAATTTTGACAAAAATTTTGATGATATTTTGACAACAAATAAAAAAACTACACTCCTGAATAGAAAAACAAATTCATTTCATTCGGAATTGAACATGGATGTTCGTTCATCCACGATCCGACTTCTTTGCCTCTCGCCTTACACTGAGATAAAGGGTCTATTCAAATATTCGACAGCTAGAAAATTGAGTCACTGCTGATAAAAATTTAGCTGCGCCAGCTAAATTTTATTTGTCACAAGTAAATTTTTTATTCCCATTGAATGAACCATTTTATTCATATTTCAGACAGCTAGACTTTTACTTACCACAACCAGAGTCTAGCTAGAGTAAATAAAAATCTAGCTGCGATAACTAACATTTTGTTGTCCCAACTAGGTACCCTTCTCTCAGTATATGATGCTGTAAGGATGTAGCCGACATTTGATATGTATAGGAACTTCACTCAATTGATAATCGTTCCTAAATGCAATAATTTATCTAATTTGAGAAAATCCATTGGATTTCGTTAAATCCTATCAAAATTGAACAAAGCTTTGGGTAAATCTTATCTGACTACACTGAGAAAAATCACATAGTTGCTGTAACTAAATGCTAGTCACAGGGGTAAAATAATTCATTCATATATCAGACCGTTGGACTTTGATTCAAATCAACGCATTTTTTTTAGTCATTTGGATTTCGTGGGAATGAGTCAAATTTTCACTTCTCATAAATAAATATTTTGACGTTGTGACAACCAACTATTCCAAATATCTATTAGGAATCACTAAACAACCTTACTAAAAATGACTCGAGTAATTTTCTAGATTATTACAAGGTCTTGCTAAGCCTCGAAAGTCCCTCACAAGGGCATCGTAAGGTCTTACGAGGCCTGGAGAATAACTAGAGTAATTTCTGCTGAGGATCTTTTAGTCAGGAGAGATTCTTGACAATTTTTTGCATTTCCATTTGCTCCATATTTTAGCACAATTTCAGTGCATGAAAAAAGATTTTGTACGAATATTCTTTAGACAAAACGATCACGAAACCGATAAACCGATGAAATTGAAAACTTTTGCTCTGGAGTAATCTATTCTTCCAAAAACAAAATCCAAAATTCCGTCTCGACGTTGCACACGGTTACAGGCGTGTCGTTGAAAAGTGAGCATGGGTAGAAATGCCGGTGAAAAAATTGAGAATGATGAAATGATAGTTAGCGCATGCGTAATCAGATTCTATTTACTAAGGAACTCATTTGGATAATCATTTTAAGTTGCGTCGAATAAACATTTTTTCAATCAAACAATTTATTCAACGCACATAAATTGTTTTTTGTCACAAATAGATTACTTATGCTACTATTACCTGAACTTTTTTACCTAAAGTGAATAGACGTCGAATCATTGTTTTTGCTAACGCAAACAAATTTTTATTTATATCAAATAAATATTTCTTCGAATCAAGTGAAAGATTATTATTAATTAAAGTATTCTTGCTCACGAAACTAAGCAATTTCCCTCAGTGTATTTGTCAATGAGATTTGGTCAGTTTCGTACATTTTTTGGACCACAATTTCAATAGATTCCGAATAAACCATTTGCATTCGGGTGATAAATTAACAGCAATTATTCGGAAAAATATTATTTCCCATTAATTCTTCGAATTTTCCTGGGAATGATTATCTCAGATGTCTTTTAGAAATGTCATACATCCAGAAAAATGGTATACCTGGATTTATTTGATTCAACGAAAATTTCTTTGAATCAACTAAAATTTATTTGACTCAACTACAATGTCTATTTATATATGAACCTACTACAGTTTCAGTTGGATCAAATAAACGATTTATTTCATCCGAATAAATTTTCATCTATTTCAAATAAAATTTACTTGAATCAAATAAAATTTTATTGGATACAATTCAATCCCTAGTAGGTTCATATTCAAGTAAACCATTTCTCTGGGTGTAATCACTTGAAGTTGACTTATTTTGGTGTTGAATTAGTGCATAGAGATAAAAAAATACTGTTTTATCGACGATCAAAGCTAGTCCATTCGTATATTTCATTGTACTATAATTTATGACATAACATTTCTTAATTATGACGTCCTCTCATTAAATAGAGCGTGAACCTAAATTATTTAGAAGTCTATGAAAATATGAAAATCCCTATGGTTGGATGAATCAGACCAACAATTCATATTCAAGAGGTACAAAAAAAATGTAATATGTCCTGTAAACACATTTCCAGTAATAAAATTTTCTGCATCGTGTATAGGAGATTCGCCAATTGGTAAAATGTAATTATTCTAGGTTAATTACTTCCATTTATAAATGGTTTTCAATCAAGTAAAAAGTTCATATAAATTGTTGGAAAAATTCTCAAATTTAATGGAAAATTTCTTGTGAAATTTAATATTCCCACACATAAAAAAAAAAATCAAGTGAGCTCAACTTAAAGCGTGTATTTGGACTGTATATAGTTACCACGAAGGAATTGTATTTGAACTAAACATAATTTCGTTGAAGCAATCACACAAAATTACGCTGATGTCGTTCAGCCAACTACATCACACTGTTATAGTATCATCAACGTTCATTTTACTGAAACATCAATGTCATTCACTAGAGTTATCGTTGTAGTTGAATCAATTCATTTCGTTAGTTCAAACAATTGTGGGAGAAATGTAATTGAACGCATTCTTAGTTGTAATAAAGAAATAATTATTTGAAAATCACCTGATCGGAGATGGTAGAATACAGGGTATGCAGTACATTAACAACTTTTGAAAGAGCAAAATGTGAAGTGCGCTGTAGAGAAACGGTTAGGACGTTAGTGTCTCAGATAGGTAGGTAAACTCAAGATACGTAGGTTCGATTCCCCTCAAATGAGATTTGATATATACACTTACCGGTATCATCATGGTGAGATATCGAAGCATTTCAGAGATTGAACAGTAAACGAATGAAGATTAACTTTTTGATTTACACATTTGTTTTACATAAATATATTTATGATTTGAAATGAAATAGTTTTGCATTAAACATCTTGTAACCTTGAACGGATTCTTCTATTGAGTTGATTGGAATAATTATTGAATCTAATGAAATACGGTACAATTGATTGTAATGAGTATCATTTTTATGTTAAAAGAATGATGTATTTGATCAAATTACCATTTAGTTCTGTCAACTATATCTGTAGTTGATGTGAATCAATCTTTACAAACATACGATGTAGTTGACGGAACTATTCCGTGAGATTCGCTGTATTTAGGCCCACGATGTAGTTGAAAGAACTAAACCGTCTTTGAGTTCACAATCTTTTTTTCTCAGTGTGACGTATTTACAGATGGTTGTAAAATTAAAGATCTTTGAGAAACTGTCACGTGGAATATAGGGAATCTACATCTCCTTTTAGTAAACCCT
Organism: Gonatopus flavifemur; assembly: GCA_018340375.1. Lineage (NCBI taxonomy): Eukaryota > Metazoa > Arthropoda > Insecta > Hymenoptera > Dryinidae > Gonatopus > Gonatopus flavifemur. The sequence continues at coordinate 57,456,614 of JAFFJZ010000001.1, forward strand.
TCACACTCTAAGCAGCGAATTTACATTGTCGATAACGGGAGTCCAACATTCAGACTAGGTTATTTTTGTCCCTACACTCAAAGTGGTAAAATTCCAAAAACCTTTTTACAGTGTAATTTTTTTATTCGGTTGTCAAAATATCATCCAAATTTTTGCTCCAATCACGTGCTTTTGGCGTAGTCATTTTTGGTGAAACCACGTCATAATCAAAGTTAAAAATAACGTGATTTTCAATGTTCTTTTTTCTTTTCCAAGGTGGGTTCAATTTACCATGTTATACAACGTTGTGTTCATCCAGGAAGCAGATAAGGCACGTCTGCATAAGACGTCTGTTGCGCAAGACGTCCGTTCGATATTTAAAAGACGTCTCATGCAACATTTTTCATCAAGTTTAAGACATTGTGTTCGTTTCAAGCGGTGCGGGTTTTATTGTTGTCATTTTTATAACCTTGTCTAATGTCTTGGAGATAAATTGAATTTTGTTGAATAATCAATTGGGCGAATTTTTCGTTAATTCTCGATTGAAATTTCTCATCCCTGTATATACAACAATCCTTTTTTCTTAATTCTATCTCGTAAATCTATTTCACTTACAATATTTTTCTACAACATCGCATTTCAAATTCTCCGATTCTTTTTATATTTGTTATTTCCACCGTCTGTATTTTTACGATGGTTTGTCTCTTATGTACATTTTCAAGAGATTCTTTTTCACTTCAAGAATTACATTCCTAGCACAAAAGTCGTTTTTTTCAATTTAACGCTCTTTTCGTTTGTGTTATGTCATTCTTTATACCTTTTGTATTATTCCCATCCTCAGTATTTGACATTTTATGTATTTCAATTTCTACATTTATTCCCATACCTCTTCACTCAATGAGATAGTCTTTTTATCACATTGTCACATCACACTATTCCCTGGAATTCTTGTTTCACTTTTTCTTATCAAATGTTCATGTTTCGAAATCCCAAACTTCTCGTCATTGTATTTTTTTCTCGTTATCTCAAGTCGTCATTTTCTAGAAAATCTGATACATTATATCAACGTGTTTTTCGAGTGCAGGAATTTACAAAATTTTATATAATTTATATTCCATTCAGCAAGTTTTATATGAATTTTGAGAATTTTTCCACATGATGTTTATATACTTATATCGAATTTTATACAGCATGAGTCTGTTAATTTGATAAAATACGTATTATGGGTTGGTTGAAAAACGTTTCAGCATGGGAGCAGAAATGTCGAGTTTCAATGGATGCGTTGCTGAGAAATTATTATTCTTTTGAAGACTCATTTCTGTGGCCAATGAATTACAAATGACTGTCAAATAATTCACGAGAACTTCGGGTATACACTGAGAGAAAAGAAAACAGAAGATTCACAATCTTTAACGACAGATTGATAACATCGCGGATCATAGAAGTGCCACATTATTTCGATAATTTATTGTATTGAACTAAAGTGGAGCGATTGTCTTCTACGATCCGCGATGTCTTCAATCTGTTAAGAAAGATAGTGATTTTCACGCTTTTTTTCTCTTAGTGTACCGTACTGGACAGAAAAATATGTTCAAATCATGATAATTTCGGTACACGTACTGGAAATTGAAGTTAAAAACATGAAATTTTATGTATAATTCGTGATTCGTCACTATTTTTCTCGAATCTTTGAAAGTTTCTCGTCTCGAATGGGCCTCCGATGTCTTCCGTTTGAAGGTTCTGAACTGATAATTCTTGAACTCAAAATTCTAATCCATTTTTCAAAATGCAGTTCCACAGACGTTGATGTGATACACCGAATCCGATGATACGATTCTCGAGAAGACGAGAGATCGAAGTAAATGAAGAAAACCGCACAGCGCGATACAATTAATCAAAACGTTTCGCATTCGAGATCTTCGAGTCAAACGATCAAGGATATTCGTACACACACGTATACATCTCATAATTCTTATTCTATCCTACAAAAGGGAATTCACAAACAGATTCTGGTCATATTTATTCGCATCCCTTCAATACGTCCATAAAATATCGTCGTAAAACTTTTATCTCCTCTTTTCACCTCTCAATAGGAAACGAAATCTTTGTATCGTTCGACAGCCGCTTGCTCACTTTCTACGATGCAATTTCTCGTCAGAAAGAAGTCACGTTTTCACAAGACGTTCAATAACACCACGTTGAGCCTTATCCATACTCTATACCTTTCGATCCAGAGTATCCAAGGGTGAAACTCTATAGGGTAGAAAGGTACAGAAGCAACCACCCTCATACTATAACGCTTACCACAAACACAGTCAATATATATATATATATATGTATACACATGAGAAGAACTCGTAGTACTGGCCGCCACGAATCACAATAGGCACTGATTATTCTGAAGGGAGAGGGGAGGAGAAGACGAGTACGTGTACTAGAGGAGGACGAAAAGGAGGGAGAAGAAGGAGACGAAGAGAAAAGTTAGCACCCGGGTTTCGATGTATCAAGCCGAAAGTTTCGTATCCCTGAAGGCTTCGCCGGCCAAGTTCCGTGGAACGTGACCTCGCTACGGTACATATCCACTTGGTCCACCCAAAACCACATTTCTCCAACTATCGCTCCCACCTATAGGAACACCTTATACACTGGGGTTCAACATCTTCGCCTCGGAGTGATTACCCTCCAACTAAGCGTAGGAGATGTGTTTTGCGTGTTCCCACGATGGACGATAAAACGTATATCATCGGATATCTATCGAGCATCGTCCAAAGATCTTCTATTCCAATTCTTCAATCGTAAATATTCTCAAATAAGTGGTATTCGAAGGAAGAGAGAAAATAGGAATCCTAGGTGAAAATATTCGTTTCAACGTGAGAAATATAACACCTGATGCGAATAGAACAAGAATGAGAAAAGAAAATATCGAGTATCAAATAACTGCATACTGGATGAGCTCGTATCAAGCTGAATTAAATTCCGATGAGACACTTGAGAAGGCGTCTCCGACTTGCCAGCACGGGAAGCAGGGTTGTGAATAAGGTGGTTCAGTGGTATAAAAGAGTCAAGATCGGAGCAAAGAAACAGGATAAAGGGAAGAGAAGAAAGGAAGAATGTCGTTGAATGAAGAGAGCAATATTCACCGTCAAAATAAATGGAAATTGTTTGAGAATGAGTCACGGTGTCATGAATATCGATGCCTCATGTTCTCGTGAGATGTGGAGATGTCAAATGAACACAAAATTTATCGATAGGGCGTTCGACGATGACGACTGAAGTTGGATGAAATTTGCAGAAACAGTGAAATTCGTGAGTTGGATTTCAACGATTAATGCTCTGCCTCGGAAGACATTGTAATTCTCTTCCATTATATCGCTATGGAAAAAGTGAAAAATATTATTCTGCGAGTTTTACCACCTCGGGCCATGGTACAACTAGGTTGACTTGGGTTGAAATCTGACCCCGGGAATTAGAATAACCCTCTCGGTGAACGTTGGATGAAAAAGAGGACACGTTCTCGGCAAAAAGAAACATTCAAATTCAGTAATTCAGAGTTCTCTCTCGGAACGTATTTATCTTACGGTGTATGCGTTGCTTGGAATATTTTTTCCCCAAGATCCAGAATCTTTTCATCAAGTGCGTATTTGATGTATAAAATAATTCAAGACACAACAAAAGCATATATATTAGTATCATTTTTATAATGTTGATTCAATACCTGAATCGAGAATCAATACAAATGAAAATCATTGAACAACAAAGTTTCGAGTTCTCGTTGGAGAATCAGAAGAGACACTTTCTTCTCACGTAATGAAAGGTGTATACAGGAGACTCAAGTGTTCTTCGAGAGGAGAAAGAATTCTTAACAAGATAGAGACCGTATCGAATTGACCGGGAGCTGTTTGCGGGACCTTTAAACCAAAGCCAGTAAATATATGTTCTTGATCCTTTTTTCTTCCGTCCAACGTCCCTGTTCGTGTCTTCTGGACGAATCACAGGATAGAAGTGGAAGAGGGAAAAAGAAAGACGCTAGTAGTTCTTTAGTTTCGGAATATCCGGATTGGTCGGATAGTGCTTCGGATTAAGAGAATCCGACTTTACCACGCGAGCCACGAGAATACTTCTTAGCCCTTTTTCTTCCACCCTGTACAGAGTAGTCTCTTTCGCTTTTCTCTCAGGAAGGAAGCCGTTTAAAGGTCTTACCTCTTCGCCAGGCCAGAGCTATATTTTTCTTACAGTTCGCTGCTCTATGCAGTCTCTCCTCTAGTCTCTTGGATTCTCACACATGAAAGAAGGTAACATAGGATATACTCGAGGAAATTTTCAGACGATTCAACCGTTGTGCCGTTTTCAAGCTCCAAAGCGGTCGTGGTCCTGTCAGGCCGGGTAACGAATGTCCTCGATAAACGTAACTGCGCGAAGTGTATAATCCTGTGCCATTCTCTTACGCCATCAACGAAGTAGTTCATTCGACCGTCCTGTTGGATGTATTAACACATGTGTTTCCATTAATCTATCCGATACTTGATCTCAAACCACAAATATGCGACGATCAAGGTTAAGAATTCAAATCCATACTCAGATATGTTGAATGGATTTATCGATTGTGAATTATAGAATTATTTCTCTTCTATGAAATAACTCCTTCAAAAATCTCACAATTTATCGTAGAAATTCAACGAGAGATGGGACTTTTGGGAAACTGTACACGTTACGACATAGTGGGAGCCCCTCGTCGATAAATAATGGAATTTTTTGCCGGATACTTTTTCTCAAGTACAAGAACTTACGACTGTTCATCGTTTAAAGCGACTATCGTTTTTAGAGTTTCGAATATATATTTGGAAAGAAAAGATCGACTTGAACGCAAAAGAATACGATTTTTATTTGCACGCATTTGATTTACAAATAAAAACCGAGCAACCTTTGAGAGTGTTAAAGATGTTTACAAGCCAATTGAATCATGTAAATCGAATAACCTTTACATTTCGTGCAAAGCATCTACCCGTTTCTGAACACGCGAGGGTCTGGATACATTGTAAAGAATGGATGTATTGTAATTTCCCATAAAATATTTTACGATCACAAAATGCGAGGAACGCCTTGTTTGAACCACCTTCGTACATACGTGAACAGTCAAACAATCGTATTACCAATGATTTTGTGTACATAACTCGCAGGTGTCCGTAGACGCGTTGATAGGATTTTTATGTATTCATTGAAAATATAAACAAAGCAATATTTCTGTGTAATCTCATAAAAATATAACATTCGCAGAATTTTGAAAGAGGATGCGAGGAAGACTGCAGTTGAACGTGGTTGCGAGAGACGGAGAAATCGTTTTGGATTCTCGAGTTCTTATTCAGTTTCTATACGTGGTCGTAGAATGATTTATGAAAATAGCGAGAATTTCATACAAAAATTGGAAGAAACTTTGGAATAAAAAACAATCTCGTCAAATTTGTAATATAATTCTTGAGAATCAAATATTGCAAGAATCTTTAAAACTTTAATAACTGACGTAACAAAGGTCAAAAATCTAGTTGTTCGTATCGATATTATCGAGATCTCAATGCATGATTTTGATATTGTTAGTTATGGCACTCCTTATACAAGATTAGGTTATATTGTTAGGATAACATCATCAAACTCCTGTTTTGAGAGGTAGAAGGTACTGCTGTTGGTGATAAAAGCAAACGATCCGTGTACAAAGTACACAGCAGGTGGATCGTATGGAGGATTATACTAATAAATTCAACATTATTTGATTCTCAAACGTTCTTTTGAACGCCAAACCAATGAATTTGATCATTATTTCGAGATTAAAGGAATAAGTTTTTTGTTTTCAATTGAATTTATTTCCATAAAAGTATCTCGTACGAATAGTAATTTCATTCAACCAATAGATTTCAACGAGTTTGTTGCTCGATATCTTTTTGTACGAGTATTTTCTGAATGAAACAGGAAACGATCGGGGCTATGCGTCAAAATTTGAAAGTAGCGTAATGTTCTTATGTGGAAAACATCTGTTCTCGAGTTGAAACGCTTTCAAGGGTTCAACATACGATGTATCAGATATTTTCGAGAACGTTGTTCTGACATTTTCTCATTTTCTATCGTTTGAATTAATTTCAAGCTTTCGTCAAACGTGACATAACATTACGTGTATACGTACATTATTATTAAAACGAGTAAATTCATCTGGATGGAAGATATCAAATTCTCATTTTTGTTCCGTGATCGCGAGATCGCTGACATCGCTCATAGCCGAATATAAGCGGTTTGGTTTAATATACTTATACTTGAATGCACAAAGGGGGATGTTGAATAACTTGAATCTCCTCTTTTGGAGGTTGTGTTTAGTCTGTAAGGATATGAGTATGAATCATAAATGAAATTTTGTGATTAAATGTTTGTGAATTTTCGTTATCAGAGATTTGAGAAGGAAATTATAATGAAATATACTTTCAAATTCAAGAATATGACAAAAGAATGAGAGGCAGAATGCAAATCTTGAACGATGCGGTTCATCAAATTTCATCGCAGTCATGAAATGTGAGAGAACTCAAGTGTGTTACGAATTTAATCATATTTCATGAAATTTAGTATTCTGAATTTAACGCTGTCGAGTTTAAAATGATACAAATTTTTTATCATTCGAGCAAATGCTTTATCGTTACATGGAGCAAGTCAATTTTAGATTAGAGGATTCAGGTGGATTTAAATTACAAATTCTAATAGTTCATAGCATGAAGCAGGAACGCGTCATTTTGACTATACCTTGTCATATCGATCACATGAGAATAAAATTCTCTGTCATTCTCTCATAAATTGTAACTTTTCTCTATTCGTAGCGTTAAATTCACAATTCGATATCTCAAAATGCTCCTCTTTGCCATATTTTGAAGGTTCTGACTAACATAAATCATTGATTACTTCATCGAATTGTGATTCGAGGAGAATAAAAAATGCGTGTAAGAGGAATCCATTGGTCATCAAATAAATTCTGATTTGATACACAAATGACTACGTTTATAGATTCGCTTGAATTTCTCTTTTTATCTGAATTTTCTGATAATTTTATTCCACTGTAATAGATTTTCCAATTGTATTCATACCGCAACATCAAATAGAATCGAATGGTTGGTTGTTTACCTCTAAATACGAATAGCACCAGATTATAACTACTCGTTGGGACAACCATAATGATCTCGTTATACATTCTGTGCGTAAATACGCATTGAAACAGATTCATGCGAGTGTCGGATATTCTGACGCGGAGCATTGATTTATCCGGGGATCGATAAACGGGGTGTCCAGAAGAGTATAAGAATTAAATTATGAAATCTCTGAATCAAACATTCGTCCATCGTACGTTGAAAGATAGATAATTCCAAGTATTGATCTGAGTATCTGCAGTCCAAAACTGCATTCTTTAATATACCTGCAGAATGAATCAATAGTCTGAGAAATTGAAAGAATTGAAAAGAACAATCAATCGAATACAACTGGTAATGAAAAAACATTGTAAGTTGCTATTCTTTAGTATACAATTGTTCAAAATGAATTGGAATTGAACCTTATATTGAAAATGAAATTTTTTTTCAATTGGTGTGTAACCTTTCCGATAATCGCGTTATAAAATCTAAGACAAGGAAAAGGGTGTAAATTAAATCCCACGGTATTTTGATTGCAAGTACTGATCATATTAGATTTTTCTCGTTATCCTGAAATATTCCAGATATTCGTACTGAAACGTAAAACGTACGTTACACAACATTCTACATATTCTCATGAAATTTTCAATCCCTATCAATGAGGAACAAATAAATGTAATAAATGATGCACAACACTTCATTTTCATACATTTTCAAATAATAAGACTTACCTAACACTTCTGGTTGCGAAACTCTGTCTCACGAGGGGTGGTTCTTGGAAGGGAGGTTCGAAGAAAACGAATCAAGTGTCAGAAATCAAATTTATTGCAGGGTTGTAAATTAGGTAATTGACGAGAACAATTAACAATCAAAACTCAATTATTCATTAAGATTGGTTTCAGTTGATAATTCAATTTAATTCTCAATGGAAATCCTCCCTAATCAACAATCAAAATCTAATTATCAATTGGAATTTTTTGAATTGATAATTAAAATTAAATTTTGAATTCAAATGTTTCTCGATTTACAATTAAATTAACTTTTTTAATTGGAATTCTTTTCAATTAACAAATAAATTTGGTTGATTCAAAATGAAGCGATAATTGACTGATTTTTCTGATGGTTTTTTGTTTTTTCTCAATTAATTAATGCAGAAGAACAATTTGTTGATGAATTGAAGAGAATTTCAATTGAGACTTACATTTAATTGTGAATTGGGATATATTACAATTAGGAATCAAATTTTCATTTTCAATTGAACGTCAATTTAATTGAGTTCTTACTGAATTAATTTCCAACCCTCATGTTGCTGGGTATCTTTCGATGGAAGGGGAAATTTTTTCGTTTTGTGAGTTACGATAGCGATTTTCTAAAGTGTGAAGAATGATTTGAATTTTCCTATACGCAACAACCGGAGAATTCCGACCATGCGATAGGAAATCAATTTCCGATGAATGTATATAAAATTTCCCATAAATTTAACTGAAAATTCCAAAATTCATGGGATTTTTACTATCATTTTCCAGTAAATTTCCGGTAAAATGCGGAAAATTTCTAACGCATGTATATGTTAATTACTTCCAAACATTTATGTGAAGTTTTCCATAGAAATCATTCACAGCGTACACGGAGAAAAAAAATTTGCTGACGCAGCAAATAGAGGTATTACGTATAGAATAGTAAATGTTTTCGCTAAACTAGCCAAGAATTTGCTACCACAGTTAACTGAATTACTGAGAAAGCAACATGATCGACTAAAGCGGCAAATTTTTCGCTGGACTAGCAAAATTGTTGGTATTATATACAGAGTAGCAAACAAAATTTTGCTGTCATAGCTAACGAGGGTGCTGTGTTAGCAAATAAATTGCTCTCACAGCAAAAAGTTTGCTGCTGCAGCAAAAGTCACCCAGCAAAATTAGGTTTCGTTTTCATGGCGAATTCTTTTTTCTCCGTTTAGCTGAGGCAGCAGGGAATGTCGGCTTTTCCTGCAAAATTTGTTTGCTATTTTATATATAATACCTGGATTCTTTGCGTCAGCGAATGGTTTTCTCCATGCGCATTTGATACGTATTCTGGTACTAAAAATGGCAGCATTCCAATTCAACTTTATGTCGCTTCGGTAATCAAAAGCAAGGATCTGGAGTGTATTTTACAACCTACGCAATCGTCGAAGGGTAAATGCAGACAACAAGAACATTCTTGTCTGATATTCCAACGGTTGGAACGTTGGATTTCTCCCATAAAAGTTGATGAGTATCATCCATATATGGCTCAGTGATCTGCCATCGATGGGCCATATGCATTGAGAGGAAGGCTCCTAGCTGCAGCAACCAAAATTTAGTTGTCTCAACTCAATTTCAGCTGGCGTCAATAGGAGTCTAGTTGTCTGAAATATGAATAAAAGAATCTATTCGAGTGGAATAGAAAATTTGGCTGTGACATATAGAATTTATTTGGTTCAACTGAATCTTCATTTGGAGTAACTTGATTTCCTAGTTGTCTAATATTCAACTAAACTTTCCTCTGAGTACATTTCAACCATCCGAAAATCCGTTTTTGAAAAGGCTTAAATGGGTTTGTAATAAAACAGCCAATCGGAAAAAATAATTTCTTCGACTGAATGAACTTTTCAGTTAGTTGTAAAAATGAGTTTCAATTAATAAAAGAATACGTTTAGTAAAGGCGACTTCAAATTAGTAACAGCAACTATAGTCAGAAAAATGAAATTCGAATTTAGTTGAGCCAACACCCATTCTAGTTCTCCAAATATGAATAACTCTATCCACCCTGGTGAAAAAACTTTCTCTGGAAATCTGTCAAAATTTCCTTCAACTGCAAAACTTTAAATCTCCTTGAAAAACTCTAAAAACCTATGAAAATTTCGTCAAAGTCTGAAAAGTCTTGAGAAACTCTAAAAATTTCTGAAAACTTCTGAAAAACTCTCACTTATCGGGCACGTTTTCCCACTGAAAATCTTTCTGAATATCAATGAATATCTTTGAAAAATTCTGAACTTTTCTGAAAATCACTGCGACTCTCTGAGAAACTATGAACACCTCTGAAATTCTCTGAAAATTTCAGTGATTTTCAGCGAAATTTTTCCATCAGGGCAGTTGCTGGACCTAATTTGGAATAAGGAGAATTATTTATGTTTTTCGGTGTCTAATCGATTAAAATAGTTATTCGTACTTTTGCATAGCATACTTGGGATTACGCATTGCCGCGCACTTCGAATTTCTCACACGGAGAAAATAAACCATCAATTTTTCATGTAAGACACAATATTTTTCACCGTGGTTCATATCAACGCCAGACCTAGTTTTAATTTTGATGGAAATTTATATTTCCACACAGTAAAATAGTTCCCCATAAGGATTATATTTACGTTGTCCAATTCACACATTAAGAAATTCCTGTGATGAAATTCAGAAATTCATGGATTTTCAGGAAAATTTCTTATTTAGTAACAGGGACTGGAATGTTATTCACTTTCGTTACTTATTATATATAAAATCTATATAATAAATATATAACTTATGTACAATATATATATATATATATATTAGGGTGTGTCAAAAAAAATTTTTTTTTTATTAAAGGGGCTTTAATAAAACCCTTCATTCCGACCCCAAACTGAACCTCATGAAACCTCAGGCCTCTAGCTTCAAATTTAGAGGTCGCTCAATCGAGTTTTATATTTGCCAGTTTGAAAAGTCACCTAATACATGGAATTTCGGCATTTTCTGGAGAAAATTCGCTGCCAGGCACAATTTTGAAGATATCACGATGAACTTAGGCTCAAAATACTCGTAAGGGATCCACCTTTGATGATGATCTACCTTTTTTCGTGAGGAGGGTTTTTGACGTTTCTTACGAAGGGTGAAGTTCACGAAACACGTGTAAAATGGGAATAATAATGATGAAACAAAGTGAAACCGTACAATCTATCGACGGAATGTTATTGACCTGTATTTTCCCGTAGAGAAGGAAACATTAGATGAGTCAAGAGTTCTCAGTATGATTCAGTACCAGCTAGCAACCATGTTGCTGAAGTTCGAATCGTTTTTTGAAACGAATTCGTAATCGAATAAACAGAATATTCAGCTGTTGGAGACCCCAAATTTTGCAGTACATTCTTAAATTGATGTTTCTCGTTACAAAGAGTCAATTCGAGGGAATAAATACAGATGACTCGTTAGATCCCATGAGTTTGGATTTTCGTTTCGGTTTTATAAACGATTCAAACTTCAGCAACATCTAGCAACCCCCATCTAGGGGTGAGAAATGAATCTTCCCAAGAATGGGAGTTGTTTTTTCAAACCAGACGGATATGCAAAAGATTGCATATGGATTCATGGAATGCTGAGGAGTGTACAAAGTTGCAATAAGAGAACCTTGGAAAAAATTTTTTGAAACAATATCATGTGAACAGAACAGAAAAAATTATTCCACGTAAAAACTGATACCGCAATTCAGTAATGGGTAGTGTTGCCGCGATATTATCGTCGATAATTGAGGAATAACCGATTATATCAATTCGTACACGTTCCTATGGAATATATAATCCACGAATCTTCGATTATGCTCATAATGAAACGGAATAATGAATAATCCCTGACTTGTACACAAAATAAACCAAGATATGCTTCCTTTTATCGTTACGATATATCGATAATTATCGTTACGATAGTGTAAGAATATTTTGATTCATTTTGTTTAAAAGACCAAGATGATCCATTATCCCGTTTCATTTCGTGCACAGTCGAAGATCTACGCGTTAAAAGTTCCATGGAAACCTCTCAAAATTAAGATAATCGATTATTTCTGAATTTCGACGATAATATCGCGGCAACACTAGTAATGGGCGATATTCCACAATATCTATTCTCAATATCAAATTCTTATCAAATTTTTATCGATATTTTATGAAATTCAATATAAACTCGACAAAATTTCTATAAAAAATATCGATATTTCCAGATACCGCTCATCACTACCGCCATTCGATCCTATGGAAAAACTCGTACTGAAAATATGTATAACATTGTCATATTGGACCCTGTGTTTGTTTAAAAACAATGATAAACAATTCTTACATATGGATTACCCCTGTTCCAGCCCACCGTCAAACCAGTCGGGATATGAAAGAGTTTGCATATGGATTCATGGGATGCTGAGCAGTGTACAAATTTGCAATGAGAAAACCTTGAAAAAAAGTTTTCATGAAAAAATTATTTAAACAAATTACAGAAAAAATCATTCCACGTAAAAGCTGATACCGCTATTCGATTCTACGGAAAAAAATCGTCCTGAAATATCGGAAGGCGATATCAGGTTTCACTTGGAATAATTTTGTCTTCAATTTGTTTGAATAATTTGTTTACAAACAATTTTTTCGCAAGGTTTCCTTATTGCAAATTTGTACACTCCTCAGCATTCCATGAATCTATATGCAAACTTTTCCATATCCCGTCTGGTTTGAGAAAACAACTCCTATTTTTAGGAAAATCCATTTCTTACCCCTAGATGGGGGTTGCTGGCTGTTACTGAATCATACTGAAAATTCTTGACTCATCTAATGTTCCCTTTTCCACGTGAAAATACTAGTCAATAACATTTTGCCGATAGTTTGTACGGTTTCACTTCGTTTGATCATTATTATTTCCATTTCACACGTGTTTTGTGAACTTCACCCTTTGTGAAAAACGTCAAACACCCTTCTGACGGAAAAAGGGGTGGATCACCATCGAAGATGGATCCCTTACGAGTATTTTGAGCCCAAGTTCATCGTCATATCTTCAAAATTGTGCCTGGCAGCGAATTTTCTCCAGAAAATGCCGAAATGCCATATATTAGGTGACTTTTCAAACTGGCAGTAAAATCGGGATATAAAACTCGTTTGAGCGACCTCTAAATTTGAAACTAGAGACCTGAGGTTTCGGGAGGTTCAGTTTGGGGTCGGGATGAAGGGTTTAAGCCCCTTTAATAAAAAAAAAAATTTTTTTTTGACACACCCTAATATATATATTATATATTTTTTATATAGAATGAGTAAGTAACGAAAGTGAATAACGTTACAGTCCCTGTTCAGTAAATATTGCACTGGACATCATTATGAATTACTGTGGAGTTTTTCAGAATTAGATGAAAATACCATACTTTTTCTTGTCAATTCCAATCTGGTCCATAGATAGTGAGCTACCATAGTAATTTCAATAGTACTTTTCTCTCTGTGCAATGATTCCTGAAGACCAAAAAATAGACTTGTAAAATTTGTTGACGTTCGGAGATCAGAATATCACTATTTTATTTTATGGTCTTCAGAAATCATTAGGGAATCCAAATTGTGCGACAATGCGGAATTCCAAGTATGTAATTGATTATTATCATTCACTTCAAATGTGTATCAATTACGTACCTTCTTGAAAAAGTCCACGCAGAATTTGACTTTGCTCCTTTTTCATCTCCTCATGCCAGAGTCCCCGTTCAACGCACAATGGGTAGTGAATCTGTCGTTGATTATTCAACCCCTTTTATCAGGAAAAATTATTTCAGCAGGAAAATATCGACGCCTTGTGATTGGAAATTAGAAAAATTGAGCTCGAACATTTCAAGTTCGCCTCGGCGAGCAACAACAAAAACAAAAAAGCCATTTTATCGGAGCAAGCGAATAAACTCTGAAAGAAAACGGGAAAATGAATTCGTGATTAGGAAGTTCTTGAATTGAAACATTGGAAAAAAAATCCAACAACGAAGTTAATCGAAAAGAGAAAAGTTCCTAAATTCAATACGAAATTCTTTATGAAATATCATATTTTCATTTGAAATTTAATATTGATTCTCAAATTTGATGTGAGTGATGAAATTTCACAATTTCTCACCAAGATGTAATAATTATTTATTGAATTTCACAAATATTTTATTAAAATTAGGAAGGAAATTCTCAACATTGGGAATACGATTATTAAAATTGAGAATTATATTATTAAATTTGATATTTTATTATAAATTCTGTTTAATAAATTTTTCTATGAAAAAAATTCCATAAATTTGTTCAAATGAACCTTATCGATACAGGAATACTTGAAAACTCAGGAAAGGTAAATTCGATGAATGCCAAATAAATCACACGATATCACGATGAGAACTTTCTTTTATTATTGAATTATTTACAAAGCACGGCCGGTCCGATCGCTACGTCAGCCGAAGAAGAAGCGTGCGTCTTTGTTCATCAACGCAAAAATTTTCTAAGCAGACAACAATCATATCCATGAAAAATTGCAAGAATGAGTGAGGAACATTTTCGAACACACATCTTTCTTTCTTGTTTCTTCCTTTTCCTCTCTCACGAGGAATACTTGAGCGAGTTCAAGTGAATTTCGATACGCGGATGTAGTACTGAAAACTCCAATACCTCGAGGATGCCTGGTAAAATGAAACAAACCGAAATAAAAATAATATATACATATATGTATACGCGTATACACATACATATACATGTATGCACCTTTCGCCCAGCGGAATTCGCATGGATTCCTCCTCGGATATTTGACGCTCTCTTCCCTGTCGATATCATATCGTTCCAATGTTCCACACTTTTTCGTCGCATTTCCATTGATAGCCAGCAATTCGTGTGCACATCGAATCAAAGGATCAATCGCAAAGTACGTGGGATGGAAGGACGCTCGGTTTTCTTGTTATTTTCCTTTCATCTACGAACGACCATTTTAATACCCTTAAGAATCGATAACTAATTAACCAATTAATAGTAGTAAATTTATATAACATCATACAAGAAATCTTTTACGAGCTATAAACGTTAAAACTTACTCAGCATAATGTTTCGATTTGTACAATTATTTAGAAGAGGAAAAAAACAATGTATATAGCGATATTCTGTATAATAATAAATTGCAATAATAATAATAATAATCATAATAATAATAGAGGCTTTCTCTCTTGTTTTCTCACTTTCTCTCTTTCTCTCTCGCACACGCATACTCTCTCTCTCTCTCGCGCGCGCGCTTTCTCTGTCTCTCTCTCTCTATATATATATATATTTATATTTATATATATAGGGAATAATAATTTATGTAAAAATTTCATAGTAAAGAAATCGTTCATCACGGCACTTACGCTCAAAATGTAATTTTTTTGTTGTTTTATACATACAATAAGTTTGATTCTTACTCGGCACACCTTTGTCTATATATTTGTTATTTTTTTTGTTTACGTTTGTCCTCGCACACAGATACAATATGGTATGTATTCTAATGTACATACGTATACACATACACCTAAACGGGTATGTACAGGGTATATGTACGCGTATATACACGTATATGTATATATTCATCGCTTTATGCACATTTATTTCGCACGTTCAAATGACCACTCGATTAAAAAGCAGTGTTTATGTTTTTTCTTTCCCGCTCATAGCCTTCCTTTCCTATAACAGTATAGATCGTTCTTCTTCCGCAGCGTTCATATATATATATTCATATTTTCGGCGGACACGGAATGGAAAGAAAATTCGTCAAGAAAACTCAATTATAAGAATATACATATATAAAAATCACGACTTTGATTGCACGTGGATAGATCGACGCTGAGTTATATATGTTTCCCGATCGTTCTTTCTTGTACCGTTCCCGAAGGGTCTTTTCCGTTTCCGAAGGGAATTTTGTGTTTTATGCATTCTCTCTGCTGTACCGCGGACAAACAATCGCGTCGAAGAAATCTTCATTGATTCCCTTTCGATTGAGATTCTTCGTTCTTCTTGTGATACGATGGAATGTCGTATATATGCATCGTAATGGGTTTTCAGGATTTTTGGATTTATCTTATATACCGCGTATGCGCAACTGTTTATGCGTACACGAAACGTATAGCAGCGCAATGAGAAGAGGTGATGTGGAAGAAGTTGCGAATTATCAGCGTATTTCGTAGAAATTGAAAACTCAACTCTATTCGAGGACGAAAAGGAATTGTGCGTGTTTTTTTTTCTTTTCTTTTAAATGTCGAGGAGGTTTCCACGTGTTCCCTGATATACTATTTGGCACCGCAAAGTCTTCAGCTTCTACTTATACACTTTCCACGATTCGAATGAAGAAGAATACGAAAATTCTGTTCCGGGAATTCACGATGTTGAGTTTTCGATTTCTAGACGATATGCTCAAAAGCATGATATGATTCGATGGAAAAGAAATGTGGAACGGGATGATCTATCTCTTTCATCCAAATTTGAAGGAAGAATCGAATATGAATTGTAAGTATCGGCGAAAGATGATGAAACCAGCAGCGAAGGGATCGCGGAAGTTAAACGGATGACGGAAAGTTTGATAGAAATTATACTGGTGTACGTACTTCTTTCAAATGAGCTCAACGTTTCAATAGCACCGGTTATAGTCTCCATTTTTTTCAATAGCAGCATTTTGAATTTATCTTGGTTCCTTTCGGTTTCATTTTTGTCTATTTTATTTCCTTGACTCCCACGCGATCGACACGCCGTACGATCTTACGTCGATAGATCGATCGTTCCCTGATGATCTCTGGTCACCGAGAGACGATAATCAGGCTTTCGCTAGGTAATTTATTTTGTGGGACACCAGATATAAATATAGGCCTGCGTTATACACATTTTATAATAATAGTACAATTACATATAATCGTACGTAAGTATAACCAGCGCGAGTACGTTTCTTCTTCACTTCAAGAAGATTTGTTTTCCTTCACCCTCGTCATATTTGACATTAAATATTTGGAAAAGAAGAATGTATTATTTCGAACGTATATCTCCTAAACAGAACTCACGTACTTTATCTTTTTTTTTTTTACTTTTTTTTGTTAATCTTCGCCTAACTAATGGTAATCCTAATGGACTACTCTAATATACATATACAATTATACATATATATTCATATATATATATATATATAAATATTTTATATATATATATAGCCGTTACAAATATCACATGTGATCACCTACTTACAGGTTCGTTAAACGAGCTCCCCCTACCGCTTGTACAAAATCATCGAGTTTTCCAAATACATATATATATAGTTCTTTTTATATATATTTATACATTTCGATCCCCTGTCGATCACCCTCTCTTCTTTTTTCTCGATTTTGAATAGTTAGTCCCCAGATTGGAAGGATGCAGTGGTTTTTTTGTTTGTTTTATCTTATATATTCTTCTTTTATCTATTTATTTTGCTGAGGAGGATGCTCATAACATTTCTAGAATCGTATACAATATATTTCATTATATATTCCCTTTTTATTTCGTAATATCAGTAGTATTGTGATTCGTTCGTTCGTTGATTGATTTCCAGTATTTGTTCTTTAAGAATGCTCAAAAATTGAGAAACGTTCAATTCGTTCTTTTTTTTTTTGTTTTATTCATTGTTTTTTCTTCATTAAGAATTCTTCAGAGGAAATAAAGGACACGGTAGATTGAGTTGATGATTACGTGGTATATAGTGCACGTTCGTCAGCTACTTATCATTAGATATAATTGAAATATAGAAACAATGATTTTATTAGGAGAAGAAGGTAGGGTATATTGAACTCTTTTTTTTATTGAGCGATACGATATTGGTAATAGCGAGGATCGATTGTAAGAGTATATGCATTGTGAATTCTCCCCTATACATTAGGAATGAATTGAAATATATATTATATATTGAAATAAAGAATGAATTAGAGTACTCTTTGATATTCAGTGGTTCAATATACCCTTTGTCATCAAAAATGTGTATTGCTGATGAAATTTAATACGAAACGATATTATATTTCATCAGAACTTTGTTTTACATCATAGTATTTTATAGAGTAGTTTTTTTTTTTAAATATATCTTGGAAACGTGTGATTGTTCTCGTATAGCATTGGTCTCCGAATCATGTTTTGTAAGATGTGAAAAAGGAAAATTAGGACATTTATAAAATTTTCAAGATATTTTATGAGTAGGTTTACAAAAAAACTGAATTGTATTTAGAGATGTTCCTGACAACTGATCAAATGTTTATGAGATTTCTACGAGGAAGGGTTTGCTTTATAAACAAATTTCAAAGAGTTTTCTAGTCATTTCTGCGGTAGAAAGGACTCTGAACTTTTCTTTTTCAAATCAAAGTGACTCTCAGAGCTGCTTAAAATATCTTACTTGTTTCTCTCCAACGCCAGAGTAGGCGCTGAATGATTTATACCCAAAACGCCATGAATCTACACGATTTATTCCAAGCCGTGTGAAAAAAATTTCCAAATTATATATAAACCGCATTGAATTGTATGTATAATTTTGACAATATTTCCACTTGAAACTTGTTTAAAAAATTTAATTCCCAATATACTTGATATGTGATCAACTCTTGACCACATTTGATAACAACAAAAGTCATCGAAAATGCCCTGAGAAAATGTGTATTCCAACAGAACAGAATTTTTAATCGATTGGAATCAAATGTATGAGTTTCTTTGCGTTAATTTCAACAAAAATTTTGTCGCATTGGAATAATTTGTGTTTTCTAGGTGTCTCGTCAAATTTTGATCAAAGATTTCTTGTCTCCGATCACGATTTCACGAGGAAAGTTTATGCAGGGGATACACTGGATCGATTAACAAGTTTTGTACTAAATCAATTTCCATCCACGTAACGTCAAGAGTCTCCACTTTAGATGTCTCATGATATTTAAACAACCGCTCAGCATAAAATCATTAAGAAAATAGTGTTGGACGTTAAAATTCACGATGAGGTGCGATAATTATACTTCATTGGATTTAATTTCATATAAATTTGCATGGTATGTATAATTAGATACATGATACGTAAATGATATACTTTCTACACATCTGCAAGACTTTTTGTATACGTACCTATCACGTATATCATTTAATTGCATTCTACAAAAGCAACTTTATATAAAATCCAATCCATGTATACAGGATGTCTCGAAATTCGTGAACCGGATTTTACAGGTGTACTCTGCAACCAAAATACAATAATTCCTCGTTCGGGAATATTTTATTTCAGGTCTCACTTTTTGGGGTATGAGCGTTTTCAGATTTCTTTTCAAATATAAATCATTCAAAAGCATTGTGTGCTGCATATTCGAGCTCAACGCCATTCATCAAGTCGAAGAACAGTGGAACTCTGGAAAAGAAATTGAACTATTTAATTCGAGGTTACAGCTATTTGAAATTTTTGGGTTTACAGCGAATTAGGATTCCGCAACTTTGAATTATTATAACTCAACGAATGATGTCCAGCTGAAGTATGTAGCACACAATGCTTCCCAGTGATTCGGATTCGACAAAAAATCTAAGAATACTTATCTCTCGATAACTGAAAAAAAAAAAATGTTTCCAAACGGATAATTGTTGAATTTTCACTACAGAATACAACTGTAAAATCCGTTCCAAAGTATTGATAAATTTTGACAAGGTTATATGGAAAATTCCCAAAAATGCCAAAACAAAGCCCCAGCTAGCACAAAGAGTGAGAACAGAATTCTTCACGAACTTTTTCATCCAGAAAGAACTCCTTAAAATAATTCTTGTACCGATCCCGTTATATGAATTCAGAATAAATCGCTGGAGGAATTTTTTTTTCGGATCAACAAGGACAAACGAATTCATAAAGAATATATTTAAAAATTCTCCACAAATTCCAGAAGAGTTATCGAAGAATTCTTGAAAATCCCATTCAAAAGTCTGAAAAGAGCCCCTACTCATTTACAAAGAAATATAATGTTTTTTTTCATTTCGTTCGAAGCAAAATTTTACCAAAATACTTTCATGACTTTGTTCTACATAATTCTAAACTGATATCCAGTTGAGTCTCATTTTCCAACGAGGAGGAGGCTTTCATTTGCAGAACACAGAATTCCTAAATGATCTTACACCTGATTCATCTTACACCTTCCATGCTGATTTTTGTGAATTTTTCTAGAGATCTTCCAGAATTCTGTCATCATTTTAAAATTCGTTCTGCAAGAATCCTTGGGAAAATCTTATAAAATTCTCGAATGAATCTATTATGAATTTTTTGAGACCAACAAAAGATTTTTTCCAGCGATGCATTCTGAACTGACGTAACGGGAGTTCTTTTAGAATCCTCTACAAACTCATTCAGGACACTTTGAGGACTGTCATATCAATCCTTGAGAATGCAAAAATCATTGTGTTGAGGTTTATTGGGTTCCTTATGAATGATTTGAGAACTTTGAAAATTGAATTCTCAAGGAATTCTCTCAGAACAGTTCTTAAAGGATTTTCTGGCAACTCTTGTGCTATCTGAGAGTTTCTCGATTAATCGGCACCCTTAAAATATTGTCCCTGTAATATGCGAATGAGAAGGACTGTTTATCATTTCTTTCGTAAGGGGAAATAGGATCCCTCACAAAAATTTACTTGAAAAAATCAAATAATTTATCAAATTAAAATATTTGAGGAAAAATTAATCAACTTCCCCCAATTAATTCAAGTTGCCCCAATCCTTTGACCACAGATTTTATCCATCCTTGTCCCGTTCTTTACAAATTTTCTTTTTTATTTTGACTTAGGGATGCAAAAATGTTGAATCTGTTTAAGTTTTCAATAATGAGTCAACCAAATTGATCTTGAGTAGGGAAATTATTTTCTTGATACATCAAATTCAATATACTCACTGATTTCACTTATCGATTGCATGTATTTTTGTAAAAAATTATGACACAAGATTGGTATTCAAAAACTTGCAGATAATTCCAATTGAAACCAATTGATATCCATTTGATTTCGATCGGAATTCTATGGGTTCAATAGGCATTAATCGGAATGAGTAGGATTTTTTTATCAATTCACCAAAATCTACCCATACATTCACGAAAAAATCGACGACTTTGAATTCACTAGGGCTATGAATCATTATGTCCCTATTTCATTGAATTATATCGTTCTTCACAGAAATTTTTGGATAAAATAAATTCAAAGGCGAGACACATAAAATTTAAAAACCTTGTTGAGCGATGCATACGTTTTTGTGGATTCGAATTTATAAATCATACCAGTTACAGATGATTTGAAACTCAAAAATATTTATTCCGATCCTTTCGATTCTTGACAATTCGTTACAATGCTATACGGATCCACCTAATTCACTGTTTCCGAGAACTTAGTTTTCCAACAACCGTGTTACAGATATTATAATCCGCTTCAAGTACGAGATATTTGTTTTTGAAAGTTATCCTTTGTATACGTGTTATCTTAAGAGGGAACATAGTACGGAATGATTGTTATTTGGAAAATATAGTCAAGATAATATTGCTTGTCGATGATGATAGCGATAGATACTTTCCAACATAGATCTCATCGATCGATGGATTTGAAAATATCATTGATCGATCGTCGATGTTCAGGATTATTCAAAATGTTTTCTACGACGTATCGTATTCGTATCACATAGAACGATGACAGAACGAGAAAGAAGAAAAAAGAGAAAATGACGATAGTTTTTCAAAAGTTTTTAAACAAGCAGCAGTTGCGCAAGCGTATTTTTTTTTCTCTTTCATTATATATCGTATATTAATCATCCAGGGGCAAACAAGTTCACAAGCTTCTCGAAGGTTCGAAAGGTTCAAAGCTCGCAAGACCTCTTTCGACTTTCCGCGTAGAGTTATTATATTCTCTTTCTCTTTACATTCCAGTTACTTAATTTTTATCATTCTTTTTTTTTATAATTCTTTTCCCTTTTCAATACAAAACACATATTCTTTTAAACTATGCTCTTCACGCTTCAGATCATATCTAATGAATAATAATCACATGATCTTCATCGTTCTTTAAAATTTTTTCTCTTTTTTCATATATTTCATAATAATCATAATTCATCGTTATAAAAATCAGAGATGTGTATACACAACGAGGTACAGAATTTTGGAAAAAATTATTCCTACTTTAACCCTTCTTTCTTATTATTTTTGTTTTTTATTAATATTCATACTCTCCAATTTTTCATTCATACTTTTCTTGCACTCACCTACTTACTGCACGTAGTCTATTTCTTGATTTTACATTCAATAATTTGTATATATATATATATTTATTTATACATACATATATACATATATATATATAATTCATTACGTACTTTCGACCTCGACAATCGAAACTTCATTTGTATATATTTATATAATATATATATATATGTATATAAATATATATATATATACATATTCATATATTTATATATATTAAGATTTAAAAACATAGAGCGCTGTATTCGCGTGACTGTATAAAATCCCTAAAAATACTCCTACATTATAATGAATTTTGGTGAATGGCGTAAAATAACTATTACTATACAATGATGACTGACTATTGATTCGATGAATTTTCAATCTATATCTTTTGGAATCCTTGATGACGATATTCACAAAAATCAGAGACAAAATATTTCTGCAAGAAGTTTTTCATATCTTTAGGACTTTATTTAACAACGTCGACGTTGTACCAAAGTCCTCTTTGATTTGGTTCCACGACTTTTTCTCTTCCTTCCTACCATTCTCTTTCCTCCATCTTCTTCTCCTTCTCCTTCTGGTGCTTCTTTTTTTCTCTTTTTTCCATCAAGAATTCAATCCGGCTCGAGAGGACCCGGATACAAACCCTCGTGACCATCGCTCTTCAAGCATGAGCTTGAAAACGAGTCACGGGCGAAGTCGTTTCCATTTTCTGTTTTTTTTCTCCCCTTTTTTTTCCTCTTGCTCTCGTGCTTCTTTTTCTTTTAGGCCTCGAGGTAATCCGATGTCTGTCTACCCATATGTATCGTATATGTGTACGTATGTGTATATCTCACGGATTTCTATCCGTATATATTTATATACACACGTGTGGTTTTGTATGTGCAAATGTTTTTGTCGATAACGCTTGAGCTTTCATACATGATATCAAAATTTCCCTTATTGATTTCTCTTTTCTTTTCTCCGGGTCGTGTATCGGATCTGTGTGGTTTTTCATTCGCGAATGTTCAATTTGTTCATTTTATTTTCCATGAACAAGAATTTTATAACTTCCTCGTGAATTTTCATTGTTCTAGTCTGGAAAGGGGGGATTTTTGAATGTATATAAAATTCGATGTTCTTCCGCGAGTAGTTTCAAATACATTGGGTATGAAATTTCTAAGCATGAATAATGAATTTCTATTCGAGTTCGTTGAATGATAAATCTCAGTTCATGGAAAATAAATCTCGTATTCTTGAGAGAAGTCAATATGCGTCATGTATTATAATTATTTCTCATTATTGAATCTCTTGCTTGATCGGTACCTAAAAAGCATCAATTCAAATTAATTCACGGAAAAAAGAAAATGCAGGAATTTACCGTATAGGATGACAACGCGTCGCTTCTAGTCTTTAGATGGGAATTCTTATAAAATATATTGTCGAATTCTTCACATTATAAGTCAAATATAGATTTTTCTCTTATGATGTGAATTATTTGACAAGATATTTTGTAAAAATTTCCATTTAAAGGCTTGAAGCGACGCGTTGTCATCCTATACGGCAAATTTCTCCATTTTCTTTTTTTCGTGTTGAAATTTCACAAAATTGTAAATTTGAATTTCATTCAGCGTAGACTCTTTGATACAATACATTTATTATATTCGTTTCTCAATTGTAAAGTGAAGACAGTATGTTAGCGAATTCAGTAAAGGATCATATAAATCTTTTATCAATTTTCTGAATTTTCAGTAAATTATACATATCACATTTTTATCAATCAATCGATATATTCCACGACAACCCCTGGAATCCTATACCCTACCAAATCAATTTTGAATTTACAATAAATACACGAACAAATTGTGTACATGGTTTTTCTTTCATTCGTAAAACAACGTCCTATAAATTCTTCAAAATATTTTTGATACACAAAATTAAATACAAACTTACATCGAAGATTCTATCGTTGAATCAAAATTCATCCCATGATGTAACTTGGTGATAAAAACCGACGGTTACCGTTGACAGTTTCGAAGATGTGTACGTGACTCCAAATTTCTTAGAGTGAAAAATTCATAGTGTATTGTGAAAAAATCCTTTCTGAAGATTCAGAAAATGTAACTGAAATTCTTGACAGCCACTATTTTCTCAATTCTCACATGAATTCCACTAACCCTTGAGAAACTGAATTTTGGAGTGTATTCTGAAAATTCAGTCATGTTTTTCGAAATTCAGATGGAATTTTCTTGCAGTGTGAAAATCCTGTCGACAACAAGAGTGAGAATTACACACCATAAGAGTAAATTTTCACTCTTATTGTATTTTCCCTCGGAATTTGAAACAGTGAAAATTCACTGATTGCAGTGAAAGGTCGATATTCACTGTTTTTCGTTGTGAAATCTCCCTGATTCCATTCAGTGGTCGACTTTGAACTGCAGAAATGATGAGATCCCACACAGCACTCGTCGTCTTCAAGAGATATCTTCAGAAATAATTAATAACAACACAAGAAGTCTTATGCAACATGAATAGATATCTTTGAGAAGTCTTAAACTGTTCTTACTTCCAAAAGATATCTTCAATAAAGTTTTCAGAAACCTTTTAGAATTCTCTACAAGACATCTTTCAGGAATTTCTAAAAGGTTTCTGAAAACGTTCTTAAAGATATCTTTTAGAAGTAGGAACAGTTTGAGACTTGTTGCATAAGGGTTCTTGCATTGTTCCTAATTATTTCTGAAGATTCCTTTTAGACGAGTGCTGTGTGGGGTTCCACTGATTCAAATTTGTAGAGTGCAGTATTCTCACTCCAAGAAATTTGAAAAAGACGTAACGTTATTCATGTCATCCAATTACAGTTGATTGGAAATTTTCTGATTGAATTTGTCGTAATGAAAAATGTACTCTTCTTCTATAAACATAAGTTGAATGGAATGAAGATCGTGTAACAGGAAGTTGTACGATGTTTGCGTTCCAATGATGTTCTTGTTCAATTATTGGCAGACGCATCGATTGTTTTTAAGTGTAATTTTACGAAACGAGATACGAGTTTTTGAAGATACTATACTACTCGGGAGCATGGTATCCCAAAGCGAGCATAAATATAATTACTGTGTTGACATTTTTAGAAGAAATTATAGCTGAATAACTTGATACATATGAACTTTTATTGACCCTGATATGTACCTCTGTCCGATGAATCGTGAACGTCGAACGCTCGTTTCAGTTTTCTTATGATCAGAATTTACGAAAATCTATTCTCTATATTGAGCTTATATGCCATCTGTTTGTTACGAATTGTTTCTTGTTCTTTTTTTGTTAATATTCTCGTTGCACGTTGTCTACACGTCTTTGAACGTCGAAGGTCACTTTTTCGGAATATAAGCACTTTTCATATCGCCTCGCATATTGTTTTATCTGCTTCGTAATCAAACTTTATGATTCGACTTTTGTTATATCTATAGAAGAACTTTCTTTTCTGATTATTTCTCTTGACTTTTGTTCTCGAATTTAATAGAATAAGATTCTATTATTTTAGTCAGTTCATATACCACGTTACATTCAAAATAAATTGATCAATCAAATCGATAAAGACAACATTATACGAAAATGAAGCGTCATCAATAATTCTCGATATTTCACATTCCAAATATTAATAAAATTCCCAATAAATGTAATATCAATGATAAAAAATATTCAATCCCTCGAAAAAGGCGTTTCCTATCTTCTCCATTTCAACAAATAAACAACACATAACAGCGATACTGAATATTGTAATTCAATCTAATAGTAAAAAATTGGAAATAATTTAATAACCAACACCATTATCTTTTCTTTTTTAAATCCTTCTTTCTCTTCCTCTCTCTCCCTCTCTGTCTTTTTTTTTCCTTCAAATAGTAGTCTTCGTTAAGCAATCCACAAAGTTATCGATTTCCATCGTTCATCGAATTCTTCTCTCGTTCACGCCGTGTGATTTACAATGACTATGTATGACTGAAAATGGTTAATAGATCACGATACAACACAATTAATACAATGGCTTTGTCGCTTGCATCTTTATACACATATTTTTTTTTTTTTAAATGTACTCAATTTTCACCTACAGGGTTTTTGACTGGATTTTAATATTATTATTTTTGTTAATTATTATTCTCTCTCTCTTGTCAACGATGTCAAGTTTCTTTTAACACGACCTTATTGTACGCGAGTATCATAAAACACATATTTTCATGTATAATATCTTCACGTGACGACAATATAACCCTTTTTCTCTTTAGGTACTTATGTTTCTACCTAACTATAATCCAGCATCCGCCGCATGGACACGTATATCTTTTTTCTCTCATAATTTCTTTTGTATCCGTTATCATTTTTAATCGATCGATCTATTCATCTGCCTATCTAAATGCCAGTCTATAACAAATCTTGCTAGCCATCTATCTAACTATCTATCTATCTACCTATTCATCTATGTACGTTTCTATCTAAAATTCTATCTACGCTTTACTCTATTTCGAGGGTATCCATATTTTTTTACTTTTATGTTTTTTTTTTTTCCTTATTCGTTCTGTATATAGTTTTAGTTCTGTATATTAGCGATTAGTAATTTCACATGGTTTCCATTTTCTTTTACTTCTTTCGTGTAATATCAATACATCATACAAGTTATATATCTACAAGACTCGTTGGTCGTCGCAATTTTGAAACGCTCGTCTCGCGGAGCTCCCGTTGGATGATCGATATATATATATTTATAGATTTGTTTTTTTTGTTTTTTTTAATCGTAGGAGAAGCAAAATCGTATTCTCCCATTCCTGGACTCTACGAAAAATAAGAGTACAGTCCAGAATTGAGCTTAACTTTATATTCTCTACCGTTATTATTCTTATGGGAATATTTCAATCCGATGAAATTCTCATACGTATATCTTTTACTTTCTTTTGCATGAATTTGGGACAAGAGGGTGGAGAAGGTGGGCGATTGGGGGGGAGGGAGGGTTTGAAAGGAATCAAGTGAAACTTTTTTTAGACGAGCATTTTCTTTTCTGCCTCCTTGAGTTCTGGAAAAAAGAATCGCGGGAGGCTTGTGACGATCTTAATGTATATATATATATGTATATATGGCTATCAAAACGACATCAGGCTGCTTCTCGTCATTTTTTTTCTGTTTTTCTATCTTTTTTTCTTTATTCTTTACGCATATGTATGTAAGTGTATATAAAATGCGTCACATTTCAAACACACACACATATATATACATACATACACATATATTTTTTTATATATAATATCTTAAAATGGTATGGATGTCATGTATGTATGACATATACATACATATATACACATATTTTTATCTAATATATATATATGTATATATAATTAGTAATGAACATGGTAACAAATAATGAAACATTGAAAAAATTGCGTAATATACAAACTAAGTGTTCTTTCTGTTCCTCTGTAAATTCTTTTCTCTTATTTCTTGTTTTTATATAATTATCGCATTGTTGTTTTTTTTCTCTTATATTGGTATTCGCACGTTACATTCCCTCATTCGTACACCTACATCCATACGTATCAACATTCATAGACACACATCGCATCAACATTCTCTTATATCAGTCAAGCTTAACTTATTACATAGGTACGGTATCGTTACTTTACTAAACGCGTGCGTTTCGTTAATTTATTTGGCCACTGAACATTTAAAAATTCAATAATCTTTTCGTTTCTTCTTTTTTTTCTTTCTATTTTCTCCTCTCCTCTCTTCACATCGTGTCTTCATTATCACTCTTCTCCTATTGAATAGGGTTAGTCTTTTTAAGAGTACAACTCTTCGTATTCTATTATCCTATTTTTTTTCCTTCGACTATATTCCTCTTACCGCATAAAGCGCGATCCACTGTTGTTCATTCTCTTCTCACTTTCCCTCGAATAGTCATCGTTAATCTCGCAACTCAATGATAATAGCCAAGACGAAAAACGATGTTAATGGTTAATAATAATTTCCAAAATCTACTCAACTTGTCAACCGTTCTGTTCAACCGAAATTCAAAATCCGCATCGATTGTTCATTCATATTCGTTAATGGAATAGGTCAGAGATGAAATTTGCTTAATTTATAATTCAGCACCCAAATCGGGAAGGAGCGAACAGAACGATAAACTTTATCCTCGCTGAAACTTGCCGAAATCACGTATTCAATTTGAACTGTGCTTCTTTCGTTCTGTATATTCTCATTCTCTGTTTCCCTCTCATGAAGATCCTCAAACATTGGATTGGCATACCGGATATGGTAAGTGAATTCATCGTTGATTGTATTTATCATATAAACTTGAATTTTGATTATACGATGCGGTTGGGACGAAGATTAAAAGAATCATCATCATCGTGTTACAGAGTTACAATTTTATGATCATGCGTCTTGTAAGTTCATTAAATTCGTTCAGCTTTATGGATCACAAATCCGAGAGAATTCATATAAAAATATGATGTTATTCTTGTCAGTTATTATATTATGCTTCGTTCGAGGGACGACTAACTAGTTCGACTTCGAGGAAGGAGTGTATGAGAATACAAAAAACTGCATATGAAAATTTATAATTATAATCAGAATTTGTTCGTTCTGAGTAATCAAATTTCGATGAATCATATTTCGTTGTCTTATCCGGATGTCATCGTTTCTCGTCTCGCCAACTACTTTCGCATAACTTCTTCATAATCTATCATGCTTCGAGAAGAAAAATCCGTAAGAAACTAGATTTTATTCGAACGGTATTATCGACGATAATGAAAATGCATAAAATTTTGGCAGTGTTTAAACGTTTCCGTAGAAACGATTGTTCGTTGATTATTGAATACGAATATCAATATTTTTATACTATTATCGTTAATCGTTACAGTGTACTATCATCCATAATATCTAATCTTTGACTAAATTTTCCGTTGAAGAGGAGAACGATGATTCATCTTTCAAAAGCAAAATCGATTACGACCACCCGTCGACGTTGAAGATCTTAACTTCATTTGATTGATTAAACGATGACGATACAGACCGACACCCACGATAGAGGAATCCAGAAAAGAAATGCAAAACGAATGATACAATTCGATAATGATTTAAAATCACTATCACTCGAATGTTTATCCGTCGTTTATAATTACCTTCCGCACGAGAAACGTGGGTCAGTTTTTGAAATCTTTCTCTATACCTGGAAGTATCGCGCTTTACACTTTTATTCAATCTAGCATTTATTTCAATCCTAGGTCAATGTTCACTATAAGACCTTTGATTACACGTGTCTCTTCATGTGTAGGGCGAGATGGTCGCTACGGGAAAAGCAGCGGTCACAGTGCCGGCACTTGAACGGTTTCGCCCCGGTGTGCTTACGATAATGTCGCGTTAATTCATCCGAACGAGCGAATCGCCATTCACAGCCCTCCCAACTGCATTTGTACGGCTTTTCTCCTGGAAGCAAACAGAAAATAACATTTTATTCACGATCTTTCTTGTCATCCTACCTCCTACGTAATCAGAAATTTGATTTTTATAATATTTATGTATACAAGGTATACAAGGAATATCAGGTCATACGCGATGTTTGCAGACCATATGGAAAAAGGGTAAACAAAACTTGTGGGTGGAAGGTCAGGAAGCGGGTTGGCTAGATGAAGATCAAAAGCATTATTAAGCCATAAATAATCTTTTGGGCAATACGGACGGAGGATGACTTTGATGGATCCAGGGTAGAGAGAAGCAAGACAATACCGGCAAATACCGGGTCACCACCTGTGGTGCAATGTTACCGAGCTTAACAAGCTGAGGGAGTTTGTAGAGCGTGAGGAGAAAGATGGAAGACGAGAAATAAAGAGAGACGTAGAACGAGTTGTATAAGGGTGATAGCTGAATGTACGCAGCCCCTACGATTACTACTTTTATCGTTGCTCGGAAAGAATTTCGTTAGAACTTTTCGTGCCGTACAATAACAGTTGGAACTTGTACTTTTATTATAATGGAAACTATCTATCCGCACGTAGATTCGTTGTAATATAAGGTGATGGCTGTTATAAAGATATAAAGATTTCTTCTCACTAAAATCATGTCCATGAAGTTCCCTTTTAGTTTCATACGCATCCACAGAGAAAAAACGAGCAATTCGATCTTTGAATTTTCGTTCCATATTTCTCTCTTATATTTTCAATGAAATCATATTATTGTATTCAGAATAATCCATAATCCGTGTTATCTTTTGAAGTAAAACGATATACATAATCTGAATGAACGTAAAATAGAAAATTAATTATTCAACTTTATTGATCGGCATGAACAGATTATAAACTCTTAATCCTCGGAAACTCCGGTGACCTGAAATTTCAATATTCTGCATAGAAAAAGTCGCGAGGGTTGATAACGGGAAAGGTGGAAGCTGGTTCAGTAAAATAGGGTGAATCGTCATACGTGATACATATTTTGATAATAGAAATAGAAATTGAAAGGTGAGGATAGGATTTGTGATTATTACGTTTGTTCTCACAATTTCATGTATGAAATTCTGTTCCCTATAAGATGATGATATTTTCCAATTTCATACGCGATCTCCATGTACAAAGATGTCGTCGGGGACTTGACATTTCATTAAACGGATACGCTGAAGTTAGAAATTCTCAAAATTAGAGAGAATATAACGTGTTCTTATGGGACTTGTACTCTCACCAACTGGTAACTATTTTACACAGCTTGTATACGTAAATTTTCGCCACCGCTGTTTTGTAACTATACGCGAGAGCAGAAGAAAGAGTCTGTGTAATGTATATTCAAGAACTCGCAGGTCGTGTACCGTGTGGTAAACAAGTTAAAATAAAACCTCAGTCTCTGTGATTTTTGAAGTGGAATGATTCTGTAAAAACAAAACACGTAACTCAATTATTACTTCTTTTTGTTCTTCTTCTTCTCTTTGTTCTCAATTGTTAATTCAATTTTTCAGTACGCAAAAAAGTTGATAATTCGAAATTTCGTACAGACCAACCAACAAAAACACGCACAAACAAAACGCATTGAAAATTTGAACACTCGGAGAATTTAGAATCTTGAACGATTTAACGTCGTCAGTTGGTCCACGATAGTCTCAAATTTCACTAACTTATATGCATTCGAAGAGCCGCAAATATCACTATCAATTCCACGTGACACAACTCCTCGAGTGTGAAATGTTGAATAATATTTGTATACAAAAGGTGTAATTCACGCATTCCACTTTGACTCTAACTCTGACATCGGTGTTCGCATTCACGGTGTTCCGATATGTTTATTCGATTGACAACATTCTTTTGTACACGATTAATTACCTTATCTTCGTTTCTTGCTCATACACGAAATGATAACGTTATCGGTGAATACATATGATTTCATCACTTTTTAAAATAAAATCTGTGTCGCGAGTTGATTTTGAGATACGTATTTAGGAGTCTTACGAATCAATCTTATGAATTCAAATACAATAATGCTTCGTAAAAGCTCTTCTTCAGAAGGCGACGAACAGTTTACACGTATTATTCATAGAATATTTCCAAGTTCTTGGATACTCTACAATTGTTTTATAGATTCTTCGAATTTTCAAGGAACGCCATTTTTACTGGGAAGTATTTCATGAAATATTTTCACTTGTATAAATTCCTTGCCTCCTTCCGATCTTCGAAATAGTTGAGAGTACATCAACCGGGTACTCTCTTTGTGGGAATATCAATGAGAAATAATAGAGAAATATTCTACTGCGTGCCGAAAAAACTCGAGAGATCTAAAAATTTTGCAAGAGGAAAGACGCGATGTCCGCATATATATATAGTTGCATTGACTGTGACTGGAACTCTATTATTTCTTCGTATAAAATCAATTTCTCGATTCTTCTATGCAAAGTCAAGGCTGCCAATAATTCAAAAGTAGGAAATCAGCTTTAAAACTTTACCAGCCGAAGGTGTTGAATTGTCGGGGAAAGTTTTACGAATCGACTTCACTTGTCATCAGGGGGGAAACCTCGATCCTCTGATTATTGATTTGAGTTGGCAAGTTTGTCAAAGGATCTTATTCTATATTCAAATTCTTGTGATAGAAACGCGAGTGGAAATTAGTTCTCGTACAATTTTTCTTGTCATAAATACCCACCACACATTCTTGCAGGAAATGCGAACAGTGCCTTCTAAGTCACAGAATTTGAAGATACAAAGCACAAAGGATTGTTCAATAACATTTGCAGAAAATTATATAATCATCAGCGATAAATCCACTGCAATATCATTGTACCCGATAGAACTCGTCTGAGCATAAATTTTCGTCGTACGGAAATATCGTTTCCCTTTATTCTTCCTCAGTGAATACGAGAGACTCCCTCAGCTGGAGCGGGTGTCTGATCTCACTTTCAGTTCAGTGAATTCTCTAACAGTGACAGACGAAACTCATACATACG
Source organism: Gonatopus flavifemur (assembly GCA_018340375.1). NCBI lineage: Eukaryota > Metazoa > Arthropoda > Insecta > Hymenoptera > Dryinidae > Gonatopus > Gonatopus flavifemur. The sequence continues at coordinate 57,489,182 of JAFFJZ010000001.1, forward strand.
TTCACGCAACTGGGAAGTTACTTATGAGAGGAATCGATGATAAAACTCGATACGCGACGATGGGGACTTTCCCATCCCTCGAAATTCACAGAATTCAGATTTCCCTGTCCGCCATGGATTTTCACTTCTAAAGGAGTTAGACTTTGGGAAATCAAATTTCGAAATATTTCCGCACGGGAATTCGATATGACAGAATCCCATTTGCGGTGAATTGAAAAATTCTTGTATCTCGATAAGAAGTCAAGCACGCGATCACGGATGCTGTCATATTATTTCTCAGAATCGATAATAGATTTCTCAATTTTGAATTCAAGTATTTGTTTTTGAATTCTACACGATATCAAGCTTTCTATGCTATTTATCAAAAAAATGTATGAGGATATCGAGCAGTCTCTTCGCGAAAGTGATACCAGAAAGACTGCAGCATTAGAAACGAGGTGGGTATTCATACATCTCTACACGAAAGTGCCAAAGTCCCGAGAGAGAGTCTCGCGAACTCCTCCTCGCACGTGTTGAAGTCTCATGTAAATCCCAAAAGTTTTCCATATCTCAAACTTCAGATTCAGTTCTGTCACTTGATGAAATATTTCATACGGGTAAGAATTTTGGAGAAATCATAAGCAATCGCATTGAAGCGATCTGGTTGAACGTTACATCGGTTTCATTATGTGTGTTTTTTTCGTGTCTCGAAGAGGAGAAATGAAGAAATCGAGAAAGCAGATATCGTCGAGCGGGGAGTTTCAAAAGATGATGGATAACAACGAATATGATATGATCCTAAAAGGATATTCAGTTGGATCGAATTTTAAACGGAATATAATAATAATGAAAATTTCAAAAGAATCGATATGTTTGAAATAATAGAATGGATGTAAAAGTCATCGACGTTTTGTAAGTACCTACTTGGAGTCGAGTTCGAGTAACAACGACGTACTTTTTCACACACACACACACACACACACACACACAGATGCGTGGGGAAGCGACGAGAGAAAAATTCACGTCGCGCACTTGAAGGCTTCTACTTTGAAAAAAGAAGCGTTACTGATATTACCTTTTTTCACAAGTTTCCAGTCGCGAAACTAGACTGTCGAGGTGACACCGACAAATCCAGCCCGCGCGTGGCGACGCATAAGCAAATCCACCCCAAAAGTCTCCCCAACCACCATCTTGAGGAACTTCCTCGAGAAATGTTATATACGGACGTATATATATATATATATATATATACACATCTACGTTTACACGTACTATATATTTTCCTTCAGGGTGGAACGACGATGCCTTTGTCTTTGCCACATTCCAAGACTCGCGACTTTCCTCCAAGAAAATTTACAATACACGGTACGTCTATGTATAATACTTGACATACCATTGCAACGGCCCACCCCTATCACTCTGAAGGAAACAACCCTTTCAAACCTACCCTTATCTAATCAACATGGGAGAGAGAGGAAAAATGGCAACACGGAAAACCCTCATGCATCCTGCAACCATTTCACGAAATGGGAAATTCCAAGGACGATAACGTTGAACCTAGTCTCACGTCGGGAAACGAAAAAATATCGTACTCGCACAGACGACGAGAATCGAATGAGAAGGTGAACATCATTGTGTATGTTCCATGGAATACGGTGAAAAGTTTCAACACATCCATTCGAATCGAAACATTTATTTATATAATCACATTCATAAATCCATTCGTACGACGCGTTATAATCCTCTCCAGCGAAATCCTTGTCATCGTCGTTGTTGGGTAATTCGTATGCGATTAAAACCAACTTTCCTCGCGTCTATATTTTCATCTGACGATTCGAGCTGACAGGGAAAGAACGATGAGAAAGAGAAGTATGCTGCTTCTTACATTATGCATCGCGTGTTATACATCTTGTAACAATTTGACAAGCTACGTATTACTACGAAAGGGGGTTAGGGTTAAACTTGAGGATATCGCATCGAGAAACGCATGAATATCAAACTTGTGAAGGAAATTGAATGAGAAGTGGAGTAGGATAAACTTCGCCAAGGTAATAAGAATTGTTGCGAGGTGCTTGTTTCCTTCGACTATGGAAAGAAATAACGTATACGCGTATTCCACGGAATGAATAAATTGAATTCTCTTGAGTAATAAATGTAATGAAATTTTCAAATGAACAGTTTACACTCGAGCGTTGCCGTGTCTCTTGTACGATCTTTAGAAGAAGAAGGAAAAAAAAAATAGATATACGGAGTGATGTTGCACATTTTGCGTCGTGACTTCTACCGCTTTCACGATAATCTCTCGGTGGCTCGGTGCCGTCTACCGAAGGTAATAAAGCTATGTTAAACGAAGCTTAATATGCTTTTCATAAGGGGATTTATCCTGTTTCTTATATATGCTTCGTGACAAAAGAATGAAGTATCCGCTAGCGAACGCTCAAGATTATCCGGTCATTGTCTCTCAGGTATACGATGAGAAACTTTCATTTCGATTGAAATTTTTATACGGAATAAAATTTGATATTTTCATCCAAAAAATGTCTACCTTCGTTCTGGAACAAATTAGAGAAAGAGAATTTGATAAATTCTGTTGAGAGGAGAGGAAGGTTATACGAAGGAGAAATGATCTCGACATAACAGTTGGTATAGAAAATTATTGGTACAAGAATTCCCAAGGTACATGAAATTGAGGAGGATTTGTGGATAGGAGTAGAAAATTAAGACTATGTTGCGTGGAGAGGCTTAGGGGAGTAATAGAATCATGGAAGAAATTTTCACGATTGATGATACGGGGGAAATATGTCGGTAAAGAAATTAAGGCATGCCGGAAAAGAGGGCGAAGAGAGCATTGATGATAATAAAGGGTTCGAGAGGAGAAGAATGAACAGAATGTTGATATGAAATACGGAGAAATTTATATGCCTTTTCTCTTACAATTATTTCATATCGATTTCTAACGATCACAATTGTTACAATGCTAAGCGATGATATATTTATTGCAACTCGAAGATAGTTATCATTTTGCAATCTAAAACCTATCTATCATTCGATACATCAGAACACTCATCATTGGCATCTCATCACGTCTTTAAATAGCTCATATACACAACTAACGATCAAAATTTCATACGAGACGAAATTAAAATCAAAATCGTTAACGTACTTGTACGTACAGCTAGTTCTCACTTCATCCTTTTGCTTTTGTTCTTTGCTTAAGCGAGTACACATGTTCTTTTTAGATTTGAAAGTTGATCATTTCAAGTACCGTAAGCCAAGGTGAAATTCTATACCCGGGGTGGAATTGAACAGAGTTTGAAATGGTCGACCCTTTGTATAACTTTAACCCTCATGTATGTCTTCACTCTAGTTCACAGTGAGGTAGATCATTAGGAAAAGAAGTTTGATACGTGAAGAATCGGTATAAACGATCGATCAATTTTCAAAGCATATAGTTCTAATTCAGGTGTTCCAACTCATTCAAAACATGTAAAGTAATACAAATTCTTTCTCCTCTCATTCCACATCGCAAATATTATGTTTTGATCGCTTGAATCTTATCTGTCGATAACAGAGCATTACGTTCACTCGAATATCTCGATCTTAAATCCGTCCGTGATTGTATTCACAACGAAAATCAGAATTTCTATAATTAAATTGACAAATTCTTCACCGATGAAACTGAATCATCGTTTCTTTGAAAACATTTATAGACCCTTCTCAACGTTTCAGATCACCAGGTTGAACGTTGATAACGTGAACCTTGGTATCACGATCGATGTTGTTATATATCGCGTCCAACGAGTTTCAGTTTAGTTAGTCACGGAGAACTCATCGCGACATTACTTTATCATAATTCGATAACGCGAGAGGATGAGCGTGGAAGATATTTACTTTGATTCTTTAGTAGTTGAAACTTCCTTATTCGATAAAGACATCTTATCAAGGTGTATCATCGAGCAATTGAACCAATAAGAGAATCCAAATTCTGTGCCTCGATGTGTTTCGGAGAAAGTGTGTGATTGTGATTCAACGAAGAGATTGTTTTATTGTTTATTATCATACTCGCGATATCATCGTTGGTACAGCGAAGAGAATTCGTCTTCTTCCTCAATGCATTCGTTTATCGTTTCATCTTGAATCATCGAACAAATATCAAAGTTTGTGATATCGAAGATTTCAATTGGAATTCACAATGAGTCAAGACCAGCAAGGCACTCCGTCCATCCCCACGATATCTCATCGAGTGTCCAGGTACGAGGACCGAAACGCATTTCATCAACCAGAAGTTCATCGACCCTTTCAATCGCATTCTCTTCCCTCCACTAGAAGACCGTCTCAATCATACTCTTATGCCTCAAGAAGAACTTCTCAAATTTATCCTCCTGCTCCAAGAAGACCGACCAGACAAAGTCAACATCAAAGATCCGAATTCATTCAAAAAGTTGAATATGGAAGAACGGATGTGGTAAAACCTCAGCACGAATCATGCGCAAGTAAGTTTGCATTTCTATGATCATAGGGGAATACAGTTAAGAAAAGAATCATCATCGTAATGAATATTGATTTTTGGTTTTTTTGACAGGAGGTTGCTACCAGATGGCTCTCGCGTGTGTAATCATCAAAGCCATACTCGTCGTTGTGTACGTCGTTGTTAGCTTGAGCCAGAAAAGTTGAATATTTTTCAAACAAATTTGTAAAGTAAAATAATGTCATGACGTGAATATTATGAAATAATTGATAATTTATAATAATTTTCAATGAAGTATGTATATATTTATACATAATGTGTGAAGGTATTTAATCAGAGGTATGGTATGAATGAACAAAATTAGAAAATAGTATAATATAATTTATAAAAATGATATAACATGAATAAATCGAAGCACCATTTTCATCAATCGATTATTGTTTTTCCCTCAGCTATTCCTCTCTAGATTCTTCTGTAATTTTTTTAGTACGCACAAAGAGAAATTTTTAGCTGTGTTAGCACCCACAGGACAGCTGATTTCTTAGCAATATTAGTCAAAATTTTGCTATGACAGCTGAGATGATCATTTAATCATGGAAGGTAAAGAAAATAACTTTTATTCGTGCGTCATGGAAGAACAAATTGAAGAATTTTTCACTGAATCCTTCTCAAGAGCATACAATCGGACTATCAACGCAATTAAATAGCCCACACCTTCGTATTCCGTTCGATAAACAAGCGTACTCACGTTGATAACATTCAACCCAGGGATCCATCTGGAATTAGATTTTCCGAAATTGAGTCATTCGATCGAACGAATAAACGCTTCTCTCTTTAATCCGAAAATATGAGAGCTGCGTGGGCAATGCAGGCTCGTGAGTAACGATATTAACACCGCACAAAGCCCTTATTTCCGTTCAGCGAATGTAGAGTGGTGCCTTTTCGTCTGGAAGGGTGATTTTTCTCTTCACCCTTTTACTCTTGGTCTGCTCGCAAACCATCACGTTTGCGTTGGTTGCTCAAAAGAGGGAATGGGCCGGTATTGCGTCGATATGTCAGTCCGACGTGGCAACGTGTGCTCGTCGTCTTTGCATTTTATTAAGTCAGCTAGCGGCGAGACGATGTATAGGCCATCTTCCGTCATGTCACCGAAGGGATAGGACAAGCAGAATTTATGGTGGTGGATTCCACGCCTACGTTCCCTCGAAACCTGCTTGCTCCCCCCGCGCCGTTACCCCTTCGTTTCATCCCTTTCCCATACGAAGACATTTTGCGCGGAAACGTTTCCGTCAAGCACATTTAATATGAAAAAGAGAAAACTTTCGTCCCAGACGTCCGGGTGACGAATCGAGTCAGCAGAAAAACAGATAACATCCAAAGAAATGGGACTTCTCTATACTCTAAAAAAATCGATCTTGCCTTTTTTCATGTTTTTCTTTTCTCTTCTCTTGTTACCGTTGTTTTTGTTTTTCTGTCAAGAATTGTAAACTTTGGATCTTGATACTGCAAAAACTTCCAATTCCATTCTCGGTGTTTATATTGTTTCGTTACGACACTCCTCCTGAATTTTCTGATTCAAGGTACAATTTCTTCCACCGTCAGCACACACATCGTTCAACCCTATACGCACCGCAAGCCAGTGCCCAGAGAATTTCTCCTACCGAAGGGTGACATTTTTTACGGTTTTCCATTTAGAGAGGAAGACTCTACTTTCTTGTTGCTTCTTTTTTTTCTCCTTTTTCAAGGACCTTGTCCGGGGTTTAGGTCATTTTGTAAAGTTGGATATCACGTCCCGGCACATCCGCTCTCTCGAAGGGACGAATATATCGTATACGTATATATGGGAACGATAAAGAAAATCTTCCCTCTCCCTTTCGAATGAGGAGAGAAAAAGAATGTTTCGAAACAAAATGGGACGGGGAGTTTTTATTACAAGAACATTCAATGGTATTGGCTTTTGGGGAGGAATTATTTTTTGTTTTCTCAATGCAATTGTTCAATCTTGGTGGATGTAAATTAAAAATAAATTCCACTCAATCACCGTGGTTCCGATTAAGTGGATTTCACGGCGAATCGCATGAATCTTGTTTACAAGAATCATTTTTTCCCCTTGAGTTATGAGTTTAATATCAATCCGTCACATGAATTCTCTCACATCTTTTATGCGTGGAGTAAAAACTTGCAGATAACAATTTGCCTGGAAAATTGCTCCTATATTCTCCATCTCACGCCAGTGTTACGATATTGACGTACCGTATTGAGAGCGGATTACTGTCGAGTCATAAGCTCAAGCATGTAATGCCCGCGTTATGCTAAGATTAGACTATATCGAGAGAACCTACGTTACACGTACCAAGATAATTTACACGATCAAATTGGTACTTATGGAAGCATCAAACACCTGCCGCGTTCAACTATTCGAGGTTTTCCAAGTGGAACAATTTTTCAGTCGTTAATTATAAAAACTTTACATATTTCTCACAACTTTCTGATCTTTTCCCTGTAGAAACTTTGAGTCATCTTTGAGATTTATTTTGATTTGATTGTAAATTATTGTTCCATCATTGAGCATACATTTCATTTTATTGATTTTATATTCGACGATGAAGCGATAGATAGATTGAACATTGAACTTTTTATCTTCCGATATCACGTTCAAACGAGATAAGATCATAGATAAAATCTAAGGATACTTATTATCGTTCTACAGTTATATACGTTTTCTAGTTTTCTATCCTGCGTGTAACTCGTACGTCGATAATTGCCTGGTAAGTTTTGTGTGGGGTGAAAGGAAAATTCTGGAATATTCATCTTATTCCCTCGCAAAATGAAAGAAAATCAAAATGAATACTGTGTAATTTATACACAGTTTATTATTCCATTATTGATTTAATTAAGTTAATTATTATTCCAACGTTGAGGGGTTTTTTGAAGATTTTCTTCTTAAGTCTTCTTGGCAGGAAATCAGATAACTCGGAGCACCCTCGGTGCTCGAAGTAACTTATATATATATATAAAAAAAATATCAATATTATTATTATTATTATCATCATCATTTCTTGTGGTCTGTATTATTCGCATCGACTGCGCGCATGCATTCGTCGAGCCAGCTCTTCTTCGTCAAGTGTAGCGCGAACTTTGACGATGATGTTTCTTGATTGTTTGCAATGTGGTACACCATCGAGATGTATTCAACTCCTTACAACCACGTCCAGGATCGTATGTTCTGAATCGTACCAGAGGCGGAAATCGATATGCGGTACCTATGCGATATACCTCTTCTCGCTCTACCTTATTTACATATCTTGTGATATATATTGTGGTCTACACGGTTTCTGTTGTCATCGAATAAATATTACATGACGAAACACGACGACTGATTAAAATACTATGTTGATTTTCTATACCAGGGATCGTTGATTTAGATAAAGAAAAATAAGAAATTCTCAAGGATTATTATTATATTTTTCTTACAATGAGATGCCATTTCATAATATACGTCCAAATGAAAAACGTGTTCTTTGAGAAATGAATCTCGAAAAAGAATCGCGATACAGAGAATGGACTGAACAATGAATCTTTAGATTCCTTAATTATGCAAAAACCAAAAAAAAAAAATGCTTGCGGTTTCTATCGACGAGACTAGGGAAATATCAACAGACGTTCGCCTTTTGTACACGTAGAAAGAATTGCGGTATAAAATATGTGACTTTGTGTTTGCGGTTTGTGGATGTGAGAAAAGACATGGAATTCAATTGCGTAAATGCACTCTTGGCTCGGCGCAACGACAACCACGAGGAAAAACGAGCAGCCGAGTTCGGATTGTTCATGGTACATGGAATTGTTTACGAATCGCTCTGATATCGCATGCCAAAAATTCACGATAATATATGGAAAAACATGCACGCATGGGAAATATATGCCGATTAATTTTTGATTAAAACGTTGTCGAGTTATTGGGGTATAAATGTACGATGCTTCGCTCTAATGTTTCAGATTTTCAATTTCGAGTAAAACGTATGGGAGGATCTCTGCTGTGCATCTTTTCTCATATTATCCGAAGTCTCGTGTGCGAGATTTGTCGAAGGTACCTCTTTTCCGTGGAAAGGATGTTTGGAATCTGTTCAAAACGATATGTACTTTATAGATTTTTGAATCATCAATTATTGTATTATTACGCCGCTTAATGTAGGGTTATATTTTGATCATGGAGATAGAAAAAGAGTGGTAAAAGTTAAATCGATGGAACTCGCTTGAAAAATTTTATAGACTGAAGTACTGCTCGGAGATGACGTTATAGAAAAATCGATATCTGATTTGATATCCCTTGAACTCCCCTCTGTAAGTTAAAAGTAACCGAGGAAGGTAACCCTAATTCAATTGATGTGACAGAGCCGAGAACCCTTCATTTCTTGTCTGTTGTTCTTTTCAAGCGGTTGGTAACCCGAAGTTTGAAGTTGATGTGCTAATCAACGACCCTCTTCTTAAAATTATCCTGTTGAAAATCAATGGCCTATCATGGAAAATTCAAAGTATCTACTAAAGATATGTTCTGAGATTTTTCAAAGAATCAGAATATCTATCGATTCTCACTGCTTTTGTTTACCAGGAATAATTTATCATTTGGGGCATCCCATACAAAGTTATTGTACAATCAGTTGTTCCATCACCTAGTTGATAAATTTATACCACCTTCCAAACCCTTTGTGAATCCAATTTCAATTCTCAAGATTTCATTTTTTTATATGGCATTGAAGCATGGTCTCATACGTGTATGGACCAAGCCTGGCGCAGGATCTGCCGAGACTTGTCTCGAACAATCCACCAAACTTGGTCCAGGCTTAGGAATGATAAGATCAGGACAAGCTTGGGCCAATTGATTTGACAGGCACCAACCAAAGCTTCTTTCATCACAAATACTGATGAAAGGAAGTAATTGATCCATATTTTAGTTTAAGTTTCTCTCTCAGTCTTGTCAATACCTGCACGGGAAATATATCTTAAAATCCTGTCAATGGTTTTTCAAGATCACTTGATTTCCATGTATGATGACATTTAAAAGTAGCCTCTTATCATTGAGTCCCGTTTTATTCTTATTTAGATCAACCATATCTACCTTAGTGTGCAAGACCAGGGTCTTCGGCTAATCATGAGGAGAAGATTGGTCGTTAGCCATTGCGAATTCGAAATTGTGCCACTCATATGGACATTACTGGCCCGATTGTTCTCAATGAACGCTTATGCCAAGCTTGTACCAAGAGCAATAATGGCAATTTCAAAAATATGAAAAAATGTATTAGGTGTACAAATAAGTTTCCGCGGTTTTTCATAAAAAATTAGGAATTTATTGTAAAGGAAAAGTACATTACGTTTTATTCAAAGTATTTTCCATCATTTGCCACTACTTTTCCCCATCTTTCTGGCAACATTCGGATACCCCGTCGAAAAAACTCTTCATCTTTTGACGCTATCCACAAATCTAGCCAATTTTTGGTGTCTTCATATGATGTGAAGCGCTGCTCAGACAGACCATGTGCCATCGACCGGAACAGGTGATAATCAGAAGGGGCTAAGTCTGGTGAATACGGCGGGTGGGGTAAAACTTCCCAGTTGAGTGTTTCCAAGTATGTTTTTACCGGCGCTGCAACATGTGGACGAGCATTATCGTGTAAAAGAATAATTTTGTCGTGTCTGGAGTAGTAATGGGTGCGTTTTTCCTCAAGTGCCCGACTCAATCTCATCAATTGTGTTCGGTAGAGAGCTCCAGTAATGGTTTCGCTTGGTTTCAGCAATTCATAATACACGACACCAAGCTGATCCCACCAAATACACAGCATGAGTTTTTTTCCATGAATATTCGGCTTAGCTGTCGATGTTGATGGTTCGCCGGGCTTAACCCATGACTTTCTCTTCTTTGGATTATCGTAGTGAATCCATTTTTCGTCACCAGTGACTATACGATGCAAAAAACTCTTTTTTCTATTCCTGGCAAGCAGCATTTCACTCATGCATAATCGGCGTTCAACGTCTCTCGGCTTTAGTTCATATGGAACCCAATTTCCTTGTTTTTGAATCATTCCTAACGATTTTAAACGATGTGAAATTGCTTGTTGAGTCACTTGTAGAGTAAGTGCAAGTTCTTTTTGCGTTTGGGACGAATCTTCCTCCAATAGTACTTCTAATTCCATGTCTTCGTACACTTTCGGCCTTCCACTGCGTTCTTTGTCTTTAACGTCAAACTCACCGTTCTTAAACTTTTGAAACCATTCCTGACAACTTCTCTCACTTAAAGCAGCTTCACCATATGCTTCTAGAAGCAATCGATGCGCCTCAGCTGCAGATTTTTTCACATTAAAGAAGTAAATCAAAAGTTCCCGCAAATGATGCTTATTCGGAATAAAACTTGACATTTTTGCACGAAAAAAATTACGTGATGCTGATACGGAATCACTAGTACATTAAGGTTTTGGTGTTGCCAGATGACTAAACTTGGGATATTACGTTTTACATCTGACAATTTCTCCATAACCTTCTGGTGGGGCCATCTTTTGACAAACCGCGGAAACTTATTTGTACACCTAATACCATGACTGACTGTCCATTGGAAACAACGGGATAATCATGGAACAATGTTGATCCAATTGTTCTTAACGGAGATTTGTTTCTGACGCATGTGCCAATCCTGGGACAAGCTTAGGTTTTTCCACCTGCATGGGGTTTCTTTAACGAAACTTTGATAATAGTTTGAGCGTGAGAATCCTTGTCAGGGCCGCAACAGGATCCAGATTAAGCTGATCATGTTCAGGGTATAAATTTCTAATTGGCGTCGACTAACAATATTCATGTCAATGGCACGCCAACCTACCTTTAGCTTTTCAACAATAACCGGTTGTACGCAATATGGAATCATTGTTTCCTGAGGGAACGGTTAAGAAAACTGAAGAATGCAAAGAAATTCTCATATCTGCAAAAGCAAATACAAAAATTATTACACTTCCATCGCAAGTTATTGTTCGCAAAACGAGTTGAGTAAGATAATACGTAACCACTGTGCGGAGTTGCAAGAAATTTTCTTTTGATGTGAAACGTCGATCGAATCGCCTTGGGATCCAGAAGATATTCTTTTTACGCACCGCTCGTCATTATTCTCAAACGAGAAAATATTTTCTTGCATCGAAGAATTTGTTCGAAGAAAATAAATATTATCTTCCAACGCTTCCATCCCTGGAATCAGGTCGCGGTAAAAGAATTGAAGAATTATTGACTAAAAATCTTCTACATAACTCAACCAATTGAATAGGAATCGGAATGAGAAATGCTGAGGAATGGCGTGGAAAATATGTTAGATGATTCTTTGTTGATCCCATTGAATGATCAGTTCCACGTTGAGCTTTCATTTGATTCTACCCTGCAGCCCTGGTCACAAAAAGTCTTTTATTTCAAAATTCAATACAACTTCGCAACAGTAAATGACCATTCGAATCTCATCAATTTAAATGGTTCCAATGGGTTTCAACGGGTTTGAACAAGGGTGAATGGTTATTTATCGTTCCCAAGGTTCTATTGAATCTCATTCATCGATGTGATGCAATAGATTTTTCAAACAAGGACAATCAATCGCACGAATTATACCAAAAAGAGTGTTCCTGCAACGATGATTGAGTGGTCATAAACTATTATATAAGCAGCTTGGAAATCAAATGATTATTTAATTACTTGAGAAAAGAAATGATTTCCCTATTGCGTTTGAAACTCATTTTCAACACTTTAAAATGACTATCTATGACGAATGAATGAAAGTAATTATAGCGAGGTAAACAATTCTACTTCGCTTATTCGATTTGTTTTACAGTTGTTCCAACAATTTATAAAAAAATTAATCAATGCCCATCAGATGGTAGAAAAGAGTTCTGAAAGATAATCATGATTTCTGTTTGTTTTGAAGTTTCTTACTTGGACAATTTTGAAAAGCGAATTCTCAACTTTTAATTGAATTCTCAATAAATGAAGGAGAGATTATTCAATAACTGCAACGATGTTGATTTTTCGGAAAATCCAACAACATTTATTCCCCGTCTTCAAATTAAACTCGATTCCTCGGTAAGAATTCAATATCTTTACATACCAGTCGTGCACATAAATATGGAATTATGATTCGAATACATCCCGACACATCCCGTTCAAATACTCGGCGATGTGCCGAACGTCCAAAACGTGATGATAAATAACTTCCAGTGCTACGTCTCTCCCATGTCTGTCCTATTATTCGTTTGATTTAAGATCGAGAGAAGCTATTCATCCTCGGAACGCTATTTCACGAAATTATACATTGGCTGACCTACTTTGATCATCGTGGTAGTAGTTTTTAGTTCTATATGTAGGAATGTGGGGTAAGAAGAATGAGTGCTTTCTCTATCCCTACGAGAACGGTTAACACAATGGGGACTCGAGATATCAAGGGAGGATGAAAACTTGGAGTTGCGTTTGACATTGAGAGTCGCGTTTGCTTCGAAAAGTCGAATTCAAGGTTATTTTTTCTTTACCCAAATCATTAATTCTTCTTTTTTTTCTTTCAACTCCATACGATAAGATTGAAGAACGTGATTCAAACTTTGAAAATGATTCAAGCGAATCGTTGAAAGAATTATCAAGAGATCGGAGGAGATTCGTTACCTATTCCGTGACAAAGTTTGCCACTCTGGGAATGTTTCGATAAGAAGTAAAGTGTAGCAGGAAGGCGAGTAGTCGAATTGCTCTCTCGTTACTCTCGAAAGGTACATCGTACCTTTCCTTGATCTAATGTTCGAAGCTTCGAACTCTAAAGGATTCGAGTCGTGGTCTTGAAGAATACGTAGTTGAGTTAATCCGATTAGACAATTCGACGATCAATGCCTATCCTCTTTTCACGTTCAAAGCTCTTTTGATTTATTTATTCGCAAAGATTCCTTGGGACAAGATAATAAGAGTTAATGAAAAGTTTGATGAACCTGGATCTCTTTGAGAAACTTTCTCTCACGTATCTAAATTTAGGAAATTCAATGAATGGCGATTGTTTTTACCTGCGCATTGCTGTAAATTGTTATACCCTGCTAAGGTATGCACAAAATAATAATGTAATATTAATCTGTACATTGTGTATCTCGTTATCGAGGTGACAAACAAAGTACAGATTATTCGCCCCACCGGCCAACTCAGTAATTAATTGTGCATCATTGTTCTCCCCGATAAGAATGACGGCGAGTGCCAGACTGGAATATTCTGCCGTACTAAATGTCGTTATCGTACTCTTACCATCGCGTACATTCTCCTTACTTACCTCTCTTTCTCGGGGATATTCGAGACAGGGAAGAGACAACAGAGATAATTGTACGACTATGAGGGAAACTGTCGAGGACTCGAAGAAGTGTGAGGGTGTAACAAAACGTCGTCATGTTGGCAGGAACAAATTATCACCATCTCTATAGAATTATACATATCTGAGTGTTTTGTCAAGCATATTACATGGGACATACCGAGATAATTCTATAACCCGTTTAAATCACTCTTCGAATGTACTCTCTCGCTCACGTATTCTACATATATGCATTTTCAGAAACCATGTGAGTTACATGACTATAATTGGGTATGGTTAAGTGGAGTGCAAACTGTGTTAATCCGTTACGTACGGATGAAGAGAACCCGTTACCACAGGATTCTAATTTAGAACTCATGGTATAAAGAAATATATAAAAGTATAGGCATTTTGAAATTACGTTAAACGACATTCGATATCACAACGCATTTTCTTTCATTTCTCTGTACACGATTCTCCGTATCCTATGCACCGTATGGATGAATTATGAAATCGAAATTGCTCGTTACTCAAAGGTGTTGTGTTCGCGTAATAACATAAATTACTTTATCCTCGCAACGAATCCTTAGGTGAGAAACTATAAAGTAACCAGAGTTTCCTTAACGATGCATCGTTCGGCCACTTAATCTCAAAGAGAATGGCCTCTTACGATAGGGTGGAGCCATAACTGGTTCTTGTAACGAGCCTGTAACGCGATTCTAAATTTTCACAGTTACGTTATTCACCGTGTATTCGCCGACTAGATTCACTGACAATTTTCATGCCGATCCGACAACAGATCGTATCGTCGAGGACCTGTGTTGGGTAACAGTTATAACAATATACATATCCGTATATATATTTATAACATGCAAATCGTGCACATCCTATCTCTCTAACCGAGAAAGAGCGTGGAATTGTTTTGGATTCTCAAATTTTGCACAGTACATTATCCAGGCTGAGGAAACGAATGAGCGTTGAAAAATGTTCGTGTTTACATCAGAATCAAGGAAAATGTGCACTTGATATGATATACAAGCATGTTATGTTTTGGGGGAGAAAGTTAATGGATTGAAAACTTTTGGCAAGGTCTCTTGTAGTAACGCGAACGAATGATACAGAAAATCACGAGATGCATGAGAATGTACGAGTCTAATTGAATGTTGTCGAGTCGGCGATGATAATTTTCGATGGATCGAATTTGAATTTAATGCTCAGGACTTGACGGAGAGTTGAAATGAATAATATTTTGGCTGTGACCTAATAGCGAGTACCGGAAAGTGGAAAATATGAAACTTTCTCTGAATTCTGAATTTAGGGTGAGGTAAATGATTATTATTATAGTCACAGGGGATGAGGTTTCTCACGTTGATAACATGATTTGGAAATTTTCAGATTCAAGAACAGCGACCAAAGTGTGTGGGTGAATTCTATTACATTAACCTACTAAAGTTTCAGAGTGGATACAATTAATTGCGAGAAAAAAACTTTCTCTCTCCCAATTTTCTTTTGTTTTCTGTTAATTTGACCCAATTCCCCGCACCCCGTTAATTTCCTGCATTGTAGGAAATTTTTGTATCAAATTTTATACCATAAACTATCTTCTCGACATTTTATGTTGTACTATTCCACGCTTCCTCAGAATAAATGGTGAATTATCAAAATTATTGAGCATACGCAATGACAGGGGTTTTGAAAGCA
This sequence comes from Gonatopus flavifemur, assembly GCA_018340375.1. Classification (NCBI taxonomy): domain Eukaryota; kingdom Metazoa; phylum Arthropoda; class Insecta; order Hymenoptera; family Dryinidae; genus Gonatopus; species Gonatopus flavifemur. The sequence continues at coordinate 57,504,661 of JAFFJZ010000001.1, forward strand.
CTTGAGAACACTTGAAAACTGATTTTGAATGTAACTTCACAAAATCAACTTCCGCGAATGTGTAAACTGCTATATTTTGCGAAATGTTTGGAAATTACCATCAAGCGGAAAATTGATCTTGCATTTCTCAAGGAATTAACTTCTCTTACGCGAACAATGCGTATATTTATATATGTCAAGTCGGAATTTGAATTGTACTATAATATATTGAATATTATTCATTTCTCTTCCGTACGGTTGGAAGAGAGCCATTTCATAAATAATGAATGGACATTTGGTCCATAACTCCATGTTTACTAGTAATTTTGGTACGCGGCCAAATTTGATTCCTATAATACACACGTGATCAATGTATAACTTATACACCGTGAAGATGTTAAAAATTTGAACGTGATTTCCATGTAAGAATTTTTTGAATACTTTCAGCAGGAGTTTGAGTTCTCTAGAGTCCAAGTTCTTTTATGATGCAGCTTTGGATGCCAAAAATGTAGGGAAGTAGTAACTGGTTACATGATATTGTATGAAATTTCAGTTTTCGAATTTAAGCAGTGTTCTTTCTTAAAGACGCAGCGTGCATTATAAAACATACGACCTGGTTCTTGAGACTCATACCATTCCCATTTCATCCTAGTTTATAAGCATCTTTCGTATATCAATGTTGGAGAATTTTGGACTATTTTCATCCTATGAGAATACTAAATTTAATATCAATTTGTTTTCTCCGTAGTGAATTTGCTTCACTCCTAATGTTGCTCTTAAATTTTATGGTGAATAGAAATGAACTCCACTCTCACACGGAGAGAAAGGAATAATTGCAGCAGCTACTTGAATAGTTGTTGCAACTACTTAGTAGTCAAGACGAGGACCACGTTAGCTGCCTCAACTAAGTCGATGAGTAAGTTACTAGGAATACTGCACTGAAAAAAAAAATTTATTCCAGTCAAATAAATATTTATTTGTCCTGTACCAAAGAAATATTTATTGGAATTAACAAAATATTCTTTGGAACCAAAATAATTTATTTGAATTGCATAGATGGTTTTAATCGTTTATTTGATTCCAATAAATTATTTTGGTTCCAAAGAATATTTTGTTAATTCTAATAAATATTTCTTTGGTACAGGACAAATAAATATTTATTTGACTGGAATAAATTTTTTTTTCACTGTGTCTAATTTGCAAAAAAATCAAATAGCTGTGGCAGCTACTCACATTTTAGCAACCTTTTTTCACTGCTATAGCAAAAATAATTGTAGCTGTAGCTATTTCTCAGCCACCACAGCAGGGAATCGTAGCTGTTACAGCACAGACTTTGTGGTTGATATTTGTGCTCTCTAAAATCTTTGGAGTGAAATTTCACTCTTCAGCCAGCCAGAAGTGAGCCTGTCGAATTTTCGAGTGAAATTCCCACTCTTTTAGAGTGATATTCTAAGGTTTGAGGTTAGAAATTCACAACCACTTCGACGCTGGATTGAATTTTTCACTCTAAAAGAGTGAGAGGTCACTCGAAACGAGTGAAAATTCCACTCGAAGCGGACAAGCTCACTTCTGACAATTAGTGGAGTTAAACGTGCGATTTTTCACTCTTTCAGATTTAGAGAGCGGATGATGGCCAAATACTTTGGCTCTTCAATTTTCGCTGTAGCTGGTCCATTTCTGGCTGCTACCGCTGAGTGAGTAGCTGTGACAGCTACAAAATAACTCCTGTAGCTAATTTTCAGCTATTCCAATAATAATTAATTATTTTTTTCCGTGAAGTAAATGTTGCAACTATTCCTATTCCTCCATGCGATATGATCAACTGAAGCAACAAATTTTTTGCTCGACTAGCAAAATTTTCTTTATTAGATACAGAATAACAAACAAATTTTACTGGAGGTGCAATAATTTTTTGTTGCAATAGCGAAAAATTGCTGTCATAGTTGAGAAGATCACTGTGATAGCGAATAGTGTCTTATCAAAAAACTTTGCTGTCACAGAGAATTTCTTTTTTTTTCATAAATAAAATTACTATAATGTCGACATTTTTAATTCAAGTGAAATGTACAAGTTTTAGATCAGGAATCAATTTCTCTCATTTGAATTGAATATTTCTCATTAAACATTTTTTTCCCTTGAATTTCTATCAAATAGCTTCTTTGATAGTTCAAATTCCATGCGAGAATTCATCCTTCATTTCAATTCAAACAGCTTGTGCAAATACTCTCTGATATACACTGAGGGAAATTCAGAATTAAATTCACTATTTTACATAGTATCAGAGACAACCCGGAGAAAAATGCAGCTCGAGAATATAGTAATCTTTGATAAAAATTTGAGAATATTCCTTCGATTTGTAATACAGATGAAACTGTTCAAATTATGGTTGAATTTTATTTGAAAAAGAATGAAAAATTCTCAACATTCAACAAACAATAGAAAAATATGTGAAATTTCCAGAAGTTGCGCATGAAATTTTATGTAGCAAATAACAAACTTCACTTTTTCAAATTTCATGCGCGATTATTGGAAAATTCATATGTTTTTTCTATTGTTTGTTAGGTATTGATAATTTCTTATTCTTTTCCAGGTCAAATTCAACACAAATGTAAACCGTTTTATCTTGATGACTAATTTAAGAATTATTCTTAGATTTTTATTAAAGATTTTACAAGACTTTACAACAAAATTGATTTGGATGAGACTATAGAATCCTGATTTTTACAATATGCCATATCAGATTTCATCGGAAATTGGGTATATCCCCCCTACCCCTAAAATTTCTCCGCGTGCAGTGAATATAGATCATTTACAGGATAAAATGCATTCACACAGATGCATATCGTATCGTCTTCAGTAACATCCGTCATTTGTAAGGAAACGAAATGTTCAGTAGATGACGCTATAAATCTGCTCAAAATCGTATTATTACCGAAGATCGTTGTTGATAACAACAACAACATCGAAGGGAAAGAATACCGCTTACATGTACAAATATGAGGTTCAGTTGTTTAACGATCTTTTTTTATACGTCCATTACGCGAAAATCTATGGAAAAGAAATCTTATCTATATTCTCCGTCTTTGCCCAAGATCTTTGTCTATAATGAGAAAAAGAAACATGCTTTCACAGGTGCAGGATATGTTTCCCTTTCTTCTCATGACTGTTCTTCCCTGTTTAGAAACATCAGGCAAGTGTTGAAAGTATGAAAACAGATGTTACTAAAAGTTTCCAAGAAGTTTCATAAACGTACTTTAGTTGAAAAATCATTGACTTCTATTATTAAAGACAAATTACTGAATATTATGAATAAATTCACAGCGCTATTCGCTTTTTCATCCTTTTTGAGTTTCGAAAGACCGTTGTTTCCCAAAACAGCGATTTTTCATACAGAAATTCGTGTCGAAGCTTAAAAAACGACTTCAGTTTAGTTTTCTCTTACGAAGATGTATTTAATTCAATCCACTGGGGAAAAAAAAACACTTGTGAAACGCATAGCACAGATTACTATAATACACGGAAAAAAATAATTCGCTGTGGCAGCTACTTTGTGTATTTGATGTGATTGGATAGCAAAACATAATGTAAAAAAAAATACTCACAAAACTGCTGAAGAAAGTTTGCCAGTTTTTTTACACAAACTTTATTTGAAAATTATCGTCAAAAAATTTGTAAATATCCAAAAAGTTTTACGATTCTACGAAAATTCTCAACAATTCTCAAACTTTTGTTTCCCAATCCAGAGATAAAATTCGAAAATTATTTTTCCAAAATAAGGTTATGAATTCCCAAGCAATTTTGTGTGGAATTCAACACCTTTTTCTTTACAGTGCATATTGCTGTGACGACGAAGTTTTAGCCATCACAGAATAACTTTTGTTGTCACAACTAAAAATAACTACCACACTGAAAAGAATGTTTTTTTTTCTGGCAACAGATTTTTTTGTTGTTTCAAGAAAAAGATTTTATTGGGACGTGAAACAACAAAAATTTTGTCAAGTTTACAAAAGTTATTTGGTTATTATAACATAATATTTTAATGATAGTAACAAAACTGTATGATTGGTGACATTTTTTGAAAATTTTTCCCAGTGCATGATTAATTTTTAGCCATCCAAATATGAACAACATCATTTTTCTTTCCGTGTAATGAATGTTTTGGGTTATGGAAAAAATAATTTTATGGCAGCAGGGAAGTGGTTTCAGCTTTTCTAGCTAAATCATTTTTTCCGTCCATGTGGATTCATCATTTATCTATCAAAAAGGCTTTTTTAGAATCCTGTACGAGGCCTCAACGGGCCTGAATTTTGGACTAATTATGTGATTCTGACCTTTTGTTTCGGAACTGCAATTACATTTGAGATGTCTACAGTATCCCAACTCGCATAATCGACATTTTTCCGAAGTTTATTTCTGCATTTCGCAATTTTGTTCGGCGTAACTTTCAAATTAGATATAAAATCTATAATAACGCATGAGCTTTTTCCTAATTTTTTGTTAATTTAATCCGCTTGCCTTCTTTCTCTTGGCCCCAGAATTACTTATGCGTTGGAATCGGAATAAATGCAATAGAAATTTCATTTAAAATCATGTTTCTAGTTGGATAAATATACTACTCATAACTTACAGAATCCAATTTTCCTTCGCTCTTATTTGTTTCAAATATGTTATCAGGGAGTTAAACCATGTCATTCAATTGTCATTGATTTCGAGAAGGCGTTCAATGGTACGATGCAATTGAATTATAATGAGGTCTTTTAGTACATGGCGCGAAAATGCTTTTACGAATGAATTCGTGTATACATGGGGAACATATGTAGAACATTTATGAATTATGCAAACAATACACATGAATCTCGAATATATCGCCCGTGTCAAATTAATGGGTAACTCATACATGATTCAAATGATGGTCATAAATAATGCATTCTTTAGTGAAAAATGTCGCAGAATTTTCAAAATCTGTTGGCAAACCTCACGTTCGAGAATCAAAAGGAAAGTAAATATTTTCCATCTCAATATGATGTCTTTGGAAATGGTATATAACATTTACAATTTTCACATCAAAAAATTATAATCACGATATTCTTCTTCATGAATTTACACATAAACATTGATGATTCGAACTCGAAGACCTAGAGACCTTGATTCCGATTGATTTGTGTAGCTTCGACTTCATTTTCCCGTGACCTTATTCCTTCCTCCTCGAAAACAATTTTATTTATTTTTCATTGTCATATCGTTTCTCAATATTCCATATCTCACGAAAAAGCACCACTCATCGCGAATTTCAATACGAGAATGGAATAATTTTCCAATGAAGAGTGATTTAAAATTAATATCTCACTGAAAATCATCAATCCATTTGAATATTTGAATAGCTAGTGAATTTCATAATCATCCTGGAGCGTACAACACGCTTATCCCAGAAACAAAATACACACGCGAGTGAAATACACACATCGTTATAACCGACCCAAGCGCTTACCCCCTTCGTATCCACGCTTTTGAATTTTCCTTTGAAATTTATTTTCCACGGAGGATGCAGCACTCTCGTAAAAACAATGTTATAAAAAAGGAACTGAATTATGATACGTGTACATTCATTCCGTATCGCGTACGAGATTGTGAAGTGGTCTACCACGATATTTGATTTCCCCAGAGTTTTTTACTTCAAAGAGCAAATATTTATTCCTCGCGGCTCAATTTTGAGAAACGCAATTCACACATCCTCGAATTTTTAGACTCGCGTAATTTACACTTTCGTTTTAAATTTATATAAAACACATATCATAGGGAATTTATGTTTTTGTTCACTCCAATCCCTTCAAACTTCTTCGTATTAATTAAAAATATATGGTCATGCATGAAATGTTTTCACATTTTTTGAAAAACTTTAAAACCCTGATCTCGGTGTAAGAATTTCTCACACTTCTATATACATCGTTGTTTTCTCGCCGTGAGAACCAAGTCAAGATCACTTACCCGTGTGCGTTCTTTGATGAGCTTTCAGATGTGAACTTTTGGTGTAGACTTTTTTGCATCCTGTGAATTGGCATTTGTGTATCCTGCGTTTTGGGTCAAGTGGACTGTGTTCGTGACTCCTATTCGCGTGATGCCTGTTCGCAACGGTAGTAGCAGTCGTCGTCACTGCACCGGCGTGTGCGTTTTGTGTATTGGCAACAGCGGGAAAACCATTCGCCGCAACAGAGATCAGTCTGAAATAAGAAAATCCCATATTTTTCCCTCAAAATTACGAGTTTTTCCTCTCGACATTCGCTTTTTCTAGATTCTTTGGGAACAGGAAAGAATTTTACTACCACATTTCTCAGAGGTGGAGATTTCATTTTGAAATTCTGGAGAAGGAAAGCGGAATACGAAATATGTCAAGTTTTCATTTAATTAATTATTTCCACCCCAATTTGTTCTCACTTTTGAAATTCTATCACGCGTTATGAAATATATACATATATTTTTTTACATACGATTTTGAATCCCATTCCTCTTGGATTTTCAATTTCATTCAATTACAGCAACCCATAAGGAAACTCGTGGTAATTACGAACAAATATTGGAGCAACTTATTCACATCGACTGTATCGGAAAGCACACACGATAATCCATTGGAAAAATTCGTATCCGATCGAAAGGATCCTTTTGGAACGTAAACAAAGAAGAAGAACGTTGAATCTAGATACCGTTACCGATAGAAAATCGATGACCGGGACATATATTTGTTTCCTGTTGGAAGAAAAATTCTGTTCACAGGGAATGGGATGGGAAGTATTGATTACCAGACCGTTATTAGGCGGAGGAGGTGGATGGAGTGTGAAGAGGTTGAAACAAACTTACCTTGCGACACCTTGCGCGTTGCTAGTGGTAACCCTGACGATGGCGCTCCTGCCGCCTGTACCGTGAAGGTTGAGATTGTGCACGTCGAGCATCGAACTCCCGCTCGACGAATGACTGGAGTTGGAATGACCTTGACCCGACTCGGGACTCGACGGTGGTGTCAGGATCTGACCTTCACCCTCGCAACCACTGTCTTCCTCCTCCTCGATTTCCTGGAGAGAGGGAGAGAAAGGAAGAGAAGAGATATACTCATTATGCAATAGCGAGCCACGAGCTCTTGCAACATAACGGGACTTAATCGTGTTTACAGTACAAGTGCATTGCTCAGACAACTAAAATAAAACCAACGATTTATTTCTGTAAGACTGGGATACGTAGCTTGTACGCTCAGCGTCTTCTGTACCAATCTTTCTCGCCGCAAGATTTGTCATCTAGCATTTCCTGTTTCGGTTTGATTTATATTCACGCAAAGTCATTTGTCATTCTCTCCTTCCGTCGCTGAGACTGTTTGAATTATTTGAATATAGGCTGAATTTGATTCGTGAATACGTTCGTATAAATAATTCAAATCGCGTGTAAATTATTTGGACATTCCCCGTTGAGATGTTGATAATTATAGATATTATGAGTTCTATATCAGTATTTATATCTTCAGTTTCAAGTTCATATTTTATGAATTATTCAAGAATCATAATGTCAAAAAGCTTTGAATGCTTCGAACATGTTATTTTAGAAAATAACCAACAAATAAATAAATCATGAATTACGATCGAAAACATTTTTAAAGCGTTATTGCTGTTATTGAAATTTTTATAACTTTCTAGCATATCTCGCAAATAAAATCATGGCATGATATTTATGGTTTTTTCACAGTGAAAAAAGTATATAAAACGTGTTATAAATAATGTAATGTAATTCAATTCCTGTTACTTGTACGATACTGTATTTTAAATAACTTTTGAAAAATTTTATTGAATTTTCACTTCTCCCTTGTTCTTATCAGCAACAGATTTTTTCCAAGATACATAAGAACAGCATTTTTTGCCAATATTTGAAAGTTTATAGACTCGCTCGAGGGGATGTATACAGATAATAACACAGAAGACAGCTCAATGATATTAGGAAGAATTTCTAAAAAAAAATATCTCATTATCTTGTGGTTTATAAAATATTCTATTGTTCATTTGAATGTGGGTTCTAACAAAAGTCATACACACACCTGACTGTTACCTCTTAGAAATTTTTCACGTTGTATGAACATGGGAGGAATATGTAAATGTTCGTTCATATGCCAATCACGTGCAAGCCATATTCCTCTGTACCATGTGCTGTACGAGACTATAGTAGAGTTTGTTAGTTAAAACAAGTTGCTATACAATTCTCTCCAAGTGAAAACACGAGTTCAACAGCTAATGTTCCTTATTATGCCATGAACATTACAAGGAAATATCTATAAATTCAAAATTCCCTGAGCTAATCTCTGAATCAAAATGATTGTTATCAAATCTTTCTCGTAGAATCATTGAAAAATAATACATCGAAGAACATAAACCAAGTCGAATCAATTCAATCAATTCTGTTTGAGTCTATTGATAATTTTAATATTACATGCCTCAATTTGATTATATTGAAAACAAAAATAGCACCCCTTTCGAATACCCGGGCAATGCACAAAAGGATTGAAGGTGAAAATAAAATCCGTGAAAGTGTTTTTCACAAAATGGAATGGTATAGAAACGAACATCATTTGCCAGCGTTTCCTAAATTTGATAGTTCGTACTTTCGGTATCTAATAGAATTCTGACCCTACGCACATAGAAGAGAGTACTTTCATTAGAATTCAGTCAGTCCTAGAGATGCGAACTGTAAACGTATACCGAATATCAATACTCATCTTCGTTTAATTCCATTCAATTTCGGAAAGAGGATAATTTTCAAATACGAATTGATGTTTCATTATCTTACGGTTACTCGAATATCACAGTTCGTTACTTCAATTTCTATGAATTCTCTGAAGGTTTTGCAGAAGAAGGAAATAAACGTAACTTAAATTCATGGAATGAGTTCCTTGTACCGTAAACGAGTCGAAATCATTTAGACTGTGCATTGTCAAGGTAAAATTGAGAGCTTGTTTCTGAGAACTTACCTCGTGTTCCTCATCCTCTTCAAGATCGTCGCCGGGTTCCTTTTTGAGAATGAGAGCTGTACACGAGAGGGAAGGCGAACTGTCCCAGGACAACGCCGAACACGCCGAACTTGCTGACGACATCGATAAAGAGTCGAGGTGTCGATCCAAGAGATCCCTATCACGGCCATTGTGATTGTGGTCACCAGGACTGTACTTTATGTCTTCCAGACATAATGGATCCCTGTCGTCGGGCGACGTCGTTACCTACAATGGTGATGAAAATCGAATTTTCCTTCGCTATCCCATTTTCTAGATTCTATATACCTCTATATCATGAGTATACATAGATATATACGCATCCACGTAAGAGCATTTATAACGTTTCCCCAAAGCTATCTTATGGATATTGAAATCTTCTCTATTCCTATTAAAATTTACTAACCTCCATCTTAATTGGCGTTTCGAATTGTGCGTTCGCGGTGCCGGTGGTGGCTGTCCACGAAATAGGAGGCGCCCTGAATAGGTTCCAGGGCGCCGTATCCAATTCCGTGGGTAGCTTTTTGTACGACTGGAGCTTGGGCTCGTCCTTCAGGTACCTCTCCATCTCGTAGCATGTCTGAAAGCATAGACAAAAGAGGTTCGTTAGAGATATCCTGAACTCCTCCAATATCTCACCAAGTAGCTTGTTGCAAGACCCGCTACTGATAGATTCTATTCATTTAAACATAGAATTCCGTAGAACGAAAAACTTGAATGGAGCTCCGAGCTGTTTTCGTTGAATTTTACAAACGTAGTTGAAAAGTTATCCTTTTCAATGGTGTTAAATTTATAATAATATCAAGAAAACTTGACTTCTCAACAACAAATTCAAGATTGCAAGAAGAATTACAGTTTGAAATCTATTTAAATATCACATTCAAAGTCCCCTTCATTTTTCACAACATCATCCGAACAATGTGAGGTTGGCACTTTCAACCTCGTCAACTGTGAAACAAAGCCAAAATTATATCACTCAGAAATCTCGTTACCTTGCATAGAACAAAGGTGGCTCGCGATATAGCGTCTGTACAGCTATCCGTGAGAGTTAACAAAATTGGCTTAGAACTTGTTGCTTTGATTGAGTTTGTTCGTGAAAGAAGATGTAACTTTGAATACGTATATCGCATGTGCATACAATTACGATGTATAAGAAAAATGTATCTCTATATAAAAAGTATACCACTTGTCTTGGAGTCTCGATAGCAGCGAGCGGAAAGCCACCCCTACCAACACCGACATCACCATCAAAAGACAGCCTCAATTAATTATTAGCTACCAAGATACTTTCTTTAGCGTTATGGTGAATCATACCTCTTCCCCCATCTCCCTATCATAACGCTCTTTCATGCCTCGAGCTATGGAAGATGATCCAGACGAGTTAGTTCTTTGTGTTCTTCGAGGTATTTTCCTTCGAATCTCGCTTCACCCATTTATTACCCGCACTAACGACTACCAACACCACCGCTCTTCTTACCTCCGAGCAATGTTTGCACGAACGAAACCACTTATCTAAGTCTTGACCCACAACCACAGGTGATAGATTCATTTCTTCTTTATCATACACCTTACAAGATTTCACTGGAAAGTTCAAAAACTATTCCTCAACTGCACGGGGCGAGGAGAAGTACTTTAGTTTTATCAGAAACGCTTCGGGTTTCATCGATGATAGATTTTTATATTCTCGGCGAATTATTGATGAAATCACTCGAGTTATGTAACTGATATTCTGTACGTAGACTGGGAGACTTGCCAATTATCGTAACGTTGATCCAACTATCCGACGTGGTCATTTCTCGCGGGAGTAATGTGATATTTCGACGTGACACGCTACGGATACAATTGTTTGACACGCTTGGTTGCGTATTGGTATATCGGTTCCTGGTAGGATTTTTCTTCAAGCTCGATTGAGTCGAGGGATTCCATGGATAAACTTCGAATTTGAAGCCGTGATAAACTGATCAAGAGGTATCGATGAGGTATCAAAAAAATCATCAGTAATTCTGACACAAGTCAATCCTGTAAACATACTTTTTGTCTAGATTTAAGAACCGACGTGAGCAAAGCAAAAGCTAGATTTATAACTTCCGGTGGAGCCATTTATCCACATCGGCAAGACCTCATGCTCCGTCCCATTGGGATACCATGGCAGCATTTGTGTACGAGTTTTGAATGAATCTGTGTAATCAAAGTTATTACAAATACCAGGGAGTTCGACAAGCTGTACACTATAACGGTAGGTATAACGTAAACTTCCCAGTTATCGAACGAACTCATCCATCATTGTCCATCGCGAATGATTAGATAGTTCTCAAGTAAAATCGCTGTACCAATATTGATACATGACAGATCTATCAACGATCCCTCAATGACATATGTTGGGAAAGGTGTGGGAACATCTCAACCGCCAAACTATGACCGATCAAACTTTGCAAGACTATTTTACATTCACCTGTAGTCAGAAAAATTATTCTCTACGCGTGCACGAAGTTATACCACTAGACTATCCATAAAATATTCTAGATATATTCACGATTATATATTCACGTTCGGAATATTTTATTGAAACTTTGAAAAATCGATGCGAAGACTTTGCCTCCGTAAGTCTTCTATTAGAATGTAAACGCAATGTAACTTTGAAAGCAGATTCATGATTGTTTCTCTTAGAATAACAGATTATTCAGCATTTTCAATTATTCTTCACAATCCGATGAATATATATATCTTGTGAACATTTCCTTCATGGAGTTCTAAAAACGTTTTTCCAATGAAACTAAATTTAGAGAAAGCTCAAAGAATTTTGTTTATAAAGAAATTTTTTATAGTGCAGCGATTCATGCTTTGGCACGGATGGAGATATAATCTACAAATTCCAGGGAATCTTAGGCAAGGAACACCTTGAATAATTTTCACGGGAATACTCTGTGTTTCTAATGAATTTCTAATAAATTAGAATATTTAATAACGAGCTGCAAGCTGTTATCAGATTCTGCCCATCTATTACACGTTGAAAAATTGATCTCAAGCGCTTACACGAGAGTTGCGAATTTCTCACATTCCAGAAGTGAACGAAGCAGAAGGGATTAATAGCTCCAAAGTATGTAATGTTATTACGGTATCAATTGACCGCTGCATTCCATGTTTCATATTTCCGATGCCACGAGATTTTCACAAGAATAGTTGGGATATTTATTAATCTATTTCATAAAATATACTGTTTAGAGACTAGAGATTCTTATTACATCGATGTTCCAGAACAGGTTGCTCGACGACGTCATTTCCCAACTTGAGAGATAAGAAACTCGTTTTTCTTCCCAAAGTAATTGGACGGGCTCTCATACACGATGAAAATGAGAATGAAGGTTTGCTTTATCTAAAAATAAATTCAATCTTTCAATGTCAAATTTCTAAATTTTATCTGCAATTCACATCGAAATTTTACATGATGTCACAATGAATCTATATGATTGCAGATAGAATCTATTCGTAACCGAACAAGAACTCAGAGCAAAGTTCATTCGAGTAATACTCTGTTTCTAGTTGTGTAGATCTTGTAGGTATAGTGAATAATATAATACTGCTTGATTATTCTCTCTCGATCGTGAATCTCTTATGCCAGAGGCTTCGTTGAGTTTACAAGAGAGTTGTTGATATCTCGATGCGATAAGAAAGTTCTGACACTGCCGCGTATTGTGCACGAATATTGCTTGCAGATTTGCATTTTATTGGCGACGAAATTTCACATTATTACGTTCAAACGCTCGAGCTGCGGGTATAGGAATATTTTCATTATTTTTCATCTACGGAAATTGGATTGGTGAGACTCGCGTTGAACATTGAATTCAAAATTTATCTGTCTCGGTTATCAAACTTTAACTGATTGGGAGAATATGAGAATCATAGTTCTTTGAATCTATTCAGGAATATCAGAACTCGTGACTCGTCAAAGCGATTGGCTTCATCTTATCATCTTCATATGAAAGATTCCCAATCTACTTCAAAAGAAACTATAATTATACTTTTACGTAATCGAAACATCCTCATAAATAGAAATATATTTGTTCTATTTGTTTGATGTAAAAAGCCGCATGGAAAGGATGAAATGAGTTTGGTATATATAGACAACAGATTCTACGAGATAAACGGTATCTTAAGACCAAGAAGTACTTCATTTCTTCCACCAGTATTATGTGGCATGAGCATCGAACAAACAAGAAAGAGTATAATAGCGAGGAAGAGAAGTTGCTTGGAAATAGACCTGTGATATGAAAACAAAAAAAAACCTAAATAAAAAAAGGAAATAAGGAAGAAGACATCGAAGATGAGTTGGATCTCGTAAAGTCTTTATCAGTTCTGTGGTTGTGGAATCTCCACACAGAACAATTCTCTTTGCCATGAACACTTCTTTCCATCTTTCTCTTCTCATCGGACGGCATCTACTTCTCTATAGTTCATAAAAGCTGAAATTTCACGTTACTTATCCCCATTGGGCTTGGGAGTTCGACAGTAATGATTTCAGAACTCCGAGAGGACGACCTGGCTGTAACAGTAAAATAAACTCTCTCTCTTCTCAAGGAAAAGCTTCTTAAAGTGTAACGTTAGGACACACAACCGTGGAGAGGACAAGGCACAAAAAGATGAGGAAGTAGCGATGGTATGAGCGAAGAGGGTAGACAGGAAGAAAAAGAAGAGTAGAAGCTACTCCCCAGCTCAAGAAGATAATCTTCCGGTTATTTTTCTCTTACTCGTTGCTAGACGTTCCACGTGCTAGATGTTCATCTTTCTTTATTCTTTCCTTCCTTCCCCTAACACATCCGTGAACCTGAAGTTCTGCAGTAATTCCGCAGGACTGTCATTAACAGAGCCTACGTTGCTCTCGTGGCTCGCTCGAGAGAAAATGAATGATAACCCAGACTGATTGTGAGAGTCTCTCTTGTGCATGCGCAAGCGCAAAATCGTCAATGCTCTTCAGACCTCCTGCAGAGACCACCACGGTGGCAGCCTGCCAGGTCGTTAAAGAGATTCTTGCAACTTTAAGGGTGCCGTAAACCCGCGAATTTATCTCACCTTCTCCTTCTTCTTCCACCTTTTTCCTTGGCTCAAGTAGAATATTCTTGCGCTTCTTCTCTTAACTTCCTTTCTCTACGATTGCCTCTGTTTTTTTTGCCCTTGCCATTTATATGGCTCTGTACGATAATTAAAATTCGAACCCATCAGATGTTTCGGTACGTGCTAAGGACCTTCTTCGTCTCCCCCAAACTTCAGGTTTAGAAGAACTTCGTATTCAATCTCCTGGAAATCTAATACCCAAAGAAAAGGTCTTGATTCCCCTCGATGACCGTTCGTACAGGAGGAAGCGTGGAAGAAAATGGTCTTCGGATGAGGCTAACCGCGAAAGAAATCTCAAAGAATGCGAGCGATCTTTGAAAACGATGACATCGACGCAACGATGACGACGACGACAACGAGTTTTTGCTCGATTTGCTCGAGAGCGGAGGGAAGATTGCGACCTACGGCGGTAACGATGTCTCCGAGAACGACAACAACGGAGCCGAAAGACGGTTAGGGAAAAGTGAAGGAGAAAAAGAGACCGGTTATACAACGACACGCGGAGATGTAGCATACGCGTATAGATACCTCGCAGGTATACGACGAAGAACGCGTATGCACGCGCGCGCGCGCGTACATTGTTGGTTTTGCTCGGAAGTCGAGAAGGCATTTTGGCATTGACTGTACGACGAAGACTACGACAACGACGAAAGCCAGTTAGTTTGCGGTTCTTCCAGGAATTTGAACCCTATGATCCTTGGCACTGATCCTTCTCGTGTTCCGAATCTTCGCTCGGCTTTGTAGGTACCAACACCACGACCGCTGCCACCATGTGAAAGAAGAGAAGACGAGACAATGAGGAAGGGGGAGGGGAGGGGAAGAAAATCGAAGGATATAGCTCGGTTTGCACGGACGCCAACAACACGCGTGCAAAAGGATTCTTCGACGACGATGAGTTTCTCGATTCACAAAGGATCCCTGATGTTCGGTATATATTGGTTTGAGGAAATGAAAATCGGTTGTTTGCCTTTCCACCGCTGTTGTATTCAATATGGTTTACCACCGGATCGTCTCCAAATGGCGATAATTGGGTGAAATCCCTGCGAATTTTGCAGGGATGTGGAGAATTTTGTTTTAGAACGTAAAATCTCTGTACCATTGAAATCGAATCGATCGTTCATCGTCAGCAAGGATGCGTGAAGCATGAATTCCGATATCGTTTCGTTTGTATCGGTTTTCCGAGACGATATCGATATTTTTGTAACTGAAACTGAAACAAGAGTCACGACGCGGAAAGGGTATCGATATTTTCGAAGGACGATGTGTAATGAATTGTGAATCGACAATCAAATCCTATATTTTTCAACTTCCCTAGCTCAATTATGTTTCAAAAGCATTATCGACTAACGACAACGATAATCGTGGATTTTCAAATCCAGGAAGTCCGCGAATGTTACGTGAAGAAGGAAATAAGTCAGATATGAACAACAGAAATATGGATTACAATTATCAAAGATAATAAATCAGATGAAGGACTTCAGAACCGTCATGACGTGATGATTCAATGCGAACGATGAAGAGACAAAGAGGACATCTTAGATGATAATCAAGAGAAGAAGAGCAGACGAGGACAATAAAATAACCAGGAGATCGCAAGTGTGAAGAGAAATAAGCGGAGGCAAGCAAATTGACAAAGTCGGTAAATTGCCGACTAAAAGGAGATAAGCTGAAACAGAACTACCAACAGGTGGCAGTGATGGTTCTGAGAAAGATTTTACACCAGACAAGAGAAAATGAAGCCGAGGAAAAGCAGGCCTTTTACCAAGCAGGGAGAGAGAGCAAACTTCTTCAGCTCCATTACTGAATTCTTAAAGAGCTCGAGAAAAGAAGAGGCAAGCAGCAAAGTAGCAGAAGTATGTACATTGAAGAAATATTTTAGCTTGAGTTATAACGTTACGAAAAAACGACCAACTTACGTGAAACTACTGCAGTGCTAAAAGAAATACACTCATGTGAAGCTTCGAACAGTCAAAGTATTTCGCTTTGATTTGATGTAAGGAAATCTTGGCTTTCAACTTCCAAGCGTATTTTAGGAGTTCTCTGAAGTTATTTTGGCTTTGAATTGGAATTCAAAGCTACACGGGGGAATAACATTTTTCAAATTATTCATGGAGATGCATTATATATATATATATCTTTTCATGGAACGAGGCGAATGAAAAGAGAAAACTCGATTTACAGCATTTAAATTGTATTTCGAATAATAAGTAATACTACTCATTATTCTTCGTAATGCTTACGAATAAGTGAAGGAGAAAACATCTCAACGGCAATGAAATTGTTGAAATAATAACCGTGAATCCAGGAAGTAAGATACGAGAAAAGGAAATATTCGTAAATAATTATATGATAAAAGAGAATGCAAAGAGAAAAAAAAATAATAAGGAAACGAAATAGAGTACGGAAGAATCTCTTTGGAGTGATATAAAAAGAAGCGAAAATCAACGGGATTTGTTCAACTACCACAGTGGAAATGCCAATTTCGTGTGTGCGCTTGCGAGCGTGAGATACAGGTATGTCAGGAAGGAGTTGAAAAGAGAAGGTGAAATTCAATTCGGAAAAAATATAGGGGCAAAAGACAGGATGAAATCTTTGGAAAAGAAAATCTTGTATGGAGTGCAAATATAAAGGAATTTTATGACATGTTCCGAATGTTGATAAAAATCTCACGAATGATATTAAGGAAAATAAGGGAAATCAATGTGACTTTATTCACATCGACTGATAAGGTTTTTTGTTTTGTTTTGTTTGAAATTCCAAGTACGTCTTCAGCACGTATTCAAGAATATATATGCGCGTTGTTTTGTTGAGGATTCATAAATAAAAACTCTGTAGTGAAATTACATTTGTAATATACTGAGGAAGACAAAGGGAAATAATTAGAGCATGTACCAAAGTGAAGAGAAAACGGAGAATCTGAGAGAACTAGATGAAATTACAGAAGATTAAAAAGTCTAGATAAAACAAGCAAGGAGAGAAGAATAAATCTCCATTAGATAATAGAAGGATAACAGGATATAAGCCAGCGACTTCGGAGTATGTGGAGAGTAAAAAATGGTAGAGAAAAGTTCATGGAGATCCTTAGAATTACGTGTGAGATTAGTAGATGTATTATATGGGAAGAAGAATTTCATGAGAATCAATTTTACGTAGAGCGAAATATCAACTGGGATGATAAATCATTTATCGATGCATTGAACGGCAATTGAATTATTCTTGTTGTACCGAGAGAAATGTATGATAAATCGATTAGATATATTATTATGGAGCTGGATTGTAAATATATAATGACGTGTATCGAATATGCAATGAGATTTATTTATATTTATCGCTGACCTCAAATTTTCTGTTCATGCAGAACAGGGTGAATCGAATACTCACGTTTGAGTTGCGTCGGGATAACGGTATGTTTGGAATATACAAGCATGCCCTACCCTCGCTAAGAATGCGCCCTAAACTGGGCTTATTCTCTTGCGCTTGGTCTTGGCTTGGTCATCTCAAAATTCGTATTTACGATTTCCGAATAGGTGAGATAAACAGAATGAGTCAAAGTTCATTAAAACTCCAAATTCACCGCTAAAGAACGCAGTTTGAACTTAATGCAACGTTCATGGCTCTCCTGAAGTTTTTATGCTTCATTCGAAGTCTAACTACTCGATGCAAGCATAATTCGTGTACTAAAAACTAAAAGTCATTAAAGTGAGAAAACTATAGTAAAAAATGAACTGTGAAATTTAACGCTCAAGGAATATTTTTAGTGATTTTTGTATTTTAACATTTAGAAGAATAAATGTGTTGACAAATATATTCGGCAGGGTTTCAATTTCAAGTTTTCTCAATTGCTTGACCATTCCATAAAAATCACCTGTTCTCATTTTCATCCCATCTTCTGTATTTAAAAACTCATCGATAACTCAATTCAATTTTGAATATCACAAAAAAAATAAACAAAACGAATTCACTTCCTTTTATATTCCTTCATCAAGTAACTTTTTCCATCATTTTTATCCTCTTGCTATCAGTGCGAGTTTATATTAGCGAAGAAGAATACTAGTCTCTCTACCATCCCCTTCTGATAAATGTGCATAATGAGCCGTACCGAAAAGTAGTCTACTATATTCAACGAACTGTAATACCAGACATCGATGGGTGTTTCTGTTCTCATTCGCGTACTTGAAGAGTTTACAGAGAATAAGTAACTGTACTCTCGTCTTTTTTGTATTCCTATTCCTATCTCTCAACTTTTTCGCATGGAAGAAGAAGAAGGGTGTATTTCATGGTAATAATATTTCACTTGGTCGTATTCTTAATTTTTATTCAATTTTACAACGTAAGGAAATATTTTCCACGAATTTTTCAAAAACATCAAGCATTGTTTTTTCAATCAACTTTTCGAAAAGATAAGTAACGAAATTAAATGAGGGCCCGAATAATGTCATCGTAACACAGGCAAGTGGATTGTGACAAGGAAAAGATCGTTGAGTTCTTTCAATTCAATCAATCTAGATTCATATCGAAAGCCCACAATTCGAGATGGATCGAGGAGTAATAAAAGAGAGAACGATCTCGCGACAATAATGGTTAATTTGATTCGAATCTGTTCAATTTGCTGGCGCTTGGGAAGACCCTGTGCCAAGGAATACAATAAATTTTATTCATCGGTTACTATTGAGAGTACTCAACTAAATATTTTTGAATCATGTTTCTATTTCTTAGTTTCATCTTCAAGAATCCTTTTGGCTCATCGGATTAGGATGGGGGGTAGGGGTACGTGTCATGTATCAAGTGATGAATCAAAACAAAACGGCTCGATTTGAATGATTTTTGTTATAGAAGTGTACACGGAGAAAAGAGAATGGATAAATTTACCATGTGGGTTGAAAATTTTTACTCGACTATATATTCCGTAAAAATGTCAATGTAAAGACTCGGAGTAATGTATTTTCATCCTACATGGTAAATTTATCCATTTTTTCCGTTTAATATTCGTGATCGAACTGATCAGAAGAGTAATTTAATACAAAATGAAGCCTTTCAACTGAATATAATACAAAGAAAGATAAACCGAAGCTTAAATAGTAAGCGTTTTACATGAAATTATAAGGTTTCAACGAGAAGAGCCAATAAATTATCTAGAATCTAATGGCAAACTCTATCGTTGAGAGTTCTGGCGGAAAAGCGTTCCATGAACGGGCGAATTACAATCATAAATCCACTCTAGTGGTGATCATTTTTCTTCAACAGAACCTAGAAAGTCTTCTCCTTCACTTATCTACGGATCTTTTGACAGGAACTTACGAAAATAGATCTGGACAAGAAATCTGTTGCTGATCCGCTGCAATTCTTACCTTCAGGAATATGCTTTGGAATATAAAGGTTCATTTTATAGAGTGAGAATTACAACAGATTTAAAACAGATGCTTTCTGCAGACCTACTTTCATGAATTTCTTCCGACGGATCTGAAAGTGAGTGAGAAAACAGACTTGGAAGGTTCTGTTCCACAAAAATGATTGCCACTATGGTGATTCGATGGTCCTGAATGTGGTATGACTTTGAGAATCTTCTAGGATTCTGTTAAAGTTCAATGGAGTGTTCTCTGATTAGTTCAGAATGACTCAATATTTCAGTGGGATTTACATAGGTCAGCTGCGTCTCTTGGAACCGAGAACAGCAGATTAGTGCAACTTAGTCTTAGTGCAATTTCTATACTGGTTCTGAAACTAATGCGGAATTGGTCATTAGAAAGCGGAAATATAGTCACCGTAACTAAAACATCTCACCTAAGCACTCCTCATGAGAGCTACTGAAAATTTAGTTGATTCAGCCAAGAAAGTATAGTTGATTCATCACTTAATTGTATCAACTATACTGTCTTGGTCACTCAGAATATTTGGTTGAAGCGTTTTAGTTACAGTAATCTCAAAAATTTTTCTCAGTGTGTGACGAGTGTTTTATTTCCTCTTCTTCAGCCTTGCACAGTGTTTCTAATCGGATCGAGGAGATGATCCTTGTTGGCAATTTATTGTTGTTCAACTGACAACATTTATGATCAGTTTTCTACGTTCAGGACATTATTCTTCATGTATTTATCCACTTGAAAATGTTTCTTATCGAATGGATACGAGCGCATTTACGACTCCATCTAGTGAAATTTTTCGTCAGACAAAAATACTCGAAATTGGACTTATAAAAAGGTCTCAAATTTTCAGGGATGACTCTTCGAAGGTTAATCTAGGCCTGTATACCAGGTGTGTGAGTATGAAACCGGAATTATTGTACAGAAAAAACACGTTTATTGTAATGATATGATACAAAGTAACTTATTCAAAGTATTGCCCATCGCTATCTATACATTTTTTCCATCTTTCTGGCAATTTGTGGATTCCGCGCCAAAAGAACTGTTGCTCTTTTGAGGCAAACCAGTCATCGAGCCATTTTCGTACATCTTCGTTAGAAGTAAAGCGCTGCTTAGCAAGTGCGTGTCCCATCGATGCAAACAAGTAGTAATCGGATGGGGCAAGGTCCGGTGAGTAAGGCGCGTGCTGAAGAATCTCCCAACGGAACGACTCTATCGTTTCCTGGACCTGTTTTGCTTTGTGTGCTGGTGCATTGTCATGCAGCAAAATCACCTTGTGTCGTCTTTGTTGGTATTCTGGTCGTTTCTCACGCAAAACTCGATCCAAATCGATCATTTGTTGTCGTTGGCGTTGAGTATTGACAGTTTCCCCAGGTTTCAGCACCTCGTAGTAGATTACGCCCTTCTGATCCCACCAAACACACAGCATTGTTTCTCGGCCGTAGCGGTTTGGTCTTGCCGTCGATGTTGAAGGTTCACCCGGAGTAACCCATGACTGTTTGCGCTTAGGATTCTCGAAATATATCCACTTTTCATCGCCAGTCACAATTCGATGGAGAAATGACTTCCTTTGGAACCTGGCGAGCAGCATTTCGCATGATGTTTTGCGGTTTTCCTGCTGTCTTTCGTTGAGTTCATGTGGAACCCATTTCCCCACCTTTTGTATCTTTCCCATGGCTTTCAACCGAAGGGAGATGACTTCTCGGGTCACCTCTAACTGATCTGTCAGTTGTTGTCGTGTTTGAGCGTCGTCTTCGTCTAACAAGGCTTGCAGGTCAGCGTCTTCGAACTTTTTCGGTGGCCTTCCACGTTCTTCGTTCCTGACGTCAAAATCGCCACTTTTGAACCGTTTGAACCACTTGAAACACTGTGTTTTACCGAGAGCATGCTCACCAAACGCCTCCACAAGCATTCGATGCGATTCGGCTGCGGTTTTCTTCAGATGAAAACAGAAAAGTAGTGCTGTTCGCAAATCGTAATTTGTTGGCACAAAACTCGACATGTTTATCTCTAATAAACTAATGCTACTGAATGAAACTCGTGTTATTGTGAGTTGGAAATCTTTGTCAGATATCAATACAATAACAAGACACCGCTCACGTGATGTGTCGGTAACTGCATCGGCATCTAGTGCTACCTATGGGCAAATTCCGGTTTCATACTTACACACCTGGTAGAGCCAGGATTTTGGATACCAAAAAAAATGTTTTTCCCTCAAGTGGGAAACCTGCCGAGGGCCTCCAGGAGTCTCAAACCGGCCCTGTTTTCATAAAAAAAAAAAGATGAGGGACAAAATTCAGGAGCTGCCCCATCGAATTCATTGTCATCTGTGTAATGCATATTAAAATCACCATACAATCCATCTATTTGGCTATTACAAGACCTTGCAAGTCCTTCACAACAACCTGGTGAGACCTTGCGAGGTCTAAATAATGGCTAAAGTAATCTCTACTGTGGATGTTCTTTCGAAATACAGGTAATTCAAAAGAAAAGAACCGCTGACGTAGGAGTAGGTTCCCCATTTTATCGCTAATTTGTCACAATATTATCGAATTTTTCGCCTTTCAAAATGGGAGAGAACCAAGATTGTATCAGTAGAGAGTGAAATTGATGTAATTCCAAGTATATTTGCATAAATATTCTGCATGGAGTTTCAAAGAATTTCGTCAAATGATTGTTTGGGGAAAATGTTGCTTTCTACAAAGCATCAATTCGAGTGAATATTTTAATATAGTGTTAGAAATCCCTGTTGAGAATGTGGTAGAACCAGGAAAAAATTTCCCTGCTATTTGGCTCTGTCAGCGTATTTCAATGTGGTTAACCGGATATAAAGAATTTGTCAGTTTTCGACTGGATTTTTAGAGAAAAAAACCATTAGAAGCTTGACAACTATTTCCAATCGATTTTGACTAGGGTTTTCAAGCATGGTAAGAATTTATCACCTTCTCGTCACCTGCTCGTTCAGTAGAAGTCATGTTAGGTATTCTCCAGCCTATTACAAGGCCTCACCAAGCCTTACACACTAGAAAAGAATTGGAAGTCTCAGCTTTTCAAAAATACCGTATACAGCACTTGCACAAACTGTTGTTTGACTTTGAGTGGACAGATTCCCCAAGATTTGGAAACAGCAGCTCCAATCTTTTGAGCGATCAGCTATTTTCGCCTGCTGTTCTTCTCTCTTCGGCAGTCTGTCCACCTAAAATGGGGGAAAAGATGAGTCAATTTGTGGGAGCGCTGCATACGGTACTTTTGGAAAGCTATGAGACTTCTAAGTTTTTTCCAGTGCAAGGCCTATAATACAATATGATAAAATTTGTTTCCAGTGTGCAACTGAGGGAGCGATACATTCCTAGGCATGGCCCAAGCAAAATCGATATTAACGTGACAAGGTTCGAGAAATAAATCTTCAATTGTGAATTTTCCTATTTTGTTAACTAAATATACATTTAGAAATTTCAAGTTCATTAACATGGGAATCAGGCATCATGAAATTATATTTCTACAAGAACACAACGAGGGTGAAAAGAAAATCAATGCTGAGAAGTGAAACAGGTATATATATCTATATATATATATATATAAAATAGTGCCTACTCACGGCTGTATACATTAATTTGGTGACGACAATACATATCCAAGTTGAAATTCATACGCTGTCAGAGGCAGTGCTCGGTCGAGTGAATGGATAGACATTATGAATGTCATACGGAAGTAGGAGAATACCGAGAGAGGGAAATCGACCAGATACTGGGGGAAATACGTGTATGTGTATGGAGACATCATACACGGTCAACGCATGTACGATTACAAAGTGCAAAACGTGTGATGGGAAGATTGGAAATGACATGATGTAATGTCAATAGTTGTAAAAGAGAATGATCCAAAAATATTTCCATCAATTCGTACTCGGTATTGTACGATCGCTCTGTCGAATATGAAAATTAAAGAACATCTATCAAATTTCAAAATGATTATTGTCATGTGTGTTGATTCTGTCAATATTGAGAACAAATACCGCTCATTCATTGATAAAATCGAAATCTACAATAATCAAGTGGACGGCAAAAGATTACCAATAATTTGTTTTCCAATGGAACGATGAAGTCGTATTACGGTAATTTGCTTTGTCATGATTTTCATGCATCGATATACCGTTTTATCATTTTTCTGTTTTTCCGAATCATGAGAGGAAAAGTTTTCTCACAATTTTCATCATACCATAAACTCTTCCTTTTTTGTTCTCTTTCAAGTTTATCATTCATAAATATGCAGAGAAGAGAAGAGAGTATCCAGTTTGATGAGATACTTTGCGGGTACTTACAATGTAAAATATCAACCCTCACTATACGTTAGTAGTTACGCATACGTTCATCAACTCACTTTATCTTATTCTGTTTTTGTACTTTAGTACTCGAAAATGAGTTTTTGATAATTCAAGTATAAATAATACTCCACGATATTATATTTTCCCCCAACTTCCACCACCACCACCACCACCACCACCACTTCGGAAGATAATCAAATACGAAATGCGTTCATGAAACAATACATCATCCATTCTCCTCACCTACGCTCGTAAGTCTCTCGTATCGAATGTGTCATTCCCCGTCCGTGAATTCGCCTGCAAAACTGCCGCACATCGGCTTTATTATATCACCGCGTGAAACAATATAGCCGTTCCTATATATGTGCGTAAGAGCATAATTAAGCCGGTTTCTATAAAAGGCTTACGTGCGTGGCCGCTAACGTACGTCATGTCCCACGATAATAAAAGACCACGTTGAGAATGAAAGTCCTCTCGATTACGATACGTCGTCAGCCTCGTGAAATAATCGCTCTATGACAACGTTGCATTCGACGATGATGTTCTCTCGTGATGCATCGAGGAGACTCCTCCTCGCTGTTTTCCCCGTGCATTGTGTACATGAGACAGTTAAGCGCAAGGGGAGAGTTTCAAAGACACGATATACGGGAAAGTCATATCGTGAAAGTTCATTAACTATCAACTAGGATTCGTCATGGTCTTCGGATGCGAGTATCAACACAATCGAGATGAGCTAAATAAGGGGAGACCGAGAGTCACGAGAAATCGATTTTTCCTACGTTCCAGACAGGAAGAATATAAACACTTGAAACATTTTCTCATCGAAATGTGATTGCCAGCACAAAAAAATCACATTCAAATCCTTTCAATCCGACATCCACTAAAACGATCTTATTTGATAGAAAAAGGTTCTCTAGGTCGATATAATTGAATTCACCTTTCGACCAGCAGCTCCATCCATTTGCTTCGAGTCTCAAGATAGGAAGAAGATTCGATGATTCTTTGAAACTAGTTCTTTCGGATAATGTTACAGATCTTGTAGGAAAAATTATTCCATCGAATGTGGGGCTTTGATAAACCTTGGGATTCGGATATAGAATGGAAATCGAAGAACTTTCGATTCAAAGAAATATTGTGAAATCCTTTTCACATCGGTATTGTATATCTTTTTCCTTCTCCTTTCAAAATTCCATTCTTCCGCGCGAGGAACAAATCCACGAAGATTGAGACATCGAGTTTACAAAATAAAAGTATACAAATATAATTGCAGTACTGTAGCACGATAATTATATATTTCTTCTTTGCGTGTACGATACAAAAAAATCCACCCTCGCACGCACACAAACGTACAAAAAGAACAGAATGAGAACGTGGAGCAATTAAGTTGAAATATGAGCCAACGGTTTAATGAATCATCCAGCCGGAGGTGTACTAAAACGCACTGTGGCGAATATAATTAAACTAAAACCATAAGTAAACATGTACACGTACACGGATGCTTGAAATTCAACTTCTGATTGTTCCTTTCTTTGTTTATAAAAATTATGAATGGCCGAATACGTTAACGCAGTCGCACATACGGTGGAATATCGTGAACTGGAATGAAATATTGAAATCGTAAAAAATGGTTACAATATTGATATCCGTATTGCTGTCTGAGATTCTCATCCATTTAAAATCACAAAATTTTCCAAAACTGAAACTATCCTTCTTCGAAAACTTTTATACTCAAAAAGATAATTTCTCGGATGAAATATTGGATAAAATTCATCACAAAAATGTATTCACATCGAGGTATAGGAATACGACGCTCGCTCGCTCGCTATGGTTCGTTGTTTTTTCTCCATGTAATTCGTTTCGTGTTAAAAAGTTTAACGATAAATTCAACTTTCAACTTTTTAGCCTCATCTCTTCTCCTCTCCTTTCCTCCTCCTGTGTTTATCAGAGCTATGTCTCCTCGTTAACGACTCTGAGCCCAGTGATATATTTATGTTTCTTTCTTGTTTTCTTTTTTTCATTTGCATGCATCTTTCGTATCCTCGTAGAGTTACACGATATCTTTCATACGTGTCTTTACAAATAGTTCCGAAAAGATTGAATATCGATTAGAATACGGAGGAACTATTGTTTGCGAAAAAATAAATTTCCAGGTATTATTGATTTTCTTTCTCTTCATGATCCGCACCTTTGATCTCGTAAGAAATTCTTTCAAAAGTATTTTAAGATCCTTGAAAGAACTTGAGGTAAAGTCCTCGGGTTGAGTAAGGGTATATATGGATAAGAACAGCGACGGAGGACATGGTTGAAAGACGCGATGGTAGGGGAGAACGATTTTGTTGCTTGAAGGTTTACACGGCCAATCTCGCTTTGATGTCTTTCCTCTATTCCTTGACACACGTACAGTCACGTGTATACATATATACACACCTATATAACTCCATGACCGCATCGTTCCCTTTCAATCCTCCCAAGCCCCCAGATCCCCAGCTCCCAATGTGTGCTCATACTACATATTGCGTTTTCCATTCACTCCCGTGCACACACGCGTTTTAAAATTTCCCTCGCATTATATCCAAAATATTCTGTTCACTTTATAATTTTGAGTTTCACTTTTGTTATCGCGCTGAGCGAACATTCGAATAGCGAAAAGTCGAATTCCGTGACCGTATCATGGATTATCGATATAAATCCTATACGTGTACCGAGAAACAAATATACATACAAATCTCAACTTTTGTAGACAAATTTGGTTTAGGGAGAGTCTTCGTCACCGGAGGGAAATTCAAGTCAAATTGGATGCTGAATATATGAATAAAAAATAATGTCCTTACGTGTACGACGTTCGAGGTTGCAAGGAACAATTCGTATACGTTTTCGACTGGAAATTCATCCTCTGGATTCGATAGTGAGATAGGAACAGATACTTTTATAAAACTTGCTTAAATAAATCCAAAATTTTATCCTTCTCCCTTCTTTTTCTGTGCGTTGGTCTCTGAAGTTCTGTAGTTTGTAAAATATACTGCAAAGGAGTACCTTGCAATCCATTATCTTCAAAGTTTCAAACAACCAAACTCGAACTAATGGAAATACTTTAGCGAGAATACATATAAATTGTCCACTTGGTTCCAAATTTCACTTCGGAGTTGTGATATTCCGTGCAGGAAGTCCAGAGATGTAAACACGACCAATAATCGGTGGATGTACAGTTATTGTTGAATGACCAACGATGGATTCTGTGTTCCTGGCACGAGCGCGATCCATCACCAGCTGACAGAGTGACCCAGCGATTGAGCTGTTTGATAATCAGCGGATGTACGGTTACGCTAACTTGATTAGAAATTTATTTTCTCAACTTGATTAACTTAATCTCGTTCCGGCTCGGGTTCTAACAAAGGTTTTTACACATGACTGTCAATAGATAAATTTTCCACGATAAAGCAAATAAGTACCATCAATACTTGGCCCAAATACAAATTGAAATCGTCTTTCCAAATAAAGATTGATCACTGATTTTAGGGTGGCACAACATAACCCAAGATTGGGTGATCTTTGACATTTCATGCTCCGCTAATGATTTTTTTTGTCCAATCTGCAGTGGGCCGAGGATTGGCAATAGCTTGCCCCAGGTTTGAACGAAGGCTGAGTCAATCGTAGATTTACCGAACCAATTCATCAATTACTGATAATGGAGCAGCATTTTGTCTTGTTTTGATCAACATTGATGATACATAGGTCGCCGCGATTTGGCAATGAATCTTGCGACAAGGTATATTCTACTTTTATACGGGTTTTATATCCTCATTATCGGAGTGATAATTGGTTCGATACGTGGCAGATTCTCCACTATGACTATCACCATTTAGTAGTCATCTTTCGATGAACCATCAATAGGTGTCAGTATTAAACCGATTGATGAACTCAATATACGGGGTATTACGTGAAGTAAATGAAAAAACAATTTTGATTTAATAATTACACGATAATTGAAATAGTTATGGAAACGGACTGTATTGATAGCAGTATAACTCCTGTGACTATAGAAATTTTCTTCAACATTCTTTTTTCACAAAATTGTGCCTTCAAGGTAGTTTGAGGAAACGTTGTTATACATCGTCAATTTTATTTATCGCATCGCTTTATTGAATTTTCATCTATCAATGTCGCTATAGTGTAAAAAGTGACGTCAAATACAGGATAATTTATCGATATTGACTTCAGTCTTCTCTCGCAGCAGCGTTGTGAGCTCCACGAAACGAAACTTGATATATCTTTGAAAATCTTTCGAGCGAAAACATTCGAACCATGATCGAATAATTCCTCATTTCTTGTTTATTGATAATATAATTCTTATCATAATTTTGATAAGTTTTGTCATACAAATATTGGAATTTCAAAATCAATTCCACTGTTCAAACATGCAAACTTTGTTGAAAATTTCAAAAACTCGGATTCAAAAGAGCTGTCATAAAAATTAGATGAGAGTTGAAGGTTGTGTGTGGAGTGTCGGTTAATCGGGTTATATTGAGGAAAGAGCATTGAATTCAGTACAAAATGTCCTCCACCTGAACCTATGTTGGATATCGTGGGCACTCACTTTGAGAAATTGAATAACATCATTTGATTCCATTGTTTTACATGGAAAAAAATGAGTAGTTCAAACAAGTCCATATGCGCTTACCAAAAAAATAATGACACTGTAAAAAATAATTGTGGAGTTTTACCCCGAAAAATGGTGACAGGAAAGTTCCTCCATAGATGCGGAATTTTTCGCCTCAATTCGGTAGAATTTTCTTTCATTTATAGAGAATTCAACACCCAAAACCACAATAATTGGTCGACATGGAGAAAACATCCCTCATTTTTTATGGAAAAACAATTCCCCCTACGATAAAGAGAACGAAATCCACCGACAGTATAAAAAAACACAGTGTACTTTTCCAACTAACTGATTAGTTTTTCAACTATACACATTGTTACTATGACTAACTAATTAATTCAAACAACAAACTATCCAACAAACAAAAATATATCTATTAGTATCTAAAAGATGTCTTGAAATCACGGAAGTTGTCTTGGAAGACATCTTTTCGACTATAAGAGATATCTTGTGCAACAAATTTTAACAAGTGTTGGATATCTCAAAGATATCTTGCACAAGATATCTTTTAGACACGCTGACGAAGATGTGTTTTAGATATATGGAAGACAGCTTTCAGAAGGTTCCAAGATGTGTTTTAGATTGTTTTAAGACATGTTTCAGACATCTTTTACATGCCTCAAGATATGTTTTTAAGATACGTTTTACACATCTTTGAGATGTCGTTTTAAAATCATGAGGACATCCCAGACAGTACAAAAGAATCACTAATGAGTTCTAAAAGAGGAACATGGCGTGACTTTTGTTTTTCTTACTTAGACAATTCTTAAGATGTGTAACAGATATTCAGAAACTCTTCCAAGATGTCTTTCAGACTATGCTGTTTCGACATGTAAAAGATGTCTCTCAGAAATACCTTCAAGACATGTTCCTAGTATTTCTTCAAGATATCTAAAAGATATCAATTCGAAATATCTGGAAAGATATCTCTTTTCGATGTATCTCAAAGATGTCTTCCCAAAGGTATCTTGTAGATGTCTTCAAGACCTTCGATGTTTGTTGGGTACACTGTAAAAAGTAAATGTGGAGCTTTCCCATAAACTTAGTGGCAGCAAATTCATTATCCCTTATTGTGAGGCAATTTTCCTTCATTTGAAGAACAGTTCCCTTCAAAAAGAAGAAATTTTCCTCTAAAATGGAGGAGAATCCCTCCAAAGTATAGGAAAGATGAATTTCCCCCACATGAGGGATTTTTGCTGCCACTTAATTTGGGGAAAAACTCCACTCACTTTTTACAGGGTAGTTAGTTGAAATCATAACTATCTTTGGCGAGCACGTATGGACCCATTTTGATTAGTTGTTTCAACTATCATAGTTTTCAATTCACGGAGAGAAAAAATTTACTGTGACAGCGAAATAGTAATCTTCTCAGCTGTGACAATGAGTTTTTATCTGTTACAGTAAAAAATGTCGACCCCCCAGCTAGATTCATTTCCTATTTCATATACACACAGTGAAAAATTGTGTGTACTTTCAAGACACCTTTATCTCCCTGGAGGTGCACTCGCAATTTATGTCAAATATCAACAAAAAATGTTGAATTTACACAGAAAATCTGTTAATTTCAGAATTTTACATATTATTTTCAACACGAACTCTGAGTGGACCTTCTGTGACACAAAACTTTTCGCTATGTATAATACTGAAAATCCAACTGCCTCGGCAAATGACTCGCATCCACGGTGAAGTAATTAGCTCAAACAGGAAATCATTTGCGACTTCAGAAAAAAAAATTGCTACCAATCACAGAGAATTTTGTTCTCTCTCTGTACAGAATTTTAATACAGTAATCTTTTTAATCGAGTTTGAAGGATAAAAAGTGACTGCTTGACATCAAAGGAAGCTATTCATTGCATAATTTTCTGAACGTGGACATTTTAAATAAAAAAAGAAGTGATAATTCCAACGATTTCGTGAAAACTCATACCATTAGTCAACGTGTGAACATTGTGAATGGGAATTTTTATAAAACTATTAATATCCACATGTTGAATCAGACACACATAACATTTGATAAACGGATTCCAATACAACTATCTCAATGTTCGTTCAAGTAACTCGATCGTTCTGTTCGTTCGTTTTTCAACGTTGGTTCCGATGTGTTTCGATAAATTTTGTTACAATCGCATCTGGATTCGATGAGTATTCGAGGCAATCGCGAAATCGGAAGGATATGTGTCGCTTCGTCGGATAGGACGAAGGTAATTTCTTCCGACAGATTCTCCTTAGATCCTCGTGAAACACCTGCGACCTTCTGCCAAAGCAATCTTGTTCTAGCTACCGTGTATATCGATAACAAACACTCTTCTATCCCAAACATCTATCGTTCTATTAATATCCTTTCTTTATCGAATTAACGGTTTTAGTATTCGTGGAAAAGTATCTTTTTTTCTAATGTTCTTCGACTTAATTCTTCCCTTTTCCTTATTATATATATATTGATGAATTGACTTCCATAACTCAAGTATTTCTCATTTTTTATAGACCATACAGTTACATTTCAAAAAATAAATTCAAACTTCTGTCTCATTCAAAACTTTGCTATAATATTCATGCAATTCTTCAATTTTTTCCATTGATTGCGGCAAAATGATTAAGTGTGAAGCACTTTCTCAAAAACTATCTCGAATCGATTCTTATTTGACATTCTCAAATATATTTAATCAGTGGAAGGAATCAATGATTCATGAACCCTCTCATTCAATTCGATAATGATCAATCACTCCGATCATGCAGATATACATCATTTATTCAGTTCACACTAATGATAATAAAATTATTATTCAAAGTATATATTTTCACGACCTCAATCATCAATTTCGTTTTAAAGTAAAAAATGCAAAATATATTACACATATTTTGCATCATTTTTCTCATTTGAGGAAAAAAAACCCGTCTCAACTTTCTCTCTAACACATCGAATTTGTATCACACGAAAATGGAATACGTATATAAAATAAACAAGTTTGAAATTGATGACATGTTGCTCGTTATACTCAACATCTTGATACCATAAAGAGAAGCAAAAGCATAACCAGTATTTAGTTCACGTGCTCATATACTTTGCAAGCATGAAAACTCGTTTCAGCCGTACAAAATCTTGATCCAAAAACAGATACAAAGCTATTTTTCCTAACCTGTCATAAATGTGTTTTCAGTTCATATATAAATTTCATCGATGCGAGAGATCCATTTTCTCCACTTGTTGCGCTTCGTGTGGTTAAGAAGCAGAAACAGTTTCATTCGCTATCATATAACTTTAACAGCAGTATCCAATTAAATATTCACTTATACGTACTTGAATTATCGATAACTCTTCCCACGCTGTATCATAATACATATTGATAACATTCCCGAATTCTCAAAACGATCTAAGTAACGAACTTGAATACGAATTTCTACAAAAATTCTATCTCAAGCACATTCTTGTAGCTTCATAATTGAAATGATTGCAGGTATTCTTTTCGTTACGTATAGCGTACCAATCTCACGAATGGTACTTTGCATAACATTACGATTGAATCGATATCATCGCAGATTCCCTTACTTTCATGGGGAGTAAACCGGTCCCCAGAGTTCAAAAGAGAATTATCGGACGTCCCGCAGCTGACGGTAAGGAATCTCGATGCATTCGTTATTCTTTACAGCCCAACCGCGTGACGCTGTAACTTATGGCGATTTTGAATCACCGCATCATCAAAGCGTGAATGATTTCCAACCTTCATAGAAGTTTATTGGAAACATTTATGCGATTTCTTCATTTCGTAATCTAGTTTTGTAGATTGTGTACAAGAACTGTAATTGCCATTCGATAACTGAAGAAGTAGGAATAGATATATGATGAATCTTTACATCGATAGTTAAACCAACGTATACGGATGGCACACCACCTTTCGGCGGGGATTCATGCGGATCTCATTGTTCCATAAAGATCCTTACGGGCTCGTCTTTCGCACGAATATAGTTATATCTTAAGCTGTATAGTAAAAGACCACCTGGTATCTACGTTATGGCTCGATGTCCCTGACCGCAAACTTCGCTATAACGGAGATCGGACTGGTCGTAAAGCGCTTGATATGAACACGGTACGTGGAATGTTGAGCCATGAAAGTAAAGAAAAATACACGGAAAAAAGTGAGTGAAAAATATAGAGTCATAATCTACGCGTGGTACTTATTTCGGTGTAATTATTCACTTTAATTAACCGGCGTGGGGTGTTAATGTCGCATGAAAGTGATACGATCCTCGTATTAATAAATGCACGCTCGTGTGAGTAAAGCACTGTTCTGACGTCGAGGCGAAGATTACCTGCGATTTCAACCACCACTTTTACGAGAGAACTTCCAAAGACGGGCACCACGAGTAACCAGAAGTTGAGTTTATGCAAGCAGCTTAGAGCCGCATCGTATATGATCTCATGATGTTGTATATTCATATCTCATCCCTTAACTCTCTTCATCTGACAATTTCTGGCTTGGTTTTGGATGGTTATTAGGGTACATATATGCCCCAGGATGAAACAGATCGTATATTATATATATATATCGAATGATGCTGTCAGAATCCTACAAAAATATATTTCATATTCAAACATTCAATTCGAATATCACTTTAATACAAAATTACAATCGAATTTGAAAAGAAAGAAGAATCTTGTGAATTTTATGTGAGTGATCAACTATCGAATGAATAAAATACGATCGTGAATTTTCTCCGCTACATAAATTGATTCCCTTCAGTCTATTGAATTAGTTTACATCTCCGATGGAAATTCCCAACGGATCCGAAGTTGACCCACGTCGATCTCTTTGATGTTGCATCACGCTGAATGCTTTGGGAAATTGGCTTGAGATTCTCAGAATTTTTTAGAGGACTTTTTTTCCCAAGGCACACTTAGAATATATAAATCTCCGTCTCTCTTTCATTCACTTCGATTCACCTGTCTGATATATATGTATATACATGTCCATCAATAGAGTTCTTATCAATTTCGTCAAGTATTCGAAGTCTCGCAATAATTCATTGGATGATATTTCACATTGGAAAAAGAAACTGAAATTTTTTACATTGAAAACAAAAAACAGAATCTGATTGCCGTTCGATCTACGATTACAATGATTTCTTTTTTATAATATAATAAAACTTTATTCGACGTCGACTGAGAAATTCTTTTCACAGTCCTTTCAGAGGAAATAATTTATGAATATTCCATTCAAAAAGACAGTTCCATCATTAATAACAATAATAAAGGAGAAAATATAATGAATCAAAGAACTATTCCCATTAATTTTGATTCGCTCTAACGATTTTTCATCTTTGCAAAGTTTTGGAGGTAGTTAATATCGCAAGTGGACGATTTATGAATGAAATATGGAGCTTGAAAAACGATGTAAAGAGAGAACAAAGAGTAACATTGCAGTTGAAAGATATCTGTGCTTGACAGAAAATGTTGATGTAGTGTTCTCTTTCACGTTCCGTTGTTTGTTTATTGTATCTTTGCTGCAGATAGAATTTTCTTTTCAGGTAACAAAATGTAACGGAATAAAGTGTCATAAATTTATACGATATATATAATACGAAGCCTTCAAGATAATACGCGAATAAGATAGTTATACATAATAAAATACGGTTCGTGGGGTGACTGTATATGTGTGTGGTGTGCTGAGATTTACATAAAAGGTTATTATCCGGCAGGCGTAATTCCACGGTTACCGATAGTAAACCCCGACGAAACCAGAATCGCGCCATCACATTCATAGTTGAAAACCCTTTTTGAAGCGAAAGAACACGGGTCGAGTCTCTCTTGCTGGAGCTGAAGATAATGCACCTTATTCCTCCTCGTGTCTTGTTCCTCTTTTTCCTTCTTTCTTCCATCCTTCCTCTTTCGTCTAATCCTCAGTTCACTCCACCTTCGTTTTCATCGTTTTGCAGACCAGACTTCGATATCAAATTCCTTCAAGAACGTCCCATCGCTACGACGACGACGACGACGAAGACGAAGACGACACTTGGCCCAGAGTATGAGACCAGATGAGCAAACACCAAAGGAACGCCAGGGCAAGGATAAAATAGAGAAAAACGAAGAGAATACCGAACTGCACTCTATCGGTGCATAATGAGCTGTAAAATTTCAAGGAGATAGCGAATTCATCGTCAGGTCACGATTCGACTCATCAAGAAGAGGGAAAATGGTGAGAGAAAAATCAGTGATAAATTGTTGTAGATCATTCGTAACGAGCGAACAAAATCTTTTGTATGTTTTTCTAACAAGGACAAGTTCTTTCGCGAGTAATATGCCGCGCGTGACTAGTTTGTACATGCATTATGTATAAATGCCGTTGGCATTGTGTGTTGTATGAAAGCCGAGTGAGCTCTTATCTACGAACTTGAACGTTCGCTTTGCTCTTCCAAACGTATTATGCCATACTCACGGACATTAATGAACGTAGGACTTTATAAAAGAATAAAGTTTTGTCGCTGAAATGTACTCTTGTACAAGTGCCGGTCGTAAGGTCTGTGTAAGGTTGGTTATCACGAGCTCAACGGTGCACTCACCGCGCTTTCTCTTTTTTCTATATGTCAACCGTTTCCCCATATAGCCCCGAGAAGAACTGTTCGTCAGTTACCTGAAACAGAAAATCGAAACAAAAATTTATAGTATTGCGTAAACATAATTATTGAAATCAATGATATTTCAGAAAGCACTTTTTATCCTAAATAGAAATTATTCGGAAGACCGAGATACTCTTTTTCCCTGTATTGAGAAAAACTTTTCTGAATATTGATAATCTCGATCTTTTACTGTGAAAAACCTGAAAATCCAGGAAATGTGTATGTTTTGACAGCCACTTTCTTCTGAATTTCCAGAATTTCAGGAAATTTCAGCCAGAAAATTACAGTCGGATTCTCTGCATTTTCAGGAGGAATCGTTCTACAGTATTCTGTGTGGAATATATGTTAAATTCATGGTGAAACTTGGAGCAGTTGTGAGATCATTGACGCATTGCAGGAAGTTTATTACTTGCCAAGTTGTGAGCAAGTTTTTGAACGGATCAAGTGATTCGGAGAAGACAGGGGGAACCGAAAGATGATCAGCACTGAGGAAGACCGTTGACCTCGTTCGATGAAAAGACGTGTGTTGAAGTTTGAAAAAGTTTAAGCGTGGATTGATGTTTAGATGAGAATTTGGACGTCTCTCATAGATTAGGTAAGAATACATTTTCAGAGCCTTTGGCACGTTCCAAGCAATCCCAAAAGGTCGATCTTTGATTTAGATCTTCAGACATAATCGCGAATCAATCAGTACAATCAGGGAAATCATTTCTGTAAGTTTCAAGTGGTAGCTACAGGTTTCTGAGATGATTGAGAAGCAGACTCGTTGTAAGCAAATTAACGTTTAAACTGGGTTACATTGCAGTTTATTCCCAGGATCTTGAGAAGATTTTGATGAAAAGCATCGTGTATCTTTTATTTGAATATATTATTATGCGCCCTT
Source organism: Gonatopus flavifemur (assembly GCA_018340375.1). Lineage (NCBI taxonomy): Eukaryota > Metazoa > Arthropoda > Insecta > Hymenoptera > Dryinidae > Gonatopus > Gonatopus flavifemur. The sequence goes on from JAFFJZ010000001.1 coordinate 57,540,598, forward strand.
CCAAGTCTGACCCATCAAAATAATGATAAATCCTACTTCAACACAGTGAAATTTCACTCTTGAGGATTTAAATAGCATATTGATCCACAAACTTAGAAAACTCGATTCATTCATTTGTATCGCATTTGATTCAATTGTTGTTCTCTCTTCTCGTCTTTGGATTTGATTTGATTTTTTTCTATCCCAGCCTGGAGCCCTGGTTTCTGTATTTATCTCTTTCCATCTTCGCGATAACCCAGGCTCTTAGGTTTATTCCATCTTCTCCCTTCCTCCTCATCTTCATCTTTGTATCCAACATCAACAAACATCTTGATTATACCATGAAAGCAGCCTCGATTCGAATGGAAGCTCGACTTTCACCTTGTCTCACCCTTCTACGCCACCGTCGCCGTTGCTGCTGTTGCTGTTCTTCGTCCCTTCCACGCTCCTCCTCTTTACCCTATTTTTGTTTTTTCACTTGGTCCTCCTTTACCGTCTGTTCATCGTATTCCCCTCATTTCTCGTTCGTTTTTGCTTCTATCTCTCTCTCTCTTTCTCTTTCTCTGTTGAGTTCTCACCTCTTCAACCACTTACACGCTCTCTCCTCTTTCCTTCTCGCTTTTGTTTCAGTCTCTTCGGTTTCCTAGCGGAGGAGAGTCCACGGTCTCGGGTAGTATTTGCATGCGAAATTAATGCCTTTCTATTTCGGTACCGAATTAAATTTAAGTTTGCATAAAGAAAACGGCGATTTATTCGTTTATTCTAGAGAATATAAAAGGGAACGGTGAGAAATGGTGTGGGTGTGTAAGAAAGAGGGTTTGAGTAAACTCCCTATCACCAAAATGTCAGTTCCTGGATCAAGTACGTTTTTATCATCAAAACGAACCTCGGCAATCGTTCCTTTTTTCATTTCAACAACCAAGTTGTCTTTGTTCTTCTCATTTTTCTTTGCCATTCATTTTTTGTCCCTTCTGCTCAATCTTGTGATTGTTATTCCTCTTCGGGTAATATCTCCGCTTGGGATGGTCGGGGTGGAGATATCATCGACGGATTTTTTTTTTCAAAATATGTCTTTCGTACGTTCATTTGCAATAATAGTTGAGGGAGAAATAGTTGATGGGATGGGGAATGATAATGATGATGATGATGATGATGACGATTACGACTACCATGATGACAATGACGAAGACGACAACGATGATGATGATGATGATACATTCACATGAGAAAATGTGTATAGTTTTTTTGTTTTCGTGATTGCGAATGACAAATCGTTGTTGTTGTTGTGCAACAAAACTTCAACTCCGATACAGTTTTTCATTATTTTTCGAATATCGTTGCAACGTTTTAAAGTTTTCGAGCTCAAATTCGAATAATCGATTATCAAAGACTAGCGGAGAATGTATTTTACTACATCAACAAATCATTTCAATCGAAACGTATGAAACATACTTCGCAAACATAATTCGAACTCGCGAACAGTTAGCTTAGTGTTCCGAAGCCTTTTAATGAGATTCTAAAGTCGGTTTCTGGTATCCCGCTTTGTCCTTGCAATTTGCCTGTGTGGTCGATACGAGAGTTAGAAGGAGACAGCTTGTAACGACTTCGAAATCCCGTTAATGGCACTAAAGTTACCTCATACTTTTTGTTACATTCCATTCTCTTTTTCCCTTTATGATTGTTGTTCTTGTTATGCTGTTTCTTATTGCACACATACACACGTATAAATATATATCCGTGACATGACATGACGAAGAAAGATTCGAAGAAGAAGCACCTGCTCGGGTTTTTTCTTCTTCGGCTGGTATTTTTTTTCCATCTTCAACTGTCTGACAACTATCAAACGACGCGAGGGTCTCGGTTTTATTACACTTTGGCCTGTACCATCGAGTTCTCTGTCCTCTTTCTTCCTCTCGTTCCATGTAAAAAGGGTGTCGCCGAAGAGAAAGAGAATCCTCCTCCGATCGAAGCTGGTTTGGAGCTTTGATCGAATCGGAAGAAGGGATAGGAATGTACTTAGGTTTGCTTTCACGATCTCGCGCACTCCAACTTCCATTTACTTCAATTTGATTATTTTCCAAATATACAGAAGATTATTTATATTTCCCATAAAATACAATCGTATCATTTTCTTGGTTTCGCGGAGACAGTTCGTTGGAGGCAATCTTTCTTTATAAAATGAGTGAATGGAAGTATATGGCGAGATTATTAGAGCACACGTGATATCTGCGCGCCATAGAACAAGTCACGTATTCCGTATAAAGTGCTGTTAAAATGTCACCATCACCGGCATTTTACGAGTTTAATAAAAATTAGAACGACGTTACGCGGTTATAGCTAAATGTTTCGGTTAGTAGTTTCGTACGGTGCTGATAAATTGCGTACGGCAAACGATTTTAATCAGTAGACAAATATTTTGTTCATTTAATTGCAGAAATATTCTCTTCTGAATTGTGAGAGGATGGAAATGTGAAATAGAAATCCATACGCTCGTCTTCAAAAATCTTGTGGAAGTGCTTTACGTGACCTATCTCTCTCCCTGATATCTCTACTGCTACATTCAATGTATTCGCTCAAGGATATATATTTTGTACACGTTGAGAAGAAGTCTCGAAACACCACGAATACGATAAATTTTTTATAAACGTGGAGACACGATGACAATCTGTTTCCAATGATAATCTTTTTCGGGAGAATATGAAATTCGAAGGAGGAACGTCGACATATGAGGAAAAAGGAGTTGTAATATTTTGTTGGTATTTTTTCAAACGTCACTTGAATTCACTTCCCTCGGGTTCTCAAAGGGGAATTGAAAAGAGGAAATATGTATTCTTGGAAACGAATTGTTTTATTCGTGGAAATATGTCGTTGTCGGTATTCTGATATTCTCATTCTTTTTTGTTGCAGAGAGACAAGGTAATGAGAGTCGTTAATGCTGATAAATATGTTATAAGCAGTAATTCGTATTGGCAGTTGAACGCGTAGAAATGACTTAATAGGTCTGGTAATACACGGTCGTCATCGCGGTAGTTACACGCTCGGCTTCAAACTAGAACAGATTTTTATAACGTATATAGTGGTGAACATCGACGTTTTATCGGACATTATGTGCATACTGGTTTACTTCATTCATGTGGTACCGCGTACAACGTGTTCGAAAAATCGATAACTTTTATATTCATTACCAACCACTACACGGTAACTTTTGTCTTTATCCTCGAGTGTGCCTTTCTCTTTCCCATTATTGAAGAATTTCGAGTACTTGTTATACCTTTTTCATATTTTATCGCGTTAACAGACTCATACAAGGTTCATCAATCAATCCCCTTATGGGTCATTACTGGGCCACTCATTAATGGCTCGTCGAGGGTTGACTACCGAATGATACCGTAGGTTCAGTAATGGCATTGAATAATCGTCCGTGACTGCACGATAAACTTCACAACACTTGTTCATACGTATTTCAATGTATAAATATATGATCTTTCTGTTGTTTCGGTATGAAGAGAATACAATATTATCCTCAACATTGAACATTTGAATCAAGGAAGAAGACATCCGTTTTTGGATGTCACTTTTTTCACACAATCAGTTTCAGTTTTCACGTGTGCTCTGTGAAAATTTTAATTTTGTTGTTCTCAGCCCTTCCCTAATTGCCGAGATTTCTGGGCCGGAATTCATTCTTCCCTACGAGAATTAATTAAACATCCAATTAAGAATTTAAATTAAATTCAGACATGAAACATCGGACAATCTTATGTGAAAACTTCAAAGATTCGCATGAATTAATTCGCAATTTGAAGATGAATCATCAAAAATGTGAGTTATATTCGTATTTGGGTAGTGCCATAAATCTGCACGTGAATTGATAGTTACAACAAACTGCGCTTGACCAAGAAATGTGTACTCTTCGCTATATCAAAAGTTTGACTCGCTCATTTTATGCGAGAATGCATTCTATTCTACCGAGTGAAGATTTTGAATTCTCTTGGTAAATTCATAACCGAGAGGAGAACTGACAAAATTCTTGAGGACTTGTGAGATCTCAGTATTGTATTTGAATAAAATTTCTCATCTCACATCCTCTTGAATTCTATGACAGCATTCAATAATTCTCAATTAAAACCTCACACTTGGTTAGACGAGCGAATCTCAAGTATTCGTTATTTCCATCAATCACGTATCATGCATGAACGCATAAATGTCTTGGAGACAACTCGAAAGTGTTCACGTGACAGCATCGCACGAGTATCATGAATGTACTCCTAACGTACATCGTACACATGCACGTACAAATAGCGGAGATGACACGCATACAGAGGCAAATGCGTAACATTGTACAGCAGTACAGAGGATCGTAGCTTGTGTGGTCTATAAAGTTCAAATGGAATTGGAATACAATGCATCGCCGACCAATGTCACCCATGTTACTGAGACAGCCGCAGTGGCTTTACTTGGTTCGGCCTGAACTGACCAGACACATGAACAACTTCATTAAAGTGTCTCCCATACGTTCTGATCTAGGGTTTCGGGACAGAGCAGACCAGGAGCATCGTTCACGTCGTAACGCATGTATTCGCCGTGCGAAAATTCGTGCAACGAAACGTCCGATGGTACGGTCACCAAACTACGAATAGTATTAACGTCACGTATATTATTCCTTTATTTATTCAAGTTTTAACGAACGTACCCTGCAACTATGCTGCACCGCTGCGTGCTGTACCGCCCTCTACCGTACCTTACACGACTGACCAGTCATGTCCTTTCCGCTCTCTTTGGAATAACAAATTCGATACAGAATTGAATATCGAATCGATATGAAAGTCAATTTCTCGTCATCATCGTTACGACGGTATAAACACAATCATTAAATCGAAAACGAGGGGACGTCATGAAAATAATCATCAAAACGACCTATTAAAACAATTTTCTCGAATGAAAATTGTTTACTCTTTTTCCCCGCATCAATATATGATGATAATAATATATATAAACACAAAAAGTTCAACATGCATTAAACGATATTACGATTGAACTCGATTAAGCCATTTTTGAGAATGATACAAGCGCAAACACGGGACTCCGGGAAATATGACGTTCTCGCCGCATTTGGCTGATCATAACGGGATATTACCACTCGTATTACGGGAATTCTGGTGATTCAAGTCATATCATTCGTGTTTCAACATGTTTGTACACGATATCGTGGTACAATTTCGGTTAATTAAACATTTTTATTCCCTCTCGCCTCGTTGGTTTGTTATATTCAATTCGTTAAAGGACGAATCGAGATCGATTATCGACGATATAAAGCCGACCGTTTTATTTCCCTTGATTCGTTCGAATTAACAACCATCATTCATCGAGAAGAAAATTCATCATGTTTTATTTATATTTCGGTATAACTCGTTCGCGTAATACGATCATAGCAACATTTTATTTCGAGTCATCAATTTTCCGTAACACGGATTTCCCTTTTCCAATGAAAATCGTTCACATGAGACGAAAAATGTGTGTCCGAACAGTGCATATTGTTGAATATTCGATGAAATATAATGTATGGCGATTGGGAATAGCAAAGTATATTTCACCTTCGTATGCGTCACAGAGAATAGAAGAGACCGGCTGTCGTGGGTATTAGGTACGGGGGACGTATATCACGTTACGATTCGCATGTAAACGTATGTATATACACGTTTAAAGAAACATCCTCGTGAGATCTGTTACTCGTTATCCAAAGAAGACGGATGTTGGTTGTGTCATGAGGTCAGGGTAAAAGGCTTACGTTACCATCGACCCAAATCGATCATCCTTGCGATGTCCTTGCATACGAGAAATAAACTATTAGAAATTGTTTTTTTCAGAGTCTTCGGAATGCGAACTCGTAGTAACAATTACTTTATCCGTCACGGAATGTGCGTATAACGACAAATCTCTCGATATCCCTCAACTTTTCAATACAGGTTCCGAGATGAATTATTTTCTATCAATTTTATTTCATAGTAGGGATAGAAATTTTAGATTTCTCAACCTCGATCTTTTTTTCTCCGGTTAAAAACAATTCCACGGAATAAGGTAGGAATTATTGATCTCCCATTAGCCTTGATCTGAATTCCTAACTTGAACATCTTCTCTAGTTTTTAGAGGTGACGATTGATGGCCGTGTTTAGATTCTCTGCCAACTCGCTTGTTTGTTGGCAATTCTGCTGAATCCAGACTTTCCGATCGTTCTTGACCTTTCGAAGATAAATTTTCAGCACAAAACTGTGAGAAAATTCAACTCGTTTTCAAATTTATAGGAAATTGTACATTATGTGAGAAAGTATTCATATAATACCATCGAGATAGAATGAAGAAGAAGACGAACTGGATTATATTTAAACGCACGAAAGTGGGAAAGAATAATGAAGTTTTCCCAGTTCCTATCGTTGGTGCTCTTTTTTTCTCGATTTAAGGGAGGATAGTAATTACAATTGGGGAGACCGCTATCACCAGCGAATGGTCATCCAATCGATACGTTAAAGCCGCGATTTCCGGTCGAACGGTGCTTCAGCCCAGAAATCAAAGCAGGCAAACGTTAATTTAACGTCACGCTTTCGGGAAATCCGTTTTTGCGAATTCTACTCCCGGTTTAATTGCTAGACCAGGAAGGGTGAATCAGTGAGCGATAATGGTCGCGGATTAATAGTATTTGTGAGTAATATGCGAAAATTTGAATAGCATCAGCGTTTTACAAGTTCTTTCTTGCTCATTTAATTTGTTCCTATGATTAGTGGATCCGAAAATAACATTGATACGTAACAACACCACAGTTGGATTTTAATTGTGAATGAGGGAGGTTTTGTTCTCAGTAAATATATTCTTTTGATAATAAATTGCTGTTTTTATTCATCAAACCATGTTCGTTCATTTTGTGACTCAATGTGCGTAATTAATCGAATCTCTTCTTGATTGGCTATCAGAAAGATGGAAAAAGCACTCAGTTCTGTCATGGATTTGCAAAAACACTTGAATAAACTTCAACATTATTCTTTGTACGAAAAAAATAGAAATAAACTTCGTCTGTCACAAGAACATTCGCATAAATTAATATTCATTTATAATTATCCATAAAAGGCACAGAAGAAAGTCGAATACAGTTGTGAGAGTGTTGAAAAATGTCAACTCGCAGGGTCGTGAAATAGATAAGCAACAACTGATTCGCGATGCGTCCATATTCAATCTTTTGTTGCTTATAGATATATATATTCGATGAGATTGAAGATCAAGCGATAAACGCAACATCGTTTAACGAACTGTCGTTATATGGGATATTGTGCCATACTTATCGGAAGATCTGAAGCGCATGTCTGTTTATCGGGATGAAAAATCATTTGAGCGCGTAAAACGCGTGTGTGATTATCGTCGAACACTGCCTTTGTGCGAATCTCGCGTACTTATATTTGTCATCACACGTGCAAAGACACGGAATCATTCTTATCTCGTTCCTTCTCTTTTTTTATATTCTCGGCTCATTTCGCTTCGTCGTTAAGAAACGCTATGATATCGTCATTTCAGGCGTTTGTTTTTCCCTGATGATGTAGCTTTCACCTCTACGAACATACAGGGTATACTTTCTTAACTGTACGTCACTCTGATAACACCTACGATAGAAGGAAGTGAACGTGAAAAGATTACAACGTCGATATTTCTCAATCGCGATTTATCGTTTCGAAGAAATCCATGAGTTTTCAAGCCATATATTCTCCTGAATGAAAGAAGGAAAAAGGCATTGGCGAAGGTATATCTCATATAAAGAATTAAAATATCAACATTACGTGCACTATTCCGTTGCTTGAATAAATCATTGAAATTCAAAGTACCTGCACTTTTTTCTTTCGTGCAAAACTTTTCTCCGTGCTCTGAAAAAAGGAAGAAGACCCGAGGAGGAAAACAAGAAGGAATAGAGGATACGTTTGAAAGATCTTCTCTCGAAGCGATTCGAGTCCGTATAGTTCCCACCGATCGAATTGTTTCCATCTTTTTCTCGCCACGAGGATCGAAACGAGAGCGACAACGACGAATCTACCGCATCTCTTTTACTCGGCGCGCAAGCTTTCCAAATACCAAAGTCTACCCTTCGCGTAAGCTTCGAAGCCAATCCGAAATCACATTAAGTCCGTTTCAATGCGTCCAGTCAAAACTCCAATCTAAAACTTCTCCTACCGATTCTGTCAGTTCTTCGACGACAGCATCGGCGACGATAGCAGCTGGAATTAGAAATACCGAAAATAGTTCTTCATCGAAGGAACAACGTCGATTAATTTCATTCCGTATATATATATATATATAAATTTGTTTGAACATGTAAAGTTTTCCAGGTATGCATGTGTTAGTTCTTTTGAGAGAATGCTGAGATTGGGAGACATACTTTTGTACTTGAACAACCATCCTGGAGGGAATCTTTGATCGTGATTGGCCATTATCTATATCGGCACATTCCACTCACTTTGGCAAGTGAATGGAAAGAAACTGGCAATAGGAATGAGGGAGAATAATCTTAAAAATCAATATTCAAAATCATTGTTTGCTCTTCTATTTTGGAAATTATTACTCTTTTTCATCTTTTTCCTCAAAGCGAAAGTGTCGATTTTTCCCATAGAGAAACACATAAAATTGCTCAATTTTAATTGAGATTTCATGAAACTTACATCAATACGAGCGGAATTACAAGTAGCCCAAATAAAGGCAAATATATAATGAGAGACTCGATCGTCAAATTAGCTTGAAGGAAGCAGAAAGATATCGTGCGAAAGTTCAACTGCAGTAAGACGAAGTTACGCCAATTAAGTATTCCCTCTGTCCAAGACGCTTCCTTCCGCTTTCGTCTTTCTTTGTATTTTTTGCCTTTTTTTTCATTCTTTTTTTTTTATTCCTCTTTCGAGTAGGGTTTCAAGTGGAGATGTACTCGAACAGGTATAAGATGTAGTACTGTGCGAATGCATCGGCATGGGAGGGTAAAGACGAGAATCCGCAGGGTGATCTCATTAATTTGTCGATGAAAGTTTCGCGAGTTTCTCGAACGAGGTACGAGGTGGTGACTACTAAGAAGTTTTCTTTCTGTACTTCCTCGTCTTTCTTACCTTCGTCTCTTTTTATTCTTCTGCTTTTTCCTTCATTGAACTGTCACGATGGATTGGATTCCGCCAATAACGTCTCGCGACGTGGGTAACAGCCAATCACGAAGAATTCTCTCTTCGCGATGGTTATTTCTTCATCGAATCCCTGCTGTTCGCTGACTTACCATTCTATAATTCTGATTTTTTATAATCTACGTGTGCAATTCATATCGTTTCTATTTTACGTAACAATTTTTCTTCCAACGAATTCTCTAAGAAACAGGGGAAAAAAAGTGTAGCGGAACAAACGATCGTGAACGCGATAAATCAAAGTCAAGATGCGGAGATACCCCCATGTAATTCCCGTTTAATCCCCAGACGATGAAACGACAAAGAGATTATGTATCAAGAGTTATAATAATATATGTAAGAAAGTTTTCCACATGAAAGAACAGAAGAGACGACACAGCAAACGTCGAAATCGAAAATGCTTCTTTTGTTTTTTCTCTATCCCAGCAGAATTCGTGAGAGAGTTTAATGACAGAGGACAAAAGCATCGGAGGAATAGAGAACGGGAGAAGAAGGAGAAGAAGAAGAAGGAACGGAAAAAGGAATGAAAACGTGGAAATCCGTTGTTTTCTCCGCAAACATGAATTCTACATCGAAATGAGTTTAAAAACGTCGCGTAATTCGCCAACGACTCTTCTTTCTTTCTTCCTTTCTTTCTTTTTCTTTTTTCCTCCGTTCTTTCTTTCCACCTTTCTTTTTGTTATAGTCTTTTCCGCGTCGAAACTTCTCCTCGAGACGGCCGAGGGAACAGAACCTGGCAATATGCTACTGTCGAGAGACAGAGACATTTGGAATCTTTTCCGGCCTGAATAAGAAAAGGAATCTCATTAATTCACCGAAAGGACAGTTCCTGTCAAAAACTTTTCGGTCACAAACTGTGACTCGTCAACTAACGTATAGTTGCAAACTTACGGTTCGTCATATCAGTTGGCGTTCTTCTGAACGTCGTCCATAGATTTCTCACACTTTCTGCAAAAGATATCCTATCAACTACAAATAAAACTTTGTTCTATCCGCAAAAATATTCTCTTCACAGGATTGCGACACCTGGAATCTTTTTTTTTTTCATTAGTCAATCTGCGAGTTCTAGATTTGTCGTCACCCTGATTGACAAATATTTTCATGTTAGGAAAAAATATTTAGTTGTGCACGGAAAACATTGTATGGTCATCGCAACCGATAACATAAGTTTGGGGCGAGCCAGATACAGCCAATTTGTTCCGTGTGTCGATGATTTTTCTTGCTCTTTCAACAATTTTTTTCTTCCGCAGATCAGTTTACTATGCCAGCGATACTTTTCCCTCCATGGGACGTTAGCGAATATTAGATTTTTTCCTGCTATGGTATTTCAACGAAACTTCATAATATTGGCATACAATTAATTTGATGAAAGTTTTCAAAAGAATCGTCGTACGGTTCTTTTGATGGAAAAAATACCCGAGGGGCCAGAGCCAAACGACTCATCCCTTCTGTTATCCCAAACGATACTTTCCACCACTTTTACGATCCCTTAGGTCTCCAAGATCGTTCGAGTGGAACTTCTCGATATGTTTTGCAAAGGGAATCATATTGTGATTACTTTGAGAAGTTCGTTAACTTAATTATGTGACTAATACCAGTCGCATCAACAATTCATGCTACACTTTTATAGACATTTTCTGTTTGAAAGGTAAATCGGGTTCAATCGATAACAAGGATGAAATGAATATAATTGAATATAAATCACGTTCTCTTCAATTAGTTTCCTACTTGTTCGATGAATCAAATCGAGTATATTTTCAACACTAGAATGTTGTCTGAGGAATCAAATTTTATGCGTCAATTAAATGCGTATGAATATGAAAGGATATAAATTCATTTGATGCTAATTGGAAATATACGATATACATTTACAGGAATCTCAGCCTCAACATTCTTATCAATAACTGTGGATCTTACTGTGCATTTACGGTAAATGGACCTTGGAAGATAACAACGTTGGTAGGAGAAAAGTTCATCTTATACGTATGCAACTAAGATGAATTTCCTACAAAGCAGATAGTGATGTGAAGTGCGAAGGTTGTTGCTCTTCTACCACACGGTTATTCCTCATCTGTTTAAGTCTGATCATCCTTTTCTCGGCAAGATCCTTTTTGCGATGTTCTCCCAGGCGTGACCGGTGAAAGATGACCAAGAAGGAGAAACACACGGAACTTGAGATGGGAGGTCCGTAGGTCGAGGATGGTTCGCTAGTTGCGCTGGACGAGGTCACTTTTCTCGTACATGTACCGATACCAATACCTTCGCGAATTCAGGCTACATTGAACACGAAGGCCAGGCCTCGAAGCTTGCACTCTCGCGCGATCGTTTGGACGAAAGAGCGATCTCTGGTTGATTCGATCGACCAGAAACCTCATTCCAAGTTACAAGCTCCACGAATTTCATCGTAGATGGAACAAGAAATAGTCGTCATCGGCTACTCCTTGTTCTATTCTTTTTTGAAAGAATAGTGTTGGAGGGAAACCTTGTTCTATACTCCCGAAATTCGAATCAGTTACATCTCACAAATTCTTGTATTGAATGGTTAACCATTTGAATTTCAACACCTAATCGTCAATTAGAATTATGCTCGCTTCACTCACATTTTTAGAACCTCGTTGTTGCTTTTCCATTAGCTCACATGCATTTATAGACATTGTTTATGTTCAGAGAGTCAACAATTTAGCGTTGGCAATTTTCACTTATGCGGTAAATATCCATGTCTGATTCTCGTTCTCATGATTGGAACGACAGATTTTCCACATCAAAGTAAATCACATTATTGATATATTGATAGCATTTATGGCCCACATTTCAGCATTATAAATTGTGGATATAAGTCAGAATCATTTTATCTGACCTCCAAGTCAATCTTTGCTGAATCCACATTATCACCCAGAAGTCAATCCTTGATGATCCTTCAATGGTCGCCGTCCATGAACGTTTAATGACGTCTATGACCCAGTAACGCTCTATTATTCGATCGACAGATAAATGTTGTATGAATATCGCTTTCAGAAATATACATTGAATTTTGTGAATCATTTTGTATACATTTTCCATCTTCAATAGGAATTTGTATCAAAAGTAGGTTTTGGTAAAATTCAGTCTTCTCACGATACACTCTGACCTTTCTCTGATATTCATCGTTATTCAACGCACTGATGAAGATAACAAAGCCTCCATTCAACTTCATTCCAGGGAATACTACCTCTCAAGCTGAATATTCTAGTGTGCAATAGGAAAATACTCGGGCTGCTTGATTTTCGAAAGCTTTCAACGTCACGGTACTTTGAACGAACAATACGAAATAACATAAGATACATTTTTCAAATTCAATGATTTACGATCATTTCATTTCCTTCAATGTTACATTTATGAATTCAACACACAAATTTATACGTTCCAAAATGAAAGCTCAATAAGGAAGAAAAAGAAAAAGAAGAAGAAGAAGAAGAACTGACCAAGTGATTGCTTTGAAAATTAAAAAAATTCTCATGCGGTCAAGAGGAAGAGAATGAGTTGAAGAAGAGAAAGGAGGGAGAGGGGGATAACAGAGAAAGAAGATATACCCTTAGACTCTGGATGTCAAATTGCATGGAAGCCTTTACTCGACATTGAAGAGGGTTGGACTTACCATCTTGGTATCTCGAAGCGAGATCGATCGTAGTCCTAAGGAATCTTAATGGAGCCTCAGGATTACCATTCAAGAATGAGAGGAAGGTGATAGAGCTAAGACGTTTTCTACAGTCTTTTATTTTCATTTTTCTTACATACCTTGGATTGAGAAAGAGAGAAGAAAAAAAAAAGATATAAGTAATGGTGGTTTCAACACGAAAGAGACTAAGTGAAAAGAATTTCACATTTCATTTGTTCGATACGAAAAGAAGAGAAAATCTCATTATCACTCGAATCACTCCACGATGCACAGAGGGACTAAAGTTCGAAACACCGAGAAAAGCTAAATGCTAAAAAAAAATCCTAATTAAGTATTTTTGTATCATTTCGAGGATTGTTTTTGCATTTGTTGATGATTCGAAGAGGTGTAAAGATCGCTTTATTTTGCCCCCCACGTGAGATGTCGATTATAGCGAAATAAAATTCATTTCTCAAGCTGTTACGAGGCGCAATAAAGAAACTCCTCAACGAAATATCATTTTCTCAAATTTTTATTCCACATTTACGATGAGCGATCTCTAACATCTCAATCAATCGAATTGCACCTGAATTTTAAGTATTTTTGGACTGCGTATCCAGCATTTTGTGTCTCAAAATTTTCATCACGGACTGGCAATCACGCACATCAGATGTTTGTAAAAGCTGAGCTAAGAAAAGGTTCAACGCTGTAAAAAGACTTCGACTGAATGTGGTTACATCTCATTTGAAAACTCAATTAAAATTCAGTGTTTCCTGTGCTCACTTTGAGCTGAAACAGGGCTAAATTTTGGCTGCATCTTAAAATAAGCTGATATCAGATTCAGGTAAGTTTTACCCTTTGCTGTGAAATTGTACTAGAAATAATAATTCCTTCAAGAAGTTGTTTCGGTATCATTCCACATTTGAACATCCTCTATAGAGGATGTAAAAAGTAAAACCAAAACCAACCATGTTTCAACTGAAAGTAAGCATCGAAAGCTAGGAATTAGCTGTGGTAGCTATTTCGTGTATTTGATATTTGGATAGCGAGAAAAATGGCTGTGAAAGCTAGATTTCAGCTCCTATATCGATAACTTTTGCTACTAAAGCTAAAAAATACCTACCACAGCCAATTTTTAGCTATGAAAATATCAACCACATCGTTCTTTTCCGTGTAGAGAAGACTGAATTTCAGTCAAGTTTTCAAGTAAGATACAGCCACATTAAGTCTGACATTTTACTGTGTACGAATGGATCCTAAGACCGGGAAAGCTTTAATGTCATCCCCTTCATTGTCTGGATTTCGCGCTTATGATGTTTCCAAGTAACGCAACACCGACAACGATAACCGCCATCAACGGGATCTTGGTGTTGGTGGAAATAGTCTACTGACATAGGTATACTCGAAACCAAGGCAGATTAATCACAAGATAGCGCTTCAACGATTTCCTTGATGATACGTAGTCTACCACACGTAAGCCTATGTATCTTCCTCCGAATATCCATAAAACTAATACCAGTTACCGGCGAGGGACCTGAATACCGATATTCAAATTTTTACTCGAATGATCTGTTAATCCTTATTACAACGATAACGAACAATTCACACCACAGATAGACTGTGTTTACGTATTATCTGAAACGACAGGGTCATTGGGTGGTGTCTTCAAACATTATTCCACGTGTTGTGTAAGCAGGAAGCTCGTACCACTACAACTCGGCTGTTGTTGGTGGTAGTTCGATATAACAAGGAGAAACACAGCTGCGTGCACCCTAAGGGCCGTTAATGATATTCGCAGGTGACACATCTAATTCAGTCACTCTGTATGTGCCTGTTCGTTCGTTCCTTCGTTCGTTCGCTGGTTCGTTTGCATCCGCGCGCACGCTCCAAGCGGAAACTGAATGCCGCGCTGGTGTTACAGCACTACAGCCAGCAGCCAGAGCAGAAGCAGAAGTAAAAGCAGTAGCAACAGCATCACGTTGTCATCACGTACAATGAGGATAAACGAGAACAAGCACGGGACAAGTGAAGCGAGAGGCAGAGAGGGATCCGTTTGCATTTCTATGTCGCTGTTGCCGCAGTGAACACTGGCAGGAAGTAGCGTAAAATTACAGGGACGTATCATCTCGGGGTATTTGTCGTCAAATATAAATTATTTCGTACGTAGCTTCCAAATACTTGAATCGCGATAGGATTTCGTGACGGTGAAACAAGGAATTTATTATTTCTCCTCAATCTTGTCTTCTTACGTAATTTGTACAAACTTGATGTAGGGAATAGATGAGATATACTGAAAATTCGAGACGGAATTCATCTTATGACCTCTTTCGATGATATATTTGATGAATAGAAGATTTTTGAATCATGCAAAAGATGTTGAGGTGAATGAGAGCGTGACAGCCTGGTAGCGTGGGGCGGGTTCGTCACTTCGTTGAATGCAAATACCAACGAAGCAACGTCCATAAGAGGGCACGTTGAGTCCGTTTGTTTTAATACGCTTGTTAAGGACGTTCGAAAAGACGGGGAGGTGTCTCCATTCGTACTTGGTATTCTATGTTTGCTCCAATAATACTTCGACGGATTCCATATTCATTCTGGTAAATCCATTGAAACACGTTCTGTTTTGCAAGATGATACATAATGACGTTAACGTCCTTGTACCTCTTTTCCACCCTATATATCTTGGACGAAACATTCCAAGCAAATACTTGTACGAAATTATATAATATCTACAATGTACTTTGTTGTTGAGGTTCGAGATGTCCTTACCTGAAACGAAAACCAAGTACATTCTTCGTTGGGAAAAATATATAAACATTATCTTGAAAGGAACAAGAGAAGAGTTGGCATAACGATACTATCGAATCAGTCAATCTTTCCTGAAGATTCGTTCAAAGTATTTATTCTCTCATTCGTTTGGTCTCTTTTGAAAAGAAGGGGGAGCGAATACAGGCGAGATTCTATCAAACAGATTGCTGGCAGCTCTTTTGACGCTCCTTTTCATCAGAAATAACGAGTACTCTGTGAAAAGGCAGGTCAAGAAAATCTCGTTGGCGCTCTTATGTCTTTAGGTGCACCTCATTTATATCTTGAGATGAATGTAAATGTGCGAGGGTTCGCGTGTTGTAAGTTAAAGTGGTAATGTAACGTATATACGATCAAAGACATGAAACGTACCGCGTAGATTCTTGAATTAGACCATGAATGCTCATCAGCCTACTTTGATTACGAGGGATACGTCGAAGAAGAAAGAGTAGCTTGTGCTTATCGAGTATAATGAAATTCGTGTATCTCCGACGAAACCTCTTTCGTATACAATGGAACGATTCAATTATCGCGATGATGGTTGAGTTGCGATGAAACACGTTGAAAGGTTGCCGTAACTGTCTGCGGGATATACCGTGTATATGATGATACAAAGAACCAGAAAAATATTTTTTCTCTCTCCTTTATCGGAGAGCGCACGTGACACATCTTCGATCTGACCCCTGATTCTCTTCTCCTCGTACCTCATATCCCATTTTTCTGACGCCATTCATTGGCGAGGCGGCGGCGGTGGCAGCCGATATCGATGAAAGAGGTATATGGAGAAATAGAAGAAGAAACGAAAGCATCCCTATGAGCGGAGGAATAAAAAAAAAAGAAGAGAAAAAGAAAAAATAAAGCAAGGAGAAGAAATGAGGATGAGGTAAAAGAGTATATAGGCTCGTACCTACACATTCTCGTGTAGCCCTCTCTCGTAATCTGTCGCCATGGAGACCGTGCAAAGCCGCTCGGCGCCTTTCCTTCTGAATTATTTACGAGCACTGTCTCCAGGAAGAAAACGACTACGACGATGTCTCGTTGCTCGACTTGGGAAAGACCTTGGTTGATCTAGATTTTGCGATTGGCAAATACGACAAAAGTCACCTATCCGCTATATACATACAACACGTAATTATAGTACTAACTCTGCGGCTAATGCCGGTCTGAATAATGATACACTCTTGGAAATAACAGGATTTTATTGTTCATTTGTCAGCCCTAATAACACGATTTATGAGGAATACGTGGCACGAATATCTTTATTTTGCTTGTTTTACTTTATATTTTCTTTGTTATACATGTAGGTTAACGATACTCGTTACTGCGAATTCAAATTGAATGGCTTCAAAATGCGCGAAGTATGTGAATTTGATTTCTTATGATGAAAAATTTTCAGATTCTTTGATAATTACATGAACTGTATTACGTTGATCTTTGAAAATGCACGCCTTCGTATGAATCATGCATCGCTTTATAACTCATGAATCTTGTGAAACCGGGTAGAAATTCTCCCGATTGAAAATTGAACCATTCAAGGCCGTGTCTTGGCTCAGACTACTCCAACTCGGGTTCGAGTGGAGCTGTAAATGCATCGATTTTCATTCTTACTCTGGCATTTATATTCCTAATTCCTTTTAGACACTTTACAGTTGTCGACTGTCTTGCCAATGGAGAGATATGATTGAAAATATCATTTTCAAGTAGGACAACAAACGTTCTTTATTATCATCATAAATATTGATCTTCGTACGAAAAATATGAGATTGTATTATAGTAATCCACATTTTCTTGAAGTACGATTCAAATAGCGTCTTCCGAGCAGTGAAGTTAAATTATTTAATCATTTTTCCGCCCGATAGGTTGGAAGAAGAAAAAATGATTTTACAAAATGAAATATTTTCGTGTCTCAAAATCATATTTTCTTGATCTTGCCCCACAGGAACATTCCCCAAGGCTCGAAGAAGGTTTTGTTTACAGACAGGAACGAGGCTTAGAATTGAGAAAATATTTTCTCAGTTCAAAGAAGGTTTTCTTGACGCTAAAGAATGTTTTTTTCTTCACCGAATCCATCCTCTCCCTCAGTTTGCATGTATAATTCCCCAATATTTGAAATTAATCATCTTTCCATCCGCTCTGTTTTCCAAGACATTGAAAAACACTTCGATTAGTTATTCAATCTTGTTCTATATTTCAAACGTTTCGTCATGAATCCATCGATTTATGTTGCCACAGATTCGAGCGTAAAAAAAGAAAACTTTGAGAAGAAGAATTCATCAACATTATTTGCAAGCAACTTTTGCTCGGAGTAGCTGACTGAAAATTCACTCCATATTCATGAAATATCACGTTTTTACTCGAATCAAGCTTGAAGCTCCTCTGTATTCTTCGAAATATAGATCTACTATATTCATAAACAAAAGTATAATGAAGAGAATGGTTTTTAAGAATGGAAACTTTCAATATTTACTTGTGTTTGAATTTCACGAGGCCAAAGAAGATTCAAAGTTTTGCATTCATAAAGATACGTATTGGATGCATAGAAAAAGCTCCCTTGGTTAGTTTGTTTGAGAATTTGAAGTACTTACAGCAATGAAAAGAGTATTTTCTCAATGATGAAGAGGAAATACCCAACAATTCTTTGTAACTGTGTTATCTAGTCATTCAGAGTTATATACGTGTTGCGAAGAAAAAATATCGAAGGATTCCTTACGAGAGAATAAGCAATTCTCTTCTCTTCATTCTGTATGCCATATGTATGCTCATTTTGTCGTACGAACTTTGTCATTCTTGAGTTCTTCGATAATTCTAGGACAGTCTTTGTACATTTTCATATTGTATGGAATGAATGAATGAATGCTTGTGAAGTGAGTCGTTTGGTTTAATAAGTGCAGAAGTTAACAAGTAACATTGGAATGATTTACTACCCCCGGCAGTGCAATTTATGGAACTATCTAGGCCCTCGGAAGAACCACCAAGAGCTAGCGGGAAGTTTGGAAAGCGTTATCGAGTTATTTATCCTTCTGAATCTATTTCATTGTCTTCCAAGGAATTCACTCCAGATACAACACATTTTCTTCAATCTGTTCCAAACGGCGTCTTTGAAACTTTCTTTTGGATTTAGAGAATAGCCAAAAGTCACAAGGCACTAAACTAGGTAAGTACGGTGATTATGGTAATTTTCAATGAAAGACTCACGAAGAATCAATGCAGGTTGAGCTGGCGTATTATCGTGGGGCTAAAATCAGCAGTTATCTGCTCATAAATCCAGCCTCTTTTTGCGAATATTCTCACGCAAACATTTTGCATAACATTCAAATAAGATTCCTTGTTGACAGTTTGAGACTGTTAACTGTCAACTGGCGGAAGAAACTCATCCACGAACACTATCATTTGGAGCAACTTTGTCCGTCTTGCTTCACCTTTGGCACAATATTCACAGAGTTAGTCAGTTGTTTTCGAATCATAAGCATGGATCCAAGTCTCACCTCTCGTAATAATGCGTTTACAACATGTTTATTGAGCCAGAAATCGAATTTTTCGAAAAAAATTCAATGTTTTTGGTACCAATCGAGATTTGCTCCGTCTAAGGGCCAAAATATCTTCAACAGTGGAGTTGGATGATCCTGTTGGAATGCCAACATCATCAGTAAGGTCTTTGATTGTTATTCGAAGGTTTTCCAGCACCAAATCTTGGGTCTGTTGAACGTGACTTTCATTGGTATAGGTTGACGATGGTCTAGGTAACTCCCCATACAGGAAACCCCGAGAATGTAAACACAGCCAATAATCGGCCCATGGATGGCTACCATTTAATGGCCAATAATGGATTCACATCATTGGCACAACTGTGGCCCACCACTGGCTGATAAGGAAGGCCAGCAATGAAAACAGCCGATAATCAGCCGATGTACGGCTACGGTAAACGGCCAACAATTGATTCCCCGTTACTGGCTGGAATATGGCCTATCACTGAGTGAAATGGATTCCAAAGTTGAATGTATTGTATTCGTAATCACCCCTGAAAAAAGTTTGTTTTGGCCTTATTTCTATTACGTTGAATAAATAATTCATATCCATCAAATACGTTTTACATGATTCAGATGAATTCTTATTCATATAGATAATCAATTACTTTCTCATGTAAATAACAAAAAAATTTGAAGGAATAAGCAACTGAATTCAACTGATTTATCGAGAATACTTTTGACTCGTATAATTTTACATTTGAGATTGTCGAAATATCAGGCATGCAAATCTATTTGGAAAAAAACATCCATTTCTGATCTTGTGAAAACTGGAATGACAAACATCCCAAAAACAAAAAAGTGTTTTGGGTCACGCTTAACCACTCATTTGAACTAATACTGAACCGATTATTCTGGAACGCAGTCATATTACCATTGGATATCATTATTATTATACCCTCGTAATCTGCCATTGATGGCTAACATTCGAACATTATCCCGAAATTTCTGGCCATAAATCGGGATCATTTAGCCCCATTACTGGGCCAATCAATAATTTTATACATGGCCCATTATTTATTGCCATTACTGGACCCACGTTATCATCCAGCAATTAACCATTGATGGGCCATTAATGGGCGCCATTAACGGGCAAAGAACGCCGTTTGTGGTCCAGTAACGTGCCATTATTGGGCCAATTGTTGAACCCTGTATGGGTCTTCGTCTTCAATCCGTTCTCGGTCTTCTTTGGACTGCTTATATCTTCTCCTAACAAAGCCTTCAGGGATATTTTAGTGTACCAATCGCAGAAAATGCATTTTGTAAACGAAATTCAATGCAACTTCTTTGCTCACCAAAATTCGAATATTGTACTAATCGCCAAGAATTTTGTGTCGTACAAAACCAAACGCATGGCATGTATATGATTTGAAATCAGGCACAGATGTCTTCCACAGTGCTACCAATCGAAAGGAAATAATTCCTGAGAGTCGATTTTCCTACGCGATGTGAATTGAAAACATGTGTTACTTTTTAAACACGGCAATAGAGTTGTCTTCAAAGATGTTGTACAATGAGTTTTTATGACAGAAGGTGTACTGAAAATATCATGAAGGGTTTTTCCTAATTTTAGTGTTGAATTTCATCTCTTTACGGTAGGTGAAGTGTTTTTGTTTCAGAAATAAAGGATTGTTCTTTTGAAAATTGAATCCTCCAAAAAATGAGGATCGAATCGATCAAATCAGGGTGGAAAATTCCCTAGCTATGACAAAACTGAGTCAATTTCAGCTCATTCTTTGCAAATGCTGACCAATTTCACGCCAGAAGAGGGCTGAAGTTGGCTCAATGTTTGTGCGCACATGGGAAGAAGTTTCCACTTTTGAAGGGCCAAATCAGCCCTTTGTCAGAATTCAAATGACCCCCCTCGTTAAACAAAAAGTAGAACTATGCTATCGCGCACAAAGCATTCATAAAAATGATATGAAAAATTATGGCTTCCGTAAGATGTTTTCATTATCAATGGAACAAAAGAAAAACGAAGAGAACAAAGAATACAAACACTCAAAGCTGTGTTCTTAGCCGCTCCGCTTCTTTCAGCAATTCAAAATTTCTTTACCTCGGTCTAAATCCTCATTTTCATTCAATTTAAAAAAGATTGCTTTTTCTTTTTGATCGTTGAAGGAGCCCTACATCTCGAAATAATGACTCCAGCTCATTCATATCGATATTCACAAATGCCGTGTACTTCATAACGATCCTACCTGTCTCTCGTTTAAACTTCTCTTTCGAATGAAGCTTTCCATTCGAATATGATCTATTCATTTCCATTTGCATCATTAATCTAGTTTATTATTCGCGTAAACAACCATCGAACGATTCACGTCAATATTCCAAAGTTTAAACAATTAGTTATGAATGCGAATAACAGTTTACAAGGATTTCAATCCGTAAATAGAATTCAAAGTGAAGAACAAAAATGTAGCATTCATCACATTACTGAACTGTTTTTGTAAAGACGCAGAAAAACACTGTCAGCTCTATGTATTATCACAAGAGTTGAATTACAATATTGGATGAAGGATTGTCCTTCCTATCTCCTCAAAGCGATGGAAGACAAGAAGAACAAGAGGGAAGAGAAGAAGAAGAAAGAAAAATCCCTTTGTATACAACCGAATGCCGGTTTGAACCTAGAATTAGGTTACAATAAGAGGCAATGCTTACATTGAGAAGAAGGAAGAGATTCTCCCTTCCAAGTAAAGTGTTATTGTAATTGATTCCTTCTGGAATCGTATCCCAATGAGATAGAAGAAGGTGACGAAGGGAGACGAGAAAGGAGAGGTAAGTCGATTATCGAGTCACGGTCGATAAGGTAGAAGAGAACGCTTGGCGCTCCAGTAGATTTATGTCGGCCTCGATAACTCTCCGAGATTAAGAGCGCCAGTTTCATCTTCTCCTCTTTCTCCTCCACCTCCCTCACCTATCTCTTTTTATATTTATGTATCTATCCATCTATCTATTTATCTATCTATCTAGTTTATCTACGTATTCATCTATTCCGCTCCGTTTCGAACGATCAAGAATCACTTCGCTCGCGAGCTTTATTTTGAAGTTCGGAAACGATGAAAAACACACAAACACACATGCGCTGCTCGAAAGTGAATTTGCGTCACTCGACATTACGGAAACATTAAGAAATGATCGACTTCGTACCAACATTTTTACCCTTTTTTCTCTCCTTTTCGATCCCAAGTATTGTGAAATACACACATCAAAAGAAAACCTCAATGTACGTGTGACGCATGGCATCCTCATTTTACATGCACATAGAGAATTTCCTCGATCTCCCTGGATTTTCATAGATTCATTTTGTCGTGCGTAGGAACTGAATAGTAACAGAAATCACTGCATGGAGAACAGCATATTTGATGAAGTATCTGTGAAGTTCGCAGGGTTTGTGTTGTAAACAGATTCTGATTTTGTTGGTTTCCTTTTGTAACTCAATGAAGAGAAAAAAAATTCCCAGTGAATGGTTGGATAATTTCTACAAATTGTAATCAAAGTATATAAAAGTGCGAGTAAAAATACGACTTGAGAGAAAACACTTAAATGAATAAGGAACGCATTAAAGAGAGAAAATGTAAATTTGTCCGATAAGTCGAGGTGAGAGAAAGATAATAAAAGGTGAGTGTATCAAAAGGGAATCGCGATAAGCGTCGAGACGATCGATAATACAAAGGCTTGCTAAATTCGTTGGTCGTTGTATTTACCTACATCAATTTACTCGTTATACTTATCGTTCTCAAATAAAATCATCTTACATATTTCCCCTCTATAGATTGTAGTCTTCGAGAAATTAATTTTCACCCTCTTTTCAATAATCTGTCGTCTTTCCGTTTCTAAACCAATTCGATTTGATTCACAATTTTCGTTCTTTTGTATCACTTTCTGTATCAGTTCGGAACAGTTTCTCGAAGAAGTGCAGCAGTTAGCATATTGACTTTAGTTAAACAATCAAAATGAATATCAGATACAAAAGATTTATACTCCTAAAAGAGTATTCTTCCACAAAGGAATATAATGCGAAGCTCGCAGAGTTTAGGATATGAAATTAGAGGAATATGAGAGGCCAAAGGGCTGACAAAGTCTCATAGGTATGCGAGGATCTGCTTGTGAAACTCCAACCCCTGTTACATCTTTTAGGGTGGTATGCTGTGCGGGATGTACAGGCGTACGAACAAGCTGAAGGTGTAATGTTAGTGTACAATTTATGCATGTGTGTGTTTGGATTTACAACGTCGTTACGATATCATTAGTTATCACCGACAAGTATACCGACGTGTAAAAGGTGGGCGTTATCATGAAAGATCTGCCTGAATCTGAAACCATCAAACGAGAGTGAGAGCGAAGAGAAAGTTCATATAACACGATAATACGTCTACGAGACTGTGTAATGTGATTGAGAGATTAATGTAATCATCAGCATGATTATTTCTATTTTTCATCCCACGAATTTATGGGCTAGAATGATTCGTCCTATCTAACCAAGCCTTTTTTCCCCACAAATATCGTTGTATATGAGATATGCGGTCTCAAAAACATGTTACGAGTCACGGTTCGTAGGAGCAATGAAATTCAGAGTGCATAGAAAAAGGAATGTTTTTATCGTGAGCTTGATATTCGAATCGAAAGGAGTAGTTGTGTTATATTGTATAAAATTATTTTTCTGACTCTCATTCTACATTCTAATACTCCTGGATTGGAAAATCATATCTACTGGTAGTCGAAGTTCTGAACCTATTTTCAGTCTTAAATGTTCTGGAATGGGTATATAGAGGATTTCGAGTCTGAAATTGGATCTTATATATCATGCTTTGACCCTAAAAGGTTTAGATCCCGCTGTAGAATGAGCAAGGCTTAAACTAGGATTAGAATTACAACTTCCCTGAGAAAAACGCAGAAGGAGAGTATAAGATATAGTCCCAAAATCATGATAATATCGATCGAAACACCATAATACCAGTATCGAATTCATTGAAAATCTATCACTTCATCTGACGTAAGTCTTAAAATGGAACGTATGATGTTTTAATTTAAATGCATTATCGATCGACTCCTTTTTGTGTCCCAGAAACTAGGGAATAAAGGGAATTGATCAACGGTACGCTAGAATCTATTGAGTTAGGCAAATCAATCTCGTTTTAGTGACAGAATGTTGTACTGTAGAGGTGTGAGGACTCGTACAACTTTATCTCTTCTATATGTATGTAATATATGTACATGTATATATGTAAAATATGCAAAGAAAAGAAAATGTATGGACCGAGCGATCTTACAATGAAGTTTTTATACGTACATATACATAATATTTCACGGGAGAGGGAAGAATTTTTTGAATAAACGTATTATGGTAATTTATTTGACATGAATATTCATTGAAATTCAAATAGCATCAATGGATATTCGATATCGAAATGAGATACAATTTCCGTGAAGCGAGCTTTTTGGTAACTTCACAGAATATCCATCAATCACTGTTACATGCCTACTATGGAATAAAATGGGTATCGGCGTAACGTTAATGACTAAAGTACGCCAGGAATCATTTCTCCCTGTGAGCAGGAAATTTTACTTCGCGTGGATTGATAGCGACAAAAAGGGATGGGAAAACGCACGCAGAGGTCTCCATGGATATTAGGGGAAAAGCAAATTTAGTTGCATGCGAGGGTTCTAATTCTGCTGAAAATATTTCACGGCACACGGTTCTTCCGTTCTACTGTACTTTCGTGTATTATTATTTGTATTATTCTGGGGAAAGATATATATCATCGTTGTGGGGTTTCTTTTAGCTGAATGTGCGTGTATCGACTATTCCATTTTCAATCTTATCGAATCAAATTGAATAGAATTTTTCAATCTATACTATCAATTTTCCACGATCCAGTTCCCATATAGAATAAAACTTCCCATATAGAAATCTACAATCGGCGTTAGCATGGTGCAACGTAGATAAAGTATGGCGCAAACCTGGAATGATAACATCATTTTATGATTTACCTACGTGTTTTTTCAATAAAGTCCCATCATCGATGAAACAATGACAATGAAATATACCATCATTGGCAAACAATTGGAAATTTAGTTTGTCAATGCTCCGTCAATGATCAAAGTAAAAAATATTTAACCCAGAAATATATAAAAAGTATACGCATTTCTCAATTTCTGACATATGTTGTTTGAAGTCTTATTGTTGTCCCCTTATTTGTTTGTGACCAACTCGGCGTCTTTTGTCGGTAAATTGTGCCATGAGAAGTAGACACAATGTATGTTAGCTCGGCGGTAGGAGCCCTCTAGTGTGACTCATAGTAAAGAGCGATTGACTGTTCTTCCAAAGACTCACTTAAGCCTCATATATTCTTTGTATACGCGTTTCACCACTCGCGAGAAACACTTGATTAGTAACGTAGCAAAAATATTATGTAGGTCGCCAATGTTGAGGCATGCTATTACCAATGATCGGCGCTACATTGAAAGCTAATTTCTACCGAAACTAGGCCAAAGTTTGGGGCAATATTGAACCAAATTTTGAATGATCCTGGCGTTCAATGGAATCTATTGTATAGTCAATGTTGGGCCAAGGATGAGCCAAGCTTGGCGCAATTGTGCCACAATAATAGGCTGACAAACGAAATCCGTCGAACACCGACATCGGTGCAATATTGTATTGATTGTTAATCAACATTGAAGATTTATAGATTGCCAAGCCTTGTCTATTAACATTGCGCCAAGCTATATCTTATCGTCAGCATTGGCGAAGCCCAAAAATTTTTGTATGGGTTATTGGTTTATTTTCATCAAGATTTGGGAACTATTACTAAATATTTCCCAAACAAAATATTGATATAGGTTTCATATAAGGTCACATCGGGATATTTATTTCGCCATATATCCAACCATGAAATTTGGTAATTATTACCAATAGTTTTCTCAGGGTAGGAATTAGCATTAAGTTAACTTAGTATTCCATGAATATCTAGGATTAAGCGTCCCTGTTGAATTCTTGAGGAGTATGAAATGTGTATGACCTTTTCCATCAATTTTATAAAATTAACAAAGAACTTGTTAAGAAATGAACAAACAAGCGCCAATGAGATTATAAAGATGTGAGCTCAGCGAGCAGCATATCAAAATGCAACCAAAGTGCACCCTATTCAATTTACAAATATGCGACCGCCATCTGAATTATACAGGGTGTCCCATTTTAATCTTTAAATGCAAATAACTCAAAAACATGCATCTTGAACCAAAAGTACTTCATACCAAAGTTGTTATACAAAGAAGGGGCCACAAAACTACGATATCAGTTTCATCATAGATGGCTGAATAAAATGTTGCACAATGTTTCTGGCACGTCCCAGGGAGTGTCAAGTCCCACCATTGTACACTGGGAAAAAAAGACGAGTGATGCGCTGTTGGTCAAAGAGTCCATCACTGTTACTAACCAATCGGGTGTTACCAAGAGTATATCGCTATTGGTAGGAACAATAAAACACTTTAGATCACCAATTATGTGTTACCAAGAGTATCTCGCTATTGATGGGCATAGTAAGACGCTGTTGGAAGCAAATAGAAACCTTAAAAGAGAGATGCCAAGTGTAATATTGGTGACAGTCAATAGTGCATTACTATTGTAACAAATAGTGAATCCGTAGTGTTTTTAATGTATTAGGAAAAATGTATTCTGACATTTTAATAATGAAAATACATCCGAGTTGTTTTTGCAGATGGTTTTATTATATATATAAGAAATCAGTAAATTAATATAAATGAACAGCTATTCATCAAATATGATGTTGAATAAACTTGCTATGGAAAATATGAATACGCGATCAGAATTGAAGAGAAATCACATGAGAATATATTTCAAAAATTATGTAATTAGGTATTTATTAAGATAATGTTTTAAAATATTAGAAGTCCTATGAGGGATCATCGAAACATTTGTGAAGGAATATAAATTAATAATGTCTAATCTATCTGATTCGGATCTTCCAATTGCCAAATCACATCACTTGCACTTTATCTCGAAGCTAATCACAAATGTTTTTATGATTCCTGATAGAACTTCCAATATTTTAAAACATTATTTGAATAAATACCTAATTACATAATTTGTTAAATATATTTTAATGTAATTTCTCTTCAACTCTGATCGCGTATTCATATTTCCCATAGTAAGTTTATTTAATGAAAATCACATCATATTTGATAAATAGTTCTTCATTTATATTAATTCACTGATTTCTTATATATATAATAAAACCACCTGCAAAAACAACTCGGATGTATTTTCATTATTAAAATGTCAGAATACATTTTTCCTGGTACATTGAAAACACTACGGATTCACTATTTGTTACAATAGTGATTCACTATTGACTGTCAACAATATTTCACTTGGCATTTCTCTTTGAAGGTTTCTATTTGCTTCCAACAGCGTCTTACTATGCCTACCAATAGCGATATACTCTTGGTAACACCCGATTGGTTAGTAACAGGGATGGACTCTTTGGCCAACAGCGCATCACTCGTCTTTTTTCCCCAGTGTAATGTTTCGAATGAAATATTTTAAACTAAAACATGTCTGAAACGTCGCAGGAATATTTTATGTCTCCAAAACGTTTCAGAGGTGTTATTTTCAAACATTAAATTCGTAACATTGCAATGGTATGACATTAGCAGTATCTGGAACGTTCCAAAAACATTTCGTTCAGTGGGTGCGGAGCTCTATTCAGATAACGATTGAAATTTAAGAAAAAAGAGCCCCATTCAGTTTGTATTAAGATTTTTAGCTGAAATCAAATCCATCACCCCATAGGTCTGATTGGATTCTTCAAGATCCGAATAAGGATTTTTTTCATTATTTCCTGATTGAGATTGAATATTTCTAACAAAAGTCTGACAGTCGTTAAGCGTTACATTTTTCCTGTTAAAACCCGGGCAGGATTCTTCAATAATAATCCAGGAATAATCATTATCCCAAATGATGCTACATAAATTCAACAGACGTATCAAAAAGTGCCTCTAATGTACACATCCTACTCCCCTCGGTATACATCGAATCCCCTTCTTCCGTTCGGTTCACGGTTTACGCGGTCGAAATCACAAAATGCAATTTCATTGACTGCACATCGACGCGGATCCGTGTACGCGGCCTTTCAACGAGCCATTCGACAATACCTTTAATCAACAATAATTCTGTACACGTGCACGTGAGCAGACGCAAACGCACGCACGCGCATTTGTTCGTTCGTAATTCAACCAAAAGAGATATATTTGAGAGGGAGAGGAAGAGAAGGAATTTCAATGTCCCCCTGGTGATCATGTTTGTATTAAGCCCTGTTCAAACTTGAGTACGAGGGAATACTTCACAGACTGATATTCAATACGTGTGTCACAATCATCGAGGGATCATTTGTTTATTTGCTCACATGGAATACTACGATGATTTTTGGGATTCTTCATCACCCCTCCACGATTTTCTACATTTTCGTGTCTCCAACGAACAAACGACGTGTCGCAGGGAAATAATATAATTCTCTATAGATAATATATTATCAAATATGATTCAACCCGAGGTTCGGTGGTATAGGCACAATTAAAAACATCTACATTATTCGCTTGATTTTAATTCAATTTTTACTTGGAATTATCAACATGAAAATGAACGAAAGAATGACAAATAAACGAAATTAAACTCCACGGAACAAAGTAAAAATTATCACAATGTAAAAATTTCTCATTAAACCGAACTTGTTGAAATGTGCATTATACAACATGCACACGTGACGGAAGAATAAATTAAAATTCACTTGTCTCGAACAAACCCTCCTTTCGAACGTAATAATAATTCATGAAAGTTTATGTTTGTATAGGGCCGTGCTTGAAGATGCCCATGGAAAGTAATTAAACCGTTGATCATTGTTAAATTATTAAAATGTAGCCGAAATGACTAAACAAAAGTTGTTATGAAAAGTAAGAGGGAGAGAGGGGCGGGCGTAGGGTGCCGGAAACTCGAAGGGTCAAGCGCCTCAGTGAGCAAAGCGAACAAACTGGGGAACAAAATCCTTTGAAGGGGTTGGACACCGAAGGTCGTAATCACAGAGTCCCTAGCATGTGAGATAATACGTACACGCTATACAATTGCAAAAAGTGTAATTACGTTGAAATCCTTTATCTTTGAAAACTTTACGT
Organism: Gonatopus flavifemur; assembly: GCA_018340375.1. NCBI lineage: Eukaryota > Metazoa > Arthropoda > Insecta > Hymenoptera > Dryinidae > Gonatopus > Gonatopus flavifemur. The sequence goes on from JAFFJZ010000001.1 coordinate 57,569,919, forward strand.
TGAAAATCATTTATTCGAAATTCGTTTATCCAATTCATCCTCATTTATTAAAATGTAAGCTCTTTCGTGTACTCAAAATCGATCGTGTAATTATTTTGTCAAATTCGTGATACGATTTTCCAGCAACGCCTGATGCGGGGAAACACCGATGCTCAAGTAGATTTGCGATAATCGAATTTCCATGGAATTGAATTTTATTCGTAAACGATATGGATTTCGATGCTTCTTCGGTGATACACGATGAATATTTTATAATAACCGCTGGCCGGGTAACGTAATTAAATGACGAATATCATTATTTTTGTGGCCGAGGGTGTATGAATGAACAAATGAATGAATGAATGCACCGAAGATTCAATCTCATTGGTCATCGTAGTTCGTTTTCAATGTTATATATACGAGATATACGCCCAACGTCTGTGTAGTTATAATGTTAAACGCGTAGGCGAGTATAGCTTTAGCATTTCCGCCGGGGAAATCGTCCACTGGAAAATTAACACTGTTGGGATTTTCGTCCGGCGTGGCAATGTCCGCCTGATTCATCGTCGTCGTCCAATTCTGTTCCGTTTCGTTCAGTTTTGTACGCTACGACGAATTTATTTTTTTCCGTCGCTGCACAAATTAAGCCCGCGATTTGCATTTGGATACCGTATCGCATCACATAGATGAATTTCGAAAGATATATAAACGTGGATATTGGATTATGCGGTATGAATGTATGGGTAGATAAGGATCGACGTATCGTTCACTTTCGTATTATCGTCGTGTTTCTGTTTTCGACTTTGATTCGTTTCGCGTCAGGAATCAATGTAAATATTTTTCATTTCATTCAAAGAAAGAATGATTTGTAATCAGTCGTTCGTTTCTACCACAAAGATTTCATGAATGAATAAACAATTCCACATGTTTGGTTCCCGACGATTTCAATCATTTCGATTATAATGAATAGAATACGTAATAAAATGATCTTATCGGTGAACAGCTGATCGTAATAACCGTTTCGTATATCGTGAAATACATTTGTTGACTCTCTTAAATGATAATAACAATGTCTCTTCGCTTACCGTCAATATTTTCCAATCGGATGTAAGTCGGATCAGACTGTTCGTATATATGTTTTATCGAATGATCCAAGTCGAACCAATTACAAAGAAAACCTTACAACATGTTTCTTGATATTCGAGAAGGAATCACGATATTTTCTATTCCTTATTGATCCGTCTGGCACGAAAAATTATTGATGGCGTATTTGAAACAGAAGGAGGAAACCTCAAACGTGAATGTATATCGATATTTCAAACCGGTACTGCATCATATTGCCAGAAAGTACCATGAGACGTACCTTCTTCAGTAAATTGCGATTTCGTTGTCTGCATCGAAATTCATCGATTTCACTTGGCCATAATGTACTCGCAGACAGGAATGAACCACTTGAAGTTCTCTCGTTCTGTAGACGGACAACGACGAGGATGGGAACAAGAACCGTCCGTTTCTCTACTCTATTCCTCCGGAATATCCATTAGTCACAGCAGCATTGTTGACGAAGCATGTTATTTCCCTTGTGTACAACGCACGTCTGGGTCTCTCTGCCCTCCCTATCTCTTCTTCCACTTCTTTCTCCGCCTATTTCATCCTTGTTTTCTCATTTGATTTTCCCGATCTAACTGTATATAACATCGTTCTAACTCTTGTCAAAGTTTTTCTCCTTTCTTGATTGGTTTTGAACAGAAGTACCGGCACGTTATAACGATAAATTCTTCCTTTCCGATTCTCGATATTTCAATTTTCCATTGTCATCATTATGGGAAGAAAAATGTTGAACGATAGGGGCACTTATCATTCCTTACCCCCTCAATTTACTCGATCATTCCGATAATGCGAATGACTCATCGAGGTTCTGGTATCCAACGGCAGGGTAACAACAGGTATCAGGGGATGCGAATCAGGGATGTAATCGTACACGCAATTCTATCGATTTTACATTCGTACACAATGTAACGATAGCAACCTCATCGAATCGATTACATCCATATTCAAAAGTAAATTAATATTTATGATTTGTAATTGAATATTTTCATGGATTCGATTCGAAAGAACTTTCGAGTCGACTATCATTCGCTTTCGATATCATTCCTTTTCGTTCTCTCATTTGCGATTTACTAATTTTCCACGATAGGATTACGAAATCTCCGTATAATATATTGCTCGGGAGGAGGAAGGAGAAGAAGAATAAGAACAAGGTTTTGGTTCGCTCCTAATCCAATCTCGTGAGCCTAAACGACTCCCTCTCGGCGTAGCCGACGTCGTTCCCTAACAACGCACGCGATACACCGTCGCGACGCTCTTCTCAAGTTCCAAAGTTTCCGGAGTTCTTCCCCCTCGTTTTCTATATAGAAAGTACGAGATGCGATCTGTTCTGCAGCTCGAATGTACAAGAATAGGTTAGATGGTTCGTATGTACGTACGTACGTACGTGTACGTGTGTCACCAGAAGGTTGAAATAAGTTTCAGCCAAGGGTAAAAGTTTTGGGCGATGGCACGCCGCGTAAAGGACCCTCGGATTTTTACTCGGCAAGAACAAGAAATACAGGGAAAGATGAAAAAGAAAACAAAAGTAATGTTGGAAAGTCAATTTTAGCACTGAGATTTTTGTTTGTTTGTTTGTTTATTCGTTTCTTTTGTTTGCTCTATTCTGATCGTCATTTGTCGTGTTGCGCGATTTCTCAATAAATCGAATCTATTCAATTGGGTGAATTGGGTGAAGGAAGTGAATATAGAATGGTGATTTGATTTTATAAGGTAATGGAATTGAAATAAGTTTCGGATAATATTTTATGCGATAAACTAGGATGTCAGATATCCCTAGCTTTCAGCTAAAGTAAGAGATACGAATCTATTCAGGTCTGTTAAATCTAATCCAGAAGCTTCGCTCTCTAAGACTGTGGACAATTCTGATCCTGTGACCTGGAAACTTACTCGTTCACCCCCTTGAGAGAGACTTCCGGATCCTTTCTCTCGTATATCAATGATGCTATCGTAAGAGGTATCAAAATCGTGAGAATTGCTCAGAGTTGAACGATTAATAAACAGAGAAAAATTTGTGAGATTTGGATTATGTAGATTCGAGTTGAATACACAGAACAACCAGGAGAACGAACCAGTCTATAAAAATAGGTCGTGTGCTGAAAATTAATCATCCGTTTGAATAGAATTCTCTATGTTGTTGTACTGAAATCAACGTATCATGTAAAATAATATAGTAAAAGGATTAACATAATAACGAAGCGAGATCATTTATAATGAGAAGTGATCTACATTGTTGTAAACAAACGTTACATGATTATTCAGTGTATTATTATTAATTTTTCATCTCAATATTAATGCACGTATTCATGCAAAAGAGTGTCATATGATTCTGTATTATTATACCAATGACCACTGTTGCCAGCTTGGCGCTAGATCCAACGGAATTGTTCAACCACGTCTTCTTGTTAGTAGGAATGACCAATGAGGAAAAAACACAAGGCGCTAAAGTGGCATCAGTGCCAATGACAATGAATTCATATCTCATATTCAACAAGAACGTTCTCACTTTAGCATCGAGTAAAGTATTCAAAGAGCTTCCATGCAAATTTGACGAACCAACCAATTTTGTTCTCATGCAAAGTTCATGATTTGGTTCAATGAACCATAGACGTTATTAATCGCGCATTCCTAGCACTCGCTAATCGTTCCTCGAAGATTCATTCCTAATTTACGCAGTATCTTCCTAAAACTCCTTGTCAAGACCTAAGCAGAATCGACGTTGATCCAGTCAGGTTCAGGAGATGAATTTCTCAGCCATATTTGCACCAATGACAGAAAATTGGCCATTGTATGAAGAAATTAAATTCTCCTGGTATTTACGGAAATTTCCACTGACATAAAATATCTTCATCAACGTGACATCAAAAGAGATTCAAACGCAATGAAGTATTAAAATGAAATAAACTTTTCCAGACGTTCTCATGGTACCGCGAATTTAATAATAAATCTTTTGTAACACTACAAGGGATAGTCATACAATTAGCTGGTTCTAATTTCCATCGACACTGTACTCATTTGAAACTCTCCTCAGATCTATATTTACATTGCTCGCGGCGGTAAAAGTTTTTGGCACTTCATTCACCAAAGTTCTATGTCGGTATATGAGGTTATAGTGCAACGAATCGCGAAAACTAGCCCTGATGAAACTGGCCAAAAACTTTCCCAGCGTCGGTCTATACTAACGATCAGCCGAAACTCAAGACAACCATGGAACAGAGATAGAGTGATAAGGAAGAAAACCTTCTGCCTTGAATATTTCTCTACAGCGAGGGAATAATGAGAACGTTAACGCTTCGCGTTATAACGTTCAACCTTCTCACGAGTGGAAGAATAAAACATGCATACGTATTTTACAATTTTCCGCGTTACATCGGTGATTTCGCTTGTTTGTATTTTTTCAACGATATGAGATGAATTCATTTCACTCTATAGTTTGGGATTGTTTTTATTAAAAAATGTTCCTTCATATCAATTACCGGGGATACTCTGCGAGCATCGAATTTTAATGTCTGAATATACAATTTTGTATTTCATTTGATATATAGGTATAGTGATCTAATGAGAAGAATGAGATAAAACCGTATATTTTCCTCAATTCGATTGTTCGTTTCACAGGTATATGCATTAAAACTCTCTATCGTTTTTCAATACGAAAAATCCATCGGAAACTCATACTGGGTGCAACACCGAGACGCAAACGAGATACATTTTTGTATTTATTTGCAATAAAATCAGTGGGGGGATGTTGAATAATTCAGCAAATCGAGATTTCATCGACAACTCGTATCTGTACTACTAGATTTTCTTTATTTCTGTATAAAATAGATTGAGCCGGAATCGATAACGAAAAGCATTGATGTGTTTTTTGATTGAATTTTCAATGAGAAGTCATTGAGATCTTATCGAGCAGATATTTTGATATTTGTGATCACGGCAGTTCAGGAGGAAAGTATTTTTTCCGCAAATCTTTTTTGACAACTTCATAATCTTTAAGATACCGAAAATTGAATTCGAATCTCATTATTCCAACCTCTTGTAATTTTCAATGGAAATGAGGGACATTTCTGTAACACGCTAAGGAGATTGAATAAGTTTGTATGCTTCGTGGATCCGTTCGAACTTAATCGGTGAGAGAAGTTGATCATAATCAATAACCAAATGCATATAGTTGGAGAAATTCTTAAGACATGAATAATTTGCTTTATTTGCGAATGTGATTTGAGGTTCGTAGATTCAATCATCCAAGGATAGTGGGGTCGATTATTAGAATTTCTCTTTTCAACTATTTCGAAGTTGAATCAATCGAATAATTCAAAGAATATTACTTGTTGCGCATTATTTTGATTCTCGATTCATTCCACAGTGATTTGAGAGGATTCCAAATCCATCAGACTTTCAGAGACAATACAGAAGAGTACAGAGAGATGTGATATTCGTTATCAATTCACTTATCAGTGAACTACCGTGACAGAAATGATTTTAGTGAATTTTTCTCGAATGTGATTTAATGGATAAATGAATTGTCATCCCACTCATCATTCGACTGATTCGAGTATGAACATTTCAACTACATATAAAAATCAATAAATCAGAAGCATAGAGAAAACGAATGACATACCCTGAAGTCACTTATCAATTATTTTAGACTTGAATAAACGATACGAGGATCGTGGTTGACAGGATCATCGCAATATGATACACGAAGAAGAGAATATTTACTCATCCCTTCTGCACATGTTATGAATTCTCAAAATTATGAAAATAAAAATTGGAACACAGATATTTTTCGACTGATTCAACGAGACATTTGAAATCTCTCTGACGGGTAAGATTTTGAAAATAATTCTTCGTTTTTGTGTCGAAGGATGAAAATGGAACAATGAAAACCCGATGAAAACCTAGAACCTTGGACGAATTATTCCACCGCGCGTGGACGTTGGAAGAGCGATTTCACAAACTAATAATAAATCTGAAAAAACAATTCTGTTGCAAAACGTACAAAAATCCTACCCAACAGCCGATAGAATATTTTCCACATTGAAAAAAAAATCAAGAACGTATGCTGAAAAGTTATAATCTTGACGTACGCCAATCAATTTATATATAGAAAAAAATCTGATTTATTTGTACATGTAAATTCCATCAACTATTTTGTTTCCCCTGCTCTTTGTGATTCAGTTGAAAAACGCGAAGTACCCTTTTGATTATATTCGGACTTGACTACCGAATATAAAATCCCGCGTGGCAAGTGGACTTGCTTGGAAACTCGTACTCGAAAAGGTTCTTGAAATGATATAAAACGATAAGGACACTTAGAGCGTTAATCCTCGAATGCAAGGAATGTCAAGAGTCAGATAAAATAGTGATTCATATCTTGTTTGAATGCTTCAGGTATTTTCAAAAGAGCAGCTCCGCTGGTTTCCTGAAGAAATAAATTCGTTTCCCAGAGTCGTCGCGGCTAGCTCTTTGAAAAGAATCCTCGTGTCCTTCGTGTGAACATTCGGATCCTTGAAAATCAACGCGGCAAAAAGAAGGAGCATGAAGATTTTAATTACGTGAATCAAGTTTGTTCTTGATAACACTGAATTTACATCGAATTTATTATTCATATACGTGAAATAAACACTCGAAAACGTGGAAAAACTAATTAATCGTTCTTTACGGGAAAGAAAAAGAATGTGAGAATTCTTTCTCCGATTCAACTGATCGACAGTTATTTTTATCCGCAAGGAACGCAAAGAACGAAACAAAAAAAAGAGGAGAGAATCGAAGGAAAGAAGCGCGTTATCGAAATTCTTGCGTATTATCAATCACGTTCGACGAAGTCGTTTCCAATTACGTTCGGAGACCCGTGTGCACGTCGTTAAGAATTTCGCATTTTCCGAAACATGAACGATACTTCAATCACTGTCAAATGACATATCACAGACTCTGAATCACTCATACCATAAAAAGTACGTACAAATTGCAAAATTTCCCAGCAAGTATAATCTGACACGGGAGACACGTGCAAACGCTCACACGGTTGCTGTAAAGTGCAGTTTTGCGTGCAACACAGACGGTTGATCGAAATTGCCGCTATGTGCTACTTCGCTGTTCGCTCTGAAAATCCCTTTCTCTGTTGTAATCTTTATCGAGAGGATTTTTGAACAAAAATTCAATACAAGGTCTGTTTGGAATACAAATAACACTACTCCAAAACAGAGAGACGAATTGAATTTATCTTCTTTCACGGCGGGAGTTGTGAGTGGTTGTAGCGTACGTATCATCCTACGAGAAAGGGAACGAAAAAAATATATTCATCGATGCTCGATGCTTTGTAAAAATGCCACCGAAACATGTAACGATGCCGATGAAATACGGTTGATATTACTTAAACGGAAGTGACGAGATTCCATTCGATTTTCCTGAACCTATACAATTTTTTGTTCTCACGTTTTGAAGAAAAAGAAGATATTTTTCGTGAGCGATTATTCGAAAATCAATCGAGGAATTCGTTGTGAATTCGATTAGCAAATTCATCAAGAACGGAAATCAAAGGGGGAACAAAGTTGAAATTGTCTTTCGCAATTTTATACATAATTTCAACATTTTTCCATCGTGTGATTATTGAATGAGAAAACAAGATTCAATTGAAATGGTCTGTCGTGGAGAAATATTCACAAAGAATTTTTCTTTCTAGTTCGATTGAACCTGTTCGCGGCATTGAAGTTTACATTTGAAAGATTGATTTTACTTATCGAAACGAGAACAATTTACTGCAACGACTTTATTCGCAATGAATTTTATTCATATTTCGTTCCAACATTTCGTATTTCTTATTCGCTTTCTGCTCTGTTTTTGTAATTTGTTTCTGCAAAAAAGTTCATCAACTGACCGTAACGCAAAATTCTCGCGGAACGGAATATGAATTTCATGGCTGACAAAAAATGGTAATCTCGATGAAGGAGTTTCAAAACGTATCCTAAACCTCGTACAATTCACGTTCCCATTTCATTTGAGTACGTAGAAGATGATAATGATAGGGATTACCGAGCGACTCTCGTACTCCGCGTTGTGACTAACAATTCATAATGAGTTGGCTCTTTCGTTTCTCGAAAAAATAAGCGGCAAAAAATCGATAAAACTGAAATTAGTTGTTTCCACAAGGATTTTACGTTTAGAAATCTATAATACCCAGTTACCATCGTGTTTACTCGTAGGAAAAAGAAAAGGGACGAGGACGTGAAACAAAAGATAATGAAAACTTGCATTTCATAGGTGTTAATGCTACTACACGACGTGTCCCCTCGCATAAATAGTATTAGCAGAGATGGGAAACACGGATAGACGTGAAAAGGAAGTGAAAAAAGCCAGACAGCGTCAGACGCGTCACAAAGTAAAGAAAAGAGAGATGAGAGAAAACCGTGGCACTGGCAAAGCCGTGACATCCGTACAGTGGCCGCAGTATTATTTACAATGTAACTTGCAAAGTGAGAAAAATTATGCTTTGGTGACGCCGTACCGGCACCGTCGCCTCTGCCGCCTCCGCCACCACTCCGAGGGTTTTACCTTTTTGATACAATACGCCCGCATGTGGTACGGTGACGACGGCTTATGGAACATTGCTTCGAACGTGTATACGTGTGCTGATGTGCAATTCGCTACTCGCGTGCGGTGGTTGCCTTGCTACGGAATGAGCAGCAACAGCAGCGCGGCTTACGACGATGTTTACGAGATTTTACTCAACCGCAGTGCACACGAAGAGAGTCGTAGAATAGTCTCGTTTCGCTCGGTGCACATGCACTCTCAAGGATCCACCAACAGCATTGTTCTGTTTCTACTACAGTTATTTTTGTCCTGCACGCGCATATATATTTTCCCTAAATATTCTATTTTGAAAGAAGGTAAAACTATTCCAACAGATTATCCGGTGTACCGTAACGCAACGATAAACAATACATATTCGAATGAATACGAATTTAAAGTACTTTGGAATTCGTAGGATTACATTTTCAAATGCGACCAAATATTTTCGTCATACTGCGCGGTTGGGTAATCGCCATGGCGTTTACGTGTAATCGAATTCCTTTTTACCACCAAAGATATTTACCGATATCGACTAAGAGGAGAATTCGCATTGTTGCGAACGCTTAGATTAGCAACTATCTGAAACACGAGTAGATCGATATAAGAGTATCCGGAATGATACTTGCTGATGGTATTTGTAAATTCTTGCTGGTAATTTTCACGAAGATCACAGGTAGCGGCGGTGGTGTACAGGAAAAAGATAAAGTCGCGTAGTTGGCAACGGGGCGATTTAAGCGTCGTTAGCATCGATTTACCTCCGTAAGGTTTTCTTCTATACATATACGGTTGCTTTATTACTTCGCCTCGTTCTTGCGCTTATACGCTTTTTCCTGGTAACAATAACGAACAAAGTTACATGCCAGGGTTTTTCTATGAGAAAACCTGATGTTATACCGTGAACAAATATGTAGCGCTATGTGCATGCTCGTACACATTCAGGTGTGAATAATACAAGAACTAAATCATTGAAAATCGATACAGGAGGTTTATAACTTGAGTGCGGAAATCAAATTTACAACAGTTTCCAAGATATTTATGAAAGTAGATGAATACGCCGATAATGGAGGATAACAAAACTTCACAGGATTCTCTAAAGAGAAAAGTCATTCAAAATTACAATAGTCACCCTCTTTTCGCGCAACCTCGTATACTCTTAACTTCGGAACAAGTACACCGAACCCAAGTTTGATTTCGAATCCCATTACTGCCTACCCACCACTCACTGCACACATTACGGAACAAAAATAACGATGATAATAATGATAATAATATCTAGCTCGGTATTTTTTGTTCGTTACCCACTCAACCCTGATTGATGATGTTGAAATCGTTCCCTCGAAAATCCCCAACGTCCGAGCGGGCTCTTGAAGTTTTTTGAGCCTGCTCTTACGGTAAACTTCCCGGAGGCGCGGGAGAAGCATAGGGATCAGGTCTCTTCGAAGGCCCTTGGAAGTTAGTTCCAAAGCTCTTGTGGACTTTAATCTTTCTTCCGAGTCTACTATGCCGGAGAACATGTTGTTCGGAACCTTCGAAGTTAATGTCTCTCTTTAAAAAATGGATATGTAGTTAACGGAAGATTTTTCTTCAAGAAAAATGTCAAGAATCGCAAAATAAATTCCAAGTTGAATAATAAATACATCAACAAAATTTACATTTGAAATGAAATCGTAACTAACATTGGATTCCCGTGAAAATAAATTCCACCTTTTTCACTTTTGTTGCGAAAATGAAGAAACAATAGCGTGGAACAACACAATTCATTTACACGGTTTATTCGTTTTATGAAAATGAAACGTTATCGTCTAACCTGTTGATTATTGAAACTGTTGATTAAATTACTAATCTTATATTCGCTCGCGCAAGAGAAATAAATGGATTCATCTGTGCACGTATATACCCATAAATACTGCAATGAGGTTGAGAGTTTATTCAACACCGACCGCGTAGTCTGTCCTATTCATTTACGAAATACAACTCTCGTATGGATGAGCGAGACATCGATGGAGCTTATATAATACATCGGTAGAAATCTCTACGGTATATCATCACCGAATCTCGAAACAGTAATGGCATTTGAGTCAGAACATTTCGAGGATGAGAGAATATGGGAGCAAATGGCACACGTGTATACGTGTATACATTTAAATGTATATGCTCAAATGCAACCGCGGTAATTCTAAGCCATGCGCGGAATGGACTATGGTCTTTAATACGATTAAATACGATTAAGTACGAATTAGCGAACGAATTAGCAGCACGATTCTGTAGGTCTGCTTTTAGCCAAATGGACCAACCGACCGAGCACTCTTCCGAAAGCATCTTTTGTTCGCAAAAATGAGATGATGATACGCGTCTATGCGTGCGAGATACAGACGATTCAAACTCTCTCTGTGGAGAGAGAATAGATTTTTATAAAAATTTCAATTTCTCTGAGAATGAAGTTGCATGGTTTGCAATTAAGGATATAATGGATCGCGAGATCGTGAAGAAAATGCAATGCGCACCAAAGCAATCGAAACAATCAAAGCTATGATGAATGATAAAAATAATATTGTTATAGTATTTTCCGATTCCGTCGACAGCAATGCTTTGATAATGAATCTCTTCATTCTGCCACATGGTAGGGAATATAAAAGATATGAGGAAAAAAAATTACTGTGATCATAAATGTCTATAAAGCACAATGCCCGAGGAAGATATTTTTTGTCTTCTGCTTGCGTATTATGTGCGAAACAAACATTAATACAATATTCCTTGTAGAATGATGCCCGCGGTCATTGCCCTGTATGAAAGTTATATGCATATGCGTGAAAACTGGTGTGAATGCACACGCGTCGGTTTATGTATTTATAAAAGCGGACGCGCACAGCTTGGAGGAAGGGAAGACGTACTCGGTACCACGTTTTTAATCAAAATAAATCAACCCCTGAGGAAGAAAATGCTTTGCAGGAACGATGCCTGTTCGCTGGTAGTTTATTTTCTCTTCCCATATACTTGGGAGGAGTAATATAAACCAACTATGGTCATACCAGGTCTGAATTCACGGATGCGTATCTTTAAACCTATGTGTAACGATTCAAGGATGGAGGTCACCAGGGAGATGGAATCTTTTTATTTGTATTTTGAAGCAATTCAACGTCTTGAATCGAAGATCATCAGAATTGATTCAGTAGATAATCACGATCAACAAATATGCGGATAAAATTGAAACTCTCCCAAATACAAATCTAGAATAAGATTCATCGAAGGACAAGAATTTAAATATAGACTCATTCAAATTCCCTTCTCCATAATTAATGGCATGAACAAAACTGTGATACTTAACTGTCCAGCAAAGTGTTGCTGCACCAAGAATTTAACAGACAAACAAACTTCAATTCCATGCAAAGTTAGAGTAACTGGGGAACTTTTCGTGACGCAAAACAGAATTACAAGTACTCGCTGTATTTAACATCGACCATGCTCTAGAAATTGTCATCAAGTTAACTCGATATTTCATAAACATCGCAAGACTGATTCTGAAATTCTTTGATTCCAGAACAAAAGGAGAATTATTCTCGGACCACGGATATTTGATTAGAGAAAATCCCTCAACATCTAATTGATATCGAATCGTATAATTACTGAAACAAACGGCAATACATTCCACGGTACAGTTCGATCGGAACTTCGAATAAGGTCAAGTAGTTGAAGTAGGGATACTTTCGGTATAACACGATTCAGCCAAGTGTATTTTGAATGAAACTAATGGAACTACTTCATCAGCTACACTAAAATTACTCCAACGATATTTTGATTTCGTCGAAAATATTCCCGAGGAATCTGAAGTTTCAACGTTCCATCAAAAATTCTGAGAATGTTTTAAATAAAATTTTGCTCATTTGGAATTTCAATGGATCGCGTCACGTACAAAATCAATTCAATGATAGAAGAGAATAATTCGAATACAAATTATTTCGTTACGGAAGAATACGGATGAGTTGAATTGAACGGGAAGACCCGTATTTCGATAAAAACTTACTTATGTATATTAAATGATCAACTCGCGGTACCTACAATGTTTATTTGTCACACATAACGATGGGTATCATGCGCAATGTATAACAACTCAACTTATGAAATACACAATGAATATTTCGTTCCAGGTAGATGCTACGCAAACTTTTGTACACGAGGAATCATTCATTTCATTCAAACGATGTGAACTTTTCTTCAGTGAGGATACCAAAGTTTTCCAAAGTATATACTACGTTCTAAGAAACGTATAAAGTATTGTGAGAAACTTGCGGAACATGAATGCAGATTTTTCAAAATATATAATTTTCGCAAGATGGAGGGAATGTAAGAAAAAAGAGCTCGAATGTACAAGAATGATAATAATGATGGATAATATTTAAAAAATTGTTCTTCCGATGATACGGGACAATTTTAATTTTCTGTTCCATAATTGAAATTAACGCCAGTTGTGTCAAGTAATCATCCGAGCAGTGTTCTATCGAGACGACAAGCTTCCGCCTTTTATTTAGACTGTTTAATAAAGTACGGGTTAGAGGTCATACGAGAAAGACTTTTACCCTCGGGCCTCTTTTTGACATGAATATAGGGTCCTTGACTACTCACACCGACGGCAAAGGATGAAAGGGTGGATGGCGGTCTTGTGGAGGGTTATGTTCTTTTTTACCTTTTCCTTTTTTTTCTCTCGATTCTCCCTGTGTTATGAAGAATGCAATAGAGTGTACGAGGCAGGGACGTGAATTGTGTGAGAGGTTCTGAGGTATCCGCACCATACACAAGAATATATACAAACTAATTTTCACCCATCAAACATTTTTGTTTTATTCTCTACACTTCATTTCTTTTATGGTTCCCAGCTAACGTGTTAAAGCAACGTTAGGTACTTTAATTATCCTCATACCTTCGTCTTTAAATATCTAATATGGAGAGTATATGAATAATTCTATTGAATTTTAATCCTCTGATATAATTAACTTGTTAAAATAGTTCAATCTATTGTGTTATTCATATCCCACTGTTGGTTGTTTGAATTTTAGATTGCTCGATATCCAATCATTCAAAAATATAATAGGAATTTGAATTTCATTGAGAGCGATTTTTATTTTTATAATCTTAGAAGTGACTTTTATCTTTTTTTCCTTGTCAGACAAACAGGTTCACACATACAGCGATTAAAGTGGAATTTGAATGAGTTTAATTGTCCTAGGATTACACAGTTGGAAATTTTGTGTTAAATTCAACACATTTCACATGTCCCAAACGGTCCACACATATTTTTGTGTCGATATCACATAATGTATTTGTGTTAGCTGATAACTCAAGCTCGATGTAAATAATATAACACAAAAGGATGTTGATAAAATTTTGATTGGAATTTCCGATCGTGTAAATTCAACAGATAAGTACTGTCGAATGAAATCCAAAATAAGGAATGAATCAACAGTTCACAAGTGTAATTTATGGATTTTTTTACATCAATCAAATGTGAAAATCACACTTTTTTCGTGTTGAAACAATGCATAAGAATAAATTGAAAAAAAACAGTACTTCAATGAGCATTGAACATGGATCGTCGGGACCGAATGTTGAAGCTGTATCACTCAAGCCACTGCCGGTCCTTTGATTGAGTGTACTTTCTTTGCGTATATCGACTCGCACTCTATCTTCAAATTCACATATCTAGAAAACGAATTTCCATTACAATGAAAGCTAAAACCAAAATGCATGAACAGTTCTTCCGACGACTACTAAAGTTACACGTACATAGAAGTTTCATAAAAAAATAGCTCCCACCACTGGCGATCTCCCCTTGGTAGTTGAGAACAACACAATTTTTATGTTCAATCTTGAGTTGAATAACATTTGTGTCATTTTGACACTTTGTTTCACTTATTTGAATGATTTCACATTATAAATTAACACATTTACACAAAATTTTCAACTGTGTACCAACAGAAAACGCGAACAGCAGTAGCGTAACAGCAGCAGTAAACATGTTGTTTCCTTGCTTTTATTGAATCAAATAAATGATGTTTTTTCAATGTTTCAATATCGCGTTGTGCTGATATCATAAAAACAGGTGCAGGTCAATTGCTAATCGAACAAAGTATTTTGATTCAATTGCTGGGCCTTCTGTGAAACGTTGTTTGCATTCCAACTCGGTACTGTTCAATCCACTGACCCAATAATATATTTCCGAATTCTGCCAGTACTGAGTGGATTTCGATTTCCACGTGGGTTTAATATTGAAAATTAATCACTTCTGCCGGAAGAACGAAGAAGAAACACGGAAATCCGATAAACGATCCTCTCCACTTATAGAATCAAAGACGAATAGTACGGTCTCTCTTAACAAACAGCTGATACAAATGAGATTCTCAAAAAATGATTGTAACATTAATCTATGTTAAGCCAACAAGTTGCTTGAGAAGAGGAGGGATACAGTCTTCAGAGTAAAAGACAAATAGAAGACCGGACGGGTAGATAAATTTTGGACGGAAAAGCGACAGTCGGTTGCCGATAAAATCTCCGACGGATCGCCTAGCCAAGGACTTGTTTGAAGATTGGATAAGATTTGTTTCCACTTAGTTCAAGTCAAATAATCAGATTTATCCATGGATTGATTCTAGTCACGTTGAATAAGATGACTGATAAAGTAGCTTCTTGGGAACAATTGTTCAGCACTGTAGATTCGAGTGCTGCGATACAAAATTGAGAAAGATCAAATACCACGAGGGATTCATTTATTTTCAAGATAAAATTTTCTGTTTTGAAACTGAAGATAGAGAATGAAATATAAATGTTCAAGCGATCGAATAAACATTCATTCTTCCAATCTTCCAATAATGATTTTTCTTTCACAAATTATGAGAATAAGGAATTTTTCTATAAAATACTCACGACATATATTAAAACATTTATTCAAGAATGAAAATCTGGGGTTTGCAACTATTTGAAATCTAAAAAAAAAATGTGAATTCTTTGAACGACGTGAAAATGTGAATACAAAATTCTCCGATGCATGTCTGTATACTGATAAATATTCAAATTCCTCTGGAAATCGTATATCTCTTCGCATGCTGAGTATTTATTACATCATCCATCATCATGATCCACGTGGCACTGAAAGATTTTCCAGATAAATCTAACGAAACTTAGTTCAAGATGTGCTGCAGATGTACGACGTATTACATCATTTTCTAGAAAACATGTAATACCCTGGGATTTAGTATTTTATTTTAATACATTCAAACACATTTCTCCTAATAAGCACTCTTAAAATAGATAAAAAAACAAAAGACAAAGATCTCAGCACAATTTTCCCCGCAATCCACTTAAATTTTGGAACATTTTGTACGTACGTAGGAACATAATTATTCGAAACGTTGAGATATACTATCGGGGACGAAACAAATGAATACTCAAGGTAAAACAATTACGCAGCCCGTAGCGAAACAAAAGGGAATTCATTGCATCGGATATGTACTTCTGGTCGTGACTAAAAACTCCATCCTATGTTTTTGTGTATTGGATGTAAAGCACGGGCCGCGAGTAAGTGGGTGAGGCAGGAGCGAAGAGGTGGGATTTAAAGTAAGAGTCACCAGTTGAAATTTCGTGAGCCTGGTGAACGGTTAAGCGTATTCCATTAACTCGAGATGCAATTAGAAATAAAGGAGGTTTCTGAAATACCTGTGATTCTCGTGCTCTCTGCCTCATACTCTACCTTATCGTCTGTTTTCTTGTGCTTCCTTTTCTCTTCTCTTCTCTTCTCGCTAGCTTTCATTCGTTCTCCGGGCTTCGCACCATCCTCTCGCGTGCCAACCCTACCCCACCTTCTATAACCCTCAACCCCATTCCACTTCTCTCTCGACCCTCGAGACACCATTGTCGGAAATAGCGGAGGAAAATATTTAGCCGGTGCAAATTGCCCGTTCTTACCTGGAACACGTAAAAGAAGGAATTCCATTAAATCTCACGTTAAGTTCACGCACTCGGTTCTATAAAGCAGAATAGGAGAGGCGAGAAACCGAGAAACATGATAAACGGTTCGAGTCATTGACCGAGAAGATATTTAAGTGAATAAATACCGCTTTGTGGATACAGGAGAGATGATAATCGTTTCATGGCAGATTCGGGGTTTTCTTTTTCAGTTTTTCGACACGCGATACGTGTGGTACGTTGCACCTGTAAGTCTTCTCCTTGACACAAATCGATGAAATTATGAAAATTATGTTGGTATCTTCTATTGTATTTCACAGAGATGACATTGAATCGCATAACTATCATGAAATTTTATAACATGCAATATTTCTTCGCTACACCGTGAGCAGGGTTTAGTTATAGTCACCAAATATCATTGTTGGATAAGACATACAGATTCACAACTAACCCTAGCAGAAATCACTCTAGTAATTCTCTAGGCCTTGCGAGGCCTCACCAGGCCCTTGTGAGGGACTTGCAAGGCCTCGTAAGGCCTTGTAATCGCCTAGAGAATGACTAGAGTGATTTCTACTAGGGTAAGACCTTTAGTTATAGTTAAAAAATCTTGCTATTGATAAACCAATCATACATTTGAGGAAACCAAACTCATTATTTGGCGACCATAAACAGGTTCTTTTATCAGTGTACGGTATTGTAATCTGTAAATCGATAATTGTGCAATCATAAATTCTCGTTAATTCACGTGAAATGTGAATCGTGGGTTTTAATGGAACGAATGTTCAAAATTATATGTAAATTCACTCCGTTTGGATTATTCATGATGCATATTCAGAGATTATTTTCCAAATGTCTCGAATGATTCGTTACCGAGTGAAAAATATTACATTGATTCCTGGGAAATGGTTTAGTTGTAGTAAACACTCCGCTTATCGTCAATTTTTCGAACTCAAACTAATCCATGGAAGAAGAGTTCCCAATTTTTTTCCTCATAATCGCTCACCAAGACGAGGGGACTCGCATCCGCGCATTTCAGTCGAATTATGTTCATACATTTCAAGTCACGAGCTAGTTGTATTTTGATGAATTTACACGAAAACGCATTATCATTCATCAAAATTTCAACGTCGATTTTCCGTCCTGTCACAATGTTTTTCATCCGTGAAATCAGGAAGTGGAACGAATTAAATGATCAGAATTATCGAATTGAATGAAAAGATAGACACGCGAAAAAGTACAAATGAATTGACCGAATGGAACAATTTCAATCATGTAAAATATTTCTCTGATTTTATTATTACTCCTTCGTTTGTTGAGATACACGATTGTTTTGTCTCGTTTGTATCGTTGGATCATTCGATATGTTTATCTGATGAATAAATTGAATGTTGCGTGGAATTTTATTAGGGAAATGACAGAGCCGCAACACCAGAGTTGCTCTCGCGCAGGTGAATTGTGCGGATATGATATGATAATGATTGAAAATTCATGTGAATTATTTATCGAAAGGATTCTGTTCCCATGATGATTCTCTAATTGGAGATAAAATCCGTGGGACGGAACGTGACGGTTGCCGGGCAAAGAAAAGTAATAATTCCAAGTTTTTTCTTCTCTATGCAGTAACTTTTCCCCAACTTTACCGAGACTTCATGTTCTTCAAATTCTATAGAATTATCAGATGAGTTCTTCTCTCAGCGAAACTTCATGTTACTTCTTATTTTCATTGCACGTTGAAAATCAAGCTCAAACTTAAATGTGAAATTTCTTACGATGCCCTCGTAAGGTTTTCGATTTTTGTGTATTCTGAAGATTTCCAGAATCTTTTATCAAACTTCTTTGGAACTTTTGATTTTTATACTCTTTGGAAGCCTCGTACGATCTCAAACGTGGCACATCCTGCCATTCTTTTACGTGACTGGGAGATTTTTCGAATTTTTATGGAAAAACGTGATATCTCGAGGTAGAGTTTCGTGAAGATTGGAAGGAGCAACGATGTCCATTCTATGATACGCTTTCATTGTTGATTCTTATCGTGTCATACGTGAGATTGGGAATTGGATAACGAGGATTTTGATCTCTCCTTCCGACCTATTTGTCAGAATTTTGAATGTATTCCTCTTGTCAATCAAATCCTTTTTAAAGTTCCAGAAGGGTTGGGTTTATCGTAATTTTCTTGGAATATACAAATTGCTCCTTCGATTTCTACACGCATCAAAATAAAACACGTTCTCTGATAATAAGCGTGGGTGGGAACCCGATGAACCAACGAACGAATGAATATTCCCTTCATCAAACATCAAGTGAGCTTCTATCGGATATGAGGATCGTATATTCCCCTCAACGACTACCCTCTGCCCTTTTCCAATGTCTCTTTATGGCCCGATGATCAAAATAATTACTCGGACGAGTCATTACTTTCAATTCTATCGCTTCATCAGACACTCTTGTACCATCGGTTCGGTGTTGATTATTCGACGCACAGAGAGATATCATTATAATAAAGTTTACTGCATGAATACCCATTTCCAAAAGCCTACAGCACGCGAAACGATATTGTTTGTACGTGGAGTGTGTGTTTTTCTTCGTACCTTTGAAAATTTATATTCTTGATATATTGATATTCACATATAAAATATCCCGAAGAATAAATCAATTAAATTTGGGATGATCACGGCACGAGGATGATAAAAATGAAATTATAGAAATTACCACACTTTTGATAAGAATATAACGAAAAATTAGTTGGGCACACACACGACGTTGTAAAATCTTGAATAGAGATTGATATCAAGAGTTTTTTATATTCTTGTGTTTTTATAACATCCTCTTCATACTTTTCCCCACGCGAATGTTGTGTTTGTTTGTTTGGAATCATTACGTTAAGCCTCATGCCACGTACGTTCTAAACACGGTCGCTTACGTACGTTTCACAAGGTTTAACCGTTTGTAGAGAACATTTGCTCGTCGTTGAGCTTATCTCATCGCCGAGCAGACAAAGGGACAGACGAATGCAAGAGTTGTTCGCTCGATGAGTACGTCCTGTTGTCGCGAAAACCTCCAATACCAACATTCCGTATCTGTTATACGAGTATACGTTGACAAACATACACAACAAAAATCATTATCGAAACTTAATGTCGTCTCCTGTGCGATTATTAATTCTGAATCTTCGAATTTCATCGATTCAAACGGAATGGTGGGTATTCCCGGAATGATTTGGACAATGTTTAGGGAATGAAGAATATCGTTTTTCGATATAAATATCTGCGTTATCGAGTGTTAAAAGGAAGATAAAAAAACAAGTACAGGCTGATAACAAAGATATTTATTCGATCTCGTTTTCAAGTGCACCGAACGGTTTGTATTTTTAGTATTCTAAACTGTTCAAGGATGATCGTCAGCGTTGAGATTTGGTAGTACGCGTACTCTGTACGCGGTGGTATAGAATTGGCAGGAAATTGCAAATTGCCGGTGAGTCGGTGTGCACCAACACCACCATTTGGGAGGTACGAAATAACCTGACCTGCAAATTGGACTCGCTCGTCGTCGGTATATCGTCGACGATGCACACCGGTGTTGGTAGGGTGTTGGTAGGGTCGGTTCGGTGCGTGGCACCAACCACCGATAACCGGTCGTATACGCCAGCTGACGACCGTTCGGAAGCGCACGGGGAAAAAGTAGTACGATGTAGTGTTTTATTTCGAACGCGACAAGTGGTACGAGAAGAGAAGCTGCCGGGTAAACGACAAACGAAAGTCGATTTTTTGTTTGACACCACCTGCGGCACCGTGTAAAAGCTCATTTCCCCGTCCATCGTTGAAAATTCGACCACACGGTAACATGTATTCCAACTAATGATCGTTTGGGAATTAGGTCGAACATTCGTTTGATGAAACACAAAAACTATCGCCAATAATTACTATCCATCATTCTTCTACGCGTCTTCATTTATATTTGACGTAACATCATAGGAATGTTTTCCCTGCTTGTATAAATAGTTTCATATATTTGTGGAAACTAAGGCTCCGAAGGCGTTCTCTCAAGGGAATAACGACGGTGCAACGAGAAATACAGACTCTCCGGGTTTCAACTACCCTTAGGGCAACGGCTTGCGAGTGAGCAAATATTCGATAGAGGTGATTCGATATCGGGGGCTGCACACGCTCTGAGGTCCCCTGGTACGGTCTCATATATTCATGCGAGTCTGGTCATCGAGTGATTATTTACCTTTAATTAGAAGCTTCGACCTATTGCTGTCCTGCATACCGGCTCGATATTTCCGTATGGATTCGAAGATGGTTAATTCAAGAATTAATTATAGAATAACTTTGGTGGTATTGTACGTTTTATTATTGTTCTATTGAATGACGATGCAGATCCAAAGATTGTACGCTGAGAAAGAAAAAGATGTGGTAACGAAATTTCTGTTGAAATTTGATCAACAAAACTCTTTAGTTGTCATCAACAAAATATTCTAGTCACAGTATTAACACTGTAGAAAAATCTCCTTCCGGAAATTCAGAAAATGTGGCTATAAAAAATTATTTGAACAATTTCAAGAATGGTTCGAGTTATCACAACTTAAGTTGATTTTACAACAGCGAATATGTGTGAAATACACCACAGCTGATATAAATCTCACATCCCCCGCTGTAAAATCAACTAAAATTGTGGTCACTCGAACAATTTTTTCAAATCGTCCAAGTATCGACTCCACAAGGTATAAATTTTACATCTCCTTTTTCTCGATGTACGTGCGGGAAATAGATTGATGATTCTATTAAATTTTGATACAGATATTTGAAATCCAAGGAAATGACGAGAGCGGAAAGGTCGGTGAAAGAACTTTTGAACGACAAATCGACACGGAAACTATTCAAGAGAACTTTGTATCGTGATAATTTCATCTTCAATGAAGTCAATATAAACGTGTATCTATAACGTGACTATCGACAGATCGTCTCGTATAAGATGTAAATTTGACTCGTATCACAAGTATGAAAAGGTTTCGAAGTGACTGGAATCTTTCTATAAACTCGTGTACATGGATTCGTATGTGCAGCGCCCGCGTGTGTGTTGAAAGATCCGGAAACTGCACTACGGGAATCAGTCGGTATACTCCTTGTATAACATAGTAGATTGTCGCTTGAATTGGCGCGACGGAGTTTGAACTCGAGATATAAGAAATGTACGAATCCTCAACGGTGGAAAGCACGCAAAAGTTTTCAGACTGTTGGAAACTTTCGCGACTTTCGTCAAGTATGTATGCATCGAAATGGTTGGTTGAGGTAATTATAAGATTTAAACGAAAAACGATTCTCTGGGCTCTGGGTGATAATTAAAACTCATATTTTTATATAATCGAATCGACAGGGGCGAAAATGATAAATTAGTCGATAGAAAGGAACAAGGGGAGGTCAAATGAATCGCTTGACGATCATTCAAATTTTGTCGGGAAGACCTGCCGAAATGAATAATGAATGAAAGATTCCAGATCTAAAAATCAATGTCTTGGAGAATACAATTGGATTCGCCTTCAGAAACTGAGCGGATGCTGATATTGCATCCTGAAAGGTACCTTGATACTTTGCGTGATCCTAGTCAAAATGACCTAGACATTCACAAGTTATGTAACGTTGCACTAGATAAAAATTAGATGCTCTCAAATTCCTCATGAGTACTCATAATGATTACCATTTATAGTGTTACCGTTGTGGAAAGTCGCTGCTTTTCTAATCAAATAATTAGTCATTCCGATCAAAATACATGTACGATTGTCCAATTCCGTTAGATTTCGAGGTAGCCGGCTACACTGCCCATTCGCTATTGGATTAACTGTTTGGGTTACCTCGGAAACGAAAGGTTAACATATAAATGTTCATCAGGCCAGGATGTCATCACTCAGTTCCTGCACACAGAAAAGAAAATTCGCTCTGACAGCGAAATCTGACTTTGCTAAGTACCTACTTTTTGCTGGCGTAGCGAATCTCTTGCTGCGACAACAATCCATTTGCTATTACAGCAATCTTTTCAGCTATGACAACGACTTTTTAGTTGGGGCAGCAAAAGATGTTGAATTCTTCGGCACCATTTTTTTGCTATTCTATATAATATACTGAAATTTTCTGAAGAAGTCAACATTCTTTCCTGCGCCAGCTGAAAAATCGCTGTCTTACCTAACAAGATCCAGCAAAATCAGATTTCCTCCGTATATTCTTGCGGTTAGAACCGATTCTGGATAACCTTCTCAGGTTCTTATGGAATATCGATTCAACCTGATGATCATTTCAAGACTGGATCGGGTGGATAGAAATGAATATTTGATAGACTGCATACAGAATATTGAGTGAATTTTGATAGGAATGATGAGATTCTTTACAATGTACCTTGCGTTCTTCCAAAATGATTGAAGATGAATGAGATGTATACGTATTTATATATAGGAATTAAGGAAAATATATATTTCGAACAGTGCAGATGGATAAACATTAGATGATAATATGGGGAAACCTCTAACAGCGTGGAATAACATAAAAGCAGGGAAATGCGAAGAAACATGTGCAAGCTAAACGTGCATTCATGACTCTTGGAGCACTATAAATCATAAGATGGACGCGAACGTGGACGTTGATGTTAACATGAAGTGACGGAAATATAAACCTTGATCGTTAAAATTAAAGCGTGGAACGAAATTGATTCCACTCCTTGAGATCAGAATGAAAAATTATTACACGACAGATGAATATAACATCAATACGGATTTGAATATTATATCTAATTCATAGGTACATCGTTCATGTATCATGGATATTCTGGATCTCGCGATTCAAAATATTCACATTGTTTTCGTATCTTTCGGGCGGATTGAAGGGTTATTTTTCTGTCGATGAACTAAATTATTATTAAGTATCACTTTGCGTTCTTCAACAAAACCGAAGAACGTACAGCCCGCAAAAGCGATATGGCCTTCTAAGATAACTTTTTGGAAGAATTTTCAGATACCCAGTATGATTTTCTAACAGAGAAACACTTGTAGCCAGTTTTTATACTTTTTTCCCCTTCAATCCTTCCATATCGAGATGGGGTAGAAGAAAAATATTTTCCTTTGTTGCCTCCTTTTTCCCTCTATCTTCTGCTCCACTGTGTTTTCATATCAGTAAAACCAGTAGCAATATTCTTATGCGTTATTCATTTTTATAGAACGAGATGATTTTCGACACGGTTTTGCTTTTATAAGATTTCCCGATCACGAAGGGAGACGTAGTCACATTTACAAGTGTTTTTATTTTTAATAAACAACACGAGTGGGTATTTCCTTCCTCTTCGAGAGATACACCCGCTTTAATCTCCCTACTTCGATATAATATTTGAATGAAAGCTAATTGAAAATCGGCGTTGATTTACATAAGTCATTCTATAAATCGTGCAAGGAGATAGCATCGAGACGTTGGGTGAGAAACTGCAAGAATCTTTGTTGCTTGGTCCTTAGAAAAATAGACATCATTCGCGTTATGTGTTGGTTGCTGCTTTCGACCCTGTTTCCGCGTGGGTGGTAGATGAAAGTTTTCCTTTGTGCCATGTCTTGTCACGCTGGCCATTCTCCTCGTCCCTGGGGCGGTGAGAAAGAGGATAAAGGGGAAGAGCAACGAAAGAGGAAATGGAAAGAGGAAAAGGAGGAGGAAGGCTTATACCGAGCTAGCTCCGCTCCTGTACACATATTCCGAGTCCCGAGGGGGTCTCACCGAATGCTCTCTCTCGTTGGAAGACGACGTCTTGGAGAATGAGAGGTTACATCGTACCACGCAGGGCCCATTTTCTTATATATTGAGTGTCCGTTCTGTGAAATGCAAACGTTCTGAGCAGCCACGAGATGGAGACAAATATTTACTTCCTGAATTCTTTTCCTCAACCCCCTAAGGCTCTACCACCCTCGCCTTGAAAAATAGGATACACGTGGTAAAGAGCAAAACAGCAATGTCTAAGGAAAATAAATTCTACCACGGGAAGCATTTTTAATCATATATACTCTAGGACGAATGGTAAATAATGCTTTTATGCATAGATTTGTGTAGGAGGATAGTAAAATATCATCCCCCAACCGTCACTCGCGTTGAATATATATTATTAAATGATGGGAATGATAAATACCTGTTGAACCTGTACTAGTATCGTTCAATTGGAATTCGAAAATTAATTCAGAATTGATTACTCTGGACTGTATACTTCGCACTGTACTTCCATACGAATTCACAAGTATGACAGAGTAAGCATCGTTAATTTCCTCAAGTATAATTACGTTACAACGTGAATTAATTTGCGTCAATATGCAGCCCAAGCAACTACTCTGGTAACTCGACTGTTTGACGTATCAGGATGAATTTCAATTTACAGCGAATACCCTGAGAATCGATTGGCAAACCAAAGAAAACACATTGAAAACGTTATTCAAAGTTCATTCGTGATTGGAAGTTTGAGAAAATATTATTCTCCTTGTTGCGAATTCAATATTCAAAAAATATTTCTTGAATTCATATATATTCTTGAAATGGTAAAAGTTTGTTGCACATATTACTGTGCAAATTCTGATCATTAAAGAAGAGATGGAAGAAGACATACGAGAAGATAGACGGAGAGGGGAAACTTGGGGAATCAACGAATGAAGTGAAATGAGTACAGACAGATAAGCCAACAAGCACAGTAGTCGAGTGGGGCAACAAGGATGTATATATGTGAGGTTCTCTTTGCTTTGATTAAATGAAACGAGTGTTGGGATACGACTGATCCCAAAGCTTCCAAGATTTCCGATGCTCCATCAGCTAACAGCTTCGAACGACCAAGAATTTCCATATAAAGTAGACTTTTCTATTATTAAATGAACGACAGAATTATAATCCTAAAACATATTCATTCAGTCGTGAAATATATCACACCTTCCTTCATGATGTAAATAAATGAATATAGCCTGGAGTTGATATCTCGTTTCCTCTTTGTAAAAAATCAAGAGAACTCACATTCCTATTTGATGTAATCCGGTAATATGAGATAAACTCAAAGTTACCTCAGAATCGAACCAACATTCGTATAGCAAAAGCCGTTGACGTGACTGTATATGAACTGCTGTAAGCTCACATCGATTCCAAATACAAGTTTAGAAGGGATAAGGGATAAGGGATAAGGCGGTGGTTGTTGTTGGAGAAACGTTGCAACGACAACGGTGGCGCTTTGGAGTCGCGTGACATTACGTAGTTTTAATTAACGCAGCTGCTGCAACCTGGTACCCGAGTGTGCCTATTAACCGCGTCGTTGATGTCTCGCAGGAACAGCAACGGCATTTCTCTCTTGGCATTCTACAACTATATATCAGGACGCCGGGCGTTGCGATGCTCTGTTGCATGTTTACCCATTGCTGATTGCCCCTGCTACAGATCGTCTTGGCAATCTCGAGATTTTCATCCGGGTTAGTTGTGTACGCAGAATTACCAAACACAATTTCTTTTAAACTCGGAATACACGTTTTGAAATGTACAAATAGCGTGAAAAGGAGTCCCTCGATAAGATTACCCTGCGGAAAATATACGAATTTTTTTAATGCAACGGCACAACATGAACTATTTAAATTTGCGTTGGTTTTTATTTTCTCATTTTAATATCAATCAAGGTGAAATAGTACAATGCACTCTTTTGTACTCTAAGTATCTTTTTGAATTCTTTCGAACATATAACATTTGAAAATAAATACAATTGGAATTTTCTGAAGAGAATCCAAGCAGCAAAAATAACAAGAATCAATAGTTTGATTCTAAGCATCGTCATAATTTATTGATTCATTCGACGATATTGGATCTCCAATGGGGAGGAAGAATCATTTCAATTGATTTCCTATAGTCCACTCGGGAATGAGCTGATTGGTAACTATTCACTGATCATCAGAGAAAATGCACTGCTTAAGATTTAGAGAGTATCCCAGCGCAATATATGTGGAAGAATTACCGAGGAAAAAGAAAGTCTACGGATAGTAATAAAGCAAGGGATTCAAAGAAGACAGAAATCCAGATATATTATCCATCGTGACTATAACGACCGGTTGGACAATCGGTAAACCACTCGGCCAACCAAAGGAATAGAGGCAAGACTCCCTTGGTGGTCTTTTATTCCAGGCGGCGTATAAGAGCAGACTCGTATAATGAGCTTATCGGGCCCCGCGAACCATCTCTCCATGTTTTTTTCCTCGTATTTCGCTCCCGTTCCTTGTTTGCTCCTTTTCTCGTATCATTTCTCTTCCCGCATTGTTGATCTTTGTCTCTTTATTTATATTTTTCAATGCGTAAACAGGATTGTATTGCTTCGCTAGCATGCTATAACAAGAAACGATTCTGCGCGATGGGGGATATCAATTTTACTTTCAACTGGCATCAAAAACAAACGTCATTTGATAATTTTCAAATCAAGTATTTTATTTCTACGCTTGAAGATGGTGACGATATATAAGAACGAGAACTCATCGAATAATAATACAACAAAAGAATTTGCCACTGGAATAAATTGGAGTGAAATCTAAAGTTATAGACTTCCAGGAACATGATTTATCAGTAACGAGGGATTTAGGGAATCCACTGAAAATCCACTGGTGATGTTAAAAACGCACTAAACGACGCTTTAAGCATCCTCGACGTTTCTCCGATAAAATGCGGAAGTGTTCTGTATGTTCGACGAGGTCACGCGGCGACAGCGTATAATGTATAAAACGAGCCCGAACGAAAACTCTCTCGGTGAAAATGAAAACCACGACCAACGACGATGGAAATATAGGAGGACAGAAACGTATTTAGAGCCATCAGAAATCGACAAACGCGTCGATAAAAACATTTTACAATCAATTAACGTGTGTCAACTGACTGACAGTTTTCAAAGTCATGTTTATGATTACATTCGTCATGTGAATCACGTGACGACAATACGGGATGGGTTTGAGAGTGAAATAAAGAAAAATCGAAATCGATGTTTGAAATCTCATGCAGCGCTTATCAATCGTGTAAATTCACGTCTGAGACTAATTACTAGCCCAGTAATGAGGGAAAATCATTCCAACTTATGGCAAAAACTTATAATAATTGAACGTAGCTTATCAATGGTGCATCACTGAGCATTATATACCGTGAGAAATCTCCCAAGTGGAAATTATTCTGAATTTTCTTCCGACGGCAAAGTAGATTTCAGAACTGATCAGTTTCCCAGCAAATGCTTCTTTGCCCCAAAGCAAAGATATCTACAAAATTCAAAATATTTATGACTTTATACTCATTTCACAAACAATGAATTCTCCATGAGAAAAATTTCTCGTTCCGCGTTACTAGACTCCGATAGTATGTACATGAACATGTATTCGACACATTATATACCCTGCTACAAGATGAAAACTTCAAAGTCATACTTTCTCTCGTTCTATTGCTTCTTACACTTCTGATTCGTTTCCTCTGTGTCATATCCAGGCATCTGGTAAACCGATATTCTTTGTGCCGAGTTTTCGAGCTTGTATAAACGCGGCGAGGAATTATACAGAAATAACATGGTAGTCATGACAACATTTATACGTCGAAGGAAGTGATGGAATGTACATTTTCGGAACCGAATGAATTGGTTTCGATATGGAACAAGCAGCATTCCTCTTGTCGAATGAGAATGAATTTGGAGGAAAATCAAATATTTTACTTGACATGTTAAGATCGTTGAATCTTATCGAAGAGCATTGATCGATCATTTGAACATGCTTGAAAGGGAAGTACAAGGTAAGGACGAATGGTTTCCCTCAACTCCTCGTTCACTTTGTCCCTATAATTATTCCCCAATCACGATACGTAATCACAGTCATACTCATTCGAGAACAGTTAGTACATGCTTGAGTCATGTTTGCAGGGAAACAGAGACTGCACCTCCTGTCCATCTCCTGCTCTCAATTCTAAGCTTACATCAATTAATTATAGAACTATTGCCTCAATACATATCATTATCTAGAAATCGACTGTTCAAATCTTCTCCTTTGTAATTTTCTCGACAAATTACAATCAGTTTTCCAAGACGGGGACGTGTAAATATTGATTCATGAATACCAAAATTTATATTACAATTAACAAACGTTTTCATTATATTCTCAAAGGTAAGAATGAATCCGAGTAATACACCATATGCAGGGAGAGACGATTTTGAGTTTCTTGAAACATTGGAATGAATGAAGACAAGGAATTTCTATTACAACATTCAGAAAGTTTCAAATCGATTCTTAACTCTCGTACATGTAATTTTCCTGTTCATTAATTTCCAATGATTTTCATTCCACGATTTCACGAGCTTGGAATCTTGGTGTTTAACGTATGAATCGATTTGAAGTCTGCTGAACGGCGAATGAGCGAGTACCAGTACCACAGACCATCATAGAATCGGTAAAAAGTACTTAGAATTAGGAATCACAATGTACACTCGAATTATAATGATTATGATGATTAATACTATCCCTCATCGAATCACTCCACACATTTCTTCATGCGTAATGTATCAACAATGAGATGAAAATTCACACGTGTCCTTAGGAGATAAACTCGATTCAACGTTGATACTGTTGCAAGAGGAGAGTATACAAATGTGGTTCAGGAACACATGTGGCTCGATATAGGAAGGAACAGATATAGAAAGATAGAGAGGGAAGGAGAAAGGGCTGTTCGACGTATGTTTTGCTCGTGTATTTCACCATCTCCACCCGCCCTTCTCCTGCTCTTGAGTACCCATCATGCACAGAAAAGAGGTGGGGGCGGCCTACTACGATTTACTTCCTCTCTTTTCCTCTCTTCACCATGGCATCCTACTCTCTCACTGTATACATAGGTGGGCTTGAACGAGACCGTGAAAGCTCGCGGTCTCGTTTCGAATAATTGGATTTGCCTCGAACGGGACCGAGAGACGTTGGTAATTCGCATGTGCTCGTCCGTCTGTCATTGCATATATATATGTGTAGAAATATATACGCTGGTTTCACTTTTTTCCATTTTTTTCGTTCTCCTCTTTAAGGATACGTCCCTGTATTTGATCGGGTAAAACACATCCATTATTATCCAGGAAAAAATTGAGATTTCCAAGCTTGACACTTCATTTCTGTTTCATCTGCAATTCGTGAGATAACTCGACATAAACTTACGAGCGTTACGAGATACTCTAGCGAAATCTGGTTCAAAATTAGAAGTTAGACTTGATATTCCTGTCGCTGTTCTGAAGGTAAGAAACTTCTCTTGCTGCAAAATAACAAAAATGACTGGTACTTCAACCGTATATCCTCGTAAATGTTCTCACGCGAGGATCAGAATAACTTCTGCGGTGTACACTCGTTTTTCGTGGTTGAAAAATAAGTACAGCGAATCCTGGCTTTTGTTACATATTCACACCTTACGATCTTATGATCCATGGTGAAGAGCAAAGCTCGAGGGAGAGAGAGAAAGAGAGAAGTTCGCTCAGGGCGTGTCGTAACATTTTTTTATGATTCATACTATCATAGGATAAAGTATATTTTAAAAACGATCTTGGACACGAATTCAATCAATGGAACAACTCGGAGCATTTGTCAAACGATATACATCTCGGGCGTACAGGGCTCACGAACAATCGTTCGATTAAAATAAAAGCTTTGCCACGAGAAAGAGGAATTCCGTCTGAACTGGTTCGATCACTCGTTTGCATAATATTTATTGACAATCGCAATCGATAAGGGGAGGTGCTCATCCGAATACACAGAGCAAAAGAGGGTAAAAGGGATCGCCAAATCGAGATGAGCGATAAAGAAGTAAGAGATGGGATAGATAGGTAGATGGATACATGAATAGATGGGTGACTTTCGCGAACCGTACCGAGAGAACTTCTTCTTTTCTCTCTACCCTCTCTTTCGAGAGAAAAGCCACTCGCGCGTGGAAATTCCGAGCTGATTATGGAAATGAGAAAAATAACACCGAGCGATAAAATGTTTTACCGTGAAGTCCGATTGAAAAAGCAATTCTTTCCTTCCTTCTTGTCGGTGAGATAAATGAATTCGTGAATGTCTATTAAGTTGCCACAGTCCAATGGACATCGCTATCTTATCTTCTCGGAAACAGAAGACTTAGCGCTTTGAATTCTTCTCTTTGCTTTTTATTATAATATTTTATTCATCCGTTGAATGCCGGCGAAGTATCGACTTTGTCATTTACGATGCATGAATTTTCTTCAAAATCTTCTTTTCGAGTTTAAATTTCTTCGATGGTTTTTTTTTTCACTCGAAAGGAGAATTATTTACGATATAGTATGCGCGACGAGTACTCGTGCTTCAATTAAATCATTCAAGGATAAATATTTCGAAACAATGAACATTGTGTCACGAGAATAATTCATCAAGTTAGAACGGAAGGAAACGAATCAAATGTCGTCGCACGTGACTAATTAAAAATTATGATTGCAAGTTGAGGAGGCATGAAGATGGCAACGACGTTATCAATATGATTACATGATAATAATTAATCGCTTGCCACGTAGCCGGATGAAGTACGATTAATCATTGCACGTTAATGCTGTTCTTCACAGCTTTTCATCTATTTTATCCTATTGCTGTATGATACGTGAGCACTGTACACTTTGACGATGTCTGATTTAAATTCATTGATAAAATCTTTAATGTAAGATTCATCAAGTTCTATCGTGTCAAGTACGTCACGATGATAACCTGATTGTGTTATTATTAATTATGATTCCCATTCAACGGATCGAAATTATACACATGCGTTCGAAGTAACAAGTAATTCTTCAACGTGTATATCTTTTGCATGAAATCACAATACAGTTCGTGTATCAAATCTAGAGAGATCTTTCAAGTGAATAAATTAGGATTAGCTAGGGAAATGCTCTTTAAATTCCTTGGAGTGAAAAATTCACTCTTGAAGAGTGAAAATAATGCAAGTCCAGGAAGAGTGAGATTCCACTCCTGGACTTGCAGTAATGTCACGCTTTGTGAGTGGATTTTCACTCCAAGAAATTTAGAGAGTACCAATTTAGACAATTTCTGATGAAGAATGTGTCCTAAGGGAGAATCAATGAGCTTCTCATACATGATGTTCGTTTTACGGGAGATTTAAAAACAATTACCCTAATTCCCGCACCATTGATTCGGATAAAATTCACTTCGGACTCGGAATAATGGTCATCAATGTCTACGAAGGACATGCACACGCCCATAAAGACGCAACGAACATCGTCTAACCTCGTTAAGCAGCAGTCTATACGACTATTCAACGCGTCGGCGCGTTGGATTTCTCAATCCTTCTGAGACATACCGATCCAATCCAAGTCTAATCCGTAACTTTGAATCAAAGCTTATTCAGGGATTTAGATATCTGGAATATATCTGTATAGGCACCGTTATAAGTACCTTTCCAGAGATACAAAGGATAACGAGCTTATTTGATTACACCGAGTGAATGTACACAAATACGTACCGCTACCTTCCATAATCGTGGTCCAATTTCAAAGCTTATACATCCCATTCCATAACATTGTCGATTTTTGTCTTAAATCGAATATAAACCACAATATTTCTATTTGACGGACCAAAATATTTACATTTGGAAAAACATTGAGGGAAAACATTTATCCTAGTTATATATCGTCAAAGAAATTTTCATCGAAATGTTAAAAGGTATCGCGATATTCGCTGTCAAAAAAGGCTGTACAAGGATGAATCGTTTGTAGCCACTCACCAATGTGTTTGGAATAACATCCGCTGCGGATGAGATAATGTATATTATTTACCTGAAACAAAGAAGAAACATCTTCGATTAGATTTGATTGAATTTTCCTTCCTTTTCTACAAACAATCGGATAAGTCCAGATAGAAAAGAATCATTAAGGGAAGAAATAACACGTGATAGGCTTATCATTGCAGAAAAAATGTTCCATCTAGTACTGCTATTATTATCACTATTGCTACTACATAATCCATCCGACCTCGATTTTCTCAAGGTACCAAGGTTCGTTACTTTCATTCTTCACAGATCGACTACGTCATTGAGATCTTTGATACGAAAGATCCACTTGTGGAAACATAGTTATGCGTTGCTGATTCCAGATGAATCCGAACTTGAAAGGGAAAGGAAGCGATCGTTCTGTGTTTTGTACCTGTGAAAAGAGTGCTCATTAGGTAAATCCACTGGTTCAATTTTTCATCTCATTGCTTCCTCTTCACCCTTGACTCTCTGTAATTTATACTATTTTGCATTCCTTCCTCATCGTAATTTTTGATTACACCCTAATGATAGTACTCGTGAGAAATTATTTCCAATTGACGTATCGTACAATGTTTATAACTCGCAAGAGTACATTAAGGAATTTCCCTTTGAGACAAGGAACAAAATTATTATTCCATCTAAATTAGAATCGGACGTGATGCTTTCGGCATGAAAGATACAACAATTACACAACATAGTTCCTTGGAACCTAATATAGTTTCTATATACATAATATTTGCACGTAGTAAACGGAAACGACAACGTTCCCTGTACCGGCGATTATACCAACGAAAACGACGCTATTTATTTTCGTCTCTAACTCGAGCAACCCATTTCCGTTTCGCGTCGTAGAAATTTGGTACGTGTACATACACGTACACTATCGCGCATGTTTCTGAATACGCGGGTTATATTCTCTTCCACCCCGATCTCCATCATGAACCAAAGTGGAAAATACCTTAGCGATCGTAAAAAACTTCATCGCCTTTGAAATTTGTCGAAAGAAACAATCGTTCAATTTTCGTTTGTGAAACCGTGGGTACGAGGGAACGAAGAGTTTTTGTTCTTTTTTTTTTTTGATCAATTTGATTTAGGAATTGTTCGAAGAATCATTATCATCTCAACGTTCCACGTTTGAAGAAATATAAAAGGAGACAAAGGATCGCGTATATCCGCATGTTAGTGTTTGCAAAAATCAGTGAAAGACGATAAGGAGAAGAGAGGATATAAAGGATGAGAATTCTCTGGTTCTAAGGAGTAAAGATATAAGAGGATAAGAATAAGAGGAAAAAGAGGAGATAAAGGAAAAGACAGGGATATGGTAGAACAGAGGCAAGAGAGTTTACGAGAAACCTTGGCCGTTAGCCAAGTCGCTGGCTCTCGGTTCTACAACGGGTGAAAATTATTCGAGATATGAATTTACAACCAACGCAGGTCCGCGGGTACGGAAGAAAAACGAGGGCGCAGCTTGAAAGTTACTGTACCAACCACCACCGTCGTGTGGAATACCATAGTACACCGCCGACGACGTGTCCTCGCGGGACAGATGAGGCAATTCCATGTCATATGCTCGAACTTAATAAATCCATATTAAATGACAAATTATTGTTGGAGAAATTTTCCAAACAGCCATAAATATGAAAGTATCTTTCGTTCCTCCTGTTTCTCCCACTCACAAAATAAGCAAATTTGTTCCCGAATTTAATCATTCTGATAAAGCAAGTGTATGGATGATATTTTCTTTGAATTACAAACTATGGGTTTCGAAAGAGACTTCTCGACTTTGTAGAGGAGTGAGAAGATCGTGTCGTGAATGTGGTGACATACGAGAAAAAGAGAAACATAAAAGGAACCGATAGAGGATGAAAGAGAGACGAGAAGATTATGAAGAAAGTTTGGGTATAGCATGAAAAACCGCAGCCCGTGAAATTCGACGCTAACGTAATACGAGATTCGTGAAAGGGTTGCCCGGCACGAGTGGAAGAAGATGAGGAAGAAGGAGGAGAAGAAGAAGAAGAAGAAGAAGAAGGAGAGGAAAGGGCAAGCAACGACCATGGTTAGTGGCAGTTGGGGGTGAAATTCCGAGCGAGCTCTCGTGGGCTGCCGCTCGGGTTTCTAAGTGTATTAAGTCCGACCGCGGCTCACCTTATCTGAAATGCGGGAACGTTGCCGTCGCTTGCTATCGCAATTCTACTATACTTTGACTATTTTCTTCTTTTTCTTGAGATTTACCATCACTCGTTTCGGTTACTGCTCAAAACTATCCTCAAAAAGCACGATTGGATGTTATTTCTGTTAATTTCATTTCGTTGTTCGTTAATTTCCGTCAAAATACAATAATATGTTTTCAATGAGACTCAGAGGCAGCTGAGACCTGCGATTCGACAAATTACGAACAATAAAGACAGGAATTGTTTATTGTTGAGAAATATATCAACAGATTCCGTTAGATCCTCTTCGTACCTCACAACAATTCGTAAACGATTCTCATTTAAGAATTTTGAATTGTTTCACGTGTTTTGTTCATACACTCGTAATTAAGAACCATGAAAAGGGACTAGAAGAAAATACCAAAGTACTCCTATTGTTCGGAATGAGAAGACAAAAGAAACGCGTATATAGCTATGAAGTAGAAAAAAATTGAAACAATTTAATAAAGTTATGTAACGGAGATATAATCTATGGTGAGAAGATGTGGAGATAGAACTATTATATCTCTGGAGAACAAGAAAGTGAGAGCTCGCAAAAAGGAAGAAGCTATGATTGTATTAAGGAAGAAATGTATGAAAGAGGATGAGAGGACAAAAGAGCAATGTAACAGGGTCGTGTAATAATGAACGAGTGGAAAAGGTAAATGTTTTTCCATGTTACGTTTTGTGTTATTACTTGCTATTCCATAATAACTGATTGTATTACATCAGTCCTCATCGACACTTGATTTTAATTTGAATGCTGGGCATAATAATTAGGTGAGATTAAATCGAATTTCAAAAATACAAAATTCCTTCGAGATTCTAATAATGATCTCAAAGCAAAATTCATATGAAAACAAGTCTAGAGTGGGAAATTGTGGAAGAATGAACGTGAGAAAATATATTTTCCACGGACGGATGAAAATTAATTTTGCCCATGTTGCGATAATGAATCATTCATTGAAACAAATGTTTCATGACGAGTGCAGCTGATTTCTCTTTCTCTTCGTCGCGCTGTGCAATGTCAAGTTGGTCCTTCTAGTTTTACTACCAGCAATACGCAGTGAAATTGCGCTCTCACAGTTTACAGTTTACACACTTCTGTCGCAACACAGGCATTATCTCGGGGAAGTACTCACTCAACGAAGTGTCCCTTGATCTAGAGGATTCAACGTCACTTCGCGAACACGGAGCCGAGGAGTTCTCATGAAGTCTCCTCCATGATGTCAGACGACATAGCACGTCCTCTTTTCCCTATCCTCTCTTAAAACCTTAACGAGCTCTTGTCTGCCGTCGAGTGAAATGTTGGACTGAAGATCCCGCGCGTATTCTAAGAAATTAAGAAACTTCTCAAAGCATCGAGCATTTATCGAGTTAAAACGCACAATTTCTTCTCGGATATTCAATTCTCGCACGAATTTGTAGATATCTGAAACTCGATGTTGTATACAGCTATACAACGTAGGTACAGGAAACGACGTGAAACATTCATAAAATATGCATCAGAGTCCGCCTACGAATGCACCGTCGTTGATATGTTTCTCCGGGTTTCTCGCGTCTCAATACATCCCGCGTATAGAAAACTAATCAAAGTTTTCTCCGATATCACGAGATTTGGAATTAGTTATTCATACGGCAAACCAGCTAGATACGTCTCTTCGTGATAACGGATTTGACGTTGCGCTATGGAATTTTCTTCTTTCATTCACATGACGTTGAAAGTTTTGTTTTCTCTTTATACTCTTTGATTATTCATTCATCTCTGATATGAGATTTTCGGGGATATCGCATAATAATTGGAGTTGATCGCGAGGATAAGAATGGAAACGAATCGTCAGTCTTATTCGAGATGTATATAATACTTCCAAGAGGAGAGAAAACAAAACAACCGATATATACAATATCAACAAAGAATTCACCGACCGGAATCCCTCCATCTTTTCCATCTCCTCTTTATTTTTCAAGAGAGCACTTACCTGAATATCGAGAACAATTTCAATTTTAAAAGTTTAAATACTCCAGAGAAAGCGGGATGGTTATATATATATATATATGCATATATATGTACAGAGGAAACGATGAGAGAAAACGTTCAAGTGGTCCAAGAAAGGACAAGTAATACGTGGAGAGTATTGGAGGGGAAAAGAATGGAAGTGAAACGAGATATTGGAGGGATGGAGGAAACTCGAGGCCGTGAGGAGAAGTAGTCGGTATTTTGAATTTCCCTTTAATTTGAAATATAAGGATCCTTCCGCCGTGCGGTCTCTGTCTTGCCTGCCTCTCAAAGATGCCGCTCTTAAACCCTCGCCTCTCGCTGTTCCCTAACCTTCGCGGGAGAGAACCTATATTCTACCCTCTCAACTTCCGAGCCAACTTAACCCATCCTCGTTTCTTCACCCCTTTCGCGTCGTAACGAATTGCTCGAACCGGCACGGGAATCGATCTCCTGCAAAAATACATTCCAATTCCTTGACGAGCTTCATGTTCTCGCTTACGTTTTATCAGAATTTTTAATGTTATTCTATTTGAACTTTGGTATGTGACGAACGCAAGACTCTTCTCTCTCTCTCTCTCTCTCTCTTGATGTAAATTAAAGGACTGAATAATTTTTAATATATGTAAAACACAATTGACTTTGAATTATCAGAGAATTAACACACGGGCTGAAAAGTCCCGGGCTTAACACATAAATGGCACGAATTTGACTGCATTCGCCTGATTTCCAGTTGGTACGACCCTTCAAAAGACATCTGTCAAAATTTCATGATATTCTATTCATTAGTTTGTGAGTTATTGTACTAAGAGTGACGCTACTTTTGTTAATTTTAAAACAATGGATCAAAAACAATTTCGTGTGTTAATTGTACACTGTTTCTTGATGGGAAAAAATACCGTTCGAGTGAAGCAATGGCTTGAAAAGTGTTATGGGGACTCCGCTCCATCAGAAACCACAATAAAACGTTGGTTTGCTGACTTCAAACGTGGTCGTAGAGACCCCGACGATGTAGAACGCAGTGGACGTCCAAATGAGGCGGTAACACCAGAAAACATTGAAAAAATCCACAAAATCGTTTTGAATGATCGAAAAGTGGAGTTGCGTGAGTTAGCTGACATCGTAAAAATATCAAAAGAACGTGTTGACTTTATGTTGCATGGGCATTTAACTATGAGAAAGCTCTATTCAAAGTGGGTGCCGCGTTTGCTCATTGTTGACCGAAAACAAGAACTGCTTCTAAGCAGTGTTTGACCATGTTTAAACGTAACAAGCCGGAATTTCTGCGTCGATATGTTACAATAGATGAAACATGGATCCATCGCTTCACTCCGGAATCAAAACGATCGTCGTCTGAGTGGACAGCCCCTGGTAAACTTCGTCCAAAGCGCCCGAAAGCGCAACAGTCGGCTGGAAAGG
The DNA here is from genome assembly GCA_018340375.1 of Gonatopus flavifemur. Lineage (NCBI taxonomy): Eukaryota > Metazoa > Arthropoda > Insecta > Hymenoptera > Dryinidae > Gonatopus > Gonatopus flavifemur. The sequence continues at coordinate 57,607,922 of JAFFJZ010000001.1, forward strand.
TTATGGCCTCGGTATTTTGGGATGTGCGTAGTGTAATATTCATCGACTATCTTGAGAAGGGAAAACCCATCAACAGGGAATATTATATCGCATTATTGGAGCGTTTGCAGGCCAAAATTGCGAAGAAACGATAGCATATGGCAAAGAAAAAAATTGTATTTCATCAAGACAACGCACTATGTCACAAGCCGATCAAATCAATGGCAAAACTATATGAATTGAACTTCGAATTGCTTCCACATCCACCGTATTCGCCAGATTTGGCTCCCAGCGACTACTGGCTGTTCGCAGACCTAAAAACAATGTTCGCCGGTAAGAAATTTTGCTCGAATGAAGAGGTTATCGCTGAAACTGAGGCCTATTTTGAGGGAAAAGATAAATCGTTCTACAAAAGTGGTATTGAAATGTTAGAGCGGTGCTGGAATGATTGCGTTGTTCTTCATGGAGATTACGTTGATGAATAAAGGTAATTTTGAACAAAAAAACCGTGTTTTCTTTATTAGGCCTGGGACTTTTCAGCCCACGTGTTATTATCTGTCTCATAAAGCTTCACCTTGATCTTGATATAAGTTGCACCTCTATATCGGGCATTTTTTTCTTCATTAGAAGTCATTCCATTCATTACACTGAGAGAAAGGTACCTAGCTGCGGCAACTGAAATTTAGTGCTCCCAGCTAAATTTTAATTTGTGTAAATAAAAGTCTAGTTGTCTGAAATAGGAATAAAAAATTTAGTCGTAACAAATGAAATTTATTTGGTTCAACTGAATTTTTATTGACAGTGACTAAATTTTCTAGTCCTTTCATATTCAACCAAACTTTCTTTCTTGGTGTATAAATTCATTTCCGTGGGAGCACATTTGAGGCCAAAACTCACATTTCACAAAAACTATGTGCATGCTGTTAAAAGGTGCACAACGTAGCTTCATTCTCAATATCCAACAGTGTATCTCAGATTGGAAATCATCAAATCACATCAATGAACCTGTCTGTAATCTTCCCAGTTGTTTTGTTTCGCACACATTCCCTCAGATAAATGATATGTTGTATTACATTATCAATTACAATTTCGAAGTGGGAAGTATATAAATTGATTAAAAATATCTTATGTCCACGTTAGAAGCTGAAGAATGATGCTCCAATGCTTCCAACGACGAAGAAAATCATACCCAACCAATTTTGAAACATTTTGCAAATCCAAAATGGGTCCAGACTTTGAAACATCGTATCTATTCGAATGAAATATATTAAGGACTTAACGCCAGAGGTGACTAATCCACAATGAAGTCAATTGCAGTTTAGATACCTCTACCACGGAGTCCTTGAATTATATCCATTGTTCGAACATTCACCGAGGAACCATTGCCAATAACGGTTAATACTCAGGAGAACCTAATTATTACTAATCCAGCTCGAAACACACATAATTTATACAATCCCTGCTTTGGATATAGAATCAGTTTCTTGTAGTATAATTTTGATTGGATAAAATGTTTTGCGCGCATATAAACTTCGAACCGATAATTTAAGCTACTGAGATCCAAGAAAGGTTCTGTTACTAAGTGCTGTTTTTCTCCTCCACGACCGGCATCGCATCGTTTCGCATTTGCGCCCTCTCTTGTGCTCTTTCTCATCGAATAAATGACATTCAGGAAAAACGACGAAAACAACAATTAAGGTCGGAGGATGGATATAACATTAGGCAGCAACTTATCTGTTACGAGTTTGACTCTCGTGCAACCTTGTTCTTTCTTATCACATTGTAACAATATTACCAGGATGCCAGGGTCTTCTAACGGGTAAGACGCTTTTCACTTTGGTTTTCGTCGAATGTACAGAAACTTTGTTGAAACTTTGGCCAATTCCTTAGCACACGGGAACTTCGCTTACCGTGTGTCTGAGGAGAGCTTATTGTCATTTTGTAACCACATCCGGCATCGTGGTGACGAGGACACATGCCAAAAACTTTCAGAACAACATATTATCCAAGAGCTGATGATTCACGATTGTGCATGTCAGATATGGGTATAATTTATAACGCTGTTTATACTAAACTGAAAATACAATTTCTTATACGAGAAGTATTTGTACTTCAAATTGGTTGAGTCGAATAAACCTTCGAATGCGCTTCTTAATGGGATTCGATGAGAGCTCGTAGTTCTTTGACGTTGTTCTCAAGGCTCGACGGCGAGGGGACGAATACTGATTACGTTCTTCTCAAAACATGCCTCTTCTGGTGCTTTGTAACGGATTATTCGGAGGAAACGAAAGAGAGAGGAGATAAGATAGGGAGATTACTATCAAAACACGATATACATTTGTGTTATCAATGATTTGAAACAGAAAATTTGTCCAAGTTCTGTAGGTTGTATACTATGTAAAAAAGTATGAAATTTCCTATATCAAATGAATATGAAAATTCTGAAATTCGTAATTGAAATCAAGTCCAATCATGAATTCGTGAAAAATCATAATTCTGTATGAAATTTATATGAAATTTAGGTAGTAATTTTTCACACTGTAATTTATTTCATTTGTTTGAAATATGTTTTCAATGATCCATCCAAAATTTTGTGGATAAGATTGTAAGGGATAAATCAAAAGATGATACTCAAACTTTTGACTTCTATAATTGGTCAGCAAGTCAACAGCTTCAAGTAGGTACTTTGATCGGTCTCTGGATTTTCCGAATGAGAAGATTTTGGTTTTAGGCTCATTAGACTCTACTTGTCGAAGTTTGTGTAAACTTCAACTGATGAGAGTATCCCAAACTAGAATAGGTGTGAGGAAGTTTGACCCACGTTGATTCCACAGAAAACAGTTTCTTCCAAGATAAACCGCAGTCCGTTGGAACCTGTTCAAAATCGACAAACCCGTATTTATAAATTTTATATACAAGAAAAATTAGAGTACGAGGAATGATTGAAATTTACTACGTCGCACTTTTCAGTAAGATTCTAAAAATGAATTCATAAACACTCGTGTTGATGCCACTCCTTGATATAAAATAACAATAAATATTACACTGTCTGAAATATCTGGAAGTTCTTTTTTCATTCACGTACATGAATTCAGGTTCATACGCATTCTACGTTGAATTTAATGTAAAATGTGTATGAAACTGAATTCATGCACGTATTTGAAAAAAAACTTCCAGCAAAAACATTGGAATTGATGCAGACATTTTGAACAGGGTATAAATATCTCTGAAATACTTTATCGTATAGGGAACTGTAGTGTCTGACATCCTCATTATCCATACCTCTCGTAATTATCGCTGAATCAACAACAAAAACCCCATCTTTTGAACTTTTCACACTTGTATTGTACAAAGAGATAAAACTTTTCTTCAATCTCCTTCTCTTTAAATTCCGTCTGAAACTGGGACACGTTTGATCACTGTCTGCAATCTGTACTTGGTTCAACTCTCGATACGATCCTTGCGGAATCGATTTTGAGAAAAGAAAAAATTCTATGAATTCTTGATATGCATAGGAATATAGAAAAAACGAAGTGAAAAATAAAAAGAAGTTTCAAATATCATATAATTGAGTACGTTGTATCGAGATGATTAAACAGAACGTCGTCCAGTGATCTTCTCGCGCAAGCGGGTCAGATCGTACTTGTAAAAAAATTAGATTCAACGGAGAGTGTTATCAAGGTTAGAAGTTACAAACCAGGATAGAAATTCAAATCGATATCATCAAGTAAATGAAGAGTATCATGGGAGAAAACGTTCTCTCTAGTTCAGAACTCGCACTCATTCGAGCAAACGGAGATGAAACCTACCCTGAACTTCACAACATTTTAGAAGCGTTAACTATCAAGAAATTCGAAAGCGTAACGACGGGGACGTTGGAATCGATGCAAAGGAAATCCAATGGTTGTTCACAGAGGAGATTCCCGTGGATGGACCATTATATCGGGTTATATGTCCATTCTTTTGTCGGAGCGACATTTAATATTGAATTCATTGATCAAAACTTTGGAAACACGTAGAATTCGAAGAGATGAATGAGTTCCTGGTTGGAGTAAATGAAAAATTTCATTATCGATCGATAACCGGAGTCCACGAAGCTACGATGGGATTTCAATGTTTCATACTATTATTGGAAATCTTTCGGCGAAGAAAGTGAAATTTGAATAAGAATTTATTAAAATTCTGATCATTCCATTCATTGACATCAATTTCCTCAGACCTTCTGTCGATTCTGTGCTCTCCCGTTCGGATTCAACCTCCTCGAAGAGGGAGATGGAGAAAGAAAAGTAAGGGAAGACAAACAATGGAAAGAGAAAAAGACCGAATGATTGAGAATGCGGAGACATTTTCACGCGCACGACCGAGGAACGTTTAGATCATGCTCGGCAAGTCACTGTCCGCGTTTAATTAACTTCTAGTAACTCCGATTTGGCTTCCATTTCTGTTTCTTGCCATGCGCTATCACCATTACTACCATCATTAATATTATCACTACTACAAGTTTACCATTTCACTCGGCCTCTCCATCCCCTCATTTTCTTTCTTCAAGTCCAGGGAAAATAATTGCCACGCGTAATTGCGGACTTTCCGTTACCCACTCCATCCAACCTACCTTACTCTCGTTACCATATCTATACCCATGCTCGATCCATCTATCTGTCTCTTCCTACCTCACTTTTTCCCTTCTTCCTCTTCTTTTTCTTCTTCTCCTACTACTCCTGCTACTACTACTATTTTCTCCCTTATCAAGTATCGCATCCTCCTCTTCCCTTCTAACAATCATTGAGATTTGTTTGAATAGGTACGTTATACATCGATCGATTACAAGAGCGAAATTTACGGATTGAATATCGATTTTATCGACGAGCTAACGAGCCAACGCTAAACAACAATGAAAAAAACGGAAAAAAATCAAGATGAAAACAATTCAACATACATTGAGATAAATGAAGTAGGTATGTTCATCGATTCACTATTAACTTTATTCCTCGTTGGGTGGAAGTATCGATATTTTGAAACATGAATAGTTTTGCTGTCTTCGGATTTGCAATTGGAAAGAAGACTAATAAACGGCGGAGAAAAAAACACAAAAAGATGAGTCAAAGTAATCGACGGCACAGTGACAAATGAGATAATCGTTAGTGAAATGAAGGGAACTTGACGATGAATGGAACGAAAAGATTCGATCACGAAGGAAACGAGACTGTCGCTCCGATCGGATGATAACTCGATAAAAGATCCGAGTAAAGATTTCGAGATTATATAACATTTTCTCAAGATACGTCAACCCCCGTCTCAAGACGAAGGTAATGAAATTTTTCAGTTCCGTGCGAATTTCATTTCATTTGTATCATTCTTTCGTTTCTTCTTTCGGAATTGAGTTTCATCCAAATGAAATTCGTATCACCCTTGAATTGAATCATTCTCCTCATTTGTGTGTTATTCATCATGTTTTTGTATATGATTGCCTTGACTTATCAGCCCTTTGGATTAACAAATTGCGGTTGTAAACGAAGTGTAAAAGGTCCTCCTTTTTACATTCTTCAAACGTTTTTTTTATGTACTAAATCGAGCGTTTGTATTTTACACCGTTGTTACAGAGAAATCGAAATTTGATACAAAATTACGTCATAATTATTATTCCCATCTACAAACACTCGAACAATCAATCAACATCGACGATAACGACAATAATACCGAACACAAATCATGTAATTTTTCACTCTCATCAGAAGTTGAATTATAAATCGTTTTTCACAAGACCGTATTCACCATTGAATTTCATATGAAAATTCCCAACAATGTATACACACATCAGAAATCGCGACATATAATTCTAGACAATGCAACAAAAGATCATGGAGGAAAAAAAAGAAGTACAATTTTTTCCTTTTCCTCTCTCGCGTACTCTCTCCTTCGAATTCTTTCTTTTTCCCATTTTATCAAACCAGTCATGTGTTTCCGCAGTTAAACCGACAGTCGGATCCTTCGACAATGGCTTACAAACACGTAACCGCATCGTTTGTGCCATGTCGAAGTACATTCACACAATGTATGATGCGCATCGCATGCGATGCATTGGTTGTGCATAGGCAACAATGATCATCTCTCTTTCTCTGGCAAATACACGCGTAAATCGAGGCCACAGCTGGAGAGAATAATTAATCGAGTATGTTGATTCGTCGTACAGGTTATATGCGCCTTGGTTTGTTGGCAACGAAGATAAATAGGCGGGATGAAAAGTCGCTAACAAAGCGTAGGTGAAATCGTATTGACGTAACATAGACGCGAGTTTGAAGTTTATTCAGCACGTACGAATGTGGATAAATAATGAATGAACTACGAGAGGAGTGTTTTGTAGGCATATTGAATCAACACTTGGAAATAAAGGATTCAAGATTTATGTTATTTGAATGTTCCTTTGTTATTTTTCATCATATTTCCACATTTTTTCCTGGACGGGATGAGATTGGATCTCGATACGATATGATGAAATTTCATGTTTTATATTCAAAATGTTGCAGAGAGAAATATAAAACAGTTTCATTATGTCACACGGAGGGAATGAATTTTTAATAATATCAGATTTTCGTTCCGCCTGTTGTACAGAATTTTCATTGAATTTTGATTTGATACTCGGGTGTTTGATTTTTTTCTCATTTCTCGTGTGTTATTGTCAGGTTACATGGATTTTAATATGAATGTATTTAACAATTTATGCAAAAATTCAAATACTCTCTACATGAATGCAATTTTTCGGAATATTTATTTTCAAACAACAGTATCAGGAGTTCGAATGAGCTCTCAAAGAATCTACTCACGGAACGTTTTGAATTAATTTTTTCAGTTCTTGTTGTTGGATATTGATATTGAATATATCTCGAATGAATTCACAGTTCATGAAGAATTCATTCTGTGCTGATGTTATAACGGGGGTCCGTTTCGAAAACCCCACGCGAGTGAACATTGAATGAAACGAATTGATAATATATTATTAACGTCATGGTAAATGTCAGAGAGATCTTATTCACTGCTATTATTCTGATGGGGATCGACTTTATTCAGGTCAGTACAAGATTGACCTAGACCCAAGATATCGACGCGAAGGTCGTTAAGTAGTTCTAACTTCGTACATAATTTCTTGATAAACCTCTCAGCATTTCAATTAGTGGATGAAATTCCATGAGAAAATAAACTTCAAAGGACTAGGTTTAATGAATTGGATCAATAATGGTGTAAGGAATTCAGCTTTCGATGCCTTAAGATTTGCCAAACGAAGGAAAAGATGAATATAATCACGGAATGAATTGTAAAACATATACACAGATGCCCGGCGGGAAATGAAAATGCAGTTTGGAAAAGTGTAATATTTCTTCTTCTCTTTTACTCTTTCCTCCCTTCCTTGACCTCACTTTCGTGTATCGTTAAGATGAGAAACCCCTCGAAGGGAAAACATCTTGACCTTGCATACCTACAAAGTGGATAAAGCTGCATCTCTTTAGAACATAAATCTGTGTCACAACTTCGCCCAAAGCGAATTTAATTTTAATTAATCAAAATAAGAGATGTACACGGAAAAAAGAAAACTGCAATGGTTACTGTGAATCGCAGTAATTCATTGAAAAAAAATGAAAAATCAAATCCACGCCGTTCATTACTGCGTCTCTCAGTAACCGTTAATGTCCAAGCAGCATTGACGAATTTCACTGCAGTACACATCACTGTGATCGCGCTAACCTCTATCATCCAAGCGTGTTTTCATTTGTTTTTCAACTGATTGCTGTTATGGACAGTAACCAGTGCTGTTTTTCTTTTTTCCGTGTATTTGGATGCATTGAATAAATTTTTGAAACATAATGCAGATTTGGATTGTGATTCATAATTCAAACATCAGTGATTATGTGATTTATGATGAGTAGGGAATGAATGTTTACATTAAGATATTAGAATTATCCACGTTGCTGGAAATTCTGGAAAGAGTTCAATCAAACCCGAATACAAGTCATATAGATTTTTATCGTTCTGTCTAGGATACTAATCTCAAGGCAACCGTGTTTTATCGTTATCAAACGCTACATTTACATCGATGTTTCGTGAAATTCTTATCGTATTTTATCAGAAATCAACGGTAAAGCACAACGATCAATCACAATTTCATAAATGAGTGAGTTTCCTATTGTTGAAATAAACACAGATATCTCCATAGGAACAACCCCAAATGATGCGTCTGGCTCTTCGTTCTTAAGATGCATTTGAAAGGAAAAGAAAGTGGATCACAGATTCGCTGTGAAACGCTGTACCTTTTGCTGAAATAGCAAATTTGTTTGCCATGACAGCGATTCTTTAGCTGTGGCAACAAAAAATCTCGACTTTCCAAAATTTGCTGGAGGAGCAAACATTTTTTGCTGCCACAGCTGAAAAATCGCTGTCGTAGCTGAGAAGATTGCTGTGAGGATAAATAGTTTCCTGTCACAACAAACTTCTTTTCTTTCCGTGGGCTTGGAAACAATATGAAAGAACTATAACAAAAGCAAAATTACAAAAAACGTGCATTTCATGTATAGAATTAACCATCGATTTTAACGGCAAACAGGTTCATAATTGAAAGCATTCACATGTGATTACACTGCACGGAGAATAAATGGTTTGCTACTATAGCGCCTACAAAGAAATTTGTTGTCCTTGCAAAAATATTCACTCCAGCAGCTAAGACGTTAGTTCTGTTAACAAATTTGTTTGTCAGCAAAAAAATGCAGTTGTGTCAATCATTTTTCTTGCTCTTTCAGCTAATTTTCTTCGTAGGCGCTAGTGACAGACCTGTATGTTATGCCAGCCATACTTTTTTCTCCGTGTGTAAAAAATATTTTCCGGTAACTCAGGAAAATGTGTCTGTAATTTTCTACAGCCATTTTTCTCTGAATTCTCAGATAAATTTGACTGAATTTTAACAGACTTCAACGAAATTTTGGAAAGTATTTTTAGAATTCAGTCAAGTCTCTCAAAATCCAGCAAAATTTGTGTGCAATATCAAAAAAATTTGCCTAAAACTTTATAAGTGATTACTACGTGATTCTTAATGTCAAGAATTTTATTCATAATTTTAATAAATATGATTCTTACATTTCAGAAAGAAATTCTGAAATTTCATCATTCAATGTTAAATTGAAGAACTAATATCGGAATCAATATGGAAACTTCATATTCCACAAAGAATTTTCTATCAAATTCAAGAATTTTTCCAACAGTGTGGATACTCAGAAGAAAGCGACTGCTAGAAATTACAGTCACATTTTCTGAATTTCCAGAAGGAATTTTTTTGAAGTGAATCCTGATCAAATCCTCACGAAATATCGTACTTCCAGTTGAGAAAGTACAAGGAATAGATCCCGTTGCTAAGGACGACACCATGTGGAAGGAATTCTTGATAAATTCGTCATGCTTTCATTAATCTTCAGTTTCACGAAAAGATTATATTTTCCCCCTTTTCATGCCGATACGTATTTTCTCAAATGATAATATTGTCCCCAGAAAAAAGGTTAAAATTATTCAAGATCGGAAAAATTCTCACGAGAGTTCCTTCCCATTACCTTCCCTCCATTGTGACATCTGATCAGGGACTGAAAATTCATCAGGATTCACGCTTTATTCCTTTTCAGATTATTATTTGTGACAAGAGTTATGATACGAATGAATATCAACTTCGAATACTAATGAGATGAATCAAATTGCATGAAAATGGATGTTCTAACACATAACAATAACAATTCTTTATATGTATAAGTTGAGAGTACAGTTTCATAACTTTGGTATATCAAATTCTGCATAAAAAATTCTGAAAACTTCTGTCGTTACAAACAGAAGCTCAACCAGATCCACACATCTGGTGCTTTTTCTATCCCAAAATTTTATTCTCATTAATATAGGAATTACTTTTGTTATATTATCAGGGTGTCTATCGCTTGGAAATTCTTTGCAACTCATGATTCATTCTATCCAACGCGATTTTATAGTTGGTCAATTCTCTAACAATTTCCAGGCAGTGAAATACTAACTAAGAGATTCCGTTTTTCAACGACACATTCATGATTTAGCAAAGTTTTCGTGCTTCTGTTGTCATTCTAACACTCTTTGGAGTCGTTTTGTTACCAAATTTTAGGATGATTTTGATACCCTTATGTCGAACCAAATGTTTTTGTGGGCATAATTGAAAGTTTAGGGGCTCTAACCGAGGAACCACGTTAAACAAATGATCTCATCAAAATATGATCGATCACCTGTGATAAAAGTGATTTGGTTGACATAATCATGGTTGGATCGACGAAACTTTCAATTATGCCAGCAAGAATATGAATTAATCGACGTGAAACTGGAATATCCAACAGATCCCAACCAATTTCGCACATAAAAATTCAAGCTGAACAATAACATCTATTCTTATTTCATTGAATTTTCTCTCACAACCAGTGATACACAATCAGTCTATAACTAGAATGATTCATCCAGTGGGCAAATAAGAATTAATGACGGTAAGCTTACACAAGGGGTGAAATACACCGGACAAATAAATTAGCGGTTGAGCTTACACGAAGCATAACCCGGGACCTCATTAATTTTCATTCCAGACATAGCCGACAACATCCCAAATGAAGAAAATTCACTAACAGTGATTCAATATTTGGAGAAAAACATACTCTCCCAGATATCCGAGGAAAGATTTCGTGTAACGGATAAATAACATAATTGAATGTTATACAAATATTTTCAAAATCCCAAATGATTCTTGGCATCCATATATAATGATGAGAATTCCACCATTCCTTATTTATCCTAATTGAGGATGATATGAGGCGAAGGGATAAGTTCTGAATCAAAGAAGGAGAGAGCTATACATATACATAGGATAATTCGAGAAGAAGCTCGAATCGATTTGCCACGAAAGGATAGGTAAATGCGTATTTGTGCGATAGGATACGCGTTCTCGCACACCACCACTGCCATTCCAAGGATCAGGATGTTAGGAGAATGGCCTTTAATTAACCCGGCTTTGGGGATGTAAGCCAGTTATCTTGATGTTCGGGAAACGCTACGAATCAACTACCTTTACTGGGGTTGGTGTGTAACGTATCTACATCTAAAGTTGTACAGCCTCGTCGTGATATATCTACATTCCCCCCAAAATCCTATCATCGACCGATTCAGAAATCTAAATCTAACTTGGAGATTTTTGTTTTTACTGATATACTTACAAAATCTTCTATGAAAAATTCCTGAAGATATCGCGATGATATCATACAAGATAGTGGAAATGGAAAAAAATGCAAGATGAGGGAGGAAAGTTGGTACAACGGAATAAGAGAGAGAGAGAGAAAGAAGGAGGATATCAAGAGTGAGCCCTCAGGGACATTCATGATATCGAGGACTTCGTCCAGAGAGGCGAGTTTATTCTAGAAACCGTCATCGTTACCGCGGCGACGCGACGATTGTGTATGCACAGAGGGTAGCGAGTGGCTGATGAACGGATAAAACGCGTATAAGAAGAGAGGAAGGGACAGAAAGAACATGATAGAAGAATTTCGTGAAGGGATGAAGAGGGAAAAAAGGAGGAAGAAGGAGGGAAAGAGAATGACGAGAAACGTGATAGGCAAACCTTTGTGGGAGACAAAAACGACGATAGAAGGAAGAAAAAGATGGGATAAAGAGAGGATGAGAGGGCGAAGGAAATGACTCCTGTGGGAAAGGGACGGTGAAGGAACGAGTAGAGATGGATGGAACCCTGGAGGGTGGTAAGACTCGAGCTACCAAATGGTGGTACGAGCGAACACACTGTGCAGGCACCCGAGTGCACGGATATAGTGAATTACCTACCCAGGATAGCTTGGTAGAATATGTACAGTCAATAAAGGTGTATAAAGTTCTTGGATGCCTTCATATGCATAACAACCTGTGACCGTATTCCTACCGGTAAAGTATCACTTACTTTGAGTAATGAATCAATGAATTTTTAATAAAGAAACCTAATTTCCAAATTCTCCAATGATCTTATGTCATCATTTTTCAAAAATTCGGCATCAATTTTTTTGTGGGATTATTGTATACGATGATGTATGTCAAATTTAAAAGTTCCAATTCTCGAACCGCAAGTTAATTATTCGAATCGCTTCAATCTAAGACATATTTCATCCTTTAATATCTTTCCAATCCTCCCAACGAATTGTAATCTATAGAATCTAAAGAATATTGAAATCTTATCCTTAATTTCGTATAGAATTGATGAACTTGGAATCGAACACATCCATTGGATCTGAATAAATTATTTCATTCCACATCTGGTACAATAACAAGTAGATACACCTACTTTGGGCAGACCCTAAAAAGGATAAACAGCACAGCAATCAACTAACCACCATATTTTTATCTCAACAATGCACGTACGTAGATATATTTGTTTCCATTCGAGCGATGTACGATCCGTTAATCCACTCGGCCCCCCTTTTTTCCCCATTACACACTCGTTTTCTCGAATTACCTCTCGTTTTCGTCGTCATTCGCAAACGACCGGAAGCGGACGAACGAATATCGATCGTCTTGAAGAAACGACGAATAACGAGGATCGCATAGAATGAGGCGAAGAGAGAACTAGAGGATGACGATTCGAAGAAAAAAGAAGGGAAAAAACGAGAAAAATAGATGGATGAAATAAGATCCACCTCATTGCTGTGGCAACGTGGTCAACGAAGATATACATATGTTTACGGATATATCAAAGCTATATGGTTGCTTGATAGGTAGATCTCCGGAGATCTCGTTGTATATGAATTGGCCGAATTGAATATATCAATAAGTTATTTTTGATACCTAATACGGGGGAAATCGAGGTCCATTTTAACAAGGAATGATTGGTAATTGGGCGTCTGACATCTGCTGGGTATCTTGCCATCTTTCAAATCACTCGATATCAAATTCAACGTCAAGATCTTTCACGAATTAAAAATCGAATGAGAACTCATTCGAGTCGATGACTAATATATACGAGAATAGATCGGAAGTATGGAATATCGGTAATAAGGGGAAGAAAAATGAATTGAGGCGAAAGTATTCTTCGTCATATCATAGAATGAGGATATACGATGCTTTAGCGCGGAAATCGTCGACATAGTCGTAGTATTCCTCGTCATCATCATCCTCCACGTTGTCGTTGGCGTCCAAAAACGAGAAAAGAGACGATCGTCACAAGAAATCACCGGGGTGCAAGAAACGCTGACGCCGAGTGCCGTACATCGAATTCCAAATTATTGGGTGGGCCTTCGGGCGTTTCCCCTCTTCCTCTCTCTCTCTCTCTTTCTCTCTTTTTTCATTTTTCCTAACGAAAACTCATTCTATTAGATGACTGTGAGTGTAGACACGAGCCTTATAGCGGTGATGAGCGTGCTATGGAGAAACAAGTCATAAAAATGAAAGGGGATGACCGAAGGAAGAGTGAAAAATCGACGTGTGTGTGTTCACCTAATTTGGAACAGTAAAATCTCATTGATTTTGTAGTAAAAAGTCGAAAAGCGCAAATGAGGGTATGTACACTTGAATCACTATGAACTTCATTTCATTCGGTAGTGAATTATGCATTGCGGAAATAGTTGAATTTTATTGATCCACTTTGAAGAAATTATTAATTGTGTTTAGAACATGGGTCATAGAAAACACAAGAAACAAACTAATTCTGATATCCCTCTGCGACAGATTTCACATTTTCCCAACAATGTCAAATCATTACGCGATTAACGCAGGAATTCAGGATAAATGTGAATGAAAATAATGATAAACAAAATCTACGATTAACCGAGCATCAAAGCATCCCTCTGATAACGTACAGCAATATTAAATCCAATACAAACTCGTTTCGAAGTTTTGTTTCTCGTCAGACTTATTCGAAGCAGATTTTCAATCTCCATTGACTCGAATGTTGTTTCGAACCTAATTTACTTGTTTCCAATGCAATTAAACAAATTTCAGGCCACCATCAGTTCCAGAACGTATTTGATTGCAACGATTTTGTTAATTCCACTCTATTGTAAAGCGGTTGAGGATCCGATGAATAATACAACTCGAAAACATTGGATTATGTGGCAGTTTTCAATATTTGTAACAAGCCATGTGTAAAACGGATTAGTCGTAAACAATTGGACGAAGTAGCTAATTCGTACAAACTGATTAACGTGATTAATTAATTCCTACAAGGGAAAATGAAGAGAGGGAGAGAACGAGAGAGGAAGAGAGACAAAGTACGAAGCGTACACGCCACAGTTCTGCAGTAGTGAATCCGGTTGGGACGGAACTTTGATTAACCACGACCTTGTTTGAATAATACAAGAGACTGGATTTATTATATATATATGTACGTATACATCCGCGGTAGTCGTATACTAAAACGATTCGTATTCAAAGCAACGCATTCCATGAGAATGAATCCTAGGTAACAGTGCTACGATCGTTATCTCTTGTCTTCGATTTTGAAACCCTACGTATAATTATGAACTTCACAGCACATTGTAAACGATTAACAAATCTGTTTATTGCCATCCTTTCAGAAATTCATAACTTCTCAGCTGTTTGAGAATTGAAATAGTTTGGTTTAGTTAATGGATTAATTTTGATATTATAAATTCACCTTCTTCTCATCGTTGTTCGAGTAAATACTAGTGGTTGAGCTCGTATTTCCTTCGCCGCACACATGTTGCAAGCTACAGGTTAAATATCTCTCGATATGTAATCTTCAATTTACCACAAAGTAGCTGTATTGGGTTTCTTCCAGGGAAAAATAAGTCTCATTCGGAGTATGGAACTATACAAACTTTTCGAATCCTCTTAACTTCGATATCACGAAAATTTGTCAGAAAACAAGAGCGGGTTTCGTTAGAAGGGAATACAATTAGGTTGTTGCCTGAGGCGTCTTTAAGCCAGCAACACTCAACGCCGAATAATCACTCGAAGTAGTGCGATTATCACATAAAATTGACTGCTGCTATCAAGAGATAAGATCGTCATGTTCAGTACCTGTTGATAGTCTATCGAACTCAGTCATACGCTCGAGTTCATAACTGTTCCTTATTGAAAGTTATTCTATTATCGGAAGTCGGTACTTCGACTCCTATGAAAATATATGAGAGTGGTGATGATATATCAATGTTTTCATTTCATGGTCCCTAAAATTAACACTTATCCAAAGATCAATGTGATTATAAAGATTTCAAAGATTTTATACAAATATTCCATCATCGAAAACTGATTGAATATACAATCCTAAACAGTTGAATTCCAAGGATTACAAAATTGATGGTTACTGAGAAACATTCGATTATAATGTTTGTTACGCGTTAATGAAATTTGAATTGAAAAGAAAAAAAAAAAAGATTCCATTCATTGAAAAACTTGACCATCAGCGATTCTCATTCGCATGGAAAAAACCTGAGATTCCTAGTCACATATACAAGAAACGAATACAAATGTATATGCATTTTTATTTCTTGGCGTTGAAAACTGTATTCACTTCTGTCTGCACACTTCAACGACTTCTCATTAGGACTTTCTTTTTCGCAAAGGAACGAGAAATTGCCAGACAGAATATCATACCGAGTTCAGAATCTTTTGCGCATTCGCCGCGCGCGTCGAGAGAATATCCTATATACAATACTCGGGTATATACCCACACATACATACAAATTTTATCGATAGAGTAACTATACACGAAAGAGGATGAAGAAGGATACGGGCTTTGAGCGAAGGCACTGTCGTGGAAAATGAAGCCTCCAAGTAAAATTTTCTTTGGATCTTTCCATCGTCATCGTCGTCGTCTTCGTCGTCTTCGTCGTCTCCGTCGTCGTTGTCTTGCTCGTCTTAGTCTTTTTCAAGAGGAAAGATGAAGAAAGAAAAATAGTATCAGCGGTAGAAAAAGAGATGAGCGAATGATTCTCTCGACACGTGAGTAAGCGGGAATCCGATCTATGATATTAGCCCGATTTTTCCTCGACCTTTTATCGATTGACGATTTACCAAATCACAGAGAAATTGTGCGCCTCATTAGCCATCCGAAGTGTCTTTCGGATACCGATTATTATCGAACGAACATCGTTTAGCGTCTCTTCCTTCTCCTTTATGGAATTTCACTTTAGTCGGAGGGTGATACATGTATTATATACATATATACGTGTATAGCTCTACGATTACACGCTTCGTATCTAACTCCTGCAAGTCGGATGAGAAAACAGGGAGATTCACTTCATTCCGGTTTCCAATCGCCGCGGCATCTGTAACGTTCACGCTGAATCAGCTACGTGCGCTTGTGCTCGCGATTCGATTATAATCCGCGGTTTATAAGCTGTACACGAGGATAGAATGCGGGACAAACGAGAGAGAAACGACCCTCCCCCACCTTCTATCGCGCATCGTACAATGAGGGAGTTCAATTTGAATTCTCATCCGGTTTATTATTACGTGTAATTTAAAATAATAAAAATTGAATATCAACCCTCGGCTGTGAATTTTCACATGCTTTGATTATTGTGATAGTGATAAATCGTCCAACTCGCGTATTATAACTGCTGTAATAATTTTATACGTATAAAATTATGTGAACGATTCCAAGTCTCTCCAACGGAAGGGCTGTAAATTATTCGATACCATGAATAATAACTGCAAATACAGACCAAATGTAATTACGCACATTCTTCGATTGTTCGATTCGATATAATTAATATTTGATTGTACACGATCCATCCCAACTACTGTGCAATTACATATATTTTGAGAAAAGAAGAGAAATGAAAATGCGTATTGGGGTATGTTATTTTGCGAGGGAGTGAAAGGGTTGCGATTTGAGAATAAAGAAGTTTGAGGTCCTCGTTTCTCAACGAGGTAAAGTGCATAGCACGGAGAAGAGAGGAGAGAAGTAAAAATGACAATAAGAAGATATATAATTCCCTTTGAAGGCACGAAAGGAGGTAAGAAAGGAAAAAGTGCCAAAACAGTAAGAACCGTAATTAAATCAGGACGAAATCCTGTGGAATAATTAATTGAAGAGCGCCTCAAGTATATATCTACCTACCTACCTACCTAACGGGCGCGTCGATGGACGCGTAACGTCGTTAGCCGAGGACCTTCGAGGGTCGTAAGCCCCCTAGGGTGTGGGGTGGCGCGGTGGCCCTTTGGCAGTACTACCGGCAAAACCGTTTCTCTGATGAGGGTTCACCAAGAGCGAAATTGACGAATAAAGGGTGCCAAGGCCCGGCCATTGAATCCCGGAAAAAAACGAAATTATATACGACGAAAATTTCTTCGGACTAGTTCCCTGTCATAACGACCTCGAACTCAGAGATGTGATAAAAACACCAGAGATTCTTTCTTTTTCTTCTCCTACGTCTCGTTATTGACGACATTCAAAGAAAAGGAAACACGCTCAAACCTTATAGAATAGCTACACGTTATTATGATCAACCCTCACGATCCATTGACGATTTTCCAACTGAGGTGATGTACAAATTCAGTCAGACTCCTTATTCATCTACATTATCTTCATTTATCATACCTTGTATCGTTGAAGAATTTTCCTACGAATGTTCAGGTATAAGCTACGCGTTGTTGAAACTTCTAAATGTAATTCACCCTCGGTGATGCACGATCAGCCCTTCTAACCCAACGGTCGGTGTTTCTGGCGTTGGTCCAAAGTCTACTAATTAAGGGGGCGAGCGTGAAGAAAGATTTTAGCGGAAACCATAACGACTGCCAAGAGAGCCGTTCTCTCCACTCGCTTGTATATACGTTTTTTTTCCAGCCTGCTGCTCCGTCTGTTGAGACTCCCGAGCCCATAATTGTTTTACGCGGAGATCGAAAATTGAAAATTCATACTAATTCTTCCAAGGATATTCAAAATCCGTTATATCTAAATTACAAGAATTTTGAATTTGAACTTTTCACTTGAATTTATTTTTATACTCTTTCTTCCCTCGAGCAGGTATTCGATTTCGCTGACATCAAATTTTTCCTGTGAAATTCTGACAAAAGAAAACTTGAAGAATACCCCGAAGGAAATTTTATTCCATAAATTATCATGCTTGCGAGCGAATTCAAAACACGCTCACATTACAATGCTATGCTCCCAAGGAACATAAAATGTCGTACATTTTTCACTATGGAGCGATATCGTTATATCTTTTCATAAAAGAAAGAATATTGATATTGGAAAAAGTGGAGATTAAATTTATAATCATCGTGAATGATGAATCAATGAAACAAATATTCTATGCTAATGAACTCGATAGATCACAGTTATAATAGATATTCCGATGACTCTACTCGGAGCAATCAGAACAATTTCAATTTAATACCCTATTTGATGCAATTGTACGGTTTACGGCAAAGGCAGGTGGTACAATAAAATTATGCAGTTGAAGTGTGATGATAAATATGTACAATGCAAACACATCAAGAATCAAGGGGACGCGAATGTTGCGAGAGAAAAAGAGGAAAAGAGAAATGAGGTATTTTAATGACACAGGAATGATGGTAGATTGCAGCAAACGTGACGTTATTTATGATAACGTACTCTTGCCCACAGGTGTATTATTCAGATCATGTAGTGAATTTATACGCCAAGCAATTGCCAAAGCAATGCGGAGGATCTTTGCATCGATAAACATTTGAATTTTGTGTAATAATATATCTCAGTTGTTACGTTGAATTTCAAACCACGACCAAGTTATAATTTTCGAATGAAGTTGTGAAGAGTATGAAATCACTTTCACCGGCAACTTCAGCGTGTAGAAAAAACAGCGCAGGGTAAGATGTTTTGTGTAAGAATTACATAAAAAGCCCGTTGTGGTTGACATTGAATTACACACGCTCATCATTTTTTATTACGTAATTTAACATTTGAGAAAGGTTTTTTATTGATATGAATTCAAAATTTGTGCTCGTTTGGGGATACTTATTCAACGAATGGAAATTCTACCTCCGATGACTGCTTGGAAGATTGTATATTCATATCAAATGATCAATTGCGTTGCACAATAAAGATAAACTGATTATATCTTGTAATATTTTTTTCTTATTCTGTTACATGCAGGTCTGAGAATTCCCCTCTTTGGGCAGTTAAAAGGCAATCTACCTTCTCATTTTTCCAGGTTTAAAGGGTGATGATTATTGCATTTACATGTAACATTATTTTACATTACTGTGTTCCGTAATGGAAAAACATCAGAGAAATGTCGAGATTATGATTCACTCTAGTGGAATATCTTGTTACCTTCATTTTCACATACATGACGTTTTTTTCGGTTCAAAAAGAACTAAATACTCCAAAAACTTTGCTGTTTTCTTTCACATAACTATTCTCGTTTCTCCATGAATCGAGGTCAAAAACTGAAATATGAATTCCATGAGAACAATTCCAAGTCAATAATATGAAGAAATGATTACACGATTCGACCTCGCTGATTGAATGAATTCTGCACGTTCATCAGATACATGGAGATCCGCTCATTCCGCTCGTCGGTACATAAAACAAACAACTAGTGTCATACGAGTCTCTACAGACTTATCCACGATATTCGTGGTAGAAGCAACTTTGCGTAGTTTAACGTCGCTACTCTCTAGTCCCTGAACTTTGGGCAAGATTACGAGGAGTTTACGCGGACACAGACTCTGTATATTATTGTACGTATGTACGCTACGTACGTACGTACTTATTCGTACAGAGTACTTACTAGCTTCGGGGCATGCTTGCCTAATAAACATACTAAGGGCAAATGCACGTAAATGCGCATGCATGTATATATGCTTTACACCGAGATGAGGTAGATTACAGAATAGAATTCTCATTTCAAGTAAATGATGTCTACTAAATTATCATTGTGTCAAGGAGTGAGATAATAATATTCTTCCGCAGCTTTATAAGGATAAACACAGCTTTCAACGTACAAATGGCACTCAAGATGAGAAGGATACATCACGAAACACGAGTAAACGTAATTGAATGCCACGAATTCGAATGAATTTCAAGTTTGTTGTTTGCGATGAAAACGAATTTTAGTTTGTAACGCATTCGTATTCTATTTACGCGTGAATATGACCTAGTACGTATACGTGCATGTACCGTTATGGGCCTTAGGAGAGCTTCTATTTCCAGCGAACGTGTTGCGCCTCATCGTCGTCGTTGTCGTCGTCGTTGTCATCATCCTCGTATAGTCAGGGTCACGTACACGATTACGGACTTCACCAAGCTCTCTTTTACTTTTTATATTTTCTTTCATTCTCCCTTTCCGTTCTGAGAATGAAGAGAATGAATTCTGTGTCTATGTCTATCACTCTTTCCCCATCCATCTCTCTTTTCATTCATGGATGACGACGAGCGTGCTTCATTGGCCCAGATTAGAACATGAATAGAACATGTTGCGAAGAAGAGAGGAGGAAAGAGAAACAACAAGATCACAGCAAGTTTCATTTTCACAGAGCAGCCAGCGGCTACCGGAGAGCATATTAACTGCTCGTTATATATTATCCTATCGTATTTCAACTTTAAATTATTGATTATCAATAGGGGAATCAGCTCAAGGCACGAACCTCCGGTGAACGAACGAGTATAAGCTCACGGCATCATCTTTCGAAACCGATTATGCGGAACGTAACCACCCACCTGAAACAAAGAGATGAATTTCACGTTAATGACAATGCTTCGATATTTTTCTCGAGGATAATACGAAATGTTCATTATACTTTTTTCCCTACGTAAAAAGAACGGGAAGAGATTTACCATAAAGATGCAGAAAAACATTGCATATTTCTACCTCCTCTCTCTACCTTCATATACTTAATGACGATGAAGATTCACCGAGATATTTAAAAGGAAAGGAAAAGAAAGGACGTACAAAAAGGAGAGAATACATATAGTATAAGTATAATGTATAGAACGAGCACGTTGAAGACGGCACCGAAAGGCGCGTGCCGTTCATTAAGTCAAGAGGAAAAACAACTTTAAGCTCCCAAATGACCGCAGGGTGAGATACAAGGGACGAAGGTTGTAAAGATGGAAGAGAGAAGGAACGAAAAAAGATGAAGCGAAAGCGAAACAGGAGGCGTTCAAAGTTTTCCTCATTTTCTCATCTGAAATTACAAGCGTGACTCGTTGCACATCCGAAAAACCTTCTTCTCTCCCGAGGAGAGTAGAGAAACAAGAAGAATAGCGTGGAAGAAGGATCTATTCTCATCCCCCGACCACCTTCATACTTATATTTTTGATTTCTCACCCGGTATGACGCGAAGAAGAAACTTTTATTTATAGTCACAATCATTTATCAAAACCTTCGTATATCGATTCTCTTTGTCTTTTTCTCCTTTCTTTTCCACCCTTCAATTTTTCATTCGTCGATTGATCGAATCGTCGCCGTAGCCCAAGAAGCTTCTCCCTCCCGCTCTAACGATTTCAAAGGTCGCAGTAGTCGATCTGGTCAAAGCAGGTGATTCGATTAAGGTCCTCGATTGAAGGGGAAGAAGGAAGGAAGGAAGGAAGAAAGGGAAGGAAAGGGAAGGAAAGGGAAGGAAAGGAAGAAGGAGGAGGCCTCTTGCTAAACGAAATAGAAAAAGCTCCCAAGTAGAAATCGAAGTACTGAAAATCGTGTATACGGCCCGAAGAGAGAAGCGTGCACTCGACGTAACTACAAAGCAATCTGCGACGGACCACCGGGGGAGGGAGAGTAAGGAAGAAACAGACAAAGGGGGGAAAACGAGGGGACGTAGACGAAGTTAACGGGGGTACCACTACTACCCGTACACAGAATAGCCGCTTGTCGTAGAAAAATCGTCCCTTCAGTAGCAGACGGTGAGATCGCAATCGTGCGTCACACAACGAAAGAAAGGAACGAAGGAAGAAAGGGAAAAGAGAAAAGATGGAAAGAACACACAGACGACAGGTTCCAAGGTCCAAAGGTGGTACACCCATTTTCTTGAAAAGAGAATTTCAACAACGCCGTCGAGGTTTATGTCGCCTCCAATGTGAGAAACATTGGTCGGGAAACAAAGCGCAAAATGTGAAAGAGGATAACGTTGGAACTCAAAAGGACGGACAAAGAGGTGAAAGGTGTGAAAGGGACGAAAATCGAATATATAAAATCCGAAGATGGGTTTTCCGACTTACAGTTTCTTGGAAATTTCAAAATTTATTTTTCCAACGAATGACTTTTATCCACCCAATACGAAGGTTCTTTGCCGGTATTTTCAATTCGCTTATTTCATGTTTGTGAAGGGAATATTATTTTATGCGTTTGAATTACCCTTCAATTGCAATTGCGCTAATTATATGTTCGAGAGGAACAGTTGAATAATTCTATTCACTTCGTATTGAAGTCTGGAAAGGGATTTGTGGATGCTAATGGGATTGTACTTCAACGTTGGATAAGTACATGCAATTCGCTGAATATGAACATGGATGGTAAGATGGATTATGTAATAATCAAGACTGTTGATGTACGCAAAGAGAAATTTTTTTAAAATATTTGTAGTGATCTGTGGATTGGATAATTACATTTGTATCTTTTGAAGCTCTTTTATTCGATCGAATCGGAAATTTATTATACCAATGAGGAGAATGAGTCTTATTTCTTGGTTTGGAGTTTGGTTGTCTACAGAAGCTTAATTGACGGTATTGAGCTACTGTGAAGCGGGATTGTGGTTTTGAAGATACCAAATATTATGAATGATTATTCGCTACGGATGATGATAAGATGGACAATTTATTGGAACATGATTCACCTATATCATTTGGGAGATAACTCAAATATCGGGTGACTAAGATTCATTTACTCGAGCAGTATCCGATTTATCTAGAAACCCTAGATGATACCGCCTGCTATGATGATGAGCTGTATAGATCATTAGTAAGAAATTTGATCAAGCAAATTGTTATCAGAGATTTATTGCAGCGGTAATTTATCTATGAGGATGACATGGCCAAAATGTTGTCAAAATGCTAACTTTTGATCAAAACAACCTCAAATTAACATTATTCTGTGGTTAAGTGACTCTTCCTATAAAAAAATATGTTTTAATGAAAAAATTTCATATTATTTGATTATCCGATAGTTGACTTGAACTGTCTCATGATTCTCAAAAATTTTATCTCTGGATATACTTCACATGATGGTGAGAAATGAGAAAAAAAATTCAGTTCTGATTATTTTCCCTGAACACGATTTGTTCCACGATTGATACTTACACCAAGGGTGTTATCATGTAAATGCTTTTTCGTACTTAAGAGGAATGACTTAATATTCATACAATTTATATTCACCTGAAATGTACCTTTTCAATTTTCAATTTCATATTCCCTCAAGTCTTGTCTGAATAACCAAGATCAGAATATTTTAGATTACAAAGCATGTTCAAATGTATCTTACTTGGTGAAGATATCATTTAAACTTCATTGCTTTCTCACATTGTGTACAATCCTAACAACTGATGCAACTGTCTGAACATGAAAATAGTTTTCTGAACGTTTATACGTCCCAAACTAACTCACTTTTCTGCCACAAAGATTCACTTTGTATGTTTCTCAAACACCTACATCGTGTAGATTTTCGACAGGTCACGGAAACCCTGGACATAAAATGCTGCGTTCTATTTCCTTAAAAATGGTGATAAACCACGATACGAGAATCTCACTGGCTGTACAGGAGAGTTTGTTGGTTTGTGTAAACTTTTCAAATTGATCGGGGCTATGCTATCTCTGCAACAGGTCTGTACAGCAAATGAGACGTTTATGGGATCTTTGTCCACTTCACAGTTTTTGTCAAACCCGTTTCTCGTCACCGAGTTTACTGCGAGGGCCTTGAAAAGTGCTGAACCAGCCCTATCATTTTTCCTAGGGTTCCACTCCCACCTCAAAAACTTTTTATAAGTTCTGTGTAGCGGATGAACCTGACAATATGTACTTAGATTCTTAAACCTGTAACCTGTCATCCAAAGTAACTCTATGTTAAGTTCAACATGAATTCTAGTGTGTTTTCGCATCGTGTCAGAGTTAAGGATGTGAAATATTTGAATTTAGACCATGATTCCTAATTTTAATTGATACCCCTATAAACACCATAGTAGAAAGAGACAGAGCCAGCACGTGCAACGCTTTACTCAGCATCATGGAGGCGGTAAAAAGTACGTCGCCGAGCGTGTCTGTCCTAAGCGCGCGTTTCTACTGCTAGCCGCTGGGAGTACCACGTCGCTACAGAACGCACAACAAGCAAGAATAAATCTACTTGGATATATCAGAAGGCACCATTTTATGCATCGGTACTTCGTCTCCTGAGCTCTTAGGTGAATGGAATAATCACACAAGGCGTTAATCCCGCTATTGAATAGAAATCCTCTATTGGGTCACGGGTTTCGTCACGTTTGAGTAACTGAAAACTAGACACTCACTAGTACCTCGTGAGCTCCTGGCGAGGAACTTGCGGATGTCTAGTTTTCTGCTAGTCAAGCATTACAAAACTCGTGAAACCCTAGAATATTTCTACCTGTGTTGCCTTAAACTGAAAGATGACAGTATGAGGACCGAAGGTTATTGGTTGATCTTATCATGCTGTTGTCATGGCTTCTCCTTGAGAATTGCAGAAAAAAGATCGTGATTTCTAGTCCGATTTACCTTAGAATCCCGTTACAGTTGGCTAGGAAAAGATGGGGAGGAGTAAAAAAGTTTACTTTCCTCATAGAAGGCGCCAACGATCAGCTGAATCCAAATAGAGATGATGTACAAGCCTGACATGGAGGAACACTCATCACATGACCCGAAATTCCTGGTAAGGCCACTTTCTTACGATCGATACGGAACTGAATTCTAGATCTCAGAATAAATCTAGAATTTCCGCTAGAGCCAATCCTTCTCAGATCCAAGGGCACAGTTGTCTCGTGTAAAATCCCGCTAGAATCTTGTAACGAAGATTGAGTCATTCTGAACCAATCCGGGAAAATACTTGACGACGAAATTTAAAAAGATCCCAAAAGATTGATGAAGTCCCGATTCACGATCGCGGAGTTGAATTTGTATCCATATTTTCACTATAAAAAGAAAGTTTTAATCTGTTTGCATCTCAATTTCAGACAATGCTTTTTCCATTGTGTCGGCCGTTGTTTTTTTGGCTCAATTTGTTTATATTATAGATTCAGTCGTGAAATGATCTGCATTTAAGACTCCTTTTTTTACAGTGTTGAACGCAAAAAATTTAATTGTCATATCTACCACAATTTGAGATAAAATTAGGGACAGGGACAAGTTTGGAGGATAATTCACTGCAATTACCGTTGAAAGTACTTCAATGTAGTTCAAATTACTACAATTTGTTTTAAATGTGAGTAGAAATTGTATTTAACCGTTTTTTCCAGTGTACTAATTTAAGTAACGTTTCCTGTTAAAACTCTTGACGCACAAAGTTTCCATTTCAGTAACCTAGGAATGAAGCTGAAACTGGCAGCCGATTGTCCTAATTTTTTATGCAAAACTTCGCTCAAAGATTTCATCATTCGAAATGTCTAATGAAATGCTACTTAATCGAAGAACAAAGCTTCACCAAAGGTCAATTCAGGATTGGCTGCTAGCTTTACGTCTGCTGGTTTTAGTTATTCTTCTCACAGCCCAGGAAATTTTCACATGGACAGTTATGATCAGAATTCAAAGAGTATGTGATTTCAAAGTTCAGAAATATAAAATGGTGCATAATAATTCGTGTACGAATGATAGGACAGAGGAAGTCCAGAGAATACAACATCCTAATACCATATGTCAGTACAATGACTGATTTGTTCCACTGGTAAGCTATTTCACTTCTAAAAATAGGTGTCAACGATAACTACGTGGAAACGAGTTAATCCTTCGTGTATAACGGATAATGAATGTCTCCTTCTAAGACACAGTTGATAAAACACAAGACAGCCTGTTGACACATGTCAACTATACGTGTCTTTTGAATAAAGGTGGATAATATCATATCGTCAAGTGATCCATGAATCAATTGTCAATATAGTCCGACGACTTGAGAATTTATGCGCTCGACTGCATCACAGATTAGTTTCAGTCAGTTAGAAGAATCGATGCGTATGTTTATGGTACAGCACTGACGTGTAAGACACTTCATACTTCATCATGAATCCCCAAAATATTCATTCCGCAACAAGATTCTACAGTTGAATGCAATAACAGGGTGTAGTATCATCATTTTGAAGGTATCTCGAAACGAATAATAAAAACTCATCAATACAATTAGAAGTATCAATAAAATTTAGGTGAAGCATTTTACCGGATTGATAATATTCCATTATTCCTGTTATAAACCGAATGAAAATGAAGCCTGCGTCGTATGAAGGTTCATAACGTTGAATATAAATATCAACTACAATAAAGTTTCCAGCACAATTATAATTGAACTTCAATGCTCCATCATAAACCTCGAGAGCTGGTGCTATGTTCAACAACGCACAAAATTCATACACGCACATTAACCTATCATCCGTATTATTATTCGCAAAATTAAGCAAGAATTCGGTAATATGAATACAAGTATTCCGAATATTCTAAACAACATTTGGGAGGCAATGGTTTAATAAATGAATTATAATTGCATTCTCTAATCATCGGATCGTTAGTGTAACTACCAAACAGTGCGCAAGAAGAACTCATATTTCCACAGAAAATCAAATTTAAGCAACGAAATAACGACATCTATTAATAAATATTAAAATAAACCATCAAAGATGTAATCATCACTCTCGAATTGATTTCCTATAACAAGATTGTCTACAACGGAATCCGAATCGACGTCTCTTATTTCTCATATATTTCAACTCCATAAATGATCAAGTGAAATCCATCGTACCCATATAAACACACGAACACAAAATTGTTCAATTGAATTCTGAAACTCTGTGAAACGAACAGCAAAATTATACATTCGCATCCTCGTTATAAAAATTTGAATCGTTTTAAAAAACGAAACGAAAATTCCAACTTACAAAATCTGATGAATTTTCGTTATTCATCTTCTCGAATTGTCTCCATGAAACTTGAAACATCGTTGAAAACATGTATTGAAAGGTTTTGAGTCTTCAACAACAGAGAAGATGGTTATTTGATTACTAATTCGTTTCAATAAACGATTCAAACTCGGACCATATAAATATTCATTGCGCCATTTGTCCTCTCAGCCTTTAAGGATATGTTCAAAGAAGTGATTACATGAAAATTATATCACAATGAAGAAAAATATTCAAGCTCCACGGTGAATACGATGTATGAGTATTACCAGATCGTTCGAGTTTAAAATAGAGATTGAATTTTCGATCTTGTTCACCGTCATAGGAACAAGGAAACGGGGGTAGAAGTGGCATTCAGAGAAGGGTATATCACTGGGTTGGAAAGGAATTAATTCGCAAAATTACCACAGCCATAATCGGTTTAGCGCCTGGGCAGTACAAAAAGGTCAAAGGCAACCGCAGCAGTAGCAGTAGTAGCAGCAGCAGCAGATACCTCGAGAGTCTGAAAATTAGCAGCGCTTTAATCGACTGCGCTTTTTTAATGCCAGACACCCCATTTAATCCCATTGACCGCGGTCATTTCTTCCTTCCCTAATAACTATTTCCTGCATTAAAAACCACCCATTGAGTCAGCGTGAATCGTTGTTCATCTAATGAGATCAGTTTTTTATCATTTATTTTGGACCACTCTCCTTGCTTCCCTTCTCTCTATTTTCCTATATTATTTTTTCACGCTGTTATAAGATGATTACTTATGTTTATGAAATAGAAGATCAGATGAACGAAGAACTTTGTGGATTAATTTGTAATTCCCATGAATAATTCATGATTTCGTAGAAGAGGTGGATGTGGTTCTTTTTCAACGGCAACTACCTGGCGATGAGAAGAACGGGTCACATGAAAGAATCTTGATAATATTTTCATTCGGATCCTAGAAAATTATGCGAGCATATTTAATCTGTCAAACGTGCCATCGTCAAGTATATTACGCCTATACTCGATGCATAATATAATCGAAGATGGACATTAAAAAAAAGTAGGTCACCGCCGAGGACCCGCGTGGTTTGAGAGTTTATTAAAATATTCGTGACTTTCTGAGAAATGTTTTCGAATCTCCTGTCAAAAGTATTGATTTTGTCATCACGGAAGGGAAAAAAAATCAATCGTCGTGGTTTGAAAAAATTAATTATTGAACAAATGAGTTTGTTTTCCACGTGAACTAAGAATACCGAACTATCAATCAGCATTCTCTTCATAAACCCTCATACGAGTAGAGTGAAATGGTCAAAAGATCGATGTCCTTGCTCTCCAGGTTTTTTCTTTCTTTGGTAACAGGCAGAAAATCAAAGAGCATCACGGCGCCCACGCTCTTTTGTGGAAGAATGAAGGGAGGATGGTAAAAGGATTTGCTTCGAAGTCCAAAAGGAATAGGATTCAACTGGTCTATGCGCACGTATATACACTCTCTGTACTCCAACAAACTCTCCTGTAAGTTGGAGCTTGGCAGCATATATGTATACAGTATAGTTTCTCTTATTCCCCATTCTTTCCCTCATTTTCTGCAACCATTGATGCCACATCACGTTTTCTTCTTTGTTTCCTCAGCAACGTATCTTGCAACCAACTCTGCATCAATGGAATTTTCCTCTAAAGGAATAGATTTCTATGATATATCCTGCAAGATAGGGGATTGGTTGGTATTATTCACCTTTTCTTGAACAAACTTCATCCTGTAACGAGTCCCCTCGAAGAATAGGATAAACATTTCATCTAATATGTTATAATAAGGTGTGACAATGAATTGGATGCAATTATTCAACAGATTCAATTATAACTCACATTCCCTGAAGTCTCATCGTTCAAAATTTGTCATTTCATTTTAATAATTTTTGTCACTTTATATTAAACTTCACAGCTAAGTGCGATTCTGGATACGCTATTTCCTACCATATAATTCGTTTCATCTCTCCCATATTTCTGTTGGAAAGTTTGAAAATAATTTGACCTCATTTTTGTAAGGAAATAAATTTTTACTCTTAATTCCTTATGGAAACAATTCTACAGTGGTACTCAGGTGATAACATTCTCTATCTGAAATGATATTTATTTTGCTAACATTTATAAAGAAGAAATGTAAATTTGTAGTCATAATTTCATGCCTGATTTAATGAAATTGTTATGATGTGTGTATAAGATAACACTCGGTTCGAGGATATATACGTATATGATGTACTTTTTCTCCACAATGTACCGCGTCGAATTAATCACCCTTTTATTTCAAGTAATTCCAAGCACATAGAGCAAATAATAATTAATCTCCTCGGTCAGTGTTCATCCGCACGTGTATGCTGGATCGAAAAAAGTTTTGGCGCGATTCCAGAGAAAAGACAATAGAAATCTAACGGAATCGTTCCAGAACTTTTTTCGCCTGAGTGTAAGTTTTGGCGAAGAACATTTCAATTTCATTTGAAAATGTACATATATGCATTTGCATTGAATTGGTATCGACGACTGCGGGTGATGCATATACAATTATCTGCATGATTCATACTTCATAATAATATGTTGGCGATTAGACTCGTTCTCGACCTATTTCTCTTAACAACTATGTTGATTTTGTTGATCGAGGGGGAAGAATTTTGCATGAAGCTGTTTATTATAGTTTCACCAACTTTGTTAATCCTGTAAACGTAATCTTCAACATTCGATGCATCGATGAATCTATTAATCGACCCCTCAGAAAAACACTCACAAATTGTTACGATAACACATCATGCATTTCTAAAATCATTTTTGAATTCTATAATACATACAACCATCTTTTTTGTAAACCCTTTACAATAAAAATAAATTCTCTTGAAGGAAAATGATTCCAAATTCAAGACTTTGCCAAGGCAGCAGTTTCATTCCAACGAAGGAAGTACGGTTACACCTAGAGAATGTAATTAGAATTGAGGTTTGTGTAGGGAGGAAATGATTTATATATACGCTTGTGTGGTTGGGGAGCGCAGACCTCATTTCTTATACCCAATCTGTCTTATGCGAAATGAAATTACTTCGAATATCTTTTATAATGTAAAACAAATGACTCGAAATTCGTGAAACGCGATAAAATACAAGGGAACGATATTGAAACAAGGGAAGGCTGCAAGAACAATTGATGTACTTGAAGCCGATCGAAATCAAATATCTCACGTTCGCTTCATCAACGTTTAGTTACACGTTGACAATATTTGGAATTCTCAAACTCAAGAGGAGACAGTGCGTGTGACACACTTCCTCCATTGCGACGGTATTATGTGACAAGGCATGACTCCGTACTGTAGGAGAATGAAAACAGCATTGCGGCTCGAAGAACCTAAATTTGTTACCTATGTAAACCAACCTGACACGGCAAAGAATATAATTCAAGTGCAAACGTGGATTTCTACCAGTCTGCTTTGCGAAGCGAGGTTCGGTTAGATGCCAAGCATTCAAATCTAATGAACAATTCAACGTAATTGAACTAGAAATAAATGGAAATGTTGTTCTAAGCGATCCAGATGAAGACCCTAGAAAAGAAGTTGATCAAATTCACGTTGCATTGCTGTGGATTTTAAGGACATCTACTACTTATTTGCACTCGCAAGGGATTTAATAGAGTAGAATTGAGTCACGGGAATGACTCAACATCGAAGGGTTGTTAATAACTTTATTCCCATGCTTGTGCTATGATATTGAGTTTCGAAGGCTTGCTGTTCCACCCCCAAGGTTCTACGGCCGCGTGCGGCACAGGAAAACGCACCCCGAATTCTCGACGAACGGTTAAGTGGATGGAG
This sequence comes from Gonatopus flavifemur, assembly GCA_018340375.1. Lineage (NCBI taxonomy): Eukaryota > Metazoa > Arthropoda > Insecta > Hymenoptera > Dryinidae > Gonatopus > Gonatopus flavifemur. The sequence goes on from JAFFJZ010000001.1 coordinate 57,638,776, forward strand.
CTTAATTCTTCCTCGTCGATATATACACCCCCATCCTCTGATCGTCAAAGAAAAGTAATCTCATGTTCTTCCCGTTCTTCCCCTTCGTGTACTTCTCGTCTACGACAAACCCCTTCAAACGAAGTCTCATGACTTGCTTTATCATCATCGAAGCCGTCGATCGTGAGAAGAATTTTCTTTAAGTTCAATATGTTGATATCACCGTAAGGTAAAGATAATCGAATGCCAAACTATAATAACCTCCAGGCATCCGTGAATATAAGCCATTGCCTGGATCTCGTGACAGGATGAGAGGACCGCCTGGATTTCCAATTAAACTTCGGCGATTGTCATCCCAATTCTCATCCCTACATGGACATTTTCCGGATTGATTTGAGAAATTGATCGCCATTGGCAGTCATCTCCTCTTTAAGTTCGAAATATTCAACGAAGGAAGATCCCATTCGTAGAAACTCCGTATACGGTACGGAAAGAGAACCCTAACGAAAATAAAATGAACCAGCGTGAAGTCATCGTGCCTCGGATGCACGACTTCATACACTAAAAGCACGGAGTCATGCATTTGATTCAAGTTTGTAGTATTAATAAAGCACGTAACGGTTCCTGACTTCGAGAATATTGCGTATCCATGGTATTTAAACGAGAATTCTTTTCCCTTGAATCGTCCGATAAATTATCGATAAATTTGCTTCTCTTCTCTTGTTCCTCTTTTTTTGGTTTGATTAAAAAAAAAAAAAAAACGAAATAAATAAAGAAAAATTCGTCTCTCGAACCGACGGTATGAATTTCTGCTGTCTGCTGTCTACAAATATAAAATCTCTTTTGAAAAGTATTCCCTCATACACGACGAGTAGCTTTATATTCATGGATGAGAGCTATATACTCGGAACTTCAATTCATAAAGAAAAATATCCAACGATGGAGTTGGCCAAAAAAAATCCAAGGAAAGCATAAAGAGGAAAAGATAGATGGGAGAATATATAAAAATAATGAGAGGAGGGGAAAGATAAAGTGAGAGCCTATATTCGCTTGACTACACTTTTCCTCTTCAAAATCCTTTTTTCTCTCCTTTCTCTCGTTCCTTGTTATGCTCCTTCCTTTCTCTTCGGCTACGAAATATCGTCAGAAATTCAACTGGATACCAACATGCATTCTGTCTCGAGAAATGTGAAACAGACATTAAGTGATGGCGAATATGAGTGGAGCAAAAGATTATTTCTCGTTTCCTTTCTTTCCTCTATGTTTATGTTTTTTCTCTTTTGTTTCCAGCATCGTCTCTCTCTCTACCTCAACTTTCAGGTTTGAATTTCGTAATCGCGTCGGCCCAAGTATCTTTGTTGCACGTAAAAGAGAGAGGCATCGTCATCGGTATTCGTCCCTCGAATGAGCTCATTGAATAAATCAGGAACTTATTGCGTTGTATGGTAACGGGAAAAATTGTGTATATATGTTCCAATTGTATTGTATTCTCTTTCTCCTCTGGTCCACGGTAGAGCAGATACGCCAAATGAAATTAGGGTAACGGAAAGAAAAAACAATTTTTTGAACTCCGCGGAGAAAGGTCTCTGAATTCATATTCTTGAAGATGAAAGCCAAACGAAAAGGATGAAAATAAGAAAAAGGGTGAAGGAGAAAAAAACTTTTGAAGACGAAATAACGATAGAATCAAGATAACTAAGATTCTCATCGAATAGAGTGGCTAATAATGGTGAGGGAGGGGAGAGGGGTTGATAATGGGATTGAATTTTTATTGAAATATTCGTGGTGAGGAAAAATTTCGGATCGTGGATATTTGTATTGTCTGTTCGAAAGAGAATATCAAGCGTACCGAAGATTCAATTTCAAAGCAAGAATTTATTATTCAAATTTCATACTTTTCATCTTATCTTTGTTTATGTTTCAGTTCATAGTTGTTTGTAGGGTTTCACGCAGGGTCCCGTAGGGAAGAAACATTCATACAGATTTGGTTTGATATAATTATATTTCTAACATATTTTTCTGTTCCTAAATGCAAAGATCTCGATTCTTGACACGAAACACTGTGCGATTCTTTTCTTTTACTTTTCGTACACCACCCCCCGCAGCAACACCAATTCTCTGAAAATGAGATCATAATAAAAAGAGGTAAGGTACGATCGTTGAAGAGTCTACCATAACCGCTACAAAGGTGGAAAGCCTCCCACAAGTAAAAGGCAGACGTAAAGAAACTGATATAAAGAGGAAGATGTGGAGAAACCGGTTTCATTCAACCACCATTTAAAAATTCTCGAACCACCGCTGCCGTTCTTTGAAAGAATAATCAACGGACGACCGATGTTCTGTTGCGTAACTCTTAGAAAGCGACTACGGAGAACGATGAAAAGAGAATGGAAAGATAGTGGTGAAGAAAGAGAAGGTAAGAGAATATATCCATAGGTGGAACGCCAACACCATGAGTTGCCATCAAGCGTGTGTATTGCTAAACAAAAGACACGAGCAACCAACGGCAATAGGAGCGGCAGGTATCTTCTGCCTTCAGCATTGAATAATTTTACCACTGTGGTAGTATCTTGCCCACTTACAACTTCGACGAATATTTCAACTTACGTTTCCTTTGATAAGAAGTTTGATGATAGCTCTCTCACCCTTCTCCAGACACGTTCCCGTTCAATTCGATTTCAATGGAATGAAATACTAATGACTGGAGTTTCATAGAACTTCAAAACTATTATTCTTGGAGTTTACGCGAAGAAATTGAGCAAAATCATACGCAGTCCGTAAGATTTCTACACTGTAAAAAAAAACTGGAAATTTACTGTGCAACTGGACTGGAAATTTCCAGTGCTAGTACTGGAATATGGATATTCCAGTACATGTACAGAGATTTTGTTGTTACGTTACTGAAAATTTACCAAGCATAACTGAAAATTCAGTCATTGTACTGGAATTTTCAAGTTTGAGATGATGTGCTGAAATTTTGCCATGATTTCGCGAAAATTTTACCGGCTCGTACTACAATTTTATAGTTCTTGTGCACCAAAAAAAAATATTCCCTCAAAAAGGACTTGAGAAAAAATTTGGAATTTAGAAAAAAAAACCTAATCGTTGGTATACTGGAATTATACAGGTTTTTAACTGCAATTCTCAGGTTTTGTGATGGAATTTTCCAGTTACTATGCAATTGAATTATACAGGTTTTGAACTGCAATTTTCAGGTCGTGTGATGGAATTTTCCAGTTGCTATGCAACGGAATTTAATCACTGTTGTACTGAAATTTTCCACTTCTATTGGACTTCGTCATTTCTGGCAGGAAAAATTTCAAGTCTTTATATTAAAAATTTCCTGATTGAGATTTTGGATAATAATTGTAATTGTAGCCAATGAAATTGATATATGAGGTTTTTCCAAGACTTATCCTCTTGTGTTCTAGATATGAAGCATATGTAGTAACCCAAGCTGGCCTTCCAACATGTCGCGCTATAGCTCATCGGTTAGGTCTTAGGTTTCAGTTGGTAGGCAGGTAGAAAAGTGTGGGTTCAAATCCTGTTAGGTAGACATGAGTTTCTGTCCATCCAAATGAACGATCAAAAGTTTCTCAATCATCTTGGAACACAAGGACCCTGCAAAATCACTTTGCGTGAGCAATTTTTTTTCAATTTTCATGGATATTTTCAGCATTAGTTTTCCAGTACATGTCCTGGAAAAGTCCAGCTCGTGTACTGAAAAATTCCAGTACCGAGGCTCAGAAAATTTCCAGTTTTGATGCGGGAATTCCATAACGTTTGCACTGAATTTTTGCAGTACAAATGTGCTGAAATTTTCCGGTACATGTACAGGTTAATGACTTCCAGTACATGTACTGGAATTTTCCGGTGAAATTTTTTTACAGTGTACTCACAAAGTTTTATGACCAACACGGATAGAGATATATATATATGTGTAGATATATGGTTTCAAATGTTCGATAGATGAATTTCCTACGGGAAAAGGAAAATCCATTTCATCGTGTTAAGAGATGTTGTTTTCTAGGGTAATTTATGATTTCCTTATTTCATATTTTTTCTCCCTCGTCGCAACACCATGCAAGAGAAGTAGTATGTTCGCGAGAAAGTGATCGTACAATGAGATTATGGTAAGGGATACCGTTCTACGAATCGATCATGTTACGTAAAAAGATTCCAAGCTCTATGTAGAAAAAAAAAACATCGAGTTCTCACCGTTACCAGAAACAGGAAAACAGAACTGATGCGTATACAAAAAACGTTACTTCTTGTATACATCATTGACTCAAGTTCAACATCACGTCATTTGTTACGAAATTCATTCCAGAATGAGGTAACTGAACTGGACACTTATCGTATCAAAAGAGTTTTTATTCTTCATTCAATCAATATTTTATACTACCTTTTTTGGAATCGGATTGATATCAATCTTCGAAAAAAAGAAAAATGCACGGAAAAAATAATTAGCCATTATTTGGATAGCTAAAAATTATTCATGAGAGTTATTTTTTCAGCTGTTACGGTTACTCGCTTAGCGATAGCAGCAAGAAGTTTAGCTGCTAATTATTTGGCTATCCAAATATCAACCACAAAATCTCTGCAGTTGCAGGTACGATTTCCTACTGTGGTAGCTAAAAAATAGCTACGGCTGTGAATATTTTAGCTACAGCGGTGAAAAAAGGGTGCTAAAAAAGTGGGTAGCTGCCACAGCTATTTCCTTTTTGTCCGTGTGAAAGACAAGTCTACGAATGAATATGGTATTTCGAAATCGATGGAAGGAAAGAAAATATTTTAATTGAAATCTTGATGTTTCTATAAAATTGTGAAGCTTTTTAAATGATAGAAGTAAATACAAGAATCATTCGAACTACTCACGGAACGGAAGAGAGTTATTTCAATCCAACACTTCGGTAAAACAAGAAGTCTGTTTCTACCCTGACCGAGGAATTTGAAAAAGCGTATCATTCCAATATCAACGTGTACCCGGTGCGAACATCTCAATAAATGAAGTTTCGAATGGACTCCATTCGAGAGATGAAGGGGGAAAAATACCAAAACAAGATTCGTGAATTTTTATTACAAATCCATTTGATTTCCAAAATCCTCTGAAAATGTATAGAGAGATAGATTACATGTCGTATTTCATCTAATGCAAATTTCAAAAAGTCGTTAACCAAACGACGAAAGCGCCGTGGCCATAGATTGGAGGGAAAAACAAGACCAACCTGCATGTAAAATACGCGAATGTTTTTCCATTTTTCTCGTATTTATGTTATGCTGGTAGTTCAATAATTCCAGAGATCCGTTGTCGCATAAATAATGAATGTCGTGGGTATGTACATGGCGTAAACGTAAATCAAATTGACGACGGCCGTTTCATTTCGAGGTCGATTTGTCTCTCATCTCTCTTTCTCTTTCTGTCTCTAACCGGCACACGTACACGCACACGCATTCGCACACGTACGTACACCCATGCACATTATATTTTGTTGCTTTTATTTTTCTCATTCGATGAGACCGATCCGATCGGATTGGTCGATCTATCGATCTCTCGAATCGAAAACGTCGACATTTTCAACAACACGGCGGAAGCACGCGTGATATATCACGCGACACGTTACTTCGAACAAGCGCGACATTTCCTGGCGTCCGGTGAGAAGATAGATAGAATAATAGCTCGAGGTGGGTGGCGAAGGTAGAAAGAGGAGCAGAATCAAATGTGGAAATCTCAAGGAATCTACAAGATGAAAATTCCAGGAGGTGTGTGAACGTATCGCTACATATTTATCAGCTTGAAATACATGTACACGATGGAAGAAAGAAAAAACGGAGTTGTGTTATTTTCTGGTGAAAGATCGATCACGGTTCCCATCGTTATCATCATTATTGTCGTCATCGACACTCGCTACCTGAAAGATATGAAATCATTACGTATATGCTCGACTGGAGATACTTTAATACAATCGTCCGCGATGGCGATTTTCGTTCGTGTTCCGAGCGCGGGAACGCGAGTGATACAAAAAGTCTTCTAACGACAGTTCTTTTCCGTAACGAGCCATTCGGACATTACGTCGTTCGTCCGTTAATTAAGTTAACGACCGTTAAAGTGGACCGCGGAAACGACCGACGACGTCGCAGTTGGTATAATCGCCCACATACATTGGCCACAACGTTGCTCCACCGCTGTTACGTCCTACTGGCGTGAATCGTGTCTTTACACTACTTTGTAAGGCTATAAGAAGAAAGATTACGAGGAGCAGAACGATGAAAAGGACAGAAAGAAAGGATCGATTGATTATCTTTTACCCACCGTATATCCCCTCGCATCTCAAACAATCGTACTTTCAAATGTTTCGCGTTATTCGATTTTCAAATTTCTTCTCGCAAAGGAAAGCCCCAAGACCCGCGCATCTCAACAACGCGATTCTCGATTCCTCGGAGAAAGAAGAAGAGAATTTCAAATTATGCACATTCGAAATATGCTTTGATCATTTCTACGAGGAGAGATGAGATAACATTTTCTAGGGGAACAAGAAATGAGAAAGTTGGTGGTAGTAGTCAAGAAAAGTTCAAATGAATTTCATGAAATGTTTGTGAACCAATTTTTGCCAACAACACCGACTAAAAGAACAACAATAATAATAACAACAACAACAACAGCACCGCGAATAAGTTTACAGACAGTACAGGAAGGATAAAGTGAATTTCATTGCTTGAAATTAATACAAATGTATGTGTGTGTGGGGGGGGGGGGGGTACGTGTGCGAGAATGAGGAAGAACATTAATAAAAGACAAAGAGAAAAGTATGAGAAGAAATAAGAAGGGGGCAAAGATAGCTCATACACGACGTCCCACGGGCTCGCATTACCACAGACGCATCAAGCGGTACCGAACGACACTAAACTAGCTATAGTCGTGGCTATTTATAGGCTGTGATTAGATACGTACGGTTTCTGATCGTCACGAGAATTCACAAGGGGCTCGTACATCTTTCTTTCCCCCTTAGGCCTATGAAGAAAAAAGGATCTGACCGTGAACTTCGAAAACAACAATAAATTTGAGTTTCACTAGAGGAAATAGATAATCAAACTAGGGGGCAGAATAATTGGGTGTAATAAAGAATTCGTTGGGGCGATAGTTTTCTCATAACGAGTATCCAATGTGAAAGTATAGATTCATAAAAGTATTTGTAGTAAGAATTCCTGATATAATTTGCATTCACTTTCCCAATATTGAACTCAATTAAGAGTATTTCAAAGATAAACACCGAGCATTTCGATGCGTGATGTTCCACTCCTTTCGAGAGTAGGGACTTTCATGTTTTCCATTGAAGAGTATCTTACGAGGAAGAGGGATACGAGGAGACGCGATGGTACTACATCGTCCGGAGTGGAGTGGAAAAAAATAAAATCATATAGAAAGACGACGTTGTCGTCGTCGTTGTCGGCGGTGACGGAGTCGGCGCCGATGTGAAGAATCCCTCGCAAAAAGAGGGAAGAAACGAGAGACGTGGGGCGTTTATAACGGGAGTTTTACGACACTACGGTTTAATTGTCCGTGCTTCGTACGTGGTTGGCGACTGCCGCGCCATTCCTCTGTTCTCGACACTCCAATACCTTGTGCCAAAAGACACTATTCGTGTATGTACTTTGTCCACTCTTTTTTCTCTTCACCATTCTTTTTCCTTTGGCGAGACCAGGGTATACGAAACACAAAACCTTTTCATTATTATCAAACCAGTCTTGTTTTCACACCTTCTGGGTGACGATGAGATACACCAACAGGGATGTCTTATTCACAATCTCGCATAAATATATATGATTGCCACGAAAAAAAATCGATTCAATTGTATCACACGGTACAGTTACAACAACCAGAGAGATTCCCTTTTGTCTTTTTTCACTTGCCACCTTCCTTCCTTGGAAAATGACGGCAAACTGTTTTATTATCAAGCTCGACTTGCTTTTGTGACTGAGATATGATATAAAGAGACTCGGAACATAAGCCAGGTAGCAGTACCACCTATAAACGTGCAGACGTGGGTAAGAGAAAAGAGAAGATGCAGAGAAAAGGGGAACCTCACAATGTTGACTATATGTGAGCAATGTAGAAGAGGAATAGAGATGTTTCGTCGTATGAAAAGAGGAAGGACAGAGAGGTGGGTGTTGGAAGACGGAAAGACAAGTAGCAGTCACAACGCCGTGTAGGGTGTGTGAAGTACAAAGAGAGGAGAAAAAGGAAGAAATGAACCAGATGATTCAGATGAATCCATTATAACACGACGATAGCGGTGTACCTTTTTCCTGTCATCTCTATCTCACTTTCATCTTCGTTTTTAACGCGTTGAGAACGATATGAGCAATCATCGGTGTACCATCAATGGTTGTATATATATATATATATCAAATCTTGTATTCGTAGAAAAACAAATATTATATATACACGTTATTAGGAATATGGTCCTTGGCGGAGGATAACGCGAATGGTGAATGCAATGTAATATAAATGAGATTAATTTAAGCGTATAGAACAATTGTGTAGTTTGGAGAACCAAAAGATGATAATTTTCCAACCACGTCCTCTCACGTTACAAAAGATCATGCATTTACATGGTTCTATTGTTACAGAGTATCCTATGTGCTAGAGCGTCCATAATTGGAAAGCGGATATCGTGAGGGAGGAAGGCAATAACGGGTTTTAGATAAAATACATATATCCTATTTCCTTGTAACTGATTACTTCGCCGTGCGCAATATCGATTTTAATATTGGATTATCGCGAATTTCATCGGTTCTTCGTGTTTGTTTGCCGATTGTATCTTGAAGATAATAGGTATAATATATGAGAATAACAACGTGTATTTCTATTTTAACTATCCGAGAAAACGAGATTGAATATTGAAATCCCGTTTACCTTTTCATTTCCATCGAAGATTGAGAAGGAGGCTGGGAAAAAACAGGATTTCGCGCTTTTGAAACGTCACCTACTACGCCAAGTTCTTCTACAATCGAACCGGTATGTAGAATTGGAATTCGCGAGGTCACAACCGCGACCTATCGGTGAATATTGGATCCCGTCGCATGCCGTTGCTCACCTCGACATACCAGCCAAGCATATAGAGGAATGCTTGTCCCACTGCGCAACGGAAAGCTTCCTGTTCAAGGTTAAACGACGTGAAACACGTATTATTCGTATACGTATGTACGTTCGTATCGGTGAATATCTCAACTATCCTCGATCTACCACTGCGAGATTTGCTCCTTTCTCCAATCTTGAGATACGTCTCTCAATCGGTCTTCGGAATATGATGTATCAAGATTCTTCGGTATTATTAAATTCTTTATATTTTCTCAACTTCGAAATTGTTCACGAATCATAGGAAAAAAGAAATCAAAGTAAATGTAAGAAAACTGAAGAGAATTCACATCTGAATTTTACACTTCGCTGGTATACGAGACTAGAATTTTACTGAATGAACACCATTCGATGTCTGATGTGTTATATTCCTAGGAATTCTTGAACAGCCTTGCAAAAACTTCTCATTCTCGGTGTACAAAACATCCATGATACGAGAATAGAAGGTCGAAGAGAAATCATCGTAGCTAAGATTTTATGTAACAAAGAACCAAATGAAAATGACACTTTTCACTATCAGGGAGCAAGTCAGAAACGATATCCACACCGGACGGCGTCTTTTGGGGATACGTTCTTTGAAAGTTCATTTTTTGTCTTTCGTATCACAACTCGAGATGCATCGCGAGAACAACTTTATTCCTCTCGGCAGCAGGTTCTCAAGAATATGAGACTTCAGCCGAGATGAATAATACATGTGCATAAAATTTTGTAAGAATGATTAAAAAAAACTTTTTCCATTCTTTACACGTTGAATGAAGAAGAAAAAAATCAAGATTTCACGCCAATTGACTGTGATATCGACAGAATAAATTTGGAAAAATAATTCAATATATAATGTATTTCGTGTTTGAATATGTTTTTTTGTTCGCAATAACATGCATTCGGCGGTGTGCAAACATTCATTTAATTGAATATCAAAATTCATAAGAATAAAAGGACGACAGCTGTGCGAGACTTGATGCTATGAAAAATTCTATTCTGCCGCCTGCTGCGGCAAGTGTTTGCGCCACGGCGTTAACGAGTTAATATTGAAGAGAGGCCAAGAAATGTTCAAGAGCGGGAATGAGTTCGCGTATGGTACCTATCCTCGTTCATAGGTATATAATATTTAAATCAATACGGTACGGAAAAAAGAACTGAAGAGTGTTACATTTCCAATCAATAAATGTATGTAGGAATCACTTGACGAATAAATTACTATAATAAATTCGTGATCGTATCGAGAGGTGTGAATAAGGGTTTACATGTATATATATATATAGTTTCACGAATCGATTCTGGTCTTGATTGGATTCATTGGAATTGTGAAATGTTACTTCTCGTTCCACTGTGTGTTGTCGGAACGATGTTTCCATTTTAAAGAATCCAATTTATATTCTCCAGAATTTTTCAGGTAGTTCCAGTATTTTGGTATATTGAAATTATTTTCATTCTTTTAGATTAACGTAGCCATAAAATTCTGTATATTATGTTATAAAAACTTAAACGAACCTATCAATGTTCGATCGATTAAAACGAGGAACAATTATCGACAGAATAAAATTCCCTTTGTACAAAATAGATTGTATAAGATGACGATGCTTGGACGCAGCACTTTTATGGTACATCTATTGAATATGAACCTCTTTTCATCTCCAGAATTACTTTTCCCGCTTTTTCGCGTGTATTTTTCATTGTAAAAATATCAAGTAAGCAAACATCTGCACGAGAAATTCGTCAGATCATAAAAATTCTTAAGCGAAGATTCATGGAATCCTCAACAGTTGATATGAATTTATGAACAGAAGAAAAGAATATTTGTGAAATCATCATTCCTACGCTTTTTTTGTTGACATTATAAATATTCGATAGTTCAGTTTGGGAATTTTTAGGATCATTTCTCAACTAGGAATTATGAAAAAGGTTGTCCCTAATCGGGTGGAACTCTGAAGGACTAGGCTAGAATTGGATATGAATTACCATTGTGAGGATGAACTAATTCGAATTAAATTAGAATTTTCAAACTATATCTTTTGCTGGAGCAGTAAATTTTATGCTATGTGTCAATTAGAAAGAGTTATTTCACGCTTTTTGAGTATAACGTGACAAGTTTACTTGCGCGAACTTATGGTATATTTTTACCAGAATATGAAGACTTTTCTATGAAATCTACTACAAATTTTAATGATTAAATATGAGCACCATTAAAAATATTAGATGGCGTTATAAACGCTTTAAAAATGCAATCAAAGCGAGCAATATGCGAATTATAGAAACGCAAACGCAAGGATTTTTCATTCATAAATATGGGAACAGCACGAGCTCTGTATATTGTACGGAAATATGAAATTTCTTGATTGATTTTTACATCAAATTCTGCGTCAAAGTGTAGTTCAAAGTGCACGATCTTTATCCTCTCATCCCTTTAATCCCCTAGCTGATAAATTCATGCAATCTTCCCATCATCTAATGGATCTAATTTCATTTTCCAAGATCTCAATTCTCTGATCTGGAATCTTTCATTGATTTTTGATCCAGGTAAAAGGTTTTCTGAGAAGGTACTGAAGGTAATCATGCGTTACGATCTTTGTCAGGACCCAAGCAGAATCGAGGTTAACCCAGTCAGGTTCAGAAGGTAAATTTCTAGTGGAATCGATTTTAAAATCTTCTTGTGTCTTCTTTTCCATTGCACTGGTTCTGCTTAATCGTTATATTACTTCTTTGATACACTCCTCCAACACGATATTTCTTAGTTTCCCTTTATCCAGCATTCTCATTTAACTAGCTCCATATACATTCCCAGGTACCCTTTTTTGACCTAAATTCTCATCAGTCGAATGCGCAAGTTGAATTTTTTCTTCTTTTCACCAACACAACTCCTCTATTCACGGCTCTCGACTTTTCATATCTTCTTCATTCATCCTGTCTCCAGAGATTATACGTTCTTAGTAGTTGAAATTTTCATTTATTTTATTATGTTCAGATGTAATCTCGTCTTCATTTAACTTCAATAGTTATCTCTCCGCGAATCCCATGCATTAAAAAATGTTTCTTGGTATTTGAAATTGTTCTTGCGAATTCAATACGAAACTCATACGTGTAATATATATATATTATCATGGCACTTATATACGATCGTACTTTATTCACAGCTAAGAAAGTGTCTATTGAAATGCACGATAACCCATCGAAGTGGAAGTCACTTTCGGGAGTCCCGAAATAACAGCGCTACGAACACAACGTGCTGAGAATCCTTCACTTCCTGAAACGGCCGGCGGGCGAGATACGAATTCGTAATTGACATGAAGGACCGATTTCACTGGGATATATTCCATTCGGGTGCTATCTCTGTGTGTAGATCATGAATATATGCATGTATATAACTGCATATTTAATGTTTCGTTTGCACAAAGTGAAAAACAGATTCGCGTAAACTCTGTTAGATAAGCTTTAATATGAACCCCGCTGGTTCATCTCAGTTTCTAGGGAAGCATTCGTTGGAAAATTCAACTAAATACATCTGGAATTATATAGCGGTTCGTTGTCCCAACCTGAGCAAACTTTGAACAAATAAAATACGTTGCATATGGAACGTATGCAACGTATGAATCCTACTACACGATTCTCGTCGTATATTGTACGAGAAGCGGAATAAATTGATAAAGATCAATGTTTTTAGTGTTTTTCATGAGTACCGAAATGATTGTTCATGGGGAAAACATGCTAGAAATTCATCGGACGGGATACGTATCGGATTTTGAATTATTATTATTGATTAAAAAGCTGAGGGTTCAAATATTGCATCTGATTGCAATCTGGTTTCTCGAAATCAAGCTTGCGTTCCTGGAATATAGATTTTAAATACTGTTCTTCACAGCTATGAATATTTTATGATATTTATGGAAATCGTAATACACGATTTTCCCTTGTTTTTCATATTACGTGGGAGAGGTATAATTAAATTCGTGCAACTTATTGATCTTTCGCGATTCAACTCCTCGCAATTTTGTATCAATTTGATGTCAATTTTTGCATGAAAAAAATACTATTCACCTCCTTTGGTTCCAAAATCAAGCTTCCTGAATTCAAGGATGGACACAATTAAGATAGAACGTTTATATACATAGATAAATATACAAATATCATACCAAGAAATTGAGAAACTAATTAGCTCTGTCATAGTGATATAATTATAAGTCATATAAAACAGAAACACACAATTTCATTGCATTGAAGAAGTTCCCAACTCTCGTTTGTGCAGAGAATATCGTGCCTTTATCGCGCATCGTAGGAGGTACTTGCACGAACGAGACAGACGGAACGAGGATCTGGCAAATAAAAAAAGATGAAAAAGAAAGAGGAGAAATAAAAAAAAAGAGCTTCATTAAAGCCACCAGTTGCGAATAACGTCAAGAAACCACGGTTACCCTCCGTGCTCTCCTAGTCAGGTTCAAATATACGACTGGTCTACGTGAAATCATCCATACACGATAACCCCTTCCTTCTCACGCTCTCGTTCGAGCTTATACGAGCAAGTGAAACGGCATTGTGTATAAAACGATTTTTCATGTATGTATAAATACCGTCACACACATACGTGTTTGGATGCGTAAATACCGACACGCGGTTGTATGAAAAAGGTTACGTCGCTACTCGATGAATATACATGAACTTCAAATAATACAATGGTACGGAGTATTCGATGCGCTTTTTTTTCATCCGTATTTTGGAGGGAGAGGATGGAAGAGAGAGTAGCGAAGGGAAAATAAAAAAAAAAAGATGTCACTAAACCAGTGACCATCAACACCGGTCTGTGATACGATCGAAGCTGTATTGTTGCCACAGCATCATCGGTGGTACTATTGATACTCCACGATGGACGTACCGTACTCTCCTTTTTCATTCACAACAAGGATTTAAATTGTTGAAACATTTGTCGAAGAAATTATGACAATTGGGTTCCCGCTTTGAATTATGAAATTAATTAATGGCAATTGAATCGAATTTTTGAAATAAATTTCGCATTCTATAATCGACAGTTCGTTTAACATGGAAAATATTCTTGAAAATTCGTACAGTGGGTCGACAAAAAAAATTCTCCATGTGAAATTTAATTTGAAAAATTTATGTATAAAAAGTGTATAAAATTTTCTCTCCAAAATCTTCATATAATTTATATACAATTCTCGTAAAAATACTTGTCAAGTATGTAAACATTTCATTCAAATTATACATAAATTCTATATAATTATTTCTAGAGACTGAATTGTACATAAATCTCGCAATATATGCAATTTTTGTTTTTAGAATTTCATATAAATTCACGGTTGGAGATACTTTTATGATCCAATGTACGTCAGGAGAAGAGAAAAATATTTGAAAAACGATGAACAGAGATGAAATTAAAGTACAGCGAAGAAATGAAATGAAATTCGGATCAACCAAATGCAGATTTGTAATTAGTTCATTCGAGTATAACAAGGCGGACTGAATAATTATGAACATACCTTGAAAGACTATGATTATCCGAAAAAATGAAAATAATAAATCTATTTTTGACAAATGTGTGATAATATATTTTGTAAAAATTTTCATTTAGAAAATTGAAGCGATGCGTTGTCATCCCACATGTTAAATTTATTGATTTTTTTCGGTTTATATGACCAATAAAAAACTCATTCTAAAAGACCTCAAACATATATCTATCAAAGATAATTATTAGATTGTTAACATTACATCACAATGCAGCCAGAAGCTACAATATTCTGACGACTTATCACAGATTTAATGTTGCCGAATCTTCAATGTAACAGAATAATACCATCAAATCACATATAATTTCGCACTACAATTCACCGACTTCGCAATGGAATAGATTTATTACAATAGTGTAACACCTAACACGAACTTAATGACGATATTCATTCAAACTTGCTGTTTCAATTATGATCCAGCTATCAAGTGTTGTAGAAAAATAAGTGTCTACTCATTAGCGTACGATCGCGAACATAATTACTAGATGAAGTAATGATTACTGTATATCGCTAATATGATCTAGTTTTTAACGGGATTCATATTTTTATGGTGATGAAATTAATACATAAATGAAAAACTATGATCGGTATATGAATCTACTCATTGCTCCTAAATAAACGACAATTTTCTCATATCACAGAAGCTAGAATGATTTTCATCAGGGTCACGTCCAAATATTTCGCGATGAAAGAATTTCATACAACAACAAAAAAAAGTTGTGGTGAATATTTTTCACATGAGATGTGGAATTTTTGACTGTAAAATTGCTTTCGTGCAACGTTTCCTTCTCGCTAACCATTCACAAATTTAGACCCATCTCTTCGAAAGAGGCAGAATCTTCAAAGTTTTTACCTCTGTGAAAAATTTTACGAGAAACATGAAGAGAGCAATGAACAGGCCAAGGCATGCTCTTCAAAGTTGAATGTGACATTTTCCACCCATCTTCACTCTTCAGTGAACTGCAACGAGTTGAATGTGTATATGTGTATGTTTTTTTCATTTTTAGGTTGTTTTTTCTGTGTGAGTAATTCGAACTGTTGCACTATGTTACGGTATACAACATAACCATAAAAACAAACCTTCGATACAGCAGGTTTCAGGTTTCAAACGGTTTTTCATTTACCGTTGTGCTATTATCTTTTGAAAAATTATTGATCAAGTTTGTAGGGAAATTTTACAAATTCAAACAGCTTTTCAAGGAGAAAATTTCAAAGATTACACCCACATGTATATATCCGCATATTTTAGATGTTTGAGAAATAGAAAAGAAACATTGAGAAAACTCAAGATAGAATTACTGATTGCTGCATTTGCAAATGCATTGTAAAAAAAAAACAATTTAGAAGTTTTTTTTAGCAAAAATTTGTTTAATAAACTCACAAATAATTTTAGTGAAATCTTAGACAATTTTTGTCCGTTAACAAATGTTCTTTGGGAAGATCATAAAAATTGTTTGGAAATTTACAAATCCATAAATTTTTCACCATACTTTTCTTATTGGAAATTCACAAATATATTTTACAGAGTAGCTCCGTGTAATTTTCGTGTCATTCAGATTTGTGTTTATAGAGTCCTGAACATTCTTCGAATCTATCATCAATTTAAAATTACTGGCATATCAAAGTGGACAAAATTTAGGAATCCTACTCTGTTCATTCATCTACTTTGGCCTCACTTTTACCCAGCTTTGGACCCATGTTGGCATGATGGGGCCCATTGTACATACACGCTAAGGGGTTTTCCCAACAATAATGTTCTACTGAAACTTGAAGCTCCGGAGGATTTGTGATCTTTCACAGGAGAAAGAATCCATGTTCAACTTTTCAGATATATTTTTCTTTTATAACAGAATACTCACATTGAACCAGACTTTTGTATGGCGTAAAAGAAACTTTTTGCTCACCTAAAACAGAAATGAAGAGAACTTTTGTAATGAAAGGTGTTCAAAAACAGTGGAAATAATGAAAATTAGTGAAATCTTAAGGATCGAACGTGGTTTACATTTTAAAACTAACATACATCGAAACGAAACTAGCAATAGAATTTCGATACATAATCAAAAAAGCACCTGTTATGAAAATAAATAGTTTGCAGTTAGTTGCTACGTATTTTAGGATAAATTTTGTGGTTCAAAGATCCAAAAATATGGTTTCATTACTACATTTCTGGATTACATCCCCAGCTGGATCCTTTTTTATATGAAAAATATATAATTTTTATAGATTTAAATAAAAATTCGATACTTCTCATACAAAAAAGAATCGATCTTTTCAAGGGATCCTCATCACTGTCCAGCAAAAATTTCCTCAGTTATCTCGATGACTTCTTAAACTCCGACAAACCTTTGTGTGAAGTAGTGGACAAATAGAAGAATTTCTACAACAGTTAATAAAGGTCTTCCATCGGTTGGAGACTATCAATAATCCTAAAATCTTGGAACCTATTGTAAAAAATGCATATTTTCATGACTATTCAATCAGCAATCTTCAACCACTCATTCCAGTGACAATCAAACGCTCTCATCTTCCTTTCTATGCACTTGAAAACATTTCGCCCGACGATTCAGAGAGGACCTTTTATTATCCCAATAAGTTCGACATTGCAGGCATCCGCTTCGAATGTCGTTAAAATTCACCACAGTGATTCGTTTGAAATGTAATATTAAATTCAAGAGTCACCACCTCCGGTCATAATTGAAATAGATTACATAACCCCGTTGATAAAATCATCATATGATAAATTGATCATTGAAGCGACGGAATGGGAATGAAATTGAATAAAGAGACCATTCCATTCCAAAGAGATTTTTCAGAAAACACAATGGGAAGCAAAACAAAACAAAACAATTCTGTAGGATATCGTTGCGAAGAAATGTGGTGTTAGATCGAGTCACGTGAATTGCACGAGGTCGAGGTAAAGGGTCAAAAGCCGTTAGCAGATATTCCTTTGACACAAATTATCGATACAATCGTGTTGGCACAAGCGTTCATGTCCGGTGCCTTAATGGAGCCGTCGCCTTTGATCGTTGGTGGCCCTAGTTATCGCGGAGGTGCTTTATAGACGTAGATTCTATTCATAGAACGACGAGCACGCGGCGTCAATGAGACAACACTGGCAACAGCTGTGACGCTACAATCGCTAACGTTCGCTCTATCCATAGCCTCCTACGGTTAGTCGGTAAGCGACGTCAGATTGGTGTTGATGGTTACAAGAATGTTACGAGCGAATGGATCCGCAATTTCACACATCATCGTTTTCTGTATCATCAAAGGATTGAATTTTCTTTCATCCATAATGCTTAATCAACGATACGATACCATTTCAATTAGAGTTAAATTTTGATTCCCAATATTATCCTTCTCCTTTTTTTCTTTTCGGTCGGTATGCCGACTGGTATAGTAACATTCGTTCATCTAACAGCCAGTTTCTCCATCTTCCCGGTAAAATTAATCCTCTCAGTAACTCGGTAACCGGCGATTCACAATTCCGGGTTCAAGTATTATTCGGAGGATAAATTTTCCCTGGAAAGATAGAACATAACTGGTGACTCTACGCTGAATTCGAATTTTTACAAAGATAATCTGACCGTTTCCTGGGGCAATGCGGTTTCGCTCAAGTTTGAACAACGAATCGAGAAGAATTTTCAGTATAAAATCGAATACGAGAAGGATCGTGAATAGAAATTTGGTATTCGCGATCCAGGAAATTCACGTTCACGCGAGAACGGATGTTAAATTGAACCGGATATATTGAGGTATCAAGAAATTCGACGCAGCATAAAATATAATTTTCACGGTTTATTTAACGATTCATCCCTTTGAGAAAGAAGCGTAAAGTTCCAAGTACTGCGCAATGAAGGACTTTACGCTGCGCGTATCGATCCCGACGTCGTGGCGGCGACATCGTCGTCGGGGTAGTTGGTGGCTCCTTTCCCGCTATTCCTCCATAATTTTTTTCCACTATCTCTATCTTTACTGTTCTCTTTTTTAGTGTTGCTTTTCGTCTCACTCTCGCTTTATCTTCCTCTCTCTCTCTCTCTCTCTCTCTCTTTCTGTAGTCCTCTATTTTCGTTACGCACCATGAGCACGAAATCGTGTCGAGACCTACCGTGGAAGTGGACCAATAGAGTTAAGAGAGTAAAGAGTGAGAGAAGGAGAAAGGGTGAAAACCCCTGGGTCACGTGAGCTTTGACTAGCGAGCGTTATATGAGGGTAGGCGCTCGTGTACTCGCAATTATTTTTTCCTCTCCTATTTGTATATGTTATGTTTTTCCTTCCTTTCCCCTTTAAACGAGCCATACACGCGTTGATATGAGAGCAACGTATGAAAATTGCAGCAACCGAGAAAGAAATTTAAAGAGGAGAAAATAAAGGAGCGATTTACGAGAGGACGAGGTAAAGTGAAACTTTAATTCGTTCTCTTACCTCATACCTTTTCTTCTCTCGTTTACTCGTGTTCTTTCAAGATATGTGAAGTTTACTCTTTTCACTCGTTTCTTCATAATTCCAGTACTTTGTGCTGACACAGTAAGAAATTTATTATATACGATTCACGGAGATCTACGAAACGGAAAAGCACATGTACGAATTGTACGATCGAAATGTTAAAAATGAGGCAAAGCAACAGCTGCGACCTGCGTATAAGGTCAGTTTCGTGCAACTCTCGGAGTATTTTTTCTCTCTCTCTCTCTCTCTCTCTCTCTCTCTCTCTCTCTCTCTCTCTTTCCTGAAACAAGGAATGTTGGGCTTGAAACGCTCAAGGCACATATAATACGTAACGTATATCGCAGATGTTGAGAGTTGTAAAACAGAGAATCAATTTTGAAAAATATCGAAATCCGTGAATTCACGTGTTCTCGTTGGAGAAGAGGGGAAAAAAATCACGATACGAATCTTTTGAGCTTCAGTATTTCAAACTGGGCGTTTGAAATGGATGATGCTAACGAATAAAACACGACCAATGTAAATTGAATCACTTCATCGAAATGTAATCAATATTGTATACACGTACATTGATATATCTGTTGATTGCCACTTTGAATCGCCGACATATCGATATCGCCTTCGATTGAATTCTAATATAAATTTTGGAGTTTTGAAAGAGAGGAAAATATACGAGGATACGCCAGAGCTTGCTTTTCCTTGTTATTTATCGAATGATCAATGTTTCAGGCAAATGGGCAATGAAAATGTTATACTTTATAAATTGAAACAATTCTCTTAATTTTCGTTGTATTTTCAAGGATTTTCAATGATGGTATGTTAATCCGTAGTACATCATAAATCGATATCCGTGTTACATGGAGTATAAAACCCTTGACTCAATTATTTTCATCCCTTTGTTGAGTTTCCAATCGAAGCAATTACGTCTTTTTTTTGTTTGTTAACGTTTGTTGTTGAAAAAACAAGATACATCGCAATGTTTCGTCATTATTGGTTGTTGCAATTTCGATTAATGAATGATCAAACGTTTATCCGTACACGAAAGATTATACATAGGACTTTTGGGATATTGTTTTGGCGATAGAATCATTTAATGGATTCTTTGAGAGCTGATATGCGAATATTAATCAATCACCTTGATAGATTGCGAAGAAAGAAGTGATTCTCGGAAAGAGAAAAATAGTATTATTATTAAGTATCGAAATAATGTGCTCCGGAGATTTTCGTGTTTTCAGATCAGAATAAACATTCATTTTTTTCTCACTTTCTGAGAGATTAATGACACGTGCAATTTTTCATCTGGTAATGTCGAGTGTAATCAAGCGTGTTTGGGGCCTACACGTTCATAAATTTTACCTCCATTCAGTGACAAATGGTCTCTACAAAAATTTGATTGGGAGGACTATTTGTAACCAAAATTTTGGCTGGTGTAGACAAGTTCATCAATTCAATTCCAATTGTATATAGAGATTGAACACATTCAAAACTTGGAAGTGTTGTTTCTAGAAGGATATTTTGTCACAGATTCATTAGTAAAATATAGGAACGTTGAAAATTCGATTTTAGGCGACTCAACGGTACTCTCTAAATTTCTTGAAGAGTGAAAATACTGCAAATCTGTGAAGGGTGAGTTTTCACTTCATAAGAGCAAAGTTTTAACTCACTGCAAGAGAGTGAAATCTCACTCTGTTTAAACTTGCAGTATTTTCACTCCAATAAAATAAAATAAAATTGGCTAATTTGGCGGCGCTGATATCCCCTTGAAGGGAACGCCAGTGTCGCAAAATTAATTGATTTTCTTTGCAAGATTCTGCGAAAATAAGCCATTCTAACGGCACTGGGTTTCCGCAATAAAGCTCGCTTTGCTCGCATTTTTATGACATAGATAATGCTATCCTGTGTGTAAATAACGTTCAACAGGCTAATGCATATTCATGTTTTCAAATGTCATTGCAGTTCGTCCTCATATTGAATAATGGATTTCAACTAAGCACGTCATAGTTGAATACTTGATTAGTACTCAAATTCTGATATTCTAGTGTTTTTCATAACTCCTTGGAAATCGATCACCAATTTTTCATAAAATACAAGCGAAGCGAGTTCCATTGATCATCAAGAATGGTACGAATACAAGCGAAGTAAGTCCTTGAACTCTCAAAACCAAATTTTCTTGAAACTTACAACACGCAGGATGCATTATTCTTATTATATAATTTATTCCAAAAATGCTGAAGTTGGCGTGAAATATTCACATTGTTCGTACCGACTGGATAACAAAAACTGAATCAAAAATTCTGCGTTTGACACTAGTGAGGGTTTTAAAGTATACGATCCCTGGTAGAAATTTTGGATGGGAAAATACCAAGGCCTGACGAGGCATGCCTGATCTCTTATCAGGTTCTCATCAGGTTTCGTTACGGTGGAAACCTCATCCGAACCCTATAGCACCCCTGCGTTACAACCCTATTTGAATCTTATTAGGGAAATCAGATAAGTCCCTTGTAAGGGCCTGATAAGATTTTCCTCATTCACGGTTTCCGGATTCTAACTTGATCAAGACCTTATTGAAAATCGGGAACGTCTGATCAAATTTCTACTAGGGATTGCTTCAAGATAACCTTGTCAGAACCTATATCGAGTCACTTTACGGGTATATCTAGTTGGCAATGTTTTTGATTTCACCATATAAATCTTTTCCCACGTAGACATATTTTTTGAATCAAATAACAATGAAGTTGTAAATTTTTTTCACAATCCAATAGAAGTTATCAGGTTTCTTTCAGAGTAGAAGTACTTACGAAAAATTGTACCTCAGTATAATCCGCTGACTATCAAAAGAATTGATCATCCCAGAGAATTTAGCTCCTGTCTCTTTTCTAGTAAATCCTCGATCAACCCGGTCAGTTTTTACATCACCGTGATCAATGGACCGAAAATATTTACCCTCGACTAACTTCAATTGAATTTACACGACAAAGGTATCCCATGACTTAACAAGCTAGGATTGGGAAAATTTCTGATTCGGGATTACATTCGTTCCCTTTTTCAAGTATATAAACCCAACCGTATTCATCCTGATTCAGTTTTCCTCAAACAATATTTTATTCATAAATTATTTAACAGTTTATACAAATCGGTAATTTATCACCGCATTCACAACATTTTTTTTTTACAATTCAAAGAACATCGTGAATCATGAATAATTGATATTCTTTGAATTTGTACACCTCCTTGCTCTCAATAAATGAACGAAACACAATATAACTTGAAGAGTGAACGTATTTATAGAATCGTATCATGCAAAAATATAATTTCACTCCAGATATCGAAATACATTACGAATCATTTGCATCGAACGTATCGAATTTCATATATCGAATCACTTTTCATTCTTCATAATAAGCACGAATATACTTGATTCATCATTGGAATCATAATTCCATACGCAACCATGAAATTCCTCCTCCCGGAGGAAAACCTTCTTGATATTCTATGGATTTTTGAAATTTAAAACGACAACGTATAATAAAATTGGCAACCTTTATTTCATGAAGTACTTAGAGATTCATTTTTGCAAATCAAATTGCGAAATTTGAGAAAGTTTCATGCGAGCCACTTTTCTCTTGGCCGTGAGCCATTGGTACTAAAATCGAGCTAACATGATGTATATACGTACACGTATATGCGTACATATATACTCTTTGTTTACCTCACTGCGAACCGTGCACATTTATCATTTCGAAATTGATGTAGAATTTGGGTTGCCCGAATCGATTTATTTGCGAACAAGAACAAAACCAATAGCGAGAAGTAGATCGATAGAAAATTTAGTATCCCATTCGAATTTCCCCTCTTTTCTTTGTTTCCGAGGTGAATTTTAACATTTCTATATACATCAGTATTATTATACATCGTTGAATTTTTATTGTTCAATTTTCATGTGCATAACGCACGTACCTCGCTCGCGTTTCGAGTTGTACACACATTTATATGCAA
This sequence comes from Gonatopus flavifemur, assembly GCA_018340375.1. Lineage (NCBI taxonomy): Eukaryota > Metazoa > Arthropoda > Insecta > Hymenoptera > Dryinidae > Gonatopus > Gonatopus flavifemur. The sequence continues at coordinate 57,661,846 of JAFFJZ010000001.1, forward strand.
TTCCAGTTACGCGTTTGACTCGTAATTATTATTAGCATTAACTTTATGCGTATAAGTATTCAAGTACCATCATAACTTGGATGAATTTGAGATTATGACCCGGTGAATCATCCGTTATGACTGCGATACGTAAAACGTAGGATGTCTACGACAACCATCACGTACCATGATGTGCAATCCATCTCCTTCCTTGATTGCCAGCTATAAATATATTCTAATGCCAAGAAGAGAGAGGAAGAGATGGATGGAGGTGGGTGTGAAATCCTAGGGGGAAAACAATGAACCCTTCGTCAACGATCAATCATTTCAAGTACGAAAATTTCTCCACACAACTTGTACAATGAACCTAAATACGTGTGTGTAACATATATATATATATACACACTCCACTGTCGAGTGTCATCGAAATAAATTATAGAACAAATAGTATTTGTTTTAGATTCCTTAAAACATCGTGAACTTCAAACACCAACAATCGGTACCCGAATCTACAGAGCACAACAAACACTTTTCGGACATCATTCGAAAATAACGCACGTGAATAACGAGATTTAGTACAATGCGTTAGAAACTATTCGATTGAATCTCTGTTCATGTGAGAATGTAGAGAATTTCTAAACACATCACGGAGAGGAAGTTATTTATAATGCTTTTGACATTTCATAAAATATGCATTCTCTGACACAAAGGAAATATTCGAAACATTTTCATTGTGCATACTATTATACGTGCAAAAACAGAAAAAAAAAGGGAAGAAAAAATACCATCAACGCGCAATTCGTAGTAACTTCATAACTCAGGGGATTTTTTTTACGGCCTCCGCTTGTTTTCATCGGTACTTCGTTTTCAGGTACTGATGACGTCAACGCTGGAGTTTTTAAATTCTTTTGAAGTTTAACGCGACACGAGAAAACTGAAAATTTAATGAGAGAACATATTCGTGCACGATGATGTAACTTTGATGTATAGGGCGAGATAAAAGTGTAAAATCAATGTGAGAAAGAGTAAAAATCCCGTGTCTCTTTGTAGGGAACAAACGCGTGGGATACCGATTTCGAATCTCTCCGAATGAATATGAAAAAAAAAAAGAGTCCGAGCGAATTAAAATAACTGAGAATGATGTTACATCAATCGCGATGTTCATTCAATTCGAATTTTTGATAAATGAGTTTTACGAGATATTAAAATGAGCAGAAACGAGTTTGAAGTTTGGTTTAATAATTTGTGGAGGGTTGCGTAAAGTGAGCTGCATTTGTAATTCTAAGCGACTTAATCCTCCGGAGTCAAACTTGCCGGCCTTAGAGCTTCGAATCTAATTCTATTTTTTTATCGCAAATGTTGTTGTTGCAGTTCAAATGCAATATAAATTTTCGAAGAATATGGATTTAAATTTCAATCAAAGATTTTTCATTCTCAAATAAAATTAAAAATTTCTCTCCTCTTAGCATCATTGCCCGACATGTTTCGATACGTTCAGTAGTTTCTGATCCAACACAGGCTAATACGAGTCAAGTAATATGATGTCTACGGAAACATTGGCATCAACTAAAGGTCTTCGGGGAATCAAGTATCCCGACATGGATACTCTGAAAATCCCTCCCTCCTCGCCTCTCTTCTTCATCTCTCAGGCATCGCTTTATCGAGTACGTCGTATTAAGACGCGTATTACCCAAGCTCGAACGCCACAATGATATATAGTACATCCTCACATACATACACTGTGATACCGTGGGTTGTGGGTCGGTAGGAACGGTTTGGTCGCACAATCACTGTGTTACGCGGTATCGACACCGCTCAAATACTACAGATATCGATTCGACGAGTGGATTATACACAGAGAGATGTGTACTTGCTAATTTTATCTCTTTCCTGGAAGTTAAGTTGAGTGGAAAACACTCCAAATAAAATTTCCATATGCAAAGGAATATTCATCTACCCTTCAAATTCGAGGATCACATTGTACGCTTTGAAGAAATATTTTCTTGTTTCTCATCTTCCACATTCTGTGGTTCGATAAGTTACTTCGATAGCTCTAACGAACTTTTATGAGACTCTTTTCCGTAACTTCAACGTATCATCTATAACAGAAATTTAATTCATTTGAAATACAAACATCAAACATCGCAGAACATTCCCATCTCGGTAATTACTAGGTTTATCGTTCGTTATAGGTTCAAATGGAACCGGTTATGAATCGTGATGCGTATCCAAGTGCATTACCGTTAATTTCACCAAATTTAAATAAACACATTACAGTGTTTTTATGGCGGTGATGATGGGAATTCATGACAAGAGTTTAAAACGTCCTGAAATTGTAGTTGACTTCGAAGAGTTGTACGGTCACTGGGCAAAGTGGAGGATATATACAACAGGAGCGGGAGATAAGATGGTTTTAATCTAATTGCGTCTCAAGTGGGAAGAAAATACTTAAGAAAAGGAGAATCTTGAGTATCCGAAGGCGCAAAAAATTAAGGAGTGAGTTTGTTGAGCAAATCCAGAGGAAATAAAGATACAGTTTTTCTTTCTTTCCTTTTTTGTGTGTATTTCTCAACGGTATGGTGAAGACTTCACGGAGTCTAAATCGAATCATACAAAGTTTGTTCCTTCGAGTTGCGCGAATAATACAAGTTATCATACCGTTTGGATTCGTTCAATACTTTTCTGTTTACACATGGCGAGTCACTCAAGCGGGATTCCCTCAAAAATGAGTTGAATGCAGATGCTGTTTTTTCAAACTTGTATAATGAATGTTTTTTCGCTGAGAATTTTTCATTCATGAAAAAAATCTCTCCTCTTCGTATTATTGTAAGCTACAAAGCATGGTCCAGAAGTTTTTATAATGGAACTTCATTTCGTTACCGTGGTGGTTGCGTGATAATATTAATCTTACCCTTCTTATTGTTCGAGAAAATAAAATTATACATTGTTCTTAAGTGAGAATAGAGATATTTTCGCTCGAATTCATTTGTAAAAATGCAAATATGATGAATATTCCACAAATTTCCAACATTCAAAGCGTCTCCTATTCAATGACACAGCCTCCATTTCCGCAAAGGAAACTTCGATTCGAGTACCCAAAACGTTGACACAATATATACATACTTCAAGATTTGATACTTGAAAAGTTGATGAAAATTTAATACACAAGAGAAGTTCTCGAAAGTTTCCGTTGCAACGAAATATGCTGAATACATGGTACACGATATATACTATATGCATTAAACATTAACTGCAACTGCTTATTACAAACTCCTCAACTGGACATCCTGTAAAACACGAAAAATAATAAAAGACCCTGCTCTTGGGATTTATAAATTCCGTAGACAAGCGAGACAAATGAAAAAAGTGTTTTTCATTCGTGAAACTTTATACAGCTTGATGGACCTTTGAAAATTCGTTAGTATCTCTCAATGTCTAGTTCCTTTTTTCCGGGTATATGAAGTCCACTAGACTTCCTCGATAAATCGCACACAGAATATATACGACGACTAATTACACCTTGCTACGGAAGGACGATTCACTAACGAGTTTCCGCCATGAGTTCTCGTGCAATTCGCGTCCCGCTTGAAATTGAGTCGAGAGCGATGAAGATGGTACTCTGCGAAGACCTGAAGTCAACGGAAAGTGAAAAAAAATAGAGAAGAAAGATGAAAAAATCGTTCCATGTACCGCTTTATCTTAAACACCATTACGATGAATCATATAATCCAATTTTCTCTTTCTTTTTCAAACTCGTGATGCTCTCATTCTCGGGAGAGGGGCCACAAAACTTCCAATTCAAATATTCAACATGTAACATATCAGAGATACCTAGATCCATTATTTTTTGCCCTGGAATGAATTAAACGTGAAACGATTCGTGTCACTTACAGCGATAATTGTATCTTAATGAGCGTTATAATTGATGACAGAAAGGTCGCGTGCCAAAATATTATCTTCCTGATTTTTCAGGGATCATGGAGCAACGGAGATAACGATGTAACTTTGGAATTGATTAACACGCACGTTGGAAAAGACGATATTATCGTGATGAAATGTTTCTGTACTTTTTATTGCGAGATGATTAAAATATTTTTGTATATTTTGAATCCATCACGAAAAAGGTAAAACGGGTATTCAATACCATTGAATGGTGTACGTTGAGTAACTGAGTCACAACTCTGTATTGTGCATTTATTGCTATTTCATACGACGTATATCTTTTATGCTTCCAACACAAATGGCCTCCGCGCTCATTCATCGTCTACACTCGACTGTTGCACGATGATGAAACACACAACACATATACATAGAGCAGACCAGATAATTTCGGAACTTCCTTGTTTCCGTGGGCTAATTCGCCCCTACTACCACGACCATCACGTAGAACTTTATAGCACTCTCCCTCCTACGTTTTCATCCTCTTCTTCCTTCTCTTCCTTCCTCTACCAGTGGCGGCTCGAAACCGTAAATTATCCATACGACCTGAGAGAAATATCGACCCCGAAGTCCCGACCGGGTCTCCTGACGCTCCAATCGACATCCCTGACTTCAGCTCTTTTACGAGGATTGGAAATCAAGCGTTACGTTTCCTTCTACCCGTTTATATATTTTCACAAAGATAAATCAATGAGACAATAGAACGTTAGTTCTGAACGTTGGGAAAAACTTGTTCTTCTCGGCGGCCAGTTTTTAACGTACTGTTGCATATTTTTCAGTCATAATAGTAGCGATTATTCTTCCGTGAAAGAAAATTTGTAGCGATTTCATTGTAGGAAACCAGTTGCGGTGAATTTCATTTCAATATGTGTATGTATCACAAATAAATTATTGAATGGTGAATTCAGGATTGATCGAATCAATTTCATCTATTCGTCATTTCATTCAAACGAAGATTAAATTTATAGAGAAAATGTTGAAGAGCTGTGAAGTTTATTTTCAGAAGATTATATTCGTGTATCGAGAAGGTCTTATTAAGTGTATGGATGGATACTGACTTCATAATTCATACTCGATGTCGTCGTTGATGAGTAAGGCCATGAAATCCTATGAGCGTTCGTCGTATGATTGATTAGATTCGCGTCACTCATGTTCAATTAATCAAGTTGAGATCATTTTAGTTTCGTTTGAATTCATTGAAGTACGCCCGGGGATATTGAAAACGTATCCATACGGTGCTCCAAATCAATTAGATTGGAAGATGCTTGCGATTTTGTTTTCTTACGTAGCAAATTATTATTCATCACTCGATCATTATTGAATTTACACCCGAAATAATTTTGATACGCACAAAAAGATGAATTCACTGTGGCAACCACTGCTACAATTTGAATAATTGCAGCTATAACTAATCATCAACTGCAACGTCAAGAATTGGTAGCTGCACAGCAGAATAACTTAGTTTTGATATTTTTACAGTTAAGGGAGTAGCACTGATAACAATAAGTTAACTGTGAGAGCTAAAAAATCGCTCCCTTAGCTAATTTTCGAATTATTTTCCTCCGTGTAAGTCGAGAATCATGTCTCGAATTGGATAAAAATTTTCCAGGTTTCGAAACCATAAATTTAGATTAAGAAACTCATAACCTAAATAACGCTCGCTACATTTATTGATATTTTATAGATGATTGTTAAAAACTCCCTCTACCTACGCTCAAAAATTAAATTTCCAAAGTAATAAAATGGAATAAATATCATCCAGAAAACTTTGAACTGTCTTTTGAAATACCAATCTTGGAACTTGAGTCCTTCTCTTGATAATTCTATTTGAAAATCCTTGATAATAATTGGACTACGTAGCTTCTGGTACGACTCTTTTATGTACATTCAAGCGTTACTCTACAAAGGAATGTTTCAATTATCTGCCAGGATTTTCAAGTAAAATTACACAAAATTTTCTGTTCATGTTCCAACACCAAAGTTCTCTTTGTAAAGGATCAACATTTTAATCTTTCTTTGTATTCAATTCATTACAATGAAGGGCAGATATTTTGTTCATACACTTTCACTCGAATTTGAAAACTTTCTTCCGAATATATTCTTTATCATCTCTTATATTAATACACTATTTTTTATTTGAATTTCTTGGTCTCCGGCTTCCGTAGTGTAAATGTTCTAAGATGGATACTATTCAACAACTTAAAAGGATAAAATAGTTTCCTGAATATTCTGGCCAAACTCTTGTAAAACTTCAATAAGAATTCAATAAGACTATGGCAGAGATATATTCTGGCTCAAGAAAAGATATATTCATTTACCGGTATATTAATTTGACTAGATTCGAAATAATGAGAACAAAACTGAATGTTTTAACAATATAACTGATCGAGTATGTAACAAAATCGATCCATCCAACTGCGAGTCGTGTATCACAAAATTTATATTTATCAGCATCACATCCAGCGCACCTTCATTTTTCACTTGTTTCAATGACTATAATTCTTCCTGCAAGAAACTCGAACAATTGTCCTGAACAGTCGACGTAATATCCTGTACTCATTCATCGGTTACCTAACGATATTTCCTGTGAAAACGTGCTCTTTGCCCTACCATGATAGTCAACGCAACTCGATTGTAATGGCAAGTGTGATTACCGAATGAAATAAGATTCACATAAAGGAAATTAAATATCTCATGATATCTGGACCATTGAACTGTTTTTTTTTTTCAATTTTATGTGATATTTCCTACGCCCCATTGATCTCGGCACGCTCGAGTAAGTTTTACAGTACATTCATTATCGGATAGATATTTTCCACATTAATCGAAAGATTACTCGACTTTATAAGAATTATTATATTCTTCTTTCCCATTATAGAGATCTTTATTTCTGCAAAGTGTTGATACGGTTATTTTTTTTTGTGATTTCGCTGGAAACTCTTTGGTAAGGTGTCCGGAATATACAGTTATTAATTTTTACAAATTCATGATTTTACATGGAATCGCATAAGCGTGGAATATTTTGAAAGAGGACAGACGTTTGATATATAGTACAAATATATAATAACCAGATTCGCATTTGAACGTAAATTACACGAAATACCACGTTTATCTTAGGATAATGATGATGCTTATTACTGTAATCATGATTATTATTATTCTGCATTCTAGCGGTTGAATCTATTTACTAACGCTGTTGAGAGAAGGAATACGGATTCGCAATGAAATTGCTTTCTGTCGTTTGATCGTAATCAAATCGTTCCGACACGGACTAAAGCGGGCTTATGGGACGCAAGTCCCGGGATTTTGGCTGGAGAATTTATGAATGTTCCCTCTTCATTCGCCAACGTGCACGATAGCAAACAGATATATAGACACTACGTCAAGAATTTCCTCTCTTCAGTCAGCCTTTACCGCTTCGTTCCGACGATTATATTATACGATCTGGGTAATTTATGTGTTGTAAAGTATAAAAGTCGTGTACAAATATGGTGTAGAATTACAAAAAAATGAATATTTAATGTTAGATTCTAGGATATATTAACTTTAACTGAACGTCAAGATAAAATTTACAATCCTAATACGATGTGTTCTTAGATTTCTGCTGATTTGATAGAGCTTGAGAAAAGAAGGAGAAATCGATTTTCGAGTTTCCAACTGAAAAACTTTAGATAAATTCCAGTGGGAGGTATATAAATAGAAGAAAGTCACCCGCTAGTGTTATCAGCGAAAACCGAGAAATCCTGTTTGCACAGCAAAATTTTGATTGTTCTGACCGAGTTATCAATTTCCCTTCCGAAAAGAAAACAGCGGCAGCAGTCTTTGTTGGGGGAACATAAATCTTGCGGTCCCATCAAATCTCCTTCTGAATGGCGAAATTTATGAGCCCAATAAAATAAGTATACACATACACAAGATGATGTATAACATGAGAATCGTTTTCTCCATTGTAAGATTATTAATTCAATTACAAAGAGTAGATTTGAATGTAGAAGGAATGATCACGTTTGGCTTTTTTAGTCATGAAAGAATTCACCGAAAATAACTCTGTATTCCAATACCCCTGCTATCGATGGAATTATAAAGACCCAAGTCAACCCCTCTTGTTCTCCTAAAAATTCATGGTACGAATGATGTCTGGAATCCTACACCACCTCTCTAATGAAATATATCGATGAATTATGGATTTAGCTTGGCGGAGCAACATTCCAAAGGACTCTCAACATTCTGCAAGATCCTTTGAACTACGTCACGTTCGTTTTATTCGTTATTACACAAACTTGAGCGTGACGAGGTGATGGAATTACACGACCCGAACCTCCCTTTATTGTCGATCCTTCAACATTGTTCAGAGAATTTCAATATAATTGATACCAATGTTTTTCCTATAACGTTATAGGTACCATGAATCCTATTTACTTCTTATTCTCATTCTTTTTCTTCTTCTTCTCCTTCTCTCTCAAAATTGAACGATCTTATCGGTCTCTGTTTTAGCATACAAATCGAAGGGCTGGTTTAAAAAATTATCTGTGAGAGGATCTGTTCCTTGACGAGATACTACTATCTTCTCCGCTTCTCTTCTCAAACTCACCGCCTACCGCTATTATTGTCAAGATCGAAGAGAGCGGAGAAAGAAAAACAAGAAGAAAAAAACGCAATCCTGATCTGCGTTACGTACTATCACCGTGTAACATCTATTCGAAATATGCACAGATATATTTATATACAAAAGTTTCAACAAAACAAAAAGCGCAACGAAATTTCTCATGAAGCTTTACACGCGGTATTTAAGAAAACAAAGTACTTTGGCGTACGCAGTGCTAAATTTTCACTGTCGTAATAAACATAACTGCGCTATCTGCATATGTAAGTCGAGTAAAGGAGAATATATATACATATATATGCACAATGTAATAATGATATGAGGTTATAACTTGTTTTGCATGAATTACGTGCACACCTGCATTTAGTAAAACAAGCTACAATGTTATATACCATCGTCTATAAAACTAACTTTCACAGACATTGGAGTGAGGTTAGATTTCAACCTCAGACAAAATAAAAATGAAAAAGAAGGAATTCATTTGCAGTTAATCATGAAGGATCGAGATCGTTTTGCTCCGAGGATTGATTCTGTACTTTTTATTTCAAAAAGATTATACGCTTAGAGAGGTTTTATCGTGATCCTAATGGGAGAATATGTTGATTTTTGTATGTGCTGCTTATAATTGGGATCGGGTTACTCAAGTTACTCGTATCGTCCGTTGCGGAAACTAACCTGATACGATGAAGTGATTTTTTTTTCTCTTTATCAAACATCGGAGGTGATGAGTTCGGTCTTGAAACTCAATATTAGATTTTATTGCTACAGTTTAAATCGGAACTCGAAGTTCCCGGAGGATATTATGCTGAATTTCATCAGGATATTAATCTATGATGTAATTCCGGATTCTCATACTGCGCAAAACTATCAATTTCATTTCTCACTTCTCTATAGGGTGAGTTTATCAAGCGGTATTTTTAGCTGTTTATTCGAAAGCTGTGATTCAAAGACTCCCTGTGAAACCCCCCCAAGGATTCATTGGAGGCTCTTTTATCAGAATAATTAATTAGAGAGTGTGAAGATTACAATTTATAAAACATGTCCTCGGAGTAGAATTTTAGTCGTAAAGATAACAATTAACAAGATTCACTACCCTGTCCTCTGCAGGACAGTCTACAAGGTAGAGAACACAGGACAGTTATTATTTACGAAGATAGTAATCATCGATTTATCTCTATATGCAACAAAGATAGATTTATTGCAGCTGTAGGATAGGCGGTGCTTCTATACACAAATTACAGGGCGCTACTTCTCTTCATTATCTTAATGTCTCAAAATTTGTAAAAACATCGAATCAATGTCCTTCCTGAATATTTAGTAGCAAAACGGACATTCCAGGTGGTACCGCTCCTCACGGGTGAGTAGGGAGAAGCAACACCACACAAATAGCATAGATAAAATTTTCTCATGCACTCGGTTATGATGATTATCGAATCAGAAACCTCATATAGTTCTCTCTCGATATAAAAGATTGTGACATCCGATTAATTGGCCGAATCGAAACTCCGTCCAACATGAACTCAATGTTATATTCGATTGTACTCATCGCATCAATCAACTGTACCTTTGACGCACGTCCCTTATATAGGTGGACGAATAAACCGCGACACTTGACGAGGTATTTGATATTGACTTCTCAGCGATGTTCTTCTCAATCGATTCGCATCGCATCGAAAGAGACAAAGTTGTAAAAAAACGGAATAACAAGATTATCAATGATACATGAATGGTTTTATTTCTTTGGAGAACGCAATGCGTTCCCACGTGAATCGATTGGCACGAGAACCGAGACGTAATCATTAATTAGGCTGACGTGGCGTAGCGTGCATGCGTGCATGAGTCATTATCGCGAGAAATCTCAAGAGCAAACACGTACTATGCGGCCAGGCTGGCAGGCGCCGAGGCCAATGCGTGGCCTAATATACGTGTGTATGTGACTTGAAATGAAGTCCATCGTGGCTTAACAAGTGGAATCACATGTGTGCTGTTCATTCCACAATGAATGTGTGTCGTACATGCACGTATCGGTGGCTCAACTACCTACCCTCTTCCTTCTACTCTTCGGTACTTCTCGTTCTCTCTCTCTCTCTCTCTCCCTCCCTTTTGTCACTGACCAAAACTCAAATCAAGTTTCACAGTTTCAAATGGGAAATCGATTTGATGCGAAAAGATATTCATTAAGGAGACGCCTCGTTGTCTCAGGAATATTCAAAGAACGCATTTTGTAGTCTAATTGACTGGTTGAATCGGTACTCATTATTATATCGTTTTCTCTCCTTCTTCATTGGGAGGGAAATCCAATGAAACTTGATAATCGTTTTAGGGGGAATTCAAAACTTTTGGTCACAAAAGTATAGAAAATCCCTCGTCGATTAAAGTTGTGTTTATAAATTAGATTCTTGCGTGTAATTGTACAAAGAAGGAAATAGCAAATAATTAATTAGTATATGAACCAATTTATTGTGTAAACTCGGTTGAATCAACTAATTGGATACTATGATTTCAGTGAATCAGTACTTTGCGTCTGATAAAATGTGAAATATAAGAGAGGTTCTTTAATATTATGTATTGCTATGAGAGAAACTAATGAGAATATGTGAATTAAATTGCATCACATACTTCGATTAGGTCATGAATCTTATTTTAGAAAATTTCAAAATGGTTGTTTTATATTACTTGCTCGCGAGCCAGTCAAGATGAATTTTCTTTTTCACAATATGAATATGGATATGAGTAACAAAGATTAATTTATTTGAAACTGCGATATTTTCACGTGAAAACTCGAGATTTTTCATATTTGAAAATTGAACGTGGCTTCAGGTAAATCAATTTCATAATTCAATGTGTAATGTTGTATGTAATTTCTTCTACATGAGGAACCGTCTCTTGTTCGATATAAAATTATATTTGTGCGCATATGCGTATGTGTTAATTACATTACATGTCAACGTCCTTCTTCATTACATTATCAAAATTCACGAGGTGGATGATGTAATAGAGAGAACTTAGCGATGTTTCCGAAGTGTATATAATAAGGTTATGTGGTATTTGATCGATATTATAACACTTGTTCTGTATACTGAAACATTACAAGGAAATTCAGAGAAGAAATTAATTATTCCCGGAGTCATTAAAGCGTTCTTAACTCACGACGACGATCTTTGCGTAATACTTTAATTCTGTTTCTCATTAAACATTGTTCATCGATCATCGGTATTGAATACACATCTATTGCGAATTTCTAAAACATATGAAAAGTTATATTTATCACATTCATGACAAATATTCTATCAAACCATCACGAACAGACCTGATCAGACGAAACAGATGTTATTTTTAGAATATAATTTCATATAGGTACCAATTCTGAATTGCTTGTAATTTTCAAGCGGAAGATATTTGACATTAATTAAGGCGAGAGAACATAGCAAAGTCCTACTCTGATGTCATTCGAATGAAATTTCGTGAGTTTTGAATTAGTATATTGTGGAAAATTTCCACGCAACTCATCTCTGGCTATGAAATTATCCTCTATCTGCTTATAGTACGCGTTCATATCGTTCCAACGACAACGAATGTACCACCACAGTTGACCAACTTTCGGCCGACATTTCGCGAACAAGACAACGAGAGAGCAAAAAAGAGAAAGGCGTGAGCACGTCAGTGACAGAAACGGCACAACTCTCTTCGAGCGGTTAATTTTCCGCCGTTGTACGATGAGAGAAAATCCCGAAAATCATATCCGCCTCGTATTGCAAATTCCATCGTACAACCGCGTTGTTGTCAACGTTCGCGCGAAATCAAATTAAATAGGTTGAAGTGCGCTTGGCGCGTTGTTGAACCAAAGATTCAAATAAATCATCGACAAATTAATAGAACTGTCGCGTACAACTTTGGAGATTTTCTTTCCTCTTTTCAATAAAAATAACTCAAACTTTCATGTATTCTTTTTCCATTCGATTTTTCACTATTCAACTGTGAATTTTGTGAAAGAAGCAAACCACCCAATCAGAAAAATCCGTAATATGCCAATGTTGACAACAGGTGCAGTACAGTGCCAGTATTGGGTCTCCAACACTTGGTCAACACGTACGGGATCAGTACTGGATACATAAAAATACAGTAATATGCCTGTACCGATAAACCAGTACTGAGAACTTAATACCGGCCAGGTACTAATCCAGTACTGGCCCTGCACTGATTGCGAATAATGGAATCAGTACTCAATCCCCAGTACTGAAAAGCGTTATTATTCCAGACAAATGCCTGTACCCTGCCAGTCTTGGCTAGTACTGGTGCAGTACTGCGCCTGTTGTGAAATTCTGGTTGGGCATATCCGAACTTCATAGATTGTGTGAGGATCGTGGGGATTATTTTTCTTTTTTCAAGAACAAAATTAGCTTAGACTCGTTAAAACAGAAATACGCTGGTAGCAACTCGATGAATTATTATTTTTCTTCTCGATGAAAAGCATTATCAAAAATGAATATCGCTACACGTCATTGTTCGCGTACAGAGAAACGATAGAACGAATGAGTATCATGATAGTGAATCTATAATGGAGTGGAGTTTTTTCTTTTTACGTATGTGACTCTTTCTTCGATGTGATGCGCAGTTTAATTGAATTCTGCTCGTTCAATCAGTCATTCAAATTCGGCTGAACGCTCTTTCTGCGAGCATCAGGCAACTCTTTCCATTTCCCGATGGTTTAATTTTAATTGAATGCTGGCAGTCGCACGAAATATCACTCGGCACGCATTATATGCGCAGAACACCGATACGATGACGACATCGATGACGAAAATATCGATCTTTTTCTCGATTAATTTATAAAAATGTTATCTATATATCCGCTGTATTTACATTCGATACTCGCTGCTTGGAATTCCAAAGTGCCAGAGAGTCGAGCGACGAAGAAAGGAATTATATAAAAATTAGAATATTTCTTCGCATGAAAATTATCAATTCTCTCTTCTTTTTTTCTTCCATGCATACGAATTTACTTGAAATCTTCCGCAGCATAATAGCATTATTCGAATCAGGAGAAAAATCCCCCCCTCGATTATATCAAGATTAAACGAAATGAAGAACAATTCTGAACATCGTACGTAAAATAGATAACTTCATTCGTATCATACTGAAGAAAATAATTGAATTATGTATAAACTGAGTCGGAGCTTTCGATATTATACTCCCTGCAAAATTAATTTACACCATGGAGAATTGAGGCCGTTAATATTATATTCGATACGAAATTCATTTTCGCCTTGATATTCAACGTGAAATTAATAGGGAAAATTTTTCATATTTTCAAAGAAGAAAAGCAAGAGGAGTCTTGGAACAACAAAAAGTTACCGATATGTATGGTACGAACGCGTGTTGGTGAATGAAAATTCTACAGTAAGAGCGTAAAATTTAAGAGGAGTGAAATATCTCCAAGCTTTTCCCATAATCCACCGATTTCGCTTGACGTGAACCATGGGAATCTTCCGATGAGTCTAATTTCCCCAAGGAAATTCCCGAGGATTGGCAAAATCAGTGGCCGAGTAGATTCGGCGTACTTCACTGGAGAGAAATTATTCATTCTCGATAAAGAGATGGCACGAAGAAGGGATTGAAAGAAGTGATAAAAGGAAGGAATAGGAATGAACAATCCAGTCACCTGTCGAAGAATGAGAATAAGGCACCTGTGGAATATCAAAGAATATATCGAAAATTTTGTTGGAAAATTATTTATAGTCTTCTAATGAAAAATTTATGATTTCCTCTCCAGTTAGAATTTTTTATTCGCAATTATCTTCGTTAGCGTTTGGGTTCTTTGTTCGATAATGAGCTTGAATCAACGCGACAAACCATGGAAATGCGGTCGACATGGAGATGCGCGGTAATTAACAGCAATTTGGTGTTAGTCTCGATCAGTAAGTCATATATTGTTCTCTAATTTGCAATTCTACTTCCTGATACACGTACTCACATTTAATTACCAAGTTCAAGAAACATTTCTTTGAATCGTCAAATCATCTTTGATAACGTCCAATTATTATGCTCTCCGAAGGATAGATTTCCATAAACTTCAAGCAAAGAAATACTTCTTACTTATTAAGTAACTACGATTAATGAAGTATTTGCTTCAAGGAAATCACGGAACTTACCTTCTTTTTAAGAACAAATTTGATCTCCATCTTATAGAAACGAGGATATTTACAGCGTAATTGCGTTGACTTTATTCTTGAAGGAAAAGGTAAGATGAGAACGGGAAGATTCAAAAAATTTTTGCACATGACGATTCACGATGATAATAAGAAAAAAAAACCAAAAATGTTTTTAAATTGAGCGATGAATCATCGATGGGGCGCCTATGACTAATTCGGAACCTTGAATTTGAATTATTGATTTTCAGCTCTCCTGTTTCTCATTCAATTGATACCATCGACACTTTCCGCCTTTAATTCTCTACCCTAAAATTTGCACGACAGAGTGTTAGCACTGGGAAGGAGATACAGGAGAAAGCAGTTAAGATTTATACGCAAGGTGGATTATAATGACGAATTTGCATGACAAAGTGTCCGCCAGGGCTGGTATTGAAGTAAAGTGGATTGAGCAGAAGAACATGGTCGTCGTCGTCGTCGTTAAGTCTCGTTTAAGGGCTCTATTTACCATTTTTATCATTATCACGAGTTTTCGAGAGTTCGAGAATACAGGAAGATCCTCTATCCGATGAGTTCTTCTCAGTTCTTTGATTAGTTAGATGATATTCTTTGACAATTGGAAATTATTATATACTATTCACCAACATCATTTTGTCAACGAAGAAATGTTGCTCGTTATACATTGAAATATGTTGAAATTCACTTCATCGGCAGAAAAAATGAAGAATTCAAGAACACCCTATATGTTTGAAACAACTCTTTTTCCTCTCATTGATTCTCATAATCGTACATTCATCCAAGAGAGATTTCCATCTTGCGTCATCTCTCCCTCATAACCAACTGGTTCTGTTGAAGATCACCGTCAAACACTCGACCGATACTCAACAGCTTCCATTGAACCTGACGCTTCTCCTCTTTCTTCTTTCATCCTGTTGTCTCTCAAAGTCGTTCGTCGTGTTATGAATGTTATACCGCCGAAAAGGGAAGTTGAAGTAGAGAAGCTCTTCCTGCATAATTTACAATGAATATAAAATAAATTGGATAGATGTTAATTTTATTATAATTATCGGACTTTATACAAATTTAATTCAAGTGTTATGAAAAAATGCAAACACCGAAGCAACATGTTTTATAACATATTCTGAAGAATACAGAGGAAATTCCATACTATTTGTCACTCGTTTATTCCTGCAGGTATAATTAAATACGACCAATATAAATATTTAATAACATCAATCGAATAATAATCATATGAATTAAATATTCGATTACATGATATTATACATTCATAAGAATTATAAAACAGTCCTCAGTTTGGACAACTCATTTTTCATAAAGGTCAAATTTACGTCAAACCGTAGACGTGTTCTTTCAAGTACGCTTTTCATTAGCATCTTTTATAATTTTTAAATTGGAACTGGGTGAGTGACCAAATTGAAACGTCATCTTCCGTTATACCTTTTACCATCTTCTTTCAACGAGTTAATTCAGAAGAAACTATGAAAAAACTATAAAACATTCCTCCAGTCGTCATCATCGTGAGTACTATATATATTACTCTCAGGGCACATCTTTTCATTCGACAATCCATTGAAATATCACGATATTCCACACCGATATCGATCTTTTCTTTCCAAAGAATCAAACCAGAATCGTAATTACCAGACAATAATCATGTATGTACTATAATTATGGCACGCGAGAACGGGATGTGAATATTCAAACGCCATATATTTATAGTCGACAGCTGTGCGCAGTTTATTATTTATCATCGTCATTATTATCATTATTATTCTTCTTCTTATTATTATTATTACGATTATCATTATGATTATTACTATTATTATTATTATTACTATACATACGAAACAAGCTGAAAGCATTATTTTCCTGAATCGATGTTATCATTGTACCATTATATATGAATACAAGCTAATAAGGTCCCGATAAAGCGATTCGAATTCATATTGCCGTAGCGGTTATCATTACTATTAACTGTCATTACCGTAGATATGGCTCGAGCGCCGCGTTTGAAAGCAGAGATTACATAATCCCAGTCACCGGCACTCTCGAGCACTCATAATCTATATGCAGTGAAATGATATATCAACGATTCGTGCCGTCGACTCTTCTCTTTTTCTTCTTTCGGTTTCGTTAATCGATCGATCGTGAACCAAAGTTTGTGAGTTTTGTGTTAAATATCAACCTGATACGCGCGTCATCGTTTCGAATTCCATTGGATTTTAATTAATATACATCGAGGGTATGATATTTGGAGAAGGAATTGATCGATTTTCAACTAGATTGCGTTGGGTCAAATATTAAAAGTGAACTGATTTGGATTTCGACAGTTCAACGAGTTTTGAATAACATGCGTGCATCCTGGAGTCATCTGGTAATGGAATTATGATTTTCTATTGGGATCAGTTTGAACGATTTTATGGGCGAATATCGATCTTTCTCAGTGAACTTTCAAACACAGATGAATCAATGGAATCAATACGATATTTATAATGATTCATACAAAACATCGAATCCCAAGTATTCTGTCCCGAGTACGGGTTATCAATGGAATTTCATAAATTATCCCTGCGTACAAATCACGAACATTGTTTTTCTTTCCAATACCAACAAAAAACAATAGTAACAAACATAAGAAACAACTTGTATTCACATAAAAGAACAATGTTCATGGCAAATAAAAAAAAAGAGCAGTTCGTATTCACCTGATGAATATCCAGTAACAAAAGTTTCTGAAATCCACCCTAAAACAAAGGATTGTTGCTCAGCGAGAGCAAAAACAGAACAAGTCCAGGAGACAAAAAGCTTGTCAGCGTTCTTTTGTGAATTCGTAACAATAAACTTGACATATCATCACCCGATTCGTTAGTTGTTTATCAAATGTGGAACGCACATGGAAATCTGTCATGGGAATTTTCGAATATAGAATATCGAATTTCACAGCGTAAAAAAATACTGCATAAAATCGCGAAGTTTTGTATTCTTCGATTGACTTTTTTCCAAGTTCCACCATTCAGACTGAATTGAAAAATTAGGGAAAAAAAACAAGCTCGACTTCATCGCGAGGTTTTGAATAAACACAATAAAATTCAAAAAGACTCTTTATGAAAATTCAACGCACAATAAAAGCAACCTCTTCATCGAATGATGGCACTTCTCACGTTGTTCTTTTCCACAACGTTGTCGCTTTGATCATTTCACGTAGCGGAATCTTATGAATATTGCACGTTGTGCTTGAATGAATAAACAATATAATGCGGAGAATATGACGAGAAATAATCTTTTAAGAATTCTTTTGATATATGCACTGATCGATTCCAAGTCTTTTGCTGGTAATTTTTTCCTTCCTCCTCTTTGCGTCGTCTACGAGTTTGTCGGACGTACAGAAAAGAAGCCAAGTTCCACAAAGTATCGCCTTGTGTTTCTCAATCTCCTCTCGGATACGAGAGAAACAATGCCGGTAGTGTTTAAGAGAGAAAACAAAAATCAAATAAGTTTCACGATTCGTCGATTTTCTTTACTCCCCTTTGGGCTCATGGACAGACGCCTACTAACTTTTCTCCTTTTACACTGAATCCTCTCTTCCACTCATGCGTTTCTACGCTAACGAAGACCAGAACCCTCCAACGTTACTTGTACGAGCGGGACTTGGTGTTGCGTAAATAATGAAATGCACAATAGGTTTTCGTATATGAGAAAGAAGTGAATTCAAGTCATTCGAATGTGTCTCGAGAAGTTGGAGGAATAAGCGAACGAACGTCAATACAGTGTCTGGTTCTTGTTTTCATTTCCAGAGGGACAAAATGAGAAGCTTCATGATGTGTCTTTGGAAGAATGTTGAAAGGAATGAAATTCATTAACGAACCACAACGAAAATCGACTTTATATGAAAGAAAATGAGATACAACTCTCTGGTTGTTCTTCCGTGGTATTCAATTCTGTTAATTTAGTATGTGATTTTGCAGGTTTTACAATTAATCGTTGATCAATTCGATCGACAAATTTAATGACTCAATGATGGATCGATGAACAAAGTGATTCAAATGAAAATGGTATTAAAAACTGTGTTCACGATAATTCGGAACGACAAATACATTTCAAAGGATAAATCAAAAAGAATTTATCATTTCATTCGAATTATTTTATTCTTTTTTTTTTCGCTTCAGTTCTTGGGATGCCGAATAAATTATCATTCTTGCTGGCAAACACATTGGCTCTCTGTGGCTTGGTGGAAATTTTCGCGGCGGGTACCTATCGGCATGTATTGGTGCTGCGCACACCGCATAATGACTCGATTGTAAATCCATGTTCGTACGTTGCATCATTCATGGCTATGCAGCCCGAGGGCGAGAGCTCCATATTTGGTTACGTCTCATCCAAGCCTCACTCTACAGGGGAGGGCTATTTGTTCATTAATCTTATAACGCAACTCCTGGCTGAGAGAGCGCATGAATTACCAATGCTCGCAGTGAGTGCTACGTGTCTCCCTTATCTCACGCCATACACACGTACATACATACACCCAACTTGAATATTTTTACTCTTGCACACTAGTTTAATGGTTACAAGAACGCTTATAATATATATACATATATATCTATTTACCATAGAATTATAAATATCATTACACACATAAACAACTTATCTCTTTTCATTGTTGATCTTTCAATTTGCGATAATGAGATTTAAATGAATATGAGAACTGTTTTCGTTAACAGACCCGAAGCATTAGAAAAGCTATGAAAATATTACGTGGAGTCTTCATGAATTATTCAGAAAGTGGAAAAAGTGTACAAAAGATCCTTATTTTGAAATAACATTTTCATCTCAAACTGACGTTGTTGTAGGGTACTGAGAAAGAAAAAAGCAGAGATGGTGACTTAGTCCGTTATATATACAAGAGCAAAAAAATCTCGTCCAAGTGGTTGGGGAATTGATATATTACCGCTGAACAATTTATTCGAATTATTCAAGGCAGAATAACAAGTTTTGTACTTGATATTCTACGATTTGGAATTTTCTACAATATATGTATGTTACAAACTTCATAAGATTTATATCCTGGCACCTTGTAGAGAATTCTCGAAATGTTTTGTCTCAGATCCAGACGTATTCCCAAGACTTCCATGCTATAACCAATTACCCTATTACAGAGAAAACACGGCTATCCTAGGCACACACAAGGTTCACTCGGTTTCTTCATGTTCCCTCGACACCCTAGATTGGATTAGATTATCCTGTGCCATAGAATGACCATAGTTGACAGGATTCAGGGAGATGCATAAATAAAACGCTATACCGGAATCCATCATAATCTTCTCCATATTTAAATCGAATTACGTTCAGAACAATGACATAGTAATGGAACAAATTATAGAACATGATCGATATTCCACATTTGCTCCTCCGAACTTCTGATTGGTTGTTGCATGAATTGAGTGCGATCCAATGATGTGTGTGAATTTGCATAATACCTTGTCAATAGATATCGTTTGACAATTTAATACCTCGATAAATTCATGAAATTCGCATGACGGAAAGCATACGAAATGCACGCGTTGCTCGAATTATGACAAATAAAAGATTTCAAATGCTCTAGTCGCGAAAAATTTCATTCCCGTGGAGGAAAATTAAGATAATATTTCATGGAAAAATAAAAGTGAAACCGATGATTGGATAAGAATGAGGAAGCGAGAAAAATAATACGCGAAATAAAATCATAAAAAAAAAGAGAATATGGAGATGATGAATGAGTGAAACAAGAGAAGCAACAAGCGAATCTCTCGATATTGAAAAATCAATTAACACTTTATGGTATGCGGTGCAATAACGTGTGATGGATTTACGTATACGTTGAGTAAAAAATCAATATTATATACATCACGCTTATTTAGGTAGCCCATATACCATTGTTTGATATGGACAGATTTATGCCTTGGTAACTCTATTACGAGAAACTCGAGTGAACATAAATGTTCGCTCAATTATAGTAAACGAAGACGAGATTTTAGGAACAAGTTGGGAATAAAAAATAACTCGTTTACGGGAAGTGGATTCGCGAGAAATCAACGTTCGCTTATTCACAGGTCAATACATCATCGATTTTCAATTTTTGCTATGTGAAAGTTGAAATCGTGATGCTCGGCTTTATATTCATCTAAATCCCTCTATATCATTGAGAGCGAGGAAATCCAATCTTATGAATGAAATTACGTACCCTGAGAGAAATATGTTTCTCTGCCCAAAAAAAGTATCTTCTTTCATTTTTTTTTGAGAAACTTTCCCGTTCGATGTATGTGAAAAATTGTCAACGGATATATTTGATAGAATTTCCAAAGTTCAACCTCGGTGTGCGAATAAGAATTTGGAAATGTTATCAAGTTTTTTTTTCAGAGATTTGTACAAAACCTCACGCGCCATGCGGAACTCTGTCTATCTCTCGTCAAAATACTTCCATCCCAGAAATGCATGTGCTTGTCGCGCGCTTTTTCATCTCGAATAACTTCAAACAAACTTTCGTAATACGAAATTTAATACACGAAAAACCAACCATTTGTTCGTTACATTCTAATAGAATTACATTATCACAGAAGTTTTAGTAATATTTTTCTCAACTGTAATTCATTTACGTGGGAAAAAAATAGCTATCAAAAGTGAATATATCGCACAGAGCTGTTGAAAAGAAATAAAAATTATACGATGAAAAATATGAAAAGTTTTACGTAATGTTTTTTATCTACCCTTTAACGTTAGCAAAAAATTTGTTGCTTGATTTATAACTTACAGTCGGATGAAATTTTCTACTCGACTTGTTACTTATCGCCAAAAAGTTAAAAACAAATAGCGAAAATTGTTGGAAATTTTGTTCACACGCGGAGCTTACGCTGTATAAATTCTTCCCACAGTGAACGACATTTAGAACTAAATATCTGTGAATATCGTCGTCTACCTTAGCATTTTGATTTAGATACGAAAGTGAGACGAATCAACAATTCTCAAATACCGTGTCGATGAAAATCTCGAGATTATCCGAGAGCAAATCGCCTTAGGTGGATATCCTTCTTTCAATTGTGAGGTCATAAATTGTGCAGCTCTAACTTTTCGATTCAAAGTTTGCTATAAGCAGAGACGAAACAAGTTATCTCATCTGTTGGTGCGATTAAACTCATTTTAAGTGGTATTCTCCTCTTCCTCCTCCTCCTCCTCCTCCCTCTTCTTTCCCTTCACTTTCTTTTGCCTTTTTTATTATTCTTCGAATTCTTTTTTTCCTTTATGCAGAGAGAAATATGTATATCTCGTAAGAAATTTACTTTCCGAGACTGTCGTTGACCCACTTTCAACAGCCAAAAGAAAAACACGTGGACTACGACATTTATTAAAAATTTAACCGAGCACCCACTTGGCACGCTTTTGCTCACGACAGAATCAAGTAAAAAAAAACAAACTTGCCTTCTTTTGCAGAGCCAATGAAAATCAATGAAATATAAATGCATGAGGTCTGATGGCTACTAAAAATCGGAAAAGGGTGAGAAGGAATATAACGACCATACAGAGTTTGTTACAGTTTGTGATTCGTAAATCTCAATTGAGTTTTAATTTGTTGTTTTTTCATTCTCTAGAAATTCATTTAACAATTGTCATTATAACAAAATGAATAACGCGAGAGGATTGTTTCTGAAATTTCATAATTTCAGAAAGGTTTGACGTGTAAGATGAAAAGATTTGACTATTCGAAATTCATTTTCCTTTTTCATATTTCGACAAGATCGAGAAGAACGTTCTACAATACCTTACAAACTTCGCAGATAGTTCGCACTCGATGAGTTTGTAGCCCAAAGTAGCGCGGCGAACGTCTCACAAATTATTGAAGATGAATGTAAAAACGAACTTATAGCCAACTTAGTGACTTCGCGTAGCAAACAGCTTATAAGTTGAAGATGAGACCATAATTCTAATTAGGTGAACGTTTCCGTGAAATTTCAAGAGCAAAACTTTATTGCGAAAACTCACTCTGATTACCAATGGAATAATTAACGAAATTCAAATATTCGTGTTTACAACGAACGCATTATTGGAGCTCGTGACTCATCGGTATTGAAAAGAAATTCGTAGAAAACTTATTTCTCAATACGTTTTGCGACACGTTAAACAAGAGTACCATAATAAACGGGTAGTCCGATCAGAGTTCTACCTGACACCTCAACCTCGTAATAACATTGAACGAGGTGAAGAAAACGAATTTGATATTTAACGTAACGCAGCACGTGGCGAGCGATACCGCACCCATGGCGCATGTTGGTTTTTTCAATACCAAACGACGATGACGACGACGCCGATCTTCGATACGTGATGTGGAATTGTATCCAAATCTAATGTACGTTTTCTGTTTGTGTATCTCTTAACAATACCGTGGAGAATTATATTTCACGAAGAGTACACGGAAAAAATTAATGACCCAAATTTGACGAAAATTCGCACACTGGATTTTAATAATCCATTGACTTTGATGGATAACATGGTTCCAACAATTGAATTCACTTTTGTCGAAATAATGAAAAAACGTAGCCTACTTATTTTTTTCCGTGTGATTTTACGCGACTTTGTATTTCTTTCCTCCTTTGTTATCTGCACTTATGCAGATTTTTCACAAGCTTTGAAGGTTTCCTCACAGCAACTTCAGACAAATCAAGATTTGAAACGTTAACATAACTCAGAAATCGAATCTCCTCATTCAGAGCAAAGATGAATCGTGATGAATGCTCATATGGAAGTTGGGATCTCGCATTTGTTAGTTTTGAAAGAAGCATTTAGTTGTGGTTCGCAAGTTTGATTCCAATCGGGCAATTATAAAACAGTTTTCAGATTACCAAACATGGAAGTCGCTGATCAAGAGCTAGATCGTATTACCGGATGAGATTGGCAATCTCTCTTTAGTTCATCTTTGCGCGGAAAAGAATTGCGAAAGAAAAAAACGGACGTACAACGTCGTCGGTGTATTTGTATATTGCGAAGATAATTGACAAATTATCATAAATTATCGTAATTGTTATAATCCAGAAATGTTGATTTTTCAACCTAAACTCACGAAATTCATGCTCATCTTTGAAGAAAATGTATTCCTTCAAATTATATAAAAATTATATATAATTAAGAAAATTTTTCCACTCGGGACATTTGAGAATATATGAAATCCGTATATGTACACGTGAGTTTTCTAAAATTCATCACAATCAAACAAAGTCAAGAATCTTGAGATCACGAAATATATTCTGTTTCTGTCAAATGACGGAACTTTCTTAGCAAACTTGGTCGTTTGTGTCAATACGAAATGAACAGAAACTTGATACACATATATAAAATGACTTCTTCGCAAACTTGTGTTCATGAAAATGATATGTCATCCTGTTGAAATGTGTCGAGGACATCTCCACTTCGCTATTTTATTTTTAATATCTACTCGGAAGTTATATAAAAGACTTTAATTAACAATATCAAAAGTAAAGTATTATTCGTGCTTTGTATTAATTCAAAATTCATTATCATTGACAATGTATGAAATTATCATTAAGTCGAGAAATAAAATTTCCACTGTGTTCAAATTATCTTGAACATAGCTCAAGGACGAAAATCCTTCGCGACGAAGGAAATATGTAACACGAAACGGTACATCACCAGGTATTGCGAGATAATATCATTTTGATCTCAAATAAACGACGTATTACGTAATGATTAACAACTTTGACGGATAACGATATAAAACTGACCATGGATATCAAAGAACAAAAATAAAAAAAACACAACAAGGAGAATTCAATTCTTTTTATGATACTTCCTTTTAAAATTCCCACGTTGAATTGGAGAATTATATGTATACATACATGTAAGTAACTTACACGCAATCGTTTACAATCCATTCATGAAATCAATGAAGCTAATCGTTCGATTATGCCTTTCTACTTATTATAAGTGACTTTGTAATGTTGTGATACGATCTCTCATGAATTGAAAAAGTGAAAATGGATATGGAGGTTACATTTTGTACTTGCAAAACGTATGAATGAACACAGGAATGAATTTTATTACAGCACAGATATCTCGTGCATTCATTGTAATCAAGAATTCTCAATCAATTCTTATTAATGAGTTGAGATATGATTTACATAAGAACTATGATGTATTCAGTTCAAGTTTGTGTTATGAGAAACGTCAGTCTCTATCGGATTTTCATTGAAAATAGAAAGCAAATTGATAAGTCTTGAAAATTTATATTTTAAACAACGTACGTATTACCTCGCTCCAGCTTTTGAATACCAAACACGCGTTGCAACATAGTTTTCCAGTTTTATTCCAACGTGCGTCCCATACAGGTAGATGTAACGTACATTCTCCAAGGCATCGAAAAATTCACACAGCAATAAATGTTTATGGAAAACATTGAATATTCTGTAAGAAACATGAACATTCTCCTCAGGTGAATGTGTATATGTTTTTTTTATTCTGTATAAACTGTTTCATGAGGCCCTCCACTCGGATCTCCATTAAATTTCCATCAGGTGGATACGTTGTACACCTGGAAAATACGATCCTTTCCTTACTTTGACCCCATGACTTCCGGGCCAACTGCCGACCCTCCGGATACATTCAAATTCGACCAGTAATTACGAAACTCCTTTTATAAATCTTTCACCGCGCACACACGCCCTCGTTATTTCTAGGAAAATATCGATTGCATGGAACACTCTCTTGGATAAAAATAACAATATTGTAATAGCTGTCTAGACAACTCTCGAATGATTGAATGTAATATTAATTTAATTCGCTCCGCATTTCGCAAACGATCCACAAACATAAATCATTGATTCAATTATTCATCCGTCTCTTATTTTCTATGTGATTGTTGTTCATCCAAATTTAGAATTGATTCTATATAGTAATGTCTCGTCCGACGATCACTTACACTTCTGTTGGATACTGCATTTTCCAAAACAAAGTATTTCTACCAAGTATTGATACAAATGTATATTTGATTACAAAAAGTACGTGAAATACATAATATAAACGTTCTTACACAAAACTCGAGGGAAAACTTGATGAAACTGTTTAAATTTCAAACATTGTGTGTAGTAAACTTGATGTGTCTCAACAGAATTCCTCTTCCGTTTCGGGCCATGAATTTTAATGAGTAAAAAAATTCTAGGAAATTTACGTAATAATTTTGTTTTCATAGGAACAAAAAAAACGGTTGTTCGAATGAGCATTCTGTAAATTTATTGTTATCGCAAATGGGGGAGAACGAATGCTCGATTAAAATCATTCGACAATAAATGTAGGTTACATGAATCTCATATTTTTAACGATATACGTGAAATTTGTGAATCCACGCGTATTCACTATTTTTCAAAGAAACGGCTTATCATTGCGTTTGTTATCTTATCAATGCTCTTCTTTGTCTATTGTTCTATTGTATATTGATAATCCCGGGGAAATAGAAAAACAATAGACTCGCGAAGAGGCAGATGTCAAATATTATCAACACGGTATGAAATTGTTTCTCATGTAACTCCTCCAAATGACCAATCATTTCCATTTATTGAGACTAAAAGGAAATGTATAGTTGAGAAATAGACTATGAATCGTTTTTTTTTTTCATCGAACAATTTTCTTATGAGGAAAAAACACGTTGGAACTGATATTTCATCGTGAGAGGATATAGTTTGAAATGTTACAATGATATCAGGATGAAAAATATTTTTTGAAATAGGAGAATGATAAAAGTTTTCCACGTTTGGATTTGTCCATTTTTTTTTCCAAATGATACGATTCACGGATGAAAAATCAAATGGATTTTTTCTTTCTTTTATCATCCATTTTTTCGCATTTGTAAATATTTTTCATACAACATGAAATGGCTTTTTTTTTGTTCTATCGTGCTTTGCTCGTATAATTTACACACTGAAACGAAACATAGGCAACATTTGGTATTTTAAAAACAAAGCATTGCTTGAAAATTCAAAAATATCGTCATTAGTTTGAAAGTTATAATTGTTATGGACAATGAGAATATGGATTTAGATTCTCGATGCACTAAAATTCCAAGTTTAGATAATTCTATTATTGAATTATAACAAAATTCAAAATTTCAATAGATATTTCACATCTAATGCTGAATAAATATCATGAAATGTATTCGAATTCATCGATAATCCGTGTACCCGAGTCTTCAATATAATGACAAAATAAACAAAATTCCATCCAATATAGGGATGCACCATTGATTCGATTCCAATTACCTGAAATGTTTCGATTTAGGTATTGTCAAATGTATCAAAAGGGCCGTTGAACAGTTGCACCAATATTGACGGTTGAATTAATCCACGATTAATGTGTATCTAATTATATGATATGACGGATAATTTCCACAATCGTGAAAGCGTCGAATTATGTTGCTACAAAAAATTTGAGAATCCAAAGTGAATAGGGAATAGGTCGATCGATGATTAGTCTGTATACATAAATAATTAGATCCCTTGAACAATATCTTTTGGAAATTTATGTGATTGGGGACGGAATGAATGATCAAAATTTAATATAAATGAATGTATCATCCGTTTGATTATAATTAGATTTGAAATTCGAACACAGATCCAATCATTGATTCGGTGAATCTGTGTATTCTCACTTGATTGACAGATTCCATCCCTTTCACCATAGGAGAAATGTCCTGCCATGAATGTGAAACCTGTCTTCTACCTTACAGAACTATTTTCTCTTTTGGATTTTGAATTTACAAACTTATGAAGGAAGGGTTTTTTAAAGGAATTTGGTCCATGAAGAAACTGTACTACCACAATTTTTTTAGGGAAAATTGTGAAATTTGTTTCACAATGTTGAAGAACGGAGTCACATTCAAAGGAGAGCTTACAGACAGGGAAAAATTACCTTAAAAATTACTACACTTCACAGTGGAGTGGGGACGAAATCACATTGCGGAAAAATGTATTGTGTTCTGTGATTGAAGTGACTATACTTTCCAATACAGAGTAACAGGATTCTGTTATCTATTGATAAAGTTTAGTAATTTTGATGACGAAACATTATACATACCTCATAATGTGGTAATGGGAATTTTTAGAAGAATCGATTCTTTTGTATAGAAATTATATCGAATTCTTATCAATATTTTATACAAATCTTAAAAAACTAGATACATTTTCTATAAAGAAGGATCGATGTTTTTTTAAATTTCTGTCACTACTACAGTGTGTTTTGTCCTTACTTCACTGTAAAAAACGTAAGTAACATTCCAGGTAATTTTTTCTGGGTGTAGGAAACAAACTGGAATAGAATCAACAAAAATCCATTTTCGTTTTTCCATTTTTCGAAATTTTCATTCACAAATTAAATTCATCGTCATTCGATTGAATCTTATTTACACTCTTTTTTTTTCATCTGAATTCAATTTTATTAGAAAAATTTCTCGAAATGATGAAAAAATTCATCTCCTAAACGAGATATGGAATTAGGAAACAAGTCCAGCCTACCAGGGACTATTAATTAATCAATAAATCTCTTAAATACATCGAAACACCGCAAAAAATTCTCCATGATAACAACGATATCTATATTCAATAACAATTCACATTGATTTTAATAAAAATATTACAGAACCTAATTCTATTCTGAATTTTCATTTTTTCAAATAAAGTGAATCAATGAAATCTTTAAATTTAAAATTATTGTATGGAATTTTAGCAATTTCATTTAGAATTTTTAACTACAAGCTGAGATATCAGCAAAAATATCTGAAGAATTTTGAAATGCGCTAGAAATTCTCAATTTTGTTTCGAATAGATAAACAAAATTGAATTATTTAGCGAGGAAAAATTTCAAGAACATCTAGTTTTCTAATGATATTTAGGTAGAAATTGCATGTAAACATCTATTCAAAATGACATTGAAGAATGAACAATTTCTGAATTGGAGAACTAAATTTAAACAAAAACCTTCAACAGATTTCACATTGTCAAATTTCCAAACAATTTCAGATCAGAATCAAGATAGTTGAACAGAAATGATGACTATGATCACAGTAGATCTGCATTATATACATAAGACCATACTACTAAAGTTGATATTGCGCTTGTGCCATGTTTATTCACGTACCACGGTCCATGGTACAGCAGTACCAAGCCTCTGCACCATGCCAACACATTCACATGCCAAGACGATTCATTTCACCAGCTGAAGTTGGAATTGAACTTATCTAGTCAACTCGTATTGACTTGGTGTAAACGCAGTACAAATACGCCGAAGAGCGACAGATTTTACAAGCTGTGTTTCGAATAGTTTAGTTTCATTGTGGAATATCTATACACAGAACCTGCGCGTATACGAAAAACAATTATCATGAATTTTAGAACTTGTTGAATTAGCAGCTTGTAGCAAACTCGATTGTTGAGTTAAACAGTGACAAAAGACAACTGTAAGTCACGATGATCACTCATCATTTTGCCATAATTTTATGAATACATGAGATCCATAGAATCGATTGTCCATAGAATATTTTTGAACTTGAAGCCATAACTGAACATCGTTTGTATAAGATTCAGCTTTTATAGGAGAGAACTGTCATAGAGTATTAGAGCAACGTACGCGCAAATATACGTTTACGCGTTGCGTGGTAAATGAACAAAAGTGTAGAAATGAACGGAGTAGTTATGAGCAAACTGATAAGAGATTGAATAAAATGAGAATAAAGAGAGAATGTCGGCAAACGCGGACGCGATAGTCACACATTGTCGTCGAGAGTGCAATGCGCTTTGATGACTTTGACGGAACCGGAAGGATGAAAAGTGGCAAAGAATAAAAAAGAAAGAAAATCACTGTGTGGGGAGAAAATATTTGAACCATTTATCCTCGGACGATGGAGCACAAAAATTCATGAATCGGATAATTGTGAAATTTCGTTCGTTAAAACCTCAACGTTTTGGATAATGATATTCGAGGGAAAAAAAAATGAGTACGATCACACTGAAATGTTACTAGATCAGTAAATGTGATATTTGCGTGAATGGAATTCTTTCTCAAAATATCACATTGTTATCGTATAAAAAATTCTTCTGTTCCTGTTACGTTTGAAATCATAAGGGAAAATATGATATACGTATAGAATTTGATTTGAAAGAAAATTATTAACGTCACTTGAATTTGTTTTTGTAATTATATCTGTATTTTTTAAGGGCCGTGGAGTCCTTGAAGAAATTTTGCTACGTACGTAATTTTCGAACGACTAAGCAATAAACACAAAATTTGAACCTGCAATGATAAAGTAGATTGCTGGAATTAAGCTTTGAATATGAAATTGAAACCTGAATGATTCTTCAAAATTATGCAAACGATTATAAACATATTAACCTACAACTGTCAACAATTTTTATAACCTGTTTTCTCATGTTTAGGAATAAGTTTTCTAGCAGTACACTTTTTTACTGCATATTTAAAATTTGCGATTATTGCCAATGTGGAAATTCACATCGGGCCAGTACTTAGCTTAGCTGTTTGAAAACTACCTAGTAAAATTTTATCCGTTTTTTCATCCTCCATGGCCTTCAAATGAATAGTGTTTGGACGATGAAAATTTGAAACGATAAATAAAATCATAATTCGATAATTCGAATAATGATAATCATACCCTCACATCGTGAAAGGAAATCAAAGTTAAAATAGTATAATGAAAGTGAAGTATTAAGTAAATATATCTTGAACATGTATATCTTTGAAATATCTCCTGCGATATCGCGAGTATGTATTAAACAACTGGTTGATCGTGTTACCGCACATATAAAAAATGTGTGTTTTTCTTGCTATACGGTTTTACTTATATACAGGTGATTCTTTTTCTCCCTCACGTCTTTCCATTTCACCTGAAAAGTACTTCACGCACGTGAAATGACGTGCGCACACGCGTAAGTAATCCATCAAGGCAAAGAAAAAGGTAGAAGGGCTCACGCCACTCCGTCGTGATACGTGTGCAGTCTCAGCGAGGTCCATTACGCCAAGGGAAAGGATAAGGGGCAAAGAATAAAATATTAGGAACTCTAACCAAAGACTTGTTTCTCATATTTCATCTCGCCGTACTTCATTTCCTCTTAGAAATTCTGTACCGCTCTTTCTTCCTCCTCTCCCTCTCTTCTTCTCCACTTTTTTACATCAATCATTGACTTTAAATCCTCATTCTTTCGGTCAAAGGGATTGTATTTAAACGTATAAACCAAAATACACCAAGTTGATAGTCTTTTTTTTTCTCTCTCTATCATCATACTCGTATATGTAATTCTTGGAACACAATAGATCGTTCAAAACAAACTCGATTCGATACACGGTTCGATACTCGTTAATCTTGCGTTGTGATTCTCGGTTTCAAACATCCACTTGTATTTCATCGCTGCGACTTGCGATTCAACGAATGATCACATAAAAGTATTGAATTCCCATTAGCTATTTATATGTGCATGTTCACATCTACGAGTACCTATGTGCACGTGTACAAACGTATATTTACCCGAAGATACGATGGGAGTAAGAAGATAGGAAATATCGAATCAAAATACTAGGTGACAGAAATTCGATATCTTGGATGAAGGATGTCTAGTTGCGGGTGGCTATATAAACTTTTTATTCTATCAGAGAGAAAAAGAAAAATGAATTATTCTAATTTCGATGGAAAATCTCTTGAATAAAACATTCGTCATTCGCCTGAAGTGTTTTCATTTTACGTATCAAGTATTCCTTGTTCCTTAACTTTTATTCTCTCAAAAGTGAACAACTTGCCAAAGATTGACTCTTCACTTGACCTCTCGTCATTGTTGTTATGGGCATATTTGTGAAATAGGGACCGACAAAGTGCAACATGTATCACCTGAGGCAATCGGTGAAGTGTAATGAGGGTATACAGGTCACGATAACGTCATACCAGAGCAGATCCGTGTCATCGATTACACTGTATAAATACTTCACTCGCGTAAGCACGAGATGTAATTTTTTTTCTCTCGTATTTACACGAACGATGAGATGAAAAATCGACGTTTCATATTTTCGTTTGTTTTGAACCACTTCGATGTGCATGAAGGGCTGGTTTCTTTTCATATTATACGCATCGGGGAATTGGTTAAAGTATTCGTACTGAAAATACTTGTGTGGACATATCGCTGATAATCTCATTACGATTTTATTTGTTCATCCGTTACAGAGATGAAGGGAGGAAGGGAAACTGATTAACAATGCGAACATAAATACTTTTGTTATCAATGCAAAATCAACAGATTCAAATGAACCGAACGAGGGCAACATTTACGAACTCGCATTGAAATAATTTTGATGATGTTTTGCGGTAGAGAGATTTTTTCATATCATTCTGCAGAACAATATGCCATCATCATCACGTCAAGTTCAATGTGTTTTTTTTCACAATTTTGAAAAAATCGAGGGATAATTCTTCATAAAAAGAACGATAACGTTTTTTTTTCACATTCATTTTATTTCACAATTCGCACATGAACGTGGATGGAAATGTGTATAACAAGAGGATTTCATGTAGATGGGAAGTACAAAAATACACTGAAAGTATGAACGGTAGCAGTTTTTAATGATCGATACTACAATCCTGGTTTAATTGTTTAAAGTGGGTCGCTGAAGTTAAAAATTGGTTCTATTATTCGTTCAGCAAAATGGATTCACGGTTACACCGTTTCAGTCAGGAAAACTAACATTCTTTCGTTGCTTTTTCATTATTTGCAACTGTAACGATTGTGGGTTTATACTCTACTCTCTCTAACAATGGGCCTTAGTTCTAAGCCTCTTCTAATTGCAATAGGGTGACAAATTAGCAGGTCTATGAAAAGTAAATTATGATTGGGCAAAGTTCGGATTTCTGAGGCTTAAATTGCTGGATTCTCTCCCCCCAATTTTGTTCATTTTTTATGGGAACTTCTATCTTCTGTCTCAACTTCTATTATTCCTCTCGACTGAAAATGAAATATTAACTTCGGCTTGCATCATAAATTTTGGTTCTAAGTTATGTGACGCATATGAGAATCATTAATTAGCAACTTACATTAACATTTAAATGCTGTATAAATAAAATCAATGACGCTCATGAACACCAGTATGGATTAGCTACTATGTACATTGCTAGATCCATCACTGTCTTGACATCTGTTCTGAGATTAACAAGCAGTTCATTACAAAATGCAAGCGAATTAAGCTCTGGAGTATCATTAGGCAAACTATCCCCGTTGTTTACCATCTCATAAGTTATTATATATGTTGATGTTCATCACATTTGCCCTTTAAATCTGCAAAAACCAAAATTCAACACTTTTTCGTCGTGAAAGAGAGATTCGGTGATCTGTGATCTTCCTGTTTGTTCTCCAATTTTTCTTCCATACAAAAATTGCACTTTCTCTGAGCTTATTTTGAATCGTGAGTCAATACACGCGTTGATTTTTCATGACACGAATGAGTTTCGAAATCATTCAACTTACAATTTTGATAATTCATGCCCTGGTGGAAATATACGCTCGT
The DNA here is from genome assembly GCA_018340375.1 of Gonatopus flavifemur. NCBI lineage: Eukaryota > Metazoa > Arthropoda > Insecta > Hymenoptera > Dryinidae > Gonatopus > Gonatopus flavifemur. Next base: position 57,695,119 of record JAFFJZ010000001.1, read on the forward strand.
AGTAAGCGCACTCGAAGCTGACAAGAAACGTCAAAAGGTTCCAATCTTCTCTTGCCGAAGCGATTCATAATTGTTTGTTATAGAATATTGGAATTATATGTTATCAATAGGCTTTATAAACGTTCAATGCCGTTTTGGGAAGAGGGCTGTTACGTTCGATGAAAGGTAATGCGAATCATTTCATGGTAAGGCGTTGGATTGCAATGATGAAAATCATGGGTTCGAATCTCGACAAGTGGTTAAAATTTTCATACGCTTTCTTTGTTCCAAACTTCGCTTCAAGTACTCTTTGGAACCGTTCCATTTACTCTTTGTTCACTTTTCATTAACGTTTCTGTTACGCTCCACCATACTTTTCGTCTACGCTTCATTTCAGTTTCCATTTTCACCAGGATGTTTTCAGAGATTCACACTTGAACGCATTTTGAAAAATGTCAACAAATGCTACATTTTCATTTCAAATTTGAAGTTCAATGCTTTTTAGAATTTTTTCGTAAAAAAGGAGTGTGAGGAAATTGAATTCAGATTCACACTTTGATTTAATTATTCGATCTGTAACTTAAAAGATTCCCAAGATTCAAATTAAATTTCGTTATCTCAGATTGAAAGAGATTCCTCGAATTTCTTTGATCGATTATAACGTTAACAAAAGCCACGCTGAACTTCTGGCAAGCCTTGACATGGTTCAACACCGAAACGGGGTTTAACTTTTCGAATGTAATTTGGGTGACCTACAACTTAACAAGAACTAAAAATGAAATCCTGTCAGAATCATCTCAAATCTCGACTTTTGAAATTCTTTCGAATAATACCGGTACTTCATTGGTATTCAGTCTTTGAGTTAAATCTTTGTAGTCTCTGAAGAATCTTTCGATATTTTAATTGCGTAAAAAGCTTAATTCGCCTCTCTTTGCTGTTCTAGAAATCTGGAATTTACTAATTCCGACATTCAGGCACTTGACGATTTTCCACACGATCTACCCATTTTGAAGGTAAAAATACACACGTACATAGAATTCACCCGTTACCTTAAACTAGAGTTTATTCTCTCTCTTCCTCTCTCTCTCTCTCTCTCTGATTGAGTTACAATCCCCTGGTAATCGATGTATCTTGAATCGAGAGAAGAGCACAACTTCCATAGTTCCATTGTAAAATATATTCCATTCAAATAAGCAATCTCAGTCTCATCGATAACACGATCTGCTAATTTCGTAGCGTTTCATAGCGCGCATTCTCTGGAGTGTGATAAATTCAACCGATCACATAAATCAAACTATATCTTCGAATCCAGGAATGTTCGAGGAAAATTCAATTTCGCCGAGGAAAATTTCGATTCCTTGAAATCACGAGGAATCGAATTCATAGTTTATTTTGAATATTCGATCCTAATTTAATACCCTTGAAGAGTAATTCATAGTAATTCAAGCTCACTCGAAACGGTGAAGTGAACGTTGCTTGCGCCTAATATATTATTGATCAAACACAAGTTTTGTTCCCTACATTTGTTCCAAATCAAATAATATCTCGTTTGAAATACCTCAACGTGATCGTGTATAATTTAACTTGATTCTCATGAGCAATTGCTTTATTTGAATAATAAAATACATATACGAAACGTGTAAGTACTCGAATATTCATTGAAAGTAGGTTAACATTTCACATGCAATGATAATCATGCCTGGCATAAATTAAAGAACGTGCACCATACGACTTTACGTTCCTTCGAGAATGACGAATTCCGATGAGCTCGTTTTCTTTTCGACTTTTCATTATTGAATCGTGCAATAGCTCAACCTACGTATACACAAAGGATAAATATAGATACGTGCACGTGTTTGTAAAGCCATAAGATATGCGTTCACCGGTGAGAAATTTTTAGCAGGAGACTCAAGGAAGTTGTTAGTAACTTGTTTGGTGAACATACGACTGTACCAAGTCAACTCGTTCGAGCCGTGTATACTAAACAAGTAACTGTCGACAATAACTCGTGCGAGTTCCTCCAGCGATTTTCTTGCCAGGGCAGAACGTACAATTTTATGTGATACGTTATGAGTAGGTATACGCAAAAAGAAGTTAGTTAGAAATGTCAATATCTAATGGATGAATTTTTCATCCGTAAACGATAAACAACGGAGATTGAATGCGAACCCGAGCGTGGTTATTTATGCGGAAGATGATTCACGCAACATGAGAAGCTGACTCGTAACTGTTCGAATGGTACAAAAATATGAAAAAAAAAGAATATCAAATGATGTGATATTCCGCTTAGGTAACAGCGTCGTATGAAATTCGTATACGATTAGATAGGATTATATATTAACCCATTGTGTCCCAAAATGACACTTTTTCGTTGCGTTTTTCAACGCTTGTACTTTCTGAGAAAAAAACTCCTGAAAAATTCTAGAATAAGCATTGTCGATGTAAAATTGACTCATCTTACAGAATCTGCCATTTCAAACTGTTTTTTTCTTTATCTGACGTTTTCACATTGGAATCATTTTAGAATTCTTGTTGTAACTACAGAAACCACGTCAATTTATCTCAAACTTTAATTTATGCTTTTGACAATTGTGTAAATCAATGTGAAATCCATCAAAATGGCGGTTCAAACGCGGAACAAACGTCAGAAACTTCAAAGATTTTTCATTTAAAAACGATGGACTTTGGAGAAAAATGTTCCCTAACAAAAAGTTTTTAGAACTGATCAAAGAATACGCTGGAATTTTTCCAGAATTTTTTAACGACTTTTTTGAATTTTCAAAATCGTCAAATTTAAAAAATTTTTAAAAGACATTAAAAAATTCTGAAAAAATTCCAGGTGTTCTTTGACCAGTTCTAAGAACTTTTTGTCCGGTAACATTTTTCTCTAAAGTCCATCGTTTTTGAATGAAAAATCTTTGAAGTTTCTGACGTTTGTTCCGCGTTTGAACCGCCATTTTGATGGTTTCCACATTGATTTTCACAATTGTCAAAAGCATAAATTAAGGTTTGAGATAAATCGACGTGGTTTCTGTAGTTACAATAAGAATTCTAAAATGATTCCAATGTAAAAACGTGAGATAAAGAAAAAAACAAGTTTGAAAATTCGCGTTTTTTTTGGAAAAAACTACAGATATCTTGCCACAGGGACATTTTTCGGAAAAACCAATGGCAGATTCTGAAAGATGAGTGAATTTCACATCGATAATGCTTATTCTAGAATTTTTCAGGAGTTTTTTTCTCAGAAAGTATGAGCGTTGAAAAACGCAACGAAAAAATGTCATTTTGGGACTTAATGGGTTAATGTAACCAGCGAATATGAGCTCTCGAGTGTTGATTTCTTTCCCTGGGATAACGATTCTAAGTTCGTTGAGTCATCATTAGACGACTCGATTATCAAACAATAAAAAATCAACGAATAGATGGGTGAATGAATGGAACATCAAAAGAGGTCGGATTCGAACAAAAAAGATAGAGAAAAAAAAACAAATTGGGTCACCGTCTGAAAACGACAGATCAACCTCTCGTCATTATTGGAACGACCTTTGTGTCTCATCTGATGATGGCTGATAGATAGAATGGTTTTAGTTGGAATATATAGATTTCCGATTGATGAGTTTTTATTAATTGAAATGAAAGTAAAAAGTCAAGTTAAGTGTATAGATCTGAAAGAGCTCACACCACGTCAAAGTATCGATTCATCATCAAACTGATGGTACAATGATCTATGGAGTTTTCATATTCCGCAGAGTTTAGAATGATTACTTTTTTTTTACAGCTGTTCTCATAAATATTACAACTGATTTGTGATACACCAATCAACATCGATACTTTCGCTTCGTTGTTTGAAAAATCCTTAGCAATTGAAGAAATTTTTTTCTATTTTACACATAGGAAATATGAAAGTTGTTCATCATGTCAAAATTTAGTCATCAACTACCAGATGTCATGAACTCGATTGTTCTTACATTTGAAAATCAAGTAATTCGATATCCAGAACCGATTGAGAGCAATAATTCTCAAAGAGTTCGATTACCGTAGCTAACTTTAATCGAGCTACTCAAGCGGAACTTACTTCAAATTCGGCTCAATCAACTTCTGTTAAATTATAAAACTTTGATGATTCAAATTTTATACCCACCTTCACTGATAATTATCGCCCGAAGATGATTTTTATTTTTCGATATAAAGTTCTTTGTGAATAATCATTAAACTAGTTTGGTTACTTGAGAAATTTCTCCCCCGTAGTTTCCCCCACCACTTTTATTCTTCCACATCAAAGTGGAACTTTACAAAATTCAGAGGAGGATGATCAAACAATTGGAACCCGTATATCATCAAATGCTACAACTCTGAAAATCCCAACCCTCCAAACATTTTGAAACTCTCGCAGTTCGTTCAGGTTGAGTATCGTAAGACGTCATTCGTATCAAAGTTTCTTATTTCAAGCGCCGATGCATTCAAGTGAAATAAAAACTTATTTTTCAATTTTTTTGTATAAATGAAGAATCATTACTTTCGCAATATGGTATCAATATACGTACATCATATAGATTTTTCTCGGAGAGAGGGAGAAAGGGTAGAACATATGGTACCTACATCCATAGTCACATTCGCAAAGCGTTAAACATATCGAATGGAAAGAAACTTCTCAGCTTTGTAGCTCTCATCGAGCTTTTTGCCTCTTTTTGTTTCTTTCGTTTCTTTTTTCTTTCGCAAGCTGGGACTGCTATATAGTTTCGGCAAATCGAAAACCGCCAGCTGCAACGCCGGTAGCAGTAGGAGCGGCAGCAGTAGTAGCAGCAGCGGCAGCAGCATCGGCAGGGACAAAGTTTCCTCCTCGAATGTCGAATAAGTACGAGATATGTGCTTATTATATGTACATCTACCTACATTCACCAATACCCTTACCAATAGTAACACAGAATGAAATTTCGTGTTAAGGAGGGCGTTAAGATATTAAATCCGAGAGCTGCGTAGGGTTCCTGGCTCCTAACTAATTATGGAGTTGAGTGCAACCTTAAGTCTTTGTACTATCCCGGTACCGCTAAAACCTCTTTCCTTCATCCCCCATCCCTTTCGAGTCCTCTTTCTGGGAGCAATTGATTTAAGACTTCAACGGCAGCTGTGCGGATACGAAATCGGATGGGAAATTTGCTTCACCTACCTTCAACATTGAAGCGTATGCGAGCCCGACTACTCGTGGAAATGGACTTCGACGAAGTATAACTGAAGAAAGATATGGCTTAACGTCATCTGGACGTAGACAGTTCTCTTTTCTTCCTCGAGTTATAATAATGGGGATCTTCTTTCCCCGGAATGAAATTCGAGGTAACGTGATAACTTTGACCTACCTGCAACACAAAAACGTAGAAAAAAATTCCATTAGATCAGTTTTGTTACAAGAACGATCAATATATTTCAAATACAAAGAAAATTGTTAGTAGAGTGCAAAGGACGTTTCAAATATTTCTTCAGCGAACAATAAAAGTGTCAATCGAAGATGTATTCTGAATGAACACCGCCGACTTTGTCTCGCTCCTCTCCATCTCCCTAGGAATATCTCGATCCAAATCCGAAAACGTATTCCAACGTTTTATTTTGTTCTTGATATAAACGAGCGGTACGTGGAATAATTTCTTCCGAGTTTGAGGAAGAATCTTTTATTCTGAACAGAATCTATGACTAGATTTTTCTGGACTGAAACTTTCCGGTCTCCAATCCTTTTAATAGTCTCCTAATGATCTGAGTGATTGCGTAACTACGTTGACGTCATCTTTCCACGGCAGGTATATCGGTATATATCACATTCTCGTAGGTCAGAGTGCGTGATGCGGTTCTCAATCGAGCTTGTACTCTATATCTGGCTACAACCACCTACGTAGTTGTTCTAAAGGGAATTAAGAAGAAGAGAAACGGATCGTCGTAATTTCTGAAAAGCTTCTCGGGATAATAGGATTCTCAGAACCTAATAAAACCTTCTTCTTTTTCTCTCGTCTGTCGCCCTTCTTTCCTTCATTTCTCTTTCCACTTTCCTTTCTCTTACTTCCGTCTTGATTGAACTTTTTTAACGCCTTTTCAAATCAAGAAGCTTGATTTACCTCAATGAAGAATAGCGTACATAATAAATGTAGCAAAGTTGAAGAATTATTCATTCAGCGTTTGACTTTATTCTTCGTAACGATTGAGAACAATTTATACCTTCTTATCAATCATCCGAACAATTTTTAAAATACATTAAAGCTCCTTTGACGGGACGTTTCATTATTTCATACAGCTAACAGTTCTCAAATACATTCATTTTCTTCTTTCTCGTGTGCAAACAAGAAACTTTAGTATTCGAATCAATTAAGACTTATATTATCAATTATATCGTTATTCGAGTGGTGAATTTTCTCATGAAATTTCAACCTTTGATAGTTCTTTTAATTCAAAACCTCAATACTTTTACTCGATTATTTTTTTCTTATGCAACGTTGTAATATTTCAAGATGAATTTGCAAGAAATAAATTAGAATCTGTTTACGTGTGCTATCCGATATTTGATTAAAAGTATAGAAAAAGCGTGCAAAAAGTAGTAGGAATGTGCGCAGTCATCGATTCAATTCAACAAATTCATCTATCAGTTTTTAATCCCGTTCATAAGATATCTCAAAACATTCATATTCCCCAAATTGTTAATGTTGTTTCTTTTTTTACCAATTTTTCTACTCACTAACGATTCTTCCAATCACAGGTCAAAAGGAATCATCTTGTTCTTCTTTTTTTCTCCGACTTTTTGCCAACACAATCAATTTATCTTTCATTAAAATTGTATAAAAAGCACACACACGCAGGGTTTGCAAGCCACTCGGAAGCGCGTACAATTCCATTATAACATAAGCATGAACATTCAAGGAAACACATCAAGTCACATGATTATATCATAATTTATATTTACAGTTCTCGTTGTTGGTTCCAATGTCTCCCCAGTGTGTGGTAACGTATACAACACACATACATCCTGTGGCTATAAATATCAATCCTATAATTGACCCACAATGTGATTCATTCGTTTTGAAAAGTTCTTTACAGTTATTTACAATGCCATGGAGTATTCATTGAAGTGGTATCCGATACGTTTCAACTAACCGGAAAGTTTTGTGGTTAAATGAAATGAATGTGCACAATCAACTGACGAGAAACTATACAAGTTCGAATACGAAGATCAAAAATCATATGTACTCATATCATACATATATAAAACAGAAGAAGGAAGAATTTAAATGACTTTTAGTTCTCTTATCGAAGAAAGTAATCAAAGAAAATAATCGTCCGTTGCAGCAGCATTCGATATAATATCCCGCATATAAATAGAATTTTAATTACAGTTGTTTATGAACTCATATTCGATTTTCCAATTAACTCCATACGCCGTATGCCCTATCCTCCGTATATCGTACAACGAAGAAGAATACCAAAGAAACAACTGTGTCCTTCGTTTGTTTCTCAACAAGATACCGAGGAATTAAAGTAAATGTTTACTGGAATGGAAAACAAAAAGTTACAAACAAAAAACCGTTCGGGTTGAAAGGAATGTTTGTCGAGGAAGATGGAAATTTTTTAATTTCTCCACGACGACGACTCATTGCCTGTGGTTTCCGCTTCATTCATTTTCATATGAAAAAAAAAGCAAGTACGCTGTACTTAAAGAAGTACGTTCTTCGCCGAAATTCAAATTTTAAACGAGAAAGTAATTCAAAGTTGAAGGCAAGAAAAAAAGAGAAAAGATGGAAATGATTTTCAACGTTAGTTAGGAATACTTCTTGTTGGGAAAACAGAAATATGAATTTCAATGTGACGAATCCTCGAGTTGAATTGAATAGAAGAAAAATTATCCGTACAACTGTACTCCGAATTTCGATTGAGTTTCACTCACGAAAATGGTTGTGAGCAAGATCTTCAATCGTCCATCTTTGACGGGTCCCTCTCGTTAAGTATTTTACCCTCGTTAAGTTGCTCGCACGGAGAGACTGTAAATGTCGTGACATCGATCACCGAGGCCAAAACCTTTTATAGGCCGACTTCGTTATCCGTGAAACCCGGGATGGCGAAAGGGAGAAAGAGGAAAAAAAAACAGGGACAGAGAATGTTCGTTGAATTGATTCGAGAAGTGAAATCATGTAACCATTACAGATTTGTTAATACATTAAGTATGAAAAGGGAGAAATACAGAATATTACGGGAAAAGTGTTGTTCAGATCCAAGTGGTGGTTGTAAACTTCAGGACGCTTCGTGTGTATTTGATAACGAGAGTATGAACATTAATAAACCTGAGTTCGTTTAACATAAAATGTGCTTCGCAAAGATATTTTATAATGCCAAATTAAAATTTGAAAGAGTCAACAAAATGAAATTTCGTATAGATGCGATAAACGATCATGATTTTGTTGATTATAATAATGATGATAAATTGAGAGAAATCAGTGAAATCTTTGTTCCCACATGATCCGATTTTAGATCGGTGCATTCCAGCTCCTCATTGATTAGTCTCGCATTCCACAAGAAAGAGGGAATTCTAATCGATCCATTCATATCAAACCTGTTGATTCAACCAAGTAGATCTCTCCTTCCCCGAGAAACAAGCGTGGAACCGTTCTCGTTCTCCGATCGCGTTAATATACTCTCTCACTTACCTCCATGGATGGATGCGAGTTCTTTTTATATTTTTATTACAATGAATGAATCCATTGACTCTGAATTTCGAATGTTACCACTCATAAACACGAAAGGCAGAAATAACTGCAGATGCTCCCATTCAAGGTAACTCTAAATTGTGCTTTATTCAATTCATAATTAACGTAGGTACTCGAGCGAACGGGTGTGAAACTTCTTTTTTCAATGGTATATATTATTGATTCAAAAAAAAAAAGGGAGAAAAAAAATGAATGACATATTTCAACGTACTTGAATAGATTTCAAGATGTATCGAAGCGTGAACTGAAGGCAACTTCTCAACCTAGTTTCCTATTTTCTTAATATAATTCAAGAATATAATTATCATTCATGGAGATTTAATTAATTCTGAGATTCATAAATGTCATGTGGATCTAACGAATGGATTGAGTGATCATTATCGTCGTTTAATCTTAATTTGACCGAACGAAAGTGAAAATAACACAGAGTTCAAAAAAGTTTCAAACCTTAACACACCGGAACAATCGAAATCGCGTGAACATTTAAACTGTTAAAAGCTTGATGAGATTGTAGAAAGAGGTTGACGGGACGACTGGATTTACGTTTCAATAAATAACGAACTCCACTCGAGTCGGCAAGGGTAATTTATTCGTCTGCCCTTGTATCGAAACAATTTTCACCTTTCGACTTGGTTAGATACAATTTTTATTTCCTAGGGGTCGATTTGGAACTTCTATGTTTCAAATAACATTGATTTTTCACTTTTGAAAAAGTTGTCTATTGCGAGTTTTGAGAGTGAGAAAAGTGGAATTTTATTCTTTAGGGTTGAAATTCAGGGTCAATATTTTCACTCTCAAGTATTCAACGAATAATTGATCTCAAATGTCCATTATAATTCGTTAAATGGGTCTTACGCTTGCGAGATGCTTGCAGCAAGCGATAATAAATCCGTGTATCTCGGGTTCTCGCAGTAAACTTTCATTCTTTGTATATACACAAAGGCATATGCTCATATTTATTTTTGAAATAAATTATGAGTTAGTGATGATGACTGAAATGAACAAATATGTTACCTTGATCGAAGTCAATGAACGACAAAATGATGTCATTCGGTGTTGCATAATCTACCGGTGATTCATTCGTATCAAGGGTTTTCCAACGCATACTCCTTTAAATTGAAATAACCCTTACATAATTTGATCTTCCCGTTTAAATCGAATGAAAAAAAAAACTCAGAATCTGTACTGCAGCACGGATTTTAAAGATCTTTCTTCGAAATCGTTTTCTTCATCCTTTCTTGGTCTGTGAGAGCGAAGCCGTAACGCCCGATCGTTTGCACCCTTCGGGCAGTTAAGGCTCGTTGAGGAATATCAATGACCCAAGAGCGTCACAAAAAGGGAGAATGAAATACAAGAAAGGAGCAGGTCCCATTTCACCTTTTGTCCATGCAAATGATGCCTTTTTTTTGGAATACATTCCGTTGTGAGTCTCGTAACTGTTCTTTCTCTACTCGAGATGTGTAAATGAAGAATAATATATGTAAATATACGCATATACGATGAAATTTGATTCTTGTAACGGAGAATATTTGGGAAGTCAAATATTTTTCAATTTTCCTACTGCGGTGACAATGTGAATATTTGGAATATTTTTCAAAACGCTTGCTCGGGAAAATCTTGACTGTTTCATCCCTAGAGAGCGGTTCTCAATTTTCAAATGAAACTTCCACATGCGTTCCATATGTAATTTTATTGAATTATTTTGTTATTCAGAAATTTGTAGCGCGAGATAAGATAAAATATGAACAGCAATGTGAAGAACAGACGAGATAGAATGCGACATGAATGACGCCGATGAAGAGCTAGGGAGTGGGAATGTATAGGAAGGAGAGGAGAGGAATTCTGACCTTCACAGGGTATGATTGTGTGCGAATTGAATTTGGTGTAATCGATTCACATCTAATTAAGCGCTGGGTATGGTTTAGACATGTCAAATGCTGCGGTCTCCTTATCTATCGGATACGATATAATTACACCCTAATAAGGTCATCATTTCCCTTCACATGCTTATCCTCACTCCATTAAGCACATCTATCTGCTTGCTCCTTGTGCACTCAATTCTCCTCGTTACATCTTCGTATTTACCTGTGGTTCTACTTTTTGAATTTTCAATAATTATATTTTACAATAAAATTATTTTCATCGATACTTGATAAGTTTCAAAACATTGAATTATAAATTCTCAGAGTATTGGAAAAGGAGCTAGATTTTGTATTCTAATCATGAAAATAATATACTTCATATTGACTACTTTAGATTGTTATATTCTTATAATTGAGGGATTGAGAGTTTCAGATAGATGCCCATTCAAAAGTACGTGATACGCAAATGAAGAAGGTTAAATTTTCTGGTTTTCTCACTCGTTCCGGTCAACTGAATTTTAGTCATCAACAAAAAGAGAAAACCATTGAAATAGATTCATTGAGAGGGTGGCTGGTGCGAGAAAAGATCAAAGCGTGGAAATTGATTTACGGTAGAATGAAAAAAGAACGCACAAAACAACATGCTTCGAGTACTAGGAATCTCTACTATTTTTTCACTAACTCTGAACCGTCCGATGCCTTTTTTCCGCGTTTGCTGCCGTTTTAAAACGCATACCACCTTGAAATGCTTGCAGTGATTGAACGACCGATCAGTTCTGCGAAATAGATTCTTGATTACAGAAAATTGATTTTATTTTCAAGTTACCATGGTGATGAGAAAGAAGTCTTTGGTGCTCCTTTTTATAATCCAGAGTTGATTTCAATATTCTCATTTGTAACACGGAGAGAAATGCCTCTTTAAAAAATAGCAAAGTTCACTATTCAATATAGCAATGTTTGCAATACATTTGCAGTAGAATGAGCTTACAGTAATTTACTGATCATGATATGTGGAGTATTTCAAGGTGTAATTTCACGTATTATCTGCAATTTACATCAAAGAATTGAAACTTTATGCGCCTACAAATCCAAATACGATATGATATAGTTTACCATGTCACATACTGGGGCCGGCTGTGCTACGTATGTCAGCGAACTTGACTATGTTTCAAAGATGTCTCTTCTCCGTGGATCGACGACTGAGGAGTCAATTTTCATAATTAATTCTATTTATAAAGAAAGAAGAAATCATACAACATTTCTCTAGTTCTTCTTGTTTGAATTTGTGGATACGTTTGGAACTATGAGACATCATGACATATCGTCCAGATTTGAATTATACTCAATGGAATTCCTTCCACTGTATGAGAATTAAACGTTAACGTCATGTCATCAAGCTTCGCTTGCCCCTGTATCAAACTTTTTCACATTTTTATGACTTCCTCCCACATTCTATATATGCTAGGTGGTACGCGAATGGTTCCATACGAGACCTAAAAGCATTTCGTAATCATTGAGAAAGTTACTAAATCCAATTCTCCTCCCCCATTTTCATCCTCGGTTCATTTCACGTGAATTTTGCATCACAGTCCCTTACGGTGGAAGTAATTGGTACAATCTCAATAAAAATGTTGGCTACGTTCGTATGAAATTACATGGGAAAGAATGATGTGAGCCAATTTTTAGCCAATGACAGCAAAAGTTGTTATCGCTGTAGGAGCTGAAATCTAGCTTTTGTAGCAACTTCTTTCGCTATCCAAATATCAAATACACGAAATGACTACCACAGCTAATTCCTAGCTACCATAGTTAATCATTTTTTTCACTTGAAAAATTTTGAAGATTCAAATAATGGGTCTTCTTACATTCTTAGATTCTTAGAAAATTCGAAATCTATCCTTCACCCCACAGTATCTTTTGCAACTTTTGTTAGTTTGTATAAAAAGAGGTATGGAAGATCGGTAGTCACTCTTGAAGCACATGAAAATTGTTGAACAATGTTTCATCTGTTTTATTTCAGCACACGCTACAACATTCCAAAACACTTGGGTGCATTGAAATGAAACACTTGCATCTTCGGTGCATGCACAATACACGTGAATAAGTTTCAAATACGTAGTGACGTTGTACAAAGCTCAATAGTACCATAAACTTTCCCTTCCGCGTGCAGGAGAGAATGTTGAGTTTCTGTGGAACTACATCTATAAAAAGATTATCCTACCATAGAATTTCCATGAAAATTCTACACAATGAAGACAATGTGTAAAGAATTTGTCGGAATTGATTTTGGAATAACGCATTTACTTGTATCAATCTTCAAGGTGTCTTTAAAACACCACCTCCATCATAGAAGCTTCTGAATAATATTTTACAATGCAAAAGCTCATATTTCACCGCATTATCGCTGAAGCAAACGATTAGAAATGTAATACACATCTTATTGCTTCTACCGTACTTCGATAATCTCTTCTTATCATTTATAAATGTTAAATAATCGAAGCCGAGAGTTCACGTATTCCATTTGAAATGCTGTTAGGTATGCATGCTAAACTCCTTGAACATTAGCTAGACCAATTTATTATGAAGCAAGCGACCACTGAAATGAATCACTGATAATGCCCTCATTCAAGCCTCACAGAGCTAAGATTGTAAAAATAAAAGTACTCTTATCAAGATCCATTTCTTCTGAAATGATTATGCGGTTTACAGTGGAGAATTCATTAATAAGAACACAACAGTACCGGTTGTTCATCGAGAACCGATTCATCGTCACAAATAAGCGACCCAGTCGGTGATGCAGCACGATTAAACGAAGGCTTATAATTAGCCTATCGTAAAGGAATCGTATTCAGTTCGGACAATAAACTTAGATGTGTTTATGTTCGATACTTCAATAAAAGAACAGGGAGGCCTATCAATTCGAAAATACTCGAAAATACTGAGTGGCTGGCACGGCACTGGACGACCATTAAATTAGTTTCTATGGCTAAGAAATTAGTGAATTTAGTGGCTATTCGTGTCCGTGCTAGACACTTGGGTACTGCAGCTAATTTTTTTCCTCCATGTGGATATTTTCACCTCCCCCACGATCGGTTTCTACGTTGTAAAAGAAATGAATAAATGAGAGAAAAAAAAGAAACGAAGAGATATGACTACGTGAAGAACTCACTATGCGCAGAGTTTACGTAATCTTATGTGTGCACGAGTATACACAGGATCATCTGTTGAATGTTTACACCCTCCACCTATAATTACGAGAGAACATATGTTTGCTATCAGAAAGCGTTCATTGATACACATACGTACGTAAACGGAACTATATTTACAAAGGAGGCCATTTATGAAACAGAAGGTAATGATGTTTGTTAAGATTAATGAGGAAAAAAATTTAATTCTCTTAATTGAAGAAATGCTCTTTTTGATCAAAGAGAATTCCTTTTATAAAGCGTGTTTTAGGGGATCGATTGAGAACACACAATATAGTCGGAAAAAAATCGTGTGTACCATGAATGCAGGGTGAATGAAGAGGTATTTTTCATTTTTAGCTCTTAAAATCATTATTTAATTGAAAGAATATTAAAAACTCTTTGAAGGTGGTATGGAGTTCATGTAAAAGACTGGATCATAAGTCATGTTATATATAATATTGTGAACTTTCCAACATCGTTAACTCTCCTGTGAACATAACTGTTATATATAGTCCTTTCCACACGGACCATCGTGTGTTTTCGTCTCCTGTATGACATAGTAACATAAGTTAACCTAACTTACGTGTAAAGTATGACAGTACGTTATATAGAAGACAATAACTTACGACCATCTATCGTGTTGAGGATGATATAGAAATGGTGTGTTTCAAACAATTGGAATTTATTTCCTCGATTATTCACAACTAACAGAACTTTAATGAGATAATCTTGCGGATGGAGAATGATGAAAATATCGATTCTTCACAGTTTAATTCAATATATTTACTCGAATGTATTAACAATCAGACTCAACTTTTGTTTTATATGAAACCATCAACTAGAAAATGCAAAATTCATATCTCGAAAAATAAGAAAAAATATGTTCTTGAAGTTTGAATCGTTTATAGCCACGGAACGAACATTCGAACTCACAAATTCGATCTTTGGAACTGGAATTACAGTTTCAAGAATTTATTGCAAGATTTTAGGTCTTCAACAGCTGAGTATTTCATTATTCGATTACTAATTTGTTTCAATAAACGTTTCAAATTTCAGCAACATGGAAAAATCAATGATTGTGATGATACAAATACCTCTATTCAATAAAGATAAACAAAAGAGGCACAATCTGAGAGGAAAAAGGGAATCGCTGTTCGGATAACGAAGGTTCATACATAATCCGCATTTATCCGTACACGACCCTGTTTTTACATACGTAACTCCATACACGACTTAGATGCTTATTTTTAGGGTACCTTGATTTATGTCTCAACGTTCAAAATATATCCAAACAAAGGATAAATGTATCTAAATACGCGTCAAAATTTGTACTGTATATTCGAAAAATACTGACCGGATTAACAATGATTTATATCATTTTGTAATTTATCCAACCAACAAGTTCTCCTCGATCAAGCTTACACTCAATTGAATATTATGATAAACGTTCAACGTCGCGAAAAACAAGCTATAATTCAATTATCTACGTTACAATTATACACCACAATAGATACTTCATTATATTAAAATTACATTAATTTGTTTCTCATATGACTAATAAAGAAGAAGAGAAAAAAAACTGAACAATTCTCTTACAAGGTATAATAAAGATTATAACAGGTATACACGTATCCAACGTGACATTTATCTTATTTATCTTCGGAATTACAAATCGTGGTATTCACGAAGATCACTTTTCCCACTGTGTTTACGTAATATCACATGCAAGCGTTATATATAACCTCGGCAGTGCCGGTTAAGTATTTACACGGTACGATGCGTACCTACTGGCTTAGCGTATCCCATCCTTGTATTCGCACACCTACGCGTTTTCTAGTAATATCCTACTATAATCCCATATTCTTCTTCTCATTCACGTACAACTGCGTTAACGTGTATGATTTTCAAGCAAGTATAAATACGTATAGGAGGATCGTGGGATACGAAAGAGTGTGTATTCTGCTTCGTCTGCGTGCGTTACGCACGGCATATTATAACGAGCTTCCTGAATTCAGTAGACAGTTGAGGAGGAAGCTAGGTCGCTGGGTTGGTAGGTACTAGGTACTACAGTAGCCTATGCGGAGTCGAATCAACTAGCTACGTGCAAGTTTGCTCGCACCGCCGTTGAATTAACGGCCGGGAGTAGGGAGTAACGATCATACTTGTAAACGGGTTTGATCAATCAACTTCGCGTCGAAGTTTCACTGATTTGACTGGGTATGAAATAAAAATCAACCCTTCGAGGCGTACATTATTTTCCAACTTTCCAGAGCCTCGGAAGCTCATCAAAATTCAATTTAATTCGATCAGGAAAAATGTATTATTCTCTCCTATCGGAAATCCATTTGTCTCAACTTTTCCAAATATGAATACGATGGGAGGTTTGGAAACATCTTGCATTTTGGTCGGATTCGAATCAACTTTTGAATATCTTCTCGTGAATTTAGGAAAGAAAGTATTTTATCTGATTTCTTTTTGAATTTTCAGAATTTTGATTGATCACGTTCTTGTCGGTTTCAATGGAATATCATATGAGAAAGTATATAAGAGCAGGGTTGTAAATGAATGCATTATGTTTTTCTGAGTTCATTTCTCGCAAGGGCCTGTCTAGGTAGATATCTTGAGAATATTTATCCTCCGGAATAATGCTTTGATGAGTTCCAATGAGCTCTCAAAGCTGAATCATCGGAAGACGATATATTCGAAAGGTTTGAAGGAACTGCAAAATCCGATGAAATGCAAAATTAGAGTTAAATTTCAAACACCGTTGTTGTGCCAAGAGTTGAAAAGAGTTTGAAATTTCTACTCGATGTTCCAAACAATTGAGAAACCTGGATCAATTTTTTGGCGAAGCGCACCCTGCAGCATTGAGACTTTTTCTTGTATGCGAGGATACGTTCGGACGTAATCAGTCTTATCAAATATTTATGTTATTTCTCTCTCGTCATAACCGTAATCGACATTCGATGGAAATTGATTTCTAACGGTTTCAATCAGGCATAAAGTGTAAATACATCACTGTCATGCATTATACGATTTTGAGGTTAATGCCGGGGTAGTTCGGAGTACCGCGAGATTCATGACGATCGCAATCATCGCATAGGGAGATAATACGTATGAATACTTTGGATATCGAAGTGGATTCCAAATCAAGTTAGGTTCCTGAATCGCGCTATTCAATTCCGAAGCTGATCGGAAATGTGTGCACGTCTCGTACCTCGTAACGTTTTCGTTAGGTATATAAAAATAAAGGTACGTCCTGAAACGCGGCATAACTCAGTTCGTTTCTTATTTTATATTTCATCTAAATCATATTTTCTACTTTTTTACTGCATCGTAAAAGTCTTCAATTTTACAGGATTCCCTGTTTATGAGCTGGTATACAACAACCTACATGACTTAAATGAAAAATAAAACAATCACATTATTTAGCTTATATTTTCGAGGCTGCATCTTTTGTACAGATATTATTATATATTAGGTAATTGCTTCGCTCCTATAAACAGTCTTCAACGTAGCTTTTTACTCGAAATATATAAATTAAAGGTTGAGATTCAAATCTTTGAATCATCTTTAATGATGGCAGTACTGATTATTTTATATTTTTTCCACTGTTGTAGAACAAAATATGTAAAGAGTGATTAAAAAGAGACGAAGCGCTGAACAAAAAAAGTGTTCTCCAGATATTCAGCGTATAATCAACGTAGTATCGGATTAAGGTCCAGAAGACCCTAAGGTCAATTCGCAGGAAATTACGAAATAGCGTTACTTTCTATGCTTCCACCAACGAGACGCAAATATACGAATCTCGTCGACCCTGGGCCCATTTCCGTGGATTAGGAAGAGACGGTTCAGGAAATATATATATATATATATTATATACAAACGTGAGAGGTGATTCGAGGGATCGAAGCGAGGATGTTGTTGAAATACAGAGGATGGTGAATTCATTCGGCCAACCGTATAAACGAAAGAACGAACGGATAGCGGCAGTCCATACGTAGGATGTGAAATGCATCGAAAATCCATGGAGTATCTCTGATTATTGAAGGCGTCGATCGGAGAGCGCAATTGCAATGGGAATCATAACGTCGATGGGAAGAAACAAAAGAAGATAAACCGGAAAAATTACTCTGTGCTCTTTTCATTCCCATGGGCGTAGCGTGAATACACTCCGCTGCTTTCAATGCGTTTCATAATGGAAGAGATTTTCCTTCACGAGGACAACAATTTTTTTCCTTGATTCATCGCGAGTAGCATTAGGTATTTTCCATTTCAATTACCATCCACAGCCACGCGCACCCATACAATTCTCTTGAATTTCAACCGTGAGGTGGACTATTCGAAAATGTTCTTTGATATTATCGTGCAAACCAATTAAGAATGTTGAGAAAATAATTCAATTGCACGTCAACTTTGTGACAGAAAAGGTTTTTCGCATAAAAAAAAAATATTACGAAAAGTACAATCTCCGTGAGTTGAAATCTCTGCGAATATCATCATTGCGATGTACAACGCAAAAATTCATATTTCATTAACATTAAATTTTGAATGAATAGCTGAATGTTGCAAATGCAAATACTACAAGTATTCTACTTTTGGAGGTAAACAAAAATTACAACCTTTCCATCCGTTGTTGATCACAACAGATACTATTGAGCAATATAAATCCTTCTTATCAATTTGGAAACAATATTTCACAACAACAAGTTCTCTTCATTTCTGTGAACAAATTATACAAGTAATAATCCTTTGTATACTCCAGGCACTTGTGAAAAATATGATCTATTGTGCAACTACATTTTTTAATATACCGCCGCGATGTGGAATGAAGAGAAAAAAAAGGAAAGAAAGAGGAGAAATACAGAGCGCACAAGCCCTGAGTAGTTGGTGAATGGATATACTTGGGAACAGAAACGAGTTAGAGAAGAGATTGCTAAAGCTTCCATGAAATGCAAAGAGTTCCACTTTTGGCTCTGAAGGAAAGGGAAACCTAATTGGTTAAATTAACAAGTTTCATTACAATAGAGCATTTATAGTTGCCATGTATTTATAGAAAGTGAAACTAATCTACACAAAGGTAACAGCAATCTCTCTTTCTCTCACTTTTCATCGCTATGTTTTTCTCTCTTCAACGTAACCGACTTTGCTTTAGATTAATGGTTTCATCATGGTTCTTTATAAAAAAAAAAAACGTCCATTGTTCATCGATAACAATCGATCATGTATGCAATTGTGCGCGGTAAATACGGTTCGAAACGAACGTACGAGGTCTCTAAAATTTCAGTAACGCGTTCTTTTAGAAATTATTCTCTACTTATTTAAACAGCTGTGAAAGAAGAAGGGAGATTAGACTTAGGGGAAGGACGAATCAAGCACGAAAGCCAAGTTGGTGGTGAATGAACTGACTCTGGAAGTATTTCCTAATGACTACTACAGCCACTGTTGAATGAAGGGATGCCGTGAAGAGTGCCTATCGTCGAGAGGGTTGCATGAGTAGCATAGACAGAGGGTGAGAGAGAGAAAGAGAAAACACAGAGAGACGGTCGATATGCCGACGTACTAATGACCCGTACGGAGTCGGGCCAACAGACTACTGGCTAGACACGATGGCACCACCGACGGCGGTTTTCACTCAATTATAAATTGAATTACTCGTTGAGTATCTTTCTCTCTCGTTCTCTCAAAATGGGCAACGGTTATGCGTCATAAAAGGAAGAGAATCGGTGGACTTGACGAGTGCTCCTCTTCCACTTATTATACCTGTATATATATATATATATACATAAATATATATATATATATATATATAACGCGTGAGCGCAATAAACGATGAGGGGTTTCCAGTGGGATAACGATAGAGCAAAAGAGAAGTAGAATGGAGAGTGCATGATAGAGATACGAAAGCGTATCAGTGCACGTCTCTGTACCTCTATCGCGGTCCTCTTTATTTTTGTGTGTCTCGTATTTTGTTTTCACAGTATCGGTGACACATTGTGTCACTCAATTTTACGACTTCATTTTATATTTGCAATTAGTCGTAGCGTGGAGGAGTTTACGATATCCATTGAGCGGTTGGTATAAACTTTGATATATTTCGTATTGTCTTGGAGCCGTGAAAGGTAATTGACTATAAACGGGGGATATAAAAATACATTGCAAAGATTTAAATACATTCTCTTGATTACGAGGGTTTACTGAAAAGTGCAACAATCGATGATAACATTTCAAAACGAGACCGAAAAATCATATAACAATACAGATGACGCGAGATGAAATTGAAAATTCCCTTTATAACCGCAGGGATCAGGAGAGGATTTGATAAAGACCCTAACCGTTACTCGAGGAATTGTAAGTGAGAATGGCATGTGGGTTTCTTGAATAGAAGTGGCGCTCTGGCAATCGAATGAGACTTCCCGCGAATCGATCGAAAGTTGATGAGAGATTTTCGGGGAGAGCTAAAAGGGAATATAATGCTAGATATTCGAGGAGTGTGAGAATCCGGATGACACGGCGATTTCTTTCTCGTACGCTAACGTTTCTTGAAATTCTAAAACAATCAGCATAAAAATATGATGAAAATTTCAAGGAACGGTCGCATAAATTTTCGTTAATTTTTCTGTTCAACTCTTTTGTGACAAAACCAGGCGAGTGACTTTGCACATGGCAGAAATGGAGAAAGTTTTACATTTACTGTCACGACATCAAATCATATGCAGATTTTATTTTCTCCTCGTGTGAAGAATTTTTATGAAAAGACACGATATTCAGAGAAAACGTATATATTTTGAAATAGCAAAATTGAGATGACAAATCATGTTATAAATTGAATATAATCGGTATTCAATGAATCTCTCCGTTTCAATTAATTTCAATTCATATATTTATCGAGAAAGTGAAATAACAAATTCAACCGCAGTGTGAATACGAGTGAAATCTATTTGGTTGAAACTATTGCACATTAATGCACGATTTGATGGACTCAATCGAATGTTCAGTCGGTTCAAATGAACATTAATTGGTTTGTTACGAAGTGGATGAAGTTGATTTCGCTCAGGGTATGAGATAAATTAATTAAAAATGTAATGCAACGAAGCAATGGTGGTTTTGCAAACGTACCAACTTCATATACGATATAGTACGATGACATTTAATCCTGGTATAAAAAAGTTTACTCTGATATTACAATTTTGATTCAACCCGACAAACCCGGGTACTCGATAAATTTCTGTTTCATAAAACGACATAAAATAATGTTGCAATTTTTTATATCAAGAACATGTAATTTCATTCTTTGATTCACATCCTTCTGCACACTTTGAAAATCTCAACTCTCTCCCATTTCCTAAACGTCAAACCGTTTGAAATTGTGGTGATATTTTACTTGAAAGAATTTCGAATAAAAATCTTTTCATATTTTCGTTGATTTATGGCAGAATACTTACATTGAATCCAACGGCTTTTATAGCGTGTAAAAGATAGTTTTGCTCACCTGGAACAGAAATAGAAACTCGTATGTAGAAGATGTACTATTTTTCCTTTCGATTTTAGAAAAAAAAATACAATTCAAAGAGATTAGATTCATCCGAGAGATAAATCTCATGTAGTCAGTTTTTATTTTCAAGCTCTAAAAGCAATTTATATTCGCTGAAATGTGTATCCAACGTGCATAAAATCTACTGTTTACAAAACATAAGTGAGGGGATTGTTCGCGATTTACGTATCAATATCAGCTTAAGGGATTCAATTTCAGAGTATATTTCTCTGGGCACGGAACCCTTGTTGGGTTAGAGAATTTCACTCGAGCCTTTCGATTCTCGAACTGATTAATTATCAAAATTACACGAGGGCACGGGAATCTCATCGAGACTACAATATACAAAATTCATGATGATTATTCAGTGAAGACATTGCTCTACCTGCTCTTTGGAAATCTTGAAGAAGTATTTTAGACAAGACGAATTAAACAAAACGTACTATTGGATGGAAATACTTTCTCCTGTCCTTGAAAAAACAAGATAACCTCGTCTATTCATGAATGCTCGAGAATAATAAATCTCAGTGAGTAATTTCATTCAATTAAGACGTCATTTCTTCGAGTGAGTTGTATGATATGCATGGTGGATGAATGCGATCGCTAATTAATTGAAGACATGTTTTAATTTGAATCCGTGCATCTGCAGTTACCCATTTACATATAAATGGCATCAGAAGCATAGGATAAATTGAATTCTTACACAATTGATGATCCTCTGACGACATAAATTCAAAAACAAAACAAAATGGAAAAGAAGAGCATTTCTTATTTCTCATTATTTTTCTTTCCTCGAAGTTTTATTTCGCGCGTTGCATTTGATGCATTATTCCGATCAATTGCCATGGGAGGTTGACCACCAAAATGCCATATTTCACTCAACTTGAATGAACTTCACTTGAAAATCATTGAATGAGAGAGAATGAATCGGAGCACCTTTTGCACTTCGCTATTCCTTTTCTTTCCACTTCTCCGACAAGATGAACGATAGATAAAGAATCAAGAAGAACACCCGATATTTAAATCTGAGAGAGATTTCAAAATTTTTAAATTTTGTTTCATGATACTAAGCGTATAGATCGATTTAAAATAATCGGGAATTGAGTTTTTAATCGAAGCAAGTTGAGAGACGAATGAATCCAACATCCACAAATCCGAGGAATTATAGCAACATCGATTTTTCATCATTTCTATGGGATTCCGATGATCTATCTTCTTCGGAAGATAATCGTTGATCCAGCACGGATTATTTCATCTGTAAATTTCATGTTTATGCAGGGAGATTGAACTTCAACCTTAACAAACTTCAACGTAGTTGAGAATTTCCAACGGGTTGAATTTTCAGTGTATCTTGAATATCGTTGTTTTTAGTCTATAGATTCCCTCAAAATATCCATTGATTGTTTATTCTATTTAATACTCTCAGAGTACTCTCCTCTTGCAAGTTTATTATAGAATCATCCATCTTTGTTTTCGGATCTTGTTATCTTGTTATTACATAACAAATAAGTGATCTACAATGATCCAACATACTATTTTACAATCCATTCCTATCTCCAAATCGAACACTTCTTATTCCTTCCATACCATAACCAAACCATGTCCATCTGTCGATCCATTCCTACCAGATCAACACCCTGATTTCTATCCCTCAACCGGAGGGAACTTCGCGTCATTTCCCGTTTTCAAGGCAGCGACTAGGGTTGAACATCCCGAGAAATATCGTATGAAAAGGGTAACAGCAGATCTGAGGGCTGAAAGCTCCACCATCGCTATCACTAACGCCCTCATCTGAATATCAGTGGCCTTGGTCAGGATCATCCTCATCGCCAACTGCGGAACATCATCATTTCGTTCGTAAACGGTACTGTGATTTCCGTAAAAGATATCCATAAAATTCAAACACCAATTGGGGAGCGATAGTCGCAAAACTTTGATAAGCCTCTTGGAGATTAGAATTTCATGTGTTCTCAAGTTATCGACATCTTCAACCGCGTGAACAAAGTTTCTTGCGTTTTCCACGAACTGAATGCTCTCAAAGGGTTAAAAAAAACGACAATTTCCAAATACGACATATTTTAAGGGACGTTCTTCCTAATTTGAAGTAGAATTCACCCAGTTTATCTCATATTTTCATTGAATCAGGATATCGAGATAAAAAAGATGATTTGACCAAGCACGCGTCATGTGAAAGGCAAATACGATATCATATTTCTGCACGATAATTTTTGTCCAGAAATCTAATTAATATCTTTACTTCCATTTCATTATACCCAACCAGCAGTGCAAGACATGAAAAAAACATTCTCATAATTATTATCTACTCTCGCTTAATTAACTTCTCTTACGATTCAGAGAGAATTAAATGATTATGCTCATAGTGGAAATGACATGACACTTCAAATAAAATTTAGGAATTCACACTGAAAAAAAAAGATCTACCATCTTTTTCCTCATTGTAATTATTTTCATTTTTTGTTCAAATTCTCAATAATCTTTCCACGGAGAATGCACGAACAAAAATTTAGGTCGAAAATATAGTAATCTTTAATAAAGACAGAACGGTCCACTTTTTTGTGGCATTGTATTCGAAAAACAATGAGACTTATGAATACTTAATGCAGAATAGAGGAAAATTTGTACTTTCCAAAAGTTGCATACGAAATTTCACAAAGTGAATAGTAGGATATTGAAATTTTGTTACTAGTTTTGTAAAATTTCACGCGCGACTTTTGGAAAGTTTATATGTTTCTTTATTCTTTATTGAGTACTGATAATTTTCAATTGTTTTTCGAATAAAATTCCACAAAAAAGTGGACCGTTTTGTTTTTATTAGTCATTTAAGAAAAACTCTCAGATTTTAAGAAATATTCTCAATTTTTTATCAAAGATTACTATATTTTCGACCTTCATTTTTCTCCGTGTGGATCTGGAGCTAGAGAAGATGATCTAAACCGTGTAGAAATTTGTTTTTATTTTCCGAGTATTGGATACCCTTGAAAAATTTTCAACCTACGTCGATGGCAATACTCGCACGAAGAATCATTCCACATCTCACATAAAATCAAATAAAACAAAAATCCCATAAAGAACTTTTTCCATAAAAATGAATATCCCATGTAGTATTATCGATTCGTCGAGACGTTATTTCAAAGTACCCAACTCACAAACAAACTGTTCTGTCGAGAGAATGAAATGGTAACGAGGCCGCAGGCCTTATCGCTCACCCCCATCTCCATATCAACCCCCAACGCCACCAAACGCCACCGGCGATTCGTTTTCCTGTTCTTCTGCTCTTCTACAAATCTCTTCCTTCGAGTTCAACCCCGGTTCTTTTTCTTCTTCTTCTTCGTTTTCTTCTCCCGCTGCTTCCGTCTTTCCCTTCATCCGTTCGTTTCGTCCGTCCTCTCCTTCCGCGAGTGCGCACACGACACTGGTTTAAGTTGGTAAAATATGCGTGCGCACGCGTGGGCGCGTGATCCATCCTCCTTCTGAATTTCTCGCGGGAATCGAAGGTTGTTACATTAATACCCTTTCATCGTGACGAGGGTAATTCATTGGAGAGAAAGATGGGAAAAAGGAGAACAGAAAATTCGTATATGTATGTGAGTATTACAAACAGAATTTATTTAAATTGAAATTAATGCAATATTATAATTCAAATATTCCGCACGTGCACGATCTTTGGAGTGAATTATTCTCCCGTAACTTCAATTGCAATCACACGATTTTCCTTTAAAGGGATTCCATGAATATATATCATCTTTCAAATTACACCCTACTCCACTTTGAATATTTGCGATTGATGTATGAAGATTGTATTCATGATAGATGTATTCAAACGTCATCAGAATTTTCATCAATTATATGCGGGGAGAGCTCTCTTTACGATCGTATCTCTTCGGAAAGCTTTGCGGTAAACTCGATGATGCTTCTACGACGAATAAATATTACGTACTTTGATTCTAATGTGAGAATAAGAATTATCATTTGAGATAGTATAGGTATTTATATGTATATGTATGTATATATAGAAAAGTGGAAGAGCTCGTCATAATCGGTTCGTCAGCTTACACAACCCAAAACTCCCCCTATATCCTCATTTCGTCCTTTTCCTGTTTTCTCGCGGGAGGATAAAAGTTGAAGGGAGGAAAAGTATACCGAGTCGATGAATCAAAGCCGAACGAGCATTATCCTGACCGTATTGTCCGCGCAATAGAATTTAAACCGGAGCTTTCTCCTTTCTCCGAGAGGGCGAACTCTACGTACAGGTTTATGTATGTATACGTGTATGCGTGGGTATATATGTATACAAACGGTTCGATCCCCTACTCCCGTTTCTCGTTCCTTTTATATACACTTACAATCGTGGTGTCTCCATGGAGACGAAGCGAGGACCCGAGAGCCAAGTATATGGTACGATGTAGCCACGAAGGGTGGAAGGACCAATAGGGGAAGAGAGGGAAAGACAAAGGGAAACGAAGATAGGATGAAAGCATGCATAGGTTCCGATAGAAACTTCGTAGACACGACATTTCCTGCCGCCGAGAAACGGTACTTGCTGGCCCAAGTGCTCTCACCAAACTAGCCAACTAGCTTGGAATCAGGTGTACATATATGTATTCACATTTGTCCTATGAAATAGGACAGTTTGAAATAACACTTTATCTCTTAATCATACGTTGAGGACAATCAAATGTATCCTTTGTAGTTTCCAATGAATGAATTGATTACAGAGTCAGGTGATTAATGGTCATGTTATTGTCAAGTGCCCTGCGGTTTGATACTTGTGTGACCTATATGCAACGAATTACAAATATCATGGAAATGGATGTTCAGCAATATGCAGTTACAAAAAAGAAATAAGGGAGAGATTTTCATTATTTTCTCAATAGCTGGAATTGAATTGTTTCTTTAGTATAGTTCCCCTAAAGTCCTTAACACAAATATCTGTGCGAGCTTGAGCTTGAACCTATATTAAGTACCCCACCCAGAATACTCATTCCTGAAGGATTCATGAACAATAGACCGTTGTCACTCTTTGAGTTCCGAGAGCATCTTGAGATATCACTCAGGACCGTCGGAACCACCTATTGGAAGTAGTCCTGAAAGTACTTGAACAATGCTCCTAAGGCCTGTATCTGCAGGAGTACCACAAGGGTATTACCAAAAGATTAAACGACAGGCATGAGACCACCTTGAGAGGTGGTTTTTATCAATCCAGAAGAGGAAGGAAGCGATATCAACTCCTCGAGGCAGTGGAAAGCCTCCTTCGGCTCGCTAAAAGCGAAAATTGTTGTGCTCCGGTGATTTATAATACGCTATCGTGATGATCAAAAACACTCAACTGCATCATTATTTTCTTCTTTCTTCCTTGAGTTAATGCGTTATTCCGGAGAAGAAAAATATTGTGCGGTTTTGCTTTTTTCTCATGATGTTTTGCCAACCGATAATCAACTCGATCGTTTCACTTCCATAGTGCAGTGAGGGACCAAAATTCAATTCAAACCAGTCTAATGCATCTGCTAAGAGAATACGAGCGTTCAACATCCGAGCATACTGGTTAGAAAAAAAACACTCCTATGCGATAGAACAAGAGGTCCGAAGTAAACGCTCGTATCTTCTCAAGCATATGAACTGTAAATCCACCTTCTGTACCCGTATTTTCAATTCCAAACATTTTTTCAGCTGATTTAATGATATAACTGTGAGAATTTTGTGCGAATAAAATTTCTTTATGCAAAGTTATTTTCTTTTTTTATCAAGAGACAACGAAGAATCATTTTCCCTCGCATAACATAACGGAAAAATAATAAATTGCAAATCACGGGATGATAAAAGTAATAATAAAATTGCTCTGAGGAATACCCTTCATAGATGTCACTTCTCCTTCAACTTCATAATGATACAGTCAATTGAGATCCTGTAGAAATGAAACTCGTAATGCGAAATAGGGGTAATCTTAAACTTCCAGACATCATGTCGTCTTCGTACCAGCTAATGCTCCTATCCTTACTCGTGAATAAGTTTCAAAGCGAAGAATTAATTGCATTTTCTGTTCAAAGACTTCCATATAGCATCACAGGACGCTACGATGATGTAATATATTGTACTTATACTTCTTTATTCGAGATTCACGAAGAAGATTTCAACATTGTGTTGTATTGTGATGAGAGATAATGCTGTTACATCGGTAAACATTTTTGCTTTGTCGTAACTTATTGTATTGGCAAATGTTCGCTTAGTATTTATGACGCTGAAAAGAAAGTCTTGAATTCAGATCATTTTATGACTGAATCTAAAACGTAAAATAAACAAACAAAAAAAAAACAATCGCCGACGCAATGGAAACAGCTGGATTACAGTCAATTTCAAATTAAGACATTCTTTTTACAGTGATACGTATTTCCCATGAGGAAAGAGATAAACGGGTCGATACTGGTTCAGTACCGCTACCAAAGTTGCTGGTACTGGTAAATTCAGAGCTACTGAAGCTACCGAAACTGACAAGAAGTCAAAATAATCAACATAAATTCACATAAGAACTAGTCAATCATTTACAACCGTGCCAGAACTGCTCATTTATGTGCGCCTACAATATTACAACTCTGGGATTTTCTGGTATTGCTTCGATACCAGCCCAAGATTGGCGCGTTGTCATCCCAGAATGAAGCTGAAACTAGCAGCCGTAGAGTTAGCACCCAGTTCTTATAACTTTTGATTAAAAGTTGTTGAAGCTTTGGAGAAATTTGTAGTTAAATTTACTATGTTATTATTGTTCCCGAGGAACAGACTGAACTATGACGGGTTCCCCCATAAAACATAGTAAATATGATCAGCATTCCATTGTTGTACCATAGTAAAAATATGCCCTTCATAGTAAAATCCGACAGAATTCGGTCTGTTCCTCGGAAACAATAATAACATAGTAAATTTAACTACAAATTTCTCTCCGTGTGCCAGAAATCGATCAAATAGCATCCCATTAAACGTTTCAGATCCTTAAATCTTCAATAAATGTTTAATGTAAAAAATTACGGCAATCGGCTGCTAGCTTTACGATTGCCAGTTTCAACTTTATCATCCCAGATGTTAAATTTATCCATTTGTAAAGATCTTGAATACAAACAATAATTTTTGTCAAAGTGTGGCAATTTCTACATCGGATGTTATTCGAGTCCAAGCATTATTCTTTCAATCCAATAATAATGCCACATGCAATTTTTCCTTGCTTCGGCAGTTCGGATTGAGCAATTTCAAATTTTTGACACCACTTGATTACTCGCTGAAAGCTTTTTCACCCGTCTCGTATCAATGCCAACAAGTAAAACGTTAAAAAAGTAAAGGTTAATGGTTGAAAACACTATTTATGGAAATCATTCCTAATTTTTTTTCTTTTGGTAACTCACTAGTCAATCCCTTCACAATGTAAGTTCAATATGTCACGTTACGATAACGAAAAAAGAGATTCTTATAAATTATTACCACCCTACAAATACTTCCTGAAGTAGTCAGACTGATATTACATTCTAAAGTTCCATATTACAACGATTGAATCGAATCCCTGGAACTCGATCTATCATGCTTCCTGGAAAACAATAGATTCAATACACCGGTTGAATTCAACAAATTTCTTCACATTGGGAATAAAATATCGATGAACCACATACAAAGAATGTATATATCCATACATGCGTACAGTCGTACGAACGAGAACATACGGATGTATGTGGAAACGTGAGAGTTGGAGAAACGAAGTAAAGTTTGGTAGAGTCAAGTCGCGTCTCTTGCCCCACACCATCTATACAGACGTGAATACGTGCAAGCGGTACGGAGGAAGATGCTAAATCATGTAAACACCGTGTAAATCCTCGAAGAGGGTCCGGCACGTTCCGGTAACCAGTGCAGTGGCTGCGTCCAACGACGACGAACCTAAATGTCTACAGCTTCGATACATACGTGCAACATCTATGAGAGACCGAGTTCCATGTGGCTCTGTCGTATTGGTTTACGAGCCACATTCGTTTCGAATGAAATCGCACAAGCAGAGAATGAGGAAGTGTATGTGTGAGGAAGAGAGAGAGAGAGAGAAAGAGAATACAACCAAATGGTATGAGAAGATACTATTTAGCGCTGACAGTGCGTCTACTAAAGTTTCAACTAACATTTCCAAACTCTCATTCGAGTAACTCAAAGACGATCCTTTAATCGTGCACGGGGAATGTTGAAGATGGTTTTAGGGGCACCAGATTTAATTTAAACTCCTCTGTCGAGTGATCAAATAAATCGATATAACATTGAGCGACCTTCACTTTCAAACGGCTGAGTTTTGTATCATTGATAATTCATTATATTCCAAGTGTAAATACCAACAAATGACGAGCACATCTACCGATCGACAAGGATTCTCTCTCTCTCTGCGGAGACAAACTTTTTCACGGAAACGGATATTATTGTTCACAAAGTGCTTCCACGATGCAAATAGAAAGAAAATCAAATAAATACGAGTTACCTGAAACGAGGATAAAGGGAGAAGAGAAACTTTATACTTTGAAAGCAGAAATTTTAAGTAACGTGGTGACGTATTTTGTCAGTTTATCTTATTTGCGAGGGAACAAAGTTCTTCGTGCAGAAGAGTTGAGAGTGGACGATTGTTTCCTTCGTTTTATCCGGTAGCTTTGTGATGAATCTGGTGATTATCCTCATCATGTTTCTTCGTCGAGAATTGCGATCTTCGAATTTCTTGCGCGAATCATTGAAATTTCACGGTAATAGAATTGTTTTGAGATTTGGTAAAAATTTTATATCTCCCCAGAGGAGTTTAGATCAGGCACAACGCGTTGAGAGGCGACTAATCGTTGGAACGGAATACTCTACCATCATAATCCTGATTTAAAAACTATCGACACACTCGAACCAAGAGCAACTTGAGAGTTTACAGGTATATAAACCTGTATTTGAGTACCGGGTTTGGTCGTCACTTTGCAAAGTTATCCTTGAGATTCTCTCCTGCGGTTACCGTACTATAACTTTGTACGTACAAAACTTTGTTATCTCAACAATCTATCGAGTCCCGATAAATTCAATTGTTCTCAGAGTTGGGACCGTGGACTGAACTTCAGTTTGATTATACATATATGAGGATGTGGGGCCGAGAAGAAAGGCAAATTTGTACATTTTCTACGTCACGTAAATCATCATCAGCGACGAACGGCATATGGTACGCATCGAACCTTCTTCTCGCGATTGTCCATCATCGGGAATCCTATTCGGTTAAAGCGGGATAAACATCCCTCGTATGTGCACTTTACGTTCATACAGGAAACACTTGAAAGATATCTTCCACACGTATCCTATTTTAATGGAAATGCGGATATGTGGTGGTGGGATAAATGTCTACTACGCAAGTTTTATATCCTCATTTATCTACATTGACAAATATTGGAACGTTGTATGGAATCATTTTTATCGAGACATATGTCTCGCGGTGAATATACGATGATACGGATGGTGGTAGTCAGTTGGACGGAATCGTTTTGCGCGACGGAACATTTTCAGTTCTGTTGATGAAAAGATGAAAGGATTTATGGACATGAATGTTCAAATTAAGCTGATGGTGTGTGAGGTTTTTGGGGAAATCATATTCGTACTTGTTTCAAAATGGATCCTTCCTTTGAATGCTGTATGTGCTTTATTTGAAACAATTGACACTACAGTGTTTATGATTTCAAATGGTACGAACTTGAATAGGGAACTACGAATAGTTATTTTACAAAGCCATCAACAACAACTGACGGCACTTTCGGTAATAGCTCGATTGTTTGATTCCAAATTGTGTTTGGAATAAAATGTAGAACTAAGAAGGAGGACAACTAACTCAAATTTCAAATAACTCTTCTGAAATTTCTGTCACTTGACGTTGTAATATGTTTGTAAGAATAGATATACTTCGATAGCGTGAAAACAAGTACATAACTCTGCCATCCAAAGCAAGAAGACCGTAAGTACATCCCAGATAACATGTAGGCTTGTCATAACCCTGTCACACTTGTCATTTGATTGTTTTTGGCTTGTTATTGACAACCTTGTCAGTGTAAGGTTGCTACAGCCCTGCTGCAAGGGTTGTGTAAGCTTGTACCCTTGTCGTGTGTCAACTAGAAGGCTTATATCAACCTTGTCACAAGCTTGCCTGACAACATTGCAGCAAGGTTAAATTGCTATCTGGGATTTGACTTGAATTCGAGAAAATCAATATAACAACTCATCCTTTTTCAATGACAAACCATTTCTAGAGTATATGGAGGGTGCTTTGCCTGATTTCGTAAAAAGAAATTAGGATTTTTCATAACAACCATTAGTTTATGCACTTACGGTTGTTTCTCGACCACAAATACTTGTCAAGAAGGCCGTAACACTAACCTTACAGTCTTTTGCAAGGAACTGCGACCAAGCCCAGGTCACTTTCCAAAGCATGAAGATGGTTAACTACATCCGAATGTCAGAACTGATGCACGAAGGTAGTCACGGTTTTTTTTATCAGGGAAATGGGCAATCGACTCACGGGATTTACAAGAGAAGAAACCCGTAATTACATCATAGAGGTGATTTTATTTTGTATTTGGGAGTCTGCTTCGAAACTTTTGCAAGAGAGAAAGACCGTGAGTGCACTCACGGTGTTGTTATCTGGCAATATGTTGACGTATTCGAATAACTTCCCATTTTTGTGTTAGTTACGGTTTTTTTTCTATAAATCTTTCAAATTTGATTAATTTTTTCGTACTTTGAACTGCTATTATTAAAAAAGTAATACGTTTTTTTCGAAATAAAAAGCACAGTAAAATGCAGAATTTTCGTCAAAAATGCGACTTACGGTCTTTTTGGTTTGGACGGCAGAACTGTATCGCGATATAATGAGATTATTCATTCAAATGTGTATGATTCAAACTTGCTTATTTCCACTTGTTCAAATATTATATGGAAGAATTTCTCATAGAATCGTATCATCGAAATAAATGTTCTGTAGAAGAATAATTCTATGAGATCAAGGAAGGATTATATCTGGTGAAAAATTAACAAAGACTCATATAAGTCTTTGAGGAAATTTGACACGAGGTCATATAAGATCATATATCAGTTTCTCAGGAGACTCATTCCCGGGGGATTATACATCACAAGCCCTCTCGAGAATTTTGACACTATGAAATCTTATATATCGTTCTAAGGGATTTGTTATCCGAAAGGGTTGGAAATCATTTGACAAACCAATCAAAGTTGATATGACTTTTCTAACAGCATCATCGTGTGGAATGTTATTTTATGAACAAAACAGAAAGGAACCACGCTTACTCTTACAATTAAAATCCCCTGAAAAATAATTTGATTCGTGTAGGGGCTACAATGAAATAAACCATACCTATACTCGCTGTATATTTTTTCAGAATTAATACTTTAATTCCTCGTAATCGATGTGAACAGTTCACTTGGATGGTAATTACTTGTCCTCGTATTTCTGTTTTATGTATTTTATCACTTTCACAACCTCGTTCCAAACCTTAACCGATAATTAATCGAATCCAGACATCCAAGGCACTGTTTTAATTTACATGTTCGATACCTTAATACGTGCGACATTCACGTCGCAACTAAAAACTCAATCTTCGATGTCTTGATCTAAAATTAAATTATCCAGGAACAAAAGGTGTGTATACATACACATAAACCTTCGCCATCGACAAATGATTAAATTCGAGCAAGCCCGGAGAAACAAACACACGAATAAATTTTCAAAAACAATCCAAGGGAATGAAATTGAATTACATTATATGTGAAAGTATACATTACGTTGGAGATTGAAGATCGCAATCAGAATCATAAATATCTTTACCTTCTATATTCCATGTGCTTTCAATATCAAGTATTATCCGGTGCTTTAAAAAGTACCATTTATACGGAGAAGCATGTAATTTAGATAGTCACAGATATCATAAATATTGTATCTGGTATAATGCTATTATCGCAATCCCTATGTTCAATACACGTTCGGTAATAGGTACAATTCATTTGTTCCCAGTGTAAATTGATACGAAGAGCTTTTTGCGGACGCCAATCGGTAATGGAGTATAAGTGTACACATCGCATAAATACGCATATTCACGTACGCGTATGGGATACATATTGACGTGAGGTACGATGTACCTGATACGCGGGAAGGGCAAGAACATAATTACTACACGCCCACTGGCATAAGTTACGCTCAAGTTTGTTGTGTGATGCCATGTCAGCATAACGGAACGACGTTATTACTCGTATTATATTTGATCACGCGTCATAAGTTTCACGTATCCTCCCCTCGGGCTTGTCTTAACAATGCTAAATACGGGTATACACACCTTCCTACAGTCGCATGGCCTGCCCCTCTATCACCTTTAACCCTCGCAAACCCATGAAATCGATCCTTTCACGATCCTTACGAGTATTCTCATCGCGAATCGTTGGTTACTCGTTCGTTCCTTCCCCGTGTTATATTGAATTTTATATATTTCTATCACATTATTTATCTTCGAAGGAAATCCAGGGTTTCTCCATTTGATATACAAAAATTCTTTCATAAATCCTAAGAGATAATTGGGAACATTTTCAACTCGAGATACAAATAGCTACGTAAAAATCGATGTACGAACGTGCAATGAAATTGTAGCATTTCGTATGTAATGAGAATTACAGTGTGCGTGGAATGAAAAGATAGATTATTATTACTCCTATAAATGCGGGGTTATATTCCGGTCACGTAAAATATACATTCGTCTCAACTGTGGACATAAAAATGTTAGCCTTAATCATTCAACAACTATCAACAGTATACAACAGTAATAAAAAAATCCATTTATACATTTATAAAATTCATTCCTCGTTACCACATATTTTTTTTTACCTCCCTTTAATTGCTCCGGTTGTTACTACGTGGATACAATAATACTTGCAATTGTTACAGTTATGAAGCGTATCTTCGTTCGAAATTTATTCGCCGGAAAATAGCAAAAACAATACGAATTCTCAATTGAATTAGAACGAAATGAAATTCAATGGATGCAAAAAGAGGGATTTAGGGTCAAGGTATAGTCAAATAACAATGTGCCGACAGTGTTGAATCCCTATGATTTATGTCCGTTGGGGTGCTAATACAACAATGGAAGAATAATGAAGTTGGACCAACATGGGTGAGAGTAGTGTATTGCGATTCGAACGAAATGACTGACCAGCAGGTTTCGTCCCAAAGGTTTAGGTTTGGCAAATTAGACAGAGAATATGGGGCGAGCCTGTCCAAGCTTCAGAATCCTAACTGACGGGAGTGACGATGGAAGGTGGACGTGAGCCGACGACGTAGAGGAATACAGTCGTTGACTACGTCACATTGGTACAGCAAATACCAGGGACTCTATTCCAACTATGCGATTACGCCAAGGGCTCCATATTGTGTATGTCCGAGTGACTGACTGGTCAGCCGCCCTTCTGCTTTTCTCAGAGAAATCCCCTTTCATTCTTTCCGATCTATTTCGTAGCTTTTTTCGTAGTTAAGGCCTCAAGGGTGTCTTCTCTCATTGGCGTAAGCAACCATTCTACGGAAGAATCGATTTCTCATACGCACTTTATGTATTTTCCAATAATTGTATACGTAATAAACGTGTCGATAAACAGAACATTTTTTTACGTTATTTTGTTTGGATGAACAAACGAATATCGTACGATGGATTTCGACTTTTATTGAATATATTTCATCATTGATATACAGCGGTACAAGCACATCTTTTTTTTCTATATTAAAAACAGAAGGTTTACCGGTTCATGATCAAATTTCAGTGAAAATGAACATAAATAAACCCCTCGATTACAACGGACAAAATTTAATTAGGTTAATTGGAATTTGTATGATCAACCAAGATTTGATGAGCAAAAATTTGAGAGTATCTGCAGTTTAATTTAATTACAACTGACCCAAAAGTTCGTTTGCTTATAATTCAACCGAGAGTATATTTCGTTCAAACAATTCTCCTTTTTACGTGAATTCATATTCATGGTTGTTATTAAATAGGAAATTAAACTTAGGGAATCGAGGGAAGAATTAAAATATTCTTCCAGTAGAATTTTTACCGTAATCGATAAATGATATGATGACTTATTACGACATACACAACACATTATATAATGAACTTACGTTATAACCCTCGCTTTTTACGCTATTGTGTTTGCCTGTACAATCCCTATTATATAGCAACAGGATCGTTCTTTCATTCGACACCCAACAACAGGTACCGATGCCTTACACCATTGCCTTCATTTTCATCCCGTCCACAATAGTGCACCTGTCACACACAGCAGGTCATGCGCTGAAGTTGGATTATAATACCCCTCAAAGGGACCCTGGATCTTTCAATAGAGAATTAAAATAGAAAGGGATGCTGGAATAACTTGACACTTGAATTTACCTCACGAATTATGCCTTATTATGTCTCACGTTATCGAAGGAGTAACACTTGAAATGAACTTTGATTTGTATTCCATACACGCAACAACAATCGGAATGAAGAAAAAAAAAAGAGGATTCAGGTACAACTTGTCGATCGATCTTGATTGAAGGGTCATGGAGGGAATCCATTATCGAAGGTGCATAATATAGTAAATGAGAGAAATTTTAATTATATCGGGTCGAGGTTATAATCAAACCAACTGCGAGAGTAATGCAATGGATATGGAATTATCGAAGATCTCTGGATTTCGATATCCTCAACTTTCTACTGCTTGATTGGTTTTTCTGCCTGTTTATTTATTGGAAATACGAGAGTTAACGATGTACCAAATGGAAAATGAGAAGTTGTATGATTGAATCTCTTATTTCAACAGAAACGAGCGTCATTACATAAAATGAATTATTAATAATAAATTGATGGACAGTAGAAGATGTGTGCAACGATGGAATGCGGGAATTCAATGGATTGTTGTTTCAATATGAAACGCTATATGTGTTGCGCGTGTGTTTAAAAAAATAATACATTATCTATTACGTTGTATTACAGCATTCTTCTACCACAGCGAATAATAGAAATTTCAAAACATGCCGTATAAATGAAAAACAGAAGACTATTTCGTGTTTTTGCCTTCCTCTCTTTCAGCAAAGCAAAAGGAAAAGATTTCAAGGTCTTGTGTATTTCAACTGTTTTATTTCCTTCCTTTGTCGTAGTTTCTTTTTATGATATCAATATAACGCTGAGACAAAACACCTGATACAGTTCACAGACTCGCGCCTCGTCACACATTGGATGAAAAAAACGAATATTTCCAAGTATTAGAGTAGTTTCAGAGAAGATAAATAGCATTTTTTTATTTCACCATTGAGAGAGGAAAGGAGGAAAGAAAAAACTTTTGAATTGATCAATTAATTATCCAAGTTACATCGATGTATTGAGTTGAGAAGCATTTGAATTATTGATATTTTTATACTTGGAAAGGAAATAACAAATGAGAAGGAAGAAAAGAATAGAGGGTTCGACGATCTGCGGCTCTCTCGGAGAGAATTACGAGATTTTACGAGCGTTCCATTTCTCGACTTACTTTTCCCTGCTCTGCTTCTCACCCACAGAACCTCATCCGTTTAAGCGACTTTACGATAACACGATAACTTACGGACGCTGGGTGTTGATTCCATAGCACCACGTGGCTCTTACGTTGGGAATGGCATTTACCTTTCATAAATCTGAATAACGCGTTGCAGGAAGGACGAAAAAGTTATATCCTCGGATCACTACTACCACCGTCGCCTCCTCTCCACCTACCCTCTCTCCCTCTCCTTTCCAAAAAGTCGAGAAGTTTACTTCATATTTCAACCACCGCTCTCCTCAAATATTTTCTCTTCATTTTACAGTCGTTTTATTTACCCAATGCTTTACGATAAGATTGATAATTTAGACATATCATTCCTCTGTATAAAACAAAATCGATAAACGCTTTTGATTTTGGACGACAGCGGACGATCCGATGAATCTTCGGACCGCACTGTAAAACCATTAGAAATCCCATTAGAAATACCTAAAGCTCTTTCCATCGGATCGTGGAAAAGTTTCGCGGTAACCCAGGTAATTAACGAGGTCGTAAAACTTGGTTCGTCCCAACGGCCGATTTCAAGCAAAGACCAACGACGACGACGACGACGACGACGACTCCGGCTATGTGGAGATGTGAATCTAAATCGATTTCGTTCATTATACTACCAAGCTCAATACTACTTCAATAATCATTACATTAATTAACCCAATGCAATTCAGCGGTTTCCAGTTTTGAAACGATTATACGGTCAGGATTGTCTAAATGCTTTGCAACCTAGCATACTCTACGATAAGTAGAGACAGTAGCGACTATTATTGAGTCATTCGTCAAGTTGATGAATAAGCGCATCATTTGCATTTGTTACTGATTATGAGAAAAATCGAGTCCCCATTTGAATAATCATTCGAAAAATTCCAACAAAGCTTATACAGTTTGTTAGGCAACCCTTTCATCTTCTAAGCTGTAATTCAAGACATTTTCTATGCAGAACCATACTCACATTCTCTATCCGATCTCCTTCAAAAGTAAGTTTTGAAAGTCAAATCTTAACGAGTTGAAGTACTCAACCTGGCGGCGGTATTCACAAACAAGTGCTTGTTGAAAAATAAGGACCACTTCGGTACATGAATGCAAACAAGAAAAGTCTTTTGTTGGAGCTGAGTGAACAAAAATGCGTTGTTCCGACAATTAATCGTCCCGAATATTTGATATTTCTTTTTTTGAATTTATTAGCACGTGTTTGATGGATCCTCGAATTGCTTCACCCTGAGCCATCATCTTCTTTAACTGAAAATTTGACTGTTAGACATGGGACATGGTGGACGATGGACTCAGTAGTACGAGACGGTACCTTAAACCCCTCGATAAATCGTCTTGAAACTTTTCATCGCTAACCGGATATTTACTTACGTGTACGAATATGCCACACATGGTTACCGTAATATTCGAGTTGAGTTTATATGGGGTACATAGAATTTGAATGTGTATACGATATACTGTACTTCTATTGAAATAAAGACCCTGGGCGAAACAAAGCAGAACTACTTAAACACTCGATTCAAACAATACGCTACGATTAAGGTGTTTTTTCATTCCTCCTCATTCGAGTGCTCTTCAAATACATCGCATCGGCATTTTTAACCTTAACAAAGTTCAAGCACGACTGGCATATCATAAAGCTCCAATCTATACTACATGCTTGTGCAATATCGTATAAAAATACGATAATGATGCGACCATTTCCATCGGACAAAGATCGTTTTTATCTCTCCACGTATTTTTCAACAACTACTACTCTCCGAAGCATGTGATGTATCGAAAAATCGACATATCGTTTGAATTTCGAGAGTCAATGTGTTGTTTTAAGAGGGTGAGACAGCAGGGCGTCGAGGAACGTTGAGAGGACGCAAGCGATTCATCAGATACTACTTGTTCGACGATAGAAACTCGTCCTCTTTCAAGTATGTAGATGGATTATACACGTACGTATACGCATCGCTATACAAAATGTGAGTGAAAGACAATAACGCGTGTACGTTATACTGTACGTTCATATTTCATACGTTCTACATGATATTTTACATGCTTCATATCAACTTGAGAATGATAAATATCAAATTTTTCCTATGCTATACAAATTTCTTTCATTTCAATCCCAAAGGAATTCATAGCACATATCTCATTTCATGATCGATCCAATAAATCAATTGATCTAAAGCGACCATGATAATATACCTTCATTTTTCAATTGATCATGAATTTAAAATCACAATAAAAATGCCGTCTATATTTGAAATTTCGTCAAAATTCGATCTTCAACGATTTTATGCCATCACAAAATTCCCTGAGATACATTCTGATTCTGACATAATTAAAGTTCTATTCCATGGTATACGATATCAATATTTCACATAAATTCGCATGCAGATTCGTTATCGAAATTTCCAATTTCGGAAACTCATACAACCGAATTTTCAATCAAATTCTAAAATTATCGCTATCATGAACGTTCAGTTGAATCGTTCACGATGAATAAAATTTTGTTTTTTATACATACAATATACACGCTCAAAGCAAATTCCAATCATTATCGGAATTCTCAATCGAATTGATAGTCAAGTACGATGACAATTTTTACAAACAAAAGAAGGATATTTTTCGAAAATTTCTTCCTATTTGCAACAGCAGTAGCAGCAGCAGCAGCAGCAGCACAACAAAAGATCATTTGAAATATTCCATACGATGAAATAAAGCTGTCGACAATGTGTTATCGGGACGGAAAAGTTGGAGAATCGTCGATGTGGCAATGCTAATGCCAGGGTAGCTCGACGTTGGAATATCGATTCGATTAACGTCGCATGGTATAGGGTCGAGAGCCGACAAATCACGAAGGGCTCCGTCAGATTGCATAATTCGCGTGTCAATTTCGTCGTTGGATGTGTACATATAAACCATAAGTACACTTGCATAAAGTGAGATGGAGTGGTGGCGATAGAGGAAAGGAGAGAGAAGGAAGAGAATGAGGCTACTGATTAAATGGTGCAGAAGAGGAGAGACAGTCATAGGAGATAAGAGAAACCAACGTACATCACGGACGATTCTAAGCGTAGAATTATGGCTCCGGTTGGTAACCCTCGTTACCTATTTGCTGATAAGATTTCATGCCTCAATTCTTTATCAAGCTCTCCATAAACGCGATTATTCCATGCAGAAACTACGTCAGCTGCAAGTGTTCGATACATCGATCTCTCTGTCGACCGTTATAATTACTCAACCGATGCCATTAGTGTTATCAGATTTACCAGCACAACTGAAAAATGTATGGTCTCGATTTAGATAACGTGGGAATAATAGGATTTCTAATGGTGTTTATTGAAAAGAACGATATACAACGTTTTAGTCGGATTAACGGAATCGAATATATGGAAATATTATCGAGAATATATAATTTAACCTTCAGATGATTCGAATAGTTGACTCAACGGAGCGTATCAACCATGCGAATGGTTAAATCCGACCTTCGTACACCGATTTGACCGTATTCAACCTCGTGTGATGTAATTGAGTCAACTACATTTCCCCTGACCTTACTAATTCTCAGTATATTTGGCAAGTGTGGCGAGTATTTGAATCAATTTTCCCTCGCATCCGTCACGTTCATCTATACAGGTTTGTTATACATTCAAGATTCGTTCTTCCTTTTCTTTGCGTACAAGATGAACACTCCCAACTGTTCTCAAACTAACTTTCCTGATAGCTTCTAAAGATTGAAATACTTTCGATAGTATTCAATCGTTGAACACAGGCCCTTATCAGATCACTCCAGTGCTCTAAGTTCACAATGAACAGGTGTTGGATCAACCAACCTTGAAAGGTGAAAAGTTTCCAAACATGTTGAGATCATCATCCCGAGTCTACGGCTACTTATACGCAACGCGTATATACAGAACGATTACCAAGATCGTTTAACGAGAACTCAATTCTTGTATTATGCGAGCATTCCTATTTAGAATATATTCATTCTCCGACGATTCGTAAACTCAACGTGATAGATCTGAAACGAAACTCGGAACACGGTTGGACCACCTTTCTACGTCAAGGAAAAATGAAAAATTGCGTCATAGTATGGGAAATATGTTTCAAAGGGAAGAGAAATGGTCGTAGAAACGCGTTAAGATTATCTTTCTTATAAGTACGTGCGTCGAGCGTTTAATATCGATATTTCGATCTTGGCAAACGATATCGGAATACCGTTACGTGATCGCAAAACGAGGTGTTCTCGCAAGATAAGAGGGGCCATATCTATAGGGTAAGAAGAACGAGTTACACGAGATCGTATGAAGACGAGCCTAAGACATACATATACATTCAATCGTGTATGCCACCAGATATTCTTGTACATATGGATATATCCATTATGTACGTAGATGGTATTTAT
This sequence comes from Gonatopus flavifemur, assembly GCA_018340375.1. NCBI lineage: Eukaryota > Metazoa > Arthropoda > Insecta > Hymenoptera > Dryinidae > Gonatopus > Gonatopus flavifemur. The sequence continues at coordinate 57,736,452 of JAFFJZ010000001.1, forward strand.
GATACTCTCTATATTATGCTCTCGTCGTTGTTTCATGTATATACGATATCTATGTACCGTTGCATCTCAATGTTATACGTACACGAAAACACGCAGATTAGAAAAAAAAAAAAGTAGAATACATCGGGTCGCTTACTTTGAAACGAATTCGTTATCGCGACGTAATCGTTGATCACAGAATAAGTTTTTAAATATTTGAGAATCATAGATATTGCAGTAAAAATTAGGTTAAATGATTTTTCCTCAATGTGTAATCAGATAAAGAACGATTTGATATGAATATCGTACGCTGAGACGTCAAGAAGAAAGGTATTATTTCGAATGAATTGATATATCGATCCATTTTTTTACGTTATTTCTTTTTTTTCACTATCAGAAAAAAAAACCGTGAATAAATCAACACTGTGAAAAATTTCGATGCGAAAATTCCTGTAAATTTATGTGTAGTAATCAACATATATACATACGTTGGGAATTTTTCGCACTTGTCTGGAAATTTACTATAAAATGATAGTAAAAATCCCATGAAGTTTGGAATTTTTAGTTAAATTTATAGGAAACTTCATACTTATACTAGTATATCGGAAATTAATTTCCCATCCGGTGAACTGAATGTGAAATGGACTTGATGTGTTTTTTGTCTTTATTAATATACTTCTGATGAATTTCGATTTTAATATTAATCGTGAATCTTATTTTCATTTAAAAGAATAAAGAATTAAGGAAAAATAAAGAAAACTTCGAGATTTCGATAATCAAAGAGATGTAAAATAATGTTCATGATGCAATCTGATACTTTGACGTGAGTTATTGATATCCTTGTGCTATGAGGCATTCGGATTACAACCATATCGATGATTTCACGATGGAGCTTCGATTTGAAGCCGGATAATTGAATTGTTTGAGGCAAATAATGATTTATTCAACAATTATTTGGACAGAGATGTTTTGTTGTTTTTTCCTCATACATTATGGCGAATGTATATTTTTCCTATACTAATGAGATGAACGTCAGAATCGGATGGATTGTAATTCAACGCGCTTTTAATCATCTCAAAACTGCAAGAACCCTGCGAAGATAGCGTTAAATTAGATATAATTTTGAAATCACAATCAAATTCCACTGATTGAGAGAAAATAATTCAATACTCACTTAAGCTATTAACTCTGATAAAAACATGATAAAACGATCATCAAGTGATTATGGTTTTCTTTCAAGTTGAAAAGCTAATAATATTCCGAATTACGATAGATGCTCCCAAAGATACAATCAAGGAAAAGTAAATGCAAATAATGTATCCAAATAAGCTGAAGAAAAAAACGAAAGGCATATATATTTTTTCTTGACAATTCTCATTCCACAAACTTCATTGTAACGTACATTCTCTTGATTTAAGTAAAACGTACTGAAAAAAATGTCATACGTTCACGTTCAGATCCTATTACGATAACAACCCTACGGCCTGTGACATTGATACATCTTATCATCCTTTCCGATATTGTGGAATTCTTCGATCGACTGACATCTACATCACTGAAATTTTACTTTGAATTCGATACCTTATTTAGCGTGTGTATATGTTTATAAGTGATTTCTGTGCACGCATCGCGTCGTATCGTATCGTAGATCGTTGGCTCGAGATATCGCTTTAACGGGCAATACTTCGAAAGTGATCGATGTACCTTGCGTATTTTCCAATAAAGATAATGAATATATGCCGAGAACTCCGATCGATCTTACCGATCGATGGGTAAACCGTGACATGACTTTGGCGTCATTAAATAAGCGAGTTGTCGCCTTCCATGCCAGAATAAGGAAAACGTATGTGTTGCGATCTCGCGTGTACCAACAGCACCGCTCAACTTGAACAAAGACCAAAGTTTCGATTTGGATTCACGCGTGTTAGAGATTAAATTATCCAACGAGGAGTTTACGTAAGGAAAACTTCGAAACACGTATGACGAGTTCCACGTGAATCAAATCATCGAAAAAGCCACTTCATAAATGCGGATGCATACATAATACATGCGCCAGCTGCAATATGGTAGTCGCGATGAAGTGAAAGGGAAAGTACGCCGCATTTCCATTTTTATTCTCTTTTTTGAATACGAGTACATATGTATTCGATAATAATGGAAAATATGAATGAGCACACGCTATGCGGAACGAAATACATATAATCTCAGTGTTGATTTAAAATATGATTTTCTAGGGAAAGATGAAAAGTAAATAAGGCACAAGTATATTATACGTATGTATGTCGTTTTAAGTTTTTAGCGAATCTGGAGCGCTTTATAGAATATGCGATTTCATGTACCATTAATTTCCGTATTACATCCCAGCGGGAAAGAATTTTACTGTACCGTATATTGAATCTTTCCAATGAATTTTGTAGGTTGCTGGATGAATTTTTGGAAACAAAACCACAAAAAATCGTAGCTGTATTTTATCTCACTGATATATTAATGACGTGGACCGAAAATCTTAGAATCTTGTTTATTTTGACTTCAGTACTTGATAATCACAGGAAGGGAAAAGTGCTTTCAGGAATTCGAGATTAAGAAACAAATATATACGCCTTCTAGTATCAAATTTTAACGATGCTATATACGGTAGAGTTTCTAATTTACTCAATCTACTTCAATTCCCCGTACTTCCAAGCAATCTCGATGTATCCCCGTCTTTGGTCCAGACCGTTCCCTGACGTGCAATAAAAAACAAAAAATTGAGCACAGCTATCGACAGAAACATAATTCCTGAAAATGTTTTATTCTCGCCAATATTCCAATGTACAATTCTCCGATAACATCGTCCCTCTTTAAACGCTCGATCGTTTTCCGCTATTTGCCAATAACATTCGTAGTATAACCATAGTATTTCTCTATTTCACTCGACGTTCAGTACCTCGTAACCAATAAATACGGGTGCCTCATTCGCTACCGTTTCCCTCTTCTTCGGCATTGAGAGGTGGAATCTCTCTCGAAGGAACAAGAAACTACCCTAGCATAGTAAACAACATGTTTCTATGAGCTGCAATCCTACAGCAACCCGACAGGTGGCGTACAAGTTACATTTTACAAGTTCACATACTCTAGAGATCACTCGGGAAAATAAGGAGTGAATGAACCAGAAAGGAATAAAAAGAAAAAAAAAAGAAAATAGAGAAGAGAAACATCAGGCGAATGATTCTTTCCTTGTATGTCTCAATTCATTGCAAGCTCGAATCGAATGTAGAATGACGGTGAAAGAGTAGTCACGAGGAAGAATAACAACAAATAGGCGTATTTGTATATACATGCGTCCGAACGCACACGCAATACAAACGCAAAGTAAAAAAAAGACCACGCGAAAAACCGGTTCCTTGACCGCGCAAGTTAATACCGCATAGTCTGCACTGGCCCGTATCGATATACATACGTGGAGACGTGTAAGTCACTGAGAACGTCCTGTCGATGTGTACGGATGGAGTCACACAACAAATTGCATAACACGGATTAATGTTGGAAGAATAAGTTCGGAACGCTCCGAGATGCGTGAGAGGAGAAACGATACTGTAGGTGTTATTCAAAGATCAATTCTCTCGAATAGATATCTAATCGTACTTTGGTTGAACTGTTGAAGAAATACAACTTTCATGGTACTGGTGCAATCAGGGATCTCACAATGGCAAATCGCTGTACGAATTTAAAAAAAGACTTCATTATAATCAGGGACTACTGAGAGCTACACTGTAGATGTTTCTAGATTTTACAATGTTACAAAGTAAAGGTCCCTAACTTTCAAATTATGAGATTACTGCGCGTGATTGTGCAGACGCTTCAGAAAAATATAGAGCGTCTTTGAGTGAACTATGATTTTTAGAAAACCAGTTTAAACCAGGCTCCGATGAGACATTTTGAATCAAGATTCTACAAAAAAACCGTAGTTCTACAAATGGAAATCTTAAACTTCGACGGAGATGTTTTCCAGATTTGTGAAAGAATTTACCCATGTGGAAATTGCCGGAGTTGACAAATCGCCCAGTACTGGAAAGGGTGTATTTGCCAGACTTCGGCAAAAACAACTGTTCCTGTTCAGGCCCATTACTGTTCTTCAACTGGCTGTACATGTTCGACGGAGTTGAGACGGTATTGGTTGGCGTGGACAGACAGTGTTGGGCCAGTAATGAATCAATACTGGCCGGAAAATACACGGATCGAAGTGTAACGGAGCCGCGCCAGTACTGTGCCAGAGTTGGGATAACCATTCAATATATTCAATAGGCGATCGGGTGCCAGGATCGGTAGGGCAATGGCTAACTACAAAATCGGTAGTCGAACTACGTTAAAATTATGTCTATGGAAATTCGGCTGTTGTGGTAAACCAAAGCGGCGCCAGTACTGAGCCAGAGTTGGGATTATCATTTCATATATTTGATAGCCAACTATATGCCAGTATCAATATGGCACTGGCTGACTACGAAATCGATGTTGTATTGTCGTTATAATCAATTCATTATGACAAATGGCGTGGTACTGGCGAGGTTGTATTTGCCAAAGTTCTGCAAAAACAACTGTGCCTGTTCAGAATCATGATCGTTTTTCAACTGTCGCCAAACATTCGCAAAATTTCAGCCGGTATTGGCTCGCGTGGACAGACGATATAGGGTCAGTATCGAATGAATACTGTCTGGACAATACCCAGGATTTCGAGAAATGGTACCGCGCCAGTATTCAGCCAGAGTCGGTATTATCATTCCATATGTACAACAGACGGCAATATGCCAGTAATGATATGACTCTGGCTGACTACAAAATCGATAGTCGATTGATGTTGCAATTATGATCTTGGCAACTCGGCTGTTGTGGTCAGCCGGAGTCGCGCCAGTATTGAGCCAGAGTTGGCATTATGATTCAATATGTTCGATAGACGACATGGTACCAGTATTGGTGGGACTCTGGTTGACTACGGAATCGGTAGTCGACTGACATTAAAATCACGATCTTGGCAACTTGATTTTTGTAATGAGTCGGAGTCGCGCCAGTATCAAGACAGAGTTGATATGATCATTCAATACGTTCGATAGAGAACAATGAACCAGTATTGGTAGAATCTTGTTTCACTACGGAGTCTATGGTAAATTGCGTGACTTCAAGAGAATTGGTGCAATAAGTGGGAATTTAAGTGGTCCGTTGTCAACTCGGAGATTAGCTGATGTGATAGAGACTCTGTTTCTCACTCGCAGTTCCCGGGTTCAATCCTTGCCCAGTGAACTTTTATGAAACCACTTCCAAAGCGTCTTTCTCAGATAACGGTGATGAGAAAAATAGATTCACAAAGTTTTGAAAGTTCAAATTCAATGTATTTTTTTTTTTTTTACTTGAAATATAACTCCGGGGATCTCTAATCACCAGCACTGTGCCAGTACTGGGTCGGGTCTGAATTCCTACGTAGGATGTATTATTTTGACCCTCTACCACTTCTCATCCAGTACTGGCCGAATAACTGATTCTGTTGCAATGCCAGAGTTCCACCATAGTAGGCACACACCAAATATCGCTACCGACGTGGTGGTAAATGTTTACTGGCGCCATGTAAAATGATGTTATCATTCCGACTCCTTGCCAGTACCGTCCAAACCACTGGCCCCATAAGGGCAAGGTTGGATTTGCCAGTACTGGCAACTCTGGCAACAGTACCGCGCCAGTAACGGCCCGTGTGTACATTTCCACATGGGTATCTTGCAATCGCACAGGTTCATGACATCTCATTGGCTTCCTCAGACAAATTTATTCCCTGTAACAGAAAATCTTCTTGAATGAGATTCCCGAATAATTCCTCCGCGTTCTGGAAAAAATCATATAACTGCAATTCAACAGTGTTTGTATTACCGATCTAACTCTCGGAACAAGTAGAATCACTCTGAATGAGATTTCTTCAGCATTTTTATTCAAGAGGACTCCTTGCAGAGGAAGACGAAAGATACATTCAAAGATACGACATTAATAGAATGAATCTCGCAGAATCCAAGACGATCTGTAAATGCGATTCATGATGGAATATTTATTTTGAAGAAAAAAACAATAATTTTCCCGACATACGTTGACAGAACTACCATACAATCGAATACTAACAATGATAAGTAAATAACGGATATTTTTCCTCTGTGAATTTTGAGAGCTCAGCAACCCTTATAATTGGATTTCGATACGCATGGAGGTTCTGATAAATCGATTGTCAATTTCTCAACGCGGTAACATCGGTCCATTCGGTCGATCTAGCCTCTCCTGTACGATCATTCGAGTCGATAAGTCAGAGAGTCATAGCTCTGCTTGCAAGTTAGGTTTGCGGAATTCAACTTCCCTCAAGCTAGCCATTGTAATTGCATTGAAGGGTGCCAGCGTTAACAACCAAGTCAATACAGGGTACACGATCATTTGTTTGTTGAGAAAGAATTTGTTATGCCCATAAGAAATATTGTTGGAACCCTGTAACTCTTGATGCATGAAGGAACTGATGAAATGAATATACATCTGCCTTAGGACAATATTCCAACTACAGTTTACCACAATGTAAGCAAAAATAACATATCATCCGGAAATAGTAACAATCCACAAGCGTCTACTTGGGTCAACAATTCTGATGTATTATTTGTTTTGATATAACGATCTATACCACACATCCTCACATGTCTGTTATCATGCACTCATTCGACAAATCTAGAAATCGCTAAATTTTCCTTCAAAATTAATCTATACACGTCAGCGAATTCGGATAGTTGTTATGGCCTGGAATACGACTGAAGCATCAAATTACTTACACAATCCGTGCATTGTAGCGTACGAATTTGGAAATTTATCTACAGAATGATGGAAGTAATATACAAACTAGCATAATTGTAATCAATGTTACATTAACATGGTTGGAATAACAACTGAAATTTGAAAACAACAAACTTTAGTGCTACGAAATTTAAATAACTACGGATCGATGGAATAATTTTATGCATTCATTTTGAAAATACATTGAGTATGAAGAGTATATGAATAACAAGGCACGCGATAGTATTTGAACGCAGTTTTCAAGTCAACTGTTTAAGGGTACGTTAAAGAAGAAAAATCATCGACAACATTCGGAAATCGTAAGCACATGACTCCCTTGGCGAACATACACAGTTCGTAGCGCGAGGGTTAATGACTTCGGAGTGCCAACATCAAAAGGACTAGCTCTTTCCAGTACCGCATATTACCGTGAAGTGCTAGCATGTAACCACATTTTCTTTCTCTTTCTCTACCCTCACTCTACCTTTGCTATAATATTACGACATGGCCAAGTTGTAGATTAATTATACGTCGGTGCCAACTCTCTTTTCGTGCCCTGGGTATAGACCGTTGCCAACGTCGAAACTGTGTCTCAAACATCATAAACGTGATGCCGATAAAATCGAAAATCAATCAATGCTACGGAATATGAGCAGTGAAATTTGATATGGTAATCCATATGTATTCGCAAAATCTGTCGATACTGTGGGCTCGTTAAATCAAGGAGCAATACTTTCACGATCAATGTTTCCACGATTAAGGGAAAGAGATTCTTCACATACATTAGCGAGCTTGTACTTTAATTCTCGTGGATCGAATCATTTCATTGTAAAAGAAATTGAACTGTTCGTTTCGATACAAAATTTATTGAAGTAGGCGTGGAGAATTTCACAAATTACTTGACAATAAAAATTAAAAATCAAATAAATCGTTTCAAAGGGGATTTTTAATTCATCGATCATTAAAAATATATTTCAAAAGAATACAACATACATCAACGAGTCCTGCGATCAATTCAACGTGCACTTTCACTCTCGATACAATCCTTCACATCAAGTATCCATGTCATATTTTTCTTCATAATCTTACATCATTGTATTTTGGTATAAAATTACACACGACAAGGGTACCACGTTATAATTATTAATATTCACGATCCGACACGAAAGATGAAGATGACGTGTACTGTGGGATAATAATTATATCACCCATGTCTGAAGTTATATACCCTTCATTTATGCACACGTTTATAAAGGTTTCGAAGGATGTACTTATACGTCGCGTAATCTCAAACAAGAGCAGGCGGTCGATATCAAAGAGTTATAGACCCAAATATATATGCATATATGTATACACATACATATATGTATCTGTTCTGCATTATTGCACAAAGTGCGAGCGTGTACCGATGTTCTCCTGCTCCACCTTTCGTACGCATATTACGACATAGTAGGTGTGCGATTAATCATACACTCAACGTGAAATTGCTCGACTCGTACCGCAAAAGCAGATGAGAATCCCTGCTGCTGTTGGCGCTACGACGCGGTTCATTATATGTATATATTTGACTTGAATATATGATCTATTTACTCATACGTTCAAAAGAAAAATATTTCTCAAGTACGAAAGAGTATGTGAAAACAGGGAAATAAAATGAACATGAATTCTAAGGATTCGCGAAGAAGGTGTGTCTCAACATTAATGAATGTTTTTGACGTACTCATGAAATTTTGTTCACCTTCTTCGAGGGATCACAATTACGTGAGAGCGGCTTTATTTTGGACGTGAATAGGTGAGAAGAGAAGAAGGTTTTTAGTGAATGAAAAACATTTCGATTCAACGCGTCTTTTTTTTTTTCGAAGCTTATGCTATACCTATGATGTTTCTGTCCTTAATTTCGACTCGGACGTGTATAAAACTGAAGAGGGCTCTCTAATAAAGCGACGTATGTCTATGTATGCGGTTACAGTACGTATGTACGGCGATAACACTAATTAAATACGAGTCGTACTGACACCGGGTTGGCTTGGATGTGGGGGAGGGGTAGCGCGCGTCCGCCTAACGAGGCCAGTAATTACGCGACGGCTTCATCTTCACAAAGCATCCGCAAAAACCGCACTACCACGACGTGGCCCATTACTCTTGGAATACCCGCTGGCGGCGAGGCAGATTCAAGAAATACGTATGTGTATAATAAGTTGCTGCAGATCATTATGTTAGAATTACATGCATACATATCGTTCTGGACTTCGGATGGATTCGGATTACCCGTGTCATTTGATGATAGATGTCACGCGAAGATGATGATCCATTTTTGCCAACGTTGCTTGAATTTCGTCAACCGATGGTGCATAATTTTGAAAGATGCGCGCAAACGAAAATGTAAAAGAATGAAAGATGGACGCGGTTCTGCAGTAACGATGTGTTGAAATCTTCATTGTTCGAAGTCGAAAAACTGAAAATGAGAGACAGATCTATGATTTTTATGATAATGGGAGGAAATGAAATATCTGATCAAATTTTTTGTCACAATTGTTGATTCATTTTGTATTCACAGCCTCACACACGGAGAAAAACGCGGTTGCAAAATCCAGTTATTTCTAAGAGGATCTGAGAATATTCCGTAGTTTTTTAGCGAACATAAAACGGTTCAGTGTCTTTTGGAGTCGCATTTTTTCCGTAAAGAGAAAAAATCGAGATAAATATAGGCCTGGCTGTACATTTTCAGTCACGCACTGAGAAAAATGGATGGTTGCGGTAACCAATTCGTTGGTTAAATATGGCCTAGCCAATTAATTATGTGAGTGACACAATCAATTCTGTTGGTTATGGTGACCACGTCAAAAAATGCAGTTGGAGCAACCAACGAAATTGGTTGTTACAACCACATAATTGGTCATGATAACCAATCAATTAGAACGAATTGGTTGTGGCAACCATACATTTTTCTCCGTGCGTTAACAATATACTTATCAGCCTGAAAATACTTGCGTCTGTGATTAGAAAAAATTGTAATTGGACTCATCCCACACGGAACAACCGACGATCCTCGACTTGGAGCTTCGGTGGATCACAGGTGAAAAGTAGGTGGATGGAAGGAGACTAAACGTCAAGGAGTTACCACAGAGCAACAAGAGCTTTTGAACCCTGAATAATTCTACGTCAGATCTTCGCTCTGTAAATCCAAATCAGTGAAATTCACTGATTCTCAGCACTTCTCACAGATTTGGATTTAGAGATCTCGTATCCACGTGTTCCATACCTATATTCATCCATGCCCCACCGAATCTTCAAGCAGAGGACCGGTGATTGCGTGCTGCAGGACATTTGATAATATTTTCTTCTCAATACAGGCAAATCTTTCACGTAAAAAGCAGCAAATTGTGAAAAATAAGATGAGATCGTAATTCTTATGTATATTCCCATGTGGACGTCTTATGTCCACACATCAAAACATAAGGTCATTGACTACCGTTATTGTGTAGTGACACACGATTCTCAGAAATTCAACGATTTCTGTTTACGTAAGGAAATACCCTAGCGAATATGAGAAGCTTATTTGATTTGAACAATAGCTATTCATAAAGTGACTGTAAGAACTTTATTCCCAACTTGATCACAAGTTTCATTCAAAACTCGTGTACATAATGATAGGATAGTTGCATTGTTTCCAGCTATCGTCAACTTGATTTTAACTATGAGTTTCATGCACATGCAATGTCTCACACAAACGAACCATTGAAATATATATGTTTCTGAATATGTCAATTTATATATGATGTTATCATTGAATACAAGATGTCTTTGTTTTGAAGATACTTTCCCTGAATTCCCAATTGAATTTCTCCAATAATAAAGGATTATTAGATATCTTAGGCAATTCAGAGAATCCCTTACAACCTGGTGGGGGATTTTCGAATTGGAGAATGTTAGTTGTAATAAAAGAGATCTAGAATAAGAGTTTTATAAACTATACTGAATACTTGGAGATTTGCACGGTGCATTTGAAAAATGGATGAAAAGATTGGTCGTAAAATCCACCTGAACGGTCAGACGTGTACCATCTCGACGATTCGAGTAAAGTGAAATGTAAGCACTCTGATAAGGAAATTGGTGGAAAAATCGAAAGAATTAAGTGGAAACGACGTTCCTCGGTACGAATGAATCTTGACACGATTCAAATGAAAATGATTCAAGGTTTCGGTCAACGATCCGATGTGTATATTTTTTTTCTTTCCCAAGAAAGAAAAGGAAAATAAAAGTGTGTCAATTGGAAAAAAGCCGATGTGATATTTTTGTTGTACGCTCAAGGGTTCTAAAGCGACAGCCGAAGAGTATTTTGCAATCTTTTTTCGTAGATTATATAATGAATACATAAAATTGCAGATCCTTGAAAGAAATTTATCTTCCCAAACGCCACAATTTACTACAAGAACGAAGAATGTAAAAAATGTGTCATACAAAACCGCATTTCTTTCATTTTGATGATAATTGTAATCAAAGTTGCTGTACCACACAATAGTATACTTCCATAAGATTATCCGAATGCTTTCCACAGAATGAGAATAAGAAACAAAACAAGAACGTCAAAGATCACCCAAGAGAATTCTCGTGAAGTTGATTCTCTCAAAGATAATAATTTCGATTCAGAATGAAATCGTAAACAAGATGATCCGAAGATTCGATTTCATAATATGAATTAGTCGATTGATGGAATTTTCATCATACACCGGTTCATTAGAATTTATCGAAGAATCTTGCCATTCCGTTCGCATTAAAAGATTCTTGGATTATCGAGGTATATACGAAGATACTAGTAGAACCAGTATATCCGATGGAATAGATGGGTCGTAGATGCATTGCGAAAGGAAAAGTACCAGTGTCGTTGCTTCGGGACTGTTGAAAAGACCGAATGGCTGGAAAAGGCAGATTGTATGGAAAAAGTAGCTTCCATAACGTCAACTTTTATGTAACGACCATTGTCAGGTAGCACTCTGGTTCAATGGTAAAGCGCCTCGCAGCGATTTCTCGAGCACTCGACGATGCACACAACAGCATTGACAAGCATAAAAAGAGTTACACCATACCAATGCTGGAGAAAAATATTCAAAGTTTCTTCAAAAATCTTTGAAAGCTGTGAATTACATGTTTTTGCTGGATTTTTTCTTCGAACGATTCGAATAGGTCGTATGGTACGTACTGCATCTATTTTCTGAAATGACTACAATTACGAAATTTTTATTTCAGTATTTGAAATGTAACGTCACTTTCTTGTTAAAAAAAAAGTAACATACATTTCCGATTCTGAATGCGTCCTTTGCAATCTTTATCACAGATAAATCAAACGTTTTCTCTTTACTTTAAAAATATTCACAGCACAATTTTCTGTTTGTAGATCATTTATACATTCTGATATACAGAATTTATGTTCCCAACTCGACCTCATCCCTAGCTTCATCCTATGTAGATCGTTCATAATAACTGAATCAAGGTATGGACGTTGTGGCTTTAACAAGTTGAATGCAGGGAGTACATAAATTTCCTGTCCTTTCATGTTCTATTTTCCATACTTCACGAATAATAATATTAGAAATTTCTGTTGTGATAAACGGAGGCACTAACCTCTTTTATAGACACAGATAAAGTATTCGATAATGTAGATTGGAAGGTAATGTTTGTGTTTCTGAAAGAAGATGGAGATAAATCGTAGGGAAAGAAGGGTCATACCTGAATTATATATGGAATAAGCAGCGGTAATGGAGACATAAAGGGGGAAAGAGAAACGGCAATATGGAAGGGGGTTAGATAAGGGTATATGTATTCAGCTTTGATGTTTAGCCCTTATGTAGGAACGATGAATAGAGTGGTGGAAATCGTACTCTCGATGTTATTTTAAATTTGCCGCCAAAGGAATACGAGGGAATCAAAAATCAAACTAACACTATGAAGAATAATGAAATAATTATCAAATACTAGCAATCGAATATTCTTTTTCGAAGAAAAAGCAAAGCGAATAAAACAAAAAAGCTTCTTAGGGGCGTAGGAATTTTCTCACTCCACGCTTGAGCAACAACGTATTATGATGGGGGAGATGCAGACATTTGTTCAGAAAGGCACGTGGTATTTTCATAAGACGAGGCTTAGTTTCCATTTTTCACCTCCACTCTTATTTCGGTTATTTTTGGTTGGTGAATAACGAAAGAAAAAATCGCTTTGGCAAGTTCACACATTATGAATTTGAGAACGAAAACACATCATTTTGAACAGATTCGAGCAGGTATAACTCTAAATAGGGTGAATTTTATGCTCCCAAGTTGGAAATCCTTGAGAAAAAAAAACAGGATTTATGGATTTCGATGTTGGCGAGACATCGTATTATTTCTCGAAACCATGATCAAGAAGACGTTATTTTCATAATTGGATAGTTTCCCATGATCAACACCAAGGAGTTCATCCGGTATAACAGCTTTCAAATACTCAGCTCGTTTCCAGTGAGGTTTATAATAAACTTTCTACATCCGCATGGAAATTCTAGACAGATATTTCAAATAACATGCAATTAGACGCATGGAAGTTTTGATTTGAACTTTTATTTCAAAATTCATGGAAAGTTATGTTTTCACGTTTAGAACAGATCTATATAAATCCGCCCTGATTAGTATTCCAAAATAAAAGATAACGAAAAAAGGTCGAAGTTGCTATTTAATGAATTTTTAATCTTGTAAAAATAACAATTCAATCGAATCAAAAAACAAAATATATCCTGTGCCATAAACGAGTTGAAAGTCCAAGTGAAGAGATCAAACTTCGCGATATGGAAGCACAGGAAACTTCACAATTTAAAAAATAATCTCTAATGCGTTACGAGATTCATCTAATATCTGTCCTTGTGTCGGAGAGGAATGTACGAGTTGGATTTATTATACTTTTTTTCAGCCGGCTGGCGTACAAATATGAGCAATACATACGCGAGTACACACGTACGCGGTTAACGCGTAATCCAGTTACACGTTGCGTACTCGTACACACGTGTACACATACACGTTATATGTAGAGTATAAGGTAGCACGCTCGAGAGCAGACTTGCAGTCCGTTCTCTCGCGTTAAATTAATTACGAGCGACGCTATCATTTATTTTCATTTCCCCCGCGGCGAATCACCCTCAACGTCGACCTAGAGCTTTCGCGCAACACCAGGACTACACCAACCAACCAACCAACCAACCCTTCGCGTTACTGTATGACGCTTCGTCTTCCTGTTCCTACACCGCTCTACATTCGCGACCAGCTCATCATAACTATCCACCAGTGCAAAGTTTTGTTCCCAAAACAGTTCTCGTCGAAAGATGGATGAACATTCTCGGATCTTCTCGCAATACTAATGAGACTAATTCAAGTCTAGGTCATTCATATTCTAGATGCTTAAAGTAGCGGTACAGGTGATCTATGCTCCTCTCGGTGAAAAATGTTGTACGAGAACTCACAGAGATACCCCTCAGACCTTTTTTCTTTCATTATTTTACACGAGAGTGCTTTGCTCAAATGACATTTATTTTCCATACTTTTATAAATAATTTCAGATCGATTGGAATTAAAATCTTTCCTAAGGGAAAAATCGGTTCCAATTTGATCCAGAAACATAGGAATTTGCGTCTATTATTTCTCGCTACCAGTAATTTACCCTCGTGAAACCCGAACAATTCTTCACGATTATCTCTAATCGAATTTTTCGCCAAACGTATATTATGTATATGTCACGCGAATAGGCGGGTGTAAAGCTTCCCTTCATACGTTCAATCTATTACACGAACGTGATCTTCAGGTTCGTTGAACACGGGGGTTGGTTCATGCGATGGATATAACGTTCTATGGAATTAACAAGTCGTAAGAAAATTGCAATGAAATCATCATTTTCCGTCCCTCGATGATTGATAACATGGACCGTGTGAGTTGAAATCCAATTTGTAACATAGTAGATCAATTTGGAATTTTTATCGAGTTTGGATCGCATGACGTAGGATTGGAAGAAACAAACCCACCCATCAGTTTTGATTATTATAACTTTATACAAAGATTGTTATTCATTATCGATCGAATACGTACTAAATTCACTTCTGTTCCAATTTCATCGTTTCGAAACAACAAAAAATTTGAATTTTTATGAAATTATAATACGAATAATAACTCTATTTCAAGAATATTCTACTCTTGTTTTTTTTTATTGCAAAAATGAATTTACATAATACCGAATTCTTGAAGACTTCAAACAACACGGGCTTTGAATTTTCATCCCAAACAAGTCGAGGGAGTTTATTTCATCTCTTCATTAAAATAGTAGAATGAATACATTTGAGTGTAAATGGAATTCAAGCATTGAAAATACATCAAAAGCTTTTCTGCAAAATCAAAAGATTGACACACAGATTTTTTAATTTCGAGCACTGAAAGGGAGAGAGCGAGACAATTTTGGAACATCGCAGGAAAACAGGATGACATATTTTATATACAACTCCTCACTGTTTCATTTAAAAATACTCTGACTGGGATTTCGAAGACTTTTCAAACAAATTTAGAAGGTTTTCATTTCGAATGTGATGAAAAAAAGACGCACTGTTTGGTTTCCAAGCAATATTTGCTCCCGTAAATCAAATATTTCATCCGCACGGAGAAGGATTTTTCATAGGATTCAATGATAAATTAAGTAAAATACGAGAAGGAAAAATGTTATGAAAAAATTGATTTTTCGAATGATATATCACTCCCTTTTTCTTCATATACACAAATCGAGGCTCCTCCTGTATTGAAATAAATTCTAATATCATTTTTACTCCCACTATAAATCACGTATTTTTTTTTTTTCGGCAGGCATAAACAAAGGTGATTCGAATCGGATGCATTAGGGCAAATTATTTTCCCCGTTTTTTCCGGCTAGTTTCACACACAGCGATGACAAGGAAAGAAAGCTGAAAACATGTGACGAGCGTTGGAAAGTTTCAAAAAATAGAACGGTAGACGAAACAAGAAAATTTGACTGATTTGATAGGTGAGTGACAAAAAAAACGGTAGGTTGTAGAGGGATACGATAAATAAACACAATTTTTCAGGACTCCATCACTCTATCGCTTCTCTCCTAGTCCAAACCTTGTTTTTTTCACAGAATCTTGTTTCGAAGAAACAAAAATCCATAGTTGAATATCAGGATATAAATATTTATTTTTTTATCAATAACATAAAATGTAAAACGATAGCCGTTGTATTTGTCTCGTTCGCGATACGGGAACATGATCTTGAAAAGTATTCGTGTAAATCCAATGGTAAATCCTGATAACTGATTGATTAAATTAATCCGTGAAAAATGTGACAAATAACGCGATCCGAGGATTAGTGGATGACATTCCAAGAAAGGTGGAAGACATAGATAACGCTATTATCATTCTTTTCCAGTGGATTTTCACAAAAGAGAATGATGATCGATGTGAAAGAAAAAACTCACAGGAGATTTGCAATTTTTCATTTTCGAAATAAAATTCGATATTAAAAAGAAAATAGTTAAGAGTACTAAATATGAATTAGAAATTAGATTTTCCACAGTATTTTCAAGATTAGTTGAATGAAAATACTGGATATCTAAATTATCATCGAAGATACTATGTTTTATCCACTTTCCAAACTTAAATTAGAGTTAAAAATTCTCACCAATGATTTGCATCTTTGTGAATTACATTTTGCATCAACTGAATTCAACTTTCCGTTAAAATCATCCTTCTCATGAGAATTTTTACTTCTAGATGTTATAACATAACAATCACAGATTTTATTCAACTCCATGAATTCAAGTTACAAGAATTAGTGAACCTTTTGATAACGATGTAAATTCAAAGTTTATGCATATATCCTAAAATGAAGGCTAATGCGGAGAGTTCATGATTGCGTGCTGCGTTCTGTGTGTGTGTGCTGTTCGAAAGGGAATGTATTGAATAAAAAGGATTGATAAGCTAATAAACTTGGAGAAGTTCCAAGAGATTCACATAAGGGATGAAACAGTGATATCAGAAATAATCCAATGTTTTGAGTTTCATTCAAATACACGCCGGAATTAACAAATCAAATACCCTATAATCCGATTATAGATGAGATGGTGATGAAAAGTGTTGAATGGAGTTCATGGAGACACGCGACTGCACGGGGGGAAAGGAACACCAGCTTCAAGGGCTATTATTGGCAACCTTAACCCCTCACTGCTGCAATTGACCGAAGTCAGACCGACAAGGGAGTATGTTTTCTTTTTCGACTGGTTACGGCAATAAAGGGTGGATGGAAAGGGGCCTTCTGGTAGATTAAGATAACGATTAAATGAAATGTTAGATTTAATGCAGGGGAAATAGGATGTAACACTTGCAACGGGATGAAAGTGAACTTTTGAATTCTCGACGGGATATGAACTATCGGCATGATCCTTTATACTCTTTTATCTTTTATTAACGTCTTCATTGTCACGTGTCTAACAGATTTCAACTCGTTCATTATATACTAATTCACATCTCCCTCGACTGTCTCAACTCCGCATAACAGTAACATCGATAGTTGAGATTGTTTGCAATTAAGTTCTCATATCTTGTGACGTAATATATCAATCTATGCTTTTATGGATTGTCTCTCGAGCACGCATTGCTTTCATTTCAATATTTAGACCTCGAGTTTTTTACTATCCATTACACTTGAAACGAATGATGGAATTACTCCATTTTCTGTGTAAAAAACCTTAACAAAAGAGTCTCCTGTTGTGTCAAATTACCAAGAAAACTCAAATAAAGATTCTCCGAATTCAACCTTGTTTCAAATCTGCTTCCAGAAGTCCAATTAAGCTCAACTTGAATCATTGTCGTGTTTCATGTTTCTTCATGACAAAATGACATGATTTAATTTTGATGTGAAATTATATCATTCGAAATTACGTTGCTTTTCTTACGTTTCAATAATCGTTCCTTAGCTTTCAATTAAGCGAATATAATCGACTCTGTAAAATAAGAAGAAAGAAAAAAAAAACACATTCAAAATGTTTATTTCACTTTCAAGTATGCGTAAAACAGCAGACCACCACCGCTTTCATGCGTTCCCACGCGAGCTCTGCCGAAATTGAGAGAGCCAAAAGCAAAACCCTTTGAAGTAGCAGCAACAGCAATCATTACCAGCAGGTCCGACGACTTCCTGGCCAAATATAACGAGTGAGCGAGAGAACGAGAGCAAGTAAGGCGATAAGCGGTAGGGAAAAGATCGAGGTCGAAACAGAGAAGGAGAACCTTAATGACGGCCACGTTTTGAGCGCGTGCATCATGGGGTACAATTGTGCCGTGTATGAACAGGCAGGAACCTATCACGCAATCGTCGGCAAAACGGGAAAGTACGATGGAAAGGATGAACGAGCGAGAGACCCTTGTGCGAGTCATCTACCCTCAATGGTTATACCGCTTTTTTCTTTTAATACCAGGAAAACATTTTTGTTCTCGATGAAAATACTCTCCTCGCTCGATGAACAATTTATTTTTCGGATGATGGAAAACGTTTTCTTTTAAATACAAGATGATTTTAAGAAAAAGCGATGATGAGAACAGGTGGTGGATGAATAATATAAGCAGAGGCAATCGAGGGTTGATGAATCATTACCGAATTCTAAGAAAACTGCTGACACGACTAACCATATGTTGTGGCGGAGTGGGAATTCAAAGCAACCAACGATTGCGAAAACTTGGTTTGTTTTTCATAGAATTCGCATAAAGGTTCGATAAGGTGAAAATACAACCCTCGACTGAATTGTTCATGTTTCATTAATTTTGCTATAAAAATCCATTGTGTTTTCATTGTTATACAACACTTGTTGTGATCCAGACACATCCAAAATAGAATGCGTGAATTCAATGACGATAATGAAACAATTTTAACGAGGTCAAATACAATAGGAAAAATCAAACTTGCTACGCGATGCGCGGTGTAAATGGAACGAAATAACAATCACAACCATTGATAGTAATTAATGCTAGTATGTGTGAGACTTGTTAACCATAAATAATACATGTAACAAGAATCATTCAAATCCAAAGATGTATATATTTTTTTAATTGTTTTCTGCTGCATCGCATATAATGGAATAACTGGGTGTAATGATCAAAGTTTCGCCATGAAGTCATTGAATGGAGAGAAATTTGAAGTGTTAATGTAAATTCATAAAATGGATTTCGAATTTCTCAATCTGAATGGAAGTTTGTCGGATGAAAGTATCAAATTACCGCAATGAGCTCAAATAAAAAATACGAATTTATCCCTTGTCTTATTTTTTCTTTGTATGAAAACATCTACTCGAATGGTAGAAATGTTCGAATAAATCGATAGGTGTTGTGAGAGGGAATCATTCCAGTGAAATGATACGATATTGCATAATGTTTTTTATATGTAGATGTCAACCTCTTCGGTAATACTGCAGAGAAATATTGCTGTTTTTCCTTTTCACATACACAAGCGATTGAATACAGTTGATTCCAAATTCACTCTTGGGATGGAATAGTTTGTTTGACGCGAAACTTTTGATCTCTCAAAACAATTCATTCATTGCACAAAACCAATATGTATCTACATATATACATGCCAATACAGCGTGAAATCATTTCATGCGAGTCTTACAATTTTGGCGCGTTGTTGCATGATTATTCGATTTGAGTTGATTCTGCGTTACGAGGTACTCATCGCATCAAGGGAAACTAATATTTTTAACTGCTCGTGCACGAAACGCATCTGCTGCACCATTGCGGCATCAAGTCTGCACGCGAATATCGAAGACTTCGGTGGTAGGCTCTCACCGTGTTCGCACGCAATCATTCAGAACATTTGCCTGATTGAAAATAAAACGAACCGAATCATGTATGCGGAGCTGGGGAATTTCAATTTCAACGGAACCATTATGTGACATTATTCATTTTCATACTTTGAAACTTTTGGACTAGAATTTACTACTTTGAATAATACGCGAACAATTCCAGCTTTCTCATCGGATCGTGTTCAGATGTAATTCAACTCACTTAAAGAATTGACGCAGTGTTTTCTCAGACTCAACATTCAGATTGTAGCGATCCCGAGAACTGGACAATGGAAAGATTCTTAAATTCCAAATATTTCGCTGGTCAAATTCAAACGGTTGAATATGAAAAATCCTGAGAAAAATCAATACTTCGAAAATGAGAACACATTCAAATTGGAACGATATTCCGATTCCTGCAATAATCATTCCACCTTTCTGGAATTCGATGATTCAGAACAATTAAATTTTCCACAAAAGTGTACTCAGCGCATTGATTTGAAAAACGAAATTCGTAACGTAAAACGTTTTAACGAGGGTTCGAGTAAGAATAAAATCATCCAATACTGAACTAAACGCAAGGCCGGGTTTCGGTGAATGTTCAATTTTCCTTATCTTTACACAACCAAGAAATTTAAATGAAAAATTAATTTTATCAATATTTTTATCTAGCGAAGCATGGAACTACGCAATTTCAGATTTAGAATTGAGTGTGTATTCATAGTTTTTATAACTAAATTGAAATGGAATAATTCAAAATTAAAATACCAGGACGTCTTTGTTTTTCCTCAATCGGAAGTGCATGTCTGTTTACGCTTATGCTTGAAGAAACTCTCCTCCTCAAGGCATGGTAAGCTATTTAGATCATCCAAATGGAACATACCTGTAACATAAAACAATACAACATTCATTATAAATAGAATAGCAAGTGTATGAAAGAAAAGAATGAGAGATAGTTTTTAATGAATTTCTCCGAGGGATGTTCTGGAAAACATTGGATGGATCTCAACACAGTATTCTTGAAACTACAATAACAAAATGCCTCGTTGCAATTTTATTATTGAGAAGTTTTCCAATTGTTCAACTTGTTGGGAAAAAATTTGATGGCATAAATGAACAAAAAAGGGTAAATAAAATGCATTCGCTGGACAAATTTGTGTACAATCGAATCGATAGAACGAAACGGAATATCACATAATTTGAAAACTATTTTCAATCCGATGAAATTTTTCACGATTGTCAAATACTAACATTTCCAGAAAATAATGTAATATTAAAATTATGGAAAATTTTCCACGAGGGTCACAATCACAAACTTCATTCAACCTATCGCGCGAAAAGTGCTATTTCCTTTCAATCTGATAGCATCATTGTGTTTCTGAAGGGCAAGATAAGATTCGAAAGTGAAGTTGAGAGGACTGAGAGGTCAGAAACCGTTTCTCCCATATAATGCACATCACCATTCCTATCGTGACATCTACAGACTCTTATATATAGCATGTACATTCCAGATCGTCTCTTCGTGAACCGTGGAAAATGTATACAACATTACACAATTATTACACAATTATGGAAGAAAATAATACATTTCACACAAATTCTTGCAACCTCAAACTAGATCAAACGACAAAAAATATATATTTCTAAAAATACCTAATCAAATAGAATTTTCTAATTACTTTTCACATTGAATTAATTTGAAAAGTATCTTCCAAGTATCTCTTTATTCCACAATTTTAGTAAGAGAGAACGATGATTTGAGAAAAAGAAAACACGTACAAAAATGGTATATCCACAAAATTTTTCCCGTTCATAAAATTCAATTTGGAATGGTCGTCATGTTTATGGAACATATTACCAAAATAAACAACTGGCTCACAGAGTTGTGTAAAAGAGAGAATATACATGTATACATGTAACGCTGTAATATC
This sequence comes from Gonatopus flavifemur, assembly GCA_018340375.1. Classification (NCBI taxonomy): domain Eukaryota; kingdom Metazoa; phylum Arthropoda; class Insecta; order Hymenoptera; family Dryinidae; genus Gonatopus; species Gonatopus flavifemur. Next base: position 57,758,030 of record JAFFJZ010000001.1, read on the forward strand.
CTCTTTCAAATCCTGATATACAGATTCGGAATAGAATTTTCAAGAGCTAAAGTCTGGATTAGCATGAGTCGGGCGGAATCTTCAATGGAAGCAATTTTTTGGTTCGACCATTCACCGACGTGGAATGAAACGGTACCGTGGCAACCCCACAGTGATAATTAATGGAATTTTTAGCGGCTTCAGTTGGAAGGAAAAAATCATAATCCTGCGATTGTGGCATGGTATTCAACAAAAGGAGGGAAAAAGATATCCGATGACATTTTATATTTCAACGAGGGAAAACACTCTCGCTCAGGGGGAAAAATTTGATACCATTTCGTATGGATGAGAACGAATGTAATCGAGACGTTTCGGAATGTGTTTGCAATTTTTTTCTTTCATTTCTTGTTGGAAGAAGATCTAATATATTCTTTGATCATTTTTCGATTGTTATGTTGAACGGAATCGAACAGAATTTGTCCCGGTTTTCAATTCGAATGATCTGTAACTGAGAATTATCGGTGTAAAACTCTGTTCATAGTATTCAACCTCAAACAGATGCACTTTGTTGGTATGCTTGTGTTGAATTTCATGTGAAGTGTGGAAAAGGATGAATATGTTTGTTCGTCTATTTGATTTACTGGATTCTCGCTGCACTTGATATTTAATCTATTTGATATGGAACTCATCCTATAATTTGATTCATATTTATCGCAGAAGTGCAGAAACTGTCTAAACTTGAAATCGATCGTCATGCCCAAGTGAAAAATACTTATCAAAATAGGAATATTCTCTTCGAATCGTTTCGTTTTTGAACTATTGACGCATCACTAGTGATAAACAACAGATGAACTCACAAATGAAAAACACAGGATTGAAATTGGACACATTTGTACTGCGGTGCAGAAAATTTATTCCATTACCAATTATTGAAATATTGCAATTTGTTACGCTGAAAATCAGCATGTGTAATATGAAAATACACAAGGTAATGCAGGAAATCTTAATAATTTTATCCTGATATAATTTTAATACAAAATTTTATGAATCATTGCATTGGGAAAAGGGATCTGAAAAAAGTTTGGAAGTTTCTAATCTAACATTTTTTAGCTAAGCACAAAACAATTTTGGTGAAATCTCAATTTTTCTCAATTGACAAACATTCTTTGGGAATTCACAGAAAATTTGTAGATTTCCAAACGCAATGGTGAAATTTAAAAACCCATAAGTTTTTGACCACACTTTCCTTCTTGGAAATTCACAAATATTATTTAAATTGTGATATTCTTCTGAGTCCAAAACCGGTTGATCGGCATCATCGACTAGTTGTTATTCCACAACTACTTGTGACATATAATTGTCACTGTAAAAGAACATCTCGAAATCCCTCATAAACAATTTCAATGGACTTGAATTTAAATGAAATTCCGGTTGTATATTTACTAAATTTTTAATACTTATTGAAGTCACAATGAATTAATGGGAACCAGACACGTTAATTCAACAGTATTACCTGTACTAAACTAATCCTGTAACATTCAAAGTCCAACAATATAACATGGATTTTCGACCTGTCCTGTATAATTACTTCCTGAATTTGTGATACCTATCCATGCGTGTCATTCAAAATATTTCTCTAACCCTTAGATTCTCTTTGACAATCCATCAGAGCAGTGTGTACACCTCAATTTCCAATGTACGTATTTATAAATTCCACAAGAAAATACCGATGTACGCGAAATTCTTGTTGACTATAATTTCAAAGTTCGAGGCAAACGTTCCAATTGGAACGTTCGAAGGATTTTCCATTAGAAATATTGATTGATAAGAATTGAAAACGCGGTACTAGTTAATGATAATTATGAACGGAAAACCAGCAAAAATCAACACATATATTCAAGGGATTGACTTTTCAATTCAGATAAATTCACAATTCATTAAGAAATATGACCCGATAATAGTCCGAAATTTCTCTTCGTGTATTATTCATATGCATTTGATCTGGAATGGAGATGAAATGGCGCGGCAAGGGTCGGAATATGATCGATTTCTGAAGTCTCGCCTTTGGGAGAATCTTATTCTTTGTGCCAGACTACTACAGTCGTAATATGTATTTCCAAATCGTAAATCAATGCTCGGAAAAGCACGAATCCAATGACTTCATAATTTTGGAAACTATGACGAACTTTGGTACGAGTACGTGATCTATTCTTCGAGACTCCAAAAGTTATCGGATTCCTTTCTTCGCTGAAAGAAAAATTAGCTCAAGGACTGGAATTATATATGTCATCGGTCGTTCTGCCATTTTCAGAAAGCCATCGATGATGATATCTTCATATTTTTTTTGTTCAAAGAAGAAGATTTCCAATCCATCAGATTGAGTAATATAATATTTCAAATAATTCATGTCTGTTTCACACACGAATCGATGCTTTTGTTTACAGAATCAAAAACTAAATTTAATGAGACAAAAAAACGTATGATTCAAAAATTATCTTCCATTATAAAAGGAAATCTTTAATGATATAGAAACATACATACACTGACGTACCCTATGGAAAAGATCTCATAGAAACTGATACGTGGAATCTATGAGACTTTATGAGATTTTATAATGCCATTATGCGAATTAATAAGCACAAAATTGGATTTTATCAGGTTTTATAAGCAATCGTGGAAAATCTCATAAAGACGTTTAAAATGAAAATTCCCTATGAGATTTTGGTGTGCTTTTGTCCAGGAGTTTATCAGAATGTATCAGCATTTATAAGACCTTTGTAACAGGGTAAGAATGTATAACGATTCGATGTATGAAACTCGAATTTAGAAACGTTTTCAACATACCTAGATGTTTTTTCATTTTCATTCTGTGTTGAATGTTGTGATTCCATCTTCTTTGTACTTCGAAACGCTGAGAAAATTTATAGGAAACCAGGGTATCTTTCATATTTACTAGGTTATGTTCACCATATAGTTCAGATAAACAATTCAATGCCTATTATCTAGGGAAACTATAGGTAGATAAGATGTTTTATCATTAAATTTTCATCATTGAATGAGAATGGCTGATGAGGATGTGGAAATTAGAATTTTTGCCCCTCGAGTATGAGCTGATTTCCAGAGAGTTTGATATTGAGCTTTTATAATTATCAAACAGGAACCGGAAACTTTAATGAAACTTGAAGAAGTTAATCTTAAGACATGCACGTTACCGATCTCGGCGCGAGTGTAACGTTACTATCATAACTTTAGGCTTGACTGTTGATTCGACACACATTTTATCGGAAGCATCCCGTTGCAACGAGTGCTCTGCATATATTTACATGGGGACGCATCCACCCTCACTAACACGGTTTTTTCCACGCATTCATCGATTTGCATCTGTACACATCGCTCGTGGACATGTGAACGTACGCACACGTACACATACCCACGGTATCGTTGATACAGACAGGAAAATGCAAAGTATTTTGCATCGCGTGACTGCGATACGAGTGTGTTGGTACAAAGTGCAGTTGCACTGAGTGCAATAAGCACATCTACGTATACGCACACGCTTTCATATTTGAGCGTGCATGGTATCGTAGTATGGGTCTAGGAAATAGCAGAAGGGGGTTCCTAAGAGAATAGAGTTAGCGGGAATGTGGTTGGCAGCCCTGCTACGAACAGCAACAGCAAGCAGCGAATCGAGCCGAGCCAAGCCGGGCGCCAAGCACGATCAATAACACGTGTGTACGCACCGACACACATATAAAGATATCTACAAACACAAAGATATACATACACTCACACATATACATCCACCACCGCTCACGCACTTTTACATTGAACGTTGGGGGCAGCAGCAGCAACCCTCGACCGCCATCAACCCACCGGTTCACCACTACCAGCCCTTCGTTACAATCTTTTTCAAACTGTAATATCATTCCATAATTCTATTCTTCCGAAAACACAATCTTAAAATTCTCTATTCAGAATCATTTTATTATTTTACACATCGACCAAAGGTTTTATTCCTCCGATTTTACATTCGAATTTTTCGTTACACAAACACTAAGTTACTATCCAACGTTGAAAGTTACCAGGAACTCTCGTCCATCATCAACGCTTTCCTACAGAATGTGTTCACGTTGTAACTACCACTTCTTTCAGACGAAAATACATGCAACAGAGTACGTACCACGTGTTACTCTTCAACCCTTACATATATGCATACAGGAAATACATATATATGCGCTGTACATGAAAATTCACGAACGCACACAAACGTGGATCGTAATGTACATTAGATACATAGGGATATGTATAAATGCGGAAATGTCCAGTGGGATTGGGGAAACGTGTAATTGTGTAAATGATACAATGGCCGCCGACTGTTCTTTGTAACTAGGGTAAAGTACTTTATAACGTTGAAACAAGATTTTGATCAACCTATCCATTTAAAATTTCCCTATTCTCTCTAACCTTCGAATTCATCAGAAGCAACATTTGACGAAAATTATAGTCAATTTGACTCGTAACCTCGTAGAGATTCAAACGCCCGATCAAGGACAATTTTTTGTTTGAATATTTGTACGATTCAGCGATTCTCTCAACTTTTGTAATATCGATGAAACGATATTGGATAAATGTCGCTAGGAGTTATAGATTTTGTGAAATTAATTTGTTCGATGAGAATGAACTATGACCAGAATCCTGGTAGAGTTGTTGTGAAAAGTTGAACGTACGCGAATAAAAATTCAGATTCTTTTGATAAAACTGATTTTATTTCCATCGAGTATCGATCATTCGATTATGACAAATTTTTTTTTTTTTATTCTCTAGTGCATCCTCGCTTTGACGATTTTTTGTTATATTTCTATTTAAAACAATTGAAAGTTTTCAATGATGAATTCTATTTTTCACGGGGGTTCACTGAACAAAGTAGACAAATAGGCAATGTTTGTTGCTGATGGAAGTGAATTTGTTTTCCATGGCGAAAGAGTATAAGCTGTTTTGAATCCGAATTTCACTCCCATAGTTCTTCACGTGTTGAACAAATCCCCTTGAGTAATGAAATTTGTAATTTTCACATCGAATGATACAGGATAAGGGAGAAAAAGTCGTTTCGCTTTTATGACGTGTTATTTCGGTGTAGCAGCTAAACGGTACCATAATCATACATTCCATTGATAATTTTGGATGAAAGAAATCCATCAAATATTCCCCATGAATTTTCAAAGGAGATATAATGCAGCGGATAATTTGAAAAAATAATAAAAATCGTACGGAACATGCTTTTACCGCTTAAACGTGGATCATTCGGTTATATCCATTTCGTTTCAAAGTTTTCATTATAAAACTGCATTACTCTTCATATTGTTCATGAATATACATTTCATCTTGAACGACGCAACAACGAGTTTGGTGAAATATACAATTGAATTGGATTCAACGCCGATGCGTGAGATATTCCTTTTCATCCATTCGTAAATCCGATTGAATGGAGCTATTTATGCATACGTGGAAAAAAAAAAGAGAATATCAACTCACTTTCCGCAAAAAGGGGAGGGTTTGCGTGTGTTGTTTTTTTTTCTTCGGTATAATTTAGATTTGAACGAAATTATGCAATTTGATTTCACAGTGAAATTCATTGAAATCGAGATGCGAAAAATATATATCCGTATCGAGAATTGCTAATGGAAAATATTGTACCAGACGCAATTGCGAAAGCAGATTTACATACACGAACACATAGATTTCACGACAATTCGATTCCGCTAATAAAACGTCTCTGTCAGTATTATCAATTTCAACGTTACAAATCCATATCTACATGATCGATGGTAGCACTCTGTGCATTTATTACATCCTGCGGATGGGTGATTGATGCTCTTATATACATATATACATACAGTTTGTTTTGACTAGCACTTTTAGAATGTACTCTCTAAATTTCTTGAAGTGAAAATCCACTCTTGAAGAATGAGAATGCTCTATGCGAGTGGATTTTCACTCCTTGAGAATAAATTTTCATTCTCTTGGAGTGGAATTTCATTCTTCTATAAGACTGAAAATCCAATCTTGTGAAGTGAATATTCACTCTTATCAAACTTGCGGTATTCTCATTCCAAGAACTTTCCAAGAGAAACGATAAGATGTTGAAGAGCTTAGAAAGTTACAGAAAGGTGCATTTGAGTATTCAGGATTTATTTTGAATTTCTCCTCAAAATCATTTTGGTTCCACGAGAAAATGATTTTCAAGAATTTATTCTCCCATCGAGAAAATCAATAAATGGAGTTGATAAAATTGACATTGTGAGTGAATCGATGCAATGCGGCACGGAATGTATTTGATAAAAATATTATCAAGTGATTCCTATGAATACAAAATTTTTGAACTCAAAGTAAAGCTATTATAACAAGTGTATTTTCCTTGAGACATGGTTTTCCTGATTTGATAAACGTTCCTCTTCAATGAACGAGTCTTGATAAGGAAACTATTACTCGTGATACGCTTGATTGAACAAATGAGATATTCTTGCGGAGAGAAATCTTCATAGAATCTAACCAGTTCTTCATTTAAATCAAGTTTCTATAATTCCATAACCAACCCGCACAGAAATATCACTATGTAAATCACCCTGTTGTAGCATTTCTTATGAATGAAAACGAAATCACGTCTATTTATACACTCATCAAAATTTCATTTCTCTAGTGAAAGTGCAGATTTATACTCACATAATTTGCACTTTTGAAACTACTGGATACGCTGTTGTTATGAAATATTGATTCACAACCACTGCTCTGAAATACTCTGCATTCTGCATCTTTGGCTATCGAATTTATAATAAACACCGTTCGCTCTAAACTTTTACATAAATCTAAACAAATTCCAACATTTTCATAAGAAACACATTCGAACAAACGAATAACGATAAATCCAACCCTTCGAAACATCTAATCATCATTGAAACAAACCATCTTTTCGATTTCCGTCAGAGGGATGAAAACAATGATCTTTTGTTACGACACATCTTCATTTCCTCCTCGAATAAATCTGACGCGCGAATTAAAATTGTCATGATATATTATACATAAGTAGCAGTTTGCGTGTAAGCTCATCGCAAAAACACTTGTGAAATTCTAGATGTGTAAGCCGGATAGAGAGTGGGACCCGGTCTGACATGAATCAACGTCACCATTGAAGGGTGGTAGAAAAAAAAAACCAGGGGATTAATAAAATCAACTCCACCAAGTTGACAACACAGTGCCCGGGTGAATATGCAACGTCGACCAATTCATCGTGTAATGCATATTAAATTCTGTTATTAGAAGAGAGACGCCGAGAATCGAGCGAGGGAGAGTTCACTCGCATATCGATTGATAACGATGAATTGTAGTTTGCAGAAACTCACCGACCCTGTTGTCAACTGTTATTTTCTTTTCGTATCTGCACATCGCCCATCAAACATACATGGGACTTGAGTTTCGAGAGAAGTTCCTTAACGATAAGAGTTTATCAACTTTTTCACATTTATTAAGATTTTACAGGATTTCAAAGTTCTGTAGAATATATGACTCCGTAATGAGTTTGTATGGCGTTCAATTATTAAACCCCCGAGCCCACGATCCTTGGCGCCGCCTGCGCCCGAAGTATAAAATATTTCGATGTAGCGCGAAGTGTGCACGGCACACGTTTAGTTTACGAAAAAAACTCGAGATGAAATTGTGTAAGGAAGAAAGAACAGAAAGAGAGAGAGAGAGAAAGAGAGCAAAAAAAGAAGCAAGCTTCTCGTTATTTCCCTCAAAGTATTTCATATTCTAGGAGCAAGTAATTTCCATACGCGAAATGACGAAAAAAACATTGAAACGACGGTTCATGAATAAGATTCGCGTAATACTTGGTCATGATGCGGGAGAAAACGTCTGTCCTTTCTTATAAAGTTTTATGGAAGCATCATCTGACAAGGGAATTCAAAATTCTTCTAAAAACGTATTTATCTCGGTCATGACATCTATACCTTTGATAATCATACGATTTGCATAAAATTCTTTCAAGTATGGGACATTCGAAGAAGCAGTTTTTCCATATAAAATGAATATATCTATAAAAGTTGGAATCCTGATTCAAGTTCCATTGGTACGATTTGAACACTTCATTCGAGCGATAAATAAATAGCTATGAGACACGCAGCTCTGGTCTGTTTCCAATGATGCATAAGACAAAACAATCATTTTTTGTTTTTTTCTTCTTTTCATTGCAATAAACGGGTGATCACCCTTTGATATAAAAAGTAAATACAGAGTCAATACAATATACTCGTGCTTTAACCGACAGTTTAAACCGATTTAAGGAAACACCAAACAATTCCATCGACCGATCGAGATTATTTGCTAATTCACAAGTGCGAGAAATCGGATCATAATTTCCAACTCTAGATTTAAATTGCATAGGTCTAAATAAAAGCGCTTGCCTAACTACCGGGTCTACCGGGGATGTTAAAATTAACTTTGCTCAACAATGACTCACAATCAAGAAAATATTATCATTAATTAATTTGAAAAGAAACAGGAGATCATTCATTTGTCTCCGCTCTTCCAGGGTAGATATATTCATTCTGCGAAGAATAATATTCGACTTTGAGAATAATCACGTGATAAACCAAGATAATGATATCGATATCTGATGTTGCGTGAAACCACGGTCTCTTTGAATGCACCTCAGAATCTTATAGTGGCGAGGGGAAATACTTTTGGCGATTTATCACTAATTTCTGTCAATCTGTTTTAGAAAAATAACTACACGCGATTCCGTACTTCGCGAAACAATGAGAAAAACAATGCTAAAGACAAAATAAGCAACAGCAATGAAACTGCTTAAATGTGAGAACCCAATTTTTCAATTACCATTTCTCATCCTATGAGTTTCCACACTTTTCTCGTACAAACATCTTCCTGATGAAAATAAAAAGGTACTCGAATATAAAACGTACTTGAAATATTCGAGTCTCTTTTCTAAAAGTTCAGCCAGATTAGGTGTATCATAGGACTTTGCGAAGAAAACTCTTCTTCATTCCAAGAGTTTATAATGTATTCAAGAACATCGAATACCGATATTATGCTAATACGATATCACGCTGCCACGGGGAGTCGTATTCCATTGCACTCTCCTAAATTCAATCTATAATCATATCACTTTCTATTATATTCATTTTGTTGTTCAGATAAAATAAATATTTTGATATATGTATCTCCGTGAAAGCTTGAATAAATACATAACAACGAGGGAGTAATTTATCGATAAAATATATCTTTTTTTATGTTTATAATAATATATATCTACAATATACGTGTAATATGAAGGGACGGAATTTATCAAATAATGTATATAAATACCGATACAGATAAACATATGAAAAGGATGATCGTGTACACCTGCTCCCTATGAAATTCCATTGCTTACGTGTGTATCGTGTACGTACACATGGACACACTCAGAGAAATTTCGATGTTGCCTTTTGGAGCGTAATTTGTGAGGTTTACGGACATCGAGGGTCGAAGGACACGTAGTAAAAGGGATTTCCATGAGATCCAAAATAACATAGGGTAATGCAACCGCCATCGGCTGACCAATGTATACCGCCTCGCCTTTGGAGAGATTTTCATTCTTGATCTGACGATTTTAGATCCTTTGAATCGAATGGATTGGTGTCTATACTAGAACGAGTCGATATTCTCTCTGGAGACCTAAAAAGTAAGAACTCATCTTGGACCCGGTTTGACGTGTCGATATCCTTAACATCTTGTCATTCCCGAATTCCTTTGGACGCTGCACGGTGCATAATTTTGTATATTTTTAACATCCGTGTATGTCCCAGGAGGTCCACTCGCAATCTATGTTGAATATTAACACAAAAATGTAGGATTTACACTGAAAATCTGTAAATCTCAGAATTTTAAGTGCTTTTTTCAACACAAACTCTGACTGGACCTTCTGTGACACACAATTTTTTGCTGTGTGTATATAACGTTGAATCGTTAAAAAGATTTTTTAATACCGCAGGAATGGGAAATCTCGTTTGCATTGACAAACATCGTTGTGCATATTCGTGGGTGAAAGATGAATTATATGGAAACGAGACTCGCGCCAAGAGCGGGAAGAGGGCGAGAAGAGAGAAAAAGAGGAGGACTATGTGAATATTCTGACAACAAAATGTATGTTGGAGAAAGGAAGATGAAAAGAAAGATGAGAGGATAGATCTAGTTACTCAACTCCCATTATCCATTTGAGGCAGTTACGTTCTTCTTCTCATGCTGCTTGGCAGCGCCATTAAAGACGCGGATCTTACCAATATAGAAGTAGACGGGAAGTTTATCTCCGCTCGGTAAAAACTGTATTATTTTTAAATCTTTAGAGTTTTTTGCGAATAATGTTCCACGAGGGAATGATATGCCCAAAAATACGTCTCCTTCGCGTATTGTTTCCATCAATACTGCAACTCTCGTATTAGAGATTTCAAGACAATAATTGTGTCCGATCATAATAAAAAAATAACACGTATATCAGTTATTGCTTAATCCTTAGTTCAATTAAAAACGAGTAGAAATTTTTCTGTTACGTGGCAAAGTGTGTCTCATATATATATCATATTACTTGATGATTCTGGCATATTCTGTCTTCGAATCAGTAGCGTAACCGCGGTTTCGAAAGGTCCAATCGATATAAAAATAATTCAATAAAGATACGGGAGTACCATTTAAATTCCCTTAAAATAACGTTGGATATTTTTTGCGTATTCTATACATATCCAAGAATCATTCTTGTATTTACAGTTCTATACAATGATTTATACTTTCCGTATGAGACTGGATTTCCTAATTTCCATACTGACTGACATAATTTCCATATCAATACATGAAGTACGATGAAATTGACGAAATTAACAATGTTATCAGAGAATTGTTGGTAGAACGGTCTTTTTTCTGAGGAACAAGAAACACCATCATTTGTCACGTGAAAATAGATAGAACAAAATTTGTCTTCGCAAGTGCTGTCGATGTTTCGTACGTTCAGCACCTTGTATTTCATGTATGAAAGTATGTATGAATGGTGTTATGGGACTTAATGGAATCTTCAACAAAATTCAATAATTCGAGTAGATACCAAATAAGTGGTTTATTTAGTGTTGAATGAATAATTTTTATTGAGTATTGAGAAAATTACATTCAAATCACTCTACTCATTCAATTCTTCTTTTTACATATAATACTTTGTTATATAAATGTTATGTTCCATAAGAATGTAATATAATTCATGTATTTTAGATGGAGATTGAACAATTTATTCTAAATCATTCAATTGACAAAATTATCCATGTGACAAAGTTCCAGTTTCATGCGAGCTCACTGCATCTTATCTTTGTTTCGAATAATTTTCTCATCAATAATTCAACTACGTAAATCTATGGATTTTCTCTAACCCCACATGCTTAGAGGTATTAACATTCCTTTCAGAGTCAATACGAGTTAATTCTAGGTATACCTGTAGAGCCAATGTTCCAAGTCATCCCTCACTTCTCTTAACCTTCTGGACAAAAAACAGATTAATTAAGAAGGAATGACTAGATTTTTCTTGCGAGATGAACCTTTCGTGCGTTATTGGTATTTTGGGAGTAAAAAATCAATCCCATTGGTTCTATTACCGAAAAGAAATTTCAATAAACCAACATCAATCTGTTAATTTCTGTTCAACCATTAATTTACTGATAGATTACTTTGTCATTCATTTTTGCATGGAATGGAGTATTTGGAAAATAAGAATTCTACTTTTTTTCATCAACATTTGTACCCCCTGTCGGAAAAAAAAACAATTTCTTAGTTCGATTCCTTTAAATACGAGAATCTCGAACTGATTCACATAATCATTCATCTAACTATATGATACTCCAACTCGAACAATAACGGGAATAAAATTCCTTCTCGCTAAGACAGTGTACTATCTAAAATAAAGAATCATTGAAAAAGTAACAGAGACGGGAACTAATTTCATTATGGACACAAGGAGAGGAAGAAAGTAGGGATGAAAGAATCCAACCTTTGACGATTTTTCCCATTGGGGAATATAAAATATGGTTGATTGAATTAGAACCCAAGATATGAGAGCTCATGATAATTTGAGAAGGATTGAACAAAATACCGTTCGATATCGGTGCATAAAAGAATAGAGGATGATATTTCACTCTTATACAGGAACGCTTGGACTTAAGTATTTTATAAACTCTATTGAAATCATTGAAAACATTTTTTTCAAACTCCTCTGCTCATCTGCACGGATAGTTTGAAAAAATCAGGAACTTTTCGTTGCATCTCATTCAAAGTTTTTGAATAAAACAAAAGAACAACAAGTATATGAACAAATAATGTCGTTTTTAAATTCCTGATAAGTATGAACGAATTTTTCTATAATTTTACTCGAAAACAACCAGATTTTGAATAAGTGAATCATACACTTGTGTTTCAAGTCAAATTTGTAATTCTATTTTCTCAACTTGTGTACAAATTCAGAATGTGAGTTCCATGTGGTGAGATGGCTAAGCGTGTCATACATCTCCACATCTGACAATATCTTGATTACGTCCTAAAAGATATCATCTCCGTACCATAACAGAAAATTATTGTTTGAAATTTTATCATTCAAATATCGCTTAATCCACAAAGAAGATTATTCTAAACCCATATTTCTCGTACTATCTTATTATCATTTATTGTTATTTTGTTCATCTTTTCATTCTAATTGTTGGAACAATTGCTTTTGTTATAGAATCTTTTGAATGTAATTTTCAATTGAAATATATTATATACATATATATGTACTCTTGAATGAATTAATTCTTCTTTACAAAGAAAAGATTATCCACAAGAAGAGAAAATCTACGTTCACGGGAAACGAAGTCATATTCGTAATACTACAATATTATTCTAAAGCAAACTGAGAAGAGCATTGCAAATAAAATCTCTTTCTGTACATATTGTTATGTGCAATTTTGTATTACGCTTGAAAGAAAATATTATAATGGGTGTTTCAAAATTCAGAACATTAAATCACATTTTCAATCTCCAATAAAACCGTATAGTACCTTGCTTTCGTGACTACCTAATACGGAAAATTTTTCATAGCGATATTTAATGATTCTAGACAAAAATGTGCATCCGTGATGGAAGACACAAGCGCTGATCGATTGACTGAATAATTAAAGAACGTTATTTTCAAAGGTATTTATTCTATCCATTCCAATCCACGATACGAGTTCATCAATTCTGAAAAATATAAAGAATATACATATGCTATTTATGCAAGTTTATTTAGAGAATAGGTTGTCAACTAGAAAGTTTGTTAGGAGGTGGCACTCGTTTACCGCTCTGCTTGCATATTCACTTGCATATACGATGATATGAATGACGGTGAATAATTTGATATAACGAGGTTAAATGATTAAGTTATAATTGAACCGTCAAACCAACTGATTTCGAGCGGAAGTTTCATCGACATTTTATGAATAATTCCGTTAGGAAATATCATAATATAGTTCCGATAGTTCAAGAATACAGTTCGACATCATCGATATTAATCTTGTCAATATTCCGATATTCACGCGTTTAGATTACTAGCTGTCCTAGATTTTAACAACACTTACTTTTCTTGATACTATAAATTCTTATGAAATTTTAAGATTTCAATTTTACCGTACTATCTATGTCATCGTGAATATTATAGGATGTAAAACAAATCGTATCAGGTCGCAGTTATCGCGCATACCTTTGAAAGAAAAAACACATGGTTTAATTTATTTTATTACACTAAACAAAGTTTAAGTTCGATAATTCAATACGGTAACTTTACCGGTAATAACAGTTTATAACGAATCTGGTGTCATCACGCGTCGGGAATTATATATATATTCCGAGTCCCAGGGTTCACTAATAAAATTGATGACGGCAATTTTCGACCATACAGAACTTGTAAATTGGAGCATCGAATTACCCACCATCAACAATTCGAGTAGCTTCATGAAGTTTCCTTTAAGCTAATATGTCGGTGTCGTGAATTCGTATACACATACAACGCCAATGTTATTAGTCTTCATAAATTCACAAAATTCGCATCGAAATCTTAGAACTGATACTGTTATAATATATCTTGAGGATCGATTTGTATGACAAGAGATAAACGGCGAGATGGTATAATTTGGTTCAATTTATATTTTTCAAAGATAAATTTTGATGGATTGTAGCAATATTTGAATGTGTTTTTAGATAAAATTATTGATTTTGAAACATCAGCATGATTCTATTCGCATCTTTTTGTATAATAGCGAATAAACTTGAGAAGAATCTTGATTTTTAGGATGAAACAGTTCATTACACAACAAGTATTCTATTCATTTTCAAATGAAAATAGAAAGAAACACGTTCTTCCGCAAGGATTATTTACAAATATATTCTTAGTAATAAAGCAAGTCATGTACTACCCATTCTTAAATACGTCCCATAAAATTTTAAATTGTCGTAAAACGTCCGAAGTTGAGAGATGGTAAAATTAACAGATCATCGCTTCTATATCATTCTCAGTTTGTAACCATTGAAGAAGTTTGTGGATTTTCTCATACAAAGAAGGAAATGTAATTGTTATTTGTATGAGATATATATTCATTCGGCCTTGTACATGTAAGAATGACTTTCAGCGCCATTGCGCAACGTTGTAATATATCGTCGAATCAGAATGCGAATGAAATAAAGTATGAGCCATTTCAACAAAACATTCTCACTCAACCATTTCATTCACACGTGAAATCAAATTTCGATGAATCTCAGTTATCGTTTCATTATTTATCAAGACATTCTTGAGGCTCTTGAAAATTCTCTAAAATCTGAGCATTCGAGATATCCGATGACACGCGAAAGGAGGAAAAAGTAAGATTCAACAGAAGAAAGGTATGAAGACGAGAAAACACGGGCTTTGCAAAAAAATTGCCTCATTACAGTAGGTTGATTCTGATAAATATGTATAAGAAGATATATCTGGGAAATCATCTAACTTTTTATCATAGCGCTTTGTTTGTTAGTATTCAATTTATACTTTTACGTGGGGAAAGAAAATCTGTGAGAATGTAAGTCAACCGAAGTGGAATTTAATGTAAACGAAAAAGTATCTATAAAATCATTCTCGTCACCTGGTTGATATTGAAGAATCATTTAGGATATCAAGTCAGTTTTTGCTTTGTTTATCTACCATCATAGAAAACTATTTACCATACGATTAAGGAAAAGAAATTTACAACTGTCTTTAAAGGCAACTTTGGATGCCCGTTAAGAAACCTCATTGAACGTCTGTTGAATCAAATGCTCAAATTCGCTTTGATTTTTCGATAAAGAAGAATAGGATAAACATGAAATTTTGAAACGACATCACGCGTTTTATGGTTAATACAATCTCTGACGATTAGCATAGCGTGGAGTCATAAGTTTGCATAAAATATTCTAACGATGCGCATACGTTGGCATAAGAAAAGTATGTATAAGATAAGCTTGTATTTATCTCCGTCAACACCACAAACTCACATACACGAAGACAGACGTACAAGCGAGCTTGTCTGAAATCCAATACCCTAATGCTGATACCCACGTACAACAGTGAGCCGACAATAACAAATTCCGTTGGCTTACCACCCTCTGTCAAGCCAACCTTTCCAAACTCCTATATCGAACGAGTCTTTCGAACAGTGAAATAATTGATAGAGATTGAAAGAAATATATGTCATGAAATTTCATAAAGAGAAAAATCGAAGCTAAA
The DNA here is from genome assembly GCA_018340375.1 of Gonatopus flavifemur. Classification (NCBI taxonomy): domain Eukaryota; kingdom Metazoa; phylum Arthropoda; class Insecta; order Hymenoptera; family Dryinidae; genus Gonatopus; species Gonatopus flavifemur. Next base: position 57,773,841 of record JAFFJZ010000001.1, read on the forward strand.
AGCAATCCCTGTCAATCAGAACAAGGATTTTAATTCCATTCAATAATACCGCCCCACGAGGATTTATTTTACATTCGATACATAAGCAATGAATGTCCAATGGAGTTTGCATCCAATCAGGGAAGATTGCAGCAACGGCAGACAGTATACCGCGTGTGCGCCGATCATTACACATTCATGAGCTAGGATTTAAGGTTAAGTCGCGCTCGCACCCAAGCAAGTGCATTAATATCCATTTTGAACAGGGGAGCTCCCGCTCTAAGCGTGACAAGAGGTTCTTGGTGACACGTACCATCATCCTCAACATCCACATATTCCTTTCCTGTTACCACAGGCGCACATTCAAACACTTTATGTGGAACACGGAACATGCGTTCACGCATCTGAATAAGATACATGATTTATATCAAAGGACAAAAGTGGAGTACAATGGAACACAAATCAATGGACAATCTTATTTCTTTTTCCATCTCCAACGATAACAAAGCAATAATAACAACAACAACAACGAGGAGAGTATAATCCCTGTCTGTGATGAACAAGGGAGATTAATGAAGAATCATCAGCAGCTATTAGACCAGCTTCTTTCTTTGATAATATGAATACTCGGTCGGGAATTCTGTTTTACTTATGAAAATTTCATTCCAAGGATTACGACGGCGATAAGTAATCCTCTTGTATAATTTTCTTCTTTTTTGTTTGTTCATGATAAGAAGATTCCATTCACGTTACAAATATGATAGAATATCCGTTGGAATCGAATAAAAATCTTAGCGAGAGACGGTAAATGAAGGTAAGGGATCCGTTTGATTGGGTAATCCAAGGATTACCAAGGAAGTTTTAGGAAATTCAACTTCCTCGAAACGAGAAGTTTCATGAAATCGTGATGCGAAAGGAATAGTGAAAAATGTGTGTACCTTCGAGAGTGTGTAATGGATCGTTTCTCTCAGTTATTCTCAACGTGATACATCGAGTGGACCTTTTCAACCACTTCCTTTGTAATACTGCAAGTCGTGCACGCGTTCAAGGAGCACAACGGTGCCCATTTTAAGTACGAGAACTGCGTCGCTTGTTTTCACCGACACGCACTGACACGTACGTTCATTGAAGACGGATAAATAAGATTTGCATACATTGAAATCCTCATCCTTCGAATGATAAAAGAATCCCATGCGAGAGAGATCTAATATATCGAATATCAAGATTTCTTCATTGAACGAAATAAAGTGTTTCATCGAACATTAGGGAATTTCTCTATCCCTATTTCTTATAACTTCACACCATCTATGGTCGGCTCAACTTTGACTCCCGTATTTCATAAGAGAATGTACGTGGTGGTGGAACAGGAGAGTTGCGTATCCACATCCACCACAATTTTATATGACATTCCATGTCCAAATGTCTTGAGGTATCCTCTCGACCGAATCTGACGACTTTCTTTTCCTCCCTTTGGATGACCTCCTGCCAACAAAACTTGGCACCCTATAAGCTAAAAACGACCTGGCCGCTTGAGGTTTCGTTTAATCTTCTCTTATTTCGCCTCCCGTATATAGAACTGGCAGGTATACGTGGAGTTTCTGTCGATTCTTTTTATACGATAGATGGAAGAAAAAGGTCGAAGCACAAAAATATCTTCGCATAACAATGATCTGACAAGCTAAGGTGATATTGCCTTTTTTCCTCTCGTATTTGAGGAAAAATGAAAACCTTTAAAGTACTTTGGCGAGATAATCGAGTTACGTATTGCAATTTCTCCCAAAAATATCTGTATTCTTATCTAACGCTCGAGAGGTGTGGGAATACGCTTCGCTGACTCTGATGTTTTTCCACTTACAAAAAGAAAACGTCGAATTTCCATTCTATTTGATTGAATTACAGGATTCCAAACGATAAAACGCAAAGCAGAAAATACATTGTAGACATTTAATCTTTGAAAGAATACGTATAACGGAGCGGTAAAAGATCGCCAACCGATAACCACTGGCAGCTCAAACCAGGTGATCAATTTTTGCATAGCCTGTTTAAAACGAGATATACGATCTCGCTGGTACGGTTACATGTTTGTACATAGGATACATTTTCATCTTTTCATAAGACAAGTTTTCCTTGAAAAGAGGTTTCCTCCCTAATTCTCCTCCGCGCTTCCCATTTGTCTCGTGTCGTTAAAGAAGAAGAAGTGGAAGAGAAGGGTAAAACTGTCGCAATGAATGATCGACCGACTTCTATCTCTCTAGAAACAGACGAGACGAACACGACGGTATGTCGTGTCAGTCTCACCCTCTTTCGGGTTCTAGATTTATTTGCACACGCAGGACACGAGAGACTTGAAACGAAGCGCCATTGATCGATGACAATAAAATTGGTGAGAAAATCGAGAAGAGGTACCAAAAGATTCCAAAGACTTACAAATAGTTTGCCATTTTTCTCGATTTTCGTATGAGAAGAAATTTTTGTTTGAGAAAGGAACTTTCTTCTTCTTCTTCTTCTTCTTCTTCCTCTCCTTTTTCTTTTTCTCTTCTCAAGGAAAGTCCGAAATTTATTCTCCTTAAAATCATTCGAGTTGAGTTTTTACGTTGATAGTGACACGTATGTATTTTATCGTATTATTCTTCACATGGAATACTTGGTTTCACTTTTGCATTGTTGCAGCATTTGGTTTTCCATCATACAATACCAGAAAACGCAAGGAAACTGTAATTGGGCATTTCATATTCAAGTCAGAAGAACGAGGACAGGAGTTTTCAGAAGACTTTCGCTGCTGCTAAGAAAGTTGAGATACAAAAGAAAGGAGAGACCCTGAGTTTCTCGTTTATGCTGGGGGATCTTTTATATTGAAAGCAGTGACTGTGAATCCGGTGGCAGTATCAGTATACACTATTCTTCCTGGATATGGAACAGGAGTCATAGTGTCGTCGTCGTCGTCTTCGTCGTCGTCGTGATAGTTTCTAACATTTTATAGCATTCGAATCAACTCATGATTTTGTGAAACTTTAAAACGACTGATCATTCGAAATGTGAATCACGTGGGTGAATATTTTATATACTACTACTGTACTCAGATACATTGAGAAATTTTTCATATTATTCGGAAAGCGAATCCAAACAATTGATCAATAGGTATCACAGTACATTGCTGCGCATCGATTAACCTTTTTGTGTGACTCAACAACGTACTGCAGAAACTTTTCAAATTAAATTCCTTTTTTTTTGTTTATAGAATCATCGAACGAATTTTTGTTTAAAGCGCAACGAAATACAATGAAATGCTGATACCAAAGGGACGAATACTATGAACGGATGAAAACAGTAATATCACGAAAGATAGTCGCAAAGCACAAGAACGGAGAACCGCCCTGGGATGGTCAGTCAGAGGCGAAACAAGAGCAACGAGCTTTATTGAGTGGAACCGTTGAAAAACGATGGAACGGCCATCATAGCCAATAACCACTACCCCCACCACAGCACCCGCCATCACTTCCACGACCTGCTTCATTGAAACTCCAGTACCAATAGTTGAGTAAAAGTTCGTCCATATTCCGGGTATCTAACTAGCTATATGATATTTAAGGTAAATATCTGAGATATTTATGCGAGAAAAAAATCCTTTTTCCATACACAGCATTGCTCTTACAGAAATTGGAAAATCCCCTCGAGAGTGAATTAATTAATTACATCAAGTGAATACAATTAAAACGGAGAATACTTTGAGAACTAAATTCTTATTATCGCTTACCATTTATATCTTCCCATAAAATATGGTGTAATACTCTATCATCTAATTTTTCCAATGAACTTCGTTCCGCAAGAGAGAACTCAGAATATCCAAACTGTACTATACGCAGAAACATTTCCAGATCTCGACTCGGCGTTACAGTCGTGCACAGGACATGCGTTTGGGCAGATGGTACACACTTGTAGGGTATTATTATTTCTTCACCGTGAATAATTAAAAAAATGGTTGAATTTCAAAACTGAGGGAGGTCCACGATTGATTTAATCGGAAAAAAAGAAACACAAAGGTATGTTCTAGAATTCCAAACGTTTCATCGTACGAAGGTGCTTTTGCTTTCATTTAATTACCACCGTGACCCATCATCATTTGTTTTACATTATCCGGCTGAACGAATGAATTTCGTACATGTGTAAACGTAACGTACGTGATATATCATACGTTTAGAACGTTGACATGTAAAAGAACACACACGATGTACGAGTTTACAGATGACAGAGATGAATTGTGACCTGGAGACAACCGTCAAATTCATGCTACATAAATTCTAGGGCCCCATCGGTGTTTCGTTTTCGTACACATCGTCTTGCCAAGTCTTCTCGTTCCACGGCATGCAATTTCGATGATTGCATTTGGGAACGAGAGATGACGATTGGATGTGATTTTGTGGGTGATCGACTTCCGGTCACCGTAGCTGCCGAAAAGCCAGTTAGGTACAGCGACGCTGGCGCGGTTGCGATAGTAATGGTGGTTGAGAAGATTGACGATGTATTGAGAACGATTCGTCGTCATGTCACACGATAGCGGAGGATCGGATTGAGCAAAGATCCTTTTGAATCTCTGGGGAATCTGACTATGTGTATACATATATATATATATATATATATATAAGAGGAAAAGCAATCCAGTTCCGATCCTTCTTGAAATGTTTACTATCTGCCACACAGCGACAAATGAGTAACGCGCAAAACACACAGAGACCGAAGAGACGTGTCCGCGGAAAGTTTGCCTCTTGACGAAACTTTTTGCATCGTTCAAAAGTAAACTTTGTTCAATTCTATTTGACACCGATGTCATCAATTATATACACACCTATAGAGGTGTTGTATATCTATATACGTACATACAAGATACCTAGATCAAATGGAAGTTTTCAAACTTCAACTGGATGGTAAATATCGTTGACTCGAAGACAAAGATCGAAGTAAAGAGAAAATCTTTCGAGGAACAAACACTGAGAACACATAATATATTGTGAAAATCAAATAGAGAATCGAAGAATGGGAATCGTTCCAACGTAAATTCAAAATCAATAGTTCGATCAATAAAATGGGTAGTTGATTTTTCGTTTTAGGAAATTTCGTTCTATCGAGGAACGTTCAAGCGCGCGGTATGTTTAGATAAACAAAGAGACGATTGAAATAATTATTTTTCCCTTTTCTTCTCTTTGCAATCGGAAGTAGAAAAAGACTGAGAAAAGAGGTAAAATCTAGAATGGAAAGAAAACAAAGAGAAAGGAGGGAAAAACAAGAAGGGCATACACGAAGAGTGCTTTGAGAGTGAAATGTTTTCAGTTTAAGGTCCTTCAGCGTCCTTCAGTCTTTGCACCCTCTTTGCCTATCCCTCCAACAAGTACCCACCGGTTGCCACGGATTTTCAATCCATTCTTTCGCACATTTAAGGTTTCTCTTTTACCGAGTCTTTGATGCCGATGGGACGAGGCTGTGTTTGTGTTATACATTTAAAATCTCAATGGATTAATAATTATTATTGAAATATTTTCTTTATTGTTCCTTCAAGGACATAACAAGATTTCTCTTCTCATTTTAATGAAAAAGGGAAAGAACGAATTAAACTTCCATTATTGTGTGAAATATGAATGGATTAAATGTAATAAATTTTCATTGTATTACTTTGCGAGTGGGGTTCATTGAAAATTTAAAGGGAATCTCTTAAACGGTGAGACGTTTATAATTGAATTTTTATAAAATTTCTCTGTTAAGTAGCAGACAAAGAGAAATCAATCCACAGTTCTTCTGCATAAATTGATGAAAATATGCAGGACAACATATTCGCTTCAATGTTTTTCTGCACGAAAAAAGACAATTTACCATGTAGGATGACAACACGTCGCTCCGAGTCTCTAAATGGAAATTTTGACAAAATACATTGTGAAATAATCCACATCATAAGGGAAAAATATGTTTTTTTATTCTATGATGTGAATTATTGAAATTGAAAATTTCCATTTAAAGACTCGAAGCAGCGCGTTAGATTTATCTATTCTCTTTTCCCCGTATGATAATTATTTCTAGGGTATCTCGGACAAAGACATCCCAAGTTTCGATCTGACGTGCCGCTGAAGTTTTAAGGATGGAAATATCCCAAATAATTTCGAATAACCAAATGATCAAATTTCCATTTATTGAATAAAATCATTGAAAATTGTAAAAGTATGTAACGTATTCCATCGATATCTCAGCACCAAAGGAATCTCTCCTTGATGTGCATAAAATATGTATCGTGAAGAACAGTACTTTGAAATGTATTATTGTAATACATCATGAATATCCTGATGGAATATATTAAATGTATACTCTGAAGTCAACGCGGTGACATGGGAAGTCTAAAATGCATTCGAAGAACGGAAAATGTATTTTCAATTCTTTTTGCGGAACAGAATTTCCATGGGAATCAGGAAATGTGTATTTTCGCATTCTGCGCGTCTTTGTTGTATCTAAAATCCCTCTAAATTCATTTTATTTCCCACGAAGATAGAATCATTAAGAACTTACTGATAATTTCAAGAAACTTTTCACTATTATTTCATACTGAAATCATTCTTTCCACCTTTCATCATTTCAAAAAATAATCTTCAAACCTCTGGCCAAGTTTGTTTCAAGTATATCCAGTCACGGTATTATATTTCGTACATGAAATTCATTTCTTTTCATTCTTTTTCATCCATCTCGTCGCTGCAAGGGTGAATCTTCACGATAAAGGGACGTAGAATAAATGAAGCGTTTCGTTTAATGTCAGATAGTATTGAACTAAATACATCGGACGAATCGTGTTCCCCTCATTCCTTTGGAACACTCTTATGGGGTGTACAAAGAACAAGGGGTTGAAATATCTACATACTCCCTTTTGATCGTGAAATATTTCTAACGTACGTGTATTTTTGAACAAGAGATTTTAAATTGTGTCTCAAAAAAGGAGGAGACAAAAACACAAAAGGGGAATGAAAACAATGTACTGCACGTACATTGAAAAAAATACATTGTTCAGAACTATGAATTGGAATTTCGAAGAAAATGTAAGTTCTCGTTCTATCAAAAATGTAAAAACGTTACACGGGATTCGATACATTAGAGATAGAAAATAAATGCAAAAGTTCGTACGAGAGTTGATTTTGCAGGGAGAAAAAAGGTTTTTTTTATGTTTGTTGATACTGTGTTTTTAACCTGCGGTTGAAAGAGTAGTCTTTTTTTCATCAAGACGAAGGTATACGGTAGTAGAGGTTGGTGTTTATTTTATGAACAATTTCAAACACGTGAAACTAGAACAAATATTATCTCACGACGGGAACAGAACGAAAAAGGAACCACTTTCACGGTTGATGTGCGTTGAAAAATCATTGATCGGAATATTTGAATTTCCAAAACTACGGTTCATCACTTTTCGTATCTTTTCGAGAAGGCATGAATATATGATTGTTCCTCCGAATCTCGAATTAAAGAGGAAGAATTGCATCTCTATTGGATGGAATATCCGAGAATATATGAAAACATGTAATACCCATACCATACCTTGAACGATTTCAAGTGCGCGAATGAGCAACGAGAAGAAAATAATACACGGTCCCGAGGTGGAAAAGCAATTCCACTCTCGGTTTCCTGTTACTCTTCCTTCCTTTGTAGATGTTTGCTTTTTCATTTTTGTCCTTCGTTCTTTGGCCGTACGACGCTTACGATCTGACACAAGCTGAAACGAAAACGAAAAAACGCGTTTTCCTCAGGGAGTCGTGACGATTGTAATTTACATAAGCTTTCTTTTCATCTCGATGACGTCCCGTAACCGGGAAGGACGAAAGAGGAATGCAAGGAAAAACGAAAGCAGAAGGAAAAAAAGGAACGAAGGGAATGAGGTCGAAAAGCAAAGAGTTGAACGTAATCGAAGTCTTCACTTTTCGATCTCGCGACGATTTCAACGATTATCCCTCACGTTCAGGTGAATTTCAAGATATTCGGAAAAATATTGTCTGTTATATTTCTCTCTGTTTTTGGTACTTCGGGTATGGAAATTTGTGGAATCAGAGAATTGCGTTGGAGAGAGATTCTTTCGCTGTTCCCTCTTACTTTGTTCTGTCGAATTATAAGTTGGCTTCCGATATTGCTATTTATGTTTGTTAGAACTTCAGTTCGACTAAAACCATCTTGATCCATAAAAGTAGAGAAACTTCCCAATTCATGGAATAAATGACAGGAATGATACAATGTCGAAGATTTCTATGGGAAACTTCACTTAAATGTTATGAAGTGATCGAATACGTACTTACGTGAGAAATTCCCCCTATTATACCGGAAATTTTCACTTGAATATAAGGTAAATTTTGGACACGTGTGCCAGAAATTCAATTCCTGTCTGAATACATTAAAATTCCCATTATTCTGTACAGAGTGATTCATTATCAGAGTATCGAAGTTGTGCACATGATAAAACCAGTAGAAGATGCATTTAGTCAAGCTGACTGTTTTTTCCATCATATTTTAGAAGTGATAGGGCACGTAATCGAGGATCTAGACACGTGCATGGTAATGGTCTGATCAATAAGCATCAGAATCCTATACCCTCGTTTTTTAACTGAATGTCGTTACAATTAGGCAAAGGAAGTGGGTGATAGAGAGTTCGCTCAACTGTCCGAACAAGGGAACTAGACCCCTGGCGAACAAAGTGCCATTCTTACACAGAAACACGTGCTTAAGGGATGAATGATTGGTGAGCGAATCAACTGCGAACAGTCGATTTGGGGACACTAGGCGGATCTCCTTTAATGAATCCTTTTTTCCAGAAAGAGAAAAAGGCAACGACTCTAAGGGGTTCTGAGGATGACCCTCATCTCAACTTTGAGAACAAAATGGGGTTGGAAATTGTACATAGCTGAGAAATAGGAATGACGAAGGACTGTCAAACTTGAAAATTCTGTTGACTCAGCTTGGAATTAACTTTTCGAATGAGTGATATTCAATTATTTCTCTCACATCAGAAGAGTTGTGCAAGGAATATTATCCACGAAATTTAATATTGATGTATAAATACAACCGATAAAGACTAATCATGTTTTTGTCCCTTTACTAAATAATTGGTCAATAATGAATGTTTTTAATGCAGTGTAAGATTCAAATTTCAGTTTGTTGAATCCCATGAGGGACAAAAGTTTCAAATTGTATATAATTTGTATATACTTCAATGTAGTTTATATATAATGTCTATACAATTATGTATAAATTATATATAATTCTACAAATTTTTCCACATAGTATAATATCGATAATATATGTATGAGATAGTGCTATTTTCGACGAACAAATTAAGTTGCCAAAGGTTTGGTGTTCTCCAAAACCGGACCTTCAGAGTTCGTATATAAAACACACACATACGCATAAATTGTGTATATTTTCTGAGTTGGTGATCTCATAAATGAATAAAACATCCAAATCACATCTCATGTTCGTGAAAAATCACAATTATTCTCATTATTTGTGTTTAAATTTTTCCACATGAGAATTCGATCAATTTCGTCAGTGAATAAAAATATTTTCCGCATAAATAAAAGAAACCTACTTCTTTTACGATCGCGAGTCACCTTATCGATTATCAGTAATCACCATTCAACTATATCTGATGTAACACAATCATACGTCTTACTATTTACGACGTCGTAAATAAAATCGTAGGATGCGATGGATGACCGTGTTACTCCGACGACTAGGTGGCATTTCAGCCTCGGTGAGCACGTCCCTGAACTAGATCTCGCTCTGTATACAATCACATACGACTAACACGAGAACAATATGTATAGTGCATCATAATTCGTTTCCATGCAACATTCTTATTTTTACTCGCTTTTCATCGGTACATCTAATTTGTTCTTTTTTGTCTTTCGCTCAGCTTTTAAAAATCTACTCCTCGATTTTGATCGATCGATATTGTAATTCAAGCGAAACAAGTTGTGACAATTCTTCGATTACGTTACATAGAAGTCAGTCCAAGTAGTTACACCGACTTGACTTGGTGGATGTTGTTATAATAAATACTTGGAGAGTGGATGCTTTGCTTTCGTTAGACTCTAGTCAAGCTTTATAGAAACAGCATTGCCATCAACGACGTCGTGTTAAAGCTGCTTCAATAATATTTTCACCAGACCAGCGAGCGCACTCCACATCGCACCCAAGAGAGACTGTTTTCATGCGTTTCTAACATCCTCGCCGAGACCCGAGTTTCTTTTTTCTTCATTTCAATCTCATTTTAGATGGTACAGAACTTTACGGTATTCACTTGTGTTAACATTGCGATTACATCACACGATGCATTGCATTTCTTGTTATCGGCAAAAGCTGAAGCGTCATGTGTGTATCTTCTCGTATTTACTATGTATGCGCGCATATACTCATTCGAACAGTGTAAATGGAAAGAAAAGGAGAGGAAACAAATAAAACCGAGTACGTGTCGCAAATGATAACTGATGAGATTCTCACTTGTGTATACAAAAAGTACCGATTCTTCTGCCTTTGCATACCTTTTTATAATCTACAAGTAGAACAACAACGTTATACTACAGACAGTAGATGCAACGACTTCAATATTATTATATATCATCAAATTATTTACACCATTTTGTCCATGCAATATTCAGAATCGTGCACTGTAGTACAAGAGGTTTTCCTCCGGATGTATGTACGGTAAATTCATTTCACGCGATGAAGAAGGAAAGAAACAACATGAATGGGAATTAAATAGCTCGTGAATCCATTTGAAAAAGAGTTATCGGATGTTTATCGTTGCATCATAAGTTGCATTCACGCATAAATAAAATTTATTTCCTTTGAAAATTCAACCCTCCAAGTAGTACCGTGTGCATTGTGAACCATGTAATCCCGCTGCTTCTCTAAACGATGAATTATATTTAATTCGATTCACGATACGTGGATCGAATTAAATATATTACGAGTTGAAATCCGATTTGTGAATTCAAATTTCTCGTTTACACTCGGAAATCCTCCATACATAAACGGGATTTGTGCTAAGTTGTGTATAAGTCGTTGAAGTTTCGATACTACAAACCCTGCATCGTAATATGTATGTTAATATTCTGTTCCCGGTTCAAGAGGTCTACGATATGAGTAGCGTTACATATGTATTTATATATTTATGAATTTACGTTTGATCCAACTTCCACACCGGCTACTCGAAATAAAATTCAAATGATTACAGATTATTATTTCGATCTTCTGTGATAACATATTACAAAGGAGATTCATGGATTTTTATTGATGTTGTTATTTCGTTGTAAATCGGATTGAGAGGATTAATAGGAACAAATTCGAGCGAAGTATTTCAATAACAACACAGGAAAACAAAAATAATATCTCTCGAATGTAAACAACACGGTAATATTTGCTCTTAAAAAAAAAACTGATGCAACACCATTAGATTTCATTATCAAAACATAAACAAATGTTTACAGTGGTTTTTCATGGGAAAAAATAAAACGTCAAGAGACAAAAAAACATAAACACGTTCTATCTATTCAAACTGATGGACAAAGAAATAAAGGATACGATGAGTTCATCCTTTTCAGATAAGGATAAGAGTAATCTTATCGATTGTTATAAATTATATGATTAAATTTTCTTACAAGGTGTCCACCATTCTTCACTTTATCACTAAAACCATGACTCTCAATTGCAAACACGAGAGATATTTCCTCTTATCGTACTCACAGAATCAATATAGGTGTAGAAAGGAAAGGAAATTCATTTGCCGCGTGGAATGAATTTTCAGCTCTTCTAGTCTGACTGGAATAAATATTAAAATTATACTCATTATAAACATGTAATCTATCTTATTCTTACATCCAACTATTCAGTTTACATTCCAAGCGAGTTCAACGCAATGATTTGCTTGTATATCTCCAAATTCTTCATTGAGTCAGCTATTTGAGATCTCATTTCACCCAGCTTTTTAAAAAATATGATGTTTATGAAAAGCCCACAGTCATCGCAGAAAAAAGAAACCCTCTTCTTATTTTTCACCCAGGAATCTGCCATTCCAGTCTTGTTCATCAATTATGATGCACCCTACATATTCAGTGAGTACAGGCTGACACGTTGACAGCGCATTCATCAATCATTTGAAACTTTTTTCTAAGAAGGAAATATCTATCCATATACGTGTACGTTGAGAAACTCTTAGGATCACGACCATTATTAAAGCATCTTGAATTCAGAATACATAGAATAATGATAATGATAACGATAATCTTATCAGGGCTTGATCTACTGTAAAATTAAAGGGTAGGAGAAATATGTTTAATCCAAAGTGTGGTAAGAAGAGAAAAAATTCCAAGCAAAAAGGCTGTAGCTCAACCATAAATTCTGAGCAGCAAAGGAATAACAGTTCGAAGACAGAAACGTATTCCACACGGTTGCATGAAAATTGGTAATAATGCGGTTCAAGGTTCACCATCTATGATGTAATATCCAACTCCAGTTGATACAAGCCACGAACGGAATACAGGTAAGGAGGAAAATCAGAGACCCATTACTGGTAGACGCTATCAATCTTGAGCCAAATTCAAGCTTTCGGTGGAACTGTTCTTCAAGCTATTGCTAGTATGAGAACGAACTTGGCTAAGATTATAAATTATAAACGTGAATACCATTTGCCTCTGGAACGGAATTACAATTGATATTGTAGTACAATAAAAACTGAGAATCGTAGAGATAAATTATAATTCAATAACTCTGAATATTTCCCTCTCATTTTATATTCGATATATTAATCGAAGATGTACTCATCGACATTTGATGAACGATGTTGTCACACAACGTTCTTCTATTTATAGTAGAAGGTACATACATCGAGATCGTATACTTTGAACCTGAAGCTATAAAAACCTATAATTACACGTTAGTAGAATGCTGAGGTTTATAAATCATGTAATGTACTTCTTTTTTTCAACGTCACAGACACCATGTGACACACACACACACACACAATAAATAACATGCCATATTTTTTTCAAACTTTATACAATAGTTTGATCATTCGTCTCTGGATAACGAAGAACAAAGAAACAAATTTCACGACATGTCGTGGTAGTATCAGGGTTCGGATAGACTAAAAAAACAAAGAAAGGAAAAATGAAAAGAACATACAAAGTATCTTCTTTTTCTAACGGGAGAATCCTTGAATTTTCACAGTAATCCGCCCTCAATGTATGAGAAAAAAGCGTAACAACCACTTCTTTCGTTATAGTGCTGCTTTTTCAGCGACAACTCGTAGGCGTACACGTATAATGTATATATTTATATGTGGGTACGTATAAGTGTTGAGTCTAGCCCATAATTCAGAACGAGTGCTAAGGGGAACACAGGGGAGGATAAAGTCTTCGTACGAATATACGGTCTAAGAGACGGGCAAACGTATGTATACACGTATACCAACTTTCGTGAGAGTATGTACCTATACGTGTGTGTACGTAGGGAATGCAGGAGGTAGAGCAGCAGGCACTCTACTCATAAAAATACCAACGCCGGTAAAGGAAGACCGAGGTCGACCGAAAATAACACTTCAAGAGATCTTACTTAAGAGCTATGCGGAGCGAAGAAAATTCGCACGAAAAACGAACCGCAGCAACATCTTCACAAAACGAAACGAAATGTACAAGGACTAAGAGAAGAAACGGATCAAAAATGGGAAAAAATTATGATGAATAAGATATATCTTTCTTTGTGGAAACGGAGAATAACAGTATAACTCCGACCGTGCTCCTGTAGAAACCTTGTTATGAAAAATTGTAGAATTGTCAGTTACTTTTATCTCTGTTTATAAAAAAAACCGAGTAACTTTGAAGAAAACTTGAACTCGTGAGAATTTCTTATAAAAACACTCCGATACGATGGATAGATTTTGAGTTTCCGACTAATTCGCTTTGTTCTGGTTCTATTTTTCTTCATTGTACGACATAAATTTTAATGGAATAAAACGTATAGGGACGTTCCAAGTAGGGGATTTCCCTTCACAGGGATGAACAGGTCGAATTTTGCGAGGGTTGGAATAAAGTGTGAAAATAGGGGATGAATATGTTGGGACGTAACTCCTTCAAATTTTAAGAACATATCCCGTTGAAGGGAATCACTGATTATTCACACCAATTTATATTCCGATCTGAGAAGTAATGTCATCACTATAATGTATTGAAATTCAAGAAACGATGTTCAAGGTTCACGGTATTCCATTATGATCCGAATTACAGGTAATTGTTGAGAATTTATTCCTTCCTCTACTGTCAATACAATTTTCTTCCTAACGTATCGATCGAATTTTCATTTTTGAGATGCAACTCACGTATACTATGCATTTTGTTTTATACTCTTTGTCTCTCAAGTATCAATCTTTCGATATACTGAGCGATTCATTCAACGAATGGAACAAAGTTGATTGGAAAGTTTCTCCTAAAAGCCAATCGTGAGAAATCAATTTCAAAAATCTCAAATCTAGGTCAGCCACGTCGTAACATCTCGTCCTCTTTCAAATTTTCATTGATTTCCAAAGTGACATTTCATTTTCTTTCTCTTCACTTGATTATTTTTCAAATCTCTCAACGTTTGATAATTTTTCATAGAAATTCAATTCATCATCCCTTTCAAGTTCCTTCCACGAGTATCAGTTCAATGGAATCAAAATATTCAGATCCACAAGGACAGTTGGGATATTCTACAAATTACTGATTTACACGTAAATTCTTTCAAATTCTTATCGGAAAAGCAATGATAGGGAGTTTTGCATTGTATACTTTTCCTTAGCGTAGATTTCAATTCACATTTATACACAAAACAGAAACAGAATGGAGCATAGAATCGTGAAGAATATTTGAATAAAGATTTCTGCTTTCAATATCACCATTATTCTTTGAGGTGCAGAGATTTGTTTAGAATCTCAAAGAAAAGATCAATGAGATGAAGACTCTTTTTTTTTTTGTAATAATAAATATGCGAATAGCGAGAGAAAATAAAATCCACAGGGTATCAAATAAAAATTTTCATACGGAAGAGATTATATACCAAAGGATACACAGATTGAAGATTGAAAATGAGATCAGAGGGAAGGGTGAGGAATGAAGAGATGAAGTAGAGGCGAGATGCGAAAAGGTGCAACGAGATGGAAGAAGCAGAGGAAACGAGGCAGGATGCAATCTCATGCGATCGTGAATTGACGAGTTGATCATACACTCTATTTGCCAAATTGAATATATGTTTTACCCGCCAAATAAATCGGGTATAAATAATAAACCCTGTCGTAAAATATATTGTTCAAATGAAGAATCGAGTATTTACCAGGGACGATATAAACGGACTCGTTGGAGATCTCGTTTTAAAGTAAAAAAACACATTATTCTCGTCCACGGGAATACTTGGACCATACAGTCTCATTAAAGGATAGGGGAAAACCAGGATCTCTATCCGACGTCACAGGAAATATGACTGTGAATGAAATATTAACACCCTGAACTCATAACAAAGTCTCACGTGGAGACTTCAATGTTCTTCATAATAAAAGAATATCCAACTATTATCACGCCGCTTGTATGAGAATTCTTAACGTTAAAATTCCCTAGTGTATAAATGACTGTGTATGCACGTGTGTATTCACAGAAAAATTCACATTTTCCTCGCGATCAACTTTTATAGTGTATACCGTAGAAATTGTGATGAGGGAAACGGAGAAGGGACAAAAAAAATATGAAAGATGGAAAGCATTCCACCGCTAATGTTTCCTTGCCATCAATTTTTATGAAGAACGTTGCGTTTCTTTCGATAAAGATACCACCACTACCGTATGGCGAAGAAAACGTATAATGATGTAACTCGAACCTTCTTGTCTTTTTGTTCAATCGATTTTGATGTTTTAAATTAATTTTTGCCTTCGAACACGCTTGCGCCCTTTTCACGTAATCCCAAGGAAATCTTCATAAAAGGAAAGAAATTCGATATAGATGAGAAAAATATGAAACCCTAAAGTATGAAATATAACATAGAACGTAACATGGCCGCGTGTTTCCTGTTCCTTCGACTGCTCTCTTTTTTTTATATAGCGTTTGCCGGGCGCAGACAATAGCGATTGGCGAACCTTGTACAATGGCTGTAAATACATAGACAGTGCATATAAAAAATCGTGTACACTCAAGGGGTAGACGGGATCACGATAAAAGAAAAGTATTGAAAAAGTTATGACGCCGCGAGGTACGCTTCGAAAGAGCGGAAAATATCGCGCGATGATCCCGGGGAACGGGTCGAGACCCCCACGGGGGTATAATGCAAAACTTCAAGCACTTTTATACGCGTTTCATCCTTTTACTGGGTTCTACGAAGGTTATAAAAAAATATTATCAATAAAATACACGAAGCTAGGAATATATGACGAATGTAGGGTTTATATGATATACACGGATCTCGAGTCGTTCACTGTAATAAATGTGATATATCGATACTAGCGCTCATTTTCAATTTCTCAATATTGACTTTGGTAAGCTGATACAAAGAAGAATAAATAATCCCCGGCCTCACAACGAATTAACGAAATCTCCGCATCGCGGAATATATGGCTGGATATTTGAATTGTTACTCCGCTTTTCCTGTGCCTGCATTTCTTTTCCACCTTATCCTTTCTTTTTCTTTCTTTCTTCCTTCCTTCCTCCCAGTCTTTGTTCCACTCATCTTTTCACCGAGACTTTGGGTGTCATAATACAGTATTCCCTGCTAGAGTTCTCTGAAGCTCCTAATGGAGTTTGCGTGTAAGAGTAAGACAAGTCAGAGCCGAATACGATGAAGAGGAAGAAGGTGGCTCAAAAGGGAAGTACAAGTGTGGGACGAAACTACGATGGCGGTAGAAACGGGGTAAAGAGGGAAGGATGTATTCCTTCTCTCGTCACTTCACTTCTTCTACTGCTGTTCATTGAGGGTGGGCGAGTACCAATTCCATTGTGCTACTCCAAAATAGAATAATCTTCTTTTTTGAATCCATCATTCGATCAAAGCTCCATTTAACGCTATTAGAATATAAATGAAATTGGACTTGATCGATACATTTGAAAATACGAATATCCTACGTTGCGTACTGTACAACAGATCTAAAAAAGAATCCACGAGCCAATAATGCGACTTCTTCTTTGTTCTTTTGGCCCTTTCATTATTCGTGTCGGAACAAAGGAGAGCGTCAATCGATACGGAATGCAGACGCGTATAAGAATCTATGAATATCAACTCATAAATGTATTGTACCTCCATCTTCCATTCCTTTCTCTCAAGCCTATACGAAATGTACACTCCCGCTACTGCTAATTTTATTTTGTGTTAGAGGGCCAACGTCAATGTCAGCATAATATAGTCGACCGGCGTCTAATAACACCTTTTTTCCCCTTTAATGGCGTTTCCCTTTCTCTTTATGACGACAAATCGATATGGGAAAGCGAAAGAGAATGGAAAAAGAGTTTATAAACATGGCTTTTTTCTTCCATAGAGTCGAGGATGGAAACGTACGTTGGAATGGGAAAGAGAGGAAAAAAGTGCAATCTATCGGAGGGAAAAGTGCAATCAGAAAGGGGAAAAGAAAAAGGGAAGAGCCGATATTAACACCTTCGAGCGAACAAAACGAATTACTCGTTCGTGAACAGCCGAAGAAGGCGACTTCGTGCATCACTTTCAGGGACGAAGAAGGGCGGAGGGGTGGGCGAGGGTGATAAAAAGCGACATCGAGGTAGAAACGTCGTCGTCGTCGTCGTGCTCCTCCTCCCTTCACCCCTGATATTTCTTCTTCCCAGCCTTCCTCCGATAAAAGCACGTAGGCATGTAATAGTTACAGTAGTCTGTATCACATGTATAACCTTTCTTCCCATTTCCAAGATTTCCGTACCTTTATTAAGACACTGTGAAATATATTACACAGTACGCGGAGGTAAAAGTTTTTCCTGGGCATTCGAGTATATATATCGATTCCAAAGAAAACTTTACCCTTTTTTAAAAGCTTCAGAATTCTTCTAGCATAAAAATATCAACGGATAATTTATTTAAAAGTCTCAACTTCAAATTTGAAAATATGTTTTTTATTGATTCTAACGTAGGATCTAGGGTTTGCAATGAGGAGTTGTTTCTACTTAATGCACCACACAGAAAAAAAAAATTCTTGTATCAAGAAAACATGGTTGTCTTCGTTATATATGAAACACGGATTGTCTCAGTTTAATGCAATTTGCTTGAATCGAAACAAAATTTCTTGATTCAAGCAAATTGCATTGAACTCAGCAGAATTGGATTACACGATGAGATAAAGTATGGAAAAAAAAAATTGCGCAGAATACAAAAACCCTGATATCCAATGAATGATCTTGAATATCAGAAATTTATGTATTGAAATTCTCATTCATTAAATTCGTCACATTTAACGAGCACTATGAGTTTTAATGAATATCTGATACAGTATACCGAGGAGGTGGGTGAATATATTTTTATATCGTGATCCACGCGATAAGAAAAAGAACTGTTCAATGGATAATAATAATAATATAATAATGTTATAAAGCGAATGTAAAACTTGTGTTAATCAAACGGAGCTATACTTTCATATTCTCTGTTTTTTCCATGGGAATGGAAAAATCTATATTCGTATTGATGGAACGAAGATAATTCAATCTCTGCTCTTATACTCCCATGTCGTTTCTCACTCTCCAAGAACTCTCAGTATACATTATCAATCTTTTTACTCAATTGGAGCGTGCGCGAAGAGGATGTTTAGTGCTTCATGCATTTATACGTAAGTTTTTAGCTTTCTGAAGCAGCTTAACCGATCATGGAAGTTATGGAATGATTAATCTTATCGCTGTATATTGGCTTGATTCATATCCTTTGTGAAAAAATTTTATTTGCGCTACAGAGGATCACGCAATAACAATGTCTTCCAGAAAATTTTATGATAAAACTATAAATTTCTTAATGTACTTCGATTTATTCACGTAGAAAGATTCAATAAGAATTCGTAAAGCTTTCATTTTGAAAGAATCTTCTATTCGTCAGAATTTCTTTTCTAATTCAGTAATAACGAACTAGTTCGTTACGGAAGCGCTAACAGAAAAAAAATGGCTGGAAGAGCAAGAAGACTGATTGACACAACTAAATTTTGCTGATTACATGAAAAAAAGTTGGTCAACACGACTAACGTTTCAGCTGCTAAAGTGAATATTTTTGCAAAAATAACAACTTTTTTCCCGACAGCCGCTATAGTGACAAACCATTCCTCTCCGCGATGTTTTGAACTCATATAAAGAATTTTCACACGAATAAATTGGTTTTTTTTTTCAATTTTGTCCATCCAATTCAATGGACATTACTGCTTTGGTGTTCGAAGCGTATCAATTCAGTTTATACATAGATTACAAAAGATAATTCACTTTTCATACAATACTCTACCCATTGTATCCACGAAGTATGAAAAATTCAATAATTAAAACAGAATTCAGAACAAGAAAGAACGGTATGAATTCGTAGCTTCATTTCAAAACAGTTACACTTTATGAAATGAAATGATTGAAAGGATTCACCAAACATCAATCTAATTGAGGATTGTTCATGAAGTTATGAATCAATTGTACCACAAACATTGTTTACCAATTAATGTTATATGTTGATTTATAATACTAAATGAGAGAGCGTGCATGTTATTTATCCGGGAAACGTAGTTGAGAATATAATTGATTATTTCATTTAGTTATGATCTCATGTACACAAAGAATAGTAAACCGTGAATTTGAATATTCCAATAATTCGATTGAATAAATATGTATTTGTCAATTCATCGATTATTACGATCAATCATCATCAAACAATATCAGATATTACGTATTCCATAATCAAATAAATTCAACAATAATTCCAACCATTTCAAGAAATTTACTGTGGAATATTGAATAAATTTTCAGTTGTTGAATTCATGGTGAATTCTATACGAATGTATCGGAAATTGATCTCTCATTCAACGATCGCTATACTCGAAAATTTCGATTATTGTTCACAGTGTGGACCCAAAGTAATAACTGTACTTATTTTCAATCACAAAGGGAAAAAATTATACGAAGCATCCAAAAGATGATTCTTCGCTACTCGGAATCCTTTGCGAGAACAAAAGATATAAAATCTTCAACATACGACGGCTAAAATCAATAATTCTTCGCCTCTTATCTGGAGTAGCTCGCCATCACTACTCGTCAAACTCTCACCTTCACCGATATATATTGTGATCCGGAGAAAAGAGGATGGGTATTGCGAAACAAACATGTTTACTGATACGTCATGTCTAGAAATCGAACATGACACGTATGATTTCTTTTCGCTTATTAAACGTGTCGTATAAATGCAATTTGAAATATATCCTTTCTCTTTTATATCAAACATAAACCAGGAAATTTGCTTCGTCTTTTTGTTCGATTTTATTTTCGAATCCAATTCACTTCTCATCGTGGGTAAGAATAAGATAATCCTTTTCATATCGAAGCTGGAAAAGTGAGTTATAAGGGGGGAAAAAAGCACTCTTGAGTCAAAGTATGCCTTTCTCTCTCGTCGGGAATTCTCAACAACAACAGGAGATATAGATACACCGACTATATATGAAAAGTAAAATCGATAGTCCGTTGGCTCTCATCGAGAGTTTCTTGCGATTGCTACTCGTCGGACTCTCACCTCCAACTACCACCACCGCTACCACCCCCTATCCCCATCGCCGTCACCATCCCCACACCAGTACCCTCCAACGATGCTCTCAACTTATCCTCTAGGCATCTATACGATGCCCATGCCTTCAGACTCGATCCATAACGGTTTTTGCTCCGAGGTAACAGTAGCAGCAGCAGCTTCTACGAGGCAAAATAGTTCAGAAGCCCCACTCAGGTCATCCATCAAACGAGCGCGATTCCCGTCGACCTCGTTTCGAAGATTCGTCGACCTTTACTTAGCCTCTCAAGTAGCGTATACGAGATACGTACGTATGTACTTCAACACACGTACATACCCGACAAGTGTTTTCGATATGTGTTATTTGAACTAAAATTGAGATGGGAGGGAAGAGTGGATGATATCACGCAAATGAAAAATAGTTTAGAAAGATTAATGACTCGAATATTTAAGGACTAGATGAATATGGATATTTATAAACGGATGTTACAGTTTAGAATCAATTTTTGTTCTCAACTTTCAATTTCAATCTGTGCGGTATTGAAGAATCTCTTCGAATTTAATGTTTGCAGAAGTGAGCAAATGAAACCAGATGTTATATGTGATTCCCACCTTATTCAAATCACGTTCATTCCATACAAGAGTCAGTCAGATTTCTTAAATCCCAAAACATCAACAGCCTTCGTTCTCAGTTTAAGATTATTGATTCGATTTGAATGGAAATATTGCAAGTTTGTAGGAAATGGTGCGAAGAGAATATTTTTCAACTGTATTCCCAAGAGAATATCAATCACTACGAACGTGAATTGGATTTCATATTTATAACTTTGTTTTACATACTACATACATTTACACAAGAGCGTACACCATGCGCCAGATTTTTGGGAAAATTCTGATATCAAAGCGAAATAGTAGCAACGTGGAAAAAAAATTGTTTTTTTTTTGTTTTGATAGATTTTTCAACGAATTAACAAGAATCTAGCGTTCGATACATGGAGAAGATGTAATTGAAGAGCAGCGACCATGAACGAGATAGCCTTAACGAACCTTAAATAATTACCCCAGATGGGTTTTGATATACATTTTGAAATGCAAAGGATCTCAATTCAGCTCGTCAAATTCACCCGTTCCCCCAAACTATAGCAGCCCAGATTGGTTAATTTAGATACGAGAGTGAAGCGGTCACCGGTATTATAGGCTTTTTAGGTATTTGTGTACATAGAGTCTATCTAGAAATCGCTTATCAAAGGAGAACAAAATGCGATTACACGAATATCAAAATTGAGTGACGGGGACCACGTTGTTTATCATCATCGTGCAACGTATACACCGAGACTCCCTCGTAATGATACTTTCATTAAATATTTCATTAATCCTATGAACATTACTTTTCGGAAAGGTATTACGAAAATCATCAGGGAAGCATGATATACCCGGCGCGCATCTGGCGACATTAAAAATATGACCAAGTTAAAAGTGAAATGAACATTCGCCCTTGGCAAGGGCTGTTAGAAGTCAAGAATCAAGAAACAGAAGAACAGGTGAGAGGTATTGGAGGGACCTACCCTTTTTACGCGCAACTCAACCTAACCCAACCGACGTAACTAACATTTTGCTCTCGCCAAAGCCGATAACTGGTTCACCGTCGATTTACGAGGTTTTAGCCGTTCTCAAGAGAACCGAAGGGTTGCTGCAGGACAGAGAGAAAACTGAAAGAAGAAGGAAAAAGTATTTTATCTCCCACACTCCATCGTTTTC
The DNA here is from genome assembly GCA_018340375.1 of Gonatopus flavifemur. Taxonomy (NCBI): domain Eukaryota; kingdom Metazoa; phylum Arthropoda; class Insecta; order Hymenoptera; family Dryinidae; genus Gonatopus; species Gonatopus flavifemur. Next base: position 57,796,332 of record JAFFJZ010000001.1, read on the forward strand.
CGCTCGTTGCTCTTGTGCAACGAAAAATCGTGGGCAACGGTCCATGGCTTTAAAAGGATGAACGTTGCGGAGAAAGATAAGCACGTACACATTGTACCTGTTCCTTTCGTAAAATGAGTTTACTTGATAAAAATTAGTTTTACATTTTTCACTCGTTTTAACCTTTTCATCCTGTCTCAAAAGATACATTACTCATGGACTGTAATTAACGAAGAAAGGGAACAAGAACGGAATGAGCAATTTAATACTGGCTTTGAATAAAAAGTACTACTGGTGTCGTGAGTGGGAAAACAATTTGCGATCGCCTCGATGAAGAGCGACCCATACGATCGTTTGAAAAATTTCAACCAACCTGATTCATCGTTCCTTCGTGCAACAACAAATTCGTATATGCTGCATTGTTCTTTCGCGATACCAATAATGTCAACGACAAAAGGGACAGGTGGGAATCTCGTTCAAGTGGGTCAAATACCAAAGCCTCTGTCCCTTCTTCCATCATTAATGACGTCGGAAGTAACTCACCGGCACTTGCACTCACGAACTGGCGGCGTGTTCAGCGAGCGTGACAGTTAGAAGCAATCTATCCAACCTCATCGGTCGAGACTGGGGAATAAAGCCTATCTCGTCTGTCACCTGCACAACGTTACGGTGGCTCCCTACGGAACAGGAAATCCCTACCAAATTTTACATCCATTCCACAATATTGAGGTATCTATAACTCGTGTGCATCGTAATGCAACGACGCTTGAGTGTTCAAAGCTAGAATTTCCTCGCGTTGATGGGTACCGTAATGTACGAGTTATGACACCTAAAAAGCTACGTTACACAGGAACTTGAATTTTATAGTACGCTTATATAAATACTTATCGGTATTGTGTATACTACTTTACAATGCGAATGAGATGAATGAGCGTAGAATCAATGTTCGTAATAATCTCATACATTTCGATCGCCATGTGTTGTTTTCAAATATAATCTTCCGCTTGAAGATGGAATTTAATAAACTCATCTGCTATCAACGACGAGAGATATTAATCTTAGAAAAACTTTCATCAAAATGGATCAATTCACAATCATAAATGGTATCGTGAAATTTGATATGAATAACCCAATGAAATGATCAATTGATATTCAATCTCTTTAAAAAGAAGATATCAATGGCTTATTGTGGTTACTTTTCATTGATAGCAATGACTCATCCTTGCAGTTTGGATGTTTTGGTCGATAGACTTAATAATTCGTTTTATGAAACTGTGCACACAGAAATTATCATACAAAATACATAAATTGAACGTTAAATAGGATTGAAGGTTTTTTGAATTCATCATAATAACACACGATAATCGCTTGTACTTATTCTTTTCTCTCCCTTCCCAGTATATTCGAAAAAAAATTACTCATGATTCGAGATAGTTACAGATTTTTATGCATTCGAATCTAATTCTTCATTATTAATTATCTCTTGGGGGTCGATACGATCGAGAGAAAATGATTAATCTTAATAAGGTCTTAAATTTAATCACATCCAAGCTTCAGGCATATTTTCTTTGGAATGATTTATATCTCGGATATAGCAGAACTTTACACGAACGGGGTTATTGGAAATTACTAAGAAACCAAGCCATCAGAGTTCTTCATGGATTTGTTGAAATTTTGATGGATGATCTTTATCTTCCATGAACACTTCAAAATTATTGTAATCCATGACGTTAACAGACGAAATTGGTGCAACTGGTCCAATCTCGATACGATCACGAAAATAAATAATCATCTTTCCACCTGCCAATCGGTGTTCGATTCGATGTATTGGACATAATTCTAATCCGCTTTTAATCTCACATAAAAATTTTCTAAAAAGGATATCCTGACGGATTTCAAGCGTATCTCGTTCACGTCGTTTTCATTATCTCGTGCTCCGTTGTCACCGTCCTCTCTGAAGCTAGGATGCTTTCTCTTAGGTCGTGGGAGTCCTTGAAAAATAATTACATCGTCCGTTTCACGGGCTATCGACGACGAGAGACAGAGTCCTTCCCCGTTGGACAAATTGAGTAATAAATCGTAGCGATTACTATTCCTACTATTCGCCCTATATACACTCGTGTCCAACCAACCATCCATCTCCTTGTTGCTTGCACACGCAATTTTTGCGATATTAAATAATTTTTTGCCATTCTTCGCAAGGTGCGATAAATTGGAAACTTGAAATTGATAATTGCAATATATTAACTAATCGAGTCGCAAGAAAGATATTCGCAAGACTGTTGCAACCGTATGTCTGTCGATGGTTCCCAAGAAACCACAAACTTGATTATTCATAGGAATTATTCATGAATATGCGGTTTCGTTTTCACACGTGTGACGACGGAATGTAAGAGAAAAAGTTTCGCTGGATTTAATTTCAGCGTTTAATTTTATCCACAAATTTTTTGGTCTGAAGAATATATAAAAATAGGTTATTCGGTTCATGAATTTCCGTCGCCATAAATTTGATTTCAGTGTTCATACGGCGGTGACGTAGGAGTTGAATGTGTTGAGACTGTTACCCGTATGCGGTAATTCGAAGCGGTATCATCATCCTCGCATCATAGATAATCCAATTACACATAGCTTCGATTCAAACTACATACCGAAATCATAACTCTCCTACGCGTACTTCAGCGTACATCCGTTTGTTACATTGATTTTAATTCATTCGTTTTGAGAAATATTAATCGTTCATGAACTGGACGGAGTATAGACAATGTTTGAATCGAGTCTCGTTTGTACATGGTGAGAACTGGAAAATACATCTGAAACTCGATAAAATGATGGAAAGATTACGCAATATGGATCGCGAAGGTTGTTGAACTTATAAACGGTCTACACGGTGAAACGAATTTCAGAATTAAAACCACATAATTTTTATCTGATAGACCTCGACGTTTGGTACAGCTAACGTCAATTCTATTCGTATGTGCATGTTACGTTACGTTACGTTACGTTACGAAAGTGGTTAACCTGCATCGACGGTGTAGGCCTTAACGAGCCGCAGTTCGCCGCGTAATGGAGGTTACGTCTCGCTGATAATTTCCGATAAGTGCTCGGCCACATTAAATGGAGCAACCGCCAGAGGGTCTCTGCCCTACTCGGTGCACATCTACGTACTTGGAACATGTATGCAACAGTACATACATCGTACACAACTTGGTGAGTTACCTGTTTCTCTTCGCCGCGTTGTTCAGAGATATACCATGAATGCTCGTTCGAGTAATTCACAATGATTCGTTTTATTATACCGAGGAGGATGAGAATGTGCGTAAAATGATGTCATAATACGTGTTTATTCAACGCAGCTTTGTGATTTCCTCCCCAAGGAAAAGACAAAATTTTAGAATCAAATCGAATACAGATAATTCTGTGAAACGGCAAAATTGATGAGATCTATGACGAATTCATCCTCCCAGCAAAAACTTTTTCCCTCACCGTCTTGAAAGTCGAAGAGTTTTTATTTCTCAAACTCTCCTATAATACGCCGGAAGATGTGAATTGATTCAGCGTTTGTTTCTTAATTAATTAATTGCAAATCATTTCCACTCAATTTCAGATAGAATCCTTTGAATTTATCCATGAATACCCGAAGGGAGAGCTTTAAAAATCAACAGAGTGGTCGATTGGGAGCTTAATTAACTTGTCTTTGCTGTAATTTTTAGTTCGATTCCAGAATAAAAGTTCAAACGAAATGGATGCTGTGATTATTTCTTTCGAAATAAGTATTGAATTTATTTTCAGGGTATGTACATTTCCGTCCAAGGGATTGTGCTTTCAAAAATAGATTCTCAAATTCAAATATTGGTAAAAAAAATATGACTTACAAATCAAAAACAGGACGATATTGAATTGTAACGCATACCTGAAACAAAAAGAAACAAAAAGATTGGTTAAACGTTGTATTATGGTATGTAAATATCTAACAAAGTGAAGTTTCTCTGAGAGAAATTTGTATGCATGGGTAATGGAAAGACATGAATGCAATGCGCTATCCTGGACGCAGGATTATGATATTATTAGTTTTACCTGTATTATTATTCAATGAAATAAAAAGAAACGGAACAACGAAAAGGAAGATATACTGAAAGAAAGTTGCGGAACCGCTCAGGATTGGTAACTACGAGAACGAACCGATTACCACAAGTAATCGTGGTAATCGTCACGGGACCAACCTTTGAAGTCACGACATCGTCTCTTGTTCCTGCCAATAGCCGGACCAAACAGAAACTGAATATTCATTAGCGATGTTAATGCTATTCGATCCACCGTGACTCTAATCTTCTTCTCTTTCGTAGCAACTTTTACTGTCTCAGTAACAGTAACAGCGATGATAATAGTAAGTAATAGGAGTAAAAACAGCATCGGTAGTAGTATTAATAGCTGCTATGATAGTACCAGAAGAAGTAAGAGCAATACTAATTTTGCGGTTTCTCTGGTTTTTCCCCATCTCTTTATCCAACTCTCCTACATTTCCTGTTTCGTTATATCACTCTTTACATTCTAGAAGAGAGAAAAAAGATATTGTGGAAAACTATTTTCTTTTGTGTTCCCTCCTTTTGATACCACTTCGATCTTCATATTTTTCTTTTTTTCTTCTCTTGTTGTGTTTTTTCTTTTTGTTTTCCGTTTTTTTTTTTTAATCAACATGAACCAATTCAGATCCATTTGAAAATTCATGAATCTGTATGGGGGATTTTATGCATTTCGTATCTTTTTTCGTTCTATTTTCTTATTCTCGTGAAGTATGATGAAAAAAGTGGAACGTAGAACAGGATATGACGCTAGAAATTTGCAAATGATTATTCATTATTCAAAAATTAAAACATTCCGAGCCATGGGATCGGGAGTGAGAACAGAAGGAGAGAACCGTTGGATTAAATTCCATTACGTTTTCGCATAACTTGAAGCAGTAGCAGCAAACTCCCCACCCACTCGCTTTATGCTCGTGAATTGTCGACCAACTACACTTCGATAAAAAGGAAATCAAGATATTTGTTCTGCACAGGACAAGTAATTCCTTGCCATTCGTTCGTTGGACGATTGGCGCAAGAAGAATATTAATGGTTTCAATCCATCTTTATGGTAATGTGAGAACACGTGAGATATACTCAATGCTTTTTCCGTTTCAAAATTTCCAATTGTTAAACTTGGAGAATTGATTTATGTTTTCTCATAAAAATCATCGTATTGTATTGAATTGCATATCATGAAGATTTTCCCAACATTTTCTGAATAAAAATTAAATTTCATGCAACTGATGCGCGAAGAACATTTGTTTTTCACTTTTGATCAATTCAAAACAAAACCATGTGAATTGAGATGTAATGAGTTATATAATGGTTCATCAGAGCTTCGAATAATACGAAGAAAATACAATATTTTTATTCGATCGTAACGAGCTATGTAACAAAGGGCTATTAATTAAAATAGATTGGAATTTTTATCAGCGATGGATGTATATTAATCATCAAAGAATAGATAGAACGATGAATCATAGATGCTGTGATGACGGAGGCAACTAATAATTATGAACTCGTATCAGTATTGAGGAAAATAAGTGATGTACATACACATGCATGCCATTTCTGTATACGATAATCAATGATAAAGCATGATACACTCAACTTTGAAGTTTAAAACATATTTAATAATTAAAAAACACTTCTAATTGTGTAGCAGCAGGAGAAGAAATAGGATCATGCATCCCTAGTACATAAAATTCATTATTCTTCATTGAATGAATAATCTTTTCGGAAAAATTATATACAGAACAGATTATTCAACGCTCATTGTTTTCTTACAAATTTTATTTCAAATTCAATATATCCCATCAATTGAGGATGAGCAAATCTCTCTCTCATGACAATACCATTGAATCTACATCTGATGTCATTGTAGAATTTGTCTCAAATCTGAAGAAAAATACCATTCTTTGTGAATAAGTACAGAAAATTATCGTTCATTAGACTTTACCACATTCGATTTGACACAAAATGTACAAACGATTCATTTCACCGCTTCAAAGTGGAAGAAACAGAGAAAAATGAGGGTTAAATAGAAGTATTTACACTTAAAGTGAGAGCTTTATCTCATTTGTCTTACATTTCGAGATCAATGGAACATATTTATATTTATTACGGAATAAATCTATTGGAATAAGTATATACGTAGAAGATACAAAGTGTCTTTCCTTGTCAGGGGCAAAAGTAAATGGCTGGATGAGTTACACAAGTAAACCGACGCCCCGTTGGAATTTATATCAAAGAGGAGAGAAAAAGGGCAACATGGTAAAGATGTTTTGAAACAAGGCGCCGCACGTACCACTCTTTGCGTTTGCGCAAAAAGAAAATGACTACGCACACGTGCACGCAATGATGAAGATGAGAAGTCAGGGTCGTGTCCGACCTAAATACGTCGGGAGACGACTCTTCTTCAGCATTTCACCAGCAATACTCTGTCCAGAAACGTAATGCTCTCCAAAAGATAACCAAGGGAGAATCTTTCGTGGAAACTGCCTCATAAATCTCCGTTCCCATCGGGCCACGGTGTAATCCTGATTTTGAATTCTTGCTCCAACATGAAAATCTGAATTTTCCTTTTATCGTATCTCCATATCTAGAAACTTATTCTTCTTTGTTTTAGCATATCATTTCTTTTCTTTGCTGTTTTTTCATTTATCTGTCCACGTTTAAAAACAATACGATTGTCTGTGTTTTTTCCCTTTCGCACAAGAAAAAAGTAGAGCAGCGTGTCGTTAGTTTCTCATTTTCATTGTACACTTGATATACTGTTTTGAGGAGAAAACAGAAATTCATTAATTCGGATATTCGTATTTTCAAGTAACGAGTAGGAAGGTGAAGAAATGGAAATAATAACACATTTGATAAAATTGTTATCGCGAAAAAACTCAAATGAGCTCTTTGTTCCCACGGTATTTGTATCCTGAAGAGAACATGAAGCTTTAGCAAACGTTCAGATCAGATGTGTATAGATCGGGCCGAAGGTTCATCAGAGCCAACTTTTAGATTCACAAACATTTGACAAAGGTTCTACGGACGTTGAAATGTCCGCCTCGAAATACGTTTAGGAAACATTGATGGAACGTTCGCTGAATGTTCATCGAAGGTTCGACGAAGCTTCACAAAAATATCTATACTGATATTAATTTTGATCAATTTATATGAAAAACAAATTAATTAATAAATATAAATTATTATAAATTGATCCAAGTGTAGATATTTTTGTGAAGCTTCCTCAAACCTTCGATGAATCTTCAATGAACGGTCCATCTATGTTTCCTGAAAGTATTTTTGAGGCGGACATTTCAACGTTCGTAGTACCTTTGACAAACGTTTGTGAATCTAAAAGTTAGGCTTCATGAACCTTCGATCCGATCTATGCAGATCTAATCTGAACGTTCGCTGAAGCTTCATGTTTTCTTCGGGATTTGAGTATCAGACATTCGTATCAATTTCATTTGATGTGAACTCTTCATCCTTAAAAAATTAATTCCACATTCAAGAAACCGATTCAAGAGCCAAACTAAGGATGTTCTCCTAAACTATGTTGCGGAATCTACTAACACTAGAAAGAACTCGATTGAGCATATGTTTATTTTTTTTATATTTTGAGAATATTCGCGATGAACACTTGTCCCTCGAAAATTACATACTTATCGTACGAAATACACAAGTTATTGAACCGTATAACCATTTAGTTAGCATTCTGTTTAAATGTCACTCAATGCGTACCAACACGTTTTCATTCCACAATCTGCACCTAGCATCAGACCGAGCAACGAACTGTGTTACTCTTTCGATGACATCATTGATGAAGAAACACGAAGAGTTGAAGATTGATGATGGAAAAAAATGCTTTCGGTGAATAAACGGAGTTCAAGCGTGTGCAAACTGTTGAAAAAGCCTTGACCGAGATTGCGAAACGAGCCGATCCGTTCATTTTTTCCTCCTTCTCCTTCGTATTTCCCTTATTATTATTATATATTTTTTCGAAAGGGCTGATATCGTTACGTATCCGCAGCCCATTATAATCTCAACCTTCTTTCCCTTTCTTCCTTTCTTTCTTGCTTTCGTTCTCTCATCGAACCACGCTTGAAGAAAACAAAAATTAAGCCAACTTATCCGGCAAGAACTTTCTCAACGCCACGTGCGTGTGTTGTTCGCATACACACAAAACATTCTCACGTGAAACGCGTTTATAATGCTCGAATGCAGATTTAATCTGTTGAGGTTTATATGCACGTTAATGCGCATAACGATTGTACTAAAAATTACAGAATTATGAAGAGTATAAAATCATAAGTGAGATATTTTGAACGAATTTCCAATGATCGCGGGACGACGAATAAAAATGTTGAAAAATTCTTGTAACGAATGAGATATCCTTCGATGGAAATTTTTGATAGAAGTTTTATGTAAATATATTGAAAAATTTTAAACGATGTTCTGATTTTGAAATTTGTTATTAAACATTCGCGCGTATACCTACATGGAGAAAAAGGTTTATTGATGAACCATTTCATGCGAATATGTTATAATCTCGGAGAACGTATGGGTCAATTATCAGCACTAATTGATTACACGAATTATACGCAATACTACTTAGATGATATGGGTGGAATATTTCATAAACTATAAATACACCTTTCTCTTGTTATACCCGCATACCCCAGTAAAATAATCATGAGTAAAGACAAACATGAAATAACGTGTATCATAATTTTCATCATTTTGTATTTTAAGTAAGGTAAGCCGACCCCCCCCCCCCTCCCCCTTAGCTCCCATTAGCGAACAATCGTTTTTTTATTATATTTTCTCTATGATATATTATTCTGGATTCATTCGCATACCAGTGGTTCATTGAGTATCTCATCAGTCATGTTAATCACAGTATATGATTGTTTTGGAGAATTTTAATTGAAAACATTTTCGTATATACGTGAAAATGATTTTAATCTTGTTTACCAGAAACTTTCTGCATATGAGATTGATTCTTCTCGGACTGAATTGATAATTATGTTGTTGAATCAAATTGAATGCATGGAATGTTCAAGTCGTTGAAAAAAGGATATCAAACAAGAAATTTTTATTCTTCTCGGGAAAAATTGAATTATCGCTTCTTTCGTTTTCCATGAAAAAAATTTGTCTTGTACTGAACTTCATAGATCATCGATTCGAGTGGTTAAGAATTTCTTTAATGCTTCTCAATTCCCGTCGCTTTTCTATCATTAATCATTTAAACTGGAAGTAATAACTAATGGAATATGCAACTTTGAATGACTGGTGGAGAGAGATATCCTCGCCTGACAATCAACTTTCACCCGTTGATAGAAGGAGCAAATCAACGAAACAGGAAAAGAGGAAACGAGGAGAAGTATCATAGAATTTGAAAGAAGACAGATGACTGAAAGAGAAACAGAGAAATGTTAGGAGCCACATGTGGAGTTTGCAACAGAGTTCTAGAGAGGGTATAGTGTAGTATGTAGTCGCAGCTGCATGCAAATCTTATCGAACCGCAGAGTTCTCTCGAACTCTCAACGTATAAAGAGCAACAAGATTGAACTTAGTCCAAGGAGTAGTGTCATTCCTTATCTGCAGTCGCATAAATGCATCCTAACTGGAATTGTTGCATCGTTTCAAATGCAAGTCTCGACGTCGACCGTTGGATAGGCGACGAGCCAATCCTAACAAAACACATCGCAAACGTGGACGTTTGTATTTCTCTCCTTCGCTTTTCTTCTTTCTCTTTGCTTCTCGCATACGCATGTATCACAGAATACATAGAATTTTGAAACACAATGTGCAGACGCATATCTTGAATACATACCTACCCATCTACCTACCAACCTACCTGTATGAATAAACACAAGAATGAAGAAAATAAGGATCACAGAAACACATACAGTGAAAGAGATACATTGTTTCATAAACATAATTTGCACTGTGTGTGCATCATCCCGTAAATTCCAACGCTGCGAACCGTACGATATGCGGGTGTAGAAAGAGGGAGGAGAAGCAGGAGGAAGGGTTGAATAGAGCGCCACCCCATTTGAATATTTTTAATATGCAACGCACGAGGATGCGCTAACTAACCTTATATAGTATGACCTCAGCTCTTGCCGCTACTCTTGCTACTCTTACTACTACTAATACCGTACCATAGTTTCTCTCGTGTAACAAGGCCTTACAGCATTCGTAGCTACATTCACGTGGTCTGATGACCACCCACCGTGTCCTCTATTTCTACCTGATCCCTCTCTATCTCTCTCTCCTCATTCTCTTTCCGTTCCAAAGCCTCTCTTACGATGCAGGCCCGTGAAGTTGTGAAATTTCAAATTCAGCGGGAGGAACGCACGTAAATCGTGTGCACTAGCGCGCCAACCGGGACAAACGAGCTCTCTCGGAGAAGCCTTTTCGGTTTCCTTCCTTGTTCTATGCCAACCATCTAACTTACCCGACCTTATTTTGGGTATGTCGTCAAAATTACCATTGGAGCTTTTACATGTACCTCTGCAGAATTTACATCTCGCGAAATACATAACTGTACTTTCCGTTCTACGAGACTCGCAAGATTTGTATACCCCTTATAAAACATATTTACCTGAAGTGAGATAATATGAAATTAATGAAACATTTCATCATTTATCATCGTGAAACTTCACTCCACTGTTCCAAAAATTTACATAAAAAATCACAAATCTCATGATATTTTCTCACCAGGAAAATCCTATACGGGATGTATGGATACGGTACGTAACGTACATGTCACACGTATATGTCCATGCAGCACTTCTATGCAGACTCCAAACACGTGTTATGAAAATAGAAATTAACATTTGTTCTACATTGTCTTTCTCAATACAGTTTGCATTGCATAAACCACGATGATATATGTTTCTTTCACCAGGCTCTGATGCACTCGTGACTGCGAGCCAAAACAACTTTCGTGCATTCGCTCAATTTGTTGTGGTGTATCAGTATGTTCCACTTCAACGAATAAATTATCATTCAACTGTTTATTATACAGAATTTCATCGCGACGAATGTCGAGATGTAAATATCATCATATTTCAGTTATGAGAGCGGAGATACAAATGCGAAGAGATAAAAACAATGAAAGAAGAGGGAGCATGAACATAAAAAAAAAAGAACCATCGGACCGTTTGAGAAGAAAGTGGGAGAATTTTTGTCACTCGATGTCGAGAATAGTTGGACATAAGGGGGTAGTAGACGATGCACGATATGAAGGGACAGGAGAAGAAGGGGTGTATGCTGATGGTGGAAGAGAGAATTCATTAAGGTATGAATAATGCGTCTGCGATGCCAAGGCTGCTGCCTAGAGAGAACAGCATACCACCACCGTACATACCATGGCCTGCCCAAGGCATGGATGGCGAGAGAAGCATGGCTAAAATTAAAGCGGATTCGCCCTCTCTGCCACGTGGCCTCTAGGCGAAAAACCCTCTCCGGCATTCACGACCATCGCCTGCTTTTCTCTATTGAGAGAAGCGAGAAAACCGAAAATGAAGAAAGAGATCAAGGGGAAAAAAGTAACGATGACACAGAGAAGGAATTATACTCAGCTGAAAAGAGCTTGGTGTGAACAGAGTACATATGTGGGTGAGAATTCCGGATGTATTTAGAATTTCATTCCTGAAGGAATTGCGATCGAAGAGAACATATTGAAGAATCTAGAAATATCATTTTAACGTGTTCGCAATCGATAAACAGAAGCAGATGCAGGGCGGAAGGGAAATATACTAAGAATCAGATAGCTGAGAGAATTGGGAACACATGCGGATGGAAATGATTTTTGCTTCGATTAGTATACCAAAAATACATGGATATATATTTGAATAATAATCTACGATGTAGTGGATTGCTCATTCATTTGTCGAAAATTCCTATTTGGTGAAGTACTTGATATGAGGGTCTTTTTCGAGATAATATGAAATCTATATTCATTATTTATTTTAAATATCCTAAACCGTAGGCTGAACATTACCTCAAATATCATACTTGGATGAATATTTTTATCATCAGAAACAAACAAATACGTGTGTATTTTCGAAATAATGTGACTACGTTACACCCTGAATACAAATTTGTAAAAGTGGATTTATCTCACGTGTGTAATTTCAATTTTTTCCTGTTTTTTTCAGCTCGTGTGTGTGTGTTTATATGACAGCCATATAACTAAATAAATTATATAGTATGGGTATGTAAGAATCGAACATAAATACACATTAAACACAGACCGCTCCATAAACCAAGGATTGCGCAACGTTTGCGACATCCAATGAGGTGCAGTGCTTCAGGAACTCGAGAGACGTGTTTCCTTTGAGATTTATTTATCGTCGTAAATATTGCGACGAAACCAAGCGCAACAGTGACAACAGAGAAAGAGATATTCAAGCGTGAAAGGAAACAGCGGAGGTTCAAGACGAAGATATGAAATGATCACGTGTCGTGCAGTGTAGAAGCAATGATTATGACTTTGCTGGCGTCGTATAATACACATTTGCACGGTACGATATATCTCCCCGTATACGTATATCAAAAAGATTATCGAAATTTCATTCGCATTAAACAAAGCGAATGATGTGCCTTGCCAGACAATTTTTACGATTCCAATTGGTTTACAGTCAGTAATCCTTGTACTTTACAACACACGTTGAACGATGATTTTTCAAAATTATATGATTTCTCGTTCAAGTTGGACAAAATTGCTTGATCGCGACGTAGTTCCGCATGAATTATGAAAATCGTAGATATTTCAATATCTACAAGTATCAGTCTGCGAGCTTGAGTCAATGAAATTCATTCAATATCAAGTACAAATGTACTATTGATAGAATCGATAATTGTTCGCTCATTTATTGCGTTAAAAGCCTTATCGAATAACGTATAAACAATGAAAATCTAGTCGTTCGATTCGAGAGAGTAAAATTCCAGTCTACGTATATAAACTCCTTCATGAACAATATCGTTCACGAGATAAGATTCCTTGGCGTTGATTCAGATGATTTATTTCCTTCGATTATTATGTTCAAATAGTTCGATGAAAAAAACATTCTGTACGCGGAAACACTGATTTTGTTCCATATAGATAAACTATGTATAGAATGTATATAATTCATATATATTTTATACCTAATCTATACATATTCCGTACATTATTTTCACGTATACGAGAATATTGAATGTTAATGTTTAGGGCAAAAGAGATGATAAAAACTTCACTTCTGAAAATATTGATCGATGAAAATATAAGTTTGAAGATGAAACAACTTTGCGTGTAAATTTGAATGAAATTTGCACATCGTACTGAATGCCAGTTCTCAGTTTGACTAGATCACAACTACAATATTTTGAATTCAGGTTCCACCCTCATTGTTCTCAAATCAGATAGAGTAGATATTTGACTGAAAACGATCTTGACTTCGTAACATATGTACGCCCAAAGAAATATCCCATTATCATTCATTATAATATTTTGTTCCATGAATATTTTGTCATATGCAAAACTGAGAATAATATAAATGTACATAGAAATACTTCATCCGCCGTTGGAGCTATCGATAAATCAAGAGTTATAATTATTTCAAAATTCAACTCGAACACGTTCACTTGATTCGGTTTGAACGAGTGGTCAATGTGGTCATCTATACCGCAGTGAAATGTACATTCCATTTCTTGCGAATAGCAGAGAAGCGAAGCTAGAAAATATGAAAATTTCATACTTCAAATAAACTTTACCCTTCGATAAACGTATCTTAGTAACCCGAAAAAGATGACTCCGGACTTTTTCGAATAGGTGTGCATTTGAATTTCAAGTTGATATCAATTTAATGTATTTCAACCATGAAAATCAAAAAGGAGGCAACTCTCCGCGAGCGTAGTCACACGTGTAACCTGTCGATAAAATCGATATTAAAGAAAAGCAGAGGAAAAAACGAATCATGCGTCAGGCGTGCGGAAAATCTTCTACAGATCGGCACACGACGTTGTATCTCGAAATACCAATGGACCCAGATTCTCGAGGCTTTAGCTATTTCGTGTCCACGACGTTGTATCGTATACATGTGTATACGTAAGAAACCGTGTGGGTGTGTAAACTAAACACAAACGCGAGGATTTTCGAATATCCGCCAGTGGATGGTTGCCAGATGTCTGACAAAGTTGCGTATTTCAGATATGAATGCGGGTATATACGTATATAATTCACAAAGGGTTTACTTTGAGGCATGGAGAGAAGTTATAGTTTTGTCTCATTCATTCAAGGAAAATAAGATGCACAAAAATGAGTGAAACATTGTACCGGCTGCGTCCACGTTTCGAAGGCGTGCGTGGTCTTCATACATATATGCATGTTTCATGTATATATCATTCAGGAATTGCCACTAGGAAGAGGAGACCCTTCCCTTGGACTTTCGGCTAAACGACAGTTGGTATTGAGTGTGGAATAACAAGGAGTGGTTTATGTATACGATGTGCGTGTTTCTAACCAAAGATAGGCTATACTCCGCCTCACGCACTCAGCACGTTAGCAAAACACCACCGAACATACGGTTCGTGCCACATGGGAATAATATTGCCGAAAAAATGGGAGGGAAAAGGAAAGAACTCTCTCAAAATTTAATCGAATCTTGGAAATATCTACTATCCACGGTTGGAGATATATTCAAATTGGTTGGAGAATGAAAAAGATTCCACGAATGCGAGGGTATAAAATTGCGTATGAGAATAGCCAAAATCAACGCGTGGAGGACGTTCTCAGTCATCGAGGACAATGACGCGTATTAAAGACGGCCCCTATGATGCGTCATCGTGATCATTAAGGATAATCGCGCGAAAGGAAATGTGTGTGACGTAATCTTTCCTAAGCGATTCGAAAGGCACATCAAGTGGATGGCTAATATGGCCGCTCGAATCGTTGCCGCAACAGAACTACCTTGAGAATTTTACACCAGCACAACACACGTGCATTTTTATATTTTTCGATTTACGCTCTATCCTCAATTTTTATATTTGCGGTTTGCCGTATTTAGCAAAGCAATACTCAAAATTATTACGTTCTATGCCATTTTGCGCGTTAATACGATGCGCAAACATCGTCACGATGTTTGTACGTGTAAGGAAAAATAAACTCAGAAATGTTACAGTCGATGTGAATCAAGCTCACGTATAATTGCTACTATAAATATCTTCCAACCCTATAAAGAAATAGATATCAATGTATTCTGAAATCTAAAACAATTCCGTATTCAAAAAACTCAATACCGTGTTTGTGAATAGACGAGAAGTGTGGAAAAAATTCTTTTGAGAATGTTTTGTTTCTTTTGCGAATATGAAAAAGAAATCAAAATTGTGAGCTGTATACTCGAAAAGTAAGACACAACGTCGTTAATGATCGAACTGAATTTGCAAGAAATAGGCTACCGTTGTTTTCCTCGGTGTAAAAACGGAAGATTAAAGTGTAAGAAACTGATATATAGGCGGATATATATAGGTACAGATCAATTCTTATACATCGAATAAGTCTAGGGGTTTTCGAAACGATGGAGCTCGATAACCCAGTTACGACGACGTTGACAAGGGCTTGCACGTGTCCTCGTTGCGCTTCCTACCGGCATTAATTAGCTAATTGACCGAGCTATATAGTCACGAGGTTAATTAGTCTTCGAGTGAATCCACTGAGAATAATGGAAGTTGCAGCAACGGCAACAGCAGTAGCATCAACAACGAAGTAGTAGCGGTAGCAACAACGGCACCGCTTTTAGCTGAGAATCGTGCGTGCGGGACGTGTTTGTATTAGCGATATGGGCGATGTTGACGAAAAACGAAGGAAATCCAAGACCATTTAGGGGGATGGAAAGGTCGAAGGATGAGAAAGTGGAGTGATCTCATTGTTCAGACGCTATGATGTAAAGTGGTTTGTAGCTGGGGTAATGAAGATGAAGATTGACGGGGGATTAGAAATTCTCATTCCTGAATGATGAAGAAATGAACAATGAGGCATACCGTTGATTCTTGGATTTCCAGGTAATCAGTCATTTCCAATAAAACTGTCGTGTCAAGTGAAAAATAATCTGATAGCTATTCATTTATATCCTAGATATTTCTCAATGATCAAATCGGTGAGTACCAAATGATTTAATTAAGAAAAGACGATCGAGTTTCGTCGAAGGTTGAATTTTCTTCTTTTTTTCATCAATTGCAAATATACCTCTTCTCGTGTCATGATTTATACGTACGATATATAAGTTGCTGTGACGAACGTCATTTCTTCTGCTGCCATTCATAGCGTGAAAAAAAGGGATGAAGAATTCAAGTAATGTACTCTCACATTGGGAAAAAAATACTTCACAATTGTGTCTTTGTATGAACGTGAGATCTTTTGAAAGAGAAATTTTTATATTCATATGAAAATCAAATAAATGCATCTACATTTTTTATTTACAAGGAAAATATACACATCGTTGCAACGAATATTGTATATATTTCATTTGATGTCGATCGCACGATATACTGAATAATATCAAAATCAATACGCGTATTCCCTACGCAATTTGTAACAGATAATTGAATTTATGCTTCTGATGGCATAAAAATGTGTATTCCGTGCGAAACTTCACAACGCAAAAACACCTATCATAAAAATGAAGCGAAGTAAATTGATTCTGGGATTAAGAATGCTCGATTATAAATTACACGATACTTCTGAAAAGAACTCCTCCATCCAGCGGAAACTGCGTGACTCGAGAGGAGTGAAAAAGGGCGGAGCAGGGAAAATGAAAAAAATTCGGTAAATTGGTTCAACAACTAATTTCTCGTTACGAAATGTTTCTTTTAACGTGCTGCTACTACTCCGTTTCATTTTTCGTCTTAATTTGTTTAGACAGGAAGACGGAAAAGGAGGACCATAGAAACAGAAAAAGATGTTTCAGAAAGAAAAACTCTTTACCGTTCATCTCTTTTGCAGAGCAAAAGTACTGTGAGTGAGCGAGCGGGCGAGTGAAAGAGCGAGTAACCGGATCATGGCTCTTCTTTTCTCCTTTTTTTCTCCTTATTTCTCGCATCGAGGAAGTAATTACTGGAAGGAGACTGCAGTCACCTGAGAGCACTTTATCATCGGACATCGTAATCTGGTATACTTGCTGGACAGTTTACGTCCAGTGCTGTACCTAGTCCATAGTCACAGGCAATTTGCACCGAGAGATGAAGCTTAACATTGTCGTTTCTGTTCCATTGAGAAAATATACGTCACTCTAAGTGGGATATTTCACTTGAAGAGCGCTCGATAAGATATCGTCGACTCGCTTTATTGATAAATTGAATAATCTTAGTCGAGTTAAATTTTACACATCGATTCTCTCGTCGTTTCCTCACCCCGAAACGAGACTAGGAAATCCCACGATTTATCCTCACGTCGTACATACATTCCATTACTCCGAACGAATGTTCTTTTTTTTTCTTTATTCATGTTATTTCAATGATTCACGACGTGAGTTAACGTAAAAAACTATTCGCGATGCATCTAATTTATCTCTTCCAACCTTTCCCTCACGCACAGTCTGTGTGTTACAGGTACCGAAGAAGCTCAAAGTGTGAGAACGATGCATGCGAAATATCACAGCCACTCTATTGCACGAACCGTATTATTTCACTTGGGTGACAAATTTTACATGGTACGTGGGATGAACGATAAAAATAAAAGAAAATAGGGGAAAAAGTGGGGAACGATTACGTGAAAGGAGAAAAGAAAAGTAAAGGAAGAAAGGAAGAATAATATAGACGAAAGAGCGTACGCTTGAAAATATACGGAAAAAGACTGGCCACTTTTTCTTCTCCATCCTGTTTGAATTATTATCATTCCAGCGAGCATTGTCTATTGTGCCGGAGAATTATTTTATTATCGCTCGGTCGGCCGAACTGAATGCTTTCTAGCATCGGGGGTATCGAGGGTAGAAGGGAATCGTCGTGAAGGGGTAAAAAGAGACACGACCGGAGAGAAAGAGATCTCTTCTCTCCGCGATCCTGCAATTTATTGATTGCATGAAAGAAAATGCCAAAAAGAGGAAGAATCGGCTGTGAGGAAAATATGGATAAAAAATATTACACGTGTGAAAATATTTAATATCCGTTCTTCTTCTTCTTCTTCTTCTTCTTCTCCTCCTCGTTCTCAAATATTCAACTCAATAGGAAAATTATGCTCCAAGGGTGAGGTTTGATCTACATCGAGTGTTATTTTTCATGGAATTTCTCACATTTTTCAAGTTTACTGTCGTATATATTATTCATCGTGTGTTCTAAATTGTTAACATTCTTTTTTCATGAACGGTAGGCGAAACCACCAGTTTATTGTTCGAATAATTGAATTTTTCAAGTTGCTCGACCAGGAAAAAAAGGCTTTTTCTCTTTATTTTTCTGATATAGTTATATCGACAAAATTTTACGAGCCTTCAAAATTATTTCCACATATAATATCCAAGATATTTGCATTCAAACAATTCATTTTCCACTCGAATGATAATTCTCGGTTTCCATTGTTCTTCTTTTCAAGCGAGGTCTTTGCTTTCCATTGTATTTCGAGCCTTAATTCAACACTAACCACTTGCGTATATAATTTCAGATATTATTTCATATAATTATTCTTCAACGTATTCGATATGGGATATTCTTAAGAAAATATCTGCGCGAGAAACATAGAAACGTCGAAATAACAAATAAATCGCTGGGATTTTTTTGATTGATCTCTTCCGATCAAATCATTACTAAATCCGTAATTTACATTGCTTGCAATGTTACGACTTGATATATTTATGATCATTCATAAGCGTGTCGAGAGGAATCCATATTTCTTCCTATTCTCATAAATTTTACAACTTGATCTGTCATTGAAATATAGGAAATTTGATCGATTTGATGTAGAATGAGGATCATTTAATGGCGGTGGAGCAATACTAGTTGATGTCTCCGTTGCAAAGATGGAAAGATTCATTGATCAAATATGTCTCGAATAATGTATTGAAGATTTCAACCATTTCTGCATTCATTCATTCATTCATACTTACTGGAAAGCGAGTAATGGAAATACAATCAATATTCGATACAAGGATTGGAACAATAGATTTTCTCCAATTAACAAGTAAAAATCACTGATATATGACTCGGCAATCTCTGTCATTGAAGCTCTCTAAATTTCTTGGAGTAAAAAATTCACTCTCAATAATTGAAAATACTGCAACACCGACAAGAGTGAGATTTCACTTCAAAAAAGTGAAAGTCCATTCTCTCAGAGTGGAATTTTTGGTCGCTTTGGAGAGCGACATTCCAATCTTTTATAAGAATAAAGTACTTACTTTAACGAAGTAAAAATCCACTTTTACGAACTGAATATTCACCCCATGAAGTGGAATCTCGCTCTCATTGGATTTGCAGTATTTTCACTACTAAAAATGTGGAAAATGGATCAAGTCGAAATATCATGAATTTTGATTATACGAATCATTATTTTCATCTGTATAAACGGACAAAAAATGAATTGTTAATGTTACCAGGGTTCCGATTAATATATGGACAACAAGGAATATCTGTCATTTCTACCGGAATTCTTGTTAAAATTACTGTCCATATATCAATCGGAACTCCGGCGGGATTAACAATTCCTTAATTCATTAGCCTTTTCCGTGTAGTCGATTATTCACCGCAATTATGACATACATCATCATTCAGTAGTAGACTCTTAATGAGCCGTTAATGGATGCCATTAATGCCACATACACTGATGAAAGAGCTCAGTTATAGGTATTGTATCAAATAAATTTTCTTTCCTCAAAAATATGATTGGTTTATCATTACCCGCATTTGGTAATAAAAACCAAAGGTCTTGGTTGTGAATCTGTATGTCGATAATCCTAACTAAATATCTATTTCTATTATTAAATATCTATTATGCTGGTAACTGTAACTAAATCCTTCTCTCAGTGTATAACCCAGTAATAGATACAATACCCTGATCAAACCGGTTGATAAATCCGGTATATTTTCATAGATGAATCAATTGATGTTTAATCCTCCACAACTCATTGAAGGTAAATCATCAAAATTCGAACCTATCCACTGAAAAAAGAAACGATCAATTCTTGTGGTTAGAATAAACACCATTGATAGCGCTCGTTATTCCTCCTACACAAACAGAGAACAACTATAGTATCAATTTTTAACTTCTCAATTTCGTTTTATTTCCAAGACTATCAAGCTCGTTAAGAAAAAACGATCAAGGATTACACGAATGGGAAAAATATAATAATTCAAAAAATATCCCGCTATTGTTTCTAGTCGTAGAAATAACTTTATATCAATTTTACTCAAGATACAACGAAACCGAACGTAATGACTTTAAAGAATAAAATTTAACGATATACACTCGTGTGTATATATGAATATACATATGGGTAATTAACGATCTTGTATAGAGAGGAACATGATCGTGAGCTATATTAGCCGAGGGAATGGAATCCTGAAGAACGTTTCAACGATCATCGTCAGTATAGTTGGCGAATTAGCCGATATAGTTGGGACCCGACCCCGTAACGAGCGTGTACCGACCTTTTCGCATTAATTAATACCATCAAGTGTATAAATATATACGTATAAATGTATACCTATGAACTCTCATATACGCATGTACATAGGATGGCAAATACGTCGGCTATTGCAACTTGTTAAATCACTGAAACGGAAAATACTGGTATCCCGGTGTGATCACAATTACACGAGGCACAACAGATATAAGCGCAAGCCCACGTACGTACACGAAATTGTCACTTATACGAACAAAAAAAAACAAAATTATTCCCTTTAATCTTGCGTGCTGGCGTAATATTGTCGACAAATATATATTCTTTGTTGAAATCGTAATTAGTCATTGCTTGATCCATTGGTATTTATTCGAAGACAATGATTCTCATATATTCCGAATACGACACTTGGCTATGATGTTCTCTAAAAGATTATTCTCTTTTCTCCACACGTACTTATACTCGAATTGTGGATTCTGGTTTCCTAAATGAACCAGGTGGGAAATTGTAGTCTGAATACAGTTCCAAAACTTCGAATGCTGACTATTCAACCCTAATTTTAATTACATACAAATCTCATACCGCACGTGAGAAGGGAATCTTCCCTGGAAATGAAGTAAGGAGGGTTGATTTGACAGAGGTTGTCTTCATTTAATCATTGTGGAACGTATTAATGAATAATCAGAGCATAATTCTCAGACTCAGGATAATGCATTTCTCAGATTTGATCTTTAGATGTGGCTTGTTTCTCAGTTTCAACTACATCGATCTACACTATGGTAACAGAAAAATATTCTTTTCATCCAAGTATATTCTATGTAGGTTATAACTGTCTCTATTCAACATCATCTGCACATTCAACAATGTATCACATTGACTATATGTTTATGAACTCTCATAATGAATATGAAAAAAATTACAAGGAATGTCAATGAACTTTTCATATCGATTATTGGAATGATATTCTCTGTTTTGAATTAAATTAATTGATGCGAATAATATATCTAACAGCAAATGCTTTTTTACCCTCAACCGTGATTAACTGTGCACAGCGAATTACATGGATGACTCACACAGAACTGGAAGTTATTGATAATACGTAATTATCTGGTTTTTTTTCAACATGTCAGTTGAATCATCATTTTATGGACGCCCCGATAACAAAATATTTCAAGTATAATCGTGTTATTTATATTCATAACGATTAATAATACGACGAATAATATGTTGGGAGAACCCTCATTATATGAATTTATTTTTTTTCCTATATAGATTACATTACACTTATCGCTTTGAACAATAATTCCAATTGCTCAAAGACGAGAATTGTTGGAACGGTCGGATGTTTATACTTCTAGCAATTCGAGAAGTTTATTCAAATTTCAAAGTGATAATGATCAGAATCATTTAACGTGCCTGGCTTAACAACGAAAATAAGAGTTTATACGATGGAACTTTTCAGAATGTAGCTCAAAAAATAGAACCGGCACACGTGATACACATTTGCATCATTCGTATATCAAATTTCGTTAAGGACAGCAGGGGAATACCATGTGATCGTTTATCATGCTAAAAATGTGCAGACTGAACGAATTCGTTGAAGAAAATATCATTTGTTGTTTAGATTTGAATCACGTACGAAATTCATACATCCGATATTATGTTACTTACACTCAACTCTCAGCATGCACACTGATGATACGAAATTTTGCCACATCACCCGTATCATTTACCGATAATTTGAAAGAATTTTTTTAAGAATTCAATGTTAAAAAACATTTCTCGAGATACCTCATAAATTGAAATAATAATCCATTCACCCTCGTGAAAATATCACTCGATAATCAGTAATATCGACGAATATGAGTGGAATAATAATTTTGCTATCCGATATATTTATATTCATACGATCCCGTTGATAGTCGAATAATATGGCATCACACGAGTATAAATACAGAACCAGAATTCGTGATTACGTCATCTGTGCCTCTCACGTGAGTCTCGTAGTACTCACGAGAGAAACAAGTCGTACACAAACCGTCGAGGGATCGATATCTGTTTTCCAGTTTCTTGTTTCGATTTCATCCCATTTCTCTACCCAACCACGTTTCACCCATCATGCCGCATACACAGTAATATCGACCGCAATACGAACTTTGCAACTTCTTGATATATATTTCCCTTGTAAATTGAGGATCGAAGCTCTCGATGTGGGAGAGAAAAAAAAATACTTGGAAAGTACGGGAAAAAGAGCGTATATTTCATCTGACCACGAACACTGTATTTTTTAAAATTCGAGATTTGCCTCTGTGACGAATGATGCAGAGGGAAAACTTTGATTTCTTTCCCTTCATTTATTTGGACGCTTGATACACTGCAGTTTGTAGAAAAAAAATGAATTATTGCACTGGGGAAAAAATTGGAGAAACTTAATTAATCGTGTGGTTTGTTTTCAGCTTTACTTCCCTGATGAGGTCTACGAAGAGAAAAAAATCAAATCTGAGAATTGAAATTAAAGATTTCGTAGAATGAATTATCCCACAATCTATCGATTCGTCAATACTCAATCAATAGTATTTGATTTTTATTATTCTGTTAATCCCTCAGATTTTTCAATAACCTCAAAAGTTTTGAAACATTTTCGCAGAATACGTATCGAGTAATTGACGACGCGTTTTGTACACATACGAGGAAGAAGATAGATCAAGACGATAATGTGTGCAAATACGCTATCAGTGTTATTTACAATCGTACAATGTAAAAGATATTGAATCATACGTTTGATAAAATTGAAAGCGGCTGCGATACACGATAAATTAATTCTGATCCAAATGTTGAGGCTTGTTTTATAGTATTTGAGAGATAGTTATCGATCGCTGCAATATCATACTTATCAATTTCCGTTGATGAAATATCAATAGTTTGACCTATAAACTCGAAGAACTCGAAAAAAATATTCCACTTGAATTGAAGAAACTAGAATACGCTGAACAACTTTTCTTTCGTCGAAAATAACTCGAACGATATCGATTATATCTTAATGATTTCAATGCAAGATGTGCGAGAAATGTTTAAATTTGAACAAATGCAAATGTCAAAATGAAACCAAACAAAGAAAATCATCACGAAGGACAGTCTATTTGAAAGTGTTACATCTATTATGTAAATCAGTGTCTACATTGACATATCAAACATAGTAACGACAAGCATTTATACAGGGTTCTATTTATATCTCCAAACGCGGTAGCTGCTAGTGAATGTTTGAAGTGGGCTCTTGAATAGCTCTTGTATATATATATATTTTTTTTTTATTCAACTTCTATATTATAACCTTGTTCCTCAAGAACGCCGAATTTTCAGGTGCATAATTTCGGATTCGTTCTAAGGGAGAATATATATAA
Source organism: Gonatopus flavifemur (assembly GCA_018340375.1). NCBI lineage: Eukaryota > Metazoa > Arthropoda > Insecta > Hymenoptera > Dryinidae > Gonatopus > Gonatopus flavifemur. Next base: position 57,820,365 of record JAFFJZ010000001.1, read on the forward strand.
TTTCTCGTTTGTGAAGATTGCATACTCGTTTGGGGGAGAAAAAATACAATGAGTTCTCATTGCTACAGGAGTTCATTTGTCCTTTGAATCACGTTAATCCCTGTCCTGTCTTAACAAAACTGACCCATGCCCACCAGGGCTCTAATGAGCTTCAAGAGAATTATTGTAAGTCACAGAAGGAATATTCATGAATGCCTATGCGTCACGGAACTGTAATCATCATAGAAATCTATTTTGTGCGGTTCTTTTAGTGTAGACGAATGTTCTAAAATTAATAATGAGATTTTGTGTTTTCAATTATACTGATACTCTTCGATGCGATAAGTAAGTGTATCTATGAGAATTATAATAACTGTGATCAAATATCGATGCGTCTATAGAAGAATTTTATAGCAATTCTATAAAGTTTGCATAAAGCCAAATCCCGACATGAAATTCTATACACTGAGATACATTTTTAGGGATAACTATAATATATAATAAGAGATATTATATATTTAGTTGAATTTATTATGCGTATAATAAAATCCATTATATTATATCATTGTTGCTATTTTTCAACAGCTATTGAAACTCAACAGTCCTCACTAGTATTTTCAAAGTCACTATTAGGAGCTAAAAGTTTTTATTTCCATCAGGGAAGCAATAAAGAAATATGAAAAGAATCAGAGACCCTGCTAGTGGAATCAATTCAAAATCAAATGCTTCTAGGGATCGTTTTATATAAAAGAATTCGATGAAAAGCTGAAGGATTTCAATACATAACACACACCAGATTCCATAGAATTATTTTGTACGAAAGGCCTAAACGATTTCTAGAAAACCCAAATAAGAACTGTTTGAAACTTTGTTAACGCGTCATCTTCATTCTGCTTGAATTGATGTGAATGCAACCAGGATTTCACTGAATTTCCATTTTATATTGATATACAAAGCGTTTTTCTGCAATAATTTAAATGATCAATTCCAACAATGAGTTAGCACATAGTTCTTCATTAGATTTTATTACTCAAGATTTTATTAATATAAAGACTACGCTCTAAAATCAGGCCGAGAAGAAATAATCTGATAGTATCATCCAATGTTAACTTCATTAATAAAAAAATTCATTACTCGCATCTGACATCAGATTTATGGAATTTATCTTCAACAATGATGAGAAATGTGCCACGGTTGCACGTACTCGAGCACTTGGGGAAGGACAACGTGATGTTCATCACGTATCCTCCTCCCTTCTTTCTATCTTTCTCGTCTTCTCTGAAACCATCTTCATATTGAAAAATTAATTTTCATATTTTCACACAATATAATAATTACAACGCACTTGGTATGACCAGTTAATTCCTTTCGCATCAACAACACCCCTTCTTTCAGACATTCCATTCAAAATATCTTAGAGTAAAATGAAAGAATTAATGTATCTATCCGTTCTTAACTAACTTTATTCGAATACTCTTCGAATAATGCAAAAATAACGATAAATAGTGTTCCTGTACATCGGTATATATGAATCACCATAATGGGAAATTCATAAAGGAATAACTAATTTCTCCCAAAAGTATATAATAACCTTCTTCTTCTTCTTCCAATTATGATTTAATAACGATAAACCGATGGTAAGATATTAATATCTTCGGTTTCGTACAGATATATTCCTTTTAATAATACGATAAATTGATTTATTGAGATTTCATTCATGAAATTAAGTCCTCCGCTCTTTGAATCTCACGTGCGACCAAATACTCACGCATCATACAGGAATACAGACAAACCAACTTAATGGTTCCGACGATGAGACGGAGATGAGGTTACGTCGACGTCGTCGAGTCACGTATACAGTGTTGATGCCGTGTACATGAATGTACACAACCATCGCTTGGAGCTCAATAACTTTCAAACGGAGGGCAGCTTTCCAATCAAGCTCATTAACATCAATGATCCTCAGTTGCAACACGAACGCGTTCACAGTTAACGTACGTTACGATGGCATTCAAAAGATTCTCAGAGGCATTCGTGTACACGTTGAATGAAAGCTCACGTGTCCAATTTTTCAGGATATATCTCCGGTGTATTTACAATCTCATTTGGGTCAACGAGTACTATAATGTCGATCCACGAATTATTACTCAAATCTGCATATTTCACATTCCTACACCCGATTTGATCTTTTGAATTTTTGAACCGAATCAAGAGTGATGTGATTTGGACGTACATGGTATGTAATATATGGAAAAGAATCGAAAGATCGCAACGTCCAGCTTGTATCTAAACAGAATGAATAAAGCTCTGAGAGATTCATTGCGAGGGTTCTCGGATTCCATAATATAAACACACGCTTGAGATAAAACAATCAATGTTACATTGACCCCGTTTTATTATAATATATATCTGTATAAAGCTTCACTCTACACGATCGCGTGATGAGATTATGCCTATAAAAACATCAACTGGGAGTATTATTCATAATCACGATAAGATTTAATAACGTGTTCGTATTTGCGTTCATAATCACTACAAAAGTTATACCATTCCATAGTATTCCAGGTCATAGCCTGAACAAATAACAGCTATTCGATGAATGAATTCAGAATTTTCACTCACCTTGAAAGTGTTTCTGTATTTAAAATTGTGTTTTGTTATGTTTTAAGCGAGGTCACGCAGACGCCAACGTTTCCAGATGCTAATACTTCTTTATTAAGAATTTTTTTCCCACGTTTATCTTATGCATGGTACACTCTGCGTAAGAAACACGTGTTGACAATAGCATACAAATTAAATTTCTCACAGCACTATCTAAAAATAGAGAGATGTGAATTGAAATTCTCGGCGTTATGAAGATCCAACAGATATCCTTGTTGAAAACTCAACACACGGATATCGTACACATTCGTGTATATTGGAAATTATTTTGGATGAAATGAATAGGAATGTTGTAATCAACGTAACTTAGATTCTACCACTACACGTTGAATAACTGAATACGTAATTTTCCATCATTTTATTTTTCGGATTTCTAAAATCGCGATAGTGTATCTTACACGGTATCTTAATGGAGTGCACATTAAACATCATTTATATATTTTATCCATTCATCGTTCTGTTTGTAATCTAATTACTGTAATTATGACCATGCATTATAACGATAGGTTGCATTAAGTGTAATAAAGAGAACCATAAATGCCTAGCATTTACTAACATTCGGTACTGCAGAAAATGAACTAACATATGTACAGGTTAAGGAACGAGAATACCAAACGCTAATGCGACTTCAAAATTATTTACTAATTAAATACGAATTTGAATACAGTCGCAGAAAAACAAAGATATACGATAGAGATTTTATCGTTGGATATTTCATTAAATCTTTCAATGATAGTAACTCTCGTACTCAAAAATATGTCTACGTCAAAGTGGACACAGTTATCATCTTGTGTTTGATCTCTTGATGAGTTGAATGCAAATTTATTGTCTGTAATTGAATTTGTAATAAAATCACAGGATATTCGATCTCTTCAATTGAATCCAGTCCTAGAAATACGTTAAAACAACTTATCTCACGTGTTCATTAACGATTTCAATAACATTGACTTTATCCTCGTTTAAAAAGACTTCCAAACAGGATTCAGTACGTTCGAAGCTTACACCGATGTCTGACATTACGATATGAAAATGCCCATGAGCGAGGTCGTACATTCGTTTGCTCATATACTTCATTAAAGACTATTAACAACAACGACAAGGCAACATGGATATATTTACAAAGCTGAAACTCATTTAACAGGCGTGTGTGTCCGTTCCTTGTTAACGTTGCTTCACGTCAAGAAAAGAGGATACAATTTTAGAAAGCAACCTATTATCATTTTCCTCCCTGTCATGGAGAGACCTGGTGTTTCATTATGCATAGATAAACATGCATGAAAGAATTCTTCTAATATCGTGAAATTCCGTCTCGTCACGTAACTATTTCCTTCATTCGATCCACGATTTTAATTAATCAAAAACGAATATCAAAGATCGCTATACATTTAATATTATTTCATAATAAACTCAGAATGATTCATCGCGTGGAAAAGATTTATAAATGATATTTGAAATATTCATCGATGACTCATAATCGCAAGAACATTATTGATTCAACCAGTTTTTTGATGCGTATAATATTACAAATTTCATTCTTACGTGTTTTTCCAACATGAAACACAGTTTCCTGCTGAATCTACATTTAAATTGAACAATTCTTTCGCGCAAACAATAACCATTTTGACTTTACAACCATCAATGAGTTTCTGGTGATGCCAACGGATAAGTTTATCTGTCTGTATATCCCCATTTCGCAAATGTATTATAAATTCAGTCTATGTCCTTGTGTGAGAAACAAATATTTAGGGACGAAGTAAACATGACGATGCAGTTGTTGAATTACGTTTTGTTCCCAAGGGAACGCCGTCCTCGTGCAAAGGGGTTGCTTTCGTTACAACGCAGCAACAACCCCTTAGGAAGACAACGTATGCCACTTTATGTAAGATTCTAAAGTTAAGAGAAGGTGAGAGTCAACAAACGTACAATTACACCGTTTCACTTTGTTTCGTTCATACAATTTATCCCTTTGTAAAATCAACAATTCGACGTAATGCATCGAGAGTAATTGCTAAAATAGGGATTGTTATGGGAATTTTTAAATTTGGTTGGAGAAATTTTCGATCGAAGTATGAATTGTACTTGAAATATATATTATACACCTAATTCCGCACGTACGATAAAAAGTTGAATTATATCTCTGCGGGAGGTTTAATTGCAAGTACAACAATCAATTTTTACTATAGTAAAATTCATCATAATCATCGTTTATACATATTTAATAGACGAATAAGATATTACTTGAATTCATGATTTAAGAGCGACACGTAATCCATGATGAGACGATGATTTTAAGAAAAACTTATATGAAAAATTGAATTCTCATCATCGAAGCTGAGAAGTGGAACACTTGATCAGACATGGTGGGAGAAAGGTATCTAGCTGCGACAACTAAAATTGAGTTGCCCCGGCTGGCGTCAATGAAAGTTTACAACAATCTATTCAAGGGAAATAAAAAATTTAGCTGTGACAAATAAATTTCATTTGAGTCAACTAAATTTTTACTTAAAGGGACTAAAATTCCTATAGCTGTTTAATATTCAGCTAAATCCTTTTTCTCAGTGCAATTACGAATCTTGAATCATTTTTATTATGGTTCGTAAGGAATCATTAATTGAGGAAAGTTTCACATACCTGAATTTGGATTTACAAACACAATTATAAAGAATATGACAGAACCCCATTGGTTTTTGTTATAACAGTGCAGATCGGGTGGGATTGGGTACAGTTAAAATAGGGCGAGTAGTTGAAACATCGCGAATAACTAACGATTGGCTCGCCATAGCTTAGATCGTTTAAAGGAAGCGGAGAGCTCCTCGCATGTAGAAACTTTTTCGCCAATTATTAGCCAATTATCAGTTATTCACGATGTTCCAGCAGTACCCAGTCTCCCCCTTTTTCATTCTTGACTTTAATTCTTGTTAACAAAATTGATATATCATTTATCCATTCCAAATGTACCCTTCTCGAAGTTTCTTTTTTGAATTCACCATATAAAATGGTTTGACGGAAATTCCATAAGGGTTTGATAAAACCTTTGTTATAGATAATTGACGATTTAGAGAATGACTAGAGGGTGATCAAATTCATTACTAAGTAATCCGTGTGAATTTGTTGGAAAGTCAATTTAAGTTGACGAATTATTTCCTCTTCGTGCATGAATTATAGATTTGAAATTCGATCTGTTTATCATATCAACGTTAAGAGTCAATGGAATGTTTATCAACTATAGGCGTAAAATCATATTTGTAAAGAGTTCACAAAGAAAATGTGAAGAACTTCACACGGTTATATTCTTGAATTGTACTCACTTATTGTACGACGTTCATTTTAAATCTCTCTGTTTAACTTCTAACCGCATACACATTGTATTTCAAATGTATGGTGAATGAATGTTGTGAAACTCTTGAATTCCTATCAATGAAGAAATAAACGGAAACAATATTACGCACAATGAGCAACTACAAGAAACTCTTTGAAACATAAGAAACGTGCATTATTTCTATTCATGTCACATTCCACTCAAGTAAGTAGTACCACATAAACTTGCAAGTATTTTCACAAGTAATTCACACAGAACATCTAAAGAGATAGCAATGCTGTCCTAATAGTACACGTTCACCACGAAGAATCTACATTTCAAGTGGAAAAGAAGTAATAAACCAGGACACGTAACGAACGATCCGATGAAGTAATCTCAACTTTGAATATACGGATATTATTAAAATTCAATACTGTCAAAAATACATGGAATTTTAATGAAAATCGATGTGAGTCTTGAAGAAACAAAAGATGACCTTTTTTTCGGGATTCCACCATCACTCATTCTATGCAAAAGTATTATGTTAATGTAGATAGAACAATGTAACAATAGAACGCCTTGACGCAACAATAATGGAAATAATAACCACATAATGTGGTTGTAACATATGGTTTTCAAAGAATAATTGAAAAAATTCATAAACGTTGGGCATCATTTTTGAACACAAAATCATTTTATGAATGAAAACAAAAAAGCAAATTAATATTTCCTACTACGAAATTCAATTGTCGACGTTACATTACGTTAAAGAATATTGTCATAAATATTCAATGTTTCGTATACAAACTCGTTAACAGTACCTTGCTCGTTTTTTGAAATAACCAATCAAACTAAAAGGTTCGTGATTTTGTTTGATCGCAACACAGTGATATGAAATCCAGTCAGATTTTGGAAGCGCACCAGGTCAGACTTATATACCGTGTCTCCATATCTGTAGATACAAACTGAAAGTTTTTCGTGACATTTGCATACATGCATATAAAGTCATATCATGTATATGCAAATAATACACCAAATCGGAATGTACAGTTGCAGATTACTTGGACGATTACTTTGAAACACCACGGAACAAGTAAATTATACGTAAATTCGTGGCATAGCGTCGTTCTGGCATCGGTCTAAGTATTATAAAAGATAAAATGATATGGAATCTATTGAATCCGAATATTAATAATAAAAGTACATTATCGCTCGAAATGTGTATCAAGCTTTATTCGTCCTCATTTCCATCGACTCGACAATTTAGCGATTGAGCATCAATTAAACGTAAATTCACTACTCGACTCGCCATTCGTGCAGCTGTTTTTCTTTTCATTTTCTCTTTCTTTTTTTTTTTCGTTCATTTCTTTATACGAGTACGAGATTCAAAACGGCCACAACATTTGTTCGTCTGATTGAACCAGCTGACTGTATTCGTGACGAGGAAACGCGTAGAAGGAGGAACAATTTGTTTTTATCGGTCCTTTGTTTCTCTTTTCCGGCGTTACCCCTTTTGGCCCTCTTCTCCTCCTCTTCGCAACCCCTCGCCGCAAAACTGCGCGTCAACAGCTCGCAAACACCGCGATTTTAACGCAAAGCGCGTTAATTCGAGCGTGACTATCTACGTAAATTTTTCTCTTGTTGCCGATTGTGTTCCATCGTTGAAACGGTCAACTGTGAACACAAAATGATGGTCCGTTTGTCGGTCTCTCCTGGCTATGTCTTTGATATAACAAAACGATACTCGTAGTACTCTCTAATGTTCGTCCATTTGTAGATTAATGATGGCGAGATAAAACCGGGAATGTTTCAACAAAAATCGTTCCAAGTAGAATTTCATACTTTTACGGCAAATAGCATAACGGATGTTCATCAAAACACACACATACACGCACATTATCATTGCTCTTTTCCTTTTTTTTTCCCATGTAATGTACATATTATACGTTGGACACGATACTCGGAGAAAAGAAAAAAGCACCAGATATTTGCTGACCGACCGGTTTAATGAGCATCGTCTTCTTTTCCTATACTGCCTTTCCCGACAACACATACACACTTCTTTCTGCCCAACAAAATAACCTGTGTTTCTACTTACTCTGTCCCGTATATGTAAGCTTCTTGCCTCAGCCATATTTCCGGCTTTAGCACTTCACATCGCTGACCCTTGTCGACCCGGATCGTTAAGATGATGGAAACTCTATCTTTGATGATTCTCCTTATCTAACCTGTGTAATCTACTACCGGATAGTCATAATCGTCAGCATTGTCAGACGGAGATGATCTTTACGGAGCGCTATGACCATTACACGCCGTGCAATTATTAATACGAATTCCGAAGATGGGTGGAGGTTCAATTCGGTTAACCCCAAGCAACCTCGTCTAATAAAATATAATGGAGTAAGAATACCTAAACCTCCGATGGACGTGTATAGTAGCATTCCAAAGAAACAACGTACATATGTGTGTGTGTATACGTTGCTTAGCGGTGAAATGATCTCTATTCCTCCGTAAAATAGTGGCAGGGTTAATGGATCCATTTTACCAGTGACCTAACTTTGATGAACGAGGGAACGTAAGTATAAATCGTGCGTGTAAGGTGATTTCCCTGATGTCTCTCAAATAAATCCGAGGAATGAGATCAGCTTGTTATTCTTAGTCGATTCTATTGTATCGTTTTATCCGAGTATACTGAAAACAAGACTCTTTCTTCTATTATCGAACTCTTTGAATGTCACAATGTTTTATGTAATGAATGTAATAATTCATCATCATTTAATAATGAGTCGTAATAATTCATGGGAGTAACGATGACATCACCAGAACCAAAGGCAAAATAACGAGAGAAGAAAAGTGACATTTCAAGAGCTGTTTGAAGGGGGAAGACTTTGTATCCCATAGATATTTATCATAAGAGAAACAAGTTGAAGTCTATCAGTCCTTTTCACGCGTTGAAAGACAATTTGGCACTCAAAGATTCCCGTACGCAGGATCTTCGGTACAATAGCATGCCCCTATTATGTAGGGACCAGGGTAAGCAAGAGCGGAAGTGAAGCGAGGACGAGGACAGAAAAGAAGGTTGTGCCATCGAAGGTTAACAATGCCACCATTCCCGCGACCGCGGTGTCTACAATAGCATCTTTTCGCATCACTCACATTGCTGGCCCATTGTACCGTCAAACCATTGTTTCTCGTCCCATTGCACAGCCAGCGGGCCGAGGTGGAGCAAGGTATCACATCCAGGGGGATGTGGGAGGAGGGTGGGATCGAACGAGGTGGAGAGAAATACGCGCCAGAGTATCGTCGTTGTCGTCTCGTGTACCAACCGAGTCGTGTTCGAGACAAAAGAGTTACGTCAGTCCCATTCACCGAAAACTCCTTTGTGCATTCGGATATTCTCATTCTAATGCCACAGTAGCGAGTAGCGGAGAGGGAATGCGATAGTATAACTGTATCGGTAGTGGTAAACGTGTACCTATATAGCCGTAGTAGTACAACTTGGTTGAGCGATGTGTTACGAAGCCCCCAAGCTGAGCCGAGTCACTCAGTCATTCAAGCATCGTGTGTGCTCCATTTAAGGTTTTAAACGCGGTCGGAGAAGCAACTGGAAAGGTTCCTTCTCTACGGTTTTAATGTCTTTTTTCCCTGACGACCGACATTCAAACTCCCGACCACCAGTCCCGGAAAATTAGAGTTACGCTATAAACGTTGACAACAGACGTTTTGTTTTCCATCGAGTTATGACAAAGATAAACGAAGAAAATTTCAAAATGAGTATGATTGAGTTGATAATAATGATCGCTGATGAAAGATACAATACGAATTATCTGTTATTCAATGAACAAGGAAACATATAGCGAGATATAGCTAGTTGTGGAAAAGATAACTTATCAACAGTAGAATTAGATTGAACCAGTCAGTCAGGTCTTCGACATGATCATGTGGAAAAATTGTCCAGAGAACAAGTAGCGGTAATAGAAATTGAAGAGGAGCAAGCAGCAATTGGGTAAAAAGCAAGATGAGAGTGCTTCACGTCACCTTTGATCTTTGACTACATGGTAGAAGCAATAAACGAGTCGAAGGAAAAAAGTCAGGTGGGAATGTGCGAGGGGGAAAACTTGTACGTGTTAAGACTCGTGAACAATATAATATTACTGGCATGGAAAATTTCAGACTCAGAAATTCAGTCACACGTAAATCATGCACAAGAGAACACGAAAATGAACCAATATCTAATTGCGGTAGAAAAACGAAAGTTACGAACAAGATGTTTATCATTCACCGTTTTATACAATTTATATAGAATTTTGATGTAAAATTTATGTAAAGCATACGAACACCGCATATAGACCGTATACAATTTTTATATAAATCCTTCCAACTTTTTATTGAATTTAGTGATATTTATAATACGTATGATCGAATTCATGATATATCTAACGTATTGTATTAAAAATTTTGGTTCTAGTTTGAAAACACAAATATTCTTCTCATTGCAAAAAAAAGTGAGAAAGTTGTTTGTTATCTGGTGGAAGTTCAAGTCCAGACACGTAGGAGGAATTTCCGGAATGCTTGGTAAAACTGAATATCATTTTATTGGATAAAACAGTTGATAAATGATAAAATACCCAGTCCGAGTACAAGAATAAAAATGAAGCAGATAGAGTGAGAGCCGAACTTGGAATATAGAATAAGATAAACAAGATTATACCTATTATGATTCAATTGAAATGAAAGTGATGATAACATTATCGTTATGTTACATTGACGCACACGCGTACACTTTGAATTAAAATGCAAGAAATTTTTAATGAACATCTGCTATTCTTAGAACGCGTATGCAACTACATAATCAAATAAATTCATATATTCCATGCATGATTTTTTCTCCATACATTGAAGAGACGATGGTTCGGGTGTACACGATATTCGTATGCAATGAATGAATGAGCCTATCTATCTGGTGCGTGTATTGCATTGGCGAAGATTCGACTTCGAAGAAACACTCGACAAGGAATGTATGCTGCGTGGGTAACGGTAAGAATTCGATTCGGATAAAAGTAGAAATCCAATAACCATCTTTCTTTTTCTGTATGAGAATAGCACATTCTAGTTGAAAATTTAACGAGGAGACCTCATCGGTGTGTTGTGTCTTCTATGACGATCGGAAGACAATGAAAGGAAGATAATCTCGTTTAACTAGGACAATCAATAATTCAAAACCAAAGTTTTATATTTCGTATGAAGCTATGAGGATAACCCACCGAGGCAGCTGAAATTTAATTGTCCCAGTTAAACTTTTCATTAAGAGGATCTGATTCTAAGTTGCGATACAACCGTCTACTCATTTTCTTTTACTGTGACTCGATCGAGTTATTTTTACCAGTTTTGTGAGAACGAATATACTCAAACTTAAGTATGAATTATCAATTTCCAAGAAGCGTAATGAATAGTTCTTGTTACAAGATTTGCAAGAAATTCAATTTCCTTTTCGAAAATATATGCAAAAAGTTGATCTTTTTTTATCTCTGGTTACTTTATATATATGTTATTCTTCGTTTACGAAGGGAAAGTTCTGTTAACGTGTAGACAGTACAGTAAAAGAGAATTTGTGAATGCAGAAGCATTTTCCTCGATGTCACTACAACAGAAAAACTATTCTTCTTCATCGTATAGATAATTTTGTCTATGTACATCAAAAATTCAATATCTCGAAAATAATTTTCTACACGACAAGGATAAAGGGTAGGGTAAAAAGATATAAATCACTTAAATTCGTTGGATGTGAGAATAGAAAGCGATAATTATTGTTTCAAAGTATTCGCGAACCCTATGACGGCACGAAATAAGTTTCTTTCAAATTATTTTATTATTTTCATGCAGCAAATTTGATATCCGGTCCGTCAAAAAATTTATGATGAATTTGAATAGAACGTATAACAGCAACCGCGCTAGCCCCGGCTCCAGCTCCAGTTACACGATATCAATGCATATTCATGCCACGTAAATGGTCATGCGATCAAATAATTCCAACGATTCAACATTTGTTCATCAAATTACCAAATGTTCGGAATGTAAAAATATTCCATAGAACCGCGACGTTCAAATTTTATTATCGCTCACGCAACCGTAGTCGAATTTTTTTAAAATTTCTCCCTTCTCTATATACCGTATTATCTAGCATTGAATATCATTATCCATTGTGTCGTTAAAGTAAACTGGAATTTGATAAAAACTGCAGAATGATAAGAAGGAAACATCCGGTACAAACAGTTACGTATACGTATGTGTGTTTAAGGTGCTATATGTATCACCTAAAAAACACTCCCTGAGCTGACGATCAATTAGGCACAATGCCAAAGTATTACAACACATCGTGGAGACTAAGGCAAAAATGTTGAGCAGGTCAACGTCGTTTGGGTGCCAAGATTTCCTACTAGCAACAAATCTGGAATGCGGAATAACACGATAGTAATTTTACGTGGAATGTCTTTGTTTCCTCAAGAATTTTTGTATAAATAATATTGAATCAATAAAATTTGAAGGTAGTTGAATATAAACAGAAATTAAATTGTCGATATCTGGTTGTTTTTAAATTATTGAAACTGTTCAAATATTTTTTTTAAAAATGTTGAGAAGTGAATTTTCAATTCGTTGAAGGATATCGAATTTCCCCCATGATATTCCGCGAATCTGGTATAAAATGAACGAATAATAACATCGATATCAGGGAAGAATTTCCTACCATGGTTCACTATTTTGAAGATTTTGAATGAATAATCGAATGAGAATACTAATAAATAATATCAGTATTGTTATTTAAAACTGATTCTAGTATCATCAGATTCCGTCCAAGAACGGCATTCCATTGATGGAATTATTGATGGTAAGTCTCAGAAAGCTGTGGCTCAGAAGATGTTGATTTATTAAATAAATTCCCTTCTTGCGAAATAATGTATTCGATAATGTATAATGGTGACCAATATGAATATATGAATGTAAAAGAATAGGTATTATTTAATCTTGTTTGTTTCTTGATTCTGAAGAATTTACTTCCGCAACATGAAAATATGCTGAAAGGTTGTAATTTTTAATAAATAATAAAAACGATTAGCTTTCGGAAATGCGGAAGAAATCAAGTAATGACCAATCGAATTTCACATTCAAATATACAGTTTTTCAAATGAACGAATGACACAAGCAGATTCAGATGCAATCAACAACATTCGAATCTCTCATCATTCATACATTTATGATTTGTTGAATTGCCAAGAGCACACGCGACCAACGAAACCAAATTTTTTCTCGTCATCCACAGTAACCGCACTCAACGGTGCTTAATAACTTCGTTCATCTAACGAAAATTGCTCCCTCCGATATAGCTAGAGGCTAGTTGACAACCAATTTCATCCCTCAATGATTGATTGATTTTTATATCGGATACAAAAGGATCTAGACCTCCCAAGCTCAAATTCGGGTCCAAATGAACCCAATGCTTGCCAGTGCCTTGTTAAAAAATCTCAACAATAATAAGAGGAATGTAAAAGAAAGAGGTAGGGAAACACGGACTTTTATCGTGACTCAAGAGCGCGAATCAACGCACATTCCATTCACCTTACGAGATACGTGTGTAATAATATACTTAACGTATTCCAAATCACCCTGATAATGAAAACAGGTTATTACAATCAGAGAATTAAATGCCGCAATAATCAGTTACGTGTTATTCACAAGCGTGAAGAAAAGAATGGCACGACATGTGGAATTTTCTACCATAAAATATCTAACACGAGTACCGTTCCCTTCCTTTCATTCTTTCTTCCGACTCTCTCTGACTCGATGCACGAGCTTCGTAAACAAACAGGACGTAGTGTGAGGGGTATACGCTCGAGCGCGTCCCTGTACGTATACGTACACACACAAACACACGCACGAGTGTCTCTCTCTCTCTCTCTCTCTTTCTCACAGACAACACACAAGCACATCTAATACTCACCATTCTCTTGGCCCAAGGTCGTTTCGTTATAACGGCCCCTCGGCATATCGGTAATCAATTTAGATAAGTGCCGTTGAGCTCAAGTCTCAGGATAGAAGGTATGAAGAATATAATAATATACCTATGTTGACGCGAGTTTCAACAACACTTTCTTATTACTCTGAAAAATTATGTGTTGAGGTGAGAAAATTAATCTCGGCACTGGATTTTTCATTTTATCTTAAATACTTAATTCCTTGTGGTATTGTTATCTTGTACCATTAATGAGATGGATGTCATTCGGATGGTTTATTGGTACTTAAATAATGATTTTTGGAGTTTGGTACTACATGTGTTCCGCAATTCGAATCTCTTTTAAAGAAAAATCCTCCCCCTCCCTAAATTTAAACCCGTGAAATCTCACTATTTCTGCAGTTGATAGTTGACCACTGAATGGAATTAGTGAGTCAAATTTAGAGAGCCCACTTCTAAGAATCTCTCACAAAGTGCATTTTTCAAGCATAATTATAAATGACATTTTCTCCAGGAGAAAATATTCTATTGAATCCCATTACGACTGATGAAATTTCTGATTGAATATTATTGAATTTCATTAAAACCTATTCATTTCCCCATCCTCTCCGAATTCAAATAAGTAAAATCTCATGATTTCTGCAGTTAAAAGTCGACTACTGTACGAAATCAGTGAGATAGCAAGGAATAGTCACTGTTTATGCAGTTGGAGTTCCTCCTCACGGATTAAATCAGTGACATTCCACTGCAGGGATGAGTGAATATTCACTGATTTTGCACTGTATATGAACTGATTCGCAGTAGTCGACTTTTCACTGCAATCAGTGAGATTTCACTGTTTTCAATTTAAAGATTTCGTCAATGAGATTTTATGGATTATTTGTAACAGGGTGAATTCTCAATTCACTCGCAACTGAATTCAAAAATTGGCCTGTATTACGTGCATATCACGCATTGATGTATGATTTTGGAACTGAAATTTCATTGAGATGTAATCAAAATGTGAGTAACTTTTGCTTCCATTACATGGATATCCAATAAAAAGTATCCAACAGTACATACAGCATTTTTATAGATTATTTCTTAATTAAGAAAAACAAGATCAGATCCTTTTAAAATAAACAATATGTATTTTTTTATTTTCCAATTCTTGGTGTAGCAATTCTAGAAACCAGAATTTGCAATGAAATGAATGTTAATAACAGCATCAATATAGAGATGCTCGTACAGTGTTGCAACATAACTGACAAATCTGCATACGTTCAACTGAATTCAAGCGAATTCTACATCATGCACGTGCCATGCTTGCATACACACCAGAATGGCCCAGACGCATCGCACCTGCTCCTAACCAGCGCATCCACCTTACAAAACGATTTATTCCACCACACAAAATTCGAGTCAAACTCTTCCAATGAAATCTCATAAGTAATCTTTCATAAAAACTATTTATTCACGTATATATTTTTACTCGCTGGATTCGAAATAACTGAACAGAGTAATATTGTTTCATGTTTCATAATTCTTATTGTTCCTAAATAAATTTCATACTATACGAAACACTTGTTATCAATGAAATTCAAATTTATTTAACACAATGTTTTCATACTACGCGGAGCATGTGCGAATAAGATTATTCTTGTTCAGCTTCCCGATGTATGTGTGATCAAAAAATATATGTACAAAAGAATCCGTACGGAGAAAAATTATCTGATGATGTAGAAGATATTTGGTATTCAGTCAGATCCTGTTAGCGTGAAATTGTATGGGGAGAAATTGCGTAGAAAATCAATGAATACGATCGCAATTACGTCTTGGTTGGATTCTCAAATTCGTTGAATCGAGGAAAGAAGAGAGAGGGAGAGAAACAGAGAATAAAAATATGTTCATTTTTTTTCGACACTTCTCATCGATTCTTATAGAAATCTCCCTTCCATCTATTACCTTGGAAAATTGTTCTCTCGATTGATTCGATGCGTAGAAAAAGTGGAAAAAAAACTTGTTATTCTGGATGCGATGATGACTTTTTTCCAACTGTTTTCATTCCGCGTAAGGGTGGGTGTTGAAAACAGAACCTGCTTCTATATACTGCATTGAAACAAACTTTTTTTTTCAACTCGTAATTGAAGTCGTTTTAAAAACTTTATATATTTTGTTAAAAGTCACTCAAAATACGTATATCGTACGAATCAACATTGGAGCCTACCTATGAAAGAATTCATTGAAAGCGGTAAATATTTTTAATCAAACAATTCATGAAGTTTCTCATATATATATTATATATTTCATAAAATTCATGTTCTATTCATCAATCTTCAGTCAAATCCAAAACGAAAGAAAAAAGTGATTATTTTCAACACGCGATCAAATTATTCAGATTGCGCTTTCGGTTTGAAGTTAAATATAGCTGATGCTTATTGAAAATTGCCTTGAAATTTCATGAAACGTGCAGCAGAAGATTAAAGACTTTCAGGATATATGTGCACATTTTGTTCCTATATAATAAATATATACGAACAAAAAAGAAAACTCAAAAGAAACGTTGAGTATATTGTAAGGAATCTTTGTAAGCTTTGGATCGATATATCATAGAATGAGCTATGATATATGGGTTCATTGTACTCAATGCATTTCTCATCCACGACTTGAACACATTGTTGAAACAACTGTGTTCAAAACGGCCCGCATGGAACTTTTATTGGAAACGAGTGACGATAAATTTAAATCCAATATAATTGAGAGTCGTGAAATATTTTTTGAGTTGCATAAGATACAGAAATTAATACGAAAAATCTTGTCAGTTATCTCAGCATAAATATTCCTCAAAGCCTCGAAGTTGCATCTAATTGGATGAACGTAGTATTGAAAATTCTCTTCCTTTCCCACGTAAATTAAACTCTAATGATCGCCATAACTTCGACGAAGTATGCTTTACGAATAAATTCGATTCCACTGATTGCAATACAATCGGATGGTACTAAATCTTCCGAGCTCCTTCGGATTGTAAAATTCTTATCTGTTTGAATGAGATTCAAACAATTGCTAAGCATAATTTGACGTATCATCGCATGAATAATAAAAACAAAGCATATTTGAACTTCATTTTCATTCCCTACCGTAAAACTAATATCGTTTCTCAACACGAATGATTGAATTATTTCAAAAATTCTGACGATGAAATGAACTGATGATGAAAAGAAAATATGCAGACTGATTTTTTAAATTACATCTTACAAATGGAAAGAAACGTTTCCAGGAAAGACCAATTCAATTCCAAGAAATGAAAACATTCTTCCGTACGTAACATGGCGGAATTCTTTTCATTAATAAAATCTTCAACCAGAAAGAGTTTTCCAACTTTTTATTGAACCATTTCTATGATTCAAATAAAATCATCCATCGAGAAACGGTTCGAGGAATTAATATGGAAATTGAATCATTTTTTTAAATAATTATCATTCGTCCCCGAAAGAACCAACACATTTCTGTGAACCAATCTTCAATCAAACTTACACGGAGAAGAATTTTGCGTTATTTTGTATTATTGATCTCCGCCAATCGGAAGCAATTCGAATCCAATTCTAAACAACTCATATAAATGAAAATTCATTCATACAGATCTATTCTCGTGTGTCGATTTGAGAAGTATTCAACCTGTATTCTGCATCAGTGAATCTCAAAGTACCTTACGTTACGAGCACGTTACAACAAACACCACACCTGCAGCTTCTTTTCAATCAATGGCAAACGTATTGAAGTTACTGAATCCATTCCGAGACTTTAACTTTGACTGTGGGCGGAATACTACAGTATATACACTTTTGAATTTCCAAACCAATCAACCGTTTTATCGGGAGATTCGATGGTTGAATGATGAAATTCATCTCTCGTTATATCATAAAAACCAACAGATGCTCAACGATGGCATACATAATTTTCAATATAATTGATAAATTTTAAATGCCAAACATGGATCAGAGGAGAATATTTAATAAAAGTGCTGAACTTTTTTAATATGCGTCGAATACATTAGTTTTATAGCGACCCAGCTAATATTCAGATAACTTCAAGATTTGATGATGACAAAATAATAGTCTGAATTGAGAATTGAACAGAAAACGACATTTTAATTCCTCGAATAATGAATTTGAATCAGAAATTTGCTGTAACGTGTATGCTCATGAATTGAAAATTCTCTACAATTTATATGTGTTCACTACAAAGATATGTTTCGCATTTAGTCTAATTATTATTTGTTTTCCATTCTTCAATTATTTTCCTTATTCTGATGAATTCTCAGATTTGAGAACGAAGAAAGCGAAAAGTCGAATAATATTTGTATAATATTCAATTATTATCAAAGTGTAATAAAGTGTAAAAGAAGAAAACAAAGGAAAAACGGCACACGGAAATCAATTAGGCAGTATTATAGTAGAAGAACGTCAATCTCTTCCAGATACCGGGACTCGACAGGGGTTCCAAAGGACGTAGATTTCCAGCTAGATTCGATGGTTCTGTATTGTATACAAAAATACGTAGAGCGCCATACCGCAAGTGCTTATCTAGCTCGATGTATCTAAAGATAAACAATGAATTGTTACCGTTTCGTTTTCAACGAAACGACCAACATAACTGTGTTCCATTACCATTGTATTACATCACTGACGTAAAGTCTTCCTAACAATGGACAATTTGAAAAGAACAGGTAGATAATATTCGGAAACACAAACTTCAACATTCACGTCACTGAACGTACTCTTTCGGTAGGTATTTCTGCTGGTATTGATGAAAAAAAAGAAGAAGAATTGTATATCACGAGAGGTAACCTTCGAAGGACACGTATTTCAAACTTCCCATCATTTTTTCTACTCATAATACTTTCAATTCTCTCGACAATGACATCTTTTGTAGAAATTCTTATCCTCTTAAACTTGGACAGAATTTTTTATATTCTAAAAAAATTGAGCTTCAACAACCTGAACAGAAAGTTGTCAATACAAATTTTACAATTAATATCGTTCTCAAGACAAATATTATTACATTTCAGACCTTTGGTTGGGTCATATGCATATGTATAATTCTAGCTGCGACCATACGTATAACTGATCATTATACAGTTACAATTCCCGTTGTTATCGCATACATAATTACCGTTCCTATATTATATATACTCAAAGATGAGTAGAAACGAATGACAGGGATTTCGATTCACTATAGTAGATACAAAATGTTAGTGTTACACGCATAATTAAAAATAATAAATATATTTATATACACGAGAACCAATTGTATTCAAACAAAGAGTATTTCCTAATGTTATATCTGTCATTCGGTGACCTCCGTGATATTCCTTTTTTACAATACACATTGAAATTGAAAAGAATGCTAAATACATCATTGTAGTAAAGGAAATGGTAGATGCAATACCATACTCAAATCTACGGTAATCCTCGCATAGCTGATACAATTTCATATCACGAATACATGCAAAAATTGAACAAACGACTCATATTGTTCATCCATTAAGGGGATTCATTACTCCCTACAAAAGTTACTAGATTCCAAATTTCTCCCCCAGTTTTCTCAGAAACGAACACATAAAATGAAAAATAATGAGTAGCTGCATTTTTTTCAATAGCCTAAGAAGATGCACCTGCTCATTAAAATTGATTCTATTCATTGATTACTGAGAAAACTGGGGGGGAGAGATCTAGTAACTTGGCTTGTGGTGAATCGCCTTAACATTCAAGCTTTCAAAGAACCAATATAATATTACACTGAGTAGTGAAAAGACATCGAAGAAACGTATCAATAATACGATATCTGAATTTATATCAATGATGAATGATATTTGATAAGAGGAAAATTTTATAAGGCTTTTTTTGATTGATGTGCACTTTTATGTGCTACTTTGAAATAGCTGGTATAGGCTTCACATTTTTCGAGGTCATTTACTGTGCGGAATTGTACAAGCAAATGAAAAAGAATCCAAAGTGCAAAATTTGCCAAAATTATATACAATTTTTATAGAATTATATATAAATTATATATATTTTTTATATAAATACTTAGGTATGGATGCAGACATATTTTTCATTCTTCTCATGGAATTTACAGTCTGCGATCGTTTTATATTTCTTTTATATCAGTTTCTTCAAGTTCATGCAAATTTTTAATTGAATTGCATACATAAAAAGCATGATGATCGTTTTTGTACAAGAATTTGAACAATATTCAACATTGTACATTACATTGTGAGGAAATGTATGGGAAAATTCAATATCTATAGAATTTATACTATTTTTTACTACACCTTCAGACGTGATATCAATGAAAATGAAACCAAAAGGATAAATGAGTTGATGTCGCAAATTCGAGAAAATATAGGAACCACCTTTGATATTCAAAGTCAATACTTCAACTATTCAATCATTGAAATCTTTTTACCAATCATCATTGCTGGGTATACACGTATCGATAACTTTTCATTCATCGAACAGTTTTCCACAATCCATCGCAAAAACTAACTGGCACGTAGTTTATTGACCCGCCATGCAGAACTTTGAAACGTAGAGTAATGGAATGGAGTTCAATTCGTCGAACCGGTTGAAACGTCAATTTCATACCGACGATCAACATGCACGATAAAATTGGTAGTGTCCGAGTGATTTGATTTGCGGAATTGGATTACGAAGATTAAATAAGTAAATAAATAGATTCGAATGTATCGAAGGGGAATGCTTCTCGTTCAGAACGCTCGATGTGTGCTCGAAAACATACGGTCTTGAAAACATACTCTCACACATCCACGTTTCGACGTCAAATAACCGCATGCACATTCTTACCTGTTGCCAGTGATCCTCGAGCGACGGCTGGGCTGAAAAGTATCCGGTATCGTGTATGTCCTGCAACTCCCGAAATATGTTTCCACTTGGCAGGATATCCATGATTACTGTGATGAATCCGTTTACTCCGCACAAGAAGGTCGAATAAATAAATAATAATAATAATAAACAAGAACTAACTTCCCAAAGACGCGAAGGGAAAAAACGCGATCACCAACTTCACGACAAAGCCGAAGAATTACGACTTGTAACAATGCACGCACGTATAATAAGAACAACACGCACTACAACACGTGTTGCGTTTCATCGAAGAAAAGCCGGCATCGATGAACGAAAAAAAATGGTAATTCGAGAAGAACTTGTAACGCGATTGTGACTTTTCCTTTCTAGTTGCACGCACTTGGTACGCGTGGATGCCGGGAATTCATCATCGAGATCCTTTTTTTTATCAACTTCACAACCGTACCATGATGATGAGACAATTATAAAGAGACAAATTACTAGATCATCCTAAGAAAATTTTGCCAATACGATGTTAACACTCACAAACACACACATTGATACACTGGGATATCGACACCTGTATAATATTTCTCTTTCTTGACTTCAAGCACACACAAAACAATGCGAATTCGAATACGTCTTCTGGTTTTCTTGACCGTAGCCGCAAAATAATAATAATGACAATAATACCGTTGTTTGTTTCAGGCAATCAGTTGTTATACCGCTGATAGGCATGGAAAATAAACACTCTGTGTGTATATATAATATGTATGAAGGTATTCACCACCTACGTATGTATATGGCACCCTCGTTATGTGTACAATATCACGTACTGCGTGTACGAAATTATCTATAGCATGAGCTCTCACACTAATGTAACAATTTTGCACTGGCAACGTCTCGACGTCGTTCTGTCTGCTCTATGTGGCGTCGCGTGCACGAGACACTCGCACCAGTAGTATCCATCATAAGTTACGAAACACACGAATGCAAGTGACACGCACATATAAACACTTACACATATGCACACATACACATTAGCGAAACGTCAAATCGCCGGTACGAGCGTGGTATGGTATAATATATATACATATATTATATATAATATATATATACTCGCTGTTGCTTCTCTATTGCCTTTCGATGTCAACCGATAATATTTCGTATTTTTCCGCTGTTACGCATAAAACACGGATCTCTAACGATGATCATTTGATTGATCATTTAGAATGACAATTCATTCGTTGGATCTCGGCAAACATGTTTCTCTCCCCCTTGATCATGGATGTACAATGCATACCATATATAATATAATACACGACGACGTCGTTCACCGAGAGATAACACACGCGCGGCTAATGACTTACTACTCGTACGAGAAAGCATGAGAGATTGACTCTTGGCTGTATTTTAGTATTTCCTTCCTCCCCCTTGATTTGTTTGATGTTTTGATAAAAATATGAGACGAGCGGTGTTGTCACTGCCAAATGAGCGGACTCGCATAACAAAAAAGGTCGACGACTCGCGTCGTGGTTGAATAAAGCTCAACGAAGGTATATATATACATATACATATATGTATAACTCACACTTCGCGCAGAAATTGACGACAATCTCCGAACGTCAATGAGAAACAGACTCTTCCGCGCGAGCGCCGAAGAGTGACTGACGTTCCTAAACCATAACTGTGCGCGATGGAAGCCGAAAACGACCGAGCTGTTACGACGCATCGTCGGGTACCGGCGACGCTTTTACCGCAACCGGCGGCCGCCATGGTCTCGCAGCAGCACCGGTCAAATACGATGGATAGAGATGGAAACTTGCGAGGAAACTCGCGTTAAAGATTTTGTAGATACATATCGTCATTGGATTATTTCCACGTGCTTTTTCAGGGAATGTGAAATTAGATGAACCATCAGGTTCCCCGTGGGGGAGTGAATAAGAGATTATTGATTTTTATGAAACGAATGCCATGGTTGATAGCGAGTCATGTCATGAGTCTTGCTTCAGTTTTGTATATAAATTCTATATGAATATTTTTCACGAGCTTTCGGAAATTCGATGCCGGTTGTATCAATTCATCTTCTCTATATACATTGAATGGTTTTTATATAATTTTCAGGAAACTTTTCACCACGTGGGAATGAAATATAGAAGTCAATTGATGTGTAGAGGATATTGTAATGTGAACTTCCAATCGATACGATATCTTGTGTAAATGACACTAACGTATATCATTTTCAGCCAATTTCAACGATTTCACTCAACTGAATGGTATACCTCATAAATTTCACCAACGCACATCCAGTTAGTTCCAGTAAACTCATTAATTAAATAGAACAAACATCATGCGTAATGGGATTCTCAATTACTGGGAATTACGGGAAAATTGAGAATTATGCTTGAATACTATTGGCACTAGCATTTTTAGTGGGTTTTTTTCATTAAATCCTAAATAAAACACCAAAAGTGATGAAATTGGAAATTATACATAATTTATATCCAATTTATATATCATTTATATATAAATTATATCAGAATTATATACAATTGTGTATTTGTCAGTTCACAAAGCAAATCGATACTTCTGATTGAACTATATATAAATTATATATGAATTATATATAAATCATATATCAATGATATATCATTCACATATAATTGTATATTTTCTCCCGTTCACAATAAGGAAACTGACACTTTTGGGTAGATTATATATAAATTATATATAATTGTGTATATTTTCCGTTTACCAAGAGATTGATGCTTTTGGTTGAATTGAACATAAACAATCTATAAATTATACATAAATTACCTATGATTGTTTATTTTCCCCAATCACAAAGAGTTTGATGTTTTCCATTTAAATTTTGACATTCAAATTTGAAGAAGTATCCGAATAGAAGAATCTATAAATTATATTTGATTCCATATAAACTTCAACAATGAGTCCTTGTCGTGAAGGAGTAGTCAAATTTATTAAGCTAATTCACTAATACAATCTAAGAAACGAAGGAATAATAAATTCTCTATCCGAGTAGAAATATTTTGCATTACATAAAATTTATGTATAATTCAATATAGGTTATGTATCGATTGTTTTAGAATTCATCGCTCGGATTTTCGTAACATATTCTAGAGCCACAATGCATCGATTTCCCGTTTGAAATAATATCATCAAAAGCTCAGGTTTCTTCACTCTAAGCGTAGTTATGAACATTCTTAGATTTCTTTCCAATTAAAATCACTCAAAAGCAGTGGATTCTACGTATTTGAATTTGGCACTATTCACCAAGTTGGAAAATGGAGGATTGTTTCAAAGCTATGAATCACTTCCAAGTTGCCAAATTCTGATTGGTTGGAAGCTCAAAGAGTTCACGGAAAAAATAATTCAGCTGCAGCAACTAAGTAGCTAGCACGGACACGGACAGCCATTAAATTAGCTCCTGCAGCTAAATTTTAGCTGTTACAGCAAAAGGATTTGCATTTGTAGTTAATTTATTTGCGGTAACAGCTGAAATTCAGCTGCAGGAGCTAATTCAATGGCTGTCCGTGTCCGTGCTAGCTACTTAGCTGCTGCAGCTACATTATTTTTTCCATGTTCGAATTAAAAAATGATGGAATACTTCCATTTTTTCCACAAATCCACCATTTTCCAACTTGACGAATGGTGCTAAAAACAAACTGCACTTCAATCTTTTTGAATGAGAAATTTTAAAACAGAAATATTCTCAAGATTATATCAAGAAGTGCCTCGTGATAGCTTTCCGTTGAAAAATATATGAACCTAGATTTTTCATAAAAATTGAGATTTCCCCGAATTTACAGAACTTTTCAAAATTATACATATATAATTTATCATACACAGATTATATATGAACTATGTATTGAATTTCACATCAATTATATAGAATTTGTATATAATTTTTGTTCAATGAAATATATTTGGTGTGTGATTTATATACAATTCTATGTAATTTCCTGAAATTCTCACTCGGGTAGTCACAATCTGACAATGCTGAGCACGCCTATGGATTGATGATGGAAGATCAAACCCGGAACACCATCTCTGAAATAGTTTGAGTTTTCGGGTTTCCCATAGAAAAGAGTACAAGGTGAATTTTCCTTCAAAATAACGATTCCACCCCTACAGAGAGGTATAGGGTCGGTCGTAAAAGCTCTAAGTTTCCGGATATTCCGTGGCACTTTGAAATATCGTCTTAAAGCAATTTTAATTCCCAAGTTTCCCATTGAGGAAACACAGGACCAGTGTTTTTATAAAAATAATGATTCCATCCCCATAAAGGGGTGCAAAGGGTTGAAGGTGAAAAGTTAGATCTTTCAGATATCTCGAGGAGCTCTGAAATATTATGTTTGGAGTGGTTTGGATTCCTGAATTTCTTATAAAAAGAACATATAAGAAGAATTTGTCTGGAAAATAATTATTTCATTTCTAGAAGAGTGGAGGGTAGGTAGCAATAGGTCATCGACCTTGCATCCGAATTCGGCTAGGTTGAAAACTGCTGGTTAGCCAGTTTCAAGCGAATGGAGTGGATTTGAATTTTTGCGTCGCCATATATTGCGTCCACCACTTCGAATTATCGAAATCTGACTCCAAATTTATAATCAGCATCCCCCTGATTTCGAGTGATTCCAAAAACATGCGGCTCTTTTGCCGGATGATCCATTACTTAGATTCTCCACAACCGTACCTCGATGGCGTTTGACGCTATACCGAATCCCTCATATTGAATTATCAAAAAGACCTGTGTTTAAAGTGAACATACATCTTTAGCTTCCATTTGAGACCTTGATCATAATCCAATTGATGTTAAAAAATGTTACCGTGAATACGTTTTTACGAATATGAATAAGAAAGTAACAGTAAGTTTATTGACGACATTGCCGAATTTCATTTTGGAATGAATCTGACATATTCTTAAAGTTCGTATCACGTGTCCAATCACAGAGTTCCACATTACGCATAATATCATATGATGTAAAATACTATGTCAATGGATGAGTACATTATCTTCCTCTCTGACTTCAAGCATATATAACCCAAATGTTACTTGAGAATTTTATGAAAGTCAAATGAACTGATCGAAAAGTAGAAGTCTATACATTTATTAACTGATTCATTCAAATTCCTTTGGGAAAGAGACGTTACAAATTTCTTTAGACAGGATCTCATTTAAACTCATTTTCAATTTATGTGACACATGTTCCATGTCTGAAAAGCTGAATTTCAAACATGTATAACGAATTTCGGATTTTGAATGGCAGATTTGAATCGAATATATTTTGCATGAATGAATAATACCACTAAATCACACAGTAATATTATGACGCCCGCGGTTCGGGATAATTGCAACATTGCTGAAACATCACAGTAATATGACAATATCTAATAAATACTACAGTAATATTACTGTCCCTAAAAAATGTGGATATTAAGATATTTCAACGATGTTACATATATTGTTGTGTCATATTGCGGCAATATTCATGCAACATTATTATGTGCTGTGTGGGACACAGTGGTCACTTAAAACTTTTGTTCAAAACACGATGTATAGAACATACACTCTTTCTCTGCTTGAAATCCACTGATGGTGGTGTTCAAACGAGAAGTTTTCCAATCATGACAATCTTCCACCAAATGAACAACAATGATTCTCATCTAGTTTTCTTCTTTTTACTTGAAGACTTCTTCTTACTTGTTTAAATGTACCAATTTACTGGAATGTGAGTTTCGATCCAAATACAGATCTATCTAATTATCATGTTACACCGAATGAAGGGTGTAAGTACTAATGGTATGGAAACAACTTAGGAGGGCTGTAAGTATGCAGCAATTTACGTTTATGTACAGGGACATACAGGACATTTGCATAAAATATTCCAAACGTCACAGTGTCACTCGAGATGTGCTGTATTTTCTAAACAGAAAACTCTCTGAGGAACTCGAGGAACATTGAATGCAATATTCTTAGATGTAAACAGCGCTTGAATGTTCCATATACTCCACGAACAGTGTTGTTGAAATTCACCTAAGCTTCCATTGTTAGTATGTCTTGGAGACTACGATGTTTCTTCATTCTATCTTGTTCTGAACTTGATTATAAATGACACTAAAATCAAGATTTATATTCGGTATTTCACAACGCATGATTTTATAAATGTCATGTGAAAGATATTTTCCTGAGACAGTTGAACAGCAAATGTTCGATAGAATGGAATTATAATTATTTTATAATTCACTGTAAGAGTTGGAAATTTAATCAATTTCAGTAGGATTTTTATCAAAAGATATAATACATACAATTCAAATTGAAAATTTCTATCACATCAATTCTATGAATATGATGAAAAATGATGATATTAATATATTGATTCGTATTCTTGAAGTGGAAACGAAAATTCTAGTGCAGACAGAATCTAATCTGAATTTTAATTTACTGAATACACGAATGAAAAAGCTTTTTAAATTATGTATAATTAACTTATACATAAACTATATCGAGTTATAAGTAAATTATATATAATTTTGAAAATTTTTTCATTCGTGTGAGAATACCATGAACCATTCCTATCCGCTAAATCAATTAGAGTTCTTCACTTTGAATTCGATATAATTCTTATATCGATCGACATGAAATCTTGGATGAATTTGTTTCTCAATAGAAATTTCAGTTGTACCTTTTGAAAATTCACCTTCGAAACGTTGGCCATCAATTGTACAACATTCTATATTGAAATTCCATGAAATTCATAAAGAATCTGTATGAAATTCACATTAAATTCGATCGTCCATACTCCATCACGTGAGATCAATTTTGCACGTTGTGGAATTAATTTAAATTCGTGGTAATGAATGAAATTTCCCTGATTTCCAATCAAATTTGATTAATAATCTGTCTTCATATGAGTATCACGAGAATCTCAACATTAATCCACTATCTGATAATTTTACAAAACTTTGCTCAACTCTTTCATCTGAGTTTTTACAGCTCCATTTGAGTTTCTTTATTAGATTATTTGCAGATTCAGACATTAGATTATTCGTAATCAAGATTCTTTCTACATCCTCGTCATCGTAACAAGTCGGCGGAGGAAAATACGTTTATGGAAGATCTCCATCTGGCAACGTTATGAAGATATGACGTTAATTCGGGTCTTATCCTCTTCATTATCTCCTCAGGTATGTTTCCTCTATGCCGCAAGTGTTTAAACCATAATCGTTCATTTTACAACCATATACCTCCGATTTGTTAATCTGACACATGTGGTTATAAAATAATACGCACGTCGAATAATAATGTCATGAAAACAAACAGTTTCATTTATTCATCGAAGAGCGAACAAGTAATTTATTTCTCTATCCAACTCAATTTATGCATGAATTATGAAATCGAAAATTTATCCTTCTTTTATTTTCAGAATTATTATATCGAAAGTAGATTTTATGAATATTTTGAGATTTTTAATATAGTGTGATGTGAGAGTGGGAGTTGAGAGTGACTAACCATATTACTTCATATCGTTGACGGTTTAATGAAAATGTCACTCACGATCGACAATTAAAATATGGTGGAATATTCATCGTATAACAAAAGAGGGAATCTTTCTTCTTCCCTTCATTAATTAATCTAGGTAATATAAAATCAAATTAAAAAGATTGTGTTCAAAAATCGTATTCTTTAGATCGTTCTATTCCTTGAAGTTGGATAAATTGTTCAAAACGTGTTCTTAATTTCAATAAATTTGTAAAGAGAAGCAAATTTTTGTTCATTATTGATATCGTTCTATGAATTTCGGAACAATGTAGCTGCAAAATATTCGATTATACGAATTCAAAAATTTTGAATATAAAACCATGTATTATGAAAAGTCAGTGTCGCATGTTTCACCAGATTTGATGAAATATAAAACCATCTTTCATTCGAGATCAAAATTTGTATCAATAATTCATCAGTGCATCATAACGAAACAAACAATTATCTATGAGAAAATTGTGATACCCAAAGGTTCGCAAAATGTGTCAATAAATTCACGATGAGTTCTTCTAACAGTGTTATATAGCTCTCCGTATAGATTCACGCTTGAGTTCATCCTATTTCATACCTTACTACCCAAGTAGCGCACGAAGGTCCGTAGGATGTCCTACGAACATGTTTAGCATACCGAACGTCTAATGCATGTTGGAGGAATATCTGCAGCATGCTTTACAAATGTTGTGTGGCTCGAGTGAATGTCTTCCAACCTGTAAGTGTATGGAAATAAGTTTCGAATTCTGTCTGTATAGCACAACTTGAAACGAATTCGAGATGAAGTTGTGGAACAAAGGTTTTATCATCCGATTCAAGTTTTCATGGCAATCTAAATACGCAAAAACACTTTCTTCGTCAATTCTTTTATTCAAATAATCATACAAATCATTCATCGACCTTTTATTCACAGAATCGAAAACCCACACTGATTTCGAGTACTTGAGAATTCCGTTCACGACTGTCTAGTCAACACGATTCTTGGTACCAGCGCAGTATTTCCATTGACTTATTTCAAATCGAAGAACGTATAAATAAAGCACGTGCTCGAAAAAAGTATTCACGAATGAATAATCCTTATAATGAATCAACGAGTACAGCGGGTCCGTGTGTACATAGGAATATACGACAAGACAGGCACGAGAACGAATCGTGTAGTAGTACGTGATTCATAGATTTAGTAGCACGTTAGTTAAAGTCATTTTATAGACACCCGTACAACACTTTGGAATGTCAGATTAGATATGTAAGCAGTGTTCATGGTTAATGGAATGAAAAGAGGCACGAGCTTATCGGCCTCGTACCTTGTTCTCATTCATATTTCAATGCAGAATATATCCTTATTCGAAAACCAATATCGATAGCTGAAATTCGGAAAACGATGTATGAAAGCACGTAAAGTATGTCAAGAAAAGAGAAACATAGATATTGCTTTCAATCGAAAAAAATTCCTTAAATCTTAGATTAACCGAATGAACGGATGATATTAATCAAGATATATTAAGTACTTCGCGAATTTTGGCCCAGTTTTCATTTATAGAGACAAGGATATAATATGTTTTCATGCTTCCATATCAAGATTGAAATTCTATTCGCTAGAAGAATAATCTATTTAATCGGAATGACACTGATTTTGGCGTGAGGCCAAAAATATTGTTATTCTGTATCGTTATGTCACCAAATTTTCGGGCTCTGCCTTCACGAATGAAATCAATACATTTCCAGAGGAGTTGTGAAAACGAAGGATCAGTGTCATTATATTCTAGAGAATGTTGAAAAACTGTTGTAAATAGTATTTATTTTCACAAATCATAATTCAAAGCACGATAATCAAGCCAGTCATTACAAAATAGTTGGCCAGGTTAGTGGTTATTTGACAGTGATGCGATAAATGTCTGATGAAATGGACGTATGGCTGAATAACAAGAGAAATGTTTCGACCTCAATACATTTTTCTGCACTCGTAATGGAAATGTGTGTACGAGATGGAATCGAATGGCATCACAATGTAAATAGCTTTCGTTGTCAACCTGTCTCTTACACGGCATCTCTAACCGCATCGAATGGACAAATAATAGATTGATAAACAATTATTTTTTTTAAACTTTTGCTTGTACAAGACGGAGCAAAATATGTTCGAATCGTATACGAATACTCATTTGTCCTACATTACGGATACTCCATAAATACGATGATACGAATTAAATAAATAAATTATAAATGTAAAGGAAAATTTATGTGATCTAAGCCAATCATTGGATTTCAATTTTGTATACCTGAAGTTCTGGCACAAATAGAAATTTAGAGTTTGAGAAATCTGCTTCAATACTGCGCTTCGATTTTTAAATTAATAAAATCTCTTTGATTTCATAATCCATACCTAACCAGTGCATAGTTTGGTGAAAATGCACGGCGAAGATTGTTCTCATAAAACATGTCGTGGAAATTTGAATGGTTTATGGAAACAAAACGAAAATTCAGACTCACCAAATCTGATAAATCATCGTTATTTATCTTCACGAATTCACTCCTTGAAAACATCGTTGGAAGGATGTGCTGCGAGATTGTGAGTCTTTAACTGTGGCGGGGTCTGAGTATTTCGTTATTCGAATATCGATTTGTTTCAATGAAAGATTCAAACTTCAGCAACATTAGAAAACAAGGAAAGATATCTCTCAAATCCTTGTACCAATCTATGAAATAATCACGATGTCAGAAACTGACCTCACGTAACCTTTTAACATCGCCTCTCGACGGCGTTTCGTTGAGATATCGTACGTTGCTCACTAGGTTAAGATGCCCAGTATCATAAATATGGCGACTTTTGTTGGATGAAAGCCCAATCCTTAGAAAGCTTTCTTGTGAAGACATCAAAATACCAAGTTATGGGTGATTTTCACAGAGTTAGTTGCTAGACAAACTGACAGATTGTGTCTACGTTGCAAAGATGTGTGGCGCATCCTTCATTTCATCTCATTTCGAATGGATAATTTTACACAATGTAGTTGCATATCTTTTCCGGGAGATTTCCCATTGTTTGATTGTGAGTTTCATTGACAGCTGTATAATTAATGTTCAAGAAATAGATCTTCATGGATTTCTTAATCGCTGAATTTTAACGTTTATCGTCATTGCTGAATCTCAAAATTGCATTAATATATGTTAAGTTACACTAATTGCATTTCATTTTCATCTCCTAAGGAACATTTTCAGATTAATTACACTTATGATGAAGTACAAACTTCTCATGTGATTGTCACAAACAATCTGTGATGAAATTTCATAAAGAGGTGATGATGTCACACTGCTTATATATTCGTACATGACATTGCATGAGCATATTTATCACGATGTAGTATTACTTAACATACAACAGAATAGGGATCACTGTCCTGATGCATAATAGCGAGGTCCATCCTGTCCCTACCTTCTCTTTTGTCGTTTTGTTAGCGTTTGTACAAAGAGCTGCGGGTGCTCGTTACAAGTATTTTCGGTCAGTGGATCCAACGTTTGGACTGTTATGTGTATCCACAGCGGCAACATTGAAGTATGACAATCCGATCGTTAACCCTCTTTCGACTTTGTGTCTAGTCTTGAAGTAATACAATATATCTCAGCTCCCTTATAAAACATCAAACTTTTTTCTTACGTCTTTTTTGTCAATTTCATTGGTAGATCGAAGGATGTTTATTGAATTGCCATTTCATCAGTAATACGCAGTTTATACCTTTAGAATCAAAGAATAGGTTACAAATTATATATTTTATATAAGAATTGAATAAATAAATCACATGAAATGAACGGCGAATTTTTTATTCTATAT
Source organism: Gonatopus flavifemur (assembly GCA_018340375.1). Lineage (NCBI taxonomy): Eukaryota > Metazoa > Arthropoda > Insecta > Hymenoptera > Dryinidae > Gonatopus > Gonatopus flavifemur. Next base: position 57,852,531 of record JAFFJZ010000001.1, read on the forward strand.
ATCTTTTATAATACAATCAAATGTATTCAAAATTACTCCACAGGAGGAATTAGGGTCAGAGAATTTGTTCGGTAAACTTCATTGAATCACTGAGAATAAAAATAAAGATTTAGATCGAAGGATCTTCAAACAATTAGAGAATATCTCAACTGAACGTGACTTACGATAATTGATACGAATTTGCTTTTTATGCATAACAAATTAGAACTTTATGTAATTCCTATTTGGATTTGCATAAAACTTCAATTAACCGGCAAGAATTTGAATCTCCACTTACATTTTCGAATTCAGTTTATCTTTATATCGCAAAGTCTATGTTCACTTCCTAAGCATTAGGGGTAATAGAGATAAAACAATAAATATATGAAGATATCATCAGAAATTCTCATTTTGTTATTTCAGATTTATCAAACAACAAAAATTCCAAAAACGTATCGATGAAATATTATTGTCATTATTATTATTATTGGTAAATATTATCTTATCAGGCACACACACGTTCTACGGTAATCATTTTGTAATGCATAAGGGAGAATTCGATCATGCGTTCGTGTGATGTGGAAATTGAATTACGCGATATGCAAATGTCATAAAAAAACCTCGACGAGAATTAATTATTGAGATTTCTAACGCGAGCAGGAAGCGAGTAAAATTTTCAGGGAGAAAATTAATCTTCTACTTTGCGAGATGGTTTGAACAACGGCCAACCTCTGGTGCAGTGTTGAGAACTAAATTGTTCCATTTTCCAAAAAATATCGCCGCTCGTACGGGGCGGATATTTGTCACAATTATTTACTTACCGACGTTTTGACGTTATCTGTTCGAAGTAAATGTGAGAATTTCTGTAACCTTGTGTACATGAAACATGTGAAAATATAGTCTTGCGTATTACACTCCGTACAACGTTATTTGATAACTCATCAAATCCATATTAAATGAATAAATGTCATATAACGGATGATGAAATTAATTGTTCACAATCCTTCTATGAAATATCTGCCAATTCGAATGTAATAATTCTTACTGAAATAGCAACTTTTCAAAATCTACTGTAACGAAATAGCAAAACGTTTTCTATCGCTGCAAGAGTTTTGCTGTTTCAGCAAAATATTTGCTGATTTTGCGAAAGGATTCATCATATCGACAAAGCAAATTTTGTTGTGAAAATGTGAAAATCCTCTATGGGCAGATTTGATGTGGATTTGTGCCTAAATTCAACAGCAGAATTTGGCAGCAGAGTTTTCACTGTTGGTTCATGAATTATCATATCAAAACGCATGAGCGTCAAGCTATGACTCTGCGCGTGACGAATACAATACAAATGGATTTTTTGTTTCAAGTGTAATCTTCCAGGAATTCAGCCAATACTCATCACAAGAAATACCACGTAATCATCCATATACGAACAATTCTTAAGAACATTGAGTGTTATCGTGAATCACTCGTCTGATAAACGCACACGGATTGATTGAGCATAACGTGAATGAGAGTATATCCAATGAATCACCGGCTTGTATCGAATTGTTTATGAGAGAAACTTGAAGAAAGGGAAAAACAAAAACATAAAATTCGTTCCGTGAATCATAAGATTCTAATTCTCTGCATGCACGAGGATAAAAAATATTTCCTTTTTTTGTTGCTTAACAACGCATCGGGTAACGCTCAATATCAGAAGAGTGTTTTGAATGCCATGCTGTGGAAGAGAACGTGTGATGCGAGGAACTTCACTGTTACGAGTGACGTAATCTTTCTTGTTGCATAATACCGTAGTAAAGTCATACATCGCCGCGTATACTCGCATAGTATTCTCTCACAATCATTTGTGTCAACTATTACATTCTTTGAACGATCCTCGATCTGCACTCACCTTCTTGAGATCTAGAATTTATGGGACGAGGACATATGGGATGTACGATCTGCCGAGTAGACAATGTGCGACAATAACTCGTGAGATGTTGAGTTTTCTCGAGAAGAAAAGGAAAGAGAAAATGAAAAACGTCCTGTAAAAATGCGAGGTGCAGCATAGTCGTAGTCGTCGTAGTCGTCCTCATCCTCGTCGTCGTTGACGGTATTATAAGGGCGATTATTATTAACGACTCGACGGTGAAATCCTTAATCCTGTAATCCTATCGCGGAGGACAGATGGCCCTGGTAAGCCGTGCTGAAAATTCGCCCCACGAGTCTTGTTGAGTCAATGTGGCAGGGTGAGGCGAGGCAAAGCGAGGCAGCTCGATTCGCTAAGGGAACCTCCAAAATGCCTTGCAATCAAGGAATACAGCTCTCTGCTAATGAGGAAGGAGACGTGATTCCGTGAGAAAACGCTTCGACTCTAACGCTATCGTAGTTTCAATTCGTTCAAAATGTGGAGACCTTCGTATAAATATGTTCAAGCTTGAGATATTTTTCTTTCGACGTACACTGTATTTTATCTTTGAACAATTGAGTTTCATTCCTCTTTGAATATCATTATAATCATTGAGCAATGAATTTGAAATCAATATCGTTTGATTTCAATTTTTTATATTAAAAAAGTCGCATTACTTTCGCTAATTCACTACCAGCTTCCCTCATTCTTCAAGCGAACAATGTAATTTATGGCTCTTCAGAACAATGAACCCACTATATTGAATTTCAGGTTTGAATCATCGAACCGTGAGTAGTAAATTTCGTTTCCGCGAGTATTTAATTTGTCAGCTGTGAAGTATGGAACTGAATTGAAGGAATGCTCACGATTGAGAAATGAATTCAAAAAAGCACGCAAATAATGTTCGAGTAGATTTTTTTCTCACACCGTAAGAACCGTTACTTCCGTGGTAATACCTCTGTAATGAATAAAGCATACAAAAAATATTCAATTCGTGCTGAGGAAGGCTATTTTGCAATGAAAATATTTGAAGTAACTATATTAAATTCATTCTTATTCCACCTCGCACTCAATTTCGGTCGTCACAGCTCTTTTCTATGATTCTCATTTTCCATTAAATTCTGCTGAAGATGAAGTTAGCTGTCGATGTTCGACTTCCATTACGGGATCCTTTCCTCATGCAAATGAGGCGTAAAGATAGGAATAATTATGCTCCGCGTTTCTCATAAAATATGCTCTCATATATTCTATTGAATACTTACACGAGTCGGCAGATGAATTCCTTCACTTTTTTTTCTACTCTTTCCAAACTTTTCATCAATATATTCTTTTCATATTCCCTCCGAAGGAGAATATTTCATCATAACGATGTAGTAAGTCTATTTCAGAAATCGAATGAAAAAACACATCTACTATCGTGGAGTACGGGAAAGAATTCAATATGGACATTGATTGAGCTGTGCCAAGACTCGAATGAGCTTAATATCGAAGACTTCCAAGTAATTTGAGAGCCGTTCCACTTCCCATGTCGAACACGTTCAATTTTTGTTCTGTAATGGACTCGGGATGATTTTTAATGCGTTAAACGGGGAATAAATCCTGCAACTGAAAATTTGTCATTCGAGTCAGCGATACGATAGTCGAATTAGACGTTGCTGTTCCGTCTGAATACGGAGCACGTAATGGCGCGAGAGGAAGGATTAAATCGTCGCTCTCAGCAGTCGCGGCATGTGCAAAATCTAATGGTTAACCGCGATTTCGTGTCACTCCTCGAGGGCGCACTTCCCAGAGCCCCCTGACTTTACCCCGGTGGTCCATTAAAGCCCGAAGCGGAAGAGGGAGGAAAAGAGAGAACGAGACAAAGAAAGCAGGAGAGAGATATGTATATAAAGAGAAGAGGGAGTAGGAGAGATGAAGGAGAAGGGAAAATCGACGGGAACCACAGAACCGTACTATCTGGCCAAGTGCTTTCAGGTTCACGGTATAGGTACTGCCAGGTACCGTGCATAACGCTCTCACTTTATTCTGTGAAAACTTATCTGGTCTAGTGATTAGCAAAAATATCTTAGATTGGAGATATTTTTCTTAGACTAACCTGGAACGACGAGCATGACCAATTAAACCGTGAAATTCCTGTGGGACACATTCTTTAGAGATAACTGAACGTGTAGCGTTTCACGACTGGTAAAAAGAAAGGTTTTTCAAGACATCAATGTGGCTGGACTTTTGTAAGATTTGAGTTGCTGTTTCGTTTGTAGTTTCATGTTTCTAATTCAACTGGATGTTTTGGCAAAAGATTCAGGTATCTTTATATGAACAGTTTGATTTATCAATTAGGAATTTCCTGCAGTAATTCTAACAATGTTCGCATGTATAAAGAACACATGAGCTAAAAAGTCCCGGGCCTAACACATAGATGACGCGAATTTTACTGCATTCACCTGTTTCTCAGTTAGTACTAACCTTCAAAAGACAGCTGTCAAAATTTCATGATATTCTATTCATTAGTTTGTGAGTTATTGTACTAGAAGTACGCTACTTTTGTTATTTTTAAAACAATGGATCAAAAGCAATTTCGTCTTTCAATTTTACAGTGCTTCTTGATGGGAAAAAATACCGTTCAAGCGAAGCAATGGCTTGAAAAGTGTCATGGGGACTACCCTCCATCAGAAACCACAATAAAACGTTGGTTTGCTGACTTCAGACGTGGTCGTAGCGACCCCGACGATGCAGAACGCAGTGGACGTCCAAATGAGGCGGTAACACCAGGAAACATAAAAAAAATCCACAAAATCGTTTTGAATGATCGAAAAGGGAAGTTGCGTGAGTTGGCTGACATCGTGAAAATATCAAAAGAATGTGTTGACTTTATGTTGCATGAGTATTTAACTATGAGAAAGCTCTGTTCGAAGTGGGTGCCGCGTTTGCTCATTGTTGACCAAAAACAAGAACTGCTTCTAAGCAGTGTTTGGCCATGTTTAAACGTAACGAGCCGGAATTTCCAGCGTCGATATGTTACAATGGATGAAACATGGATCCATCGCTTCACTCCGGAATCGAAACGATCTTCATTCTGAGTGAACCTCGTCCAAAGCACCCGAAAGCACAACAATCGGCTGGAAAGGTTATGGCCTCGGTATTTTGGGATGTGCGTGGTGTGATATTCATCGACTATCTTTAGAAGGGAAAGACCATCAACAGTGAATATTATGTCGCATTATTGGAGCGTTTGAAAGCCGAAATTGCAAAAAAACGAGCGCATATGGCGAAGAAAAAAATTTTATGTCATCAAGACAACGCACTATGTCACAAGTCAATTAAAACAATGGCAAAACTACATGAATTGAACTTCGAATTGCTTTCACATCCACCGTATTCGCCAGCTTTGGCTCCCAGCGACTACTGGCTGTTCGCAGACCTGAAAAAATGCTCGCCGGTAAGAAATTTCGCTCGAATGAAGAGGTTATCGCTGAAACTGAGGCCTATTTTGAGGCAAAAGATAAATCGTTCTACAAAAGTGGTATTGGAATGCTAGACCTAACCAGAAATTTACAACAGGCGCAGTACTGCACCAGTACTAGCCAAGACTGACAGGGTACTGGCATTTGTCTGGAATGATAACGCTTTTCAGTATTGGGGATTGAGTACTGATCCCATTATTCGCAATCAGTGCAGGGCCAGTACTGGGTTAGTACCTGGCCGGTATTAAGTTCTCAGTACTGGTTTATCAGTACAGGCATATTACTGTATTTTTATGTATCCAGTACTGATCCCGTACGTGTTGACCAAGTGTTGGAGACCCAATACTGGCACTGTACTGCACCTGTTGTCAACATTGGCATATTACGGATTTTTCTCATTGGGGAGCGGCGCTGGAATGATTGCGTTATTCTTGATGGAGATTACGATGATGAATACAGCTAATTTTGAGCAAAAACAACCGTGTTTTCTCTGTCGGGTCTGGGACTTTTCAGCCCATGTGTTAACATATATCCGTATGATTATAAGGGAGAGTCGAATAAAACCGGGTAGGTGGGTCAAACTGGGTACCTCAATGTCTCCCCGATTAGTGCTTCTTTCTGACAGCAAACGCTTGGACTAGTAGCAGCAGATATTTTGAGCAGTTGGAGAGAACAACAGCATCGATGCAACACTTTTTCTCACTTAGAACGTTGTTTAAAGTTTTCTGCGAAAAAATTGTCAAAGTTCTTGCATTTGCGTAGTGAGTTTTAAATGCTTCACCACTCTCTCAAGGAAGAGGTACGTAAATACTTCAATTAAGTATGTTTCCCTGCGTATTTTCATGTTCTAATAATTTGCTCACAGCAACGCATAATCTATCCAAGCCATATTGACCTCAACAAGTTACTGTGGGGTCAAACCGGGTACTTGAGATTTCATCTTCCAATTTATGAAATTTAACAAAATTTGTGTTTTTATTCTAAAATAGTCATCGAAACATGGTATTTCTTGAAGATCCCTTTGTGTGTGCTTGGGACTTTTGTTCTCAACTGAGTTGGCCGCAAAAAAATTCTTTCTCCAAACAATTTCTTTTAGTTAGTCGAAATATATCAATTTTCAAACATGACTCATGTCTGTTTTCGGAATATTTATCAAATTCAACAGTTGGTGCTAAAAATTTCACAATTCAGAAGTGTTTTGCATTGATTTGAACGAGTACCCGGTTTTACCCTACCCATGGAGCGGAACCGGGTTTTTGTACCTTTCGACTAGAACGAATATAAAAAAAAATTGTATCAATTTTACAGCGATATACGAATAGTATGTTGTTAATGAATGAATAAGGGAACTGAAAAGCTTTGGTGGGTTAATCTATTGCTAATAGGAACCTCTCTATGACCGATTGAAGTTATGGTGCCTGGTTTTATCCGACCTTCCCTTGAATCTGCATAAATATATATATACAAATAAAAACAGACGTGGACTGCAGATTTTCATCAATTCTCTAACTCAATGGGATATCCTTATTTCAAGCAAAAGGTTAGAATCCATCTTCCTGTTAAAACTCGTGAAATACTTGAAATTTCGCTCACACTGTTTGAAACTATGATTGCGTATGTAACGTTGTGAAGATCGTACAACTGATGTACACCATACATGTTTGAAATACTTCATGTATTCAATTATAAAGTGGAATCCATACATCTCTCATCTGTACATTCTAAGTGAATTTACGATGAAAGCTACAAAGCAACATAATTGAGAATGAAATTTCTCACGGTATTGGATTACGTTGTTTTTCTTCCATTGATGAAGTCATAGATTTTTATTTCTATGATTCAATGGATCTCTTGGATATCGAATAGAACTTTAGAGTGATGCGATTCATCCTCATCAATGTGTGATTTCGAGTACTGTGACGCTCATTGTTCGCAATGGGTATATCGATGCAATGAATCTAGAGCAATTCGTGCTTCTTGACTGATTGAGGTTTAGTTATCGCAACACTAATAAAGTTCAGATATCAGCTCGTAAGAACTAACGATAACGTTAATTATTGTTTCTTGCGTATTCAAAGTGTATCCGAGCAAGTCCGTATTCTTAATCCGCATATGAAGAAATCAAAAGAAATTTTAGAGTGCAAGGAATAAACTCCGAATACTCGAAACCAAGCAGAGTTGATAAACCCTGGTAGCACAGAATATTCATAAAACGTTCGGAGAATTTTCATAGCATATTAAACATTTGGGAATTTTTATGTGAAACGGAATAATCGAATACTGTAAAAATTATCACGATCCTTCCAATATTTTTGAAGTTTGAATCGTTCATTCAGGAGAGATTTCAACTAAACATGGTGGAATATGTTGTTTTACGAATTTTGCTTTCGCGAGAATCAATGTTGTCAAATAGAATATATTATTCAGAAACAGTATTAAAGAATCAAAAACATTTGTATTCTCAGATCAACTATTATCCAACTAGCCGTTCATTTCTGGACACAATTTAACCTTCAATTATATGATTTTTTATCATATCAGTCATGAAAATTCTGTCCCCCGATCTTGAACGCTATTCTCTTAATTTTTGAGAATCATCTGGTGGTTTCCTTCAAACATGATGACAACATTTTTGCAACATATTCACGTAGTGGAAATTTCTTTCTTTCTGTTTTTATTGAAGAATACAGCTTTCCAGAAGGAAAAAGAATTCTTGAAAGAGGGCTGAAACTTTGCGAGTGCTTGTAGAGAAGTATGAACTCAAAACTGCAACATATCACGTAAAACAATCAAACAACATCAAATGTACGTTACCGATGATAATACGTTATCGTCAAACCATTCACTCTTTAAACCTCACTCGTTATTATCGTTCTACAAAGAACCACCGCATGTGATGAAAATCAATACAATACCATCGTGATTCTTTATCGTTCCATTGATTCTACTATAGTAAAAAATATTTGATTAAATACATCACGATTTCCTTCTGAATCAATCGTAATCAACTCCATTAAATATCTAATCGAATCAACGTCAGTTCATTCGATCGAATACTTATAATTCTTTATCGTCCTCGATTCGATCTTTCCTTATAAATGAATTAAATTTTTGTCTCGTTGTAATATTAATCAGAATGAAATCTCACGATCCTTTTTCTCTCTCCAATCGAATGTACAAATGAACAGGTTGTCTGGAAATTTTTAATTTTAAAGAAAAATTGTGTGGTATGTTATTATTAGAAAATTTGAATGAAACAAAATTTACTTCGCAGTCAAGAGTTATCTTCTGCAACTGATAAATACAGCATGACGTATGAAGTTTTATGAAAATTTATTACTGATTACAAGTATTGTCTTTTGAGTGATTGGTCAACAGGTATCTATCACTTCCTATCGTAATAACTGACCGCTATTCCTTGTAAAATAACGTAAGCGATAAGAATAAGCAAGTTCCTTTAATACTAGTTGCAACACACGGTTGGAGAGTTAAGTGTGTAAGAAAACATAAAGCAGCTTGTAACTTTTCATAACATGATTTCAGTAATAGAACATATTTCATACGTAACATAGGTGCAAACTTGAAAACAAATTTTCATAAATCGTCTTTTTGTCATGAGGAAGGAGATAAATGTTTCTATACTTGTGGCTGGAATGATTCATTCCAAGGATATGCATTGCGGAATTGTTTGAGTAATTATTACCGACTATGGATTTTAAAAATATTCACTGGCCGCTAAATACGAACAGGTCTTGAAGATGAAAAGAATACAATATTTTTCAGTCTGCATCGAGCACATGTGGGATGGAAGTTTATGAAATTCTCACTTTTTCAGATTCAGAGAGCATAAGACGTATATTTTAGTTTTCAAGAAAGGGGCAATTATTGTAAAAATTAATTTTCTAATGCTCGCACGAATTTTTACTTGGTACAAGGAAAAAAGAAAACATTACTGGTTACTGTGAATGACAGCGATCGATTGAAAAACAAATGAAAACACGCTTGGATAATGAGGATTAGCGCGATCACAGTGATGGGTTTTGTAATGAAATTCATCAGTGTTGACTGGACAGTAATGAGAACTGAGAAACGCAGTACTGCATGGAATGAATTTGAGTTCCAATGTATTTTTGTGATTCACAGTAACCATTGCTGTTTCCTTTTTACCGTGTAATCGATGTTTGATTTTGTACTGCTTTCTTGTTGTGTGTAGCAAAATGCCTTGAATGTACGTGAGAAAGAAACCTCCTCCATTTTACAGCTTGCACAACATAGGAAATCCAATTTGTGACATGGGTAATAGGAATGAAAAATGTAGAGAAGCAGAAGAGGCACTAGAGATTGTGCTTCTTCAGTGTTGAATGAAGATAAAGGTGCATTGAGAGAAGGATTCAGTTATAATAACCAGCATTTGGTGATGGTTACCAAATCTCATAATTGCAATACAGCGAAATATTGGGTTTGTGAATATGACTCCGCCCTTTTTTGTTGAAATAAAACACATTTGCTTGTTTAGAAAATTAAAGAACAGTTTATTCAAAGCATGCTCCATCTGCAGCTACAACCTTCGCCCATCTTTCAGGTAATTTACGTATTCCCTGCCTGAAGAAATACTGATTTTTTGAGCTGATCCAATTATCAAGCCAAATTTTGATACTTTCGTATGAAGTAAACCGTTCTCCTGTAAGATGTGACTGCATCATCCGAAATAAGCGGTAATCCGACAGAGCTATGTCTGGCGAATATGGCGGGTGGAATAGTACTTCCCAGTCCTGTCCATCTAAATATTTTTCCACGACTTGTGCGGTCTGCGGTTTGGCATTGTCATGTTGCAGAATTAATTGACTCTGCCTATTCACCTATTCTGGTCGTTTTTCTTCTACGGCTCGCTTTGAATACATTAGTTGTCAACTCATAATATACAACATCTCTCTGATCCCACCAAATGCAGAGCCTAACCTTGGCACAGTGAATTTCTCTTTGGCTGTGATGGGCCCGGTTTACCTGGCTTCACCCAAAATTTTTGGCTTTTTAGATTCTCATAATATATCCATTTTTCATCTCCTGTGACTATCCGATGCAAAAATCCTTCTCGCTACTGTCTTTGAAGTAGCGATTCCACAAACTGTTTTTCGACGTTCCATGTCTCTTTCTTTCAATTCATGTGAAACCCAGTGATTGAGTTTTTGAACCATTCCCATTGCTTTCAAACGCTCCGCAACACTTGATCGTTCAACATTCACTGCTGCAGCCAGTTCTGCTTGAGTCTGGCAAGAATCCTCTGTCAATAATGCTTCCAAATCAGCATCTTCAAATTTTCTTGGTAATTTTCCATCGTCGAACCCATTCCTTGCAAGGTGTATTAGATGGAGCATGCTCACCATAAATCTCCACAAGCAAACGATACGTTTCCGCTGCACTTTTCTTTGCAACAAAATAGTGTAACAACACTTCCCGCGAATGATGTTGACTTGGAACAAAAACCGACATGTTCAAGGAGGTAAAAACTTGTTGCTCACAACCCAAACCAAATGTCACGTAGTGCGTTTGACAGCTGACAAAAAGTACTATCGAATACAAATGTTGTCATCTATTAGTACACGTAAGCAATATCAACAACGACATGTGTTAGGAAAGGGCGGAGTCATATTCACACACACACAATAAATATTCAATCAAAATTATGGACATACAGATTCACAACTAAGACCTTTGGTTAGAGTTACCAAACTTGAGTTATTATTACTAAATCCTGGAAATAGTTGCCAAATCTTGGTAATGATGAACCAATCATATATTTGATAAAACCAAATTTATTTTGTAACTTCAACTAGGGTCTTTAATCAGAGTGATTTCGTCAACGACCCATGCAGAATGTATGCCATGGGGGAAAAGAGAGTAGCTCTGAACAGAGCATCAGATGGATCAGGATGAGAATCCACTACTGTTCTTGCTTGTATTTCTGCCAGAGGTGGGCGTTAACCCCCCCCCCCCCCTTCATAGTGTACAAAGGATTATCGGCACAACCTCACTGATTATCTCCTGATGCTTATCATAGCACCATGTATGTTGCGACCAACACCCAGTGAATAATACCAGAATCCACATTTTTTAATAAAACTGTTCATACTACCTGTAGATCGAGTTCGACAACAGAATAAACTAGAAGAGAGAACAGCATTTTTGTTTCACGATGGACATGGTAGTCACATCAGTATTAAAATCATTGAGATAGTTATTTAAAATAAGGTTCAACCATTGAAATTTCCCAGATATCTCACAGATAAACTTCAGCAAGTTGATAAGGGTGTATTTGGACGTCTGAAAACAGTATGGGAAAAAGTGACGTAATGGAGGAGAATATGAGACAGTTCTAAAGTATAGGCGTTAAATAAGTCGCCCTCTTTGACCTTGATATTATTCTTCTAGGCTGCAGCAGACATATTGATATACAACTCATGGTGGTCGGAAAAGGATTAAGTGGAATTTACGACGCACAAACCCATAGTTTGCAAGCGTTAAGGGTGCAAAAATGGCAATTAACGAATAATAGGTCAGAATTGGAAATGGTACTATGGGAATAAGAAATGATTAGACTCCAGAAGACGAGCGTTGAATAAATTCGTGTGGAAATTCCATTTAGAAATTCAAATGTCTAATTTAATTCTCCGATGTCTTTTACATTGATTATCAACTTTGTTATGGTCTAATATTTTATTCCAAAACCCTAGTAGAAATTATGATTGGGAATTAGATGGGCCCCAGCAGCTAGTTTTCCCAGATGTTAGGTTGGTTTCTAGCTAGTTTTGTAACGCACTTTCTAGCCTCTGCCCATCCAGAGGTCCCAGGGAATTGCTAGAATGTTATTCAAATTGGTAATTAGAAATGTGAAATCATGTATTTTCTGTAGAACCACACCTATGAATAAGGTAACAGTCAAGAACGTTGCTTTTTAATTCATTTTCATAAAATAATCCCGAGTGACAAATGGAAACGTTGGGGCTTCCTTTTATTCCTCTAACCGTTTTGATGAACTACACAGGCTTGCGAAATTTGACTTTTTTTTTCCCCCTCAAACAATAATATCTTTTTCCGAAGCATTTTGATCCGCTGAATCCGAATCTGGCTGCAGAATTGCTCTATCACGTCAGGTTTTTGAGATATTTCGACCTAAAAATGTGAAAAACACTGTTTTTCGACATATTTGGGGTTACGTAAAGTCGAAGGGTAATTTTTTTTCTCAAAACCAATACATGCACCTCAAAGTATAAGTCCTCCTCTTCCAAATGCCGTTGAGTTTGCTCAGATACCTTTTTTTTTCATTGAGATACGACAGTTTGAAAATTGTGTCTCCACCTATTTATTGAGTACATGAGCGCACAAATTTAAAATTGTCGTATCTCAATGAAAAAAAAAGATATTTCAGCAAACTCAACGGCATTTGGAAGAGGATGACTGATACTTTGAGGTGCATCTATTGGTTTTGTGAAAAATTACCTTTCGACTTTACGGAACCTCAAATATGCCAAAAACAGTGTTTTCCACATTTTTAGGTCGGAATATCCCAAATACCTGACGTGATATAGCAATTCTGGAGCCATATGCGGATTCAGCGCACCAAAATGCTTCAGAAAATGTTGAATGAATGAAGGGGATTGACTTTGGATTGTATTCTACATGAAACATCTTGAGTAGGCCAGGCGCATCACAACGATACGCTAAATTTTTTTCTTGAGCGAAATACGGTAGAAAATGCTTATAGCATATCACATAAATATATATTTATGCAATATGCTACACTATTATAATCGGACGCCTACAAAATTCTCGCGCCGGGCGGTAATATCCTTCGAGCCAGCACTGCTGAGATCGTAGATTGTTTGTTGCTATGTTCAGACATTATTCCACTAATTCACTCGGAATGTACTGATTGTTGTTCTAATTTTTTCCTCCGTGTACAAGTATCGAGTGTCCAGTAATTGTTGTGAATTTCGTGTATTTAAAAAAGTTTCACAAATGGCTTCTCGAAAATGTATCAATGCTCCAGATAACTTCTGCTACATATGTGGAAATTATGTAATAAAGAGACAGCAACAAATAATTTCTAAATGTATTGAAGAACTATACGATAGCTATTTCAAAATCAACATAAAAAACCAAGACAAACAATGGGCGCCTCATAAAGTGTGTTCGACATGTGTACGTGAACTTCGGAAATGGTCAAGAGGAGAAAAACATTGTTTCAGTTTACAGACTCCAATGATTTGGATGGAACCGCAAAATCATATCAACGATTGTTACTTCTGCTGTTCAAACATAAAAGGATTTAATTCTAAAAATAAAGCAGCGATAAGTTATCCTGATATTCGTTCTGTGATTTTACCTACGTATAAAGATCCTGATAGCAAAGAGTTATGCCATCCTGCCCAACCATTTTCATCTGATCCTAGTTTATTTCAAGAGGCTATAATGAATACTTCAGATCCTGACGATGGATATTACGAGTGCAACGAAACACCACCACTGTTTTCTCAAAGTGAATTGAATGATTTGACAAGAGATCTTAATCTTCCGGAAGATGCTGCGGAATTACTCGGTTCCAGATTGAAAGAAAAACATGCTGGATCGTACAACGAACTTTTATTGGTATAGAAATAGAGAGAAGGATTTTCTACCGTATTTTGCTCAAGAAAAAATTTAGTGTATTGTTGTGATGTGCCTGGCCTACTCAAAATGTTTGATGTAGAATACAATCCAAATGATTGGAGACTTTTTATAGATTCTTCGAAACGGAGCCTCAAAGTAGTATTGTTACATAATGGTAATAAATTTGCTTCTTTGCCTATTGGACATTCTACTCATTTGAAAGAATGTTATGAAAATTTGGATTTCGTCCTCAAAAATAAATTACTCCAATCATAACTGGACTATATGTGGTGATCTCAAAATATTAACTATGTTGCTTGGTCAACAAGGAGGGTATACAAAATACCCTGTTTTCTATGTGAATGGGATAGTAGGAATAGAGCACGACATTGGATCCAGAAAGATTGGCCACAGAGAGCATCATTGAACCCTGGAAGTAAAAATGTTGTACACGAAACACTAGTTGACCGCTCCAAAATTCTGCTACCTCCGCTTCATATCAAATTAGGCATTATGAAGCAATTCGTAAAGGCATTGCCTAAAGATGGTCTTTGTTTCAAATATTTATGTGATAAATTCAAGCATTTATCGGATGCGAAGATAAAAGAAGGCGTTTTTGTTGGTCCAGACATAAGGAAATTGATGCAAGATCCTGACTTTGAAAAAACTATGAATAAAACCGAGAAGCTCGCTTGGAAGTCATTTAAGGAAGTCGTACAACATTTTTTAGGGAACAGAAAAAGCCCTGATTATGAAAATATAGTCAACAGCATGCTTAACAATTTCAAAATCCTGGGTTGTAATATGAGTATAAAACTCCATTATTTGCATTCCCATATTGACTTTTTCCCCGAGAATCTTGGTGCTGTCAGTGAAGAGCAAGGAGAGATTTCATCAAGACCTTAAGGTTATGGAGACCAGATATCAAGGAAGGTGGGACGTTAGAATGATGGCTGACTATTGCTGGATGTTAAAGAGAGATGAACCGAATCATGAGTACAACAGAAAGATCAAACAGAAGTTTTGAAGAAACTAGAAAAAGATATCATAAGTCCTTTTGATTTATCTAGTATCTTAGGTCTTGTGTGAAACCAGTGCAGCCCCATGTCTGAATTTTATATAAAACGTATATATTTTTCGTTTATAGAAATTGTTTATAAAACTGTAAATATTCATATGTCACATTAAAATGTATACCGATGTGCTGTAAAAACTGGCGTTATATTTTAGTTCCACAATCTGAATACCTGGAAAGGAACCATTATTGTTCGAAGGGAAAATAAAAACTTATATTCCGCAGGTCTGTGAATTATCAACCCTTTGGGGAACCCATTTTTTGAAGGAAATTTTCCTTGAATATGTGAACATATAAGTTTTTGGGTCGCTGAATAAGAATATCATATTAGAAAATTAGAATTTTCATTCCCATACATCCTGGCAGCACCCTCAGGAGATCCTAGAAATATTATAATCTTGGGGATATATTTCACAACTTGGAATACTCGTAACTCTGCAAGGAGAAATTGTAGGTCACCGATTAATAGCTTATCTTGAAGAGTAAGAGTAGTACTGGATGATGCAATTAGAAGAAAAGACAAAAAAAAATTGTGCACTCAGTACATGAATTCCAAAGTAATCAAAAAACCCATTTTTCGTGGACCTAATCTTAAATATCTTGAAATGCTTACGCGATGGCCCAATCCTGACTCCGGATTTGGATTCTACGCAGAAAATTACTTCAGAAAAGAGAATTTCATTTGAAGGAGAATTTCATTGTCGATCAGTGTAATAAATGCGAATACTCATTCTGTTGTTGGGACATATTACACAACTTAGAATGGTCGTAACTTTGCGAGAAAAAATCGTACATGAACGTTCAATAGCTCATTTTAAACGGGAAGAGTAGTGCAAATTGATGAAGTTGAGAGAAAAGATCAAAAAAATTTTATGCGTCCTGTACATAACCTCAAAAGTAGCGAAAAACCGCATTTTTTGCGTATTTACCCTCAGATATCTCAAAATCCTGACGTGATAGCCCAATTCTGGCTCCGGATTCGGATTCTACGCAGCAAATTACTTCGGAAAATGGTCACCAGTTCCAAGGGGGAAAAACCTCGCAGGCCTGTGCTATCAATGTTACTGTACCATCAGTTGACGCATGAAAAATCCACATAAACCAACTGAATGTTTGGGCACTAATGTCAAATTAGCTAAAATGTGTTGTCCAGTTGCCCCCACATGGGTCCCATTCAGTACGTGGATGGTAAATGGGACGCCCAGACAAATTTCTACCAGGGAGGAGATATAAAACAATCTCAACTAACATTGAAATCAAAGGAAATTCTAATGGATAAATAGCTGATTACGTAAGGAAATTTTAAATAAGGCGGAAATCTAAAAAGTATTTGAATTATAAATATACATTATTTTTGTGATTGTAATGATAATTGAGGGAGTATATCGATGCCCACATTCCAATACAGCGTATCCCACCCAGTGGTCTCAGATTGGACTCGCAAACGTTACGCACACAGATGCAACTGTACGTCGGTGTATAAAAAGAGAGGGTATGGTTGCGCGCGCAACCTAGCATGCTTTCTCTTTTGCTCTCCCGTCAACTATCAGATGAACAATGGAGAAAGCATGCTAGGTTGCGCGCGCAACCATACCCTCTCTTTTTATACACCGACGTACAGTTGCATCTGCGTGCGTAACGTTTGCGAGTCCAATCTGAGACCACTGATCCCACCAAATGTGAGAGATCCATTTTGTTTCATCAACAATATCATAGACATCCTGGGCACCTGTCGGCACCGTTTCCTGAAAAATTTTCTAAAAGTGGGATACAACGTATTAGAACGTGGGTATCGACATACCATTTGATTGTCCAATAAAACTGAAGAATGAGGTCAAAAATAGGGTGAGCATAAAGCTCTTACCGTATGAAAAATTATCCTTCATTTTTATAAGGGTGGTTTCATTTTCCATAATTTTGAGGATAAGGAATATACGGAATAATGGTCATTTTCACCTTCCATTTTTTTGAGAGTATTGCGTGAATGAGTTCAGTTCGTAAAGTGTTACGTACACTTTTTTTGACATTTCTTACTAAACACCAGAGTCTACACTGTTAGAAATTTCTGATTGAATTTTCAAACACATGTAATGGAAGCAACTCCCACTCACGTAATGGAAAAATAATTCGCACTGTATTTGAACATTCAAGAACCAGTTCTTCAAATTTCATGCACATGTTCATGATTGTTGAAAAAAAAAGTCACCTTCACAAGATGTGAACGCGGGACGTCGAAACCGGACGCCGAAGCTCTATCACTCAAGCCACTACCACTTACTAGTATTTGACGTTGCGTTCATTCTTCAAACTTGTGAATCAAGATGTACTTGTGATGTAGAAACACTGAACAAATCGTGTGATCTAACTAGTACATAGTTGAAGTGGATACGTGGATGAAAAGAATTGTATTTCAAAGGCGTATTCTGCAGCCATAATGCAAAAATTTCCCGTTTTTTGGAGGGTAGTTCTAGAGATATGAGCATTTTTAGATTTTTTTTCAAATCCAAACTAACTTGCATCATTTTTGTTATTTTTAGTTGGATGCCATTAGAGCCATGATTTGATTATAATTATAATGATATTATAATGATATTATTATGTTATTATACTGGATTAAATTTTCTAAGTTTTTTCAATCACCTGTACAATAATTTCAATTTTCATGCACAATGACTTGAAAATTCAATAACATGTATTTGGATTCCTATTTCAGTTCACAAAAATTGAATTTTCATTCACATATGTACATGAAAAGTACATGAAATTTCAAGAAATTTTTAACAGTGTACGTAGCAAGAATTCTCAAGAAATCAACTCTTGTTCAACATTATATTAACAATAATTGGACTAGAAAGGTCAACAACGTATGCTATTGAAATGCGTTCTGATAATCCTCTCCATATCAGGGGAAATTCAATCTAATGACGAGTGAAAACTACTTATAATTTTACACAGTACGTATGGGATTATAAAGAAAGATGAAAGGGCAGTTCTCACATGCTTATTACATTTCTCATATACGCTTCATCTACAGAATATTCTCTCCCAATTATTCCAATAACAAAGATAAAAATACATCCCTTTGAATAATCCTTCTTAATCATTCCGCATAACGAACCATATTTTCTTGGAATATAAACTCACAAGTACATTAATATTCCAGACCTGCACTTCAAAAACCTCAATAAACGAATTCCTCACGATCCATTGAATAAACTGTTTTGATTTATTAAAATTTCAAACCGTCGAAGGATTTTCGCAATCCTCCCTAACAGGGAATAAAATAACAACACCATCGTAATATATTTTTTATACTCTTGGAAGATATTGGGAAAAAATTACGATCTTCTTATATGCTTCCATCGTGAGCTGCATTGATTTTCTCCCCCGCTGCTTCCCGAGAAGTTGGAGTTCTTTTCGACATTCCTTTCTTGCCAGCACCGTCACGTTTCTCTGTACTTCCCAAGAAAAACCAATCGTTTTATTTTTTCGCTTCGTATAATATCTGCCTCTCTTATCCGTTATTTCCGTTTTGACATATTCAATATCGCGAAAATGCGTAATTCTATGTGAAACATTTTCTGCAACGACGTCGAGAAAAAAATTCTGTCGTCTTATTTATTGCACCTCGTTTTAAATGAAAGGGGGTCGCAGAAGGTCTGGTACGTATTGAATTCCACGTACAAGAAATAATTACTACATCTCGGAAGCTTGAATGCTTGCATAGCTCAGTTCTCACAATTCCATTTCAATCGATTCTCGCGAGATTTATCTAAATCATGAGATTTGGTCGAGGCTCGACTCGAAAGTTTGAATAATTCTTGTCCTTTTAGAAACGCGTGCCAACTTTGTTTTTGGATTTTCTTCCAACACGCTGGGCCAAAATGAACAAAACAGTACAAGGGAGGAGAAAACAATCTCGATCTTGCATTTCGAGTTCACCCATTCATGGCATATCCGAGATAGATAGATGAGCGAGTCTAAAACGGATATATCCTAAACTTCACTGAAACTGGGAACCGCATTCGTATGAAATCCTATGCGATTCCAAGAAAGTGCAACGAGTCGAGAAGATCCATTTTTTATATTCCATACCGAAAAAATAAAAAGTTCCCATCTCTTGCGATTTTATAGAGGAGTTTGAAATTGAAACTATGTATATAACTATCATCCGTATGAGATATCGTACCTCATGCCTCAACAAAAAATTCAATTCAACGAGCGTGAGTTAAATCTCAACAATATCCTCCTATGCCTCTCTTTGTGTGAAATCCAAGGATTCGCTCTCAGATATCGAACAGAATTATCTTAATGAGTGTCGATTAACCATACATATATGTATTAAAATCCACAATTGATTAAGGGAAGAAAATCTTTCAAAGAATTCCGATGGCGTTAAATGTGTTCTGCGAGTGACATATGTCAGAAAGCTTTTAAAATGCTAGCGAGATTTACTTTCTCTATTCACTCTCTCCTCAAACGACCTAAGAGCTCGTCATCCTCGGGGTAAATTAATTTTATAACGTGACTATATAGATTGAGCAGCCATGTAGCTTTTATGTACGTGTGTCTTCAACCTCAACGCTTTTGTGTGTTCTTGTGAAATTGTCAACAGTCGGAGAAGGGGAAGAAAGAGAAAGCGCTGAGCTTTTTGCGTACCACGTTAGGGGCACAGGAAATTTCGTCGTAGCGTCGCGTCGCCTTGTGGAGTAAGGTATCCCCACAAGGGACTTGCAGCGGCTGAAGCGAGGATGCTTTATCTTCTCCACTCGTCGTAAAGACAGTCGGTAAGAAAACGGAAGAAGGAAAAAGGAGAAGAGAAAAAAGCGTGCGGCACGAAATTTCACTTAGGTGCTGGTCGGGGTAACGTACGCTGAGGGTGACTCACTACGTTGCCTTCTATATCAAGGCCCGTATTGAGCGGATCAACATTACGGACAAAATATCCCTTAATGTTCTGGCACGGGTCAGATTATGGGTTTTACCAAAGTGTTTCGATCAATCAATGTACTACATTGAACGAAATAAACGTCGGACTCGCCTCGTGTTAACCAAAATTTTTCTTCATTTTCACTAAGTTGTAGAGATGCTTTCTTTTCGTGCAAATAACTGTATACGGTACGCTTAGATTTGTTTTCCGTTCCGAACATAATGAGGTTTCTCGAGTGAATAGCAACGCAACCAAAATTATGTGTTTTCTTTACTTGGAATATGAGAATACAATAAATACAAAACTAATCAAAAGCAAATTGATTGAATGACGAGTGGGATTATAGGAAAGTGTTTGGAAATTTGAGGACTTCAAAATGATTCAAAACGATTTTGAGCTTGAAAGACTTTCAAAATACGATTCATAAGGTGGTGCGATGCATAACTTTGCTAATATTGCATTCAACATTCCTGAAGTAGTTCCACTTGTCCAAACTAATTATAATTACAATGTCATGAAGTTTTACATAGTTTTCAGGCAGGAAACAACACAATAAATACAAAATGATCGATCTTCGTCAGTGCTATTCAATTATTACCATGTATTTCATACCGTAGAATGATAAAGTTCCTCCACTTTCTCATGCAGGCAGTTGCTACAAGTGAGCGTTCATTATGCAAGGCACTTTACCATCTAGGTAATTACACGGTTACAATGATAAGTTCAGAGTACATATAGAGCCAATTTACTTTGAGTTGAATTTCAGTTGAAATTTATTTTCGGATGTGAGATTAAATTTATGGGACATGAGATCATCTTTAAAAATAGTTAGTTGAGGAGTATTAAATAATCTTTCCCATCAATCGATGGAATTTTGAATATTATCTTTCGCAGTGCTTTTATCTAAAACCTCAAAATGGGATTACAAATCTGTCTCTGGACAATAGAATTATTTTCTTGATTTCACTATGATGTTTTGTATTCGTGTACAAAACATAGAAAATATTTTTCCTGCTGTTCATACATACACATCGAAAAATTTTCTCATACATAATGATTCAAGTTTAATTACAGGAAAATAAAATTCTTCGTAAATTTCATTTCAACATTTCACGTACAATTTCTGAATAGAACTCACCTTTTATGACCATCGTGCGACAGCTGGAAAGAAGTAGCCATGTATCCCTCGTATCGTTCTAAATTTTTGTACTACTTATATCTTGTGGTGTACAGCGTATACGTATAAAAGTTTGTGCACATACACTGAAAACAACTAAGAGTGAAGTGATCCCTTTGGGATAAAGAACAAGCCCGCAAAAAAACCGTGCTTTAATGGACAAAACGAGTTTCCAGCCACGCGGAGCAATATTGCTTCCGACTTTTTCTCCTCCTTCAACATCGATGTACACATACAATACACAGGAACGCGCATCTTCGTCTATCCTCCGTCGTTCCCGCTGAAACAACATCGTACGATCACAACTGAAATCCCCTTGTTTCACTCCGCATGTACCTATATCATAGAATGTACACAATCACAATCTATCTACGACCTTCGTCTTGTATTTTGGGCAGTTTAATTCTTGCCCATTAATCCTTCAGACGAAGTCATTTCGAATAGATGTTTATCTCCGTATATTTGGCTATTTTCAAATAATTTACCTCCATGAAACGATATTATTGCGAGGAACATGGTTTCTTGGGGTTCAAACGTTCATTATCAACCAAAACCGTGTTGAATGGTGGTATCGTAGCATAAGATGACAGATATTTCTGCCTTTCAAATAAATTGTATTCCGTGAATGATCATTTATCATCTGTCACATTAAGCTTCTTATCGAGAACTCAAATGAGCGCATAAATGCTCACCAGTGTTCTCTCAATGTAAATTAAATCCACAGCGTTGTCACACACATACATACGCACATACAGAAATTTGATTTCATAACCTGTTAACGATATTTTCTATTATTGAACATCAGAATCCATCCACATTCAATGAACTAATGTATATATTTTATACAGTGATATAAGGAATATTTTGAAATTCATTTTAATTGTGAATTATATTATTCCTAACGACATCTATTCATAACATAAAAAAAAAGAAGCAAACACTGTGAGATTTCTCTCTTCATCGATATCTCTTACCATTATTTATAAGTGTTTTTATACATAGCAGAATCAAAACATGATAATGATTAATTTTTTGTGATGTAGCTATTTTTCAGCTGTGGCTGCAGAATTTATGGCTATAGCAGCTAAAATCTAGCTTTTGCAGTAATATTCCTCTCCGTCCAAACCCAAATACACTATAGTGACTCATTTTTCCCGTGTAACGATCACTTTGATTAACTATCTCATTTCCCTGGTGAAAATGGAAACTGAAATGAAGCGCAGACGAAAAGTATGGTGGAGCGTAATAGAAACGTTAATGAAAAGTGAACAAAGAGTAAATGGAACGGTTTCGAAGAGTACTTCAAGCGAAGTTTGGAACACAGGAAGTGTATAAAAATTAGCGCTCCATGAAAAGTATGAACAATATAAGGGGATAAAAATTTTAACCACTTGGCGAGATTCGAACCCATGATTTTCATCATTGCAATCTAGCATCTTACCTATTCAGTCATGGAATGCTATGATTCCTGACAGTTCAAAACTGATACTCAAAGTCTGTCTGAAATGATCCGCACTACCTTTCATGGGACGTAACAGGAATCTCCCCAAAACGGCATTGAACGTTTATAAAGCGAACACGGAGAAAAATTTTCTATTATAAATTACTAAACTCGCTAGTATATTGGGAATATACTTGCATTTTGAGGTTATATACCAATGGTTCTCTTCAAAAGTACCAGACGTTCTATTATAGAATGTTAATATTCTACCATTAACTCACGGAATGTCTGGTACTTTTGTAAAAAACTTTTAGTATATAACCTCAAAATACAACTATGTCCTCAATATACTACTAGCGAGTCTAGTAATGTATAATAGGCAATTTTTCTCAGTGTACTGATAACGTATAAATTCAATACTCTACAACAAGCAATTATTATACGCTTCGGCAAGGGAAGATTGGAATCGTTTCACGTTTCTTGTCAGCTTCGAGTGCGCTTACTACCAGCGTATATTTTCACCAGGGTTTCCAATCCAATAAACTGTTGAATAATCAACATGTATGTACTGAACTGAGTTTAGAAATAAAAATGTATAACAAGCGATACAAGGATATAAACAATTGTCAAATCATCTTTCAACGACATCTCGAAATACAAACAAAATTTCATGCTCAAGATTGAGTCATCGAGTAGTTATGAGTAAAAACCACAGAGTAGATGTATTTATTTACATTCAGTCTTCAGAACAAGTAGAATGTCATCATCATCCGCTCTTGCGTGATAGATATCCTCAAGTCATACGCCACAATTTTCCTGTTCATAACTGTGAGTAATTCAACGAAACTGACTCACTCTTCGTCATAATCAAACGAATCTCAGAATCACGGTGAACGGATAAAAATATTGTTGTGACTTATGAGCTTATGAATTTCGAAGTGTTATTACATGGTAATCTAAACAACAGACAAGAATAATTGCTGTTTGAAGTTTCTAGTAAACAATGTCTGGTTTTCAGAATAATTTATGAATCCAATGAGGTAATGAAATTATCTTTCAGTTGAAATTTTATTACATAGGATATTCAAGTTATTCCACAATTCACTGCATCGGAGCATAAAATCAGATATTGTTTTTTCCACGAGTACACTGTGATCCTCAGATTCATCCCCTTGAAAAAGAAACAACATAAAATCAATGAGAAAGAGTTAAATTTAATAAAACTTCAATTCATAAATCTTTATTCGCTCTGTGATGGTACTTGAAAACCTGAAAGGAATGCAAGCAGCGGGCAGCTAATCGCTGGCATATGGTAAACACCCTATGAGGGATGAGAGATGTGCTAGGTATTTGGATTTGAAGAGGTTGACGAACGATAGACGGAGGCGGAGAATTGTATCGAATCAATCTCAGGATTGCTTACTCTTGATGATGATACCAAACGCTATTGATCAAATCTGGAATCCAAAGTGGTTTGGTTTCCAGATGTGATTCCCATCCGCCACCATAAATTTCGTCATCGTTCTCATTTACGTTCATGGCAAAAATATTTATCCTAATGACTATAATTATCGTGTAATGAGCTAGAATGTCACATTTATTTTGACGTTTGCAAATTGCAGGTAATTGAGAAATAAGTGTATGAGTACTTAGAAAGTCATTTGGTGATGTCCGGGAACAGAATAACTCATTTATGAAGCCCTCGACTTGATCGTCAAAGCACCTGAAGCTGCGCTCCCCAAAATTCAAGAACGACGATAGAGATGTTTTTCCTTGCATGGAGAAAGTGTGGAATAACTCATTGAGAGCCTTCAAATTCCAAAACAAACGCTACATTTTTGAATCATCGAAGAAACCGATGAAACTTTCTAAAACACTTTATAGACCGGAAAGAGTTCATAAAAAATTTACCTTGGACTTAGAAATTCCCTTGGGATTTTTACTACCATAAAAAACTTGGAAGTAATGTATGATTCTCCATGGAGATGTTTTTATGCTTCAGAGCTCTTTCTGTGTGTGCACATTGTTCATCGGTTTATAACAAAAGAAATTGATTACCCTGGATTTACAATGGGAATACATTGATATCTGCCCACATTGAAAATCGACGTTCATGAATTTGTTTTTGTTGCATTTCTTCGTATATGCTGTTCTTCATAATCAGTATATATCGATCGCATGAGGATCAAATTATTTCAATCATGAAATATGTCTTCTTTAGAATTAAAACCTTATTTCCATCGGACATTTCATATCCAACTGTATGTTGAGAGAAGTTCTGACAAAGCACGTACAAAGCAGTTTAAACATAATGTACAAACGACGTTTGTAGAGTGAAGCAAATGAGTTTAGTAAAGGGCTACAAACTTCTCTTTCAAAAGCTTACTCAAATTTCAGAAGACTTTCAAAAGATTATCTCAAAACTATCTGTGTAGCGAATATACGTTGCTTTACTCTATTAGATTTACTTCAAATGGAACCACATCGTACTGTGGAATGAGCACATCAAAAAACTCGGGAAATTCATTTTGGTCCAACAAGAATGTTTTAGTTCAAATCAAATTTCTCGTGGTCGAATGTGATTGTTTGTAATCCGAGTCACTCACATGAGTTATCGAATACAGTGAAATATATTCGTGCAAATCGGATGTCGATGTCGAAACAATGAGGTAGGTACTCGATATGGGGAGAAATAGAAAGCCATTAGATGAATAGTTCAGATGAATAATGTAATGACACTTCATGAAGATTGATGAATTCTTGTGTCTCTGTATGTTGTTTTATGAGGAAATTTATATCGCTCATTTGAATTGGGATTCTATCATTTTTATTTCATCGACGTTATGAGGAATATTTCATCGGATGGTACCCGATTGATTAATTATTGGAGGACATACAAAAAAAAAATATCAAGAGGTTTTTGATAAAGCATTGGCTATTTATCAGCTTCATTTATCATTCATACATGAATGCAGGAAGAAAAATGTGTTTGCTGTTATGAGGATCCCTGGTCCCTGGTTGAAAAAGTTGAACGGTCGTTGTCTTCGCATTTGATTTTTAGACTGATTTTGTCCGCAATATTTATAAATCTGGATAAAATCAATTTGAAAATCAAATAGGAGGATGAAAACAGTGAAGAACTTCGTTACATCCGTGAAAGTGCTGATCGTGACAATGAGCACTTCGTTTAGTTAGCAGTATTTGCCACATTCGTCAACCGATTCTAATTTGATAGCCATTTCATCATGAAATAGTTTGATGTTTCGACGAATTCTGTTCTCCATGTGTATTCCTCGAATGTCCATCACATGTATACGAATAATGAAATTTTTGCGAGTATCAAATACGTCACTCACAAAAACCCTGTTACAAATAATCTATAAAATTTCATCGACGAATGGGAAAATGTATAAGTTTCAATAAAATTCAATGATATATTAAATCAGAAATTACACCATTCGTAACAGGATGTGATAGGATATTTTCACCTGGGAAGCTTATAATTCGTGACATAATTCTTTGATTTTGCTATCAATGCACGAAGAGAAAAAATTTGCTGACGCAGCAAATCAAGGTATTATATATAGAATAGCAAAAATTTTTGCTGACCTAGCTAAAAATTTGCTATACCAGCAATCGTGTTAACTACGACAGCAATTTTTTAGCTGTGACAGCAAAAAATGTTTGCTCCGCCAGCAAATTTTCAGTATTATATACAGAATAGCAAACAAATTTTGCTGGGATAGCGAACAGTTTTTGCTGCCACAGCTGAAAATTCGCTGTCGCAGCTAACAAGATTGCTGGAACAGTAAATAGTTTGCTGTCACAGCAAAAAATTTGCTGCTTTGGCAAAAGGAACCCAGCAAAAGTAGATTTCGCTGCCGCAGCGAATTCCTTTTTCTCCGTGTGAAATGAAGAGTTAGAATTGCAAGGAAAATTCAATGAGACGATCATTAAGACCTGTCGTATCTTCTCTTTATTGTTTTTTTTCTTGAATATTCCTGAGAAATATGTCAAAATTTTCACAATGTTTTATACGTATATAAGAATGTATGAAGATTAGAGAAAAAAAGCAGATTCAATAAAAAGAATAAAAAACTTGGGCTCGTTATCGTTAATGAGCGAAATTATCGTTTGTAGTTTTCTTTTTGCTTTTCATCTTATTCAAAGATTCCATTGGAGAGTATGTGATTTTTCAGTTGTTCTCGTTTCATCATATCTTTAAGGATATCGGTCACTGATACGAATACCGTGTTTTCTTTGAATAACCATTTTTTTGCAAACACATCAAAATCTTGTATTCCATCCAAGCAAAAAATCAATTATCCCAAGCACTTGAATTGACTTAGAAATTCTCCAAGGTTTCTCTTGACGCTTCGATACTTTGGATTCAAAAATAAAGAGAACAAACGATCATAAAAAATTCTGAAGATGAACATAAATATAATACAAGTCAAGACAAGCCGTTGTAATATGATGCGAGAGCATA
Source organism: Gonatopus flavifemur (assembly GCA_018340375.1). Taxonomy (NCBI): domain Eukaryota; kingdom Metazoa; phylum Arthropoda; class Insecta; order Hymenoptera; family Dryinidae; genus Gonatopus; species Gonatopus flavifemur. Next base: position 57,879,614 of record JAFFJZ010000001.1, read on the forward strand.
TTTTAAAGGGCGATAGTGGTTGAGGGCTACGGTTTCGAAGATGAATTGGGCTGGGGAAGAAAAATGGATGAAAATAAAAAATGTAAGAATATTTGATATTGCTGTTGAAGATCTTCGTTAGTCCCTGAAAGTGGAAGAATTATTCTTCTTACTTTCTTAACCAATGAAATTTATCATAGAATTTATCTTTACGCATACTTTCAAAGCACGGCGTAGAAAAAGGTATTCAAATTTTTTGCTTTAAATGAAAATATAAAATTTCTTTCATTCCTTTGGACAATTGATCATCACAGAATTCACAGAAAATGTGTCTCTGAAAAAATTCTATCTTTCAAGATACACGAAATATTTAATATTGATGCAAAATTAGTGTTTGGCATAAATAATTCATCATCATGGTTGGAAACATGGAAATATAGAGGAGGCGAAAAGGTATATGCAAGTGAATTTTAAGAATGTAATTAATTCATTTTTCGTTCACTAAAGTTCTTTGGAGAATTTTCGAAGGTGAAACTTCACTATTGGTATCTTTATCATCATAAAAGGTAATGGCCAAACAATAATTCAACGAACTTTGTGGGAAACCAGTGCGTAGTCTTGTAGCATTCGAGTGCACAGTGTTGTTTGCTCTAATATTTAATGAAGAATCATACAAATGAAATGCAGGCAAAGTTTTTCCAACATCAGACTCTTGAAAGGTTTGGAAACTGATAGGTATTGAAGAACTGTGTCGGTCCTAATTGGTGGGTATGGAAACAAGTGTGTTCGAGGATAAAACTTCTGGATGTTATCTTTAAAGAGGAACTTTTGCGCTGAGATGTATCATTGTATTCAAGAAACCCTGCTGATGATCGAAATGTAAGCATTGAAACCGCACGCATTGAAATTTTATTTATGTTTGTATATTTCTCCACTCGAATTACAAACTTCTTGAACGTTGAATGATGGATGAAAAATATTCCATATCATACTTAAGAAATTATTCATGTAATTCATAAGTACTATGGTTGAAGATTTTGAAATATCAAGATCTCCCATAAAGGTAGTGTAGATAGATTATTTACATGAAGTATCAACGTCTTTACGAATCTCGTAAACCGACGATAAAACTTTGTTGAAAATCAAATTTGTATTCATAATTGATGGATACGCTCCGTCTGCGAACGTAATTTCAGAACTTCATAGAGCTAACTAAAGGAAAATTTCAAAACTCTACTTATTGCGAATTTACATGATTATTCATGTAATCAAACGGAAAAATTCAATGAACAAATTTTGAATTTCTAGAAGAGAGTAATTTTTCATTCGCTAAATGGACTTGATTTCCATTTAGGGTATTGTGCTTTTTCTCTACACAAAACAAAAGATCGAGTAAATGATTCCTTTCTACGACGCGTGTTGGAATAATTGTCGAGGTCACGAGCACATTCAACTTGTTTGGAGGGGTTGCTTTATGATGATACTCGTTGTTTTGGGAATGGTGTGTACGTATATACACGTATACCCTCACACTAACCGTAAATAATTCTTGCAAGTGACCGATGTCTGTACTTGAGTAGTCAACGATGTTTGTGACGTACACATTTGAGAAAAAAATGCTCTCTATTTATCATATTTTGTACTGGGTCCAAACATCTCACATATTTTTTTTTATTATTAACTCAAATTTATCACTGTTGATTATAATTTGAATTTGGTCCATCAAAACACCTTTCATCTGATTATTCTTCAATGGAACATGATTTATACGTTTTCAATTGATCATAACAATCATGTGAGATATTATTAAATCCACCACATTCGAAATTTATTGGTAGAATAAACACGAAGACATTAATCATGAGAAGTTAGGACTTAGAGGACAAAATCTCCTTCCAAACTTCGAGTAAAGTTCGAAGTCGTGGAAGTCTTGAACAATTAACATATCTCACCATGCATGAAAATGGGTAATAAGGGAAGAGAAGATTCAAATAATGCATATTTTAGGTATTGTAATCACGAAAGATAATATAGGAAACTGAATTATCATTATTTGGAGAATATAATCATTCGGTGTGGGGGAATGATAAATAACACTTGAATACATGGTTTCCGTTGAATTAATCATTGACTTCCAATCATCTTATAGATTAAAGACGAATTTACATTTCGAAATTGCTCATCAAATCAGGTGCTTAATTTTACATGTAGAATTGAGGATATCATGGATTCAATAAAACTTCATTCAATCTGTAGTGTTCCATCATTTGCCATCAACTTCTTGAAAATTAATATGATTCAACAAACTGTAAGCTATAGAGAATAACACTGGTCAACAACCATTTGGTATCTCAAGGTTTGAACACTGATTTGAAGTAAATATGGTGTGCTGAATACAAAAATAAAGTCTGATTTCTTGAATTAGTTCGTTCTTTTCATAATATTTTATATACAAAATTCATCAATTGTATAGAAATTATATGTAAATAATCGTAAAAATCAAACTCATCCAAGAAACCTGACATTGTTTTCGTATGCAGCACTACGGTTTTCAGGAAAAACCGCCCCAACTTTGATCATTGGTGTATTCTTTTGGAATCCAAAATACGATTGTTTGGGTATACAAGAAACAACCAATTACCAGAGTTGGGCGGTCTTTTCTGGCAAGCCTATTCAGCCCACCGAACCCTGCTCAAAGAATCTCATTGAACCGATTGATTCTTTGAGCAAGGAACCCATTCCGAATCTCTTTCCAAACCTCAAGATGTGGAAACAACATTGTTATTGTTGTCCTGTGCAATCAATGCGAACAAATGAAATATAGTTCCATATTGAATTGTCACAGCAACTCGAAATTCAAATACATTGAGCATGAAGAGACTATTATCATTTGAGAAACTTTGAAAAAATCTTAAGGCGAATAGACTGGATTGAGAAACAATTTTTCATTGAGATGATCGTTGCATTGGAGACTGGAAACAAAGATTCAATCGCGCAGGCAAGTATGAAAGACGTACAACAGAAGGCACTGTGATAATTGTAACAAAGGGCGCAGAAAAATCTATGAGAAGTCTTCTTAGAAGCTCTTTTTACTCGTTGTTCTTCTTTATTTTCTGTATAGTAATAAAGTTCAACTCTTTTGAACTCTGTTAGCGGTAGCCTGTTTCCTTCCTTCCTTCACACGAGAAAAATTCGTTTTATTTCACTGCTCCCGTTTTGTTTTTTTTTTTCTTCACTCTACCTTTCATGCGCTCACTTCGTTTCCCGTGTTTATACCTCGCTTCGTTCGTATTTTGGTTTGGAAAGAGGAAATACTATTTCAAACTTTGAAGTTGTTTATACTAAAGCTATAGAAGTATTTGAGGTTCTTTTCTAAAAACAAGGCGAGTGCAATTGGAGTAACCAATATGATCGACGCATAAAACAAATGCACACTTTAAAAACAAGTTTACGAATACAATGCACTTTGCTTGCCTTCACTTTTAATTCGTTTGAGAGAGAAGTACAACGTGTACTTCAAAATATCAAGATTCATCGCAACGTGTACGAAGTGCATTAAACAAAGTAAGGCACTTTTCAAGTGCATTAAAAGCAGCGAGGACAAATGAAGTATGCTCTATTCATTTATTCCTCCCGTACAATCATAGATAAGTGTAGGGATTTGAAATTTGTTATTCGTATTGATGTAGTTCTCAAATCTGTCAGGTTCTAATTATTTCGATGGATCAATTGCGGTTCCTTTTTTTATTATTTCACGTTTCTAGTGGGAATTGTTTCGATGTATCGTGGCTAAGTACTTTGGAGAACTTTATTCGTATTCAATTCTCGTAGTGAGTTGACCATTCAGGGTATAGGAAATTAAACTTCAAAATCACGTTCAAGAAAAACAAAAAGCAGAACATTGCAAAAAATGTATAGTTCATATTGGGTTAGAATAGCTTCCCTAGAAAATTGTAACTCGGCAAGTAATAATTAGAGATACAAAATGAAGAATGTGTTTATACAGTGAAATCTGGGGATCATGCGATTCTACGATACGTCAATGGAATGAGACAACTTCGTGCTTTCTCATCTTGCATTGATAAATTATAAGTATTGTCAACAGATGTTCATAAATACATTATATTCATTGATTGTATGAACCATGAATTATTCGTGTGTCACATGATGGAGTGTATATCATTAAGATTGGGGTTATACAAGTATAAAGGTTGCAAGAACCATTTTACAGGGTTGATATCTGAAAGTTTGATACAGCTCTCAACCAGTGGTTCTTTATTATATCATTGAAGGTGCTTATTTCCAAAGCAGTTTCATTGATCTGATTATAACTTTAAACACACTTTGAGGACTATGATTATTGATATTTGATGAAAAGTGACAAAATGTGCTATTTTTTCCATATTCATGAGAATTCAAGCCGATCACATAATATTAATTCAAAATCAAAGGCTCACTGTGAGAAGTGAAACTTACTTTCGTCCTAAATATTAGCTGATTTTGAGATCTAGCCCCGAATACCTATATTTCAACTGAAATTTCAGTCAAGTTTTCAGGCAAGATACAGCCACAATGGACCTTTTATGAGGATCCGGAAAAGTAACACAAGTATCGATACCTCCACCTCTCTCTTGATTCCCGCTTATCATATTCAAGGGAAATATCATTGATCAGGGCGACAACGTTCATCATCGCTACAGCCTCAGTAAATGTTGTCCCCTCAGTATACAAATAGAGAACGTTATATATATAGGATATAGCAGAAAAAGAGATTGGCGGTTGAAATCCTGCAGACCAAAGGGTGGGTGGGTGAGTTTGAGGACGCGGAGAAACGGCGAGAGGAGGAAGATTGTAGTTGATGGTACGGAGTCGCGTTGAGCCAGATGGATCGGTGATCGTTTGTCGTTCTTAACGCCGTAGCGAGGCTCAACGTCGGGCGTTGATATTCACCGACTGATGTTGGAAAAATTACCCGATTAGTTGTTCCTCTTACTCCACCTCTTCCGCCCCCCACAACGGTACAGCAATCTTTCCTATGCGTCTTCATGCCCAAAGCTGCTCTCTTTTCTTTAAACGTTCCATGAGCGCTGGCCCATTTCAGCTTTCGTGGCAATATACGTGTCCTCGCCACACGTACATCGTAGGAGACCTCGAAGACCGCGTAATTCGATCTCATTAATTAGGATTTTCACGCGAGAGGGAAATTAGCCGTAGCTGGGTAAAACCACCTTACCCCCCGTCGCGATAGCGATTTGTTTTGTATTTCTCTACCTCCGATCTTCGTTGGTTTGGGCAACAGTTTATACAGGGACAGCCGTCCCTCACCTGATCCACAGATCTTATTAGAAGTTACATCAGGGAATACAATTCTTCCTGCTGTGATTTAAAATTTTCTTTTTTCCCAAACCTTCTTCGGCTTCCCTTATTAAGAAGATCGATGACTTCCTCGGAGAGAAGGGTAGAAAAAAACGCTTCTGTTAGTACGTGTGCGAGCTCAGATTCCGGTCGGTGAGACGTTCTTTGGTAAGGAGAAAAGTTTGATAAATATTTTCCCAACACCTATTACGTATAATGAGAAGGATCATACGAATCGTCTAACGAATTTGATTACAGATTGTATCATGTGTGCGCAAAAGAAAAAGGATTTGCTGTCATGGCAAATTGGCATACCACCTGATAGAACAATATTTACAATCGTGGTCGGAGCAAACCATGCAGTTCCCCTTAGTTCAAGCTCCATTATATGTATATATACACATATATACGATGAAATGTTTTATCTACCTCATCATTTACAGAGGAATTGTCAACTTTCTATGATATTATTATTATAACGGAGAAGAGGAAATATCTTGATATATCAATTGAAAACATTATGACTCTTGTTATCGAATCAAATGGTTAGTTGCATACAGAAACTTTCGACCTCTGAAATATCGGAATGGCATCTGAATATATAATCGCCTGAGGCACCTGACTCGGGATGCTGGAATTCAGATAAGCCCTATCTCGAGTTCCGTTATCTTGTTAACCAAATAAGGTTTTCTTTTTCAGTTCAATTTATCGAGGGACTGAAAAACGTTACCTCATCGGATTTCTGCTTCTCTCTTTTCATTCACCACAATTATCGGCTTTCACAGAAGTTATTTAGAAAGAAGTGAAGACAAAACCAATTATGCTGAGAGAATTTTATTAAATAATGCGATATATCTTCGTATTCGATATGAATATAATTATGTTGAATAAAAATGTATGTTTTCCAAGAATATATATGTGATATTTGTTTGACAAGATTCAATATCAATTTTCTGTTCATTAGAAAATAAAACATGCAGTATGTTTTTCATTCTACCATATATGGGATGTTGGAATATTCATTATTCGGCTCAAGGAATATCAATACAATTTTAAAAACAAATAAATACTGTGGAAAATTTTTAATTTCGAATTATGTATAATTTTACAAGTGTTTTTATAAACAATAGTGATACATACGCAATATTCGATATCCTGAATTTCTGAAATATTTTTGCAAAATTCTATTTGCTCATGAATAATCTGGAAAACAATCGCAATGTATGGAAATCCTTTAACGCTTGTGAAATTTTGTTTTTACATAAAAAGGAAATTGATTAGCAGGTTGATATTCCTGGAAAGTTAATTTACTGGTATTATTTTATCAGCAGAGTAGTTTTCATTTATTTTTGATCATCGAAATTGTTCGTGCATGGTTGAGACGCTGTTTATTGCACGGTGATGAATCTAATTGGTAACTGGACCGGTGAAGTGAAAAACGTTCGTTGTTCGAATTGAGCAAGAAATATTATATTGAGTAGAGCAAAAGTCAGAGTATTTTTTAAAACTCTCATATTAAATTTTGCTTCCTCATTAGAGGGAAGCTTTGTGATCATTTCGAGGAATCAAACATTTTTTTGTCTCCAAATTCAAAATCTCTTGAACCAAAATATTCCTCAGAGCTCGGGGAGTAATTCTGGTTCCGTGTCTGTGTGTCTGTGGGGATGTGAACTATTCTGCGACCGCGCATATCTTCCGTTCCCATTATCAGATCGTCATGAAATTCTCACGATAGTTGGAACCCGACCTGATAGTGGTCCCATATACATTTCAACCTGGTTCTAACAGAAGAACGGCAGGGGTGAAGAAAAATGTTTTGAAAAAATCATGATTTTGCGACCACGTATATCTCCGCTTTCTATTATCCGATTGCAATCAAACTTATACCACGTTCTAGTGATGATCCAATAGTGGTCCCATATGAATTTTATCCTAATCGATTGAAAACTGTGAAAAATTTTTGTTCCGCGATTCACATTATTTGACAATATTCTGAGAGCATGCATTCTCCATGTCGGTATCATCCAAATGCCATGAAACTTGAAGTATAATCACTTCACGGGGGGTTAGTTGTATAGTGTGAATTTGGAACAAATCGGAATTGAAGGGAGAACGTGGTAAGCACTGAGCTTCGAAACAAAATTTGAAAATTTCTTAAACATCGTTATCATGCGGATAACTTCCGTTCCTATCATCCAATTTTCATGAAATTTTATCACCACAGCTTTATGCAGTGTAGATCGCAGTCTTATATGAATTTCAACCTGATTCTCTGAGAAAAACGGGAGGGGGAAACAAAACACGTCATTGAAAATTGTGATTTTGCGACCGAGCATGTCTTCGCTTTCTGTTATCCGCACTGTAAAAAATAATCGGAAATTTCCCATATCAAAACATGAGGAAATTCCGAACTGTATGTAGGGAATCGATATTCCCATACTTGAGTAGGAATTTTCCTGTCTTCCATTAAAATCACCAACGAATTGGCATGTTTACGAACATTTATGCGGAACTTTCCTAACCTATCGTGGTGCGCTATGGAGGGGGTGCAGTGAGTTTGCGCAACGCACGTTAACGCACGCTCGACTTGTATCGATTCTGATCGACACCGGTATCATGGCAGATGCAACTGGATGCAACGACGCGTGATCTATCCATGATGTCTTTATAAATGTTGAATTTATAACGCTTTGACGGGAGATTCGTTGTCCATCTGGTAAGTACATATAATGTCATGATAAATTATTTATAAAAGTAGTTCATCACGTGAGACAATAGATTTTGATTTCTTAACCTAAAATCTATACCGGCAAATCGGAGAGAAATCAGTAGTTGACAAATTCCTTAAAAAGTCTTATATAGTTTTTTCACAATGTACTGATAAAGATTTTATTTGCAGGTTACACTTTCATTGGAGAAACCCATTGGTTTATATAGTTATATCTATTGACCAAATTTTTCACAGAAAAAGGAGGAAATCATATTCAGTGAGTACATTGATTTTATGTTCATCATTGTTATCATCCTCAATTATTGAGAATCAATATACTATTGATTGTATTGTTTTACCCAATTTGAATTTTATAATCAATCATTTCAGATTTTAGATGATATTCTCAATAAATTGGGTACCGATGTTCACAAAGAGTGATAACCCTACACTGTGAAAAATGTTTGTGAATTTGTTATATCTGGTTTGGGAAATCACAGTTTCTTTTGTTGAAATTTCATGTTCAGTGTGGAAGAAATGATATTTTACCATGAAAGTCTACGCTTAATGGAGAAAAAATAAAGTTTCCTTGTGAAAAAGTCTTACGCTCAACGTAGAAGAGACAAATTTTTTTGGGGAAAGTCCTATATTCAGCGTAGTACTATTGTACAAGTTTATAAATTGTTTGCTTAGTGTAGGTAATACAGGTCCTTACACTGAGCATAGGCAAGTTGTGAACTTTTGTCAAATATTACTACGCTGAGTGTAGGACTTTCAGAACAAAAATTTATTTCTTGTGCCTTGAATAGTAGTACTTTAACAAACAATTTGAATTTTCAAATCAGATCTGAGAAATTTACAAAAAACGATTTGAAACTTTTCAGCTTTCAGCCAATCAGAATTCAGCAACTTTGAATCGCTATAGCTCCGGAACTATCGATGATAAAATACTTTGATTTTCGTTCACAGATCCGCCGTTCTCCAACTTAGCGGATGGTGATCCAAGTATGTAGCACAAAGTGCCTTTGAATGATTTGGATTTAAAAAAATCTAAAAATGCTTATATCTCCCAAACAAAGCGTCGAAAAAATTGTTTTCAAAGGGGAAACTATTGCATTTTTGCTGCAGAAGATACCTGTGAAATCCGATCCGCGAATTCCCAAAAATATTGGGATCATTCATGATATAAGTTGGTATTTTTACCATGACAACATATAGGAATATTCCCACAAATATTGGGATCATTCATAATGTAGGTTGGTATTTTTACCATGCCAACATATAGGAATATTCCCGAAAATATTGGGATCATTCATAATATAGGTTAGTATTTTTACCATGACAATATGTAGGAATATTCCTAAAAATATTGAGAGTATTAATGAAAAATGGTAGGATTTTTCCCATCACATTATATGGGAAATTCGCTGAAACATTGGGAATATTGATGTTTCCTGGTTGGAATTTTCCCTATCAGGACCTATGGGAATTCTCATAACACCTGTATGTGTTAATTACTTCACATCTTTTTATGGGAAATTTCCCATAAAATTTTTTACAGTGCGGTTGGAATGGAATTTTTACCACGTTCTAGTGATGATTCGATAGTGTTCCCACATGAGTTCCATCCCAATGGGTTGAAAACTGGAGAAAATTTTTGTTTGTGATCCGCGTTATTTGACAATATTTTGAAAACATGTTTTCCCTATGTCTCCATCATCCAAATGCCATGTAATCTTGAACATATCCAATCTCGAAGGCATTAGTTGTGCGGTGTAAATTTCAAGTAAATCAGAAGCGAGGGGAGGACAGTGTGAGCATCAAGCTTTGAAACAGTATTTTTCCAACAATAACGAGGGAGCGATGTGCCTATTGGCAGAGTTTTTTTCATGATAATATCGTTACACTGAGAAGAACTGTAGCTGAAATTGAGTCCAGGTACATTTTTGTAGTTACTGTAGCCATATTTTCCATTGAAGTAGCTAAGAAAATCATTTTGATAGTTAAAGTATAGCTTCTATAACTAAACACTGTACTTGGACTACAATTTTATTTTTACCTACAGTTTTTCTCTCAGTGCAGATGTGTCATATTTTTCCATGGAGAACAAGAATCAAAATGATGCTCAAAGCAAGCTTGGTAAGGCTCTTGCATAAACAGAACCTCATAATTGGTTTTTATCCGGTTTCTCTTTGTATTCAGGGTTTCTGAACACCTCTAGTGAAATTTACATGAAAATCATTTGAATTCCAGAAATTATAGTATTCTCTAGAAGACATCACTCTAGTTATTCTTTTGGCTGATACAAAGCCTCGCAAGTCTTTTAGGAGAGTCTGGTGAGGTGTAGAGAATGAATAGAATAATTTCCTTTAGGTTCGAATCATATTGATTCCTCGCGTCGATGTGTGTCATGTGTTGAAATTCTTTTGAAATGCCAACTGAGACCAAGAATTGAACCGTCATCAAATTTTTGCGGAAAATTCCAGGCAGATCCGAATGAAAATCAGCAGACTTAGTACAGAAAACCAGGCAAAACCAAGCAGGGGAAGCCCAGTTCTGTCTAGGCTGCTTCACAGGATTTCCTGGTTCCCATCTGAATTTGCCTGGCATTCTGCATAAAAGTCCTTGTGATTTGGCACTGATTCAACGCAATCCAAGGGATGGGGGTATCTAGAACAAAGTACAAGACGTTCCACGCAGAACTTACACAGTGAAAAATTTTGTGTATTCTCAACACACGTGTATGTTCCAGGAGGTTCACTCGCAATTTATGTCAAATATCAACACAAAAATGTTAAATTTACACTGAAAATCTGTGGATTTTAGAACTTGATATGTTGTTTTTAACCCGAACTATGAGTGAACCTCCTTTGACACGGAATTTTTCGCTGTGTACGCAGATGTACTGTTCTTCCGTTATTCTACTACCAATAAAGAGTTACCAAGATACCACGGAAGCAGAGACAATTCCTCAGCACCTTCCCACAAAGAATAATCTTGGATGAGATAATAGACCCACCGTAAATTCGACTGTTTAGCTGATGAAAATTATTTGTAGTTATCTCAGCAAAAATCCAACATCACGCAATCATCTTACACCAAATCTTCAAGATGGGGAGTCAATATAATGCCATATTCCATTCATCAACTTATTACTTTGATAAATAGTGAAACTTTCAGAGTTGGGTTGGATAAGAAGCAAATCACCATATTTAACGAAAATTCGTAGTCCAGTAACTTAAGCTCCAAAAAAGCCTTCCCAGGGAATCGGTGCAAGTCACATTCGATGACACCAACACCGTTTCCAACTGTCGTCGCAAGGGAGTGAAGTAGGGTACATGAGAGAAGTCCAAATTGCGGTCAGGGTCTGGTGAAGCAGTCTCCTGTTTCACGACTTAGCACCTATACAGTTATGAATTTACTATTGTAAGCGTTTTCTCCCATGTACCCACTCAGCACAATGTGCGACTGGGAAGTTTATAGGAAGATGTACTCTCTAAATACAGAAGAGTCAAAATTCCAATCGATCGGAAAGGTAGGTTCCTCTCTGGTTGCCTGGGGAGTGAAATTCCACTCTTTTGGAGTGAAAATTCACTCTTTAGGCAGCCAGGAGGGACCTATCTTTTCAATGTTGCTGAAGTTTGGATTGTTTATTGGAACGAATTGATACTCGAATAACACAATATTCAGGTGTTAGAGATAAAACAAAATCTGGCAGTGCATCTTTAAACGATATTTCCAGTTCCAAAAAGTCAAATCGAGAAGATAAATAAGGGTGATTTATGAAAATTTTGTGAGTTTGAATTTTCGTTTCGTTTCTATCAACGATTCAAACTTCCATAACATTCTTTTCATTTGCAAAGAAATTTCACTCTTTCCAAACTAGAGAGTAGATGAGGTTTTCTGAACATTCCTAAAATGTTCTAGAGACATTTTGGTGTTAGGGGTGATTTCGTTCATATAATTCGAAATGAATTCCAGAAAAGGGTCCGATATTGGAAATCAGACCATTGGCTCTGTAAATCGGAATAATTGAAAAGTACTGAGAATCAGTAAATTTCATTGGCAAATCAGTGTCAGTAAGAACTTGAATCTGTATCAAGTTCTGTGACTGGATTCGAATTCATCATGTGAAAATACACCCACAATTAATTTTTCTATCATCAATATACCCAGGTACCTGCAAGTTTGATTAAAAGCGGTTAATGATGTTGGGCAAGTAAAGCGTTGAGAAGAAACTTAGCGGAGTGCATGAAGCGTGAGATAGGTGAGGAAATTATTCAATTTGCGCGTAATGAAAAGTTGCTGGATGTCAGAGTTAGAGTTGTTCATATTTATATGTTTACGAGAAAGCTCTTCCGAGTAATTAAATCTCTCCTGTCTTCTGGGATCACTGGTGAAGAGATTTCTGTATATTCGCTGGACATCGTGTGGTTATGCGCTGAGTCATGATTCTAAAATTTGTTACGATGAATGTGGAAACTCACGAATGTAACTACACGTTCCACTGAAATATTGTCTTGAGTTTGATCATAGTGCAATTTACGAAACCCACGAAATAATAACAACCATTAATATCAACTAAATAATATCACCAATAGAGATTATGAAATTGTTTGTTCCTTCTTTTTCGATTCTTGTTTTACAATTGATATCTTTTGTGAATGCATATTACTTGGAGGGGTAGGTAACTGATTCTTCTTAAGACAAAACATTGTTTTTTTTGTTGTTCCAATGAGAGTCGAACAAAAAACTTAATCACGGTTCCAAATTCATGCGTTTACGAACATTGGATCGACTTAAACTCATTCTTAGCTCAAGTTGCAAACAGGATGGAGTTTCGTGTAATGCTTATACACTAAATACAATTTTCCTGAAAATGTTTCTTTTGGAGTTTTCCAACATTTATTTCTGCAGCGTACGTCGGGAAGGGTAATTAAGAACAAAAGACTATTTGAATCTATTTTTCATTGCGTTGAAGTAAAAGATTTCCTTTTTGCAGTACAAGCAATCTGTACGATGCTTTTTTAGATGCAACCCTCGAGGAGGGTTCTGAAGAAAACTTGCCCAGAGAATCAGACTAATTTGGAAACTAAAGAAATATATTGCTTCATTTCACTGACAAAATCAGAATATTAAATCGTTTCGTTACACCTCAAACGATAGCTTGAATTTATTAAAAAAGTTTTATACTACAAAAGTTGGTTACATTGTGTGAAATCCAAGTTGGTGGAATCCTTTCGGAACTTCATATTCAAGGAGAATTTTACAGAATATTCATTCTCGATGCATATTCGAAAGACTTTGATTTTTCATTAGATAAAACTCACTCCCAGTTTTTTTCTTTATGCAAGAATGGAAAAACCGAACAATAAGTGTTTCATCCCACGCTGAGAGGAATTTCTATAGTCACTGTAACTAAAACATCTGAACTAAACATTCCCAATGAGAGCTACTAAAAATTTGATTGATTTATCACTTACTAATTATTGTATCAACTATACCTCCTTAATTGAATTCATCAAATCTCTAGTAGCTTCGACAAAGAATATTTGTTTGAGACATTTTAGTTACAATAACCTCAAAAATTTCTCTCAGTGCATCATATCAGCATGTATGCATCGTAAATTCGAATTCCTACATTTAGGATCACTGGAGGAATGCGATGATGATACATAAGAAGTGTTTGAACGAGTTATTAAATTTCAATGCCTGGTATACAATGCACAAAGCTAAGCGTCATCAAACATTTAACCCTCCTTAAAACCCGCAATAGATGGAGAAAGAATGAAGACAAAGTCAAACGCTTTGTGGTGGTTGAAGTGAATATAGGTACAGCTCTTTCCTCCTCCTTGATAATATAATATGAGAAGAGGGGAGAAAAGGGTCGAGGATATAGGTAGATATACGTGTACAAAGACGGTAAGAGTAGCTTAGGGGCTCTTAATAATTCGGTTGTACCGGAGTGCCTCATATGTACTTTTCCCATATGGCTCGGCACACATATACTAGGTGTTGCTTAAGATACTTCGTATCGCGTACTTTACGGTGGATGACACTTAACGGGAAACAATATCCTTCTCCTTAAACATTAATTTGCCTTAAATGTTTTCCAAGAAAAACTTTTCGAATACAATTTTTATGAATACCATTAGGAACCCGAAGTGTCTGTGTATAAATTCTCAATCTCCTCGTTTAAGAAAAAAATGTGCACTTTATGAGTCTGAAAAATCTCTTCATTTTATAGAAGAATGAGGGAAGGCGTGACATTAAGTCGTGCATTACAAAAATAAAATCTAGTCTTTATTTCTTTTTATTTTGTCATCATCAAATATAGTCGAGCATTTACTTAACGTTTTACTCCTTTATTTTTACTCCTTTACTCGAATCAATCTGTTAGATTTGTTGCACTTAATTAGAAATAATTCAATTCAATATGATGCCAGAAAGACATACAATCGATTACAAATTCAAACAACGATGTTAATCTATCTAATATTATGATTTCAAATTGAATTCCATATAACAATATAATGAATAAACTCTCAACGATGAAGAAGAAAAATGTTTGCGATTCCATATAAATGATGTTTTCATCAATACAAAAGACGACTCATCTTTCTCCTCGAATCGAACTGAATGGACTTCATATCTTTCTATTATATTTTCCTCCAATAATATCAAGCAGAAGTGTTCAATCATCTCATTGTGAAAATAATCAACACCTCCTTTGTTATTTGATTCCCTTTATGACATCATTTTTCATCATTTTCACGAGGAAATTTTCATCGAGATTCAGTTACACCTTGTACATACTCTCGGTACATTTAAGCTCCTCTTGGTAAAGTACGAGATCGGGGAAGAAGTGAGCGGAGTAGGTGGAGAGGAAGGGTCGAAAAGCACGTGAATTCGTGCCATGGCTGCCGCTCTGCTACAAGACTTTTATCGCACAGAAACATTTACCGCGTGGCGCACAGCATTTGCATGGAAACGCGATCGTGTCCCATCTTCTCGTTCCTTTTTTTCCTTTTTTTCTCTCCTTCGCTTCGAAGAGATCACCGTTTATGGGCTTCTTTTCTTTCGCTCTCGTCTCCTTGCGTCTATCTATCTCAGTATCTTCGTGTCCTTTCTTCTTCTTTCGCTCCTTCCTATGCTTTCTCCTTGCCCTCTTCTTCATTCCCTTCTTACAACACACAATATCGTCTTTTCGTTTTACAGTCTTCATTCTTGCTCCCGCGTTATGTCATCAATTCTTATTCATTTTTCGATGTCGAAGAAAAACATTGCGAAATATAAATCCTACGCATATAGGGTATATTGATGTTTGATCCCGTAATCGGATATATTTTGTTTCCATGGGATGGTTATTTCCGGTAATAAAAAAAAAAACAATGAAATCTGCAGAAATTGATTGGAATTAATCGAGTTCAAAATTCATCAAGGACACGGAGAGTTCATCACGTGTAGGATATGGGTCGTCGGGACTGGTTTTCCATTTTAATTGTGAGAAGAATTTTGATCCGCAAAAAATTTTCAGAGTTTATAAATATACTGAGCGCGCCTGTAGTAATTCTTCATGAATTCTCATGTGTAATTCTGGCGATGCTCATCACTAATCAATTTTTTCTCATGTAAAAGTCCGTGAAGAATTAGGATTGTTCGAAACTGTAGGGATGGAATAGAGGAATCAAATTCAAGTCCTGCGTTAAGCCGTTTTTATTGTGTTACATTTAACAAATCTTATTAATCGCTTTATAGATATTCATCGCAAAGATTAATCGTTCATCTTCAAATTCCAGAGAGCAGAATTTTTGTTATCGTTGATCAGAAATACACAGGGAACAATGATTTGTTACTATAGCGTTCATAAAAAAAGTTTGTTATCCCTGCAAAAATGTTGATTTATCAGCAAATTCTTTCATGTCAATAAAAAAAAGGTTACAAGGCTGTAAATTTTATAATTTCACAAGAAGAACAATTTCATTTCAACCAGTATAATGAAGGTTTTAGAGATATTCAAAGTAAAGTCTTTTCAGCTAAGAGAGCAGAATTCCAGATAAATCCTTTGAATACCGAATTTCATTGAACAGATGTTACATGTTAATCAAGATGTGGTTGATCGCCACGAATTCTTGTAATCGACAAATGTTTCATGTAAAATGGGATAAAACCAAACTCAAAGTGAAGAAGATATTCCAATTGCAGTGAAAGGTTTCCGTGCGATAGAAGCATACTTCGAATCCCAAATTTCTCCTGTCCAGCATTCTCAGTGTTGTTTTAGTCAGCGCACACGATTGTTCGTACACGAGATTGTGTAGCAGCTACTCTGTACAAATTTCAACAGGGCGAGACCGGATTTCTCTTACTATATTGAATTTGTTTCAGTTTGGAATTGTATCTATAGTTGCGTATATGGTACTGAATTTAAAATAGCGTGCATTGCGATTCAATACATTCAGGTTATTCTTTTACGGAACAATTCTTCAAAGGACTTGGTAAATTATACCAGAGTTTTTGAAGATCTTCCAGGCTATGTACAGAATAAAATGTATAATTAAATGGTAACACGAAATCAGCAGTATCAATGAAGAAAAAATATGTTTGTTGATTAAATGTTTTTTAGCGAATACATTTTCAATCTCACTCCAAGAAAATGCAACTTCAAGACGACAATATTGAATTTACAAAAGGAAAGTGCAGTGTCATGAGAAGGAAAGAAAGTTGGGAAATATTTGTTCAGTTTGAAAAATGAAAATATTTAAAATATATCATTTTTTCACGAGCCATATTGAGTTTCCCTCAACTTATTCGATTCAATCACATGTTTTTGATTCGAGGGTGTATAGTAACTTGAATTTCATCGAAGTACTTGATTTATTCTCGAGCAGGCGCGCTTGAGAATTTTGAGTCACTTGATAGAATTCGAGTAGGTCAAATGTTCAACCGATCAGCTCGATGGGAATTCGTATTAATTCAACTCGATAAAATCCCAACTCGCATACCCTTAATGAATGTCTACGGTGACCTAAATTTCATCTATTCTAGATTGCGTGAAAAAGCATATCCCTCGTGTAAGATCTTTTCAAACGCGGGATAATTAATTGTTCGATAAGTGATTCGATTTATTCAAAACTAAGAACTCCCGCATGAACTGTTGAATTCTGATCGTGAATATTTTTTTCTGGGAGAAACTCATCATCGAAAGGAATGAAAAGAAAAAAAAAGATGAACAGGAAGCGAATTGATATTGGATAAATTGTCGGAAATTCAATGGTAAGACACCTTTTAATTCGTTGTGAGCAATTTTTCCATCCTTCACACCTTCGCGAGGCCCGAAACATATCAACAGGTTTTGAAAAGCACAGCAACATAGGAGAATACCGTACGTTGGTATACACCTTTACATACGCTCGAGCTTTTCAAACTGTACAATCGATGGCGATGGCAGGAGAGAGGCAACCATCACGATTTATTTCGTATTCGACGAAATAGGCGATGAATCGGTAAACGTTGAAATGCAATTTATAAATCGACGACGAATGCCCTTCGTTTTCGCTTATTTCTCGCCCACTCTCTTCCCTCCATTCATCCCGATTTGCGATGGCAGAAAGGAGATATGCCATAAAGAGTGAAACAGAGACGTACCCATCAGCCGAGAAACGAGAAATCATGTTTTTCTCTTGACTTTTAGAGCTTTTATTTATTTCAACCGTGCTTCTCTCTTTCTCTCTTTCTCTCTACCTTTTTATCTCTTCGTTTTTATCTTCCGGAAAATCTGTATCGTTTTGAGAATAAAACGAACGTAAATCCAGGAACGAAGGGATACATATACACGATGTCAATATGACGAGATGCAGAAACAAAAAAGAATTATACAGTGTTTGAGAACCTTAGCTATATGGGAGGATGACTGTCATGGTAACGTGAGATTTGCTTGGAAATCAATAAATCCTCTTAGAATAATTGAATTACGTGCCCTTTGTTTTATGGTTCATACAATGAAAGTGGAGCAATGAGAAAAGAAAAGCGAATGGAGAACAAAACGGTAAAACGATGTTGTCTATTATTTTGTCGAGTGAGCTCGAACGAGAGGAAAGATATCCCAGAGTACAGTATATCCTAGTTTCCGGAAATGAATGAGAATGGAAAATGTACTATGGAATTTTCAAAACCTTGCGGTGAGTCGGTCGGTTCATCGTGGTGAGAAAATTTTACATATGATTTTCAATAATGTATTGTTAACATCGTCCTGATCTCACGTATTTACAGATAATTTTGAATACTCAAATAAATACATCAAGAATCAATTGCAAGATTTTCATATAAATTCTCGAAGTAACGTAAAGATACAAATAATCAATTACAATACATCCATTGGATGTATCTATTGTACATGTCGGGAGATTGAAATTCTACCATTCGAATCCATTTGTATTCTATGCATAATAATGAATACATTGTGCTTCAAAATGCATCTTCCTAGAATATTGATAGCAACATCTGAAATGTTCAGTACCACTCGAATCAATCTTCCCAAGTGCGAAAATTGTCGAATGCAGTATACAATACAAGAACCCATTTCATTGATGGAATTTTAATTCTCGATTGAAAGTTTAATTACTCATTGATCCATTTCGAATCTTGTAGCAAAGATTTACAATTTCATCAGCAAAATGTGCTGGTAATTGGCAATTCTTTTTATCGCTCGATATGCATTCGTTTTTTCGCGTGCGACGGTTTATCAAGGAAGTTATCAAGGAACAACTTTCAACATCAAGGATTGGTTGATTATTCCTTGTCTTATGACAGTTCACAAATCTATAGCTAGAATAAAAAACGTAATGTCGGTAATGTGTTGGAAGAAAAGTAGGTTACAAGAGTGAAAAGAGGTTTCAAGGGCCCGATTGGATGTGCACGGCATCATTTGTTATCCAGAATTTCCTGTGAGGGTCCAAATGGAATCTTTCAATGGTTCGGTCATGCTTTTTTCTCTCATCCTTCTTCTCGTCTTCATCTTCTATTATTGTCATAATGACAGATAATCCATTCTTTTTTTTGTTACCTTTTCGAATATCGTGTGAAGAAATGAAATGAAAAGTAGTTTAACAAGAAATATAGAATAATTGTAATTGAATTCAGAAGAAGAAATTGATCTTTTGCTTACTTTTTCAGTTTGCAGGGAATATGATGCTTTGATTAGTTCAAATGCAGGACATTACCATCATAAAAATGTTATAATGCATGTACTTTTATATGCATTGATAAAGTATTAGATATATATATATGGTTAGGGGTATTATATCAGTTAAAAATGTTTTCGAAGTTTGAATCGTTTATAGAAACGAAACGGAAATTTAAACTCTCATAATCTGACGAACCATCGTTATGTTTCACCTTGAATTACCTTCTTGCAACTGGAGATGCGTTGGAAGAATGTAATGCAAGATTTTTAGTCTTCAATAGTTAAATATCGGGATGTTCGAGCACAAATTCGATCCAATAAACGATTCAAACTTCAGCAACATAGTTGAAAATGCAATCGACAATAGATGGTTGATGGATGAATTTTCTAGGTTCTAGTGCAAAATATTCTTCCTCTACACATGAATTTATATAGAATCTTCCTACATCGTTTCTTCTATTGGAATGGAGACCGAGTAGAAATGGAACAGTTGAACGAACTTCCTTGAACACAACCTTCGTGACGTATTATAGGTTCGACATCCATGGATTATCGCGATTCTCCCTTCACCGGAAGGTTCCATTGGTGAGCTTGTCGGTCATTCTTGCCAACTTTCATCTCCTTTCTCTTCTTCATTCCACGATCATCATCATAGTTGGACACACCACTTTTCTTTCATCATCGATCCTGACATCATGGCGAGAAAACGACGCATCGTCCACCGCCGCCGCCGCCGGCAGCCATTCAACAACTCGCAAAACCCTTTTGACACGACACGACGTGACTCGTGACGTTAACCGGAGACAAGGAACACAAACAAAGAAGAATGAAAAGAAAAGAATGACATAAAAAAAGGAATAAAGCACAAGGATAAAGGAAGTGAAGAAGAAGAAGAAGGAAGAAACGAGTCAGCGACGTCGTGATGTTCCATTCCTTCTAGTTATATATATATATATACATATACACATACGCCACACCATACTCACCCAGCTATGAGGGAAAAAGATTCCTTCGCCACCGCCTTTCTACTCTTCTTCCTTCTTCTACACTTTTTCTACCGTCTTTTCTCCACGTCCGGCAATCTCGTTGCATCAAGGAGGAAACGTGTCCCGCGAAGATAATGAAGCTGACGAGGAGGAAGAATCCATATATATATATATATATATATATATATATATACCAAACTAAAAGAGGGTCGGAAGAAAGAAGAAACAGGATGGATCATTAAGGCATCATGCTACTGCTGGGCTGTTTGCTCGTGTTGCTCTTGCTGGTGTCGTCGAACGTGTCTATTTAGCCGCTGAACGACTTTGCGCTTATTTCTCTTTTCTTTTTTGTATATACGTATCGTACGTAACGAGTAAGAATCCATCCTATCACCTAAAAGTCGGTGCTCAAATTTGAGGGATACTGAAGAATACAACAATTAGGAAAATCAAGTGTTCAATCGCTAGAGGGAATTTCTTCGTGTTTTCCTCTCCTTTGGCGATGAATTTTCATTAACTTTTGGTTCACATCGGGATCAAATTCATCAATGATACGATAAAGCAAAGCTCAAACATTTGAAAGCAAGGCTTCCCTCATACACGAGGGAAATTCAATTCAATACAGATGTTTTTGTATCATCGCATTCTTCGATAAAATCACATGAATACAAACAAAAACTTGGACCATTTTTTGTCCTCATCTACCTACCATATCCTACCTTTTATGGAATCTGTTCACAGAATGTCAATCTTAACTTTTTTCCCTGTTATATATTTTATCCTGCGGTACTCATGATACCTGTTCTGTCGGTATATCCTTTTCCTCATGTTGAATTGCCTTTGGTCAGAGATGTGCATGACAGTCCTCTTTAGTGCACTGTAAAAAAAAACTGGAAATTTACTGTGCAACTGGACTGGAAATTTCCAGTGCTAGTACTGGAATATGGATATTCCAGTACATGTACAGAGATTTTGTTGTTACGTTACTGAAAATTTACCAAGCATAACTGAAAATTCAGTCATTGTACTGGAATTTTCAAGTTTGAGATGATGTACTGAAATTTTGCCATGATTTCGCGAAAATTTTACCGGCTCGTACTACAATTTTATAGTTCTTGTGCACCAAAAAAAAATATTCCCTCAAAAAGGACTTGAGAAAAAATTTGGAATTTAGAAAAAAAAACCTAATCGTTGGTATACTGGAATTATACAGGTTTTTAACTGCAATTCTCAGGTTTTGTGATGGAATTTTCCAGTTACTATGCAATTGAATTATACAGGTTTTGAACTGCAATTTTCAGGTCGTGTGATGGAATTTTCCAGTTGCTATGCAACGGAATTTAATCACTGTTGCACTGAAATTTTCCACTTCTATTGGACTTCGTCATTTCTGGCAGGAAAAATTTCAAGTCTTTATATTAAAAATTTCCTGATTGAGATTTTGAATAATAATTGTAATTGTAGCCAATGAAATTGATATATGAGGTTTTTCCAAGACTTATCCTCTTGTGTTCTAGATATGAAGCATATGTAGTAACCCAAGCTGGCCTTCCAACATGTCGCGCTATAGCTCATCGGTTAGGTCTTAGGTTTCAGTTGGTAGGCAGGTAGAAAAGTGTGGGTTCAAATCCTGTTAGGTAGACATGAGTTTCTGTCCATCCAAATGAACGATCAAAAGTTTCTCAATCATCTTGGAACACAAGGACCCTGCAAAATCACTTTGCGTGAGCAATTTTTTTTCAATTTTCATGGATATTTTCAGCATTAATTTTCCAGTACATGTCCTGGAAAAGTACTGAAAAATTCCAGTACCGAGGCTCAGAAAATTTCCAGTTTTGATGCGGAAATTCCATAACGTTTGCACTGAATTTTTGCAGTACAAATGTGCTGAAATTTTCCGGTACATGTACAGGTTAATGACTTCCAGTACATGTACTGGAATTTTCCGGTGAAATTTTTTTACAGTGTGTTTAACGATTCTAGGCACAATTTTACAGATTTGATTCGGACGATTATATTGCTATATTCGCTATCGTTGTCCTTGAAGGCAAATGTTTTGCAATGACGAAAACAAAATGCCAGAACATTCTAATCGTGTTAATTATAGCCATTCACTGTAAAAAGAAAGTCTTAATCTGTTTGCATCTTAATTTCAGACAATGCTTTTTCCATTGTGTCGGCGATTGTTTTTTCGGCTTAATTTGTTTGTATCATAGAATTTAGCCATGAAATGAGCTGAATTTAAGACTCTCTTTTCACAGTGTTGTAATAAAAATAGTAGTACCTTTTTCTGGAATTGACAAAGTTCTGATTCAACACACGTGGTTTCTTGTACAATTATATTTTTCTTATTAAATGAATTTGCTTGGAATTGAGGAAATATCGTTTATTCAATTCAGAGCCGGTTTTGAACAGATTGGATCGATTCCTCCAAATTCATTGTGAAAAGCAAGTCTTCAATTCAGCTCATTTCATGGCTGAATCTATCATGCAAACAAATTAGGCCGAAAAAACAATCACCGACACAATGGAAAAAGCATTGTCTGAAATTAAGACTTTCTTTTTACAGTGTTGGGTCCCGCGCTCGACTGTCCAAGTAGAAAAATTTTCCAAATTATATACAATTTATTTATGATTCCGAAAATTTGTCCACTCGGGTGACCATTGTTCTTTTCACAGCTACCCACGTGAAAATTTCTTGCTTGCGCCAATACTGACGATGGAAAATAGATAGGCGCAATGCTGACATCCAAGACTTGGAAATCTATATCGAGCCAACGTTGACTGACAAGTAGCACAATGTTGCACCAATGTTGGGAATCATAATTTCCAATGATCAATCCATCATTGGCTCAAGATTGTGCCAATCATGGTTCATCGTTGTCCCAATATCGTTTGTACAAAAGAAATTAACTTCATACGAACAATTTCATAGCACGGCTGAATATTAATCCAAACGTTGACAACGCTTAGAAGAAATGAGTACCCAATGCAGTGCCAAGCCTGGTCAAAGCTTGGCTCAGGCTAGCCACGATCCTCAATTATACGTCTCCATACAAAAATTCCCGCGTCCAATGTCAAAGCGCCACCCTTCGGTATTGTTTCCAACGCTCGGTTCGTTGCTCGCAAGTGCTCAACGAACTATGCGGTTGATATATAAGCATCATATAACCTTCTGATTTGAAAATTGTTGTCTTCATCATAGGTCCTTCATCGGAGCAGAGATTTTAGCTGTGCAGACCCATGGACTCGTGGACATCAGAATTTGAATTATACTTGATGTAATTCATTTGTAAGGTAACCAGTAATCATTGAGTTATATTAAACTTATAAACACATCTTGTATTGGATTAATCAAATAAGTTTCTTCGTTTCAATGTATACAGAGATTCTCAGGCCCTGGTTGTATAAAATATTTCAGGTTCGGGCTGTAATTCTTAACATGTGTGGAGGGGAAGCAATCGATGTCGGGAATATATGACTCTGAATTTTTATTATATTTTTGCAATCGTTCAACATAGAGTTGAACATCGGCACAACATTGGCTCAACGTTGGCGCGGGATTGTCGCAACGTTGAATCAATTTTGGCTGAATATTGACTCAGTACTATTATAGTATTGACTCAAATTTAGCAGTCAACATCATTGATGTGTAATAAATGATGGTACCTCCTTTAAATGTATAAAACATCTGACCATTGGCAGACCATAAAAAAATTCGTCTATCAGTCTTGGTTCGTAATGAGTACAAGCATGATCCAATCTTGGATTTAGATCGAGCGACAAATTTTTTCAAGGGTTGCCAATGATGGCTGATTTGACTGCCATAATCGTACCAATGTTGGTCCGTGATTGGCAGAATACATCAATGGAGCCTGTAACGATGTTATCATTTCAAGCTTGCACCTTGCTAACCGCCAAGGCTCGGCCAATCTTTGTCAGTGTTACGCCATCCTACTGCCAATCGTCAATTTTCACCTGGGTAATTAGGAAATATCACGGTTCTTTCCGTTCATCTGGTGGCACTTTGTCTAAACTTGGGGACTCCTCTAAAATTCACTCAAAGATTCAATTCACGGAAAGTTTAGAACCCCAAAACAATATTATCCCAACTCAAAGCAAGTTTATTCGAAACAAGTTCGATATAAAATATTTGAATTTGCGATACATGTGGTTTAGAAGACGATATTTTGGAATATTTATCCAAACTCCTTCCTGAACTCTACGAATTGTCGAGAGCATATCTTTGCAGACCATTACGATAATCCTGTTGAATCTATATACTTATATACGTATGTATTGTCTGAGATTTGACTTCGAGTAGAAAGTCAATCGTAAGAGGGCATCGAGCTCTTGTTCAGACTGGTTAGTTGAGCGCACTGAAGTTCTGAAAATCGCGATTGCAAATATTGGTCAAACAGGAAATCTCTATAAGACCACGTTCTCACGAAAAAGAGATCGAAAGATGACTTACTTTCCGTATGTATTCCGTATATAAACAGTATTCTCTAGAAATTGTGATTCAAGATATTTTGGATGCATCACTTTGAAGAAATTTCACATGAAGCACTTTATTGATTGTCAACTATTGCATGTGTATGATTTTGATTCAGAGTTGAATGGAACGGGGCTGGATGTGAGTTGCATGTTCAACACAATAGGAAACTATTTAAATATACAGCAGAAATTCAAACATGATTTCAAACATTTCTTCTCTATATTTTCGTAAAATATAATATTACTTCACACTGTCTTTCTTAGATAAAAGACTCATTCTCTCAAATTATCTCTTGATAATGGCTCAAAGAATGACACCAAACGACGACAAGACTCTAATGATCAATTATATGAGAGGGTTAAAGAGGATCAAAAGAAGCTTCTTTTGAATTAGCAAGGAAGAATGGAGTTTGGAAGAAAAAATTCTATCACTCTGAAATAAGAAAATTAAATTTCCCTTTGATGAGAAGCAAAAACGGAGGAAAGAATCATTTCAGTGAATAGTATATTTGATGACAATGATCTCTTTGAACCTCTTATATACCATGGAGAAAAAGAACTCTTCATTCAATTTTACTATAATATAATTCATTCTTCGTATTGTGTTTGCACAAATAATAGCTGAAAATGTAATAATTTAAAATAATTTCATTGATAGAGTTGCATGATGATTCACCGTGCATCACTAGATAAATTATGCTCTTTCTTTTTACAAAAAAAGCGAACTTGGATGAAGCACATTCGAGACAAATTTCTTCAAGTGTTTCTCACATACATTCTTCAGGATTTCAGGATGATTTTTTATAGACATCTGTTCGGTCGATTCGTCCTAAAGGGTCATTTCTATGGTAAAAAAGATGATCTCACAGACCGCTTATTGTAGGATGATTCCTCCCAAGTGAGTGTGGATTCGGGCTTTGAAATGTTTCTTCATGAGAAACGTTCTGTTCTTTCACCATTAGTGCGGACTCGACAAAAAGTGAAGTAACCGAGAGACGCCTATACTTCAGATCGAACAAGAGCTACACTTACCATGAGACGAGAGAGAGAGAGAGAGAGACTAATGTTATTACAATCGTGAAGCAATATGATATAACGGAATATGTAATTTCTTCCTTATTTATTTATATATATATATATATATATATATATATATATACATAGTTTGTTTGCTTTCATGATAGAAAGGTAATGAATAAGATATTCCAAAAATCTAATTCTATTCATGTTTAATATTGTGCATTCCATCGCAATTTATCAAGCAGTCTATCAATCATTCTTGGCAAATGCAGTAAATTTGCATGGATTTAAGAGTTTTAGACACGTACTGACAGGTTTTCATCTTGCGAATGCTTATGAATTCAGGCAACTGGAAGCACATGTAAAAGACGAATCATTTTCTACCTGTCACGGAACAGCTTGCTAGCGATGTAATTGAAATCCATTAAATTCTGACCAAAATCTGTTCTGAGCAGGATTAAACGTGAGAACACAAGAAGCCTGAAGGGAAACTTCAATTTGGATTCCTATGCATTTACTTAAGCTGAAGTTCATGTTTTATGGAATCATTGTACGTAATCCTTTAGCCGGCGGAATTACACGGTTTCACGGTTATAGGAGTATTTACAAACATTTAGCTTGATTCTAAACGTGGAATCTTTAATCGGGAAACTATTAATTACCACAATTTTTATACGCGTGAAAGAATTCATCCATCAATATTGAAAGATTTGAATAATTGTATAAAAGAATATCAATATTTGTTCTTGGATCAATGTTCACATTTTTCCCGCGTACATTTATTTATCTGTGGATTATCGGATTGTTTTATGTACAAAACTTTGATTCACACACCCTCCGATGAACGTTCGTTGAAATAGAAAAAAAAACAAGATTCAACAGAGTCAATGAAATCAAACAGTCAGCTATTGAATTCAGTAATGAAATATTGACGATTTGTAACAATATTTTTTTCTGCTTGCGGAGGTAGAAAGGTTGTATTCTCGATCGAATATAAAGTTCTTTTAACGTCAAAATAATTTATTCCTGCTCGATGAGTGGTCTTTTGCAATGAAAAAGTATATTATTCATTCATATCCCGCGCTGCGTCGTAAAAGCTCCACATGCCTCTTCAGTTGGAAGTATTTTTCTTGGTTGCGTGCCAGGCTTGTGTGTCTGTCTTTTTCACTGAAGGCTCGAGAAATGCAAGTGTACTACCATGCGGCATAATGTCTCAACCGACAGAATTCGATGGTATATACAAATATACACGGTTATGGTAAAACGACGGTAAATACTTACTATAGACTGGCAAATTGGACGTTTACTTTAAAGAAGAAGAAGAGAGCAGGTTGACGGTGAAAAACAACACCGTGGCGTATGTCTGTACAGAATGAGTTACGATCACTCCCATAGTCTCGCTATGGTACGCAGAGTTACGTGCGAGCTGTTCGTACCCATCGAAAACTACCGCATTCGTGGTATGATATCGATTTCCCATTATCCTCTTCGTGGCGCATTCTGCGTAGCATTCAATTGATCCTGCTAGCACACATTTGTCGTTATACACGAAGGACCATCAGCAGAATTCTTCCACTTTTTCTGCCGTTTCCACTTTCAACCAGCTCTCACTCTTATTTACAAATTGTTCCCGAATTCGGAAGAACATGTTGCCAACTTGATAGATATACGCCGAAATTATTATCTAGATGACTTTTTTTCTTCCGATGAAAAATCTATCCTAAAATCGACGAGGCGTAGGAAATTTTATTGTGGAAGAAAGGAATACCAACAGTCCGAAGAATGATAACATCCGAGAAGTGAAATATTGGAATCCCATCAATCGGAACGCATTCCGATTCGTCTTCTGTAAGAGTAACAGTTCGATTAATTCAATCAGCCGAATGAATTTCGAATGGATCAATCAAAATTTCCTCTTCGTTGCGCAATGTAGAATTAACCATTGAATAGGTGAAACCCAGTAATCAGAAACTAGACCACGTTCAATCAAAGGCATTAGCAATTTCTCCCAATTTATCTCCGTGATGAATTACTGGTATCCCAACATCTCTCAGATCGTGAAACTCTATAATGCGGCATATGTTCACTGAATTTCAAGCAGTCCAAATTGCATTGTATTTATTCTGATGACGCTCAGCGTAGGGCGTTCTTAATCTCGGAGTATTACATAACGAACCAATCTACCTATCCATCCATTGATACCATAAAATGTCTCTTTGCACTGAATTTTTCATCTTGGCTTACACGTTATCTTATAATTCCGGAGATACCTTATACATGTATACATAAATGTATATATACACGTATACATTTACCACATTGAGGATTCCTTCCCCATTACCTTTGAGATTCGTTCACTCTCATGAGCCGTTGAAAAATGTTCTCCCATTTCGTGCAAATCCATTCCATCCGTCCATTCTCGTCTCTCTAACCCACACTATATATCGTCCATACCAAAAGAGGAGGAAGACGCTCATAAGGCTCCTACGCCTCAGAATCGATGAATCGTTCGTTCCTTGTCCGACGCTGTAATGTAGATATAGATATATACACGTACTATGGATATATATATACACTAAATTAATCCCATCGAGACACGTATACGACGTATGTCATGAGCACGCATGGATCCTTATATACTCTCGAGCTTGTCCTGTTCACTGCACGTTTGGTAAACCCTTCCCTCTTCTCTTTCTCGTCTAGTTTCAAGAACCTTGACTCGTTTCTATGATAAATGATCCGCGGTTCGTAATATGAAATGAATTTTTCTTGTAGAAACGATCTTGCTACGATTATTCATCCACTTATTTCTACAATATTTCTCAATATAAAGATTGTATGTGTATACCCTTTATACGAGAAACAGTTTTTGCCGATTACTTTCAATTTCCCGATTAAACATGACAAAGTGAATTAAGATATCGAACGAACATTGATCGAGTACTCGAACTCGAATGACTTGGTATTTTAGCTGATGCGGTAAATAACTTACGCGGGAAGGCCTTGGACGGACTTTTGATTATCATGAAAGGGAAATTTATTCTTCGTATGAAAGGGAATGGAACGAGGATTTATTTGTTCTCCTGTTGAATGTGTGTCTTTGTTATTGATTTTGTAATAAGATAAATTAGATATATTTTTGTCTACTGACTATCGTATCGAGCATCGACGATTCCTCTCCCTCGACAAGAAGCATCTTCGACTCGTAGTCGATTTGCATCTTGAATTTGTAAACGGAAGAGGCCAATGTGTTTTTTTTTTGACTTTCTGTGACAAAAGAAACGAGCGAACGTGCGAATGACGGATGACGGTGTGGGCACTTTATCTTCAACGAAGGAGGATGCGGTCTTTATCGAGTCGGAAGGTACGTTAGCTGCTGCTAGGTATATACCCAGTCGAGATTAGGATGTCGCGGTGAAGGCTGGGGAGTCGAGTTAGTCGGGTTACAGTGTGCGACGTTTGGTCGTGCAGATAAAGCGGAACGGAACAATTTCAACTGTCTCTACGTTTCTTGCATTTTCTCTCGACGCAACAAAATATTCCTAAAGGTTTACTACACTTCACTCATTATATATATCTTATGTTTCCCTCTATGCGCGGATAGCGCCATTCCCTGCCGAACCAATTCCAAAGTTTACGAAGAGACAAATAAACTATCGACTCTATCGCTGCGCAGTGAACGTATATATATTTTCTTGAAAATTTCATTACGTTTCTTTATGCGCTGTCGAGTCACGTCACGTTTTCAGGTTAGTTGTAATAAAATTCGTTGAAAGATTATGGGGGAAGGAAAATCTTATGGAAGAGATTGTTCGGGCAATTCATCCACGGATGAAGATAAAAGAGAGGATATAAAATCAACAGATCTTTCGTCATCAGAAATTCAATATCACGGGAGAGAATAGAATTGAGCCGAGATCACTTTGAATGGTAATTAAGCAATCTTGTTGAATCTTGAGGTTCTGGATATTGCGAGAGAATGCTCGTCTCGAGATCAAGCCGCAATCCTAAAACTTATAAATAAAACGTTATAATAATCAATAAGTGACCCGAATTCCACGATTCCAAACTTTTCCATTTGAAACCATTTGATATCTTTTATTTTCAATGCGAAATCGTCCCATTCTTCTTCGTATCTTCTCTTCGTCATTGGTATTTCTCCATTACTCCACCACTGAAAACCGTTTTCGGTTCACTAGTCGGATCAAATCGTATTCCCTGGGCTTTGGTCATAGATTGCCGCTAAGTTCAACGAAGTTCATTCATTTGACTTTAAACCGATAATAAGAACGGCATTCGAGTCGATCGATACATTTATCGTCTTCGTTCTAGCTTGGCAAACGTTATCGTTAAAAACGAGAAGCACTTCTACGCTAGTTGAACCACTCTATCCTTGGCTTTCGGCACTCGGAACAACGTATAACGAGTTTTATAAGAATATAACCGTTCACTTAAAACTCGCATCAGAAACGAAATAATCGTTCCGGTAAACCGCACGCGAAACGATGATACCGCAATACATTATTTCGATTAAAACATCCTTGAGTATTCGAAATTCGATGGATTTTAATTTGTTTTATTCATGAACATAGGGAAACGGTCGATGGTAAATAAATGGAAAATGGTTTTTACAAAAGCTATGAGAGCTCATGAAAGATATTGCTCCGAGTCAAAAAGCGAAACCTGGTTTGAATTCTATTTGTTGCGTAATATGGATACAATCAGGCTCGAAAAAGATTGACGTTGGTATTCAATTATTTCGATATTCGGATGATCAAGGAGGAAAGAAGAACAATGCATTGAATGAAATGAGTAGTATGAATTTATAAACATATTTGATGGTTCTGATTGACATTCCAATTTTTCTGAAAATATTGTATTAAAAATGGAGGTTATTTTTTTCGTGGATTATAATAAAATGAAGGAACAATAAATTACTGTTGATTTTTATGAAATGTGTGGAACATTTCGAATCTCTCGTCTTTTGACTGCGTACATAAAAATGAGATCTTAATAATGTTTTACTTCAAAATTATTGTACGAGAGGAGGGAAGGTTTCCGTATGGAAATGTTCTTTCGAACATTGCGATTAAAAACTTTTCAAATATCTTTGGCTGCCAAAGGTAACAAACAGCTTTCGATTTTATATTAAATCTTGGAATAGCGTTATGAATGGCCTCGATATGAGGTTTAAAGCGGAGTTGACTTTTATTGAATACTGTTTTATGAGAATGTCGGATTTCGAATTTTCATAGAGATTGTATGAAAATTAGATAAAAGTTTTATAGAAATTTTTATAGAAGACGGTTCTTGGAATTTGTTGGAACTTCATCTTTAATCGTTACATAAAAGTAAGGTTTTTAACAAAATTTCTGACCTATTCCAGAGTACAAATTATGCTTCTGAAGACTATAACTTCGATCTCAAGCATGGAAATGATCAATCTTTGTTCAATCTCTCTGTTTGATTGAATTTATACTTGGGAAAACGGAAATCGAGGATTGATCGATCTTTGATGTTTTTATTTTGACGAAGAAAGATTCGAGCGCGCGTGGATTCCTATTCGATTCAAATCACTAGCCTTTCTGGGTATGAAATTATATACAAAGCGTGTCGTTTTCTCCTGGCGCGAGTACGAAGAAGCATTGATTTCCACTACTAATTGGTCTTTTCATCACCACAAAATTAAGCGATGAGTATCCTCGTTCATATTATATGCGAAAATTATATGAAATTGATTTGCTGAAAGATTGTGTAATAATTGTAACCAACTTATATGTAAGTATTATATGTTTTATATATGTATTCGTTATTGGATTAATGAGAAATCATGTTTATCGAAAACATTGTATTCGAAGTTTTTTTGAACATACGTTGTATAATAATACGCTTTCAATGAAGTGGAGGAAAGTGAAAATATTGAAGCGGAGGATACTTTGTTATACTCCTAAACACTTCAACAAGTGTGAATTGATTCAAAGGATTAGTTAATGCGAATTTCTGTTCTAGTCCTATCCGACTTGAGCCTTGACGTGGTTACTTAATGAGTGAAAAGTTGTAAACGGCGTGTCATGTTGTATCACTTGTCATCAAGTGGTCATGTTGATAATGATGATACTGACGAATGAATTTGATCGCAATGATAGATTACGATAATCCTACGATCTTCAGAATCGAAATACTTTGTTAGAATAGTTTGGATAAGATTCAAAATGACATTTGATAAATGATTTCAAAGACAACCCAAGTAGAGGAATTTTTTAAACTATGTATACCGTATGCATAATTTATATATAATTTCAAATGCATTTTATGTAATTTTGGAAATTCTTTCAGTCGAGGAGTCAAATTCAATGAAACAGCAAAGAAAGTAAATCCTCTGCACATTTGCAATTTTGAAATGATGAGCGAGAAGTGTTAGGTATTTTTATGTTATTATTATTATTGCTGCAATATTACGATGGAAAATTTAGCACAGGTTTTGAAGGATTGAATTATCGCTATCGCACGAGCAAATCCACGGATCAATCCAAACGACAATCCAACTCACATGAAAAATTTTCGCTAGAGTTCTAAAACCGTAGAAAATGCAGTGTATCAAGCATTTGAAGGATCAAGTAATGATTGAAAAATGAGGAGAACCATGAAATTTTCCCAAAAAAGTGTGGATTCGATTTGAAATGAAACATTTTTCGAAAAATCTGTTATTTTATTCGGTTGGAAGATTCATGCTGAAATGATCCGCGTGAATGCTTTGGATTTTTCACATGAGGGAAGTAACAAATTATTCGTTACACATCGATTCTTTTTCTTCCGTGCAATGTAATTCGACTAACCAATTATTGAAGATAGATTTATTTGGTCATCAGTGCTATCGCTTGTTCCATTCAGTTACCATGCGGAATATATGAAATAAAAATGAGAAATTCGTAAAGTATGGTACAAAAAAATCTAATCAATGAAGTTATACAATTTATCTCTAGATTTATGTTCTTCTTCTACATTGGAATACTTCGTGGGTTTGTTAAACATTGACTATAATTTTCATAAGTATATGAAAATTCCACGAAAGTGAACGTTTATATAACGGCTGTTTTAATTTTTTTACCTCATCATGTATCACATGATATCATCATAAAATATCAATATCAAGAATTCTTTGCATTAGTGAGATCTTATCTTTTTTATTTTTGATTAAAAGCAGAAATTCAAGTATCAAACTCGTATCTTTTAATAATACCTTCCTCACATTCAGTATTCTTTTCATTCTCCGACGATAAAAGTATATATCTCTCCACCACGTTAACCGAGTATGCATAAAAATCTTCATTAACAACTTTCTTTAGTACAGTAATAACATAAAATCTTTGTCCGTGTTATCTCTGTTATCACTTATCCACGAAAGTTTTATTAATTTTCTCCCGAAAATGTCTCCTGACTCTCCGCGATGAAAAATGCAAATAAAAGCGTCGTCCAACAATTTGATAGTTCACAAAATGAAGTGACACACGAGTGCACTCAGGTGATGTTGCGGAACAAGTCCTCAGGTAATCTCGCTCCATTTCTCCATGGTTCTTGACAGAAAAGGGCACTACTAGCAACGTGTCGAGTAGCACCATTAGCTCCACGTTGGGAACGAGTCATGCGATCATGGGTTTCCTACACCTTTTTCATCTATCGTTTTATCCTTTTCACTCTCTCTTTCTTTCTCTTTTCTCCCTCCAATCGACTAATGGTTTCTCATATATCATATTTTTCCCCGCCTGTCGCCCCTGCATCATCTATTTAGCAACTACATGGTCCGTGTCACTGCTGCGATTTTCACATCGTTTTCATCTCGTTCATACGTAAAACGCACCATCGATTTTCAGATATCCGCCATTCTTTCGACAACTATAGCCACTTAAAATCGAAGTTCTTGTTGTAGATCTATATATCATACGATATGAGGTTACGCTCTCACGTCGCTAATCGTTGTCATAGCTACAAGAGTTCTGCATTTGAATATCGTTGATCATTGATTATATATTTTCATTTTCCAATTCAAAGGGATTATATTTGAAAGCGTAATACAACTGAACCGATCATAAGAATTATTAATCATTCAACAATCAATTCTGAATTGATTTCTAATTAAAAATGATCCTACGAAACATACTTGGAAGTCCAGAAGATTGTATGTTGAGTTTCATTCGAAGCCTTAAATGCGTTTCTTAGAAGATGGGTATTAAGATGAATGTCTTCTACTGTGTTCCATCACGCGTCCGCAATTTATTGACAGGGCAAGTTAATATCGCTTCAATGGTTGTAGGTATATTAAAAGGTATGACCCGTTAATTCTTGTTAACCAGTAGTCAAACTTGATCAATTACAACGATAAAACGATCAATGGCGACAGCACTGTTTTACGCACGATACAGGTACTTGAGGCACTCAAAGCTAATGGAACGTCGTCTTAATTGATCACATATAGATCAGATTTCGTTGAATAGAAAGTCATATTGGTCCTCTCTTTTCATCCACCTTAAATCTTTTGATCGAATAAAATGACAATTTTATAATTCAGAATTTTTTAAAAAAAAAGGTTAGTATTTTGACCAACACTTATCATGAATAAAAAGTACCTACAAGGAATACACAAAAAGTCTCGTTCCAAAGTACCGCAGAGATATGATCATGATGATTCTCTCTTTTAGAATATAATCGTTGCAACTCGTGTTTTAAAAAATTGTATTCTTGCTCAAAAAGGAAAAGTCTGCGAATAAAATATCAGATGAGAATGTCACTGAGCATGAATTTAGATACGTATCGATTCATTTATTGTTAGAGAATTGGGTTATTCAGATGATATCAAGAGCTGTTGACTCGTTTAAGCACTATTCGTTATTATAATTGTATTCTTGATTTTAGCAGAGGTCAATTAGAGGTCAAAGGTTGAGAGAATTTCAATAGAAAATAAATGGAATGATAAAGACCATAGCATGTTGAGTCGATCAAATCATTTACCGATCATCAGATTATTTAAAATTGGAGTATTTGGCATACCTAGTCGTCAACCGTATTGGAACGAGTGGGATTGAAGGATCTAAAATTATCTTTTATAATTGTATTTCATCGATGTACAGCTCGTTCTATTCCGATTAAATAAATCGTATTAAAATTTGAAAGGAACCTTAAATCCCATTTGATAGATTCATGATTTTAAGTACGTACTCCTGACCTACCAATACACAACTAGCTTAAACAGCCGGTAAGTCGGTAGCATACTGGTATCATGGTACGTGGCATGTTCGAGTCAGTCAGTCAGCCAACCAGCCAGGGAGCGACTATAATCTATCGGATGAGCTGCATTATTCATTCACAGTGTCGCTTACAGACCTTCAGTCCAATGACTCGTTATATCCTACGACAACGATGAGGAGATACGACTATCGAATGGCAATGGCACTTATGAGCATACTTAGCATCAAGTTTAGCACGTACTTCATGCCAGTAGAAGATTTTCACGGCCGGCATGGCATCGGTAACTGCTTAAGGATTGATAAAGTTTCGTATAAATGGTCATTAATTCTAATAAGGTCCACCAACATAATTGAATTAATTTATTCGAGATATTTTGTGATGCTTGGAGAAAAGTTGGTTGTACTTACAAAAATATTCACTCCAGTGACTAAGATCTTAGGTCTATTGGCACATTTTTTGGCGGCAACAAATTATTTTAGCATCATCAGCAGTATGACAGTTCTGGTTCAATTTTTTTTTTATACAAAACGGTAGGTATTGTCAACACATTTTTCATAAAATATGGTTGGAATTCCTCCAAACAATGTTAGCATAGGGTATTCAGAAGAAATTGTGAGGATGGTTCGAAATCTTCCCAATGATTCCTTAATGAGAAATCATTACTGGCGTATTAATGGTCTTTAAATGGCGTGGAAGATCCGTTATTCGGCCTTTGAAACGTCTACAGTTGTATTTGCTAGGTCCGGAATGTTTTTGAAAAATTTCCGCGTGATAGAACATGAGAAAGAAACTTAATAGTTAGGAAATTAGCACATACTCCTAATTGAAAAGGTAGAAAATCTTTTCTGCAACGTCATTCTTCAATGATAACTCAATTTGCTTTCAATTGATGAGGAATCAATGAAGAAGCATTCCCATCTTCAGTCCTATTTGAGAGTTGAATTTCTGATAGACGTAAATCGGTTAAGTTGATTGATCGTCTGGAATAGAATGGGTGTTATAATGCAAAGTGTATCAATTTATTGGTTGTACCAAGACACGTATCAAGTTGTTATACATCTAGAGATAAGATGAGAATTACCAAATGGACAGAGTGATGTATCTCAACATTATGGATTTACTGTGTGAAATGAGATTTTCTATCAACAAAACGATAAATCAACTTCATTACTCTAATCTCGTAATGCACGTGAAATTCGTTCTTGTGTTTATTTTACATCCAGAATACGTTCGCCACGCAAATTATGAGGAGTTCTTTATCATTTTTCTAATTACCTTCGTCTCGTGATGACAGGTAAGTTATTTTCATTTCTTACCAGCAATGAGCATTGAATTTAATTATCTTTGATAATCGTTTGAAATGCAATGATCGAATTATACGAGATTTTGTAGAATTCCTTGATTATAAAAACTATAAATTCTGAAGCTCCAAGAAAATGGATAATCTAGGACTAAATGACCCGAGTGAGATTATATATTTGTCTCGTTTTTGTCTCTCTTGAAACGACGACAAGGTTCTTTCGGAGCATTGTTACCGGATCTTCTAGCGCAACAGCATCTTCCATTGTCTAGAGAAAGACTTAGGGGAACGCCATCTTTCAGAGTTGGATGCTACGTTAATGTACGTTAGGGTGGTAACTTGGCGCCATCTTGTCCCGTAAACACTTGCACGTAAATTCGGGCTGAGTGCACGCCTCTCTTTGAACACACTGAAATAACATTTTGTCGGGTCGAGTGGTGCTGTAGCAACGAATATCAACAATTGCAACATAGCGCGCGATGTTTAGTACCTCTCAACTCCAAATGACGCAAATCGTTTCGATTTTTGAAACTGGAGAACATATATACAAGAAATTGAACCCCCATGTGTGTTGTATTCGAATGAGTGAGCAAAATAAGTATTTTGGTACTTTTTCTCACGGAATTGAGGTCTTCCATTCATCACTATAAAGCAACAAATATTTTTATTGAACAATTGAAAGAGTTACCAGAACTAATCCTTTTTCCCTTACACTGAGGAAACATATACCTTGGAAAATACCATAATTTATGAATTTTTGGCGTTGGTCTGGCCCGAGTCAAAATATTTACGTGAACGAGAACCTCTGAAAGTCCCATAATTCCGTGGACTTTTATAAAAAAGTATGGTACCTTTCTCATAAAAGTCCCAACCATTATGGTACTTTCAGAGGTATCTTCACGTAAATATTTTGACTTGGATTCGACCAACACCAAAAATCCATAAATTATGGTATTCTTCAAGATACCTTTTTCTCCGTGTATTGATATGCATCAATTGATTTTCTAAAGCAATATGTCTTGGTTGCTACAGCTTCTTCCAAGAAGTTCTGAAAATTCTGTTTAAAAAAAGTGTATCATCTGGACGAGTAATCGATAATATTCACTTTTCCTAGTTAACATTGTGTAATTACTGTACACAATGTTACGTGATAAAATGGTAGTGTTAGCAACAGGTGTGATATATACCAGTCATGACATTCTCACAAATATAGATCAATACACACACTTGGTACGAGTGTACATTCCACTCTTGACATCTTTTTTCAATAATTTTTTATTCCTTTCAGTACTCTCGTCGATCCTTCAGACTTTCAGAGTAATGTGCACAACATCGCGCAGGTACGACTTTATGATAAACGTTTTCTTTTTCTTTTAACCCTACATCTATCTCCTTTCGACTCGAACTACCTGTTTGTAGTTACGGTACTTTGAAGTAGGGAAGGTTTGAACGCAACGCTTCAAGTATACGAAAAATATATGAAGTGGATTTTAAAACGTTCACCTCAAGTTTGCCTTTTTGACTTTTCATTACTTCAAGTCCATTTATTGAATTACTATTCAAATATCTAATTCTTATAGAATGTATAAGGATAAAATTATACGTACTTAGTTTGAATAAAATTCTCATCTGATACATGAATATCCAAGTTGATTCTTTAGTATTCGTACATGCTTTTCTTCATAGCAGAAGCATTTGTAGCTTCATGAGCAGATTTAACAAGCTTAAGAAATCGAAACAGGATACGACAAATACTAAAAAGGTTATACCATTAGCTCGGGAACAATAGTGTAAAAGCAAATATTTTCCCTACCGTGCGATAATGCGTCCATACATATAGAGTTGGTTAACACAGTGACTTAAGGACGATGGTCTGACTTTCCTATTGTAATGGTAAACCACGTCCGACGATAGGAATGCATCCTGAAAGTAGAGTGTCGACGCGAATGGGGAGCATTAAAAGCGTGCAATTTCGTGCTGGTAATATTCAGGAAGTTATTTGAAAATACGCTTCATGCATACCGTGTAGATTTGCATTATGCCCTACACATCTCGAAGCATTCAACTGTGGTCAACAGATGTGAAACGTATATTGTACAAAATCACAATTTTCTTTATTTCATTCATGTTGAATTTGGAAATCGTTTCGAATTTGCGATTCTGACAAGATACCGGAATTTGAGAATTATTTTTCAAATCTCATTCCCTGGGTACATATTCTCAACCTTTGGATAGAATAAATTTTTCTTCATCTCAAAAATAGTGTTTGTTTGTTTGTTACCATTTGGCGTGTTCAAATCAAATTTCATTTCTGCTCTCCACATATCGGATAAAACAATCAATATAAATCTGATATAACACATCGTGAACGAAAAACATACAGGAAAATACGTCAGATGAGTAGGGTATGGACGTTTGGGTGCCGTGTCTTAACCTTCGACCCCTTTGTGACGAGGGATCGTCCATAATTACACGCGGAGTTGAGCCTCGCCGCAGGCGGTCTTAGATCCCAGTCGGACAGATGAAAATCCAGTCCTGTGATATTTTTTTCCTCGTCAACAGCATTTTGATTAACTTGGAATGATTTATGAAAGAAAAATATATTGAATATTGTATTGACACTCATGGGATTCGTGGCAAATATACTTTCTGTCCAAGAAACTTTTGTGTATCCAACAACCGCGAAGTTTCCCACACTCACATGGAAAATTAATTTTCAATACATGCATGAGAAATTTACCTTGGATTTATGTGAAAATTACTATTTTCATGGAACTTTGATGGTGATTTTTAAAGGTTGATTTATTGGACAAATATTTTTGAATTGATAGATCAAAATATAATTGAATTAATCTATGTGGTTTATAAAATCATCAAGAATTTTATATCGAATGAATTTTTACGTGCTCGCATGGATATAAATTCAAAAAACAACTAAAAGAATGCGAAATGTGAAGCCTTCCATCCTTGTCAAACGCAAAACTTTTATTAACATAGTAGAAATATCATTGAACTGAAATATTTGATTATGAGGGCATATCGTACGAAAGATTCGTATTTCCCGTCTTTTGTTCCCTTTTGTTCCCTCCTTCATTCAAAATTGGATACTTTTGAAACTGTCAGACATGGATAACTTCATCCGGTTCCCTGCTGGAATTGTCAAGCGTGCTCTGCTGCAATTTTCCACTTTTCACATGTGTTCAACTACTATCGTAGACCGCACATATTTTTGTATTATTACATTACTCTTAAACTGTCAGGATAGGATGCATGCGGCATTGTAATACAAAATAATATGCAATTTATTACG
Organism: Gonatopus flavifemur; assembly: GCA_018340375.1. Taxonomy (NCBI): domain Eukaryota; kingdom Metazoa; phylum Arthropoda; class Insecta; order Hymenoptera; family Dryinidae; genus Gonatopus; species Gonatopus flavifemur. The sequence goes on from JAFFJZ010000001.1 coordinate 57,919,196, forward strand.
CTGGATTTTGAAACTTCGGTAGAATTGTAGCATTATTTTGATGGAATATTAATGACATCGTGACCTGTATATTATGCTTTCCTGCTACAAACTGACGATTTCTATTCCCTCCCTACACAACAATCCACATAGCAATATGATAAGGAACATGCTCTTGAGATGTTCTTCACAAAATGACGAAATGTTTTATAATAGCGTTTTCTACCGAAAATCTAAAATATAATTCAAAAAAATTGCTTTCAAAAACAGAAAGAGTAATCAAAACGGCACGTGAATAAATCTTGTTCGCGTATAGGATAAAATTGTGCATGTTCCAACGCCATATATTTTTCTTATGATCCCCTGAGACACATATTCTTCTCACGAATGGTGTTGTCCATAACCTCAAAATTCGGCACCAACGCAAACAGAAAATATTTGCAGAACTTAACCGTATTGTAACTTTAGATTTCACCGCTAGAAGATAGTTAGGACTTGAGTATGCAATAGCAACAAAAAAAAAAGGTGAACAAAAAACAACAAAAGCATTGATGGTAGAAAGTTATATCTATCCCAAGCACGTTATCGCAAGTTCCCCTTCACGAGGGTTGCCATCCTCGTACATATCTTCCGCTTTTTTATGTTACAGCCGATTTAGTATTCTTGTCGCGTTGTTTACGTCTTCCCCCTCTTTTCTTCTATTCACACTCACGCACCAAATATATTCTTCTACTTCTTCCATCTACTTGTACACCTACGCGTTCAAACGACGTTTAGTTCTTTTCCTTCCTTTTTTCCTTTCAAACCAAAGGACCTGACCAAGGGACATTGGAAGCGTTGAGTGAGATATCGCGCTATGCTTGTACCGGTCCGAAATATTTGATGGTTTCGTGAGTCGGTAAATGAACCTTTCATAGGGTGTCGTCTTTCCATCTTCTCACCCTTTACAATCTTCCTACGGTCTACCCTTCTTTAGTACTGATGGGTGCTTTGCGTTTCATGACGTGGAGATAACAAGGAAAAAATTGTACACGCAAATCTTATTTGCCAGGATTCCTCGTCGGAGAAATGATTGTCGAGTATACTTAAGGTTCAGCTTGGATCATTTTTCTTTTTCAAATTGACGCCGCATTGCGAGAAATATGAATCTTTCTTTACTCTCACATAGGGTTCTGATTGTAAAATATTGAGGCTTTCTCTTTTTCATAGGGAAGGGTTTTTTTGTGTGTAAAGAAGACGAGAGAAAGAGAGAGAGAGAGATCTCTGGATGAAACGTTCTTAGATATCTTGTTATTGCAATCGTATTATTTAGTTGATACATTGATTGAAAAATTCATTGAGTTCAAATGACATTCATTAACTGGTCAACGAAGATAGATTGTATCAACTTCATGTTCATTATAAGTTAACAAATCTTATTCCCCGAGAGTAAATTTTATTGATAGATAATGAGATTTTCATGAAACTGTCAAATAGAATACGTTTATTAACTATGAATCACTTTTTCCCTCAACGCAATTAACCTAAGAATAATACGGTATTTGCTTCAATCATTTTGTCTGTAAGATACAATAAGTTTTCTCTTGTCGTTCATGTTCCAAGTTATATATCAAAGAGCGAAGTAATGTTTGTACAAACCTGATGGTATTTGGTGAAGGTGTGAGTTTGAGAGTGCATAGGCGTGTATATATCTGTAATCTGCACGTGCTTCGTAATACGTTTCACTCTGAACACACGAAAGTTCAACAAAATCAATGAGAATATGCGAGCAGAAATAATATAACGTTTTTAATCAGATAAATATTTGATCGAATCATTCAGAAAAAACGGAGTTGAGGGAAAATGTAGTTGATTATCGTACTTAAGGTATTTGATTTTGTGAATTTGAAGGAATTGATTCATAACAAAAGAGAATTTCACTTCAATATGAAGACTCTTTATTGTAAACTAAGCCTGATCAGGAGGATTCATGACCGTGTCGAGGTTTAGAATACACAACAAACTTCTAATACCCCGTGCCTTAAATCTGTCTCAGAATATTGCATAAGCTATATTTTGAGACAAAGTTTTTATTGGATATTCCTAAAATCGATCAAATTTTTTTTCCCCGATCACTGAAGATGTAATCTGAAGATGTTTTTTATCGACCAAGATATTCAATGTTTATGTTACTAAAAATAATAATACACGATTTAGTTCTTCTAGACGTAAGGCTCAATCTAATTTGGATGTGCAATTCTATTTTGAAAGGAATGTGATACTCCGATAAGAAAATTTTGCCATAAATTTACAAACTTGACCAGTCAACATTATCAAGGATGTTTTTTGTTCGGTACTCACAAATATCGATTGTCGTGCAGCCAGTAAAAGATATAAATAAGAATTGATTAATTACAAAGTCGTAAAAGCCATCGAATGTATGTGAGAATTTTTTTTCTTGTCTGTTAAAAGATAAACTTCACGCATTATTCAGTTCTAGAAATTGTACATTGTTGTTTCATTCTTGATTTGAATTATGCAAATCAATACTCGATAAGATCAAATTAATAGTACAGTATAAGGAAACCGAATTGGTTGATTAGCCAAATTTTCATAACAGACAAATAAGATCAATGTTAATGCGTGATAATTATTGCAGACGATGAAACAAAAAAGATTGTGAAAAGAAGTATAAAAGTGGGCTCCAACGAGCACAAGTATCATTCAGTTTCAGTACTCTTCAAAGAAACTTCACTTCAGATTTTTAAAAGAATTCTCTAAGAACCAATCTCCCAAAGAATCAACATGAAAACGATCATCGTGAGTGTCCTAATTATTGAATTGAATATTGAATTTCTTATATCACTTATATTTAATGATTCTACATTCTCAATAACCATCAATAATTCTGTTCTACTCTCATTTAATCATTTTGGAATTCAAGTAAGGATTGGAAATGATTCGATTCATTGTTAGCGAGAGTCGTTATCATTTCTATTGATTCGTTCATTAATTGACGGATAATACTCGACTGGAAGCACAATCTCGATCGGATTTTCAATATAATTGGTCATAATTCCGTTGAAACATTTTCATCTATCATGATAAATGGATATTGATTGATACTCGATGAACTCATTTCATCAATAAACAAAATTATTGATATATAACGGCATGATATGTTGATAATTGTTATGAAATAGTTTTCAAACCTGTTTATAGAATGCAATTCAATTGCGATGGGTTTGAAAGTTATATTTCCATTTTATTGAATTTTGATTTAAAAATTATTATGAATTATCATCAATGGCAAAATTTGTATATATTTTTCCAGCTCGTTGCTCTTTTTGCTCTCTTCGCTGTCGCTTTGAGCGCGCAAGTTCCACCCAAAGCAGCAGTAGCTCCTTCAGTTGTTGAAGATGAAGCAGTGGCCGACGCCCCAGCTGCCGCTGAAGAGAAACGCGTTGACGGTGGCGACGAAGTAGTCAGAAACAAAAGACATCCTCTTTACTACTACACTTATTATTATGAACCGGCTGTGTATTATCATCATCATCCTCACCATTACCATTTCTGATAAGCCAAGACATTTTAGACATCATAGTGCATTTTGTTTCGTGTAGATATCTCATAGGTACAAAATTTTAATGATCCAATCGATTCATTCTCCTCATATGCAATATTCTTTGGAATATATGTCACGGTACATTTGAAAAACATGTAATTGTAATATCATTTGAGAAATATAGCGTGTCGTAAAACAGACATTTTCGTGCTATTGTTTCTCCTTCTTCCTCTCCTTTCAGAATTATAACAATATATACGTGTTGCATTGGAACATGCATCGCATATTGACGTAGTATTATCAACTATTATGACCGAAAAACATTGACGATCGAAAAATACAATCTTCTTCGAACAGCGGAAAATAACGGAATTCATCTGACCTCGATAAATAAATTATCACCACACATCTCGATATTCAACATATACAACGTAAAAATCACTATCTTCTGTTTTCATCATATCAAACCTTGAAGAACCTAATTCTCCAGAGGATTTACAGCGACGAGATAAATCTATCTAGTACACAAGAAAAATTTATTCAAAACGGATCTTTTCAAATCGGTTTTGTAATGAAAAGTAATTGTCGTACAAGTTGCGATATTGAAACATGCATACATAATATACAAATTGAAACTGATTGTTGTCAGGATTGAAGCAAATGTGTGAAACCTACATGAACATAATATTTACATAATGTCTTTTTCATTCTTCGACGCACTTCATTCTTGACGAGCTGATTCATTTTTTTTCTTTTTTATAGAAAAGAGTAATTCTATTTATATCGTGATTAATTATTCATATCTCCTCTGGTGCCAATATCGAAGCATGTGACGATGAATCCTGTTCTATTCGCTCCTGCGGTTGATATTCTATAAACGGAATTGAAATGATGTATGAGGAATTGTGTTTGGGTATCCATTTTCATGCAACCTTTTGTTTCAAGTGGATAGGAAAACGTCTTCAAAGAATTCTTATTGATTAACATAAAGGGCTATTGTATGAGAATTTTATCGTTGACGGAACTCCTCTCTCATTTTTGAAGAATTCAATTTCTAGGAGAAGGGTTAATGGTTTTTAATCGTGGAAAAAATTCTTTCTCGATTATCCATATTCTTGAAGTTTGAATCGTTTACAGAAACGAAATGAAAATCCCAACTCACAAAATCTGATAAATCATACACAGAAAAAAAAACTATCTTGTATCAAGAAAATATTGTTTTCGTTATATATGAAACACGGATTGTCTCAGTTCAATGCAATTTGCTTTGAATCAAGAATTTAGTTTTTTCCTGTGTTTGATTCAAAGCAAATTGCATTGAACTGAGACAATCCGTGTTTCATATATAACGAAAACAATATTGTCTTGATACAAGATAGTTTTTTTTTTCTGTGTAGTTATTTCCCACACAACATATTTCTGAGATATGTAGATGCCGCTCAAAGCTCTCATTTATGACATATTTCTGATAACGAATGAAATTTCCGAAAGACATCTAAAAGGGGCTCTATATCGGAAACATGACATGCGGAAGTTGTTTCATGGGCATGAAATGTTTGTCTCTGAAATACGTCAAAATCAGTTCTTCCGTATGAGCGCGGTGGGAGGGATCTTTTTGATGAAACTTTCCGATATCAGAATCAAAATATTGTCTTCTGAATGAAGAATTGTGGAGTTCACTTACGATTTAAACTTCAGCAACATCCCCTATAGCCCTCAAATTCTGACAGGGTTGCCACCTCTCCGGGCTCCGCCGAATTTCTCCGGGTTCCGGGTTAAACAAAATTATCCCCGGGTTTTTCTTATGATTCAAATGTATTACAGACAAACAGCAGATTCTTATAATCCCACGAGTCCATAAGCCAAAAATTGCGTGTCTCCGATTTGTTTGGGCTCAATTCGTTTTCTTCAATCTATGATTCTGAACGCATGTCTGATTTTATGATGAACAAAGACAACCCTAGTAGAAATTTTCTCTAGCAAATGATGAGGCACTGATCAGTTTTCCATTTCACTGATTAGGGACTGATCAGGAAACTTACAAGTTTCCGACAAGGGGTGTAACGCTCCGACTAATCAGAAACTGATTGGAGAAACTGAGCAGATATGAGCGAGTAACTGATGAGGGACTGATCGCTAGTTGATGAGTTATTTGCGAGTAACTAACGAAGCATTTATCACCCACAAAAACGCAGGTTATGTCGATGAAGATATGGAATTATAACACTAAATTGATGATTCTTCACTCAAATAATAATTTATGTTTTTGTTGAGGATGTTTCCAAGGATTAAAAAGTAAATTTTCAGCAAAACCCGTAGGAAAAATTTTCCTAGACTTTTTCTTAGATAAAATGTAGGAGTTTTGGCCAAGGACAAAAAATATATCAAACCATATGTATGGTGTTTCCACCTCAATCATGAGATAATATTCAAGTTACTACTATACTTACTCATAATAAATAACAAAACTATATTATTTCACAATAAGAAAGAATAATACATATTACACCTCATCTCCTTTTATGCCATAACCTTACAAAATCTAACAATTTCCAAGGTAGCTTTGTTATGTGCATACAGTGCATATACTCTTTATAATTATTGAGGTTAGGTTTCATCGATTTGATAGAGCAAACCCAGGATCAAATAATCTGAACCAATTCGATTCAATTTCTTTGAGATACTTCAAATGTTGGTTAAGACATATCGGGAATATGTGTAATTTCACAATTGCAATATATCACTTGAATAACAATCAATATGTTTTTTAAACCGAATATTTTTGGTGAACATTTACGCTATCAATATTTCTTGCGAATAAAGGCAATAACTTGTCAGAATTTGATCAGTTTCATATGAATTTTAATAATCATATTAGACAAATCAGTTCCCAATAAGTAAATGATCAGTTTTCCCTGATTAGCGTTTCCTCATCAGTGCCTCATCAGTAATACGGAAAACTGATTATATTTCTACTAGAGAATATTGCCGTTTATACAGTTGCAACACTCTTCATGGGGAAGATGTTAGGAAATTTTTGCAGCAGACGCCATGTTACTGGTGGTGATTCCCACTCCTTTTATTCTTCCTGCTTCTTTCACTATTCCCGCTCTTTTATTCCCTGTGATCACCTAATCAGCCGACTGGATCCGCCATGTTCTCGCTAGTGATACTTTACACATGCGAAATCATAAAGTGGCAATACTTTCAAAGTGTGAAGTGTCGTGACTGTGGAAATTGTGATAATACCCAGACAACAAAATGCGTGCATAATGTGACGCATATCCATCGCACGCGTACGGATTATCCCGCAGGTGTGTCCGCATACGCCACGCATTTAGCTCGCACGTCGTGAAGTCGCACGCATGCGGGCCATGTGTATCAGGATTGAAGAGAGGCCCAGCGCACGGAAAAAAAAGGAAATAGCTGTGGCAGCTACTTACTTTTTTAGCACCCTTTTTTCACCGCTGCAGCTAAAATAATTGCAGCTGTAGCGACTTTTTAGCTACCACAGTATGAAATCGTAGCTGTAACTGCATGGGTTTTGTGGTTGATATTTGGATAGCTATATAATTGGGGTGTTGAATTTTCGCTAGGGCAGCTATATTTCTTGCTGCTACCGCTAAGTGAGTAGCTATGACATCTAAAAAATAGTTTTTAATTTTTAGCTATCCAAATAACAGCTGATTATTTTTTTCCCGTGCGTGTCCTCTGAATAATCATTTTCTCGGTGAGAATTTTCCAAACTAAACTCATGAAAAAGTTGGGAATTTTCAGGAAATAACCTTTAGTACTTTACCTATAACGGCACAAAAACAACATTTCGAATTGTGAGATAAATTGTTTTCCGAGAATTTTGGAAAAAAATGTCTTCCGAAATCCGTGGTTTGAGCCCATACAGCACAGCAGTTCAGAAAGAGTTCGCGAGGAATTCAATTGGGATTTGGAGAATTCATTCTGAATTCTTGAGAATTCTTTTTGAATTTCTATGCTGTGTGGGAGCTCTGCACGGAAAAAAGAAAACAGCAATGGTTACTGTGAATCACAAAAATACATTGAAACTCAAATTCATTCTACGCAGTACTGCGTTTCCCAGTCCTCATTACTGTCCAGTCAACGTTGAGACATTTTATTACAATACCCATCACTGTGATCGCGCTAATCCTCATTATGCAAGCATGTTTTCATTTGTTTTTCAACCGATCGCTGTCATTCACAGTAACCAGTAGTGTTTTCTTTTTTCCGTGTTTACCACAATAAATGAAGTACTAAAGATTATCCCCTAGAAATTTCAGACTTTTTCAGGCTGACCTCCCATGGATTGGAATTCGTTCCGGCGGAATGACCCCACACAGCACCATAGTCCCAGAAGAATTTATAAAGAATTCTCATGGAAATGATTGTATTCTTTATGAATTCTCCAAGCATCCCTCTGAGACTGTGGTGCTGTGTGGGACTTTATGAGAAATCTATAAAAAATTGTGTTTCGGTTGAATTTGACTTCGGTCGATAGGAGGCTAGCCTCATGAATTCAATTTGACGAATTCAACCCAACCAAATCACCAATCGATTCAGAATCTCCTGAAGTAAAGAATGAATAGCACTTGAGAGGAACTTTTTGTAAAAAGTGCACTAGCAAAATTGATCAAGGAGTGGCGTAAATTGATAAGAAAATTCCAAACATTCATCTCCGTGCCAAAAAGACCAATCGATTCATAACCTCCTGAAATGTACATGGTACTTCACATGTAAGTCACAGGAAAAATATTGTAATATACCTAGGAAATCATGTAATTTACTGTAAACATGTGTGCGTTTTTACTGTGAAAAACCTTTCGTGACACGTAAATAACCTTCACTCATCATAGACAATATACATAGTCATTCTTAGAAGTTTGTCATCGTGGCTAATCCCCCCCCCCTCCCCTCGCCGCTTCCACACTCCCCGGGCCATGAGTCGACTCCAGGTGGCAACCCTGAATTCTGATAGTACAGATGAACATTTTCAATTACAGATCTGTTCTATTCAAAATACAGAGACTCTTGTACGCGGATCTCTTTGAAAGAACTCATTCATTGGAGATAAGAATTATTCAAAGCGTATACAGACTTGAATACAATTTTTCACCAATAATTTTCTACACTCGCTTGTATACTTTGGACGAAATGTTTTATCAATGAATGGAAGGAATCGGGGAATTGATTCAAAGAAGTACCGTCGAAATACAAGAACGTACGCGTTACTGAAGAAAAGTCATCCCCTTCTTTTTACTCGATAACATTATACAGATACATCCGTAGAAAATCACAAGCCAATGATTCCGCTGAAGAGGTCTTTACGTTCATTCATAGAAATACACGAGGGATATGAAATTTCTTGTGAAATCGAACCGAAGCTGTTCTTTGAAAACTTTTTTCCTCGACACAATTTCTTCTAAGATGTGTAATCCATTCGTGATGCGAACAACGATATATCGTGGGATACTTCACCGTGGGCAAGATTCCAATAATTTTCTTCTCGCAGAGTGGTGGTATCTTTGTGGTTTCTCGTGATTACGTGATTTATTATAGATTTTTTGTATACCTCTGGTATCGATATCTGTAATCTGAATGAAGGAAACAATAATTGTAGTAGATTATTATACGAACGCTCATTTATTACGAGAACATATCTACCATCCCGCATCGACTCTTCAAATTCAGAAAAATAATGTGGAACAAATGAAGAACTTTGAATATTCACCTCAGTCACACGTTGGCTCGAAGAATACCGATATATATTTGAAGGAGTACGAGGTAGTTGTGAATAAACATTGGATGATGTGGATCATTAAATGAAGTAATACTGTTACAAAGAGAGTCATCACACATCTAAAAGGGAGAGCTAAATTAACGTTGAAAGAGAATTGTAAAATCTCCCATAGAGACCAAGACAATGAGACGAAAATATATACTATACAACGTCGACCTCTTTTACGAACCTTTAAAATACCGCCTACCGTATGAAGAAGGGTTCTTGTATATATCTTTCTCCTCTCCTCTTTCCGCTCTTGCTCCATACATACACAATTCTATGACGCGACGAGACGTAGCCGAAAGTGACACCGAATTCCCCGTCGTTTAACCCGGTGCGTTAACCTTTCTGAAACCGAAGCAATTGCACTTATTGTCGAGGCAATGGTAGAAACCAAGAGGGGGAAGAGAGATGAGCGAGTGATTCAACGTTTAATTGAACGTGTGTCTTTTTTTTTTCTTTCATACCGATCCTCCCACTCTTTAATCTACGCATGGATGCAGCTGGTCTGGATAAATGAGAAGAGAAAACCCAGACGGATCAGAGATCGAGCCTCGTAAAACATAGAAAAAAGCGAGTGGATGAAAATGAACGATAGGGATCACGCATGACATTTGCCCCTTGGTATGTTATCGTCGCACCAGTTACCGGTTCTATTCGCGTGCGCTTCAAGTACCTACGGCAGATGCCACACGCATTCCCCTCTCTTATCCGAGATCGTGGCAAGGTTAACAAATACGGTCACCTAATTGACTTTTTAACTGTTAATTAGGTCCATTATGTTCTATGGTAGCATGCCATACCTGCGATGTGTATTATTTTCAAATATAGTAACCACGTTCAATATCATCAAATGTGTTATCCAAAAACATAGAGAGTATAGAGATTCCTTCTTGGAAATTTACACGATCGTATCAGGAAATTCGTTCTCACGAAAGAAAGGATCATTTCTAAAAGTGAGGGAAAATGGAGATTGAACAATATTCGAGACGCACGCTATAAAAACAAATTCGTTGGTACTTATGAGAAAATTACTTTGCTCAGCAGAAATTGTTAGAAATCCGCTTTCTGAACCTTGTTTTGCTATCTTAGCGGAATAACATCATTTATTCAATAAAAAATATCAGTTTATTTGGACAACAACTGTCAGAGTTGTATCATCATCCTTCGAATATAAAAACAGAAAGACTGCCAGATGCGAGACATCCAACGTTACGCTCTCATTCTTTGATTGATTTCTCATTAATGGATCTCCTATGTGATTATTTCTAGTTACTGTTGAAATGACAAGTGGTAACAAAAGTGCTAGTGGTCCTACATTAGTTCGCTTTGGCAGGGGATGTTCGATTATTTATTTTTGTTTCGATTTTTATATTCTTACTAATTTTGCAACATAACTTCGTCCCCAAGAGGACACGAACCAAGCTGATCAATTTTAGATAAATTTAAATTTCCATATCTTTGTTTTAAATCCAATGAATATTTGTTGAATGTTTCCTGTTCTCTTGGGGGTTGAAGTGTTTCTCATGTATATATGCAAAATCCAATTCTCAAGGTCAATTGAAGAACTCATTTACTATTAAAAATTTTATATTGAATTATACATTTAAATGAATATTCATTTTGTATAAAGGTAAATTTGATAGTGTTTAGGAAGTAAAGGAAATTCAAGAATTCACATAGATGATATTTCAGTAGATTGCATTGGGTGGAAAGATTATGATGCTGTAAAATCGATGTTTATTTATTTATAATGCATTTATTCACAGTAGAATTTCTTTTATCTTATTAAAACTGAGCACCCAAAATCGTCAAAATCAAAACTGATTGACACACATCTCTCCAAACATTAGAAATATTTCATATCGAATGAGGTGAGTTATGGGTTTAGTGACTGAACATCAGATATAATAATTAGGAATCATCATTTAATAATTATTTATTTGACGCGTTTGTCGCATCACAGAGAATCGAATTGAACTAAATCATCGGTCGCGTTTATACTGAGTACGTTAATCATGTAATGAAGGAATCCAATACACGAAATTCATTTCAATGAAACTTCCTGGATACTTCATTTATTCATTGAATCGGCTTGGGAAATAAATAATTAACGTGAACCCTTTGTATCGTATTCATTTCGCGGCTATTGATTTATGTGAAAATACGTATGTGAGAAATAAACCATCGATCAACCCACTCATCAAAACTGCATTATAATAATGTGAAAAATTGAACCGTTTCGAGTCATTAACCGCTCCGCATATTCAAAAAAACGTATGAGATTTCTTGGTGAATCAATGCAGTAAAAACACAAAATTATCTTGGGATTGCAAAGAATACCGCAGGAGACTCCATCTCATCCTTTTTACAAAACACAAGAAACAACACGAGAGAAAGTACTCGGAGAATAAATAAAATTAAAGAGCACTCTCGCTTATATCAATATGACGATCATATTGCTCTCTTTTTTTTATCTCAAAGCATTGCAGTTAATCCGGTATCCAAGCTCTCGGTACACTCCAACTTTGTACTTGGGAATGTGGGTTAATCGACGCGGTGACGACGACGATCTCGCTCCATCGCGTTACGGGCCTTATTATTTTACACGGCATTTCCCCCCTTTATTTTTATTACATATTTCTTTTTTGGTTGAGTACAACTTGGGCGGTGTAGAAGAGAGGTAGTTGACGACGCGGTCCAATGGCATCAAAGCACCTTCTACGTAGTCGATCGCACTAAAGTGCAGGCACAGGTGCAGATAGCAATAATGATACACACACGTACCCGTGAGACTGACCTCGTTAACTAGGGTATCCAGATTGCATGTGTAAAGACTCGCTTGCATGTTCACATGAATGCAAAGAAAACGAATTAGTCGTTTCACAAAGGAGTACTGATGAAGGGTCACAATACGTTATCTTCTGTTTGACGTAAAAGCGTAAGAACACGTAGTAATAATACGGCATAATCACTTTTGTACGAATCGCATGGTATCTCGAACCGTAAAGCATTTTCAACATCGTCATTTGCAATTTACAATATTATCGAGTAAGTGCGCGGGGAATCTTGCGTCTTGAGCTTGAATCTTGAGCTTAATCTCATTTGCATGGGAACAATTTCGGCAACGTGACGTGTGAAGTTCAACGTTTAAATAAAGATTATATCATCGTTTCTTCGATTAAATAAGCTCACGATCGTTTGACCTCCACCTCGGTTTATTACTATCGTTGAATCAAAAAATATATGATTCATCTCATTCAAGCGTTGACGGGGCATTCATATCTCGTAATGCGCTCATGTAATCGTGTTTTTAAATTCATCGTGACTGATTCATGTGATGGAATTTAGATAGCGTACTATCTTCTCCGTTGATGAACTTTAATTGTTTTAGTCGTGTTTTCATGCGCTGAGCTTGAATTTGCTTGATGGTAATTAGTTCCATCGATATGCCGTGAAATGAAATTCAGATAGGTGTTGTTATGTTACAGAAGTTTGAATTGTTTATTAAAATGAATTGACGATTAAAAATAAACACTAAAAGTATGCAACGAGATACTCAGAACAGGACCTCAATTCGTTTGAATACGATATTTTATTCGGGGAAAATAAATGTGAAAACAAATTAAATCCCTTTTAAATTCGCTTCGATAAACGATTCAAATTTCCACAACATTGCGGTGTTTTATAATTCTTCGTCACTTTGCTGCATCTTTCGAAAAGTTTGGTTAATTGACTTATTCACCTCTGATTTTGATTAATGTAACAATTCATGATCAAATGCGAGTTCATGTTCCTTTATACAGACAGAAATGAGAGAATTGCTTTCACCGAGTTCGATGCATTGGATAAGTATGAATAAATAATTACATTGTTCCGTCGGTACAAGTATGGAACGTCATAACTACCTGCAGTCAATGCAATGAAGTCTGCAACCGCATCCATTGTGTATTCTGTGTTGAATAATAACTCTGGAATCAAGTATATGAGTGGACTCATACTTTACAAACGTCTGATTAGAATGTTGATTACTTATGCTCTTATAGTACGAGAACAATCGGAGAATAACACGCTCTCATATGAATGGAATTTCTTTGACCAAAGCTTTTTACAGCAAGATTGCAGTGTCGTCGATCATTTAATTTTTTAATAAAACGACACTGAAATCGTTGATAAATTGAACCACATCATTCAATTGAGTTTCAGAACGAATTCAATTCCAAATAATTGTCTAGAATCACAATTTGGGTTGAGGTCACATTTTAAATTACTCATTCCCAGAGTAGAATTTGCAGAGCATGTTTCAATATGCAAACTATTGAAGACGCTTCAAGTATTCACTAATTCAGCAACGCTCCCTAACAGCGAAATGTGCCACTGGGAGATTTTCTAAATGTTCACAAAACCTCCCTCACGTTCTCCAACGATCCTTTCTTTCGCCCTGAATTTCACGAAGAAGCGGCGTAGGTGTCCTATGTGTGTGTGGGGGGGTTTGCAATCATCAATCAAAATAACTTCATCGCCGTGTAGAGTTTTTGAGACATAGTAATCCATCTCCTAAAAAGATTTCACAGGTGATTTGGTTTAACTAAGAAAAATAAGATACGATATTTCAATATTGAGACTATAAATTAATACTGTTGCTTAATCACTTTAGTCGATCAGATTTGATTACATCCCCATCAGCGATGGAATATGGAGGTATGAGTTATATGCGTGACAAAAAATTTTTAATTCTTTACACTCATTAAATTTCATGAATATTAAAATACATATCTCCATCAATAAACTCGTAAATACTCCGATTTAATTCGCGATATATCAAAAATAATTGCCCTCTCCATCATCCTTGAGCATAAAATTTTCATATTTCTCTTCTTCATTCATGATCTTTACTTCGAATTGCTTTTGAAACCTGGAAATGTTTTTTTTTTATGGTTCACAAAATATATTCGGAACTTGAATTATTTTCGAATTCAACGATCAAAATTTTCAAATGAATTCAGAATTTCAAATAGAACGAAAGATGTGGAGAGATGTAAAATACGAAGTCCAGTATTCTTATTATAGTAAGTATGCGAAACATGACATTTTCTTATTTAGATGATAAAGAAGATGAAGACTTTCAAAGTGAAGCTCACTCCAATCGAGATATGAATTCAAATCTCAAAATGCATGACATCTTAGGATAAATTAGATCACTTCTGGCAACATATAAATTTTATGCAAAATTCATGAGCGGGCCAATTTTCAAGATATACAAGGTGTAACTTTATTACAACGGATGAAGAACTATGTACGAGACATGACACATGAAAATACCGAGGACACTCGTGTAGCTTATATCTATATTTTACAGTTACACTCTGCATGAAATTTAGAATACCATCCTCAATCATAAGCTCGGATCTACGTACGTATGTACGTAATCACATACGTGGTATCTCATGTTTTGGTATTGTGAGATTCACATTACGATAGGCAGTTTTATTATGAATTCTCATCATATTTTCTTTCTTGCGTTATGCATATTCACGGTGAAGTTGGACTTGAATGTCAATCCAGATGAATTCATATTGTCAGAAATTCAATTATCGACTCAGAGAATATTGGGAGGAAAAAATAAACAAACCGATAACATTTCCACACTTTATTTTATTCGAAAACACAAATTGTATAACAATTATACAATTTACATACCATTCCCATACAGCACTATCACCGATCTTTCTCTGTCGCTTCTCCATTCCTCCACCTTGCATCCACGTCGCCTCCACGGAGATGCGACGTGGAAGCGGGGGTGTAGCTGTTAGGGTTCGTTTCACACATTTCTCAAGAATTTTTAAGTAACCCAACTCATAGAGTTTTTGATTTTCACGTATTCCATTATTTGGGTTAAATCCATTTGAATTTTATATTTAATACACGAGAAACGAAATTTACATACATTAAAATTACATGGAATATCCAACGAGTAGAAACGTTATCACAGAAATGCATCGCGATTCAATCTAATATTTTTATAATAATACGTAAAAAGTGCACAAAGGGAGCTTTTTATGATGAGAATGATGACATTAAAATATTTTTTGTACAAAAAGAAACACTTAATATTTATCCAAGAATAAATGTGTGTATTGGATTTGTTTCTTGCTTTGCGGGATTTGCATACTGCGAATGCGTTACATGATATAATCCGTTACATATTCATAATGAATAAATGTGGAATGTGGATGCCGTGTCGCAGAAAGGATCATTCTTTGTAAATAAAAACGTGCTAATGAATTAAAGTGATGTCGAAAATTTAAAATAATCCAAGTATTTGGTCGTTTATCTCACATTGCGGTAAAATACTGTAAGTTTGACGCATGGAATTTTCAAATTCAGGCATTGATTATTCAGCGAATCTTATCAAGATTATCAATAGTCGTAGCTATGGTATGGATTATTGAATTGATAAATGTGCTCGTATGAATAACTATCTTGTAATTTTGGAGCAGAACTGGTGCGGAATATAATTGGTGACGAAGCGTATGACGCATCGACAATGGTTCTTCTGATCCTGGGTATTCGGCTAACCATTTGTTGTTTTGTATTGAATTCCCTCTGTATCACGGCCGCTTCGGTGATGACAAAAATAGCGATTAACCCGATTATCTGTAGATAGAATAAATTGGGGAACATCTGTTGATTATTAGCATCCTTATCAATGTTTACAAAAATATATTTAAGCTGAATCCAGGAGTATGTTGCTGAAGTTTGAATCGAATTGGTAATCGAATAACGGATCCACACTCAGCTATTAAAGATCCAAAGTCTTGCGTTACATATTTTGAACGATGTTTTCAGTTCCAATGAGTTCATTCGAGAGCCCAGGTAGAAATATCCCATCAAATCCTATTACGAATGGTAAAATTTCTGATCGAATATTCCCAATCGTCAATAAGATTTTTAAATTATTTGCAGCATTGAGATTTACAATCGATGATTATTCAAATTTGGTCAATTTGAATTTTCGTTTTGTTTATACGAACGATTCAAACTTTAAGAACATTTCAGAAGTTTAAAATCCAAATCCGAGTTTTCTTTCAATTGTTTGCTTTCCGGTAAAAGTGACGATATTCTGATTCATTAATGACAATGAAAAATTGCAAAATCATACTCACAGTTGACACCTTCATTGTAAATGCTCAAGTTTTCGCGAAGGCAGCAAATTGAATAAGAACTTTATTTTTGTCAAGCTTCCCTTTATATTTCTACAGATCCGGTTTTTTATAACACACGTATGGGAATCATCCAAGTGCCGAGCGAATCAATTGTTACGTCTTTCCTTCGTCAACTAGTTTGTTTTCACATTCCAAAAAGTTGATCTTCCACGTTCTCGTGTTGCATAAAGAGCCAAAAATACAATACCGGAATCATAAATGAGAAATCAAAGGAAAACAAATTCTAGAAAAATATAAAAACAATGAAATAAAAGTGGAATGACGGAATGAATGAACCACCGAAAAAGAATACCAAGAAAAACTGAGGATTAGGTGTACACGGATGAACGTTGTTAACGCGTGATTCACTTTCGCATTAATATTCATGTGAGGAGAGATAAGAATACTGATATCATAGATTATAAAATCCATGGCAAAGCCATTTTATTGTAGATATTAATGCTATTAATAACATCGATTGTTGTTTTAATAATAATGTGAATAGAAAACGGATTCGATAGATCGCGCGTGACTCGGGATAAAACAATTCTCTCATGTTTTTTTTTGTAGGAGATGGAAATCTACCCGCTAACATTTTTATTTCATTGCAATCTCGTTTCTACAATTCATACGAAATCTTCTTCAATTTGATTCCACCAAATTCTAGGAATTGAGTGGATTCTGCATTTTCAAACGTTCTAAATTTTTATCCGACGTTGAATTTTCATAATGAAAACTCAGGCATAATGAATAATTTTTCCTTTTCTCCTCAAACTTGAATGATTCTTTTAATTGATTCATGTTTTCGTTGAGAATGTTGAAAATATAGACAAATATTGGGGTGGTATAGTTGGAGCAAGCGAATCAAAATTAATTGAAAATTAGTCATTGCCACATGGTATCTAAGTAAAATTGTGAATTTTACAAAAAAATCTTGAATCTTTTTAATTTTGACGTCTTTTGCTTGTTTTCCTGTGATTTTGTAATATTTTATTTTCAGCCGGAAAAGCAAATATCCTATCCCAATTCTGATTCTATTGAGAACCCAATACACATTTTGTTTTTCACCCTATGTTTCAGATAGGTTTTAGATGTCTTGCACACTTTTGGTGAGTTTAGACCAATTTTGGTTCAAAACTCATGCAAAAGATATCTTCAACCTGCCTCGTATCTGGGAGCTGTTTTGAAGACAAGTATTAGATGTAAAACATGTTAAAGTTATTTTGTAGATAAATTCTAGACAAGAATTGGTCTAAACCGCATCTAAGAGCGTCGTGCAAGGTATCTAAACCCTGTCTAAAAGATATCGCAAGACACAAAATGTTGACTCACAGATATTCCCAAGATTGTGTAACAATTGGAAAATTTCAAGAGGAACAGCGTAGTAATTTTATAAAAGAGTTCTTTCAACAAAATTATTTTATTTATCTTACCATCATTCTATTTCAATAATTTGACATGACAGTTTTGAACATTTGTGCAGTTGAATTGTACAGGTGTGAGCATTCGTTCAAATTTCAGAATTATAAGAAGTCTATTTAAATTTATGGTACAAGGGTTTTGATGTGGTAAATTCTAGTAATAGTAATAGCCATGGTGAACAGGGACATGATAGTACACTGGTTCATATGCCGTGTAGTAATAGGTAGAATAAATATGCCTCTTATCTCTTGGTGTTTCGACACCAGCAACCATCGCATCTTCTTCCAGTTTATCCATTTCCTTTTCCCCCTCTACTCTTTCGACGTTCTCTTTCGGAATACTCGCAGCCATAGCTACAGCGAATAAGGCGAGGAGCGCGACAGCCTGTGAAAAATGTATAATATTTAAAATAAGGTCAAATGTAACAAATTAAGAAATTTATATCAGTTTTTTAACGAAATAATAAGATGAGAAACTCATTTGTTACTTTGTGCGTATGAAAAAATGCACTTTGCTTATCATGCGCTCAATGAAAAATCAAATTTTCAGGAATCGTTACTCCGTCTTGCACTCTGGTGAGCATAACCATCGGCCTTGTACTGGCCCGAGTCTGTCCCAGAGTTGGTGGAGTTGGCCCAAGCTTGCCTCGATAATTATGCACACAAAGGTTTGCCATTAAAAATCTTATTGATATCAGACTACACACTCTCGTCGCATTTGATCAGAGATTAATGAGTTGATGATTGAAGTTGTGGAAAATAAAAGAAAATTATCGGAATAGAATTGAAAGTATGCGGCAACAAATGATATAATCACTCCAAATTAGAGAGGTGATACTTACAGTGAATGCCTTCATATTTGCGAATAGTTTTGGCTGGGAAACCGATTTTCTCACGAACTCTGCGAATGAATGATGCTCCTACCTGGCCATCATCTCTTTTATATTGATTTGTAGATATTCCGAGCGAATCGTCCATTTGGTCATTATCACATGATCAAACCAGTTACGATCACGAATTATCGATATTTGTGTTCGTAAACCAGTTTTTTGACACTTTATTTCCAATTCAGAACTATTTTTGTATGAGGTCTGCAATATTTCAATCCCACCTGTCAAAGTAGATCCTGTATCGAATTCTATAAATATTTGTATGCAGGAAATATGATGTTATAATATCGACCAAATGCAAAAATTATTTAATTTAATTCATGGTTTTAGCATTTCTGATGATAGATTAGCCCCCTGAATGGAATCTTGTCTTAATTGATTCAACGAAACGAGGTGATATCCTTCACTCACTATTCTTGTTCAAGTAAATGTCAAATAACTATCATCGAAACAAAATCACGTACCTCAAAGGTCATAATTTCATCTGCACAAGTCGATAAAATGTTCAATTTGTCTAGTGATTTTAGGGTATTTCATTTCTCCAAAAAGCATGTTTCTTCTCAAACTTCCAGTAAATTCCAAATTTCACGATTTTTTTGGATTTTTGTTAATCCACATGAGATAATAATGTATGAAAATAGAAGTTTTCCTTAGTTTTTCTGTTTTTCATAAGAAATACGACTTCTATCTTGCACACTGATAAGAGAATTCATTGGCGAGGCGCTCTTCGAGGGTGGATATAACTCTGTATATCTAATCATTTCACGTTGGAAAAAATTTTTTCATCGACTTTAAACATACATCAACCCTTGAGTGCTGCAACAGGCTGAACTCAGACCGAAGGGTATATTCTCCATTGTTTTCAACCCTTCAAGTACACATATCCTTTCACACCTTCGGAGTACACACAAGTGCGAATTCGCACCACGCAACTTCACCGATTAATAACTCGGTTCTTGTTTGACCAATTGGACCTTACTTTTTATTCAATTTGGAGGGAAAACTGTGCAAATTAACGTGGTATAGAAGAAAATTCACAAATATTTCGTTTGATCAGTGAAAAAAACACGAGGATAAAATCAATTTTTTACGGAAAACGAAAAGTCTCAAAACGGTTGCTGCGAATTTGCACCTGCGTTTACTTGAAGGGTTCATGGATTGAAGGGTTAGTGTATCCAGGAAATTCCGTTTTCTTCAGTTACTTTTTCTTTATTTGATGAAAGTCTTAAAAAACAACGCTTTTTTGAAGCTTCCTAATTCAAATCTTGAATCAATATCATTATCTCATTGATGGATGTAATTCATTTCAAAATAATTCCTGTGGGTGGAATTTCACCTTGCGTATCCAATTGGGATTCGTTGCATATACACAATATTTTGTTCTTTTGTGATACATTTTTGCTGTTGATTCTAAACAAAGTCACGAAAACAACGAGCGATCATAATAAATGGCAATTCAAATGTTTCATTGTCATCCCAAAGTAGAGCCAGTCCTAGGTGGCACGAAGCCCGATTTCCGATATTTTTGCGGGGTTCCTAAGTTCAGTCGGCATAAAAACGAATACCATAGTTACATATTAGATATAGAAAAACAATGGTCACCCAAGTGGAAACATTATAAAGATTATATATAATTTATATATATATATACATTTCCAAGACTTCTAAAAGATATCTTCAAGAACTCTTCAATAACGTTCTTGAAGATCTCTGAATCAAGACATCTTTTAGAAATTTCTTACAAGATGTCTTTCCAACACTCCTAAAAGATATGTTTGAGAATTCTTCAAGAAAGTTCTTAAAGATCTCTCAATTAGGTATTCTTTTAGATATCTTCAAGAATTGAAATATTGTTTGGGTTTGCCGATAATCGTAACATGATTTAATCAAAAGTGGATCAGAAATCAAAATATGCCTCATCAGGCTTCGATGATGTGGCTTCCAAAATTTTATACCAGGATTCTCATAATGCTTTCTCACATGTTTTCATAATTTGAAATGTTCATTCGAAATAAATACTTCCTTATGAACACGTGGAACATGAACTCCATATCCTATTATCCTAAATAATTGATCTCATCCTGTAAATCCGAATCAGTGAAAACTATTGAGAATCAATAGGAAATCATTGCTATGTCTTCCACTGATTCAGACAGAGGAGAAAGGAGAGAGGAAGAAATTCATCCATTCTCTACTTCTCTATATACACGGAGAAAACTGGTATAGTAAAATATGGACGGACCAAACATTTGGTTACTATAACCACACAGAGAAAAGTTTATATTAAAGATTACTATATTTTTATGGTACTCGTGGGATATACTTTATTATGAGGCTTAGAACTATATTCATTTCAAATTATAACATATTTATCTCCA
Organism: Gonatopus flavifemur; assembly: GCA_018340375.1. NCBI lineage: Eukaryota > Metazoa > Arthropoda > Insecta > Hymenoptera > Dryinidae > Gonatopus > Gonatopus flavifemur. Next base: position 57,940,407 of record JAFFJZ010000001.1, read on the forward strand.
TCCTCACGAGAGAGTATGGTGAATGCTCGTATACTTGTGGTTCATAACGACATAATCAAGTATATCCCGAAAGTACAATATTAATATGCTAATATCTGATATAAAATTCTTACTGTGCAAATTGCGTAGTTATCCTAATTGAACGTACTGTTGATTTAACTAAGGGTATTGTGATTTCCATTGAGTCGTTTAGTTATTTTGATTGCGCGGTTTGGTCTGTCCATATTTCACTATTTGCTTAGTGATTATCACTATTCGTTTTTATCCGTATACTAATCTAAGTTACTAAGCACCACAATATTGAACAAAAATCGTGAGTGGAGCATTTGAGACATACAAGTGTTTTGAAAAAACACGGAGTGTTGGCTAATCTGGCAAAAAAAACGGACAAAAATTAACGAAGATAACTATTCAACTGGTAAGTGCATAAGGATCCATTTTTTCCGTTGGAATAAAAATTTGTTTCATTTTTGAAAGGAATCGTTTGAAATTCGTTTAATCAATGAAAAAGTTTGTTATTCTAACAAAAAAAAAATAGACCCATATGCACTTACAAGTTAAATAGTTAACTCACGAACTAACTAATTATTCAAACCATTTCAACTAATCTCACTTGTCAACTGATACGACCAACGGATAGTTGAGTCAACGAGTAGTTGAATGTACCAACTACTGATCAACTAATTTACTAACTATTCAACTAATTTGAACTAATTTTTTTTCTCCGTGTAGCGCAGAGATCATCAATGAATTCTTCAAGAATTCTTTGAGAACTCTCCCATCAGAGTAACCGCTGTAAGAATTTGATTCTCTATTGGAGTAGCAGGTTTTATTATCAATGCGTAGATTAGTCAACTGATTGTTTCATTCCAGCAAGAATGCCTCTCTGTTATACATCACTGACAATTTTGTACTATAAAAAATAAATTCAAAATTGATATTGAGCATCTACTTTGGAATAAATGTGAGATGCATCAATTTTATAATTCCGTATATTAATTAAACACTGTTCCAAATAGCATTTTTCACACGAATTTTGAACGAACCGTGTCAATAATTAATTTCTCATGACGTATGCATGATTCATATCGCAAGAAGTTGATTTAGAATCTATTCTCACGTTCTTCACATGCATGGCTTATTCACATCAAGTAAATCGCGCAGTTAATTCAATGGTATGTACTTGCGTTATAGAAATTATCGGTTTCATTATCTATTCATTTTCTTATTGAAGTCACTCGGATGGTTTGTAGTTCAACCACACTCTGCAGTTGATCCAAGGTGACTAAGGTGTGTAATTATATGATTTAATGAGATCATGATGAGGTTTTTCAGATTTGTAATTGATCCTCATAATATTGATTTATGTCTTATTAAGAAATATAATACTACACAAACGTAGGAATTATTGAGTCGAAAGGGAAATAAGAGAGAGAAAGAACAAAATTGTGCTTAACAAAATTTGTTTATTCATCATTCTATAAATCTATTGCAGGGTTTACAGTTTTAGAAAACATTTGTGAACATCAGCACTGTTATATCCTCTTTTCAGCTATTTCAAGTTTGTGTGTTTGTGTGTTTGTGGAATTGCAAGTATTGATTATGAATTGTTATTTTAATATATATAGTAATGGGTTCTGTAATAATAATCAGGATAAGTGTAGTAATAGGCATATGGGTAGACGGCGAAAGCGTACAAATCTCGCTTGTCTCTTGGTGCTTCGCCCTCGGCATCAGCCACTACAGCAGCGGGTTGAGAATTCAAAGGTTGTGGTGCAACTTCAGCTGGTTCGTCTTCCGACTTCACCGGTACTCCTTCAACCATAATGACAGCTAAGAGAGCGAGAAGAGCGAAGGCCTGTAATATGGAATATTGGAAGAATACCACTTTATATTAAATTTTTATATTCTGAATGTGACAATATAGACAAGAAAATCGATTATAATACAAACGAAGTCGTATAATGATTGAAAATAATAATAATGATAACATTAATAATTTTCCAACAAATCCTGAACAATTTTTTAATTATCAACGTTTTCGAAATGATCAATTAAAATTAAAAAAGCGACACGATAAACTTGATAAACATTTCAAACCCTCGGATGAAAAACATACGAGAATATTCATTATGACAGATTTGAATGCTCTATTATTTCACAACCCAACAGTCTCCATTACTCGTTGTACTCTACATACTTTTTTGTTAAGTACTTCCAAATTTGACGTTCAAAATCTATGGGAATAGAAAACTACCCAATGAAAATTTCGAATCATAAAGATTTCTCTCAAAATTCTCTTTCGAGAAATATCTTTCAGGCGGAACACGTTTTTTTAGATTTTAGAGCTCTAAAACATATCTTTGAGATGAGCTTGAGGGACGTCTTTTCGACGTTGTTTTGTTTCATTGGGTATTTGACGGTCAATAATACTTGAAGTACAGAAAGTAATTGAGACTGTTTCTCTTCGTAATCCAAACACGGTAACAGTACATTTAATCAAAACAGCTTTGATATCAAGTATACGTACAACGAAGTGCTTCATGTTGATAGTATTGTTTGAAAAATTCGAGGATTTGAATCCCTCAAAATCACTGAAACTGAATGATACTATTCAACTATGATTGCTCTGTTTATATACTTTGGAAGGTTTCCTAAAATATTCATGCATTCATTAATATTTGCATCCTCAAACCGGATCTGTGTCAATACGAGCGAGTATCAACCAGTTTTATCCTTTATTATGAATTTGATGATGGAAATATATACAGTTTTTCTCACGTTCATTCACTTTTTGTGGGTAATTAATTTGTTTTCCGAGATGATTCATTTTTAGATCTCACTCTCTGCAACTTGTTTCCATATTCATTTGTGTTATTTTTTTCTGTAAGATCATCGAAAAGCCAATCAAAGTTGCAGTATCAATGAAACATTGTCGGATTACCTATGAATTCCTGTAAAATATAGCATGGACAAGATTGAGCCTCCAAGGTTGGATTAGAAAATTGAGAAGTTTCTTGGCAGTAATTTGGATGTATCCTTTCCAATGAATCCTGATGTAAAACTCACACTCCCAGTTGTGAAATTGAATAAAAATTGCAGTAGCTTGAGCTATACTTTGGAATCGTCCAAATATTGATTCCACAAGATGTAGATTTGACAACTTTCTTTTCTGGGTGCAGCGGCCACGCCGTCACCCTGGTGGAAAAACTTTTGTTGAATTTCATTCTCAATTTGGACACTTTTTTTATTCAAAATTAACAAAAATCCACAAATCTTCACAAAAATCAAAGAAAATTGGCAAGGTTGATTGAATTTGATTTAATTTCATTGAATTTTGTATTTACTCGTTGATTTTTCATTGGTGAGTAAAATTCAATATGGAGTTCAATGAAATTCAGCAACATTCAACAAAATTTAATGAAATTTACATCGAAATAAAGATCCAAATGATTTTCTATATCTCATTATATGTAAAATGAACCCTTCTAATGCTTTTTTGATTTCTCGAAAAATGGCGGGAGAAAGAAATTCTTGAAAAAAGTTTTCGTTTTCCACCATCATCATCATGAACAAATGTAACTTCTGAAAATTTCAGTCCTCCTCTTAAGAATAAACCGAAACTCATTCTCTTCTGCTTCCTCTTCAGTGAAAAATCAATAATTCCTATTGAATTATTCAAATTGTGATAATTGAAGAATTTATGTGATTGGTTTATCAGAAGAAACGTTAGGTATATAGTCGATTCAGTGCATGATATGCAAATTTTATATTCAGTTATCTCACAATTTAACAAGTGAGTTGATAGTCTCATTTGATGTTAATTGATTCTCTGTTTCTTTGTAAAATAGCGTCAATTTTTTTTCTCAGCATTATTTTCTCACGAAAACAATAGGTTATGAATATTCTAAACGAACGCGCCTGTTCTCCTTCCGGATACATAGCTGTTTTTTCTCTCGTATTTGCAGGATCGATTAATCAAGAATTGATAGAAGAAATCCTTTGAATAGTAGAGCAACTTTACAAAGTCAGTGTTCTTCTTCAGCACAATTTTTTCGAATAACATTATCGTTATTGAGAGTAATCAATCTCGAAACTGATTTCATGAAACCCTCTATTCACTCACTGACCTTTTCATCTCCCTACACTTGCTACGCTCTGCGTATCTGATAATCTGTTTATTGTATGCCAATCCTCTTCCACTCTTTTCTGTCCATTCCTTCAACTTTTCCTCTTCCACTGTTTCTGATATATCCTTGTCTTCGCGCATGTACCATTACCTTATTACTCTCTCTTGTTACATCTCCATCTGTACGTGGATATTGAGAAAACTCTATTTTATTGATATGTTATACCATATTTTTTTGTTTACGGTCCAATGATTTAATTTTTCAATTGCTTTGATTTTTGTGACTCCATTTACGTGGAAAAGAATGCAATTGACTGCCGCTCAAAAAGTTAAGTAATGGAAATACCAGTGAAATGAATTCAATGATATGGTCAAAAATTCGATCTAAACTCACTAAAAATGAGCAATCCCATTTTCGTTTACCAGAATTAAATGCTGTACTAAAAGACACGAGAATTCATTCAAATATCTCAAGTCTTCGAAAAAATTCACAGAACTCCTCTAGAATGAAATGAAATATCACATTCGTGGTATGACATATCATGCAGCTCCGAATATATTTCGCGGGACTGTAACTAATTCATGACATTTATTTCTTCAACGATAATCTAGTCCTACTATTTATCTTTTCACAGTTTTTATTGGTCTCCGTGTTTTCTCGCTTCTTGGCAAGTGCTTTTATCTTTCACAACAGTATTAATTCCTGTTGACTGTCATAGTTAATTGCTCTGTACCACAATATATGCATATTAATATCAAGGTTTTAATTTTACAAACGCAACCTCGCACCTATATCCTTTTGATTGAAGCGTGAGAAGAGAATAAAAATGATATTGAGAAAAACACCTATACAGTACGGAATGAGTTCTCAATGCATTCATTTTTAATTCTTATGGTTGCAAACGATTTAAAAATCAACTCTCTTTAAATATTGATGTGCTGTACGGGTCCTTACGGAGGAATAGATAGGATTATACAAAGGTTTACATCAAGAGAAGATGATTTCAGTAATTTAGTAATTCCGTTATGAAGCGACCTTAATAATTTCATTCTCCTTTGTATTTTCCATAGGCGATAACCGGAGAATACGTCAAACTTTGACGAGTCTGACGATCCCTCAAATATTGCATCCAAATTCCTCATTTGAGAGGTTTGTTGTAAAATCATACAATCAAACCGTTTTTCGTGATTCGCAGGGGGAAGCGTCTGGATCTCAAATAATACATTATTTCGTTCCACTTATTTTCACGCCACCTGAACATGTATCCTTCTCGACAACCACCCCACGATGATGAGTATAATAATGAACGTTGGTTTCACAACGGTACAACTACATCAACCTCCACACTCAATTCAGCATTCTTTTCTCCGCGTCTCCTTTCTTTCTCTACGAGTCATATTTTCTACGAAACCTTTCATTCTTTTTTCAACTGTCTTTCTTCCTTTCGCGTGTTGTTTTCCATGCTCGATCACTGTTACAACTTGTAACGTAGGATCGATATAAGCTTACACTTTTATATACTCATCCATACTGCGTTCTCTGCTTAATGTCCTTCGGGCAATTAGTATCGTGCTCTTAATTAAAAACAGTGGAGCGCTTACAGAGACGTCTAGCTATGTTGTACGTATTCTTTCACCTCTGATAAATACCACAGTTGCCCGCACGTCACACGAATACTGCCGAATGATCGTTGAATGTATTATCACGAAGAAAAAAATACTCCGCGAAGTGGGTATATTCATATTATTACATATTTTAACGCAAAAAAAATCCCAAATATTGAGCGGGAAAAAAACAGGAGAGAAAATAAAGACATTAAAATACAAGAGATTATGTCATCTACGACTTTCTGAGATCATAAAAACGATATTTTGTGGATTCGATGAGTTACGATGCGAGTCCATAAAAAATTTCATAAAGATAAGAGAAAAAAATTGCAAATCGTCGTTGAAATGCAAAAACTGCTGACGAGGTATACATGTTTTTGTGTTTCTCGATTCAAAATTTTTAATCAGAATGGTTGGTAATGAATGATTTATGCTCAAGAGAATGAAATTAATCTACTTCACAGATACTTCTTCATATATCAGGATGTATAAATTTATGGGAATTTTAATCGATATTATTCTTCATTCGCTATATTTTGATTCATATACATTTTTGGAAATCAATATGCATTTTTGATTTTTTTTATAAACGATTGTTCAATATACGCGAGAACAGTGATGTATTTTATATACTTCTCGAATACCTGATACCACATTTTTTTTTATGATATCTTCATTCGTTTATAAATTCATAACATTCTTTTTCAAGTTATATCCTACCAAAACGTTGATATTATTCAAATATTTATGGGATACGAGTACTTGTGCACTCATACCTGTACTTCGATATAAAGATGAAAGTTCAATGAAATCTTCAGATTTTCAAGAATCATATGCATGAAAAAACCACAAGAAGATAATACGTGGTTTGACGTGTATGAGATGGAATGGAGTCGTCTGTCCATTGTACGAGCTTCTTGACAAAGAGCAGGATGGATTCCTCAATAAAAACTATCCCCAAGTTTCTTATCGTAAGAAATACACCCGACCATTCATTCTTTCTTTTTTATGGACATACAGTATATTCCAAAATCAATAAAGAGGATAATGCATTGACTAATGTTGGTAACGGTAATAATTCATCTATTTCTTCTGCCTTGAGAACAACAGTGCTATTTGATTAACGCTAGTGCTGAGATACTTTGACAACAGTTTTGTCATAAAACGGATGATTTTTCAATTCTTCAACGATCGCAGCCACATCTGAGAGGAGACGGCCACGTGGGGGTTCTGAAGTATTGTAAATGTTCAAACATATTTCTTATAGAATTCCAATCTTTTCATTAAATTTCAAACTGCTATTAGTGAGAAACAAACTAACGTCATAAATACCATAACAAATTTTATTCTTATACATCTTAAAATAATTAGACTTACCTGAGATCACATGCTTGTTCAGTTGGAAGAGCAATTCGTAGATACCTATCCCATATTTGTTTATCAAAACATGCCCCTAACAGCACAACCACCGATGTTCACGACGCATCTTCGTGGACTCTAGGTAGAAAAATGGTAGATGAACGAATATTCCACGTACACTGCAACATACTCGGAAAACAATGTTGCGCCTGATATTTGGTTAGCTCAAAATGTCCGAATCAAAAAGTGAAATCTGATTTAGTTCTGATTCGTCGCGTATTATGCATTGAATCAGGAAGGATTTTATTTCTCACTCTGATTCCGCTCTACTCTCAACCTGATCTTGCTTTCAAAATTCCCATTGAACCTGATATTAATCTTTTTTCGACCTGATTCAATTCAGGATCGATGCGCATTACGGAATTAATCAGGCTTTAACAGGTATTACAATTTTTCGACTCGGGTCAGCTGTGGAAACAAAAGTTCTTACTATGAGAGTTGAAACCCAGCTTTTGTAGCCATTTTCTTCGCTATTCAAATATCAAATACACGAAATAGCTACGACAACTAATTCTTAACTACCATAGTAAAGTGTAGAGGTAACGTAGAAATGTCCAGTGCTGGACGAGGCAGCAGATTTGATGTGAACCAAGCTTAAATTATTTTTCCATTTCGAAAAGAGTGCAGTCATGCAAAATAACTTGTAGGAAAATTGAAATATCATTCGCTATATTCGTTCATTGACCTGATACTTCCGACACTACGGAGCATTACGGAATGGATCACTCTTAGTTCCTTCGAGTCTATGGAGTTGGAAGACAACGAAAACATCAAAGAGAGTGCTGTGAGGGTATAGATTCGAATGAAAAAAAAATTGTGGACTCAACAATCAATAGATATCTCATTCCAAAATATAAAATTCACAGTTATTTGAATCAACTTCATTGAACATTCATTCAACACACAGTTTTGGTTCACTAAAAAATGATTAATGCACTTTACAATTTCATTACACAGCAGTATTCTATTGGACGTGATGTAAAGTGAGGAACAGCTGATACCAACTATCCAGAGAGATTCCCCATAAACCTGGTGATCCTGTAAACAATTGTAAATCAAGGATTTTGTAAATGTGAACAGGTGTTTGAATGTATAATATTCGTACACCATATCTCACATGCATAATACTGCGAGCTTAGGATCAATTGGATTGGAACTGTGAATGTACTCTAGGGTGTACACATTTTGTCTATATTGACCGAAGACAAGATTTCCATTCAAGTGAGGGAGTATTGTTTGGAATTGATCCTCTGTAATTGATAATTCAAATTATTTGTGTACTGAGTCGTGAAATATAAAGGAATATAATATTTTTGTAATTTCGTGAATTGAATTCTAAACAAGGCCAATCATCGTTCATGTGATTGGAGTGAAGAATCATCTACATGTTTTTTTATTGTTTTATAATCATTATAAGTAACAGGTACGGTAAATCAATCCATTAAAATTCTAATAATCATTTTTTCTGTAATTTCCTACCAGGATCCATCTTCCTACGCTTTATAATATATTAATACCACGCATCGTTAATTCTTCAACACTTCTGAGAAATCATCGATACCTTGAGAACTCATTTGCTATGAAAGCATGATGATGTTCATCATTTGTCGCTCGTGGACAGATGATGTATGTACTTTAATTACCAATATCGTAGCGAATTTGTCTTTTGTTCTGAGAAACAGATACTTCCAACGAGAGCAAAAAGTCAGTGGAGAAACATATATCTATTCATAAATAATTCTAACGTAGGATCTATGCTCTCCCATTTGGATCTTGACGTGGAATAAGTACGGAATTGGGTCACGCCGAACGATGACGCGTAATCCTCGATTCACAAGAACTTATGCCATCGGCGTCCTTGTGGACGATACCAGTCGTCCGAGAAAACGTTCTCCAATTATTACGCAAGTGTTATTGGTACGCGCGCATATACCGTTTCTTATACACCAACGTGTATGGATATTTATAATGTTTCTCGTCTTTGTTTCCTGTGAAACCATCGAGGAATCTCACCGAAATAGGATACATCATAAAGGTAGGTTCCTGTCCCTTTCGTGGACCGAAGGAAGGTGTCGGTGGAAAAAGAACATTGGATGAAATGGAAGTTGGGAAAGAAAGAACAAAAAGAGTGGAGACAACAAGAAGGAAATACACGATATATACGTGATACATGAGATTGCCTTTAAAGCGGATCATACCTACGTAATATCTGGAGTTCCCGACGTACGTTTCTGATTGCGCGCATGTCACACACAAAGAAGTACATATGAAAAGTGTATTGCTGCTAGCAATATGTGGAAAAGTATGTATGATAAAAGGATATAAGAAAGGGAAATCGAATGCCTCAACATAGACTTACTATTCCTGGGTATATTGAATATGAGACTGATCAAACGGTACAAATCCGTCATCAAGAATAGTCATATTCAAATTATTTCATCCAAATTTTAATTCTGAGTTCAATTCGCGTGGGATCATTTCGAATTCATAGAGCCGATTCGTGGCTGCATGGTAGAAAATATTGGGGTTTTTCTCGTTGACGAAAGTACACAGTAAAAAATTTTTCGTCACTGTGTAAAGTGTTGAACTTTGTGTGTAGAATATTTAACATTCTAGAGTGTCGATTCAACCCGATCATTGTTAACGCAAACAAAAAAAAACCCGATCGTGTTAACACGGAGAGAACAAATTTGCTGACGCAGCAAATCGAGGTATTATATATAGAATAGCAAAATTTTTTGCTGACCTAGCTAAAAATTTGCTATAACAGCAATCGTGTTAGCTACGACAGCAATTCTTTAGCTGTGGCAGCAAAAAATGTTCGCTCCGCCAGCAAATTTTCAGTATTATATACAGAATAGCAAACAAATTTTGCTGGGATAGCAAACATTTTTTGCTGCCACAGCTAAAAATTCGTTGTCGCAGCTAACAAGATTGCTGGAACGGCAAATAGTTTGCTGCCACAGCAAAAAATTTGCTGCTCTGGCAAAAGGAACCCAGCAAAAGTAGATTTCGCTGCCACAGCGAATTTCTTTTTCTCCGTGAAATCAACACCCTAGAATGTTAAATATTCTACACACAACTTTGAACACTTCACACAATGACGAAAAATTTTTTACTGTGTAGAAAATTTCCAATTCTCCCATAAAGTCACTGAAATACAGTAGAGTATAGTAAAGTATAGTATGTTACTCGCGAGAGTTACCCAAATTCGACTGCGTTCATGATGATCTGATCTGGTTCATGCAACATTCGATAAAAATCTTTGAAACTATATTCAAAACTTTGGACTCAGGATAATTGAAAATCATGATATTATTTCAAAAAGTGTGAAATCAGGTTAATAAATAGCGTACGCAAGCTCAAATACAGGTGTATTTTTTTCAAAAAGATTTGTTGTTCGAAAGACTTTTGTGGCATTAAGGAGGGATCCTGCTTTAAGAGGCCTCAAAAAAGCGTTGTTTTGGAAAATTTTTTGAGATACGAAAAAAATCATTTAATGAAACGAACATTTTGGAGTATATTCGTGTATGTTTGAAGCTGATAAAAACGGTTTTTTCAATGAGAAATAATGAGGGAAAGTGCGTTTTCTTCAGTTTTCAGTTTTATAATCATTATAAACTGGTGGGAGTGATTGCAAAAAAACTAGACGTCCGATTGGAATGAACTAAAGCTTGTTATCTTCAGTTTTGTATCCTCTTCTATTCGAACTTTGAAGATTTATGGAAAATTATGTCTAAGCAATGTTTATAGCAAATTTAAGTGATTATTCTTCCTCCAAAAAGAGCTGTTTTTTTGCAAACCCCGAGTAAATTGTGAATTCCACGATTTCTTCCAGGTTTTCTTAGTTCACATAGAAGAATAATGTAGGAATATTGGAATGCCGTTTGTTTTTTCCGTTTTAGATAAGAAATACGACCTGTATCTTTCCCACCGATAGAAGACTTGAATTGCGAGGTGCTCTACGAATCTGGACATAACTCTTACATATACGATCTTTTCGCGCTGGAAAAAATTTTTTCATTTACTTGAAAAATATATGAAAATACCCTGAAAAGTTCGTTGGATAAAATTATTTTTTTGGTACCTAAAAAAATTCTCAAAAAAACACTATTTTGGGGCCTCCTAAAGCAGGATCTCCCCTTAAGTTTACATATAATGTATATATGATATATGTATATTCGTCCAGCATTGGCCCCATCGTTGGCAAATATAGGCCCCAGATGAGGCCAAAGTGAGATCAAAATTGATGCGCGCTAGGGTATATAATTGATGAATTTTATACTCAACAACTTATGAAAATACAGCCAATCCAACAAATCTGATGTTGTTTTCGAGTACAGTACTCAAAGATTATTCCGAATCAGTTCCCAAATCTAGGGGCCTAGATTGTTTCCAAAGTAGAATGAATTGTCATATCAGGAAGGGTATCAGATATTATGGCTGTTTGAAAAGAGCGCAAACTACTCCCATACTAATCGCAATGATAATACATAATTCATATTATAAATTGAATTATGACAGATTCTTCCAATCTGAGTTTTGAAGTTATGAATCAAAATAAAAGGCGATAAGCATAGATAAGAATTTGTTTATTCAATTATTCATACAAACGTGATTAGGGGTGCACGAGATGATATTCTTGCCGATATTCTAAAGGTATCGTCTCGGTATCGAAAAATATGGTAGGGGAGAGTAGCCTATATCGTACCACTTTCAACATTTAATTTTTTTGACAAGTCCCATCACATGGTAAAAAAATATGGAATATGTCATGAAGTAAAGGAGTTTATTCCAAATGTAATATATTTTTCTGGATCGTGAATACCAAGCCATTTCTAAGTAAAAAAACAATTTCGAAAACCTTGCAAATGGTACGATTAAGGAAACTGGTATCCTAAATCGTACCACCGGTTTCCTAAATCGTACCAGGTACTCAATATTGAAAAAAAACACAGGATTACTAATGCAGATCCATGAAACAGTTTTAGAATTTATTATTGAAACAATTTCTTATTTTATTTGAATACAAGCTGAAAAAATTATCTTTATCATAACATATTTAAATGCATTTATTTCAACAAAAGTGATGAGCTAAACTGTGAAATAGCTCAAGACATTGAGGAATCATAGGAAATGGAAATAAATCTTGTGTATCCCATTGGTGTATTTCTATTGTATCCTTATTGGCACTCGGAACAAAAAATTTTTTTTTCCAGCCCTTATTTTAAAATATGAGGGATATCATTTTTTCCTACTGGTGGGTTTTCCAAAACTTTTGATTTGTTTATTTGCTACAATATTACGAGACTCTAAGTGCCTCTTGAAGGTAGGTTTCGGTATGTTGTATTGTCGACAAAGTTCATTGAAACCACAGTGTCCATTTCGGTACGCCGATATTGCCATGGACATTTCATCTGATGTCCAATTCCCGTATTGCCTCTTGCCACTCATTCTGCAATAGGGTTGATCAAAAATACGTTATTTATGCACGAAAAAATTGCAATTTTATAAATGAATTCAACGTATAAAAATAATATCCGAAATTGTGTCGGTACGATTTAGGAAACTACATGGTGGTACGATATAGGCAACTGTGATTTGAAGAAAACAAACAAGAGAAACGTGACCTCAAGACGATCGTTCATGAACTTTCAATATATCAAAAGATAGTTGAAAGGACATCATTTGAGAAACAAATTCTCTAAAACGTTCATTCTTACCTTGTTTCATACTATTCCCTTAGACACGGAACTTGAATTTTACATGAACACATCGAATTTCCTACAATTCACCACTATGAATACAATACGCACTTGATAGCGACGGGTTTCGATGAGAAGTGCTAAAAGGTGATGCAGTTCACGTTTTCGTCGCTATATGGAATTAATCACCATTACCTTCTGAGATATCGAAGCGGTACGATTTAGGCACCGGTACGATATACGCAACTCTCCCCTAAGATTTGGGTATCGTCTCGGTATCGTCTCGGTATCGTTAGGCATAGTATCAGTATCGGTATGTTTCTGAAGTTTGAATCGTTTATTGAAACAAATTAGTAATTGAATAACAAAACACTCGATAGCTCGAAGATCTTTCAGTGAATTCTTGAAACACTTTCTCCTGCTCAAAATAGTTTATTTAAAAAGATGGATATCCGGTATTCATCAGATTTCATTAGATTGAATTTTCATTCCATTCCAAAAGAAGGATTCAAACTTCAACTAGGTATATGAAAATATTCTGTTCAACAATTACTCATAAAATGAATAGTTTAGAGAACTGCAGTTCAATTCCCAACAAATATTCATAAACTTCGAGATCATTAAAGTATTCATGAATTCAAAAGGATGCAAAAAAAAAAACTAAAGAATACATGGAGCATTCCATGTTAGAAGTTTTTCGAAACCAAAGGATTCATTCTATTCATGTTCATATATAATTGCATACAATTAAATTTTGGTAATGATAATTTACGATCATTTTTGCTGACACACTTCAGTAAAAATATTCACATCTGAAAAAATTTTTCAATTGAATAAAAATTTTATTAATGAAGTGAATCGTCTTCAAAGTGTCGGTTATAAAGACTGCGAACTGACAATTCACAAATACTATTGGACCAACTTAACTTCATTGACTATCTCAAGCAATACTAAATCTAGATTTATAAATCTTGGATTAAGGGTACTCGAGCGTATCATAATTTTATTCGTCGCTAATTTACATATTAAAAAGAGACGAAGTCATGTATGGAAAAATGATAAATGATTGTCGCTCGAGACCTTTTAAGCATTTATATTCTAGTTACATAAGTACATTCGTATTAGATTATCAATTCTATCGAAGTAGATCATTAAATCTCGAATTTACCACAGAATTTAGCATGAATAGGAACATATATGTTTCTATTATATGAACGTCAATAACCATAGTTAGTGACGTTTTCATTTCAAGATTGGAACCATGTCCACACAGAATGAAAATTTGAAAAGAATTTATAATGAGTTCTTCAAGTCTCAATTGATTTATTTATAAACTCTTTCTGATCTGGTATGCCATATGGGTATTATTTTTGTACGTCTTAGAAATGAAATTCACTTGATTTCATTGAAAATCAATATAATATCCCACAAATTACAAGAATTCTAAAATAGTTCAAAATAATCCATAAAGAATTCCGAGACTTTATAAAGAATTATTTTTGGATAGTTTTAATATATGGGAAGACTCCTTGATCACAAATTTGATTTATGTTATATACGACTATTTTTTATTGAATAATTCAATTTCATTCCTATTCTACGACGCAATTTGTCAATTGTCAGTTTTCAATCTTCATATCGACTCTCAACTTCATTTGTTTTATTTAGAATTTCAACTTTTATTCAGTTTGAGTATCAATCTTGTTCAAAAATTTATGAAATTTTGACGTTTCAAAACACTTTCTTACTGTTTTCTATGTCCGACAATCCTAACTCATTGAAATATTCTATTGATGATTACAATGTATGGAATATCTTAATTATATTATCGGATATTGCTGTTATAATTGATGAACTTCAATAAATACTATTATTCATATCGGATAAAGAATGTTGATTAATTCTCAAGTAACATCAGATGTTCGAAGTATATTCTTATATGATGCGAAACAGAAACGTTCGAAGAATATTTGTTTATGATTCTTCATATGTTTATAGAACATTCATAGTATGTTCGAATGACACTGTTTTATATGAACGTAGGGTAGGGGATGGATTGAACGAAAGATAATTTGACCAAAAGATATACTATTGGTTGAACAAGAAAGTCCCCTAGAAGGGCATAGTGACATTCTAGTAAGTTTTATGCATCGACCAATAATACAGCATTGGTTCAAATCATCTTTCGTTCAATCCATCCCCTACCGAATGTAATACATTCATAGAATCATCTGAATATTCACGAATTCACTTCTTTCGAATAATAACGGTTTGGTGCACACGAATATTCATTATTATAATTGTTGAATTAATTTTTATATCATTCATTATTCTGTCATTATAATTATATTATTATTAAATGATTTAATATTCATTCATTTTCTTCAAATGTAGATCGAGAGTGAAGAAATGTAATGCTTAAAAAAATATAAATTATGTCATATGTGAAAATTCTAATTAATTTTTTTCATTTTCCTTTATCAAAAAATTCTTCAAAGTATCGACGATATTCTCGAGTATCGAGTCCTCAGTCTCGGTATCGTCTCGATTCCAATAATGAGAGTATCGTCTCGGTCTCGTCTCGTATTTTCGATCGATACTAATCTCGGG
Source organism: Gonatopus flavifemur (assembly GCA_018340375.1). NCBI lineage: Eukaryota > Metazoa > Arthropoda > Insecta > Hymenoptera > Dryinidae > Gonatopus > Gonatopus flavifemur. The sequence continues at coordinate 57,955,878 of JAFFJZ010000001.1, forward strand.
TCTCGTGCACCCCTAAACGTGATCTTTTTTTTTGTATCTCGTGAAGAGAAATTCACGGAATTATATATGTTATATATAATCTATATTAAATTATATGCAAATTATGTATAATTTTGAAAATTTTTCTACTTGAGATATTTCAAATTAATAGCGGACAACCTTTGAATAAAAATCCTAGATAAGTGCCTGATCCATGTGAGAAAACTCTTTGAAAATTGATCAGAAATTCGATAACGTCACGTAATTCAAAACGCATTCAAACGATGGCCCGATAAAAATACCAAACAAATTCAATAAAAATTGTACGCACACTTGAATGAGATCATTGAACCTAAAATGGGGAACAGAGTACTTACAATCCGATCACATTCCAAATTTCCAACTCAGCAGATCATCGTGGATATAATCGGTACATGAAATATATGTGCATGTACACTGAAGAAATACCACAAGCGAAATAGGTGGAATTCGTATCGCGGTAACTCGAAAGTATAGGGATTCGGTGAATGATCATAACGTATTGCTATTTCAGCTATAATTCTCGTCCAGCAACTGTGCGTGATGCTTCAAGGATTATACTTCATGTGAACACAGCTATCAATTCGAGATGTCGGAACAATGACGCATTAATTGCATGGTAATTATCGTTTTTCATGAGCTGTTAATTGCTCACAAATATTGCAATTCTGATCACAGAATAAAATCGTTGATTAAACTCAACAACTTATGACGGAGAGAAAAAAACGCAGAAATTGATCAACGAAAGAGGAACAACTGTGACAATTGAAAATAATATGATTCAACGAGATTATTTGTTCAAAGAGGTGAAAAAATACTCAATGTAAATACCATTAAATTATTGGTATAACACACTTCTACAATTAGCGACATCACCTGGGAATCAAGATAGAATTAGCAATATTATTCGTACAATCAAATCACAAATTATGGTACGTTCTGTATTTCATCGCCTCGGGGCAAACTGCCGCAATGTAGTAGAGTATCCCCTCTGCAATTCGCGTTTTCCTCTACGACTCGATCATTCGTATATTGAATACTCAGTTGCAAGAGAATTAAGGTCTCTACCCGCACGAAATCTTTCTGTATAACATACAATGGTATGTACCATCAAACTTTAATTTCCACAATTTTACATTATTTTCTTAATGTGTTACATTTCCTCTGCAAATTTTGCAGTTGTCACACAAATCGGATGGAACTTTGATGATTCTCTGCACAAATTTTTGTCATTGTCGTTTTCCTTAAAAATACTTCCAATGCGTTTCTTCTCGATCAGCAGCAGTGATTCCTCCAGAAGCACTAACCGATGCTTCTGAAATTTGCACTACATATTCTACAGATGAATAGCATAGCTCATTCTACAACCGTATTAAAATTTTAATTTTCACTATTTTTGTAGGCCAAAAACAGTATAAAAACCTCTATTTCACGTTTTTTTTTGTTGTTTGATAAACAATAATATCCATAGAATGCGCAACAACTACTGTCATATTGGATTCAAATATTTTTTATTTTCGTATTTTGGATGAGTCGTTATCAAATGATCACCGCCAGCGATATACTAATTTTTCTGAAAATCACTTTTGTCAGTGATTTTCATGCATAGAAAACATTAAAAAAAAATGAATTGGAAAATTCGTTATATATTTCGAGAGTGTTTTTGTCAAGTTCAATAAACTTTATATCAATATTTTTAATAATATTCTCTCAAAAAATTCACAAGAGTAGTTTTTTTTAGCATTCAATTCAGAACGATCCCTTAATAACGTTCCATCACAGGGAAAACGAAAATATTGAAATTCGGGGGTGTTTACTCAGGGTTGTATATGCCAAACGTATATGAAGCAACAATAACTCATGAAAATTTTTCACATGAGTGCTTTTATTCGTGCTCCTATCATGTAAATCATGTCCACAATGTACCGTACTGTTCATCCATATTCAAATAAATCAAAATCATTCACGGCTATATTCGAAAATCCGTTATATGACCTTAGAACATCTTCGTGGCCTTGCCTTTCTTGAATTTTCACTCATCCATTGCAATATCTCACATCGGACGTTCAAATACTCGGTCTTCGCAGCGTTCATTACACAAAGTATGATTAAGTTGACAGTTTGAAATGTTACGAGAATGGACCAAATAAGAAAAAATAAAACGAAATGAAGTTTCTTTTTAAAATTTCTTGGCGAATCACATGGGATTAGGGAGTATTAGTTCGAGAATCGTGAGTTTTGGTAACTTTCCCATGCAAGTGGGAAAGTTACAAAATTCATGATTCTCATGTGTGAAGGTACTTTTTAACTTTGGAGGAACAATTTTTCATCACGTATTCGATTCACTTGACTGAAAAACAAAATCCACGAGACATCGAATATCCGCACATATATCGAAATGGAATTCGACTAGAAGCATTAAGATTACATCCATCCCAGTTAACGTTATCCACGAGGCATTTAATCAATCTAACAAGATAAATCGATGCTTTTGGTAACAGTAACAACGTGAATTGAATCGAATCACTTTGACCCTCCAATAATAGGGATTTCAATTTGAACTGATTTTTTTGGAAAAGGGTCAGTTATCAAGCAAACAGTTTAGTGACAAACCATCTCGTCTTGGACCAATTCACCGCCTCTTAATTACACTCCGCTCAACGCACATTTTATCAATTAATTGCATAACGCGCAACATGTTCCGCTACGACGAAGGAGCGTACTTCATTTCACAGTTCGCATTTACGTAACTTCTACATTCTCATTCATGTTCCTTCAAAGAAATAAAAATGTGAGTCAAGTGTCTGTACGGATATTCGATTGAAATAATACGCGAAAGGGAATGATGTGTTTTGCAAGTGCCTCAGGAAAAGAGCAGTCTTGGGACGTGTTTTCTTAGACTTGAGAAAACATTACGTTAATTTTTTTCATCCCAGTATTTCCTTGGTCGTACAAGATATGTGTCATACACTAGTGTCCTTGCCCGTTCTATCTGCATATGGACACGAATATGGAAGATTTATGTACTACGCTGGTATTTTTTTTTACACGGAAATGCGGTTTCCTCTGGTTACGTTACGAAAACGACCGCCGCTCGTAGCCTGTTGATTCTCTAGCATCCGGTCAATCTCGTATATTCCAAGAGCCGGTGGCGATTGATATCTTTTTTTCTTATACGTTGCGAGTTAATGTTCAATTGGTGTTGTGGCGGTGAAGCGTGTATCGAGATCTCATTATCAACTCTAATGTATCAGAATTTAATAAAAATCATAATCTCCCTGTTTTGGAGAAAAAGCATCGAACGTATCAAGTTCGATTCAAATTTGCATATAAATAGTCGTTTTATGCGAGCCATTCTGGTAATTACATTTGTGGTGTAATGTTACAGATGGTGGCAAAATGTGATGATTATCGTTGGAACTTGAAGATCTTTAGGATCTTTAAAATCGGTTCGATCGAAACATTTTTTCTTATGAAAGTTTCATGAATGTTTGATAGCAATAAAAAATCATCGATCAAGTTTTTGCATGAAATAAGTTAGTGCTCGAAAAAGCAAATGATTTTCCGATAATGATGAGGAAATTTGTATATTCTATGAGCATTTGATTCCTCCACTTGAGAGAATAATGAACTTTCTGCTAGGATGTACTAGGATTGTACATTGGACCTCACTTTTCAAGATGATTTATTAAAACACATAGGCACACAAATCTAATTTTCTTTACTTCACAAACAATTAACCCACACAGTAACCTTTCCTGTGTGAAAACGAGAAAGAGTATTCAATGAATTATATATCTTACTGCCTATTATCCAATCTAAAGGATAGATCGTTAAATACCTATGAATTATATAATTGACTGCAAATTAATCATCAATCAACGCAGATTCAAATCAGCTAAATTCTTTCTAAAATACAATCCTCCTTATTGCCTGGCGTGAAATAAGAGAGGCTGTAATACCCTTGGAAGATCTACGACGGACATTTTTTACGGTAAGCTTCCATTACCAAAAACAAATCAATGCATCAAGGCAATGGAGACATTGCACATCGTTATCGTTAATTTCCATCCTGCTGTCGGTGACCCCGTAAACGCAGGTACTTACCCAATGCCACAATCACCGTGTACTCGGGCTATTAGCAATTACGTATAATCTCCTGGGTGATCGTCTAATAGGACAGAATGTTATTGTCGATGAATACGGAGAAGGACATCGTGGAATGCAAGCATACTGGGGTATTGGATACTACTTGCACTTCGTCGTTGTCTCTTTTACGTGATTACGTATGCATTTATGCGAGCATTGATTCCCATTCATCTCCGTCCGTGTACGCGTTGTATACCATTGTACTTAAACTTCAACGATGTGCTTTTATATACGTTCGTCTCTTCATCTTCATCTTCAAAATTACCTGAAAATAAATGGTACCGTGAACTCGATACGTTGGAATATGCAAATATTTCGTTTTTATATTCTCCAAGGACTAATTTCTCTATTACAATCAACATTTTTCCTCAATTTTCAAATAACGATTAAATTCTAAACGATAGTCCTTTAATCATTTTTACCATGGATGATCGGAAACATGATTCGAAATTGATAATAGAAGAGTAGAGAGGAAAATCGAACCAGAGCGTATGATCAATCACCTGCAGCTGATAGTACTATTTACCAGTAAATCGTGACAGTGTGTACAATTGTGGTATGTGATTGCGCTCCCACGCATTTTCCGAAATGAATATTGTTCGCTATCGTACTAACATTCGGACGTGTTTAAATTCGACAAATTAATTAATTCTACATAGCTTCATGGCTGGGAGATGAAAATATTATTGAAACTACTACACTGAGAGAAGAGCGATTTGGGAGTTCGGTAAAGAGTGATATACTTGTTCGCTAAATCTAAATAGTACTGAACTTTCAGCGATGTTTCATGAAATCTCAAGAAACATTACTGGAATTTTGCTTCACATTGCTGAATCTTCTACAATCCTTATTACAAAATATAACCCGACTGGAAATTGTCATCAGGTTAACCCAACATATGATGAGGACCTGACAAGGTCATCCGAAATAAGGAATACCCGTTACGGTCCTGATCGGGATTAGGTGTGGATGAACCACGTATGGATGACCTCATTTGGTCCTAGTCAGGATTTCCTCAAATTATCCTGAAAAGGTCGAAGTAGGTTTTCCTCGCTGTATCCGCATCAGGACCTCGTTCGGTCATCCTAAGATCATAGACATAGTTTGATAAACTGAATACAAGAATGTACAGACTTGATTTCAGATTGTACACTCTTTGATTACACAAATTTCCCTTCAATAAGAAGAACATGTTTGAACGATTTTCAACTGTGCCTGTTTTTAAATTCAATCCCTTCATTCCGAACACACCACCTACTTCTGAAAACTGTTGAACAATTTGTTCAATCTATTCTCAATGTGAATTGAAAACTAACTATTTGGGTTTTAATTAGGCGGAACTTATGAAAATTTCACAAGATTTTCCACGTTATGCATACAGCGAAAAAAACTTAGCAAACGTTCAACCATCACTAGCGAAATAAGTATTTCATTTAACTTATCACAATTCTCATAAGGTTGATTTATTGACTATTCAGCATCATTTTTCTTTCCTACACATCACATCATCTGAGTATTATTCAAAGAGTATATATGGACTGAATGAATATGTGTTTCGTCATAATCAAATATAAGTTTCGAACAAGTACTCTTCTTTCGTTATTTCTTGATTAATACGCATAAAAAAATCTGTTATTGAGTGCAAAATGAATTATTGAATCAGTTATCACTGCTGTAATATGTAAAAAATCATAAGTTGCTGATGTGGTGACAATTAATTCTATTCAAATATACGATAATATCAACAACGACAATATCTATATCAATATTAATTTACATCAGTATTTCTCGGAAAAAACTCAGAAATCCCAATCATTTTGTAATAATAAAGGTCATGAAGAACTCATTCGATCAAAAATATTTCAAGCGAATGTTCAAAATGAAATGCAAAAAACTTGAATTATTCACTTTCAACTCGACGGATGGTTTTACTTTTCAAATTAAAGAGTACTCTTGAAGTTGAAATTTGTTAATTTCAGAAAAAAGCCTCATTTTCTGAGTTGAATTTGTTGTTAGGGTGATGATAAACTTGTAAGAAGAGTTTGGAAGTTGAGTGGAATCTATATTGATCAGGAAAGTCCAAATCGTGTGGCAAAAGTTAGAAAATCTGTCAACTTAGCTCACGGCGCATGGGCTTTTCTTCACTAAACCAAATGCTGGCAGGAGAAATTCATCAAAATATAGTGAATTCAAATGTGATGTGAAGTGAGAGAGAACCGAAATATTCATTAGATTTTATTCGTTCTTATAAACGTTCTAAAAAATAAGAAAAGACTATAGAAGATCCAAAGTGTCGTCTTCCCATATTTTTGTTCCAATAATGTTGTGTCATGTTCCTACAAATAAATGTTATTATATTTATGAAACAGGTTCAATACACATGTTTTCTTAACCTAACACTAGTTACTGGTGAAAAGATACGAAAATGCACACTCAAAAATGCAAATCATTGAAACAAAAATATTGAGAGACGATACATTGAGTCATACATAGCCTTACCATATTTATCAACATTTTTATAATAACTAATAAAATTCAATGCATGTATCTGTCCTCTCTTACTTCACATCACTTTGAATTCACTATATTTTGATGAATTTTTCCTGCCAGCATTTGGTTTAGTAAAGAAAAGCTGATAGAATACCCATGCGCTGTCAGCTAAGTTGACAGATTTTCTAACTTTTGCCACACGATTTGGACTTTCCTGATCAATATAGATTCCACTCAACTTTCAAACTCTTCCTACAAGTTTATTATCACCCTAACAACAAATTCAACTCAGAAGATAAGGCTTTTTTCTCAAATTTGAAAATTTCAACTCCAAGAGTGCTCTTCAATTTGAAAAATAAAACCATCCGGCGAGCTGCAAGTGAATAATTCAAGTTTTTTGTTATTCATTTTGAACATTCTTTTGACATATTTTTGATCAAATGAGTTCTTCATGACTCATATTTCTTACAGAATCAATATGATCTCTGAGTTTTTGCCTAGAAGTGCTGATGTAAGTATTTGAAGAAAATTCATTTTCACTGCATCAACAAATTACGATTTTTTGACACGTTACAACAGCTATGACTGATTTACTTAATCATTTTGCACTTACTAACAGACTTTTTGATACACATTATTCAAGAAATAACCACCACACATTTCACAAAAATAATTCATCCATTTGTTGATCACATAAATTTAACCTCACATCTGTCAACCGAACTGCAATTTTCACACAGGCTCATAGATTAGTTTTGATTTATTTTTGAGGTTTTAGTAAGAAATTCCTCACAAAATCCTAATTAGTCTTTCCTGATGGGGTCCTCATAATAGTGCAGTGTGACATGACTTGTTAGGTCCTGATGAGGTTGCCTTATCAGGACCTGATCTGGATCAAGGTTTACCTGATCTGGTCCATGGGGTAAATTTCTAGTCGGGAATATTCATGGCAAAAATTGCGATGTGTCACGCAATTACTAAACGTTTAGGAATTGAATGACACGTGGCAAGTTTGGTCATGAATATTGTAGTATATAATAACGATTGAAGAACACTGAGTAACGTACAGCAAAATTTCGATAATGTTTCTGGGAATTTCATGAAATATCGCTGGAAGTTCAGTAATATTCAGATTTACCTAATCCCCAAATTCCTCTTCTCTAAGTGTATAAGAACAAAATACAAGGTGTTCGTTACTGAATTGTGATTTATGTGCCTTATAAATGTCAAAATCTGCATATTTTATATCTCATCTAGAGTGCTAAAGATGAAATACAATAGGAATTGAATACAATTGCATACACACCTCTGGTATAGTTACATATCGATTGTTATAGTATGATTTTTAATAGTGACAGAGTTCATTCATCCGAGGATCGAGAATAAGAATGCTGTAGGAATTCGTGTATACTTTCATAGAACATCGTGTCAACTCGTTCAAAGCGTGGGCGATAAGAAGAAAACATGGAAAAGCAAGCAATTGTTATTCTGGCAAGAATAAATTTGCGGTGAAATCTCATTGGGATCTATCATGAGTGTATCATGGGATAGGTTGGTAAGGGATCGTGAGGGAAGAAGGAGGAATATCCTGTTCCGGGTGTCAGGAAGGACAAACGTGAATCCGATCCGACGGCGTTGTCGACCCTTAACCGCTACGCATGTGTGCGTACAGATTCTACGGATCTATTTGCAAATTGGTTTTCCCTCTCCCCTACCCATACTCGCGTGTTAGTCCAACGGTGTAGGTACTACTGTCCAGCAATAAACGCGGGATACGTACGTAGACCCCGACGGATGAACGACGTGCGTTTCCCTGATTGAAACTGCGGAAACACTCTGTAAGCGTGCAAACGGGGATGAGATTGACGAGAGGAAGACGATGATACAGTGGTATATACCTCTGTAAACTGTAGATGTGAATTTATCTCATCGACTAGGCGCCGTAACGTCCCACGTTATCGTTATCGTTCGCGTTCAAGAACTTCGTCATCGTTGTCATCATCCTTGTTTCTCGTCGTCCTTTTTTTTATTTTTACATCGTTCGAATATGATTTCATAAAACTTCGTGAAATACAATAATCATGAATAAGAGTTCGTTCGTTCATCGATTCGATTGAATCAGTATTTCGGAAGTTGAGGAAATGTTTTTAATTGAATCTCAAAATATGTACATTTTACAATCTGTAGAGCATTGGCCCGAGCATACAATTTTCAATGTACGATCCCTTCGTATCTCTCGATTATTTCTTTTATGCACAATAGAGAACATTGAATAATATAGAGTATGATGGAGAGGTTCATTTCGATTCACATCGTCGTCGGACTCGGACATTCCTCTCTGCGCTATAATTAAACTGAATTATACATTTCATATGTACACCGGTCAGACTGAACGGATGGAGACAAGAGTAATCGTTCTGCTCCATGCCTTCTAAACGTGTGATACATACCTAGCTTTTGCCCACACATTGAATTGAGCGCGAATATGGAAAGTGTAGATATAGAGCCGGTTTGTTCCCGTTGGGGAAAAAGATAGAGATAAATTTGAAATTATAATTCCAGTACATACGTCTTTTCGGGTTTGTTGAGGCGTTCATAATAGGTGTGAGATGCAGTGCCAAATTTCAGTACCATGATTCATTATTGGCTATTATAATTTATTCAATATTACGCTTTTATTCGTTTATTGTCCTAGGAGAATTTTGATCGCCCCTTCTATGTAATTCATTAGAAGAATAATCTTCGCAAATGAATTATGAATCAATTGCAATCGGTGCGTCATGAATCAATACGCCCACGAATTTTTTTCCTTCTTCGATCAGGATGTAATAATCAAGTTTATCGAGAATTGAAGAGATAAACACCTGTGAACAAATATAAACATGACTGTTTCCATCTGTCAGAATGCTTCGTGTTCCACGGTATCTCTCTAGTTATCTTCGTTTTATTTTTATGCCCTCGGGATTTGAAAGAACCAAGTATTTGGATAATCGATTACAGATATTTCTACCGATTTTCACCAAGGAATTCTTTTTCTTTTTCTGACCTCTCGATGAGTTTTTGTTTCCGATATAAGCTATGTTCCCATATTATTTGAAAACTTTGGAAAGGAAACGATAATAAAAATACTGCGAGTATTCATTCTCATTGATTATCGTACTGTGAATATTTTGCAAATGTTATCATTATGTTGCATAAGAAAATTATCTGCCTTAGCGAGTACTACTGATATACAGCGAAGTTTGCGTAGATGTTACTCAAATTAATAAGAAATTCTCACCTAATTTCGTATCAGAGCATGTGTGAAAAAAATCAAAATGTATTTTCCACCAGTAAATCTTTCAATTGCTTTCCATATTGAGATTGCCATTGAGGTTACTATTTGTATTCCCAGTGAGATTTTCGTTGGAATTCTCGATTGCTTTTCGAATCGGATTCTTGTTGGAAGCGATTTAGTTCTACACTTGAGAATCTTGAATATCTGCTCATTCAGTGAACCGTGGCGAGTCTTTCGTGCAACTTGCAGAATTTTTCAACGATTACAATCACCCGATTTCTATTCTGAAGATTTCTTAATACTTGACATAATCGATTATCGTTGAACAAAGTATTCAACGGTAATACATTTTTCTCCAAATTATTAACATAGTACGATATATCGTAGTATCAAATTCTATTAATTTATTATCATTCCTAATATTATACATTATTTCAAGGTTGCTGTGCATTGATGAGGATACCATCATCAATGGAATATTATTATATTCGAGTATTATTATCAATGCATATTGATTGATACCAAACAATATTCATTAACTATTCAAAAAGATTTCATTTATGCACAGTTATCGATGAACGTTATGTGAAGTGATATTTATGAACAATTAAACTCCACTCATCGATTATGATTGATTATTTAATATAAATAACAATCAATGATAAGAATGAATTAACAAGCCAATGAACGAACGATTTCATAGAGATATATTCATTGATGAAATGGAACAGATCATTCTTTGTATGATAAATTGGATAATTTTTTCCTTCTTTTCCGAAAGTTCCAGGATAATAATATGCAACGCGATCAAATTTATAACACTCATCTGCATGAAACTTCAGTAAAACAACAGATGCATTGAAACGTGAATAATATTTCATGATGAATAGAAGAATATCGATACTCCATCGATCTTCTCTATGAACGTTCCTTCAAATTGATGATGCATAACTGATCCTACTCATGCCGGAAATGTCAAAGATCTTCTGTTCCGCGGAATATGAATCATTGCTCGACGAAAGTACATCGTAATGCACCACATCCAATTTTACTACCTTTGAATCATCATGAAGAGTTCGAAAACTCGCTGGTTATAATTTGTATTACATATTTTTCACGATTGCTAGCGATTAATCATCGCCAATTGTGAGAAAGAAAAGAATTTCAAGAGCGATTCTTGGGTCAAGTGATGCATTAGTGTATCAACGGATCGTGACTTACGATAAACTGCAGGTTTTTTTAATTAAACAGCCCTGATACATCAAAATGTGTCCGCAGCAATTCCTACAAAAAAGCCCTCGAGAACAACAACCTAAATCTTTTGGGAAACTATCCCGAACGATTGTATTACAACGCCATTCATGCACGTGCAAAAATTAAAGCATGAAGTACAGCAAATAACAACAATGAAATATGCTAGAGAATTTACCGAAGCTATTTACGAACGTTAATTAAACGTCGTAAAGTTTATCGATTCTTTGCCAAGTTGTAACGAATGAAACAGAAAATATCTTAATTGAAAATTCACTATTCGATTATATTTTCAACGGGGAAATAATAATTCTTATGCAGAAAGATAATCGATAAAAATAACGTAGATTTTTCTGGAGAATTCCGAGGAGTTTGTAATGCAGAAAAAAATGCCAGTATCTCCATGATTGTGCATAGCAATGCTATTATGTACATGTATGTAATTAATTCTTCCTGACCATCTCACGATCAGTGACAGCAATAATGACACAGGCTCTCTCGACATGATTCATACCGAGGTGGGGTGAGAAATAAATGACCGTGTCCAGTATACCGTCCGTTCTAAAAGATGATCATGGTAATAAAACGTTAAAATTCCTTATACTCACAACTAAAGTGCACGTATACCGCATACCTAGTAATATTAAATAACAACAGTAGGGTGGAATTTTCAAGCGGAATATTTATCCATTCAAATACGCGTGTGTGCTTGCTGTGTTTGAAAAACACACTCGTAGTATTACACAACTGGCAAAAACATGAGAAACGCGTCACGTCAATTCAATAAATCGGAAGTTTTCAATCAAAAGTATCATTCGGAAGAGAGAGATAAACAAATATTCATCATGATTGAATTTTTCTTTTGATCGTCTCAAAGCATCGAATGGGATCAATTCGATCATTCATCATATCAACTTGTGGATTGTAGAATTAAAGAATCAATATGATTAGAATAATTCACACTGCATCCTCACAATTAGGAATCCTAGATAAAGTTCTTTAAAAAAACTCACATAATTATATTATGAAATTATGAATATAAGTAGGTATTGTTTACGAAACAACGAATGTGACCCTGATTGAGCGTGTCTGTTGTCTTGTTGAAACCATCACTATCCGTTATTATTCACCTCTTTTGATATGTAATAACAAAAGGAAACTCGACGCAAATGTATACGTGGACAATTATATCACAATAATCATTAATTATACAAAAATTTTAAATCATGGTGAACATATAAATAAAACCTCTGAATATTTTACAGTAATCGAAAGAATGTGAGATACGTTCACCAGTGTTTGAACTGAAACTACATATGCAGAATATCTTCTTACCTCGCGATCGTACTTCTGCTTGTTGGTTGCAAAAACAACACCTCGCAGCAATACACGAGGATGAAAAAAAAAGAGGTCAAAACGATTACAACGATTGTACGTATGACGGTGTAAAGATAACAATACTCTCACGGCAATACACAACTATAGGGTTATCATTAAGACCAACGTGTCGGTAAAGAATGTTTTGTCGCCGGATAAGCGATAAAACCGGCCACCGTGTTGGTCGTAACGAGATGATTTCTCGTCCGAATAAAAATCTCACGGTCACACAATTTATGAAGAGAAAAGAAATTGTTGACGTCTATTGAAAGAATATTACGTATGAGAAGATCCGAGTGGAGGAACAGGTCGGGATGTTATGTAGAAACGTGTTCCTTTTGAACGCTGAGCTCACAACTTTGTATTTTTTATGCATCGACAGAACCAGTTGTCTCTCATCCATCTGTACCTCTGTTCTATCTTGCGAAATGATAAGAAAGCCTCTATGATATTTCAAAAATAAATTCCAACAATAAAAATTATTTTATGCTGAAGTAATCCACGAACCCCCTCTAGCATTCTCGAAAAATCAATTGAAATTCATAATCAAAACTGTTCAATTGAAGATAATCATTAATTACTAATTAATTTCCTTCTGGAATTAATCCAATTGTTCAACTTTTGTATTGCAGTTTTTATAAAAATTTCTATTCGTCTCTGAATCGAGTGATTGAGTTGTTAACTGCGTACATTCCGATCCCATGAAGTCAACTTCTAGCGATGGATCGTTGATAATTCTCATAGAAAATTTCTATCGATTCGTCAAATTTGGCTTATGGAACTGATTAAATTCTCAACTAATGTACACAATGTAAAATGAAATGTCAAACATGGATATATGCAATTTGAGATGTTAACGTAAACTCAACCGTGGTGAAGTTTTGTTTGATCGTCTCGGAGAGAGTTTATATTAGTACTTTGAATCTACGATTTCTATGATATTCGGAAAAAGGAGAATGTAGGGGAGAAATTTTGTAGAACTACTATCTAAATGATTCATCGATGGTGCGTTTGATGAATGAATTTTAAATTCAGGTTCTAAAACAAACCTGACAGTAACAAAAATAGTTGTTAAACTGTGGTCAAATTCTTCACAATCGTGTGGACGATGTTTGGTACACCGCAAGCTTTTATCATATTCCCAACAACGATAGTCAATCATTGAAATTCCCTATACCTTAATAGGAATTTGACAGGGAATTCCCTATTCGAAGCATGGCCCTCGTGAGGCTGCCATAGGGAACTCCTAATTAAGGAAAACTTTTAATTATATTATCAAGTCCTGACATGGCATCCTGTTTAGGACCCTACAACAATGTAACGCAAGGTCGTTGACAGGTCCCATTCAGATTTTTCCTTTCAGTAACTTAGACATAGTATTCCTATCAGAACCTGATCAGGATTGCCTTGACAGCCGAATCAGGACCTGATCAGTTCAGAACGATAGATGTATCAAACTATTCAGAACTTTCACAGGACTCATTAGAAATTTACCTGTCTTTTTTAAATGTTCAACTGAGGTCTATTTGGATCATCAGTAGGATTCCTTCTGTTGGAAGAGTTTCAAAAAATGTTATGAAAAGCGAATTCCATGAAAATTAAATTGAATGTTAGAATATAGCTTAAATGAGGTCGTGATTGGGAATTCCGCTAACGTTTGGTTCTCCTGATCAGGACCTTGTCTTTTCCCTGCGTTACATTTTTGTCAGGGCCTTATCAGATACTCAAGTCAGATCCTGAACAGAAATCAGGCATGCCTGATCTGGACCTGATGTTTTCCACATCAAAATTTCTACTAGGGTACAAGAAGCTTCCCTCCCTAGCTAATCATATTATTAGTTAATACTATGTATTGGCACGTGTATAGCAGCGATGCATCTAAAATAATCCACCGGATATGACGTGAGTACGAGCACACAACGTTCTCCACTCCAACTAGTTGCACAATCGCATAGTTCTTACATGTACTTCGAATGTGAATAAAATGCGTACCTGTGAATGTATCGAATGACCAAGAATCGATGGAGATCCTTGTGAATGATCGTGACTCAATGGCGAAGGCACTTCCACGCGTACAGTCAACTAATTGGTCGTTTGCATGAGAAAAAGATGTTTCCGGTGGAACTACAGGCCGCGTGCGACTGGAATCCTACAATAAGTGCAATTGATGAATGAAAGGAACTGCGGTAGTTTGTACATATATTAACAAACGATAATTGCTAACGAGTTATCGCAACCGCATAACTCTGAGTCACCGAGAAGTGATATATAAATCAGATTGTGAAAATGTTTCACAACGAATATATGCGTATTTGCTGTTTGTTTGGAATCATTATTAGAAAATGGAAGATCTTGGTACACTCGACGTTGATGCGATTTGTTAGACCGCAATCAAGGAGTTAAGAGGTTTGGGAGGAAAAATGGAACATCAATCAACGCTAGGAAGGTAACAGACCATTTCGAGGGAAGAAAGAGAAGAATTCTCACTACCCAATGAGAAGAAACGAGGAAAAGTGAAGAGAAAAAAGTGGACCGAGTTTTAGCCCAATGACAAATTTTCCGCATGGCTTGGTGAAGACAGACGCCACATTGTCTCCGAAGGATTGAGAGGAGAAGAGAGATGGCAAACTATTTTATTATGTTCAGGCACTCGGTGACAAAATAAAGATGAAGATAGAGAAAGGTTAAAGAGAATCAAGTATGTACCTATACTTTCTTATTCATGAAATGTCGTTAAGCGATTACGATTCAGACCATAAGTTCTCTTGGCTTGCGTCTTCGGAAAAACTTTTCTGTGGCGATTCTTCAACGTTTCAATAACGAAGTTTCGCGTCTTGTCGCATTGCGAGGGCAGACGTACAGCGTATCCAACTAACGATGATCAGACCATTCTTCTTCGATACGTTCAAATAATCGTACGTTGAATTTTCATTATCAATTTTTACTGTTCTCAAATTTAATATCAGGTTTATTCGATAATCTGAATATAATGCTGATTCTGAAAATCGATCAATGATCAACCGTCATGCAGTTTTTGTTCAACGGCAGACAATGCATTTCCTGTCTTCGGCACAAGTGTGGTTCGTCACTGGCTGACGGAGTAGTGCAGCAATTAGGACATATGATAATCAGCTAGCTACCTTATGACTATGCTAGCCAGGGTAGATATGTATTTCCCAAGTCTGGCTGGGTTAACTTCGATTCAGATTGAGTTCTGATAAGGATTGTCACAGTCGAATGTCATCGGAAGACTCCTTGTTAGGAATAATTTGTTTAAATTAGGCAAAAACAAAAAATTCCAGATTAAGGCATCAAAAATTTCAAAAATAAAGTAGGGGAGAGTTGCCTTGGATGGACCACCACCTTTTATTGCCAAAGGAAAAAACTCAGATTTCTTCTAACCATAAAGTGATAATGTTCATTAATGTGACATTATCGCTGTATGATTAAAAGAAATCCAAGTTTTTTCCTTTGGCAATAAAAGGTGGTGGTCCATCCAAGGCGATGGTCCAACCGAGGCAACTCTCCCCTATAATTCGTTAAAACACGAGGAGGTGACTTAAATTTATTAGCTGGTAGATGGAAAAAAAAATTTTAAGTGTAGGGTTATAACAATCATTAAAAATCAATAAATTTCACATTTTCCTGCAATAAACAGAACTCGCTTTGCTCTCATACTGATAAAGTTGATGAACTTCGCTCCGCTCGACATCTGATGTTCTAAATGGTTCGGGACCCGAAGGGAACATGAAGCTCCGACGAACGTTCAGAATAGATCATGATAGATCAGACTGAAGCTCCGTTGGAGCTCAAGTTTAGATTCGGAAACGTTCGACGAAGGTCCGATGAACGTTGAAATGTCCGCTTGAAAATAGCTTGAATGAAGGTTCATAGAACGTTTATTAAAGATTCTACGAAGATTCATTCAACCTTCAGTTTTTTATGTTTCAGACGGAATTACAATTATAGTTAGAAATTCCCCAATCTTTCATTTTTTCGTGGAAAAATATACTTTGAAAAAAACTTTGATCGAAAAATTGCAACTCGAACGAACCTTTAGCAAACGTTCGATGAACGTTTTATAAACGTTCATTCAAACTATTTTCAAGTGGACATTTCAACGTTCATCGGACCTTCGTCGAACGTTTACGAATCTAAACTTGAGCTCCAACAGAGCTCCAGTCTGATCTATCATGATCTATTCTGAACATTTGTCGGAGCTTCATGTTCCCTTCGGGGAATGTCCCAACATTGGATCGATTGATGAATCCTGTTGAGTAGAGCATTTCAAAATGTATTGAATTGATTGAATTAAAAATATAGGAAGGATAAATTAGAATTGTATCGTATAGGTGGCACAAGTTCATATCTTGGCTGTATAAAGTTTTGTGATTTTAATGCTGTCCTGCACATTGCTATCACTAGCGGCGCCACCTGATTCTAATGTACAGGTTACGTGATTTTGTTTACATTCAAATTAATGGATTTCTGAAGGTTATTAATGATGAATCCAGATACAAAAATATTGAAGCTTGTGAGTCCTTGATTTTTCTGGTTTCTTTGGTTCAATCGTTACATTTCATTCAACAAAATTGACTTTGGTACAATTTCATCAGTTTTGAATCAGAGTTTTCGGATGTAATTTTCAATTTAGGGTATAAACATATTTATATAGACATATACATATATGCACTGTTGCCACCTTGGCGCTAGATCCAACGGAATTTTCCAATCAAGTCTCCTTGTTAGTGAGAATGACCAATGAGAAAAAATACAAGGCGCTAAAGTGGCATCAGTGCATATATGTATATGAATCACGTGACCATACACTCAGTGCATGTTAAAAACAAATCCATCGCATCCAACATAATGAAATTTTTCTCCATCATTGAAGAAATTTTTAAAACTAGTAAAATCTCATTGACGAATGATTAAATGAGATTTCACCAGACCTTTGTCCGATTCTAATGAGATTTGGCGAGAATTGATGGGTCTCTCTAATCAGGGTATTGCAGAATCACCAAGCTTCCGAAACAGAAATGTTAAATTTGAGTTTCAACAGTTCTTGATTTCATTCACGTATTTCCACAAATCAACTCAATGTAATTTGATTATCGTCCTACAATTAAATTTATGTTCCATATGATATCGGGGCTGCAAGGAAGAAACGAGATGGTACACAATAGTGAAGATATGGAGGAAGAACGAGAAGAAAGGGTCTCATCTGGTTCCATTCTGAAAATGAGATGAGAGAATACACATGCTCTTGGGAGGGCAACCACGTATATGATGATTTACACAACACGACGATCGTGATACCACGTACATGTATACACACATTCACACAAATAAAGCATAGGTACACAATCCTTGTCTCGGTTGATGAACGAGATGGACACTCGCTCATAACATATGACATTGTCTGAAGGCTCTTGTTTTGATATAATCATCTAGCTGATCATACTGCCTCTTAAACATCCCATAGATTCTGTTCAAGAGCATAATTTTAATCAGTCTTGCGTCTGATAACTCTATAGTAGACTAATTGAATTTGTTTTGAAAACTTGTACTCTACCATAGACTCTTCCCTTTCTTGCAATTCCATCTTTGAAACTCCCCAAATCTTCATTCCGTCCTCCCTGTGTGATTCTTTATGACTCCTGAATCCAACAAAATTCCTCATCTCAGTTGACTTTCCCCATCCCACAAACTTTCTTAGATGCGGCTTTTAAAACTCCCGTTGAGGATTCAAAGGTACACTTTGGTAACCACGCATGCGCATCCAACAATGTAGCAGCTGTTTTTTCTTGTCTGAGTTTGCGTATTCTCTACAATATATAGAGCAGATAGGTTGTAAGGTACTCGCTATCTATGTGCACTAAACTCCCAACGTTAACCGACAACCTTCTCTGCATACGTGGCACGTACCAGCGATGTATCGTCCGATCGTGTTTGCAACACGGCTAGGGAACTTTCAACCGGCAGGGTCCTGCGCCATTTTGACTTGTCCATTCTTTCAACATGTTGTTCCGGAGACGCGAACGCTACAGAATAGCACAGCGTCGCTTATTCGTGTAATTTGATTATCAAGATAGTATGTCTCCAAAAATGTCAACTTGGAATTAAGAAAAATATCAAGAAAAGGAGAAGAGAGAAAAGCAATCGTAGCGATGAGAAAACGTTACTTTACATTTCGACAAATAAGAATTCGTGAGCACGTGAGAGATCTCTGGTGTACGTGCTTTGCGAAATGCTCGCCGAAGAATCCTGTTATACGAGCGTACAAAAGGAAATCAATTGATTTTACTTGTGATACACTGAAACTTGCGAGACTTTGAACAAATTTTCTTATTCATTTTGAGGAAAGAAGTCAAGTCAAACTGAGGGTAAAATTGAGGAACGCGAATGCAGAAAATTTTGTATATTGATTTTTTTATTACTCTGTACCGTCGATCAGGGTTGATTATTGAATACGCGAGACATAAATTGTCGTTCGTTGGAGAAAAAAAATGTACAAATTATATTGACGATGTCGATGAAAAGATGAAATTTTATTTCTGGGAATGAAAGCATCGATTTAATTGAAATGGAGGAACAAGTTTTATTTTGATGACGTGATGAAGTTAATTGAATCTAAGATGACATGACCGTTAATGAAGATCTTTGGGTCTTGACGCGAGGAATGGAAGAATTTATTCGTTGATGAGTCGTTTCAAGCGGGAGAGATGGGGGACAAGAATCCCTGTAACTCATTATTTTGAAATTATCTTCGTAAAGTATTTGAAATTCTAAATATGAATTTCATCGACGCATACGACAGATCTGAATCATATGTAAATTTGTCGATGATGAACTACATAAATTAAATGACGAAAAACACTCGGCTTCTCGATAAAAGTGTAAAAAATAAGATCTTACGTCGACGACTGATGATATTCAAAATGCATGTGGTATATGTATACGTTACCAGATTCAGGATATGATACCATGAAAAATGGAAGCGTGAGGGCAGAATAGTACATCATACGAAGAGAGGCTCCAGTAGATTTTCAAGCGAAGGAGATCCATGACAAGCTCCAGGCATACGAGAGAGGAGTGCAAAATCTGCCGGAACCGGAAAGCGTGTCATCGTCTGCATATCAACGAATTGCACACAGATACGAAGAATCGTGGTGAGTGGTAAGGAAGGGGAAAAAGTAGTGCTTGTATAGCGGTGCATTTTCAAACAACTATGCTATATATCTTGCATTGCAACTCACTGTTTGTATACTGTTCAACGGAAACGAGTTAATCGTCACGCTGTGTTTTGTAAATTCATTCCTCCAACGTGATTCCTGAAGTTTTTCTTTGATGATTTGCAATATCAAGAGTAGACCAAGTGTATATTAAATCCTTTTGGATAATATGTTTCGATATTCAAGAGCTAGAACACGAAATTACCAATAGTTACAGAAAATTCTGATTCAATACATCATAAAATTCATCAAAACTGTTTTCATCTAATGAGAAGCAGGGGATTCCTTCCAAGATTACATTCGAGTCAAAATTCTACTTCTCCCTTGAATCACGAAGTGGTGGTTTCTAGCCGTAACGGCTAATTGAAGCCACGAAAGAAGTACAGAATGGAATAAGTCTTCAAAGCTGAAAGGAGGTATGCGAATCAAGTATTCTGGAAGACTGGTTCTTAAGGAAATCGGATGCTTCACAAGTATGGAAATCCTCATAACGAAATCTTTCGGAAAATTCCAATTTTCCTAGAAGAATTCGGACTTTATCTTCAAATTCGTGTGATTTCTGAATTTCAATCATGAATATTTAACAGGTAATTTCAAAACTTGCAAAGTGTATGTAGAAGTGGTCTCTCTACGGGAGGTATCTTTCCTCAAAGAGAAGCTGTAGCAAAATTGAGATTTTTATAGCAATGAATATTTCAACATGCGAAATCGTTATCTAGAACCATGTGAATAATGTAAAATGATGACACAATTATATACAAATTAAATAACATCGTGGAAGACGAAATTAAATTTTTGAATCATGCAATAAATTTCCCTGAGGAAATGTTAAAAAAAAAAAATAGTGTGATGCTATAAATCGTTAAAAGCAAGTAATTAAAAAAACATGAAGAACAATGGAGTTGATAATGAGACAGAGAATATGTTTTTGAATTCATTATAAAAATTAAGTGACTAAGCTTATATTCATCGATGAATGAAGATGATCTTTTACAAAATATTCTATTGGTAAATTTCAGATGAGAACCCACATAGCACACAATGTCTCAGTAATATTCTCAGGATATCACAAATATCTCACTCGAAACATTATATGTCAAATATTTTCACGAGATTCCATAGATATTGCGGATAGAATATTACATTACAAATATTTTGAGCATCTTGTAATTGAAATATCGCGGATATGATATTCTGCAACGTTCTGGGAATCTATGATGAGGAATGTTTCATGTTTTTCGCAAATGAAATATTCTGAGAATATTCCAGTAGCAATATTTTATGTGGCAGTAAGAATTTTCATTCATCAGACCCGGTACTTACTTGTTAGTAAAAAATTTACCAGTCGAGGGCGAAAGAAACTTCTCTCCCACGAACTATTCAATTTCAGTTTAACAGGATTCTGAATTGATTGTTCTACATCCTACGGAAACGAATTCATCAGAAACACATCATTAGAGTGGCACTTTGAGGGCATTGAAGTCATCTCAGTGGTTAGCTGAGGTAACAGCCAGAAGTCCGAATAGAATAAGAAATAACACTGGTTTTTCATTATATTTATAATCCAGTTTTTAAACTATACTGTAATGTAAAATGCTTACAGAATAAATATATTTCCAACCAAACAGTGGTTAGCCGAGGTGATAGAGGCTTTGTTTGAGATTCGGAGAACTGGGGTTCGATCCTCACTGAAGGAACTTTCCTAATAATCGACTTTCAATGTGTATTTCTCTAACAAAGCCATCCAAATGATATTCTATACAACATTTGTAGAGGAATTCACTCTGAAGAAAATTTTTTTTCTTTATCAAAAGCAGTATTTTGTACCATTGTTAATACACATAATCATGAGATGTTTCCCTGTATGAAATATCCCTAAGATGATCTCAGCAATATTTCAGAATGTCTCCAGAATGTCACAAAGGTGGTGACATAAGATATTCTGGAGACATTCTGGAGAAATTCTAGCAATATTCTTGAGATGTTTGCCAGAATATTGCACATTTCAAATATAATATGCTGGCAATGTCATTGACACATTCTGTGTTATGTGGGAAGACTAATATAAACCCGAGTGCCGTGGCGATTCCTAACCAGGCCATTACAAGACCTAGGAAATACAGCACTAAGAGAAAAAATTGCCGGGAACAACGAAATATTTAGTCGAATAGTTGCCATAAAATACTCAATTGATTTGAATAAACTTTCATTGACTCGATTAAATATTCATTCAATCAAACAAATATTTAATATGCTATGAAATATTTCATGAATTGAAACAGTTATTTAATTGAGTCAATGAAAGTTTATTCAAATCAATTAAGTATTTTATGGCGACTATTCAACTAAATGTTCCATTGTTCCCGGAAATTTTTTCTCTCAGTGTACGAATTATTTTTACCCGGGAAGACCCAAAACACCGCGATTCTTCCCACCAAATTGATACATGGCGTTCAATTACGAAGCCGTTGTATCCCACATCCGATACGTTCAATTAAGATTGTATACCAAAAAATACATTAGTAAATTAAATATGTCAATGTTATGAAAGCAGAGAAATGATGCAAGAATTCCACCTTGAAGGGTAAATAAATTACACTTATTTTTTTCAGCTAAATTTTCTCTAAGGATTACCTCATTAATTTTTACGAGGACAGAATGTATACATCCCTTTGTGAACGCACCGATCGAATGAATGTCCATGTTTTCAAATACAAATGGACAAAGCGGAACATAGATCGATAGTTGAATTCATCTAAACTCGTTGTATCTCTGAAAATCAACAAAGAAGATAGCTCGATAACATTAATAAAATACACTATCGTTCGCTTTTAAATATTCAATTGAATCAAGATTTTCATTGGAACAAATTTGAAAAAGGGATTTGAAATATTAGTCCGTTTGAATGCTCTGAAATTCGAAACGTTGTAGTCTGTAAATATTGAAAATCGTTAGTTTAACTGTATTGTATGCAGATGAAACTCCCTACAGAGAGGTTAAACCAATCTCCCGGTATGACTCAATGCGCATGACAGCAGATTTGTTTCGTCTATGCACTGAATCGAGTGCAAGCACTGTGTAGTGATTGATAAAGATAACACGCATTTTCCATTCACAATGTGGCGTTAATCCAATAAACGATATTGTATCGTATGTAAGCTCAAGATATAAAAGAATTGATCCCTCCAATTGTAATTTCAATCCCATCTATATGTTGAATGAAACGTACAGATCAGAATGTTCAAAAACAAAGATTAAGTTCCGTTTATCTTTTCTACATTTTGAATACATTTCTCGCTAACCTCGCGGATGTTAGAATGTTTATTCAATTTTGAATTGGTTCAACGCGAACGCTTAATGAATATCTCACGTTGAAGAGTATTTTTTTCGCAGATTTCAGGTGTAGTAGATGGGGGAAGATGTTTTTAATTTGTTATTTTCAACATTGTTCAATGCACCCAACTTGTTTTTCGTGACGATATATGGGAGACAAGGAAAAAAGTTCCATGAATGCATTGAGAAAAAAGGTTTAGTTGAATTTTAAACAGTTAGAACATTTAGTCCCTTCAAATAAATATTTAGTTGAGGCAAAGAAATTTTATTTGTCAGAGGTAAATTCTTCATTCCATTTGAATAGTCCAGCTAAAATTTAGACTATTTTCTTATTTCAACTTAGCCTATGTAATACAGAATATTCTGAGGATATTCTCACAACATCCGTAAAATGTGCTCCATCGAATATTCTCACAAAAAGCGTAGGATAATCGTGAATATTCATAGAAGATTTTCAGAACATTTGAATGAGACGGCTTTGAATATTCTAGAAACGTTCGTACAATATGCGTACAACGTTTGTAGGGAGATTGATGAGCAGCGCATGCGTAACTATCGTGATGTCATGGATCCAGGAATGGTGGATAATATTGTGGACAAGCTACAGACCCTTGGATAATATATTCCCAATAAACACACACACGTTATTTCAACGTTGAAAGAACGTTAGACTGTCAAACGAACGTTAGTCGTTGATTTCATAACGTTGATTTTTAGTCAAAATTTGATAGGGAAATAGACGACCAGGAATTACGTTTTGATGACGTGTGATTTGAACTAATATTCAAAAATAACCATCAAACGACATCCTCAAAGAACGTGTTTTCAACGGGTTTGAATCATGCTTTAGAATGTGCTTATAACACCTTGTGTTTGAACTTCAATTGAAGATATTCTGCTGAAAATGTCGAACGAAACCGAACAGTGGTTAAAATTTCAATAAAGAGCAAGATAGTAAATAGTGTGGCATACTTTCCAAATTCTGTCATACTCAGAAATACTATTGTTCTCGATATTAAATGAAAAGTTTTCAAAAAAAACATTTGTTGGATTCAATTCACGTTTTGGAACCATCATTAGGACACGTCAATATTTGACGTCTTTTGAACGATGTTCAAACCGTTAATCTGACGTTATTTTGTGGTTGAAAAACACGTGATCTGCCGCGACATTTTTACGTTGAATCACCGCAAGAATATTACTAATTCACAACGTGTGGTTATTGACTGTTGTTGAGGTTTTTAAAACGTGCGTGTGTTTACTGGGATTTATTCTGATTTGTATTTGGGGAATAATAAATTTATGAAAGGTGCATTTTAATATCTGGAATGTTCTCTGAATGTGCCATGTGTGAAAAGTAATCCTCAAACGTGTAATAAAATTTTGAGAAATGCCGTATATATTATCCCTGTTGAAAGAACCCGGCATGGTCCAACAAGGAACCAACTTGGTTACAGTTGGACTGATTTGGTACCAACTGGTGCCAGTTACAACCCGCATTGATGGTTGACCCAACAACCAATTTGAGACCCACTTGGTTCCAACCGATGTCGAGTTGGTTCAAGCCGGTGCCAGTTATAGCTCACGATGGTTGATCCAACAACCAACATGCGACCAACTTGGTTGAAACTGGTGCTTGTTACAGCCCATGTCGACTGACTCAACAACCAATATAGGATCAACTTAGTTCCAGCTAGACTCATCTTATTATTTTTATACCAGGATTGATTCAAGACCGGTATCAAAAAAATATCAACAAATATAAGTGTATTGTGAATGCAAACAGCCTTACAAACCGATGACCAAATCGTGAAATCTGCCCAAGTACGAGATTTGAAGGAACGATATCCTTCAAATTATTCATAAATTAAAGAAAAATCTTGAAATATCCGTGGGACAAAACTGTGACGCGATTTGATAAAAATGTCAAAACTCTGGATGAATCGTAAAGAAGTTCTGTTCTACTGGAATTTTCAAGATCCATCCATAACTATCTGAAGCCATACCAATCATGGTCTGAGTCCAGGTTGATACCAAGACTGGGAAGAACCATGCAGGGTAGTACCGATCTCTAGGTAGACTCATATTAGGTAGTACTAGCCTAGGTAGGATGAACCTGATCCCATGTAGGTTGATCCTACGCAGCATGGTTCTACCTGACATGGTTAAACCATGTAACCAAATTCCTACTGGTCCTACCCAGCATGGTCGAACCTAGGTGGAACTCAGCTGGGTTTTTCCAACAGGGATGATTGCCTGTTGCGATCATAAGTATTTCATCCATCCATGTGAATCCATAATATTGCTTGAAATTTATGATTACAGATGTTTAATGATCAAAAAAATTGATTGCGAAGTAGTTTTCGGTGACATGCAGAAGTTTATATTGACGGGAATTTTTATTTTCACAGCATTTCTTTCTAATATTCCCACAATATTCGTGGCATCATATTCCGAGAATATTGGAAATAGTCTCATTCAAACATTGTGACAATGTGCGTAGAATATATTCGCACGTACACAGTAAAAAGTAAAACTTAAAGTAATCCCGAATATCAGCTTAAAAATGCAGCCAAAAGTAGCGCCTATTCCAACTGAAAGTAAGCAATGAAGAAGACTGAATTTCAGTCAATTCCATCTTACTTTGGAATTAAGATAGAATTCCATCTTAATTTCCAAAGTAAGATGGAATTGACTGAAATTCAGTCTTCTTCATTGTTTACTTTCAGTTGGAATAGGCGCTACTTTTGGCTGCATTTTTAAGCTGATATTCGGGATTACTTTAAGTTTTACTTTTTACTGTGTAATAAAAATCTCCATAGAATATTCGAATATTTTCAACATATATTCTCAGAACATTCTCAGAACGTGTGTGTGCTACCTGGGAGATGATTTTCTACCAGTGTAACCGGTAGAACTTGGTCAATTGAGGAGCTGGATCGAATAACTCGCCGAGCGCTCGAACCGCGTCACAAGTTTGATGCAAGAGATCCCGTCGTAGGTCGAAAAAAAGTCGGAATTTTGGAAATGTAAAAATACTAAGTGGTAGAGCTTGAAAAATCAATCCAAGGTACTCTTTACGATTTTTTTCTATGATTGACGATGTTCGAGAAAAAAATCACAAACCATCAATTTTTTCAACATTCAACTCGCTCTAACTCGGTCATTTTTCAATAAATCGAAATGAATCTGACGAATTTCGATTCGTGAGACTTCCCCAAAGATGCAAATGTAGGTCAAGTGCGTAAAAATTGATAAGAAATTCATAAATTTTTAATACGAAGTAAAAATCACGTTTTTCATGCTTTGTATCAAAAAAGTGGTGGGGAAAGTACGAAGTACAAAAAACTTCCAGCGAGAAAGTTGTT
This sequence comes from Gonatopus flavifemur, assembly GCA_018340375.1. Taxonomy (NCBI): domain Eukaryota; kingdom Metazoa; phylum Arthropoda; class Insecta; order Hymenoptera; family Dryinidae; genus Gonatopus; species Gonatopus flavifemur. The sequence goes on from JAFFJZ010000001.1 coordinate 57,982,376, forward strand.
CGCTAGTGTTTGAACTAACTTTGTGGGAAATTTCAGATCGATTCGACTAATAGTTCGCAAAATACAGCCATTAATTCATTAGCGCGCAGCAAAAATTTTTCATAGTTTCGCACCGTTTATAGGATGAATATCCGCGTCCGCGGCAAACGTGGTATTCGCTCGATTTCTGGACGCAGGTTTGTTTTTTGGGTCGGAGAAAACGAATATTGGATTATTCCTGTGAATAAAATTCATGATCGATGCCTTATTACAAATAATTTAATTGTTCAAAAGGTCTTTACAAATCAACTGATTTACTTCAAACTGAACGAGCAGAAGCAACTGGACTGAGCAAAGAAAAAATGAATGATGTCAAATCGTTGATGCAATATTTGAGTAGTGAAGGAAAAACAAAGTATCAAGATTTTTTTGAAAAAGCTGTAATAAAGATGAAAAGAAGAACAAATTACAGATAAACCTAAAAGCAAAAAGTGTTTAAATCCGTAGCAGTAAACGAGAAAAAAAATAAACAAATGTACATGTGGAAAATAGATTATGTGAATAAATAAATATATTCGAATAAAAACCAACAATGAAAAATGTTCCGCACCAAACTTATTTCTCGCAAGACAAGAAACTTTTTTCGTCCGAATAGCTTTCCCTTAATACCAATAGTTGATTTGTAAAGACCTTTTGAACAATTGAATGATTTGTAATAAGGCATCGATCATGAATTTTATTCATAGGAATAATCCAATATTCGTTTTCTCCGACCCAAAAAACAAACCTACGATCAGAAATCGAGCGAATACCACGTTTGCCGCGAACGCGGATATTCATCCTATAAACGACGCAAAACTAAAATTTTTGCTGCGCGCTAATGAATAAATGGCTGTATTTTGCGAACTATTAGTCGAATCGATCTGAAATTTTTCACAAAGTTAGTTCAAACACTAGCGAACAACTTTCTCGCTGGAAGTTTTTTGTACTTCGTACTTGCTCCACCACTTTTTTGATACAAAGCATGAAAAACGTGATTTTCACTTCGTATTAAAAATTTATTAATTTTTACGAACTTTATCTACATTTGCATCTTCGGGGAAGTCTCACGAATCGAAATTCGCAAGATTCATTGAAAAATGACCGAGTTAGAGCGAGTTGAATGTTGAAAAATAATCATTTTTGGTATGAAAAAATTGATGGTTTGTGATTTTTTTCTCGAAAATCGTCAATCATAGAAAAAAATCGTAGAGAGTAACTTGGATTGATTTTTCAAGCTCTACCACTTAGTATCTTTACATTCCCAAAATTCCGACTTTTTTTTCCACCTACGGCGAGACCTCTTGCATCAAACTTGTGACGCGGTTCAAGCGCTCGGCGAGTTATTCGATCCAGCTCCTCAATTCCTGATGGAATAACCGGTGCAAAAATGGTTGAGAAGAATAAAACATTCTAGCATGTATTATTTATCGAAAAGACTAAAGTTGAATAAATGAGATTCTCGATAATCTCCCCCGAGTAATTAAAATACCGAAAATTTCCAATTCTGTTATATTCTGTACGGAACACACGTTTTTAATGAACATCATTGGTCGCACAATTGAAAGAAGACAATCGAATCTCAATAATCGAATGTTGTTTCACATAACGTAAATCACTCCAACGTAACTACAAGAATGTTTTACATGGTGTTGGTGTTGATTGTTATATTTTTGTAATTTCTCACACGTTCCCCATCAAACTCTAGCCCCGCGCTCCTCTGTTTCCTCAATGTGAAACAATGAATGAATCCGAGTCGATCCTCTCTGGCCTGTCAAACAGATGAATCAAAATTGCTATTTGCATCAACAACATGTAACAGAAAATGACAGGAGGATGAGTTTTGATATCACGTCCATCGAATTCTAAAAGAGCCTATGCGAATCAATCACTCAATTTGATAAAACACTTTGTTGAGTCAATGAAATTCGTGTGTGCATTATGAAGAATGCTGGATGAATACAACATTCCAATGAATTCATCTAAAGAATCGCTGAAAAGCATCGTCTCCTGAGAAAATTGTTTTTACGCGATATATATATTTTATGTATAATTTAGTATAGTTTATATTTAATTCTCAAAATGTTTCCAGATCGAATGAACAGATGTATACGTAGCAATTCTGGGCCGCTCGTTCAAAAACGTATCAAGTTTATTCTCTCCGAATACTGAGCATAAATTTTTGAAATTGAATAATCAAATTCCTCATCTCATCAGATTTCAATTGAAATTCTTCACCCTGATTGCAACTAATTTGACAGACAACTTCACTTTCGAAATCCAATATTCAATATTATTTTGGTGTAACACAATCACTTCTATCTCCAACTTTGATCTACGATCACTGAACCCTCTTCGGCGTGTAGTTTCGAGAGCTGATTGACCAAAATCTTCCGAACGATGTTCCATCGATATCGGTGAAAATTTACAAATTGGTTACAACTGGGTTTCCGATAGCCGTATTCGCGTACGCGCTCTAATTGGTAGACCATCGCTGTGGTATTGAAATACAATATTCCTCTGTTGAAACGACCATGTATGATTGGTACATAAAGTACTCAATATTCCTGTCATGGATTCATCGGTCTTTCTTATCCAAATTCGACTCTCAAGAGAAACAGTAAAATTTTCCCAATTTCTCTGGAGACCCGTTCGATTCAGATGTAACGTATATCCTTGAAAAATCTACACACAGGATTATCTTTCATCCGGAATACAATACGTTCCAACGAAGGCGTGTAAAAATTTCCACGATCGTTGATTGGAGTTGTTATTGTTGAATTAATTCGATCGTTCGCGTTATTTCAGAAATATCCACGGTAACAATAAAATCGAACATGATTCATCGACGAGGACGGCAATCGAGAAAACGAGGTTATAGACAAAGAGATTGCAAATGAAAATTCGACAAGGACGGAGGCACGGAAATCGATTGGCTTGTATAAACAAAGCGTGTCTGAATTTCGAATTCAAAATGTAATCACGTAATCAAATCTAGGGTATGAAATCACAATCATTTCGATCGTGTCAAAAAGTTGTCTTGGTCCAAATATTTCCGTGCTTGTTATTTTATGGTTCACACGGGATGAAGCCAGATGGGGCAAAAACCTTATAACCTTTTATTTCTACGACACACTTTTTTATTTCAACAACTCACGATTTCTCTCCCGTCACGTGTGTTCACGTACGTTAGGATGTGTGCGTGTGTGTGTGTGTGTGTGTGTGTGTTTGTGTGTATTCGTGTGGACATTCATCGACTGCAACCGCAACTTCTGGCTCTGCTTCGCTCTCACTTTTTCCCTTCGTTGGAATTCCACGTCCATCGTTTTGTCGATATTCCAAAAGTAAACATCGGCGTTTGGTGCTGTTGGTGAAATCTTAATGAGTTTCATCGCTGAAATGTTTCTTTTTATTTTTCTTCTGTCTTTTACATTGAAAGTTTTCCGAAAGTCTCGATGCTGCCAACAATTTAATCGATATTACAGACAGCGAATTTTCATTTGAGGTGAAAAGGAAGAGGGGGAGAAATAGAAAAAGATGAAGAAGAGGAAATTTAGAGAGATAGAAGAGAGCTTATTTAAAACTCTTGCGTGCACGAGTCATTAGTTTTGGTCGTGCAGAGCTGCAAAGTTTTCTGAATGAAAAGCACAGGAGAGGGGACCGTTACGACTGGACCCCTTTTTCTGGCGTGTGGACGATCTTTTAATCCAAATTAATGCTTTTAGCGAAATTACCTGAAAGCTTGTAACACGACTTGCCCTTTCCATGTGCCTCATTGGTACACGAGAAGCCAGGCTTCTTTTGCTCCTGTTCGTTCCCTCCTTCTTTCTGCTTTTCATCTCAGTTCCCTTTTTCCCCGATCGATACAGCCTCGTCGTCATATATTATTCGCGCGTGCAAAACGTGACGATAATCTCTCCTCGCATTATTCAATTCATTGTATAGGAAGATGATGAGAGTACGGTGTGAAAGAGACGCCGCCGGATGTATCTTACCGTAGAAGAAGGAGAGATCCCTTGTTTTCTTTTTTCCTCTTCTTTTTTTTCACGCTCTCGCGATTTCGACCACTCATCATCGATGATCGTCCATCAACTTAGAAATGACGGACGATACAATTGGGAATTCATCGGAGGTATACCCTAAAATAATACGTGGCTTAGGGTGAAGATTGATCGTTCGGCTTTGCAAGTACAAGGAGGAATATGTTCTTTTGTTTCGCGTCTTAACAAAAACTGTCGGTTGAATTTATAATTAAACATCGAAACGTAGAAACTACCTCATCATTGTTTCAAAGGACAGAAAAAAACTGTTACAACAGGAATGTGGATGTACCGTTCACTTACGAAGTGTGTGCGAGGAAGAGATTCTATCACGGCAATAGGATTATCACTTGATCTATTCGAATTCTATCAAGTAATCTTCGATTATCTTGAATGTTCTCTACCCAGTCGCAAATCCAATATTCGAAATGAATAGTCTAGTTTGATAAAACCCAAGTGAATTGATTAAATTTATGTAGTTCAATGTAATTTGAATAAATCGAATACTTGGAAGAACAAAATGTATTCAAGTGGAAATAGCCGATTAAAGCAGGTATTCGTATACCCTTTGGAACCCTTCGAAAACAAACAGAATTATGTTTATCATGAAACTTTGAGTTTTATTCTCATTTCATTCATTCAAAATTTATTTCTAAAAATGTTTCAGGAGCCGGGGGTGGGTTTGAAATTCATGCAGATCAGTTATTAGATTTCTTCTGAAAGTCAGTTTGAAAGGAATGATGTTCGATTAGGGTATCAACGCAAATGAAAGTAATGAACCAATTCAGAATAAATTTCATCTAGGGAAATGGAATGTTCAATTTCATCCTCAAATTGTTACACATTGTTAGGATAATCACAATCACCAGACTTCTCATCAACGATTCACTTTGTTCTTAGAATATAACAAAGTTTTGTGTGCACTTAAGTGTCTTCATCATACATTCCAGCTACTTCTATCCCCGTTGGATATCTGATGATCTTTATTACATGTTTCTCTTTATGTAATATGATGAACGTTATTATCCAATAACCGTTACTCTAACTTCATCATACCGTGTCAAGTTGCCTTGAAACTTCACCATCCTTACGTATAAGGAACGTAACGTATCTTTATTTATGAATTGATCGTAACTATTTACATCTACGAACAGATCTTTATATATTTTCTTCATCATGTAATCATATATAATTCCAATGAAAATTTTCTCTCCCAGCAAAAGAACTTCATTTTCAATCATTACATCATACTTCGAACATTTGTCATTAGCTGAAGATGGCTTGAGGATAAGACCTTCCATAATTTATACTTGAAAAATGTTTACAATCGTATTATTCGCATTATAGAACAACAAATTTCAAAACGATCACGTCATTGAAGAAAACAAAGAAAAATTTCAAATTTCCATTGATTGGTGGATTAGTAGAATGTTCAAAAATCTTTGCCGGTGCAAAGTCAATTATTGAAGCGGAATGGTATTGTCGAATCATTTTTTCGATGTTGTACTTTCAAGCTGCACGCACGGAAAAAATTGACGTGTGGATTTTGCATTGGTTGTTGTTATTTTGACATAACTGCCGAAGTGCATGCAATTGGAGTAAAATTCACATTGGGACCAATGTTATGTGTACATTGCTACTGAAGTAAACGGCAGGCGTGTTGCCGTGGTAACCATGATAACAATGTAAATCCAACAGGACTCTGGAGCAGTGCTGCCAGAAATGAAGGAGCTCCAGCGTTTTACCCTCTCCATATACCATTGCAAAGCACGCACGCTATAACTATAGATGTCATATATATAGTTATAACGTGCGTGCTCTGCGATGGTACATGGAGGGGGTAAAACGCTGGAGCTCCTTCATTTCTGGCAGCACTGCTCTGGAGTAAATTCTACATGAAATCCACACCGTAATTATAACCTCATTTTTCATGTAATTCTTACGTGGTCATTTTTTCCGTGCGGAAAAAATAATTTAGCTGCAGCAGCTAAGTAGCTAGCACGTACACGGACAGCCATTAAATTAGCTCCTGCAGCTAAATTTCAACTGTTACCGCAAATAAATTAACTACAAGTGCAAATTGTTTTGCTGTAACAGCTAAAATTCAGCTGCAGGAGCTAATTTAATGGCTGTCCGTGTGCGTGCTAGCTATTTAGCTGCTGCGGCTAAATTATTTTTTCCGTGTGAAGTAAGTTCCCATTTTTTATCCAATTTCAATATTTCTATAACAATAAAAAAAAATATATAAAATGCAAAATACATTGAAGGCACTTCATAGTTTCGAAATTACTAGCCTCCCTTCCTATTCTACTCGGGAATGGATGGATAAAATCAATTAAACTTTGTTGCTGCATCTTTTTGATTGATCAAAGAAGATACGGTAACAAAGTTGAATAGATTTCATCCCTCTTCAGTGAGTAAAGGGAACAGAGGAAAATTTTCGATCAACTAAGTTTTGCAGTTATTTCTAAAAGCTCTTCTTCAAATTCGTTAAATTCGATTCCTTCTTTGGGTATATTCCTTTCCTTTTAAGTCCTGTGATATCCATTAACGCATACTTTTGAGTTTTAGCAGAAGTTTTTAGATATCTGATATCGGTACTTCACGTAAACTTGTGGCTCAATTACTCGGAATACAGAAAGCGTTTGTTTCCGTGCAACCTGTGATAAAATCCAGAAATTTAATACGATAAGCATTTCGGAATACTGATAATTTTAACGAAACCACGAAGACGATCTTCGAGTTTTTCCCAATTCAATCTGCCCAAACATCGTTAAATCTTCAAATCAAATTCACGTGTCTTTCTTTGCATCTCTCGTAACATGCACCCGTCGGTATTCATCAATCCGAAATATGACAGGATAACAAATATTGATACACTGACATAAAACTATTTACAAAAATTACCAATTTAGAATTTCAAGTTGTATAATGACAAAACTCAAATACGGTTTCTATGTTTTGTCATTGTCTGTAGACAATCTTCTTTTTTTTTAATATTCATTCAAGACGTAAGAAGGATTTGAAATTCCATGCTAGCTTCCAAAGAAATTTCTTTGAAGTTTTTTTGACCTCTTATAATTATTATACTCGGTAAACTTCTTTCTTTTGATCTCCCGGAAGAATCTATTAAGAAAAAGAGGAAGCCACACGAATTCAATCAACTCGAGATTTGAAACCATAACTATTCATTAATAACTTCAACTTGTACTTCATTGTTGCTTCTTGACAATAACGATTCAACTACAAATTTTATTTTCTATTTTTTATTTTGCATGATTTCTACTTACAAAACGAGGAGAGTAAAAAAGAGAAAACCATGGTGTTAATTGTTTGATTTTGATTGCGAAATTGGTAATTCATTCTCCTGTGTATGTTCTTCCTGCTTTCCCGTGGATGTATGAACGTTTACATATATGCATACGCAGTTCAAGGGTCCTAATGTACGAACCGCAATCGATGTAAGAGACGAAAGCTGTGGGAGGAAGTATGTAACGATTTGTCCGTACTAGACCAATCGAATACATCCTCTTTAAGGCCGAGGTTGATCTTTAAAGCGATCAGCCTCGATCTCCCCGTACCCACCGACGTTCATCCGTACGTTTGTACGTCGTATACGCTCTCTCGTACTCAAGCGGTCGTTGCAACGGCCGCAGATTATACCAGAGAACTCTGTGTGCTACCGTGTTGATATCGTCCGAGTAGAGCACCCATACAAATATATACATATAGTATATATACATGTATATTTATACACATAGATAGTCGTATCAGACGAGAAACTAGAGTGAATTGCAATTTGCACAGCAAAATACTGCAAGGTCATTGCTCTGGCGTTAGATACAGTGAACGTGAGGAGGGCGGAATGAAGAAGATCTCCGGTTAAAGTCACGGAGAGAATTACAGATCGCTCCAATGTTTTATAGAGTGGGGCTGGTTCTTGTTTATGAGGTTGATTCTATTATATCGAAGAATTTCGATTATCCGATCTCCGATTATCTTCGATCCTTTGTTTTTTCGTAGACCACTTCCAACGAAGAGTTTGTACAGGAGGTTACCAAATTTTTTGCTCCCACTGTATCGAAAGCATCCAAGAGTTTTCCAGATGTAATAAAAAACCGTAAGGAAATGGATTCTATGATTGAAATTATATGAAAATATTGTGGGGATATACTGCGGATGTTTGAAAAAAAAAATTCGAACTTTACTCCTGTTGCAAAGCAGGGAAAGTTGATTGATCGACAGTTCAACATTGGTTCAGGTCAATTAACGTGGATTGCTATGAAAGAGAAAAGAGGGAACGATTGTTTTTATTGAATGATAAATCGATTTGATTGAGTGTAGAACTCTTTAGGTGAAATGGAAAATGGTTGCTCGTTCAATCAAATTATAATAATGTGATTGACAAATGAAATTTGACGCGTCTAGCAGAATTTTGCATTTAGTAATGAAATGTTTAATCAAAGCTAATACGTACAACGTACAAGTTAATTACGGTGACCGATTTTTCCCTCTCCGATGTTTCGTTTGAAAAGGATAATTCGACTGATACTGATGCGACAAAAATGACCATTGATTGCTGTTTTTCTTTCAATTTAGTCTGTGATGGAATGTAATTTATCTTGCATTCAACATGATATAAACTGTAAGATGCAAATTACACTCATATTTTTGTAGTTCATAAGTTCGTCGCAACATAATCATGTTATATACCAATTACAGTTGCATGACAAGCAAAATGTAATGTTGTAACTTTGCCGAACGTGAAATTACAAATTATGGCCTTAGCACGTATGTTGCGAGGATTATGATATGTCAAGTCGGAAAAGCTATGTGAAAATGTAACGATAAGATAATTTTCAACAAAGTATGCTGCTCCTCGTAAACATTCGATGCAAAACAGAGGAGAAATATAATTTTTTTCGGGACGTGGATGATTAAAAAAGATTCGTGATTTTCAACTCACGAGTTTTTTTGGATGAAATGAAAACACCGAGAAAGAATAATCGTTGATTATTATAATTTAGGGTATCTATTTTTTGTGATCATTTTCAACATCGAGTAATGAAAAGTTGTTAATCAAAATTTTAAAATATTCCCAGATTCACGGGGTTCATAGTCAATGTTTATTACAAAGTTAAAAATTGATGTAATGTATGTTGGTGAAGTGTTGTTTTCGGAATAATAATCACCTTGATGATGAGAAATGTATGATATCTAGTACAAAATACTTTATTAAAAACAAAAGTCAGATGTTCTAGCGAACTATTATCTTTTGAACATCGATGACTTGAATTAGTTGTAGTCATTAGATATCTATGCAAATTATATTCGTATTCTGTCGTGGAGACAACGCGAATGGTTCTCATTTGAACAAAACCAAAATAAATGGCCAGCTGCCTACCGCAGAACAATGGAGAAACATGCCATAGGTGAACTTCTGCGACTGACTGACTTTTCATCATACGTGAGCACATATATATATGAATGTCGCGGCCCCAATATAGATGGACACGATTAATAAATCTTTATTATCCATGGATGCAAATACGATTTAAACCAACGATTTAATGCGACTCTCGCCTGCCATGGTGTCTGAATCGTAAATTCGATGCCGCTACGATCTGCATACGACATTTGTACCGCGCTCCACGTGGTATAATCCAACAATTATTCGATTTGAAGTTACACATAGAAAATTCTGTCCATATTATATCCCGAATGATATTATTCGTACATATTGTACATAAATATCAAATGTGTAATACGATTATTATGAATTTTAGTTATAAACAAACCCGAGTTTCGATTGCATCCACGTTTCTTATACGTTCTGGATGAATTTTTCATATTGATTTATGCGAACGTTGAACGCTGATACAATCTTATGACAAAATCATGGAAGGAAATTATGATTCGACCAAGGCAACAAACATCGCAAGAAACATTCTGTAATTTAGATACATTTTTCATGCACTCATAGTGGTAAATTACCAACTAGTGTTTGAGGTGAATCGAAGTTCATATACACTTTGAAATATATCATCGTATTCTTATCGAGTTGGAATCGTTCGATGATAAATGTTATAGATATCATCCTTGAATGCTAGACTGAATTGTTTCTATCGGATATAAATGCCTTACTCATTTTGCGTGTATTTTACAGATAACATTGTGCACCCTCGTGAAAAAATTAAAGAGGGCGAATGAAATATTTTAGGAATAGAGTAGGTACTTTTATTTTGTACCACAAGTATATTTTGACATCGGCCAGATGATTTAAATGATCGAGATTTCAGATTCATTCGTTGTAAATTCTCCGTGCACTTGATGAATCACAAACGTGTATGCATTTTACAAATATTAAATATCATTTATTACCTGGGAGAGAGTTCATTTATGCAGGGGCGCTATAAATAACGCGCTCAACGTAACACATACAATAACACATGCTGATTGCATATATCTTCCGAGGAATAATTCCTATTGAATTTCCGTGCCATGAATTTAGAAGCGTAAATAGCATCGAAGCATTTGGCAAAATGATAAACACGATTCCTCGGTAAAACATTTTCTCTGGTTGCCGATAATCATTCGGGTAAACATGCAGTTTATCATGATTCATCTGGTTGGAGGAGCTAGTCTTCCTACGCGAACAACAATACAACGTGACTGGAATGATACACACGCGCACACATACTTGTACTAATTCCATTAGTAATTGTGATATGCGGTGCGACCGCATATAAGCTTTTCGGTACCGTGCAATGATATCAACGACAACGTACGGTCATAACGAAGTAACGTAGCAGCGAGGATAAATTGAAAGGAAATAATCGAGATTCCTCGCTGGCTAACAGCCGTACCTAATACGCGCCAATTATATGCATCGCGGCTATTGTAATCCTCGAACGTGTACACAAACGTATACTTTAATCCAGCCATTTATCGGATTAGCATAGGACACACGAACCGCACACGGCGATCGTTATCTTCATTTCCGCTCTACTCAGACTACTTGCGACGGAACGTATAATTTGCTATGGATTTCAATTGATATTCGATACCATCAGCATTTTCTACGATCGGGACGACGACTACGAGGTGAATCTTGGACGATCCTTCGGATTGAAGAATCGTGAATTATCGTTTGCGCCTACCAATGAATACGTTATGAAACGAGAGACGGCATTTGCGCGTTCATGTACCAATTCTAACGTACGAGAAAGACGAACGAGTCGAGATTTAGTACACCGTGTTGTACGCGATGACAAAACACGAAGTAGGGGAAAGAGAATAGGGCAAATGCGAGGATGCGAGGTACAGATGTAAAGACAAACGTAGACTTACAAGGACAATGGATGGATTATTGTACGCATACATACCTCCTCGAGCTGTATTTCGCGAGAAAGGGTGATTTATATACCTGTCCCATACGGTTCCTTGACCATTTGCCCATAAAGGCACGTTCATAATAGGCAAGTTCCATCGCGGTTAACAAGCACGTTATCTCTGGCGTTGACCATCGTTCGATATTCTCAGAGCTCGTGTATTCGCAGTATAGCGAGAGCACGAGTGTGGTGAAATTCGACTAGAAAACTATACTGTAAAACAGTGCTTCTAAAATTTCAACATTTTCTCTGACTTTTCACTGAGTTTGATATAGCAAAGTTTAAATAATTACTATTACATTTATACTATTTTTTTTACTTATTTCAATTTCTTCAACTTATTTTGTATTTTGATCAAGATAAAATATACAGAAAATGCAAATGAATTGATATAAACCGGATGCTACGTATAAGGGAAAATGTGACATCACTTATAGAAGAGGGGATTCTTTGTGAACTTCGCAAACGCGGTTTTTGAATTTCATGCTGGACTTCATGAATAAATCATGTATCTTCCGATCTTTACGTAATTATTACTGTAGTACAGAGAAGAAGGTGAAGTAAAAAGACGAAATTACACTGAGTGGAATCTTTAGTTGTAGTAACTCAAAAGGACATCAAGTAGAAAATTTAAGTTGTTTGTTGCAACAAAAATTTTCCAGTTGAAGGGACTATAACTATACACAGATAAAACTGTTTCTTTGATTCTAGAATTTACAATTATTTGGTTTCGATTTATTTGTTCCAAATAAATATTGACTTTTGGGGTCAAATAATAGGAGTTGTTTGAGAATTTTTCTTCGAATATTTTGATTTGAACAGTTCAATATATTATTATTGAATAAATAATATTTTGAATTGAAAAAATCGGAAACTTATTATGTGGATTTCGAAATGAATATATTTTCACCTTGAGTCGAGTGAATATTTGTTTGAATGATTTCAAGAACTGTTCACTTCAAACAATTATAAGTTCAATCGAAAACCACCTATCACTGTGTATCGCGCCATGGTGCCCGTCAGTTATTTGTACTCCATTGAGCCAGGGAAAAGGACATCGCCGTCACTGTTAATGAGCTATTCTAGATTTCCGTTTTCTGAATTACCACGATTTTCAAAAAGAAATTCTATCGACTGAAACTGCATGAATTGAATTCTAACTTCATAAGCAAGAATTTTAAAACAATTTGTATGATATCAATACATATATGTCAACAATTTTCAAGTATTCACTTCTGAAACAGTTTTTTGAATCATTTGTATCTTGGCAATTATGCCTCAAATAAAATTTTGTGAGTAGAAACGTCGAAAGCCGAAGTATATTTTTGAATAAGCGTTTCATCTCTTCTCACCAAAGAAAGCGATGTAAAAAGTGTCGATTTTTGCCTATTGATGCAAAAGTGAATAGAGTGTGAATTTTTATAGTTTTTGAGGCCCTAAATTAGATAATTAATGGCAACAAGAAGCCCGAAAATCTATAGTGAAAGTGGTGGAACCTGCGATAATTATATTAGGTGTATAACTTTGCTTCCGCCGTTTTGCAATACAGAGGTGTGAAAATTATTAGAATACTTGTGATTTCCAAAACTGTTCCAACTTTCCTCTAAGAGAATGCAATCATTCGTGGAGTACTGGTTTTATTTCTCAATATAAATAGTTCTTAAGCCCTCCATTTTTGAACGAAGGAATATTCCATGATTGCTATACAACAATCTCATTTGTACAAAATTCTTTTTCATTGTGAGCACCTTTATATGTCTTTATATAACTAACAATGTGCAATATTCTGATATTAAGAACTGATATTTCATTGTATCAAATTTATATACACGACAAGGAATGATAGTTGAGTCACGATGAAACCAATAAAAATCCTGGTCGGAATTTGTTGTTAACTATTCTGAATTCCCAGTGGGTATCTATCGTCACATACTGTTTAGTTTGAGATCAAGGTGTTATCATTGGAGTGAGAGAAAAATTGTTATAATAATCAACTCGGAAATGGAAGGATGGAAAACTATTATATCAACAAGACAAAATAATACTCCACAGATAAACGCATAATCTGAGGCAAAAGTTGGAGTTATTTTGGAAATAACAATTATTCTAATAATTTTCACACCTCTGTAGATGGCTGTAGCAATAAGTGGTAGTTGAAATAAATACATCATACACTGAGAAAACAGATATCTTGAAAAATACCATGATTTATGGATTTTCGACGTTGGTCTGACTCGAGTCATAATATTTACATGAACGAATTTCTAAAAGTCCCATAATTTCTTGGACTTTTATAAAGAAGTATGGTACCTTCCTCATAAAACTCCCAACCATTATGGTACTTTTAGAGGTATCTTCAAGTCAATATTTTGACTCAGGTTAGACCAACGCCAAAAATCCATAAATTATGGTATTTTTCAAGATACCTTTTTCTCCTTGTAGATGTCATCCCTATTCCAAATGTCCGACAGATAATTTTCTGTCAGGATTTGGTCGGTTTTTCTCCCAGGCATGATGATTTCCGACAAAACCAGACAGAATTTTAACCGGAATCCGTCAGGTTTTGTTTGGCTTTGTCTGGCGTTCCAGCCTGTGCAGGATTTGGTCGGTTTTTGTTCCAGGCATGATGATTTCCGACGGAACCAGACAGAATTTTGACCGGAATCCGTCAGGTTTTGTTTGGCTTTGTCTGGCGTTCCAGCCTATGCAGGATTTGGTCGGTTTTTGTCCCAGGCATGATGATTTCCGACGGAACCAGACAGAATTTTGACCGGAATCTGTCAGGATCTGTCGGACATTTTTAATAGGGATACAATGAGCTTAGGTATTTGTAAACATAACACCATCGAAATATTAGTCGACTTGTGTCTGCATCATAAAGTTATTCTCGATTAAACATGTCAGCTCACGAGCCAAATTCTCGTCATTTGCGGGAGGTTTTAATTTTCTGCTTTGATATGAAGAAATCTGCGGCTGAGGCTCATCGAATGCTCTCAAATACCTATGGTGAGGCCGCTATCAGTGAAAGAACGTGGCGAGAGTGGTTTCAACGCTTCAAGAACGGTGATTTTAACGTCGAAGACCAGCACGGTGGTAGAAGAGAGAAGGTTTTCGAAGATGCAGAATTTGAGGCATTACTCGATCAAGACTCGTGTCCTACGCAACAGGATCATTAGGAGTGACGCAACCAGCCATTTCAAAACACCTGAAAGTCATGGGAATGATTCGGAAACAAGGAAATTGGGTGCCGTACGAGTTGAAGCCGAGAGATGTTGAACGGCGTTTGTGTGTTTCTGAACAGCTGCTTGCAAGGCAAATACGGAAGGGATTTATGCATCGCATTGTGACTGGGCACGAAAAATGGGTTCATTGCGATAATCCCAAGCGCGGAAAATCATGGGGCTATCCCGGCCATGCTTCCACGTCGACGACCAAACCGAATATTCACGGTTCCAAGGTTATGCTCGGTATTTGGTGGGACCAGCTCGGCGTAGTGTATTATGAGTTGTTAAAACCGACCGAAACGATCACAGGCGATCGTTATCAAACGCAATTAATGCGTTTGAGCCGAGCATTGAAAGACAAACGGTCGCGATACAACGAGAGACATGATAGACTGATTTTACAGTATGACAATGCTCGACCCCATGTTGCGAAAGTGGTCAAGACATACTGGGAAACTTTGAGATGGGAAGTCCTACCTCACCCGCCGTATTCTCCAGACGTTGCTCCCTCGGACTATCACTTGTTTCGGCCAATGGCACACGGCCTAGCTGACCAGCACTTCCGGTCTTATGAAGAAGTAAAAAATTGGATCGATTCGTGGATCGCTTCAAAAGATGACCAGTTTTTTCAACGCGGGATTCGTATGCTGCCCAAAAGATGGGAGGAAGTAGTGGCCAGCGATGGACAATACTTTGAATCATGAATGTATAACCAGTTTTTTACAATAAAGCCTCGAATTTCGGAAAAAACGGCGAGAGCAAAGTTATACACTTAATATGCAATTCGTCCTTGACAGGATACATATGCGATAAGTCTTGTTTGTCAGTGTGCTGTTTAATTCTAGCTATACAAAATCCACTATCAAATTCAGTTACTCGAAGATTATGAGCGATACCCTGTTCAGGTCAGTATGAAACGCTACACAGTGACATACAAGACTTAGTGAAATGTGTTCTGTAAAATATGAACTTCATACGATTATCACAAGTTTTTCCAATTTTTCCATGCATTTTCGAGCTTTTTGTTAAAAATTTCTCATAAAAATTCGCACTTTATTCACTTTGGCATCAATTTGCAGAAATTCACACTTTTCACATCCCCTGCTTTTACGTTGAAATGAAGCAAATAGTATCTTTCGATCAAAATAATATTGATTCGATTGAAAACCAAAATATGTTTCACGTGGACGCATCAAGGCGGCTTTCTGAATAAATCTTCCATGCTCTCTTCCAGAATTCTATATGCAAAACGAATGAATGTATGTTTGAATCGAAGAATTATTTGTTTAATCGAAGGAAATCACATCTTCCTTTCAATCTAAAATAACAGTTCATCATAGTATCGTATTTGATCGAACGAATGAATTGTAGAGTTTGGATATTCAAGTAAATCCAGAAAAGTTGTTGAATAAATATTTATTCCACCCTATTGGAATAACATATTTATTTGAATGACTCAAAATTTGTTTTGTTTTGTCAGAGTTTTTAGCTGAGGTCGTAATTGAGTCACGACAACTAAACAGTTTCTTCAGTGTAATGAATGAAACTTAGAAATATTATATATTCGCATTATACGGTGTTTGAGAATTGTCCTATAACTCTCAGTTGCGGAGTTACAGCAAATTAAAACGAGGGAATATTCTCATCAGTTATATATAAAAATTTAGAAATTTGTTCCACAACACCGCTGAGCCTTTGAAAAAAATGCAAACGTTTTGCAGTCCCCAACCCTTGGCAGACATCTTTGGCGTGAGACGGAAATGATCTACTTGAAACTGGTGAAAGTTCACCCAGAACTCATTGATACTCAAATGAATAAATCCCTTTTTCTCCCTCACAGATCATATTGAAAAATATTACAAAATTTTATGACATGTAATTTGGAAATAATATTTCTAAAACCATTGACAACCTAATTTTTGAAAATTCTTCGGCAATTAACCTCGTCCAGCAAATCAAGTCAGACGAATGTTGAATCACCGTCGACTGACACGTTTGTGATTTTGGTTCTGTTAAAATTCTGGTGGTTGAAGTTGATAACACAGGGGGACAGAAAAAATTTTTTTTCCAGTTGCCTTAGATTTGGGAATTGATTTGGAACAGTTTCGGTTTGTTGAATGCGAAACAAATATCAGATTTATTGAATTGGGTCAAATTTTATTATCTTTGTGACGATCCTCGTCTAAATTCCAACCTGTAAAATATAAAAACAATTAATATTTGTAAAATGAGGATTAATAGGAACGATATTCCTTACCTTGATTGCGTTGCCTAAAGCAACGCTATCTGAAAATAGACACTTGAGTGTCTATCATGGTTACTCGTCCCCCATCATACCAGTCGAAGTACCTGAAAACATGACTAATAAATATTACATGATAAATATTATGGAAATAGGAACAATACAATCTTACCCACAGCAGAAACACAGGCTCACCGTTGTAGATTTACCTGAAAAATAATAAAATAAACATTATAATTAGTAAGTATGAATAATTCAAGGAGAAAATATTAAAGAAAATATAGAACTTACCATTTTAGAACATGCAGGACATCAGAGTAGGCACTTCACTCGCGAACGAAAAACTAATGATTAAAACGGGGATAAGATTATAAAAACAATTGTGCATTAACAAAATGCACACGCGGTTATCTGCACCACGAGGTGACAGATGGTAAACAAACATGGGCAACCATGTTGAATTCCCGAACGCATCGCGCAAGCGCGCGAATAACACAGGAGAAGTATATATTGAAAAGAGACACACCTATACGATTGTGACAAACTCCGTGAACCGCTACAATCGCTAGTGTTTCCCACGGCGGGAATTAAGCCTAGCAGGTAATAATATAGGTAGCAGAGGTGCATAAAATCACTTCTCGACTTCGACTGCTTGGAACGATCAGGCCGGTTTCACCTCCTGGTAAGCAACTTTTTAATTACAGAAGTCGAGATTGTCAGACTTCGTGTGTATCCCTACGAAGTCCTAGTTTTTGGTTAGGAATGGTGGGGGAATTTGGTATCACCATTTTCATAGTGTAACTTCTGTTAGAGCCAACCTCTCACGGCTATGGGGTATTAAAGCCACACTCTTACGGCTATTTTCCGTTGGGGCCACACTCAAACGGCCAATCACCGACATTTTGTTAGAAGCCACGTGCATAAGGCTAAAATCAAGTTAGAATTTACCGTTAAATATAATTTATCTAAATAATCGTATTTTGAACACTGCACAAGTATTACGGATAATCTGAAGGCTCCATCTGAGCCATTCACATCAACAATTCCGATAGATCCTCGTAGCGTATTTGATATTAGAGAAATCCTTGATAGACCTAACCACGATTGTTTTCCCTTAGATCCCGGTTGATCTAAAGGTACACCCACATATTATACTTTACGAATTCAGTGTGCACACGTATTAGATCAAATAGACAAAGTCCGGACTATTAGGATCATTTTAAACAATAATTCTATGTAATATTAGTTTTCATTTTAACTTCTAGCCATTATTTGTAAAATTGCATCATTTTATGTACCATTAAAACTGACTTTTTATAACCAGTTTCTTGACTCAATCTATTTAATAAATATATTATTTAACTTTGTTTAACTGAAATCTTAATTTATTAATCCGTGACCCGCGTTCCCCTCTTATTATTAAAGAACTTTGGAAATCCGACGAGCTGAAGGCATCATAGGGGGCTTTTAATAGGTGGTATCTTCATATACCGACGCATAACAGTTAACGAAACGTCACATCTTTTGTACATCATTTTTATATTTTTCCGCCTATTTCCGGAACCGCGGGTTTCAGGTTAGAATGCATTCTAAAACATACTCTATGGTTTACAATTTCCTGGTGAGCATAACACTGGTTTTACAAGTAAAGTAGTATCAAATTTTGATCAAGATTTTATAAAAATCAATGAACCTCCACAGGTTTTTTATAGAAAAGAATCCATTTTGTCAAGAATCTATCGATTCCGTCGATTTCTTCATCTCCAAAATCAACGTCATGCTCACCGAAAAATGGTATTCCCTTGCAAATGATCGACATGAGATATTTTTCAAAATGCAATTCAACCCGAAACTCGTGGTCCCAAAAGAACAGGCGGATTTTGCGGTCACTCTTTGAAGGTGTTTTCGGATTCAGTATTCCTAAATTATTCCGAATCAGCTGTCAGAGCTCAGACAACAAAATCGCTGTTGAAATCAGTGTAATCAGTGATCTGCCAATACTATTCCGGTGGGTCTCAAGGAAATACTAGCGTCGGTAACTCCCATCATTGGTCAAAAAGAGACAGAACCGTTAGATACAAAGAGAGGCCCGATACCGACGCTTCAAATTGAAAAGAGAATATATTTTGTTCGGACTCCGTAAAGAAACTTGGAAATTCGTTAACAGTATCGAATGACGTAAATCTCATTTCCAAAAACGTATGAAAACACAATAGACGAATGAAAATCATTGGTTCATTATGCGATTTAATTCTCGATAAATCCTCTTGTTCACCGCACGTTGAATGGATTTATTAATATCATGTTATCACGGAAAATGATTCAACGATCAGAAAATGTGTATCATTTTGCAATCAATTGGTTGATTAGTTGATTTTAGTATTGTTTTAACATTGAAATGAATTTTCAGTCACGATAACGGACGTAAATCGATATCACGAAATGAATACCCTGCATTTGAAATGCAGTTAATTTTCGTTCTTCTGATATTGATAATCTCGGATATCGTTTAATTCGTTCTCGATTCCGATTCGAATTAGTACAAATAGATTGTCCATTCATTCGAAATGTATAATTCTACGAAATATGATATGAAAAATCACGTAATCCGAAATTTGAATTCCTCACTGAAATGGTATATCGAATCTATCGATCGATATCCATATTCTCTGTGATTGTGGAAGATTATTCTTTTCTCCTCCACTTCACTTAGGAGGAACGAGATCCACGGACAAGTTGATCACATCATCATATTTGCACCATTCACCGCGAGTATCAGATCCGCGGATAATCGACGCTTTGATTGATTTATTATCGATGCTGTGCGTCGCTACAGAGCCTAATCACCGTTCAACGAGATTGTACGCGACGATGAATTATCGAAGTGCCGGTGATGATCGTGGTTCACGGATCCCTGATATTCCACCTGTTTTTGATATTGTTCATCGCGAATACATTCGGTTGAGAACATTATTAATTCCATGTTGAATGATTTTAGGCATGAAGAATAAACTCAAAAATATTCATCTCTGCATTCGAAATCACATGACCGCGTTATCGAGGTCATGTAAATATTGTAATTTCGTTGAATTTCAATCAGAGGAGTCCCTCGCAGTTTCCAATTCAGGCAAATAGGTGATACGGTTGTTGAACTTTCGAAAAGATAAATGGTTAATCGTGAATCATTGGTGACGCGTATTTTATGAGACTCGCTTCATTCGGCGTGCAATTGTTTTTGTATCTCATTTTTAGTATCGTCAGGATCGATTCATAAAGAAAATTCCAGACATTTCGAATACAGTTTTTTTTAGTTCATCTTGAAATTGAATAAACGATTTCTTTACTCAAAATTTCATGCCTCGATAACATCAAGAGAACGAGTCCGACAAAAAGGGATGAGGAAACTTTACATCGATTGAAGCTATTCTCTCTCCTGGTTTTGAATTCGTAACGATCACTGATAGATTCAACAACTATTTAATAATTCATCATTCATTACATTCCCCGATACACTTGTACTAGGGAATTCTTTTATATTATCCATGGAAATATTTTCACTTTAAAACGAAGCATTATCAGTTAATTGCAGAAATTCATGCTCCACTTTTTCGTTTCGTTACACAGTGTCAATTTATCGTGCTCGGAATCGCAATAGACGAGTGATGAAAAAGATCAAACAGTTCGTTATATTATTTCATCAGAACTTTCTGCTTTTCTTCTGATGCGAAATTAAAATTGAACAGAGAGTACTGCGACTCGGCGGGTCAAGCCAATTTGAAATTCCCTCGTGGAAATTTAGAGAGGAATGTAGAGGAAAAAAGAGGAATAGAATTCTAATCATTTCCTCTTTACAAGAAAAATCTAGAGTTATAGGAGTAGCTTCGTTTGCCATGCCATTTCGAATGCTTATTTTTCAGCTAGTACTCTCTTGAGAGCGTCACTTTCGAACATCTCGCTGCTGAGAGATGCGCATTCAATCCGAATGCACATCTTCAGGATCCTCTTTACATATATGTGCCAATATGCATACGTACACGGATAGGCAGGCAGACGAATACGTACAGACGTGCGTCGCATTTCGATATGTACAGGAGAGCGCAGTTTTGAAGCCGCAAGGTAGTACCGCACTCTGCATTTTTATTGACGCATTACATTACGCGATAGGTACCAGGGAGCACACCAAAAGTCTTCTTGAAATGTATATATATATATATATATATTTATATGCATACATATACACATACGTATACATATACTTATGTACTTCGTGATCCAGCAAAAGCTAGAATCTAGTCGAGACCCGTATAGCGGCTGTGTCTCGTTCTCCCAAACCTCTATCGTCTTATAGGAAATCTACCCGATAACCGGTGCTCCATTAAAGGTTCTACGTGTGTACCAGCAGGGAAATGTGTTTGTGTGCAGTAGTGTGGTTCCTGCATCCGATGCATAAATTAATGGCTTGGATGGTATGCTTGCACACGTCTGGCGGATTCGATTACTCCGTATCTATGTGTATGAAGCAACCACGAAAACATCGTGATGAGCGCCCTAACACACTATCGACCTGAAATGCTTGCAAGTATAGAAGTATGGATCAATCGCATGAAGGGAAATTTATCGCTAAAAAGATAATGAAAACATTATCAAGCTTATTATCGTTGCAGCATCAATTCAGACACGATGATAGGGGATTTTATAGTATGTACTTGTGAATTAATTCTTTCGAATTGACTGTACGCTTTCGATGATTGAGTATATTACTTTCTATAATCGATAATTCGTATACAACGTATTGAAAGTTGTCCTAAAATAGAGAATATGAATCCTCGAAGGATGCTTCATTAGCGAATTGATACATGTCTAAGAAGAAACGATTTCTGATAAAACGAAAATAGAATTTGGAAACAAATCTTGTCTCAAAACATTGATAATTCGCCAGATGAATTAAACGATATTCGAGATTCGTATTCAAATTATCCGTCTTTCTCTTCTCTTGAGTAATATAAACGAATATATTTATGGTACGATGCTCTCTTCATGCGCTCGAAGCTTGATTGCTTGTAATTTTCCGCATGTACGGGGCGCGATATTTAATGATGACGATTATAATACTACTACTACTTCTAACGATAATAATAACAATAATGTCACTCGCGGTCCACGGAGATTAATTTTACTAGCTCTCTAGGTCGCGTGCTAGTAGATAACCGCTTCTGCAGGCGACAGCCATTGTATTTTTTATTCATTGGACTAATGAAGAGACCACTTTCAGCCAACGCTTTTGAAGATAAAGATATCATTCTCGACTATGCCATAGTTTGTCACTCTATTCAAGTATTGTCACAAGTTATTCGAAGAGATAAATGTTTCTTCCACCTTTTGCGTTTCCTGTGAACAATCGTCTTGATGTTGAAATTCAAATATCACAATGTTCACATTCATTTATAGATCTTTACATGATAAAAGTAAAATTATTCTCATCCATTATCGTAGCCCAGTCGAATGTTATAAATACAATTTCTTACGTAGAAGGAGTGTATCCTAGAACTGTTCTAAAACGACTTGAGAAGCAAAACTTTCGAACGGACCAATAGTCGATTTGGCAGCGACGAAAGGCCACATTACTGACTTTTTCCTTGGTATCTGAGTTTTTCTCCAGGCT
Organism: Gonatopus flavifemur; assembly: GCA_018340375.1. NCBI lineage: Eukaryota > Metazoa > Arthropoda > Insecta > Hymenoptera > Dryinidae > Gonatopus > Gonatopus flavifemur. The sequence goes on from JAFFJZ010000001.1 coordinate 58,004,953, forward strand.
CTTTCCGGCTGACACAAAACGCGAACTCGAGTCACCGTCCCTACAGCGGAAGCAAAACCAGAAGCCGGAAATTTTGACGATACTTGTTCTTCGACTACTACCTTGCCAAATCGAGCGGGCTTTAATAGTACACGGACCGTCGAAATTGGCTCAGAGAAACTAAGTAAGGGAAGGAGGAAGAGAGATCACTCGAGAATCCTTTGGCCTGGCCTTATCAAGAGGTATTCGAAAATCATTGAGATGCCAGAACGTATCAGGAGTTTCCCTACAAATTTTAGATCTCTGTTCTATTTGTAAGTTGAAAGAATCATTCATTGTGAAATATCATGGGTATTCGCGTGAATGATCGCCGGGGATGATTTTGAGAATATCATCGATTACTCTTCTATTCCTTGATATTATTTTTCCAAACACACAACATTCTTCTTTCAATAAATTGTATGTCCATTCTAAGAGCTGATTGCTTTTTACTCCCAATATCTATTTCAGAACAAACATTGATACCTCGGAAAAACATTTCTCAGAAGAATCGTAGAATTCATCGTTGGAGTTGTTGTTAATATTTCATCTACGCTTTACCGTTTACGTCAATCGTATAAAATAAGAGTTTATATGAAAGATAGAAAAGAGGCTACGAAACTTTTTTAGCACCGTGCAAATCGAACAATATCTTTCCTAAATATCACGATCCAACTTGACTCTTTCGTAAATATACCAGGATGGACAGTTTTCTCCAGACATTTCGATTCTTACGGTTGACGATTTACCGGGACGAAGAGAAAAATGGACGCCCTGGGTTCGTGACTGGGATTCTAAAAGTTCGAAGTGACGACGAAAACTGATCTATGAAGTAGTCGCACAAAGGGATCACACTCCCCGTTGCACAGCCTATTCCATTTATGGTTCGGTAATAAAGTTTTGACCTCAACCCTCTCGGTGTGGCATACCACTGTTATCCATCTATTTCTCTTTTATCATCTGGAACGTTGATCGATCACAGAAACACAAACGGAAATACACAATTGTATATTTGGTATCATCGATACGTTAGCGAGAAATAAGATTACGTTTGTTATTTCATGATGTGTAGGAGAGAATATTGTAAACCAAAGCAATCAATTGTGTGTATTTTATTCAAGTTCAATACGCTGAGAGGTACCTAGAGATTCAATTTCCATGCTCGTCCTCAATATTCTTCTTAGCGAGTAGTTGAAAAATAGACATTCCTCTTCGATAATTTCTGTCATGATGGACAACTACGATGTATTCAATTACTGAATCAAATTAGAGGAATATTCATTTCACATGAGAAGAAGATAAAATTCCCGAGAAATGAGAGAAAGAAAAACCTTCCTCATTTTTTCGATAAATGTGTTGGAAAAATGATGAGGAAACTTCTTTACGAGGTGAAATTCTTCGAACGATCAAGATCTCTTAGCTAATTATCTTCAAAAGCTAGAAAACTTTGTTGAAATTTCCGCATCAGGAAGCAAACTCCAACTTTTTCTTCATGCACAGTATAAATAAAAGATTGAATGAATGCTTAATGTGAAATAAACAGTTTCTCATTTTCTCTACGTTTTTTCTTATGATTTTGAGTTGAATATTCCTTAACGATGGATACGGTTTTGAGGGATTGGAAGAGGAAATCCGCGCGTCTAAGTTACGTTGACCTCGACACATGATAAGTTTGATCTTGGGGTTAGAAGGAGAAGTATATAATACACATTACTTTACAATACCCTAACTTTGAATTGATGTGTTGAGTTTATCGCGTGCTTCCAGTAATTTGCTCGCGATCTCCTACCAAGAACTTTGTCGGTCGTCTTAAGTTCCCTGACATTAAGGAAGAGAGAGAGAGAGAGATGAAAAATCAAAAGAATACGTTCATATGGAGAATTCGAATTTCGGACGGAGAAAAGATGAAAATACCTGTAAACAAGGGTACCGTGAATCGAGGAAGCCTCGATATTTGTATCCAACAAAGTGTTGATACGTAAATGTAATGTATCGTACATTTTCTAGTTACGTTGTCGAAATGGTTGGTGGTTGTGTACGGGCATGGTCGCGCGCGACCAACTTGCGGCTATAGGAATTTAAAGCCAGAGGAAATTTATTGTTCTGCGAAGAGGCGGACAGAAGCGACGAAAAGGGTGTAACTATGGGTACCTCCATATATTGAGGGATGCCACCGCTAACTGTAGGGAAAGATCGGGGTAGAAGAAAAAAAGGACTAAAATATCAGTTGAGAAAGATAGAAAAAAGACATTGAAAATAGTGAAAAAGGAAGACAGAGTGAAAGGATAGGAAATTCGTAGGAAGGAGAGAGGAAAAATGGTGAACATCGAAACAGACTTGGAAATAGATGGGGAACGAGAAACGAGAAGGAAAAGAGAAGTAGAAATTCGAAAAGCTCTGGCAGTCGACCGAAAACCAGTCGTGTTTCTTGGATATACCATCTTTCCCTCCTTCTACATTTGGCCACGATTCAACGATCGTTCGAGCTTCTTTCCTGTACTGGCTACCAAGGCTCCATAACATCGCGTCCTGGATGCTGCTGCACGCAAGACACTCAAGGCAAGCGTGCGCTAATCTGCAAAAACCTGAGTCGCGAAGAGTGCACTGAGAATTGTTTCTTGGGAAATAGAATAGAAGATACGTACGGTGATCTCGACGTATTTATTTGGGTTAAAATACGTTTCGATAAATCTAATTCAAAGGCGACTAGTTCATATTGGAACAAATATTCGCAATAAATTTCAATTATCGGAACTATCTAATCGAGAAACTTTTATCTCAATCAGTACTTTAGATTGAATTAACAATGAATTTCTAGAATGTGATATATTTCTATTAATCTATCGATATCTCGTACGCAACAGTTCCAAAGTTCACTCCTATGATATTGTGAAATACTGTTTACTTTTCGAATGAGAAACGTGAATACACTAATTGACAACCTCCCACGCAACTTTCATCAAATCATTAGGGTGATATTTATACATTCCCTTATCTTCGAGTGGAAACATTTCCAAAATTATACATAAATTTGATTGAATTATACATATATTATGTATAATTTCGGAAATTTTTTCACTCGTAGATAACGGAATTTTCCAATGATATTATTAACGATGCTAATGTTTTGATTAAAGTTCTGTAAACGGTTAACGGTCAATTATGTACAACTTGTGTATAAAATTCATTGAATTATTTATAAATTATGAATAGTTTTGACAATTTTTCTCTTTCGGGTCCACTGTTCGAAGAGCAACAAATTCAACTTTGAAACATTTCATCTACACTTTCGTGCCTGTGTTATTGAGAAGGACGCCGTGAAAAAAGTGGTATCGTTGAATGTATTCTAATATTCTATTTGCACCAACGTTTCATCCCAATCAAATGAAAACCTGACACCATAGTCGAAACAAAGTGCATATTCATGCGTTTCACAGTTTCTATATGACGCATTGACCCTACATGATATACTTTGTCTTCACTGAAGTTATGTTTTGATTCTCTGTAAAAGCGAATATATTTTTCTGGTTAAGTGATAATTCCCAGATATTTTACAAAAAGAATCCTTTTGGAACTGTTTTAGAATCCTAGAATTCTTGAACTCACAGATATCCAGTTGATTCTATATGAATATAACATTATACTCGACATAAAGGTACCCTAATGCCCATGCAACTGGATTCTTCCGAAGTTCTTCGAGATTTTAAACAATCTCAACCAGTTCGAACAGAATTCTTTTGACGGGATACATTTTTCAATCCTCCATTGCTTTTTGAGTTGAATCTACGTAATCATTAGATACATAAATTGAAAGATTGAAACAAAGCACACGCGTAGGGAATTATTAGAGTGTAATGATAACAATCAATAATGAATAAGGAAAGAAAATTTGGAGTGTTCCAAAATTATTACTCTATACGGAATAGTATTGTACATAGAAATTTAAGTAACTTGACAAGTATGAATATCGAGATTATAACTGAATTTTCCACTGGGGATTATGCGAAAGTGCTTAATAATGGTCAAATGTCTCTGTTCATGATATGTCAATTTGCATACAATAGACAGATATATCAATCATATCCAACAATGTAGGGTAGTCCCAATGGTTTTACGTCGAAAATTTGTGCGATCTCACACCTTGTCAATGCTGAGAGATTTGTTATAAGAATTATAGCAGAATTTAGACTGAAAAATCAATAAATCGCATGCAATTTTAATTTTCAAATATCCGTTTCAATGTGCTCGCACGAGTTCATCAATTTTTCATAAGAATTTGAAATTCTTCAGAGATGAAACTTCCATTCGATTGCACTTCGAAAATGTACATTTTTTCGGTTCTTCGTAGAAAAATATGGAGCGAAATTTCTATACATTTTTTATTTCAGCCCATCCATCACAGGTTTTAGAAATCATATCTCGTCGATGACAGCGATCTTTAACGTTCCAATTCGGATATATTTTTAACCCAACGAAAGCATGAGAGTATTTAAAAACATGAGTTTTTCGAATATACAGTGGGTGGCCAAATTATTAGGCCACAATTGAGATTATTGAGATTACTCCAAAGTTGAATATCTCAGTGAAAAATTATCGTAAGGAAACAAATGAATACGCAATTTCAAGGGCAAAGTCTACTCTTTGAGCATCATTTGACCTCTTTGGTCTATCATGTTTGCCCGACAACCTACATCGCATTAAGTATGAGCATTTTGCTCGATATTTCCTCAGTTTTTCAAACAGAAGGAGCTCGCAGGAAGATTAAAACATGGAAACACGAAAATAAACATTTTGTAGAGAATTTCCTCAGCTCCAAAACGCTTTTTTTATTTTCCTGGTAGAGTCATTTTCAGCGGAGTTATGTCATGTTTTATGACTTGTAATTTTGAGACGGTTAAGGGAACAAAAAATTTCCTTGGAGGAAAAAGTTTTGTTTTAAGATGTATTATACGAAAAAAAAATACTTCGAGAGGTTTTTGATTGCTTTCAAAAGTATTTTCTGCGTATAATACATCTTAAAACAAAACTTTTTCCTCCAAGGAAATTTTTTGTTCCCTTAACCGTCTCAAAATTACAAGTCATAAAACATGACATAACTCCGCTGAAAATGACTCTATCAGGGAAATAAAAAAAGCGTTTTGGAGCTGAGGAAATTCTCTACAAAATGTTTATTTTCGTGTTTCCATGTTTTAATCTTCCTGCGAGCTCCTTCTGTTTGAAAAACTGAGGAAATATCGAGCGAAATGCTCATACTTAATGCGATGTAGGTTGTCGGGCAAACATGATAGACCAAAGAGGTCAAATGATGCTCAAAGAGTAGACTTTGCCCTTGAAATTGCGTATTCATTTGTTTCCTTACGATAATTTTTCACTGAGATATTCAACTTTGGAGTAATCTCAATAATCTCAATTGTGGCCTAATAATTTGGCCACCCACTGTAGAGTTGAGATTTTAAATACTTCTTCTGATGTAGATGGTGGCATCTTCAATTTCCAATCTCACAGCATCAGGGGGTGTTTTTTTTCTTTTTCTTTCTTTTTCAAATCCCTGGTTTCAAGACTTTTGATAAATCTTTTGATTTATACCTTATTGACTAAGCCATTCTTATTCTCATTTCTTTCACACACTGGAAAAAATATTTATTTGGCCTCCCTCCATGTCATATTTATTTGTAGAAATAAAATATTCAATTAGATGCAAAAACTGATTACCTGTGGCGAATGAATTATTTATTTAGAAGATCAATTCATTTGGGGCAAGCATTCCATTATTTGATTCGATCAAATATTTCATTAGTCCTATGAAATAGAATTATTTTATTTGGTTGGAAGAAATTTTTTTTCAGTGCAGTATTCTCTAAATTTCTTGGAGCGACAATCCACTCTCAAAGAGTGGAAATAGTGCAATTCTGATGAGCGATTCATTTTCAAGGGGGACATTGAGAAAAGGATTTGCTGACGCAGTAGATCAAGTAGAGGAAGTAACATGATTATCTAAACCAGCAAATTTTTCAGTATGCTATACAAAATATCAAACAAATTTTGCTCAAGAAGTCGATATTTTTTGCTGCCACAGCTAAAAAAATCGCTATCATAGCTAACAAAACTGCTATCTTAGCAAAAAATTTGCTGCTCTAGCAAAAGATACCTAGGAAAATCAGATTTTGCTGTCACAGAGAATGTGTTTCCTCCGTTTAGGATTTTAATTCTTGAAGTTCATTCAAAAATTACGTGAAAGATTTCGTTGCCTCTTTATTTGATTTTTGTTGGATCAAAATCTATGCAGACAAACAAAGAAGGAAACAATAAAATGTCGCATATAATTCATAAATAACCCCTCCTGAGAGTTGCAGTATTTTCACTCTTCAAGAGTGAAATTCTCACTACAAGGAATATAAAAAATAAGTTCAATCACACTTTTGATTTATACACGGAGAGGAAAGTTATATTATCAATTACTATTTTGCCAGCACGGACGGAACAGTTTTGATTATATAATATCATGTAGTCAGAGACTTCTAAAAAATTACTGTAACTGATAACACAGAAATGGCAAATGGAAGAATAAGAAAAATAGTAATTTATACTGTAACCTTTCTCCTCGTGTATATATTCACATTTTTTATGCATATAATTTATGAACTCTGAACCTCAAAAACCATGCTCGTTTGAATCATAAAACTTCGGCGAGATTTTACGGCGAAAAATTTATTTTTTACTTCACAATTGCTCATTTTTATTTAAATTTGAAACATTTGTAGTACAACTTCGAGTAAAAAAATCTTCTGTTATGATATTTTGGATGACCAATTATCTATATGAATAGAATGATTCATTCCTACAAGAATACTCTTTCTCAAATTGAATTGATTTGGGTTCGTGAGAGGATCCACATCGCTGCGTCTTCGTTGGTTTGACATTCAGTATCATGATGATTGGGCTATCCGGTTAGATTCATGGAGAGTGATCACGGAAGGTTAATAATTGATGTCCACAGGGCACGGTTTGTTACATTTTATTTTTTATGTTTTTTTTTGTTTTGGAAAATCGTAGAGATATGAAATTCGAGTCAAATCGCTTATCGAGGAAAATATTCGTGTATGTAAAAGGTTTTTATTAGTCAATTTTATCCAAATTTTCAATCTATTTGACATCCAGGATCCAATCATCATTCAACTTTCTGTTGAAATTCATCGCATCCAGCTATCGGATTTCAATGTTCGAGAATGAATTTCCACATCACATGAAGACATGCAATGACATGCGTTTCTCAGTTTTTCAAATTCTGACGTGATGTTTGATAACGAAAGCATTCTCAAATACGTCAACCCTCAATCTTTATAGAATAATTTTGAAATATTTTGAATTGGTCTGAAAACATATGTTGAAACATGAATTTTGTGTATGTACATAAGTTTTAGTTGATTTTCTTTTACTTTTTGTTCCTGAAGATTTTATTACTCTAAACAATGAGAAATTTTATATATTTTCAACATAAGCGCATGTCCCAAACGATCCACTCGAAGTTTGTTCTGAATATTAGTGCAAAGAATCTGTGAAATTAACACAAAATTGTCAAGTTTACATCCCAAGTGTGTATTAACGGGTGCCCATGCTACCCAACGTGGGGCCAAGCTGGAAAAACAAATGGGGCCAACCCTGAGATGATAACATCGTTCCCAGCCTGGCTGTATTGCTTTGCCCGAGGATTGGTTACACCATGGGCCCAGCATGAACCCAGACTAGGCAATCAATATTGGTCCTTCCTTTCTTTTTGAATTCGGAAAATTGCTTTGAATTCTACCCCAGCGAGCATGAATTCCAACCCCACCTATTGGCCTATATGAGCCTAAGACTGGACCTAAAAGTTGGACCAAAATTCATACACGCTGAGGATTGTACACACATGCTCGGGATATAAATTCACCCCAATCTTGGCCTAACGCTGGTTCAAATTGGGGCCAAGTTCAAATGTGCCCGCACTAAGATTCATTATTTCCATTTTCTACCGACCATAATTGTATGGAAAAGCACAATAGGGCCAAGATTGAGCCAACATGGGCCCCATCGTCATTTCCCAATACTGGGTTGAAGAGGATGGACGCAGCCTGGAGCCCATTGTCATTATAGGCAATACGCGCTTGGGATTAAAAATCTGTCAATTCATCAATTTTTTGTGTTCATTTTCAACACGAATCTTGACTGAATTGTTTTCAACACATAATTTTCAACTGTGTAGAGGAGACTCGGCCGCCCCGGATCGATGTATGCCTTGAGGCACTGATATTTTTTCAAAAGTCATTAATGGAAAAATTTCTACTTTTTTTCAGAGGAACTAGAGAAAGTGGTGTTAATATTAAATGGTCCATTTCTTTTTACTCCCATGCAGGGATGAGCATTTTTGCACTCGAGGAGTACTTTTAGTTGGGAGTACTTTGTTTTTGTGTGAAATATGTCTTCGAAGTAAAATATAACGCCAAAATATTCTGGTGTTACTTGGAAAGAATGTTCCATACACGTGTGACTTTACTCTCTTAACCTTGTATTCAAAATTTGTGCAGTCTATTACTCAAAGTACCCTGAAATGATGATAATAACGATTCCCAGAATTTCCCTCTTCAATCCAAAGACAATAAATTCGTATTGAAAATTTGTTGCCTTAAGAAAGATGTTATTTCGTTGAATCACCTTGTGGTTTCGGGTAACTGAAATTGATGATTTTACAAATATATGTTCGTGATACATCAATAACTGGATGACACACATGCAGTAGACTGTAGTTAGATGTGGGTAAAGGGCTCAGCTTTGCAGGAACCAGCTCTTGCTCGCTATCAAGCAACTAAACCCGTCGCTCGGTCCTTCAATATGGTGCTTACACGGGGATGAAACGATATAAATCCCGGAACGCTTGAAGTTATTGCAGATATCCGACGTAATATATCCACTATTGCTGCAACGTGGCACGGATCGTTTGGGCTGTCTATGCGATATAATTCGCCGATGACAACTTGGCGATAAAAAAGTAATCGTCCCGGTCGGTCGGTTTATCCGCTTTTTCAGCAGAGATTTTAAGTGTGATAATACGAGAGAATGATCATGCGCTGATATTTATTGATTGATAGCCAGTTTCGATAGCTGATGAAATGTCATTCAAAAAATAAACATCTCATAGGGGTAGAGTGTACCACTTCATACAAAAATGATAATCACGGGTGAAATGGAACAAACAATCGTACAGGTGATGCCGATGCTCGAAAATCACATTTGAAGGATTCGTATCGTATGATTCCGAGTGACGAGAATTTGAATTAATGAAAAATATTTATTCGTTATGTCGAAGCGACGTTGCGTCAAATTTCATTCAAACACGATTATTGGAACTGAAATTTTCAGGAATAATTTCTTTATCGGTAGTTGAATTGGGAGTTGAAGTTGTTTATTGCAGATGAAGAGATTTCAGCATTGAGCGATGGGAATAATCAAAAATCTGACAGAACACTCATAATATTTCAAAGGAATAACATGAAAATTGTAATACACAGAGAATTACTATGTTTAATAGAAAACTAGTATTATCAGGGAATGTTGACAGTAATTTGTAACAGCAGGGGATTAATCGACACATGAATCGTAAATCATTACAAATTGTGATAATGAAAGTGAAGATTCATTTTTACACACTGACATATATTCAAAAATAGTACACTGTACGAAAAACTGAAAATTCACTGTTCTTCGGGACTGGAAAATTTCAATGAACTCATTTTTCAATACATCTTTTAGAATTTATATACAACGAAATCCTGAGAAGAATTCCATGACAATTTTATACAGAACTTTTCTTATTCTTCAGTGAATAATATCGTTCTGAATTTGAAATACCGTTCTCGTCAGTTTTTTTGAGCAAGCTTTGAAACTTTTCACGAAAGGAAATTTACCATCGTGATATTCTTTTTTCCATGTTATTCCAGGTTACTTCACTTCTGACCATTAAATTTCCCTCCGTGTCCCGTTGTTATATAATACAATATACAATTCTATCACTGGTTGAATGCATAAACAACTGAAGAACGATATACTTCATGAAATGTTCATGAAACGTAACATGTTAGAACATCTCTCGTTCATTCTTTGTATCGTGAAAATTGATATATTTACAAATATCTCGATACGATGCACAACCTTCACGCATCGTCATATATCGTAGTTTTAAGATTTCACTTTCAAATTTTCCCTTCCATGCACGGTGACGCAGCAAGAGGGAGGAGAAATGAAACGTCGCGGCATTTTTCCATAGATCGGATCTCACCACTCGGAAGAAGAAGATACAGACCTCATACGATATGCATGGGAACGACGTATTCGTCAATAAAATAATTCTGTATCTCCAAGCTTGAAGTGTACGTGTACATATGTCTGGATATATCAACTGTCTTATTTTGCTACAGGTTAGTTTAAGCAATGGTACAGTCTCGTTGAATGATATTCATATTTGTTTCTCTCAATACTGGAACGAAATTTGAATGTGAAAGACAGACTTATCGAATATGGTTTTTCTTTGATAGGATCGTAGGTATAATTTGTATATTCATTAGAAAGTATTGCATGTTTTAGCTTTGATTCATCGACCGAGGCTCGCACATTGCATCGTGCAAATCGTGTGTTGTGTTTTCAGAAAATTAATGAATAACATTATCGTTGGGAATTCCCCGATAAGTTTGGGAATCAGGTCGATCTTGTAGGCGATACAGATGATAATTCTTCCAATTCAAGTGAGTTTGTCTTATTGCATATACATATAGATATGAATCGATTCATTATTCCTCTCCTCAATTCATGCTTTCGTAAAGTACACGGAGAAAAAAGATTATGGAATGATCACTAGAAAAGATAGCAAACTGGTGACAACTATGAATTTCTGTACACAGTCGCTAACAGAGACGAGTCATGGTTCCTATTTTGGTATACTAAAATACAATATAGTATATCAAAATAGGAACAATTACTCGTCTCCGTTAGCGACTGTGTACAGAAATTCGTAGTTGTCACCAGTTTATTATCTTTTCTAGTGATCATTCCATGATCTTTTTTCTCCGTGTGTTTATTCATACCGCAAGTGGTTTTTTACACCAAAAATGCATTTACCATTGCCATAAATTTTCTTCTTGGAATGTACATACATATATTCCAACCCCACATAGAAGGTTTCACAAAGTTGACGAAGTACATGCAATTATCCGAGGTTTCTCATCAAGACGCTCATACGACCAGAAGATCTGAAAGAATATAGGATGCAGGAATTTAGAATCATGTCGAGATTCTTTTAACGCTCACGATACGAAACCTTCGTACTAATATCCGAAGATCCACACATATTTATGTTCCCTCTTCTCTCATACTCCACCACCCTTGTTCCTTTTTTCTTTCTTTGTCCCGATAGACATTTGAAACCGCGGGGAAAAGCATTTCCAAAGGGTGACGCTTCAGACTATTCAGAACAATTGGACGAGGAGGACGTGCCGATGGTGTACATATATTGATGCGCGTGTGTGTTATTTGAGTTATTTGACACATGGCGGCCGATCGATAGGCATCGCATTGCATTCTGGGAGCATTCAGGTCCCTTCTCTTTTTCTCCCACTCTCTTTCGTTCTCTTAGCTCTTCTCTCTCGTTATAGTAGATATTGATCAGTATGTAGATGTATTGACAGATACTCGTGCGTGGGATCGATATGCCATATGTAAACAAATAGTATGTGCATGTATATACGTGAGCGGTTCGTGAGTACACAAAATCATTCATTCGTACTTCTTGCGTCTATCATGCATACGAGTGAAGATTTAGAGATTCACGTTGATATATCTTAAATCGCGATTGTTGCGCAGGGATATAGATTTCGAATTTTCTACAGGAAATCGTATATATAAAAAGAACGTGCGCGAGGAATTTGAAGAATGCTTGTCGTAAAGGATCAACAATACAGAATAAGCGTATGATACGCTAGGAAAAATGATACTTGTATCCAGACTCGAAGAAATCACGATTCTATCGTAAAGGGTATTCCAAAGCCGTAGCGAGGAGTTATTATTTCTGTCGTAAAGATGAGAACATGATACATTATTCATCAACAATATGTAATGGTACTAAGTGAGCGAAGCAATGGGATGGAGGAAGCTCATTTAACGTATCGCAAAAGATGTATATTTTCCAAGTGGATGGGATGTTTTGCGGTTAAGAGATATTCAATGATTCGAAGAGGTTTTCGTATTTCGATTCCAGACTTTTCGATCCGCATTCGATATCTTCATCTCTTTGAAGATCAAATGGTCTTGAATTAAATATTCGCTTCCCTTCCAATTTCGGTATCACCGCTAAAAAGATATTCCTATGGAAGAAAGACGTTTTGAAGTTTTTCAAAGACTTGTTGAGCAACTTCATGTGAGACGAATCTTTTACGAGACAACCAACAACAAACGATCATGCGGAGGATTGTGGGAAGGTATAGCAATCTGTTCAAAATCTGTCGCTCATCTTTCTGCTGAATAGGTTGTTTCGATACAAAAAATTCAATAACTCAACATGATACAAACTTCACAAGTTGTTTATGAGGATTCATGAGACTTCATATAACTTGCACGACTACGATATTATTTTACAACTATCTGAACATTTCAGGTCAAGTTAATCGATACATTTAGTATTCCTGGAACATATTTCTCCATATGATGGTGGTTTATCCACAAGGTCATACTTTGAAGCCGTTATCTCTTTTCACATGACAACGAAAAGCAGAGGTCTTATTCTAAAAGTTGTAAATACATTGTACTCTGTTTCTTCTGTTTTTGCGATACATAAATGCTCAAAGTGTAATCTAATGAATGTTAATAGAATCTTGATTGATTTTCTTTGAGAATGTAAGATGGAAGCAGCCAGGATCTTACCTTTTTTTATTCTGATTGATAGTCAAGTGTTATCGATACATTGATTTGTAATTATCCATACTCATTTCTCCTGCACTCCGGTCAAATGCCTCTTGCCGTCGATTTCTGATCTCTATCTACATTTCTTTCTTTTCTGACTATTCATATATGACTTTGAATTATATTTGTATGTCACGAATTTTATATAATTTTTGAGAAGGTTTGACGAGTATCAAGCCCCAAAAGCTGTTAGTGTTTTATTACCGTAGCGGCAGAAACAATTCGATCTTTTACTCAAAAATAACAAAATAATCTCCTGTCAGTAGATGCGAACCATACAGCAGCTCCAGGAGCAAATAAGGAGAGCGAAGGTCCGAATTATTGTCAAGAGGCGAAAAATCTTTCGCACCTCAACATCAGCTGATCATCCAGCGATAAAAGAGTTCAAAAGAAACCACCTCCGAGATAAAAGAAGGATTTTTAATTGGAAAAACATTATACGGATACTTGAATGGCGCGAAAGAAATCGCGAGATACCTCCTCGGTGCATGAATTGTACTTTGTTTGGAATTAGTTATTTCGATTGTTGTATCTGTATTAAAAATCAAGGAATCTATGTATATTCCAATAGCAAACAACTTTTAAGAGCAAGTTTTGCTGTCAATGAAATTATTGAATCACAAATAAGAACTCATAGACTTGTGGGTTAAGGTTCAGAATACAAGGATTCGACTTTGCTACCGATTACATGCCTTGTTTTCAACCTAAATTATTCAAATTTTCCCGCAAAATGCTATCAGAGTGGATATATCTCTTCTGTTCGGAAAATCAATAATTTTTATTTTGATCTGAAAAAGAGTTCTGTAATAATCTATCAGTCATTTGTTTCTACCCCTTGAATTGAATGATAACACAGGTCGTTTCTTCTCTGATGTCCGAGGTTTGATAACTAATTGGGAGTGCTTTGGGTGTGTTGAATGCCAAACGAATATCAGATTTCTCGGATTAGCTCATCTTCCATCATCTTTTATACATAATTTTCATATATAATGATGAATTTTATGATTGAAGAATGATAAAAAATGAGCTAATCCAACAGATCTGGAAGTTTTTTCGTATTAAGTACTCTAAAAGTCATCAAAGAATCAGTTCTCAAATTTCAGGAACCAAAATGACTGTTGAGCGATAATTTTTCCAAAAAAATTCGACACATTGAATACATTGTTTTTAATAATTATTATACATAAACTGCAACTCATTTTCTTCCAAGTATGCAAAATAATGATGAAATCACTACATTATAATTGATATAAACAATGAAAAAGTAATTTTTTCGAGAAAAAGGACTAGCAAAACATGAAACAGGACCTAATCCATCAATAGTTGCGATTCTAATGTATTTTCGCCTTCACTCTTTCTTCGAAAGCTTGACAATCTACCAGTGAAGGATTTCACTGAAGAGTTTACGAAGGAATTCCAAAAGGATCGTGGATATAATAAACGAGCTATTCGACGACTGAAAATAGCTTGCGAACATACTAGGAGAATCTTGCTATCTTTTATGCAAGCGACTTTGAGATTGATTCTCTCCTCGATGGTATTGATTTTTATCAGAGAATCACACTTACCGGTGTTCCCAAGTACTCAGCCAGCAGTTTCTGGAGAGCGACTTGGAGTTGGTCGAAAAACCGACGCGCGACGCCAAGATAAATAAAATTAAAGTCAACGATGCTATCTTGCAATAGAATTTGTGTCGATAATATGTACACAAAAGGTGTTTTTGCATTGTCGGATTCGCTTTCAAGTTACAAGTCTTCTCCTTCTCGTCTATAATGCATATTTTATTTTTATGAACTAATTTTTATGATAAGAGATCCGTACTATTCATTCCCTGTGATGAATTGTATATAAAAGTTACAAAATAGTATGCCTCATTCAGCTGTTCTAATTTCTGTCGTCAAATTCCAGAAAATCAAAAATATATGCGGGCTCTTCAATTCATCGGAGTAACTTGTAACAATATTTCCTTATCTAATAGGAATAATCCATACCAACCCAATACAAGCACTGACCCATAGACCGAAGATTCGCGTTCACTCCTGGATTAGCAAATATCGTTCCAGTGGTTTCCGCACTCTCAATATTCCGGGACGCTCTACAACTGACCGATATTGCACATCACTCTAGGTTACCACAGAACAAATGCCGAGTTATAAACGTAAGAGCTTCTACAAATATCCTACCATTATCAGTGTAGGAGCTGGATTCGAGATCACCACCGCCACCGCACTAGAATAATCACAAAAGATCAATCGTGCTGAATATTCAAATATTTCCTGATGAAAATTGGTCAATGAACAATTGGTTTTTTTTTAATCAAATCACTTCCAAACGTTTATAGACTTCACTTCCAACCTAAGATTGTTGTATTCTAATTTGATTATTCAAAATTGATTTTTTAACGTTCGAGTAGATGGTTTACTGTGTTATTTATAAATTTGTAACGATCAAATACGTCGAATTTATCGTCTTACTAAGAGAAATAATGATTCTTACGGTATGAGAAAAAAATGCTATTGAAAGGATTCAAAATGTACATCAACTTTCTGAAGATTTTGAACCTTTTTTCAATGAGGAAGAAAAGTTTATAGAAGCTTTATTGATTATGCAGAGGATCCTGGATATCAACATGAATGATACAACCGAAGAATGGGACAATATCATCCCATTGATTCGAGAAAGAACAAAATTGATAGAATTATTTCGTAGTACAGACTACACATCCCGATGACAAGATATAGAAAACTTAGTGAGGAGAAAAAATAAAGAAAGCAGTAGAGAAGGACTGAGAAAATGGGAGGATAAGGAAAGTGGTAGACCTTGGGGATCAGAACAAAACAAAGAAATTTTATCAAAGAACGGGTAGGTTGACGGGAGAATACCAACTAAAGGTGAGTATGTGAGAGAGTGAGGATGATAACACTCTCAATAATACAAGGGAAATTCTTAAGAGATAGGTAAAACATTCTGCAGGAATTTTTTAAAAGGAAAAGCAGAACAATGAGGTCAATTCTTTTATACAGGATGAAGTGGATAACAATGATGCAGTGCCGGAACGAGCCTTTAAACAATGTCAACTTTGGTTCATAGCGAGATAGCTGTTCAAAAAATGTTACGAGAAAAATTATGGAACTGGTCGTAACTGGAGCATGGAGATACATTGTTCTCATATTGATCCCGAGTCAGGGTATTATTAAGTGATTAATGGAGTTTTGAATATGAAATATCGCTGATATATAATTATATTCATGAATTCTTAAATCAAATATATCTTCTAATCTTCAAAAATACCGTTCTTTTTCAAATTTTTCGAAAATATTTGGAGTTTTTCAACGTAATCAAAAATTCACATTCCGCATCATCGAACACTGTTCAAGATTTCAAAGCATATCAAAATGATTTACTTTTATACGACATGTAATTGAAAACAATAATTATTTGTTTCGTTTGTTTTGAATAATCGATGAAACGGTTGCCAAACATGCGCATTCGACGAAAGCTGCGATTTTCGAACACAGCTATTCAAAAAGCAATTGATTAATCCCCGGATCTTCACCGAGAGAAGTGCGATTCAAAAATTTCTCTGAATTACCATGTTCAAAAATGATACGAGTACTTTGAAAATATAAACCATCGATTCAGTAAGAACTGAAGAGCAGAAATTCAAGAGAGACTCCAACAAAAACAAAACTCATAGCAACTATTTTGAACATTCAGTGGTGTTAATGCTGACTCTATGCTTTCACCGCGATGAAAATACAATTCGCAAAGCGTTTTCAAGCTTCACATTCTACATGTGAGATTATCTCATGTGCATACCATTCGATAACTTGTACTTTAAAGGACGCATTCAATCACGTACTTTGAAAATCCTCCAAAAATCTACTGAAAACAACATATACGGATGTTCCCTAACATTTTCAATCACAGATGAAATTTTGCGATAAGTGAAGTTTCGCTGGTGGATAGCAAACCCCACCATCAACTTCATGAAAATGAGATCTTGAACGACAAGTTTGTATATCCAATTACTGAAAATTGGCAATTAGGCGAGTGAAAGAAAAGTCCGAAGAGCTTTTGAGGGTTTCCCTATCTCTGCTATAATGAACGATTTTGGTTGAATAACATTCACGATAAGAAAACAATTCCGCAGATCAATAGAGCCGGAATGGTTCCTTACTCGAGCGCGAGTCGTTTGCAGTGGACTACTGGAAAAAGAAAATGATTCTTCGACCAGGATATATACGTTACGAAGAATGCAGCAGTTGTCTTTTTAAGTAATCTTCCTTACGAGATTCCATTTTGGCCTGTTGTAATGGTGGCGTACTCTAGTTGAAACATCGTGACAGGGGAAGATATATCAGTATGGTTAGACTATTTTTCTGTATAAGCGACTGAAGGAAGGTTGGAGGGAGTGCGAAATGCAATATAAATAGCACAATGAATGCACACGAATGAGAAAAGGGAAGAGAACAGATTGGGATACAAACATTGTGTTACCTTATCCGATTTCTTTACCCCTGAAATTGAATTCGAAATCAATGCAGATGGTGATGTGAATCATTCTTACAGACTGGATACACGAATCGTTGTGATGTGGTTAGGGAGTTAGAGATAAAATTTAGTGAAAGATGATCGAGAAGGGAAATATACAACAAAAATGAACTGGGTAATGAATGTTTGGTATTAAAATTATAATATTTCTCTTGGATGATGGAATTGATGATCAACCTGGAAGCATGATTTTCAATATATTTTATGAATACATTATTCAGTCTGATAGAAAATCATACCATTCGCTTCAAAGTTGGAGCAATTTCGAGCATAGTATACAAATATACGCATATATTCGCATGGATGGGTTTAGAATTCCTCCTGCGCAGCTAATATATGATTCCCAAGTGACCTGACGTTGCGAGTATGTGTACCATTCCTGTTTACCTTACGATGTACCGTTCCTTGAGGGAAAATCTATCATTAATAATTATGTAATTCAATGTGATGATTTTCTATGATATTCAAATTCTCGTTTCAACTTGAGCGATGAATAACAAATGATCCGTTTCGATGAAGATGCTTCATTCGCTTGTACTTGAATAGTAAAAGTACAGTTTCGATTGCACCGAACAAACAAAGTTCAATTTCAAAAATGCATTTCTCGAAGATTCACACTTCATCGTAGAACAAAGTATAAAAGTGAGACAACTTGTTCTCTACAAGGTTCACCGAGTATAACTTAAGGTCAAACAGCTGAAGGCCTATTAAGTTCTCGGCTACTTTGTAATTTCATGATCTACCTTGGTACGATCTCCCAAATCAATCGCGATGATGCAGAAGGCTGTCATCTCGCAGCCGTTTCATGAACTTAACTGGAACGATTTGACCTTTGAACTTCCATGGTTACACAACTCATAGTTTGCGAGAGAACGGTTAAAGTAGGATAATTGCATACTACAAGTTCCTCCAAAGTCATGATAAGCCAGTTGAGTATATCTTTGGTGAGATTAAGATTACAATTCGATCGGATTGCCAATGCGGAAATCTGTGTGTTAACAGCAGCTATTTTCAACATCATGCACGACGTTGAGAGGATAAACGAACCGGAGTAGACTGATCCAATTGTTGTTTTGTCATTGAAAATGATCAAAGAAGTCATCGATAATTGGATTCCAGTATTCGTGCGTAGTAATGACACCTCTCAAGAATATCGATAGGGAATATTAGGGTTCTTCATTCCTCCTCTGGATGCAGATTAGGATTTCCGCTACGTGCTAGTCGGATGGATTACGGTTCCCATTAGGATACGAGGAGGTACGCTGCGATCTTATTCCCCGAATGAAGTCTAGCAAACCGCAGACTAATCCTCCTCCTCCTCTGCCCCTGATATTCCCTCTTTCCCGAAGGTGAGCTTTGGTAATTTCATTTTCTTTCGCGATGATATCATTTGAGATGATGTAAATGCATATCGATCATCGTTGGTAAATTAAAATTAATAGATTTTGGGGCGATTGTAGAAAAAGCATCTTTGTAGAGGAATTCAATAATATTCGATGTATCACTGAAATTCTATGAGTTTTTATTTGATAGATTTTATATAAATTCGAATTCACTTGTCTGATTATAACTGTTTTTTTCCACTGATCTCAATGTTTGAGGATCTTTGTTCTTTACGATGTATTATACGTTCTTTCAAACATGCTCTTCGTACTTGAATACCCTCCACATGAAATGTGATAAATTTTCGAGATCTGAATCGTAAATATGTACGTGAATCGATCTTTTGAGAACCCGAGTGGACAAATTGTATGACTTCATTCGTTCTGTTGTGATTTCAACGTAGTTAATATTGATTGAATTGTGATATATTTTTCATAATGTATATTCGTATTTATTTGTAAAATATCTACATTGACCATGGATAAAAGAATAATTTTTCATGAGTAGATTCCATTTGGGTACAAAATGTGTCTGTTGCGATATAAAAACTGTATCGAATCCTGCTTGTGAGATACGTTTCCTAAATAGGAGGATTTCCGAAATAAAGTTTATGTATGTAAGTTATATATAATTATATTCGTTATTATATTTACAAATTTATTCACCAAGGAATATTCTAAGAAAATTTAAGAACTAACCGAAATGTTGGACACTCGATTTCTAAACAAAAAAAGGAAAACATTTCGCATGGAGTCTTATATTTTTAGAATTAATATCGCATCTGAACTCACTATACCCCTTGATATGAGGCGAGAGGCTCATTTTGTGACAGCCCTTGTTGAAAAAATCCATAGAATCTGACGAAATCAAATTCAATGGGATTTCGTCAGAACATTGTGCAAGGTTCAATCAAAATTACATAGAAAAAATACACTAACCTGATTGAATCTCATTGAAAATGGTTGAATAGGATTTGATCAGAACATTGTGCAAGATTCAGTCAGATTTGGCGAGAATCGATCGGTTTGTTAAACCAGGGAGGGCAATATTGGATACTCAATTAAAAAAAAGGAAAAGAAAGAAGAAAAAATTTCACTAAAAATTGGGTCATTTTCTAAGAACTAACCGTTTTTACGTCTTAGAACTGATCGTTTTCTTTCAGAATTAACCTTTTGGTAAGAACTGACCCTTATAATATGCCCTGTTATTCACTTGGATTGTTATTAAAAGCTTTAAAGTTTTTATAAACTCGTGTTGAAATTCGGCGAAAATTCAATGAAAATTATGCCCTGGTGAAAAAGCCGGATGGGGAACTAGCTCAAACCCGGATAAAATCTTAGGGTGTATCCGGACGCACATACGGTTTTTGCGGTGATTCTTTATCCGGTTTCATCCAGACCCTATCCGAATTTTAATACTGAATATTTTTCGAAATCTCACATGAAATGTGGATAGAATTCATTCGTCTCCTTGTTCGGTTTTTATTTGGGATCCCAAAAATATCTTGTTCCAAAACCCGGATAGGATCCAGATAAAGAATCACCGCAAAACCCGTATCCGCGTCCGGATACAACTGGATGAAATCCCGGAAATTTCATCCGGGTTTGAGTCGGATTACCATCAGGATTATCATCTGGATTTCATTCGATTTTTTACTAGGGTGTGCGGTGTAAAATTTGAAATGAGATGCAAATTTAACGATCAAAAACATATTTGAAAAATGGTACTCGCATTCCAGCTGATACGACATTTTGGTTTTCTTGTCATAATCCTAGGAAAAAACCTTACTACTCACTATGGGTTTCCAATCCTCTCGAAATCATCATGAGAGTGATGAGTCTGGTTCAATTTTGCAATTCAGCGATGAAAAGAAATCAACTCATATCATTAAAATGCATGATCATTCATAAATGTCTACAATATTGCCACAGACTAAGAGGTTCTTCAAATTGGCTAAGCAAACACTGGTGCAGCATTTTGCGAAAGTTATCGTGTTAATATTCTGAATCAAACTGCTGGCAGGATATAACGCAATTACCCAATTGGGATTAACCCAATAGAAAATCGACGAATTATATACTAGGTGATTCAAAATTGCCGTACACTTTTCTGATAACAGATTCTTGATGAAATTCTAAAAAGATTTTGGTCTGGAATATTAGATTCTGATCCTTAGATCTGGAGATATGAGCATTTTTGAATTTTTTGGAAAATCCAATTACCTCGAGAGTACCATATTTCTAACTTTTGAATCCAACACTATTCTCTAAGTCAGATCACGGGGTCCCCCTGGGAAAAAATAAATCTCATTTAGCTTCCTTCGTTGTGGAGTTATAGCGATTTAAACTTGTTGAATTCTGATTGACTGGAAGGCAAAAAATTTCAAACCGCTATAACTCCACAACGAAGGAAGCTAAATGAGATTAATTTTTTCCCAGGGATACCCCATGATCTGACTTAGTGAATGGTGTTGGATTCAAAAGTCAGAGATATGGTACTTCCGAGGTATTTGGATTTTTTAAAAAATTAAAAAATGCTCATATCTCCGGATCTAAGGATCAGATCTGAATATTTCGGACCAAAATCTGTTCAAAATTTCATTAAGAATCTGCTCTCAGAAAAGTGTACGGCAATTTGGAATCACCCAGTATAACTGATACATAATTATATATGACTCATATTCAAACTATCTTGAATTATTTGTCAATTATATGTGATGCTGTGTCACCTTTTTATATGGATTTTCGTGGAATTTCCACGAGTCTTTGAATTTTATCAGAATTGAACAATCCCTGGTTGAAAGAACCCATTGATTCTGACTAATTCTCATTAAATTACAATTAAACGTGTACAATGTTCTGACCAAATCTCACCGGTGATTTTTCAATGAGATTTGGTCAGAACTTTCATGTGAATCTCGTTGAATCTGGCCAAATCTCACTAAATTACGATTAAACTTGGACAATGTTCTGACCAAATCTCATTGAATTTTATTTGTCAGATTCAATGGATTCTTTTAACCAGGGATCACACATTCCTGTTGTATAATTCAACCAATCAAAGGAGGAGACATTGAGGGACATGGGAGCTCTGTTAGATCTTATATTTGATTATATTCCAGGAATTTTTCATGATTTTTGAAAGAATTTTTGTATATTCTCGATAAAAAATGTCGTGATTCCTGTTGAAGTTTAGACACTTATGAGGAATGATGATAAATTATGATTTCTAAGAAAAATTATAATTCATAAACCGGGGATAATGATACCTCAATTAAATAATACGACTAGTATTCTACGAAATATTTGAATTTTTATTCTGAACCATCTATGATCAGAATTATAAACTCTGTTCATTTTACAGGTTTCCCGTCGGTAATATCGATTGTTCGACATCTTTTCCGCAGCTTTTCCAAACCTTTTCTCGGGGATCTGAATTAACTACAGTAGGTACATTAACATGTAACAATCGATGGTTATTTCTTCTTACATGAAACATTAGTTCAACTACCTTACAATGATCAATTCCGTCACCTCAAAGACGATCCTTAAGAAACTTTCCCTCGTCCATGCGAAATTCCCTTATTTTTTCCCTCATTTTTGCATGAAAACATGGAAAATGTTATCTGAATTCTGCAAGTTTATGGAAATGAACAAGAAAAAACTTGTCTACGGAGAAAAATTGTACCCAAAGAAAAAATTGTCTTAGCAAAACCGAATATGGGAATACTTCTGCAAAACCATGAATAATGTCTGAAATATAGAGCATTCATTTTGTAAAAGTCTGAAAAAGTTTGACCAACTTTGAAAATTCGTCAAACTTTCGTAAACAATGTAATGGATTTATAACATGTATACAAATTTGTTTCAGAGTTCATATGAGAGGTGTTTAATTTTCTCCAGGCAAATAAGAACGAAATTGTGTCCTGGAAGAAGTCTGACAACACTATGATGAATATTTGATATTTTTCCAATCATTGAAAAATTTGGGAGTCCTATAAATACATTCATATACTGTATTCGAATATCATATGTGTTAACATTTTGTTATTTTCTTCAAGGGTCAGGGAAATTTTGAAAATTCATCACAGTTCCGTCAGGATGAAATTTCGTTACTAGTTGTCTGGGAAACATGGGAAAACTCTCTAAAAACTCTAAAAAAAGGGATTGTCAGAGTCTTCCAAATTTTCGCACAGAAATTCCTACACTGCCCCGAAGAGAACATAAAGCTCCGACGAACGTTCAGAATAGATCAACATAGATCAGACTGAAGCTCCGTTGAAGCTCTAGTTTAGATTCATAAACGTTCGACGAAGGTCTGATGAACGTCACAATGTCCGCTCGAGAATACTTTCAAGGAAGGTTCATTGAACGTTCATTAAACATTCACCGAAGATTCACTGGAATTTTAATTTTTCGATATAAGATTTTTCCAAGAATATGTTTCTTTCACGAAAAAATGAACAATAAAGGGAATTATAATCATAATTGTGATTCTCTCTGAAATATGCTGAATTGGAGATCAAATGAATCTTCGTAGAATCTTTAAGAAACGTTTTACGAACCTTTCTTGAAACCACTCTCAAGCGGACATTCCAATGTTCATCTGAACTTCGTTGGACGTTGACGAACCTAAAAGTTGGCTCCAACGGAACTTCAGGCTGATGCATGTTGATCTATTCTGAACGTTTGTCGGAGCTTCATGTTCTCTTTGGGTGAGAACCCAATTTCTTTGATCGAAAGAAGATTTTCTTTGCCCTCATTCTAATGAATCTTTTTTTCAATGGAACAAAATTCAGTTCAATGAGGAAAGTTTTTATCAGATTGAAATAAAGAATTCTAAAATTGAAACAGAAATATAATTCTTCTTGAATTCGAAGAATATAATTTTAATTTCATGAAAAATTTTCTCATTGGAATGAATCATTTTTTCCATTGGAAAAAAGATTTTTCAGAATGAGGGCAAAGAAATTTTCTTCTAGTTTAAGAAATTGGATTCCTCAGTGTATGTTCTTCATAGATTATTAATGGTTTTGCGGGAATGTTTTAGCGAAATATTCGAGTTATACGAGTTATCACGTCGTTGGAGTATTGAACGTTGATTGGAACGAACTTTTTATCAAATATGACAATATTGAAACTTGTAATGTTTTTACTTCTGTTTAGACTACTCTCTAAATTCCTTGGAGTAAAAGATTCACTTTTGAAGAGTGAAAATACTGCAAGATGAGCAAAAGTGAATTTTCACTCCATAAGAGTGAATTCTCACTTCAAGAAAGTGAAGGTTCAACCCGGTTTGAAGAGTGAAATTTCATCTTTTCATAACAGTGAACTCCTCATTCCAAATTAAATCTTATGGAGTGAAAACTCACTTTATGGAGACGGAATCTCACTCTTGTTGAACTTGCAGTATTTTCACTTCAAGAAATTTAGAGAGTATTTCTAACCAGTATCTGCTATCGAAAGGGATGAGCTTGGAGCATCTTCATGAATTTAAAATTAAATCTTTCAGACCTGCATTCTCTTGAGCGATGGAATATTCATGTTCAGGTCACATTTTGATATTTTTTACTATGCATATGAAATTTCATATGTCTCGTGTGATACTGATTCTGGAAAGAATTGAGTTTTTTTTTAATAAAAAATATATTTAATTTCGATCGAAAATGTGTACAAATAGATAGAAACTATATATGTGTTCTATGAAACTAAATTTTCCTCATCATGGATCAGAGTTACTCATATGTGGACAGTGTTCGGTAATTATAGTAGAAAATTCCTTCAATGTTTTACACGTTCATCAAATCCAATATCACTGGTCAACAGCCATTCTGTCGCTTGAGATTTGGGAACTGATTCGGAGTGATTTTGTGTTTTTGCAGTACTGAAAACAACAGCAGATTTGTTGGATCAACTCAATTTTAATTATATAGATTACACATATAAAAATTGTGTATAAGAGATGAAGTAAATTGATCAATTGCCTCAATTCAAGAAATCCGACATTGAGTTCGCATTCAACACGCCGAAACCACTTCAAATCAGTTTCCAGGTCTCGGACAACAGAGAAAAGGAGAATTTTCGTTATTTCACTGTGTACACTCGAATCTCGATCCTTTTACAATTTTAGGACCAGAGTCACTCCCAAAGACTACGCCCACCACGCGTTATGATTGGCTCTTGTTTCCAACCCTTCCCATGAGATGTTTTTGAAACAAGTAAATCCAGAATTGTCTTTGGATTACATGCGATAGCTTCAATTTAGAGAATGTTATTAAATAAGGTTATTTGATACCGGTGAGATATTATAATGAAAACAATGAGTGTTCCCGAAATCAGGAGTTATGTAGGAAATTATTTACCTGGCTTTCAAGTCAAGAAAATTCCCCAAAAGAAATCTTTAATTTCCTATCTGCGACAGACAATTTTGTAGAAAGCGTTGTGTTGCTTGAAAAAATTGAAAGTAACAAATAAATATTTTTGTAGAATTATCTGGAATGAGTATTATTCAAATAAAATACGAACATGAAGAACAAACTGTGATACGAGAGGCTGTCATAAAACTAAAGTGTTATATTACATCCGCAATTATTTTTTATAGACCTAAAAAATAACGAGATATAACATACAATATATATCACATCAGAAATAAACTTGATATGGTAATGGTAAACACCCATTGTACCGAAAGCCCGTTAAGCCGAAATTTATTTTACCGAATGACAATAATCCGAAATCTTACCATACGTTACTAGTCGTATGCGAATAAGACAAAATATGTCACCAAGACTTTTTCGGATTATTGTCATTCGGTAAAATAAATCTCGGCCCAACGGGTGTTTACCGTGGTAATATGCTCGTAATTCATAATGTTCATTCAATCCATGTTCAATAAAGATTCCTGTGATTGGAAATTGTGGGTTTTTTTTAAACTGTTGCAACATTAATTCGTCAGATCTTTCAATTATTCAAAAACCATTACAATTCATAAACTCAATGGTTCAGAAATATTTTGGTCCCTGTAAGTTAACCAGTTTCGACTATGCTCTGGTTAAAAAATCTTATAGGATCCGATAGAAACCGATTCAAAATTGATCGGAATGAATAGGGTCAATCGAAAAGCCTCAAGTATCGATTCAAAATGAATAGGATTCAATTGGAATCTGTTATCTATAGGATCGAATTGAGGATTTACCCATTGAAAAATTTGTGTTTCATTGGAATTAATAGGACTCCACGTGATCTATTGGTCTGTATATAAGAAATGTCTGATAGAATATTTAAAATTTTTTCCAATTCATAAGGCGAACGGTTTTTATCGGAAGTTTCCATCACGTCAATCTATTGAAACTGATGGGAAAATTTGTGAAATTGAATGAGTGATGGGATATTTTCGACTTAATTTTAGAATATGCAGATTTCATTCATCAATGGGTTTCAGTTGGATTATTCCAACATTCGGAATTATTGGAAATAATAGGAAAGTTTACAGATCATGATATTTTATGAGCTTGTATCGGCAACATCCAATTCAATTTCGGAATTCCTTCCATTTCATTTGGAAATTGGTTTTCATCGGAATTCGCCGTAATCCAGATCTATTGGAATTAGGAAGGAAGTTGACGGGGTTGAAGATTTAACGAGTCTGTATGGGAAATATCCATTTTAGGTTAGATTTCGATAGGAACACCTATCGAATATATTACCAAAAAAATTCAGCGGATGAGAAAGAGTGCTCGTATCACATCACCCATGATATCCGATACTCGTTTTTGGGAACAGGATTTCATAGGTATTTGTCATCAAGGTTATTGTGGGAATGTACTCAAGCCGATTGAAAGAATTCTAATCGGAATCAATAGGACATTTTCGATGCAAAAACTCAATTGACTCCGATAGAATATTCTTTTATCAGATTCAATGGGAACATTAACTGCTAATAACATAACAATTTAACCCAATCGACAAAATTTTTATTGATATCAATCAAAAATTTCCGATGCAGAAACTCAATTCATTCCGATAGAATTTTTCTTTATCGGACTCAATTGGAATTTTCATTATTGATGAGAAAACCAATTCAATCCAATTGAAAGGAATTTTATTGGTGTCAATCCGAAATTTCCGATGCACAAACTCAATTCATACCAATGGGATTTTTCTTTATCGGATTTAATCGGATTTTTTAACCAGGGTGATTCGAATTCAGTTTGTTTCGTGTTTTGTTTAAACATTTATCTAAAAGAGGTGGGGTTATGTTTGAAATAATTGGTCGAACGAACAGCAAAGTGGGGGTTGAAGGGGCTGTACCTAAAGTAAGAGGTACGAGAGGGTTGCAGTAAAAGGTTCGATTGAGTAAAAGATTCGGGTGTGAAAGATCCGAGAGTCTAGTGTACTCTGAAACCACAGGAGCCATAAAGTTTGATTGAAATGTCTATTGAAATTGACATAAGGTGTGAGAGGGTTAAATTTAGGTATATTATCTTCCAGATTTCTTAACATACGCGATTAAAACTTCAACGACTGATATTCTCAGTGGAGTTTAGCTTTTATGAAAGTTAAATCAAATCGGTTTGGGTCGTACTCGGATCAGGAATCAGAATTAGAGAAGTAGTCCGATTTGCCGAGTAAGTTGTCGAGCCTTTTTATTGAATTCTTGAGCCGACGCACAGTGGGAAATTTTGGTGCATTCGTGGACAAAAATCAGCCTACAACTCAATTTTCATCCGATGCTGATGAATTTCATTTCAGAATACTCAGAGAGGGTTCCCCTTGAACGTATCACTGCGGCATTTCCGTAATATCGAACTGAATTAGAGGAGAATTCGAATCAAAATTGAAAAAGAAGATTTGGTGAACGAGTGAATCATTATCTGTCTAAAAAGAAACGTTTTTCCTGTTTTACGTGACGAAACATATTTCTTCGCATGAAAGTACTAATACTTGTGATGGAGGAGCACAAAAATGCTATAGAAATGTGATAGAAATTACATAATCCACCCAAAGATCAAAAATGTTTGTGAATAGAAATAACTTTCTCAAAATCAAAGTTGATTGTTGGATAGCAGAAAAGACTTAAGAAAACTGGGACAACTTTATATAGCTCCTAACTATTGAAAATTCTCGAATTTTCATGACTAAAAAGCAATATTTTGCAGTATCGATATTTTTTTATTGAAAATTTATCGAGTTTTTGTTAAATTGTATAAATATCGGATTGCTCCAAACAAAAATGCCGCAGTGATACGTCGAAGTGGAACTCTTTCTGAGTTTTTTAAAAGCAAATTCATCAGCATCGGATGAAAATTGGGTTGTAGGTTGATTTTTGTCAATAAATACACCAGAATTTCCCACTGTGCGACGTTTCGGGTTGTTTCAACCCCTTTTCGAAGTAATAACAATTCGCAGTGATGAAAAATGTTCGTCGTCCGGACCCATCACGTATGGAGAGGATAAAAAATCAAATCGGTTTGGGTCGTACTCGGATCAGGAATCAGAATTAGAGAAGTAGTCCGATTTGCCGAGTAACCCGAGTAGAAATTCATATTGGGTGTTCGATCAGGACCAGATCTGGAAAGCCTTATCTCAAATCAGGCCCTGATATGGAATGTAACGCACCGTTGTATCAGAGCCCGATGTAATGAACTATGATAGGGCACACCAAATTACAAACCTAGCAGGGCCAGATCTGGTTGATCTTAATCAGGCGTGCCAAATCATGGCCTCAACAGGACCAGATCAGGTGTGCCAAAATAAGATGAACCCTATCACTGCCCGACCGGGCCCATAATGAACATGAGGCTGGCCATACAATTTTTCTGCTCGGGAAGTCGCAAATCGGACTACTTCTCCAATTCTCATTTTTATGAAAGTTCTTTCCCCAAATCCTTGAAAGATGAAATGTACTTTCAATGTATATACTGACATTGGTGTTCTTGAATCATTCTCAAAAATTTTAGGAAACTTTCAAAGCAATAGAAAACTTTCCACTCAAAAGTTATTCATTTTAATTAATTCGAAATTATTGACAAGCAAAATAAACAGAACGAACAGAAGAAGTTGAGGGAAATGAGTTCCGTTAGGGTGCAGATTAAAAATTTACGAATGGAACTATGGTCACATTTTACATACCTGTGTGAAAGACCCCTTTACAAATCATTGAAAATAATTCTGATCATGCCCATTCATGATGGGAAAGATTTCTCTTTATGAAATAAATATCTAGCTTTTTATCTATTTCTACAGACTTTAAACTGAAATTTGATATACTTTTTTTTCAGAGACAACTCTAAAAAATCCTAGTTTTTTATCCATTTTTACACGCTTTAAACTAAGATTTGATATACTTTTTATGAAAACCAATCTGCAGAACCACTTTTACATATAAAATTTCATTCACACAGTAGAACATAACAAAATGTGACCTCAAAATAAATAATTTCATGGCTCAAGATAATTAGGGTTCGAAAGGGTTAATAAAATTGTAGTAAATGAGATCAATTCTTATTTAGAAAAGTTGAAAACTCGCGGATTATCTCTTATTGGCAACCGGAAGTATCAAAATTGATATCTTAGAGGCATTATGATGAGAAAAAAAGTTCGAAGGATTGAAATTTTCTCGAATAAAATATTACAAGGTGTTCTGAGGGTCTTTTTCCAAACAACTCGGAGGTTAACATTTTCAGGATTGTGCATAATTGAATTGTAATTATATATAATTGATATGTAAACTGTATTGAAGTATACATAAATTATATATACCTCTGAATATTTTTCTATTCGGGAGCCATCGTACGAATGATTCGCTTATGAAAAATTCTTGAAAGCATGGTAATTATATAAACCCGTCGTCGTGAAAATGCTAAGAGTAATCCATTATTTAGTATACTGTTGAAACTTTCTGGGGTGGATTAATTGAACAGGGGTCAGTGAAAATACCGTGATGTTGGTGCAGTCAGCCCCTGTACGTATGAATCACCCCTACTCCATTTACTTTCCTGAAAATGACAAGAATATATACCTACATATCCAGAGCTGTACCTGTAGCACAGATGTGACATTCTTAGAACATACTGGGCCGTTATTAGCAGGTTCCTTGTGTAAGCAAACACATATTTCAACTTTCAAAAAACCCCCGGAATTGTATGGAGCCAGCGCATCGTACAGGTCAGGTTACTATACTTCCACTGTGAATAGCATAACATTATATCATAATGATATGAAACGATAGAATAGTGTATGTCCTCTAGAATATGGATAATTCTTCCAAGCGAGAAAGAGGAAGTTCATTTGTGACAGTGCGACTCCATTGAATTATCAATTATGCTCTATAAAACGCAATGATTGATCGATAATCAACAGCGAACGCATAATTCCAATATTTATAGAAGCCATACAGCACCA
Source organism: Gonatopus flavifemur (assembly GCA_018340375.1). Classification (NCBI taxonomy): domain Eukaryota; kingdom Metazoa; phylum Arthropoda; class Insecta; order Hymenoptera; family Dryinidae; genus Gonatopus; species Gonatopus flavifemur. The sequence continues at coordinate 58,035,291 of JAFFJZ010000001.1, forward strand.
CAGATTTCCGTAATGTCTCATTTACATTTCAATCTTTCACTTTCATTACATTCAAGTATACTTTCACAGAAATATGTCAAAAATCTGTCAATTGAAATGTTACCTACTTGCAATGTCTCAAATATATTACGAGAGAAACATTACAATGAAATATTTTAGGAAACATTGCAGAAATATTGCATTGAAATGTAAGATTAGCGGACATAGCAATATCTCTGAAGGGACTCTGAAATTTCAGTGTAACATACAGCAATGTCATAGGAATATTTCAATGTTTCAAATGTTAGATTAATGCAATCCTAATCAAATCTTCGGTGCTTTATGGGAATACAAGTCTTGCCTATTGAAATTTTGACAAACAAAGTATGCTTATATTATGTTACACAATTTCATTTGAACAATTGAAAGGACAGGAAGGAGGGTAGGAAAATGAACGAAACCATCAATTTTATTCAAATTTCCAACATGTTATTTATTGCAAGCGAGTTTGAGAAAGGTATTTATCGTATTGATTTTCGTAGTACAGTCGTAATGAGATAATATTGTCAGACTAACAAATGACACCTAATATTGATCGCTTTGAAGCGACACGCACGTGCAGGTAAATGTGATCTGTGTATGTTATGTTCTGTAACTTTTCGCATCACGTGAAATGTTATTGTAATATTTACAAAAACGTGTGGACGTTAAATATCATTGTCCTTAGGTATAGATACAACTAACAAATTATTGGAACGTTTTTTTTTCGTAAAAAATAGATTTCCAGAGCACCATGTTTCGAATATTTTGTTATTTTCTATTTACAATTCTCAGCTGTCTCGTCCAACGGCAGGAAGAACAAAATTTCTTTGTCCTTCTCAAACCGTAGAATTGAATGCTGCATGCTCACAAGACATTAAAACGTGGCTACTTCCGGTCCACAGGCAACAAAATTACAAATATCGTATATGCTGTGCCGATTTTTTCAAAACATCATACATTGAGAAATACATGAGGAACAGAAACTGACTATTATGCCGTAAAATTGTATGCCTCTTCTCAGTCTTTGTATACAATAAAAATATTTATTTCATCAAAGTCATCCAATTATCGTTCACTCGTTCATCGAAGTTCACGAGAATGGAGTATATTCTTTCAAATTCAGTATCCTCAAGTCTTTTCTTAAACGAGAAACGATGAGGATTGGATGAGATACGCGCAATAAGAAAAATACATAAAAAATTTAGTTGACTGCGTAAGACGGATATCCATCTCAAAATCTTTGTATCGACAATAAATGTTTCATTATTGAGTTCAAAGAGCTGGAGGATATCCTCTAACGACGATTAATCATCGTAACAAATTTTCTCCCTCGTTTCATACCTCCCTGAAGGGATATATTTCACAATGGAGAGAAGAAAGGTAGAAAATAATTCAATTATGACGGAGGCATAGAATTTTTCGTTAGGGAACGTAACCAGGGAGGCTTGACATTTCAACCACTCTCAAGAGTTCCTGGTTCAGTCGTACAGAGTAAATAAAATCACAAGCGTCAGGGAATCTACAAGAATCCCCGAATGAAAAATCGAAAAACATCAAGTAATATTCGTTATACACGTGCAAAGATTTCACATAATACCAAATTACACGCGTTTACAAGTGTTTTGATATTGCTATGCATATGGAAGTTTTTATGTAGGTGTATGTATTATATATTTACTTAAAATCTAAAATTATTTACAATGTCGCTCAGTTGACTCGAATTTTCAAGAAAAGTATCGCGACAAGACAAAGAATGTAACTTCTTTTGCTCTTATATCACACATTTTATATGTATAAGAAGGCACCACAGGTAATTCTAATTGAACTCGTAGATGTTATAAGTGCATTGTAGATAAACCGATATAAAAATTACTGTTGAAACCTTTTCAAATTGACTGTCCCAGCAGCTTTTGCATAACGCGTGGATTCAGGATGTATCAGATTTGAAGGAACCGACGAGCTGCCATGAAAATAACTTCCGTATCAAATATAAAAATCCTCAAGGAAAATGTATCACAAAAGAACATTCTGTCGAGTATATTCGAATATGCTCGATATAGTTTACTGATCATATGTTTCATACATCCTTCAACATCCGTTATCATACGACTTTGTATATCAACTTGATATTGGACAAACGTTATGTCCGCTGTGCTTATAATCGAACAACTGAAGAACTTATAATGATCGATCAAGCATCAAGACCTGCGGTCAACGTACATTCGAGTAACATTTATTATATGTATATATTAGAATTTTGATTCTGTTGATAGCCTTAAAATTTCATAATAAATTTCAACGGATCGCGTCCGATTAATGATGACGCTGTAAAATGCGCGATAAATAATAATAACGTTAATGACTACACAAAAATTCTACAGTACACATGTTTTTCATATTACTCGTACAATTTTATTACAATTGAAAAGGAGGAGAAAAAAACAAAGAAAGAGAAAACAAACAACAATCCATCATCATTCATATTTTCTAAACATCGAATGCCATTTTCTGTCATCGAATTTTCATATCAATCATTCTCCTGCATTCTCCTATCTATGTACAAAATAATCATTCTTCCACATTCTCATGCGCGAGAGAATATAAAATCGATTGATTCTTAAATGTTTTCACTGTTCTCGCCTTACTCGATATTACCGCGTCAGGATTTTTTCTCGTTTTTTTTTTCCATAAGCCTTGAGGAAATAAAAAAAGCATCATGGACGCAAGCTTGGAAAGGACTAGCTACTTAAGTCTGCTTCAGAATCACATGCTCCGTTCGTGAGGACCGTGAGAGTTGAACTTGTACCTGTACCTTCCATGAATTGTAAAATTTATTCCAAAAATATTTCATCTTGTAATAGTCTCGAAAAATGTTTTCAATATCTTTTAGAAATTTCGAAAAGTATTTACAATATCAAAAATAGTTATCCGAAAGTCATATGATTCTTTACCGATTTAAAATCGCATTCTAACGAACGTTTCGCCCATTTGTATCTGATAGAAAAATCGAGGTGCGTTGGTTAACTAGCCGCTCGTCTTACGCAATTAGATTCAAGCTCATCTTATTTATATTTCCTAGTCTTTCATGTGAGTGATTTAAACTTGAAATGCACTGTTAGTTCCGGGTGAATTCATTTTCCCATGATAATCTTCTTAGAAGTCTACCAAGTTACGACTAGTCGATTGCCTCTTTTAGAGCGGCTAACTGCTCTTCACCAAGTTTCACCTTATCTTGTATCTCACGGCCATCCATGATCAGCTTTGCTTTCATATTGATGAAGTGCTGATAATCGGCGAATTCCTCGTCGTTCAGGTATTTCGACAAAATTGCCGATACGTTGACGCTTCGCTTATCGATATTGCTTTTCAAAATCTTAGCTTCCTCTAGTTGATCCATGAGCTTGTCTCTCTTACTTTCGAGTATTTTCTGTAACGACAAAGAATTTCCAATATTTAACGGTGAATTTTTTCAAGTTTGCATTTATAGTAGAAATAAATATTTTCATCCAGTTGTTCATGAATATTCATTGAATCTTCTACATTCTGCATACACTGAGAAAAAACTGTAGCTGAAAACGAGCCCAAGTACATTTTTGTAGTTAAAGTAGCTAGATTTTCCATTGGAGTAGCTACGAGATGGGCTGGGATAGTGAAAATATAGCTGCTGTGACTAAAAACTGTACTGGGGCTCATTTTCAGCTACAGTAATTTTTCTTAGTGTAATACTTGTGAATCAATTTTAAGTTTGACGAGTCTTGTAGACGATAAACGGGTGATAATTATATTCCTATTTAGAATTGAGGATTACAATGGTATATCTCCAGAATAATGCAAGTCATTTGAAAGTATAATGAAGCGATTCTACCGATTATTGAAAATATTCAAACCAATGAACCTTCTTCTTGTCCGTATTGGTTGCTTAAAATTCCCCTTCGGATGAACGTACGTATACCGAATACAAATATTCCTTCACAATTCGTGTATCCCATAAGTTTGCCATCTTATTGAATTCAAGGCATGTTTGATTCAAATGTTGAATGAAAAGTATGAGAATACCAATTCAAATATGAGAATGAAGAAATGCATTTTCAGCAAGCAAAATAATAGCAAATAACTTACTCTTTCAGCGTGATCAGCTGACATTCCGTAAAGAGCATTTTCCGCTCGAGCTAGCCTGCCACTAAGACCAAGCAGAAGACTGGTGATTTTACCAACTTCTTCCACATGGAGTCGGTATTTGGATGCTTCCGCTGGACGAGCAACGGCTGCAACGCGGGCACCAACGCGAGCGCCAAGAGCTTCGTTGACTTCACCTTCTTCTTTCACAGCCTCTTGTTCGGCCCTGAGGACCACCAGTTTCTTATCCAATCTCATCACTAACTCCTCCTATCAACGAAAACATTACCATTATTCTCTGCATTTTGAATTCACATAAATTGAGTAAAGAAGAATTCTCCTCTTCACTCGAACAGAATATTATCACAACTTTCTCGACAGTTTGATTTTCTATGAATATCAATCAACTGCCACGGTATTCACATTCATCATTCCATTCCTATGAAATATCCCACACGATTACGTGCTATGATAAAATCCTATCGATGCAACATTGTAACTCAAGTACCATGACAATTTGTAAGGTGGAAAATAACTTGAAGTGAGAGAAAAAAATACATTACAGGCATCGTTTATAAACCGGCTCATTGAACGCATAATTCAAAGTGTATAAGCGATAAAATAGTAATTTATACTGCTCAAGTGATAGTTTACACTCGAATGGAATGAAACAAGTCAATAAATATATTGATAAAAATTCCCTGAGATTAATGTAGAGGGTGATTTTCAAAGCCTATCGGAAAACCGGATTTTATAGAATTCTCGAGATCGTTTCATTACATTCTCCACGTTCAGTCGGAGAAATTGATATATTCGTAACAGAAGTCATTCCAATTATCGGTTAATCACAGTTACATAAACGTAACCACGTAGCGTGAACTTTAGACGAATTCACGTACCTTTTTCTGCCTGAGATCAAGGTTATCCGTAACCACAACAGTTGCCGTGTCTTCGATGCGTGTCGTTCCTTCTACGGTAACATCTTGAGAATATCTTGTTAGGAACCTAGCTTTGCCTTCAGAAGTTGTAAAATAAGCTGAAGTCGGTGACAGAGGACTACTGCAATCTGCCGACGATGGGGTGACCGGTGCCGAAGACGTTACGCTCTCGTGCCTGAAAGTTGTTGTTATTATTACAAGATTAGTTAAAATCCCCTGTTGCGTTACGATGGTAAAACACGTGGATATCAAATAATGTTTTTAATTTCTACTTAGTTGTAAGAATCTCGTAAGTGAGATTGCGATGAGACCAACGAGATTACCAATTATGTCAATCGTGTGAGTCACAGTTGAATCAATGAGGTATGTCACGTATATGCCTAGGTGTATAAATATACATTCACATTGTATATGGAAACCGGATACACAGTTTAATCCTTGCATTACAATTCTTAAACATCGGATGCCAAAGAAATATCACACTTTTCAAAATTTATCATTGTAAATTGAATATTCGGGGCAAATTAATTGAAAACTTGCAAATCTCATTCCAGTCTCATTCAGACTTTCTTCACGATATACGATAAGACATATGATTGAATAAGCGCTAATCGATGAATGATAAAATGTTACAATATTACAAGCATTTATGTTAAGGCTGAGAACGATTAGATAACTACTGCATCAGACGGATGTTAGGAAAATAGAAGTATATGATGTATATGTATGAATCAACTTTTTCAATCGGCTTGTCGCCATATTTTGTATACGTTATCCGGCAGAGACTTTCCACGAATAACGCGCACTAAATAATCAGTTGAAGCAATACTACCAGCCGTCCGTTGCAGACTGGCAAATAACATGATGCGTAGACAACAACCACTACTACTACTACTACTAAGATACAAGTAGTTGGCTTGACGATATCATTTATGGCCGGTTACACAACAACCTTGAGCCCGCGGAGTACTTTCTCCTTGAGTAAACCAGCGGAAGTATTGTCCGTGAGTCTGACTGGATTCACAGGAAAAGGAAGAACCAATTCTTAATCTTTCCGTCAACACTACTTCCAAATAGCCGTAGCTCTCGCATCGTGTGAGTGGGTTATGTAGTCGAGGGGATCAAAAAACTTTAATGTCACAGTCGCTATGCGATTTTAATGATCACCAGATGAGGAGGAAAAAAAAGAGGAAGGAGGAGAAGAAGAAGCCTCCGAATTGGAGTTTGTATTTTTAAATGACTTTGAAATTATGAGTTATGAAAAAGAAAGTATTATATCGAGAAGAAAATACGTTCTTGAATACCCCCAAGAAGCAATTACGCGATAACTTGGGAGTAATGGAGAAAGTCAACTGGACCGTTTCGAGATATTGTCGAAAGTCATTTCGGTGTGCCGAAGCTCCGGGCTTTGTATCATCAATTATTATTCATCGTCGACCTCTTTTTCATTTTCCTCCCCCTCACGCGTGTGGCGTAGATACACATTTGAAAATGAAAATTAAATCTCAAAGTTAATGGAAGCGCATTATAATGATGCCTGGTAGGAATTTCGCTGTCAACGCCCACGTAAACGTCATTCATCGGATAATAAAGAATCAACGCTCGTGTGTATAACATGCGGCCCGCACGCGATGTTTCTGGGCGCGTGCCATGATCTCGCAGCGTCAACTAACTCGTACTATCGAGAAATGACAGATCCACCTACTACACATTTTTCGATTCAATTCAAGAAAAATCAATGGCTGAAAAGAATAACTGAATTTATATCATCATTCCCAATGCCATGAATGCCACAATCGAATAATTTATCGGATTTTGATACACGAATCTTAAAATTTACTTCGAATAATCATCCTCCGACTGATTATTAACTATATGAAAATGTTTGAAAGTAACTACCAAAGTATCGACGTATTGTGAATGAGATTCTCGATGAATGAACAACGTATATTCTTTATTCACGTACGGCAAGACTGGTTGATAACATTCACTGAACAATGGCGCGAGTCCAAGAATAACTCGCTTACAAATCGACTGGTGAACGTTCGAATATCAACGATTTGAGAGCATAGCTTTTCACGTAACATCAGGATTGATATAAATATAAATCCACTGCCTCAAGAAACTTAAGAATCGATGTTTATTCGTTCTCCGTTACACAGGCACGCTTTGTTCATCTATTGTACTTATCATAATCATTTGAAAATGAAATAAACACAACGGTAGATAAGACGGAAAAAAGAGAATTCGTTCATTCTGCAGTTTATGTACACTTACTTTTTATCGTCGTCCGGTCCGTTCTCAATGGACGAGGACGTTGACTCTTCGAGGGACAGTCGTCGTCTTGGTCGCGGTTGTAAGGTCGCTTCCACCCTGAATAGGCCGGAAACGTAGTCGGTGGGTTTCTTGTGCTCCGGCGCTGGAACTGATAAGAAGCAAAAAAAATTAGTCAGCCACGCAGTGTCGTCTTCTCCTCTTTGCGCGTCTCCGCTCGTCATTTCATGCTACAGAAATGTCCACGTTCCGTGGAAACCGTGATGCATTTCCGTTCCTCGTAGTGTATCATTCTTTGTAGGCTGAAGGTGAAAAACGAAGATATCAATATCGATGTTCTTCCCATTTTTCACGATACAAAAACTTTCTCGTTGGAAAATATATATGAAATCTACAATACTTCTATCCGTGTCAAGTTACGATCAATAAATACGATTGCTGTACTCTAAGCGATACTAAAAACGTTCCAATATATCGTTTATATTCATTGAAATGTAGAGATTTTTCGTATTTTATGAGAATCGTATAATGTTTCTAGTACGTCGTCGATGGATGAAAACGAGCATTTCATGAATAATTCATGAGGCCCGCAAGTATGCGGCCAGGGGAATAAGTAAAAGAATTCTTAAATGAACTATTGGTTTTACAATAGAGAAATTTTATGAAAGACTTTGTGAGCGAAAATCGAATAGAACTTTCAATCCTTTATTCTATGGAAGCCTTATCGAGGGTTGTCTTTTTTCAACTCCCAGCAAAGTGTATCAACGGTATTATTGTGAAAAGAGAACCGCAACTGCAACGCGTATAATTGAATAACACAGTCGAGAACCGTTGATCAGGTTAGAGCTTATTAAAATGAAGGGTCATCGCTCTGGTCACATGTTTAGTCTCAGAGTTTTAAATGTACATTTCAGTTGATTTCAGAACATAAATACGACAACCCTCTTCTCTTCCTCGAAAGATACAATTTGCGAACGTGCAATATTTCGACAGAATTTACGAGCACTCGGATGGCTTGCTATTCATATACGTGTGAAATTATGTATCTGTATCTGGTGCGCGATCAATTAGCATATATACGCGATACGAATCCGTATACATGCGGAGGCGCCGAAGAAATTACATTAAAGAATCAGGAACGGGGAAGCCAATGAACCTCCTGATCTAATCATTTCGTTTTATGGATAATATGAATGTTGCGCTAAGAGTAAAAATCTTATCCGATGAAGTAATTAAATATGATTGTTATATATCTATTTTAAAAAAACAGACCCACTAATTTAATATAGTTTGTACAGCAATAATAAATTCAAACCTCTAGGATGTATATTTTCAAACGTTCTTGTCTGTTTCTGTCAGATTCTAAGCTATTGCAAAACTATTATCATACGCAACAGAGATAAAAACAAAGTCACTACACTCACCAAGAATTGGTACTAGTTTATCGTTGGGACTGAGTTGACTCGCGAGATCTCGGCTAAGTTCCTCACACTCGATTTCTTCAGGTAATTTTTTCCTAGGCTCAGGTAACTGTTCACGCTCACTTTTATCATCCTCATTCATCTCCATGCCCTCGATGATATCAGTTTGAGAAGCCGCGTCGCTGGTACTCGCGTTGACTCTCAGTACAACTTCCGTACGTTGAACGAGAGTCAATCCTTCGATTCCCGGTTGAGGAGAAACACATGGCGACAACGATTTATCCGCTTGATTGATCGGTGAATTTCTAGACGGCGAGAAAGAGGAGGAAGATTTGGAAACATTGGAGATCGACGAGGACGATCTACTACCGCTAGATTTCGATCTATTTGATCTAGAATCGTTTCTTTGAATTTGACTGGGAGAGCTCCAAAAGCTGGTATTTTCCGTTTGCGTTGGACTGGAGATCTTTCTATTTGCGGTGAATCGCGAGGTTCTCGTTGGAGAGTTGATCGAGTTCTTTGGAGATATTCGAGATGATAATGTACGAGGTGATATCCGAGCGTCGGTAGATCTGCCGGACGATGATGTACTACTCGAAGAACTACCGGATCGCCGTGGTACCGCTCCTCTCGGACTATCTCTACTCCCGTGATCTGGGGAATTGGAAGGCGAAGATGTAGGACCTGATGATTTGTCTAGATTGCTACAGGAACCCGTTGTATTCGAGGATTCCGTTTGATCTCTCGACCAGCAACATTTGTCCATCGTTGTGGTGGATGTCGAGGTCGGAGTGCACATGGAACAAGAGGATGTTGGACTCGAGGTTGGGGATTTCTTTTCGTTACGACGATTTAATATCTCGATGTTTTGTGAGGTCATTTCGATCATGGCGCTTCGTTCTCTGAAGAAAGCCTCCCCCGCTGATGGACTTGGTGGGTCCGTATCACAAATTGGTTTCTAAACAGAAAAATTCCATATTTTTTATAATTCAATAGAAATCAAAATACTAGAAAAATGGGACAGATATTCAATCGCTCGAGCTTTCATGCTGAAAAACATTTCTAAAACATTCTGTTCGTATCAATTCTGAACCAGACTGTTCTGTTCAGATTTTTCAGTACGCGTGTCATCAATTGATATACTCGATCCCATTTTTCAACTCGAAGATAAATAACGAGAAAACATACGGTAGCAAAGATACACGATTATTTATCTAAACCTGCTCTCGGCGAAGAAATTCTACTTCCGTCAGGGTGTTTATTTTGAAGACCAAAGGTTTCGAAAGCTTTGAAATTCATCATTCAATTGCGAGAACATCACAGGTGTTTTTCAACAGTGTAAGCATTTAATCATAGGATGCTGTTGAATCGAAATAAATCAAATATCTAATTATATTTTCCTGAAGACTGATGAAAATACGCCTCTCATTTGATCTATAATTATTATCCCGAGTTGTGTATGATGGTTCTTAAGATGTGTAAAGAACAACGAACGGAGCCTTACCTCTCTATTTTGCGACGTAGGCTCGCAACTCGCCGCTAATTTCCGACGTTCCCTTTCGAGTTGTCTATTTCTATCATTAAGAACTTCGACGCTTTGTGGTGACAATCGTTCCCTGCGCTGCTCCCCATGCTCGTACCTCTTTTCGTGATGATTAGGGGGAGAATGATGATACCGATCTTCAAGATTATCATTATTATTGTTCTCTTTCGATCTCACATCCCCGGCTTGTAATTTTTTATTCAGATCGTGCGATAGCTTGCCAATTATTTCAGCAGAATGTTGTTGCTGTTGGCCTGTTCTTTCCTCGAGACGATGATGAAGGGCGTCCACGCTGTGGGATTTCGATAATTCAGAATGGTGATTGTTTTGGTGATTGTGATGAGGAAGATGAGGAGTGACGCGTAGAAGAACTGGATCATCGTGCGATGGTGGCCAGTCGTCCAAACGCGAAGTTGGGGACATCGTTCTCTTGTAGCTACCCTCGCTATCCGGCGCTCCGCGCTCCCGTCTGTAGGCGAGGTAAGAAGCCTTCGATTGGCTCCTGAAACGTGAAAATACAAATACATTAATAATGAATGTCACATCAGGATCAGATTTCACTAATGGAGAAGTGATGAGTGTCATAACGTTCTTGCGAATGATCGATTGAACGCAGAGGATAATGGAACAGGATCGAAAACATCTTCGTTCTATCTTCATTTCAAACATAGAAATCTTGTATTTATAAAATCTTTCGTCCTATTACAACCGGAGCTTCAGAGTTATTCCCATGCGGACGTATGATTGATGAGAAACAAGTGTGTGCAACTATGTATACTTGCATTATGCACGCTCAACTTCACAATTGCAACTTTTTACGTCTTGGTATAGAGCGTAGGTCTTCCAAGCATAACGAATGTTTGTGATACGATGATTTCGATGCCTCAGTGATTTATTACAGAGGTAGAAGTGAAGGTCGGTCAAATTAATTCGAAACGCACGTTTTCTTCTTGTGTACTCTCCTGTACATTGCTTTTATTTTCTCTCGATCGAATCGAGGCTGACACCGAGATGGCCTGATTGTTACAATGTAGGGATGTTACTTCGTGTCCGATTCGGGACAACATTTGGAACATTTTATTCGTCTAATTCTCAGGAAAAAAAGTTTCATAGAATTGTAATGAAATTCTTGTCAGGGGTTTCACAGGAAATTTCTACGGAAATTCTATACAGTTTGCATAAAATCAAATCTTGACACGAATTCCATTATAATTTTATAAAATTATTCCGTTTGGGTTGCAATTAATAAGTGCAGTTTATAGTACCATATTTTTGCTGTAATGTTGGTTCGGACGTATCGTATTTTACGCAAAGTTGAGAAATTCATTTACGACGATCTTCAATGATCTCAGAAATGAGGGGAAAAAAAAATCCATGTTTTCTACCAATTCCGAAAAGAGTTCACGAGACGAACAAAAGTTAATAACTGGTTTCAACTAGACTTTCGCTGAGCATACTATACTTATTTATCTTTATTCCGCAAACCAGTATGTGGACTGAATATTTTACGATAACGACGAATTCAATGACCAAGATAAACATGCTTGACTCTTCACTCGAGTTACTTGTAATTCAATAAGTAACCCACAACAGTACCTACAAGACAATTCTCATTTTCTACAAACATTTCTAACGAATATTACCCACGAATCGTAAGGAAAAGTATTTCTTCTTCTCATAGATTTTCATTATTCGAAAGGAGGAAACAGAGGACGAAAGTGAGATTCTAAATTCTAATCACGATACTGCCGTGAAATCATGTCGATCGATAGAATTCTGCTATTCTATTTCTCGTGTGTTCCTTCAAGGAAATGTACTATGAGAACAACCGTTGCGCGTGGATATCCCTTGGTGAATTTATTCTTACCGCGTGAACATCAATTTCTAAAAGTATACGAGCATCATCGACGCGTGCACCCTATACACCACGTCTTTCGATGATTCCGTCATTATCGGCAACGAGCCAAAAAAGAACCAATAGAAAAAAAAAGAAAATAATCATCGACCGTACAGGATCGTTCTACCCAGACAGGAGAAATATATACGAGCGCTAAGACACGTTTTCACATGCGACATGATGAAAAAAATCATACTTCGAGGAATTTTGCTCCACTAGATGACTTCCTTGATTATTGCGTGAACAGATATCGCTAACAGATATCCAGACTGTATATTTCTAACACTGCAACGTTCCAACTCGCATTATATAGCATCATGAGCGTCGACGAACAACTGTATCAATAAAATTTGTACCAAGAGTACGAAAATACCCCTACTTACGTCGTAATAATAATCATTTGGAAAAATCAAACCCTAATGATACTTTGATTATTTATTCGCGGTATACGTGTAATAGATCGTAAAAGTAAGTTGCATAAGCTACTCTGTTATTTCTTATTTTATATCTGTAATTATGTGAGAAAAAAATTACCAGCATTGCTTTCTAACTGAAAACCAATTACTTGCTGTAATTCAAATATATATATTTTCAAAGATTATCTAGTGGAGCTGGAACATATTTTTCACAAGATTTACCTTGTTCGATCGAATCATGTACGGAGGTTGAAAAGATCAATGAAATTCCAAGGGAAAAATCTTATCAAAACTTTCCATAATCTGCAATTCTGTTGAATGTACGTGAAAAGATATCGTTGAAGACGTGCATGGTCCATAAGCGAGTATTCTGAAATATAATCTATTGGAACTTATTGGAGTCACAGCGTGATAACTTTTGAATCTTATTATTAAAACTCAAAGTTTATTACAGGGAGTCCATTTACAATTTTTAGACAATTCGATGAATAAAAAAACATATACTGTACATACTTTGTTTTCGAATGCTAAATATTAGCGATTTGCCTTGGCAATTCCACTTTTATCGTAAAATCGTGGCACACTTACGTGACAAAATTCGAATAATCAGTTGCTGCTGTCTCTACTTTTGCAACCATTGTTCCTTCTTGTATCAAAATGAAAAAAGATTTTTGAAACCTAGTTCTCAATATTTGTTATAATTTCAAGCATGGTGATCCAACACACGATATTTCATTTTGAATTATTCTCAGAATTCCATGGAAAATATTATGAATCATTGAAGAATTTAAGCGATTGTTATTACCGTAACGTGCTTTGAATTGATTTGACTCTTCTTTTGTTAGCACGGCAACCTCAAATTATACACTTGGAATTGGATAAACATTTGATTTATTGCCGTTTATTGTTTCATCCGATGACTCATTTGTTTGGATGATTTTTATCAAACGTTTTACATCAAGTCACAATCATGTCAGCTCAAAGACCATTCAACAAAAAGATTCATACGTATTTCAAGGATTGTATTGTTTAAATTTAAGGAGATTTTTGTGTTCATATTATCCCAATATCCCTGAACGACTAAACGAGATTTCGGATTTGATTTCTCTACAGTTGCCCCGAAATGACGAACTGAGAATTCAATCTGAAGGGAATACATACCTTCCGCTATCTAGTATTTCTCAAAAGTCGGTTTCCATTGTAACATTATTATACAAATATCAATTACGTTCCATGAAAAGCAAGAAGACATTAATGTGTTTATAATGATAAGAAATGTGAGTCTCGGTGTTGTGTGTGTGTAACGACGGAGGTACAAGTCGGATAATTTATTGACAAGATGAATGTGCCAACATTGCATTAACAGAAATGCAACGCGGTGTAGTTGGTATATCATTGTAATTGATGGTCAGCATTTAATACCCAGCATAGGGTCGACATCTCCCTGTCTCTCTTTCCTCTCGTTACACCGATAAATTTGTGTACACACGCGATTATAAAGGTGCATTGTAAGAGGATTTAGATCAATATTACAAGCTATCTATCGTCAGAAATTGATAACGCAAAATCAATCTTGTCCCGCTGTTTTGCTTCTTTTCTCGACACCATCGATAATCAAATCAGCTATCATTCTTGCTCGTAACTTCTCATTACAACGAGACAAGTAAATGCATGAGAGAATACATACCAGGCTTGAACATTCAATCATAAAGAATTGTCCTCTCGCTCAAATCTCACGCTCATCAGATATGTGGATTGAATGAACGCGAATGTAACCCTGATAAATCACGTTGCGAATAACCATGCGTGCGAAGAATATGATTATTCTTCATATTTCGAATCTTACGTCTGTCGTTTTTCTTTCCGCACTTATGTAATAATAGGATGTATGATAATATTGTTGAATAAAACTGCAAGCAATGGATTTAATTTCAAGGATACTGTGAGAATCCACAAATAATCAAGTTAACGAGTTTGAAATATTTTATTTTTATATCTTGCAATAAACGCTCCTCTTCCATATTTTTATCGGTTGGTCGAGGGACGATTAATTTGAATTATAAACAAAAACACACAATACTGACGCTTGGTCCAATAAGCTCGGTTATGTCCCCGAGTAGCACAAGAACTTCTCAAATATGCTATGTTGACTCTATGAATGTGAAAGGGATGTGCGAATGAGACTATTCTGGATAAATTCGTTAAGATATTCTATGGAGGTGCATAGCACATAATTATTCGAAACAGTCTCATTTGGAGGTTTCACGCATGTTCGTAGGATTTTCCAAATACGCTCTTAGTATTTCTAACCTCTTCTGCTACTTGGGTCAGAACCCATACCGGGTTTCATAGGAAATGCATGAAGCTAAAACTGGCAGCCATAAAGTTAACAGCCGATTGCAATAATTTTTGAAATAAAACGTCTGTGAAAGATTTAAGCTTCAACAACGTTCAATGAAAAGTCACAAGAACTGACTGCTAGCTCTACGGCTGCTAGTTTCAGCTCCATAGGAAATGCCAATATGATAACTGGTGTAAGCTTGGCAAAATGTGGAGCTGCTAAGTATGGCAAATCAATATCCCCCCGATATATAAATATAATCGTTATTTGAGAACTCGTGCTATGTTTCATAAGGATGCCAATGTAAAATCATTGGTTATTTGAGAATCTAACACGGCATTTTCATGTTTGTAATTGTTGCAGAGTTGTACCAATGTTAATTATTGTTATGATGGGACATGATTTTTAATATCACAGATGGCATGGAAAATGACGTAATTTTTCCTCTAAGGAGTATGAAGAACCAAGTTGAAGCTTGTGAAAAGTTAATATATACAACTTGGCCCATGTCCAGTTTGGTGGTATAAGCTAAACTCCAAACAACTCATAAAATATGTATCATGATATATTTTTCGCCCAATATTGGGTACCAAGTCTGGTACGAGGTTATCATCCTAAGCTTTCACCAAGCTTGGGCCACTTTTCATCATCAGTCCTCGCTTAATATAAGTCAAAATGGGCCGAGGCCGGACCATTTGTTAATTCCTATCTGAGATTCGCAGGAAAGAAAAATTTCTCTAAAAACGAAGACAAAGAAACGATCCAACCCTTTGGATACTCGTGTAACTTTCATTAAGCGGTCCATGTAAATATGTACTCTTCCCATACTCTTCACATGCGCGTGTTTTACACGGCGAACATTTGTATGTATAAGTTGCTGGGTATCTGGTTCTCATTAGGACGAATTCACCAACGTCTGGGCATTGGACACCAGGTCCGGTATCACCAACCAAGGAAGGCGATCGGTCATTACGACACCCAATAATTAACTCGGACTGGATCCAAGCATGTGGTGTACTTAGTGTGTTCTTTTCGTATGCATAAAGGAGAAAAGAGGGTGGTAAAAAATGAGAAATGAGGACGAAGTACAAGTTCAAACAACTTGTCTCATTTCATTTGCTTGTGCAATTTTGCTCAAAAGAAAGGAAACAAAATTATTGGTCTTGTCTTTGAGTCTAATTATTTCGTTTGTCTCTTTTCAAAATCAATTCTCATTCTCTTCGTTAGGGCAAGGACATTGAAATACGGCGATACGTAGCGATGTATAATACTTTTAGAATTATTTCTTGCCTGTTATATTTATAAACTAACTATCTTGCATCGTTCGTACGAACATTGTTGACTTTGATACAGCTGGTGTTATGCAAACCAACTCTTGAGGCGAATGTTTTGTGTAGAGACCCGAGTACAACACATGCCATGAGTATGCGGAATATTTATAATCGAATGTAAATGTGATCCTTAAAATGTTCTAAGAAACCGTTTGAATGCAAATTTCATTGGGATATACATATACGTTAATACAAGTTCTTGGGATTTTTTTCGATTCTGTATTGTAAAATACTCGATGGTAACAAGTGAACCATATCGAATACGTGTGCTTGTGTATAAATATATCGAATATTGGGAAATGAATGGATTTAATGTTTTTTTTGTCTGTTAAATTTTTCGACATGTATTTACGGAAAAGATTGAGAATTAATTCATGAATTAATCTTCCCTGGAGTAAGATGAAAATATCCTTGTAGTAATCAATGTCGTGATGCAATGATCATAGTTTCGATACGATTATATTTAAATATGCAATCACATACTCATGACATCATGATAATCAAAGAAAATCCCCTTGTCTGTATTACATTACATTATTCATCAGAAGGCGAATGATGTTGCAACATTAATTGCACAAGAATAGAACGAATATACCGAGAAATTGAAAAAAAAACTGTACCTCTGATCAAGAATATTTATCGAATCGAATCGAAATCGTGTCTTTTCTTACATGTTTATAACATTCCACGTTCTTTTGACTCTGATGTGATCCCCTACACGTGGACGTAAACATTCAAAAATTCTTATCTTATTCTTTCAGATGTTCAAACACGATGTACGTAATAATCTATACATGTCAATGCACATACAAAGCAAGCAGAATCGACGATACAATGAAGTATGATTTACGATATTGTAAGTATTTGAAACGAAACACGTATTTTTACAGTCTCGGGAAGTTCGTGAACAAAATATTGAGAAATATTCAAAGTATTCGTATATATGAAGAGAATTTCATAAGAATAGAATGAGTTTACTCGAACAAGGGAAAACGTGAAAAGTTCATCAGTATTATACTTTGTCTCCTGGCTTGGGATTGCGGAAACACGTAAAGCCGAAATCATATAATGAGAATTCCAGATCGACATCAGGAAAGTGAAAACTCTTGGTCAGTCCTTTCGTCTTCCGGATGTTGCTAATCTGTAAACAGACGCGTATACATATACACGTACGCTCTGTATAATTCCGAAAGTGGGACATAGGCTACGGTGTTGTCTCACGTACACTCCGGTATACCTACATCGTGTACATACGTGTGCACTTGAATTGTGCGAGTAAACGAGAGACACTGATATGACAACTTCTGAAGCTCCACACGATATAATAGTCGATTGCCACATCGAAAGTAGCCTTTGTGCCAAACAAGTATATGCCAGCTTACCTATCAGAGAAAGGAGAATCTTTGACGGATCTCGAGGATGATTCGAGATCATTCTCAAGTCCCTTCTACAGGAACCCTTGTTGATTACGTTCCACTTGGACTGGATTATGAGGATTTGTTGATTGATCTTTGAAAATAGATGAACATTTCTTTCGATGGCTCTCTATTGTATCAGTTATGGTTTGGAAGTCCCGTGCAGTCTCGTAGGAAGATGTTTATGTGGAATGGAAATTCTCCATAATAGTGATAACATTTTGCAATGAGTGACCTATTTTACGTAGGTTGTAGGTTGCCCCTGATGAGCTGATTGATCGAGTCTTTGATAGAATTCGCTAAGCTACTCTTATAGCATTGTACTCATCTTGTGCAAGATCCCAACAGTTGCCATACATTTCAGTCGGAAATTAACATGACATTAACGAGTTCATTACTCTGGAAATAACTGAACTCCTGAACGATGGAATAATTATCAAACGTAATACATTTTGTATGAACTGACACCTAAAATATCATTGCATGAGCTTAATTATGCCTTGACCATGACATTACCGTATAATAGAATGTGAAATAAATGATAATTACACAATGAAAATGAAGATGAATGACTTTTGAGAAATAAATTGAATCGTCGATAACAAATGACACACCTCATTCTACATTTGATAGAACTTTTGAGGGAAGCTACCTTTGAAGTGTTTAAAAGTAGATCTATTGGTTCATAAGATCAAATTTTGTATAGAGAGTCCAGCAATGTAAACATAACCAATAATCGACCAATGTATAGCGACTATAAAAGTGAACTACCATCGATGAAAGTATGATCCTTCAGACAAAGAAGGACCTTACCTCGCTAAATCGAAAATCAATGAAATATTCCAGATCGATAAATAATGGAGATTTTGGGAAATAAAGTTGGATTTGGTAGATAATTAGAAGATTGCACAAAAAATTTCACCCTGATTATATGGAGAAACGGCCGAGACTCCCGTTGGATGGAGGTTGAATTGGGTGGATTTTATTCCAAATAGAAACCATATTCAAATTCATCTTTTATATTAGTTTTTAATCCGAAAAAACATATAGGTTTGATATTGCCACGATTAAAACGACAAATTTCCTCAATTTGAGTAAATGAATATCATTAATATACGACCCACCTTTGTATAAAAACCTTTCTAAAGATTTCATGTTTCAAAGAAATTAAGGGACAAATGCATTGGAGGGAAAATTGTGCGTTCAACTTTTCAGAGGAATTCTGAGGGATTTGGAGATATTCATAGAAATTCTAGGAAATTCAGAGAGGCGTGAAAGTTTCGATCTAAAATTCCAAAGGTTTTTAAGGGATTTTTAAGAGATATGGAGAAATTCGGGGAAATACAGCGAAATTCAGAAGAATTTGTCGTCCAAGATTTCAGGAGAATGTAGGGAGTTTCAGAAAAATTTGGAGGAATTCAGGAAAGAGTAGATTGAGAACAATTTGTAGTCCAAGATTTCAGAGGCATTCATGCAAGTTTCAAAGAGATTCATAGGATTCCAGAGGCAGGTGAATTGACAAAAATTTTGAATTGAATTCAAGAAGATTCAGATACATCCAGCACAATTCAGGGAAATTTAGAAAGCAGCAGATCATCAAAAATTTCTGGTCAAATTTCAGAGGAATTCAGGAGAAATCGGAGAAATTCGGGAAAATTGAGAGAGATTCAGAGCAATTCAGAGATAAGTGAATTGAGAAAAATTCCATGCTAAACTTTTCATAGAAACTCACAGGAATTGAGGAGAATTAAGAGAAGCGAGAAGCTCCGGTCCAAGATTTCAGAGGCATTTATGGAGGTCCAGGAAGATTTGGAGAAATTGACCAAAATTCGAAGATATTCAAAGTAATTCAGGAAAATTCGGATATAAGTAAATTAAGAAAGAGTTCCAATCCAAGATTTCAGAGACAAAAAAACTTCAAGGACCTTGAAGAATTTTTATATCTCAATTAAAAGAATTCCGAAGGATTGAGAGAGATTCGGATGCATTTGAAGAGATTCATAATCTTCCTCTGAATCTCTCAGAAAAATGTCCCAAAATGTGGAAAGATTTGGAGGAATTTCAGGTTTAACAGGGATTTTTTACTCGAGCAGTGATTCACCATCGATGAGCCATGTTCAAACGCCATGAGTTCTAGCCGTAGTTCGAAATCATGTTTGCTCCTTTCCATATTGTTCCCATTATGAATTTCGAATATGATGAGCCAATTGGGGGCGCCATTATTGTGCAATCGATAATACCTATGCCCTAGAACTGCCAAAATATCGTGCCGATTGATAAATCCCATTTCAAATTCGGATGTGATATTTACATTTCACTACCACAGTCCTGCAATCCACAGGAGAATGTGGATTTTGTATCACGTATGCATTGGGTACATTGAATCATATTTCACACTCGGAAACTGCTGTTAACTTGCCCTGTATCTGAATTTCTTCAATTTATCCACGTAGGAAGTGAAAATTAACGGAATTATGGTTTTTCTTATGAAATATTCATCATAATCACGTCAAAATTGATGTGGGTAGTAAATTTGAGAGATCTGTCTGAAAGTAAGTTGCAGTTGAATCAAGTCGAACCTTTTACCGGGTAATCATTCAAACGCTGGAAGCCACGAACTCCTTTACTTTGGCCCCCGCGGGGAGTGGCAAGGGTAGGGACGGTACTTATTTTCTCGCAAATATCGCTACAACTCAGGCCAGTTCTCTCGATATAAATGCCCCTTCAGAACCAAAAATGAAATTAAAAATACATCTTTATGTTGCCTGTACTCTGATTCAATTATAATAATTATTTGTATTGTTGAATTTTTCTTGTGATTTATTGAAAAAGAGTATCATCGAATGTAAACGTTTGATAAATCCAATGAATTATAACCAAGGTCCTCCTTTCTATACAGTATAAATTATACATTTCTAAATACATTTTCAAACACGTAAGCTTTTATTTATCTGGTGTAATTCATATAAATATTCATGGTATAAAGTTTGTGAAATATCGTACATGAATTATCACTCCATTTGTCGGTATTAACATCGCACAACATCTGCGTATGTGAGTTTGCGTAATTTCATGCTTCGCATCCTTGTATCTTCGTTCTGTTGTGTGCATGACCTTGGATCGTTCACGATTTCGAAAAGTACGTTTTACGTTGCCTTGGTAAGTTTTTGCTCACGACATTGATAAAACAACATCTTAAGAAATTTCAATTGCCGATGGACTTTGATAATCAGGATTTTCTTCTATCGTACCGCTAGACAATTTTCCCATGCCCTTGACACGTAATTCTTTTTCTCTTCTAGGGGATAAGGAATTCGCTTTTTCATTCTTTCCTTGATATAGATCTCACGAGTGAAGGGAGTTCGCGAGTACGTTGACAGACATATTATAGATGGATAGGTATTCAAGGTGACTGGATTTTTCCCATGCACAGCATACTCTTTTTTCACACTTCCGATCCATCGGTAACACAAATTTCTTGATTTCGCTGATAAAGAGAAGATACAAAATAAGTAACTGCTTATATTCGAACTAATTCTTTCAATCTGGTATCGTCCAGTGATGCATTCACGTCAATTGTACAGCTATGACTCACGTTTTCCATTTTTATTTTTGTCGACAACGAAGAATCAAGAAGTACTGTTACGAGCAAGAACAATTCAGTCTGTGGATGGCCATATGAGTATCTTCCTGTACGGCTGGACAATGAATATCTCATATACAATTTTCCCATGGCACTTGGCATGCAGCTACCGTAAATGAATCATGAATAGCTCACAAATTCATTCCCTTCAACACAAAAGAGAAAGAAGACGCGCTTCTCTTATGAAAATGAAAAGACATGTGTGGGGATACAGTACGTGACCAGTCGGGATTTCTTGGATGGGGAATAATGGAGTGGTCCTTTTGATGATATCTTTTGATTGTGCGATTATTCGGGGCTTGGCTCACGTCTCTTGGCCTCCTTCCGAGGTACACGTACATGCATTTGGAAGAAACAAATTAGCGATGAGAAATGTTTTCTATCAATTCTATTAAGAAAAGAATTATTTTCATACACTTTCGGTAGTATAAGAATCAAATGATATAAAAGACGTATCGTATGTTGGCGATACCTACTGAATTTCGACGATGAAGACAGTGCACAAGAACTATAAATTGGTAGCACGTGAAGGAATGAGAATACATAATCCTCGTTATCCATAAAGAATTCAAGATCCTCAATTCAACATCTGTATAATACTATATTCTTATATCAAGTTATTTGGATAAAAATTCTGAATACTTCTTTCAATTCCATTGTACTGTTATGTGAGGGACAAAAATTTTCATTTTTTTATGATATTTTATGATAATACAGTCGTACGATTTTGCTAAAAACTCGTAATATATATGAAAGCATGGGATGACTGTTATATAATAAAATACAACGGCGAGTATAAAAACATTGAATGAAAGCTATTTAGAAATTCTCAACATCAGGAAGGAATTTTTATGAATTGTATAAATTACAAAAGAAATTTATTATTATGAATATATCAATTAATCGACTTAATCGGAAATATTGAAAGTTTTTTGGTATCGAGGATTTAAAAAAAAAATATGAGTCATTGTTTTTTCTGCAATATTTGGCTACCGTTCAAGAGAAATCTGAAGAAAGCAAAACGATTGGACGAGGCATTCATAGTAGCATCAAGAGAAAAAAATTTGCACTTTGGTGTAATAGAAAGATAAAGTAATTCTAGCTTATCTGGTTGACGATTCAACCGGAAGCGATAAATCCACGGTAATTAAGGACTTGGCTATCATTTAAGTCAACTCTGTGAATCACAACTCGAGTATAGAATTAATAGGAACAAATATATAAAAGAGACCTATGAAATACATATCTCTCGTGTTCGAACAATCTATTACCACTGATATCGATCGTGAAATAAAATCAATTCTATTCTGTGATATCTAGATAAATGATTTTTGTACGTTGTTATTATTATGACTTTTGACCAGTATACGTACGACTGGATTATCATATATGTATTATCCGCAAAGTGTCGGTTAGAGACTACAGGTGCTTGTTTTCGCGGTAAATGAAATTTAGGTCGAGTACTCGATTCCTTTGACTATATTCATCCGTATATACGGATTTTGTTATTGTGAAAAGAAAGAAGCAGCATAATACGAAAGAGTCTCTCGAAGGATATAATGTTTATTCGAAGACAATTTTGCAGTGTACAATCACGGAGAATGACGTAAGAATAAGAGAATAATAGTTGATCATAGCAGGAAATAAAGATAATTGCTGTGATGAATCTCGGAATGTGGATTCAAAGGAAACATTATATAAAATAGATGGGTCGTGGATGATTTTATCGTATCATGGAAATAAGAAGTCTCGCGGAATCCTTCGATGATATAACAAAGCCCTTTTTCTCTCGATATGAATATCTTGGAACGATCGTTGTAAATCTGAACGTTTCATCGAGAGTACTCATACTTTGATGTACTCATCAAAGCGTATCTTCATTATCATGAATAAATATACAATTTTCGATATTTCAAGATAATTCCACATTTTGTATACCTTGAAAACAGAAGAAAAAGAAGGAGAAGAATTTCTTGATAGGGAATCAATGTTTGTCGAAGAGCAATATTCTTATCAAAGTTTCAATATTCCGTTCCGTGGAATGCAGATGGTTCAACCGAACCATGTTTGCCCAACTCAATTCTGTTTGCACAGGTGGTGTCTGATTCTCCACAGACGCTCGGAATAGTTTCGTGAAAGAAAGGAATTATAAATTCTTCGAAACACAATAAAACTCGTCAAACAGTTCTACTAATTCATATGACTCGATATCGAATTCTTCCCAATATCTTTAGAATCAAAAATCTTTCCGAACGATTAGGTTTCTTCGATTCGTACGATCGGGAGCGTGTAATGAGAGCGACAGTGTTACAAAAGAGAAGTTCACGCTCGAAATGTATATACAAAACCGTATAGAGAAGGAAGAAAAATATGTAACGCATAAATCACTTTCAAGCGTGACCATTTCACCGGTGGAGATCCTTTCGTTGAGTTGGTTATTTGGGCCAAGTGAAATATGACTGGTTGCAAACATGATGGGGTGGAGCTACGAGATGAGATCTTGTCGATCTCGTGTCCAAAATTAAGAGTCGAAAGCGAAACGTGACGCTTGACACTGTCCCGATAAACCTTCTCGAATTTGTTCATCCGAAACTACGATTCTTCGAGGTTTCATATTTTCAAAACGAAATTAGCTGCAACGCTTGACGATAATCATTTTACGCTTCCAGTTAGATGTGAAAAACAATGATAATCTCTTGAATAATATCGGGATTAAGAATACAAAACATAAATCACCAGTTTTGCATACATTTGAGTGAAAGTCTGGTATTAATTGCTTTAGAGTGACATCAATACGTATACGATTGCATAACCTCGTGAAGGGAGTTTCGATTAATTAAAACTCGGTTACATTCTAATCCATTAGAAATTGAAATTTTATTGCAAGTATATTTCTACCTCGAAATACGTATACGAGGAGGAATGAGAAACAGGAAATTCGTTATGTGGATATGTGAGTTTGTGATAATTTTGAATGACATCACTTGATTTTTGATGACCATGAAAAGTAAAAGTCTTCTCGAAAGATATAGATCTCAGTGATGGCTCTAGGATGAAAGTTTTGCGTCGAGATGAGTTGTTCGCATGATTGATGGATTCTATTTTGAGAACACCGTGAACCATAACTGAAATTCAAATCAGAACAACTCACTCGATTCACGTTATATAAAGTACTTTGAATACGAATTTCTAATCAAAAATACTGTACTCCGATGGATGCATATTTCGAAAGAGTCGAGAACGCTATTAGAACGTTATACTTGTAAATTGCTCTAAATTCAGGTGTTAGCTAGAACAATTGATTCGATATTTTTCAACACTTATAGAACAGAACGGAATAGAATTTAAGCCTAGGGTCAAACATTTTGCTCGATCGTTGGCTATAAACAATGCTCGTCGTACTCGACGTAAGCGAAAATTATGACTCATTTTGTGAGAGATTCGAGCTTGTTTTTATTCAACGTTGATGGAGCGCGATCAGAAAATTAGAGGGAATCCAAGTGGAATCAATTTGAGTACAATTTATATCAAATTTACCATTCACATTGGCAACAATCTTATTAAACTACCGTATCGAAGAAATACTAAAATATATAGATCAAGTAATAACACGGTTACAAATTTTCAATGAATTTGCTCGAAGATGCGGTGGAATGATTTTGAGTATTCGATGGATTCAACGAAGAACAGCGTAAACCCTATTCCTTGCCATATAACAGTGTGACATTTATGAGTGGAATGAGTTGCTGCACGTATATATCGATTTCATTATGTATTCATGAGAGTTCTCATTCAATAACAGTTATATTAAGTTTGAGGTGGGAGAAAATTGTTGATAGAGACGGTACGATTCGATCCCAACTGTGCTTTTTTCCTCCTTGTTGACGATGTTTTTTATCAAAAGCGAAACGATGCCCTCTTCTTTCGTGGAAAATGGTATTCTACAATCAGTAATAAAACCAGGTCTCGTGGCGTGGGAAGATGGGGATATTTATCAGCTTATCAACCCGCATGGAGGTGTGCTTTTATCACACATCCTTGAATTGTCAGAAATGTGACTACTTTGATTAATAAACTGTTGTAAATAGCGGTTCATTTTATTTTCCAAATATCGACTGATTTGTATGAATACAAACGATGTCTTTAAGTGCTCGTTGTAAATTCATAGCGTATGTATTTTTAATGTCTGTAGCTAATGGCCTTATCGACTTCAGGTAGTAATCGTTTGATTGTATGTTGTGCGACAAAATAATGTATATCGCAATATTCTAACATTATAAAAATACAATTCCTCACTCAATACTTTACATAATCTAAATAAATTGAATCTCGCGTCTTCCATTACACTTACTAAATTCATGATATTTTATGGGAGAAAGTGAAAGATGAAAAGTATTTGAATACAAAAAATGTGACAATTATTGTTCATGAGACTTATTCGCATGAAGGAATAGATACCCCCGATGAGTCAAAGAGAATCACTTACTCATTCCGTAACATTGGAAACTCAAAAGTTCATCGCAACATTCACAAACACCCACCATTAGTTTCTATTCCACGTCAGTTCCACCCAATCATCATCTCTGCACTCTACTTCCCAAAGGTCGTATGCAACGTTATCGTCCCATCTTTCTCTCGATCTACCGAACAACTTTGTTGTATTAGATTCGTCAAGAACGTGAAATTGATACACCTTGTAATTCCAAACTAGGCATGTGACATGATAAAGATCCCACAAAAAACACGTGTGAATTAGTGTAATAAAATAACAGATATTTCCAAGATATCCGTCTAACGACAAGTACATGAATATCGCGTGTAAGATCCTTGATATGTTTTTTCCATCTTTTCCAAAAATAGATTCGAAACCATTGTCGAACGAGGTCGTGGTTTACCAGTCTTATAATGAACACGAGCCACAATAAAACTTGTATCATACAGATTCAGTCTACAAAAATGTTCTCTGATGAGTTAGAATGACAATAAGAGCATTTTATTACACTCATCGTATATCAATGTAATACGACCGACCATTCGGCGTGAACGTACACATAATAACTCGTACATATAATTTTATGCCCGTGCTTAAAACGCTTCATGACAAACGCGCAAAAAGTGTTCATCATTATCCGTACTGTACACGCCATAGACACACAACTGGCGAAGCAACCCACTTTCACACTTGTTAAAATGACAGCTGGTTGCACTAAATGACGATTCTTATCACGCTTAAGCGTATCTTTGTGTGTTGCACTTATGACGCGTGAAGAGAATCGACTCCTTAACCACGTATATAACGTAAATTTCGATTGGTTCTGTTCGAGCAACGACCCTAGCTTTTAGCGTTTCGCGATTTTATCGTTGCAAACTCCGTCGGAAAGATTAAAAAACAATTACAATGAAAATTGTACGTGTAATACGATCTCAAGGATTCGAATAATAATATACTATAGTACAGTCACATAGGTTATATTCAAGTTACATATATATATATAGGTTTCACGAGCGATCATTGGATTATCAAAACCTTTGGAGAACATTTATCATAGGTCAGGTACGATGGTGATTGTCTTCCTCTTTCTTCACGTGCCATTTTCTTATTGCCATAGATTTTTGACGTCACGTCGCTGAGCTTTCAAGGAAGAATTTCGAGCATATAAGCTATTTCAACACACGTCCCAGCTTCTATCTTGTTCAAACGGAACGGTGCAAACAATGAGTATGGTAATACGCACCTGTTGAAACAAGTACGCACGGTGTATAATAATACGCGAGTGCTACTAAACTGCGCTACCACGTTAGCGAGCGTGTCCTTGCGAGAAGAGCTGCAAACAACCGTGATGAGCACGCATTAAATCTATCTTTCTTACGCACATTCTTTGATTCTTCCGTCTTTTCCCTATGTTCGAATCATAACGCCTTCAAGTCCTTAGAGATGATTTGTTCAGAATTATGCATTTTGGTACACCTTTGAGACCTCAGAGAAGATTATTGCGCAACATCGAATATGACCTTTTCGAATAAAAATGTCACTTGGATGTTACGAAAAATTGGAACGAAATGGAATGGTACGGTGAATGTAGTTCAAAGGCGATCGGAAGGTAGATCGGAATCAGTGATTCACGATAATTCATCAATAATACATCTATATTGAGACAAAAAATATGTATCCAAATTATCATTGATCGTCTGTGTTTTGTGTCGATGTATAGTTGACCGGATCTATTAATCTTACATTGTACTGAATTTTCAAGCTTTCTCGCTTTGAATATTGTACCTCATGAAAGATACGTGTATCGTACGAATGTAATATGTCACAACTTTCAAGGAGTGGTTGAATCGCGTTGAAATATCATTCGACATACACATTTTGCACCAAGTACAATATTCTTACAACTTCGATTCGGATTCATCTCGTACCCTTGATTTGATCAATTGTAATTAAAAAAGAATCTCAACCGACGGGTGTAATGGGATCATAATCGAAATGAAGATCGGAGGAGTATCGGTTGTTGTTCATTCTTTCGGGACCAGCTGAAGAGAACGATGATAAATAATTAACGTGTATCAGCCACGATTTATTCGATCGATGAGAAAAAAGAATGAATCGATCGTTTGCTGAAAGGAGATGAAAAAGAAAGACATGGAAACAGCGGGAGATCGTTGCAGGTCGAGAGAAGCATCGTTGTTGCTTTGCTCGACATATATCGCATTCAAAGCTGACACCCACCGCATCATAATGCGTAGCATCACATTCGACTCAATCGCACGAAACATGTACCACCTTCTTTCCGTATTGAATCAAAAGTTTTGATGTAAAGGGGTCCTTGAGCCCGACTGTTTCGAGAGATTTCTTCGATCGCGGTAAATGGGTCACTCGATGCAAAAGATTTACCGATTTTTATCGACAAAGAATCATTTATTCAAAGTTCGAAATACAATCTTTTCAAAGTGTCTATCTCGGGATATTGAATTTCATAAATGAAACACTTTAGCATATAGAACTCTAATGCTACGGGGACCAAGAACAAGAGATATATTCATACACTCTCATTCTCTATGCTCCGTTGGAGAGAAACCAGGCCTTGAGCGAAGGTTCCAAGGGAAGAAGCACAAAGAAATACGCATGGACTGTGAAGAGGACTCACAGAGGAAAAAAAAACACGCATCAGATTCTTTTACCTCACGTTCTTACGTACAGGAAAGAACATATGGAGATCAGGAGCAAATGGAATACACTTTGAAATGTCACGAAATTTCAAACTTTACAGATCCGTGGAGGATGACAGGGAGGCAAAGAGAAAGCTTCAATTTCAATTGCCCTTGTATATCAATGTACTTTGATCATCTCTGTTTTTATTCGACGTTATCTATCGTTGAACGAAACGATGGATTGTGAAAAATCTAAAAAAAACAACAAACTTCTATTATATAAACGTCTAATCATCGATTGGGAATTAAACCACAATTTCATTGAATTTCCTTCAATTTCTTCCCTTCGAATGACCGTTGGTCGCTAAACGGGTCAAGTTAGACTATTATATTAGTCGCGTATATTATAATTCCTTCGCGTAATTACGTATGAAATTAACGTCTTCGGATCATAAAACATGCTCCAACGAGTGAAGTTACTGCTATTTCCAATGCGCGTAATTGAATTTGCGTTCCTTATTACAGAGAAAAAAGATGGAAGTGATGACCGATGAGGTTCACGAATAGATAGACGTTTACGAAACCAAGGAAAGGAATAAGCAGCTGTAGAAGCAGATGTTAAAATCGACCTTCGTTCAAAGGATATATTCGATGCACGTACATATAGGGTGTCTCAAGGCTGAAATTCTCTTCCCTAGAGTCTCAAATGTTTCTTGCGTTAATGCAAATCCTATAAAATATCCAAAACAAGGATCCGCGTACATACGTTTGAGACAAGAGGCGGGTCCAGTGATATTATCCTATTGCGTATAAGTACATAATACCTGTCGTATCAGATATGAATTCTTACAGATGCTTGCACTCCTTAAACTGCAATACAATGTTAATCAAGGTGAAAGAAAAAGTAACGCGTTATCGGATGATATTTACGCGCACATCTGAGATACGATGATGGATTGTTGTTCTCTCATGACGAAAGTTCATAAGAGAGAAAGAGAGAGAGAGGTGCCGGGAAGAGATGTGAATTAAGAAAAACAATCGCATTTGTAAGAGCGTTTGCCAGGACTGACATATACTAGGGTAATGTGACAAGTGAAAAATTCTCTCAACCATGCGTAAACAGTTGTGTCGTCGTTAGGAAAGAACGACGAGCAGGTGTGTTCATTCGTGTCTTGGCGTGAAATCGGAACACGACGCACTCCTTAACAGAGTGACAGCCATGGAAACCGCAGTGAAAACCAGCTCTCATTGGTACATGCTGGGGCCGAGTAGTAGTAAGTGAGCTCGTTTCGAGAAAAATTAATGTTCAAACGGACCATGGATCTGGATGAAGACTAATTGTAAAAGGCCCTAATGATGGTGATCGTGAGAATCCATGTTGATTACTTCTGCTTATCCTCGTGGAAGTTTATATATATATATATACATATATATTGATGAGACTAAGCGAGCATTTCGTGTTGATGATTTTCTTGGAACGATGAACTACTGGTAGCGGAACGCTTCTCGTAATGAACGTTCATTCGACGAATTTAAACTAGACGATTGTAACGATTATAGTTCTAGTACGTGCGAATGATGTAAAAGTAATGATTATGAAATTACGAAGAGAAATAATCGCGTTCATAGAGTATTTATTGTACGAGGAAAAGAAACATAGAAGGTGATACAAAGATTGATACTCCCGTCGAAGTCTCGTATAGTATACAAGTTTTATGAATAAATATGAGATTTGTGATTGTAAAGCTTCTGTCATATGATACTAAATTGTTCTTTCGGTCATAAATCTCGTATATACGTATATATCTTACTCGTTGATGCAATGCATCAATATAAGTGCACAGACGTGATAATTTACATTCATAACGAGTATCAACGATCACTTGATTCGTATTATCATTTCATACACTACAAATATATAAAAGCATAATATACCTACGTATAAAATAATAAGAATGATTGAAAAGATAAATTTCTCTACGAATTACAAAAAGGTAGAGATAGAGAAAAATATATTCAAGTGTAGAATACGGTAACCAAGTCGAATGGAAAAATAATGAAGCGAAATGTAAAAAGGCCGAATGGTGAGAACTAAGACGATTATTTCAAGCTGTTGAGAGACAAAAGAGAGACAAAAGGTAACGGCGAAGATGATTTTTTTTTCTTTCCATTGAGAGGTAACTAATGGAAGCGACAGAGCAAAGCCGAATCAACGCAAAAAAACTGAGGAAAAGCATTGGACGTGATTAACGGTTGTCATGTTTCCGAAAAGGGCATGTTTCCCCATACCTTTTTTAAGAGAAACATATTTTTCTTCTTTGAATAAAAACCAAGAACAAAATCTTGATACCATTAAACCTATATTTGACATCAAACAGTTTTAATCGCAATCTCTGAAAACGAAGCGACACGACTCTGTACACATTGAGAAAAAGAACAACCGTTTGATTCAATACCGAGAAAGTTAAACGAACAAGTGATTGAAACCTGTTGTGGCAATGTTTCTTTCTCCTTATCTTTTTTCTTTTCTTTTTCCTTAATCCATCGACGTATATGCAAATACCTTATTGCGACATACACGGTACGCGATACAACGCAGATCATCTAGATCTCTGATCGGATTCAGTTCAGACAGATTTCGATTTCGCAATTTTACGGAAAGGGAATAAAATTAAGAAAGAGAATAAGAGATGTTCTCCAATACGTACGTTCTCCAATTTTGTGAGAGAAATTCTATCCATACCTATTGTAAGATATTTGGTTTTGAATTATCAGAAAATTCCGTAAACGATTTCGATTTGTCACGAAAAAATGAATTATCGCAGTCTGCAGGAATTTACTTTCACATTCGTTGTGAATAAAAAAAAAAAAACAGCAGCAGCAGCAACAGCAGCAGCTCACGTGCGCACATCTCGCCTCGGTAGCGTGGTCGGAGAATTAAGGCACCAGATGAAATGTCATAATAATAATATTGAATATTTTCAATGTAAACAAGAAAGTACAAAGTATAGCGTCGAGGAGTGAAAGAAAGACAGCAACGGGGAGACGATAGCTGAGAATGATGGATCGGAGGATAAAAAAAAGGCAAGTGTCGCTATGGTTGTAGAGACCCTGGTATACACTAATGTTGATGACGACGAAGACAACAACGACTCGTTCTATTGATTCTGTCTCGTCTAAGAACTCAATTTCGCCCGAGCAATTACCGCTCGCGCGCTTGGTAAATGATTTCCCCTGGCATTCCTTGATAATGACAAGACAAGAAGCCGTAAGAGAAGATCTACTGTCATACCGGTCTGTTTAGTACTGACACGATTCTACCGAGGGAGTCTGATTTCCTAGAACAAAGATTGACACGAGAAGATGGCTTCGAAGACAAAGCGTTCCTCGTTCTCTCACCCATCTTGTAATTCATACAAGGTCTTTATAAAGATCTTTCTTTTCTCCTTTTTGCATGCATCAAATATGCCTATGGATTTGGATGATGTAAGTATCGAGATAAAGGATATAACGTAACGAACGGATATTTATTAATGCGAGGGAAAAAAAAAAGAAATATATTCGTAATATATTTGTGAATATTATTTCCTTCCGAGAAATGCAAATTTTTGAATCCATAAGTGAAATTTTAACGTAACAATTTTTTAGTTATATAAAAACGAATCCGAATTATCGAGAGTGAAATTTTCAACTTGGAGAAATTGAGTTCTTGGTGAAGGGGTCATATTCAATGTGACCTTTTCTTTTAATATGATTATTAATAATGATGTATATCCGAATCGGATGAACGGAAATGTGAACATCCAGAGAATTTATAATGTATACATATTGATCCTCGGTGTAATTAATGACAGCTCGTGCGTAAAAATATGCACTCCATATGCTACGCTAGTATGAATGTTGTAACCTTCGGTTTCGATTTCTCTTCAAAAAGGTTCAACGTTGTTGTCGATAGGTTTTCCGGCCCCACCGTCTTTCTCTTCTTCTTCTTCTTCTTCTTCTTCTTCTTCTTCTTCACTCTCGACTGAATTGATTATCGATTGCGCTGGATCGGTTCATCGATGATATGCTTCAAGCTCTATACATAAATCAACCATCTATATTATGCTAGAACTCTCAAGTTGCAGAACAGCATCGTGAATCGTTGAATCTATGTCATCGAGGAGACAAAGCTGCGCTTAATTTTTTATACACCCTCAACAATGTTCTATCGAAGATGAAGTTTTGATCGCTGAAACTTTTATGATTCGATTAATTATATTTTTCAAAACATTCTTGTATCTTGTGTGATGGAATAATTAAACTCGACTTGATAACTCGGGAATAACATATTTTGGTTTCTCCGCTTTGGGGCATCAATAGATTCAACTTAATCTTCGCAACAATGGTGTACAAGTTAGAAATTGACATTATTCGTACAGGAACTTTCCTTCTTAATAAATCATCTTCGAGCTAAAGAATGCAAAACGGGCGTGCAACATGCAATGATTAAAACATCATCATTCGCTAACTTTGAAATGTTTATCAATCATCGAATATAGAGATTTCTCTTCTCCGTTGACTGCAATTATCCAGCAAGAGTTCCACAATTTCAACAAAGTTGCCAAAAGTTATCATGTTCAATCACAAGCCATAAATAACGATATTCAAAATGCATTATCATGAACATTCGATTCTTCTGTAGCAAATAACTCAATGACATTTCAATCTTGAGTTATCAGGAGGAGAAAGCCAACTTATCCAGCAACAAATGGATAAAGAAATCCAATAAGATATGAATATACACTCCTATATCTGTTTCCGAATAGATCAACTTTGGCAAAAGATTTATCATCAATAATTCATCCTACGCGATATCCGAAACGGAATGATTCCAGTTCGAGATAAAACTCTCATTTGAACTTATTCTTCATCAATTCTGAGATGCTTCGTGGATGTGAATTGCATACAATTCATCCTACAACAACAAATTCTACTTTTGAGATCATCGATTTTAATACAATATTATTAATTTAACGGATTTTCAAATCAATGCCATTTGAGTCTAAACCATGATTCATTGAAATTTATTTCAGAACATGAGCGAATAATCTGTTACGTGTTGTTACTTCTTGTTTTTCAATAAAATACGTTGAAAAGGAAGAAGAAGTAGACAGGAAATTTAGTATACGCATGCCATTGAAGACATCCCATCTGCTAAAAAACACGATCTTTTTTGCAACAAGTCATTTATAATAGCAGGTAAATCGATGTATTGAATACCTTGATGATCTTTTTCCTGTTTTTTTGTATAATACGTTGTTCGAGTAATTGTAGGCATTGCAAATACTCATGTATTGATTTATTATAATATAGTTATTAATTTAAATAGTTGTGAATAATGATCTGGTTTATTTATTCAATATAAAATAATATTCGTCACGGGAGCGTAACATTAATGAAATAAAAACTCTCATTCCCGCAACTTGCAAGTGCAACTGTGACAAGTCTCGATAAGAGGTTCAGTTACAGGAAGTGCATAATTTGCAACATAATCGTTGCTGTTCGTGCAATTAAGATTCCCAAGGAAAGTGTATGTAACATTATTTCCAACAATGTCATATTTCAAGTTTTGTGCATAATTTTTCGCATCCTTTTCGATTGTTTGAATCGAATTCAATCTCAATTTCAATATTATTCTATCAAAGACCCCTGTGGAGTATATGATATTGAAAGATGAGGGAATGGAAATTCCATTCAGGTAATATAAAATCATTTACATTCGATTTATCAACCGTTGGACCAAAGTTCCAGACTAAACGGAGATCAATCAGATCAATCAGATCAATCAAGATCAATCAAGAACTGAATTCGATTGATGCCTTTGAATGTAAATGTTGTTCATGTAAGTACTCTGTGCCCTACATAGAACTACAGATGAGATCAAATTCAGGCTATTGTGCTATTATGAAACGTGTAAAACATAAATACTTTTGAATACTCCACGTACGCATACTGTAAGCGAAACAAAGGTGAAATACAAGAGCGATCGGAAAGGAAGATAAGATTATTTCCACGTGCATAGAATTTCGCACCACGTACGATCAAACATGTCAAATGCGTGAAGTACAGCGAGCAAATATTTGAACTCGTTTACACTCGCTAATGTCTTTGCGTCGGGGAAAATTCTTAACATAAAGACACGTGATGTGAAGTATAATGCATAGTAATCGATGTCCATTCAGAGAAATAATGTACTTTCAAATGTGTGCCATTGTAAAAACATGACCTGGAATTCTTCATTTTCCTTCACCTTAGTTCATTTCTGATCATTTTCTTTGATTCACGATTTTACCCGCAAAAGAAATTTTGAAAGGACTGAATGATAAAATCAACAAAAACTATCAAACATTATCAAATTCTTTTGAAAAGCATTATATTTTCCACCTCAAGGTTTCTGTGAGGCAGACATTTTTATTCTCATACACGCACGTGATATCTCACGAGACCATGAGCGAGGAGCAAAAATCCCGGCGAAGTTGGCCGCGAGTTCCTTCTATTGTCGTGTTTCGTAACTAATGATAGGTTCAAAGATTATAAAATTCCTTGTATCAGAACAGTCTCAGTTTATGATTATTATGTAATTTTAAAGATCAAGTCGTTTCAAAGTATCGTTCAAAGCGAAACTGTATTTTATTAAGACGCAGTGAAGAATGATTCCTCTGCGACAAGAAAATATACGATAAGATGATTAATGTATGATGAAATTATTATGATTTATCTCTCAATTTGATATTATGTATCGAATATTTATCTTTACGAATTCTCGAAAGAGTAGGCCAGTGACGAGTGAATGCCGTTGGATATATTCACCGTAAAGAATAATTTGTTCCGGAAATTTAGAGATAAGTGGCTGCAATTGGAAAAATTTTCGAAATTATATATAATTTATGTATAATTCTATATGAATTCTACAAAAATTTCAACAATAAAAATGCAGATCGAGAATATAGTAATCTTTAATAGAAAATGAGAGAATATTCCTTGAATTCGTTGTAAAGATAAAACGGTTCCCACTTCTGTTGAATTTTACTTGAAAAAGAATGAAAAATTATCAATATTTGACAAACAACAGGAAGCAGTAAGAATTTTTCAAAAATCGCGCATGAAATTTTACGAAGTGAGTAACAAAAATTGTATACGCGACTATTTTCCATTCTTTTCCAAATGAACTTGGACAGAAATGTGAACCGTTTTGAATCTTTATTATAATTTTAAGCAATATTCTCCAATTCTGTATTAAAGATTATTATATTCTCGATCTGCATTCTTCTCCGTGTACAGTATTACGAGAGTGATTTGTACTAGGATTTGTGCCAATGACGGAAAATCCATCGTTGGCTGTTTGACGTTAACCGCACATCAGCCGATTATTCACGGCCATTGCTGGGCCTTCTGTACGGGTGAGCGGAATTCAAATTAGGGACTTGACTAGTTAATACTCCTTCGATGATTTTTGAGATTCAAAACATCCCTCCCATATGAATTTTGTATAAGATTCTGAAAAAGATATATATCATTCATTCTCAGATGTGGATCAATGCAATTAAATTAAGTTCATCGTGTACGATGATATATGCAAAGTTGATTGCCGCAAGTCGAAGAGATCGAATTACGACACCCTGGCGCCATGTAATATGCCATATAAATAAGGTTTAATTAACCATAAGAGTTCTCGGTATACTTATAAGACACCCAATTGATTATTGTGTAAGGCGACCGGATGGAGCCTCAGAACAATCAACCAGGAAATCTTTCGCCCGTTCAATTTCATCCGCAGGGACATTTGAAATAAAATCAAGATGATTTTCTTTTCTCCTGAGTCAATTCTGATTGTAATCGTCATTAATTATAAGCAGATTATCATTTAAGTGCATTAATCAAAATCGAATCGGCGAAGACTCTATCATTGAATGGTAATATCTATTAACGCTTGCAAAGTGAATGCAATTAGAGTGAATATCTACGCGTACACCGTGAGGCTTGTTAATCGAATGTTGATAATGTTACTCTGAAACTCCGCGTAAACGATGGCTACTATTAATATC
This sequence comes from Gonatopus flavifemur, assembly GCA_018340375.1. Taxonomy (NCBI): domain Eukaryota; kingdom Metazoa; phylum Arthropoda; class Insecta; order Hymenoptera; family Dryinidae; genus Gonatopus; species Gonatopus flavifemur. Next base: position 58,071,886 of record JAFFJZ010000001.1, read on the forward strand.
GTATGCTTCAGTAATTCAGATATGTACATTGAACAGGAATGATATAGTTATACGTACGAGAAAATACGATAACGCTATTCACACTTATGGGTTCACAGCCAAGATTATACGTTCAACGAAAAGAGCAATGCACTGATCGAACGATCAGGGTAAGATCGCGGAGAATCTGGAACGGTGTGTTGGCAAATACCAGTTTCATTTCTGTTTGATTCCTCGTATCTTATATTTTATGACGTTGAACGTGCGCGATACAATGTTTTTCATTCCTAGTATACATTGATGGTATTGAAAACAATGAAGATGCGAATTTGAAGGAAAAATCATCTCTCATTCGAAGTACAACCTTTGCGAACTCGTGGAAGGAGATACTCGCGGGATACATTTTATTCAAGTTTGTAATATTATCACTATTATTTGGTGATTAAAAACATTTGAGCCGATACAAGGTGGATGGATTAAATTACATGGTAATAACAGGTTTTTCGTGCAAATTATGTCAAGTTCAAGCACCGAGCGAGCGGAGAATCTTCATACATTGTAATGTTATACCAAACTTCGGATGACTTGGAAATTTCAGAATTTCAAACCTATAGGGTATGATTTCATGTACTCCCAAAATCAAGTGGGTCACGTTACAACGACTTCCTTCCCTCATTTTCCCCTGTGTTGTTACTCTTTTGGGAAAGCGTGTTGTTGGATTCGAAATATTCTCATATACAGTGGTTTCATTTGATTTCCGAATTGATATTTGCATACATTTTCATGTACGCACACATAATCGGTGTAATGTATTATTTTGAAACGAGAAAAAACCCACGAATTATATCCATACGTAAATAGACGAAACGAAGATGATGGAATAATTGAATGAGAAAGTTGGGATTGAACGGGTTACCATTATGTGTAATTATCATACGTTTTTATATATCAATTATATGCAATATAAAAGCAGTACAAAATCGAAAGATTCAACGATAATGATGGGTCTTTATCTATTCCGACGATACGAATGTTGAGTAAATTGATTTTCGCATTTAGCGAATACAAAGGAGAAACAGTACATTATGAGACAGCTGATGAAATAATTGCACCCCACGTGCATATCAAAATTGTTCCTTTTTTCTCATTTCAAAATTATCATTATATTAGAACTAAGATAATGCGAAAAAAGATTGATTTTCCCTGAAAGCAAACACGTATCGGAATGAAATAAATGAATAATAGTTTGTGAAAGTTTCGTGATAATTGTATCACGAAATTGTATATATTTACAACGAAAAATAAAAGAAATCCCGTGGTTCTTCGGGTTTGTAAAATAGAAATTTCTCATTCTTTTAGACCAAATATGTTACTCAACTTATAAAGGTTATGTAATGTATGCTCACTCAGATATCACGGCAGGATTATTATTAGAAAGGTGATATAATACCACACAGTCGTTTGATTTACCACTTTCATTCGATCATTTGGAAATTTTGATAATATTCTATTCATTAGAATACGGAAATTTGTCCGACAAATTATCTTGCTTATAAAATTATTGTGGAAGAAGAAACTCATTGAGTACATCGTATTCATCTCGATCCGCAAAGATTAGTGTACGCTGGTCATAAGAGGCGGAAATAAGACAGAGAACTGGCCGCCGTACTACTGGCGCTGGCGGCATCGTATTACAACACGTAAACGTTAAATTAACTGGTCAAGTGTCCATTTGATTCATCAGTTGAATAACCGCCTTGCAAAACTATGTTGAGAGAAACGCGAACAAAGGAAGATATTTTATTTCATTTCATTTCGAAAGATTCACCGAAGAAAGTATTCGTTCGGGAAAAAAAAGTCGGTGAAATAATGTAAAAACTAGTTGAATTTCACTTAGCGGTATTGAAATATTCTTTTGCGAGAGGAAATGTTGATTTCTTTCTTTGAATGTCATTATTGTGGGATTAGAAAATCGATGCTTTGATGATTTCACATTGAAATCATATTTTGGAGAATGCAGTTTGAAATCACATAGCTTGTTCATTTCAGGATTACACTGAGCGAACCAATCAACGTGATTAAAATATCCATTCATCGTGTTATTTTAAAACATTGTGTAATAAAGGTGTATCAGTGTAATTAAAATTACTTCACATATGAGAGCGGTTGCTAAATAGAGTGGAGAACTATAATTTACTCCATATTTCTCTACTCCGCCTTATTTTTGGGCTCATATAATAAACGCAAATTGCCGTATGATATATTTCTTCATTTATTTCTCAACTCTCCTCTCGAAATTTCCATAAACCTTTAGGAAAGGATACACTAGAAATTCTACCGAATCAAATCTTTTTATCCCTACAAAATTTCAGACAAAGCTCTGGCATAATAATGGAATATAAAATCTAAGAACCAACGTTTGAAATAATTCAATTTATTTCTGGAATTACTCCAAAAGGATTACAATGAGAAAATAATAAAACTCTGAGAAGATTATATTTCAAGATAACTTAGGTACCGACACGATAATGATGTCTTCCAAAACGATAAACGGAACACAATAGAATCTTTCATAATTCTCCTCCAAAGCGACTTTTATTGCATCCGCGTACATATGGTGGATGAAAAAACCTCTGGAACTTACTCTGTTAGATTTCTATTGTGTTTGCATGGTAATTTGCAGCCTTCTTCCCGAACGAACGTGAGGAAAAAATACACATAACATGATTTGTAACTTCAACATTACGGATAAATACTACTCTGAAATACCCATACCGCGTAATTTAATTCTCAACACCGTATTACTCAGTCCACCTGCGATTAGATATACGAGACGAAACGAGATATTCATCGACGTAAAGAAGGTAACGCTTTAGAAATCTCTTTGGAAAATTTGTAAATATTTAAATTTTCTTGATCGACATCGAGTATCCGGAGAAAGTTTTCGAACTTGAAATCGGCGAATTTATCTTCAAATACACACACGCGTGATGCTTAGAGATAAATTTACCGAATTACGTTACCAAATTTATCGAATTTCGACTTCCAAGTGGGCTTTCGTAACAAAATCAACATATTCCCTCGATTATGACGATAACGCGTTTAATGAAGATGATACTGTTTTGCCAATTAATCTCGTTGTGTTTGTTCTCATGTGTTCAATCGTATAACCTACACAAACTTGGTGTATCTCGATTATAAATGAAACTTGCACTGGGAATTGGAGAAAAGAGCACAAACGAACAACAAGTTTTCAAAGAAAGAGGAAGAGAATAAAGGAGTAAGATGGGAAAAGAGAAGAGTGATCGCTTCGCTTAGCTGTTCTTTCTGCTTCTTACGACTGTGTCGAGCGAATAATTCTCAGGCTCTGCCCGTCACTCGATGAACTTCTTGGAGCAGCCTCCCGTATAAGTATAACCAACTTACACAAGTAGGTAGACGGAGTCTAATGTAGACGAAACCTCAGCACGTGATTGATGATTTGATGAAAAAGAGGAAGAAAAAAATGTGAGAAAGAAGAGAAAAACATAGTCGACGGGGGACAGAAATAATCGTAAGAATGTGGGGAAATGTATAAGTTGATAGGAGGAATTTTGAGATATACTAGGTACGTTCGACTATTCCGACAACTAACCGCAAATTTACTCCAAAGGCCTTATTGAAACTGGTGAGAAAAATTGTAGATAGGTGCGCGATTGTGTTCGAATATCTGATGTTTCGCTATTAATATCTCCAAGATCGAATTCCATTGTTATTATATTGCGTTTCGTTGAAATATTTGATGAATACGTGTACGTTATCGTTCACGAGGATGTTCTTTCTACACGAAAAAATTCGAGTACAATAGGTGAGTGGTTGAGAACTTTGATACGAACAGTCATTTCTCAATCTCTCGTCACGTGATTGTGTAAATAAACAATCCGAATAGTATTCGTACTGTACTTTCATACTCGAACACTCATCGATCTGATAGAATATGATGAACATGTCTTACTCGTGTTTCAAGATTATTCGCCGTAACATCACGAGTCCTTCATAAAAATACCGGATTGTCGAATAACTTCTCTAAAACACGTATTCATAAAATATTTTCCCAACTCGTTTATTACGTTTATTACAACTACTTGCCATTGCGGTTGAGTTTCATCATTCGAGTATAATATGAGATATTCCAAGAAATTTTGGCGGACATTTCTGATGTAATTTCAACGTGAAAAACGTGTGTATACTGTTTATGAAATCCTGTACATATTAGACATACGGTAGAAATATAATCAGGTTAAGAGTGTATTTTTTGGAGTTACTATACATAATTTCGAAAGATATTTTTTACAAGTCCTAGAAAACTGAGGGTAGGTCTGTATGATCGAATAGAATTCTATAGAAGGTCTGTCGTCATACAAAAGTATGCAATATGAAAATTCTACGAACTTACGTACAGTTGAGAAGTTGCTTGCTCACTTTATGAGAGTAATGTTGCAGAAGTAGAATAACTATGAATTATCAAAGATATTGTGACATTGGTGATGTATCGTTTAACAGCGATTTGCATGTGAGTTGAATACCTACATGCTTCAAACGGGCATTCCATGGAATCGATTCGCGATGATGTACTTTGTAGTATTGAATATTGAGATGTATAGTAAAAGTACGAAGAATAAACTATGATTACCATGTACACTACATAAAAGAGCATAATATCGTGATAGGCGTTTCTAAAGATAGATTAAAAGAGATCTTTTCAAAGCTATGCAACTTGTTTCATCGTTCGAAAATCGATAATGTTCCTTATCAGAAGGAATAAGATTTATCATCCGTGTAATGTGCAATATATCATCTGATATTTAACTTGAACTTTCAATTTCTCAGTAAAACCTGCTCTTTGAGCACTACAATTTTGCATCATAAATTTTCCGGAAGAAAAATCTGTTCCCAAATGGGAAGATATTCATGTAATGGATGAGGAATGAGGATGCAAATGCCAAATTATCAACAATATCCATAAGGAGTGAAATAACTGGAAGAAATCTAATGGAATTTTACAATTACGCATTCTTCGGACACAAAAATAGGGAATTTCCGCATCGATAATGCCGGTTGCGTTTGAATATTTCACCTCATTTATTTTGTATCGAATAATTTCTATAATTTTTCGATGTAATATATGGATTCTTTAATGTCACGTGGTAACACATGTGATGATTCGATAAAATCTCAATAAACTACGCAAAATTAGTCATCAACGATGAAAAACTCGTGTGAAGAAACAGGTCCCGAATCAAATGAATTCTAATACAGTGAACAAAGAAAGAACTATAAAATGAATCGATAAAAAATGTACAAAAAATACACATCATTAACTTTCTTCTCCGATGGGGGAAAAAAGAATCAATTCTATAGCATGAAATTGCTTTGATCTCGTACAAAATTTCGTGCACAACAAGATGATTCAGATGAGAATTTATAAACAAATTCTCAATAACATTTTCAATTTTCAGTTCTACGTCATGAGATAATTTTTTGTCTTCTTAAAATCTTTTTTCCTTCGGATAGCCATGAACCCCCGAGAAAAAATGGATTAGATCTAATTTGATCTTTTTAGATCCAAAAAATGCAATGCGGTAGATCTCTCTGGATCTAAATAGATATAGATAGATCTACGCAGACCTCAGTACAAATCAAAGCTCCTTTTATATTCAGATCTCCGTAAATCTAAATACACCTGTCTAGATCTCAATTTATCTATTTAGATCCAAATTGATCAACGTCAGTTCACAGCTTTTTTTATTCTGATCCACGTAGATCTACTTAGATCTAAGTAGATCCATTGTTATCCAAATAGATACATCATTTAGATCTCAGCAGATCTACCGCATCCCATTTTTTGTATCAAAAGAGATGCAATTAGATCTAATTTGATCTCTTCAGATCTAATTCATTTTTCCCGGGCTCTTAGTGTCCGTTCACAGAGGTGAAAATTGTAATGATCGACAAGTTTTGTTTCACACGTGGAAAATAAACCCTGCAGCTTTGGTTAGCAAGGAATATTTGTCACCTACTACAACATTCTTGTCAATTTCAGCGACAAATTGGTCAATCCACCTCTGGAGTTCTGGTACAATTAAGACTTCATTGTTTGTCTCATGTAAAAAATGTTTAGACAATCACACATTATTCCAAAAAACAGATGCTAGGAGTCCGAAAGGTTGAAGAGCACCCCTGAATTATGATGTGACTCAAAGTTATATCTAATTTTTATATAATTATATCAAAATTGTATACAAATTGTATTGAATGATATACAACTTATATATAATTTTCAAAATTTCCCCACATGAGTCTCTAAGGTTGATTCATTCATGAATATGTTGAAAATTTTATGCCTGCATTTTTGCTTTGAGTTTTGACAGCGATATTTCGCCTCAATGACGATCAATGGTTCTTACGTCAAAGAGTACATAAACAGAACATAATTGATGATAAAAATACCTTCTAATGCGAAACTTGTTACTTCCAAATACCATCGTGTTGATACTGGCCACCAGATTGTAAACACTAAGATTCAACATTTGTCCGATCGACAAACACAGACGATCAGTACCAATCCGTGTGGTCGAAGAACACAATACTTCAGGTCATTTTGTTTCTTTTTGAATATAAAAATATCGCCACGTCTGGACACGTATTGATATATGTGAATATATATATATATATATTCAACCTACACCCTTCATCACGACTCTACATTCATCGAACACACACTGAACACTTGTCAACCATAATAAACGTCCGATTTAAATAATCGTCACTGAACCACACTACGCACTTTTACTACAGTCATTCATTATTATTACTATTATTATTTTGACACGTCAACACGATCGATCCATTTTATTTTTATATAAAATCGTTTGGCAACCGTTGTTGTTATTTTCACTGAGACCGCGATTTTTGTAACACTTATCGTAAACAAAGACGATTTTCTTTCTTTTCCTTGACATTGAAGGGAAAGAAATAAAAATAAAGAAAGAAGGATTCGAGAGCGTGGAGCGACTGATCACATACGGTAGTTATACGAACACCACGACCGCTGTCAATGGAATGACTCGGAGCACGGGTCGAGGTAGAATTGGAAAGTGGTGGGAGGATCGTGGAATGAGGAGCAAGGAAGGAAAGAGGGTCGATAGGTGGGAGGTTATAGCTAAAGAGCGGCTAAAACGGAGCAAGAGAGCAGAGTGCGTGAGAGGGAGTATAGGTATAGCGAGTCCAACCGAGCAAGAGGGAACGATAACAGGGCCGATGTACGAAAGTAAATGAAATGGAAGGAGAAGGATGGAAAGACAAACCATCGCTTGAATCAGAAGAAGAGAAACGAACAAAGATGAGTGGGAGTAGAGAAAGAGAGAGGAAAAGAGAGAAATATTATACTCGACGTATGGGATGGAGCGAGATGCTCGAAATGTGCAAATGACTGAAGAATACGGAGCGAACACTCGGAAATCATATGTTGAATAAAGATACGATGAGGGTACGGATGACTGCACTAGTTGGATCAATAGAGCGATATGAGGCCACTGAAGAAACTAAACTTGATAAACAGCGTGGGATGCTTCGTCTATGGAATTAAACGTAGGTCACGTCACTTTAATCACTCTAATTGTTTCAAATATAATGAACAGTTGTTTGTGTTGAATGTTACGTAGCAGGATGTGTACTACGCTGACATATTTCGGATCAAGCGTTTTGAATATACAATTCATTCGTCAACATCGATTATCCCCATTCATATTCATTATATTCTTTTTTTTTTCTTCCATTACGTGAATTTTGCATGAAAGTGTATGAAATGGTGAAAGTATTCCGAACAACTTGAAATTATTTTGACAATGTCACACGCCGGATGTCGTGTATGAGGGACTTTTTTTTCATGAGAGGGAGGATAAATTTGTCAGAACATTTTGAATTCTATATATAATTGATATACAATTTATATATATAAGTCAGAAAGTTCTTGATAAATTTTGGAATATTTTTCGTTCGATGTCCTGTGCGATGGATTTTTATCTCACGTTGTTGATTCCAGTTGAGCTTTCAATTCAAGTTTGGCGGAGTATAGGTTACTTGGCTCTTCCAAGATGATATTATCATATCTTGTTTTTTACTGCACTTCACATTATTATCCCAAACGAGCTTGAAGTTTGACTTAACGTGATATCTACCGTCATTATCGTACCCTGGTTGCACGTTGAGCCAGTCGATAAATACGTGTTCGGTATTAGTTAATAACATCATTTTCAAGATAATTACAAAATTAAATGAGGAGGGAGAAGAATATACGTGTCAAGATTCCCAAGAGATAAGTGAAGATTTCTGAAAAAAACGTTGACAAAATATTTGATCAAGATACTCAATAGAGATCAACTAGAATTACAAACGATGGTAAATCGCTTGGCAAATTGTTAACAAATATGCAGCAACTTATGTTACTAGCAAATTGCTATAGGTATGCAGCTCTTCGCACGCAAAATGCTCTGAACGCGGTTTACGTTTACGTTTTGCTATCTGGAGAACGTGTGTCTTATTATCTTTTTCCTGTGATCTGAACCGCGACTAGAAGCGAACGAACGCATGTAAACGGTGCACACACCGTCGTAGTACCATGCTCGCACTCTTGAATCACACACTAATGTCGCTGACAGCTCAACCGACACACAGATGCGCATATACATTTGTATACGAGAGAACGCTGCTACCGGGCACCGTTGTGCATCGTGCAAGCAGCAACAGCATGTATCAGCAGACGGTATGCATCTTCACCGAGGAGAACCGGTTTCGAATTTGACGTCTCGGGAACAGCTAATAGACTCTCAGAGATATGTGGATCGGGAATCAGAGATCGTCTTTTTGATCCTCGTGGTCGTAGTCATCGTCTTAGTGGTTCTTTTGATCGTTCAAAGGTGTTGATACTCGCTCGGGAGATTTATGGTTAGCGTAAGATAAAAGGGTAATACACTTGTGTATACCACTACAAGTCCTTTATCCAGCGGTCATTCGAAAGAAAAAAACCAAAACAAAATACCGATCATCACAATTATCGTGCGATGATCTTCAAGGTACCCCGTCGGCGGATACCGTAGAATATTGTATCAAGAAAACACGATGTAACACGTACCCGATGCAAACCATCAAGATGCGAAACGGGATGAGGTCAGATGCGATAACACGATAAATTTGATTGCGTAAAGCGGTTAAAACTCATCTGATCGGAAACCGTTCCAAGATGATTCGCAATAAATTCCCATCATGACTCGGATCGCTCGAAACTTCTGAGCTTCATTCTGCCTGAGATGCATTCACTTATATAATCAGACGTCATCGTGCAATGGCATTGAATATTTCATTTCATTTTAGATGATCATATTCGGATACTCATTACCTTCCACTCTTCCATTTTTCATGTTACTTTTGCTCAGAACGGTTCCAGAAACTCTGTCCTGGGTCTTTTTAGGAGAATTCGTTTATGGATGCACGACATATGTGAATTACGAGCGTGTAAAAGTGTTACGACTGCCGGAATTACAGAGAGAAACTTTTTGACCAACCCAAAGGCGCGTCAACTGAGGTCGCCCTGCGTGTCGGCGGTGATACCGTTTCGCGAACACGCAATGTGAATGTTTTTCATGCAGATCACTGGACAGGCCTATTATCTTCATCGTTTGCACGATAATGAATATGATAATGGATGAACTATTCATTCTGAATCATCAAATTACCTTACGAGAACGTGAAAAGTGTACCAGGAATTGTATGTTGAGTAGATGGTTTTCTTTGAGTCATTTCAAAGAACGTGTTTATCTGGGAAGGAAGAAACAAATGGACACGATAGTAAAGATGTTTTATTTCCTCGCCTGGATGAATCGCCTTGTCTTGTTACAGCGAGAAAACACGCTCCGATAGCCAAATTTTAGTGTTTGTCATTTGGGTTGAAAAAAGTTTGGCTCTGTAACGTTCGCTGCGACAAATATAATCTTCGCTATAGCGACCCGTGAATGAAAACAAAAATGAAAAAGATTCGATTGCACCCAGACAAAATTAGTAATCCAAATTTTCGTTGACTAGTATGTCACTTTGGGACGGAGCACAAATTCCAGAAGAATTCGTACACTGGATTTGAATAATTCGTTGACTCTTTCCATTGTTTCGACAATCAAAATGAAAAGTGAATTCCATCGGTGAAATCATGGACAAAATCAACGAATTATTCAAACCCAGTGTATTAATCCTTCTCGGATTTGTGCCTCGTCCAAAAATGATATACTCGTGAACGAAAATTTGGATCACCAATTTTTTCCGTGCAATAGCGAATCGTCATTTCCCCGTGTACCGTTTCGTTAGCTCAGCAATTAATTCTCTATATTAAGGGACCGTTCAACCGCTTCACATTATTGAAAAAACTGAGCACATTGTTTTAAATCACGTACATGAATCCAGTTTCGTGCACACGAATATCAAATTTAATGTAAGAAAGTATGAAACTGCCAAGTATAAGTCGACGCCTATGGAAATTCAATTCAATGTAAGATATTTATATGAAATTCAATTCATACATGGTTTTAAAGAAAAAAACATTCACAGAGGAAAAAAATTTGCTGGCGGAGTGAATTGAAGTATTATATATACAATAGCAAATTTTTTTGCTGAACTGACTAAAAATTTGCGGCCACAGCTAACTTTCGATTGCTGAGAGAGCATCATGATTCATTGAAACGGGAAATTTTCAATGTTATGTTCAGAATAGCAAACAAATTTTCCCGGAGAAATCGATATTTTTTGCTGCAAATCGATTATTGTCACAGCGAAAAATATGACTTCGCTGTTACAGCAAATTTTTTTCTCCGTGTTGAAATTTAAGTAGAAGTTCTCGACACCGTAGTTATCGAATCAGTTGCATGTTCAAAGTATTTGTAAAGTCAGCCGTAGAAAGTGAAATCTTTTCGTGATAACAGCTAAAAAATCACTGTCGTAATATAAAGCTTTTGTCACAATTAGAAATTTGTTACTTCCATTCGTTATTTGTTAATCTTCTTTGAATTCCTTCAATGTGTTGTAAGAGTTTCGAAAAATTTTTCTGCAAGATCAATGTTTAGACCACTTTTTTTTCAGCGGAGGACAATAACTATTATGATGAACGGAGGTATCTTTTGCTGGGATAGCAATTAATTTGCTACAATAGCAATCTTATCAGCTATGGCAGCGATTGTTTGGCTGTCACAACAAAAAATTTCGACAGCTCCAGCTAAATTCGTTCGTTGATCTGTGCATAATATTGAAAATTTTGCTGCATTAGCAAATAATTCACAATTGAGGGTAAATAATTAGCTGACATAGCAAATGGTTTGGTGTTTAAAATCACATTCTGCTATCCCAGCGAATGTGTTTGCCCTTCTGTGTAGAAATCGTTGAAGCTATGTCAGCGGGAAAAGTGACCAAATACGCAATTACTGTAATTGTTGAATTAATGCTTTTGTTTTTTAACAATGGTCCTGATATTTCAACGTACTTCAGTAGTATAAAGAAGATTTCTGTGTCCGTTGATTCCGCGACAATCTTATCCAATATTACCCAAGCATTCGAATGATTGAAAATATCAAAACGCGTTGAATGAAATATTATTTCAATATCAGTTTGAAATCGTATAAATCGTTGTCTTCAACGAAGAGAAATCAATTTATTCTGAATTGGTGAAAATAAATTGGAGATCGAGTAATTATGGCGTAATTTCTCTGTTAGACGTTTGAGAATTTCTCAAAGTATTTTCACTAATTCAAAATGAGAGAGCAATGATTAAAAAGGATAATTATTCTCATCAAACTGGAATTTCTACTTTCGATGATTGAAAATATAAAGATGATGTCTTCAAATTATGTTTTACATAATTGTATATATACGTGCAATTGGCTACCATTTTTCCCAGAACATGAAGAAGAAGATACATTGAATGTCCTTTCGAGAATAATGTTTTTTCTTTTCACGAGTCAATGGATTTTGCTAATAGAATTCACTTTCGCTTGCGACAAATTATTCCTATTGACATTATTTTGATTTTTTGTCATCTATCTATGAGGATGTTCCGATAATATTCCTATTTCCATGATTTGACGGGCTCGTGTATGATGATCTGCTCTGTAATATGAGCATAGGACATGGTTCATAGAGCATCAAAGACGAAGGCCGACCATGCATACGCGAGAAGACGCAAGTGTAGGTTTTTAATCGGTTCCCTGAATCCGCGAAGGTTCGGTCAAACTTTATATATGTATATGTATATATATATATTATTTTTTGTTCCTTTGCATTCCCCTGTAATAACAGGTCTTGGGTACGATGTATCGGCTGGACCGCTTGTCCCAGGACAGAAAACCGGCACAGCCTCTGGCGATTGTCGTAGGTAAGTGAGTTTGACGTGGATCACTTGATTGCTCACTTGCTATGTATGTACCTAACGTATAAACCCTCGTGGACATATATATGTATGTGGCTTTCTTCTTCTCCCGAGGAGTCTATCGGCCTTCTATTATCATTTGGTGGTTCCTACTAGAAAGTATTCTCTTCCCTGCAGTGTGTATTCACATTGAAACAACATGATTATGACAGTTCAATACCGAAGATTGGAACAAAATTAATCTTTACAAACGCATGATACATTCATATTGAGTAGAACAATAGAAAAATTGAAAAATCAATGTTGCTCACGTAGAATAGAAATGTTATCCACGCGAAGAGGAATTTGATGGCCATATTAGATGATATTATCAAACTATTGGAAATAAATTGCAAAACATTATTATTACGATGGTAAACTCAATTCTGTTAACCACTGTGACATTTAAAAAGAAATAACTTTTTTTTTTGATAGCTCAAAAAATCCTTGAATACAGTGACAATGCTTCTCAACATCGGCAAGCGTACACCGTAAAAAAAGTGTTGTCAAAACTACCCCCACACGAAAGAATTAACACCACGCGGATTCTATAAAAGTTCATCCCAACATCGGTGTCAAAATAACACTAAACAGTGTTGGAATGAGTATTTAGTGTGAACTCTTCCTGACACCACCAATTTTTTACAACGTAATATTCCATTCCAATGTATCAAAATATTCTTGTGACAAATAGTTCTGAAAATCGTAGTAGAAGCAATAATTTTCACTATCAACAAAGGTGATATTATTCACTGTAAAACATATCTACAGGCACATTTTCATGTTGCTGAAATTTGAATTGTTTATTGAAACGGATTAGTAACCGAATAACGGAACATAAAGAACTGAACTCTTGCTGTACATTCTTTGAATGACGTTTCCAGTTCCAAGGAGTTAATTTGAAAAAATAAACGACACTGATTCATCAAATTTTGCGAGTTTGAATTTTCGTTTCATTTCAATAAACGATTCAAATTTCAGGAACATGGAATTTTTTTTATGAAGAATTTGAAAATCTGTCACAGATCTGTCAAGTACTCATCATCGTATTTTCCTCACTGCATTCATATCTTGTTGAGACATTGAAGAGTATAATTTATGTTGAAAAATCCTATATTTCCGAAGGGGATTCTATGGGAAAACATAATATGTCAGCATTTGGATGATCCAAAATTAGCTATGAAAGAGATTCTTACATGCCACACCTACTTCTTTAGCTGTAACAGTGGGGAAATGTAGCTGCTACAGCGAAAATTTGTCCACATAATTGACCAGTAAAATTGTGCTGTGACGGCGAATTGATTTTGTTTCCACGTTGAAATCAAAAAACCGATTCACTTGAAAATTCAAAATAATTGTTGAAACAAAATCGATCGACGATTGATTCTTAATACAAAAATATACTTTCTCACACTGAATTTTCATTCTCGTCATGGCAATCGGCGATAATTCAAGACGTACATGTTAAATAATACACCACTCTTATTCATTACTGTCAAAATTTCCTGAAAATACCAAGTTGCGACTGCAAATTTGAACTTTTATTATCAAATTCCTCTCCGTGTACACAAGCACTATTTTCTTTCATTTGGTGAAGTGAGTCAGGAATGGTAAAAATATTTTACACATCCGTTCTTTCTTTTGTACAAATCAAATCAATTTAACTAGAAACTATTATTAACTAATCTCAATTTTTCCCCAGAATGTGATGAATTTGAGGCTCAACTTCCAGAGACTTCGAGTCGAAAAATTTTCAAATTTACATATAATTTATACATAATTTATATCTAATGTTGGAAAGTTTTCCAATTGAGTTCTGATTGGAATTACACATGATTTCCTGAACCTAAAAGTGAATGAATTCTGAACAGTATTCCTTGAACGATAAATTATGAAATAATTACATAGAAAATAAATCCAGTAAATGTGAAAAATGAATGTCGATTGCATTTTCATAAACCTTCAAAATTTGTCGAACTGAAGAATACATTGAATCTCCAACCATCTGGTTAAAATCACTCAAAAGCTTATGGCACAAGAATTACACATGATACTTTCAAAATCATTCGCTTGACGAGCTCACATCTGTTCAAAACATGACATCCCTTCGGGCCTGAAAATTCAACGTCACGGATGTTAAAATGAAAATCCATTGTATGTGAGGAAGAGAAAATCTTCAGAATTAGAGGAAGGTGTGTTATATATTTTTCAGCTCTTATTCACCTCATTCATTAAAAATATAGCATTTCTGATGATTATTAATATTCAGAGAAAGTCACTGTCAATTCAGGGGGAAGAACATCGCTGAAGCATCTTCGTAGCGAATTTACCAAAGGTTCGTAAGTTTCTCAACTTGAATTAGGATATCCATACATCGATCTAATCATTCTAGACAGTTAATTTTGAAAAATTTATGCCGACTCTGCCCCTGGTAGAATAATTTATACGATGAGTTGATGCATGCTGGATTGCTGATTGCCAAAGTTTGGTATCAAGAGTTAGAATAATTGTCAACAATAATTAATAAAATTTGCTATATTGTACAATGAACAGAGTTTTCTCTATTTTCGTTGGAATAATATAGATATATGATGTTCTAGAATGATTTTCAATTTGGTTCATGGCGCTCAGATGTGATTAATTCTTCTTGGATTTGAAAGTGATTATTGGAACAATTGTATGTCTCATCATCTTATATAAGAAAGATTCAATCGCGTAATGCCTTTTGATATCCATAAATGTCTTCATGTTTTGATTATCTGAATTTTAACATTCCATTTTCTCTGTAGATATCAAATATTTGCACATCTTTGAATACATCGATGAATCATTGAAATTCAGAATGTTCAAAAACACATTATCCAGGTTGAAAATTAAAATGAAGCAAGTATAAACTGTTTACTTCCACAGATCTTTCTTATATGCGATAAGATGTTTGATTTATTTCATAGATTCTATACAGTTAACCTAGTATTCATCGCTACTCGCAAGCAAAGCCAGCACTGGGCCGTTAATATGAAAAAAATATGAGCGTCTTCTCAATTGTACAGAAACATTCAACTTCTTGATTGACTATTCTCGTAACATCTGGTATTAGTTTTTTTTTGTCCAATTCAATCCAAAGCACGTCATCTACATTTGGATCAGTTTTTCCACATTTTAACTGATAAATGTATGCAAAAAATCTCATCATTTCGTGGGTTCAATTTCACTATGAAAGATTTTTATTTGAATCCTATTTCAGGCAAAGTCCTGTTGAGTTTTACGATCCTTGCCAGAACCCAAACAGAGTCGGACATTCCTCTGCCCAGGTCAGGGGACAAATTTCTACCCAAGAACTTCCAAACACGTACAAGTATGAATCTGCTAAATTGATAAAAACTTCATGATCTATATTTGAATAGAATTTCATTCTATGACGTACGAACAACAAAATGGAAGGAAAAACATGACATGCTAAAAATATGAAAAATATTTATAAACAATTCTTGCGTCAAATATTTCAACAAGTAAGAATCTTTGATTCGATTTAAACAATTCTACGTAATTGAATAATTTATTTTTAACTTTCGTGAATTGCGAGTTGTATCAAAATTGTAGTATTTTTGATGAGAATATTCGGAAATTTATATATTTCTCTCGAGAGGAAGGAAATCTGAAGGAATGTAATTTTTGCAAAGGCGTTCTCCGTCCCTTGGAATAATTGCAATCAATGAGATTTTACATTCAACGAGTATACACTGAATCTGTATACATATACCGGTCTTTCTTGCTGCCATTATGAGCATAAAGAAATTAAAATATCCAGAGAAGGAGAGAAAGAGCTGTTTGTGGTCTCATCTGTCATTGTAGAAGTGGACCAGGCGTGAAACTATATTCTTTTGATCGATCGCGTGAAATGCTTTTACCGGACTCTCTTATACTGGTCAGAATAACAGCGACTTACATCACCTTATATTGAATATATCCTGCTTTATGTGTGTTAAATATACGGACATAATAATGGCTGTATTGGGGAATAATGACGAATTGAATCTGCGACGACGAAAGATCTTCGATAATATCACGCGGTCTTGTTGTTAAAATAACATGGAAAAGAGTATATAAGGATGCACGTCGATGTCAACAGAATATTCATGATGTGAATATTCATCCTTGAAAAGGTTATGAAAATTTCTTTCCACTATTTCATAATATTTCATCATCCCTGTTTAGTATAATTTAAATGAATTGTTATCACCGCGTACCCGCGAGTCCGGTTTTCTACAGTAATCTAATCTTTTCTTCGGTACGTGACCATGCTGATCAACATGAACATTAAACATGTGCTGCTCGAAGAAACAATAGAATAATACAAGATATACTCATTGGATAACATTGGAGATAAATCAAAGTTTTGAATACCTCAGATAAATTTGTTGCGATATCGAATATTTTACAAGGTTAATTCACGAGTCAAGTTGTTCTGAAAAGAATACGAAAAATTTGACCGTTCATCCGCGAAGTTATTCTTATTCCAGACTGGTATGATTCAACCAATGCGAAACGGCCGACTGTTTCTCGAAATCTGGTGGGCACCTTTCCAAATATTTACATCCGTCGGAATCTCACGAATTATAATATGATGAAATAAACCGAACGACAATACAAGACTTTCTTCAACTCTATTTTCTTCCAATTAACGTGGTTCGCATAATTTGATTTGAATACGGTTTACCGTCGTTAGGATTCCGATATGAATAAATTGTTCACATTATATGTACTTCTTCGTCTCCTCCTTCTCCTGTACCGTTATCATTTCCGCAGAATTCAAAGATTGTAGAAAGGATTGTAGAAACATTCATAATAGTTAATGCTATGAGAGTGGTCCATTTCTCCGGCGTACTATCTCAAAACACCTTTGATAGAAACTGTTATTTGTAAAACTCGTATACGTTGTTAACGAGAGTCTTGGAAGGATATTTCGTGGTGGAATGATTTTACGAAAGAAATTGAGTGAATTCTCAACGGAGAAGAACGTACGAAAACATGTGCGGTTGTGTAGCTTTCGATTCAATTTCGCGTATGTTTCGTGTTCGAAGGGACATATGTTTGAATAATGTTTGATATTCAACTCACGGTTATAGAACATCAAAGGACAATTTCACAGACGCCATCATACATACCTGTAACAAAAAAAATAGTAACAATTAGTAACAAAAAACTTCAATCGAACAAAATATTCGTAACAAATGTTTCGATTATGCAAACAGGTATCGACACAACAGAAAATACGAGTTGGTTATTTACCTTGCTAATGATTTGGAAAGTACGGAAATTCTTTTTTCAAATATTCTAGTTAGGCATGCTATTATACATTATCATACAAACAGTACAAGAATCTTAGAATACTTCGCAATTTGATTTTTCTCTTGCTCATCACCAATAAATTAGGTGTTTTCTCTTTGTGGCTGTACCACTGCCAGGTGGTGGTCGTAATTTTGTTTCTTTGGCGCAGCGGTTTGTTTGTTAATTTACTCCTAGTCACTCTTTCACAATGCGGTGTGGTATGTACGATATACAATCGCTCAGTCATTAATTAGATCCAAATCTATGATACCCGATGCCTCGTCAAGTGGAGGATACGTTTGGCAGCTCCTAATTAATTGATTTCATGCGTACTAATATGGTGATATTCGAGGTTTCATGTCAAAGAATTGTACGTAACTTGAATTAGAATCACTCGCATTTAGAATTATAATGAACGTTAATCGTTCCGTCTATAGTTTTTGAATGAATGAACGAACGATGTTTCATGTTCTATATTTAATTCATTGCTTTGGTGTCAAGAACTGGAGAATATGTGGAGTTTGGTTCTATACTGCGTTGTAAAAATAGAACTAGATCAGATCACACGAGCCTTCTCGATACGATAGAACTGTATTTTCATGAAAGTATTTTATATAGGAAAGTTTCGTTTGATTTGATGCCTACATTGGTATGAAAGACAACATTTTGTATATTTTGTGTTGTAAATTGATTGATTTGTCGACACAATTTTTCTTTGATATTAAAATTTTGATTGAATTTTTTGTTCCTTGGGGAATTCTTATCACGGTAGAATGTAATTTTTATCTGAAACCAACATGAAACACCCGGAAATACGATTACGCAAATACCTTTACAGCATACTAGTACTAGCCACTACTTCACGTTATTTATACCTTTGGAGTCCGCGGTCACTACCCCACGATTTTCTGTACATCTATTTACAGTACACGTGAACGTCTAGATAAAAATCTGCTCAACTTTGTTGTATTTGGACATTAAATTTTCCACCTTGTACCTGCGGGTAAATAATAACCTCGCGTTTCTCGTGATGTAAAAGTGTCAACAGAGTATGTCAGTGACCTCGGTACAATGTAGATGCGAGACATGGTATACGAGCGAGAAATATATACAGGATCGTATCATACTTGGAAGGCGTTTAACAAGTCTTGTGTGTCTTTCGTTGGCAAGATTATATTTCGTACAATAATCTTTCATTTCTGATTTAATATCGTGTCGGCATCTCAGTTCAATTTGGAATCGATGTAGAATTGTATCATTTATTAATGAATTTCATTTTGGATTTGACTCTGCTCGCAAGTCGAGCAAATGTGTACAGTTCCCCCGACAACTTGAATTTTCTTTTCTTAGGAATATATTGATGCGGGGACACCACAACAGTAGCGAATTATATTTCCCAACAAATTTCCAACACCCATTCTATATTCAGGCACGAACAAAATTGTTGCGGCTGATGCAACATGGGATGTTAGTGACCTCAATGGCGACGAGTTTTCTTAAGAGGGCTTTCTGTGGTCATTTATCCGAGCTATCCTTGGTTCATGTCACCCGACGTATGAATACCGCGGTAAATTGTGCATTGGCATATGTATACGCATGCGGTATACATATATACCGTTTCGTGTATCATCCGGATCATCTTGGTTGTTGCCCGAGATGTTACTCGTTGAGGTAAGATCAACCAAGAAACACTCGTTTTATATATTTCTTTTTCACGCACAGGAATATAAGCAGTGAAAATGCAAACCGAGTCCATGAAACTTTACGATCCAAAGCTTTTATTACGCTACGGTTTGAACTGTAAAGGCAGCCTCCTGCGACCCGTAAAAACCGCTACACGTGAATACGGAATTAGAATTTTCAAAGTGTAAACTTTAGAACACGCACAAACGCGATATGAAATTTTACGCATGTTGAAATTCGATCCAATCGATAAGAAATGAAAGGAAAAAATTGAGGGAATATTGTTATCATGTGTCTATTGGAACACAATGTTATCAATAATGAAAGTGGAGCTCGCTGAGTGCTGTATTGAAGATACTAGAGAAAACTATAGAGAGATTGCATGAGTGAAATAAAAACTCGTTTGTAAATAGCTATCACTATGATTCAAAGTTTATCTGTTTCTCGAATTGCGATCGAAGATAATTTTGTACAAAATTATTGGTTGATTCAGTAGTCAGTCTCGTTAACGCTCGTTGAATTGAATAACTATCGGTAGCAATATAAAGTGTCCTCAAGGATAAATACCGTTTCTTAACAACAGAATAAAAGAATCATACTGATTCTCCAAGTAGCATTTGGTTTCGAGTCACTGGTTATTTTCTCTTTGTGTCATTTTCGATGCTACTTTGTTGTCCGCTGTGATCCGTATCAGTCGTCATTGCATTACTGTTTCCTTGTTCACTCAGGCTGAAAAAACATTGCTGATCATTGTCGTTCTATGAGTGAATGCACAATGAATGGAAACTTTGTATCGACAAGGTACAAGAGAAATAAGTACCTGGTAATTTCGTGATGTAATTTCAAATAAAAACTATGTATTGTTGTATCATTCTTGAATATAAGTTCCTCATTCACCGCGTTCTCACTCCAGTCCAGAAAAATTATCGTTATATCGTGAACACTCTATTCACCCTTGAATCCAAACTCAGAAATCAGAATAACTCCAATCCCTTCGAATTCAATCATTCTGAATGAAACATTCCCTCAATTTTGCACTTTTTTCTTGACACGTTGACATTTGAAGTAGTGCTTGAAGTCAAGCGTGAATGATTGAAGCGATTATGATTGATAAATTTTAGAATGTCATAAACGTGAGATATTTTCTCGTTATATTGATTTTTCCAATCACCTCGTTCAACATCGCTCTTAAACCCATTAATTAGGGGCAATTGAATAACCATAACGGCTCGTGTTAATTTTGCACGTTATTCTTGATTTCAAGCAACAAAAAATCGTGAGAAATTTATGATTACTGTACGTTACGGTAATGATATTTCTTGTTGAGAAGGAACCAATTTTCCTTGAGTCTTTTTCAGCTGCGCAACATTGCAATTAGAATCGAATATAATCGTTGTTGGATAAGTTAAATATGGCAAGAGTAGATTTGTTTTATCTAAGGTGAATGTTTCGATCCGTGATCCAATTGAATAAACTGGTGATTCATACCCTGGAAGCATGATTGCACATTGGTCCAATTTCAATCTAATCGAAGCTAGAGTTTCAAAACTTGGGCCAACATCGGATGGAAACTGATCTTATATTAAATCCATGAAATTCACATTTTTTAAGAATATATTTGATCAAAGGTATTCGCGTATTCATTGAATTCATGAATTGAGTTGAAAATCACTTTTGCTACATCAAATTGGAACATAATCAGACTTTTAATTAACATGCAGTACCATTTTTCCCCATTACTCTCGAGCGGCTCGTTTGAATCCTAGCGTCATGATCATATGCAATTGACCTCGTTCATAAAGACTCGTTAAACCAGTCTCAGTAGTCAGAAGTGGATGACGAAGAAACTGCAGGGTACGAATATTTTGGAATTCTCATCAACTTTCAGACTATCTTCTATCGAATATGATACTAATTTGTTCATAGACATAGAATTTTCAAATGCTGTCATTTACATAAAGAATTACATAAATATGTATACGATTTTTCGTCCAGTAGCGTAACAACGCTGGAAGTGTGTAACTGAATTGCGTGGTTCAGTTAACAACATGGATTATTATATTGTATTGTGTTGTATCAACGTTTACTTCATTAAGTCAACCGTACTCTTGGTTAGATCATGTAATTGTTTCAAGAGAACGGATCAACTGTGGTTCGCGATGGATTTTTGAAAACTGCTTTTTCCAGCGTAGCTGGGTCAAGAGTTTTTAGAAATTTTCAAACTCTTCAATTGATATCAAATTATCAATACAAAATTGAAATTCAATATCACGATGCCCATTATAATACAGCAGTACACGAAATGAAAACAGACCCCATCTTTTTTCCCATTCCACGTTTCACGGAAGAAAAACAAAAGAATCCATGGAAGATCGTAAATTTATAAACATAAAAAGATCTCGAATGTTTATCGGCAAAATCGCCGACTAACGAATCATTCTGTTTATCTGATCAAATTTTTTCCTGGAATATTATTTATCGATCATCATTATCATCATCGATCAAATGACGGTTGAGTTGCATGATTGAACGGAATCATTCCAACCAATAACTTGAAGATAAAAGTAATTGATAAGAAAAATATATAATTAAAGTATCAGTCGATTCTGATCGATCAACTACAATACATGTTGTAGAATTATCAAAACTTGTTTCATATCATTATACCCTATTAATAGAACCGCATGTGGATACAATTCGAATAAATACATGGATTATGAATACTGTATACAATGAACTAGCAGTAAACAGTTTGATCGGATCGTAAGATCGTGAGCAATTATGATGAATATCTATAATTCAGTAATGATTCTTTTACAAGAAAACTATGAACCATTAACCACATTGTACACAAAGAGGTTTCAATTCTTCCCTATTTCACATTGTGCCATATCGTTTCGAATGGATTTATAGCGAAGAAGATATAAATTTTCCCTATAAATTGTGCGAAGAAAAATCGAAGATTCAAGGTTGTACTCGATTACACTTGGCCACTTATCGTTCCATTGTAAACATACAATACGAAAAGGGAGAAATGAATGAAAAATAATCCTCATTGCTCGCTCAAGATCACTCGACACCGCAGCGTGTATCGCTTTCTCCCTCAACCTTGTATACTCTTACGTATCACTCGAGTTTAAAAAGAAAAGGGTAAATAGGAGGAGAAGGTGGACATTGAGGAACGGCGTGACAAGTGGTGTGTTAGATGATACCTCCTCGCGCTAGTCGTCGACTTGTCGGCTGTACGCTCACTCGAGGTCGCGGTCTTTCCTTCTCCGTGCATCTAGCCGCAGGTGCTAGGTGCACGAAGAAACAAGTTTTGCCCGACCGTGGATAAATCGAAAGAAAAACGAAAAGCCACGTCAAAAGACACAAGAGTTAGGTCGATCGTTCTCTACTCACATCGAAGTTGTAAACTCGTACGAGTGGTATTTGTCTTTTCCCTGCTTTTCACGAAAACAAAATGAATTTTAATACATACGCTGTAAATGATATGAGTGCGATTCAAGCGCTGGTTTTGATTCTTATCAATAGAAATTATCATTCAAATACTTTTCGATAATTTCTTAGAATTCTAGAGTATCAGAATTATAAGTTTTTCGCGATCCAGTCCGCAGCTGGTTAAACATGTGGATGCGATAGCAGCAAAACGCGACTTTCAATTCAGATGAAATACATTCTTCTTTCGTTATAGACTTCCAAAACTAGAAGTTTCAATTCTCACATCGATTGAAATATATATAATTTAAGTATTTGGACTTTTTATGTATTCGAATTACAATCAAATGAGAATTTTTATAAATGTGGGATGAATGTTTTTAATTACACGCTATGCGAACGAGTTTGAATGAACTTTTCTTAAAATTATTGAAATACGTTGTGTACAATTTTATATGATGACCAATCGGTTAAATAATCCTCAAACAATTATCAAGTCACCACAATGAAATCGCATATCGCTTGGCTAGCGAAGAATCAAACGGTTAATTGTAATAATCAATTGATCAAAGAAACAGGAATCAAATCTGGAACTTCGATTGAAAATTCGGCATGGTTGCGGAACCATAGATCACAGATCTTTCTCAACCATGAATAACATTATTGCAAAGTGAAAGGTTGGAATAATATCATTTTCTACCATTTTCTATCTAAACATTAGAATTTATGGAGCCTAATTATTATGAAGACAATGCGATCAAGATTGACATCCATCCTATCCCTTTATACAGATACACAATCATGAGTTACTTGACCATACATTTCAAATACCGACGTACAAATCGTCGTTAAATACAAAACGCCGCTTGATTTACAACGTTCGATTCGCATCTGATCCTGCGAATCACTGGAAACAACATTCCTCTCGTCTCTTTCTTTTACTCACTTAGAGGAGATCGACTCCTCGGCTTTCCACAACATTTCTTCTGGATCAGCGTGCCACTAATCACCAGAAAAATATACGAGAAGATACACGAGTGCATGCGTGAACGCAACTGCCCGCACGGAGCATTCCAGTAATGTTCGGACAAGAATTCATGAGCCAATTATCGTTCACCGCCATGGCGATATCGGGCTATGAGATTCCAAGTGAAGCGAGAAAGCCCAATAATCCGCATCGTGCTTGTACAGTGCAAAAAAACCCTTATATCAGGATATCACGTAATATATTATGCGTACCACTTGATATTCGTATTGAATTGATGTATATAGTCTCTTTTCATTGATTCTTCCCCTACCATTGGGGAGAAGATCCAAACGACGTCCACCTCGATCCGAATACACGGCAAAAATTATCGCTTCGCAATCGGGCAGCACATTGTTTGGTCAAGCGACGTCAGAATGCGCTTACGGTTCACCGAGTACTGGAGCGTTAAAGATAATGTGCACATGGAAACAATTAATCTAAACCGTTCTCGTTTCTGTTAAGTGATCCTCGTCTTCCTGTTGAAGGTCGAGACACAGAATCGAACGTACAGTTGATTCTTCGAACCGTGACTAAAGAAGAAAGAAGAATAAATAAGAGAGGTCATTGGGAAGGAAAGAAAATTCCCTCCCCTTTCTCTTGTTGCGGGATGAGACTTGGAAGATCACTCAGTCGTTAAAGCAAAACGGGTAGCAGTTATAGTCATCCAATCAGAGCGAGGAGAAAACAAAAGAAAGGTGAAAAGACTTATCGTCCTGTGAGATCGAGCTTACATCCTGCATCCTGCCGCGCCAACCAACACCGTCGTAATGGAGTTGGAAAAATCATACACCGGTTTCGTCAACGTTTATCACGCGCCGGAAAATTACGTATTATCGGCGGATCGTAAAGTTGTTTCCATCTCTTCATTATTCTTCTCTCGCTATGTCTTTTCGTCATTGGCGCACACCATATTACCGACGGATATGCTTCATGATTCTCTCTTCCGTTGGAGAGCTGAATAGACCGAATCGTGCCACAAAGACAGGTGACTTTTTGATCTTTGACCAGTCTGTGTATTTTCACGCAATATACTTCTCTTCACTCTACAAAACTCGGTCCTGTTCTTGATAGATGAACACCAAAGATACAATGTAGGTTCGTCAAACGTATCTTACGCTACGCTTTATAAGCTCAGTACGTTGAATACGGTTGATCCACGGGGAAAAATGAGGCTTCAAAAATCACTACATTTATACTAAATTGCTAGGATAAGACGAAATACCATCGCCATTGATAGATATTGTAGTGAAAATGTGTAGTCTATCACGCATGAGGTTGCATGTTCATACTGAGGAATGTTATGTAAATTATTTATTTTTACTGCACTGTTCAACAATAACAGTGGTATTTTTTCTCATCCTGCCAATATAGTGGAAATGTAATAGTTTTTGAAACTTTATTTTTCTCCGTGTTAAATCACGATCAACGACCTCAATATAGAGCATTTCACTGATTATCAAACGTCGCTGTTTCGATCGTTAGAATGATATTGATAACATGGGGGATATAAATACGCCCATCAGAATTGACTTTTCATTCTAACATCATCATGCTCATCGTTTGTTTAATCTGTCTTTGCGGTGCTGGAATAGCAATCGGTGAGTACACTAATTCTTTGTACTATAGGGTTCTTGTTGTGATTTGAAACATATGTATTAATTTTTATGGTATTTGAATAGCATTTATGTGAGCCACATATACAAACATTATCTTGGGAATGAATCTTTCTCGCTTGCATCAATCTGAAATTAATGAAATTCAATCGAACGTGTGTTTATCCCAATAGCACAGCCATGGGAAGATGGGCGTATTGTGGGAGGTAAACCTATAAGCATCCTGGAAGCACCGCATCAAATAAGTTTAATGGCTAATGGATACCACACGTGCGGAGGAAGCATCATTGCGAAAGAATGGGTTGTAACTGCGGCACACTGTACTGGAGAGAATCCAAATCCATCTAGGTATCAGATTAGAGCTGGATCGTCTAATAAAAGCGGGGGCACCGTGCATTCGGTGGATAACATATTCGTTCGCAATGGATTCGGAACGTGTTCTCATTGTAACGATGTAGCACTTATTCATGTGGCAGATCCTTTCGAATTTGATAAGTATCATCAACCGATTACCATGTTTAACGCGGGTGAAAAGGCAGAACCTGGTCAAAACGCTAAAATAACTGGATGGGGAAGTACAAATCCATGGTTCAAAACGGAATCCTTACATGCCGCTACGGTAGGATTTTTCTCTCCCATATTATATTTAAATCTACAGACTTATGGAAATGATTTGAAAACATATAATAGAATTATTATTGGATTTATTCAATAATAGAGATTTTAGGTTGAAATCAGTGCCATATTAATATACGCTGAGGTTTATATGAATTCTTATAGATACCAATCGTATCGAAGGAAAAATGTCAAAAGTATTATGCAAGTTATGGCTCAATACCGAAAGATCAAATCTGCGCGGGCTTGTTGGAGGGAGGTAGAGACAGCTGTCAAGGAGATTCCGGGGGTCCATTGACTATTGACAATCGTCTGGCTGGTATAGTTTCTTGGGGTTTAGGTTGTGCAAGACCGAAATTCCCTGGCGTCTACACGGAAGTTGCTTCTCACAGAGACTGGATTAAAGCTGTAACGGGAATCTGATCTGATATTAAAATGATAAAAAATAATCAATTGAATGTGCCCGATACATATTTAATTGAAAGAAAATTTGACGAGTTATTATTTTCCCCTTGGAATCCTCTTTTGTAATGAAATTTTGCAATCCAATCAATTATATGCCGACATGTACGTCATGTGATACAGTGATTTTACACAATTCATATACAATTTGTACATGGAGTGTATGAAACGCGGTGTATGTGATTTTTATTGATTTCTCCTTCTCAAATCCCTTTTTCCAACTGAATTATAATCATTCATCAGAGAATTAGCATTTGATGATTCAGTTAACTACGAACTAATGATATTATACAGTAACGGAATATTATTTTTGACTCAATACACTCTCATACTTTTTTTTTCATATTTACTCATATGTCCATAGTAGAAATCAAGATTTAATTCTCATCGTAGATAAGAATGTTTGAGCGATAAGCAATCGTATTGGAATAGAGAGATATCTTGATTCAAATGAAATTAGTTGCAACTAATCGATGCGAAACTACGTTCACGGTGAAACATTTTGTGTATTTTTAACGTACGTGTATTGGGGTGTTTCATTTTTGGGCGACATTTTTGTTTTCTTTGTCCTACCTGAGAATTTGATATTTTCCAGAGGAAAAAATGTATTCCCGTTGGAGAAAAACTTCCAGGTGAATTAGAGGCTTAGCTCATCCAAAAATTCAGTTTCCCATTTAAATAACACAGGAAACTCATGAACATTTGTTTCAACTTGGTTTTTCGGTGTTGAACAAATTATTTTCCAAAAAATGGATATTATGGGCTTGTAGGGCATAAAATTTACTACAAAACAGTTTCCATGAAATAAAACTGTACGACCAATAGTTTTGGGAGTGAACTTTAACAAAAATCAACATCAAAGCTCTTATCATTTTGTATTTATTGATCTCACATTAACGGAATTAACTTATAATCATACACTTTACGAGGCTCTGAAGTTTATAATCTGAGGAACAACTTACTCAAATACAATAATTGAGCGTAAATTTCAATAAATACGAGATTATAGGGGATTTTAGGCCGATTTTTATGAAAGTTCACTCATCAAGCTCTGTAACTCCAAACTATTGGTTGCACAGTTCTATCTCATGGGAACTTATTTGCAGCAAATTTTATGCCCTGCAAACCCATCATACTCATTTATTCGAAAAAAATTCTTCGAACACCGTAAAATCGAGTTGAAACCAAAATTAACCAGTTTCCTGGGTTATTCAAATGGGGAATCGAATTTCTTGAATGAGCTAAGCCTCTAATTCACTTAGAATTGTTTTTTCTACGGGAATATTTTTTATTTGCCATAAAATATCAAATTTTCAGGTAGAACAGAGGAAGAAAAAATATCGCCCGAAAATGAAACACCCTAGTGTACATGCCCCAAACGGTCCACTCAAAGTTTGTGTCCAATGTTAACCCGAAGAATGTGTGGAATTGAATCAAAAGTTTGTAATAAAAATTTGATAACTTTTTATTTTCATTCTCAAGAGAAATTTTGAGTGGGTCGTTTGTAGCGCAAAATTTTTGACTGTGCAAGGTTGATAATTTTCATGTGCCAGAATCAATGATATATTCATTCTCAGAATATGAAACTGAAGATTTTTTTGTTTACATTTGAATGACATATTTCCCGAGTAAAAACTCATCGACAGGGAAAAGAGGATAGTTGAAACAAGTAATTGAATGGGTGCATATGCGCTCACGAATTGAATAGTTATTTCAACTACGCGAAAAAAAAGAAATAGTTGCGGAAACTACTTGAATAGTCGATTTTCGATACACTTAAGTAGTTGCTGCAGCTACTGAGTAGTCAGGACAAGTAACTCGATAGTTGCCCTAACTAACGTAAATACCTGAGGTATTTTGAATTAGTTGAGACAGTTAACGTGTTAATTGCCCTGACTACTACCCAATCAGAAAAATCCGTAATATGCCAATGTTGACAACATGTGCAGTACAGTGCCAGTATTGGGTCTTCAACACTTGGTCAACACGTACGGGATTAGTACTGGATACATAAAAATACAGTAATATGCCTGTACTGATAAACCAGTACTGAGAACTTAATACCGGCCAGGTACTAACCCAGTACTGGCCCTGCACTGATTGCGAATAATGGCATCAGTACTCAATCCCCAGTACTGAAAAGCGTTATCATTCCAGACAAATGCCAGTACCCTGCCAGTCTTGGCTGGTACTGGTGCAGTACTGCGCCTGTTGTAAATTTCTGGTTGGGAAGTAGCTGCAGCAACTACTTAAGTAGATGGTCGAAAATCGAGTATTTAAATACTTGCTGCAACTATTTTTTTTTCCGTGTAATTAGTTAGTTCTCTCAACTAACCAGTTGGTTGAAATAACTATTCAACTTGTCAGCGCATATGCACCCATTCAATTAGTTGTTTCAACTACCCTCTTTTCCGTGTGACTCTGATTTGTTGCGTATTGGATCACATGGAAGTTGCATAGAATTGCGATTTCATTTGAGGAGAATTGTCCTTCGCCCGACGGATCACTCGAGGCTTTGACAACATTGGGAAGGTTATCTGCGGGCAAATCAACTTCCTTCACAATGTTCTCTCTCCCGCACATTATATGATACGTGACCCCAACATTTCAACTTCTTTATCAGCAAAGTACAGCATCTTCGTCAGATCTTGCGAACTGATTCGTGAAAAATGTTGATATGATCAAACCTATATATTAGCTTCAATTAATACAGGACGATTCTCCTCTCCCGGAAAAATATGTACTGTGTTTATTCGATACACTGTGAAAAATTTTTTGAAAATTCAGACAGATTTTGTGATTTTTTACAGTGGCAGACCAGAATGATCGTTTAGAAATGAATAAGTTTCGGTAATCTGAAAATACTGAAAGAAGAACTCACACCGAGAATCGGTAAGAAATTTTTGATGCCGGACAGCCTTATTGTTGACCTCACTTTGTTCGTTGCTATAACTGAGATAATTGCAGCTATAACTATTTATCAGCTGCCACAGCAAGGATTTGTACCTGTGGCAGTGCAGGTTTTGTGGATGATACTTGGATAGAGAAATGATTTAGCTATAATATTTTCCCTGTGGTTATACGCGACTAATCAGCTCGATAATAGCTTTCGTAGTTGATCTTCAATGATTCAAATGATAATTGAAACACGTTTTCCCGTGCAACAAATTTATCTTATCACCTGTGCTTGCGAACGAATAATTAGATCAATATCCGATTGGAACGAGTTCCAAAAGGTTATGTAATTCATATATATATATATATAAATTTAT
Organism: Gonatopus flavifemur; assembly: GCA_018340375.1. Taxonomy (NCBI): domain Eukaryota; kingdom Metazoa; phylum Arthropoda; class Insecta; order Hymenoptera; family Dryinidae; genus Gonatopus; species Gonatopus flavifemur. The sequence continues at coordinate 58,101,784 of JAFFJZ010000001.1, forward strand.
GTTGAAGCAAATATAAATTATGTATGGTTTTGAAAATTTGATAAATTGGAATAGATTCTCAAGATTTATAATCTTCAATTTGTTGGATTATCATATAGACGATATCTCACCGTATAACCCCGATGATCGTAGAGGTCTTCGAAAATGATGATCACAGAATTTCTAATGAAATGAGATAAGAATGCGTGTGAGAAGTGACAGGAATCGAATGCTGTGAGAATTGAATGTTACTCCATTCACTATGATCATCCAAGTGTGTTTGCTGATCTTTTCCATTGTAACTTCAGTAAACGGTAAGTACAACAATATATTCAATTTCAAAAAGGAATGATTGAATATGGTGGACATTTGGATTCACTTATTGAAACGGATTTTAAATCAAATACAAAAAACACTGAAACGAATGGCTGTCAGATTCACAATGAGCTCTTTGAAATAATTATTTCAAACTAGAAGGTATTTTTCGTACGATGACCTGGGATATTTTTGATGGGATAATAATGGTCGAAGTGGCTTTGGAAAAATCTACCCTGTCCCAGGCGAAACACTCTCTAGATCCAGATCAGTAAGAAGTACTGAGAATCAGTGAGTTGCACTGGTAAATCAGTGCTGAATCTGATATGATAAGAATGAACTCCACACGAAAAAAAGTATACGGTAACTTGATGACAGATATTGCAAAATTGTAATAAGCCCCATTTGGAATTGCATTGAGTACGATAAAGTGTCCCAGTGAACACTTATGAGAGGAAGAGCTCTTTAAGAGGTCTTTTGAAAGAGATCTGTCAATGTTATCATATTGATATCTGAATGGTATCATTTTTCTGAGATCTCAGAAAAAAGTCCTCTTAAAGAGTTCGTTTGGATAACATTCTGGCAATCTCTTATTTTCCTCAGAAATCGACGTATCTGATAACATTCTGATATCCTTATGTTAACCTTCTGAAAGGTCTATCTGACCTCTTACACATATTTAGGAGATCTTTAAGAGCTCCGGATGATAACATATTGTTCACTGGGGCTTATGTTATCATGGAAACGATAGGTTAACATCGTAATGATCATCAAACCGTGAGTCATCACTCACTCCCTATTCTAAAGTCGCGATGAGAACTAGAGCTAATGGCAATCAGTCCCATATACTTTACTCCGTGTGAGTTTAAATGTTTGGTCATGATATATTCAAGGTTTTTTAATTGTGTAGTCACTTTTTACACGCTTCAAAGCGTGTACCCGAGTCCAAAAATGATTCCTCCTTCTACCCTACTCTCTAAAATTTTTAGAGTGAGATTTCACCCTTAAGCCAGCCAAAAGTGAGCTTGTTGAAATTTCGAGTGAAATTTCCACTCTTTTAGAGTGACAGTCTATGGTTTGAGGTTAGAAACTCACAGCCACTCTAATTCTAGAGTGAATTTTTCACTCCATAAGAGTGAAGGTTCACTCAAAACAAGTGAAAATCCCACTCGAAGTGGACTGGCTCACTTCTGAGACTTAGTGGAATGAAACACGTGATTTTTCACTCTTTCGGATTTAGAGAGTAAATATGGAATATCAAGGAATTTCTGCCACGTGTAGAGGGTAAGCAGGAATCACTTTTAGACTCAGGTGAATATACCCAAAGAATGGATGGAATGTTTCATTATAAAATATCTAATCCGAGTGATTGATGTATTCACACACTTCTGCGTGTTTAGAAAGTGACTGCACGATTTGAACGCTTTGAGCATTTCAAAATAAGATATTTGAGTCTGCAGTGTGTTCTTTGTGAATAGCTGAATCCAAGATCCGGATTTATGGAGGTCGACCGATATCCATAAATAGAGCCCCGTATCAAGTGGCTTTGAAGTTTTATGGGAGTTTCCAGTGCGGAGGAGTTATAATTTCAAACTACTGGGTACTGACATCGGCGATTTGCGCATCACAAATGTTCGGGTATTTGACTATGAAAGCGGGGACAAGTTACGTGGAAGGCGGCTCTAAGCATAAAATATCTCACACGATCATACATCCAGAATTCAATGAAAGGAAATGCTCACATTGCAATGACATCGCATTGCTTAAGGTGAACCCGCCACTGAAATTCAGTCAAGTCTCTCAACCAGCTGTACTGTTTGAGGGAGTAGCGTATGATGGACAAGAAGCTGTGGTGACTGGATGGGGAAATTCATTTCCATCATTTAATTTGACCAAACTACATGCAGCGGTGGTAAGATCCTTCGAAATACTCCATAATTCAATTGTCGAGCAGTGACTATCGAAAGTTTAATTCAACGTCAGACACTAGGTGATATTCTGAATCCCACTACAGCTGCGAGTGATCTGTTATTTATTCTTCTATAGAATCATTGATACAATTTTCTTTTGGAAAGGTCAGATTGCAAGGTCTATCTATATTTATTCATCATAATTAGAAATCCAAGTGGAATTCTGATGCACATCTGGTGTTCTGTCCAAATCCTAACTTGAACCGTTTTTGTGATATTATGCGTAGATGCCGATTATCCCGAGGGATCAATGTGTTCAACTGTACAGTGATTATCGAGAAATACCGGAGGATCAGTTCTGTGCCGGGGAGTTGGACGGAAGTCAAGATCGTTGCGTGGGTGAACAAGGTGGACCTCTGACTCTCAATAATCAACTTATAGGCTTAGTTTCTTGGGGTTTGGGTTGTGGTCAACCACTTCAGCCTGGCGTTTACACCAATGTGACATTCCATCTCGATTGGATCAAATCTACAATACAAACTCAGAATTGATCGTTGTTCAAAAACACCTTCGGATTTACAGAATCGTTCAAATTTTGTACTGTGAGTCAAATATAATTTTATGAAAAATTAAAACGATACATCAACTAGGTTCCTTCCAACATCGCATAAAACATATACAGAACATTGTTCAGTGAAAGTTATTCTCTACCCCAGATTCACAGTTGTTAAGAAACCCACAGATCCAACTGCACAGCGAAAAATTTTGTGTCACAGGAAGTTCACACTGTGTTGATTTGATACATTCTTTCTGTTAATATTTAACATAAATTGCGAGTGGACCTCATGGAACATACACGCGTGTTCAAAATACACCAAATTTTTCACTGTGTGCATTGATCAATCATGTATTCTCATTGATTGGAATGGCCAATGGGAGGAGGTTGAAAACCTCCAATTGGCAACTGCACCCAGATTCTTTAGCCTACGGACCCGCGCCAGTCAAATCCAACCCTGCCTATAGTAGCTGAAATTTAGCTTTTGCAGTGAAATTTTTGGCTATCCAAATATCAAATACACGAAGTAGCACACAACTAATTCTTAGCTATCATAGTAGAAATTCTCTAATCATTGATGAGTTTCGTAACGCTCACCTAGCCAGAAACTAGACAAGCGTCATGAAATTCGTCAATGACTGGAGCATTTCTACTTGGGTATCATAGCGAATTTTTTTTTTGCTTAAATGAATACAAACTACTAGTATTATTTAGTAATGGAAAATTATTGTGACATTAATCCACTCCGCCGATTTTCTTTCCACATTTACCGATAGAATTTTAATCCATGATAAGGATGTATTAAAATTCTTCCGTGATAAGCATTGGAAAACAAAGTTGAAAGATATCTTGATTTAACACGGAGAAAAATTTATAGTTAAATTTACTATGAGACTTTGTAACCGAGGAACAGACTGAACTTACGATGAAATTTACTATGACGAGACAGTAGAAACATGATCAAATTCACTATGTTTTACAGTAAATCCCATTGGAAAGTCGGTCTTTACCCCGGGCACAATAATCACATAGTAAATTCAACTACAAATTTCTCCCTGTGAAGTAAGATTGAATGAAGATATCAAGTAACCGATATGGCGCCCTGATCCGGTGGTACACTGTGATATTCAATGGAATATCTTCTCGTGTAGTTGCAATCAATCGGTGCGTAATCATGTTCATAGTGAAAAAAATGTTCAACACACGTCCATGTTATGAAAACGTCCGCTCAAAGTTTGCGTTGAATATTGACAGACAGAATGAGTGAAATTAACCCAAGAGCGCCAATTTTGCAATTGATTTTGACACTTGTTTTCAACAAAGAATTTTTGACTATGTGAGATTTATAATTCTCCCATAGCGGCATTGATTTATTTGTTTTCAGGATATGGAAATGGAAGAGGTTTCTTACTTTTCAATGATATATTCCTTCCTATTCAGATTCAGATAAGAGAGAATATTACCCAGAAATTGTATAAAATTGTGGTAGCGTTTGGAGAATATGAGTCTTTGTCCGATTAATCACTGGGAATGTCGACAATACTAGAAAAGTTGTCTGCAGGCGAATCAACTTGCTGCGGAATGCCCTCGTCCCCAGAGAATCAATCTGATCGACTCGACATGACAATGAGGATTCTCATTGTACTGAGGGATATTGATTCGCTGTGGAAGCTATAGCTTGAACTAGTTCAAGAATATGATTCTCAGAAGAATGGATTATTTCTTCTACAGATTATATCGAATTTTTATACAAATCTACAAAAACTAAATACTTTTTCTATAGAAGAGAAACGATTCTGTTCAAGAATCATCATCACTTTTCCTTGCTCTTACATCTGACTAAGTGGCTTAAATTAGCTCTCCTGATTGGTGCTTTTCCAGTGTAGCAATTGAGATGATAATTACGTTATGTTTTCCCGTGCGAGAGATTCATTTGATCACCTATTGTTGAAAATGTACGATGAGCTTAATACTTGAGTATTCATTCTAGTTCATGAATATCTTGTATGCAAATATATATAAATTCAACAGGATTTTGAAAATATTGCCGCACAGAATAGATTTTCGAGTGTTTAATTTGTTGAGTTATGATATGAACGATGTGTTAATCTATGACCGCAATGATTGTAAAGTTCTTGAGAAACCATTATCACAGGATTTCTAATGAAATAAGATACGAATACAGATAGGAGGCGATATATATCCGATGCGGTGAGAACTGAATGTTACTCAAATCATCATGATCATCCAAGTTTTTTTGCTGGTATTTTCCATTGTAGCTTCAGCTAATGGTGAGTAAAACAATATATTCAATTTCAAAAGAAAATGAATCAATATAGTGGAAGTTTGAATCATTTATTGAAACGAATTTCAAATCAAATACGGTAACACTACAACGTACATATCTTGATTTTTTCAATAACACACTTGCTAATATTTCATTTAATTGATTTTTGAATATTCTCATTGATGCAAAATTGGACTTTTCAGATGCGGTTTCGATAAACGATCCAAACTCTTACGAAATAATTATTAATTCGTTGTAAATATTCTACAAACTACGGGAGAGCATGTTTTTTTTTAATATGGCCAAATATGTAATTTTTTAATATTCTATTGTACGAGGAAAAAAGGGGTTGATGAAATCTATTGTATTGAATGACAATTGAGTATCTCGGAATATCAATTTGAAATTCAACGTTATAGATAAAAGAAAATTACAATTCGGTGAGGGAATAATAGATGATTCTGGATGATGTGACGATATGAATTGTCAAAATGTCAATGTAAAGATTTGAAGCCACGTACTATCGCGTTATGCTATGAACTTTTACACCCTTGTTTTTTCTGTGTGGATGGGATGGGATCCGATTTCTCGAATCTCACGATTGGGAGCATCAAATTTAAATTCATGATTTTCGATTCTCGCTGAGTGATGGATGTGAAAAGTGAATCTCTTACAATTCCTAGTAACTTTCAATTTCTGCAAAAGGAGAGACTTGTAAATTAAGAATACGATTATCTAGTATGTTTGGAATTTCCTCAGCTTATAAGAAGCCCTAAACAAAATTATTACTAGTGTTTTGATGAGTCACTGGTGGTCCCATAATGCCGGTGAAGAAACATTACTGGCTTTTTGGAACGCCGGCATTCGTGTTTGTTGTGGTGTCGTAAATGAGAAGTTCAGGATAACAAATATGAGAGACGTCCAAATTTGAGCATGTACACTGAGAGAAAAAATTTCCGGGAACAATAAAATATTTAATCAAATAGTGGCCATAAAATACCTAATTGATTTGAATAAATTTTCATTGACTCGATTAAATATTCATTCAATCAAACAAATATTCAATATGCTATGAAATATTTCATCAATGGAAACAGTTATTTAATTGAGTCAATGAAAGTTTATTCAAATCAATCAAGTATTTTATGGCGACTATTCAACTAAATATTTTATTGTTAAAAACTGGTATCTTTTCCCTACTGCTTTCGATATTTTGACTAAGGCGAATCCAGAAGGGCAGGGAAGTCATGGGGGATCATGACCCCTCAAAGTAAAAAAACAGTCTATTTTTACAATTGAATCTCTGAATAATCCAAGTCCGATGTGAAAAAAGGTCATCAGATCTAAAAAATATGTTCATTACCCGTTCCAAAATTCATTCCTGCATTCGCCCCTGTTTTGGCCAGAAACTGACCACTTGCCAGAATAATATTGAAAATCAAACAATGATAAAACATGAACTCCTGCTTGATGCAGAAACGAATATGAAAGACGTCCAAATTTGAGTCTCAACTTTGGAATATATCTATGAAATGGATGGAATTTCTTATTTGGAACACACACTCATCCGCGTTATTGATATTTGCGCACACTTTTGAGTGTTCACAAAAGTGACTACACGATGCAAACGCTATGAGCGTTTCGAGATAGAACATTCAAGTTTGCAGTATTTTCTTTGCGAATAGGTGAGTCCAAGATCCGGATTGATGGCGGCCGACCGATATCCATACATAGAGCCCCGTATCAAGCGGCTTTAAAGTCTCATACGAGTTTCCGGTGCGGAGGAGTTATAATGTCAAACCAGTCGATATTAACATCGGCGAATTGCGGCTTAAGACTGTGGCCACACTTGGACCTGACAGTTGGGACAAGTTATGCGGAAGGTGGCTCTAAGCATGAAATATTTGCTTTGATCACACATCCAGAATTCAATGCGAGCAAATGCTTATATTGCAATGACATCGCAGTGGTTGAGGTGACCCCGCCACTGAAATTCAGTCAAGTCTCTCAACCAGCTGTACTGTTTGAGGGAGTAGCGTATGATGGACAAGAAGCTGTGGTGACTGGATGGGGAAATTCATTTCCATCATTTAATTTGACCAAACTACATGCAGCAGTGGTAAGATCCTTCGAAATACTCCATAATTCAATTGTCGAGCAGTTACTATCGAAAGTTCAATTCAACGTCAGACACTAGGTGATATTCTGAATGCCACTATAGCTGCGAGTGATCTGTTACTAAATTCTATGTTGCTGCAGTTTGAATTGTTTGTTGAAACGAATTGGTGATCGAATAACGGAATACTCAAATGATGAAGATACAAAATTTCGCGGTCCTCTTTTTGGGCAATGGTTTCAGTTCTAAAGAGTTGATTTGAAAAATCAACTAACGATCTTTGTTCCCCCTGCTGAAAATTTCCCATAGAATCCGATACAAAAATTTTTCTATTGTTTTTTTTGCATGTGGTTTCTGAAATTGGAATTCCCGGTGTTCCTCAGATCACGATAGAAGAATTGTACTCCTGTTTATAGGGGATCCATCGTAGTTTCACGATAACAGTTACTACTGAAAAATTAGGAGAGATTTTTTCCTATTACTTGCCACGTGATTTCTGAATCACGATCTCACTGCGAATGACCGTCGAAAATTTTTTCATGGATTCATAGAAAAATTGCTAGTTTCTTTTCACACAAGAACAAGAAAATCGAAGTTTCGGTTAAGGAACCAAGGAAGTTTGATTTTCTCCAAACTTTGTTTGAAAATCCACTAGAGGAAATGTTTGTGTAAAGAACAGTTGAATGTATTTATGAATCCACAGCTATAGAGACAACTATAGGTACCCTCTCGTGTGTTCCCCCATTCTGGTGAAAACAAGGTGATTATCGAAAGGAATTCCACGATAGACAACTATAGGCATCCTTTCTTGCCTTCCCCATACATTACGATAAAACTCGTATAAGCAAAAGATGGTATCAAATGTATGGGAAACTTCCGATTAATTCATATAGAACTGAAGAAGGTGAGAATAATTTATAGTGCATAACCGAAAAGAAACGATAAAACCCATAAAAATCCGATAAAGACCTATTCGCGTTGTATCGGTTTATCACTATAGAACCCCATTGGGACAAATTTCTTTATCGGCTCAATCTGATGTCACGACACACCCTATACAATACGATAGAAAAGAGGCTAAAATACTGTCGAATTCTATCGTTTTCTATGGGGAATTTTAAGCCGGGTCGTTTCTATAAACGATTCAAACTTCAGCAACATACTGATTCTTCTATATAATCAGTATTCACGATTCCCTTGAAGAAAATTCAGATTGCAAGGTCTATCTATATTTATTCATCATAATTAGAAATCCAAGTGTAATTCTCATTCTCATTTGGTATTCTGTCTAAATATTAACTTCAACTGTTATTTGTGATATTATGCGTAGATGCCGATTATCCCGAGGGATCAATGTGTTCAACTGTACAGTGATTATCGAGAAATACCGGAGGATCAGTTCTGTGCTGGGGAGTTGGACGGAAGTCAAGATCGTTGCGTGGGTGAACAAGGTGGACCTTTGACCCTCAATAACCAACTTATAGGCTTAGTTTCTTGGGGTTTGGGTTGTGGTCAACCACTTCAGCCTGGCGTTTACACCAATGTGACATTCCATCTCGATTGGATCAAATCTATGACACACACTTAAAATTGATCGTTGGTTAAAAACACCATCAGATTTACAGAATCGTTCAAATTTTGTACTGTGAGTCAAATATAATTTTATAGACGTATATGAAATATTGTGAACTGATCTTCGTTCCCAACTATCGAATAATTCATAGAACAAAGGAAGCTATGATTACGAAAGAAAATAATAATGACGATGAAAAGTCACGATGAATGATTAACAACTAGAAGAGATTTCAAAACTTTCCCAATCAATCTTCGATTGTTCTTTTGAGTACAGGTTCCCTTTTCACAAAAAAATATCAATTTTAGACATGCATTTCCTTTTTCATCATCAAAAATGAAAGTGTTAAATCCGATTTGCAACGTGATCATACGACCGTTCATTTTTACCAACCCGTCACGGTGATTGATGGATAATATATTCATCGGTCTCAAGTGAGCATCGAGTGGAGTTGAAAATGTCATACCTCCCGAGTTACGAGGTTTTTGTTATACCATGGACTTCCGTCAAACAGAATTCAAGAAAAGTCACACGCTCGTAGATCAGTGCGGTAATGGAAAACCATTTGCAACGATTTAGATTTGCAACGATAATGCTATGGTAATACATGCAGTTCAACAGACCGAAAGAACGATCGAACGACTGTGAAGATAATTAACGATCCTAGGGATCCAAGAATCAAGAATCCCACAACACTATTCCTGAGATATCAAAGCGAGGATGAAAACACGAAATGTATTTGATTCTGTAATCTTATCCATTGCAGATTTTAATGAAACACTTCAATGTCGAGTGTTATTTCCATGAGACGGAATACAAGAGTTCAGAGACTCGAATTCAATCTCGAATCATTCGCGATTTACGATCAAGGAATGTAAATGCGGAATTTATTACCATTTATCGCGGAATTTTTTCTCTCACATGATTTGACGTAGAGAATAAGCTTTCACCGAATGTAACACGATTTTTATATACTCGTTAGAAAGAGTCAAACTGTTTTGCACAATCTCAGACATAGAACGCGAAAGAATTAGAACAAAATTTTTTTTCTTCAACGAGGGCTGTCGTGAAGTTTCTCTTTCTCTTGAGTTTCACAACATACTCAAAAAATGTGTGTTGTAGCAACAAAATTTTTGTTCTTTCAACAAAGAGATTTCGTTGACATGTGATCATAAAAATTCTTCGCTCAAACCAACAAAAGTTTGGTTATCATGACAGAATATTTCATTAATAGGGGCACAACAAAAAATAATGACATTTTTTGAGAATTTTGTTCATCGTGCAGAGGGTCTTGGGTTCTTTTAGAAAAGTTGATGCTGTGAGGAATGTTTGTCAACGCTTGTATGCATTGAATCTCGTCAAATATTCATTTGTGAAACAATTTATCGATATTACGAACTCATATTCATCAACGGAAATGTAAGGGTAGGGTACTTTCATGGTTCACTGTTAATTGAAGGTGATCCGTCCTTAGATAAGCACAACGACGTTACTCACAAATACACAGCTTGTATAATGGACGATGTTCCAGCGGAGCTGTTGTTACTGCCACTACAAGGCAAACGTTCACCATTCAATTACATTAGAATTACATGATCGTGTGTGTTGACCGACCCTGAAAACGTTAGCCGACAACCCCATTCCTCTCAGCAGCGAACCGCTTTGACTTTCGTGACCTCCAATCGTTCGATACCGAGGAAGGATGAGAAGTTAGAAAAAATTTCCAAGGAAGACCGTCGCGTTCCTAGACGATCGTAAAAGATGACGATGTCTGAAGAATGCATTGAATTACACCGTTAATAGACGAATCAATGCCTCCCTGACATTACCTTGAAATAGGTAGGCTTGTATGTATTAGCTCAACTAATCGTTTCACGTACAGATATGTGATTGATGTTCGAACGGTTCATCACTCTAACGTTTTAGATAAATCATGTGGAACAATTAGGAAGCGTTTATTCTCCAGATTGGAGATTGGAATTTCTTAATGGGTTGTTGAAAGAAAACAATTTGAAAGGGCTTTTCCATACGACCGTTCGAATGGATGAATTACGGGAATTAGATGAAATTCTGAACTCTATTGAATTTGAATATAAGGATTCATTCCAGAATCTGAAATACGTTGAAGAAGAGCTCTGGCGTTTTCTTTCCGTTAGAAGTCATTGATGAATTATGAATTTTGAACAGAAGATTAATAGCTCGTCAGTTTTTGAATGATTTGTACTGTATAGACCTGATAGGAATAGTGGTGGAGAGATATTTGAGATAACATCAAATGCCCAACCCTTCTCGAAAATATGCACCATCTCCACGTTGAGAAGAGTTTTGTTTTTTCTCAATGAAAATGATTTTTCTAATTTATATTGTACTTTGTTTCTTCTCTAAACGATTCTATATTTCTCATAATTGTAGCTATGGATCAATGAGTATCTATGGAAAAGAAACTACTGCTTCGAGATTCTTTTAAATTTTCCGAAGGAGTTTGAAATTTCTGAGAATCTAAAAATGAATCTACGTGGAGAAAATTCGATCAGTTCAAGTGCATCCATCATAGAATTTTAGTTTGATACAGGGAATATATTGTACCAAAGACTGATACTTACAGTAGTATAATCAAATAATACTTTTATGCTGCTATAATGTCATTTACTTTGCAATAACATGATCTAATTGATGATTTAGCTTTACGATTAGGACTTAAGAATGGTAATCATGAAGATGTTTCAGACAAAACCATTGAAACATTGGAACAAACAATGATGAATTGAAATATGCAGATACTTTTCTACTACAGTGAAAAAAATATTTATCTGTTCTCTCTCCATAAAATATTCATTTGCAGGAATGAAATATTCAATTGGATGCAAGAATTGATTCCCTGTGGCTAATAAATTATATATTTAGAAGACTAATTCGTTTGAGGCAAGCACGCCATTATTCGATTTAATTCAATATTTCATTAATTCTAAAGAACATGTTATGGAGAGAGGACAGATAAACTATTCATTTGGTTGAGAGAAATTTTTGTTTCAGTGCAACGCACGGAGAAAAATAATTCGCAGTGGTGACTAGGATTAGCTGTGGTAGCTACTTCGTGTATTTGATACGGGGATAGCTAAAAATATTGCTGTAATAGCTACATTTTAGTTACTATAGCAATAACTTCCGTTGACATGGCTAAAACAAAGCTCCCATAGCTAATTTTTATCTATCCAAATATCAATCACATTTCCCTGCGTTTATTTTTATATTCAAGCTTGAGAGGATACGCGCTGACCGACCAAACACGGTTTTTTCGAACAAATTACTCGAAATTGAATTCATGAGATCATTCCTGAAAATTTCAGATTATTTCATGAATTCAGTTCCGAGTAATTCGGTCGAAAAACCGTGCACAGAGAAAGGATTTCTTTGAATCTAAGGAATTCATATTTGAACAGTTCCAAATGAATATGTCTTTGAAGAAAATAAATATTCTTTTGCTACCAAAACTTTGTTATTCAAAAGAAGGATCAAAGAATCAAATTTCTTAAATGAACTAAATATTTATTTACGTTGAAACAATTTATTAGATTTGAAGAGATATTATGTTCTGTGTGCTCGGTCGGTAAGCTCGTATTCTATTGACTGTACATGTATCAATTTAGCTCATATCAACTGTTTAGTATCATATAATATTTTTTTGCTGCATTTGATTATTCACCGACTATTTTAAATTACAAAACATTGCTTGAAATACGATGCACGATAATAGTCATTTACAACCACGGAAGTATTTGGAATTTGTTGGTTTGTTTTTCCGTGCCATGTAACTACATTATCTTCACATTTACACAATTTTGTCAACGATCAGGGGCAACATTCGGAACTATTTTCCAACAAACTGTTAGTTTCAAGCTCTCACAAGGTCTTTTTATTCGAATAAATAAAGTACCTGTCAGTAGTTCTTCATGCAGATGTTAACAAATCGAATTTATCCAAGAATTTCAATTATCCAGACTTTATTCTACATAAACTGTAAAGCAGCGGTGATCAACCGTCATCTACTTGGATTCCTTTTTCACCTACTTTGAATATTAATATCAATAACACATACGTTGCTCATCAACTTACCCTGGAATCGTGTGAAGAGGAGCAGGTCTTGGCGGTGGAGGAAGAGACTTTCTGCCAGGTGTATTCTGTCGAGGAGCTAAAGGTGGAGGAGGTGAACTAGGAGATTCAGAACCATTAGATCGATCCATCGGACACTGAGGTTGAGGCCTTTGTTTCGAGGAATCCACGTATTTGGACGGAAGAGCGAAGTAATTCCTCTGAGAGCCTTCGACGACGTGTCGTTGATGATGCTTAGGAACATACTTGGGTGGTTCGTGATACTTCTGAGGACTCGATTCCGAAGCGAAAAATTTGGAGCTGGCCTCGTATCCAGTTTTTACGGAACCGCTGATATTGAAATGCGTATTCGGGGCCTCATTGTTGTATTTATTCAGAGTTTTGGTACTCTCGTTGACAGGTAAATGATTCGGCCTTGAAGGGTGATTGATGGACCCGTTCTTATCGAGATTTTTGGGTACTTGGGGTTGCGGTCGTTGACCCGATGAAGATTCCAGCCTTTGCGCAGCCGGTTCGTTTCTCAAAAGACCGGAAGCATCTATTCTAGTACTTTCGACTCTCATTGATTCTTGTCGAAGGATTTTCGGTTCAACGGGAACTTGTGGGGCAGGCCTTTGGTTGCCACTGCCACTGTATCGTTGCATCATGAGATCAGGCAGTTGCGCGGGAGGTCTACCGTTTGATACCGATCTTTCTCCCGATATTCTTCTAATAGGTGCTACTCTACCGTTGACCATGAGCTTCTGAGTGGATGGGTATCTCAAGCTCGAACGACCCGTTGCGATTATTCTTTGAGTAGACAATCCTGCGAATACTCCACTGTTTTCCAAATCCATGTGTTTTGTAGATGATGATGACGATCTTACGAATTGATCTTGATGATCCTTGGAATTCGGTGACAGTTTCCCGGATTTATCGTGATCTTTTTTATTGTGTTTAGATCTTCTTGTTGAATGTCGTTCGGGTTTCTGTCGGTCACACGTTTTTTCGTGACTAACGGATGTTTCTTCTTGGTAAGTTTTGGTAGAGGAATTCTCTGAGAGACTATCGTCGCTGAGTTCAGGCGGTGGGGGAGGTAAGGGATCATCACAATCATGAACTTCGTTCTCCTCGACCGTGGGTGGCGAGGGTGGTGGCAGATCTGGACTGGGCACACGTTGATCGTTATACACATTTCGAAGGTGTGGTTTTTTTGGCGGTCTTTCCGGTACCCAATCGTCAATCGATATGGCTGGTCCTACTATTACAGGACCCAAAAGATCAGTCGAAAGACTACCACAGCTGTTGCTGTGTTGATGTTTCGGACTCATCCGAGGGAGTTCGTTATCATGTTGCGCCCTATTCACGTTCTCTTTCCACGCTCCACTAGCGTAATCGGAAGCTGAACTTGCTCTCCTAGATGACGTTGGTCTCGGTCTAGGCGGAGGTTGAGGTGGAGGACTCTGAGGCGCAGGGGCGATGTGCCCTTGAGTCAACTGAGGTTCTGATCGCCAAGATGTTTGATGATGACGCTCGTAAAATGACAACAGAGCCTTCTTTTGAATTGCTTTCAGAGTTGGATCGGACACTCTGTGACGTTTTTCAGGATCCAAATACGTGTAACGCATTTGCTGTTTCTCTAATTCGTTTATTCGTTCGGCTACCGATAATTGTGATTGTTGAGGTGAAGTCGGCGCAATTCTGAAAGGAAAAAACAATGTATTAATCCAATTCCTTCGCATCACGTCATTTTTATGTGAAAGAAACATGAATAATAATCACCTTGACGATTGGGTAGATTCTTGAGGTTGAGTTGTGCTGACGGGATACAATTTTCTCTGATTACGTTCACGATCTAAATACAGAATGCTTTCCGAATGATGTCTTTGAGGAGTTTGAACTCTGGCACTATGAGCTATGAGCTGTTTGCTGCATTGAATTCCATTCGTTTGGCTGACGTCGGACATGGAACCATGAAGAACGGTCCATGCGTCAGAACTGTGTGGACTCGTTGGTTGTGGATGAGTGGGACTTTGTGGCATGGGTTGAGCTAAGGATGAATATTCTTCCGTTCCGATTCTAACCGCATTCTCCCAATGATGATGAGTGCCTTTTGACCTATCTCGAAGAGCTTCGTCATCAATGTTCGATTCATGCCATTTACTTTCTCGAACGGGTGACGATTGACATATATCTGCAACGGAGGTAGAATTGGCACAATGGCTGATCACAGTCGGTAAACTTGACCTCTCGTGACTTTGTTTATTTCTATCATTCATCGACGTCTGCCATTTATCAGACCATTTATCCTTGGTCCTTGGAGATAAACTGACCGTGCTCATATCGCTCATCGAACCAGGCCATTTTTCATGGCAAATATTGCTTGACTTTTTATTTGAAATCGTTCCGTTCACGCTGCTAATGTCTGATATAGATCCATGATGCCATCTATCAGACGTACCTTGTCGAGCAGGAAGACCGCTGGACACGCTAACGTCGGACATCGAACCATGCCATTTCAAAGTTTCACTACTGGAAGCGCTACCACTGGACGTTGTGACAACGCTATCCCTTCCTTCTCTGGAAGTTTCCTCCCAAGAAACTGCAGGTCTTTGAGCTACTGCCTCGCTATCTCTTCTCAATCTGAAATGTATATGAATATGCTGCTATGAAACCTCTAATTCGGTATAATCATTCGCTAATGAGAGGAAAATATTTTAAAAGACAGTACCTATCGAGGAATGGCGTATTAGTCGTGGAATCTACGCTGGAGACATAACTGTGGTATCCTTCGGATTGCGCATAACTGGCTTGTTGAGCGTGTTCGACTCTGGTATATTCCTCCAGACCCGCTTGTGTTAACGTTGTCTCTTGATAAAGGTCAATCTGTGAAAGTCATAAAAGTCATTTGAAATTGTTTTGGGAAAAAATCTGATGACAGTGATCGTAGATGATTTCATTTCGCATTTATTACCTGAGACACTTGGGGATCTTGATAACTTCTGACGTAAGCTTCAAGATCAGCATGATTGAGGGTTTGCGTTGGTTGCTGCTGTTCTCTTTCCGGTGGCGATGGTACCACATACTCCGCATCTCCCAAGGATTTTCCCTCTCGATCTACGTGAGGCCATAATCTCGGTTCTTCCTCCACGTTGTTTCTATTGCGAGACTCGTAAGTCTCCGCTGGTATTTTCTCACAACGTTCCATCACGGTTTTCAGCTGCATCATACAATTCTATTAATACATATACTCGTAAGATTTTATTTATTATTTTCTTGTGATGATGAAGGAAATTTCAAATTGATTATTTCAACAAAATCTCAAGGATATCTCAAACGTAGGTAGCGTGCAATAATATGAGATACTCTGCATCTTGAGATTGCTGACCCACTTTTAAGAAAGTCGGTAGCACGAGAAAGAAATACTGTGATTATGTCATTGAGAGAAAGGAGGGTGCGGGCACACGAAGATTAATTGTTCGCGTCAGTTTTAGGGCGCAGCCAAGGTTCTCGCCCTATGTGCAAGTATTTGTATATAGTTTATCACGACCAGTCTCGGACGAGAGATTTTCTTTTTGTTGTTCGAACAACAAGAGCGTGCAGTAACATTTTTATTCGTTGCGCATTCACAAAGTGGACCGATAAGCTTTGACGGTGGTTCGTGACTCATGGATCACGAGTGAAGTGAACCGCCTCCTCTAAAGTCGATTCGAGATTTTGATTCATTGCAATCATTTGTGTGCGATTTGCAAACACCTGACGTACCGAATTCGAATAAGTTTTTATCGTAAAGCAGAAAACTCGTGAACTGCTACGCGTAATTGTTGAATTCACTTCAAAAAAGGAAAAAAAAACATACACACACACAATTCCATAACAAGAGGAAAGGAACTCCTCGCAAAGTTACCGATTTGCGAATAATTCTTTCCTGTTGAAAATTATATTCCTAAATTATAAACCTCATAAATCATATAGGTAGAACGAAGGAGGAAAGGGAAACTATAATTACACGGTCTGAGTTTACTACCTGCTGCGTGAACGACGGATTTGGCCTCTTCGTGTGAGGTCTAGTGTATTGGGCTGGCTTCTCCTTTGGATAGTTGGTATGATCGGTCCACGATTTGGAACGATGAGATCCGCTATTGTGCTGTCCTGTATTATGGATATCTTCGTCGGGATGTCGTTCCGGCGCACACGGCCAGGACGGATATTTTTCGTGTCCAGGACCGTAGCAAACGTTTTTGAGACTCGATGCATCCCTAACCGGTGGAGTCGGTGGTGGAGACGCTTCGTCTCTTTCGTTGAGGGGAAGACTGAAGCTTTCGAATCCAACACTTTCGCTGTATCTAAACGTTTGAATCGTGATTAATGCTTCACTCATCGAACATCCAAGGAGAGCAAAAAATTGTATACAATTTTCCAACGTTGAGAATCATCATAGCTCTTAGTGGAATTTTTTTCTCAAGTAAGTCAGTGTGAAAGTACATAAAACGTGATGAATAATACAACACGTGGATGAATCACTCAACGATGTTGCGTACGACGATGGTATTGAAAACATAAGTTACCACATATCGGAAAGCATAACAGTGATTTTCATTAATGTCATTGAACCACTTTAATACGGCGATGCTTATACGTGTACATATATTTTAAGTGTGAGAGTACGTATAATGTATGGAATAATCAACGAGTTCAACATAACTGGAAACGCCTTGCCATTAAAACGAATTACCACGATGTTCCTCTTGACTGGTTTCATTCTGTCTTGAATAAAACGACATGGGAAGGAACGGGGAATCCATTCCTTCTTTCTTATTTATGTCTGCTCGAGGCTATCAATGAATTCAGTTGCGGGTTACGAATCAACTTTTTTTCCAATATATTGAAAATTATAGATTGCGATGTGTAACTCATGGTTTCATAATCGAACGTCGTCAGCATTGTTTCTCGAATTAATTGGGGGTGTTGGGAAAATATATTCAAATTGTCAAGTCTGGTATGTTTATCATGGGAACTCACCCACTATCGTTCTTATATCCCGAAGAATTCTTTTTGTGACCCTCGTTGTAACTGGTAATCGTGGTTTTCTTGCTACTCGTAGTGGAGTCAATATTATTGCTGTTGATCTGATCCTCCTCGGCTGACGTTCGTTTGGCGTCGTTCCGGCGACGATGATATTCGTTGTTCGTAGCCAGGGTGGTTCGGGACGAAGCTTGTTTGAGCCCGTAACCCTCTTGACTGTACGTTGCGGCACCCTTGAAATTGGTGACTTCACTGTTGTTGATGTGGCCGTGATTTGTGTACTTGTTGTAAGACCCCGAGAGATAGGATGGTGGACCTGGGGCCTCATCCTGGATGCGATATCCCGGCGATGACGGTTGCAATTCCGTCATCGTGTGACCAACGACCCCGCCATCCGGAATGCACCTATAAGAAGAAATATTCCACTGAATAAAGAATACTTTCGTATCATATCGAAGCTTAGTATCAATTATTACAAATACTTCTTTTTTCTACACAATGATATTTAGACTAGAACTCTTGCAGTCCCATTTTTGTTTACACAACAACAAAAATCCATGTTCCCACGTGCAAATAGGTACTGTTACTGTTAGAATGAATAATGTGCTATGATTTCAAAAACAAGGTATTACACTATATTCATTTTTTTTCTGGTATTTACCAAGAACCTCATTTCTCCTACGGAAGCAACTTCTGTAAAACTATCATTGAAGTTGATATCATTTCAAAGATAGCGTAGTACCAGAACACATCCAAATGTAATTCCATAAATTTTCCCGAAGTGCCTACAAAACATATTTCTCAATGGAATTTTGCGAAGATCTATGAGACTGCTCTTGGTATGCTGATAAAATAAAAATCCGCAGAACCCCTGAAGGATCGTAATGTATGATCCGATACAATATCTGTAAATGAATATCAACCCTCCGGAAACGAATTCTTCTCCTACAAGATAATGGTCTTAAAGTCTCGTAATAGCGATCTAGAACAAGCCTGCCTGTAGGCAAACAGTAGAAATGATATTACTGAACTGAGGCTCACTTCCGCATTTGCATGTACGTCTGGGCTTGCGTTAGACCTGATTTTAATAGCGATGACATCGTTATTAGCAACTTTTATGAATGAATGGGTTTACCAAGATTGATGTTCGACGGGGAATGAGGATTTGAGAAATTAAAATTTTATTCTCAGTTGTTTATTGTATTTCTTGCGACAACAGGGATTTCTATAAATAGATACACTGACAGAAAAATCATCCGGTTGAACACCCGTAGTTGCAATAATTTGAAATCTGGTGCTATTCACCAGGAAATATGACTTTAACTACATTTTTTAGCTTAGACAAACCAGGTTCTTTGTCTTGGTGGGATACTCAGAATATTTGGTTGATTTTGGCTTTGACCATTTTTTTCTGGACAACCAAATTTCAAGTTAATGCAACCACGAATGTTTCAACCAGATCGTCAGTTTTTTGTCAGTGTACGTGAATAATATCAGGATAATTTTCGAAATCCTTGTTAACTACAAAACTCTCAATACCTTGTATCACAGAAGAACAACAAAAGATGGGAAAGATATCCAAATCACGACTAATGATATGACGATGAATTGTCGAAAACTCAGAATATATGTTAGATTTTGCATGAATTCAATCCCCAGTTTTCTACATTTTCATCTCTCTCATTCTCATTCCGATTCTTCGCAAAAAAGAACAACATGAAAAGTGAAATATTGGCGAAGAATTGCTGTTCTAGAAAATTACATTACAGTCATTACGATAATGCCGCTGATCGTTTACCATTATATAAATAATAAGATTTCTTATAAAATGGGAATGTAATAACAGGCATTACCTATATAACGTAAGAAAATCCACTCTCGTTCTCTTAGATGATTCAGATTTCATTAGAATACAATGTTTTATTATTACCAGTAATAATTTTTCAATATCTACCAGACAAGCAAATGTAATCACATCCAGCTTCAAATCTGGCCCAAATTCTTGCGATTCTACCAACGACTATATTCCTTGGTACCGTGAATCGAGCGACAGAAACAAAGCTATTATACCACAATAATTATCCAAACTTTGTATCAACTCTCGTTGTACCGCATTGATCTTTGCCATGAATAAGGTTTATATGCTCAATAACTGTTCCTGGGATGTAATATATTCAATTTTATAGTACCAAGAGAGGTGCAGGGATTACCGTGGATACAATAATGTACTGGTTCGGTTGGCGTATCAATTTGTTTGCAAAGAGAATTACATTATGTGCTACTACTGGGGAACGTGATGTTGTAGAACTGGATGCTAGGCGTGTCAGTTACGAGATAAAATCCGTAAAAACTGCTTACACGACTGGTGGTTATTTAACCTTTGAGCCCACTTCAAATACATTTATATACGTATATATGCGCGCATGAACGCAGAGCCACGCGTTGTATCCGCTGAATTCTCCTGTGACAAACGTGTGTAATAATGTGCACGGTTTGCGCTCGGTTACAAATTCACTTGCGTGTAATCCTCGTGACTACAGAAAAATAGTTCATGGTCGGTGTTATTGGGAGAGGGAAGGAGTGGAGAACTCTCGATTTCGAAATCTTCAGACCATGTTTCATATATAAACAATAATACGAATGGTGCGATTCAAAAATTTAGACCATTTCTTCTTTCTAATGACAATTCATTTACGAATTACGAACTTACAATCTGTATGAAGTAACGATATTATTATTCTCAAACATGGACTGGGAACAGAGTGAATGAAACAGTTCACAACCGCTGCTCAATATTTCACGAACATCTTCCCAATCACGGAAGACTTCTTCGAGCACTGTGATTTGATATTGACAAACAATCGATAATAATAAATCATTTCAACGCAATGATAATGTATGGTTACAAAAATACATTATGTCCCAGATTTGTCAGATTATTTTCTGTTCAGGGTCAAGTCTTACGTGGTCTTCGAATACAATCGACGTCGTTACCGGAAACGGGGCCGATGAAGATCGATAATAACACTACAAGCTGAAGGAGAAATAAAAATATCTGTCTCATAATATAGTTCTTTTTGGCAACGTTTATGACCGATATTTCTTCATCCTCCTCCTTTTTCATGGTGTATCTGTTACGAAAGAGAGAATGAGAGGAATAGAAAGAGAGGAAGGAAACGTAGGGAGGAGGAGATCCAATGGATTTTATACAGTATGGAGGGAGGCATAGTGCCGTTTTGTGAACGGTAAACGTTCGCCTTGACTGTGTGTATATTTACCTGTACAAGTACGTACTAATACACACGCACACGCATGATGTACATGCTCAAACCCGAGGGAAAAAACTTGTAGAGTCACCTGCCCTCGAGGCAACATTGCCATCATAGCCGATCTTTCGAGTTTCGGATCTCATATTTCTGGGTCTGACCGCTGCGGGTGTATACACGAATCTCTTCGACCTTCCTTAAGATGAAAAGTTTTCAACTCGCGGAATTAGATAACGTACGAACGAGGCTACCAACGTATCGGTAAATATAAATCTGAAATTCAATCCTCATGGGACCATGATTATCTTGAAAAGGTTGACACGAAGATTTCATAAGATCGAAACATGAGCAAGAATTGTTCTGTAATATTTACTCGACGGATATCTATGTCTATTGTTTGTGAAAAAAAAGAACAAACTGATGTCTAAAGGGTACAATTATGAAGTATTGAGATTACAACAATGGGAAAGTGGCATAGGTCAAAGTTAATTCGTCATGTCCTAGAGTTTCGTCTAATCTGAGAAAGAGGATCACCGATCTAAGGAATAAGGGTGTTGTTGAGCGAGAACTTTCTAGTAACACGTATGTGACTCGAAGTTTGATCCGCGGTTTCAAAAGATACATAAATCAGCACCTTCGTAGTATAACGCCTAGATTAGGATGATATAAATTTGCATCATTATCCAAATTTGAATAATGGGTTATTTATTGCAAAATATCCAGACTGTGAGTCGAGACATCATTGAGAGTGATGTAACGTGTACGTGATCTTCCGACGAAAAGATTGTTTCTCATAAGAATAAATGAAAGTTTATCAAATCTCTGTACATATTTGAATATGTGTACAAAGCGTAGCTTCTGGATCTCACATTCCTGCGGAATTACGCGTGCATACGAGTGGAGTGGAATGGATACGACTGGAGCAACTCTTGAACGCATCGAGGCGTATGCCGTGAAGCCTCTAAATCACCCCTCTTAATTGCCGGTCGATCTCGCGATGGATGCCGCCACTTTGAAGCAACGCAATGCGATGCAATGTGGTACACTGTATAGCGTCCAGTTTCGCCGTGATAAATTCGTGTGAATTCATTCCTCGCGAAGAGGCGTAAAGCCTCACCTTTATGCGCTCTACGCGTCTATCTCACTCACAGTTTATCCTTCCTCTACACCCTTTCCAAATGAATAATCATTCGTTATGGAGACATTGAGTGATTATTACAGGTTGAAAGCAGGTTGAAACCGTGCATGTATTTACACGTATCCACGCGTATCTTCCATTCGAGAGTTTGGATTCAATGTGAAATATATTGGTCGCGTCTAATACCATGGACACGTCTTTTGTTTACATTGAAAGTAGAATGGAAGGCGCATCTGATCGTTCGCGATAAACAGACGAACGGGGACTCGGATATACGTCGAGTTTTTGAAAAAAGATGGTTTCCGGCGATGTATAAAGAAGGTCTACCTTCAAGACGAACGGAAATACTCCATCCTGTATGCAGGATATATCCTGACCAAGTTCCTCGTGACCTTAGGTTACCAAAGCTCAGTCAGGTAGCAAAGAAACCTATTGATAGTATTATTTGGAATTCTATAGCTTTCTTGTTAAAATGTTCACTCAAGTGAAATTTCCGACATCGTGCATTTTGCATCCTTCCAATGTGATACGATTTCAGAATATTGACACTATAACACTGTAAAGAATGTTTGCAGCAGTTTCACAGAGACATCGATAGCAACAAGATTTCAAGCATACATGTTAATAGTAATAATTTTCCCAGTGCTTAATATCTGCAAAATTAACATTTATAGGGTAATCATTTCACATCGACTTGACTACACGGAGAAAAGAAAATAGTAATAACCCCTGTGAATCACAATAATTCACTGGAAAACAAATGTATGTCATGCAGACTGCATTTCGAAGTCATCATTACTGACCTGCCAACAATAACAAACTTCATTTCAGTACTCAGTACTGTGATGAAGATGATCCCTCCTGTTCCGCGGGATTTTCATTTGTATTCAAATCGACTGCTGTCTTTCGCAGTTACCAGTAATATTTTCCTTTTTTTGTATGTAATGCTCGAGGTAAGTTACAGACGATGTACAGATAATCAGAATTGCTCTGAATATTGGCGTCAAATGCACTTCACCGTTCACCAAGACATCCTGAGTGAAACGAGTTCAGGGAATACCACCCTAATTTCATACAGTGAACGATTACAACAATTCCTTCAATTCGTATTCAATTGGAATAATTTCATGGAATGAATATTTTTAATCACTAATTTTTCTTCTCATATTGGATTTTTCACATGGATACGTGGAAACACATCAAATGATTTCATGGATTCCCGATTCATCCTCATCAGAAACTATGATTAGACGAACATGCATCTCACGGAAATTGCTGATTTCGAAAGGTGAGAGATGAATAATCAATAACAAGTGATAATAAATTTGTTGATCACAAATGTAATTCGTTAAAGTTACGGTTAAGCGATTTGATTGTAAACGACGTTTAATTTCATAATATGCAATTGAAACTTCCATGAAGCATGTGCGTACGTGCAAAGGACTTTGAGCTCCTCGATGCCGTTCTATTTAACCATAACACACGCATTCCTCGCCGCGTACTGTTTCACAAAGAAATTACAATCGGAAGAGATTTTAACAGAAAATAACTGAGCGCGCTTACCACGCAAGAATGCTCGGTAAAGGACAAGGATTTCGCTAGCATAGCTTGCGTGCAAACACTTATACGCGCATACACGCATGCTTATGGTGCGTGGGGAAGGAACGTTATGAGTTACGTCATATAATTAATGTTCATGGATGAGAGTTCGTTGACTGGATGGTAGAAGCTTACACGGGAGAACGAACCGATCATCTATTGAATCCTTATCGGAGATGAATCTTCATCGAAATACTATTCGCCGGGATAAATCATCTGATCATTGACGTGAATATATATTGAATAAATGTGGGAGTTACTTTTTTCATTTGAGTTGAGTAATGAAAATGACGTGTACCGTACGTGCGAAAGAGGCCACAAATCGTTTCTCGAATACCGCGATTTAATATTTTAACCTCGACTGGAATTATGTTTTTTCAATCCTTTGAATGATCATTCCACATCCGATGCAGTATTTTCAAGTCCATATTATGATGGAATTCAATAAGTAATTGTAAAATTTCCCTTCAAAGAAATAACGATGCCAAAATTCCTCCATGGATCGGGAACTGTTTGCCATAATTTTAGTGAAATTTTTCTTCAGACCCGAAAGGCAAAATAAGAGTTCCTCAAAGATGGAGGAAAATGGAACACCAATTTTCCTACCATTCACCTGCGATATCCATAAAAATTCCCCATATTTTTTGAACAGGTACTTTGAAATAATTTGAACATTCAAGTACAGATTCATCGTAACGAACATCAGATGTTCGAACAATTATTTTGTTTAGCAATTTATTCATTTTCGTGAATCGTTTACAGATGTTGCAACCAGAAGATATCGAGCCAGCAAATTGTGCATCGAAACGTCACGCGATGAAGTTGCTTCACCCGTACAGTTGGTTTGCTCTTTGATCGCTCAAGGCGTTGAATTTAACCAAGCATGCATCATCGGGTTGCAGCTCGATGCAAAGACAAGACTCTATGATAAGGCTGCTTATATTTATAGACAAATAGTTCGCGTGGTAATTTCATTCGCATATCATGGGAAGTCTATCGCGAGGGTTAGTAGATGTACGGGCCACAACGAAGCACTTTACCAACAGGTTTTATAAACGTTCACAGACGATGTCATTGTAACGATCGCTTCCGATTAAAGAATTCAATGAGTAAGCATAGTGATTTTCATCGATGTCAACATTCAGGTAGTATTCGCGATAGCAATCTCGTAGATATAGGTACCATTCTTTGAATTTGATACATATTTCCACTTGGGATTTAAACGAATCTCCTTAATTAGATGAAGTTGACATCACCCTAAAGCTGTTTCTGCGTCGCTCATTACATCGAAAAGAGCAATTCATTTCACTTTACCCAGCATAGCACGATTCCCAAATATAGCGTTCGCGTTGTCGGTTTATGTTGTCAGCGTAGAATATATGTATTCGGCGATGACGAAGGACTTCACTCACTCCATACACGTAATTGGTAGAAGATAGTACTACATCGTATATGACAGTTATTATAAGATGAATACAATTTTGAATATGATTAAAGTAACGGTGAATGAGATGGCAATATCCAGATACCGGGGTCACATCAACAAAATATCAACTGGAATCGAGATTTCTCTCTGCTGACACTTTGAAAACTTGACACTAAGAAAATATTGTGATAACACGAAGAATTGAATCATCACTGTTACTGATTGGAGTTATGAATGCATCATCACAGATAACGAATCATTTTGAATGAACCATGACAGAAGCTCGGGTAGAAGATTGGGTTCGTAGTAATAGAAGTAGCGTACGTTCCCTATTATTCGTTCAATCCTTCTAACGTATTTGAAATCCCCTGATGTACCATCAATCAATATTACACCTAATGAACTCTCTAATGCTCGGATTAGGAGTTATTATCACTTCATAATGGAATCATATTGTTCTCATTATCAACAGAATTGTTCGAGTAATTTTATGAAAGATTTTTCGAAAGTTCGTAGTAGAGATTTGCGACTGATCGCGACGCAGCAGTTCTGAAACAGGTTTTACTCAACTCATCAACCGAAGAGTGTTATATCTTCCCAAAGATGAGAACTCATCTCCGATCACTAGAATGAATAAGCAATGTCAAGGCGATCTCCACACATGTGCGTTCCTACGTTTACACTGTTTGATTATGTCTTTTTTATTGCGTATAATTAGGATTACGTAACTCGATGGATGAGAATATCCTCCCTATTTGGCAATTTCGTCTTTCAGACTTGTAGTTTAGAATTGCAAGATCAAGGATAAGGCTGAAACGAATGAATGAATATTTTCTATAATCCTGGTGAGAATCGTAAACAATGAAGTGTCAACGTTTAATCAAGAACTTCAGTAAATTCTCTTCGAGGAGGTTAATTCTTGACGCTAAAAGACTTGGAGTTTTTGAACATAAATCTCGTGGGTTGAGGATATATGAAAGGAAATCAGAACCAAGCTTTGAGAACGATGATTCTTTTTCCACGTGCCAGAATTATGATACTACTCGAGCTGCAGATTCATGTCTGGCGTATGCGTTGGTAGCAGTACACACAGGGTAGGGTCATGTCGAGCTTCAACTTTGCGTGGGCAAATGAGTAAAGAATACATAAAATTATACATTAGACGGGAATGGCTTCTGAATATATCTCCTGAACAATGAATCCCTTTTGTCCACAAAATTCTCAATGAAGCTTTTAAATACCGAACAAATGAATTACATAAATAAATGCAAAATAGTCGAATTTAAGTGTTTTTTTTTTGCTTAGAATGGAGTCAAGATGTTTCATAAATCATGTCTAAAATCACAATATATTCCAGTCAACGCGATAATATACCTTGACTCTGTACCGTACAATCTAAGACGTGTCCACCTTCAAAAATCTAACTGGCCTTGCCGTTGAACGATTCCGGTGAAAGATCTATAGACTGAGTCGTGGTATTATTCCTTCTAACATGCGTGGGTTTAATCTTGGTCAAACGGTGACTTTTTGGACAATTGATAGACGGTGACCGTTATGTCAGGACAGAAATTTTATATAAAAGATTTCATATAAAGGATACGGACACGCGTGTTCATAAAACGTTCCCGCATTTGAAGTGTAAGAGCAAAGGCATCATAACACACCCAGCTTGTGATACAGGTAAAAAAGAGCTTTATATTGAAATAAGGTTCATTGTACACGATCTAATTCACACTCTAAATATATACATCTAAAGAAAATTTCGTTGATAAGCGGGTATTATTCGAATCGCTCTTACAAGATGCTATGGAAATGAGTGCCACCCCAGTAGTAATGAAAATAGTATGCGTCCTTTTATCCAATATAATGTTATGTGAATTCAATGAAAGTGGCTTCATCGTAGCTATATAATTTTATGATAATCATACTTTACTCTTTATTCCAGCTTTTATCGAGCATAATTTTATATGCTCACTTCATGCTTTGTATGGAACAATCAATTCAAATCGATGAAAGATCGCGGTCCGTGGATGATATACTATACATATATCAAAGTTTTTCCTTGATTTTCATACAAGGAGGAAACCGATGGAGCGCGATAACATAAATCTCGTGGAAAACTTATGAAATCTTTGTATACCCGTGATGGGAATGACGCTTATGTGAGATAGTTTCGGTGCGATTTTCTCAGTGTTCGTGCACACGAAGTACACTTTACGTAAATGAATGTTGATGTAAGAGTCATTGCGAATACATTATTTTGAATTGTAATTCATTTTGAAGTATACGGTACTAAAATTGAGGATAATTAATGGGTATTGTATTTCTCAACCTATTTCAATTTTGCGTACCTTGAAAAGTCTCGTACACTCTCCTAGGTCTCATTCGCGTGGATTTTATCCTCGATGCAGCAGTTGTTTGCAAGTATTTGTGAACTTCATCGAAGATCTTTATCGAATAACATAGCATTGACAAAATGATATCTAAAGACTCTTCGTTATGTACTTGAGGTGCAGTAAGTTCGAACTGGTAACTGAGGAAACATGTATCTGTTAATCTTATCTGTATTGCAAGATGTAAAGGAAGAACAACGCAGAATAATACTTTTGAACAGGGAGGGAGGATTCCTGAATAGAATTAACAATGAACCTTTCTAACCATGGTCCTTTCTTTTTTCTGATTATATGCAGAATATTATACCTGGAAAAAGTACATGGTCGTATACACCCTGCGATTCGAGAGATTCTCACAGGATACCGTCGGAACGTGCTGATCTAGAAATATTTGAATTTCCAACGTCCATTCCAACTTCATTTGAACATGAAGAAATAGCATTCTTTTCGATATTTCCGGATATCAACGGATAATTCATTTCAAGGATGCGCGATGTTTTTTTTCTTTTCCAAGGGAGGAATTAGGATCGAAGAAAAGAGAAATTCTGGAAGAGAATGTGGGCCCAAGAAAGGAAAAAGATAAGCCGGTAAAATACGAACAACCTACGTGGCTGAGGAACATTATGGCGCATGATCATACTTTTTTCGCTTTAGTCTGATATCTGTAAGACCGACGATACGTGTTCTCCCTCCGCATCCAAAGCCGTAACTCGAAAGATCCGTTCGTTGGTTATGCATGAGACATTAAAACAAAATTACAATGTCCGATTAACTTGGACTTTCTCGTGAAATGCACTGAACGAGCGAACGATAAGAGGACGATGAGAGAACTAACGGTTTACCGATCGATGTATGTATACATACATATATTTTTTTTCAATCAAACTTTTTTTTCTTAATCTTCAGATAAGCGGTCTTAATAGACGTTAGACCCCTCGTATAAGAACCTGCATCGCTCTGCTCTTCTTTTTATTCATTTCATAATTGGAACTGTTTACAATCCATACATCATTGGTCATTAACAATTCTTCAACTGAAGCTCCAGAGAGAGAGAGAGAGAGAGAGAGAGAGAGACTCATCTCGATATATCACCAGGCTGTCGCTGCTGCGGCGATCGCAATTTATCCTTCGTTACTAATTCTCATAAAATCATCAGACAGATTTATATACTTGATCATCATTTCCAACTACCCTTAAGCATTTCGAAAGGACCAACGAGATTTCTCATCGATGATATATATACATCCAAGAGAAGTAGTAAAGGTAACAACACGCTCGTTCGTTAAACCGATCGATCGCGATAATCCATTCTGTCTCTTTAATTCCTTCTTTGAAACGCGTATCGGGATCCTCCAAGCTAGCAGCGATTCAAGAATCGAAAGATCATTGATCTCATTTTCGAAACATTCTGAGAATTCCTGAGGACTTTTTTGATGCTCAAATAACGTTTCGTCAGATACAGATGATGTAACGTAAACCGAGACGTTAATCGATCGTAAAATCGAGTGCATAAGAATTCTCAGAATTATCGATTGATCTTGATCGATCGTATAAAACCTTCTAAGAACTATCCGATCGATCTTGATCGATGATATGGTAACCGTGAAACCGGCATGAGGATGTCCATAAATATCAACACACGTGCAGGATTTTTTTGCTATACGTAATGATGATCTAAATCAACATTATTACGTAATAGACTCCGGTACGAAATAGTTGATAGTAAAAATCGCGATTATCGTATAACTCATCTTGCGTCTGATGCAATTCGCTCTGTTCTCTCTTCAGGCACGTCTTGGATTCCTTTTGAATAGCATTAATGAGATATATCTCAATCCCAATAAATATTCAGAAATTTCCTCAATTTACTTTGTTTAATTTGAATAAAAAATACCGATCCCGCGAGTTCATGAATACATATTCAATATCTCCACTCGTTCCAACAAAGAATAATAACTCTGAATCATTCTGACAAGCAAATAGAGTACAACGTAAAGGAAGAAAAAAATATATCACAATATTCTTGTAATTATAACACTTGTTGCGTATTGAGAAAAAGGCTGAGAGAAAGAAAGAGATATCGAAATGTGTTAACAATACATCGAGCGTGATCTACCGTTAGGAGCAAATACATTGGACAATGAACAAACATTTCAATTTCTCATATGCAAATACCGTTCACAAAAGTACAATGAAATAATTTCACGAAATGAAATGGGTGTAAATAAAATTTATTTCATTACCGTATTATTTATCGGTTATAAATTCTCGAAAAGTGCACATGAGAAAAATTAGCACCTGTAACAAGTATGTGGAATAACAACAATAATGAGCAACGTACAATAACTCTCATGTGAGCCAACGGGCAATGCGGTTCATGCGATTGAACTCACACATACATGAGTGCGCTTACAAATACTGCTTAGGTATCTGATACTACATATGCTACACGATTTCCTGGAGTAATGGCCTGAAGAGTGCTCGCGTCGATTTTAGTAGTATAGCGAATAGAGCTTCTCGATTCTTACCAAGTTCTTTTATACTCCCTCGCATTACGATGTACATGAAAAGAATAATACCTTAAGCTATATACATATATCGATCAAACGATTATCGTACCGATGGATCGGTCTGCACTTTTTGATCAAGTCTACTTCTATTCACGCATACGATCTAACGTGCCGTGCACACAGGATGCGTATTTGAAAACATGTAACATCCTACCTTTATGTATTGATATAATATATCGTTAGACGCAACAACCCTTACTCATTCGACTTGGGTCTCCGGGCAATTATCGGACGACTGATGATTCTAAACGGAATATGTGTTTTTGATGCATCTCACAACGATATTTTAAATCAGGAATCTATCAGTTTGTATCTTAAACTGTGTTTAAATCAAGCGGTTGTAAATACTTCGTCTACGGATGTGATTTATCCTCGTAGGAATACGTTTGAAATTATCATGGTACAGATGATAATGGGTTAATGGACTCAATATTGATTCGTTCAGGTAAGCAGGCCAAAATGTGGCAACCGATGGCTAAATCTCTACTATTTGAGTTCACACAAACTTCCCGGTTACTCTCAAATCCCGTATTATTTTCAAACATTTTCGACATTTTTTCAAAGTGATTGTCTAAACTATACACAGAGTTGTCAGATTTACGGATTTTTCTCACAGATCCAGATTATCGAATGGGACTGCCAATGAGGAGAACCGAAAAATCCGTGGGCTGGCAACGCTGATTCTACATAATTTGTATATAATTTAATATAGTTTATACATGATTGATATTGAGTTTTGCAGAATTCATCAGTTGGATTTTCATGGCATATTTTACAGCCGAAATACAATAATTTCTGGTGTTGAAAATTTCAATTCACCGAAGAAATCGTATACTAGAATTGAGAATAAGTCAACGTGAAAAGAATTGAAGCTTATTTTTTGAGTTTTTAGTATTCTTAGATTTTTGTTTGATCCCAAATTACTCTAAAGTAGGGATGGGGATACTTTAGAAATATCGATCCTTTTTTCACAAAAAAGGTATCTGATTTTTATTGAAACTTATGTAAGAAATATATATTTTTTATATGAAAAAAATCGATTCTCTTCAAAGATCCAAAGCACTGTATTATATACTCTTGAGCTTGACAACATTTGCTAAGTTGGAAAAAGGCAGATCTCTGGAAACAATCCAACTATCCTGTTATTGTTTGTTTCGAAACTATACAAATTTCAAATTGTTGAATACCGAAACACAACACTTTGAGAAACAAATTAAAAATGCTCATATCTCAAGAACTAAGCTCCCAATAAAATTCTTCCAAACAAGAAATTTTTGTATTCTAACTCCAGAACATGCCACAAAAATGCGAATGAGGAATTCTGAAACATCCGTTGTATAATTATGTATAAATGATATATAATTTTCAAAGTTTTTCCCACATACGATTAGAAATGGGCGATCTGAAAAGAATCGATTCTATTTTTATACAACGTGTATCGAATTTCTTGGATAATATAAAAATCAATAAAAGCCAAGGAATTTATAGATAATTTCCATTGAAACTCGATAAAAATTGTATGAAAAATAATCAATTCTTTTAAGATCGTCACAGCGCCCTATTTGTCGCGACAAGGAATTTTCAGTTATTACAGCAGAAATTCAATCAGTATAGCCCAATTTGCTTGTTTATCTGTTTCCAATTTCTCGAAACTGGTGGAGGCAGCGAATAATTTACTGCTTCAGTAAACTGTACACGGTACAATTAGATTTCGCTACGGCAATCAATTTTTCACTCCGTGTATTTTCTCAAACCTGGCGCTAACTAGATGGAGAAAAAGCTCGCTGACGAAGCAAATCAAAGTATTGAATGTATAGAACAGCAGATTCATTTCACTAACACTACAAACAATTTCTTGTTTTAGTCGATCACGTTGTTTTCTCAGCAACCTAGTTGACCACGTCAGCTTATTCTCTGCCGTGTGATTTCCATTTATGCAATTCTGTATAAAATGTTTGAGATATTGAAGGATCCATTTCCGATGTGAGGATCTTATTTCATAGATCTCTCTGAGAGATTCTGCACAGAAAATTTTTTTGAAGTCCCAGCAGTCTTATTGGCTACGACAGCAATTTTTCAGATGCGGTAACAAAAAATGTTCACTCCTCCACACGGAAAAAAATGAACTGTTAATTTTACCAGAATTCCGGTTACTATATGGACAGCAAGGAATATCTGTGTTTTTTACTGGAATTCTTGTCAAATTTACCGGAGCCCTTGTTAAATTTGCCAGAGACTTGATTCATTTAACTAGAATTCCGGTTAAAATAGCAGTAATTCTTGCTGTCCATATATTAACCGGAGTATTTTTTTCCGTGCAGTCAATTTTGGTATTATGTATAGAATAGCACACAAATGTTGCTAAAGAAGTCAATATTTTTTACTTCCACAGCTGAAAAATCGCTGTCCTAGACGAAGAAAATGTATTGACCAAAGATTACCCAAAATTGAGTAAATCGGTGACGCAGTGGCATTTTGGCGATGTTTGAAATCCAGTTTACCTCGTTTTACTCAACAACGGATGGAAGTTTATTCCAAAATTTCTTCACAGCACTCAACTTGTGAAGATAACAAAAACATTGGTATGAATTTTCACCTGTAGTCGAGTAAAACCAAGTCGATCGGATTTTAAACTTCGCCGAAATGCCACTAATGTCCCCGTTTTACTTAACTTTGAGTAATTTTTCGTCAATACATTTTCTCCGTGTAGCTACAAAAATTGTTGTCATAGCAAATAGATTGCTGCCACAGTAAAAAATTTGCTACTCCAACGAAAGGTACCCTGCAAAATGAGATTTCACTGTGACAGCGAATTTTTTTTATCCCCGTGTGAATAAAATCAGAAATCCTCGATTCACGATAAGCACAATATCCAATAAATTATAAAACACATTTCCGAATGTGTTTCATTTCTATGGACGGGTCTGGAAATGAAGTGATTGACCATCTCAAATTGTCTTTCGATTATTCATCATTCCGTTTCAAACATGTTTCTCGGACATGTGTATACGAACGGCGGTCATTCGAAATACGTGGACGTGTGTTCAACACGCAATATCTTATGTATTGAATTATACGGTCTATGTAATTGAAATAATGATAGTAAGTAGGTATATCATTAACTGCGTCTGAAACAAGTATGTATATTTGGGATTACGCCATTGGCCGTGTATCTAAGAAATGAAAGGATGTGAGAGAATCGATTAATTAACAGGGAAGAAAGAAGCCAGTCTTGGAAAAGAAAGAACGCCCTGCTTTGGCCGACCTTGATGGTATCCGCCTTCCGGTTTGATATAGATACTGTTTTACTATACGCACAGAGGACAGATACAGTTGCGAATACGAGCGTACAAAATAAAAGGGAGTATTAGTAATATTTTTACTTGAATAAAAGATATTGCAGTCAAAATCATTTGCACAGAAATCGATAAATTCACAAACTACCAACTTGACCTCGCTTACATCCGTCTTCTTGTCAATTATAAATGATGGAATAAAGCATCTAATACGTTCACACATGTATTTAACGTCCAAGAACTCTAAGAAGAAGAACAACACGCGCGTGTTTAACCAAGAGGAACCCCGGCAAGAAGCGGAAGAAGCGTGCCTGGAATAATATCGGTTAATGTCGCAGCCCTGCAGGAAGTATCGTAGAATAGGAATTTGGAATTGAGATGTATCGGTTTATCGATCGATGAATTGGCAAGGTTGTGATGTGGCTGGAAAAGAGAATCATTGGATTGTCTGTGTTGTATAAGAGTTCCGGTACCACATGGGTAGAGTAATATCAAAAAAGTCACGTTATCGCACGTGTTTGGAGCGTAATGATGTACTCGATCGCTGTTTCGTGGAAGGTTGGAGTGTTGGATGCAATTTAGAGAAGGGAAATTTTTCCTTTGATCGCTTGATTTTTAAATTTGAAACCTTTCTCTCATAATCTGTACGTGCGACATCTATCATCAGATAGATGAAAAAGAATATAAAATTGAATCTATTAGATATCAGACCTAAGACTAGATGCAGATAATCAGGAGGAAAAAAGTTTTGTTCTTGCTGTCCAGGTGCAGGATATGGATGTTGCCTGTAGGTTCGAGCCATTCGAAAAGGATAAAGAGAGAGAGAGAGAGAGAGAGAGAGAGAGAGAGAGAGGGGGAAAGAAACGATCAAATCGATTAATCCCATCGGATGATGTTTTTACTTGTTCTGATGATTCATTCGTCGAGTCTTTCAGATCTAGATACGTAACATATGAACCGCTGAAGGGTATAGACGTGTTACGTCTATGATATAGAAATAGTTATCGTGCTTTTCGTTCTGCAACCAGGGTCCTTTCATTTTTTTCCTTCCTTCAGACTACATGGAGAAAGATGATGACTTACTGCGTCCATAAATTTACTCGCGTTCATTATCTTGATTCAGTTTGAATACGCACTAACGATGTACAGATAATTGCGGCGGTTGCAACAAGATATTTCAAGTAACTTTGTACATTGTTAAAAGAAATTCAAATGGAACAATTAATACATCGTTTCAAATATCACCTTATGAAAATGTGAGTATCAAAATTGAAGATACAACTAGTTTCTTCTTCTAGGACAACCTTTTCAATTTCTATGGTTTGAAATATTGTCCCTTGGGTTTTTTTCGTTCTTTTAAAAATGCAACCGTTACAACATTGAGATAATGAGTGATTCGCGAAGGAAGTATAGCTTTGGCGAAGGTAGACCGTCGTGCGGCGATCAATGTGGGGGCCTGTGTAGGGCCCCGGGAGGCCCCGTGGGCTCGTGTTGATGTAGTATAAGGTACCCTCGTACCAGCAAACCGGTCCTTCTTCTGTACTCCGTGCTGCATCAGGACCTCCTTGATTCTCGACTTGGTTACTGCATTGGCGTAGACCTTCGAAGCGTGGGTGAAGCACCCTCCTTGCCAAAGTTCCTCGTATACCGTTGCCATGTATTTTCAAATCTCTTTTTTATCATTCATTTGGAAAGAATCTTATGCGTGGCGTTGATTCTGCTAACACTTTGAGGGAGGAATCAATTCGGAAATTCGAAATAAATTCTAATGGGAAGTATAATGAAAATTCAGGGTGTTGTTGCACGGGGGTGACATGGAAGACGTTCGAACGTCGGATTATGATTGATGTCCAACATAATAATATTAACGATACTTCGGATTTCGTGCATCCCACTATTTCTCATCGATACGATTAATGGATAAGCTTGGAATCTGGTCTAAATCCAAATTGTAACGATCGTATGCCTATACTCATTGAATCTTGCCACGTTTTTCGTCGGTGACTTCTCTTCCTTTCACTCCCTCTCTCCCTCACCTTTCCATTCAGGTCACTAACCTCGGACCGTTTCGCGGGATGCTGTTCACATGCATAATGAAAAAAAGGAAGAAAGAGAAAAAGATCCAACAGCGAAAAAGCACGTTCTTTTACGTATGCGAGTGCCACTGCATCAGTGTATAATGAGCTCATGATCAATTACAAGATGTACTAAAATTATCTCGTATTTGCGAGTGAATTATTATCATGAGATTTTATCGTGCCGATGGAGAGTTTACGCAGTTTGGAATTATACATTCGAGTCGCGGTTCGGAAATTTGATGTCATTGGTGGTCTTTCCTCCCTAATAGTCGTTTTTTGTTGTGTCTTTGTTCTTGAATCGCGCTAGAGAAATGCTCTAATGTC
Organism: Gonatopus flavifemur; assembly: GCA_018340375.1. Classification (NCBI taxonomy): domain Eukaryota; kingdom Metazoa; phylum Arthropoda; class Insecta; order Hymenoptera; family Dryinidae; genus Gonatopus; species Gonatopus flavifemur. The sequence goes on from JAFFJZ010000001.1 coordinate 58,137,724, forward strand.
GTCACTTCCATACAAGTGGTACGACGACAGATATCAGAAACGAGTTATATGTTATGGTGCTTCTTTCAACCAAGCTGGATAAGAACTATGCGCAACTGTAATTGGAATCAAGTGCACACCCACGCTCATACCTAGAAGAAATCAAACATGCTGTCGACAGTGCTCCTGAAGAAGATGAACGTTTTGTGCATTCGAATACCGTTAAATCGCTACTCCGTTATCATCAATTCCCACACAACACATTGTCAATATCGATATTCAAAGCGAGATTAACAACACAGTCAACAACCATGCTGAGATAATGACCTGACCATTGAGTTGAATAATTATTCATCATAATATAATCAATCATACGAGATTAATGGGAATCGTGATGAATCGAGTCTATATCAATAGCATCAAAAGTGGAAGAATCAAGTGATATCGATCAACGAAGAAATCAGCATATGTAGGTGAATAAATTACGCACGGTAACAGAATTCCTCCATGTTCACGTGTGAGCAAATCTGATCCATTAAGACCGGTTTCTTTTGCATAGGATTCTAGTCTTTCGTAATTTCTTGACTCTTCCTCTTCTTCTTCTTTTTCCATTTTGAGCTCTCGTTGAATTGATTTGAGTTGAAGAAGTCCGTGCGATTCTCCAAGTTCTTTTCAAATGTTTCTGCTGGCTTCATGATTGTAATTGGAATGTTTTCTATCGGTTTTCAAATATATCTTGTACATCAACGAAATATTCTCCTCGTCGTAATCAAATACGCGTTCAATAACTGTAGGTATATCTTTTTTTGTGGCGTGACAAAGTACATAATTCCATGTGCATTATTTTTAGTGACGACAGAAGAACGGGAAAAATATAAAATGTCTGTAATGAGAACGAAGTGAAATAATTGACTGTAGCAAGTAATGGGGTACTATTTACGTATTACGTTACGGTATTTATCTTCCTCCTCTTCATACTATAATAGACTTGCTCTGAAGTATTGAAAAACAAAAGGGAAAGATACTGTGAGGTAGCAAGGGAGTGTTGCAAAAATATTTCCTCAACAAAAAAATACCCTTTTATGTTCATTTATGTGCGTGTATTATGTTTTATTCCACCATTATGACACGCCAGCCGTGTTGCGTTCGTGCAATTTGATCTGGGTACAAGATGTTGGCTTTTTGAAAATATTTTCCAACAAATAACAATTGAGTGCTATTTTTGTTTTCTCTTCCTAGCGTATACATGGAATACAACATGGTGTGACTCAAAGACGATAAGAAACCCCTTTGACTGACTTTTATGATGCGCATAAGCTTGCGCTTAAACTTCATGTGACGAAATTTTCATCAGAAGTTAAGTACTAGGTAAATCAAGGTGGTAATTACCGTTAATAACTATGATTTACAATGAACTATGGCATTAAACTGGTATTCGATACCAGTGAACCAACTTATGGACTTGAAGCACATCACCCGGTACGTTACGTCGCATTCCCGTGGAATTTAGGTTGATATTTAGCAGACATGCACACCTCGTGATACGACGCACAAATCACAAAGAGGTAACAAAAGTATGTTCGGGTGGTAAATCGTAAAATACTCAAGCATTCCTCTGTTGCATCTCTATGAAGCTTCTTCCTCGTACCACGTGGCATCCATAAGTCTTCCATCTATTCATTCAAATTCCACAGAGATATGACGTAAGGCACCGAATGGTGTCTCGTACTTATCGTCGTAAATTATCACGTAACGTATGCTTTTATATCGCTACATTCCATTCGAGATTCGATTTATGTTTCAATCAAATCGGTTGTAGAGGCGATAAACTCACACTTTTTTCTTATAATTGACAAAATTAGGGTTTCATTGATCGATGGGGTACATGAGGTAAATTTAGTGCTGTGTAGCAATACGCCAGCTGAATAAATCTTTCCCTCGTCAAGAAAAATTGAATAATTTTCATGCGGGAGCTGAGCAAGAGCTGACAGAGCTGTTATTTTTCTTAAACAACTTGATAAAAACATTCTAGGCGGTCCTTTGACGGTCCAAGCGATGCATGACGATCTCATAACAATTTCATCCATTAGACTTGTGTGTTTTGTCTAGAATAGTTGATATTCAAATAAAATTTCAATATGAAAGAGAAAACTAATTTTCACGCGCACAAATCTCAAGAGAATATAGATTCTTATACTATCGAACGGAACTGTTTGAGGTATATTTTGAATATACGGAATAAAATAATCGAATGTTTTATTAAATTCAATGCAGTGGACTTTCATGATAGTGTGAAGTACAATCTAGTCGTTTCAGAACCACCCAACAGTGGAAAGGTCACAGAATCATTGTATTAAGGACAAATAATCGTATGTTATTATTACTTGCATGCATTATCATAACTTATTGTAATACGTATGATATATATGAGACTCTGAAAACAATAATACGGTGCTACTCTTGCATATATTAGAATGGATGATGAATTACTCTTTTAGGTTGAGTTCTGTACGCAACATATCAATTCGGTTGCTCGTTCGACAATGAACACCAATTTTCACCAGCATAGATCCAAATTATGTGTGCGATAAAGGGCATCTGAAAACCTTCCTTCATAAAACTCTCCTCGATCTTTCATGTTTATCATTTATCCAAACAATTTAATCACAACATGAATATACAGAGTTACAGTGTGAACTGAATCAATAAATGCATTCTTTGATTGTTATGGAAGTAATTAGAAGATGGAAATTTGGATCGAAAAAACTACATTGAAGACATTTGGTAGTTCTGTGACCCTGAGTTCACTGAACCGTGACTTCTCAAAGGGGCCGTCCATGCAAACACTACTTTCTGTAGTTTCTACAGAAACACCTATCAATATCACCCTTGAATTTTCAATACACGTGTACAAGACATGAAACACCATGGTCTTCATATATCCTTCACGTCCCCAATATTCCATTCTATTTCATTGATATGCATTTATGGACTTTTTGAATCCAATTACTCGAAAATTGTTTTCTCCCATATATGAAAGGGCGAACGGAGAACAAGTGACTTTTCGTCAGATAAACGAAAATCGAACGATCACCCACGCATGTATGCGCATACACATAAAGGGAATCAAACATTGTCGGTAGTGCTTCTGAAGAAGATGAACGTTCGATGCAAGGAAGTGCCGTTAGACCACCACCATGTTGTCAACGATTGTCAGCTTTGCCGGAGAGAAGCGTTTCTCAACTCTCAACCACAGTTCGCGATGGAAGGAGCCGCAAAGATATAAGTGGATACACCATATACCCATACACAGCATACATATTGACTTATACGTATAAGTGGCACACGCATGCACGTAAGTACGGGGCGTTTTATATGCACTTACACCCACCTGCGCCACCCGCTCGAAAGCTGAATGCATACAGTCGCGTTCGTTGCTCGATTGCTCTTGTATATAATTCACACGAGGTAATGGTAGGGGGAGTCAGATACTGTTAACCTCTGTCAGGCGATCCGACAGGGAAGATTCTACGCTGCACGTCGGAGTTTTCTTACTTTTTCACCGACCTTCTTATATTCTTTCTCTCGATTACGTAAAATTTTCATATTTTCAGATCCAACGTAAACCAATGGGATTCAGTAGGTCAAGCAGATCGATACGTAAATCGGTCGATCCATTTATCTATATTTGCATCTTCATGGTCTATGGGCTTACGTTAACTCGACTTCCGTGAGCTGCGATGAACTTCGTTTACGTCTGAAAACGGACAATCCGTGACAGGATAGTGGAACGTATGTCTCGTCAGATAATACGTATGGGGTTACAGGTACTTTACGACGTGAATGAAAAATCTATCTCTCGTGTGACTGCCGATCAATGCGTAACGGAGATCTCTGAAGTCAGATTTATTAAGATCTTGTGGCGTAGATTAAATCTCTGCACGAGAGAGAGAGAGAGATAACTACCTGACTTCAGAAATTATAAAATATCTGCGTAAAATTAGTACACGATATATAGGTAATTTTGTAAAATGAGAATACGATATGGCGCACACACCCATCGCTCTCAACGATCAATTAACTTTATCCACGTAAACTAGAGACGTGCTCGCTTGGTTTTGTAAAAAGAATCGTCGTCACTTTGCGATGGTTTGAATCGTTCAAGTGTCGCCTTTATCCATGCCTACGGATCCAATGAATATCGGCTCTCGAGAAAATCCAATACGTTCTCGTGGTGTTCTCAAAAGCGATACGCACCCTGCTCTGTGTCAATCAAAATGTCAACGCTATCGTCGAAACATTTCTAAGTCCATCTACCGGTGAGGATAACAGAAACAAGCATGCGTGTAGCCCTTAGCTGTAGCACTTTTGTAGCCTTAGGAATTCGAACGTTAATTGAATAATTTGCATTTCGTCTGGTTGCTTCCGGCAGGTAACGCAGGTGTGACGGTAGGAGGTCAGGGAGAACCTTTCCGCCCAAAGGTAACTTATAATCTTCTGACCTACTGTAGGAAATACTTACGATCATGGGAGATTCGAAAAATCCAATCTCAAATAAAAATACCTTTTTCTCATGAGAAAACTTTACCGTTGTGTATAAAATATTGCGTCATTCGAGGATGCGATTTATCGACCCGGTTGGATTCACGAGTCGTCGGAGTATATCGAAGAGGAGGGAGAAAAATAAATGACATGTGTAGAGTATCGAGACATCCCCAACGATTAGTAACACTTCCCCTATCAGGGAATTTATTGGTTAGAAGGAGAGTGAAAAAACATTTTGCATGTACTTTGTGCTGAACGCACGCGATCGAGTTCTTTCTTAAGGAATTTCACCTAGGTGGAAATACACCCTGCTATATCGAAGAGGAAGAGGGCACGAGGGGACCGGTTATTGCTCGGCATTCCTGATCGTCGGCCAGATGTCATCGGCCAAGGCAACCTCGCGGAAAAAAGCAACGAGAGGGCATCGACTTTAATGCGACGATATCGGTTTTAACGGTTCACCAAATATCTTTTCAACTTCACACTCGCCACCTTAATTTCCGAGTTCCCTTACAATAAGCAGTCTCTAATTCATGAGGTCACTCTCCTATCGAGATACACAATGACAACGAACCAACGAATTGAACAACATTCGCAGAACAAACGATAAATTTTCATAATGATTATATTGACATTAAATAAATTACAGGTTACGGCTGACGATTATAAAGGATTCTCGGTATTTCGCAAGGCCAACAACAGGATCCCTCACGCAACAAAGAATACCAGTACCTTATACTCGATGACCACAGTTGGTGATCTTTCTTCCTTTTTTCCAAATTGCGCAGAAGCGTAGCAAGAAACCATGAGATTCGTAGAAACAAATGAAACGAGACACGCGACATAAGATTCCTACATTCGATACATTGATTTTCAACGTCTTCAACTACTATTCCGATACTTACGAAATCAGAAAACCTGTTCTCTCTCGTTTCCTACTGTTCGGATTCCAAAAATATTTTCTACCGACATTATCGTTCTTCTAAGATTCGATGAAAGTATTTGAATATCTCGCATTTGAATATGTTCCACCTTGCAACGAGAAAACCCAAGCCCATAAATGTTTATCTGCATTTATAAATGGGAAACGAGAATGGGAAACAAGTGACCAAACTGGTTAGAACGGAGAAAGTCATTGAGTTTAACTATGGAAAGAATCTTGGTTCAATGAATTTCAAGTGCATCAATTCCCGTCCAGTCGTATTTCATTGATAAGATAAAATGATCGTTTGTGTTTTATTTGGGACTCAATTTGAATTTATGCTTTATGAAATAAGAGATTTTTCTTGAACCTCGCGTAGGTATCGAATGAAATTTGACGATCGACCGTGATCGATGAACGCAAGAAACAAGTTAGGAGGATGAAATCGATCCTAAGGAAACGAGGAAGCCATTTGTCGATTCTTTAGTTCCTGTTACGTACGGACATTAAGAATTGGTAGCCAGACGGATGTAGGATGTACACACACCCTACACTTGTGCTCACCAAAGCATAGGCGTGGCACCGTCGCTGGAAGAGGTATAGCGTAGAGTAAGTCGTTTTATGCATATATCATCGACACAGTCGAAGAACACGATCAATTGACCGTTTCCATCAAAGTCCTTCTCTAGTGACAGTGAACTTGTACTTTTATACCGGATGCAATAATCTTACGTTCGTGAGCAAAAACTCCAAGGTCGCGTGGTTTCGTTCGTTATTAATGAAACATAAAAGAGAGAACGAAAAAACGGTATCCTATCGTTAAATCATTTAAATTTCCCTTCATCGTTGAAGTTGAAAATTCAATTCACAGACTTTGTATTCTTCGACAACAGTTTTGATATACTGATAAAACGCTGTTTTATATGCCCTGTACAAACGAAACATTTCTCATTGTTTTCAAGTTACGATGAGTCTGTTGTAGAGAATGCGAGAATTGTAGAGATAACGCGAGAATGAATTAGATTTATTGCGTGTCGATCGAGGTAGCTTGGTTGAAAGTTGCAACTTGGCAGTGGCCCGCAGGAAGAAGGACCCTATGTATTTTTTATCACGGCAGGATACCATCCTGGAGAGGAAGAAGAAGAAGAAGAAGAAGCAGAAGAAGAAAGAGAAGAAGAAAAGCAGTCAAAGAGGGACTACCTGCGTTCGAGAATAAATACTTATCCCCGCGACTTTATCACTGCCTCGAGCAGAGTGCATATACACATGTACGTATAAACACGTAAAAACTTTTACACTGGTACGAACATACGGGCGCTGCGTGTTCCATGAACGTTCACGCATATACAGGATGCGTGACATGTACGAGAGTCCCAAGCATAATTCGCGTCATTGTGAGCTGTGGAGGCAAACAGAAAGGAGTAAAAAAAACATATTTCGACAGAGGTCTGACCCGAAGTTAAGTGAAATCCAGGGTAATTCACATTCGAGCTCTGATTGCAGTTTAAAAGGAAGATTTCAGACGTTTGTAGGATATTTTTATAAACGATCGAGATGAAGGTTTGATATTCTCCTCTGACAAGAGAGAGTGATCGTTGTCGTGATATTCAAATATATGGATACGCGATCGAATCAACGGAATGAATCATTGATTATATCGCTGGGAGAGTGAAAATTATCAACAATGTCTCTCGAAATTTTCCTTGTGATTGATTCTGGTATTCGATAATGTGTGAGGTTTCTCAATTCTGTCCATGAATTGATGTTTCTTCTTCTTTTTCTCAATGGAGCATCAATCGATAATTCACGATGATGTCACAGGAGAAATTAAAAGACTCAGACTCGAACGTTGATTTCGAGTCCGAAGGTATAGATTTACCGTGTTGGCGTGTCTCCTAAGGGTCTTGTTCTTATACCAGCAAGTTTTTTATTTTTCGTTCTTCAGCGACTCATAAGATCACGTTGTGGTTATACGAGGCTTCGCCCTCGATGAAAGGAACGCCTGGGGATTTTTAATTTCGTAACCAACAATAACAACGAAGGCCGAGGACAACGACGACGAGGAGTGACGGTATCGATCGCAATTACTGCAGCCAACAGCAGCAAACAGGAAAAGCAGTCATGGAGGTTCTGTTGTGGTATAAGAGAACGCGGAACAACCGTCACAAACAGATGTCGTTCCTTGGAATGCCGACAACTGATCGTATGGCGAAGTATAAGGGGTTGTTGGTTCCTAAACTCGTTCTGGAACCAGTGGAACGAGAAGGTCTCAGGATTCTTAGAACGGAATATTTCATATCTCAACCGTTTTGCTGTCAAGTGTTCGAACAGGAAAAATGAAGTTTATTTTCGTACTCACTGTATTTAGAATACAGAAGAAGAATCCAACACCCACATACCCAGAACCAGAAAGATAAGAACTCATAATAAATAAGCTTCATTCTCTTACGTAAGACAAGAAATCGTGAATACAGTCCGCTTTCCGAATAGGGTATTTCCGATCCTAGCAGAAAACGTTCTAGGAATTCTTTGCACCATTACGAGGCCTTACCAGGTTTCGAAAGTCCCGCATCAAGGACAGAGATTTGAGTGTGAAAACGGAGTACTCGGAGTGCGAATTGTGCACAAAATTTCATGAGAATTCAGAATAATTCTATACTCTTCTAACAACAAAAGGTCTGAATCTTCATAGGACTTTTTACGATGTGTTTTTAGTATACATTCGAATCCTCAATTTCTCCCTCAAGCAATCCGACTAGAGCTAATCATCGACAATGTTTACAAATTCATTATAAATGCTAACAACGTATCTCGAGATTTTTTTTTCATAGAAATACAGAATTTTTTGAAGGTTGTAATTTACGATTATGTGATATTTTACGACGACCCGGAGTCTTCGAATGATTCCTTTGAAGGTAAAAGTGGGGATTGAATTTATGCTTGCATCGCGACATACGGGTCTCAGCGAGATCAAAATGCTGTAAGATCTGTTTTCGTCGTCAGCTGCTGGGCTGCTCATCCTCCGCAAGATCGACGTGTCTTTTATTGGTGCAAGCCCGTTATTCGTTTATACAGGAATACCAGCAGTATCTCAGCCAATTATTCAGTATTTATTTGTTTCGAGATCGATTAATCTGTATGTAGCGCGGCATCCCTCGTTTCGTGTTCCCATGATCGCCTCGTAATTTTCATAGAAAGGCAAAAAACGAGACAGCAACAACGCATGATGGTAATGGAGAGAAAGTGTGATACCGTACACGAGCGAGACATTTCGGACGATCATGCATGTGATTCGTATTGCTTACGCGTGGGCGTAAAGGTTCGATCAATTGATTGCGGATGCTGGATATACCTTCGGTACTGCTGTTGAAAATTTTACGAATCGTCGAAAGATTGCTTGTTGATAAAGTCTTTACATCATCGTACGTGGTGTAATTGAAGTACCAAGGATATTTTGTGTTTGTGTGCGCGGATGTTGTGTTTGGAAATGAGAACGTTAAAAGGGGACTTGGAACATGTACAATCGTGGGTATGAAGATTTATTCCTCTCTATGTGCATTGAACGTGAGACCCCATTACACGTTGCGTACTTTTACAACTGTCATTCATATGAGAAGTTGATGCGCGAATAGTATAAATGTGTCGGTAATTGCTCATCCCTAAATCAGAGTGACATACAAATTTCGGTACCTACGTCGGTGTCCTATACAGGGTGATTCAAAATTCGCGCACTCTTTTTTGGGAGTAGATTCCTGATGAAATTCTAAAACGATTTGTCCTTTTGCACAATGCTCTCCGACGCATAATTTCCAAGATATAATTAATTAAAGTTGACTAATTATGAGGTGGATCCATCGGTCATTCAGGAGCGTCATAACAGAACAAGAGAGGAAGGTGCTTGCAGAGGGCGCTCATACGACCAGCTGATCGGTATAATCGATACGATTTACCAACATACAAATTGGTAAATTTTCTATGTAGAACGATTGAATTCGTCGACACTGTGGAAAAATTGATTATTGTCATGAACTCTTATCACGATATGCTGTAGGTGAAAGTTGTAATTTCAGTAATGATTTTTATTACGCAGACAAATGTAAAATAGTGTTATTTCGTAGGGATAGGGATTCAAGTGGGAAAAAAAAGTATAACTACTCGTTTTCAATCAGAATTTTCATGTAAAAAAGAAAACATGAGAATTTTCATTCATCCGATACCCAATTTGAACGGTTTGATTAGTAAGTTTAACACGAGAGATTGGATTCCGAATCCTGTATTCTGATTGGTCGAGAATCAATGTATATTAGATCAATCCTCGGCCGTTTCAAATGATTCTTCTGAAGAATGTGTTTTCGACTTATCCCAACCACAACATTGAACAATGATGAATTTATTCGAATTCACCCTTTTTACATCATTCGATGATTATAAAGGGTTTATCGAACGTTAATAACTTACTTCAACTTGTACGTAATTAACGTTCGATAAACCCTTTATAATCATCGAATGATGTAAAAAGGGTGAATTCGAATAAATTCATCATTGTTCAATGTTGTGGTTGGGATAAGTCAAAAACACATTCTTCAGAAGAATCATTTGAAACGGCCGAGGATTGATCTAATATACATTGATTCTCGACCTATCAGAATACAGGATTCGGAATTCAATCTCTTGTGTTAAACTTACTAATCAAACCGTTCAAATTGGGTATCGGATGAATGAAAATTCTCATGTTTTCTTTTTTACATGAAAATTCTGATTGAAAACGAGTAGTTATACTTTTTTCTCCCACTTGAATCCCTATCCCTCCGAAATAACACTATTTTACATTTGTCTGCGTGATAAAAATCATTACTGAAATTACAACTTTCACCTACAGCATATCGTGATAAGAATTCATGACAAGAATCAATTTTTCCACAGTGTCGACGAATTCAATCGTTCTACAGAGAAAATTTACCAATTTGTATGTTGGTAAATCGTATCGATTATACCGATCAGCTTATCGTATGAGCGCCCTCTGCAAGCACCTTCCTCTCTTGTTCTGTTATGACGCTCCTGAATGACCGATGGATCCACCCCATAATTAGTAAACTTTAATTAATTATATCTCGGAAATTATGCGTCGAAGAGCATTGTGCAAAAGGACAAATCGTTTCAGAATTTCATCAGGAATCTACTCCCAAAAAAGAGTGCGCGAATTTTGAATCACCCTGTATTCTGCACGCTTCTTTCTTTATGTATTTATTCTCGAGGAAGATTAAATCTCGTACTGAATCTTGTAATGTGGAATGAATGGATGAACAATTGATGAGAAGAATATAACTATTACTTCTAATCAGAGAGAAATTTCTCACCATATCGAGTATTCATTAACATCGTTTCTCTTTTGATTAAATCAAACGGTTCAATGGAAGAAGATTATGGAGATACAAATTACTTCTGCTAATTCAACAAGTTTAGAAAATCTCGTAACGGAATATCAAGTTAAAATCTCTACTCGGTAAATATCGATCCCCGTATGCAACATTTTTATGTAAAATATTATGTCTTGTAGTATACATCGAGATCAATAAATTTTAAGTTTAGTCAAATTATATTTCCATAGATTATTCTATATTTTTTTTCAACTCCACTGATCATTTCTTCATGGAATCATGAAAAATTTACAACAATGAATGATCTCATTGTGTTCACCAAGATAAAATTCTGAATTGAAATGTCGAGCTAGAATTACATTGGTAACAAGAACAACAAACAAAAGAAAGAAGAACAATTCAAGAATGTTGCTATTATGATTAAACAACGACCTAATATATATTTTCCGGATCGTACACAATAATACCAGATACGGCAAGGCAGACAAACAAATTGTCGTAAATCGTTCGCGACAGTCAATGGAGATTCAAACGCAGTCTGCAATTATACGTTCACCTGCATAACGGTCTCCTATACTACTTTTATTGTAGATTGTAAACTACCGACTGTGAACAATAATCATTTTCCGTATTCCGATGCAGATTCTGTAATTGGATTCAATTTGATACAACGAATTGATAAATGATGTTAGTGAATGTGATATTATCTTGTCAAGAGATTGAAAATTAAACCTTCAAGCAGAGAAAAAAAAGAATCAGATTCTCCCTTGAATACATCGACAACCTATCGGCCAATTCTTTTTTGGTTCAATACCATAAATAATCCCCAGCAAACTGACTCTACACGCGATATTTATATCTCTCGCATCGTTAAACATAATAGACAAATATAACGATGTTTTCCACAAACCGATAAGTCCCTATATTTATATTCTCTTCACAGTTATGACGAATATCCACTTTCTATAGTCCACCCACGAAACTTTTCCACCGTTCATTCCATTGTTTGTCAAATTTATGCAACACGAATACCAACTATTTTCTAATCCTGCAACAATCAACCGCAACAAGCTTTTCAGATCAACATTGTAGATCGTGGATCATTTCATAAATTTTTACAATTGTTAATACTCCAACTACAGCTAGTTATGCAATTTCACGCGATAGTTGAGCAGTGAAACTAGAATTGAGAGGTGGATTAGCGTGCAGGTGTGATAGTTGAACAAACTTGCAAATTAAGTAATTACGTTGCTATCAAACGATGAAGTAAGAAATCCAAAGGAGAACGGCGAAGGAAGTTTCAATCGCGTACAGACTTGTTAAAAAGAACAGTATATTCGCTTGTCAAAGTAAATGATGTAATCGAAACGAAGTATGAAAACTAAGGGATTAACTGTAAGTGCCGAGGAAGATAATATTGGATCGAACGAAAGCGTTGTCGCTGATTGACTGAATCGAATATGTAATTGAAACAATTATAGCGTGAATGACAGGAAATTTATTCATGCAATTCCAGGGAATTCTCTCTCTTTCTTCATCTTCTCTGTACCTGATATTAGAATATTGAAAGGATATTTTCGTGATGATAGTTTGTAAAGTAAGAAGTGATGATTATCGTCAGGGAAATTCGAAGGTGATTTTGAAAGAAAAATCATGAAAAAGAGAAGTAAAAGGTTTTCCTATGTCTTTCGTATATTCGCCATTGACCTTTACGCGAGACATATATATAGATGTATACTCGCTCCTTCACTCACTCACGTGCAGCTGTGCGCTTCCTTGGAAAGAAACGATGAATGAAACGAGCCACGCCATTAATCGTCGCCTTCGTATTTGTACGAAGAAATGGCCACTCTCCTCGACGCCGAGGTATGCTGATTTCAATTAATTCCACGACATTCCACGTTTTTCTCTCGGAGGTAGCGTACAAGATTGTAAGTGCGCGAATTCTCTTATAGTCTACTACCACTGTCGGATGAGAGTTCTTCAAGTTGGGAAGGGAGTAAGCGCAGAGAGGAAACGACTCGTTAACAATTGTCTCCTCTCTTACGAGAGCATCGGCCACATAAGTACGACAGCAAGTACCAGTATTCACCTGCTTCGTTGAGTACATTTACTTGACGATCGTTTCAAGTACAACAGCAGCAGAAGCAGCAGAAGCAGCGGCGGGTACGGCAGCCGCATCCGACTCGACCCGCTATTATAGTACACAGAGTGGAGCGATATAAAACACCTTATAATCGTCGGTTTCCACATCTCAAGAGTGCACTCCAGTCAAGGTAATTGACTTAATGACCTAAAGAAATATAGTTTTCAAAATATGTGCCACAACGTTCTTTGTGAGTTGGTTATCTGTGATGTTGTGCTCCCAGGTAAGAAGGGTGCCAGACCAACGTTAAATATAATAAGAGTGTCTGGAGAGGGCAGAATGGAGGGAAAACAAAAATTCAAACACGTTTTGTTGCACTCTGAGATCTGATCGATGGACTTGTAATCATTCAATGTCGAATAATTACGGTGGAAATATTTCACAGGGAGTTTGATCGCATTATAATGAGAGGTGATCACGGAGAAGAAAATTCATCCATTATTCCCAATCTATACTGATCGCTTCGAGTACTATGGAAGATACAGAAAAGAAGAACAAACAAACACCAATATCTTCGATTATCGAAGATAACACTACATATTTGTGCATGAAAAATTCTACTCAGCATTATCTATCCCAAGAAAAAGAGGAAGGGACTGGCTGTTAACCTCAATTGTCCCAGCTCCAAGTAGTTTATTATAAACTGCTTCGGTATAGCAATATACAGAAAACCTTACCCACCGCATTCTGCAGTTTATGAAAATACATTAATTAATGATAATCTCGTCGGCGCCTTCTAGACAGATACAAAAGCCCAATGTCAGCATATTTCATCGGAGATAATCCCTCTCCATAAGGATTTGCATGGAAATCGAATCAAATTCAATCTGCGGTACATGATCTCGCGAGTGGCAGCACAACATTCAACGGGATTAAATTCGAAAAGTGATGCAGAAGATTTGAAAAATTGCTTCAATGTATACGCGTTGTGGAGATTTTTGTTTAAGAGAATGGAAAACAAAGAACTCTCATTTATCTGGAATATAAAACAGTGTATTACGACGGTAAACGGTAGATCTTTTATCATCGAGAAAACCAATTTCAAACTTCCTTTACTTCTTCCTTCAGAAGGAATTTACTCACCCGCGATGGTTCTTCAGGTTCAGGATAATCAGCTATTTTACCGGTTCATCATTTACTCTGGAGTATCAACACCATGACAATTATTCAAGTCTGTGACGTTTCGATATCTGAGACGCCTCGGTATATAGATATACCACTTATCAAAAATCCCCTATGATGCCTTCAGCTCGCCGGATTTCCAAATTTCTTTTAATATTAAGCGGGGAACGCGGGCCACAGATTAATAAATCAAAACTCCAATTTTTGAGGTTTAAACCCGAAGAGAACATGAAGCTTCAGCGAATGTTCAGATCAGATCTGTATAGATCGGGCCGAAGGTTCATTAGAGCTAACTTTTAGATTCACAAACGTTTGACAAAGGTTCTACGAACGTTGAAATGTCCGCCTCGAAATACGTTCAGGAAACATAGATGGAACGTTCGCTGAAGGTTCATCGAAGGTTTGACGAAGCTTAACAAAAATATCTATACTTGTATTAATTTCGATCAATTTATATGAAAAATAAATGAATTAATAAACATAAATTATTATAAATTAATCTAAGTATAGATATTTTTGTGAAGCTTCCTCAAACCTTCGATGAACCTTCAATGAACGTTCCATCTATATTTCCTGAACGTATTTCGAGGCGGACATTTCAACGTTCGTAGAACCTTTGTCAAACGTTTGTGAATCCAAAAGTTAGCTCTAATGAACCTTCGGCCCGATCTATACAGATTCGATCTGAACATTCGCTGAAGCTTCATGTTCTCTTCGGGAATAAATATATCTTCATCACATGAAGTAAGTCAAATTGACGAAACTGTTCAAGAAACTTGTTCATGATAATAATCAATTTTAACACTACATAAAAGTTTTGATTGTTCCAAACAACTTCAAAAGTTAAAACATTACATAAAATTATTATTTAAATAATCCTACTAGTTTGGGCTTTCTGTTGAATTACTCTTCAACGTGTGCACACGAAGTTTATAGAATATGACGCGCGAGTGTACTTTTAGATCGTCCGAGATCTAATGGAAATAACCGTAATTCTACGCGAATCTACGGAATATGACGGAATATGATTTAAACTGGTTAGGCTAATGGCCTCTAGCGGTAATTTCCCGGAGAATGGCCGTATGATTGTGGCCCAAACGGTATATAGCCATAAGACGATGGCTCCAACGGAATTTAGCCGTGAGAAGGTGGCTCTAACGGAATTCACACTGTGGAGAAGGTGAAACCAACTTCCCCACCGGCTCTAAGCAAAAGCTAGGATTTCGGCGCGTTTCACCGCTTAGGGCCGGTGGGGAAGTTGGTTTCACCTTCTCCACAGTGTGAATTCCGTTAGAGCCACCTGATGCCAGCATTCGGGCGGCCGACGAGTTTTACCCTTCCATCACGCTCCATACAATGTAATTTCTTTTGGCTGGTATGCAATAAGCCCGACTGCATTTAACCCGACTAATTATAAAAATATGATTAAATAAAATGGGAAATTAATCGAAATCAAAGCGTATTTAACCTTTAATCTATACATCTTTACAGTAAAAGGTTGAATAAGCTTTGTTTTCGATTAATTTTCCATTTTATTTGATTATATTTTTATAACTAGTCGGGTCAACCGTCATTGGGGTAATAATCCGGTGGGGCTTATCGGATACTACCTTCTTCTGTCGTTGGTTTGATTGTGTGTGAGATGTCTATACAGGTAGGGTGTGATGGAAAGAGTAAATCGAGTCGGTCGACCATATACTGGCATCACTGGTCCCAACTTCTGTGATAATTAAGAAATACTTACCAGTAGGTGATAATAAACTGACTGTGCCAAACGTCAAGAGTCCTTTGCTTCTTATATTATAACCTGCTAGGAATAACTTCCACCGTGGGAAACACTAGCGAACCTATCGGATCTCGGAGTTTGTCACATAGGTGTTTCTCTCTCTACTATCTTCCTTTCCTATGTTATTTGCGCGCTTGCGCGATGCGTTCAAGAAATCCAAGATGGTTGCCCGTGTTTGTTTATTATCTGTCACCTTGAGGTGCAGATAACCGCGAATTTTTGTTAATCAATGTTCAGAACGTTACCCGTATATTAGCTACTTCGCGAGTGCTGTGCTTACACTGATTTCTGGCGTGTTTGTGTTTGCGAGTACGCTACACCCTGGTAAGTTTTTCTTTTTCTCAATCATTTTCTTATATTAATTATAATTATTAACTAATATGCTGATTTTGTTATTTTCTGTGTTCCTGGCGTAGGTAAGGCCGTATTGTCCCTTTTCTTATATATTTAGTGTACGATATTCATTAATATATCATTTCAGGTACTGTCGTCTTGCTTGACGGGGGATGTGGGTTTATACAAGACGATCAAGGGTATGTCTTTGGGTAGCGTTGCTCATGCAATGCAATTGAGGTGAGGGATATCGTTCCTTTTTACAGTTATTTTACCCATATTATTTGAACTTATATTTCACAGGTTTAAAATCTAGACGAGGATCGTTACAAGTCTCCTACAGGACTTATGACTTTACGATTTGGTTGATGTCCACTGTCGAATTCAGTTACATTATGACCACGGCGATTTAATAATCAATGTGAAAATTTCGTTCACCTTTATCCATGGTTTTGCATTCCCCCTTAATTAATTAGAGTGCATGGAAGAAGTTGAAATTGAACAAGATTGAAATTTTAATTGATACAAAAACGCAACAGAGTTTATTGCTGCATTTTCAATTGCATGCTATTTATAATTGTCGGTAGAAGAGAATTAATGTGATTTGGCAAAACGCTAATTGACCGAGAGAATTAATTGAAAATTCATGTAATAAGTAAGGGTTATGGCTCAACATTGCAGGATGCAACCTTTTTTATATCAGCCTTCATGGATGCAATCTTTGAGAAGATTATTGAGAGAAGCGTACGAGGTGAGAGATTTATAACAGGTGATATAAATACAAGGATTCGATTGTGGATAGATATGATACGAGAGAATGGAGAAATAATGTTCTCGTATTAATTATTCAACTATGAGGAGTTATGCTAGTAATTGATATCTAATCCAGCGAAGAAATATCATCGATGTTTTGAAATGATCATCTCTTAGATTATTCTCATCGAGTTTGATTCATTGTGGGAACGCGATAGTTGGCATTTACGGTTGTTTCATTGAAATGCTCAGAGATTATTAAAAACAGCCCATGAAAGTGAGCTTTTGAGTTCATCGATATCAATGATTTATCCCTGTATCAAGAAATCTTGAAGATTTCATAAAACCATTTCTAAATAGAGGAATTGTTCTTCCGCTACACATTTTAATTAAACTACTGGTTGCTATTTATCATAGCATCGACGACTTTAAAATTATACTTACAACTTTTCCAATCAAGACTCCTGAACGTGATGTTTATCGCTCAGCTCATAACGATTGTATATCACAATGATACCGTCGATTGGTCGTCAAGATTGCAATAGAAACAAAGAGAATCGATATCGCTTTATTACAGGGAGCTGCATCATTCTTTCTCCATGTATTAACCATTTCTCAATGACAGTAATCCGCGAAGAGAAATAAGCTCCTTCGTCGTAAGGACGAACAGGATAATGAATTGTTTAAGTTCCCCGGAGAAGAGGGAAGAATAGGATTTTCTTATCTCTGCGAGTTTATATCACGAGATAAGATTATGTTAAACGGATGAAGTATGGGACATGAACAATTTATCTAAGAATAACAACAAATTGTCGTCGAGTTTAATTATAGATTAAAGTGTTCGACTAATTACCGCAAGGAGCTCAGTAAAATGCAAATTTATTGAATTCCAAAGGATTTGCAGAGTTAAATTCAATTTCATGGAGCTCTAAGCGAGTTGCAAACTGTCCACGATAATTGCGTATGTTCTCGAATGCGTAACATGTGGAGAAATAATGGAATGAAGAACAGAAAGAAATTTTATTCCAGTTTATGAACATATGATAACGATGGTTGGCAGGTGAGATAAGTTCGGTCAATCAATTGAAGGAATGTTGTTTGGTTTCAAATTCGAAGAGAATGGAGTGAGGTATCCGATTTTTTCAATCGAAATTGACAATTTATCATAATGAGTTACGGATTATCATAATAATTTGTTGATTAGTGATGATCAACGCGGTAGAAAATATTCAGACTTCTCTTGCCCTTGAGTGCAGGAAAATTCCCAGCTCTGAATTGTTTATGGTCAATGTATGGAAACTTAATATGATAATTCGATTTTATGACAGATCAGCAGAACTTAAGGTATTTCGTGTAAATGGATACGTATGATGATTTTTTTTTTTAGATAAAATCTCTTCTTCGTAACATCGTGTTACTATTTTTGGAGTCTTTGTTCTCGTACGCGGAAGTGGCGAATGTGGAACACCGTGGTGAATCGACACGAGAACCATGAACAAGCTCGTACAGGTATGGTGTTGTATATTCACACGTACACACCGACCCTTGGGTCGGAGAGCTCTTCTTTTCATGATGTCTACACAAGTTGGAAGAAACTGGAAATATAAGACGATCTACATTCCTATATTTCTACATTCCACGATTGGTTCTTCCTCTTCTGGAGCATTGAAATTTCTCATTCATTATGATCTATGCATTTCGCAGTGACATTACGCGAGAATCGTTCGAGGAGTTGTTATATCACTCCACTTGGATGATAAACGAATGTTCGATAGAGCAATTAATTTTTTACAATCAACAGTAAAGATCGATATAAGCCATTCGCTTATTATATCACGCTTGTGAGGGCGGATACATATTCTCCAGTGTTGTTTAATTGAAACTGACTTGTGTTTGGAATCAATACGAAGGGATGGTAGGAACGAAAAGTATGACGTACGATCAGGGAAAGGTAAGGAGAGAGAATTTGAAAGCTGCAGTATTTTCAGAGTGACATAATAACTGAACAAACTCGTAAACCTCATAAGTGATTGCGAAACCAAATAACATCTTATAAAATGATACTGCGGGATAAAAATATCGCAAACAACATATACAGTAAGATTTATACTCGCTGTCCAGATTGTTCATTGCTCGATTGGAGCGTAATATCATTCGAATATACAGTATACAAGTAAATATTCTCATACAATTCGGAGAATTTTATTGTGATACTAGTTGAATTTGATGTAGTGTAGAAGAGGAATACAAAGACTATGATGTCAGCGTGATTTAAATTGTGTTTCCTGTAATACGAAACACACGCTGGAAGACCTTTTTTTTTCTTCTAGCAGAAGCATTTGTTCGACATTCATTATGTTCTCAGTTCTATCTTCTTCTACGCGATAGGAGAATGCTCTTCGAGTATTTTCACTGCACAATTGTTACTCTCACTTTTGTGTTCCCGTAATTGCTTTCTCAGATCGTCTTAGCGCTGATCGACACACGGGGCCATATACTCCCATCACGTGCTCACCGATCGCTTGTGAGAAAAAAAAACAACGAATGGCACTGCAACTATTACTTCTATTCCTCATTGATCTCATTGGGATGGGTGAATACAAACTTCGCATTCTAGCTATTTTCCATTTCATATTTACTCTGTTCTGATGTGAATGAATAAGGTTTTTTAATGATCTCTTTATTTTAATCATTCGAACGAACCAATTTTCATGAAGTCATTTCATGAATATTCCGTATCAGAAACTTCATTTGAATATTCTATATTATGCAAGAATATTATGGACTATATTGGTTATGCAGAGAGAGTGTGAATGAAATTTGTTTTCCTGAGTACACAAATTCGTGTAGAAATTCCAACTATCGAGTGTGCTTGTATTGAAAATTGAAATATCAGCATTGAATAATTATTGAGAGTTCGATTCATCAATAGATTGTGAGTTTTTCATACGAACGTTCCCTGGTAGAAATTCATCTAACTTCACTGAAGCTGGCTAGCTACTAAGAGCTCCCTGGCTAATCCCTAGTTAGAAATAACAACTCCTCAGCTGACAATAGCGTTACACTTTCCACTCAGGTCAAACAGAGATTACATTTCTTTATAACGTGATTCAGGAATTCGTTTCTCACTCCTTGGAAGATCTTCAATAACTTCCTTTTGCAGTAGATAACTGTATTCAAACGTTCATCCGTGTCATTCCTGATACGACAGCTTAAAGAATTTCCCTTTAATCCATGAAATATACGAACGGTCAATGGAAAGAATAATCCAAAAAACGATGAAAACCATCGAGCATTCGCCAATCCTCTGTTATTCCCTCACGTATTTCCTCACCTACCCATTTCAGGTCTTACGAGCGATATTTCTGTGATTCATCGTCATAGCATCTGTTATTTGTGGTTAATGTTGAGTCTATTTATGAGATTAGGAATCGTCAGATTTTCATCCTCCATGCGAGCGTATGTTTTCTAGCCGCATAACTGCAGGTAAAAGCTATCAACCGTTTCGTTTTAATCTCTTCCTTATCAGTCATAAACCGTGATATTCTAATGGGATTGTCGACGTTGGATATACATTGTTCCACGTCGAGTACTCGAATTTTTACGATCACACATTTTTCACATATCTCTCAAAATTATTCCCAGGGGTTGATTTCGAATAATAGCTTAGAGGAGGTTAAAAACTTGGAAAACTCCGCATCGATGTCAGTTGGAAAAAACTTGGTGGTATTCAACTTGCACTGTAATTACGATAAAGAACTTGGTACAGCTGCACACGTTCGTTCACGTGTTTCTTGAATTCCACGCTATAGCAAGAGAGATAAGAGAATACCAGAGACAAGTGAATTACTTCATACGTACTTTGGTATACCAAGGTATTCTATGGTTGTACGTACGTTCGTTTATATGGGGACTCCCACAATCTTGGCGTTCCACATACGGAACAGCATGTCAATTCACTAAGGATGAGAATCTTTGCCGTTAATTAACCACGGATTTTTTAATTTAAAAAAAGGAACCTGGATAAATGAATGCTTCGTTCGTCCGTTCGTTCGATAATCAATGAAATGGGCCAAAACAGCAGCGTTGGCAGCATTTGTTACGGATCTGCGTTAGTATAGACACCAAATTTTCGTTTAATTGATTCGGTTCAATCATACCGTGAATACACGCATGCGACTTCACCTGCCCATTCCGTACCAGATCTTTTCTTCATAGCCGGTTTTTTAATTCGGTGCGCATTCCAATGTATATAGAGTCCACCGGTATATAAATGGAACATATTATTCGCGTATCACTTATTAACGAAGAAAATATTAATTTCATCTGTTTTTCAATGTATCGTTGGATCAAGTTTGGTTGGTGACGACAAGAAAACGTTGAATCATGATAAGATATTAATCAGGATCGCCAGGTTTGTTACAAGACAGTATTGGATGGTTTTTCGGAGGTTATTGATCGTGATTCTCTGATTAAGGGAAAATAATCAATGGAAGTTGTGTATACTATTTTGGTCATACATGGATATCATCGTGTATAATTCAGGATTTACAAAAGCCGTTAGGAAACCCTGCGGTCATGTCATATTATTTCTCCTCTCTTTTAAGGGTTCAACGTTCAGTGCAGAAGTCCATCTACGTGTACATCTACCGTTCATATATGTTGCAACGAAGAATTGCGATAATCCTGCTCCTATACATGTATGTACGTATAATTTTATGCAACCACAAAAAAAGATAATTCACTAATTTTCTTTAAACTCCACGAGGTCAGTTCATTTGATTCATTCATCATTTTCTGTTTTCAATTTCAAATGTGTGGAAGAAGAAAAAAAATTAGGTTATTTTCTTCATCAGCTTTGCTTTCATCGTTGAAAAAATTATCACTATTGTATTAAATTTGCTTAGTAATCATCGTCATTCGACATCAGACGTAAGGTGGTGGTATTAGAATGGCAATTTAAGGTACGCGTCAACGTATGCAAAGCCACAAAATGTATACGAAGAATATAAGATGCATAGTTCTGACATTTCAACATTAACAGCAATGCATTTGTCTTCGCATTTATGCAGCAGCTCATTTTTTACCTTTTCAGTCGACGAAATCTCACAGATATGAAGTACGAATACATCTTGATAGTTTTGCAGTAATATTGCAGTGATCGGGTACTAAGCTTCGCTTTGTTTTCGATATCTTATTCAATTCTAACCAAAGCAATCCATGAAGATTCTTAAATTATATATAGTTGAAATAACAAAAGATTCCCAATTGACACGTGAGAACGAAAAAAAACACTATCCACAGTATTGTACGAGATGTGATATATCACGTCACTCCCACATAGCAATGCAAGCCAATCGAAAAGAAAAAATCTATTATATCAACCATTTCAATAGCAATTGTCAAGTTCTTCATACAGTTATCGATGACAGTAGTACAAGCTTGAGGCAAAATTGTGACAAAGTGGTAGCAAGTATTTTATCATAGTCATATGGTGTCATATGGGATGGTAGGTGTTGACAAATCATGCGTCAAACGAATAAGAAATCTTGAACAAGCTTATTGTATGAAGATCAAAGAAAAAATATGTATGCTGTGTAGTCACTGATGATGATCATTCGAAACCTGCTACCTTTTTATAATGAGAATGATAAAAAGACTGCCGAAAAGTCTATACATTTTACTTAAAAATCGAATCATATACACGGAGGAAGATAATTCACTATGGTAGCTATTTCGTGTAAAGAAGGGATACAAAAGATGGATAGTTTTTATAGCAATCACTTTGGTTGTCACAGCCAAAGAGTAGCTATCACAGATAATTTTCAGCTATTCAAATATCAACATCATTTTTTTTTCGTGTAGTTTAGTTAATCATCGTCTTCAAATTGTTTTTCAAGTTGATTTTGATTGTCAATGTACAGCCGTACTGTGGAATTTGAGACAGATACAATTTTTTATAATAGCAAAGATGAATTATGGTGTTTTCTCATATTCTTGTCTATGACCTCCATCGTCAGTTGAAAATGACACTCTTTGACTTCTGTTCCAAATCAAGGAATACAGAGGAAATAAAAACCACGAGTTCGAATACAAAGATTCGATCAGAAAAAATGTCATCACCTACAGCATTTCTTTGCGTATATGACTCGAGTATGAAACCATCAAAGTACATTACCCATTTCGTAAGCGCATCCTCGATTCGATTCAAATAAGACGTACCTGTAACAGAAAAACAATAAATCTTCCATTATTAATGTACCAATGTTCGGTTGAAAATTAATGAAAATTCAGTTCTAGTTTGCTAAAGGGGAGATCATCTTAATTGATTTGAAGATCGAGTAGATTATGACTCAACGATCGATAGAATATTATTACGAAACTATAAACAATGGCTTCTATGTTATTCTCTCTGTTAAAAGAGAGAGATGGAAAAATGACGAACCTCGTTCTTTCGTTCGACTAATCTGATCATTCAGTTAGCGATGCATATTGAGATTTCTTCTACTCGGATGACCCTAATTATTCTATAATCAAAAGTCGGTGATGAAATAAAATTCATTCTCGGCTGATAATTCGTGGAGCTTCTTAGAGTTTCATAGAAAAGAATGGGAGTTGATGAAATAAGTTTCATAACGTTTTGAGATTACGTAATATAATATTCAATTAGTTGAATATGAAATGTCTCAAGAATGACATATCGAGAGAATGTGTTTATCAAAATCCTTTCCACTGGGATTACACAATATCGAGTGAACGTATTCGAGTATGATACACCACATCGTATCACTCGTAATGAGATTATCTACGGATATTTAGTATTTTAATGCTGGAAGGAAAAATATAAAACAAAGATGTCGGTAGAATCAGAGAATCCTGTGTGTGTCGTGTTATTCTGTTGCAGTGCACGAAGGAAGATTAAATGCATCGGTGATTAAACGTGCCTTCACGCTAGGGTTTAAGTGTTCCCACGTATTACTGGGTCAATAGACTTTTCCTACGAGAAGTAACGTACAGTAACCCCACCTCTTGTGACCCAATAAACTAACGATAACCACACTTATCGATTGATTTATACAATAATTTGTCTCGTTTTTGTGAATTGAATTACTAGAAAGAACGAACTCGCTTTGAAATTTGTACAATTACCATAAGTCTTCATATACGGTTATCACGTGAACGATCCTCGCACTTGGGCATACTCTCCAGCGCCGACTATAATTACTACCCGACTCGAAAGTATAGTAATTTGCCAAGTAGAAAGGTAGTTGATGCCACGATGTAGTAGCAACATTTATACCTAATTAACATTTGTCTCTATCGTCGAGGATGTTCGAAAAGTTTCCACCTGGTTTCACGTTGGCCAGAAGCTAGATATTAATATCACGAAAGTGAGCTTTTCTCACGAGATACAGGTTTCATCAGTGTGATTTCCGCGAAAACCATTGGGCCGCCATGATGTTATATCGAGGAGAGAATTGGTGCTCGTAAATCCGGGCAGTTACCATTACCGTTACCCCACGAGGCCGAACAACGAGGAAGATACTCCTTCGACTATACTGTAATGCAAGTCTCGGCAAGATGAGAGAGAAGCAGGCTCTGCCCTTGAAGTCTGAAAGAGTAATATAATCGCGCGGCGCACCGTGCGAACCCAGTACCCTGGAAGAAGGATGAATCTACAAAGATGGCAACGAAATATTGAACGAGGAGCGCAAGAACATCCGCCAATTGATTCTACAGCCTTGATAAATTTGTTTCGATATATCGAGACGTTTCAATCTCCTACTTCTAATGGATTTTATGTTTTTAGAATACCTTGTTTAGAATACTAAATCAATTCCCGTGTATCATTGTAATGATACACATCCAAAGTTCATAACTTGTTTCATCCTTGGATAAAACCTTACCTCCGACGAAAAAATATCTCCAAGGGATACAATTTAGTTTTGCAATTCAATGTAATGAAGATTGCTCTATATTGAGATCAAACTTGATTCTACAACATTTCATTTCGATTCGTATTTAATATTGGAATGTTCTCATTAAATATCATTTCATGTTCAATTAAACTTTTGTTGTAGACAAAGGTTGGAACAAGATACACAACAGGATACAATTTTCAACATCGAATAAAAATACATCCCCATTTAATTTTCTATTAAATCATACCTGTGCCATGGTTACAGGAAACTGAGAATCGATTTATCACAAGTACTCTGGTATTACACCATTACATTATCCGACTAATTTTCCTAGTGTATAATACGTCCGCTCTACAACTTTACGGATCACCCGTTAGGTCTTGTACACGTATACACGTACACTTATATACACACCGCGTAGATGTCGTATCGATCTGTAGATGTAATCGAACGATCATTTACACTGTGATTTACGAGGTCGTGGCGCCGCCACAATTGATGCCAGGTTGCGGTTGGTTTACTCACGATACCGACGCGTGTTGGTACATTATCGTTGTTGCCCTCTAAAAACACATCCATTAAGACGGTGGGATTTTTTGACTACACGAAATCGTTTGCCAAAGTTCAAGAAATCTGCACGTATTCTATCTGTGTTTTAGTTATTCGGCACGCAGCAGTTTTGTTTGTTGGATGGATTTTCCATTGATCATAACAATTGTCAAACAATACATATTGAAAATTTAATCTCCTCGTTGATCCAACGTGAACAAGATATGACAAAGGTAACAAAGAATCTTCTCCGCGCAATCTCGCTACGTCAAATCTCGAAGCATTGAAATCACCGGCTGCAAGAATAAAGAGTTCATCGATGATTCATACAAACTGTTTTCACTTGATTATAAAACTTCTGTTTATAAAAACTCTTTATTTCATATTCGTGGAGAAAAAATTGATTAAGACGAATGTGGAAGTTGGTTCTCTCATTGTCAAATTTCTTTTCCTTCCGGGAACAGGTAACAGTAAAAACACGAAAGTGGAATACTTACTGCTCGAGATTTATAAAATCACCATTTATCTTCTTTAGAAACGATTCAAACCAGGAAGTCGTAATTGGGATGAAGATCGAATGGAAGACAATCAATAATTATCACTTGAATTATTTTTTGCGATTCTTACCTAAATTTCGACATTTCAATCCAACTGTGTCACCTGTAACCGTGTCCCCTTAGACAAAGCATTTTTGACCTCAATCGATCCAACAGTCGTGGAATTCAAATCTCATAAAATATTCCTATAAAATTTGCGCTACAAAAATCACGAAGAAAATTACATACCATACGGAGTTAAATTGAATAATGCACTATTTATACATACATTTGATTCACTCTCATTTCAGAACGTCAAAGAACGTACGTACAATTCAATGACTGCTGAAGAAAGAGGCGGGAAAGAATATAGACATATACATAATAATAGCAGACCCCAAGTCTTACGTGATTATGTAATGTAAAACCTAACTCAATTTTACGCAACTCGTAAAAGGTGCTCTCTTGTGATACAGTCCCATTGTCATTTCAGAGAGGAATAATACGCCGTTCTTTTACGTGTGGATATAATTTTTCCTTTTTGAAAATCCATATAGGCGTATTTGGTACACGTTTCGATCAACTTTGGAATGTGAGTAACTGGAAAAAAGCTACGCGGATGCTCAGAAGTTTGATTGAATCTCAACGAAGCCATACGTATGTGGTACAATATGATATTTCAGAGGGATTCTCTCATGAGCGTAACAACGGTAGCCGTAGGTTAAATTGCACCTTTTTTCCTCTTTCCGTGGAGTAATCTACGCTAGATGCATCATCTATCGATCAACGATCAATGAGAAAAATAATTACGTTCTCTCGAATAAGAATTCTCGAACGTGAAGAATCATTGTAGCAAAGTAAATTATTGAAGTTGATTGTTCGATCGGTGTAATACTAAGGTTCTCTATCGATACAGGATTAACGCTCTCCGCTACTGTGAATAACTACTGTAAAAATAGATACTGTACTTAATTATACGCATGATATAATCTCACGTATTAAGACATTTTCATCCTGTTATTTCAAGACTCGCACGAGAGGGCAAATGATTTTTCATGAACATAATAACCGTGGGAGTTTCTATCATCATTTAAATATAGCGACAATGATTTCAAGTTGAAATAATATTATGATATTTATTTCCAGGTCATTCATCTTCTGAAAGATTTGAGAGCGTGTAATAACAGTAGCCGTTGTTCGAAATCGTACATTCTCTATCGATCGCGGGTACGTCAATCGATCGGCATTGAATTATCCTCATTTTCTTTTGAGGGAAGAAAAACCGCCGATTCGTTTTGATCAAAAGGAATAGAGCTTCAGACGCGTGCGTGGTTGTTGTTGTATGAATACATTGCGTCCCCGGCGTGTTGTTGGAGGTTAGGTAACGGTGCAGCTACGGCAATCGTGGTATTAGTACTTGTACGAAAGTAAACTCACGTGTGAGATAGAAGATGTATGGACGGACAGGATCGAAGGAAGAGCTAAGAGATGCACGGGGAATGAGAACGACTAGCTCACGATTCCTCTTAACAAACCAACAAAGTCTGCGAGTACAACGGGACGATAATACTCCATTGTCCAAACTCGTGCATGTATTAGTGAATCGAGGTTGTGCGGATGAACGTTAGACAAATTTTCAACCGATAACCATTTGTTTGTGGTCAGAAAAGATCATGGGAATTGTAGATTCATCTGCATAATTCAGCTAACGACGATGTTGGATCTTGATTTAATTTTACATTGTAGTTTCAATAATACATTCGAACTAATGATTATTTAATCGATTCTGGACGTATTATATTGTATTCGTCATTGGACATCGGATAATTTTACAGATTTTGAAAAAAATGGATTATTGAAGATATTCCATCTGAAATATCAATTTCGCAGAGCATTGACCTCATTCTTTGTTTCAACGAAGAACAACGAAGTATTCAAACCTATAATTCAATGTTCTCATCGATGCTAAAGTGAATTCAAAAAATTACAAGTAAAAATGTCAAGTTATGTTTGTACAACTTGAATCCGATGACCATGAATTTCCGAAGAGAACAATTATTCCATTTTCATTCATACGATATACCATGATAAAAAGATTGACAAAAAGTGATTCTCGGATACCTATTCACCCGACGTGAGTTTTCATATGGGAAATTTATATCTGACCTCGCGAATACGATTGCTAACATTTCAACGATCCATAATAGCGCCATTACGGACAATAATGCTACATCATTAATGGCCCGTTAAAACGTCAGGCACCTATGTTTATCGGATATGAATTCTCATGTAGGAAACTCATTTCCCATACATTTCCTTGTAAGCAATTCATTTGCCACGAATTCGAATATAAATCGCTGACTTCCCTATCCGGATTGATACTCACATTCAATGAAAGTGCATTTGTATTTTTCCAATTGAATCTTTGACGAGCATCGCTCATGAAAGAAGGAAATCTATTTGTCGAAATTCTTGAACTTCACGACGACACGAGGAATAAAATCAATCGCGATAAGAGCAGAACTGTTTTCTTCCAAGTTCAGGGATCAAGTTCAGGAAGGTTAATGGCTACTTGATATGAAGAATGGTTACCTTAACGCGATTATACATCGAAATAGCTAGATCGTAGAAGAGATTAATTTGATAATATATTCTCGCGCCCTGAAATGTAAATTATCGAATTAAGCCTCGGTGAATTGTGGGAGGCTGGAGAGAACGTGTGCCACAGAATACCACAGAAATCAAGCGAGAAAAGGATCAAATGTGAATTGCGCTGGATCACGGAGGGTGGAACTTCTATTTCTGTTACCGGACTCCCACACGAGAAACGCGCGAGTACCATGTCATCTCCGCCTAGCCCAGATTTCAATGACTTTTTTTCTCTGGTGGAGACAATCACACACGACACCAACGACAAAGATCGTGACCGGCCTCGCTTGAACCCGGACACCAGATATAAACGTGTATTCAAACGTACCGTATATCTCCGGACGATCGGTGGTGATCCGTGTGAGTGAAGGTAGAAGGAGTAAAGAGGAAGACTGCACAACATTGAAAATTGCACTCGAATACACGTTTAGAGAATGCAACTCGGCGGTACGTTTGTGTATATACGTATGCACACATGCGTTTTCGCACGTGCAAAATGATAAAGCTCGAGAAACTTGACTGTAACCTTTTTCTCAATCTTTCAGATTCATAAAGGACGAAATAAAAGACACAGAAGGTATGAGTAAGTACGGTATCGCGATATGATATGGATAAGTATACGTATAGAGGCAAACCGTGCATACAGCTCATTTAAAATAGACAGTTGTAACGGGAATATTCTTTACAAAACTTTGTTGAGATTTTGTGCGCAAAGCAGGCAATTTGGATGAATTTTTCTTAGTATTGTGAATGATCGCTGTTGGAAAATGGTCGAAAGAACCACATACGTACAAGGATACGCTCGATTAGCAAATATTGATATTTGTAATAGACTCGAGGATCACGTTAACTTCAAATGACTGGAACTACTTAAACGAGTAGTATACTCCAAGTATTTTCTCATGTCCATCTTTCTCATGAGGCTTGAGATATTGAAGTATTCAAGATATTGAAGAAAAAGCTAATAGAATCCAAAGATTTTTCTTCACGTTTGTATCATTTTGAACGAATAAATACTCAAAGGATACTCAAAAAACAAATTACATCCCTCAATCACATTTGAATGAAGAACGGATAATTAGTTTGAGAAATGCCTTGAGAATTTTTTCTTCGATCCCGATCTTGGCTCTCCCATCGACTCGCGGGATACTTGGAGAATAATGATACTGTAATTTGAATTTCCATACGGCACCAAAATTTCAACAGGCCAATACCAAAAAAAGGCGATTTTTTTCCCCCAAGAATTTTAATATACCCTATGTTAACCGATCCGAAGGGATATTTTTTCCCTCGATACACCAAGGTAATGTAAACTGAGGAGAAAGCGGCAAGGACTACGACCGCTTCTTCGTCCTTTCGTTCGAATGCAAAGCCGGTATGCAGCGTATTATGGACCACCTGGCAACAACGTGGAATTTATGGGGCCAGCCTCATGCCAGATTTCTACATTTCGGTAGAAGTGGAATTATGTTCTCACCCAGCGGCTACTCAAAAAATTGGTAGGCGGGTGAAGAAGAGATAGTTGTTTCAGCTTAACACGGCTCTGTTGAAGTTATTGAGTAATGAATCATGTAAATCCTTGCGAATTCGTGGCGAATGATAAAATATTCGGTATTTTGAAAAGAGAGATGGGAAGACAAAGGGCAAGGATCGTGAGGAAGATTTGAATTCTCAAGGATTTTGAACTTGAAGCTTTCGAATATTCCACGAGTTTCGTGGAACGAGGAGATTGAAGTTTATAAATTTCGTGTTGAGACGTTTCACTTTCTATCCTATAAAATAAAGAACAAAAGTATCCAACTTTTGTTTTGTATTGTTTTATTATACGGATGATAGGAGATGGATGTTCCAAGATAATACAAATGAGCGGATTTTTTCTTTTTTGAAGAATTTAATTTGAATCTAACAATACACTCATTTGCTCAAGAACACTTTCCATCTCATTGTTGAATGTACAGTTGATGTAGTCAGAAAATCAGATAAAATATCTTCGTTTGTGTGGTATACGTAAAAGATTGAATGGGTAATTCATTTCGTTAGAAGACAGGTTGATGGATTGTTCTAATATTGTTTTGTGGAAAGAATGGATGGATTTTCGTAGTCTTATCAAATTCTTTCTCATGAAATCCGTGATGAAATATATTGATACGCGGAGAATATGTTGTGATGAATTATTTATTGTTTCTTTATGCGCACTACGGTCTTTTCAATTCATTCTCAGTTCATTTTGTAAAATTCTTGAGTTCAAATCAATGTGAGAGTCCATTTCATTCTTTCAATTGAAATTTACGCGAATGAAAAATGTATCAAAATTATATATAATTCATATAGATTTACATGGAAAAAAAATTCGCGGTAAATTCTGGGACAGGTAGAATATCTATTACCATTTCAAACAAATTGTGGCAATTCTAACTAAATTGGAGTAGATTCGATGGTAGTTGCAGTCAATTATACTTCAAAATTGTTTCTTGTGGTAAATATGACAAATAATTTTTTCGCGTGTATATATAAATTGTATATGAAGTATAAATATATTGAATTATATATCATTTTGAACATTTTTCCGTTTGAGTGTTTGAACTGCGATTCAACGATTCGCACGCATTCAGAGAAGAAAATCTGCATCAGCAAGATTGGTCTTCTGAACCACGCAAATCTGAACTACATAAGTAAACTCGATCCGATTATTCTACTCCACAAATCTGAAGTACACAATGTGCACGGAATCTCCAACTACAAAATTCAATGTACGATGATTGTTTCCATTCTACAAAAATATTAAACCAATTATGAACTATGCAAGATTTAAATTACACATGAGAAAGTACGAAGATTATTTTACTACACAAACCCAAACTACACCGTTTCCAAGTATAATGTATTAAACTCCACCGCTCCAAACTAAATCAGCAGAATTTGGGAAGTTCGATTGAGTGAAAGATTAGTTCCATCTCCTTCTCGCCAATTGTAACGAAATCTAACCAATCCTGCACCAGAACAACGTGGTAATCTGCTATCGAACTGTGATGAATTATTTTGTAGTTCAAAAGGCCAGCTCAGACTGTTAGGAAAATTGCGGATTGAGCAAACACTTCACTAAAAAAAAGATTTTTTACTGCAACACTAAAGGTTTTTCTCATTCAATACAGCAAATTTCTGAAAATTGCTATTCCAGCATGAATTGTTGTTTGCGTGCGGAGAAAAATTTGGTGATCTTCTATTCAAATTCATATTTCAAGAGATTTAATTTGAGTAAATATTAATGTCAAGTGCACCAAAATTCGATTCAAATCATAGGAATTTTGATTCGGGGACTACTAATTTCAGATTCGTTGCTGTTAAAACAACCTTTTCTCTTGATTGAATAATATTAACGTAAACTTTGAATGAACTACCTGAAATATGAATTTTTGATGGAAATGTACAAAACAGATTTGAGGAGAAAATCAAAAGTTAATCCATCATCTACTATCCAAATAACGGTAGTTCGTCGCATTCTCAAGAGGTTATTCTGGAAATGCAAAATATGTGGTATAAAATATTCGAAGAACAGTTTGAAGATGTATCACTTGTCATATCCCGTGATGCAAAGGGTTACGAAATATCCGCACTCTCCTCGCATATTCATTTTCGATGAATCTGCAGTTCTTAATAAATAAGAATCGGAAATAATAATGTAAAATCTTATGGATTTCATGGATTGGAAAAGAAATGTACTTATTCTCACCACAGAATTCACATGACGACATCAATGGAATATTCGGTTGAATTAAAACTCAGTTATCCGTTCTAAATAAATAATCCAAAATATCTACTAATTCATCCAATACGGACAACCAGTTTCAGTATTCATTTGAATATTTTATTGGTATCAATAAATATTTCTCGAAGAAATCATAAATATCATTCCTCGAGCAACTGCTACTCTTCGATTTAACATAAATTTTTGGTTCCATATTTTTAACTCAAGTTGAATACGCGTCCTAAAATTAACAAATCTTCATATAAGATTATTATGTATTTTTCTCGCCCCTCCCTTCCGCATGATAAAATTCATCAGTCCAAATGAAGAAGAACAAAATCCAAAGTATGTGTTATTTATTCTCGTACCGTGACATTTTATTTCGAAATAATCACTTCAGAAACGATTGGATGAAGACAACTATTGAGATAAATTCTCAACAGGTTTCTCAATTAAAATGAAGTGGCAGATAATTATGAATTTGAGGTAATAACCACTTCGAATGAGTTAGTAACAACCTGTTTAGATCTACATCTCTTGCATTTACTAATATTAACGAATGCTATAGATGGATTTACATTAAATGAGAAGAAAATTGTTATTAATTGTTACAATCGATTTTATTCATCGCAAGAAATCGTCACGAGTGACAATCAGTTGAGTAAAAAGAAGAGCTTGATATTAATCTGCTGAATTTATCGTTTGTACGCGCAGGTTCGGAGGTGAAGATCCTTCCTTCGGAGACTTTATGCATGAGGGATCTATGTATGTGTGTGTGTGTGTGTACACACACACATATATATATTCATGTCTCTGATGGAAGTTGAGAGGACGAAACAGGCCTGAAATCTGTGCGATCAACCGCACAGGAATCCCGTTATATAGTTGCAGACTGGTTCGACTTAAAACCTCTGCTTCGTAAATAAATAAGATGATAATAAATTATTTCCCAGTCCCATCGGTCGTCGGAGTGGTTGTACGGTGGAATAGAGGCAGTTTTGTGCGAGTCACACGATCGCGTTACGTTATAGGGAAGATATAAAAACCCAAAGGTACGTAATAAGCGTCGAAAATAGTTTGGACTAGTTTCTTTTATTGTTTCTTTTTATTGCGGTCCCTGGGGAATAAAAAGAAATTGCATTCTTTGCGCACATATTTCCCTCTCAGTTGGTTGGTTGGTTGGTTAGTCGGTTCGTCCTTCCTTCCCTGGACTGTGAAAGGTCGACTGTAAATTATGGAGATTGATGTTCCGAAAATCAAAGCTGAATCTTCTCAAAGCCGCTTGCTCCTTCGCATCGGCATATATATCTGACGCAAAAGGAAAGGGGCAATAGAAGAAAAAGAAGACAAAGGAGGATGAGGAGAAGAGTTAAGAGAGGCATAAGAGTGTCGGAAGATCCTTCACAAAGAAATCGTCTCGACACCTCGCCAAGGATTAGCGTTTACGTGTCACCTAACCCTGACCGTTTTACTCCGCCAGTATATGACCAATATTTCGTGCAAGAATGAGATTCAACTTTGATACAACCGATGGCATACGCGTATCTCTTGTATCTCTTGAGAAATGCTCTGTATAAGAGATATAAAGGTTTTTGTCCTTCTATTCATCTATCGTTTACAGTTCGTTCGACCTCGGCATTGCCGTCGTATCCTTGAAAACCATAACAGAATGATTCGCACGGTCCGAACTGGTAATCAAAGATACGCAAGATCATTGTGCTCGATCGAAATAAAATACCTATGCTAGCCATACTTTTTTCTTTCTCTCTCTTTCGCTCCTTCCTTTTCGACAAATTATATAAATCGCGGGTGGTGAATTTTAAGAAGAAAGAATACCATTCCATATACAACGAAGCGGGAGGAGGAAGAATTTTTTGAACCACATAATAGTTTATCAGGGTTACAATGTATAACTTTCTTACATTACGCAATGTAATGAAATTAATGGCATATCAAATGCTGTGAATTGAGCTGCCAGATGAGTGGTAATGATAGTTCATTGATCGTCAATTATGGGGAATTCTGATATGATTCATGGCTCTAAATTTGTACATGACAAAATAATATTGCGTATTGTAAGTAGTTTGGAATTTTGTATAATCAAGATACAATGATCAGGATATGTGCATTCAGGTGTGAATTATCCGCATATCGGTTCGAGTACAACAATGCATTTGTTACCATATTGCTGATTTTTTTTTACCATTCTTGCCGATCAGTCGGATAATATGGAATCTAAGTTCAGACATCTTAAGAATCGAGAGAAATATTGTTTTCTCTCGAGTAAATCAGGGATGAAAACAGTTACGATAGCGCTACGATGATGTATTCATTCATTCTCAATTACATAGAGAAAAAATCCTTCATCTATATGCAGATCTAAGATAGAACGGTGCGTTGTTGGTAATATTAGTTACAGATTCATGCCTCCGGCGATCATTCTACACACCTAGATGGATGAACTGTTATAAGAGCTTTTACTCATTAAATTGATGAATGAATTCAGAAAATATTTTATCGAATCTTCGAAATGATGAACGAACACGATGAACGGAATTTTGCAAGATATCGAAAGATTGGAACATACCACTCGCAATGATTCTAATGATATAACAGTAAGAACGAATCGTATGAGAAATACATTCAACGAGAACGTGCGTCGAGTATGTTTCCATTACCGAAGCACCATAAATTTATAAGCATGGAATTGTAATACCTTGGATAATTAAGTCAACAGTATGTTGGTTTTCCCACAAAAATCATCGGCTAACTGTAAAACAGTGGGCAAACGATCAACACAAGTGCACTCGCATGTATACACGTACTCGCGTGCCCGAGGCCAAAGGCGTAACTCACCCACTCCTACCGTCCACTAATGGAATTGCCTGTTCGAGTTTACAGAAACCCATAACTGGGGTTTGTCCTAAGAACACAGGGCGTGCGAACGTGGCCGGCCGTTCATATGTTTTTGTGTTCGTGAATTTGCTTCTTCGCGGCCGGTATTATATACATATATTCATGCGCATGACCACATGCTCATACAGAAAACACGCGTGTAGATGCACGCGAAGGTGCCAAGATGCAGGTGGAAATTATCATTGCCAAAGGCGAATGACGATCTTCTCTGAGATCTCCTATCTTTCCAACAATGTTTCCAACGTTGAATCTCGTAGGATGATGAAGAATTGGATCTACTTTTACGTCGCGTGAAATACCAAAATTAAAAGAATTCCAGGAAGAGTTTATAAATATTTGCTC
The DNA here is from genome assembly GCA_018340375.1 of Gonatopus flavifemur. Classification (NCBI taxonomy): domain Eukaryota; kingdom Metazoa; phylum Arthropoda; class Insecta; order Hymenoptera; family Dryinidae; genus Gonatopus; species Gonatopus flavifemur. The sequence continues at coordinate 58,173,347 of JAFFJZ010000001.1, forward strand.
TTTAGAATACATTATCGCTGGGATGGTTATAATTAAACTTTCATTAGCCAACGGCGTAACAGTCTAATAAATTAGAACGTCGTTCAAGTCTTTCCTCGAGCCGCGCACCAAGTTGCAAATCATAACGGTTCTGATGTCAGCGTATATCGTATAATTAGGAAGTTCAGAAGAAGACTGCCGTGTCTGACAATTGATTAAACATTTCATGTAACGCTCTACCTTTTCCACATGTATGTACCATATAAGAGTTCACTTAGAATACACAACTGTGGACATTTACACATCCGGCCTAGCGGTACGACGAGAAAATACCTTGGTACAATGGGTGATCGTACAAGTTCTTCGAAAGAGCTCACCACGAGATGCAGCACGTATATAAAACCCAGGATGACTAATGGTGTCGGCTCACTTAGAAAATCAAGGGTGCCTTCCTCCTCGCTGTCTTCCTTTTCATAGTTAGTTGTCCATAACAGCAATAAACGCGCTATGATTTTTATGACTTCATAGTGAATAATCTACTCATAAATGTTACGTTATCGTTTCTCTGATTGACTTTATATCTGGCATTTTAAATTACGCGTATCATTCCAGAGGATTCGTAATGTTTTGTTACAGAATTAATTTTCATGATATATTTTATTGATTCAAAATACGCGGAGGAGGTAATTCAACTGCAAACAGACAAAGCGATTTTTGAGTCATTTCTAGAGATGAATATTTATGATGCATGACAACGACTCAAATATCAGTTACATGTTATCTAGTAGTCATTTGAAAACAACATCAATCTCTTGAACGTTCAGCCAGAAATGGTTTGCGTTGGTATCAAATCGAGGAACTGGTATACAAGTTAAGGGAATGTTGTTCCTTAATCATCATCGCGGTGGTTTCATAGGAAAATAACGATAAAGAAACGTGTTGAGAGCCCAACAATAGAAGTAATTCGCGGTTTCCACTCTGGATCATTTCTGGCTTGGTGTCGGCGTTTGTTACTCGTTTATAATGTTCGTTCTATATAATCAGAACAGAGGAAGGAGAACTAAGTGAAGAAACACAACACGTAATACCGTGGGAGTCGGACGGTTGTTTCACGGTTTCTTGTTCGTGAAACAGTGATACGATATTATAATAGAACTACTTTCGTCGTTCTCTTCCTCCTTTTCCTCAGCTTGTAAACACGATGAGGCTGCGTCTTCTCCGACTCCTATTCTTATGATAGATCTCACAATATATAGATCGCGGTCATTTGTTCGGCACGATCGATTCTTGTCTGGTACTGTTGCTGCGTTCATTCCATCGGCAACGAGAGGAGAGTTATGCAACGATAAATATGATAAATCGGCAAGACGAACGTCGAGATCTCGAAACGAATATATTTCACTTCACCATCAAAATCGTATCAAAATTTCGAAAGGTACGATGCGATAGATCTAAGATAACTCGACTAATTTCCCTCTCTATTGAATTATTCGATTCATATAATCGCTCATTTCAGAAATCAATTTCGAATAACAACAGTCTGTAAACAGGTGCATTATTTCAACTGTTCGATCGATGAAGAGGTTTCCTGAATTCGAGAATAATAATTCTCTTCTCATGATGCGGAATGTTTTCTCAGATGTGCAATGTGAACCGGTCAGAAGAACGAAGAGTCAAAGACCATGTTGGATGAATACCCTGTGGGCATTCACGCTATTGAAGGAATGAATCATTCTGTAACGTGATTTCTTTCTGCCGATTGGCCCCACTTCTAACAGCAAGTTCATGCGTAGACTCGATGGTTTCCTCTTATTTATGAGGTCAAAGGATCTTGACCTCAGAATTGTTATATAAAGTTCAGGAAATAGAGTACAATTGAAATTTCAATAAGATCCATGCGTTGTCGATTTCAAAAATTTGAATACGAAAAATTGCAGAAGAGGATTTCGTGTTGGCAAAAATCAGTCCATGCTTCTTCACAGCTTCTTTGGAAATCAATGAATATTTACGAAATTTCTAATTGTTGTGAAATCATGAAAATAATTTAGATCAGCAGAGATCGCCGTGAAATTTCATTTTGCGAATACAATTGAATAGGATCATCCTTTTTGCATGTAATTTCTCATGACATAATTCATCTCAATTACTCTTTCCACGCTAAAACGGTTGCGCAAAATTCGCCCGCCTCGAGGAACTCCATTTTTCCCAGTACTCCTTCCCGAGTCTTCATCATCTCTTTCCACTTTTATCCATTCAATATTTTCCAATTCTCCGACAATAATTTCCTAGATCGAGGATGTATCTGAATTCATGATCGCAACAACCGGCCTTGTTTGTGCTCATAATTTGACTCAAATCATTGAATATCTCGAATCTTATGATTCAATGAGCACAATGATGTAGCATTTTCAAGTAACGTTCATTCTGAATTGTGATGTAGAATTATTCCCTATCATTAATGCGTCTAATGAAAATGGAACAATGATGATAAAGTTGTTTGAAGCGTAACCAAAATTATTTTTTATCCAGGAATGTTTCAGATGAGTGAACTTTAACTCCGAGGAAACTACAATTGTCCAACGTTTTGTATACATTTTGTAACGATACTTATCATCATTGGATAATTCGCCTTTGTTTCCAGATAGATCGATAACTATAGAGGTAATCACACGAACCAACAAGGAGATTTATGAATCTGAAATTATTTACATTATCTCACATCGTTGTACTATCAATCAAGAATTGCAACTTGTGTTTTGAATTAAATGTAGGTATTGTGTTCACCTCTTTGCTCGAAAGATTTTGAATTCAATGAAAACGAGGCAGAAGGGTGCGACACAAATTCGTAAATTCAAGTCAAAACAGGACCCAATTATCAAGTTATTCTAATAGAAGATAGGAATTCGGAACTACGTTTTCTCCTTGTTTTGAATTATTCAACGATAAGCATCGCCCTATTTCGGAGATTTTTTCCAAGTTGACATCTACTCTGACACATTATAGGACATCCAAGAGAAACTTTTCACATACTAATGTATTTTTCAATACATTTCAATGCTCGTGAATAAACTCAACACACTCGAATATGTAAAGAATCTTTTCTCCCTCTTCAATCCCTTGGAATTATAAATACGAGATAAGAAATCTTCAAATTATTGCTCAACGTTACAATTAGGTCACATAAAATCGTAGATCAACTTTATACAATTGTCAGTCGATTTTAATTATTAGAATTAAACGATACGTACATGATACGTAATGTAAGTATAATAAGTATTAGGAATGAATCATAATTAGACCGATAAAGTGAATTCAAATGTCAGATCAGTTTCAAAGATTATTCGTTGAATCTGTTTTTTTTCGATATACCGATGATTTTAGATTTAACAGAGTACAAAGCTATCATTAATTATCGATCCTCTTGACTCTCTTACGGAATCTTTCCGTTCGGGAATACCTCGTTTTTTAACCTCGACGATTCAATATCTCCTTTGCATAAAATACAGAATCGGAGAAAAAGAATGCCAAACGGGCTTGGCTGCTCGTCTTGCATTTATTTTATATTGTCCACACCCACATTTGATTTTTCGATTAAATATCTCTGGTTTTGATTCCGATTCTGGGATCGAAATTGAAAAAGTACTTGAGAATGAAAAGGAAAGAGAATCGAAGATTAGAGGGGCGATTAAAGGGCATCAACCTCTTCGATCTGGCCGATCTGTCTTTCGAATGCTTAGGTGTGTACCGGCCGATCGTGGACCGTGAATATATAAATATATGCACACACATACGTTGTCAATTCACATCGATCGTCGTCGTTCTGGTCTTTGTGTATGTTGCGCGTTTCGTTTTGCGGTCATCGATGGAATAACCAGCTCGCAGCTGCTGTTACGACGACTCTGTGTCCAACAATCGCGTCGTATACGCGATCAGCAACGAACCAACGACGCCTTATTCTGCGGTGAGGCGACATCGAAGATTGTCGACCACACACGTACTCTCCCTTTCCACTGGCGTGAAATCAAATCTCCAAAGAACACGTTCATTCGAATGAGATTCCAGGGTGAGCCATTCTCACAAACGATCGTACCTATCTTAAAAAATTCCTATCAAAGAATAAATAATATACCCTTGTAATAACAGTATAACGTTCAATTTTGTTATTACGGACGTAACAAACTGAGGATATTGTATTAAACGTCTCATACGTGTGTACGTACGCCATACGCTCCTTCCTCCACGAGAAAAATCGAAAACAAAAAAGAAAAGGTGTTTGCGATGAATTCGTTTGATACGTTCGTACTGTAATGGATAACGACACGGTTTTTCATGTCCGAGATGCTCATGATTATGAATTACGTTACTAGTTTACGTCGTTAATTACAAGAGGAACATTAATCGTACTCCTGTCGCGTCATATTATACTCACAATTGTCGTAAGAGCTGAAAGACAACTTTTACTACCATGAGGATGAATACGAAGAAAGTATGCGGTTCGTTTTTCATGAAAGTAAACGCAACAACTGACAATGACAACCCTGTTCTATGCTCGTGTACACGCTGATGCTTGTTACATGCACATCTGTACATTAAATTTCAAAGACCCTAAGACACGGGGAAAATTGTAAGAAGACAATCCAGGAACTTTTCGAGAATCTCGCCTTGTCAAAGTAGTTCTTCGAGATATTATGCTACAACTTTCCCGATATCACTTCCTGGTTCTTCACGTTACAATACTTGCCGAATTGCTTTGAATGTTATTACTTGATTTCGCACTGATTTTGATTTGTGGGTTGAGGGCTTAGAATATAGTTGCAGAAAATTATATCGAATATCGATATAGAAGTTGAAGGAATACGGGAAGAGAGACTGTTAGGGAATAAAAACAGTCGAAAAAGTGCCTTTGTTTTCGAATCATTAGGTTGGAGAGTATTGTAAAGTGAAGGGTACCCTTCATTTTCATCATATTGCAAGTAAAATCAACTGAGTTGGCAAATTGTTGACTTCCTCACCGGTAAACAAGTTCACTTATTACTGTGGTGAACGTAACTACACTCACTCATCATTATATAACCATTACACTGAATGATGATATCAATGTTTCTGGGAAGATCAATCGGAAGTGACCAGTCTGACAACACTGAAGATAATGTTATTACTTTTTTGTCTGTACACCATACTTTGTTAGATACATTCAAGTGTCCAGTCGTCGCAATAATTGAGCAATAATTGAACTTGATGAGTTGAACAACAACCGCGAAGTGAAGTTAACAACAGGTGTTTTGAATAATGCTTGTAAATGGAAAGCAGTTGCGAAGCTTTTGTCGTGAAAGAGATTATCTTATCACAGGTCGATGTTATATTCATCTAATTTTATGTAACAAATTCTCAAGGCATTATTCATTATCATAAAAATCTTTACTTCCTCTTTACTTACCCGCGAAGAGTAAAATTGAATACTTTTAACCTCTGGTCACGGTTTAATATCGTTGTTGGTCTTTAATTTTTGTTTGGTCCCTGCCATGTTTGTTAGAGGATTTCGAAGATAAAAACCCATTCCACATATTAGTATGTACAAGACATATAAATTCAAAGATTGATACCAGATTTTATGAACAATGTTTGGAGGTTCAAACATTCTGAAACATGTTGTACGCGACACTATGTTGGAGATTCAAACCAGGTTTTATCGCTCATATATTTTTTATGGTCGTAAAACGACTTCTACCCCCAAAATCCTCAAAGAAGAATAACGATCACCAAGTGGAGATTAATATTTCACTTTGGATATCAATTTACATACACGAGGCCAAATTTTAATCCTGCGTTCAGCTTCAACAGTCTCAAGAGTCATCAAATTTCAGTATTGTAGAATTATTCTCATAAAAAATGCCGATTTTGTTAAATTTCCGTACAGATTTCATCAAAACTCAGGGGTTAGAATTCGAGTATAGAAACTTGATGTAATTACATTCGTTTTGACGAATAATCGATTCGATTCGAATAACCAGTTGAGACTTTTAACCCGCGTGAAATTCATTGCCACAAAAAAAAAGTGGCAGTAATCTCTTTTCGCTAATGATGCCACTTCAAGAATATGACCTCCCCTAATAATTAGAAATCCTGATGAGTCATCGTCAATAAAGTGTAAAAACGACACGGAGAGTACAGGTAGGACACAGTTCATAACAACATCTGACGTTCGTTAGAGATTTTTGATGTAGCCATTCGGGTTACCCCAACGACTCGAGTTCATTCCGGATCGTCGTGAACATTACTTCAAAGTACAACGATCGATCATGTATACCCACGCAGAATCATTATCCAACAATTTTCTCGTAATGATACTACCTTGTACGTAGTCGAATTTCACGCCTCGTTTATTCTCGTTATATCCCGAGTAGAGTTACAAGTACAATCGATTAATCTTTGCACAGATTTTCGATGGCAACGTGGATCTTTGGTAAACAACCTAACACCCTTTTTTCTTTTTGACACGTCGATCAAGGTTTTTTGTTCGACGGACGATTCGACGATCAATGATTTAACGTATTAGCTGATGCTGCTGCTGTTGCTGCTCCTCAAGGAAGTCAAGAAAGACACTTCTAATGGTCTGAGAGTGGATTCTCGAACGAATGAAAAGGAGAAAAGGAGGAGGAGGAGGAGGATGAAGAACGAGATGAATTATGGAATAAATATCCTCAAGGACGCCGACTTGGTCCACGATTCTATACACCTTGGATTTTTTTTCTCAAACAACATCTCACAACGTAGGTTATGTTTTGTATTCTCCAACACTTTTCAGCGAGAAAACAAAATGGAAATCTTGAAATAAGTGTAATTATGTATGCAAAATGAAGGGGCACGCTTAACTCACAAAGGAAAACATATAAGGCTCTACATACATGGCTACAACTTGTAGGATCTGTATGACGTCTCATATCTTTATTTTATTATCTACATAAAATGAAGAGTCAAGTATGCTCCGAAGTGTTCTTCACATTGCAAATTCATAAAATATTTTCTGTATTTCATATACAACATTCTTATGACAACATTCTTCCAAACAATCTTTTATACGTTTAATGATAATGGATCCCATGTATGAGATTTTATGTATTTGTTTTGATGACAATGTTGATTGTATTTTTTCAAATATATCAAATGAGAATTCCATTTCAAAGCGAGGAATAAAAATATAGAAGAAGAAGAAGTAGAAGTAGAAGTCAAAGGTGGTTCCGCGGACGGGTATCGGAATATTCGGAATTTTTCACATCTTCTCTTCGATTGTACGTAGTATCGTAGTACTTTCTAGTAGATCGATCAATTCAGTCGAAGAAATCAGTTCATGTTCGATAAAGCATCGAGAGTTCTCATTCGAATTGATGATATATTATTTGATTATACGGAGAGTTGAATAATCAAATAAGGTATATCGAATCATAGAAAATGAACTCGTATCGAGTAATAGTCTTCCAATTAGGAATTATGATCCATAGATCTGGTACATATTTTAAAATCTAGTAGCCCAGTAGCGATATATTGTACTCAGGTATCGAAACGATAATGACGAAATCCTATAAACGAATGTCAATACTTTCACATCGAATCCTCAAAACGTTTGATATGGAACATACAAATGATGCATAATACAAAAACATTTCATTACAATGATCATGTGATTGGATAATTTTATATAATCTAAATTGAATGAATATAGCTTCGAGTTGTCGAAAGTTGTTCCAGGAAAATTTCTTCATGTGGATCGTCGGTATACCTCCCCCGATGATCCCACACAATTGCATTCTTGTATTGATTCATCACGTAATTTCCAGTTGTCCGAGTTGCATTGAATCGTTGATACGGCTTCCCACATCCAGTACAAAAGACAGCAAAGACAAACACCACTTACATTTGTTGTAACATACAAACTTTCACGAAATCATATTTCGCTTATTTTCTCAGACGCGAATCAACTGATTTGTTGAAATAAGAAAACGCACTCATTACAGCGGAGGCAGTAAAATACACCTTCCCAACGCCCATATAATATTCTAGGTAAAATGTTGTTCTTTTTTCTTACGTGCACTTATGTTTGTGAGAGAATAAAAATATAATCACTCTGCGACATTGGAATGAAGTGGTTTAAACTGTTTCTTGTAATCATACCCTTGCATGCCACTTGGGGCACGCGACTAGCAAGTGTGTGCGACGAAGAACAGCCCTACCAAGGTCGTTCACTGTCCAAGATTATCCTGTGGAATCCTCGATCATGCGCCTCTTGCAACTCAAAGCGTTCCAGAGCAAAACATCCTTCCCTTCACCTTTCTGTGCTGCGATTGCATCGGAGTCGACTGGTTAAGAACAAACAAGTATGCCAGAAATAGGACTTCGGTTTATGGAAAGATTTTTCACTTGTACGTCTTTCGTTGACATCCTCATAGTTGATATCTTGCACAAATACTTGAATTTCAGATGGATAAATTCCCTTGTGTCATCAATTATATTTGAATTCTTCTCGATTTTAAATCGAACGAATCGTTATAAATTGTGTAGGTTATCGCTACGATCGTTCACATTTGGATCTTCGACGGCAAACAAATTCGAGATGAGCTGGTTTCATAGTCTCTCATTTGTCATGTCTTATTATATAACCAAAGATTTCTATCAACAGATCCATACACAATCTCACGTTCATCAAGAGAATGATGAATATATGACATACTCAAATGCATTATTATTTCAAAATACCTTTGATGAAACTTTTCGTATAGCGATTTGTACTTTGATAAGAAAAAGATGTATGGGGATGAGGTACGTGAGATAAAGTTGAAGGATATCGTCAAACGAATAGTCATTAATTTCGAATGATATTATCATTTGCGTTCCTTAATTATACACAGATGCAAATTATTCTAAATATTATTTTTCCTGAGAGAGAGAGAGAGAAAAAAAACAATGTATCCCTGCAAGAAGCTTTCATGTTCTGTGATTTTACAAGAACAACAAAGTTTTGAATTTATTGCCATTCTTTTAAATTGCAACATTTTTTGACTGAGTCGCATGTCAAATTGTGAGGGATCTCGGAATGTTCTCAGAAATCCATTGAATCATGGTACTGAGCTGATTCTTAAGCCTCCGGGGTACCGAGCATATTCACGAGTAAGAAAATGCAAGACAGAATGGTACACGTTGGTCTTGGGAACAAGAGGATGTATTGTTATGGAAATCATGAATTCACTCTGCTGACTCTCAACGTGGTGGCCCCAACTAGAGATGATGTCATAAATTTGACGACAAGGTACTCTTTTGGTCTCACATGGCTTTTAGTGTTATTTCGTACCCAGAAATGTACATACATTCGTACTTGTATTGCGTATACAATGTTATTCACAATGAAATATCAAGCGTAATAGCTGAACATTGTTATTTACGAGTAACACGATCGAATTCAAACGATTCGGTCTTGAGTTGAGGTTAATGATTTGAATACATTATCCTCGGATTCAGACAATCGTTTATGGAGTTGTTACGTTCAACGGGAATTGTATGGATATAAATAGCTGTATGAGTAAAAAATTGTCCCTTTGTAATTATTATGAATTCTGCATGCAGATTTACGACGTTTACGTCCCAGCGGGTGAGTATTCAAAATAAACATCCAGTACATTTTAATCAGTGTTTCCCACCAAGCTTGTATTCGTGGGTTTGAACTTATTTGCATGATATTTGGTTTCAATCTTACATTCTGCATTGTAATTCTTCCGCGAGTTGTGAGTCAAATTTTACGTTAGATGCTGATTTAGACAGCATCTCTTACTCTTGACGGTAGTCAAGCGTTACAAGTTTTGTAGAATTCGAATGGAAACAACTTAACCCACTGAGCATTTCCGTTAGAACCTCGTATTAATATTGCAGCAATATTGATGCGATCTTGGAAGTATCTGTTTTTCAATTTACAAATGCAATATTACAAAAGTAACTCACAGAAATATCGTTGGAATATCACTTGACAACGTAACATCGCTGTAATTTACTTGTAATTGAATTCTGTAATGCTTTTGTTGTAATTCTCATGACAGGTACTTTCAAGATCGCTGCAATATTAATGCAAGGTTCTAACAGAAATGCTCAGTGGGAAGTAAATTTACAAAATCTTGATTCAACCAGACTCGCTTCAAACGTGTTTTTTAAACACCACAAATTACATTGAGAGCAATCAGTCTGCCATGGATGTATTTCAAGCAAACCATTTGACAATAATGTTCAAGAACATATGGATAGTATAGAATATGTTGCCTCCCCGTGGATGATTGCGGGTCTTCCAGGGGGATATTCATGATACCTGTCCTTGATATCCTTTTTATCCATGCCTGGTAGTATCTGCTTCCTTTACGTGGTGGGGAGGATAAGTATCTCAGAGTTGGATCTTTTTTTTTGAGTGGAATAAACTACTCAAGAGAAAGAATACAAACTGAGAGAAACGAAATCATCCTAATGCCAGAAACATCGGCAAAATCAAACGGAAGGAAAGCAAGGGGAAACTACCTTCCTTGACATGTTTCAATACTTCCCGAGGAAATGAAACCTTTTTCCTAACCTGGAATATTATGTAACAAAAACAAACAAACAAATTGAAGGGAAAATGAATGGTAATGAAACAAATCGTACAAGACAAGGGATGTAGTAGATATGTAGAAATTAAACGTTTGGCGGATAATAGACAGGGGTGGAGGGTTTCATCAAACCAGTCGTAAGACTGATTACTTCATGATGATGATGATGAGAATATGTTGATTTTTACTAAGGTGGTGATGAAGAACATTGAATTCAAGAGTTCAACTCAAGAATTCAAGAGAGAAGGTCAACAGACTGCATTTTGGTACTCATAATAAATAATTAAACACGCAATATGAACCGTATAAACTAAGTATGTTAGAGCAAAATGATTTATTACCATACGCATTTATGAAATTATACGAGGAAAGTGTATGAATCATTTTTACTGTTAGAGTTCTAGAATTCAACCCAGAAAGAGAAGATTTATGAACTTGCATCTTACATGTAGAAGCATGACACAGCTGGTCCTATCCTAATTTCGACCATTTATGTGATTATCTCGAACTAAAATTTCTACGATGACTACGCTTTTATGAAAACATGTCAATCGACTTGTTTCTATAACAGAATTGAATTTCTCATATAAAAATAGTCTTCCAAACACGCGTCCTTTTGTGTATTCTAAAAATTCCTCTCAGGAGTTACTCAATGAACGTAATGTATATTATAAACAAAATGTTGTGATTTTATTCCAGTACATCGGCACTTTATAAATATTCATTCAAAATTCACAACGCAATTTTTTCCTTCGCCAGTGTGTATCAATATATCTTGGAGATCACGTTGGAACAAGCAATTCTAGATGATTATGTTAGATAATCATTTCTTCTTCCAGTTTGGAAATAATTCACTATGTCACAGAGTGTGGGCACGTCGTAATTGAGGTTGTATTCAGGAATATGAAATTCAAAATAACGGATTCGTATGTTAATTGTACAATGGAGCTTACGAATAACCAACGAGGATCGTGATGATTGTTTTTTCTTTTCAATTATATACAGTTTTTTCATATTAGGAATCTAGTTTCATCACTGAAGCTGCTCAGAGAAGCAATAGTTCATACATACTTGCATAATTTCCTGTGTTCCTCTGTCAGAAATATCTGGAACTTTTTTTCAATCTTGTGAGAATGAATATGTTTCCTGAGAAGTATGCTTTGAACTGAACGACAGAGTACAAGAAGCGGACTGAGCGATGAAGAAGGATATTGGAGTATAAGCGGAAAGTTAAAAAACAGTTGCAGCGTGAGGTGAGAGAAAATGAAAATTCAAATCGTAGGAAAAACTCCAAAAAAAGTTGTATACACAATCCGGGATTTCGGTTCAAAGAAGTGCAGGAGTGTAATTTATAAGTACAATTGAATAGAATAATGAAGGAAGTTGCTGAAAGCACAAAAGGAGAAAACAATTCTGTATGGAATCATCTTCATATTTTCTTTCGTGAACATCGAAAGATCACAAGAACAGTTCACTTTTCTCAGTTCACGTGAAATTCAGTAAATTTTTAAAAATCTCAATAATATATATTTTCAATGGATAATCATAGAAATCTATTTAGAATCTGTTCTATACGATGTTTTGAGTTTACGGAAGTCAAATTATTTTCTACAATAAAATCTTCACGTGAATCCAGTTAGGATCATCTTCTTAGTGAAGTCTTATAAGAAGATTAAATCTGAAATTATCGATTTATAAAATTTAAATACTACAGATATTCGGTTACGCTGTGCCATATTGGAAAAAAATAACGTTGACACAATTCCATTTTGATTTTGAATCAACTGGGATTTAATTCACTTATGATACACAAATAAACCGTAGATTTCTAATTTTTCATTTTCAATTCATTGTTAGAAATCATTCATAGAAATCTATAGTAAATGAGCAATGATTCTGACTTGACAATAATAAATCAATCAATCAATCAATCTCCTAGCTGATAAATATTCATGCAATTCAATTTTCCAAGATTTCGATTATTCGATCTGGGGACTTTTAATGATTTTTTCTGACGATGAGCCTCTCGTATGGGAACCACAGCCATCGAATTCCTCAATTGTTCTGTTAAAATTAGGTTAGAGGTTGAAATTTTGCATAGAAATTTATCTTCAGTCATTCCGTTCTCATAAAAGAATTTATAGTTAAATATTGTGAAATGTTAACATACAATGGGATACGGAGAAAGAAGAATAGTTGCAGTAACTACTTAAATAGTCGATTTTCGACCATCTACTTAGGTAATTGCTGCAGCTACTTAGTAGTCAGGACAAGTAACACGTTAGCTGTCTCAACTAATTCAAAATACCTAGGTAAAAGGTATTTACGTTAGTTAGTGCAACTATCGAGTTACTTGTCCTGAGTACTAAGTAGCTGCAGCAACTACTGAAGGGGCTATGCCACTGTGACACTTTGAAAGAATCGATTTTTTTCACCTTTTTCAACAGTTTGTACCCTTAAGAATATCCTGTGAAAATTCCAAGGCCTTATATCAAATATTATCCGAATGCCAGCCTGCTAAAGAGCAAATGGTTGCCTCTCAAATTGACACGCAAAAAAATTACTTGTTGTAGTTACCACAATTTGGAATGAAATTTGTGACAGAGACAATTTTGGAGTGTAATTTACTGCAATCGACATTAAATATACTCTAATTTAGTTGAAATCACCGCATTTTGTTTGAATTATTAATAGAAAGTGTCCCGAAGTATGAATCGATAGTGAAATCTTTAAACGAGTTTTTCTCGAAATGGGATTTTTCAAATTTGCTGCCATCATAACTCGAAGAGCAATCAACCGATTGACTTGAAATTGTAATCGAGTGTTTTTGGGTGTATTTCTTCTACGGTGAACCACGACCTTCTTGATTGGATAATAATTGTTGATTTGACATCGGACAAACGACTATTTTTTAGGCAAAAAAACATAGTTTCTTTTTCAAAACACTGCCATTCTGTCAGATTTCGATATTTTCCGAAAATCCTGGTGCACCGTACGAAGTATACCTTCTAGTTTAACGTCATTTTTGTTTTGTTTTTCATTCCAGCCACTTGAGCGACCGGTATGGTGGCAGCAGTTGGGGCAGTTTTTTTTTACGCCTCCGAAGGCAGTGCATAAGTCGCTCGTATGTCCATATTTTTGTACCAAAAAATTATATAATATAGTTGAGTTATAGGTAAATATACCCTCAAAGTTTCAGAACATTCGATGGAATACTTCTTTTTTCAAAAAATTCCAAAAAATCACCTAAGTTTCAAGCGTTTACAGTGGTATAGCACCTTAAGTAGATGGTCGAAAACCGAGTATTTAAGTAGTTGCTGCTAGTTAAGTAGTTTAGTAATAGTAATTTCTAGTAAAAATACCTGTAGAATTCAATGGAGTCAAAGATTTTGAATAAACAATTACAAAATTCAGTGGAAAATAATCTTTCGATTCTCATCCCCGCACGTTTTTGCGTCTCAATAAAACACTTCGTACGTGAATTACTCGGTAACCGAGGTGAAATAATTGTAAATCCATATTACAAAACAATTTACAAATCCACAAAGTTTCAAAAGAATTTGAAATTCCTCTCACAAAAGGATTCCTCTGTGGGATAAGAATCTCTCCACCGTATTATTGAGATGATCAGTAATCGAACACATTAATGCACGTAATGATAGAGAGCGAGGCTATAGCTACGATTATTTAAAGGGAAAGGAAGAAAGGAAGAAGAGGAAACTGAGAGATTAAGTGAAATACGTGGTGTTAAGCCAAGAGGTCTAGAACGTGAGGTTACTACCGCAACGGCACTACACGAGAGCGGAATAAAACGACGACAGTCGTCGACAATGCAGCATCCCAACTCTCTTTTCTTCCGCATTTTTTCCGTTTTCTTTTATTTTTACCTCTCTCACATCATTTGGAATTCATTGGCCACGAAGTGCATCGCGTGGTCGTATATGTAACTCTCTTGCAACTGCTCTGCAGGTAGAGAATATAAAAATATTTTACTTTCTGTTTCATAATTTCGGAATCTTGACAATTGAGAAGAAAAGATACGAATCTACGAAAACGTATATTCATCTCTCGTATATCGTTGACCGCTCGTATCGCGGTATCATTTGCTGCTGTTCACTCGAGATTGCCGAGTATCTATTAAACACATTACTCGAAGATAGTTACACAGCGTTCTACTGGTAGACACGTCACCAGACACAACGTTACGTTGCTTGAGCAATCTAACCTAGATACTTTCATTCCAGTATCTAACTCACGAATAAGATATGCAGAATGCATGTTGTTGATTCTGTACCGATGAATGCCAAAGATTTAATACTCCACGCATGGATAATGTACTAAATCGAATGGAATATGAATAATCTCACTTGGATGACATCGATTCACTTGTAATGGAGTTATTCTGCAATAAGCGGCATGTCAAAGTACTTTTTCGACCCTTGAGGGAAGAAAAGAGAGGCTCCAGGAGAGAAAGAGATATCGAAAGAGAACAGGAGCTGGAAGAGCAACAGGGATCTCTTTATTCAAACTGGTTCTCGTTCCCAAAGTCAAGAAAAAGAAAAGGAAGAAGGAAAAGAAGAAGAGGAACGGAATAACATGTAGTGGAATTAGGTAAACTACAACTACGAGCAGTAGCAGTTGTCTTTTTAAGGCTTATTACTTAGCGAGTTCACTTCTTCATCTGCATTCCAGCACACTCGTGAGGGTAATTATTTTAGCGAGTGAGAACTCATACCACGTGCATATCTTGACTTATTTATCCCTCTTACGTGTGTTGGTACACATACGTGGCGTAACTGAACGTCCCTATGTATGCAATACGCGTATATACTTTCACTGTTCAGATTCATAACACACGTGAGGCTAATAGATTTCGTAGGTAACGGCTGGTGTACCATGGCATACTTATGTAGGGGCGGTTCCGATCGAATGGAATCGTGGTTCAATGCTTGCTGTATAAAAGATACAAAGTGTATCAGGGCCACAAGTGCATTGATCTCGGCAAATGAATTATATCACGTATTCCGTAGAAGGATAACGTTCATTATACGTCTGTATGAAAATATTCCCGCCGTTTCGTTCATACGTCTATGATTTTTATCAAGAATGTGTATAGTCTTTGTCAATGCGTACCATCACCATCCACGAGATGTACGACGTGATTTATGAACAATCATTAAACGCTCATTCACCTCCGAGCATCTTTGTTCGATTTTATATCATTCAAACGTATCAAATGAATGTAAGGTGAGATGATATTACGACCTATTTCATCATCAATCGTATGAAACGTATGACGAAATATCATCTTTCATTGTACAAGTTGCACCATCGTATAAAGGAGGAATATAACAACAAAATCGTTCATCTAATGACGAAAGAATTGCTTTTGAGGAAAATTATTCTAGCCCCGTGTTATTTAGCGATGCATTCATACGTGTGAATACCCTTCCACATTTCTCCGCGAGTTGATTAATGATCTCGTGGGAGGGAAGAATTCCGTGACACCTTTACGAATAAAGAGAGATCTATAAGAATGTTGGTTATACTGATATATAAGAATTCAGATCCACATCAAAAGGGTTGTTAGTCGAGAAGAAAGTAGTTTCTATGACTGTTCAACGTCGGTGTACATTTCTAATATAAGAGTTCAGATCTGCATCAAAGAGGGAAATGATGACCCTCTCAGAGCCGTAAAGTCAACAGAAACACGGACGCACGTGGTTTATCAGTTTCGACTCATCTTTTCCCTGCCGAGAATTGGAATGGAGAATCAAAGGTACTGCTGCTCTTGTTATCCACTTCCATTCACACATCTACCAACACCTCATGAGAAACATTTCTCAAGATTATAGTACAAAAGTGTCAAACGATAATGACTGGAAAAAAAACCCGTTAAATACGTGAAAAAGCTACCGCGGTGATCTCATTAGTTGAAATTTATTCTCCTAAATTAGGTATCCTAACGTGTTTTAAAATTTACAGTTACAGCTACCAGATGACTTTCTCGACACAGGGTTCGCGTTCGCGTATTCATATGGAATTAAAAATAGATATTTTTCTATCCAAATTTAGAACGGAGCGTTTAAATGTTCTGTTGTTTGATCCAAACAAAGAATATTCCTCGCTCAACGAGCGATGAAGTTATTATGCGAATAATATAAATCTCACTTCGCGAAACTATATAATGATAATCCGATACATCGATATCAGAACACGAAATCATAGCTTTACTCCTAATCAAGTTCTCTAGAACAGTTATACGCTTCTTACGACGATTCGATCAGGTTTGAACAAACAACACCAGCAACAACGTACAGAACTTCAACTCGATCAAATGATACAGGTGAATCCGTGCATGAGGATTCAAGTGTATCACAGGAAGAAGATTACAGGTGTAATAGACCTGTGATTAACTGTTTTATCCAGAAAGCTTATAAACACAAAGAAGAACGGAAGAGACTTATAATCAATGAGAATGAAGTTGTTCAAAGGTGGTTGCATGCAATTACTTTCTGAAAAACAATGTCAATTTCTGAGAAATACGATGATAATATAAAACTCATTTTGGGCTATCATTTATTGGTGAAATGATCAAAAACATTCAATGAAATTCGATTTCGTATCGCCGTTGTGAACCATATGAAATCAAGAGCATGACGTACTGACTGCTGATAATACATTATACTCTCAACCCATTTCTGCAATCATTGGAAAACAAGATCTAGAATAAGAGGAACTACTCTCATTATCTACCTTCTTTCATTCGATCGTTCAACACCCTCTCATTCGAATGCAAATGTTACGTTGTGATTGGTTTTTGTTTCATTTTCTCCTTCACGTTTTCTCTTTCTTATTTGGCACGTCCAAACACGGCAGATGTTATTCGAAGGTGTCGAATAGCAAGAACTTCAAATATATATATATATATACATTCGTAGACCGGATAAATGAAGCTACTGTGATGATAATCTTATTCGTTCGGTAAGTACCTGTACAAGAATGTATTGAGCAATGAACTTGAAACGACATAATATCACGCGACTCGGCTATAATGAAAAGCGAAAACGTTTGAATCAAGGACGAACGATTGCTTCTCGCATCATATAAAAGATGTGATCGATGCACGTTTATTACCCACATTTGCCCACGTTATATTACTGTCGTGAATATCACAATTCTGGAAATGGTATTCGATAGATTCTTGAGAGATAATTTAAAATTCAACAGTTGGAGAATATATATGTATATACACGTATATGTATCGTGTTATAAGATATCAAACGCAGGTCTGTGGCTTCGAATCTTTGTGACTCGAACAGATAGAATACGTTCTTACGATTCTTATTTAAAATAATTGTGGAGGGACTGCGGTGACAGGGTAAGGATTTTTTCCCCATTCTATCTTCGATCGCTTGAGAATCTTGAATACTTCATTGCATTGATTTCTCTTTTGATTCTCACCACAATATCCATTACTATAATGTATGTAATATGTATATCCATTTTCATATTCCTTTGGTTGGTGAATTGTTTTTTGACCTGCAGTTGGGGATGAATTCTTCATCGAGTGGAGAATATCACAGCGTCCACAAGAACAGGGCATATTATGAGGGTTAGTTCTGAAAGAAAACGATCAGTTCTGAAATGTAAAAACGGTTAGTTCTTAAAAAAGGACCTAATTTTCAGTAAGATTTTTTCCTTTTTTTTTTATCAATCGAGTATCCAATATAGCCCTTCCTGGTTAAACGAATCGATTGATTCTCGCCAAATCTGATTGAATCTTGCACAATGTTCTGACCAAATCCTATTCAACCATTATCCACGAGATTGAATTAGGTTAGTGTATTTTTTCGATTTAATTTTGATTGAACCTTGCACAATGTTCTGACTAAATCCCATTGAATGTAATTTCGTCAGATTCTATGGATTTTTTCAACAAGGGCTGTTGCAGAATGAGCCTTTCGCCTCATATGAAGGGGTATACTGAGTTCAGAAGCGATATTATATCTAAAAAAATAAGACTTCATGCCAAAAGTAAAATCAAGAAAGTACTTGTCACACAAATGTTTTTCTTTTCTTTTTACAAATCGAGTGTCCAGCGTTTCGGTTAGTTATTAAATTTTCTTAGAATATGCCCTGCACAATAAAGAACGATCTATAATTGCAGGGATATTTCTTTACGAACATAACAATCCATAATTCATTTTGATACGTAGATATTTTGCCTTATATTTCTCTTGTATAGGAAGTGTTGTATGTGCTCTATAAATGGTTGTAAATGCATCTATCTGATTCTAGAGGGTCTCACGCACAATCCGTGATACTTACGCGTATTACGGATGTAGCTTAGAAAGCGAGAAGAATAAAGAAGCAATTTCCAACGGTGTAAGGAGCATTATATGGGGAAAACAAAGATATTGAAGATTTGACTGCATAAAGAACGTTGAACTTCGAAAGAAGAGTATATCGCTAGTGCGGTTGACGTAAGTGCGAGCATGCGATGTACGTTCGCTAGTAAAGTAATGCATCGAGACATCGGAGATGATGATGTGTCTCAGCGCATCTACGCTATATAAGAAGAACTTGAGAACGAAGCAACAGGCTTTGAGAGGAAGAAAGAGATACCGGTAGAGCGATACGGAAAGAGAATGAGACAAGGAGACACGCCCACGATCGTGTGCGTAAAGAGAAACTATGTATAACGCTTATAGTTATAAGAGTACGTTGGTGGTGAAGTTCGCGTGTCTACGGCAAGCTTAGACGCCAGAAGCTGACAGTAAAAGTCTTGAATCGCATTCCAATTCTCAAAGAGATATATCTATTAATAGTCGGGTGCGACGATCTCTGATAACCTAATAAGAGAGGGTATAATAAGCTTAACCAATTCATCAATGGAATCGTAAATCGCTATATGTTTCAATCAAAATTACACGCACCATTTCGTAGACTTTCGTATCCTGTATGCGAAAAAAGAATCCGAAATTCACCGGACAGTTATTCGAAAAATTGATTATCAACAGGATATTATATGTATATATCATATTTGAAAAAAAATTGCGTGGTGTTGCGACAATGAGATTCCCATATTCGAAACCTAGATGAAATCTATAATTAAAATTTCGAAGGCGTTGCTAATATGATGATATCTCCAGTTCCGGCATTATACATTTCTTTTATTAAATCCTTGATTGAATGCCTCATCCGGAATAGAATACCCCCTGAATATGAATGATACAATTTCAATTACTTCGAAAGAAGAGAAAGTTATCGGAAGTCCCATGCTGCAACGATAAGCTGAAAAACCTGATTGCTTCAGTCTCCAAAATTGGCTTAAGCCTGTTTCGATGGAAGCTGTTAGGTATAAATGAGAAATTTATATCGAGTTATACGCTAAGATTTGTAGATTTCTGTCAGTAGTAAAGAAAATAGCCTCTTACCGGTCCCAAGCCGAAGGGTCATTACTGTTATATGATAATGAGCCATTACTGTTATACTACGACTGTACGTACCTGGAACAGAGAAACAATTATGATTAGAATTATATATTTATATACACGAATGTGAATTGTTGAGAGATTAACATTGTCATTTTTGAATAAAAAATTATAACGGATCTTAACGAGATCTTTGGATGTTAGTTTGAAATTATTGTAACGCGTATCTTTCACTCATTTTAAATTTACGTGACAATGGACCGAAATTTATATCATCGCACTACGTGCAAGTTAATTTACATTAACAAGTTCCGTACATTCGACTCGTTACCGGCACTTATTATCCTCGTATCACCAATCAACAACACCTTCGCACGTGGAGCGTAAGGGTGCTTTGCGAAATTATAAGTGCAAAATTTATGAGCCTTCTGGATACTGACAATTCGAAATCACTAATTGGCCAACATCTGTTCTCGTTTTCCTTGAATCCAATCGATGTCCGGTCCAAACAATAATATATACGCGTATACATCCAATTAATGTTGAGTAGGTATTTATAGATCTGACAGTTGAATCTTGTTTTGAAATGAATGTGGTGAGAAAAAATTCGACTGAATGGTTTTCAAGTTTCACTTGATGGGCACCAAGTTATATTTTCAATCTAATGCCACTAAACTTATTTGAAAAGAAAATTTTAATCTATATAGATCTACGTAGTTCACAGTTCTCAATGATATGAAGTTTGTACAAATCTATGTTACGGTATATTCTAAAGTACGTGGATCTTGCATTTCATTAGATGATTATTTAGATCTCTTCGAATCTCAGAGAATACAAATGGGTTTGGATTTAATTTATGGAAATAGGTGGATTCGCGTGAATCAATTTAGATCTATATTCGTTTAAAGAGGTTAATATAAATCCAACAGTTTGAGAAAGTAAATATATACGAATTTTAGGAGGGCTCGGATCTGAACTTTTGAAACACTTTCGTTTAGTTTTTGAAATCGGAAGTTCAACGGATAGGGTCCACTCGTGCGTATATATTAAATTGTACATCTTGATCTTCTTGAAGTGAATATATTGCTTCATTTACAAAAAGCAGATAATCTCACAGTGTTGGAAATAGTTTGGGTTATTTTTCACATGTTTCTGTCGTTTCTCGAGTAATTCGCGTACATTTCCAGGCGTATAGTGGTTTCGAATTTTTAGAAATTAGGAGGAGAATCGCTCCTGAATTTTGGTGTAAAAAACACGCTGACCTGCCCTTGACAAAGTTAAAAACAAAAGTGTAGAATTTTTACCTTCGCGGGTTTTGATTGAATGTGAAAAGAATTTCCAATTTGACTGTACAAAGCGTTCTTCCCCTTCCTAAGTAGCAGAAGAGGTTAGAAATGCTGAGAGCGTGTTTGGAAAATTTTACGAACATGCGTAGAACCTCCAAATGAGATTGTTTCGAATAATTATGTCCTATGCACCTCCATGGAATCTCTTAACGAATTTATCCAAAATAGTCTCATTCGCACATCCCTTTCACATTCATAGAGTCATCATAGCATATTTGAGAAGTTCTTGTGCTACTTGGGTTGTAGATTAACCCTAATGCACATGCGTCTCATTTCTTAATGTGGACACACGTACGGAATATGAAGTGGACCAGTTTATTCAAATTAGCGAAAGTTATTCAAAATTTATACCACAAGATTACCCACAAGAAAGGAGTATTTGGAATATTGTAAGGTTCCTGAATTCCAATCTGAGGTCAGGATTTCCGAATTCAACGGTAAATTCAATATGGCGGAGATGAATTTCCAAATCTGTTTGATTCAAATGAAACTATATAGTTTTTGACTGATCGATCGATGAAACTACCATTATTACAAACACTTTAAAAATTCCGACCGAATATAGCTGCATCTTATTCGAAAACTTGACTGAAGTTCAGTCTTTTGAGTTTTTTTCATCGGCACTTGTTTTCGGTGCTTACTTTCGGTTAACACAGAGGTAGTTTTAGCTGTATCTTAAAATAAATTGATATTCAGATTTAAACTGAGGTTCAATTT
This sequence comes from Gonatopus flavifemur, assembly GCA_018340375.1. Lineage (NCBI taxonomy): Eukaryota > Metazoa > Arthropoda > Insecta > Hymenoptera > Dryinidae > Gonatopus > Gonatopus flavifemur. The sequence goes on from JAFFJZ010000001.1 coordinate 58,195,442, forward strand.
TCACTGTGCACGGAAAAAATAATTTAGCTGCAGCAGCTGAGTAGCTAGCACGGACACGGACAGCCATTAAATTAGCTTCTGCAGCTAAATTTTAGCTGTTACCGCAAATAAATTAACTACAAATGCAAATTTTTTTGCTGTAACAGATAAAATTCAGTTACAGGAGCTAATTTAATGGCTGTCCGTGTCCGTGCTGGCTACTTAGCTGCCACAGCTAAATTATTTTTTCCGTGTGTAATTCTTATCCAAGTGAATTATCATTTCCATACAAGTCGATGAGTAAAAAATGAACTTTTGCATAAAACCGTTTCTATTATTCTCTCAGGAATTCATGGAGCCATTTAAAAAAATATTTTTAGTTCCACTTTGTCGTTATCCAGAAAAGGAATGAATATCAAGACACAAAGGCCCCTGACATACGTTTCTCATCTAAATTCCTATCATAAAGACAGATCGATGGAGTTGGAATGTGTTGGAGATGAACTTGTTTCGGCAATTAACATCCTACGCGAGGTCAGAAAGTAACCTTTGAGAGTAGTGTTGACAAGCTCATCTGAAGCGGAGTCTATAAAAGGAAGGAAAGAAGAGATACTAGTCTCTTCCGACAACGACGACCTCTAAGCTTATGGCCGTGAGAAACTGATTGTGATCAAAAAAACCTAACAACCCAAACGCGTGTATTAGAATGAGCGATTTCATATCTTTATAGGGTACAACGTAGCCACATTACTAGGATCATAATACTAAAGAAAACTATTACATTTGTTACAGTTCTAATTATATATATTCCGGAATTCGTAAAAATGTCATGCGAGAATTCCAATCTCTTTTACTCTGATGTACGTAATCTCTTATCCACATTTTGATTTTTTCATTAGTGGGTATTCAAATGCACCCAAAATAATCATAGATTTTATTGAACAATAAATTAACGTAGGAGAATATAAAACACAAGAAAGAATTGGAGTACGCAGAACTTGGTTGGAGGCAATTCATAACTACCTTGGACTCCAGCTCGTAACAAAGGACAAAAGAAAATCTTAAATGAATCTCGTGTACTGTCTCATGTGTCAGTGTCTCGAATATCATATTTGAATACCATGTCTCGAAGGGAATGTAGCGCGATATGTATTTGCAGTTCCTACATGAAAGAAAACATTACGCATTACGCTTCTGTATCTGCAATGGTAGGTAACGAATCGAGGTAGGGTAGGGATATGTATGAGTGCCGACAAAAGAAGCGTTCATGCGAGAACAATGAGACTGTGAGACGCGAAAGATGCAACCAGTAGGGATCACCGGTTGCTTGCTTCTGTGTTGTTGTTGGTTGGTTGGCGACAATGAGATCAACCAGCTGCAGCAAGGTCGTTTCGTGTTGTCGGTACAAAGCAACGACCGCGCTTCGAGATGACTAACACTCTTAGACTCTTCAAATTTGTTTGCCCAATGATTCAACTCCAAAGCATCCTTGATCTATTCTCTTCAAATGATACAGCTGTACAAATGACTCACATCATCCTCCCAATAGTTTACTTCGAGAAACTGAATAATTATAAAATCTAACCATACGTTATTTTAATACAAATCTGAAATGAATTACGTGTGCCAAAGGGATTCGTACGATTGGTCGCATCGATTATCATATCGCGCTCATAAATCATAATTAAAGGCCAAGCTGGACTCGCTTCTGACTGGCTCATCGCTGATATCGCAATCGCATGAACCACGTGTAAAGTAAGTATCGTGAAATAAACAATATGCGTTCAGAAACATAATATTTCACACTCCTGTGCGCATGATTCTATCCCGAGCGTTGCCAAGTGAGGTCAGGGAGGAAGCTTTGTTTATAAACTTCTCTTCTACGTTGATGAATGCATGAGATCCTGTATCGAGAATGTTCAAACTTTGACTACCTTTTCACCCATCCAAGTAGAATTTGAAGGAAGATGAGTATCGTCTTACACGATCGATTAAATAATTTTTCACTCAGTTACACACGTCTAATCGAATTTGGACAGTTCTAACGAATAAATTTTTAAGGGAGCGAGGAATGCTTTGGGATGTATAATAAACGACAGGGATACCAGAGGATATCTGTGGAATGCAGGTACACGAGAAGAGAAACAGTACAACAACACTTATTCAATTTCAATCCACGATTTTTCACGATACTCATTTCGATTATGAATTCTCAAGTTTGACACGAAAACAAGTGTCATGTACTGACATGAAAGTCGTGGAGTGAGTTCACTGTCAGATCAGGAGACAACGAGTACCTACACTCTCATCTGGCTTCATGTACTTCGGTGGCGCCAACGTGTCGGCCAGGTCTTGATCGGTAATGGCTACATACACACACACACACACACACACGCACGCGCGCGCAAACACGCTCTTCTTGTCTCTTTCTATCTCTCTCTCTTTCTCCCTCTATCTTCTTCCCTCTTCTTCACAGCTACCAACGATTCAGGAGGCAGGCAAAGGGAATGGGCCGGCAGGTATGTGCATTTTTATGCGCTTATTTATGCCCACGCGTGTATGCACTAAAAATAATCTTGTATGTATATCGAACGCCAAAGAGGATATCGGAGGTGGTGGTAGGATTGGAAAGTGGATGTATATGGATGGTGTCAAGCAAAAAATATTCAACTCATACATCTAAAGCATTCCGGTATCAGCCACCAATGTATGAGAAATTCTCTTTTCGTTTGGGACCGGAGTGTCCTTAGTGACCAGAATCTTCTTCTTATTCTTCTTCTTCTCCTTCCCTCCGTGACTTGAGAATTCCGTTTGAATCGAATCGACTTTTCTCCCTCTCGTGTTTATTTATTTTATTATTATAAGGATAAAAAAACAGAATTCGAAATTCTTTAACGACGATATATATATACCGCTGTAAAACTGAAGTGTATTATAAGCATTTTAATACTAGTTTAACATTTGTTAAAAAATATCTGCGTCCATGTCCAGGTTTAGTTTATACTACGCCTGTGCGCGCACGAAAGTTGCTGAACATACAGCTTGTCTCACAGGATATGCATTTCACCTCTCTTCGAGTTGGAATTTCAAACTTCTACCATAAAATTGCAAGGTTTTGTTGCGAATGTGATATGAATCTACTTCTCGAGACACAAACGCGCCGCAAAAATGTTGACTTCAAACCCATTCATCATGAGAAGTAGACTGAAAAGTTTTTCATCGCGGGGATAGATGTAAAATCTGTCTTGTAGCTGTGTTCCTCAGAACCATCATTTCACATTACATTTTTTGAGGAAATGTCTCAATGAATGTTGGATAGAGTTGATATTGTGACTGCTCGAGTCTTTCGATATCATTTTACATATCCTATCACCTTCAAATTCCAAATCAAATATATTCATGAATAATATCAATAATATATCACACAAGTTGAAAGACTGTCACAGAACTGGTACAAGACTTGCACAATTGGTCTATCGGATTAATACCGGTTCTGAATCGGTAAAATCAACTCATATCCCGCATATATATATATATATATATATGTAATATTCGTTGTACACGTGATCGAAATATTGTAAACTATCAATAACCTCGATGAAAGGTCCTTTCCCTTTCGATTTCATCATAACGACAAGACGAGGGTTAACAGATAATTTTACCAACTTTTCTCTATTTTTCATGAAGTAATTGCATATACTTTGTCATCAAATATATTCACATAACGAATAGCATGTTGAGATTGTTAAAAGACAATGAGGAATCAACTGAGGGGATGTTTTTTTGCGTAATCATCCCAATGTCAAACGTCCTGAAAATTCGAATACAATCTTGAACGGGATCTCGAGACAGGTCGTTTGAGATCATGACTCTTAATGTTATATCACCAGGTCAGTATACCGATGAGCTAACATTCTAAATGCTAAATATGGCCAAGGTTATGAAGATGCCACTCGAAGATAGGAGATGGAAACTGAACACTGTTTGAAACACAGTATGGACACTTCTCAAAAATTTCTATACGTGTGAAGAAAATAAAATCGTCTAGGTACAGAAGATTTGTGATTATCATCAGTGATAATTCGGAAATTATATCAACTGTAATTGCTTTTCAACTTTCACTTTGAAATTTCATGTACACGAGGAGCAAGAACAGAAAACGATACATCTATACAATAACCGAATGATCTCATACATTAAATTGATAAATATTGTTTTAAAGAATGGAATGTCAGCTGTCAGTCGAAGTGATCATGCGTGCATTCTGGCTTGAAGCACAAAGGATTGTTATTTACTCCGAAACGAGTTTTGATCCTGCGGAGAGGGGACCTGTGGTAAAAACTCGACTTACTGACCTACTTTGCTCAAAGAATGATTGGACATACTTCATTCATGATATGTAAGTTGTGATGAAGTACATCTTCAGTTCAAGTGCAAGTTGAAAGGCACGATAAATCATTCCACCATAACATCGAATATATCACGCCACAATCTCTTTGACATATCCTCTCTTTTACTATTTTATACATTTTCCTAATGATAACGCGAGATTAAAGCTCTTAGCCATGTTTCAACGTTGAATATATATTCATTTCGTGATAGCCTATTTTGATGAATTCGTTTTCTTTAAATGCAAATGTTTTGTTCTCCGATAAATGTGATTTATGTCAAAAGAATGAATTTCAAAGTCGTGGGTCTATGATATCAAATTATAAGATACAGTGTACCTAGTGCTATTGGTTATAATTAGTTTCACAATACAACATCATTCAAGTGACAGGTTCAAAGAGAAATGTAATACAAGAACAAAATGCATTAGAAATATTTAAAGTTCCATATAAGTAATAATTATCAAACTTCTTGCTCAATTCTATATCCGATTCCACGTAATCGGCTGAACTGAATAATAAATTTTCTCAACAAATACCCATATTCTTGACATTTGGTTAATATTTTCACAACGAAAGTAAACGAAATAAAGATCCGGGTGAAATTAGTTCCGGGTCATGACATTGCCGTTCAATGGAGCGGAACAATTAGAGGGTAAAGCACCCTTATTTCACCGTTGACGGCTATCGATGTTTGACTTGAAACAAAATACCGCTATCTTCCGACATGCGAATGGCGATTTGTGAGAAATTACAACCAGAGCCAAGGATTATTCATTCTGAATTTGAGTCGCTAATGGGTTGACTTGGAACTTACTTTGGTGGAGTAGTTAATACCGAACGAATGGTCGGCAAATGTACTCAACTGTTCCCATAACTGTAGCCAAACGAACTAATTGGATGGTATGTATGTATACCCAATGGAACTATGTGCCACGCGTGAGTTTCTAGAATAAAACTTGGAATGAAGTATGAGAATCGAAATGTATTACCCAATAATGTGATAAAAAATGATTGTCTGTAATCCACACGTGGTATTCGCTACTGCATTTGACTAGAGATGTATGATATTGATAGTTATTCGGTTACAAAGTTTTCCATAGAATGAACTTCGAGATAAGTTGAACAATATTTTATTCGACAATAATGGAATACCGATAAATTGAATATCTTGTCTCTGTAAACTGTACTACACCACAATTTTTCAAAATATTGCAAAATATGTTTTCTATAGTTCACCATCCGTATTGAATATTCCATAAATCCCAACTACTCGTTCACAAAGTAGCTATAGGATATAATTTTCTTCCTATACTTCAAAATTTATGATCGGATTTGTACATAAATGTCATATTTCACACCCTATGATACAATATACATGCTTTTTTTCGATACTACAAATGAGAAAATAACCGAACAAAGATAATAATTCAGCCCCTTGGAAATAGAACAAACACACTCCCGGTGTGAAACGAGGCGAAGTTATACAACATTTAGAAGAAAACAAAAGCAAACTAATTCCATTGGAAGGATTATTCTCGTTCGATACGCTTTGTTGCATAACGGAATTTGCAACTTTCGTTATATATATGTGTATAAGTATATATCCTTCGACCTCTGTCGACCTTTCCACGTCCTACGAAAGCCATCACCTTACCTCGCCTTGCCTCGACTCGACTCGATCGCATCCTCGAAGGCCGTGACGATGGTCGAAACGATCATCACGAACCGAGCAAGGCTCTCTCGACCAATGAAGTAGAGGTTGAAGAGGACTATGCGCGTGCGATCGTCGTTTCGTTGCGTGGGTGAGAGCGCCGACAAGACCCTCTTCATATATGGAGACGAGTCAGAGTCGGAGGGCATGATGCGCCATTTATTTACGACTTTGTATGTACGAACGTATCACTCCTTGTCTCTTTTCGTTTCTCCCTCTTTTTAATCGTAACTCCCTCGCTCTGTACCTTATGTATCGAACCTCGATCATTAGCGTACACGCTTATGTTCAGCCGGATAGCGCTTCGGCCCACGGAGAGCAAGAGCTTTTACCTTTTAATTCAAGCTCGTGAGATATATACGTATAATACGTACACGTAGTATATATCAGATAAAAAAAACCGAATATGCGAGGTATACTCTTGGCGTATATGTATATATCTATATGAGTATACAATACGATTCTGGTTACCAATTATATTCGAAAATGATCGGCGTCAATAATTAAGGTGTCTAATCGCGATATACAGGGCGATATTTCAAGACCGATGTGCAGTATTTGAGAATTCCCTTAATTTCAACCTTTGACATAAATTTGAGAGTATAGCAAGAATTATTGATACATAAACACTGAACAATCCATTATTTGATTCTTCGTTTTTATGTTCAATTCTATTGTTCGAATCTAAATCTTCCCGTTAATTATTTCGAGGAACGTTTTGGGCGCAAAACTTCAGGCCGATTACACCATTCTTTCAAGCGGTATCACATTCGTTCCGTCAATTTGACTAATTGATGGAGAAATAATTACAAGAGAATGGAGTAATGAAAATCTCAAGTGTGTACAGTGGGAGAGTATAATACATTGTATAATTACTGTACAATGCGCGCAATGGATTTATAATGTTGCAATATTCCAGCAGTCATGACCAATGCGTTCCCACGGTTCTTAACATCAATGAAAGACTCGGGAGAGTGGAAAATCTTCAACGGAAACGTGCAGACTTCCGCTCTATGATTTGCCTAGATCACGAGTATTTGCATGAAAAATCAAATCGTTCTTCTTCTTCTTCTTTTCCGTACTCGTACGTTCGGTTGGTTCAGGGCAGGATGTTTCACATCGAACGTCGATGTTTCGGCAAATGCTATTCAAATTTGGAGGTATGAATTTTGAAATACTCTCCAGGGGAATATCGGAAGAATAACCAAGATGCGTATTCATAATTGGAAAGCTTGAAACAGTATGATTAATTTGATCCAATTTGATACAAATGCATGCTCTTACGAAGAAAGGAAACTAATACATCACGTATCGATATTCCTGGAAATATTCACTCATCAATCAATGAATTAACTTGCTCCGATGCAAAATGGTATATCCGATAGGTAAGATATGTGAGGTTGATGGCATGGTAGATTGGACTATCTGACAGGTATCATTTACCGTGTACCTACGCAGGTAAACATATACGTGGATGCGCATTCAACACCGCCGAGGTGTATTATACAGCAATTGCCAGTTTACACCTTCCATGATATGCCGTCCCACACAACACAAAATGTTTCAAGAAACTTTCAAATGTAAGTTGGATGAAATATCGTTAGACTTTCAGAATATTGCTTGGGTAAAATCGAGTCTATTGAAAAATGATTCTTGCGCTTGGCTTCATGAATAAAACATTTTTCAAGAAATTTCTTTGAAGATTTTCAAATGATAATACGGTTTTATATTTTGAGAGTATTTTTTAAAATATTAATTCCATCAAACTGTATCAATTATCCTTGTTTTATATTCATTTATTCATATATTTTATTAAATTACATGTAAATTGTTCTTTAAAAAATTACTGTACAGATTACCGTAACTTTAGAACATCGTGTCATCATAGAACGTTTTGTAAAATGCAAAAATTGTCATTAAATATACGTGAAAAATGATCGAGTGATCGATATTATGAAATTCCAAAAGATATCGCAGTCAGCTTCATTCATCTTCACGTATCACACAGAATACGAAGTATCGTTCCCTCGCTTGTTAATAAAAATTCTATAATGTCATTCTGTCTCGACTTCACGGTAATTTGAACGTTAATTTTCAATAAAGTATTCATTCTGACTACGTAGGTAACACAAGTTATCTTGCAATTTCTCTTGATAAAGTTTCTTTTTTATTCAACTCATTAATCAAAGTGATAATTCAGCGATCTTGCGGTGAAATCTACATTTAGGATTCAATTTCTGTATCAACCACCCCATCACGAGGGGAGAAACTGCATTTAGAATTTTTGACAGTGTTTTTTTCTTCAAAAATCTCCTCCCTAGGAATTACCATCTGGTTTCAGCTTTGATATCATCAATTTCATCAGAGTCAATCGAAATTACTTTCGATTTTGCTGTTCAGTTGATTTCTTCGCGTCATTGAACTGAGTAGGAAATTAATCAATGCCATGTCATGAAATTTTGAATAACTCTTTCAACTTGGAAATTCCATTCGATGAGTAAACCTCATGGAAGTGAAATCAGAATACACCTTGGTATCGTGTGGGCTCAAGGTATATCGTATTCAATCTGTTTTCAACTGGGACCCATGTTGCAGACTTCAAGGATATGAAAACAGGATGAGAAATACGATTATTTAATACGACTAGAAATCAATTCCAACTCCAAAGAGTGGAAAAAACTGAAATGAGACTGAAATTACGAAACTTTGATGGAAGTTGGCATAAAAAGGGAGATTCCGATCACAGGAGTTTATATTGTTTTTTTCATTTGTGGAGAATGTAGATTGAATGGATGAAAGTATACCGCGGAGTATAGTTACAATCGCACTTGGTAATTAATCAATTTTTCTTATCAAAGTTATTAAAACTTCAATGACAAGTTGATGAAAAGTGGCATGCTTTGAAATTGATAGCTTTGTATAAAGTTCAATTGATTTTGTTACCTTCGCGCATAGACAAAATCGAACACTTCATATTTGGAAAAAATGGTGATAAAATACCTTTTGGTTTCGCGATTAGATTTATCGTCATCGAAAAACAATTAGTGAAGGCTGTGTTCCATAATCAATAACAAAGGAAGAAACAAAAGGATTATAATTTTCACAAGACATTAATTGGAAACCAAATGAAATACATGTACAGCAAACAATGAATCCCCAAGAATAGAATCATACAATCCCAGCCTAATGAAGATATTTTACAAAACATAATACATAAAACAAACGTGACACGACGGTATTGTCATTCAAGCGGCTAAAATATGATTTTAAGATGATAGATACCTAGTTTCATTGAAAGAGTAGGGAATAGTGTTGAGATCGTGTTAACGCCATTCTCTGTATATGTAGGTTCACACCGTACCGACAGTGGTGTTGATTTTTAATACCGGATTTGTTCCTTTTTTTTTCAACCATCTAGACCCCATTATTCCGGTATAATTTCACACACTTGTCTTCGCATTGTGTATTCTCCCAAGTTTCATCAGTAATAGACCACACGGTGCATGTGAACAACCGTTTACATTACACACTGTGTTCACGACAAATGCTCTTGGCGTACACGCACATTGTATACCATGTTATGTGAGTATTGTCTTCGGTAAGACAGCGTAATTTATCGTAATCGCTTTTGATGTGCTGGTGCCGTCAAACGAACGTTTCAATGAATGAACCTGTACAAAGATTTATTTTTTATACACGCAGCTGTATGGAGTTGTTACATACGCCGAGGATTTTATTGCCAAGAATTATCGTATCCGTACCGTGAATGTGGGATGTACTCTTTAATTATGATATTGTATAACACTGTACGTTATGCCAATACTCAATTCAAACTTCGATTTGATTTATCGCGTTTCATTTTTGATCATTCAGATATTTAGGAAACGTTTCGGAAGAGGAAGAAAAAGAACAAAACAGAAATCGTTTGATCATCGATGATTCAGAGATTATGTCACAACGAACGGTACAAATTTAAGGTGTGAAAGAGATGTATCGATGCGATTAGAAGAAACATTGTGGAAACCTGTAAAAGAGAGGAAATGAGGAAAGGAGGTAGATAAGAATTAGAAGAGACAGGGGGACGAGGGTGGAAACAGGATAGTCAAGTGAATATAAGCAAGATACTCTTATGGGCGGAAAGTTGCGGGCGAGAAACAACATTCCAATCCCCGGACAACTGTGCAACGAAGCCTTCACCTCCTATCTTCATTGTACCTTCTCTTCATATATACTCTCCCACTTGTCTCCTTGAACTTAGCGAATATGGTGTAGGGAAATAAGCGCGATCGTGACCCAATCGACGACTCTCTGCTCGACAAAAAAACTCCTTTGAAAAATGAATCATCCATTTAAAATCGATTCCATTTCCAAACCCTATTATTTCACACGATAATGAAGAGACGAGTAAATAAATTATACGTTATTTCAAGATTAATAATCAAACTCTTTATTGCTTTATTGTTCCCTATATAATTATATTATTATATTTTTCTTACGGTTTATTGCGAACAGTTCGAATGGTAATCTATCGTGATGACTGATTATTGTTGATACTCCGTACCAGAATTGTAAGCCAAACATTCTAGATAATGGATAATCAGAGAAAAATACGTAAAGGAAATGAAAGTAATTTTAGAAAGTGAGTTGAAAAACACCCCATGACACTGCGAGCCTCATTAAAATACTTTTCAACCGTCCCAAAGAATGATCTTAGCATTATTATAATAATGTTTCTTCAAGTTCTCAAATGAATTTGTTCAAAGATCAAGGTTCAAGTTCGTGTTCAAAAGTGACAGTTAATAAGAAGAAGAGGAAGAATAACAATAAGGAAAATAAGAAGAGGAGGGAACAGAATCTGATCAATAACGAGAAGATGAAGAAGTATGCAAACCTCGCTCTGATAATCAAAAAGTTTCACCACACGACAACGGAAGTAAATAATAGATCGAACTTTCGTTTCGTTAGGAACGGCGAAGAACCAAGGTTCTCGGGACACGATCGAGTATATACACCTTTGAGTATTTGAGAATTTCGATCTCATTGTATACTGAAATTCGGCCTTGAACAGAATTATTTGCGGGTGTTACGTAACCGCTTTCGCAATGGCTTTTACTCGAATCATTGTTGGTTTATTATTCATCTCAAAGAAAACATAGAAAGAGCAAGAGAAAGAAAAGAGAATACCAAATCGAACTCCTTGCGATTCCAAATGTCCTGTTTGTTCCTGACTTTATTATGCTCGACTGGACATGAACGAGAAGAATAAAAATACATGCGGGCAAACTACTTCTTACTCCTCGTTTCATTTCAAAGAGTTCCAAAACTGATTTGAGGTTGATGTATGTGTATCGCCGAAGGTTACTTTCCTCGTTCATCATATCATAGCGATGGATGAGTGAAAAGCAATGAACAAAAAGAGGAAAAAAGTTGTTGGTTTCAAAATTCCTCAACGTCTGCCACAAGGTACGTGACGAAGCTGACGATATCCTTTTTCAAGGTTATCGGCATTTAACGATCAATCCAACAAAAATGTATCCTTCCGAGAATAAAAATTATTGAACAAACATTGTTGAACGTATTCCTCCACATGGATAGATATACGAGAATTGTAATGACGGTACGTATAAAGATAAAAATATCAATTGCCTCGATTACGAGATTTTTCTTCCATCCCTCGATGCGATGAAACGAATCGAATGTATTCGTGTCGATTATAGTAAAGTAGCTTATACATCTATACCGAAGCATGTCACAATACTAGACATGCGTTTATCTTCGGCACATTCCAATAACAAGAAGCCAGGCTTCTTCGAGTCCAGCTGCCAGCATCTTGTCTCTTCTCCACGAGTCAATGAGTTGGAATGTCTGCCGACTAGTTATCTGAACGTTGGGTGCCACGGCATTGAATGTCAGGGACGACGACGATGTTGCTACGTGCATGCTGGGTAAGAGAGGTGCTAGGAGTCGTTTAACTACCGCATCATCAAATTCATCACGCGGGGCATGTTCATCGTACATTTTATCTTACCATATTTTCACCAAATTTCCAAATATTTCGAAAGTGAGGATAGGAAAATACTTGTTTACCAATCCATTCTCTTAATAGAAAACAAACAATTATCTAAACGAAAAATACTAATGTGTCTTGTAACCGGTGCATTACTTGACTATCTTATTTATGAGTATATTCGTTTTCAACCTCCGATGTGTCCAACTTTCCAATAGAAAATTAGAAGAAAGTTCGATGGTTTGTAAGAAAATATAAAAACGAGCCTCAAATTCCAAGATATATTTTCATTTCATTCGAACGGAATGGTGAGAAATTATGAGTCATCGAAGCAAGGATTCATGTACTTTTCCACAACATATGTTACAACATGTGTAGAACCTGAGTTATCGTCGAGGACTGATTTGCAAATCATAACAGGTAGTTGCTGATACACGTAGAGGCTACCCTGACATACCCTGATAATATAATTCATAAATACAATTATAGAATAACGGTGATAGTAAGATACCGAGAGATGTTGATACTTCGTTGCACGTGCATATTTCACGTATAATGTATCCGAAGAAGAAACTGTGTAATGTCAAAGATCTAGATTGAAGTAGAAAATTACTGTTTCTGCGATTTTCATCTGAATTGGAGTTGCAAACGAGCGATGCATGTATTTCATTAAAATACATATAATTTGTTGGAATAAGTAAGTTCTTACTCCAGTTTTGATCTCCATCCAACAAGGGTTTTGGATCGAGGAATATACAAGTCGTGATAAAATGATACATTTCATTATTCGAAAGTATAATCTTCCTCCAATATTTGATGGAACAATAAAATCTTGTGGACAAGATAAAAGAAATATTTCACAGTCTCATGGCGTGACATTGTTTCTCATCAAAGCTTATCTGTACGTATTATCCAAGCGTTCATGCACGAGTCGAGAGGAAAAGAATGAGTGAAAAGCAATAGAGCAGGGTACGTCGAGAGTACGTTGCGGTCGCAACAGTCAGGGGCACATTCTATTCTCCTTGAGGCTCCATATTTATTTACAACACAGTTCTGTTGTGTGTCACAGCCTATCGTTGCCTCCTACAGCTCTTGGACTGTGCCAACCAGCCAGTCATCTAGACGCTCGAACTATAACGAGTGCCAAGCTCAGTCAGAGATCGTCACCTCTCGTGACCTACGCCACAGAAAAGACTGTCTATCTCGTACCGTACAATATGGAAGCTCGGATCCGAGGAGAGTTGGCCGTGGTCACGTTCTTCGGATATATGCGAAGTGAAATGGGGTGAATACCGACGGTAATGGAACATTTTATGCACAAGAGTAAAAGATAGATATAACAGATTTTGTGTCTTCGTATATTCCGCAATATAAGGTTACGACGACACGTCGGATTACTCCAACAAATATGTTCTTTATTTCATTTTACGATGTATAAATATGACAAGACGTTTTATGGACAAAGAGACTGTTATTTTGATAAAGTGAAATGTCTATCTCGACAAAAATATGAATTACGTAATTTCTTTGTCTTGGGTTACACGTCGCAAAGTTACCTTATGTGGGAATGATATCACCTTTCCATTTCCGTGAACAGTATTTCTTGGATGAACGTATTTTGAAAACTTTAGGGTTGCCAGAAGGAGATGTCGAGTATTTGAAATCGTTCTGTGAATTATTTATGAGGTCTGTGACTTGTATTCATCCGCGTGCAGATGCTGACGTGGAAACGTCGATGCATTGTGTGAATATCGAGAAGAAGGTTCACATATTTAGCGAATCCAAATCAATGTAGTATACTGCAGGTTGGAATTTGAGATTCGATATGTATATGAGTTTTGAAACATGATAGAGAAGTACTTACGAATGTGCATCTCTTTGTATACACTGGATATGGGTTGATTTAAGCTTTTCAATGATGAAATCTTACCTGGAACACAAAAATTACATACATCAGTATATACGAGTGGAGACAATATGAACATATAATCATTATAATTTTATACAATCTCCTCCATCCATTCGAACAAAAGCACTGATTTGACACGTGGGGATTTATTGTACACGTACCGAGAAAATTCATTAAAAAATATTTGTAGGTTAATCTAAACAATCATATCTAGAACGAGAAAAATTGAGGCCAGGAGATGTAATGAGGAAGTAATGCGCTTATTTATAACGACAACGCTTTTGCATGTAGTTGAGATGCGATAATACGATTAGTTGTTGACATCGAGACACGTGCACATAAGATACTTCATACAAGACAGTGACATAGTAGGATATATTTTGACTTCTTTCTGCATTCATTACATAATCCGACCCGATGTCGTACTCGGTACAACAAAAAGCTATTTCACAATTATATATTCTATAGAAATCACTTGAGTCTTGATGTAGACATCACTTCCACATTCCTATCAAGATTGCTGACTATTATCATTATTGTTATTATATCAATTATCATAACTGACACCAAGAGAGAGAGATTTCACTTGAGGTTTCGACACTTCGACAAGAATAAAGAAATATCATTCTTTCTTGAATCGATTATCCATCGTTACAAGTGAGGAGTACTCCACATCATTACGTTCAAGTTTGACGGTATAGTTGTGTCGATATAATCCTATTGGTATGAATATACAGTATCGATGTTATCGATTTACGGATAATATAACCAAGTAGTAAAAAGGATAGAATTCATTCGATGACGAATGGAAATGTACTATGTTCATAATCCTTTTTGTATTAAAATTTTATCTCAATATGGAATATTCACTGCTGGTAAGAACGAGATAACGAATGTGAATTTAAATACCCTGCAGTCTTCATCTTCCGTAATTAGGATTCATGATTGCAATAAAATATTGCTATAATTTAGTAAACCTGCCTTTTACCTGAAAATATTGTTACCTTTTTAGGATCAAATGCCATCCTTTGCATACCTTCTGAAACGAACCATATCCATCGTTTTTTGCGAACAAATTACGAAAATTCTTCTCGAAATTATTATGAGAAATCGAAGAAGATAAAGAAGGAATTTTGTACGTAAACTAATCATGCAACGTACATTGAAATAAATAATTATTTTCCTGTTCCTGGAATAATCATTACGGAAGGTTGAAAATGAAAGAAGAGAAAAACAAGTTATTCCTTCAAAATCATATCCCAAAGATCATCAATGGATTTGTGTTATAACGTGGACCGACGTTACTCGTGGCAAGGAAGAGGAGGGGCAAAGAGAGGGAGACAGTTCGTTCATGTGAAATTCACCAACTGATGCGGGCCATTGACTTCTGTCAAGATATGCCCACCTTAGTTCGAAGAGAGCCAAACATCTTTTTGCGGCTTCATGAGAATTCGGCGAGCATAATTGCTGACGAATGCTAATAATCCTGGCCCTGTTGTCGACTGTGTGCGAATGACGAAAAACCAGATTCGCAAGTTTCGGAGCTTCGTATTATGGCGGACTTTAAGGTTATCCGAGGACCTTGACGACCATGAAACACGAGGATTATTGAACCAATTCTCCGTTCTGAATGATGTTTCTGAATAATAGTTGAGAATTTTATATCGTTATTCTCCAAGTACTTTATGAAAATGTGTAATATCGTATGTCTGTAAACATTTCACCTGATGACGTCAACGTGCAACACGAGCAATTCAATCCCGACGAGGGCGATTTATGATCGACGTCCAGCTATGAGTCACGATAACGTAGGAATAACACCCACAAATGCTTTGATTATTTTTATCAAGAATAGTTATATCGACAAAACTGGATATTAAAACCTCAAACAGACGCTTATCGTTCAATGATTTATAACACCTACACAGGTCAAACCATGGCCAGGGAATGATGTGGAGTGATGAAAATCTGAAAAACGGTTTGAATCTTTATCTGAAGTACCGATAACATCGATGAATCATTCTATTGTCACATATTTCGTGATCTAGTTTTCGAAACAACTACTTCAGCACTATGCCTTGTACTGTAAACTTTAAACGCGAGGATAAAATATTTGCTCGTGATGTCACACATGGGTGTTGCCCGTCTTCACAATCCCTGTGATGAAAAGCATTTTTTCTCTTCGTTGAGAATATATAATACTCCATTACAATAACTTCTCACGATAACGCGTGACTGATTCAAAATAGCAGGGGGAGTGAAGAATTATTATCTTCATTATCATCATAATCATCATCACGGTTAGATCTTTGGTTCAAAGAAATAGAAGAACAAGAAGAAGAAGAAATTCTTTGAGCCTCTATTCAGAGACATAGAGAAAGAATAGGATGATTTCAAACTAAATATGTTATCCTCGATAAACTAGATCGGTGAGCATTGGGAACTCAGCATGGCTTCGGAATGCATGCAAAGGGGTTTGCAAGTGCATCGATGCCGTACTAGTGGACAGGAACATAATGACGAAGCCGACGACTTAGTTCGTATTTTATTGACAATTCAGCACCCGATACTCGATATTCGATATCCTCGTTAAACCAGGAGGTCACTGTCAGGCTGCTAAACAGCTGTTCACAGAAACTGCACTCGTACGATACTCGGATCAAATATGCGTGTGTACGAGCATATATATATTACGAACCATCTCTCCCTGTGCCTTGGCGATTCGAAACATGATGGCCATCGCGTAATTATCAATTAGATTCATATGAATGAGTAAGCAAAAAAGCGATCTCTCAGCACTTCTTGATGAAAGTAAAAGCTATAATATGTGAGTTAGAAAAAAAATATGTCTAATATAAAGCTATGAGTCACACGCGATAAATGGTAGACCTCCATCACGATGATACTCATTATAATCGACATGACATGTAGTATTTGCATTAAATTATACGTTTCCTTCTCTCTTCAAATATTTCATTATATTGATTGTGAAATTCCATCAGATGCAGATCATAATATTTCAAATTCTTCCATTCTTCTTGGCCCTGCCACACGATGATTCAAAGAATATTTGAATTTCCAATCACGTTGGAGCATTCTTCCATTAATTTTCAGGTAGAATTATTTTAACATCTCAGAGTTCGTTGCCAAGACTTATGGGTGAACAAAGTTGACTCTCCTCACTAAAATATATATGGGAACCGCCCTGACTCATCAACCACTGGTTCTCTTTAGCAATCCACTAATCGTGCGGAAACCTCCTTGACTCATCAACTGCTGCCTATACCCAAGAGCGCGGTAGGAATCCCGTTGGAGGATTGCAGTCGATGCATATCTCTCCGTGCGAATTCTGTCTGAGAGAAGAGGTGAATGTTCAGGAATCTGATCACTCGTGTGTGCTAAGCATGCGTGAGTGGAAAAATAATCGTTTCAGAGTGTTATCCGTTCAATAATAAGTTCCGAATAACTGTGTTATTCAATTTGTATTGAGAATCAGCGACTAGAAATTATCATCAAATCCGCCCACAGCGGTTATGATATTCTAATTACGATTGAGCATATTTGTTGAATTGGATTTTTCTGAAGAAGTTCTTATCGATGGAAGGAATTACTCACTGAGAAGGTTTTACTCAAGGATAGTTGGTCTCATCAAGGTTGATAGAAATTCTTATCACATTTTGTAGGCAAATGGAATTCAAAGTGCATAATCTGCATCTCATTAATTTCCCCAAGCTCTAGTTGATGAATTCATGCAAACTCTCAATCACTTGATGAATTTTATTTGATTTTCAGACATTTCAATTTGAAATCTCCTATCGAGTCTGAGATTTAAGCGAAATTTTCGTGAGAAGGTTTTGACAATAGGTCATGGGATGAACTTCTACTCAGGCTGTTTCAGTTCTGGGTTCAGTAACCCAGTCATTGCAAAACAAATCACGTGTCTCAGAAAATAATAGATTCTGATCCTTAACGAGCCGAAGCACGATGAAAAATAATACATATTCATCATAATTTTTCCCAAGTTTCACACCTGCGATCTGAGGATAATATAGTATTTCACACGATTTTCGATTAAAGATAGCTCGTGATTTAAAGATCAAACCCTATTAATCGTAATCACAAGTAGACATATTCCAATTCTGATTAGTTATGAGATTTCTTCGAGTTTACAGCAGAAACTTGCTCATATCAAACCCGTGTTCTCTCAGCGTGTTTATGTTTACATGTCTGATTCGACCGAACGCGCGTACTAACACGTATTTGTGTACGTATACACGTATAATAACATATATACGAAAGCATATTGCATGTAACATAATTCGTGTGCTTATGTGTCGTCGTGCATACATTAATTTCAAAACAGGGAGATTAATGAATGCATTATATATTTACCTGTACACCCATCGACACGAACCATATAAGATGTCATGAGTACATGTGCACTAGCTAAACGCAGTGTACATTGACGGGAATGCAATCAAGAAGAATCTCCATGAGCGGGTTACCCGGTTATATGGAGGAATATGTTGGATGAGGAATCAGGAGTGTTACATGCGAGATGCTGTTTATCTTAAATGTACGAGAACTGCCCTCCTGTTTCTTCTTCTCCTTCTTCTTCTTCTTCTTCTTTTCTTTTTAGAACCATAGTACTGTATCGAGATAAATTGCAGCCAAGCTTTTCCTACAGCTAAGGATATATATATCCTTTCATCGGCCAACTAAGAGAAACCAGAACATCACCTGGTTTGGTGTACATAAAATAATGTAGTAACGTGAGAACTCTTGCCAATTCGGCTTGTACTGAAACTCTTGTCGTTTGATCCGTATCAATGATTTTGTACAACTTCTTCCCTTCGTCTATGAACAACTCATACTACACAACTGGGGGCAAAACAGCCCGATGAAAGCTCTATCTTTGTACCTACGGTATCAAGATTTATACCCGACCATCCATTTGGATCTTTGAATTTATACCGAGAGACAAATTCAATGTATGCAATGTATTGAATTTTATGAAATATCAAGTTACGATATATCTTTCTCTTGATATCGTTTCGATCTCTCCGGCTTGGATTTTATGAAAGACGATGGAATATTAAGAATCTTTCGAGATACAAAACAGATACATTTATCTTCTCCCCAACAACCCTTCCCCGAAAACATTCCTCTTTTCCCAAAGAACAAGTGAAGAATACGAGAACAAAAGTCATTCAATGCTGGTCATGAAAAAATCAAGACAGCCTAGGGATATGCTGATTATAGTTTTTTCACCGATCGTCATGGTCACCCGGTTCGACCAATCAACCGAAGCAGCTGTGGTTCGAAAGGAAATTTACCGTCTTTTCTCGTTTCTTGGTTCAAGGCTGCAATCGTTAACCACAAAGACAACTTGTTAGGAGACGTATTCACGTGTGATGATAAAAAATGAAGAAAAAGTAAAGTGGAAACATGAGTGAATATTGGATTTCTTTACTTTTATTCCTCTCCCCCTTGTAATTCTCATTCTCATTCTTCCTCTTCTTCAAATTAAACATAGATATTTGTTTTTTTTTCATATATTCGAAAGACGGATATGACTTACGAGTTTCATCACCGACGAATCGTGATTTCATGAACGAACTCCAGAGTAGAAAAACAACGAACGCACAAATGACTCTCCGTTTTGATAATAATTATTCCATTCGAAATTGGGTTTGCCGACATTGATTTGAAATCCATTTCAAAGTTTGTTCAGCGTCAAGGTCTCGTATTATAATGCTCGCACGACAGCGAGGGCAGGGAAACTGAATCCACCTAAGACGCGGGGTGCGTGGGCGTTATTCAACATTAAAAGCCACTTCTCGTAAATCCTTTTCACATTACGTTATCTCGAGTGTAGATGTACAAAATACGTAATGTTGATTGCGACGACTAATTGACCATCGTGGATTTGAAACCTCGCCGTTACATGCTTCTATTACTCCTCATTTGAATACGACTTTGTATATTCTGGACTTTGTATATTTATCGCGTTATGATATACACGGTATTCTATTCACCCTAGAATTTATAAAATCCCCAACAACGTTTGATCATATTCTCTCTTTGTAGGTGAATTGCTTGGAACATGTGCATCGAACGATAACAAATAGATTTTCCATATCGATTCGACGATACTCGATATGAATAGCTATGCGTGTATACATATGCAGACATAAACATATTGTTCATATATATTTTATCCAAGGAGAAAGTTATGTGACTGTCGGGTGAGCGTAGGTACAACTTATCTGTACACTTACAACCGGCTATGACAGTGCTAAATGATTTTAACCTTACTAACGATACATCGACAGTTCAATTTTGCCACTCACAACTTTGAGCACCTCTCTTTCCTCACACATTTCTCAATGCGCATAAGACATAGCCAATTTAACTTCAAATAACTCTATTTATGTCGCATTCAAATTAATAACTCGTATCATTCATCATAATCGCGGAGGGTGTTGATGTTTTATCTTGCCCTATATAATATACCTTTATGACTCAATGATCTCAACTATAGAGGTGTCGCATTTCATTATCGGAGATTCAAAGGATATAGGTTTCAGAGAGAGTATTGTTCTACAAACCATACGGCTGGTTTTAAATGAAGTTTTGTATGTTAATCTCGAGTATACCGAAGAAAATTCGGAGACTCCACTTCGTGAGGTGTTGGAAATAAACGAAATGAAAATGAAAAGTACACGAGTGGGGGGATTCTCAATCACTGGTCCATTCGTCGGTCTCCAAGTCGTTATACCCACTACATATACTCGGCGCCGATATGATTTCCACGTTTACGACGGTGTAAAATAAAACCGTCGTTCATCTGCAGTTCGTTCTTCAGGTACATATATGTACGTAAGCCTCTCTCGATCGCTATATGCATATACACAGGAATGCAGTTATATCTCACGCTAGAGCCGCTCTGAAAGCCCGACGCGTGTGGCGTAAAGTCGGATAAAGCATTTCAGGTTATAACATATCGACAAGAAACGTGGGTATATAATATCTGTTGTACGGTGCCTTATAACTCGACGAGACAGACCGTACTATGTTTCGCGAGAAAAATTCTAAAGCGAGTGGAAGAGCATGGAACTGAACTGACGTAGATATTAAAGACGAGAACTGAACATGTCAGATCGTTTCATGAGTATGATTTCTATATTCCAAGTCAGCCTTTGATCGACGTATCGGTACGTAACGTTCGAACGAAACCATCTTCCTCTAATCCAATTCCATTTCATTTCAAAAATATGATTAATCTCCCCGGAACGCAAAACAGGAGGGAAGATAATTTAAAATTATTGTTTATCATTATCTTCTTGAATAACAATTAAGAAATACGTCCGTACGTACCCATGTGGAAATTGCCAGAGTTGTCAGAAGGCGCAGTACTGTCAAGATTGTATTTGCCATAGTTCGGCAAACACAATGATTTCTATCCAGGAGTGTTACTGTTCCTCAACTGGCACCAATCGTTGAACGGATTTCAAAAGGTATTGGTTCTCGTAGACAGACCAGAGCCAGAGTTCGTCACATTGTAGGGTAGTATAAAAATATAATACCGGGTCAATGTTCATACAACATTGTCTCACTACGAAATCGGTCGTAGATTGGGATTCAAATTAACTTTGTGGCGATACTGCTGTTTTAGTATGAAAAGACCACCCCGATACAGAACCAGAGTCGTTAACGATGCAACATAGCGTGAAAATATGAGATTGTGCCGATACCGATACGACATTGTCCCACTACGGAATCGATGGTGCACGGAGAGAAAAAATTTGCTGACGCAGCAAATCGAGGTATTATATAAAGAATAGCAAAATTTTTTGCTGACCTAGTTAAAAATTTGCTATAACAGCAATCGTGTTAGCTACGACAGCAATTTTTTAGCTGTGGCGGCAAAAAATGTTTGCTCTGCCAGCAAATTTTCAGTATTATATACAGAATAGCAAACAAATTTGGCTGGGATAGCGAACATTTCTTGCCGCCACAGCTAAAAATTCGCTGTCGCAGCTAACAAGATTGCGGGAACACCAAATAGTTTGCTGTCACAGCAAAAAATTTGCTGCTCTGGCAAAAGGAACCCAGCAAAAGTAGATTTTGCTGCCACAGCGAATTCCTTTTTCTCCGTGTGAGACGTTGTTCTATCCAACATCAGGTTAACATGGCTGTTTTGACGAGACGAGACTCCATCGGTACTGAACCAGAGTCGACTACACTCTGGAATACATTGAGATTCGATATTCTAACAGTGTTGTCAGAACATTGCCCCACCACGGAATCGGTGGTTGATCGGAGTTGAAATCAACTTTATCGCGATATCAATGTTCTGGTTCGACAAAACTGCCCCACTACAGAACCAGACTCCATACAAAGGTAGAACAGAATGAAAATATGATACTGTGCCAGTATCGATAGAACTTTGTTTGACTTCTGACCAGGTAGTAGATCGTAGTACTTCAATGGAGTCCTCACAATAAATGGTAATTCGAGTCATCCGTCATCAACTCTGAGATTGGCTAATGTGATAGAGATTCGCTTCTTCAGTCACAGAACCTGGGTTCAATCTTCAATCGATGAACTCTGAAGAAGTCATCAGAAATATATATATATATATTTTTTTTTTTATTGCAATACACGGGTTAGCACCCTTTGATATAAAAAGTAAATACAGAGTCAATACAAGACAGCGTCCAAAGACGCATAAAATACAATTACAATATGGTCATGCATTAACCGACAGTTTAAACCGATTCAAGGAAACACCAAACTATTCCATCGACCGATCGAAATTATTTCTTAATTCACAAATGCGAGAAATCGGATCATAATTTCCAAATCTAGATTTAAATTGTACAGGTCTAAATAAAAGCGCTCTCCTAACTGGTCTACCGGGGATGTTAAAATTAACTTTACTCAGCAATGACTCGCAATCAAGAAAACCATTAATCAATTTAAAAAGAAATAGGAGATCATTCATTTGTCTCCGCTCTTCGAGGGTAGTTAAATTCATTCTGTGGAGAATTCTGGAGTAATGATGGTCAGAATATCTCATAGGGCAGCCTATTCTAAAAGCAGCAAAGCGTAAAAACTTGTGTTGCACACTCTCAATCATTCTAATATCCTTCTTCAAGTACGGAGACCAGATAGGGGACGCATATTCAAGATGGGGTCTAATTAAAGAGGAATATAGTACTTTTAATGACCTAACATCTTTGAAATCACTAGAATATATATTTGTAAGATTCCGAAAGTGTGATTTCATCGTATTAGTTTGTTTTTAATAGTTGAACTTTGATAAACGGGTAACTTCGGTTCCCGGTACTGTGCCAGTATTGGGTCGGAATCGAATTTCCACATAGGATATCATCATTTTGATTTCCCAGATGACTTCCGGAGGTCCGCCATGAATGGCCAACATACAACATCAATGCCGTTAGCCTAACTGGCTCTGTAATGGTGAGCTAGAAATGCCGATATTGTCAAATTCAAAAGGCAGCTACCGTCAAATCTGAAATGCCACTACTGCCGAATTTGAAATTCCAATATCCACAAGCTTGAAATCCCGATAATAGGCCTTATGTGAGACATTGTTATCATTTCGTCCATTTTTCTGTACTGGTAGAACAACTGGCAACCCTGGTCACAGTACCGTGCCAGTAGTGGGTCATTTGGCAATTTTCACATGGGTATCTCTCCCCACACACATTTTAAGCCCGAATCTAAGTTTTGTATTCACCAGAGTAGTAAAACTTGATTAGATCGGAAATCAGATTTCCTCCGTGGAGTAACCACGATGATACAGAGAATCTGTATTCAAAGAGTAAAAAGGTGGAGTGAAAAGTTGAATTTTCATTCAACAAAATCTATAGATTAGAGATGCACACGGAAAAAAGTCCTATGTAAATTTTACATTGGCTGTTGTGAATTTAACATAATTGCTCACATGAATGCAATTGGAGTAAAATTTACTTTGGAACCAATGTTATATTTACATTGTTACCAAAGTAAATGAGATGAAACTGGAACTGGCAGTCGTAGAGCTAGCAGCCACTTTTCATAACTCTTTATACACAATTTTTATGGAGGATTTGAGGATGCTATCCAATCGATTTCTGATATAAACAAAACTCCAATAACTTTGATTCAAAAGTTAAAACAATCGACTGCTAACTGCACGCCTGCTAGTTTCAGCTTTATGTAAATGAGGGAAGTGTTGCTATGAATTACCTTTAACGAAAATGTAAATCCAACAGGATTGTGTAGTGAATTTTACATGAAATCCACACTGTAACCGTTACCTGACTTTTTATGTAATTTGTATATGGGGATTTTTTTCCGTGCACGAAATTTCAAGGTATCGAGATTTTTTATAGACATTTTGTCGAGTTTATATTGAATTTTATAAGACACCGTGGAATATCGTGCACCTCTACTTTGGACTGTTCGTAAATAAAATTAACTGGTAATATTCGAATATCAAAACCACAGTGAATTATTCTCGTGCGACATGGGTGGCACGTTCGAATAATATTCCTAAAGATTCGATTCATGACTAGAATAATTAATCTTACGTTTCATCTTTTGTATTCGACGCTCACATAAATTTGATAATTATGCAATGAAAATAACCAACGAATGTATAGTACATATATATTTTTGTCGAGCGTGGTATGATAGATTCGCTTTACTATTCGTACCGACAGCGGTACAATGAAGATAATAGAGTTACGTTGAAATCAATCCTGATACTTGACATCAACTACTCTATAACCAAGCAACACCATTTAATTTCATTACATTCATTCTTTATGAAGGGATAACGTACGAGAATGTGTGGAAAATTGACGATTCAGTCACGATACGAGTCGATACTTAAATTGCGTTTTGAAGATAAATCACGTAACCAACCACTTTGCATGATTTCATACTGTCAAAACTGAACTTTCCTCTCAATGCAATGATTTAAATCTCATAACCAGAAGTTATATACGCTTCTGAGTTAACCGCGTTTAAAGTGTGAAAAGATTTGGCACGCATCATCGTTGCTGTATTAGTTTCGGTCGTCATAAATATTATGGATCGTAAATCGTAATCGTAAATCAGAGTTTCATCAGAATGGTATACGGTTGTGCGTATATGCATGCGTGTACACACGGTATCCTGGATATAAACAGCGTCACGAACCCAAAATTTCTTATGAATATGAAGGTTTCCATGCGGAAAAATGAATATTTCACTTTGATGTTCGAAGGGTTGCCGATGATCGGTTCGACTATTACAAAGTTTACAAACTTCATCGTATACGAAGGATGGAGACATCAATGTTACTGATGTAGGGTTTCTTTGCTGAAGCGATTGATTTTTTTGAATCAAGTATAAAGCATTCATAAATGAAATAACTATTTCTCATTACACAGATGAAGATTTGTAGAATCGAGGCTTTATTCTACTTTAATAGATTTAATTACGTATCATAGATGAATTGCAATTTGTTTCGCTCAATTTGGAGCATGCATAGACACACCGTGGATTGATAATCGCAACAGCACCACCGGGGTCACTGTAGAACAATAATAAAACGAAAGATTTTATTACAAGGAATTGTTTTCGCAAGAGATTTTCTTTGGATCGTTACACGGTACAAAGCTACACGAATGTATTTGTATATATGTATATATATATATATATTCCTATTCGTGCTACGTTTAACCTGACATTCAAGAAATTGCCTGTCGCGTAAGAACCCATGGTTTTGCGCAATTTCTTTACAGAAGACCTACGACGTACACACGATTGACCGTATTTTTGTTCTCAGAGCGTCTCGAGGTACATAAAGATAGAATGAGTCAACGTAAATAAAGCGATACAACAAGAATCTTCCAAGACCTCCTGATATAGAAATCCCATTTCGTAAGAAAAAAGTTGGGATATTTGTCCACGATCGTGTCAAGAAATTTCTTTGGAAGAGATATATACAGAGGAGAAGGAATAATTCCAATACAACGCGCAATTGCTCAACCGTTATATTATTCTTCGGGGCAATATCGGAGATGAATCTCACGTGGCTGCTGGTACAACGGCAACACGCTCGAACGCATCCACCGCGTGCGCGCGTAATTATTAATTATGATAATAATGGGATTACGATCGAATCGATCAGATATATCGAGGAGTTTCCACGCATCAGCGAAAATTATCGCTTGAAAATAAATAAAACGTGTGTGTGGGGGTTTGATCGTGCGGAGACGAATGGGAGCTCGTACTACGGTTACGTGATAGTATGTATTTTGTATTCGATGATACGTTATGAACCAGACGCGAGCGAAATTATTATCAATCATTGAAATTCACGTGAATATAGAAGTAGATTACGTTTCGTGTTTCCGCTCATTGGAACCGAATAATGACATTTATTTGTCACATTAAGGGAGATAAGAACATGCGAGAGATCGCTAACTACTGGAATTGGTTCGAATGAGGAGAGATCGAAATACAGGATCAAGCGGAAATAACGTTGATCGTTGCAATTTTACACCTCGCTTGATCCTGTTAGACATCCATCAACGGGCCACGTGAAATCAAGTGGACAAGTTTACTGTGGTTTCACATATGAACGAAACACGAGGCTGTACACGTCAGATTTCCTTCGTGATGAAAAATGACGTGCACGTTGTTCTATATTCAATATGATTTGAAAATGAATCAGATGGAGAAGGAGAAAATGAGATGTATTTGATGCATGTTGCTTTGCATTCCTTTCAAAATATTATACGAATTAGGTTTGTTGAATATCTGATCATTAGGCTAGAAATTTTCATCGGGTATTTCATTTCTCAAGCTCCCAATTAATCGCTCTGAAATCTTTTATTGATCCGATGGTGATCAAGCTTGACAATTTTTGTCAGCACCCGAAGAGGATCAAAGTCGATTCATTCAGGTCTAGAAAATGAATTTCTATTCGGGAAATTAAATTCAAGCTATCAAGATGTGATTTAATGAATTCACTGAGGATTTTTTGGGGGATTGAATTGGGGAATTCCCATTCCTGAACTAGAAGGAATTTATGTGGGTGCAACTAAATGAAAAATTTTAACTAATTGGACTCCAGTACTCAAACATTCAAACGGTATATTTAGATTTTTCCTGCTTGAACTAATTATATAGTTAATATATAGTCATCTCAATATACCACAAATACGACCAAAAATCTTCTTCTCATGGATTTGCTGTAATTACAACTGGATTTGGTTTTCAAGATAATATGATGATACTTGTAACAGGTTCATGTGAGTCGACGTAAGTCAAATTATACCCTTCTAAGTACAGTTTGAATGATTCGAAAACTTCAAACATGTAAGCATTGAAAGGAAATAGCGAAGCATTCACTGAAATATTCAATCCTGAATGGAACTGTCACAATCAAGAAACTTGTTATTATACAAAGAATGTTTCCCAAGGAATGCAGATATGTATCGAATGATTTTTGTGATCCATCAAGCGGAACTGGGTATAATTCTCTTTATTTATAACTGTTCATACCGCAACAGTGACTCTGTTACACGAAAATAAACCATGATCGATACATTTTATGAGAATTCATTCTCATGCAAAAACATTTTACTCGAATAGTTTCGTATCTGAATATTCATCTGAACATCTTTCAAGAATCTCAAGTTGTTCTCTACCTCCGTCCAATTTTCAATGGAATTTTGTTAGATTCTATAAGATTCATAAAAGTCTATCGAATTTCAATGCAACTCATATGATTCAAATGATATTTGACCTGTCCAAACGTATATTCAAATACCACTGAGTTTTTTTTCGCACAGAGATTCGATAATCAGCGCATTGAGCAATATTTCTTTATTGCGGTTATCAAACCACAAGCAGGACAATGATCGATAAACTATAAAATCTTATCTCCGCAGCAGCTCAACTGGAATCGAGACTAAGCAGTCTTTCAATTGAGATAACGAAAAGGGACATTGCAAGAGGGAAGACTAAAAACTTGAACAATGAAGTTTATTGAGATTTATCAATTTGAAACTCACAGTACAGAGATGAATAATAGGGTGCCAAGCTTTACATACACGTTTAATGAAGATGATACGTCTTACGAACATGAATCAATTACATGTCTTTGTCCATTATTATTATTATTATTATTCAACGCAAACCGTTAGCCACAGAGGAAACTGTGAAGTAATAATTTCCTCATTATACAATAAGCAACGGCTAATGAATAAATCGATTCCTTCGCTACGATTAATCACCATAACGCGTGTATGCATTAACGATTTTTATATTGGGAAGCCGCTTGATCATTGATTTCTAACGAATTAAGCGCCACGTAAACGGAATACCATCGAAATTCACGGAACTATTCTCAGTTTACACGAGTTAGTTACAGTATCGCGGAGCGATTCCACGAGCTGAAATAACAGTTAATCAGGAACAAATAAGAGAATTAGTAAATTGAAATTGCAACAAAATAACGATAATCAATGACGAAAGTCGCTCTACCGACTTTGCGCGTCTATTCATATTACAATGATGATGTGAATGTTATGCGCTTACCACATTGTGTCACAGGCGAACAATTTGTATATTATACTGGACTCGTTGGAGAGAAAGATATGAAACGTCATGTCGATTACGATAATGACCAGCGGTAATCGATTCTACAACCGGCAATGTATGGCCTCATTTGAGTCAAGGACTCTCGAGATTTTTTGAGATTGCCAACAACGATAGAGTTCGATTTTCTACAATGATGCCAGGGCAAGAGCTTGCTCGAGTGAGCGAATCGAATCAGTGGAAAAGAACGAAACCGGACCCGGTACTGAATTCCTAATAACAATGTAGTTTAAGCAAAAGGAAATCTGTCATAAAATCGATCTGTATTTTTCAATAATATGATCAATCACTATCTCATCTCAGAGATCAGAACTTTCAATTTTTCCAACGTAAAATTATTTCCTCCGTCGAACGATAGTGGAAGTGTCACGTTGCTGTGATGCGTAAGTACGTGCCAAGTCAAACAGCGCGGCTTGTGTAAAAGGCCTCCGTATATGCACCCATAAACCTCGCGCACGTCGGCATTATCTATTATCGGTGCATTATAAATCCTTGCACCAGCCAGCCACAGCAACTGCAACGGCAACGGCAAAGCGAAGAGTGCAATATTACAGCAAGTACAGCCACACCGAGGACTCGTACGCCGAATAAAGCGCAAAACATGCCAGTAAATCGGCGGTGGTTATTACCTTCGCTCTTAAACGATATCACTATAAGAGACGTATACTGGTTTACAGTAACCTTTGCATGAAATATAAATTAGAGTCGGTGCAACCGGGCGTGTACACAGGATTAGACCGCGATGAAGACAAATGTGTCCTTTGCGAACACATGTACGCTACACGTGTATTATATACGTATGAACACACAAAAGAAGAAAGTGAAGTCGTCGAGAAGAGGAACTGGAAAATCGAATCGCAAAAAAAGAAGGACACGAGTTAATCGTGCTTACAATATTCTTAGATACAAAATCTAAAGAGGGAGTAAACGATAACGTTGATATTTCTATCTCCCTCGACACTATTCATTCTTCAACCAGAACCAGTCTCAGATTCTTGGTCTCTCAGGTTCTTCGATACGGCTGAATTGATATAAATTGTAACTGAAATGGTTGCTGCTCATGATACATACTCAGGTCAAATCATAACTCAGTCCTTTTTAATGCAAAATTTATGATTCCTTGTGCAATATCGTTTTTTTTCTCTATTCGTCCAAGTGGTAACGATATTTCATCGAGTACGTTGAGCACGTTTTTCTCTGTAACTGTAATCATCGCGTATAAAGGGCAATTCATTACTTCACTTTCAATTTTCCATTATAAACTCCATTATCGTTCTAAATTGATGGTTGTGTATTGTTTATTCAACGAAGGTTTCTGTATTTTTCAACTTTTTCTGCCAAGTGTAAGTCGCAGTGTCCTATGAACATTAAATCATGCGCGATATACCTTGATGAAATTATTGATTCTTTTCGTTTTCTCTTAATGACGGGAAAAGAAAACGCCAAGTACTAATATAAAAATACTTATTCTCATATTTCTAATAACGGAGAATCAATATATCCATTAATCGAGAATAATGGCCGTTCTACCTTTGCAAATTTGATTACTCGTTCATCTGACCCTGAATCGCTGCACGGAACTCGTATCACGATTTCTATCAACAAATGAATAACAGTGAAATCACAATTCCTCTTGATATATAATAGAATAAGTTGCGCGACTACATCTCGATGGAATTTGAATATGATCGCAAACGGTTTATCGGGCATTTATTTTGATAGCCTATTTTATTGACTCTTGATTGCGGTGTTATAAGGGGTATTTGAAAAGAACAATGCTTTTGGAGTGATATACAATGAGGTGAAATTTGACACTTGAACGACGTCGTAAATTGCGATGGGAAATGGAGAGAAATCGAAAAGAAAATCGCTAACAATTCTGCACTCGAGAACTGTTCCAAGTGGATCGATGTAGAGGGATATCGAAGTCACCCTATCAAATCAATGTTCGTCGTTGAGAACGTGTTTTTCTATCGTCATTTTCGAGATGGATCGAATCTATCGGAATCACTTGACACACCCTGTACATTCACTTTTTCTTCAGTCATTTCTCTAGTGCTGTGTCTCAAGATTGCAAACCGTTGTCGATTATGTTCGCCACTCTGGAAACTCGCAATTTCTATGGCCGTTGCCTGCCAATGACTGATACATTAATGTGAAATGGGTTGGACCGATTCTCTTTCTATCTCACAATTGGAACCTCTTTTTTTTTTGTCAACTCCAACGTCTAGACTCCCTTGCTTGTTTTTTCCTTTCAGTTCGAAGGACAGCCAGTTTTCTCGATGCTCTGAGAAACTGATGTCTTTTTATCATCTTTGACATCAAATTTGATATATTCTCGGAGTCTTGTTGTTATTGACACATGGTAGATAACGAAGACAGAAGACAGAGATTGTTTTTTCAATCATTCCTAATGGGGTATGGAAATTATATTCAATTGATGTCCAGAATTTACAGAAATATTTGATTCTTCAGTCGTTTGTTTCATATTCAGGAGATTGATCTTGTTTCGATGTTTGCTGGAATTAGTAACATTTGAATACCTCGATATTGCAATGACGAAGAGTATTTTAGATAAAACAAGCATTGCTGAAATATTGAGCCATTCATCAAAGTTATAGGTATCTATAAATAATACCCTGTACTTAAGACCTATCCAATTAACATCTTTTAAAAGCGCTAAAGCAAAGAGTTTGTCACTGAAGTTGTTATGAATTTAGAACATATTCGAGACAAAAACACACATAAAGAATTCTGCTTCGAATTTGCATAAAATGCAGGAAGGAAAGAAATAAGATAACTTTATTGCCTACGTTCTACGCCTAATGGGACACATTGTGGTGGAGGTAGTTTGTGGCTGCCTACCCTACACCTACATACCTATACGATAGCGAGACGAAGGATTCTTTTCGATGTACACATGTACAGGAGCACGGTTGATAAAATATTCAAGATGATACGAGATATAATACACGATTCGAGGCAAAGACATGGCGGACAGATGAATCATCGATGATGTCGGAATAGTTGTCTGGACGCAATGAATCGAACCAAATGATCGATATATGGACGGAAAGATTTATGCGGCGCACGACAACTTTTGTTCTTCTCTCGCATAACGAGATTTATGCACACCGTGTATGCAAAATGAAAATAAAATTTGTTTTTATTCGAATACAAGAATTTCATTCCAACATATTCAACGCAGGAACGTTGAAACGGAAAGATCATTAACCTCGTTGGGAAAGATATCAATATTCACGCGAGTTTTATAGACAATTAAAATGATACATTCAACCGAATACAAATTTGAATACATTTCTATCGGTTTGAAATTTATAATTTACTTTCTCACGCATCACTCTGAATTCTACGCTCACTTTTATGTAACCCACATCCTTAACATACATTAACACGGACAATTATGATCTCAAGAGAAATTTTTCTTGAATTCTTTTACTCGTCGAGAATCTGTTTGGAATTATGATACTTTTGATTTTATAAATTAATTTTCATGTAGCCGAGGAGGTTCGGAGATTGCAAGAATCATGACACGAACAGAGTTAAATGTTTCAATTATTGTTTCTCCTTCTCAAAGGAAAGTACACAAAAGGCGTATGAGGTGGGTGGGAAACTGAAACGGATATACCAAGCATATTCGTATCATGGAAAATGACTATGCACAAATTCGCAAGAGTGGCCTCGAAAATCAAATGCCACATTCGACTATACGAACTACGTGAGAGAACTAGAACGTACTCCCGTCAGACTGGATCTTTCATCCACTTTGTAGCAATTCTCGTGGATAATCGGTGAGAAGAAGTGTAGCTACGAGAACCAGAAGCCTACATTTGCCAGACAGTCATTGTGAATGTGTATAATCATAGAAAGAAAGGCGAGAGAGGGAAGAGAAAGGGAGGAAACGTGTGTGTGTTGCAAAACTGTGTACGTCCACGTATGCTAAAGCAGAATTAATTAAACAGAAAATTGACGAATCAATTCCTACATTCAATGTACAATTTCATATATTTGATACACATAGATAGCTCTAACACCGCAGGAAGGAGTATTTCAGGAGATACAAAAGGGATAAGAGTTCAGGTAAAACATTGTTTGAAATCAGGTTAGGATCAACTAAATGGTGGTAACCGAAGAGTCGAGGAACGGAATTTTGCGCTTATATGGGAACTTTGTGTACACTATGGTATGAAAGAGTGTAGCAGAAGCCGTACGTGGCCGTCGTATGGGTCATTTCACCGAGGGATCTCCCTTCCCCGTATCAAGAGCAGTCCACAGACCTGGCGGAACAAATTATTTCAAAGTGATCGTTATCTTTAGGGGAAGGTTGAAGACTCTTCACGCAGTATCTTGCAGAAAATCTGTTAAAAATCCTACGATGGAAATCTCACGTGACTTTCGTAAAACCCGATAACAACGCTAATTGAAAGGATTTTATGATTTCCACTTAAGTGCTTGTAGAATGGTTTTAAAACTCAATTTGAGGATAAAGCTGGATTGAAACGATTATGAAAGAAGGAATGTCATCCGCGTCACTGTTAACAATAACTTTATCATCTAAAATTCATTACCAAAGAGATGCAACAAACAATCCACCGAGTAATTCTAACTCAACGTGGTATTAGCTGACCGACAAATTGAAATCCTTATCGTGAACTCCCTCTGTCCGTTCAATAGGAAGATTCTTTATCAAGTAAAAACTGAAGCGATGTACCACGATTAGACATGCGACTGATCGATTCAAACTCCATTTCTATCGATTGTTGGGTTTAAAAAAAGACATCCAGGTACTCAGCTGATGACAATCAATAGTGTTTCAAGGAATCATCTCATTTGTGAAAGTTTTAATTTCTTTTTACACACCAATATATCATGAACGTACAAGGATTCTCAGAGGTTCTTTGTCTGGAATTGTGACATCGTTGGCATTTCACACTACGTTGTAATACGATATGTTGATAAAAAAAAAAGTTAAAAAGAACCGTGTACCAACTAATGAATGCTCAATTTAAGAAATTCTTGAATGAAATATACATGTTCAGGTTTTATTGAATACATATTTTTATGCGTAGGACGGAATCCTTTTGATAAGACTGTTGTTGATTTCCATAATTTTCGCATTATATAGATCAATGTGCTTTAATGATGTGATAATTGTAGTATATCTATTGACGCCACTTTTATAGATCATTTAATACGCTTTAGTTGCTTCGGAATGTGGTTTTGAAATTCTTTCACATCGCTTGGTGATCTAGTATGATATATGCGCCTGTATATATGAGTAACGAAATGAAAACAGAACAGATTACGTATGTGAACTCTAAAATGAATGACAAATTGCTTTTATTGTGTTCATTGAAAAACACGTGAAGTGTCAAAATCGAATATCTAATTTCTGTCTTGTATTCCAATAGGTTATGAATTTAAAATTCAAATTTGTAATGTCTGGTTCTATAAGAGGAGCGAACGAAATCCTTTTCAAGTTTCCTTTCAGCACGTGAAATATAAAATATTACATACACCCAAAATTGTACTTGGTGTCTACAACAATTATTTATAGTTTGAAATTTCTTTTAAGGTGGCTTGTATGAGATACACATAATACTCACAAGGTAATATTAAGTAGTCATTATTCCACTAATCCTGGCTTAAAAAGTATTCTGGAGTGATGATCGTGAGAGGTATAAAAAGTGTGATATAAGATTTAAAATCGTCTGCGATTCCAAATACCGTTCGTGTCATACTTTGAGAGCTTTCCCTCCGATTCCTTGAGCAGCAAGAAGGGTCGTGACCTAAACGGTGCGACTATTACTATCGATGCATTTGGTCTATGGAATTTTAATAAGCGTTACGTTTGAATCCTCAGGTGCTGTTGGTATGTTATTCGAGCGCCTGACCATCATAATTAACAACTACGGGATAACTGAGATACAACCCAGCTACCTACACCAACGAATGGGCGAATGAACGGCACGTGAGGTTCGCCGTACAGCGAAATTCCTGCTTCTCAAACGTAGTCATGATTCATTCATGAGGAGGATCTATCAATTGTATACACGGTTGTCGCAAAGAGGAAAATAAGAATCGTCTCAGGCAGGTAGAATGAACTTTTATTATTCCACAATGTACCTGCAACCTATACGATGTATACATTTTTCATAAATGTTATTCCTGTTAGTTGTGGTACCCTTGCCAATTCTTTCATGAAAAAACATATGGGGTTTAATAACTCCCATGATCAATAGGTACCTTCACGAACATCAATTCAAATATCACTCGCTCATGAGAGTTTCATTTGTATTCTTCGTGTATCGATCTTTGCTTTGCGAAAAGAATCGTTTTAACGTCTGCATTACATAACTGGGATCCTCTTAAAGTATTCTTCAACTGTGATGCATTTTACAATTTCCAAGGTTTTCGAGACAATAATTATACTTCTATCGAAAGCAGAATACAAGACAGTTACACCACACTTCGATGATTCTAAACCAACGATTCGGAAACTGGAATCTCAAGCTTTTCCACTTGTTATCCGAGGACGACCGAAAAGGGAAAGGGAATAAAATTTATTTGTTTCAAATAACCAATTCTCTGAGGGTACAGCTGGGATATAAATAGCGTACTGTAAGTGAGATATTATACTCATTCAGAGACGAGACGCAAGAAAATTGATGTAGCAGACGTATTTGCGCGCGAAGAAGAAAAGGTCAAGGTACCGAGAGGGTGTATACGGTTGAAGCCAAGGCTCGCTCATGCTATACAACTATACATGAGTATGCAGGAAACGAGATCGCGCAAGCGTGAATGCGTAGAAATACAAAATGAAAAATTATAATAGCACACACATGCCAGATTGCGAGTAAAATAACTTACGAATCAACGATGCTGAAGAACCGGACAGCAATTGGCTTGTATTATAATGAGTTGAATGAAAATAAATAGAAAATAAATGTATGGCCGAATGAAAGTATCCTCTTAATAGGATACAAATGCAAATATCCACGAGGAGTATAGGAAACGTGCTAGGAGTTATGATATGATAGATTTGTGGAGTGATTTTCACAGAGTTTCTGGTCATTGGATTATCATATCGTGCATACAATTCACTTTTATTATACGTATAAAAGGATTTTTGTGCACACACACAGTGTCAAAAATCAGGATTTAATGCAGGTTT
This sequence comes from Gonatopus flavifemur, assembly GCA_018340375.1. Classification (NCBI taxonomy): domain Eukaryota; kingdom Metazoa; phylum Arthropoda; class Insecta; order Hymenoptera; family Dryinidae; genus Gonatopus; species Gonatopus flavifemur. The sequence continues at coordinate 58,231,304 of JAFFJZ010000001.1, forward strand.
CCACTCTTCACCAACCTCTCGATTTCATGTACCGTGAAGCACATTCTATGCTCTTGGAAATTCGTTCCTTACATGTTAATCTCTATCTTCTCTTTTACCTTCCTTCTTCGCATTTTCATCATTTTTATCATATTTACCTTCGCTACCGTGCTACCTTCGCTTCAACGTGCCTTCACATCTCAACAGGCATGTTGTTCCATCTAATCTCTCATTAATCTCTCGGCCCTTATTTTATTTTTAGCAATGTTCTACGCTCCAGTAATATTCATTTCTTTGATCACTTGGCGCAGTATTCGTATAAACTTCTATTACTCCATTCAAGAAGAAATGATTATAATAATTACAAATGTACAGAATGTATACAATCTACACAATGAAATTACAACATCTCCGCGTAACGCACAGCGCAAGAAGTAGCATCATACTCACATATACATGCATTCGTTTTATTCTAGGTTTAGATCGTTATAATAAATATATCAAACTACTGCCCCAAGTGTGCCTAAAAACAATTCAAATTCATCCTTTCAATAACAAAAGATTCGAAGCTGCATAAGAAATGATTATACTATATATCATACATCGCCGCATACTTCGAATGTATTATCTCATTAACTGTTTTTTTCCATCATCTGAATACTTCATCACGCGATTTTTCAGGAACACTTTCACTCTCCTCATATCTCTCATACTATATACAGATTGATTCAAAGTTGCCTTATTTTCTCCAAATTTTAAACCCTAAATCTCAAAGGTTTCGTAACAACGCGAATACACAAAATCTCCAAATTTTCTCTCCGTCTCGTGATGTGCATGACTTCTTTAATATAAACAACCAACACACAATCGTAGTTTTTGCCGTGTAAGTATAACAACGGTACTCGTGGGACATCCTAGATTCAATTGCACGGTGAATTTGATTATAAAATTCTTCCTGGAAGAACATGAATTTCACTATGGTTCTCACAATACAAACGACTAGAAGCACATTTCACGGTGATTTTCAACACAAAACTCCCTGCGCGGGTAAAAACCTGATGACTCTGATGACTCATTTGTAGTAAGTTGCTGATTATTTCTTCTCAAACTTTTGTACTATTCGATGAGGTATTCGGAATCGAATATATCACCTCGAGGAAAAGAGGAAGAGTCAATTGGAGATATAAGTATTTTTTTTATGGGATGTAAACAATGGTGTGGTAAAATACCATTGACATTAGCTCACCGCACGAGGGAGGAAAGTACAATAAAATTGTCGGAAAAATACTAGTTGTATGGGTTTGTACATAAGTGTATGTGTGAGAAAAATTTCCTGAGAATGTCGAGCGCGCCGTTAATGGCAGCCGGATAGTATACTACACAATAGTATTTGTGTGTGCAGTGCAGTAGCATTGCACATGTTTCGCGTTTAAGCAAGATAGACTATACCCGACAGTGGTGGTGTACATATGTGGTGTAACCCCATAGGTGTACTATATACCAAGTACAAGTATCATCCTTGTGGCTCCTTGAATCGTATTTGCGAGAAATACGCGGATACCGGAGATCCGGTAAGGATCGTTATCTTCGACTTGGAACGCGTACAAGAAACCACTCGTTAAAATTCATGTAGCTGTTTCGATTTCGCGGGAACAGCGCGTAAAAGGTACACTCTTTATCATCTATAATATGCTCCGTTATGCTTACGTCGGCTGAAAAAACCCTGCGATGGAGAGTGAATGGGGCAACCAGCATATAAATGTACCAATAGTCTGAAGACATTACCGTTTTGAATTTTTAGAAATATTCCTCCAATTTATCTGATCCCTTGAACCTCACTCGACGATTGGTTGCGACAAACCTGCCGATTATTCTGATAAAACAAAGCTCTGCAGAGTCTTATTCGATAGTTCATAGAAAAATTCTGAATTGCAGTCTTTTATGAATAAATAGAGGCATGGAAATGATGACGATGATCCAACTGATTATCCATTTAGTCACAAATCTTCTGACATTTTCTTCAGGTGAAACGATTCAAATCATCAATGATGACGATATTAATAATAGTGATGGGGATCTGTGGAAGAGATCGATCCTGCTGTTTTATATAAAAAAGAATCGATCTTTTCCAAGGTTGCCCGTCACTAATTCATAATGTGTCATTATATCTTGATTTCTGAACGTTATTATACACATAATAATCAATTCTTTCATACATAAGTTCTGAACCCACGTGTTCACTCTCTATTCGGATTCAAAAGTTTCGTGTCATGCGTAAATCGTTGTGATGATAATTTAACATTCAAGTAGTAGTACACATCGATAATTGGAGAACAAATTCATAGTGTTTCTGCTCGACTTGTCGAAACTCCGAGTCACAGGAATCTTCATAAACCTTCATTGAAGTAAAATTCAAACATTGGTCAAGTTTTCGTATTTGAATATCTCCGAACTCTGTGAGATCCCAGTCAAACAACACCAAACTGGACATCATCACTCATTATCATACTCTTCATATTCCACTCAATTACGGAACTTTTAAGTGACCGTAACTTGAATTCTGGTAATGTTTGTTCATTCTTGTCCCTCGATGTGTGCATATATTTTCACGGTCAGTGCCTTCTTCTTCATCAAAGTAGTAGTTTTTAAGGTTCCGTTTCTTTCAAAGTAGTTCTCAAGTAATATTATTCTTCTGTAAAGCAATTTCATGTTCAGGAGAACGTTCATGAACTGGCGTCAAGCTTAATAACTTGATATTTAGATGGATGTGCTGTTAGAAGGGTCATTGTTCAGTTTCAAATATCTTTATTTGGTATCCTCGTGGTGGAGAGGAAACAGATTATTATGTTTGATATAATTGAAGAAACTCGAAGGGAAGCAAAATCTGATAGTGTTCCATTGAAATGGAAACACATCGCAATGTTCAAAATGTTAACTTGAAACACTTGAAGACAAAGAAATAACTCTACCTTGAAGTTGAGTTTATGAAATAAATGCTACTTCAATGTTTCGGTTTGTTTTGACTTGTTCGAGCCGACGTGCAATAAAAGTTGATATTCAATCATAAATTCAACTACGTTAGTAATAATCTTCAATCGTGCAATGATGAGGAAAATGGATTACTCGCGTACAGTTCTCCTATATACATTAACTGAATTATCAATCGTGAAATCTAGATGCTGGACGTTAATAAATAAAGGCCGTCCGTTGTTTAAATTAGAAGCAATAAATTCAAGCTGTTCCTACTGTTATTGGTAGATCAAATAACTGATCAGAACAGTAGAAGTAGGCTTTGTAGATTTTTAGTGAAACTTGCTGTTGATTCCATCAGTATTATATATGTAATTCACTTTCAATGAATTTTATCGAATCGTGAAGGATAATTATCGAAATTCGACAAATGTAAAAACAAAATGCTTTTACTAAACGTAATTGTTGATTGCTGATAAAGTCGAGATTATGTGCGGCTTGTACGTAATTCAACGATTATGAACACATTGTTGATCGTTTTGCCAGAAGTATTGACGAGTCTGGTACTGTTTTGTTAACGATAACATAGTTTTCGTATCAGATTTATGTATCTTTAGGATGAAAATATGACAGCGGTGAATTTTCCCAAATTATATATAATTTATATAAAATTTATATACAATTTATATATAAATGGAGTATTGATTCTTCAATTGAATCGTCTTGCTTTCATTATTATTCCCTGATTTTCGTTGAATATGAAATCTCATTCAAAACATTTTATAATATTTGTACTGCAACTCGATATTTCAGTTGAACATTCACTTACAGAAACTGAATATTGTGAGTAATGAACTTCTGCATTCCTGTGCAGTCATCAGTGCGTTGATCGAGAGAGGAGAGCCGGTGTGAGATTTTCCATAATTCATGAGATAATACGTATTAAATAACTTTGTTCACAGTCATTCGCAATTCGTATCGTAGAATTCATGCGTCATGAAATCATTTTTCTCCATCATCAGTTCCAACTTCTTGATTTTCTCTTTCTATTATCGATCTCTCTTATCGATTCAATCAATTCGTGTTGAATGATCTTCAGAATGTTGCGAATAAATATTCAAAGTGCAGGTTATGAGCAGATACAGGGTACCGATAAATGACGAATCATGGTTGTAATTCTAAATGCTGAACACGTATGATGTAAACGTCAGGTCTTTCACACGCTTGAACCGTATCTCTGTCAGGAACAAGTTGAATATTCGAAATTGTACTGTCGGAAGGAAACAGAACCCTTCGATTGTCGATTTGAAAACCTTTAGATCCTTGTTGCCACCTGGCCATCGTGCAGGTGGTAACGACTTCAACGAAAGAGATGGAAACAGAAAAAGAAGAAAAAAATGCGATGGGAGTCAGCACATACCTACCTCTAACACTCGCAGGACTCCACCTGTTGATTCGCAAAGCGCCAAACTTGTAATTTTGATGTTGTTGAGATACCAAATCTCTCTTGGATCAAACAAAACTAGCACTTCATCCAAAATTTTTGAACCCGCATTGATGTTTTTCTCTTCCTTCAGCACAAAATCACACCCACTGTTCATGAATATTACTAACAATAAAAAAAATATATATATATTTTATATATTTGTATATACAACACAGTCGTCACGTTTCTTTACCCGGTCCACGTGTGGAATCGAATATAATCCCAAATTTGAATACGAAAAACACGTCCTAACCAGAAGGGAAGGAAATTCTTTCTTCATGGCAACACTGTCTCGAAGCGAATATATTTTTGTATGGTTTGAAATGTGTCTACTCTAGCAGGTAAGAAAAAGAAACGCGCCGAGCTGAATCGAGGCGCGCGATCCACTCCGTTCGAGTGCCGATGCACGACTGTTTCCGAAGTTGCCCGATGGAGAATCGGAGCCGAACGAGCGAGTCCACACGATTCCAACTACCGCGAACATTGACGAAGCCCAAGACTCGAGAAAAGAAGAGATGGTGGAATGTACGAAGCGAATACCGAGGGCGCGACAGAAAGCAGGCTCAGGGATCAGAATCGGGATCGGGTAACCCAAGTTCTCTCTGTGCTGCTGCCTCGCTTGTGTTGGCTGGCTAGCTGGCTGGCTGGCTGGCTTGCCTCGCCGGTTCGAAGGCAAGCAATCCAAGGCAAACGACCGAGAGCAAAGCCGCTGCTCTCTACCCCAGCAACTTGCAACGTGGACTCCTGCCACCCGACTGCTATAATCTATGTCTATTATCCTCATCCCTGTTTCTGCCTTTTCCTCCGTCGCTCGTTAATACCTGCACGATACTAAATCGCGCCATGGACGATAGTTTAATTGATTATTACGTTCCTCTCCTACGTGAGTACACGAGGAATTGAAAACAAAAAATATCTTCCGAACGCTTATTCATCGATCTTCGATTCCTTTTTCTTTCTCTACACTTTTTTCTTTTTTATTGTTTTGTTCTTTCTCTCCGAGATTTATCGAAGGATGTGTGGGGTGAAGGTACCTGCATCGTATCTCAAGTTGCGCTGATTCATCAGGGAAAGCAAAATTCATATTTTTCACAGGATTCCCTCTGCGACGACTATTTTGGTTGACGCGAGGAAGGGTGTAAGATGGATACCGGTGTTGGTGGGAGGGATGGCACGATATTTTTTCATAGAAACTTTGTCGAATTTCATAAAAACTATATAAAAATTGTATATAAAATATCGATATCGTGAAATATTGTTCATCCCTAGAGTTCATTAATAATTAATCTTCCAACGACTCTCGAATTCTCTTCGTCAGACTGATGATAAAAATCGAATTATCGAATCGAGTCATCAGGGTTGATAATTTATATGAAATTATGTAACCGCATATACCGCAGACATTTTTCGAGTTACGTGAATTATTGAAATTATCATCAACGTGAAATCGATTCTCTTCATATCAGATAAATGCATTTCATGCTACATATCAACAATGGATTCATATTTAATATACATGATACGTTATTTAATTTTATTCCTCATACATGATTCCATCTTTCTTCTTCGAAATCACTTTCATAACACTGTGATTACAGAGCAGAATTCTGAATCTAATTGATATCAAATTCGATTTCAATTGGATGAGAGAGGGAGAGAGAAAGAAACAGAGAGAGTAACCGCATTTTCATTTGTGGATGCCAGAGACGTGATTCGATTAATTATTACTATGCAGCGAGTGAACAATGATCATTCATTGACGAACGAATGTAAATAATTAAAAATCATGTTGGCTACGATGTACCAACAATCGAAAATGTTTGAGAATTGCGTCAGTTCCATGTATATGATTGTTTTGAAAGAATTATTCTTCAAATTATCATTTTTGAAGAGTGTTTATGCGATAAGAAAATAAACAAAAATTGACTTCGTTTGAAAGAATTCATTCTTAGAATAGATACCGTTATCAGAACAAATATGGATTATCGTATGGAGATATATTCAATTCCCTAAGGAAGATAATGTATTTGTCCTATATGTTGAAATTAGAAAGTGAAACTGTAAATGCAGTTGTAAATGCAATCGTAAAGAGGAGATTGCATTTGTGATCATTTAGAGTCTATGCAAGGTAATACTTTGTCTCAAGACTTTTTCTGATTTTTTATAAGGTGTTTCGTTTCGACTCCGATATCTCGTCGAGATGAACCATTTATCAATTTCAATTTATTTTATGTATCAATTTTAGGCGTATGAAAACGAGAGCTACAGCAGTGGTTCATCTCGAACATATAATCAAAAAAATGAAAGCTCTTATAGATTCACTTCCAAGTTCGAAGGATGGAAGTATATATCTTCTATAGAATAATAAAGGCTCGAAGGAAGATTAGAAGTTCAGTACCGGGTTGCGAAATGTCATTCGTGGGATCTGACTAATACATTGATGAAAAAAAATATATCTCGAATGAGAACTTCAAGCTACATCAATTTCATAACCGCATTGTGTGGGTGGTAAACATGTAGCAGGCCAAGTACGGAGTGTCTGTTGCACTCGTTGCCCTACATTTTTACTTCCATGTTCCTTCCGAAGGCAATGATATTCGATATAATAGTATAAGAAATTTAAGCTTCGATATTTCAAGTTAAACTCCTAATCCTAAAATCCTAAAAGCTTTATTTATTGTACGGTGAAATTGGACTCTTTATAGCGCTCACGATTCCACAAACATTCAGGAACTTTTCAATGAAATTATTTTCCGATCTTTTTCATGCGTCACCTGCATCGAGGAACATGATACCGAAAATATTTTCCGATCTCACAAAGAAACACCTGACCTAAACAAAATAAGAATCCGTTTCTATGCCAGGTTCAAACCTTCCGAATGGGCCGATAGAAAAAAGTCATGCGTCTTCGAGACAGGAACAATCATAATAAAACTATTGAATTTTGTGAAAGACGATTTCAGCCAAAACGAATGAGGATCGTAGAGGAAGACAGCGAAGACGTGAAGAAAAGTGAAAAGAAGGAAAGACATAGAGGTGGGAAAGACGGAAGAGGAACCAGAGAAAGGAAAAGTAGCGAAGGGCAAAGAGGAGGGGATGACAGAGAGAGAGAGAGAGAGAAACGGCTAGAGAAGAGAAGGAACAAAAGTAAAAAGGCAAAAAGGGACGAAGAGATTGAAATGATTAAGTGAAAGGAACAGACAGAGAAGGGGATGAAGAGAAGGAGTTGAAGAGAAGGTATAATATCTGAAAATGAATGTGACATATGAAACAGGATGTGGAGAGGGCTGCTATTTGAATAATATTTTTGTCATTCAGATACTATCCCACTATTTTATTCATCATATGATTCATTTCAAAATTTGATCTCCTCACGAAATGAAATGTGAAGAATTCTATTTTTCCTCTATCACACTCATCTTCATATCACAGATGAAGGTTAGTAAAAATTCACAATAGTCGCAAGCGTCAAGTTTTGTGAGGAGAAGTGAGAGTAGAAATTATATGAAAAACATCGCATACTTTAATCTACGATTCTATTTTTGATTTTATTCCACATCGTTGGAACTTGATTAAATTATCCACAATTGTCAGAATTTTCTCCTACGATTTACGCTGATTATACATTCATGTCGAAATTAGTTGGTTGCATTTTTGTTTGTATACATGCAATAAATTCACATCCAGTGGGAGTTCTTTTGTTCCCGTCACTTCCAAGCAATTCACAAACTCATACATATGTATTATACTATACGTGTTTTACCTACGAATACCAAGTAGATGAAACAGCCGTTCACTTGGCGTAAACTAAATTACCAAATAGAATTTCGCACACTCTCCTGAACTGTGGACCATCTGTTTTCTATCCACCTGAACATTCTTCCTTTTGTTTTCTATTATTTCTACGGTTTGTTTGGAACGGATATTGAATATTCATTCGACAGCATGTAAAATCGAGTCATGGAAATTCTGTCATATGCATCCAGAAAAGAAAACGTGGTTTCGATCGAAGATATCGCAAGATGAATACGTCTGATTCGATTTCTTTTTCCCACAAGATATTATTGTTGATCAGAGCTAAAGAGATGATTGGTTATTTCAAGTTTTTGTGTATCTTTCTCAAAGTATTACTCCATTATCATCAAAATTCATATAAGTTGAATCAAGGTTCATTGAATTCATCCTTGCCATGCAAAAGGGTGGAAAGCAATATATGAAACATCTAGGAAGATTGAATTATACAATATAAGATGAGTTTGATGGAAAAGCTCGTTGAGTGGGATCTTCATTCCATGTAGACTATTTTTGGAATGAGTCAGAGTCTTTTTCGTGGTTTAACAATAAATAATTGACCATGGGCAAAGAAAATGAATTGGCATTGTACTTGAAACGAAAACATGGATTCATTCGGGAAATTTGATCCTCGATAGAATGAGAATCTACACATATAACCCTCCATCTATTAAATAATTGTATTATCCGCTTATCAGACATCTTTATAAGTTAAGTAAATGTTTTTGTTCTTCACTAGAAGTAATAAGTGTACAAGTGATGTAGGCATTATGATTTTATTATCGAAATTATTTAATTTATTCAATCATTATCCGTTGTCTCATGCAAAATCCCCATGGTCTTTTCAAACGTTTATTACTTGAGGCTAAGGGAGAGTCAGATAATATACCAGCCAATTAAGGTTTCGATAAGCATGTATTGGAATATTACGAGAAGTATTACATGTAAAGAGTGAGCTTGCATTATGAGAAGTATAGAGCGTATCTGCACTTTGATGCCCACTCCGTGTTTTACGCATATTCCAATCCACATTAAAATTTAATCAGTACAAGATCTGAAGAAAAATAAAATTTTCAAGAATGATTAGACTGAACATTTTGCATTGAATGATGCATTGTTCGGTACACGTGAAACAATGTATGTTCTGCATTTTAATTCAATCTCGGAGGAAGTAACAATTATTACGCAATGAAGATCACACGAAAAGAGTTTCAGTATCGATCAGATTCGCGATAAGATAACGAGAGGGATGGTGATTGAAATTGAATACATTAATTCTTTCCTACACTTGGCATTGACGCCACAATCACCTTTGAACCACAATTCTAATCAACACTTTCAGAACAAACAAATATTCATAAACTCGTGACAAATTATTTGAGTCTATTGTATCAAACCTAACACATATCCACATACTAGAATCAAAAGAGTAAGATGAAAATATAGAAAATTGCAGAATGGTATATATCTTAGAGAATGTAAATGAGAATTGATAAAATGCGAGATACGAGACGTTGCTACGAGTTAATTTTCAATTCTCAATTCTAGAATGTGTGAAGCATTTGCGTATCTCGTTTTCGTAAAGTAGGGCGTGATTGATCATGGAACGATGTGACAAATGAGATAATTCTACAAAAGACAAATGAAAATATTCAGAAAAGACTATAATATTGTCTTTCGTAATATTTAGGTCACTTCACGTTATAATTTATTTGTTTCGCTCTCTGGAATTGCGAATAGGAGAATTTAATTGACAACGACACCAACGCAGATTTTTCTGATAAAATTTTCACATAAATAACTGTCTGAAACTTGCGTGAGAAATTAATCGAATCTGATAATAAGTAGCCTTAGAGAATTTTTCTCCATCGAATAAGAGACGTTGAAAACACCTGGTATAATTATTACCTGTGATTCCAAGTGTTTCTAAACCATATCAAAGATGAAAAGATTCGAAGGTGTATTGCCAGATAATAAGACTCATAGCGATTAAATTCTGAATCGAATTGATTAATCGCTAGTCGTATTGTCGTGATAAAAAATGCGTTGTTGTTATACGAAGGAATCACCTAAAAAGGAAACAATATTCATACCAATGTGGAATTTGATGAATCGATATTCGAGATAATTGCACCTAAAGCGAAATGAATTCCCTATTCCTTTAAGGCATCAAAGACTATCAAAGAAGGGTACATTTCAATCTCGACAGGGATACAATAAATAAATGAAAAAATAGCGCGTAATGTGACAACATCCATAAGGTAGCGCATTACCTAAGATAGCACAGTGAACACCCTCATTGTTCCAACGATCGTAAAAGAAACGTGCAGGCAATTCGAGAAGGTAGGTAGGTAGGCGGTAAGTAAACGAGACATAAAAACTAAATACTCTTTCGTGCAGATGTATTTGATTTATAATACGTAACCTTCTACATCTACACTGTGAACGAACGTATTGACCTAACCTTGTTATCATTATGCACACACGTATGTCTCGTGTGATACCAAACGATGCACGTGGTCGATGCTGCTGCAGTTCCTGAATCTCAGCGACGACGTGTTCCAATTAGAGGCCTGACGACGAGGACGACGCCAACAACGTGGTTTCCTCGTTAATCACGATGATTACGCCATTTTCGTGCACGCGCAATCAGCTCTCCGAAAGAAACCGTTGTGTCCTGGTAACCGGTTGCAAGAAAGAAGGGTAGATCGATCGACCTTCTTCGTGAGCGAATTCAATCAGGTTGGGGACAATTTTTTCATTTGGCTACGTACATATAAAACACGAACTACCGGAAATGCCCGTATTAATTACGGCAATCTTGATTATGTGTCATTTTTATTGAAGCCCACATTGGAGCTATGAATGAGGAATATTTTCATGGAGTTAATGAAAGAAACACACATATGTTTCGCGTGTAGTGGTCTGAACCTCACTGATTGCGAGCGACACGCAACAATCCCTGCAATTGACCGCGTAATAGAAACGCGTTATGCAGTCCGCGATGGTAGAGAAGCCGGTAGGATACTGGTCGACCTTGAGAATGGACATGACTCCTTAACGTACGTTTTCCCTTTTACGGAAGGGTTCCGCTTGCGCGTAATTGCTGCGATCTTGCTACTGAATTCTCCTGCGTATTGCCGTATTGCCAGACTTGTAAAATTTCAGAGATATGCTTCGTGGCTATCACTCCTGCACTTGAAGCACATTCAGTCGGTTACGTTATTTGATGATCCAGGCTTTCATTGGTAAAAATCTCAATTCCAAGCTAATGGATTTTTTTATGATGATTCATCTGGAGGTTATGATTATCAAAGAATAAGCCGCGAATATCGTGTTAGTTCTTTTGGATTATCTTTTTATCACTTATTTTGTAATTACATACATATTCGTTTTAAGGTACCGGTGAAGGATCTCACCTGCGACGTACTTTTTGATCTGTGTATCCCGAGTGGAAGAATTATTGGAATTATATGTAACTTATATATCAACTATATTGAATTGTGTATAAATTATATACAATTTAGAAATGTTCGTAATCCTAGGGGTCTCAGGTAGGAAATATGCTGAAGGCCTTAAAGTGTCTCAAAACGACCCGTCGCTGTAGATAGGAAAATTCTGATTCTCCCCTACACTGTTTATTTCAAAACACATATTCTCGGTTAGAGTTTTCATTCAAATCATCAACGAAAACAGATTCATAAACAATTGATTTTGATGGAGCATTTCCAAAAATCCATAATACAAATTTTCAGTGACATATAAAATCTTCAATCATCTCAATGAGTTTCACAATTTTGTATACCGAGAGCAGCCACGCCGATGCACATAAAACATTTAGTAACCTCCTTCAACACATAAACCGTTCAACCAAAAAGTAACGATCTTTTAAGAACATTTATGAAGTTGTCAACAATGCAAAAATCATTTTTCAACTAGAAACCCCAGCATTGGAATGGTTTGTGATCTTACATCGGACAGGAAATCAATCTTCCCATAACACAAAGCACATGAAAAAAGTTCTCATGCGTGTTCCCATTGATAGATCGCATTGCAATAATCAATTCAAGGTGCTCGCAAGATGCTTAGGACAGAATTCGAATGATTATCCTCTCGACTCGGAATTGAATTGATTCCTTTTTCACAATGGAATAATGGAGAAGGTGGAGACAAATGACTTTTGGCTCACTCGGTGCATGTAAACACCTAATGGGAGTGTCCAGCAATTCATTTTACCGTTCATTTGAAATCGATAAGATAATCGCTCGAATCATTACCGTTGCTCGTTAATCATGCGCGTTAACGATTCGATTGACAAATCGACTGTCCCAATTTGTATTTTGGCGTATCAATAAGAAGGTGTCTCGTTTAAAGTCGGAAGAAAGGAATGCGACGATATTGGCAGGCCGCGAAATTCAACATCAAACCGGAAAAGTGCATCGATCGTTGATTGGGTTCGGTAAAGTTACTGCGAGATCAATCTCGACAGATCGATTCGTCGTGCAACGTCCTCGATTGGGATACAGGGTGAGGCGGTACAAGACCGACAACCTCCAGATCCTCCAGAATTGGATACCGATAAATTTTTTTCTGTTCTTTATGGTAAGCAGATGAAAGTCCATACAAAAACATTCATCTCAAATAACAACGGCGAATGGGGTGGTGGTGTATGCTAAGTGAATGCAAATACGTCTCTGGATCTACATAATTTGCCACGAGTTGATTCTTTCATACAATTCCCGTTCGAATTTTGTGTGTGTGTGTGTATTTGTGAGCTTTAATGACTTCTCGAATTTATAAAATTGGGATGTTGATTTTATTTTCTTGAATCGCATTCTTCTTTTTTGAAATGATTAAATTTGGATGCTTGACTTGGAGAACTTGGAATGATTCTCAAAGAATAAGAAAGAATTCACGTTTGTAGGGTTGAATTTCCTCACGAGAGTTCATTCAACTTCATTTTTGCGATTCAAAATATATCTTTTTTTTTTCTTCTTCACATAGAACGATAGATAAGATTCGAAATTGAGAAAAATCTTCGAAATATCTGCGGATCTTTCCAAACCGAGAAACAACCTACACAACAAGTTGGCAGGTAAGAGAATTTGAGCATGAATGAGTTTCCGAAAATAAAAGGGCATCGCCTCCCCACGGTACATAAATACACTGGCATTTGGCAAATTCAACAGGTAAGGAATCATGAACGTAGAAGGTTATTGAATGACATAAGAAAAGGAGAAAGAAAAAATACTCAAACGTATTCGTAGAACGTAAATTTCTAATAAGGTATCGAGTTCCCTTTCACGTTTCAGACAGAATCCCACAAGTCTTGTGAATTTCGTTTTGACTTGTATAAGCGGTTCGATCATTTGATTTCCATGAATTAACCTGAGCGGTGAATTTCAATAGCAACCATAAATGGTGTATCATTTGTGAATAAATGTTTATCAATTAGTTACACCTGCGTGTATGGTAACAAGTGAGGTTTCAGAACTGAAAATCCTCAGATAAAGAGTTATCTCCGTGGATTCGTGTAATACGTTTCACGTGGTATTTTTCATCGATGCTATATTTTATGTTCCAATAGGAGACGAATAAAATGATTTTAAATTATTCGTTCAATTTGAGAAGAATCATCGTTTGATTTTCAACGTGTATGTTTATATTAAATCGATACGGGAAAACATTTGAATTACCATATAAAATTATTGCTTTTAAAACAGCCATCCTAATTGATCTCTCATTTCTTAAAGGGTTCTGTCGAAACCTTTCAGTCAACAATGAGATACGCGTTCACCCTTGTTTGATTTTATCTCGCGATCAGAATGAATCTTACGCCCACTTAGGATCAAAGGATCTCAGACTCAACAACTTTTGATTGTGAGATTGTGAGAGGTGTTCTATTCTATGGTGTATCATAGGTCACAGATAACCTTTGGTACCTTTTTAATGATGATGTTGGTGGTTTAGGTCATGGGAAGGTAAATTTATGACGGTCTTTTACGTACTGTCAACCTGACTTTATTAATCATCGGGTACCTGATCCCAACAAGGAAGAGCACGGATAATACAAAGCTGTAATCATAATTGATCGATTCTAAGTGTCAAATACTTGCGGTGAGAATATCGACTACGGATATAAATATGCTTTCGAGTAACGTAACAACCCTGTAATTTCTCTCACATTTCCGAGTTCAAAAAGCGTAGAATACTCGTAGAAGGAAGTGTGATATTTATCAATGAGAGTACTGCTTTGGGTGCATGAATAAACGGGGGTGTCGAGGAAAGGATCGGGGAATTCAGAGAAAGCACAGTTCACAGGGCGATCCCAGACTCAAAGGAATGGAGGAATTACTCCTGTATTTCTATGAGCGTTTGTTCATCGAATTTCTTGACAATTCCGTGGACTTCATGAAATTCTGATGATCAAAGGAGATGTTGAAGTTCTTCAAAAAATCACTGTTCTTCCGTAAAATTTGTAGGGAGGGAATTTCTCCCAATTGTTTGGAGATCCCTTTGTTCTTCGGTTATTGGAATTTACAGGTGATTCTTACATGAAAATTCTCTCAGTGTAGTAGACTTTTCAGGAATTTTTGAAAATAATATTACATGATCCCAAAGGACATGGAATGTCCACAGAAAATGAGGAATTTGCGGGAGAAGGAGGAATTTAGTATTAATTCAGCAGGAGTGTCGCAAAATTCTCTTGAAACTTCTGTACATCACTCGGGATTAAATTTGACCATAAAATTCCCAACGGGAACTTTACACAAATGAGTATGGGAACTGATCTGGAGCCATAATTCTAGCGTAGTCATACAGAGGTGCGGGAATAATGCTTCCATGCTCGACAATAGAGTGGAGGAGCAATTTATTTCTCGGAGACTTCTGTAATGTTCATTTCCTTCGACTTTTTTGATTCCTTTCTCAACTCTCGCGCTTATTCCTGAACTGATAATAATGTACTTTATTATATGAATATCCCACCTTCTTTTCACTCTACCCCAATTCTATCCGAAGGGGTTAACACACAATTTTTAAAGCAATTCTTGTCCCCGCACTTCTCAAGTTCTGTTCGAATGTTTTTTTTTTCTATCAAGTTATAATCAAATTACAATTGCAAATTTCGAAACTGTGTATCACTCACGAGTTTGTCGATAGAAAATCTATAGATCAAGAATAGTATTCTACTTTGCATGTTTCCTTTCCAACGATAATCGGCCATGATTTTACAATAGCAAGGAATTTTTCCGTTTCACGTGAAACAGGATGAAAAGGTTCAACGAGTGTTCCCTTTCTTACACATTTCAATGGACCTTTCACCATGATCGTTGAATACAAATGTAACTCCAGTGACCATTCAACTAAAAAAGACGATTAATAGTTTCCAGAATAATGATTAATAACATTGGCTAGTCAACTCGAGCAAACGTGGCAATTTACTTCATCTTGCTCGTGCGTTCATTGCGTATGCATGGAAAATACTCAAAAGAATGCATCAAAGCTTGAAATCTGTTTACATGCAAGGGTTCGTTCTATAATGCAATAATCGAGTTAACAGGGCCCCAACGTCACATGTCACGGCGGATGTGACGCGAGACATTTAACTCGCAGACGCGGGACGATATTTGCATGTAGATTTATTCTTTTGCTCGAACGACTATAATTAATACGACTCTTAACTAACGGACTTGTACTAAATGCCGGTGAAAAATTGTGATCATACTCCAATTGACTGGATGAAATATGCCCATTAATACGCATCGATCGTATCGGCAAAGGTTTGTTCTTAAAGCATCTGTAGGCGGCTCAACATGAGCGATCGAATTAACTTCATTTCGAAAAGAATCACGATCGAATGATTCGAACGATACTCTCAAGATATAATCAATCAATTGGAAATATATATATATATATATACACATATATATGTTATTTGCATTTTCAGTACACATACATTTTAATTCATTCAAATAAGACTTTAGGGTTTTATTTTCTCGTAACAACAACAACACGCACATTATTCTTTAGATACGTTAGATTGTTGAAGGAGGATAAAATATGAGCTCGCCAATTACATCCAATTACTGAATTTTCTTCAAATATTCCACAGCGATGGGTTGTATATAACTGACAATTTATATATGAGATTTAAATAGCGAATGTACGAGGATAACGAAGGACACAGAAGTTACTTACTCATAATATTGAATTAGTTTCAAATGCGTGTAACGAAGAGAATAAAAGTGTTGCTGATAATCTATCGTTGATTTGACGAATACCACTCGTTCGGTAACTTGGGTATTCTGTTATTTATACAACGTCATCGTCCACTCCATCGAGCTGCGGGTTCTCTTTTTTCTCTTACGAGTTGATTGCATGTATTGCTGAATCTGGCTCTTGATGATCTCAACATCTTTTCTCAAAGCATCAAGCAACTTCATCGTTCTTTCCATTTCCAACAACTCAGATCTGCGCAAATTGACGAATAAAGAAACATACATGAAAAAATGTTATCTCGTATTTGAGAGAAAAATCATTTACTTTGCTAAAAGTAAGCCAGCTTCGATTTTTTTATTGTCGTAAGCCTTGCGGAAATCTTTCAAAATCAAGTGAAGGGAGTTCAAGTTTTGTCGAATGCTATTGGCTTCCTCGTTACATCTCTCCAATTCCATCCTCTCGCGTTCGATGTGCTGCTCGATACTCATCTCTTTGTTCTTACAATGAGATAATTCGTTCATCGCTTTACTGATTCTGTTGACAAGGTTTCATATTATTATCGTGTAGGGGAGCTTCGTCAGAATCGAACAACTACCGAGATTGTAATTTGTCGATATCTCTTTCTTTCTCTTCTGCTTTATCCTCGCTGTTATTGTAAGCTATGCGCAGTAATTCGTAATCCGTGATCGTCATTCCTGGTCCTAGGGTCTCTAATTTTTCCAATCGGGTTTGCAGGGATTTAAGGAGTCTCTGATATCTCACGTACTCTTGGCGATCGTGTATGAGAATTTTCCTTCGAGCTGACTAAAATATCCATACTATAGTTTCCACAACGTTATTTAAGAGATAAGAAAATCTATTTCGAATCATCACACGAATCTTTTACAGTTAACAAAAATCGTTCCTTCCGATATTATTGCGAGATTTTCAAAGCCAGAGTTGCACAGTAATTTCTGATAAACATGTTCAGTTGCAGGGTAATTTATCCCTGCAATTTATTCGTGTACCGGGGCTACGGCGTTGAAAATATTTTTATTTAATTCATACATCTACGAGGTCAATTATTCCATTGGCTCCAGCCAGATGCGCTCAACGAGATTTTTGTTTAATATCCTCATATATCCACATCGATTCTAGTTTCTCCACTTATCCCAATTTTCCCAGCAAATATATAGTATTCTCCGTATCGAGGTGATTTTCAAGATCCTGTTTTCATATCTCATTGTTTCACGATGAGTTATCTTTTTCTAATACGCAGGTTAGAGAAAGATATACCAGAAAGCTAACTCAAGTATTTTCTCAAATTACCCCTCTTTTGATAGCTGTAATATCCCTTTGTTTGAATCTCGTGGCCTTTTTCTCTTCCGTTTTCATCCTTTCGTCCTCTACCCTCAAAAAATTAAACTTCTCCTTCTGCAATAGCCTACCATATTGACCTTCCCTCATATATCTTCTCACAATATCCTAAAAAATATTCTAACGTACCATCCCCCTTTCTACAATAATGATACTACTTCGACTCTTCCTCCACCGAGAACATATTATTTTCCTTCTCATACCCGCGTCTATATCTTGCTATTGTTTTATAACTTGCTGTCCTTTTCTTTTCCACTCGTTCTTTCCCTTTCTCTGTCTATTCATATCTATTCATCTATCTGTATCTCCCTCTAAACCTATCTCTTTGAATTTCATAAATATCTGAACGCAATCGTTCAAAATCAAATAACCAACTCAAGCTACGATCAACTTTATTCATGAAAATAAACGTCGAATAGTTGATCTTTAATCCATGTCGTTCTCTTTGGTATTAGTTTTATTTTCAATTGATGAAGATTGGCTATTGAAATTCTTACCGTAATTTTAGTGTAAAAAGGGATTGAATGATGGAAAAACAAACCTGTCGACGCAGTAATTCGTTAGCAGCATGCGTAGTGATTTTCTTTCCCGTTTGGTGATATGTCAGCTTCACGGCCAAATTTTTCTCTGTCTCTTGAAATTGTTCAAATTTCTTCTTCTCTTCGGTCTCGAGTTTCTGCAATTTTTTTTCGTATTCCTCAATCTCCTCATTCAAGTCATGCATTTCTGAATTTATCGACTTCAATTCTGATTCGTAAGTCTTCAAAGCTTCATCGTACACTCGTTCCATTTCTTCTATCGATTTTTCTTTATCTGGATCAATATCTTCTTGTATCTGCGCTGAGAGGTCTTTATATTAATTCAACGTACATCGAATTTCAATTAACGCATTTCATTTCCTCATTCCTAGCCGGTAATTCCTGATTCTTTATGAATTTATGAAATGTGAGTGACTCGATCGATGTGGTGATCGTTGATTAATCAGATTGAATCAAACAATACACGAACACTCGTGTGGGGTAGATTACTATTCGCTCTGGTTCTCATAGTAACTCTAAAATAGGAGTTCTCATATCAATTTATCCTTCACCCGATAGCTTAGACAGTTTATCGCACTCAATGTTCCTTATTATGATTTTAGAATGTTAATCATCAAATTGATATTTTCCCTATTATTCTTCACCATACGCAGAGACAAAAATTCGCTGTAACTGCGAAATGTGATTTTGCTGAGCGCTTTCTGCCGAAGCAGCAATTTTTTCGCTGTGACAGCAATCTGTTTGCCATCACAACAATCTTGTTAACTACAACAGCTATTCTTTGAGTGATTTTTTTCTTTTGTGATAGCAAAGAACGTCGACTCCTCCAGCAAGATTTGTTCGCTATTCTGTATATAATACTGAAAATTTGGTTAGTCCAGCGGAACTTTTTTTGTTGTTTCAGTGAATCATGTTGTTCTCTCAGCAATCTAGGTAGCTGGAGCAGCGAAGTTCTAACTAGGTCAACAAAATTGATTTGCTGCGTCAACAAATTTTTTTTCCATGCAGGATAAGCCAGGAAAAATGATTTAGATCTACGTAGATCTGATTAGACCTTCTGGATGTAAAAAATGGAAAATGAAGATTTATTTGAATCTGAATAGTCCTAGTTAGGTCTACGTAGATTTGAATCAACAAAAATTCCACGTTAATTAATTGTAATTGAGTATTTTCGGAAAAAAATAATTAGATTTTTATAGATCCAAGTCGAATTGAATTTTTCCGTATTTTAGATCGACGTAGATCTAATCCATGAGATCTAAATTGATTTTTCTCAGGAATATCCGATGAGCGTCAAAGTTCAACGAAAAAACAAAATTGATGGAAAGAACAATTTCCCCGAGAAGTTTTCACATGCGGACCCTTAAGATAGTTAGACCCGGGTCCAGGGTCCATTACAACGCTCGCGGCATCCTCTAGATCTAACATTTGTTTTATAGCCATCATTTTATACTTAATGAGGGTTTCTCACATCGTTAAAATAAATTGTTTGTTGCAGAAAGCATTCTTTCGCCACAAACGGAATCGTACTTATATGGAGGGGTAAGAAGAATTCTTTCGGTTGTAACTCCGATGTACATCATGTCTCATTCGTATCAGTCCGAGTTATGTTTGCGCTGGAAGAAAATTGATAAATGCTTTTTTATGATGCATCAACCAGTAGACGAACCTTGTTCATATATCTCGCGATAAAAAGTTCAAGAAGTCCGTTCTTTTTTCTCAACTCTGCTTGTTCGAACATTATTTTTTCCAGTTCATCGGCTATCCATTCTCCATGTTCTCTCTGTGGATATTTTAAAATGAAAAAAATACATATTCACACGTATTCTTCAATGTTGAACACTAATAACGAATTTGGTACTCCAACCTTTCAATCATAATTGAATTTGACAAGGAATAACGTTATTAGCTTTGGCTGTAGTACCAACATCCTACATTTCAGTAGAAATCATTCCGGTCATTCTTCAGGCTATTGAAAGATCTCATCCGGCCTCGCTAGTCCCTGACAAGAGTCTGGTGAGTCTTAGAGGAGGACTAGAGTGATTTCTATTAGGGCATTGACGGTTAGAATATTTACATACATGTGTAAAATATTATGGGGAATATCAAGAGATGACATGGCACAGAAGTCATGGAAGAGGATTAGAATTCATGTAAATCATTTCTTCACATGTGACTGGTTGGGTTCAACATTGTTCAAGAGGATAATATTGCAATACAACACAAATAAAATCCTCCATTACACATAACCTAAGAATCCAAAATAAAAGAAACACCTTTTCAATGACTACCTACGTCTTCTGTATCCTCAAGTAAACTGACATCGGAAGTTATAGAAACGTTGCATTCAATTCCAGTAGCGCTAGCCTCGGGATCTTTTATTTTGAGCCCCTCGTCACTTTTACTTTCATCCTCGTCGATATCCTCAATAACATTTTCATACGATTGATCGTTGTCCCCGAAGGAAGGAAATGGATAAACGTAACTGGCCTCATCGGGAAAATCATCCATAACCATTGTTTTATGCAAACTCGAATGATGGAGCACGTACGTCTATGCTACGAGATGCTTTTGGAGTTCATCGTCCCGATTGTCCTTTTCTACAGTGTCATCATGGTGTTGTTCGTCCGCTGTCGATGTTGAGCGTTCCACCGTATCGAGATCTCGGATCTCGCTCGGGCGAGATAAACGTAACGAACGTAATCAAAACGAAAAATTGACACGAACGAGTTGGTTGAACGTGCGTGGAATAGGAGGAGGTGAAAAGGAGCTGAGAAAGAGAGATGGATAGGGATAAAAGGAAGGGGGAGAGGAGGAACAGCTGCCGGCTGAGAGTGAAGAACAGTCGAGCGACTTCGGTACGTACGTATACGAGCGGCAGAAAGACCAAGCATAGCAGGCAGGCAACTTGCTTTTCGTTCGTTCCTTCGTTCCTGTGTTCGCGTTCTCTAGAAGGCCTCGAGAGAGTAGCCGCATGCGGTCGACCTTGGAGATCGAAGATGATCTTTTCTGCTCTTCGCTTTACTCGAGTATGTATGTAATGTGAGGAGGTATACGTACATGTATATGCATATGTGAATACAATACATACTCGTCGACTCTATACCCAAGTATTTGTATAAGAAAATCGGCAGGCTCAATAGAAAGCGATAACGAAATAGTTGATATTGAGAGGAAGTTTAGTCTCTTCGGACAGATTTATTCATTTGTTGGGTACATAAATTTCATGTAATTATGTATTAACGTACGATTTAAAAGCTAATTTTCAACCAATGTGGTCGCTCGAATGTTATGAAGTTGTCGAATAATCTGATACGATAGGTGATAAAGAATTCATTTCAGGTTTTTCGTATTACGTATTATAGTTTTGGATTTTTTCTGTTTGTTAGGAGATTTCCAGTTTTCTGAGGGTACTGGAATTGAAATCTCCTAGGAGTGCTTGATCGAGAGAGATATGAGGCGTTAACTTCTATTGCAAAGTTCTTTTCGGAATTCGTTGATGGTTTATTCATCAGTATATATATTGTCAATTTTGGATCCGTTTGAACGGTTTCTGGTATCGGAAGAAGCATGCGAAATTATAAGGAATAGATAAATTTTTATCGCAACATGTCCGATCTTTGATTAGACGATCTTTAAAATTCAATTTTCGAAACGTCCGGTTGAATTCCACGGAGACATGATTGAATAACATTCAAATAAAACCTAAAAATTATAAATTCACAAATTCCTCCTTTTTCGCACCATTGGTTCTTGATCGATGCTCATTTTGTGGAATTCATCTTACGTACGCTGTGAGAAATGGTCAGTTCCCTGCATGCGGTAACGAGAAAATTCCCATCATTGGATGGGAAATTAATTTCCGGTACATGGATTTTCACTATCATTTCATAGTGAATTTCCGGACGAGTAGAATTTTTCCCATATACACTCTTTACAGTGCATGAATTATGAATAGTGTTGTCAATTCACTGATTTTTTCTACGACCATCATCGAATCAATGGATCACACGGAAATAAGTGGTATATGTAGTGATATGTGGACGGACCAAACATTTGGTTACTACAATGAATCCCGTAGTTATTCTAATCAAAAGTATCGTTGATTCAATTAAGCGTATTGTCATTTCGATTGAGTCGTTTAGTTTTTTGGATTGCGCAGTTTGGTCTGTCCATATTTCACGTGCAACGCTATTGAACGGAACGCTGGCAACGCTGTGTATGAAGTCGTCCTTAGAATGATGCTTCCTCATACACTTGAGAAGACACCAGCACCGCGAACTTTACTCCAAATATTTTAAACCGACTGTTCATTCTTCGAAGAGTTGAAATACTGTGACTCCAAAACGAAGTGAACTTTACACTCTTCCAAAACGAGATCCCATTAACAAAAAGTTGATATTCACTCTATTTCTAGCAAAGGAAGTGAAATCCCACTCTTGAGAAGTGTAATTTCTCATTTTGCAGAATTGTAAAGATATCTAGGGAGTGGATTCACTACAGGAGTAGGGCGAATTCAAATTTAAATTCTACCCGAGTCAAAAAGTGAAACCTGATTTAGCTCTGATTCGTTGCGTATTACGGAGTGAATCAGGTTTGATTTCATTTTTCGCCCTGATCTCGCCCTGTTCTCAACCTGATCTTGCTTTTAACATTCTCATTCCACCTGATGTTGACCTTTTTTCGACCCGATTGAACTCTGGATCGTTGCGTATTACGGAGTTGATCAGGCTTTCAAAAGTATTATAATTTTTCGACTCTGGTAGTAAATACCTCGAAGGCCACTGCAATAATCGGGATCTTGTCTCCACGAATAAGAATTCTTCGAAGACTTGGAAGCAAAAATTTGCAATTTCAATCACAAAACTTGAAATATTATTAAAAAATGAGAAAGTGAAACAGTAATATTCTTGATACCAGTTTGGGATATCTTTAGAAGAATATAAACTTCAAAATTCCCTTCTTCCCATACTTTTTTCATACAATTCAATGTCATATCTGACTCATACGTTGATTTTCCTTACGACACATGTTCTTTTGAAAGTTGCGATTTATTCTTCACATGATGCGATTTTGAATACCATCAAAAATGCATCAACATTTTGATTTTTCACAATCCAAGGTGTGTATTCATTCGCATTGTTACACCATTTAAATGATACTTTGTCTAAGTTTTATACTTTCGTATAACCTTCGGTACCATCTGGGACCATTCGAGGCATGTAATTATCGATTATATTCGCATCATGTGATTTATTTGAATTCTCAACAATTATAATTCTCCAAGTACTATGTGTATTTAAGTACGGTGAGGAGAATTCATGTACGGTGTTGGTCTTATTCGATTATACAGCGATTACCGTATAATCAAAGAAGGTAGTGCGAAGTAACGTATGCAACACGTTGAAACCTTAGTATCTTTATTTATCCCGGTCACCTTCTAAGAAGAAATCGAGACCGATGCGTGTAAACTCCATTCATATGAGGATACTTTGTCAAGGATTATTGGAAGTCTTCTCAGGTACTTCGAGTAACATAGTAATTTATTCAAGTTCATTCTCATATTCCTTCTAGCTGTGCTTGTACTTCGCGTTGATCGAAAACCCTGCAAATTCATATCTCTTCGTAAGTGTCTTGAAAAATTTATGGGAATTTATCGTTGTTGCCCTTATTTACATGAGAAACATTATTTGAAGATGTATAAATTTCCTCAACCCCCCACAATTCCTCAGCTCCTGCGAGGAATATCCCTCTATTGAGAATTTCACAAAATTGAAAAGCTTCGAACTTGGATCGTGCGTCTATCAACGATAATTTCTCACGTCCTCTCCAGAATTTTTGAAGATCATACGAAGAGCGTGCCTGCCGGTGTGCCATTTACCATCGAAGATGACGTTTGGGAACGACGAAGGGGCGCGTGCATCCTACCCATATCTCTTGCATTGCTTTATGTAAGTTAGCCCTACGGGGATTAGAACTCGTAAAAACGAAGAAAGGAAGGAAGGAAGGAAGAAAGAAAGAAAGAAAGAAAGAAAAAAAGAAAGAAAGGAAAAAAGAAAAGTATAAGAGAAAGGGAGTGGGGTACTTGAAGCCGCGTGGGCCGCCAGCACCGCATTCCTGTAGGATCAAGGATCCTTGGCTTCTCTCGCAAGTTTTCTGTGTGCCACAGTGTGACTGTTCTGCCTGCGAGTACACATACAATCACGCAACGTATATACGAATATCTGAACGTGAACCAGCGTCTCTCTCTTGTGCCCTTACAAGTATACGTACGTGCTCATACATAAGGACTCACACAAATACATGCGAGGAGGTGTTCGTTACTGGCCATGCACGATTCGATTGTCAGTATATATCGGACCTGTTTCTTTTCTCTCTTTTTTTCCTTCTCTTTGTACGTGCCTCGCCCTGCGACAGCAGTCGTGAAGCAAGTTTTTCCGCGTTGCTGACACTGACGTACCAATTTCGTGATGTTCACAATAGTATTGAATCTTTTGGTGACCCATGATCTATATTTATTGATACCACTTCTTTTCTTCTTCTTTTTCGTTCATTTTTGATTGAAAGATTCCGTATCTTCAAGATACGCGTGAAGAATATTCAAAATCACGATATCGGTATTCGAAATTGATCCCACGGCGCCTAACGTCTATTTCGTGACGATCACAATAGAATTCAAATCATTGGTCTGTCGTCTGATGTGATTTATACCTTCTCACCGGTGGTGTTGTATCGCATCGAGAGTTCATGGGTTCACTGGCTCGTTCTCCGATGTGGTTTCACAAAGAGCGAGATGTCTACGGTTATCACGTTCCGACTGATGTTTGGAAAGAAAACAAAAAAGTATTTCGAGGATCATGGCGATGCTTCGGGTTTGGGAATTTCAGATATATTTGGAGAATTTGTTGCGCTCAGAAATTTATGATCCGTAACAGTTCGTGAGAGAGGGAAATGGGGACGGATCGATCGAAGACAATTCGAAGGATAATTCGTTGATTTATTTCCGAGTGTTCTAATGTCGATTCGATGTAACAAAATGTACAACACTAGCAGTATTTCTCGCTCTTGTGGTTCATTATTTGGATGGGAAAATGAGAGAAAATTACAACCCAAGTAGAAATCAGTCTAGTGATTCTCTACGCTATTACAAGACCTTTGCTAGGCCTTGCAGGTCCTTCGCAAAGGTCTGGTGAGTTCTCGCGAGGCCTAGAGAGTGACAAAAGTGATTTCTACTGGACTTCACATACATTTTGAGAGAAAGTATTTCCTTCTTACAGCGTAGACCAACTGAGCTACAATTGAACAAAAGATCCTACAAAAATTTCAAGCTCTTTCCAAATAAAAGCCTATTCAGATGCAACGTTGAGATTTTGAAGTTGCTCACGCAAATCATGTTCGATAAGTAATATCTTTTACATAATTCTCACTTCTCATCACATTTGTTTATGCAACTCCATTGGCAGGAAGTATCGGAACTTGGATCGATTTTTATACAAAGCTTTGTATCGGTTACGGATTTGTTGATCACTTTACATCTATTCTTGAGAGTGAAAATCATGAGAGTAGATTGCACTTTGAAGTTCTTCATTTAATCTTTCATTAATCTCATTTCTTCTGCTCATTATTATTTTTTCTTCTATAGATGTTATGATTGGACTTCCGCTAAAAGCTCATTTGGATATGAAATAAGAGATGATTCAGCTGATTAATTGGCAATATGTTGAAAACAGGTTCGTTCATCGCCACTAAACGATGAGATGCGAGGACGAGTTGGCAAATCCCGTACTTCATTCGAACAGTCATGAATTTTTTCTTCTCCCAAAGAACTCCATGGAGTTGTTGAGTTTTTAACCATTTGATGAACAAGAGATTTGAATTTTGTATTCGGTACTAACCTTATATACATATAAACAAGAAAGAATTTAAAAAATGAAAATTTCTTGAATACAGCTCATTCTAAGATAAGCCACGTACCCTGATCATGTTTTCCCATTTCAGATATTATAAAAATATTGAAAACAACAAGTACAGTGTTTCTTTCTATTCGCGTGGGTTTGATAATTAACTCTCATCGGTTAGAGAATCCAACACCAGAAGCTAAAATCTCCACGCATAAACCACATCCCATGAATAAATGAAAGTCCACCCTCGCTCTTCAATCTTTCGCAATTTTTTCCCTATCGAGAACAATGTTCCAAGCTGCATAATTCCAACGCGAAATTTATTTATTCTCATTTTGACAACCAGACTCAGGATTGCGATCACAATATATAACCACGCCGATACGATCTCCGTGTATCGTGAGATGTCGTCTTGGCATCCAAGAGATTCGAGCTCAAAGCCTTGAACTTGAAAATTATGTAATGTTTCAGAACAAAACGATATTATTGCCATGTTTCTGATCCCATGTTGTGAGAAAGAGATGAATCTAAACATACATTCAACAATGATAAGGGATCGGGTTTATACCCGATGACATGTCGAAGACAAATGTAGTAAAGTGGAGGAATTTCAAAGGCTAACGCTACAAGAATCCTTGGCTGATGAATCAAATCTAGACGGACAGATCCATTCTTTTTGTTCTACTTGATGTATAACGATGTGAATCGATATGAGAAGATAGATGGATGTGAGTACATATACACGAGACATGTCTAAAAGGCGTTTGGTGGCTTTTCTTTGGATTTGATTTCCTCTCGAATCACCGCGCTCTCATTGCCGTTTGTAAGTCTTCTTGTCCTCGCGATGCATCGTCTTCATCGTCGTTTGTCGAATGCAAGCGCAGAGCATTCGATGAAAACTGGACTGACTGGCTTTAATGGCGTGCATCTTAAAGGTCTACGTCAGTGCGTTCATCTTATCGTGTATACGCGCAATATGTGCGTATGATTATTGAATACACATACGTTACACATCTACATAATCCACCAGAGAATATATTATTATTGACGGAGCGTAAACTATTGTCGCAACAAGAATTTCAAATTAATTCACTGGCTTTTTCTTGGCTTTATTTTTCAAATTCCACTTGGGTAATTGACAATAGATACGCATGATAATGTTGACGTAACGTAACGAACGATTCGAAAGAATCCGAAATATTCCACTCTTCTCTCATGCTTAACTTATGAAGAATTCCTAATGTTCTGATTCGATATGTTATTCCCATGGGTTAATTAATGTCTGAATCTATATACGATCGTTGAAAAAAGAGAATCCGAGATCGTTGATTGATAACGATAATGACAGTTCTTAAGAATAACAAGTGACTAATTTCTTCAATTACATATAGAAATAATTCCATAAATCATTCACCTTTTAATCGAATCTACAGAAGTTT
This sequence comes from Gonatopus flavifemur, assembly GCA_018340375.1. NCBI lineage: Eukaryota > Metazoa > Arthropoda > Insecta > Hymenoptera > Dryinidae > Gonatopus > Gonatopus flavifemur. The sequence goes on from JAFFJZ010000001.1 coordinate 58,258,986, forward strand.
GATGTACGTCGCATCATCGTGACTTATTTATTAATCATCTTCGCGAATGACAGCATCTTCCATATCATCGTATTTCCAAAGATGGATAGGTAACTTGTCATGTTTAAATCTTCACCTATATTAATCAACTTTTTGTACGTGAGAATCATCGACTCGTGTGAAAGAATATACAATAACCTCCTGTGAGTAGAAAGACATCACATCACATCGAATCCTCCATTTCCAAATTCGTCAATCTCGAACTTTTGCCCCTCTCTCCTCTCTCCTCTGTTGATGATAATTACATTCGAGGTACGTGTATTCAAATGAACCCAAGAAAACAATTCGATAAAGTAGAAATAAGTGAGTTCATAGTAGAATACGTGGGCATGGCTGAAGACGTGAAACCATCAAGAGCGAGAGATTCTGTAATGGAGGACGATTGCATAAATACGGTATGTTGATATCCTCAAGGCCGTGTAGTCGAATCGTCGAAGGTCAACGAACTGGTGTATTAAAAAGTTGGTTACCCTTCCCCTCCCTTCATCGTGCCTCTTCATTCTCCTCCTCATCACGTCGTTTTATTTTTCTCCTTTTCCCTCTCCCGTATGCTCCTACTCCTCTCTTTTACAAGATGGAGAATCTCATCTCGCCACGAGCGGGATGTCACTGCCATTAATCCCACCGATGCGGCTCTGGCCAGGTTCGGATCAAAGCGTCTTCCTCATTTTCTTTTTATCCTTATTTTCTTCTTCGATCTTACGACCTTCATCTCCTCTTTCTTCTTGTATCTACGGGAGGATGGACGCAGGATATTCCGCACGAGAATCTAGCCACGTTGTCCCCGTATAAAGCACTGGGTCGTTAGTGCTGACGTTTAATCTCGCGCAAAAAGCACCATCGGCTGAACCGGATTGATTAGAGACGCTCGGTTGAACAGCTGTCTCTTACGTTCGGACAATCAACATTGTGACTTTCTAAACAAACGTCAATGTACGCGTGTATTATGTCTGGTATATGAGGTTCGTGCTTATGACTATTAATAGTAATTATGTAAATTGTATTCAGCGTATTACATAATTCGAGTTATCTGGTAAGGTACTAAAGTAGTCATATTATATGGGAGCATTGAAATAATAACCGATGAAACGGTAGTTCGTGATAAACTACCCGGCAGTAAATATGGTTGCATAATTAATAACCAACGTGACTTATATTTTGATCCATTTGATGAACATTCAGAGGAGGATTATGAAACGTTACACGGTGGTCATGAGGATCGTATAATCAGCAACATCGAGTAATATCTTTCATATATCTGCTTTTTGTTCTCCAGTCTATTCATTTTTCACATTCGCGAATTCAAAGTAAACATTTTAATGATGATGGGAAGTCGTGTTGTTCAATTCATGAGAGTTTTTGAACATAATTGCTGATTCGTCGACTGAATCGAATTTCCTTTTCATCTTGGGTTTTGTTTTGTATAAAAACATTGTGGAATTGAAACGATCCAAACGACTCTTTAAATTGACAAAAGTGTCTCCGATTCTAAAGATTTCTCAAACATCTTTCAAGGTTAAGGTAGGCGGAAGTTAATCCTCTTCAAGTTCAATTCATTTTGAAAAAACTTATGTTCAGAAGAATATTCCATGAATGTTGTGTTGAAAAACTTGAAGAAAAATTTCATCTTTTAGATTCGATATTGTGGATTTTTATGTTTAATTTTCATCGAATTCTCTTCGGAAAGATGTTGCCTAATTAAAAACCAGTGAAAGGTCATTCACATCCAATTCCAGTCAAGTTTTTCAAAGGTACACCTGATTTTTGATAACCTCGTCAAGTTTCCTTATAAAATATTGAGTCAACCTGATGATGATTTCCAGTCAAGATATGAGGATAATAAACATTATTTATTACAAAAAAAATAACCTTCACTGGTATTTCTCATTTGTCCAACAGATGTATGATACCACTTAAGAGTTGAACCTTTGAAAATATCTATTACTAGCGGTTGTATAATAGTATCTTGTATTATGAGAGATAAAATGGATGGATGAAGACTTGTAAATCCAAAGAGTTCATCGCTGTAACAATCTTCTGTCGTTCAGATGAATATTGAAAAATCTTTTTCTTCAATTTTCAATGTTGAATAATGATTCCACGATCTGTCATTTGCTCTCAAATTGCCTACTTATCAAAATAAAGCGAAGAGAGAATACCCTTTTATGTTCAAAGCTAAAGATATCAGCTGCATTATAAATAAGTTGCTTGATGAAACCATAACAATCTATTGTTCGATTAAGGAAAAAGACCATCCTGCAATCTACATGTACTTCCTCAAATCATAATTCTTTGATTCGCACGTTAGAAGAATCTTTGTGAGCTTGAGATGGTCTTTGTTTATTTTCTACATCATTGACTTTGATGAATGGATTTCTGTGAGGTCTGTGTCATATTCTTCACATACCACAAATTTCAGACGTATGAAGTAGCCGTTAACATTCCGCGAGTTGCAATATCGAAAGAAATATTTTCTCTAGAATGTCTTTAATTTTCTAATGTATTCGACCAATGGTACTAACGGGTTTCAGACATTTCGAAAAGGTGAAGGTTTATTTTGAAAAATATCAAGGAAACATTCATTTGGATTATTTGAACTCAAAGAATTATCCAATCAATTCATTTTTTATATAAAGTGTGCAAGAATCCTTTCAGGAAAAGTGATGGTGTTATGAATTTGATACTTCCGTGACTTGAAATATAATCTACAAGCGAATAAGTATGTATTTGATTTGAATCCAATTATGACTTCTGAGAATGTGAATCCAGAACGGATATTATAATTCTTCGAATCGCTGAAATGAACTTCTTTCAACTTGGCAATGCAAGTCTTTGTGAATCAAACGAATCATTGGGTCACGATAAAACAACCCTGCTGAAAATGCTATCATTGTAGGCCCTGAGTTTTATTCAGATTTTTTGCAAAAGCGGAAACTAGAATATTTTCTCTCAGGAAGAATATAAATGGATATCATTAATTAATTTATTCTTCACTTCAGAAATCCATTTTTGAATTGAATTTTATAAGAATTCATATGAAATTGGAGATTCGAGTATGTACATCCATTCTCTACGCAAGTCGTGGAATATTCTAAGTTTCGAATAGAGAATTGTACACGACAAACTATGATACAGGTACATAATATAAATCCCTTAGATTTATGCACAACGTACACTCGATGTTCGTTTGTTTTTCTAGAATGACGATACACAAAACCGCGACAACGGTACCATCAACATCATTAGCGCGAATGCTTTCACTTCATGTTGGATATATCTTCCTTACACGGCAAACTTCATTCTCCGAATATTCTATGCCCGCACTTCATTTGCGTTTTTTCGCTGAATACCTCTTTGATCTTCCCCACGCTTGTTTGGGCACATAAGTTTGATGCGTTTTCGTTGTTTCGAATTCTTTCTTTTTATGCTCACATAGTTTGTGGAGGTCTGGTAACATGAGTGGAATGTCCTTTGATACATTGGAAACATGCGAAATTCGTTTTGAAATGTATACGTAATGTTCCTCAAGCATTCCTCTGAAGTAGAAATATTCGTTAATGATCGAATTATGTTGGAGGATAAAGTTTCAACGTGGCTTACGAGAAGTTGCGAAGAAATTCCAGAAAATTCACTCAGGAATATTCAGTTGAACTTCAAAGATCTATTCTCCCACAACGTACACTGGTTCGAAAGTGCAAGTTACAAAGAAAGCCTTTGAAACGAGTGTTTTATAAAGAATTCTCGGAAAATTTTCAAAAATTCTTCATCACTTTTTCCGAAACTGATATAATGGAAGTTCATTTGGGATGCAAGCTTCTGAATGAAGATTCAAAATTTCCTTCCAATCATAGAAAATATTCTCGGAATGCACTTGAATTTTGCACTATGAAGAAAAAAAAAGTTTATTAGAATTTTAGTCCTGAATACAAGAATATTGTAGAAATTCGAGAAGAACATCAACTGCATTCAGTTCAATTTTCCACTTTCAGTGGATATTCGTTGGATAAAAGAAACCCAAAGGATACTCTTTGTGTAAATCACAACAGGAATAATCAAGTAAAATCTACAGAATCTCCTAGCAGATGTGTATTACGAAACAACATCCTCATTTTAGTTTATTTGTAACGCGATAACATCTTTTTCTCTACGTGATATAAAACATACATCACGAACAATATCATGCACATGATTATGGATGAGCTTGAATCTCTTCCATACTTATTCTTCTTTCAAAATTGATTGCACCTCGAGTTATTCAACGTCTTCCAATATAGCCATAATAATCATATCTCCCCAATTCCCTACGTTCGCGATAAGTGAACATTGAAAGTGTACTCGTAAGGTATCGCATAAGCATCCTGATGCTGAATATTTCAACTTCTATTCAATCCTTTTGGAATAATTTTGAACGAAAGATTCCTGGGAAGAGATAAGGAAGTGACAAAGCTGTTGGCACGAGGAGACGGATGAATCGTGATGTGCGAAGAACGTGAAGAAGAGAGAAGTAATGAGGATGAAAATAAAATAAAGATGAAGGAGCACAAGAATGGTTTGACCTCAGCTATCTTAGCTTGCGGGGTTAGTTTATTTATATCTTGGTCCATACTATATTTAGCTCAGGGCAGGGGCCCACAGAAAAGCGAACAACGAGAGAGAGAGAGAGAGAGAGAGAGAGAGAGAGAGAGATAGGGAGGGAGAACGAAAGCATCTCGCCAAAGGGTTTACAGCGAAGGAGAAGATCGAAAAGTAAGAGTAGGCGGGCGAGAAAGGACTGGGGCTCGTGAAAGAGCAAGAACAGGAAACTGAGCAGCAACGATCAACGTTGAACATTGAAAAGAAGGGGAAAAACAATCCTCAACTTGAAAACGTATATTCAGGATACAGCCGGGTTGTGTACCGATGAATACATTAACACTCCGAATCCGGCTATCCGAGGTACCCAGAGCTGGTATATTTGGTACCCTTGGTGCAAACGACATTATTGTTGTCTTTGTACGAATCCACTTAAATCAACGTACTTTTTTTTTCGTATTCATCAGTTTGCACCTGCGCATAAACAGGCGCAATTCGACTTCGCTTGTGAGATATGCGTCCATCCAAGTTGATTCGTATTGCGAATGAAGCACTTAAGGACGGTTCTTATACAAAACTCATGCAAAATTTCCTGATTATAGTGTAATTCAAAATTGATGAATGCTCACAACCTCCGCTACAGAGAAAATGAATTTATCACCGGACATCGAGATAGAATTTGAAGATAAGATCGTAGGGCAGTAATACAGCAGAGGAGGAAAAGAGATGCGATAAAAATACTTTGGTTTTTTTTTCGAATCGATCTGCGATGACCCTTCAAGATGGAGCTTCAGTATTTTCATTTGGTTTCGCGAACTTCACATATCGCCCACACGTTCTTCGATTCTATACGATAGTCTATCAGAGCGTCCGTTGAAATTTCTACCACGACTTCTGGCGATACGCGTTGCGTCGTCGCACATTATAAAGTTCGAGTGTGTTGAAAAATCTGAGGAAAAGAAGATAGATGCCGTTTCAGCAGGTTTGGAAAAGAGAAGCGTGTACGTATATACGTATGTATGCCCGTGTCGGCCTATCGAGGTTATCGCGGTCCCCGTCGTAAATTCAGACTCCAACAACACATAGACCCGGTCCTGCAGGCCGCTGCTGCTATCTCTTCCTCTCATACTCTCACTCTTTCAAGTCCGACGAACTCGAACTTGTCCGCGTGTATGCACGTTCGCGAACGGGCTGGTATTTCGTATTTGCAAGACCCGAAGAAGATCCTTTGCCTACCACCTCCAGGCGCATCCCAATGGGGAGAAGCAGCGTTAGCTTATGCGAGAGGTAGAGAACTACGAAGACAGCCATATATTCCGAGCGTACACCCTGGTCGCATACCAGACGTGGACACTTACAACTGCGGTGTAGGAACATGCTCGTTGTCGTGGTTTGGTCATGGTCTTAGTTGTAGTACCAAGTATATTTCGCGCGAAGCCCGTGCCCGGTGAACTTTGCAGTTTTAAATCATCTTATAGTCAAGTGCGTGTCCTATAGTTCCGAAGTCCCCTGTCAAAGGGAAGAACCATAGGCTTCGATATATGTGTATAAAATAAAGGTATTTTCCACTCCATACTTCGACTTCTCTCAAGTCGTGAATCCCACGACGATGCACTGAATCACTTCGGACAGGATTGTGCGCTGCGACAGCGGGAAAATAGTGTCGAAGAATTATAGAAAAGGTGTATACGTGCCGAGAGATGCTTTGATTTTTTTTCCATCTTTTTAAATTTGTCACCCGCGTTTTCTAGGACTTCTTTGCTCTCTGTACCTGAAACCGCCAGCCGCGTGATGTTAAATCACGTTCAAGAGTTTCATACATTCCCAAGACGTATGGCAAAACGATATGGTACTTTGTATACTCGCGAGAGAAGATTGGAGCAGGAAGATTTCTTCATTCAAGATATATACTCTCTGTACATGAAGATATAATAATCATGCTTTAACGACGTCACAAACTTCTCATCCTCTGATCTAGCGAAATAAAGTACATTCGCGATAACTGGCAACATTTGATAAGCTCAAAATTTTGTTCTCAGCTGAAGTATTACTGAATTCATACAAAACCATTAGTAAGAGACTATAAATATCCCTAACTATCAGATGTCTTGAAAACGATGAAGCAAGAAAAATATTAATTTTAACTAATATTAATCGCTTGTTTATGTACGTCGGCGTAAATCATAAGATGTGTATCAATAGATAAATCAACTATTTATTTATTTACTCATTAATGATCGCATAAAGCACTTTACACGATATCAGGATCATCGCTGTAATTCATGAACCCCTGCATGTATTATATTTTCGAACTTGACTGGAACTAGATACAAAACATTATGTTATTCGATTCTCCACGTGCGTGTATCCATGATTTATTTTGTTACCTCGTGTACAGGTTGAATACATTCATAGTTGATAAAATATATAGTTGAACTTGATTCTATTTTTTTCTTTTTACGAATATTCTTTTTCGCGTTGACGATGTGGAATATCAGAATGATAAATTGACGATTCGTTATCAACATCGTGCTACGTACGTTATATATCCCTGTGGAGGAATTTCAAGGTCATTCAATGTTATATCGAAACAATGGATCATTTTGAGTTCTTTCGTAACAATATTATCTACAATGTTTGAATAGGAATTTATAGCTGCAAGAACGCTTGTTCTCTCGATTTTTCCCTTCCGAGTACTACATATCTCATAAAAGCTATATATGCCTTCTTAAACATTATTCATCGTACATTCACAGATGCTGCCTGGATAGATCCCACGCGTCATTATTTATCATACACATTCGGATCTCGTAAGTTGTTTATTCTACACGTTTGCATTCCACGTGTTATTCGAAACCTTTTATTCACAAAACATTGTATTCAATATTCGAAAAAATCTAAAATCTGAAGAATTACCCTCTACATTGTATGGAATCTCTTTGTGCAAATATGTATCATAAAATGTCCTCTCGTGTGGAATAATATCATGGTAACAAAACACGCTTATGCGCAAATGATTTAGTCGAATGCTGGGTACGGTAAGAAGTTCTGTACCGAGTCAAAAGAAAGTGAAAAAAGTTCTCAATCAATGATACTTCCACAAAGTAATAGCATCGAATATTATGACTTGAAAATGAGTGTTGTAACACGAAATTGGAACCCACGTGGAGAGCTGTAAGAGAGCTCTGTCCCAAGAATGGTTTATTTATGAAGGTATTCCTCGTAATTTCGATCTTTGACTCAGTCTTCTGAAAATTATCAGAAATACTCGATCTTCACAGTCCAAGTATGCTGTATATTCATCGGCGGCTTTACTCTTGAAGACATTAAACGTATCTGTACACGAAGGGGAACGTTTCCTGCATCGCTTTTCCACGAACAGACGTGAGCCATGAGCCGCTGAATGGGCAAAAAACACTCGTCGTCTAACTGCGCTCCGGAAAGCTACGCGAGTTCCTGACGCGCCGGAACTTCCATTAGACTTGCACCAAAGGTAAGAAATTCTTTGTTATTCTTTTTGTCGATGGAGAAACAGTAGCGACACTGAGCGGAGATCGTCCAAAAGATCTATAACTAGAATTATGTGTACTTGAATACCCAAGAATTCTTAGAACTGGCATTGAAACGAAGGTCTTCTCAGTGACAGGAGCTAGCAGATCCTGAATTGTTGAGTTCTCATTTATTTGGGAATGAAAATGAGCCATGGAAGGGTGTTGTGATAGATTATGAATGTTTCATGTTTCACGAAGAGCGTGTGGATGAGTTGTATTCTTCCTCACAACAATTTATTCGTTTTCGGTACGGATGATCGGCAAAAATGTAAGGATGTTTAGAAAATTATGTTGTCCGAGAAAGTACCAAAAGAATTCAATCCCAAATTGTTCATTGTGCGAAAAATGAGATTTTAACAGAAATAATTCTGAGTATTTATAATATCTGTACACCGAAAGAAAGTAATACTCGAGAGAAACTAGCAAGCATCTAGTTTTTGTCCAGTGTAACGTTACGAAACTAGTGAATGTCTAGAGCATCTCTACTAAGGGAGTTAACCTCTTTCCAGCTCATTTGGAGTCACGACTTTCAGCCGCTTTTTTGAAGTTAATCTAACTTTGTTTGAGAGATGAAAACGTTAACTCACAGTGACTGGATTCGGTGAGCATAAAGTGGCGAATTTCGAGTCATTCATCACGAGTGAGTTCACGTTCAGTGACGTTTTGAACCGGTTGTAAATTTGACTTATACACACGCGCGATGACTTATCGTCGAAGTAAGTGGAAGTAAAAAGGTTTCGTTCGGTAAAACGAAATCGAAAAAATAAAATTATCTGACACTTGTCAAACTACAAGTCTTCACGATTCCTTTACCAAAATGCTTCACTGTGATCTTTTTCCCCAGGAACAGATCTGATATATTCTGAAAATTGAGAACCATATACATAAATTTTGAAAATATATCTAAATATTCAGATGAACTTTTTGATAGTTCAGACCTGTTGTTGTCAAAAGTCACATAAACAGTCTGGATTTTGAGATCATTTTTTACAGTGTACAATTCGATGTCATATACACCAACTTTGGATTGAATTATGTAGCAAAAAATGAATATAAAATCAAGAAAAATCAATCTAAGCACACACTGTAAAAAATAATTATGGAATTATCCCCCAAAAAATGGTGGCAGCAAAGTTCTCCCATAGATGAGGAATTTTTTCACCATAATTCGATGGACTTGATAATTCCTCAAAGTGGTGGAAAAATCCCTCAATGTTGATGGAACAACAATTCCCCCGCGATGAGGGGACAAAATCCACCAACAGTGTAAAGAAAAAGTCGTAAAATTCGCAATAAAGTTTGACAATTACAACTGAATTGCCAGATCCATTGATTCGAATACCAATTTAGGAACAAGCGAAATCTCAAACACGAGTATCATGGTATTGAAAGAAAAAGTGAAATATGCTGTGAAATTTGGTTGAAGGTTGTTACGACATGTGAGTTAAGAGTGGATTATTGAAAACGACAATCTTTTCTATTTTTCATCTTACCTTTTACGTCGTTGGCGACTGTGTTCGTGTGGCTCGTTAAGTGAATACCTTCGACGATCACGATCCCGCTTCTTCAGGCTTTTGCCCTCACTACTGTATATCGGCCCACCTCGAACCCAGCTTCCAAGATCACCAGAAATTGATTTTTCATGATGATTCAGGCTGCTCGATCGAGGACGATCCCCGGATTGAGTTTTTATTACGTAACCACGATGATTCGTTTTCCGGGTTCCATTGTAGAAATGGTGACCATGTTCTCTGGGGAGACTACAGTACAGATTTTGCGAGGTGTAGATGATTCTCTCGAAAGACTTCTCGTTGCTGATAATGACATTGTTATCGTTGGCCTTCAATGGAGTTCTTATATGAATCTCGTTGGGTACTTTTGAACCACCACCTAAGTGATCGCGTAACCATTTACCCAAACCACCTCCTCCGTGTCCTCCTATTCCGTTGGTGATTCCTTTGTCGTGTAGGTCAACCGTGTCTCCACCACTTTTGTGACTGCAATCACAAAAAAAAGAAAGAGTTGAATTTTTGTATTCTTGAATTCAGTGATTAGCCTTTATTTCATTCGTTCTTTGGACCAAGGTAAATTCCTCTCAATTCTGCTGAGATTCTAACTAAGATTTGAACACTCGGTGGGCATTGGAACTTCCTTAGGAAGACCTTGTCCAAATCAAGACTCGATGAGAAATTAAAAATTTAAGGGAGAAGATGATAAGAATTTCACATCAATTCATCAGTTATGTGATTAAAAAGTTAAGGAAATGTACAATTCAGCTGATTTCGCCAAGAAAGATTCAATTGAACTCGTGCAGCGATAAATTTGTCCCCGCTTGTGATATAAATTTCAATGGAACGAATTGAACTAAATCAATCAGAGACAGTCATTTATTTTCAAAATTAAAAGAAGAAAATTACAATCGCTACGTGTGAGTATGCCATCAAGTGTCCTGAATAATGATGCTTTTAATGAAATAATACAAACTTCCTTATCCATTCTTTTCATGAATTAACGAAGCCCTTAGCAATTTATTACATCCATGTATATTTATTTTCGGAACAAAAGTTACTCAAACGAAAACAACCAAATGAATCTTCAACTGAAAACTCAACCGTGACAGATCCACCTACGCAATCTCGTATCGAATTATTCGAAAACATTTAGCTCTTGACAATCTCTCACCGCCCACAAATCAAGCTTTCATCAACAATCTTAAAATTCAAACGAATCTCGAACCACATCACCTCTCAACGTTACAATAAACTTTGGATTAATTGTTTCATCCGCGATTCACTTGATTATTAGAGCGGAGCTAAGTTGAAATTCTGTTGTGTAGAGGGTACAATGACATAACTGATGATATTATAATGATAAAATCATTATTGTGAAGATTCTCTGGATGGATGAGTTGAAAGAATTTGATTCAAGTATAAAACTCATGAATCAACGGCGTGCCGTTATTTCCTCTTTGTCGATCCATCCTCGAAGTTGAAACAATATGATATTGTTATATGACGTTTATCCTAGTTCTATATGATCAAATAAGGTATAATTTCTGCTGGTACAATGTAACATTCATAAAACATTTGTCATCAACGTTTACCAGCCATAATAAAATGTCATCCTCAATGCATCAGTTACAACACAGAAGCATTTACATGGCCATGATCGTGACTAACACATGCACATGATATATGTATATTTTGTACTTTATATATCGGTGACATTCTGTCACGCTCTATAACTATGATGGATGCTTTATGAGTATTCTACAGGATTGATTTCAAGAACATTTCAAACAACATCGTCGTAGAAATGGGTATTGAGAATTGTATATTCCACCTGTTCAATGAATGCTCGAAGGTCAAGTTTTACATTTGTTTCTGATTCAACTATCCGAACAGTTCAAATTCAACAATGAGAATGTAATGAATGGAAAAATGAATGTTTCGCAGAGATAGTAAAGGATGTTCCAGATCCAAAAGCTCAACGATTTCGTATCAATATTATGCTTTAAATTAAAGAATACACCATTTATTTCGTATCATGCACTTTGAAAACTCGTTTCTTCCACGATTTTAAATGTCAAAAAAAAAGACATTCTTTGAAAGTCCCATTCTCATCAATTATTCCCACCATATTCAATCTCCAGACTCCACGATATTCAAGTAACATCATGAAACGATGTGTACTCGCATTAAACGGGAAAAAGATATACTATAAAAGCACACATTTCATGTAACGAAAAGAAAAGAGTTGAATTCATTGTTGGAGGGTAAGGGTGGAAAAAAAAGAGTGAGCACGAAAGTTTTCACGTTCCACCGAGACACAATAGGGCTACAATATTTAATAATGACCCTCACGAGGAACGAGTCTCGATTTCAGCATGCATCGACGGAGAAACACTATGCATATAACGAGACAAAAACAAGGAATGAAGGAAAAAAGCAGAAAGAAGTGTAGGAGAGAAGAAAAGTGAACTGAAGGGACAAGAGAGGACCAGAAGACGGACGAGAAGCGAGTGAATAGTACACGTGGCCTCAGGGGAATCAGGGCGAATATGCTTTATAATAATAAGGGTCTTGTGGGAAGAAAGAGGAGGAAAGAGAAGAATAGAGAGCGAGAAGAGAGGGTAGGCGAGTAGTTAGGATAAGATGACCTTGGCAAGGTCATTATTACCTATGGCCATGACCACCAGGAGACGCCACTGAGTGGTCTCACGCTTGTGTTCCATTCTGATTCTTCTTTACCGATAATCCTTTCCTCTTCTCAATTACCTTTTGCTTGTTTCCTTCGTATTCTCTTCAACATTTTTACCCGTTACGAAGGGTTTAGAATTTATAAGCATCGGAGATGGATTTTACACTGCGCTCACTTGAACGTGAGATTTTAAAGAACGGTTTAGGAATTTCGAATCTCATGTGAATGTAATACAGTATTAAAACCCAAGAATATGGCTTTATTCGATATTGTATTATACGTGAGTCTGTGAGAATATTCATTGGAGTAAGAATTTTAAATACAACACGCGATTGATGTATTCGGTTAGGATTACTAATTTATTAAAATCAAAACTGCTACTAAATTGTGAACCACTTTGAGATTAAGAATTCATGAAAATTTCTTGAATATATCATGATTCCCAGGAACAATAACGGAATCAACAGATTGCCAATGATACATTCAACTTTGTGAACAGATGTTCGATATAAGTGGATATTTATGATATAAAAAGTATATTGCTTCATGCCTTACTTTTATGCTTTTTAATTTTCAGATGCCGAAACGACGACTGCGTTTCATGGAAATGAGTGCCTAAAAGGGATATTAAAATTTCTTATTCAATCACAATAAGAGATTTGAAATTCACTTTATCGCTAAAAGGAACGATAAACGGTGAATTGAGAGGCGAATCGTTTTGATTAAAAACTCACTTTCTAACTTATGGTCCGATATCATGTTGTGCTGAATAGTAACGTAATGACGATCTCTATTCATCAAATTTCTACTCATAATAGATTGAAACGTCTGAATCATGATGTAGAGTCATCTCGGAACGATCATCTCCATGGTCTCGATATTTCATAAGGATCTGGCAAAGTCATCTTAAATCGAGCATATCTTCTGACGAGCTCAACTAGAATTGAATGCCCTCTTATTCCATTTCCAGGCTGCTTTTGTTCGCATTATTCAACAATCAAGACAAAATCAGCCTGAAAATGGTATGAGAGGACAAAAATCGTTCAAATTTTTCGACCCGGGCTATTGGGATCGTTGGACAAGTTTTGGATATGAGAGAATGTATTCAGAGACACTTGTTGTGAACCACCGTCTTGGAAGAAGAGATGTCTCGGACATCACTGTGACACAGAAATTTGTCCATTGATTTCCAATTTTTGACTTGATTCGAAAACTGACGCACTAGATTTTATATCAGAGCCTGATTTGAGGATGTCCACCTGATATGGTTGTGATCAAACACCTAATAAGAATGTCTACTTGGGTGAATCATGACAAAATTAGTCTAAACCTCGAATAGGAAAATTACATAAACTGTCTAAATTTTCAGACTGGAGATGTTTATTGTATGGGAGTGCGCAGAATTTGACATCCGATTAGATCTGCAATAGGTACCCTTGTTGATCAATTTATCTAATTTTAGTTTTCAAAATCTCAAGTCTTTGATTTGAAACATGGTATTGTTTGGCAATTCCAGTAACGTATTCCTGAAGAATATGCGATAATAGTCAGGCATGACAATCCTTGTCAGGACTCGATCAGGCTGGATGTGAACCTAATCAAGTTCAAGAGATGAATTCCGAATTGAAATCATTTCATTCAATGTTCCATCATCTAGGAACAAAGTAATTTTTTATTCACACGGAGAAACCGTAACATTAACAATTAATAATTTGACACGAATGGTTCGTGTGATGAAAAAATCAGCCAAAAAAATAAAGTCTCATACCATTGATCTGATACTGTATCTACATGGATCAATCGTATTTTCTCAGTAGAGTTTCTGATCTATCTGATTGAATTTCATTGAAACCTTTTCATTTTCTCATTCGTTATTGAGATTTCATAGGTTATTCGTGACAGGATTGTGAAAAACACTACTGATTCATGTCGTGTCAAATACAGTAATCGCTGATGTTCAATTACAGCAGATATATTTTTTTACATCATCATGTCTCACGCGAAGCATTACACTAAATTTCTTAATTAATTATAATCAGTCCATATGGTAAAACCTCCGTGTGATCACAAATTCTTTCCTTTTCAGAACAACAATACCCATTCGATGTGTACAGCACGAAAATAATATCTATCGAATATCATAAAATTGCTTCAGCATTTTTATGCCATCGAATCAGTCGTATAATCAAAGGTTAAAAATCCGACTTCGAATCAATGAGTGTCTGGAGGCAAAGTCTTTCCATGAGCCCACCCCTCTCGATAACAGTAAATTCAAGATCTGCGACCTGAATTCTCAGAATTCGGAGAATTTTTGGACACCTTTTCGAGGATTTCGAAACCTTCTCGCAGTTTCCAAATCAGAACATCGAATCCCAAATTTTGTGCGTCGTTTCGATCGAATGTCCCTCACCATCTCGATCGTTGAATCTTTCAATTGAGAATTCAAATTTACGAACGAAAATTAATCATTCACCATAGAACGATTGAGAATAGAAAGTTAATAATATCTAATGTAGAAATAAATGTGCATAGAATAATGATTTTCTTTATTCACGAAATTGCTTGGTAACACGAAATCGCTGAACGCTGGAGTTCACATTAACCATTCGGCAAGCATTGATTTTGATTTAATATGTATGGATGGGCGTGTATCCGTGTGTATTTTGTGTCGTGGTCAGGCCAGTGACCGATACTTGACCATAGTATACGGTCCTTAAGAGAGGTCGTTGATTGGTGAAGAGAGACGCAACATCTCCGGAGTGCACTCCCTGATAATGCGCTACTACCTTTTGGATTCGCCAACAGCACACACATCGATCCGCAAAAACGAGTGCCACGATAAAATAACACTGACAAAGAAACGAAAAGGAGAGAAAAAAAGGGAATTGAATAAAAACAGAAAACGAAGGAATAACAGCGTGTGGTGGTGGTGGGTTAGCGGATACCCGAACGAAAAGAGTCAAGAGAGTGTAGACAGGACTGAAGAACCGGAATTTTATACAGTGGCGTAACGTGCTGAATAATACACAGTGAATCACGAAACTTAATCGTGCATTTCTGCCTCTCCTGTCTTTATTTCCTACTTTTATCCTTCCCTTTCTCATTGGGGGGCCCAAGAGATCTTCTCATTCGATAAAGCTTTCGACTCGAGGTAAGAAGAGACTCTGTTCCCTTATCATTCGAAGGTCCCTTTCGACAGAACTTCTCGTCCTTTCTGGTCAATTAAGTAACTTGCGTTACGCGACTAATTAATTTCGCCGCAATTAATTAACCGCATCTCTCGAACGAATCGTAAGTGTATATAATACTTTTGCTCTCGGCTATTTCATAAGATCTTCCGATGTCTCATCTGAAATCGAACAACAACGGAAGTGGGTATTTTGATTTGATAATATTCTAAAATTATGTCCACGCCCATGTGCATGATGCTAATTCGTCTAATTATTAAGATCCGTAAATGGTGTGGAGTAATTAAAGGTTGATAAGGATCGTGTTCGGGGCAACTTGTGAATATAAAGATAAATCTGAATGAAAATATACATATAGAGAGGGTAAGGCTCAGGTGGATTTCGAAGTACTGTTTATCAGCTTTAGATAACATTGTTACAAATTCTGCACTGATCTTCGATGGTTTTAAATGAAATAATTAGGTGCCTAATGAATATGGATAGGATTCCACGCCTAAGGTTGTTCTTGCCGTATATTGTGGAGAAAATGATAAGAACGTGAGATTATATGCGTTAATTTAACGAACATGAATAGGTATCATCATTGAGATCAGTCCTATTAAGGTTTTTTTTTCCAAACATTCCACTTGAATATTTATTGAATTCATAACATCATTCATGAATTGCAGCGATGCTTTAACGGTCTTTGTACTGAGCTACAAATTTTCGATAATGGAATAATCATCGTTCGAGGAACGTACCTCTCGAAAAACACACACGCAATGCCTCCCAAAAAAGCCAGAAAAGAAAACATTGAGCGGCGAGTGGTTTTAGTGAAACGAGATTGAAAGTTTTGAGACTGGCGCCGGTAAATATTGATTCTCGTTTTCATCTTTGGATCAAAGGTCTTTTGTGTACGACGGCGAACGTGGGCAAATGAGAGACGTCGCGTTGTCTGTGAGGGAAGCGACGACCGTCGCCGATCGGACAAACCTTTGGAAAGGGTAAGCCACTAAAACGTTGTTGCAGTGCAGCGCTATTCTTTTAAGTATTTTCTGCTTTGTATTCGTGGTCACATAGTGCTTGCATTATGTATATACTTATACTGTCTTGGCAAAATTCACCTTCGGTCCATGGACGCTGAGCGTCATTGTCGGTGTCTTTGTGCATTGGTACCGTGAACAAAAAAAGCGGCTTCGAACTGTGGATCATTTCGGTACGTACACGTACACGCATCTCAAACACACGAACCAACACATGGGAATTCGTTCATCTTCGATCGGAACAATGCGCTTTCTGTGAAGGAATGTTTCTGCCTGAACACATGTACTTAATTCAAAAGTGTACAGTCTCGAGCATTTTGAGCGCTTATCGATCTCGATCAACATGTACGTATACATATTTACACGGTGTGTTTAACTTGCGTACAACGTCATAACGTGTTTCATAGATTCACATGGGATGATTTCGATTGGAAAAAGAACGAAGAATGATTTTACAACTACAATGTTACCGTCGATACCGTCAATGTTGCCGTCTTCTTATGGTTTGATCGATGATATCGATACAACATTTTAATTCGCATCACAATTCGTAGAATTCATTCAATGGAATTTCACTTCATTCATTACAAGTTCACGTAGCTCGCACGCTTGAAATGTTCAAACAAATTTGAGGAATATACATTGTTATTATAAGAACAATCGTGAAATGCTATGCACGTGTTGTAAGGAATATTCTAATATATACTGTAGTTGTTTTATCGACAACCACCCGCCGAGCAAATCTTATTGAAAGAAGAGATTTGTTGGTACATTTTTCACACGATATACAAGTTCTGATATTTCGTAGCAAATACACGGTGTTCCGATCGTGGAAAATATCATAGTTCGGTATTTGTACCTTCTCTTTTAAAGACAAATGATTCGAAGCCCTAATATCAAATTTTGATTCATGCACACGTGGTAGGGGACTCGTTGTTTCTAATTCGACTCTTGCCACATGCTGAGAGAACAGTTTAATCATATTCCGGGAATTTATTGCTTGGATTATTTGGTGAGTTGGACAGTCGTTGGATATTGTTCGTTCTTTCACGTATTAGCATTGTTCGGTGAATTTTCATTATAATGAACAAATATTTCATTTAATATTGTCGATTATTCATCTTGTAACTCCTCTCGTTTGTGATTTATGGACTATTTACATTCTCTTGAGGTGTCGGAGTGAACAGGATCTGGAAAAAAGATTGAAACATTGCGGAATGAATGGTAAAGTGGCGCATTGACATGGAATATTATTCCTTATTTGGAAATGACGAACCGAACAGTGGACTACTCTGACAGAGATGTTTTTTTGAAGCATATATGGCAATATACAACAACGTTGATGTATTGGAGGAAGAGAGAATTCGAATTTCAAGACAGAAAATCAACGGGAGGTTACTATGATTTGACCATGAAATATTCAGATATTGGCTCGAAGAATCGAACATTTATCAACTTTATCAACTAATATGTAGTTCTAAAATATCTGTAATTTTCGTGTAGAGAAGATAGAAATCTTTCATCTCAGACAAAGCTTCTAACAAATAGGAAATGTTTCTGAAATTTGTTTCATTTCTTATCATCGGATGTGTCTTTCGTGGGAGCTAAACGGAGACAGCTTATAAGGGGACAATAAATCGCAAATTCTGTTGTAACAATAACTTTACCGCACAGTCTCATGAGGGGAAACCAGACAAAGATGCGACTCTGAAGATCCGGAAACCGCAGGTGACTACCGCATCAAACCTTGAACCACATAGAACTGTGGTTTTTAAATCGATCGAGATTTTTTTTTGTTCCCCTCTTATTAATTGTTGATCCTTTCTTCATAGTTGCCTCATGGAAGTGTGATGTTTTAACAGAAAAGTACTTGATTTTCTGGAATTTAAATTAAAGAAACAGAGAGTGAAATATTTCAAGTGAGTTACAGTAAGTTTGATACTGTTGCAAATGATTTACGTATCTGAAGTAATAGAATTCATAATATCCAGTTCTGATTTATCAAACGAGAGTAATAAAATACAATGATGAATGACATATAAATCATCCGAGTAACGTCCAACTTTAATCTCCCACCTGAGAGAGTATCGTAGAATTTGTCCAGGCTATATATAATGGAAGTTTCAATCCATATTTCTTCCTGCACGACAGAATTATGAAATAATATCGTACCTCTACATTTTCAATGAATCCTTAATGTTGCAAAGTCGAGGGTACCAAGACTTCTTACATGTTGATAAACACGATTCAAATGAGTTAAACGCGTACACGAACGATACAAACGTACTGGAAAAAGCAATGAAATCGAATAAGATGAAGTTCCTTGGGGCTGCGTTGATTCGCTTTCAGTCGAATTGCATTGTGCTGAATATTTTTCCCCTTAATTGAACTTCCTTCATCAATTTTCATTCCGGAACGCGGGATAACTTCATAATCTCATGGCAATTACTTTATACCCTGTCACAAAATGTGGATTGAATGAAATATAGTGTTTCTCGCAAGGTTTCTTGTAGCTAATCGAAGATCGCAATAGTATTCCCTTTCAAGATTATTAACCCATTTATGCCCACCGGCATTATTGTAGTTCCGTCACGTAATTCGTTTGCAAGCTTGGATACTGAAATGGAATTACTTGCACACTTCGATAGACCCAAACCCTTAGCATACCGCAGTGTGTACACGTCTGTGGAACAAAGCGTATTGTCCTGTACGCCGATGAATCGAACAGGTTTACATAGAATGTATACCATATACGCGACTATTATAAATTAGAATATATATACATTCTCCTGGCTAGCTAAATTGAGCAGCTGATATTGGTTAATTTATATTCGATTGTTAATGGGTATTGCCATTTAGATTACAAATATTCATGAATACAACATGAAATGATCGGATAAAAATCATAACCTTCGAATATTCTTTTTGATGCTCGGTATTGATGGTTGTGGCGAGATAAAGGTACAATTGGATACAAAGGTCTTGCGGGATTAAGTCATCTTTTCTTATTTCTTTCAAATGCAGCCAACGATTTTACAACGGAGCAGTTTTACGAATCGAGTAAGAGTCGTATAGTTTTTGCGCTTAAACGCGAAAAATCTTTGAGTCTACCTCGATTCAAGGGTTTTTATTCCCATTGTGGTTTCCCTATTGAGGTGTACAGAAAATTAAGGTCGTCAAGCGTGAAAAGGGGAGTTGAATCGAGATTCATAGGGAATCAGGAAAATAGAATGAATGTCGGAGAAGTCGAGTAGATTGAAGGATATCGAAGATCCGTAACTGATCATCTCGAGACGATGCCGAGACGAAGAGAAGAAATGATTATTAAGATCATGATTCCTCGGGAAGGGAAAAAAGGGTTTCTTATACGGGCTAGAAAAATCAAACTCCCGACACTCGACAAACACAATGTTTAGAGTAGATCGCAATATCCATTTGCCAAGAGAAAGCATCATTCTTCTTTCATTCTTCAATCATTATCCGACTTCGGAACGTTTAGATTTTTATCCCCTAGATGATGAATTGTAAATCTTGCGTATTCATGCTCATCATAAAACCTAGTCTCGACATTGTATGCATTTTCAAAGCAAAGGTCTGGAACTCCATTCTAATCTCTCATTCTCTAAAGGACCGATTAAGGCCATGAAAAAGATCTATGATTCAAATGGAAGCGTTATATATAGGTATTTTACTGTATACATGACTTGACTCGTCATCAACCTAGGCCACCTTGATTCGTGGCAAAGGTCATAAGGTAAAGTTTTTGTTTAACGGTATATTAACCATCACTCGGTTGGCCGATCCATTCGTCTGTCTGTTCATCCATTCGTCCGTCTGTCCTCTCGTCCGACCATTCGCGATGCTAATACCTCTCGCTGCACGATCATTACCTCGACGGCTAGGACACTGATTGGCTCGTTACGTCACACGATCTCACACTAATGATCCCAACAAGAGGCACCGGATATCTCTGATCGCCCGACCGATCGTTTCGGTGGAATGTGAACGGATTGGCTGCTGCCGTTGCCGATGTTGTGGCCGCGACTGTGACCATGTATCAGACGTCGATCATGTGAGAAAATCGATCTGGTTCCGGTGAATCGAGGGCAACCTCGATCCCTAGATTGGTTTATCAAATAGCCTGTTCACGTAGGGGAGCGTGAACGACAACGACGATATCGACGATGTCGACGATGTCGACGATGTTGAGATTGCCATTGTTTTCCTTGACTTTATGACGCAAAAATTATAAGTGTCTCGAGAGAATCGCGTACAACAGAAGTGGGGTAATCTATTATTAATCTTCCTTCAATTATAGAACTTTCTATTATGTGACTCGGAAGGAAAGATCTGACTTTTGTTTACAGAGCCACGAATACATCGCTGTATATCACCCACGTACACGAGCGAAGAAAACAGTTCTCATAACATTGGACTTGGAACTTTCTTCGATTCAGATGTAAACGCAAGTTCATAGTCCTCGAGTGCAACAGTGGTATTATATTGTTTGATGCGAGACGACTCATCCGTGTTAAGATCGGTCAACCGTGAAAGTGTTGTCGAGAAGCTTGAATGATTCTCAAAGAACGTAGAGATGCATTCAATAAAATCAAGGTCATTCGGAAATAATGACATAAACTTATTGAAAAAAACTATCACTTTCGGCGCTCGATCGCGGAGAGGATCTATCGGTTCGTTCGTTGGAATTAATATCTTAATGAGACACAAAGGGAGTCTCGTAAACCGTCGTAAATGACAACACCTTGAATACATTTTTCCATATTTGGATAATAATTCAATCATATCCCCAGAGGATGCTAATATGGAAGCTTTTCTCCCGACTGAACAACGGTCATTGTTATTGAAACCTCTTTTCAAGTTTCATCTTAATCAGATACCCTTCGACCACAATTTCGTTTGAGTACCCATTAAATTCGAAACACGCCTTTGACTGTGTATCCATTATAGGTTAAACGTTGATGCAAAGGTATAACCAAGTTATACTTCTGCGGCCCTTGTAAATGTGGGTGTACCTATAGGTGTGCATCCGTGTGTAAGAAGTACACATGAGCGCCTTGAATAAATTATTCCGGCAGACAACAACGAGGATTAGCCGCGTGTCACCGTGCTACTATATTTTCTGACAATGAGCAGTAAAACTCAATGATTTACGATTGTGAGGAAGAGAGAAAAGAAATGTGGAGAACGGGGGAGAAAAAACACAGATAACGCCGTGTTTTTGCGTCCACGAGAATTTCTTGCGGAGATGGAAAAGAATCCTGAAGGGAAAAAAAAGGAAAGAGGAGAGAAAAAAAAATTTAAGGGACAGCTATGTAATGGGATGAGGATGAAAATTATTAGTTTCGAAGGGAAAAATTCCAAGGTATGAATACGAATAACTTTGTTTTGGAGTTATTCTTTTGTTTTTAATAACTTGGAAATGATTTTTTATTTACACACACACACTCACACACAAAAGAGGTATCGTTTTACGTTAGGGGGGAAATTTGAATAGAATTAAGAACAGAGTTGGAAGGTCGGAGAAGATTTACTGCATGTTTATTGAGAGGGAATGTATATACATGTATATAAATCTATGCATACGAATGCGAAGGAAAGCGAAAGAGGCGAGAACATAAAAAAAAAGCAAATAACCGACGTCAAATATATGGAAAAAGATCCTGCAATAGGATTAAAAAAACAACAAAAACTATCGCGATATATCAATCTATGAAAATAATTGCAAAAATCACATTGAAATCTTCAATACTCGTAGTCGGTATAAGAATCACATTTATCAGATCGGAAAACTTATTGTCGTATGCTTGCAATAACAAGGTAGCTATATTGTTATATTGCTACATTCAACGATATGAGGTTTTTTCCGCCTGGTAGATACAAAGAGGAAGACAGAAAATATGCCTCAACGAAGTAGAATGAAACAAAAAAAAAGGGCTATAGCTGTCCTGCAGCCATGGCAGTCTGTAAAAATGTTGCTCGGTGCACTGGCAGCAACTGCAGTATCACATTTGAATACCGCCTGTCCTTGGTAAGTATTGTCTGCCCTTCTTCTTCATCTTCTTCTATATCTTCTATGTTTTTATTCTGCTCTCCTTTCTGTTACCGCATTATACATATTCATCGCGTAATTCATATATGTATGTGTATTTATATGAATACACGCAGAGTGCAAGTGCGTTCCTGCTAAATCACAGGTTAAGACCTTCATTTTGCACATTAGGGCAGAGAACTGCGTCCGACCATAAACGATGAGAAATCCTATTGCTCTCAGTTTAGTTCAGTTTGGTAAGGAAGTGATGACAGACGAAAGAAAAGAGTCATCATCTTCCGTTTGAGGTATTGTCCCTATGCACGAATTGAGATATTTTTTTCAACGAAGAACTGATATTCAAAATGATTCTCTTTATCGTTTACTTACATATAATTCTGAAGTTTCGTAATCTCTACCACGATGCTCTCGCATCTATCACATAATGGATCAATGTCTCAAATAATATTGTATACGTACAATAGCTGTTTAATAGTGGTGCATAATCCTTCACCTTGAATCTGTATATCCAATCAATAATTGCATCTTGGCCATTTTGTTTGAAATATGATTTTTTTGTTCTTGAAATAAATAGACTTTCGCAAGGCTTAGGGCAACTCGAAGCTGTATTTATTCTTCGATTAAGGATATTACTGTAATCAGAAGACGCCCAGAAAACACAAAACATTCGATCAACAATCGCCTATTAATCTATAATGCAGAAAAATGGAGAAAGATGATTTTTTAAGAGTAGACTTTATACTCACTCTCTCTTTCTATCCCTCCACGTTTCTATTTGCTGCATCGATGATGAATTCGATCTCCATTAAGGGTGTATAATTTAACGACATGATACGAATATAATGGAATAGACTTGTATTAGCATTCATTCATTTTATCAGGGAAGGATTGGAGGATGGAAAAATCAAGTTTTTGCACTATAATAACGAAATTTTATACCTGATAAGCAATGCTTTGAGTAGGTGACAGAGTTAGGTAATCAAAAACTACGGTCTACTCTCTCCGAGTGTATTGCCACAAAATATTGTTTTTCCCCTGGTGAAAATGAAGCATATACACAAAGCGCATACGAAGCGAAAAATGTTTCAATTCCCTTTTCCTGGAGCGTGTGATGCTCTTTTGCTGTAAAGTGATGAAATCATACGTTTCATATACGCTTCATCAGCTTTCGATCTCGTTTCGTACATGTTTCATGTGGCGTAAAAGTAGGTTATATCAACCGTATGCGAATTCTATCTATTCTGACTTCAAATAACATGTCCAAGCAGTCGATATCAACGACGATCCATGGCGCGGCGGATGAGACCCTCGACTGCCATGGTGGAAGTCATGGGTACAATTCTTATCATGAGGTAGAAGTTTTTTAGTCAGGTCTTTTCAATTTTATGCGCTTCCTTTGTTTCAATTCCCGCTTCATATACTCTTTGTATCCCTTTCATTCAAGCTCTGTATACTTCTCATTTCCACCAGGGTCTAGCATTTGGCAACCGCAACGAGTCTTCAATTCGATCAAACAATTATTTGAATCTTGAGAGAAAATCATCGTGATAATTCAGGGGTACCAGCGATTCTACTTGCATAATCCTCCCGACAGGTGTTTATGAATTAATGAAAGAGATCATCAATGTTTGAAATGAGGATATCACAATTATATTCCGTCCCTGCATTCGGATGGTATTTAATTAACTGTATTTCGTGATTATATACTCTCAGATGTATTCTCATGTTTACAATGTATATTCGTACTAGGGAAAGTTTCTCAGAAACAAATTACTTCTGCAAACGATTATCTGTGGATGTGAAACATTTCTCAATTACAGAAGGAGTATCTAAATCATACCTCCCGACTAGAAATCATCATCAGGATGACCCGATATTTCGAGAGGGTTTGATATGAGTGCTCAAGATCAGGCTTACGTTTTGAACACCTGAGTTGGATGGATGCGCATAATATGTACGAGTGAAATTAGACTTATTATGCACAGAAAAATCAAATGAATATTTAGCAAACTTCTTATTCATTGGGAAAAAAAGAGCTTCGATTTTTAACTTTATGAACATGACTGCTCGGAATCGGTGGTGATTATTCATTTTCAATATAATATTGAATTACCATTGAATGAGCACCTCGTATTTACGGAAAAAATTCGTTGAATGGAATCACGTGTATTTTGACAACGAAACTTACAGTTCTCTAACAATTTCAAAACTAGTGCCGTTGATATTCGTAGAAAAACACATTGTTTTGAAAAATAGACTGCCAACTTGAATTGTGGGTCAAAAAATGAGGACGGTTTTTGTTCTGCTATTTGAATTTCAGATTGATATCGACCTGATTTATGAATATCGCAGACAAATCGAGACTTGAATAGGATATACTTCAGAGATTGTCCTGGAACAAATATCTCTTTCAAGTCTTATTTTGTCTGTGATATTCATGAATCAGGACGAAATCAATCCAAAACTCAAGTCGAAAGACAAAATCGTCCAAATTTTTCGTCCTATGAGAAAGGTCGAGATAAATCGAAAGACTCGACCCTCGTCAAAGACTGCTGTGATTGCAGCTCTTACTAAACTACTAGATCACTCATTACCCGTAGGGATACAAACTAGTATGGATGGAATACAAAAAACGGAGATTTTATCAAATTCTGAGTTCCACACTGCAAAAAATAATTATTTGCCCTCATTCCAAATCAGTTCCAGTAACTACCCGTGTGGAAAAAGATTCGTATGGCAACGATTTCGCCCAAAATCTGGCATCAAGCTTACTAAAATATCGGATTCATTTGGCAAAGATCTGGTGAAAGTCTTTTCACAAAATATGGCGTTTGGGACTCTCCCATACTCCCAACATAGTTTCTTCAGTCTCTCAAGAGTATGGGACAGCCCCAAACCCCATACTTTGTAAAAAGATCTCTTCGCGATCGTTGCTATACTAATTTTTTCCACGCGGGTAGACACAATTTCATATTTGGATAATCAAAACACTTGCTGGCTCAACTAAATTCAGTTTTAATTTCTCTGACTTTAGTTGCTGTTACTAATTTGAAGTCACCTTCACTATAGATTTTATTACCGGGTTTTATTATTTTATTACCTGGAACTAATTTTTACAACTAATTTCAGTTCATTCGGTCGGATGAATTATTTTTCTTCGATACGACCATCATTTTGAATTAGCTATCAGTCAAAGGAATGTTTATGCTCCACAAACTGAAAGTATAACTCCAAAATGCGCGGTTGATGTTTTTGTTCGGTGTTGATAGAGTGCACTGACATAACTCTATAATTGTACCCTGTTGAAAAAACCCAGCATGGTCCAACATGGAACTAACTTAGTCCCAGATGGACCAACTTGGTTCCACCATACTGACCAAGATGGGTGGCCCAATAAGCAACGTGAGACCAACTTGATCCCAGCTGAAACAAGTTGGTTGCATTATACAGACCCTGATGGATGGCCCAACAACCAATAAGAGACCAACTTCCCTGATATCAATTTAAGCTTGCTGCAATGTTGTCAGGCAAGCTTGTGACAAGGTTGACATAAGCCTCCTAGTTGACACACGACAATGGTACAAGCTTACAAAACCCTTGCAGTAGAGTTGTAGCAGCTTTACACTGACAAGGTTGTTGATAATAAGTCAAAAACAATCGAATGACAAATCTGGCAAGCTTATGACAAGCCTACATGTTATCCAGATTGGTTGCAATTGGATCAATTTGGTTTCAGCTGATGCCAGTTACAGATTATGAGGGCAGTTAAATCAGATTCAACGAGATTGTCTCCTCCATCACGATCTATAATGAAAAAGAAATCTCGAAATGCCAGCGAGATGAAGCTCTAGTAAAATTTAATAAAAATTGAGACCCCTGGGTAATTCTGCTTTCTTACCACTGGAATTTTGAGGATTCACTCATTGCTATCAGATTTTATATCGAACACGGTCTGACTTATGTAGGTATTAGGTCAGTGAAGTTGGGTATAACCATGCAGGATAGTGCTGACCTAGATGGAACCATACTGGGTGATACTAACCTAGGTGAAACCATGCCCAGTAGGATCTATCTATAGGGGACCTAGGTAGGACCATGTTGGTCCCATATCGGTAGGTCCTACCCAGCACGGTCTTACTATCCATGGTTCAAACATGTCACCAAATTCCTACTGGTCCTACCCAGCATGGTCAAATCCAGCTGGGACCCAGCTGGGTTTTTTCAACAGGGTAGTAACTAAAAACGACATCAATTAGGAAATTTGCACAGAGAAAAGATGGTTTGCTACAATAGCGCCTACAAAGAAATCTGTTGTCCTCGCAAAAATGTTCACTCCAGCAGCTATGACGTTAGTTCTGTTGACAAATTTGTTCACGTGAGCTAAAAAATGTAGCTGTGTCAATCATTTTTCTTGCTCTTTCAACTAGTTTTTTTTTTGTAGGCGCTATAGTAACAGACCTGCTTGTTATGCCAGCAATACTTTTTTCTCCGTGAAGTTGCCTGCACTGAAATATTCAAAAAATGTTCAGTTGAAGGGACTATAACTACATCGATATTCAGTTGAGGCAAGTGAATTTTTAGTTGAGATCGCACTTCAATAAAATTCTTAGCCTCAGCGACTATACAAAGTTTTCAGTGCACTTTCGTTTATAAGTCTGTGTTAATACAGTGGGTGGCCAAATTATTAGGCCACAATTGAGATTATTGAGATTACTCCAAAGTTGAATATCTCAGTGAAAAATTATCGTAAGGAAACAAATGAATACGCAATTTCAAGGGCAAAGTCTACTCTTTGAGCATCATTTGATCTCTTTGGTCTATCATGTTTGCCCGACAACCTACATCGCATTAAGTATGAGCATTTTGCTCGATATTTCCTCAGTTTTTCAAACAGAAGGAGCTCGCAGGAAGATTAAAACATGGAAACACGAAAATAAACATTTTGTAGAGAATTTCCTCAGCTCCAAAACGCTTTTTTTATTTTCCTGGTAGAGTCATTTTTAGCGGAGTTATGTCATGTTTTATGACTTGTAATTTGGAGACGGTAGAGGGGGGAAAAAATCTCCATGAAAGAAAAAGATTTGTTTTAAGATGTATTATACGCAGAAAATACTTTTGAAAGCAATCAAAAACCTCTCGAAGTATTTTTTTTCGTATAATACATAGCAAAACTAAACTTTTTCCTCCAAGGAAATGTTTTGTTCCCTTAACCGTCTCAAAATTACAAGTCATAAAACATGACATAACTCCGCTGAAAATGACTCTACCAGGAAAATAAAAAAAGCGTTTCGGAGCTGAGGAAATTCTCTACAAAATGTTTATTTTCGTGTTTCCATGTTTTAATCTTCCTGCGAGCTCCTTCTGTTTGAAAAACTGAGGAAATATCGAGCAAAATGCTCATACTTAATGCGATGTAGGTTGTCGGGCAAACATGATAGACCAAAGAGGTCAAATGATGCTCAAAGAGTAGACTTTGCCCTTGAAATTGCGTATTCATTTGTTTCCTTACGATAATTTTTCACTGAGATATTCAACTTTGGAGTAATCTCAATAATCTCAATTGTGGCCTAATAATTTGGCCACCCACTGTAGTACTCTGTAAAAAAATTGATGAGAAATTCCACATGCATGCCCACACAGCACAGCAGTTCAAAAAGAATTCTTAGGAATTCATATTGAATTCTCCCGGCCTCAATTGAATTCTCTACGAACTCTTTCTGAACTGGTGTGCTGTAGGGGTGTATGTGAAGTAATTAACACATACTACATAGTGCATGGACAGGAAATTTTTATAGATTTACAGTAAAAATCCCATAAAAACAGTAATTTTGATATATTTTTATGTGAAAAGTCCTATACGTGTACGAGAATTCGTTTTTCCCGTCCAAATATGAGAAACTTCTTTTGCAAAGGTACGGGAAAATTCAGAATATTACTCCAAATTCTGTAACGAACTGTCCAAAGGATGGATTCCTAGCCAAGTGAAAGTTTTATATATTATTTGAAAATGTATTCCATCTTTAATTTATAGTATCACATTTATTTCGTCGCTATTTTTGCAAAGAATCCAATCCCACATCAACCCATCCAAGAATACAGATGACGGCATCATTTTTATTGATTGTTACAACAGAGAGAATCAATTTCGAACTTCTAGATAATCAGAGCACTTTAAAGTGTGATGAATTTGGTTAATGAAGATTAAGAACCTTGCGATGGAAATAGATCATCGATAAGTTCTTCACACCTCGTTCGCCTATATTTTAGACCAACCGAAAGTGGTTAACGATGAAACGAGAGTTGGAAGTTTCTTGATCGTAATCTAAATTACCACTTTTCTCGACTACAGTGGCTCTCGTCATAAAAATTCGATGCACATACGTTCTAATCAATCTCTTGACGAAATTGTTCAGCAAGAGAGTGTGCATATACGTACAACAGCGAACGTGATGGAATTTCGAACCATGAGAAATCGTTTTGATGTAGCATGAAGAGACGATAATAGTCCGTGTAACTCATTGAATGTATCTGAATTGATAATTGTATTGAGGGTACAATTGTATAGGGATTCGAGCGTACATTTTCAGATAAAAAATGTCCCGAAGAACACGGTCAATTCTGTTATCCACGTACACGTATTTGGAATTTCAGGCATTTTCATCGGATGGGATATTTTATTGTGTTTGAATTGAAGCTTATATTTTTTTTATTATAGTGATCAAATTCCTGCTGAGAGTATTGAGAGCCTCGAACACCTCGCCAACATGGGCAGATTTTGAAGAATTTTTTTTATATTCAACGCATCATATACCTTCTCTGGAGTAATATCGGGAATGTATAATGAAACGATGGATTTTAATGCATCAGCTGTTGCGGTTATTATCAATTCAAATGAAATTTTATCCTCTGAAAAGAAAAACTTGATAAAAGGGTACAATCATCTCGATGAAACTTGAATCGAAACCAGAGGATTCAAGAAATGTAATGAGAGGTTATACTTCAACCCCTGTACCAATTCTATTATTTATTCGAACAAAAACGCGTATATCTCAATGTAAACCGAAGCACCGAAATCACAATCTCGTCTGTAGTAAAATCACGATCATCCGAGGAGAAGGTGATCCCGAATTGGTGAATCTGAGGAACATAATGAAAGGTTAAAGTTTAACGACGGTAATTTGTTTTAACTTCTCAAGAGCATGTGTATAACTCCCCAGTGGTAGCCTACCATTATTGAAATGAATGCAGTTTAAAGTTCTATAACCTACGCAAATGTGTCGTAAACCGCAAAAGCTATGCAATCGTATTTGCTGGAAATATACTTTTTTGTTTAGTGGAATAATGAAAATTCAGAACCGGTATTGTATGCGGTTTATAAATACACATCCCGCGAATATTCGAGGGATATGAGAAGGAGGAAAAACATCTTAAAACGATATAGAAACGTGAAATTAAAGCGAATGTATACAAGAATATTACAATTTGAAACGTCTTGAGTAGGTAATCACTAGATGCGTACAACATATACATATATTTCTGTAGGTATGATGTGTGCGAGTATACACGTTTATATATACATTTTCCTCTTTAACAAGTTGGCGTACCACATCACACCGATCCCTTTTGCATAAAGCATAGTAACACCATATGTTTTCACGTTGTACTCAGCAGAAGGAGGGACAAGATGGAGTAAGGTGGGCGTGCATATGTTTAATGTCAAACTATGAATCCGAGGCTCTTCTCTCTTATCGTTGCGTCCTATAATTATACGGTCGGGGTCACACTCCTCTATAAAACGCGATCTTAACGCTTCTGATCTTTTGCGGGAAGGCCCATGCGGATATATATATATATATATATATATATGTATGTGTATATCTTTTTTTTCGCGTGTATAGATACGCTCCATAGTGCCAGCCCACAAAGTGCGTAAGATATTACGAGTACTATGTTGTATCCGAACAGAATATAAGCACATGTATAATCGCGTATACGTGCTTAAGCTTTTACCATTCTAAAACGAAAAGTTCTGTTCGTAATGTATATGCAGAGATATATACGTATATTATGCTACTTGGCGAGCAAGCCTCTCTATCGAGTATTTTAATTTTTGTGAGATCTTAAATTACGGATACGTAGATCGTATCGCTAACATTTTGTTAGGAATGAAGAAAAGAAGGAAGGTGTGGTGCCAGAGGCTCCAAAAATAACCATTTCCTCAATTACGTTCGGCACATTCCGAGTTGGCGAGAAAGATGGTTATTGGACGTCTATATCGCGACAAGAGTAGTATCCGTATTCGAAAGAGGCAGCAGAAGAGATCGTGTTATAATTATTCGTTTATTGATTTTTCGTCAAGTTCAATTCGATGTACGATGGTGGGAACTCTATCGCTTGTTACGAGTGTACCGTTACTTCGCAGTAGCAATCTTGCGGTATGAGTAATAGGAGGGTGTATTACAATTCGTAGAAGTGTAAATTACCGTGACACAAATGATACCAAGTCATGGAATATCTTTTACCAAGATCTCCAAGATAATGAAAGATATAAACGGTGGAGCGTAGAAGTACAATGTAGTCTTCATTCTAAATAATCCGTGAAATCAATTATGCAGGATTTATTGCTACAAAATATACGTGACATGGTGAATTTCCAATGTTTAATGAGGATATCGGATGTTTCAAGAATAATATAGTTTGAATAATCATTTGAAACGAGGATTGAATATTTCTCTGGAAATTACAAAGGTATTAAAGTACAATTTGAACCGATTAGTAGCAGCAAAAGTAAAAAATTCATTGTCGGTAATAAACGGGGATGCGTTATGTATATTCAATTACAACCCTTCATAACTCATAGTTATGATTCCTACGATACCGAAGGTGACGATATATATTTACAAAAAAGTGACTGCATGTGTGTTACTACATTTGGAATCAGTCAAGCGTTGGAAAATCGATAGGCCAGTTGTTTATGTGCATCTATGCTGAGCAGGCTCGATACGATGAGCTTACGTACATGAAAGACGGAAATCTGCTCCGATTCGATGCTCCGAGGTAAAGCAATGACGAAATCAAACCTAATTCCAATAATTTTTGATTCAAGAATTTTTGTTTTCATTCAAGGTATTTTCAAAGATGCAGATTTTTGTCCTTATTGTATCTTTTGCGAACTTCCGCACGATACTCGCCTCGCTGCAAGAGCATATGAACGAGAAACACGATTCCACGTTCACTGGAATCATTTTGAATATAATCCACACGGTTCAACCATGGGATATAGTATACACGAAGAACATTGGATTCCAAGATGAAAACATTTTTTTCATCGAGAAATGTATATCACGAAGCGTATGGAAATCACAAATCTCTCAATTCATTGGAAACTCTGAATCACATCGGAGGAACTTTCAAGAATTCGCGACAAGTCGAACCCTAGTGATCCATTTTCACGCTATCGGGGAAACCGTCGATGTAAACAGTTTTGAAAATATATTCAATCTCATCAGCCTCACGATATACAAAAATCACGCCCCAAAATTCGTTTTGATAATTTATGGTAAAATTCTGAATCACGAGCTTTACGCGCCTGATAAGAATTGGCATTTGTTCGATATCGATATTCTGCAAGTGCTTCCATCCACCTCGAATGGATCGTCGTTGGGGTTTCAAACGATACTTTATCGATTTGATTTTTCAACAAGAAGTTACAATGAATATAAAATTGATTCAAATACTGTTTGGTTTCCCAAAAAGTGGAAGAATATGCATGGATATGAATTCAAAACTACACCTCGAAATAAACCACCGTTCGATGTGAGTACATTGAATCCTATCACTCGAGAAGTAAAATTACTGAGCAGCACCGGGAATGTTCTGAAAAGTCTGGCGAAAGTGATGAATTTCAAAATTGTTGTTATAATCGACAAAAATGCGACACGTATCGGGTCCAGATCGAGTCCTCAAGGACTCGGAGAAACGTTGGATGCAATCAAAAGTAAGAAGATCGATATCGCTTATGGTACATACCGCACAGTTTGGATACATCTACATCCTTTCGCTAGTTACACCCAAATGGTACGTTACTATCGAAGATGTTTCGTCATACCCGTAATTCGAATGAAGAGTTCAATATTCGGATTCTGGAACATCGTGTTCACGCTGACCGTTGGTTTGCTCATAGTATTGATTTATTCAATTTGGTCGATGGTCATGAAATTTCAATTCGATTTGAATCATCCTATCGGAGTATTCGGTTTAATTTTAGGAATCGGAGTACCCGAAGGACCAAAAACATTGATTGAGAAAATTGCTTTGATCTCTCTGGTTATTACATCGTATCGTTACACGTCTATGCTTTATACCGGAATAGTGAAATTCGCGGTAGTTACCGAATCTGTCATCGGAATCGACAGCTACAAGAGTCTCGGTAAAACAGGTTGGTCCGTGGGTATCCCGGGAGTCGTGGAAGACATTGTAATTTCTGCGATGGCCGAAGAGGGGGCAACCGAGGCTTTGAAGAAGAATATATTTTTCACCGGATTGGGTAATTCAGGCGAATGTTTGGATATGATACGTCACCGTAACGTGGCTTGTTTGATCGACGAGACCAAAGCTCATTTTGAGTTATTACCTTGGAGCTCGAATGAAGAATCGATAGTGAAAATCACCTCTTTGTGCCTCACTGCCGAACCCTACGGTTATTTAATTCAAAAAGAATCACCCTATTTGGATCATATGAATATGGTTTTAATGCAAATCAGTGAAAGTGGCTTGCAGAAGAAATGGTTCGACGATTACTTGCGTCAATGGAAAAACGATCATATTTCAGGGAACAAAAAGTTATCGAAAGACCACGTATCATCGGGTCAATACACATTTTATGCCATTTTATTCCTCTTTTGTGGTTATTTAATCTCAACTATTGTGTTTTTTGGCGAAATTATAGTACGTTCTCTTCGTATACCCCATGTTCCCATCATTAAGAGTATCGGTTGTGATTCAACTACGTGATCCAACGATAAAGAATCTATCAACATGATTGTGGACCCTATACGATAATAATCCACAGTACCAAGAACCCTGAAAGTAAAATTACATTCTTACATGAGCATAGATTCTTGAGTAAATGTATAATCATAGGACAACGTTTATAGTCACCACAGCGTAATGTTCTTCCTCTTCTCTATGAAAACTGGACGCGCGCGCGTTGGATCGCCACTGTGAGACACGAATGAGTAGTCACTGAACATACCATGTAAATACAAAATATACCTCCACGAATAAAGGATATGCCTACATCGAATTGTGGTGTAACACAGCAAGTTCCGATATAAACCCGCTCGTCTTACGGTCCCGGGGTTGCTGCGGCGATCTAAACATCCGTACGTGCGCGTCTATGCATTGATCCATACGTATACATACGTACACATACAATGTCAAAGAGCGTACATTGGCATTACTGATTGCCAGCCACGTTGCTTCGGGCAACTCCTTACGTGGGCTCGTTATGGTTTCTCCGGCTCTCGATAATGTTCGATTGAAATGATCTCGCCGTAAACCGTGAAATACGTACCAATCATACACGTCGTACGTATAACCGATGTTCGATATATCTATACAACCACATGAGACACGAGTGAACGTGTAGAGAAGAAGCATAGCATAAACCACGCGGACGACGCAAACCACTTTCCTACGGAAGAATTGAGACTTCAGGCGGTCTAAAACGATGACCAAGACTACGACGACTACGACTATTTGATATCTTTGATGTGTACCTGTATAATATTCGCATCATAGCTTTTCTGTACCACAATCGTGCACATTTCGTCATTTGAATCAGATTTCTGCTCTCTTCCCTTTCAATTTCTTCGCTCTTCCAGATATCGAGAGAAAATAAGGAAGCGTGTAAAGTACCGCAATGATATCTACTTCGATGAAGGTATCGAGTATTGTTTGAGATGGAACCGAAGATAGTGAATCGAGTTCGTGTAAGTATATCACTTTCTCAATGAGATTCGCCTGAGATTTGAATGTACATTCGGATTTATATGGAAACACTCGGATGAAAAGAAATTTTGAAATTTTTTGTATAATAACTTGTCACGTTTCTTGAGAAATTGAAAATATATACATTCGTACCAAGGAATTTCATATTCAAACGATTTTTCAATCATGTATTTCTTCTGTCACGTGAATTCCAGTGTGAGAAACTTTACGGAATTGTATACAATTTTGAAAATTTTCACATTTGAGTTGATCGATTATTCTATGAAAAAGTATATTGACATCGAGAAATAAACCAATTGAGTGATGGTTAAGTGGATCCTGATTATATACAATTTTCACATGATTCTATACAATTTATGTATAAGTTTTACATAAATATTATTTTCCAGCCGGGGTGTATTTTTGATTTTTAGATTTCAGAATATCGGTACATCGTTTATTTAAATTTTCGAAAAAAAAGCCTGTATACTACAGCGAAAGAAAAGGTCACCTCCATTTTTATTTTGTGTAGCATTCGATCCAATAAATGAATGAATAAATAATGTAAAGTATATTTTTTGAATCTCTGAATATGAAATCAAACATTAAAAAATTTGGACTACAAATCTTTCCTTGATGTTTTTAGAAAGAGGGCTCAAAAAGTGGATTTTCACCTCATTTCACAGTAGGTTTCCTTTCCAATGAACAGTGTTGTTTATATCCACTCTTCTCCGGTACTTTCATTTTCATCAGAGATTTCTCCCATATATCACAGAGTTTGTGGGAGAATTCTTCAAAAACTCTTTCCGAATTCCGAAATTTGTAGAGAGTTCTCCAAGAATGCTCTCACAAATTCTATGTTATCTACGCTATTTCGCAGATGTTTGAAAATTCCCTCTAAAAGCAGCCATAAGTAACAGTATAAATTCTTTCAAGGGAATTTTCATTGACGAAGAATGGAAGATTCTTTCATGAGATTCAATGAAACGAAACTATCGAATTCCCACCCTTTCAGATTCAGCATTTTCTCAGCAATAGAAAAATTCCTCACATTTACGAAGGCTCGCCTTTAAAAATCCAGGAACAATATCCTCTCCTCCTCAATGTTCACGATATCTCAATTTTTCCACAAATATTCCAACTCGAATTATCGATAGGTGTTCACGATACCAGCTCATCTTCGTACTTTGAAGGGAATCAGCTCATTCCTACGTTCCACGCAATAACAATTTATCTTAGTTTTATACACGACGGTGCCTTATCTTCATATAGATTTTAATGACGGTTCGTTTTTAATACGTGTAACGCGAAGAGGAGTCGCCTTCTTAGAAGAAGGAATCCAAGATTATCCTAAACGACGATGAGATGAATTTCCAAAAATAATTTCCCTTCTACTCGATTAATCGAAAACGAATGTATTTCCTCCGTTCTCCCTCGAGCGTGCTCTCAAAATCTATGATACTCAAATTCTATCAATCCTCCGACCTTATAAACTTATTTCAAACGTCAACTGAAAGAACCAAGGATAGAACATGAGGAATCATAAATATAATCTGATGATCCAAACAAAGGTTAGAGCTAGTTTTACAAAAAAAAGCTAGTTTTACGAGATCGTGAGGCATTGCAACCTTAAAAGAATCTTCACGGCGATAAGGAGTATATAACTCCGTCCTGAATTTCTTTCAACGCTATTATTAACTTGAAATAATCTCTTACCTTGTGATTTATTATCTAATGTTTTGAAATCTCCCTTCGTCTTCTTCCCTGCCGTTTTCATAAATCCCTCGTGAGACAGGGATAACGATTATGTTTGGAATAAATAGAATTCGAGGAAGGGAATTACATGAGGGTGAATTTTATCATCTCTCAAGAGGAATGTGAATTCTAGAATATTATACATATACAGCGAAGAACAGCTAGTATACCGGTATTGAAATTCGACTCTTTTCGCGACACATTCGACTCCACGACTAAACTTTCGCGAAAGGAAAAGGAATAATTTTCATGAGATAGAGTTTCTTCCTTTATCGAATATTCATGCCATTCTCATAGTACATTGAACGATTGAACGAGTCACTCGACTAATGTACTGAAAATCTTTCTTGCACGTTTCTCTTTCTCCTTAGAATGTTTCTATGGAATAATCGATTGAGCCTTATAATGATCAAAAGGACAAGAGACACGCGGATGAGGTGTCGAGTCTCATAAGAAATCTCGCTTCTGAGGTACGAGTGCAGATCGTGTTGCTCGTGACAGACGCGACAACATATGCGACACGACTTGCAAAATTTCCTGAAAAAAACAGTGATGAATTTCTACCCCCTCAACTCATTTTTCAAGTGAATGTGGTAGCAGCGAAGAAGAAATTCGAAGCGAGTTCATTACCATGCTCAGCATAATTTCCCACACTGGACGAAATTCTTGCTGGGAAATTTCAGTATTTCACTGGGAGGTATTAAACGGTGCATTGGGCTGAAAATTTTATGACATTTGCAGAAGTATTTCAGCACATTTACTACAATTTTACTGCAAATATTGGAATATTGCGAAACGAAATCATTAAAAGTTCAGTGAACTGTCAGCTTTTTCTTCCAGTGCAGGGAGGGAATGACGTTGTTTGCCAACCTGCAACCTTTGGCAAATAATGAATTTTGTGTCACTCATTCCATCGGTACCCAAGTTGATGCGAACCTTGCAGAACTTTCGTCAAAACTTGAGAAGAAAAATCAGTCTGAAGAGATTCACTTATCGAATCAACGTTGGCGGATCATTGTTAATTATATTGGCATTGCAATTGTTACAATACTGGCAATCAACGTTAGCGATCAGTGTCTTAACACTACTATTCCGAATGTCCGACGATCGGAGACCTCTCATGAACATTGGACCCTGGTATACAAAAGACGTTCATCGAATATCGTTCCTTCGCATTGAATTATTTCGAGAAGATTCCATCGGGATCATCCCGAACTATTGAATTTGATGAATCGTTGGATGAATTAGGGGATACCAACGAACGAAGGGGGAAGTCTTGGTTAAAGGAAGGGTTATAAACGAGAGATTACATGTCAGGCATTCGTTTAAATAGAATTACTTGGTCGAAGGTCAAACCGGAAATGAAGAAACGAAGTAGAATTGCCTTGTGCAACAACAAGAGACCAGAATAACATGTAACAGTGCAATATAAAGGTTAATAATATTTCTTTTTAGCCCCATTCGTACGACCATAGGTCGTACGTTGTTTGAATCTCCCAACGTATTATTTGTTGATTACTGATTATGAACATTCCACTGAACGAACGATGATTATCTTAATAACGTCCAAGATAGATGTCATGTTGTTGGTGATAGTATTTTTTACACAACTCGAAACACTGATTATCTTTCTAGTTTCTGAAACTTTCGACTCTAAATGATATGAATCAGTTGTAAAATCGATCGTATGTACTCAGAGACCTGAATAACGTAACAATACAGATTCGATGGAGTTTCAAATCATGTAATTATGTGTATCACGTTAAGATTTAGATACTTGGGTTTTATAAGAAAGTTATACAAATGTATGAGACGTGGTATCATATGTAATAAATAAAATCACCTGTAATCATAACAATTGAAGAAAACTTGTATCGACTTCAGCACGGATAGCTTACTTTTCAATACTACAAAATACACGATTCCAATCTTTTTCTTCATATTTCAGATACATGCGAATTTCTGTTCTTGATCTATTTTCAACTAGTGGAAATATGATATTATAGTTATGATTTTCAGAATCGATTCTCCGGTAAGAAAAACCATGATAAAACGTGAGCTGAGAAGGATGTATCAAACGATGTATATCAATCAGTGAGGTTTTGCTTTTAAAAGGAAAGTAGATGAAAAGAATTTCTCGTAATTATTTGTACATTTAATTAAACGTTTGATAATCCTTGTTGTAACAGGAACGTTTGAACTCATTCCTCTTTGATACTTAATGAACATAATCTGGACACAATGAGGTTACGAAGCAACAGCGATGGAGTAGAGTGAAAATTTCAAGTACCTATTACCACGAACTGTCAACTACAACTCGATTCTTCGGTCTCTCATCCTTATCTCGAGATAACTTTTTTATGCCAGCTATTCGCTTCACAAAATTAATTTACGTTTCCCGAAGGCTGTTGTTGCACCGCAACTGATTCATTCATTATCTCTCGTGATCTCTTTTGAGTTCGAAACATGGTGGTGATTTTCATTCCTACACAGAAAGACCGAGTTTATTAATATTCAGAAAAATTACTGTCAATTTAGGGAGAAAGAGGATCATTGGAGAATATTCGTGGTGAATTGACCATCAGTTCACTACGAATTTGCGGTAAACCCACTATGAATATTTTTCAGCGATCCTCTTTTTCCCTGAATTGACAGTTATTTTTCTAAATACTGAAGATAAACTGTCTATCATTAACAAACTCGGTCTTTCCGTGTGAGGCAAAAGTACAACTGATCGGAGAACATTTCAAAATACAAATATATCAGAGATCTTTTTATATTCACCTTGAATCTTGAGAATTTCATCTCCGAATCCCGTATACGGAAACGATTATTGAAACGATCAGGAACAGAATCCTCTCTTCCTCTTTCTCCGAGCATCACAGGATTTTACCACCTCGACTCATAGATCTTTGGCGTTAAGGGTATCGTGAAACACGAAGTTCGTGCAGACTGATAATGATGAACCTATATATAAGTAATAAATCATACATCCAAACGTTTTGATCCGAATCACGATTTCCATGACTGGTCTTCTTCAAACTAATTACATCCTAGCACTGATGATCTCTGTATATTCTAACACAATCTCTATGAGAATACTGTGAAAGAAGTAGGCGTTTCGTGATGCGGCAGGGCGGCGGCATATCTTGTACATAAATATATATACAAATATACAGGTATATACAGTATATATAGAAAACATTGATGTATAGGTACCAGGTATGTACGTTCGTTTAAGTTCAGTTAGGTTCAGCCACGGCCACGAAACATAATCGAGCGGTGCTCTATTTCCCGCGAGATCACTTGAGAGTCGAGTTAGTAGTCGAGGATGGAAGAAGAGAGAGATAGAGGTAGAGGAAAGGTGGGATCCTTTTACACGAGTCGAGTTGCACGAGTTGTACTAGGGTATGGCTCGAGGTTCACGAGGTCGGGTCACACGAACAAGCCTTTTATATACATGTAAGTGAAGGTAGGTAGATATATATAATGCAACGATTACATCGCAGTTGGGAGATTTAAAAGTCCTCGTACGGCTCTAAACGGAAGTAAGGGAGGCGAATGGATGAAGATGAAGAAGCTTAGAAGTGGATTGTTATGGCTGATCGGTACCAACGTCTAAATGCTGCCCGTGAAATTCCATCGGTGCTTTGGTAACGAGCTCTCGAGGTACGTAGAGTTTTATGCACCGCGGCAGCGTAGCAGCAACAACAACGGCGGCGGCGGCAGCAGCAGCAGCCGCCGCCGCCACCGCCGTCGTAGTTGTAGTCGTCGTCGTCGTCCTCGTCGTCGCTGTCGCCGCCGCCACCGCCAGTTTGATCGGCTACCGCGATTAGGACTGGAATGAGCCGACAGGGCCTGCATTGGTGTCTATACAATCACGAACCTCTTTGTAGAGATGTTGTGTCTCGATTTATTCTACCATTACCTTATACTCCATATTCCAAGACCTTGAGAAAGTACTGAATCCTTTGTAAATGAATGCACGATGACGCGTGATCTAGCCTGAAATATTGTGTTCAGAATTCGATTGTGAACCACGTATTTACTCTCAGTTTTATTCAAACTTTCAGTGGATCCGTTACTTTGTACAGCGTTTTGTTTTTTTCACCATTCGTCTTGTGGATAATAGCGTAGATCTTCAAACACGTTGAATGAATTAATTCATCGAGGTAGAAAAATTATCAAGCGTATACTTTGTTTTATTGAATTCGAGACTTCCATAGTGGAGTTGTTTAATATTATTAATTAGAAGTTATAAATCATCTTGTAATATCTTCAAAATGAAGTATACGTACAGTCATGTTGATGTATTCCAATCAGTCTTCGGTCATTCAATTTCTTTTTGATTGGATCCATAAAGAGATCCATGTACTCCACACAATAAAATATCATCATCATAACCTGGTGGATTGGGAATAAAAATTGACTACGCATGTTCTGCGAAGGTACAGTTGGAACAGACAATAATACATGTTGTATGTGTATCAAAAATGGAATCAGACGATAGATGAATTCGAAAAATTGATTACTGATTTTGAGTTTTCTCGACACCTTGAAAAATAGTGAAATTTCATAATTGTGGAAAATCGAATCAAATATCGTTTGCAACAAATAAGAATTATTTATCACACGAAATTTATATATATATTTGAAATATGACGTATGATCACGCAGACAATTACTTTGATTGTGTCGGTGCGGACTGAACTAATGATAGATAATTCGATTTCAATCCAAAGTGGATTGACCCCCTTCTTATCGAAAGATCTTCTATTCATTGGTTTTTGTGGTGAATATCGCCACAATGTACTGCAGTAAATGAACATGTACTGTG
Source organism: Gonatopus flavifemur (assembly GCA_018340375.1). NCBI lineage: Eukaryota > Metazoa > Arthropoda > Insecta > Hymenoptera > Dryinidae > Gonatopus > Gonatopus flavifemur. The sequence continues at coordinate 58,300,211 of JAFFJZ010000001.1, forward strand.
TTGTCATAAGAAAAAGTTCATGTGTGATAATCTAAAAATTTCTGAGTAATTTCTTCAAATATTTCATGATACATTCTCGTACCATACTTGACTCTTTCATCAGAATTTTATAGAAATTTATGTTGTTGAAGTTTGAATCGTTTATAGAAACGAAACGAAAATTCGAACACATCAAATCTGAAAAATCATGTGTCTACCCATGTGGAAATGGAAACACGGGCCGCTACTGGCTCACCATTGTTGCCGGAGGTGCCAGTACTGGCCAATCTAGAGCGACCATTATGGGGCCAGTTGGATTGCCAGTACTGGCAAAGGAGGTGAAATGATTACACCATTTTACATAAGGGCCATTATAACATTCACCACCACGGCGGTAGCGATATTTGATGTGAGCCTACTATGATGAAACTCTGGCATTGCAACAGGATCAGTTGTTTTGCCAGAGCTGGATGAGAAATGACAAGGAGTCGAAATGATGACATCCTATGTGGAAATTTGAACCCGACCCAGTACTGACACAGTACCAAGTACAAAGTAATCGGAGTTACCAGGAGTGATCATATTCCAAGTGAAAAAAAAAAATACATTCAATTTGAACTTTGAAAATTTGAATGATTCATTGTTCTCATTGTCGTCATCGGAGAAAGACACTCTGGAAGTGATTTCTTGGAAGTGCACTGAGTGAGGATTGAACCCGGGTCCTGTGAGTGAGAAACTGAGTCTTTATCACATCAGCCGATCTCCGAGTTGACGACGAATCACTCAAATTGCCATACAATTCATCATAGATTCCGTAGTGGAATAAAGTTTTACCAATGCTGGCACATTGTTGTCTCTCAGACATATTGAATAATTATACCAACTCTGGCCGGATGCTAGCGCGACTTCGGCTTACTACAACAGCCCAAGTTGCTAAGATCGTCATTTTAATGTCATTCGACCACCGATTCAGTAGTCAGTCAGAGTCCTATCAATACTGTCACATTGCCGTCTTTCAAACATATTGAATGATTATAACAACTCTGGCTCAATGCTGGCGCAGTATTATCTCATCAAGTTCACCGTGTTATTGGAAAGATCATATTAGAACAACGTTGCATCGATATTGGTGTCGTATCGTCTTTTTTTCGCATTTCACCATCCAACCAACTCTGCAGTTCAGTATTAACTAGCAGAACAGTATTAATTCGATACTGGCTTAAGACCGTCTGACCACGTGAGCCAGTAGCATCTGAAATCCGGCGAATATTTGGCATCAGTTGGAAGACGGTCATGATTCTAAATGGGCACAGTTGTTTCTGCCGAAGTCTGGCAAATACAACTTTGCCAGTACCGCGTCATTTGTCAACTCTGGCTATTTCCACATGGGTATCTTTTGAGATTAATTCCTTAGAACTGGATGCATCATTCAAAGGATTTACTGCAAAATTCTTGGTCTTCACAAGCTGAGAATTCCCTTGTTCGATTACCAATTTGTTTCGATAAACGATTCAAACTTCACCAACATAGAAATTTGACATTTTTCCTCCCTCGAATCCTATTTCAAAACAACTTTGGATTTACTTTCTAACTAACTATTCTTACTTTCAAAATATCAATTATAAAACACAATTCTCATCATTGGATTTTGAACAACAGAGAGTGAAAATTAGATTATAAAATATTTAATATATATTCGATAAAATTCTCTCCTCAGACTAAAAAAGTGTGAAATGATTGTATATACTGCATCTGTCGTAATTTTTCCTTTATTACAATACATATCTTACTTCAATCACAATCAATATTATACCCGGCAGATCTCTATTATGGAAATTATCACAATTCAAGAATGGGGTTAGCTATTGTTCGCACGATTGAAACTATGAATCAATGTGAAAGTGAGTTTTATCGAAATATGTAGGAGGACAATAAATTTGTCTTCTGTGAACACATTAGGGTTTTTCGATCGCTAAGTTGCCAAATGATGGAAACAATCATGATTTTTTAAAAATATTATCGTATAGGAGATTTATTGTTCTATGGAGGAGAATTGTTTTGAGTCAGTAGCTTTCATTTATGTCATCATATTGAATATTCATATGAATTTCTGAATACTTTTCGGTGAATTCTGTGTTTTATGCACAAATTCCACGGATTTAATTTGAAGAATTAACAGGTTATACCTATAGAGAATATTCAGCAGTTATTGAAATTACTTCTTTAACAATCTGCTATTCAAAGCTTTCAGATGATCGTCATGTTCCTTCTCACCAATTTTTGATATTTTATTATAAATCCTGAATGGATATCAAACGAATTCGAAGACTTCAGAAATCATTTACTAAATTTTATCATTCGATTTGAAATGGAAAACAAGGCATTACTGAGTGAGTTCTGTCGATAAGTGAGTTGATGTCCGGCGAGCAACTAGTGATGGCTAAGCGCATGCAACGGTGACAGTTCGTGAATCAATTCCATTTTGTATACACTACTATGGATTAATGAACTGGTTCAATTGAACAGAATTGGTTCCGTCAATCTAGAGTTAGCTCAGTTTTCGTTCCAGTCTGGAACAAGCTACCGCCAATCTTTGGAAGAATATGGCCTACATAAAACAGCAATTAGAGGATTGTCAATGACTGGGAAAATGTAGACTCAATATTGGTTAGATCGTTGGTGGACCGTTGATCTTTGCGCAGGCTTGGTCCACTCGTTTGCGAGTTTTGATTCTGTGTTTGAGAATATAATTGATGGAGCCTGAAATGATAATATTATTTCACGGTTTTAGCATTCTGATGTCGAAGTTCACGCAATGTTGAACTCCGCTGTACCACCCTAGTGCCATTGGTCAATTTTTATTTTGGTTGTCTTCGCGATAACACGGAGAAAAACTTCGCTGTGACAGCGGGATCTGATTTTGCTGGAGCGCGACTGTTTTCGCTGTGACAGTAAACTACTCACCATCCCAGCAATCTCGTTGGCTACAATAGTGAGATTTTGCTGCCAAAGTTGAAAAATCGCTATCGTAGCTAAGGAGATTGCTGAGATGTCCAATAGTTTGCTGTAAGAGCAAAAAATTTGCTGCTCCAGGAAAAGGGATACAGCAAAATTAGATTTCGCGATCGCAGCGAATTTCTTCTCCCTCTGCGGATTTCACGCGCGAACGAGGTATGAATAATTCTCTCGGGATTGGAGGATCGTTTCGATTCACAGTTCGTGGATTCCATGTAAATTAGTTCACCACTGTGAAAATATTATTTTTCCACAAAATTTCCTCTAAAAATCAAATGGGACGTGAGAATGTCAGGTCACACCTATGGAATTATTCATGTAATGCGAACGTGCCGTATATGTTTTTGCACGAACAACGTAACAATCATAAACACCATCATATATTACAATGTACATTACATTACGATTGGAATTGAAATCGAAAAGCAAAAGAAAGGAAGGATAAGGCATTGAACATCTCTACAAACATACAACGTACAAAATACAACATACAACGACATTCAGTGCACTCGTCTTTTTGTCGAGGATATCGAGAACGATGTATTAACACGGAGCGCGAAGATGAGAATTTAAACACGATGTTTAGTTGGGCGGACGTTAGAAAGTCTTCGAACGGAGGACTCACAATTTATTCATTGCGCGTGCGACAGTCGTCTTCTTTTTACTGCTAGCGTGCGATCTGACTTATCCGCGTTCAGCAATTTACCGACAACAGGATTACATAAGCGAATCCGTGGTGTATGTATATGAAGTCAACGTGAGCGTCTCAGATCAAGATAACTTAGCGATATTTTATTGACAATTTTCTTTTTACAAACCCATTGCATCATTCCTCCTGAATGGAAATCCAAGAGAAATCGGAACTGCAGAATTAGAATGGAGTTTGATGCTGAGTGGAATACAAGGGGAGACAGGGGGTGCGGGTGGTTTTAAAGCTAGCATCATTGACGGATCATAATTTTCTTAAACAGAGTAGGGAAGAGGGTACAAGTATCGAAACAAGTATTCCCGAAGCAAAATGACTTGAATCGCATGGTTCGTAATCTCTATCCGTCACCTGCGACCTCCTGCAGTTGAGGATCGGCGCCACGGATGATGGACCGCGAGCACACGCGGCTTTTAATAGTTTCTACTTGGAAGGAGGCTTCGTCTTCTTCTCCCTTCGACCATTGGCCGCAGGCGGAGCAATAAATCGCATCGCCAGACTTATCAGAGTGGAATATTCGCTCAAGGGGTGCCGTGGCTTCCCTTAAGGAGGAGAATCAGAAAGAAAAAAGTATTGAGCGGCAGAAGCAACAGCAACAGCAACAGCAGCAGCGGCAGCGGCAACGGCAGCAGTGGAGCGGGTATATAAAGCGATGGAAAAGAAATAATAACGAACGAAGATCGCGGAGAAAGAGCGCATTGAGGTAGGATAAGAAGAAAACGATTGAGAATTCAAGACCCGGGTTTGCCGACCGGAGCGCTCACTGACCCTTGACGGCTCCACAGCCGGAGCGGAGCGAACGTCACGAGAAAACCTTTACCTTCGTTACCTTGATAGTATTTGAGGATGTTCCTTAACTATGCAGTGTTACATACAGGTACAGGAGGTTGCTATATACACTACTCAGCCACTAAGATCTTTATCCAGCCCTTCTTCTCGTCATGAGTGAGGGAATACACCAACTAAGGCTGAAACCTTCTCGTAAAGCCATTATCGGTACTCAAGAGATCCTTACAAGTCGAATTAGTTGTGAAATTGCATAGGGCGTTCTAACTATGGCGTAACCGGAGACGTTAAATTGTCGAAGCGGTATTAGAAAACCTATACTCTACGTACGCGTGCGTGTTTATTGGTATATCATGTTTCTTTAAATATGTTACACAAGTGGGGACTTTGTATCCTTTGATTTTTCCAAAGATTTGCCATGATAAACTAGTTCTTCTTCGCGGAATATGATTGTATGTAATTTGATGGGGTGTGCGAGAGAACTTGTGACGTAAGATATTTATTTTGAAGTCAATCCGCAGGATTCATAAGTTCCTGTAACTGCATCTAAGTCGCAAAGTAGACTCCCAGACGCTCGCGTGTCCAACCGCAGAAACGTACTTGGGTACCCGTTACGCTACCATTACATGAAAAATGAATTATCTTATTACATTACGAGAATTAGGTTGATCGCAGCAATTTTGTAACCACCTGACCTTATTGCTCCTGTTATAAAGCGTGGCATATCAAAAGAGAGATATTATCTCGTAAACGTGAAATATCGTATGATTTTTCAATTCAACAATGTATATAATATCACCGAAAGGGATCCAGGGAGCACGTGTTGGTTTGGTTTTATTATATCGATTCATAACGTGCGTTGCGTGTAGACACAAGACATATTGATGTTTGTTTTACTTATGTCCCTGCGCGCAAAGAGATCGAGATTTTGGTCCTTTCCAATACATACCTGCTCTCCGTTATTTTTCTCTCATCACTTTCCTTTGAAGAGCGCCGAAACTTGGTTCGCAATCGAGAAGGATGTGAGTTGTGGAAAGGTGGAGTGGGAGATGTTTCGCGATGTTATTTATCATGGGGTTCTCTTCCTTGACGTTTCTTGCGATCGGATCAGGGCTGATAACGGTACATCAAGAATGAATGTACCAACCCGTATGTGCGTGTGTATTTGTATATATATATATATATATATATATATAATAATGTTATTCGTGTACCGGCATATGGTGCATAATGTAGGGTATATAGCATGACCGTGAGGTTATAAACCTACGGCGCATTCAATACATCGTAAACATCATCGTCGTGGAACTTTTGCGAAATCGTGAATCAATTAATTTCTAGAACTGATGCTCGTTGAGTAATTACTTATTTATCGTTCTGTTGATTGTGTAATGTACCAGAGGCCAAGAATTCAATCCAAAGCATTGGTGCGATATTTTTAATTTATCAAACCATTCGTTTTGGAGTGTGGCAGTTACCGTTCGTAATGTGTAATAGTGATATTCGTGGGATTGCATTGGTCAGAACTACGCGATTTAAAGTCAAAGTGAAATTTTTAAATCTTCTTTCTAACGGTGTTGTTAATTGTTTCCGCTTCGATATAACAAACTGTTATACGTAAAATAGATTATTTTTATTCAGTCTTGTCCTTCATATCTTCTGCTTCCTTACCAGAAGATGAGGGTTCGTCTCTGCTCCTTGAGGTTTCTTACCGTACATTTCGAAACAAGAATTTGTACAATACCTATGATTTGCGCTTTGAAATTTCTTAACGTTCTTTCTCTCATGGAACATATAAATCATATGGTTCGTACGTATGGTTTATACGAAGAATATAGATGCATTTTTATAACACATCGAAATAAGTCATTTCTCAGAAGAATTCGTTTCATAAAAAAGACATCTTTAATTCTTCCATAACTCATTATAAAATCATACAGGTATTTTTGAGAGAAAAACGGCACCTTGAAACAATCAGCTGTAATGATAACTATAATCTATCATCCAAAATAATAAAATCAGAGTTATTTGATGTGTCATGTATCGCAAAAGATACCCGATAATGTTAGTTATCACAACTAAGAAATACAAGGTCTATCCCTGAAAGTGTCTGAATTTCAAGTATGAATATAAAAATATGAATACCCAGAAATAAAAACATCATAATCGATGAGATATATCTTGTGAAGATAAAAATGATTTTTTCTCGTTCTAACAAATATTATATCACGCACATCATTGCGATCTAGTAGAGATTTTTCATGTAAGCGAAGTAGTCAAAGTAACTTGATCGGGAATATATTTCTCTGCAGCTTGCTTTAAATTACACCATCACGGGTATCAAAGATGAATCGGTGACGGTTTACGAGAACTCTCGTTTCTGGTTTGATGTTCGTGGCTCGGGTAGCGACAAGGTTTTATATATGACGATCCAGCAACCGATTGTGGAGGAAGATGATTTCCACGTGAGTAATAAATTAATGCAATAAAATGTGAAATATGAAAGAAATAAATAAATGTGAGGTACAAAGATATTTCATACGTCGAAGAAAGTTTGTTTCTTTGCTCCGTGGACACGAGATTCAAGATATAAGTATTCGAATCTGATCTATGACTCTCAGTTCTAACGTTGTGAAATTGTCGAGGGGGCAATTTTTTGTTCACACACCCGAGTCGAAAAATTAAGAGCTCATCTTGGTCTGTTTAACCTGATCTCATATTGTATTCGACCTGATTTGATTCAGTTCAACCTGATTTCATTCCTTTTGAACCTCATATTGTTCTATACTGTAAAAAACATTTGTTGAATTCCAAACAAAAATGCTTGGAAATTTACAAACTTGGTTTGGAAAAATAATTTCCGAACCTTTTTTTGTAAATTGCCGAACAAAAGTTTGTGAATTTTCAAAAATCTTCGTGAAATCACAAAATTTTTTGGATGTTTACAAACTTTTATTTGGTCATTTATAAAAAAAGTTTGTGTAAACTTCTTGGGCAGTTTAGGAAGTATATTTTTTACAGTGTATACATAGTGATTCAAATTCAGTTCACAACCTGATCTCAATCTGTTGGAATTTGAAGGAAAAATTATAAACCCTGCTCACAACTGTTTCAACCTGATAATGTTCTTTTCATCTCGATTCTAACCTGGTTTGCAAATGTGTGATGAAATTGAAATGTATGTATCATTTATGGATGATGAAGTTGGGATCCAGCTTTTAATCCACAAACAAAATCTTTGTGTCACGTCGAAATATACTGCAATAATCAACGGGAATCAAGTTTTGCACCATTGGGGTGCATTCAACATCAAAATAATGCAGTACATCCATCTCAACCTGTACAACGTCACCATTTACAACCAACTAGCATCATGACTTCATCTGAAAACATAATAATGGATCCTCAACTCTTTTATAATTCTCATAATCAAGCTTTCTTATAACCAAGCTGTTCTCTATTTAGAATATCGAGAAATATTGTTCTATATTGAATGTTGAAGAATATGTTGAATACGTTTTATTATATTAAATACCAAAGAATATTGTTGAACTGGTGACAAGTTTTGAATAAAAAAACAAAGATTATTTATAAATCACAGGCATTAATTCTCTTGAAATGTATTCAGAATTTGCAATTAATTATTGTCGACGTATGCAATAATAATTTTGAAGACTATAATAATAATAATAATTTGTTTGTGAATTTTATTCAGAAAATGCCAGCGACGAGATACTAGCTAAATCTAATTTTACAAATTAAAAAAAATAATGCAATATAATTGAATCATCGAGATGTACAAACTGTAAACGTATATTACCTTGCTAAAAATCCTCCATAAAAAACAATAAGTTTCCCTGATTGTTGTATGAAATTAACGATTCAAAAATCACATCACAAAAGGGAGAAAGAATTTATCGTGTTCATTTTAAACAAGGAAATTTTACAAATCTACAATTGTACATCTCGAGAGTTTAATTATATCTCATTATTTTTCAATAATTTTTAAAATTAGATGAAGCAGGTATCTCACTGCTGGTATTTTTTGAATAGAATTTACAAAACCCCATAACCAAGTCAAAATAAGGGTGAAGGAAAAATAGAGCTATATCAGGTTTTCAAATTCGACCTGACAGAATGTGTATTCGTTGCGTATTACGGATCAAAACAGGTTCTCATTAATCCTCATCTCATACTGTTCAAAAGGGTAAGATCGATCTTTGAATAGTTCGAAATCAGGTTTCAATTTTTCGACTCGGGTACAAGAATAGCGCAATTGTAGTTTATATTTGGCACAAATGAGAGATGAAGTGGAAATAAGGTCGATTCGGAATGATTTGGATTTTCAACAATTTTGGAGATGTGAGAGAATGACATTACTCACAATGGTAGTCCAAGCTTGGTGAAACATTGGGCTGTCGAGCATGCTTGAGCAAACTGCATAACCATACATGAAAATCAATAATATTGCCTCAAGGTACAACCATTCATTATTTGATAACTTGTACCGCATTTCATGCCTCATGATTGTTCCGAATATGTACCAATATGGATTTGGTAATATGCAAGAAGGTCGTCTGCTTGAAATTTGCTGACAACCGGCCATTTCTAGTGGAATTACTAAACATCCCCAGCGACCAATCAATAATAGTGGAGTCGGGTTTGTCCACTCGAACGTATTGCATACTACTATTATCTTATGTACTCTTGTCTCGTAATGGTCTTTGCTATTTCCAAGTCTAACATCCCTATATTGTGACCAAAACTCCACTGATAGAAACGAAATTAGTTAATTCCATCAAAGGGACTCAACTACGCTAATAGAAATGCTCTATAAGCATCTGTTACATACCTTGTATTAATGCTTAAAATATTTCTGGTAGAGTACATTTTCATAACTGTGATTACTGAAAAATAATCATGTCAACTAAAAAAATAGTTAATTTTACCAGAAAGAAGGTAAAGTCCCTTTTCGCTATGTTGCAATATTTTTCTTTAGGTACCAATGATTAATATTTTCTCTTGATATAAATCCCGAATAAGGTTTTACGACCGAAGATCTGAACTCTTCGTAGACCCTTTCTGGACTGTTTTTATAAACTGTTTAAAAAACACAATTGTTGCGATATTCAGGATTTGGACTCTCGACAGATCGTAGGAAATCCACCAAGGTTTATTTCTGAAAATTTCAGACTTCCAGCTGAATCCAATTTCAACCCAGACGAAGTTTTATTGCAAAGTCATTGTTACGATTCTCTACAAAACTCGAGTAGGTTCCAATCAGAAATTTCATTCAGGACTAGGGATCTAGAGAATTTGATTTCCAGTAGGGGATCTGGCTTTAGGAAGTAAATTTCTAATCAGGGAGGAGATGACGAGGAATTTATCGATTTTGTAATGGAAATTTTTATTCACGTATCATAGCACGAAGATTCGATGGCGTAGAGTTTCCAATCCTAAACAATCCAATAAAACTTCGTGACCTGTTATCCGACGAGAAAAATCTTAAAAACTTTCACACGTCTCAGTTCCACTTTCCTCGAGCTTTCAATTTCGATGGAAAAGTGTGCCCTATACCTTCGGTAAATTTGATCATAACATATTGGAGTCGAAGAGTGTTTCGGAATCGAAGGAATTGCTCGAAAATTTCTTATGTAACAAGTGGTTTGTTCAGTCGCTCAAGACAATTCAAACAGAAATTCTGGAATTAAATCAAAACTAACGTAAACGTAACTGAACATGGAATCACAGAAATTCAATTAACATGTTAATGGTTTCGAATCGTATTATTGAAGCAGGATCATGTCATTGTAATGTGAAATCCAACTCACACGTTTTCTCTAATAAAAATATAATATCAAGCGAAAAAATCAATCCGAACTTGTCAAGAGTTCAGTAAATTCACACTCAACGCACAGTGAAAGTAATTCATTTCTCAATGTACATTCATTAAATGTCACATTTTCATGAGAATATTTATATACTGTATATCGCTGTTTTTCCATGCATTGAACGGAAAACTGTTCGGAACACATAAAAACGATTTATTTCATTTCTCACACTTTCATTTTCCTGTTTGAAACATCAATACGTATCAGCAGATCATTAGTTATATTTGCTTCTAGATGGCTTATTACTCGTTTGAGTTTGAAAACTACTGTGTTACTATCTGCTATTTCATTTCAAATTATGGAATGATTTGTACGGTTCTTCAATTCCTGTAGGATCTATGTCACGATAAATGCTGTCACAATCGGATTTGTATAATTTATTTTTTTAATGTATCGCAAAAAAAATATCGAAAAGTATTGATAGTCTTCGTGGAAAGCACAAGAATTAGCGATGATTAATTTCTATGCTGATGAGCCTTCGAAACACTTCACAGCCCGAGCGTTGTTCACTCTGACTAATCGAGTGTGCATAAATTTTAATCAAGCTTGGATGTGACTTCGATCTGGTTAAGTAAACAAGTCCGGTTAGCAGTTGGTCTAAAGACTTGCGCATACCTGATGAACCAATGTTCTTTGGTTCGTGTGTTTGATTTCATTAGAGGTACTTTGCGAATTTAATTATTTTTCAAACGAATCCTGCAAAATTCTACACGAAATACGGAATTTAAATGTATTTTATTTTCTGATATCTTCATGGGAATTGTGAGTTGGAAAATTCATATCAATATTGTTCAAGGAGAGGAAAACGGAGTGAATAGTTATTATTTAATTTTTAATAGTAGTGCTCTCATTTTATCGATTCCGTTTCTTGATTATGCGGGATTGTTTTGTTTCTTGCTTTTTATTGGAAAATGGGGGATTTGTCTGTCACTTTGGGAAACTGTTGTATTTGAGGCGTTGTATTTTGAGAAAAAGAAATGAAAAAACGTCCACCAAATCCTGGAATCGAGTTTTTCATCCACGAAAGAACTTTGCTGCTCCGATTCTTCGGGACAAAATTTTACAATTATATCTCAGAATGTATCTGATGACATCACAGCACTTCTGTTGTTAACTCAACAACGCTGTTATTGATATCACAACATTATCACTCTGTATAAATTATGGGAAATGTTTACTCGCAGGAATGGTGGAGTTCGTCTTCTGATCCCGGGGAATCGGTTTGTGCATGAAAAATACAGGATTTTCCGCATACTGTGAAGAACTATTCAGCTCTCCAGTTGTTGAATCTTCCAAAAACTGAGGGAAAAGCCTACAACATCATAATTGAAAGTCATGCATCGGTGGATGAACGACAGGGTATGATTTATGCACGTAAGAATCATACACTTATTAATCGTACACGAAAAATAAAACCCAAAAGTATTTACACTAATAATTTTTATCTAACACATAATATTTTATGCAATGATTATTTGTGCACGTTTGATCGATTGACATAGAAATTGTACACAAAATATTTTACAAGCTTTCAAAATGTAATCAACGAAAATTGTACACATATTGTTTATGCACGATCAGGAAATGAAATTAATTAGTGTACAATTGTTGTACTCTTACTCCAATCCATAGTGATTATTCAATAAAACGAAAAAAATTCCTCATATAAAATTCATTGGATGTACAATCATTATACACTAATTAATTACATTTTCTGTCCGTGCATAAAAACATGTGTACGATTTTTGTGAATCACTTTTTTTCTGAAACATGAAAAACATTTAGTGTACAATTTTCTTATCAAATAATTTTACGCGCACCAAAGCTTATGTGTTAAATATGAGGTGTTGAAAAAGAAAAATTATTAGTGTAAATACTTTTGGGTTTTATTTTTTGTGTTCCATTGATGAACTGTGCTATCCTCGAGTGACAGAATTTCCGGATTTATATATAATTTATATAGAATTATGCATCAATTATACACAAACTATATCCAATTATATACAAATTACATTGCATTCAGGTTGGTAATGATCGATATTTATGATATCGATCCTTTTGTATAAAAAAAATAGAAAGTTCCAATCGAAATTTAAAAAAAATCTATAAAACCTAGATATACATTTTATACAAAAGTATCGATACTGTAAATATCGAGCATCGTTAATTCAGGTGACTTCCTTCGGGGGAAAATTCCACAAGTATTCTTTGAAGTATACTGGTAATCTTATTGTACTGTTCTTTTCATTAACACACCGAAATTTGTTCAGCTTTCTCCTAAACACTTCGAACATCTCTCACACGGAGAAAAAGGAATTCGCTGTGGCAGCGAAATCTACTTCTGCTGGGTTTCTTTTGCCAGAGCAGCAAATTTTTTGCTGTGACAGCAAACTATTTGCTGTTCCAGCAATCTTGTTAGCTGCGACAGCGAATTTTTAGCTGTGGCAGCAATAACTGTTTGCTATCCCAGCAAAATTTGTTTGCTATTCTGTATATAATACTGAAAATTTGCTGGCGAAGCAAACATTTTTTGCTGTCGTAGCTAACACGATTGCTGTTTTAGCAAATTTTTAGCTAGGTCAGCAAAAAATTTTGCTATTCTATATATAATACCTCGATTTGCTGCGTCAGCAAATTTTTTCTCTCCGTGCATGCGCTGATTTTGAAGAAGTTTATAATACCATCCTGGAGAGCGCGGAATATTACTCAAACATGATAAGGAAAAATTTGAAGGATTCCCATTAGTTCCCTTGACAATCCTGAACGAGATTTTGGACAATTTTTGACATGTTATATTTGGAATCGATGCTTTCTTGGTGAGGTGATTTTGCAAAATTGATCTATGTTAGGAAATCGATTCATTCAGAGCTGGAAGATTGTTTTTTCAGTACGATTGTATATTGATCACTGTAAGGGATACAGTACAATATTTTGATATGTATGATCATCCAAAGCTTCCTTTCTCATTCCAAATGATGTTTAGGAACAACGGATAACGTTTTTACCCTATCGTTGCAAAATAAATGTTCAGTCCATCAACACGTTCAAGATTTTTATTCATGTTCTCACACGAATAAAATACAGCGTTTGAAGTAATTATATAATACTAGTTATTATTTAAGGTGGTATAAAATGAACGTAAAATCATGAACATAAGCATTTACTCACAATATCCATGAGTTTCGATCTTGGTATCGCGCTATACGATTTCGTGCTTTCATATACATGTTCACACCCACTCACACTGCAGAACTGATGTTGATTCTCTTATCACCTCACGTAAACCACTCAATTATTGATCCAAGGTTTTATCTGTATTGGAAATGTTAACTCGTTCCTGATATGGACATTCCATAAGCCCAGGATACTCACAAAAGCTCTTAATCGTAATGAATAATGCTGATATCCCCAGATCTGTTCAAATAATTTAGTACATTGGTTGATAAGAATTCCATACATTCCATTTCTTTTCTTCTTACAGGGCAAAAAGATACCGATGCCATATATGTTTCCGAAGCATATGCATCTTTAGCACGACATTGGTCGTGGAGAATCCACGTACAGTATCACGCTGAAGAAATGCAAATCACAGATATTTTTAAGTCGTTCACCTGTTATTTCAATCAATACCGTCGTACACATTGAAACGAAAAAATGTGCCAATATGTTGATGTGGACATATTACGTATTCATGCGACTATTAAACTTCACATTTAGATCAGAGTGACGTGATGATATTCATCCCACGGTATCAATCAATGCAGTTAAACTGTTTAACCATCAAAGCTCATGAAATCAAACCATTACAACATACGTGGTGAGAAAAGTTTGGAAGAATTTCATGATGGCATGAATATTCATTGAGAATTATTACGGTTTCATTGGATTTTATTACAGTTGTAATCAATTTTATTATACATGCATTTATTACATCATTAAAAATGGAATGAGTGTAGAATGGTTACGGAAATTGTCATATGTTTTATTATATGTTTATGGCTATATCATTATCTGTGTTTAATTATTACAGGGAAACATTTTCAATGATATTATAAGGAATGATAAATTGGTCGTATACCGACGAGAAAAGATCGTTATGAAAGATTCCATACGCTATAGTTTGATTTCATTTCAAGTACACGGGGAAAAATTATGTGATTGATATTTGGATAGCTAAAAAATATCAAAGTCAACAACCATTTTGGTGCCTGAAGTTTGAGAACTGATTCGGTGGAGTTTTAGGGCACTGAATATGAAAACAGCATTAGATTTGTTGGATCAACTCGTTTTTTATAATCCTTCATGTATAAAATTCATCAATTTCATATAGATTATGTATGAAAATTATATATAAAAGATAACAGAAAGTGAACTGGTCTAAAAAATGTGATATTCGCTTCACATTCAACGCACCAAAAGCACTCTGAATCAGTTACCAAACCTGGGCATCAGAAAAAAAAATTTGTTGTTGTTGATCTGTGAAATTAGCTGGGGTAGCTACACTGTGAAAAATTTCTGAACAAAACTTCAAATACATGTGACAGAAGCAATTTCCAATCACGTAACTGAAGATTGAGCGTACATGTGTATGAAATTTTGGTTACGAGAATATACATAAATCTGTGATATAATGTAGTGAAAATACTTGTAAATGAATTTTTAATTCAAATACCGAGAATTTGGGATCCCAGTTACAAAAGCGATTGAAAAAGTTAGGCAACTTCAAAGAATTGAAAG
This sequence comes from Gonatopus flavifemur, assembly GCA_018340375.1. Taxonomy (NCBI): domain Eukaryota; kingdom Metazoa; phylum Arthropoda; class Insecta; order Hymenoptera; family Dryinidae; genus Gonatopus; species Gonatopus flavifemur. The sequence goes on from JAFFJZ010000001.1 coordinate 58,315,325, forward strand.
AGTCAGTGTATTTTTTAGCCGTGGCAACAATAGTTATCGCTATGGGAACTAAAATCTAGCTTCTTTTAACGATTTCTTTCGCTTCTCAAATATCAAATCCACGAAATAGCTATCACAGCTAATTCCTAGCTACCAAAGTGAACTGTTTTCTCTCATGTATTTCAATTAAAATTAGCAGATCAAAACTTATAAGTAACTGATTAGAATTTGTTGCATACAGAATTTGGAAATTCATTCTATCGATTTATAGATTCAATCCAGTTTGCAATTTTCGTTTGAAAAAAAAGAAATATTAAGAAAAAGTTCATCTAATTTTTATCAAGTGAATTCACTTTAAGGAACACGGGTCAAAAAATTTGGACAGATTTTTTCCTCATATTCAATTTTCAGACTGCATGGAGAAGAATGCAGGACGAAAATATAGTAATCTTTAATAAAAATTTGAGATGTTTTGAATTTGTAATGAAGATGAAACGGCCCACATTCTTTTTGAATTTTACTTGTAAATAAAATAATAAAATTTTGAAATTTTGTTATTCATGTTGTGAAATCTCATACACGACTTTTGAAAAGTTCATATTCTTCCCATTGTTTGTTGAATATTGATAATTTTTCAATATTTTTGATAAAAACAGAACTTTTGAAAAATATTAGCCTGAATTTCTCCTCCAACGAACAGAAGTGATTGGGGAGAAATTTATATGAAAATCTGGCAAAAAGGCCTAACTTTGTCCGTACACTGTAAAAAATATTTGTATTGATTTTAATACAAAAGTTTGGAAGCAATTCACACACATATTTTTATATTGAATCTTCCACACTTGTACTGAAATTCAAACACAATATTATCTTGAAATGGTTCTGTGGTTAGTTTAGTACACAAAAGTATGCATTAATTGCTTCCAAATTTTTGTGTGTGAAATTCACAAATCTTTTTAACAGTGTAAAATTCATAAATCGTGGCAAAATCAGTTTATAGATCAAACATAAGGACAAAAACCAATTCAATCTTCCCTATTCAGGATAAATTATTTACATTCTTCAATGATCTATTTTTCAATCCATCATGAAAATCGATTATTCAATCCGATAATTTGGAAACTCTCCACTATGCGATAATTCATGACAAGTTACAAAAATACGTAAAAATCAGACTCTTATGCGAATCACAAAAGATCAGAATTCCAATTTTAAAACATCTCCACACCATTTAAACAAAAGAGCAAAATCATTTGAGGAGCCAGCAATTTGTAGTAGCAATTATTCATTGTGTATAGGACCGACTCTCTACCTTTATTTGTTGTTTCCACGGTAATTAAAAAAACTTGCTTGAAGTCTGTACCGACGTGATAATTACGAGCTATTTCCTCCGAGTTGGCACAATGTTTTACAAAGAAAAATGTCTGTATTGTAGTAAACATGTGCGTAAATAACAATATGAATACCGTTATTCGTTACATTTTCAATCTTCCACACTTTGTATGAGATTATAATTTCTAGTTCCTAATAATTCACATCTTATATGTTATTAATGATTATCATTACGATTCATTCTAGACTTTGATGACAGATCTTTTGAGTCCCACTTCCGTGTTCGTAAGTTTGTGATTTAACATCTGGATCAATGTGAGAAAAATAATTCATTTCATATCATAGCAAGATCTATCATCACGAAATATCTTTTCGTATATTTGAAAACTTGAATCTATCTCTGAACTTTTTATGCTTGGATGATTCATCCGTCTATGTCGCAGGATTGAAAAATTAATATATTCGATAATTATGATGCAATCCACATTGTTATCAATTTTATGTCTCTCGAGCATCATAATAATGTGTCGTATAATAAAGCACGGTGATGTGCCTGTACACGAAGATACCATGAGAAAATTATTGGGATCTCAATTTCCAATGTAGCTTCCGTATCGCAGAAAATAGTAGCAAGTGACCCATAAATTCACTTTACGTGGAAGAGACACGTGGAGCAAGATTGCGTATATATTATGAGAAAATCATTCACCTCTCCTGTATTTGGAACGAAAGAAAAATAGCGCGGCATTATAACTTGAAACGTGAACGTGTCTTCTCTGTGGAACTGTGCGATTTGAATTGAACGATTTATGAAAGTACGTTCACCGTATCTCTCAAAATTTGAATATGAATCGAGGTAGAAAATTTCTCACTGAATAATCCAGGATACCTCTTATGGGATATTTATTTCCTGTGCTTTGAGATATTCGTATTCCTTCATATGCGTGTCATATTCTTCAATTATACAAAGAAGTTATAACGTACAGGTATAATGAAACTTGCCTATACGTTTGAACGAAAGTTTCATTGGTCCGTAGTTCGATGATTCCTTGTAGATCAATACCAAATGTAAAAGTGTATCTGCATAACGCGGAAACTCAAATCAACATGTCAACGTGGCTGTGTTTTTACGAGGCATCTAATTTCAGATCTCATAAATGCTAAAGTAAGACTATCCCAAGTTTTACGTCGGTTATCTATATAAAATGTAAACCTTCGGTTTACGAGACAGATATATTTATTAGATACAGAGATACGTGTAGTAAACACTGTCCCATACCGCTCACTATAAATAGAGATTGAATTGAGAGAATATGGGAGAATGATGAAGATGATTCTATATTCTCTCCTACCACAATGAAATTTATCGGTATTCGATTATGGAGTATATAATTCATTGTACTTCGGTATATATTGGACTGTTTCATGAGGAAATAGTGCTTTTAAAATTTTTCTCCTACTCTCTAAATCTGAAAGAGTGAAAAATCGCACGTTTCACTCCACTAAGTGTCAGAAGTGAGCCTGTCCGCTTCGAGTGGAATTTTCGCTCGTTTCGAGTGACCTCTCAATCTTTTAGAGTAAAAAATTCACTCTAGCGTCGAAGTGGTTGTGAATTTCTAACCTCAAACCTTAGGATATCACTCTAAAAGAGTTGAAATTTCACTCGAAAATTCGACAGGCTCACTTCTGGCTGGTTAAAGAGTGGAATCTCACTCCAAAGATTTTAGAGAGTGAGCTGATAAAGTTCGGAAAACAATGTCATTATGATTTTGCTGTTAAAATTGGGATAGAACAAAACTATTCTACTTTTTGCAAATTATCATTCCCTCTTTCGTTAGATTTCTCTTTAGACAAAAACTCTTAGTCTTGAAATATCTTCTTTTTTTCCCATACACCTATTCATTCTCAAGCAATTTATTCAAATGAACAGAAGAAAAAGGTACGAAACATCGATATTTTATCATACTAATCTACATAGTTAATGAGTGACAAGAAACATTGAAAAATTCTCATTCGAAACACGGTAACATTGGCAAGAAATGCGGAGGTGATATATTCTTAACCGCGAGATAATAAATATTGTGAAGAATAGTTGGTACTTGGAACATCCACTATCTCATGCTGCGTGGAGGTATACTACTGTGATAAATTGCATGTATTGGTTACACAGTGATGTGAGAAAAAAATGTTGGATACCAAAACAGGAGCATAAAAAAGAACGGAATCACATTTAGTGGGAAGGGTAAGAGAAAGAAGAGCGAAGAAAAGGGTGGTGTATGGCAAGAATTCTGTTAGAGGAAAGGCAATTCATTAGTCCTACAACACGGAAGTGTCTGAACCGCCTGCGTGGAGTTGTTGCTCCTCTTCGACATGCAAACATATGCGTACATACAAGTGCGTTAGTGTGTAAGCCCGCTGTGTAGGAGAATGCTTATGTTTACACGAATGTATGCGTTGTATTCGTGCAACGTATTCAGCCTTGAGGTCCAAACTGGGTTTCTTCGTGACCGTCTCTCGTTGCGTCTTATTATGCGCGACGAAGATCCCCTTGGGTCTACTTTGGCTGAACCAAACATAAAAAAAAAGCAATTTTCCCAGGTCGATCCGACGAAACTTTTGGATCACGGAATATATTGCGATGATTCTCTTTCTTCGATCTGAGGTAGTTCTGTGCCTGGGAAATGGATTCAGGCTCTTTTTTAACCGCGCATACGTGGTTATAACATTTCGGTTGTTCCATTTTTGGAAGAAGAGAATGGGAAGAATGGGAATCATCTTTTCAAAGATGAAACATATGCAGGGCTTCGAACACTGCATCTCGGAGGGAAATCATCCTTCTTTCTCGGTTATCGCTCGAAGGTAATCCAGAATTTATATCATCTATATTATTCTCTTCCACATGGTATTGAATTTTATCTCGATTAAGGGGAATAAATTTCATCATCTCATGATTTAGTTTCAAAGTTTTCTGCAAAAATACAAGTGACAAGTGTTTTTGTCACTCCCTGCAAGAGATCATAAAATTGGAAAGTGTATCTAACTCCTCACAGCCCTCAAAATACTCTCCAAACTTTCTACAGTCCATTCCATCAGAAAAAAAAACATCAAAATATCTGGACACACAAGCTCGTTATGAACGGGAATCCAAAAAAAAAAGAAACAGTGATCAAGACGAAAACAATACACAACTATGTTAACGTTATAAATACCATACACCTCAATTTTGCGTATTGTGTCTATTGTATGGAACAATAAGACACAGCTTTTACGAATTCAAACAAAATAAGCAAGTGAAACGTTCTTGCGTAAAAATATTACATTTGTCAGAATAATACACAGACCATCGCAACATCACTCACCAGGAGAATGATAAAATCTTTCTGTTCGTACCGCTAGATTTATAAGACTCAATTAAGTACCCGTAAAACTATGTGTACTCACATATCCGAGGGAAAATAATACTATCGCTATAATTACCTTAAATGTATATACGTGTATATGTATATGAACGTAGAATCGAAGTAATGGCACCACGGCGTAATTAGGAACAAGTTAGAATTACGAAAGGTACATACAGCATTTAAAGATCGTATAATCATCACTTGAGCAGAATGATCACGTTCGAAAAGTCTGGACACATATTCGTGGTGCGGGTTTGTATCAAATGTTCCAGATGTACCGTTTCATTCGCATTGAGAGCATAAGAGAGGATCGTCGAATAGAGACGCAACCAGGAAGTAAAAAGCAATCTACAGAATTCGCGGTCCTTGCGGTGTGTGAGAAGCAGCAACAACAATCCAACACGCGACTAATAGACGCGCTCGTGGAATCTCAAATACTTGTGACGACGATTCTACAACTCTACTATATAAACATCAAAAGATCCAGCTATATCCTCGCAACGTTGAAGAAGTAATTACTATTTACCTAGGGAGAAACGGTCTTGCGATTGCGGTGGTTGGTGGCTAACGTCTAGAAGAATGCGAGCATAACAGTGTAGGTGGTACTACAATGTTTGCTTCGTACATTCCTCGCTTCGAATTGCGGTTCTCATTCAACCATTCCAATGTGAATTTGAATTTTATGTGTGTGTGTTTGTGATGTATCGTTGTATTAGATACGCATTAGAGAGATCTTAGGAGCTATTCAATGCTCGGAAGAATGGAACCGTGGAATGAAGGAATCCTAGAAACGTCATGACCTTGCACTTATCATTCATTTGGAGATTGAAAAGCAATATAATCATGTCAGTGGTGGATGCTCTTCACATAAATCTCTAACCAGGATTGATCGTTCTCCTTTGTCCTCTAAACGGAAATCATTAATAATATCAACTTCAACTTGAAGATATCTTGAACGTATCTTTGTTATTTTTTCTACAAAATCAAATTCTGAAATTCCATAAGAAATGTGCTCTCCTAGCAATCCAGTTAGTTGTAACAGCTAGGTTAGCAAAAAGACTCGCTATTGTATATATAATATCTCGATTTGCAGCGTCAGCAAAAAATTTCTTTTCTCCATGTATGAAATACATTAATGTCATTGTAACTGAACCTGAGTTGATGTTCATACACGTTGAGCCATCAGTTTTGATTTTATCATATCAATTTATAGAGCAGAATCAGAAAGTCTGAGGATAGAATTTCATCATAAAGATAATTATTTCAGCAACTTTCTATTGCAGGAGGTATAAATATTTCCAGCCGCGTGAGTTTACGTCAAAAATGATCTTCGCTGATTATCACATAATTATGACAAGTATGTCGCGTAAAAGTAACCGTATTAGGATGAAAGGAAAATTCTGCTATGAAAAATGTTTGTAATTCCATAGGTGTTACATCATACAAGATTATTTATATCCCCCTACTGTTCACTCAAACACTTACCGATTGCTTTGCCGCTTGAGTTCCCGTCGAATGCTGCTCCGAGTGCGGATGAATCGTAGAGCACCTCCGGCGAGAGTCAAATTTGTTTTGAGTTGCAGTTTATCCGCTCTCTCGAAATTCGAGAGCCATTGTTTAGGCGGTGGATTCTTCTCCTCATTATCATCCATTTCTCGCCTATCGTTGTCCAACAGATGCGTATCTAATCCTCAGTTGGCATCCAACTCTTTCTTTCTCAGAGTCAGCGGCTCGTCGTTGAGAAAAAAATCATTCGAGCACATCCGAAACATGCATTGTGTGTTACACAAGGATCCATCCACGACATTCACAATACTACGACAGTGTAATCTCATGTCTATGTATACAGTATACAGCCTTTAACCTCTAACGGATCGTTCAAACCGCCTGCAATGTATGCTTTTTGTCTTACTCTCTTATCTCTTCTCTTACCTCTCTTTTATTTACCTCCGATTAAATGACGATCAGGTATAGTTAAGTGGGAAAGTAAAAGAGATCGTCCAGGGTTCCTCGATAACATTGATTCCGGGTTCGATATGACCGACTCGTCGTCGATCTATGCTCAAGCGTTCATGAACAAAAAAACACATTACATTGTTCTTTCCAAGTGAATAATATATCCTATATATATTTTATCTTCAGGGAATCAGGTTTGTGCGATTCTCGAGATTACCCTGTGTTCCGTCATACTCGATGTAATAGAAGGCGAGGATCTTTAATGAGCAAAACAAAGACACGTGTGTCGGATTTGATTTTGATCGAATGCTAATCTTTCATTGTCAAGTCTTAGCATTAATAGGTTTGTATCTAATAGATTACGCAACAGCTGTTGCACGCATGTGCGCATTCACGCGTGGATGATACTTGTTTTCCACATGTAGATATGTGTATAGGTTGTTGAACGATCGAGCTCTTCTTATCCTGTTGCTCGACCGAAACGGGAAACGACGATAATGGTGTGCCTGTAATGCCACTCTGCATCAATTCACCTTCCAGAGGAAGAAGAAGATTCTCATAACATTATCCACAGTCTCATGAATTTATGATTTCCTCTTTTAGATTCAAATAAATCACGAATAATCCACACTTCTTCGTTTTATATCCCATCGTAAATCACAATATTCCGAATATTCAACCGATCGTTGTCAAAAAAACACATTTTTTATCATCCGTTATAACTTGTTATGTTCTTTGTGCACATGACTGTCAACACCATACATCTGTCACACAGATTTTGAACATGTCATTGTCATTCATTCCTCTCCGGGATCGATCACTTTTGATAAATATAAATTCCACTTTATAGATTCACCAAAGAGAAGCAAATCGGGTACAATTGTTCCATGATCGATATTCGACATCCCTTTATCGAGGCAAGTTTAAAACGATTCGTGTCGTTCAGAAATGTTTCGAATACAATATTATGATTTGAGCAAAGCAATGTTAAAGGGAATGTTTTTTAAATAACAATTCTGGAGCAAGAATTAATTGCTGATTCGATTGTACATCATGTTTTTCGTCAGAACTCGTGAATTTTCTAAGTAGTCCACGATCGTTCAGACAATCGGTACTTCTTTTTGTGTAGAATTTATTGAAATAAAATGTAAATTATAACGATATCATAGAATTTTCATTGAATCTACACACTAGCATGGCAATGATAGCACACCGTGAGACGAGAATGCGTCAGTGTGAGAGTCGGCTTCGTGAATGCACCGGTTCACTGTTCGCGTACGCGGTACTAAGAGCAAATGTGGGACCGAGTGGTAGCGCTCCGGAGCGACACCTGTGAAGAGACGCTACACCACCTTCTTCCTCTTATTCTTCCTCTTCTTCTCTCGGGCTGAAACCTCTTCTTTCACGATGAGCGCTCCGTTGACTCTCTCTCCGTATAACTTATCGTCCCCCTACTTTTCTTCTTTTTGCTGTTCTTCTCTTTCTTCGCTCCTTCCTCCAGGAGTCCTGGCTGTCCCTCCCTCTTTCTTCTGCTCTCTTCTCTTACAATGTCGAGAGTTAGGTCCGTAAGAAAGAACACCCCCGATCAGATAATAGGGAACGCTCGGACATTGCGAGCACAACGAATGGAAATCGTATTGAAGAGAGAATCGTGGCTGATTAATGAAATGTAAATAAGCTGCAGAAATAATGCACTAGCGTATATCCTTAAGAAATTTTTATATCAATGGTATGAGAGAGGGGTGGAGGATAACTTCGCTTTTGCACTGAAGTAAACGAGCAACTGTGACAAGAAGGGTTCTCCCAATTCTCACCTTGATTGAAAAGTGGAGAACAAGAACGATTATTCTGTAGTTCATGTTTAAGATGAATTGAGGGCGTTATACAGTTTGGTTCAAAGTTCAGGTATTTCGTAATTGAGATTTTCTTTCAATGTCCGCACAGAATCCATCAATTGGTTCAATGATTGGGCCACTGGGCGAACACGAAGACGAATACGATGGACGTTGATAGTACATTCCAAACATTCAAATGCTGCTAGAGATCAATAATCGCATGTCGATGATGCCTATCACCACTGGCTCATACAGGATTTACTACTAGATAATAACATGAGTCCAATAATCATGGTGAATAATCGACCACTTATGAACTTAATGATTGGTCTAGTAATGAGGCAGAATGATTTCGACTTACGGTGCTGGAACATGGTCCATCAATGGCGGATCACAGACTGATCACTGTAAAAAGTTCAGCTCATTTCATGGCTGAATCTATGATGCAAACAAATCAAGCCGAAAAAACAATCGCCGACCCAATGGAAAAAGCATTATCTGAAATTAAAATGCAAACAGATTAAGACTTTCTTCTTACAGTGATATATCGATGATAATCTTTCACTTGATTGCACTGTAAAAAGAAAATCTTAATCTGTTTGCATCTTAGTTTCAGACAATGCTCTTTCCATTGTGTCGGCGATTGTTTTTTTCGGCTTAATTTGTTCACATCATAGATTCAGCCATGAAATGAGCTGAGTTTAAGATTTTCTTTTTACAGTGATGTTGAAAAACCCCGGATGCCTTTCGAAGTAAGACAAATCTGGGAATCTGGACGATAACAGCTGTGGATATGGATGGGTGATAATGATAATTGTTCTGAACGGTCATGTACCTCTTAATTAGGCATTCCTGGCCAGCGTTTGTGGACAAAAACTACTGCATATCTTGATTAATAACCAACGGTGTTTGGTGGAATTGGCTCAATCTGATGGATTCCAGACTCTCTTAGCGACACTGGTAATCGACTAGTTGACTGGGAGCGTTTTCGTCTAATTTCGATAGGCAAATTATGGCTGGCACTCGCCAACTTCGTTTGGCAACTAACCTTTTTCCAGATTCTTATAATGGCCGTTTTTGGTTCTGTATCCATGGGCAACACTTGGCTGATTTGAAATATGCATATTTCTGGCTGGTAAATCAACCTGCAATTCATTGACATTTATCCTTTTTACAGCCAATTTTCGGAAAAAAGTGCTGGAGTGATGTGATTATTCAAAAACAACTTGGTGGTTGTCCATCAGCAGTTCATTGGCTGCATTCAAGGTGCTGGGTTCTGTACGATGATAGAAAAATGACAGGGTTGAAACATTCATGATCATAAAGACCTGAAATCTGGTTCCGTTTATCAGGAAATGTTACTAAGATTATCAAAGATCAGATTACTTACAAATTCTGGTTATAATACCCAGAAAAGAATTCGGTTCTCCTAACCCGAGAAATATAATATTCCCTGACATATTTACTGGTGATCAGAATTAAATTTCAAATGTCATTTTTCTGTCAGTGTATATCGGCAAAGCAATGCTGACCTTTATCATTTAGCTCATGATAACAGGAGAAGGCGGATGAACGACAGTATAACATTGTTCGTTCGCAATGAGCTCTACAAACCATTCTTTAACCAGTCGATAGCCTGCTGCAACGTTGCGGGGATCACGAGATTTATGGCAGTATGAGATTTCATTTCAAACTAATAGATCTCGAATGATAATTCAGTTGTCAGAAAACGAGACTCAACTGATGGTAAATTCCTGGAACACTGTTAGAAGGTTGAAATTGTAGTTAGAAACAAACAAAACCTGTCTATTTATTATTTGTCTCTGTCACTGTGTTTCCAAATAGACGCTGGTAAAGACCATGCTTCCGTGTTTCGTCATGCAAATCAAGTGAACGCGTGCACACGGTGTATTTGCTTCTGTGTAATGCTACGAGTAGAATACGACTAGAAATCATATCCGTTCCTATGAACGAATTTTTTCTATCTCATTGGTTTTTTATTGCAAAAACAAACATCAACTCCATCCATTTTCATTCGAGATTTCTCTGGTACATGTCACTGTGTATCATTGTTTATCAAAAGTAGATATATGCTGTGGCTCAGGTTTATATTGCGAATAAAGTTGAGATATTTTGCTCACGATTCATACGATTTGCGCAACATTCGAAGGAAAATCCACTCTGAGATAAGGAAAATGCTCTCAATTTGAATGCTCAGAATTGGGTGGGTGAATATCAACGACGTTTTGAGTAGAAGGCGTAGTTGCCAAAAATTATAAAATCGAGTGGTATATATCATCCAAAACCTCTTGTCAAGAGCTTTTGATTGTTGTAGAATTCAATTCCATATTGAGTCTTTTTGTCAGAACGTCATGAAAATCTACTGAATGTTTGATGGATTCCTTTCATTTCACGTGAGAAACTGCGGGACAAAATACAGCATCAGATTTTTTGATACTCTTTCACAAATGAATTTTATACACTGACAGAAAAACGACCTGGTTGACACATTCGTGGTCACAATAACTTGAAATCTGGTTCGATTCACCAGCAAATGTGATTGTCATGTCCAGAAAAAGTGGTTGAAGCAAAAATTAACTACATTTTTCAGGTTAGAAGAACCAGATTCTTTTCTCGGTGTAATAATCAGAATATGTAGTTAATTTCGGCATCAACCACTTCTTCTGGACATCACAATCTCATTTCTTGGTGAATCGAACCAGACTTCAAGTCATTGCGACCACAAATGTGTCGACCAGGTCGTTTTTCTGTCAGTGTAGAATAAGTGCAAAAATTCAGTGTTAATTCATCTCAATGAACATAACATCTCCATTTTCTATAAAAGGTGTCTTAAGAGGTACTTTGAAACAAGTTTTAGATCTGATATGTTTATTGGGACATAATCCAGATACGAATCATTTTCAGTAGTTAATAATCCTGTAATGATGAAAATTGATGTGCATCCGGGATAATCAGATACGAAGAAGCATCAGACCTAAATCCACTCGGATTCTGATTAATCTTCAAAAGAAACGAACTTCTCATTCGTACACGAGCGTGACATTGATTGTAATGAAAATTGCAGTACCCTTTACGATTATTTCATAAAATGATAGAGCTTTGAAGTACGAGAAAACGAGGAACAATGAGCAACATCGATACAATCAGTCATTGGACAAATAAGAATAACTCAAGAATCATAATTCATGGTCCGCATTCCATAGAAGTATAAGATTCACCTTGATGACTCGAGTACGGAGGAAACCTCTATAAAAGTTGATCTTATAGTGAGAAACAAAACGGAGGGATGACTTATCTGGCAAGTAAACCTGTTGGTTCTGATTGACCTTCGTGTAAAAGCTTGTTGTAAAAGAATTTTTTTTCCAGTCGTAGAACGTAATCAAAGGAGCGACCGCCGTTCTCCTCAATTCGTGGAAATGGAAACAATATTGCTTTTTGAGGAAAACTTCAGAGATGTATCGAACATCAGAAATAAATTTCGAAATTGCAGACAAAATTTGAGAATGGATTTACAAACATTGATAATGATTTCCAAATTGCTGGACAGTTTTCCATATATTTGAAAGAGTCTTACAGTGTTCAAGGTTTGTTATGTTTACAGTAAACTGTAAACAAGTGACATGTCCATGAATACGATTGGTTTACAGTGGAATACAGTTCGCTTTGTGTGTTGAATTTTATTTTTCAAAAACATAAAACTATGCAGATCTCCATAAAAGCAACCTACGTCCTTTTTACGTATTTAATCTGGCTCCAACGATTCAACCATACCTCACTTGAGAAGTGTAGTTGGAAACTATAGAGCGTAACCATGGAAGAAAATATGCATTTAAATGAACACATCGAATTTATTAAGTCAACAACTCTCCAAGTTTGAAACGTTTTGTTACTGTCCTAGCTACGGATCTGCAATTATCGTTTTCTCCTATAAGTTACAGCAAAGCATAAAGAGATCAAAACATGAGTTCGTCGAAGATCACATTCATATATTAGCTTCCATTCTACGTCTTGTACAAACCTGGTCTTAGAGAATGCAAATCCTGTTCCAACTCCGATGTCATTACATTGATGTTTCTCGAATTCATACGTTAGTGTGGGCTCATCAAATCTCCCGTGTTTGCAACCTGCAGACGCGTTGTGCCGTGTGGGTTGAAAGGCCTTAGGGTCTAAATAAATATTCACAACCAACGCTATGAACACCACCATTACAAAATCAATACAATAATAACATGAATTTGTTACAAATGTTGAGTTTACATCCTTTACAACATCACCTCATCATTTTATATAATTTCGTCATGTACGTACGATTTTGAATCATTATTTTCATTTTCCAGTCAATTACATTTGAATATCGGTCGATCTGTGGCCTAGATATCACAAAATCTAACCAGACAAACAGGTTAGTATTTTCAATGTGACGAAATGAAGTTTGAATTATAACTTCAGAAGATTAATAACTTCGCAGTCAAAACTGCATGAATCATACCAAACGGTATCGATCCATCGGAATTGATTGAGTAAACAGCATGAATGTGAGAAAACACATCATAAAATAAAGGATTGACAGCGAACATGGTAAAATACAAGAGGATATAAACCATATTGCACAGCGAAATGAATGGAAGAATTTCTAAGGTCAAGGCTGAAACATGATTCACAGATCTGAGAAGATGTTTCACGACGAAGAAACTTCAAGAATAATGCATGAGGTAACTAACTTAGATCAAAACCAAGCACAGGCATGCATTAAATCTGACTGGATTTGCATGGATAATAATGACGATCATGACATTCAATATATTTTTGAACGTGTATTTAATATATTGTTGTTCCGAAGGTTTTCAATTATTTGATATTCTAAGATGAAAACAATTCTGTTTAGCTTCCACAGATAAAAAATATCCAATAATGCTGAGATTCGATCCTAGAATGATATATTCTAGAAATGATTTGAGCTATCGTTAGATCTCATACACATCCAGAAACAAAATAACGTGGAATTCAGACATCCTACCACAATAAGAATTGCTTGGGCATTCTATTTCGCTGGTCTTTCAGCTCGAGAACCAAGCCGATCTCGTCTCGAGTTTCTACGCGTCGGTTTGCATTTGTTTCTTACTCTTCTTTGGTCCAAGGTTCAGTCTCTCGCTAGCTCTTCTTCCCTGTACCCGCCCTGTACACAACGATGAAGATCGTGTGGCTTCTCTCCGTGCTCATGCTCCTCCACTTTCTATACATCGTACATGCGTTGCTAACATCACGTCTGCAATAATAATGATGACAACGAAGGACAGAGTCCACGTTCTTCTCCCCTGCTTTGTCCAATAGCCGCGCATCCCTTTCCTTCGGCATCATCATCTATCGTAACTGTATCATAAGCAACCACGCTCCGAAGTTAATCGATTTCAAAGCGAGTTCCTCGGTAATTTCACGGCAAACGATGAGCGAGGAAAAAAGTAAGAATCTCGTGATACCTAACGTATGAAAATGAATCTTGTGAAAATTTCAATCGAGAACATGAAAACAACACTCTCCGGGATGAATGACGGTTGGCCTAGAACCACCGTCATTTACAATTGTATCCGAACAGGGAATATTTGTAGATTTTTTCTCGGTATAACAAGCTTTACGTGAGATTATCATACATACAATCTTACCTATGAAACCGCAACTTGAAATTCGTAAACCCATTACACTCTCTTCAAAGCGCATTGAGCATCACGTACAAATACATTCACGCACATTTCGAGTACGACCTTGCTTATGACCATGACCTCTTCTCTCTTCATTTCCAACCCTCACTTTACGATATACGATATACCAGAAAATCATCCCCGCACACACACGCATTCTACTGTACGCTCGCGAGTGGCCCTGAAAAAGATCAACTCCGAGGCTATGTGTTCGTGAAACCACGTTCGCGAAGGGCTACAAGTCGTTATACTCACCTGTTTTCATCGTCGAACAAACACGACTCGTCGTCTCTCTTAATGGGTTTGCTTCTACCGTTTCTTGTTTCTGCGCTTCAAAATTATCAAGGTACACATACAGTTGCGTGTTTATTTATACACACTTGAAACAACTGCGAATCAAAATCAAGCTTGATTTGAACATTCGTGGTAATTACCGTATCGTGAGGATAATGATTATCGTTATGTATTGCGTTGATTGGGAATCAAAATTCTCAACGGATTAACACCTTGTATCAAATTGTCACAATAATAAGAAAAAAACATCACGAATCACGAGGATTCATTCTGTTGATTTGAGAATCATTCATCCGTGAATGGGACAACTGAATTCAATATATGTTTTTACATAATGCGACATCAATCACCATTAGCGTTACGATAAATAACAGCTTCTTTCACTCTCCAGACATTAATGACAAGTTTGCTCTTTTCCGTAGACCAATCAACATTTCAATTTTTCTGCAATTTCTCATCTCACGATACAAGTTCGTTGGGATGTGATCGTAGTTATGTAAACTGTACTCTATGTTAAGGACTGTTATTGTGGTTTCATACCAACAATCGCTATCGTGCCCTGTCATTGACGGTTAACGAACGTGCAACAAAACTACTCTCCATCTTACACTCGAGTGCTTCTTGTCGCACCGGAACCTCCAGTCAGGAGAGTCAGCATCAACTCTTCTCCCGTTTGGTCATCGTTGTATTCGATAACACTTACAATGTGCTTTGTCATTATATTACGTCGACGTTAATTATGCAGGTGCATCTCGCTTGGTCAGATACACTGGTGGCAACGAAAAAAAACAAAAGTGAAAAAAGGGTGACCGAGTAGTATGTGAGTCGAGTCCAAATAAGGTATGAGTTTGTTTCGCACGACTCAAGGTAATTGTCAACCACCGTTGAGTTCTATACTTTGTCGGTACACCGGTATTCAACGTGACGCAATTCGCTCGTGGAGTCAATGTACTTCTTTCATCCTACCAGGGTTCGAAAAATCTACGAAAGTTCATTGATTCTGACAAATCGCATAACAAAAATACTATGTACTCACCTCCGTTTGAACGAAACTCCTGAATCTTCAGTCAGATTTTTGTACACTTCCCTGTTCCGTAATCGAGGTTAATTTCATCTCAACATTGTACAATTTCTCAATGCAATCCATTTTTTCCTCGCGTTCTTGAAAGCAATAAATCATACAAGCGAGCCTTGATTATCACAGTGTAGTATTTTTGCATATGTTCCAAGACATTAGATTCAATTAGTCTTGAATTCCTTCCATGTTTCTCATTTGTATTTCCCTTTAACTCAGCCTTTGCGTTAATAAATCTTATACACACATTACATTGTGATAGTTTTTGTTAATTCATCATTATTCAGCACCTTGTGAATCTATTTATCCGCGCTTAATGAGTATCATCATAGCTCATGGTTGCATTAATTATAACCAGTTATCAATAGCGTCCAATCAGAGGTGGGAATCATAGATGAGTGGCGAACGATACAAAAAACTTCTAGTGTTCAAGATTAATGTTTATCCCCACGAGGAGTAATTAGATTTCTTTACACAATCCTTGTGTTCTTATTTCACAATTTAGGTCAATTTTTGTTGTTTTTTTTGGAAGAAAACAGATTATTCTTCCAGCACTAAGAGTTGTGTCCAAAGTTGCGAAAGTGGTAATAAATATCTACTTCGGAAAGATGAGTCATGGTGTGCAGAGGAAACACACCCTGGTTTAACCCATTAGCGCCTGAACGGACACTTTTGGACACTAAATTTCAGAGATTCATTGTACAATGAATTTGGTCGAAGAAAAATTTGTGAGCCACTGGATCCTATGTTTTGAAGGTCGCTCTTTCGAATGGTGATGTTCAGAAGTCCCTAAAATGAGCTTTTTTGTGTGAAAATTGCAAATTAAAAAAAAAGCACTGTTTTTTGGAAAAAAAAAATTTTTTAAGATCATGTTTTTGTTTGCTGTTGCATTTTCTACATACTTGATACCGATAAATATCGCGTCCATGGACCGTCAACTAAAAGTTATCGGCTTAAGATTGATAAATAAAATGTTTATCCATACAAAAAGGCGTCCGAAACAATAAATTTTACTTTTAATCTTCAGCAATTTTTTTCTCGATTTCTAAGGACTTTAGAACAAATTTCTTAAGAACAAAAACGTCTTAAAATTGGTCAACGAATACCCTCAAATTTTTTCAGACCCGTAAAAAAACATTTTTGATTTTCCGGAAAAAAGGAAAAATTGACATCTTTGAAAAATTGTTTAAAAAATCTGAAAAAATTTGAGGGTATTGTTTGACTGATTTTAAGACTTTTTTGTTCCAACAAAATTTCCCCGCAAGTCCATAGTTATTGAGAAAAAAATTGCTGAATGGTTTCTGAGATCACCAGTTACAAATTCAACATTTTTATTGTGTAATCATTCCCATATAGCACAAATGTCTCAGTAATATCTCCAGAATATTCTGACAATATTACAATGTCTCCAGACTGTTCTGGAGACTGAGACATTTGTGCTATGTAGATTAGTATGTAATAAATATCAAAATATATTTTCTCAATAAATCTGTGATTTAATTTATTTATTTCAAATTCTGTTCAAATTGAGATGCAATCGAAAAACATTTATCACATAGAAATATTTACCATATATCAATATTTCACATTGTTTACATCAATATACCACGTTACTTCGATATTGCACCGTATTATTTTAGGAGCTTCCTATCATAGTAATTCTTGGGTGGGTATTTATATTCTACGCTTTTAACCCTAGAAGTCAGGACTGGGTATCAAATGTACCCCAGCTTGTCTTTAAAGTTATGTAGCTTTTGAACGGGTGATGTTATGGACCTCTAACTTGATCCATAATTCAATTTGAACTTTTAAGAGTGGGAAGCAACACCTAAACCTGCCTGTTTGTGATAAACAGCGTTGTTGTGCAATCGTGAATGTGCTGTGGGGTGCATTTGATACCCAGTCCTGACTTTCCGTTTGGTTTTTAGGGGAGTGAGCAATTTTTTTCTCTGAATTGTACGTATAATTTGAGATGTATAGTGGCAAAATGAAAAGGATTCTCATTGTTGAATTTTGGTTTGTATTGTTTTTTCCTTTTCTCGCGTGGAATGTAAATATTTTTGAATTTTCGTTTATATCATAGCATTACATTGCGATTTCAATTTGAAGTACTGTTGTCACATGCAAACGTACTATGTGTACTAGGTGTTATGCGAAAAATGTGTACTAGAGGACTGAGTACATTCGAAAGATTTGTATCAAAGTCAATATTTGAACCGAATACACTATGTTTCATTCATAAAAGATGAGAGTACCATGTTTTTCCTACTGATTTCATCCTCTTGCACATCTTCTAATTTTCTCATGTTCATATGTTAAAATAAATATACTTTTTGCAGAATCGGCTAAAATGGTCATGAGTATCTTGAAGATCAATTTTTTCCACGCAAAATTCACATATAGACAATCCAAATTGATTGGTTTTTAACAAAGTTATTCAACAATGAACAAAAAATTCATTTTTTAACGTTTTCGTGTGCTTTTTTCCAATAAAGTCAATTTTTCATGACAATACGTTTATAAAAACGGAATTTGAATTATTCATTCGTATTCCTCATTGAAAAACGAAGAAATTTCACTATTATACAATGCTTTTTCATGCAAAAATAAGTGTGAAATCATCACTTGAAAAATGGGGTACAATTGATACCCAGTCCTGACTGTGTGGTGACAAAAATATAGTTCTGACTTCTAGGGTTAAGTAATCAGTAGTAAATGAACTACTGTCATTTGCTCATTTACTATTTTAAATATCACCTCCACGTCAACACTTCGTTTACTAAATGAGAATATTTTTCGATACTCCTAAGAGCTTTATGATTGGAGACCTTAGAAACACTTCAGCGATTTTTTTCTCAATAACTATGAACTTGCGGGGACATTTTGTTAGAATAAAAAAGTCTTAAAATCAGTCAAACAATACCCTCAAATTTTTTCAGATTTTTTAAACAATTTTTCAAAAATGCCAATTTTTCCATTTTCCGGAAAATCAAAAATGTTTTTTTACGGGTCTGAAAAAATTTTAGGGTATTCTTTGACCAATTGTGAGACGTTCTTGTTCTTAGGAAATTTTTTCTAAAGTCCTTAGAAATCGAGAAAAAAATTGCTGAAGATTAAGAGTAAAATTTATTGTTTCGGACGCCTTTTTGTATGAATAAACATTTTTGTTTATTAATCTTAAGCCAATAACTTCCAGTTGAGGTTCCATGGACGCGATATTTATCGGTATTAAGTATGTAGAAAAATGCAAAAGCAAACAAAAACATGATCTTGAGAAATTTTTTTTTCAAAAAACAGTGCTTTTTTCTTCTAATTTGCAATTTTCACATGGAAAAACTCATTTTAGGGACTTCTGAACATCACCATTCGAAAGAGCGACCTTCAAAACATAGGATACAGTGGCTCAAGAATTTTTTTTCAACCAAGTTCATTGTACAATGAATCTCTGAACTTTGGTGTCCAAAAGTGTCTGTTCAGGCGCTAATGGGTTAAAAAATCTATTGAATCTGACAAATTAAATTCAATGAGATTTGGTCAGAACATTGTCCACGTTTAATTGTAATTCAATGAGAATTTGTCAGAATCAATGGGTTCTTTGAACCAGGGCATGTGACATTGATTTAAAATATTGCGTGATTCTAACATTTATGATACAAGTTCCTATCATTCTTTCTGCTCTATTATGTTTTCATTAATCATATATCATTACGATAAGCAGTTACTATACCAAAATTGCAACTAAAATGAGAAAAAAATGTGGAAATTGTTGTTTGTAATTTGTAAAAGTTGAGATAAAAAATTCAAGTATAAAAATCAACAGTCAACAGGAAAACAAAGGAATTGATATTTCATTGTGGGAATGGATTACGTGATTCGACCATATACATGTTTTTCTTCTCCTTTACCCTTATCGCACCTATCGTGCGAAGTTATTCCCTTTTTATAACGACGATGACAGGTATCGCATTCACCGTGAGCTTTCTCAATTCAACATCCAAGTTAAAAAGGGTCGAGAGACTCAAGAGGCTTTTGTCTGGGAATGAATCGTTCATATAATATGCCTTCACGCGCTAGCCAGAAAGATATGTAAGCTGTTTTCTTTTCTGAATTACTTGAGGTAATTACACGCAGTCAAGTATGCTCACGTATCGAACTATTCTTAAGTATATTACGAACAATACATCATCTATCGTGTGGCGGTTCATGAAACCTCGAATTAAGAGCATTATTCTTCCTTGAATATCTCAATGAAATCCATCATTCAGAATCGTAAGTGGATATATTTTGTAAACACGTGTCATTCAATTCGAGATTCTATGATACTGGATGTTGCAATAATTTCTTATTCATTGAAGCTAAATTCCCAGACAGGGAATAATCTTGAAGAACTGAGTTATGTAATAGAATTTGTTTGAGATATCGACAATTTGTCTTTAAATTCCTCTCAAGTATCTATCCGTGACTGCCTGTCACTTCAACTTCGGAGAAAGAGCTGATCTACGGGTACCTACTCGACTGAAAAATATTCTGAACTTCGTTAGGTTGAGCTCGATTCTCCTGGGATCTTGACAAGTTTGGCAATCATCGGAACTTAATCAAGAATTCTTTGCCTGAATCGACAATCGATACGAAATTTCGAATCAAAATCTTGAGAAGTGAAATTAAATTCACGAGGTGATAGGAAGTTTCCATGGATTCATTCATTGGAGGTGGAAGAATATGGACTATATTTTATAAGAATTATTGATAATTTCGCTCGTATGCCTTTACGCTCAATGATTTGTTCTTCATTTGAATAGACGAATAGAAATTCATTTCAAAAAAATAATGATTCCATAGAGAGACATTGTAGAATTCAAAGGGAATTCGATGCATCTTCAGATTTTTTTTTCACTTTATTGAAATGCCCGTTCTGAATTTTGAAAATTTGACAAGGAATTCTCAATCAGTGACCCCAGAAACCCCTAATAACCAAATTTCAAGCAAATTTGAGGACTCCCCTCAGTTTTTTTCTAAACTTTTGGCGTTTGGTTCCACTGTGCGTCAGTGAGTTCTAAAAATGCGACCCTGCTGAAAATGTTTGTCGAAACCAGGCAAAAAATTGTCATCAAGTTTTGCACGATTTTTGTCTTTGAAAATCCGGTTCAAAACTGACAGAAATCTGTACCCGGTTTCATTCAATTGAAAATCCCCAAATATGAACATCCTATCAAAAACTGAAAACAAAATTTGGAATGACTCCAACAAATATCCCATATAGGAAACCCCGATAATGTAAACACAGCCGTTAATCGGCCCATGTATGGCTACAATTGAATGGCCAAGAATGGATTCACATCATTGGCACAAGTGTGGCCCACCATTGACTGATAAGAAAGGCCAGCAATGAAAACAGCCGATAATCAGCCGATGTATGGCTACCATTAAATGGCTAACAATTGATTCCCCGTTAGTGACTGAAATATGGTCTATTACTAAGTGAAATTTATTTCAAATGACCCGTGAAAAAAGTTTGTTTCAGCCTTATTTTCACTACGCTGAATAAATCATTCACATCCATCAAATACGTTTTACATGATTCCATTGAATTCTTATTTATATAGATAATCAATTACTTTCCCATGTGAATAACAAAACATTTGAAAGAATAAGCAACTGAATTCAACTGATTGATCGAGAGTGCTTTTAACTCGTGTAATTTTACATTTGAGATTGTGGAAATATCGGGCACGCAAATCGATTTAGAAAAAAAACATCCATTTCTGATCTTGTGAAAACAAGAATGACAAATTTCCCTAAAACAAACACAAAAAAGTGTTTTGGGTTACGCTTAACCACTCATTTGAACCAATACTGAAACGATTATTCTGGAACACAGTCATATCACCATTGGATATCATTATTATTATGCCCCAGTAATCTGCCATTGATGGCTGACATTCGAACATCATCCTGAAATTTTTTGCCGTAAATCGAGATCATTCAGCCCCATTACTGGGCCAATCAATAATTTTATACATGGCCCATTATTTATTGCCATTACTGGACCCACGTTATCATCCAGCAATTAACCATTGATGAGGCATTAATGGGTGCTATTAACGGGCGAAGAACGCCGTTTGTGGTCCAGTAACGTGCCATTATTGGGCCAATTGATGAAGCCTGTATGGGTACAAGCGATTGAGGAGAAATTCAAACTCAAATCTTGAGAGAGTTTTGTTTTTGTCCACAATATCCAACAATCAGGATTAAATTAGTATAAATATCAAACATAAGGATAAAACCGTCAAATTTTTTGACTCGGGTAATTCAGTAGAATACAGATTAGGAACTTCTCAGTTAAAAGAAGAGTAACTTTCACGATTCGCAAATTTGAAAGTGTCGTGAATATTGTGTATCCATCTGCAGTCGTTTCTAATGTTCCCATTATCTAGTACGGTCATTAATTCGTATATGAATTTAAAACAGTAAACCATAATAGCACGTCACTTGCAAAATTGAATTTTAATGATAGATATTCCATCTTTCCAATACCTTCAATCTTTATCTGACCGGATTTAAACCATGCATTAGGAGAGCTTTCAATCTAGGAGTATCCACGTTGATATTCGACAAGTTTCTCTTCTCAATCTCTTACTTTTTTATCCTTCGGTAAATGAATATTCGTAGATGCTTTCATTTCATGAAAATATCGAACTCTATCCACCGATTTGGTGAACCTTAAATGGTGACGTAATATTCCTCTTTTGCCATTCAGAATTTCAATTTCACACTTATTACCGGATACATTGCATATATCGATATAACTCGTGTGATATTCATTTGCATATACCTGTACGTGTACTTGAGAAGTGTTTTCGATTAATATAACGTTTTTGCGAAGTTCTCATAATTACACGTAGATGAGATATGCCCACCTATGAATAATTTCGATTCATTAAACGCTCTCTTAGATAAATTGGAATTGAATGTAAATAGTTGTCTTATAAATGTCATTAAATTCACACGTTGAAATGAAATCGCGTTCCAAACGATGAATCGAACGCCATAAAATCATATCGTCCATCCGTCCTTTGTGGATCATTACATGCATGCATATAAATACTGGTAATTACATTGAGAACCTTAGATCATTGATGCATTTCACGCATAAATTGGATACGCATTTGAGATACCTTGTATACCATGGTTGAAAATAATCCACCTAAAAGCTGTGATCGGAAAAAGGAGAAGAATGATGAAAATAACAATGAAGATTGAAATTACGCAACATATTTCATCTCACAAATACGAATTCATTAGAAATTCCTTCTTTCTGAAGTGTTTTGATGTGACTCGGTGTTATTTCTTGTCATTTTACTGCCACCTGCCAAGTAAATATGTCAAAGATTCAATTACGCGTCAAGTACATGCAATTAGCTTACAAACATCAATAATGATAGTACAGCTGATTAGACACGCAATGTAGACATTTTAATATTTCCATAGAATAAATTGTCAGTGTCTTATTATGAATACATCTTCAGTGTAAGGAGTATCAATTTGAAATGTCGAATCTGTTACTTTTGCTGTCTACTTGTCAGCGTCTGTCTCTGTCAGAAGCATCGATTTTCAATTTCAAGTCACCTATCTCCTAACATAGAAACGAAACAGCAAACTCTCGTTCGACTGTGGGATCGAAAAAATGGTTAGATAGATAGATGCACAGCGATGGTTACAACCATGACGTAATAATCACGATTCATTCTTAAACGAGTACAAATTCCAAATCATTTACCATTGTGCGCTTCATAATGCTGAGTAATGGCAATGTTTCAGATCTAGTTGCAAGTCTTCGCGGACATTACGGACCTACTCGTATCTCAGCCCAACTCGGCCGTGTAAAAATAAAGATTTAATTTCATACAAACACATTAACTCCGTAATTGCATAGTCGTCGTCGTGTTTCAGACTGACTCACGGCGAGTCAACCAATCGGTTGCACTACGTGGGAGCCGATGCGGTGTAAAAGTGTCTATGAAGATGAAAGGAGAGTAAAAATTCAACTATGTTATGTATTTACCGAGTGAGAAAACATATGTATTGAGAAATACTCGAACGCTGTAATATACTTCTCGAGTGACATGTCATCTTGTAATTCAAGCTCAGAGCAACTTATAACTTGATAACATAGAACAGGGGACTATAATTTGCATAATTAATATCGAAAGAAACCACTCGTCTCGAACTGAAGAAAATCTTCTCGAGTGAAGTGGTGAAGAGTGACAGGGAATCTACGATGAATTGGTGAAATCTAGCGCGATTCATTCCAATTGCGACTTCATTTTCTGTTCAAATTTCAATCTCGAAACGTACACGAAAGAAATCTTCGACTTTAATATAGATCATCGTCTAGAATTCCACCAAAAAAATGGACTTCTCTTTGAAGGTGATGATTTATTTTGTGACAAAAATACTTATCTCTTATATGATCCATGTCAAAAGATTCTTCAATAAATCTCATTTCACGTGTAATATACAAACACAGATTATCTAGCGGAATTTGATACTGTCTTCCTATTTAAACCAGTGGGCTGTGCCGCCATCGAATGATAGATGACTAGCTTAGAATGAAAAGTTGTCCACATCCACGTGCGACGGATTTTGAATACAACAGATATTTTTCAATTCATGAATTTACTGTATGTTTGGAATAGTGAACTGCAGTCCGGAATCCTCAACTTTCTAATATTAACTTTGAATGGGAGACCATCGATCCTGAACAATTTCAATCCTGTACTTTTTATACGTCTTTCGACCCTGCATAGGATTTCTTTGTACAGAAGCTTTGATCCTACACGAGTGTAATCCAACATCTTCAATCTGAAATACATTTATTTCATTCGAGTCATCTGCCAAAATTGTGTAGGATCGCACCATGCGAAAAAAATCGCATCATTCCAGTTTATAATCCGTTCAACCGGGTCAAACACATGCCCCCTTGATCTTCATTCATTTTTGCTTTCTAACATCTTTACGTGGGTTCAGGTTTGGAAGAACATCATCTTATATTGTCTTTCTTCTTGTATCCAGATAAATATATAATCCTGAATTTTGAAAAACCTGTCATAATAAATTTCATTGACCTAGCGCGATATTTATTTGGGTGTAAGGAATTTAATCGAGAAAAATAAATAGGACAGAGCGAATTTTGAAGATCGATGAATTCGAAACAAGTTAATTGTCGAAGCATCAACTAATCATTGAAGAATTCTTGGAAAATAATCTTTCTGGATGGAATAAAATATGACAGTACGAAGCAATGCATACCACACATACTTTTTCCATCCCCTCAAACGGAATAGTTGAATATTTCACTTTGTTCGTATCAACACCTTGCACCGCTGTAAAGATCCTTCACGCGTAATTAATAACCGATCAAGCGCGACAAAGAACTTCATCATGTACGTCGACGATGATCACGTTGACGGAGGTTGGCCCGATTAACCTGGTCACGCAATTAGTTCCGCTATATAGTCAAATGAGATTTCAACATACTTTCACTCGGATCTGAGTAATGTTTTCCATCAGGTAATCTCTAAATAAAAGAGGATTAAAGGGAAGCCAAGTAGTCTGGACCTCAATCCTCGAATCAAGCAAGAAATTATGGTTCGCGAAGAACATGATGAATCCCGATAGACTCGAGTACTCAATGTCCATTATTAACCTTCGGAGACATAGGTGTAGGGACCGATGGTGATTATATTCTCCTGGTACAGCTTAATTCTCTTTGACTCTTCTCTTCGATCGATCACGATGTTAGAATCAAGAACCGTACGATAGTTTTTCAAATATCTATTCTGAAAAATATCGCATATCTTTTTTTTTCTCCTCAAGTTCTTGGATCGAATAATCACCACTTCCGCGTGTACGGGGTATTGGAGCTTTTGTACGTGGAAGTGGTACTTGATTAACGATTGATTTTCCTTTGAAGTCCCAATGAATCGGACGTGGATGTAAGCATCTGCCGATACGTGGGCCGAGAACATTGTCCACCTCCACCTTTTGCCTTTGCTTTTTTTTCTTCCACTCTGTAAGCGTGTTTCCATCCAAAGAGGAAAGATAGCTCGGTTACCTAACCGAACCCAGTCCCAGCTCGTCCCTCGTTTCGAACGTAGAACTCAATATTCTTTTCCTTGCGACGTTAAAGTACATCAACAACTTTTATCAGGATATAGTTATTATTCTCCTGATTCAATTCGATTCAGTCTAGAATTAGGTATTGTTCGTAAGTATTTTCATTCATGCTGCAATTAAATCATTCGTCCCTTTTCAACGCTCTATCAAAATCAAATCCATCGCTCTATCTTCATCAAATTTTTCCTTTCCATCGTCAAGTTTGATTAATGATTGAGCCCTTTCAAAGTACCATCCACGGCATACAATGTCAGATAATTTCATAAACTCGACTACACGTTTCTAATTATTCTCAGATGCGTTAGAAAGACAAATTCTCTCTGTCCCTGATCCACATCAGAGACAAAAGTCTTGATTTATAGAGATTTCATTCACACCGAAACAAATTTTACAATCTCCCATTATTTGGAGATGAAAAACAGCTCTAACCTACATACCCGATGCTCAATACAACTAACGAGGAGCACAATGTATCGTGTAATAAGTGTTAATTTATGCTTCATGAAGTGCGATTTGATATCGTGAATATATCAAAGAGGGGTCGATTATGTTTGACTAACAATATATGAGGTGGATGATTTGGCGATCGAATAACAAGAATCTTTGTTATTTTGCATATTCGTTAGAGGAATATTTTTCACACTCGTGTGGATCCGAGAGGGATCACGAAACAAGCGTGGATAAAATGATTGTGGTCTGTATTCGAAGTCATTGTAGTGGATCAGGACAAAGGGCCTTTGAACGTGAGATTTTGGGGAGGGATTAATGATACCCTCAGTTGCACGTACCGTTACCAAAATGATCTTAAAAAGGTACGGAGAAATTTCGACATCCTCCGACTGAAACTCAGGCATTCTTTCGTCATTTTATAACTATCTAAGCATTTAGTTTTCTCCTTTCCGGGTTTCTTTTCATGCCCCGTGTAGGCTCGATGGATTATAGAAAAGCACGCACAACACAACAATAACCACAACGTTATAGACCTCCAGTCGATTAGACGTTCAATCCTACCCTTCGTCCATTGAAGTTTCATAATTCATATCCCATCTCTGTTTAATCATGTAACCAATGGGTAATAATGATTTCGTGCATTCAAGACATAATTGAAATACGATCTTATAACATTAGAATCATAAAACTTGTGGAAGCTTTATAAATGACCTCTCCAATCGACCATTTCTTTCTCGCGGAAGAAGAAACCACGTTGATAGTCCTATTGAGAGTTCGCCAATAGGAACTCAACTGTAAAAAGGTTTAAAAGGTGTTGCCTCGTAAACATTTATTATGTGCATATTGTTGGTGAATGTATGATGGTTGGAAGCATGGATGTGTTCTATCGTTCACACAATTCTCACCTTGTTACACGTACACTGAGGTGATGCAGGTAATTATCATTTTCATATACAAATGATTTTTTTCTTCCCATTGGAAAATAAATGTTGAACTTGTGTGATATTTATGTGACGATGTTCGCTATTGCGAAGATACATCTTTTTCCGCTTCGAGGGAAGAATCTGTATAATTCGCTATATGAACTAATATTTTGTTGAATTTCCTGTGAAACAAATCATATATCCGCAGCTCCAATGGTCTAGAAAAGATTTCAAATTTCAGAAAACAACATTTGAAACCTTCCACGGTATTTCATAACAAAATTCCATAAGATTTTCCATGGCTATTAAAGAATGCAAAGGAAATGCGCATCTCGTATATAACTTTAAAAGCTGCTGCATGACGAATATTTTTGTTCTATTCGCCATAACTTGCGTTTACAATTAACCGAAAGAGTAATAAATTCAATAAATTCTCACTTATAGTAACTCTCAGTGATTTTAGAATTCCGCAAATTAAATTCATCGAATAAGAAAGATGAATAATTTCTAGTAAGAAGGAAAATCCACTAACGAATAGTCACCTTTAGTCATTCGTGAATACTTCATCATGAATTAACAAACAATCGTTATGCATAATGGATTTGTATAACCTCGTGATAAAGCATTATATAACCGTGATTTACAATTGACGAATTTTTATTTTCCCTTGGTTCAGCAATTAATAGGACTAACATGAAGCATGATCATATTCTTGCATATACTTACAAAAGTCTTTATATGAGGTATATGCCATAGAAACAAGTAATCGTGAGGGATTTCATACTGGTTCGCCCTCACGTGTTGTGCAAGGAGTTTGTATAATGCTCGTAAGGTTGGGTTAATAAACGTAATGCGATGCCTGGGAGAGTGCAACGTTGCCAGTGCAACCACCCCCAACGTTGCTTTGAGCTGAAATGACGGGGGCGGTAAAGTGGGAGAAGAAAGACATACAGGGTGTCCCTGAAAAGGTTCGATCAACATTATTCAAGGTCATCTCGTTGTAGTGTCGTCGTACGAACTGAAGTCGATGTAAGAAGGGAGCAACAGGTGATCCCGTTTACTCCTGAACATAAACCACGTATTACACATCCGGCAAAAAGTTATTGATCCAGCGAAACACTATTCTTTGCACGCGTAATTGAATCGGTTGGTTTGCATTCACGTTTGTGGAAGTTTTTGGTTTGAATAGGAAAATAAATTACCCGGGGTAGTGAATTCTTAAGAAGTGTGTTTTTTAAGTGAAACAATAAAATAGTTAGAAATTATAAAACAATTGAATCCTGCGGATAAGGAATTTTTCTTCAGAGACATTCTCGTTAGTGGTAGTATTTTGTCACTTTTATATACCTGATAAATTTGAAAAAGTGCAGATATTTCAGTAAGACTGTGAGATAACGTTGTGAACCCAGTCCAAGAGTTCAACACTGCGGCAATGATTCTGTCCCACAGAATGTTCTGTAATTTTTTGCCTGACTGCAACGTGATAGTCTTATGACTATCTTGTCATCGTTTCAAAGTAGCTTGAGAACTCTCCAAGTTCAACAAAATTTCAAAGAACGAAGAGACCATTGTATCGCGGTGATGAAACTCGGTGCCATTCAAGGAAACTTGAGCATGAAGGAGTGGGGGAGGGGAAACGTCAAATGATTACAAATGTAAAGTGAATAATAATAAATCACATACTTGGGAGTGCGCATTGATCTTTGGAGGCTCAAAAATGAAATTGTAAAATTTTAACCTTGAGACATCAATAAATTGCTTGTATATCAACACGGAGAGGAAAGTATTGCTGGCATAACAAGCAGGTCTGTTACTATAGCGCCTACAAAAAAAAATTAGCTGTAAGAGCAAGAAAAATGATTGACACAACTACATTTTTTTGCTGACATAAACAAATTTGTTAAGAGAACTAACGTCTTAACGCTGCTGTAGTGAATATTTTTGCAAGGACAACAAATTTCTTTCTAGGCGCTATAGTAACAAACCATTTTCTCTCCGTGAAGATATTCGATCACAAGAGAATCAATGGTACACAAACGATCTTAGAAATGAAGTATTGTTTTATGACCACATTAAGTCGAGTGAAAGAATGAATTGAGAAATAATAAGTGCATACAAATTATCGAACAAGACCATTCCCACCCTCGTGTGCTCCTTATGAAACAAAACGAGAAGTAGCTCAGCACGTATTATTCATATACTAGTCCAATCGTTGAGTCACTTCAACTCTTTCAATTATCTCTCGGTGAACTCATTTGAGTCTAAATGATTTTGCTCCTTTCACATATTATTTTTCTCCGATTCAATAGAATTTGCGCATATATAGTAGAACTTGTCCAGTTCTAAAATGTAAAAATACAATTCATAAGTACAGAAAAGTGATGATACATGTCCTTTGCATCAAAATATTATTGAATACGAATGTTGGATTTCGTCATGCGAATTTTTATCCTACACCTTGAAGTGACAAGAAAAATGATGATTATGTAGAATCAAGACCAACCCACTTTCCAACTTGAGGTAGTTGATCGGAATCGTTATTCATATATCAAAAATAATTAGTTTGTTTCTGAAAGAGTATTCCATTTAAATCCACTGGGGAAAAAAGAAGAGCATAAGAATTCTTACAACAATGTTTATCACAAAGACTGAATACAAAAAGATTTGGAATGTTTATGCAATAAATAAACAGAATACGTGTTGTAATAGCCCACCCCGTAAATGGTCGGGATCTCTCGTTCTTACGTACTTATACGGTCTTGGTGGTCGTCACAGTTCCATGTAAGCGAATTCGTAATACTCCTTCTTGCTGAAAACGTACAGCAGAGCAAACGAAACTGATGTCGCTCTGGCGCATATAATTTTTCATTTCTGTTTTACATTGCGTGGCGTGCTGCAAGCCACAAATATCGCTTCGCTTCTTGTTTTTGATTTTAGTAAAAAGGTTGAGAATGGAATTGATGGCGCGCTTCATCATTTATCACTTTGCAGCAAATTTCTGATCCATTCATCCATGAAATGAAGGGGCTACATTCATTTTCTCATGTGGACAAAGTGTAGAGAATAATAGAACGTTCATGATATACGGGAAATGGAGAAGGTTCGTTTCAGCTTTTGTTGATTTTTATTTCGAGAATCGATTCATTCTTGGTTATTCGAATCATAAACTGATCAGCTATACGCGAGAACAAAAAATCTGCTGACGCAGCAAATAAATGTACTATATACGGAACAACGAATCTTTTTGCCAACCGAGCTAAAAATCCGCTTCCGCAGCTGACTGAATTAACTGAAACAGCAAATTTTTCAGTATCATATACAGAATAGTTGACAAATTCTGCTGATGGAGTTGTCACAGCAAAAGATGGAGCTGTCACAGCGAAGTTTTTCATCCGCGTAAGCATTCGTACCTTGCACCTTTCCTTTTCCAATCAACAGAGAAAATTCCTCTGTAACTTTATATTATTGGATTTTTCCGCATAATTAATCGGACATTGCCAATCTTCATATGAAATTCCAAGGAAATCGATTTGGAATAAAGATCACCAATTGTGTTGAATTTAATTGAATCAAAAGAAATGATCTCATAACGCGGAGACAATACTAGTATAAAAGATCATTCCCACTGAGCATTTCCGTTAGAACCTTGCATTAACATTGCATCGATGTTGCTGCGATCTTGAAAGTACCAGTTATGAGAATTACAACAGTAATGTTACAACATCCAGTTACAAGTAAATTGCAGCAATGTTACGTTGTCAGGTGATATTTCAACGATATTTTTGCAAGTTACTTTTGTAATATTGCATTTGTAAATTGAAAGACAAGTACTTTCAAGATCGCATCAATATCGCTGCAATGTTAATGCAAGGTTCTAACGGAAATGCTCAAGTGGGTTCGATCATCCAAGTCGGAGATTTCACATTCAATTTATTTTCTTCGGCGTGAACATCCGAGGTTTTATCGAATATTCTCATTTCACAAAATGCAGTCGTATTTTTTTGTTAGAACATCATTTCACAATCAGTCATTTATATACTAAATTATAATACATGCCAATTGACAATGTTTTTTAATTCTTTGAGTATAAAAACAAATTTTATCTCTTTTGTTAATATATATGGGACATTCTTTTACAAACCGTACAGATTTTTTGTCAAAATTTGACCGACACATTTTTGATTTAACTGAAACTTTTTTCACATGTTCTATACAACAAAAAAAACATGTGTATTTGAGGAATTTACAAAAATATTTTTTTTTTGGGAAATAGAAAGGATGGAAATTTTGAAAATTTGTCGATTTTTGGCTTATTGTGTATTGTTGGAAAATTCATAACTTTGGTTATGTTTGAGCTACAGAAATCATTTTTTTTTCATTTTAAAGGCAAAAGAACGAGCTATAATAAAAAAGTAATAATTAATTAATTTTTCTCGTATGGTACCAATTATAAATCCATCAATGAAAAATGTGTTTACGAAAGTACATTTGACGCAGAATACGATAAAAATATAAAGGACTTGATAAAATTTGGGGGTGATTGTTAAAAATCGATTTAAACATTTAAATTGTTCATAACAATTAGATTTTCGTTAATAATTTTTTTTTTCAAGTAATTTTTCATTATAGCTCGTTCTTTTGCCTTTAAAATGGAAAAAAAATGATTTCTGTAGCTCAAACATAACCAAAGTTATGAATAAGCCAACAATCGACAAATTTTCAAAATTTCCATGCTTTATATTTCCCCAAAAAAAAATATTTTTGTAAATTCCTCAAATACGTATGTTTTTTGTTGTTGTATAGAACACGTGAAAAAAGTTTCAGCTAAATCAAGTATGTGTCGGTCAGAGAAGTGTTCGGTTTGTAAAAGAATGTCCCAAATATCGAAAGAAAGAGTGAAAGAGAGAGAGATAGAGAGCAATTGTTCAGTCTCAAATAATCGAAGATGATGAGAAGTTTGGACTTATCTTGCTTTGGTTGGACGTAGATGGTCGTCTCTCGTTGGTTTCTTGGCCCCTCTATGGTATTTTCTAATTCATTCCATCTTTTTGGTTATTATCGATGAAGATATACATCCTTCTCCGTGATTTGATGTCAACGTTTCCGAGGAGATGAGGATAAAAGTTTCCTTTTGCTTTGGAGGATGACCCAGAAAACAAAACGAACGAGTCCACGATCGTTCAATCTGATGGACATAATGATGCATGAACAATTGACCAATGGTTGTACTATCAGAATGGCTAATGCTTAAATACTATCAATTATTGTACAATCATTGATGCATAACGGGTGCAGTAGTCTTCAATGCATGCATTATTGGTCAATAACATGTTCATTTATCATATAGTTAATTGTAAATTCGTGAACGACTTCAAAATGTCCATGATTGTACAATCATTGAACCACTTTGTGTGCTGGGGATATTTCAGAGACACGTGTCCTCTGTCGTTAATTTCGATCTTTTTCGCACATCGGTATCTCTTATGCTGGTTGACGGCCAAGTATGACTCATTTGCCTATTCAACTCTCTCTCCTCACCTTTCGTATCCCCTTTCGACCCTCTTCTCTTCTCTCTCTCTCTATTTTTCATTGATATTTCTCTCTTTCTATTTCTTATCCTACACATTCTATGATTTATATTGAAGTAAAAAAAATCTGCATATTTCATATCACATTTTCAGACTTCTTCCCTCTGATTGATCCCATTATAAAACAATTGATCATTCAATTGTATTTTATGTGTGTATCTCGATATGCTTGATCACGATCATCTGGTGTCTGACACGCACTGAAGAACGAACACGCGTTCTTCGATGCATGTCAAAATATCGATCATGCCGTTCAAATTGATAGATAGTATTTTGTCAGTAGAATATTTCCTAGCAGATCATTTATGAGATTCAATTTCGATCAATCGTTTGGCGAGCATGACGTACCATTAGATAGGGTCTGAAAGTGCACATACCGCGAGGATGTTTCCTTTCCTGTTGTTCTTCCGATTATCTAGTATACTATTCAGGCGCCACGATGCGTGTCGATTGGGAGATTGCGCGCCTTGCTTGCACGATCTTTCAAAATCAGCACGCTAATCGCGTGTATCTACGCGTGTTACGAGATACGTTATACTCTTTATAACGTGTACATTCTTAAACTGCAAATTATTCTTAATTGGATATAATCATACGGGAGGAATTGAATGTATATTTTCTTCAACATTCTTCACCTCTCAATAAAATAAACCAGTCGAATCAATGATGATACCAGGTAATTTAACGTGTATAAATAGGATAAAGTTTATGGATATTGTTCGGAAGGATTTTCATGGAACGTTGAGGTGAGTTGTACGATTGGTGATTTCATTCTTGCTTCAGAACACTTTCGATCTATCCAACAAGATGTTTAAAGTTGTCTTTTGTTCTTTTTTTTTCCACGTTATTTGCAAAATATCACGAAACTGCTTCAATACATTGTACAAAAAATATTTCTATTGATTCTAATTCAAAAATTTGGAAGCAATTAACCTTGATTTTCTTATTCGATTTTCTGCACTTGTATTGACATTCAAACACAATATCATTTTGGAATTGTCTTCTTATCGAATTTGGTTTGAATTTTTATAAAATCTACGGTGGAGTCTATATTTAAATATATGTTTTAATTGCTACCAAATTTTGTGAATGGAATTCATAAACTGTATAACAGTGTAATTGATACTTGAACTTGAGTTACACTGAGCGAAAAAAACGTAAAAATTACAATGTTTATTAACAGATTGAAGGCACCGCTGACCATAAAAGATGATCACTCCACATTAGATCAATAAATTTAATACTATTTGAATAGTAATTTTGTTTTTTAAAATACTAATTCATTGAACTCATGTTGAACGATCATCTTCTATGATGCGCGATGTCTTCAATTTGTTAATAAACATTGTAAGTTTTACGCTTTTTTTATCTCAGTGTAATTACCACAAATGGCGAAGTTGTATTAGGTATTGCATATTTACGATATTTCCATGTTCTCTAAAGATTAATTGTGAAATCTCATCCTCCAAAAGTCCCTCACAGCGTCTCCATGGATAGGAAACTTTCCCTTACGATTTAGTAGACTTTACTCTCACTATATTACGATATAAAATTGTTCGGGAAAGAGAAAACTCCTAAATCGTCGACGTTGACCTCGATAGCAGTTCCGTGCCCTACCCCACAAGTTTCTCCAAATTTCTTCATCAAAGGGGTAAAAATTCAGTAGTTGATCATCATTTCGATCAGCCTTTTCACGTCTCAGAAAAAAATGATGAATCACAAAATTTTCCTGAGAAATCGATCAATCTTGTTCCATCGCGGATAGCCCCACCTTAAGAATAACTATTCACCGTATCTTTATCTCGGTACATGCCCACCGGTGATCTATCATGTGTAGAAGGTCTTAGAAGGTTTGGCCCAGGCTATAAGTGCAGGAGCGCCTGATTTGCCGCAGAACGTCCTGAGAGGAAATGTTGGCGTGTCCCGGTTGCATAATGTAAGGCGGGTCCGTGGAAGCCCTGTCAGCCGGCGGTTTATCGGCATCGCATGTATCTGCTCGTTTGACAGATGTTGCCACGGGTGTCCCTCGGGGCTCTCGTACGTGCGACATACGTTCTTGTCTCTTCTTACCCTGTTTGTACACCCACGTAACGAATAGTATTTATTCATAATGGTCCATGCGCTTCACTCATCATCACTCTTTGATACATTTGAATAATTTGCGGGTGCGAGTGAGCGTTGAGTATTTTGATGAGATCTTTCAAGTGAGATTTTAATGATACAAAAATGAACCAATTTTTTTCCTGAGAATTATTTCATCGTACCCTCTTCAAACAACTCCTACGGTAGAATCATTGTTGCGTAAGGTGGTATGACATCATTCATGGATAAATAAATTGAGAATAACGATGATGAAACTGTAGAGGTGTATTAAATGCTTCTACAAATGCCATTAGAATTACCATCAATCGAAAAGTCACATCAGCTGCCGCAGTCGTTGAAATTTAATTTTCATGATATTTCGAACGATATCGCGGAGGAAAGTATTTTGCCAATTTATTCGTGAGATTATTCACGAATTATAGACGTGGTGAATTCTCTGCAATGTTGATATTGGATGCCCAACCGCTTTGTTATTGGAGGTGATTTATGAAACCTCACCAGCTTACCTTAAGCAGTCTTTGGTCTAATGATATCTTAGTACTCTCCAGTGTCATGTCGTCGTTTCATATCACAGACATTGCCATGCTTCCGGGGTCTCGTGTATCATGCAAATTACATATACAAACCAAGTGTGATATTTTACCTCTGATATTTCACATACTGAATTCAAGTGGTCTATATGAAACCATCAGCAGGTATAATATAATATAATGATAATATAATCGGCAAAAATGCTCATGAATAATCGAGTATCAGAAAGGAATCGAACTATCAACTTGGTAATTCATTTCTTTCTCCCACAAAGCTGATCCCCAGGCAGCACAACGTGCCACTGGAACGTTTATAGAACGTAGGAGAGGTTTTATGAACGTTCAGAAACCGTCCCAGAGACGAAACGAGACAGAGACGCAAATGTGGAATCAAAGTTTTGTTCCGCTTGGCTATGATACTAAAAAAAAAGACGGTTATCCGTCTCCTCATGATATTGCAAAATGTCGTTTGTTCGTGCACTGAAAAAAAAATTTATTCCAGTCAAATAAATATTCATTTGTCCTGTACCAAAGGAATATTTATTAGAATTAACAAAATATTCTTTGGAACCAAAATAATTCATTTGAATTAAATATATGGTTTCAATCGTTTATTTGATTCCAATAAATTATTTTGATTCCAAAGAATATTTTGTTAATTCTAATAAATATTTCTTTGGTACAGGACAAATAAATATTTATTTGACTGGAATACATTTTTTTTTCAGTGTGGTATTTAGTTTTTATCTCATACTTAAGTCAATGGATGAGAAGACATTACCATCAGTACCCGTATACAAATTTTCAGCTCCTGACAATGCTGACAATAGAATATAGCTTGGCGGAATGTTTACAGCCAAGGCCTGGCAATTCATGTATATTCAATGTTGACTAGCAACAATTATAATGTCGCACCGATATCGGTGTTCAACGAATTTAGGTTATCAGCCTACCATTGATTCACAATTCCGCCAGGCTTGGCGCATGCTGGGCTCATTCTTGGTCCAACATTGACCGAACGATAGATTCTTTTGAAAGTGAAGATCTTTTGGAACATGGTTGAATATTGCCACAAGCTTTGGTCTAGTCTGAATAAAAATTAGTTTTCAATGTAGCGCCGATCATTGGTAATAGCATGACTCCATATTGGCATGCTCCTTAATTTTAACTTTTGATAGCTAAACTGCTAGCTAATTTACCGATCGAATGTTTCTCGCGAGTAGGGAGAGATGTATACAAGGAATATATAAGGCTCAAATATTTCTCTGGAAGAACAGTCAATCGTTTTTTGTCACAGGTTACACCAGAAGGCTTCTACCGCTGATCCATATTGTGTACTATATAGTATACTTCTCATGGCAGACTTTAGCAACAAAAAAGACCGAGTTGTTTACAGACAAATGGGGCAAACACAATACCGTCCCAAATAACTTTTCATACGTTTTTGGGTCAATTACTTTTACAGTTTTATCATTGGTGCAACATTGATAAACAAATTTTTCTATTGTTTGCCAGTGATGGTCTATTTTATTGCCACTTCTGCACCAATGATGGGGCTCCATTGGAAAAACACATCGATAAATCATAAAATGATGTTATCATTTCAGTGTTGCGCCATCCTTGGTTGCCAAGCCTCGGCCATACTTCATCTACATCGCGCCATGTTAGCGCCAATGGTAAATTTCTATAGGGGTGGATAGTTTCAACGCAAGTTGTAATTAGGTGGGTTCTAGTGCACTATATTTCCATCGTGCTTTGTAGCACGAACACTGTAGATCATTTTTGGTTTGAACAATGAATCCCATACATTTTCTCAGAGAAGAATACGAAATATTTCGTTGAATATTTTAACTGTGAATAAAATCCTCATTCACCACAAAGAAAGGGATTGACGTAAGTGCTCATAGTTATGCGTAACATCACATGAAACACACTTTGACAACGGGATAAGGAGCATCTATGCTCATCATCAACACGAATCAATAGATCCAGAAACTCCGCCCCTCAAAGTCCCGTTGTTTGAATTATCTTTCAATGATTATTTTAGTTTCTAACACTTCGTCGATTGATTATGAGCG
The DNA here is from genome assembly GCA_018340375.1 of Gonatopus flavifemur. Lineage (NCBI taxonomy): Eukaryota > Metazoa > Arthropoda > Insecta > Hymenoptera > Dryinidae > Gonatopus > Gonatopus flavifemur. The sequence continues at coordinate 58,352,762 of JAFFJZ010000001.1, forward strand.
ATGATGCAGCGTCTGATGAACGAACAATGACGTTGTGTTTTGCCTTGAATCCCCGTTTTAGGGTTCCTGCTTCGTGCTAGACATACCAGGTGAGTTTCACCCCTCAATCCGTACTGAATCATGAGTTTGGAATATCATTTACGTAACTTTACTGCGAAAGTTTTGAAATGTTCATATATTTCTTTTCCCTTCCCTCGTACGATTGAATATTATGCAAGCTTTGTAATCTCTACCATACATTACCGGCACAAACATTTGAAATTTATAATTTATCACACCTTGAATACATCCATGTAATTCTTCCTCAAAGTGTTTACGAGGCTGCAAATTTTGAGTCGCATGAGTTGGCACGTGCACGTTGAGATATTCGAAAGTGACTCTGTTCTGAATGCTAAGAGAGAGAAATGTCGCCCTGTGGTCATACTTTTTTCGCAGTCTAAGCTCCGTCGTTGCGTCGCAATATACACGGTTGTATAGGTCGAGCACTCAAGCGAGGCCCACAAACCCTTTATGGCCCACCATAAGGCACGTCAAACGAACTACACGTTTATTGTTCTTCTTGGTTGCGAAACGAAGTTGAACTTCTTAGCGGGCCACCACCACACCACCTGCCAGACGATTACCGATTTCTTTCTCTTTTCTCTCATTACACCAACCGAAAAAGAAGGGTCCTTGAGTGATGTGTATGTATGTCCGTTTCATTGCCAACCATAAAATCTCCGCTGAACCGCATTGAGATGATTTTCATCCGTTTAACTGAGAGTATTGAATTTTCCAATCGAGTCTCGATTCTCCAAAAAGTTCGTTCATAAAGAATTCTTGTCATTTGAAATCGGTGAAATAATTCAACACGAATTCCTTTTCTCATTCTAATGAATGTTGCAAATGGCTCGAAGAAATTCTATCTAAGATAACAGAGAAGAGTGAAGTTATATAAAAGTAATACTCTTGGACGTGAAGTGAACGTGGGTGTATACACGTATGTTTTCTACTATGCATTGGATGATAATTTGTATTCTCTTGAGAAAATATATGAGAAACCGTGCAAATGCTTTGCCTCTCTATTATTCGTCATTTGAATCTGTTGTATCGTGTTCTCCCCTGTTGGAAGATTGAATAAAATCTTTCAAGCCAATACTTCAAATCCATTCGAACGAACGGAATAAATCATTTCCTAATATTGAAATTTTATAACAGAATTCATGACTCGGATAGGAAGTTAGATATATTTATCCGTAGATCAAACACATGAGCGAGATAACACAGCTTTTACAAGATTTTTTGGGCCGCGTTGATATTTTCATATCACATAACATTTGCTCGTTACGAATCTTCGGTGAGTACCATCGTCCTCAAGAATTACGAAAGCATCTATATGAGCGTCTTATATAATTTCCTATAATTTATAATTTTAATGACGCCCCATTTGGGTAACATTAACATGACATATATTCTTCTTTAGTGATTACTCCATTCCAAGGAATCATTAATTCATTTCTCAACACATTTGCTGGGATGGACGGTGTTTTTTTCATAAATGTACATCGCCCACATGCTTCAGCAGCGTCGTTAGTTGAATCGTCGTTGATCAATCGGATTTGCACGGACGAAATTGTTTCGATTCGCCGTTTGGTGTGATCATAAGTTAATATATCAGGTCTTCGCGTAACGTAATGTTACGTTCCATAAGGATTACGTGATGTATTTTGATAATAATTCATATTTTCACTTCATAAATCAGTTGTGATGTAAAACAAAAAAAAACAAATGCTGTGGAGGAATTCACCGTATTGATTCATTAATTCAAACGCAAATTAACGTGGTGCGTTTATTTACACGAAGGAAAGTTCAGAGTTTGAAATGAAATTGTCTGTACAACATCGTGAATTTGACCAGGCAGATCAGGGTCTTATTATTACAAACAATCACTTGAGACAAAGACACTAATTCTTCCACTAATGATCAATAAGCAATCCTCTTTGCGCTTCATGTATATTTTATTGTTCCGATGAATTTTCTCTTTTAGGAACCATTTACCTGAAGAGAAGGAATATTTTATGTCACTATTGGAAGAATGGGTTGCTTTGAAGTAATTTTTCTCTCAATGTGTCATTCTCTAGTAAATTTCATCGTAAAATCAGTCTGTTTCTCGGTTATAAAGTACAATAATGGATTTGACTTTAAAACTCTCTCAATGTCGGGTTTTAAGGAAGCCTTTTCTGATCGAATGAGGAAAAATTCTGAATTTTCTACGCGGAAAGACCGGGTCTATCAATAATTAGAAAGAATTTATCAATGTTTAGGAAAATGACTGTCAATCTAGGGCAAAAGAGGATTGCTGAAAAATATTCGTAGTTAAAATATTAACAGCTGATAGTTTCATTGGTATTTTTCACAGTGAAACTATCAATTGTTCATACATCGACTAAAAATTTTTAGTAGATTCACTATGAATATTTTTCAGCGATCTTCGTTTTCCCTAAATTGACAGTCATTTTTCTAAATATTAATAGACCCGGTCTTTCCGTGTATATCACGCTATCTTTGAAGGGGAAAAACTATCATACGAATTAGTCTCGAAATCTTGAAAACGTTCTACATTCAAATCTCTCAACTTTGAACAGAAATTCAAGGTTTTTGAAAAGTGGAGTCTAATTTCAGTGTTAATTCCACTATTTTTAGACATCAAGAAATATCTGTTTCTTCTTCTGAAACAAAAGAAACCATTCCCTGTACAGGATAATCGAAAGTTCTTTATATCCAGTAATTGAGAATTCTTTATCGATCATCAATTTTTAGTGCATGTATTAGAAATTTATTTCGATTTTATGTGGAGATATCTAATTTTATAGAATTTTCATGACAGTTGGATAGTAAATTTTCAGAAAAGTACGGAAAATTCCTCAAAATGTTCCTATGAATTACTTCACATAAATGTACAATATGTGAAATTTTCTACAGGATTGCTCTTCTTTGATGAATTGAGCTGAATTCTTCTACCAATTTTGATTTTTGATGGAGAAGACTTTCATAAATTGAAGAATTAATATTTCTATCAATGCATGTTTCATCCACTAGCGTAATTCACTTTACAGGGAAGAATAATGTAATCATTCGGACTCACAGGAGTCTGCCTTATTTCAATTCAGAAACGTGCTCAAACGAGTGTCTCTTCGAACAAAACAAGACTTGGTACACCTTTATAAAGGTATATCTAAATTCATCATCTTATAATAATCTCTCGAAGTAGGTGGTAAGATTATAACCACATGTGATTTCAAGGACAGTGCACATGAAATACATGTGGTTAAAATACTTGCGAATATAAGCACATGAAACTTTCTCCAAATTTTCTAGCATTCTCCATAAATATACCTAGTTTCTCGAACGATATGATAATTTTATGCATCTATTCAACGATTTTTACGTATGAGTCTTCAAATCGTGTGAAAATTACTTGAGCAATGAAAACGAGGAAAAAATGTTGAACTAGCCGCCACGGTGACGGAGAGTGTGAATTCTTGGGGTTGCGGCGAACACGTTCACCGTTATTCATGGTCTAGTGTGTCACTTTCGAAGGAAAAGAGGTTGAAGCTTTAGCTCTAGGGAGAGAAGAGTATTCATATCGAATATATCATCTATCTCTGATATCATTTATATATCCTTCGAGTACTTGTGATAAGAATTCGATAATTATATCAGACTCTGATGTATGTGATGTATTATTATTGAAAAAATGTCTTATTACCTTCTGTAAATTTTACCTCATTTGCGCGAGTTATAACTTGTCCTCATTGAGTGGACTTTCTCATTCAAAACGAAAGAACTTCTTACAGATATTATTATAGATTAGAATAATAGCCATGAGTAGAATGGGAACTTACGTCAATTCTCATAGTCTCGAGGTTTACACTTCCGGTATTATTTTGTTGAACGTCATTTACCACCCAAGCAGTTCATTACTCGCACCGAATAGTTTTGCCCTTATACTGTGATGGAAGATAAATGCACTCTCCATTACTTCTCAAGATTTTTATTCTCCTTTTGGATATTCAAATCCCAAAGTGAGTATTTTCAATGCCTCTTTGTGATCAATAATTTCTTCCAAATGTGGAAATGCGTTTTTGGTATTTGAATATCAATTAAAAAATTATTACTCGAAAATTGAAGAATCTAAATCAATAACAATGGTTCCAAAGTAAAGATAAAATATTTTCGAATAGGTTCGTTGCAGTTACATTCTTGATAAATTTCAATTTCGAACGAATTTCAATCAAACGTCAGTGGTTCATCGCACATCGTCACGTCACGCTGATTTCGGAGTTCTTCCATAAACAGAAGAACGAAAAAAAGCACATTTCCTTGTTGTTAGCTTGACGTTGCGTTGTCGTACAACATCGTAAACTTGATTGACTAATCACAAACCATACCTCCAGGATTATGAAGTCAATTAGAGGATGTGTTTATTTATTGTACTTGGCCAATTTTCGTTGTGTCTGAGGACGTTTAGGTCAGCGTTTCATTAACCTCTCGTAAGAACTAAGTTCCATATTAAATGGTATGATTAAGAAATTCTGAAGTAAAATTGTTCCGTTAATCATAGACTTATCAGAAGAAGAATGATGTACTTCCTGTATTGGAGGAACTGAAAATTCATGGTAGAGGTTCAGAGTAAATAGTAGAATACCTGAAATTTCATCAACTGTTTCTCAATAGCTTCATAACTACACTCCAAGTGCTTGAATTTCTCATTGGATAGTAATTATATACAAGACTAATACCTTACAACAATATACAAAACATTTCTTTGTAATTTATTTAATGTTCACTTAATTTGAACTTCCTTTTTTGGTTCAATTTCCGTATACGATGAAGTGGAGTACATTTTTCTGAACGTCGATATTTCATCCGTGACTATCTCTATAAATCCTGGAAAAATCCTCCGGTAATCCAATGACCTGTAATCTGTTGTAGAACAGTGCGAGAACACTTGGGTGCGCGTTTAATCGTCAATTCAGACGCGGACGAGCATAAACAAAATCAAACAGCTTATGGCACAATGTGGGTGTTAATTGTAGTTCTATTGTTGATCTCAATGATTTCTAGATCACATCGAAGCTCGAGAGATTGCAGGCCGTGTAATAGATCGATCAAGATCCTGTTGAATGAACGATGGATTGGAATAAAGCGCTAAGATTGTAGAAGCGTGCGCCCACAGTCTTAAGCATTCTCACGCCTACCGCTATGAAGCCTCCGTTCGCAGGAACAGAACCGCAAAACAACGTACACGGTATTAAGTCTCTTTTTGCTTCCCCGTAATCATGAACGACTTTCACAATTTTGAACGAGTCAAAAACCACATGAGCTGATTTAATTAGAAGTATGTCACTCGAGTATCGATTAATTTAAGTTTCATCCTCCTAGATTGTGGATAATTTTTCGCTATTTTTATCATTGATGCATAATAAAACGTATCATCTTTCCAAGGAATGCTTATTGATACATTAATCAAAAATTCCATCGACTCATTAATGCACGATATTATGATATGTCATGAATATCGAAAACATAGCCACGAAGATTCGAATTTTCTCTCGAAACAGACGACAGATTTCATTTAACGGCGACACAATTCATTATATTGATACATCAATATAATTAGTCTGTATTAAAAATATTATAAAAAGACAAGTCATTTTGTCACGAGCAACTAATAAATTTTTCGATGCAAATTCATGGAGTTGATCACTAAATCGCCCCAAGTCTGTATTGCCGATATTGACAATGGACCCAAGCAGGGCCCTATTGTTTGTTCCCATACATTTATAGTTCGTAGTAAATGGAAATATTGAACTTTGGTGCGGGCTCGGCCCTGAGTTGAGCCAAGATCGGCTTAGGTCAGGGCCCATTGTATCACCTAGTCCTCGGGCGAAGCAATACAGCCAGGCTGGAAACGATGTTATCATCCCAGAGTTGGTCCCACGTTAGGTAGCATGGGCACCCACTTTGGGCCCCCATTGGACCCGTAGTAAATACACGTTTGGGGTGTTTAGCATTCATGAGTAATCCCATGTATTGAATCGTATTAATTTTCTTATCATAAGAAAATTCGATGTTGTTCACTTTTGAAATCTCCCAATCTTTTGGCAACATTTTTCTATTATATTCCAACAAAAATCCATAATCCTGTAGGACATTTAACGCAGTTCAACGACAGCCTTCCTGGAGAACGGATACGCTTTATCCGGCCCTTCAGGTTATCTTCCTTAACGATAAATTTTCATCCTTTTCCTCCTTTTCCTTCTTTCTGGAGTTCTCAAAAAACCAAAGATCATTAAACTCCTCATCTGAAGCTCATTATATTAATGAGAAGAAAATAAACTTCCATACGCGATACATCAATAACCAGGAATTTTTCACAAGGGTGTAAGAATCCCTCCGTAAAGTTGGCTTGAACGGTGAAAAACACAACATCCACTCGCCTGTTCGCCGGCTAAAAGATCTTAATCCCATGTATCGTGATTGATGGAGTGAATTTTCATGCACTGATTGTGCGCACTTCTCAAACACCGATTTTTCATTTATATTATACGTTAATACACCAAATGCACGCATTGTAATAATTTTCTACGGTATACAATCACGAAGCAATGTTTCGAACGATGAACGTCGCCCAAAGGTGTAAACTCTGTCAGTGTCATGATCCTGACACTCCATCGCGTACCGAAGCGTACCGCTAGCGTAGCCATTAATAACGATAATAATAATTGTGGACGAAGAATCCAAAAGGAGATGAACGAGTTGGTTTCAAAATAGCAGGGTAGATGGTGGACCAGAATATTGAGAAGTATGAAGTATTATCCTCACGATTACAAAAACATCTGCATACTCGAGGAATTTTATACTTTGTTGTGTACGTCCAGAGGGAAGAACGTGAATATAAATTTTCATCGAATGTTCACCGACCCGACTGTTGATTTGTTCGATAATTATTTTTAAGATGAAATTAATATGAGGGGAAAATTTTCAATGTTTCGTATTATTATACGTGGAAGAGTTTGCTTTCGAGACGGGTACGTAGAGTCTCGCAATTGAGACATGCCACAATTGCAACAACCGTCATCCCACGCGGATGGAATGTGTCGACACATCATAGTCTGATACCTGAATAATCAGGAGGACATTTTTATTGTATTCAAATTTTTCTCCTTCAGGTGATTTAGAATTCATAACCCACATGGATATAAAATATTGAAAAAAATGAGGAAAGCAATACAGGTTGGTTGAAAAGTTCCTGCGCTCACCAAGAGATAGCACTGCTAGCTCAAACCTTTTTTTTTTCTCAAGTTGGTATATCTGTCCTGAGAACACATGCAAAGTTACAAGTCATTCTGTCAATTCATTCTTTGTTTACAAGCCATTTGAAGTTGACGTGACATTGATTTTTCTTAATATGGAAAAAATTGAATATCGTGCAGTCATTAGATTCTTTGTTTTGAAGGGTTTAAAAGCGAAGGAAATTTATGAACAATTGTTAGAAGTGTATGAGGAGTCCTCACCTTCAAAACGCACCGTTGAATTTTGGGCTGGTGAATTTAAACGTGGTCGTACTAGCCTTGAAGACGATCCACGCGAAGGACGACCAAAAACTGCAACCACAGCAGAAATCATTGAGCATGTACATAATATGGTTAGTGAAGATCCAAGTTTGACTAAGCGTGAGATTGCTAAAGCCATAGCCATCTCAGACGAACGAGTACTCCATATTTTACATGAAGAATTACGTATGAAAAAACTGTTTGGAAAGTTAGTGCCGCACACGTTAACAATTCAACAAAAACTGGATCGAAAACAAATTTCTCAGCGTAATTTGGAGCGTTTTAAGCAGAATAAAACCGACTTCTTGCGTCGTTTTATAACTATGGATGAGACTTGGATCTACCACCATGATCCTAAATTGAAACAAGAACGTTTACAGTGGACTGAAGCTGGTTGTTCAGCTCCAAAGCAGGTGAAGTCACAACGATCAGCAAAGAAGGTTATGGCATCAGTTTTTTGGGATGCAAAAGGAATTTTGTTCATTGATTATCTTCAGAAAGGTAAAACAATCAACTCCGAATATTACTGCAGCCTTTTGGATCAGCTGGGTGAAAAAATTCGTGAGAAAAGACCTGGTTCAAAGAAGAAAAAAATCATTTTTCATCAAGATAATGCACCTGCTCACAAAAGTGTTTTGACGATGGCTAAATTCAAAGAACTCAAGTACGAATTGCTCGAACATCCACCATATTCGCCAGATTTGGCTCCTAGCGACTACTATCTCTTCAGAAATCTCAAACAATTCCTTCGTGGAAAGCATTTTTCGTCGAATGAAGAGGCCATAGCAGCCGTAGACGGTTATTTTGCAGAGCTTCCGGAAAACCATTATAAGTATGGGATAAAATTATTGGAAGATCATTGGAACAAGTGTATTGAGCTCCTAGGAGATTATATTGAATGAAAAAATATATTTCGTAACAAAAACAGTATTCTTTCATTTCGAGCGCAGAAACTTTTCAACCAACCTGTAGTTCTCAGGAATTAATCTCCTCTGATTCCAAGCAGGATGTTAACTGAAGACAAGGATGTTATATGAGCGAGCAGCCCCTGAGCATAGACAAAGTGCTACTAACTATTGGAAAAATTTTCAATTTTGTGTACAATTTATTTATTTATTTATTTATTTATTTATTTATTTATTTATTTATTTATTTATTCAACGGGCAATAACGCCCTTTAGTGACCAAATTATTGATACAATACAGTGAAAATTTAACAGATAAAATAAAAATAAAAAAAAAATAAAAAAAAGAAATAATATAAAGTGATTTTATATACGAATATAGTTATATACGAATATATCATATAAAGTGAATTTATATACGAATTGTATATAATTTTCAAAATTTTTCGACTAAGACAGTTGAGCATGGGGTTAGATTTAGAGAAATCGGTCTAATCAGTTCGAAGCCCGCCTCGAGAGCGAGTGTTCTGAAGATTTGAATTGCATGAATAAAATTAAAGAACAGATTCAAACTTTGCTTCCCTGGGAAAGTAAATTCCTTTTCCAAACATCAAATACCTGAACGGCGAATAAATTCCAATCAAAGATACGAATCCACGCGATGCTGTCGGGCGAAACAAGCGATTGACTTTCATTTTCTATTTATCTTCAATCGGCATCGGATAAAAATATAATTGTAATTCCATACAACACAATGATTCCACCGGGATGGCAGATCCAATATCGGAGACAAAAAAGTTTCACAATATGGCGTGGAATAGCATCATTAGGGAAGTTTCCAATAGATACAACGGCAGAGAACAGAACTATCAAAAATTATGATAATGAAGAAACTTGAGTACAAGATCAAGGCTAAGATATAATATGTTCGAACTCTGAGGATTATGAAGTATATAAGCTGAAGAGATGTAAAGCAACTAGCGGGAAGAAGACTGAAGTAGAGATTTGCATCAAACCAGTCTAGACGGTAGATATTCTTGTGTTGAGATTGAAAGTCGTATGGAGAATTCCACATGTGAGAAAATTATCAAAACTGCCATCGTTCTCGTTGACAAATCGAATACTATTGTAGAGGCTGATGAGTGATGGATCACATTAAATATTCAGAGACATTGGAATTTTGATGAATTAATGGACTCCGTTCGATAAATTTTTTTTCTAGAAATTTGGGATTTTAATTGAAATGATTCGAAAATATGTTTTGACAGAGATCGAGTGATATTCATAATTCATATCCGCTTAATTGGAAAATTTAAATATAGTCATTATGTACTCCCAATTCGATTCTTATTCGATCAGAGAAAGAAAATGAGAGCGCTCACGTCTAAGATTTCTATTGAAATTCAAAATCTTATAGCACTTTCTATCTATCAACATCTACAGCCATCAATAAATTATGATATTTATTTTATTTCCACGCAGGATTAAACTTGACATACAAGTATATGAAACGGAACGCGTGGACTTGATTTTTCTCAATCCTAGCACAAACATCCTCTAAGTCTTATTTTTGAATATCATTTAGCTCTTGGAGCGAAACATAGCTAAATTAAGGTGGAGTTTTTACAGTGCTGATTTATCGTGTGGGAAGAGAATTTTGAATGAATGTTCAGTGAATGAATTAACGGTGAGTGGTTTCGATGAGATACGTTGTTTACTCTTCCACCTTCCATGCACCTAAATTAAAAGAAAAAATCATCCGAAAGAAGATGTCAATAAACCGATTGGAAGAACATTATACTTCTCACTCGAAGTAATTCCCGCACGGGATCAATACGAAGATCATACATTCAACGAAGTGAAATGAGAATGATAAATTCATACTCGTTAGTATCAATGAAGTATCATTACAAGTAATTTGCATTGAAGAATGGTTGGTCAAAATTATTACGCTATGCTCGAATGAGTAATGCCTCATATGTGATTACATACAGACACGAGGGTTATGCGTAAAGGTATTCGTCATGTAACGACTCGTACGATTTTATCGGGCAATACTTCATCTAAAGGGTGCTATGTAAGAGGCTGAATTTTGTATCCCTCCCTTAATTATTAGTTCTCGTTTTGTCCCAGCGATATCCATGAATCGTGACACCGTTAATACCGTCATCTTCAACATTATCGTTGTGCTCGATCTTCATTAGAGTCTGATACAATGTTCCAAGAAATATTAACGACTTACGGTGGCCTAAAACCGGATTTTGAATCCGGATCGAACTCTGGTGCTCGGTTCACGAGGAAGGTTTTCTTGAAGAGAAACGCGACTTGACGTATATTCGCATGATCGATCGTGTTCCGACTACAGCTAGATCCTCGCGAGTGGCGTGATAGAAGAAAACGATTGTGTATATACGCTGAGGGGGAAAAAAATAAGCGAGCACAGAGATAGCGAAAGATGGCATAAACCAGGGAGAAGAGAGAACGAGGATCCATAAAGGAGGAGACTTCTCTGGCCACAGCTGAGTGCAAACGCATGCTATTGCCGATAAGAGACCGTCTGCCACCCATCACGTAAGCGGCAATGGTCAGTCTGATAATCCGCGAGACGCATGATTTATTATTATATACGTCGTTGTCATGTCGAGAAACCTTGATTCATCGGTAGCTACTACTGTACTATCATAACCAGGGTTTTGCGAAATAGCGAGCGTTGATGCGTTGGGAAGTGTGGTTTTTTTGTTCTGCTTCGTCGAGAGGTACAAAGAAACTTCACTCAAACACAGTTGTAATACGAAGGTTTTAGAAACACTTTCAAGCTATGGCGTATTGTTTTCACGATAATTTTTCATATTTCACAAGTTCGTTGGAATATCATTATTCTCGTTTAGAATGTTGGAGAATATTACTGAGGTAATCGTTAGGTGCTGAGATAGGAAACCTTGAAAGATTGTTGAAAATCTTTTGACAAACCCTGGAATGGGCGAGATAGATTTTTGAATTATGTAACCGTGGACATACTTGTTAATCTATTACGTTTTTGAGAGGTCCTATTGGCGTTTCTGATCAAATATCATTCACCATAGGTTGATCCATCGGAAAAACGTAACAGATCAACAACACTGACCGTGGAGCATTCGTATGACAGCGGGGACTTGTCTCGAAAGTTTTCAAAAGTGCGCTTTCGTGAGACTTATTTTGCGGAAAACAATAGTGATAGCTGTTCGAAAAGGAGTTTATGTCAAAAAATTCCTGCTTCTTTGGATTTTGGTTTCTTTTTTTTTTCAATTTGCTTGTGAAATCACACAAACGAACGTTGGAGTGTTACGCCGAACTATGCGAAAGAACGTGAAGCAGCAGTAACTGGTCCAAAGAGTGTTCTGAAATTCGAGAACATTGAGCGTCGGAAAAGATGTTGCCTCAAAATCAAAGCGAATCTATAGCCTTATAAATTGCTACTTCTCACAAAGGATTGGATTTCATCAAAACATCCAAGAAACCATCCACGCAAATTTGATACTTCCAACTACACAGAGAGAAGCGCACAATAAAACTAGGGATAGCAATAATGTGATAATGAGGTTTATTTTGCACCCAGAAAAATGGTATACCTGGATTTATTTGATTCAACGAAAATTTGTTTGAATCAACTAGAATTTATTTGACTCAACTACAATGTCTATTTATATATGAACCTACTAGAGTTTTAGTTGGATCAAACGAACAATTTATTTCATCCGAATAAATTTTTATGCATTCCAAATAAAATTTACTTGAATCAAATAGAATTTTATTGGATACAATGAAATCTGTATAGTACACGGAGAAAAGTGCATGGGATTGATTACCATGCGTTCTAGTTCTCATCGCGGCTTTAGAATAGGAAGTGAGTGATGACTCGCGATCTGGTGATCGTTCTTATGCTAACCTATCGTTTCCATGGTAACGTAAACAGTTTATTGTACTCAGCACGATTTCAAACGGTATTTATTACAATTTAGGAATATCTGTCACCGAATTCCTATTCTTTCTAGTAATCGTTACCATATACTTCTCTCCGTCTAGGTTCATATTCAAGTAAACCATTTCTCTGGGTGTGAATATATGAGGATCATTATACTGGCTGTACCTGTAAAATCTATATAATACTCTGTATTATGGATCTGACAAGTTTTGTTATAAAATTATTGCTATTCCTATTTTTATTATACACGGAAAAAAGTATATGGGATTGATTACCATTCACTCTAATTCTCGTCGCAACTTTAGAATAGGAATTGAGTGACGACGCGCGATTTGGCGATCATTACGATGTTAACCTATTGTTTCCATGGTAACGTAAACAGTTTACAGCATTCTCTCCGATTCTGAATGGTACTTGTTACAATTTTGAAATATCTGTCACCAAATTACTATTCTTCATACTAACCGTCACCGTTTACTCTTCTCCGTGTACATTTCTCTCGCTGTATTCAAAATTGAAATCAAGAAATAATTATCATCCTTCAAAAGATCTCATGCTCTTGACTTGGAAACGAAGAAAATTTGTTCTGATATCCCTTTCTTTTTTTTTTTTATTTATTCTAAACAACTAATGTGTGGATAAATATTGGACCGATGTTAATCAGCTCCACAATTGAGATCTAAAGATGGGGTTAATCCCAAGTAGCACCAGAATATACTATGAACTTTCTTTGAATATTCGAAATATGTCCCATTCATATTCCAATGAGACCGTTTCGTGTCCCCAGTAGAAATCACTCTAGTCGTTCTCTAGGCCTCGCAAGGCCTCGCCAAGCACTTGCGAGTAACTTGGAAGGCCTTGTGAGGCCTCGTAATTACCTAGAGAAATACTAGAGTGATTTCTGCTAGGGTGTGTAATCGAATATACAACAGTACGTCAATCGGGCGTCAATTGAATGAACACTGTGCATTTCGAATGTACTATGCACGATCTAAGTATATTCGAAAGAGTATGATTCGAATAAGTGATATACTATAAAGCCTCTCGATAAGAACGTTCATCCTTTTTCTGATTCGAACGGTTGGTGCAATGCGTTGAGAAAAAGGAAGTGAGCGTTCTTATATTGAGAGGTCTCACAGTATATTGAAAATCAGAACATCAATGTTCTGAATAATTTCATGTTCAGTCGTTTTTATCTGCATCACTTTTGGATATTTTTCGTTCCTTCGATCACTGACTATTTACTTTACGTGGGTGTAAAGAGAATTTATCGGATGAGAACTCACAGTGAGGTGAAATCACTAAAAGGGGAGGAATTCTATCATAAGAACATGTGAATAATGGAGTGCCCAACCCAGGTCATAATATTACAGTAATATTACAGCAATATTGAAATATCGCCGTGATATTGCAGCAATATTTCTGCGTTGTTTGTGCTGAGTGCACTGAGAAAAGGATTTGGTTATAGTTATCAGCATTTGGTAATAATTACCAAATCTCATAGTTGGACATGGTGAAATAAATATTTAGTTATAATTACCGATATACAGATTCACAAGTGAGACCCTTGGTTATAGTTACCAAACTGTAGTTACTATTACCAAATCATGGTTATAGTTACCAAATCTTGGTAATCGAATCAAATTTATTTGTTAACTATAACTACACTGAGAAAACAGATATTTTGAAAAATACCATAATTTATGGATTTTTGGCGTTGGTCTGACCCGAGTCAGAATATTTACGTGAAAGAACCTCTCGGAGTCCCATAATTTCTTGGACTTTTATGGAGAAGTATGGTACCTCCTTCATCAAAGTCCCAGCCATTATGGTACTCTCAGAGGTATCTTCACGTCAATATTTTCACTTGGGTTAGACCTCCCCTAGAAATCCATAAACCATGGTATTTTTCAAGACACCTTTTTCTCCGTGTAGATTCTTTCCTCACTGTGACTCCGTTGTTCTACTCGTAATGAGAGGATTTTCATTCTCTGAAATCGTATATTATTTGTTGATGATTCAATATTCCTTCAGGTGTTCCAAAAATTTCAGGGGCTTAACGCTGTGAAAGAAATTTGCCACTCATTACTGAAATTCTGCATCGACATCGTTTCTTGAATTTTTGAATCATGTCTGGAACTCCGCGATATGATCCATTTCTATCCATTTTCTCTGGAATGCTAGATCCATATCATACACAGAAAAAAATATATCTTCGAATCTAAGAAATCGTTATTTGAATAAGTCCAAATAGATATTTTTGGGGGAGAATTAAATATTTTAGCCACGTTGAATCATTGATTATTCGTGCGCGACTCTTCGAATGGTTCACTCCATCTTCAAGAGGAAAATTTTTGAAAAACGTGATTTTCAGTTTCCTTTCATTCAAAACGAAGTTCAAAGAACTTTATCGTGTTTCGTCCTGATTCATTTATTCATTTATCTATTTATTTATTCATTTATCTCAACAAATTATTGATTTATCCAAAAATTCATTTATACACACATGGTGCCTGATTTGAATGGACGGTAGCAACATTCAACTACTCTCAAAAACAAAAAATGAGATTCATCAGAATTTCGAGCACAATTAGAACCGTTCGGAGATTGGTCTTTTTGAGGTTGACTATCAGGATCTACAGACATAGAAGGATTCCCATGCAGAAAATGCCGACTTCCAACCAACTATAACAATCGAAACAGTACTGGTACAACACTGATTACCAGGGTTGGTTGCTAACATTGTGACGTGTTTGAAGTAACAACCAGTACAATGTTGCTGTAACGCCGATAGTCAATGCTGATTTGCCAACGTTGATTTAAAACTCGTTCGACGTGGTACATTATGTGTGGTTTAATACGGCAAAATTTTGAAGAAATTATTATTCATGTTCTCGAATTGACTTCTTCACATGTTTTCGAATTATTCATTCGTTTCAAGAAACGATTCAAACTTCAGCAACATACGAACAGATGTGTTGTATTTTTTACTTTCGATATAAACATGGACATTAGCTGAAAATATATAATTATTTCCATTAGCTACGTACAAAGGCTTAAATGGATTACCATCACCGGTTGAAAATCAATTGTCAATGTTGGTATACAATGAAAAACCAGTGCTGATTCAGGGTTGATATTAACGTTGACCCAGTATTGGTGAACAACGCCGTACCAGTGTTGATCAGCGTTATCATTCCGGGTTTATTCCAACGTCGTTTGCCAACAGTTGGTAGTTGGCAAATAACGTTATTCCAGTACTGGGTCGTTCGTCGATTTCTGCATGGGTTCGCATCCTAATCAGAGTCCCCCTATTTTTTACTTCGTACCGTGCTAACTTTAACCTGTAGAATACGTATGGAACGCTCTCTTTGATGGACATGTAATGACGTTTTAAGTTTGTAATTTTGCCTTGAGAATGCCCAGTATCTGGGCGAAACGTTGGCTTTTGCGATAAAAAAGCACTGCTCGACTAATTGCATTGTTTCTCCGTCAATTGATTTGGTCTATCATTCAAATAAAAAATTTTTTCATATAAAAAAATATTCATTTTGTTTAAATATTTGTTTGGACCTGTTAAAAAAAAATTTCTTAGATTTGGAGAGATGCTTTTTTCTGTGTCGCAAGATCATTTAATTCCCGATAAATGAAAGATTTGGAGATTACAACTGTTGAAATTTTATTCAACGCTTATCTTATTATTTTCTCCTCACATAACACATGAGAATCCCAGATGAATCCTGAAAAATAAGTCTTCAAGAACTCTTTTAGAATACGAAGAGACTTGAAATTCTGAGACTTCTTTGAGAATTTTAATGGAACTCGTAAATGTCTCCTCGAATCGAAGTCTTTCTGAAACTCATCTTCAAGAACTCTTTGTTTTTCAAAAAAATCCTTCAACAGTTCTTTCATTAGAATTCTACACAAATTGTATACAGTTTTGGACATTCTATCCACATGGGATATTCGGAGTCTGATTCTGGTTGCAGATTTTATTATCACACTGAGGGAAAAGAAAATAGTAAATTAATAGTAATAGTTAGGGAAGGACTGAATGTTTAGTTGATGATTGATTAAATCATTTCAGTGTGAACGTAACTCGTCCAAATAGTTATTTTCATAGTCAATATTGTTACTTAGATTACAAAGTAGTAAAACTTATCATCGGTCATACTTGAGTCCTTTTCCAACTATTCCAATGGTACTTTCGACTTTCTCTGGAAGTATAAATTGAAAATTTTAGCTTCGTGTTGACACTTGAAGCTCGTTCCGATATATTGAAGTTTCTCCCCCGACCTTCCGACTGTGTGCCAGCGTAGCACTGTTGGAGTTACCAATGATCGTAGATTCAAACAACCATCATAGAGCCGATTGATCGAACTGTGACGACCCAAGTCGAAATGATAACACTCCAGTGAACGACATGTTATCACTAAGAGCTCTTGTAGAGTTGTTCGAAATATGTGTGAAAAGACCCTTCATAAAAATGAATGTTTGCAACGCGCGCAAAGAGTTAGAGTTTTAAAACCTGATAATTACCTAACATCCAGTGATTTCATTCACATCAACTGAATATTTTGACATCGTGTTAGGATCATCATGTTCCCACCGGAAAAAATATCATAGAAACTCATACGTTTTATTGGAATCTGATAAAAGTGTCTCAATACCACTATTGAACCTGATAAAATCTTATGAGAACGTATGGGATTCTGTAGGGATATTTGGACGTCTATGAGATCTCTTCAACGGAGTTGGCGCCCAAAGTTCATGAAATCTTTGAAACCACATTTTCATTTACATTTCATGCTCTAACAACAAAATCGTTACGCATTTGTAAGTACAATTGAAGATGTACTCTATATTGTATAGTGAAATCATGTTCCCTCTTTGTTTGCGTTACATTGTGAAAAATTTCTATGAGAAAATTCACATAAATATTCAGAAGTAATTAACAAATTTCACCAGAAATTTACTGGGAAATGTGTGGAAATTCCATGAAAATTTCATATACATTCATCGGAAATTGATTTCCTATCGCATGATCGGAATTTTCCAGTTGCTGCGTATAGAGAAATTCCGATTATTTTTTACTGCGTATGTTTTTTTGGAGAAGGAACCCAATACCCTTAATATTGGGCTACAAACACAATTATTATAAAAATTCTTCATCGCGGTAGTACTTGACACGTTAAAATACAGAATGAACGATTCAACACTGTAGAAAGAGAGCTCATTTTATGACTGAATCTATGATGCAAACACATTGAGGCAAAAAAAACAATCGACGACACAATGGAAAAAGTATTATTTAAAATTAAAATGCAAACAGATTAAAACTTTGTTTTTACAGTGAATAATGCCTCATTTCTTGTGAATATCTTGACTCGGGTATGGACCGAAATATGAATCATTTTAATATTCTCCGCCTCACGGTTCGATTGCCAAACAAATTTTATGTTTTTAGTGGAAAAATTGATTTGAAAAACTCAAGGAATTCTTCTGAAGAGTCATTGAAGAACTTCCATAAATACTCATAGATTCTCAGATACTATCAAAGAAATCTGGAATGAATTTCCAGCGTGGACAGTATTTCGTGCGGAACTCTGGAGAGAATACCAGAGACACGACAATAAATACTGTTTTACTGCGAGATTTTGATAAATTCAGTACATTCACAAAAAACCACTCGACTCTATTTGATGCTTGGATAGCTAAAAATATGGTTCCAACAACTGAATTTCAGCTATGGTAGCAATAACATTTGTTGTCACTAATAAAAAATAGCACTCATTGATACAGGTAGCGTTCGAAAGTATTTTGTAGTGGAATTTCTCAAATTTTGTGAGTAATATTGCAAACATCAGGAAAAATAAGCATGGAGGAATGAAAATTATAAAACAGAATACAAATTTACATATTCCTATCAAAATATGTCTTAGTTTTGCAGTTTTGTCAGCATAAAGCTCACCTAAAAAATACTTTTGAGCGCTACTGTGATTGTCAGCTATCTAAATATCAACCACATCATTTTCATTCTGTGTAAATGAGTTTTAAATGAACATTCATATATCCGCGCGTTGCAAAAATTTCATTATTATCGAATTCGTTTTCATCGTGCATAGTCGGAAGTTCGTCAAAATTGGGGAAAAAAATATCCGCCAGCTGAAGAATCAATCGGTTTTCATGTACCGCATGATTGAAATTACATCATAACTTGTCACACATGATTAGGAATGGTATACAGCCATCAATGGACCTGTATTCACATTATTGCACCATCAACTTTCCAATAAAAAAGCTAGAGACTAATAATTTGTAAGACAGAATTATATAGGATTCGGAAAAATCATATATTTTATATACAATTATGATAGAACTTTTATATATAATTTATATAGAATCATATATAAAATATATATCAATCATATTGAACTATATGTGAATTCTTTATAATTCCGAAAATTCTGTCATTTCAGTTTGAAAATGATCTAGAGAAAAGTTAACTGTATTTATCTTCTCGATATTTCGTACAAAATTTTAAGAAAGCTGCTTTCAAGATATATTTTTTCAAATAATTGATGATTCAAATAAATGTTTCCACATCTGTAGAATAACTTATATTCCGGCTTCAGGACAAATCAAATAAATAAACCACGTTGTTCAGTTTCATTATTGAAATTATATTAGAGAAATCATTATATCTACATTGAAAGAAGAATCTTCATGGAATGTTTAAATCGATACAGTTTCTGGCAATTGTGATTCATCCACATAAATTATAGAAATAAAAAAAAAACAAAAAACCATATCGTTGTATCGCCATATTTGTTACAAAATCAAATATATCTTGTCATTCACATTTCCTATCGAATGAAAATCAGAGTCTTGACAGATGCTTCATACCACAACTTATTTAAAATTATTATAAAATTATGGCTCAATGTAACACTAAAATCATGAATTCATCTACTCATTCATCCATTAAATTCTCAATTACCATTCAAAATGTGAGACAGAGTACCACACATTCAGATAAAACATTAAAATATCATATATCATACGTACTTCAACTACTTGTTTCATTTTACAATTTTTTCTGAAGTCTCCTGAATTCTATTGCACATTCAACATTATTCAACCTTGTTTGTTCTATAAAAAATACTTCTTACTTTCATCGAGTTCCACATTCATACATTAACGTAATGATTGCGTTAGATTTATACAAGTGGACAAGTGGAATTATTCGTTCTACATTCTGGAAAAGAGCTAACAAGCTTTCGCATGATCCTTTTTCATTCTCCGATTTCCATAGAATGTTCATCAAAATTTATCTATTCCCCCGTTTCTAACATCAAACAAGAGTTCTTCAAATTTTCTTCAGTAATTTGAAACATGGATTGACTGATTTTTTCAAATACAAGATATTTGTCGACTCGTAAGATTGATGTATACCATGGATCAACTTCGTTACTTTCACGTTTATTCAGTGTGTTTTTCAGTTGGGAAAACTGATAAACTTCATACATTCGATACATTCATACTTTCAAAAAATAAAACGTGATTCCTAAAAATGAGATATGAGTTGAGTAAAGATGTATTTTTTTCTTCTTAGTTCACTGCAAGTATACAACTTTGTGTCGTTTTGGGATTGTAATACATACAAAATCGATACGAGATGATTCGTCGTTAATAAAAAATTTCGAAGTGTGAAGATATTGGAGCCTACGTTAGTACAACGGGTCAATCTCAAAATTCATCAATTCGTCTGTGTATTTCGCTGGCAACAATGAATTACACGCATATGGCTTCATGCAACGCATATAATCGCTGCATGAATTGAAAAAAATTCATGTAACTAGCCTACATAATTCATATATAGCCTATATGTGTCTTCTATATAATTCATGCATTCCTTGGGATTCACAATTCATAAGAGAATTATATACGAGACATAACAACAGACAAAACAGTCAATTTGACTTTTACTTTGAATTGAGATCTCTCATGCTCTCAATAATCATCTTGGAATTTCAATCAGCTCTCCATGCTGTTAATCGTTGACGTATATATGTATTTACAAAATGTCAATGAGCTAAAATTCTTATTCTTTTTTCATACTTATGTCTATTCAGATACACATGTAGAGAGTTTTGACCTCCCAAAGCACCATTTCGAACTCAATATGGCATTATGAGTCAGTGAAAAAAAATGTGAATGAGAAAAATATGAATAATTCCTTCTGAGTTTCTATTTACAAAAATATATCGTTTATCTATGATACTGTATCATTAAGAGGTTCGTAATATAACGCACGTTTATCGACGACTCCATGTGATCTATCCGTTACATCGATGACATATCGTACTTCAAAGTTAATTATTATAATACATAATAAAATAACAAACGTTACAGTATCTCGAACGCGAATACATATTTCAAATTTTGGAATCCATCGATTAAACAATACGAAGAGTCGTCAAATACTTGCTCTTCATCAGGAATCAAAAAATAATATAGATACACAATTCATTGATCCGATCCGATCTTATCAATACTGGAATTAAGCGTTATTGCACGTAAGGGAAAATAGTCAACAATCTCATCACTCAGACAATTATATTTTATGAAAGACACAAACATTCATTTATCACCACAACGAATCACTCGCGTTATATAAAATCAGATTTCAGTAAAATGGTCCGTGAGGATTTCAATCTCAATCATCCGCAGTGATAGCAATTATGAACGAGAGATCGTATTGTTTCAAATACAATTTCATCTTGAATTACTAGCAGCTATCGGCGGATTCAATCAAAATTATTGCATTCGTAACACATCAGAGTAGTCTCGTGATAAAGACTGCACTATATATAATACACAATAACATCACAAAAAACTGGACGGATACGATCTAATGAATAATCAATCAGGCCGAACTGAAATATAGTTTTGGATATTTATTATATAAACCATTCACGAAAGATGATTCATGCTGGGAATACGCTGAAAACGTGACTGATCGATTATTGCATCGAATCCTCAAATTTGTAGACACAATCCATGGTTCAGGATAGTACGTTCATAAACGTTGAGCAAGAGAATCTTTTGAGTTGAAGATCCATCAAACGTAGACTTCTCCTCTTTTGTTCCCCACAACGGGTATCGTAACTGGTAGAATAGGGGTTGTAGAAGCAGTCGTGGAAGTTGAGACTGGTCCACTTGATATAGAAGCATTGGTACACGAAGCGCTGCTGATTTTTCTAATAGAATCGGCAGGTCGTTGATTATTCCTTAAGAGATCTTGACCAAAACTATTAGTCCTCGGTCGCGTGGCGTCACGATGATAATTAGCTGGTACAGTTAACCTATCTATACTAGGAGGATTGTCCTGCATCGATACAGCACGTTGTTCTCGAGGTTGGAGTCCTGGAGAATGGGGCAACGACAGACTTCTATCTTCTCGAGATTGACCAGTCGGTGGTCCAGGTAGAGAAGCTGATCTCCTGCCACGTGGGTCGATCACCACGCTTTCTAATTCTTTCGTTGCCGACGTGATCAGACAGCTCAATCTCTCAGGCCTTATGAGAATTGGAGATCTATCGCTGAATGTTTCAAAAACCGACGAACTACCATGACTTATGGTAGGACTGGTTTTCTCACCCACTACGGAAGACGTGAACTCTCTTCTCAATTGTGGCGTGGATCTGTCGTCGTGAGTCATACTGTCACTGTGAGTGCTGTCGGTGCCTGAACCTTCCTCCTCACTGGTGTTCACTTCCGTTAGCGTTGCTTGAATCGCATTGTTACCTTGCCCGTTGATTCTCAACGGAGATGACGCTGAAGTTGTAGTGACTAATCCTAACTGCGTTAACTGACTCATGGTGACTGGTGTCAGAGTGACCGGTGCTACCAAGCCTGCGCTAGTCAGCGTCGGGGAGAGAACTGCCTGGGCTAACGCAGCTGCTCCAGGCTTGCCCGTTGCTGGCGAACCTTCCGCTTCTTGAATGGGAGACAAAACCACTTGCACAACCGGCAAATCGGTGGGATAGTGACCGTTTGCTGGGATAACACCCACAACTCCTGCTCCGATGTTTGCCGCATTGGCTGCCGACAAAGCCAATCTTTGCTCACGATCCGTCATCTCTTTTGTTACATCCGGAGTTGGTATCCGAGGTCTGTTCTTTAACGATATTGGAATCGAGTTCAATTTCGTTAACGTACCTACAACAAAACCCAAAACATTGCTATCATTAAAAAACAATTCAACCGTGAAGCTTGGATAAAAAATTGGAATGTATATCATATTTCTCTCTGAGGTACAGACCAAGATCTATCAAGATATCCATTAAGATATCACTTCGAGAGCATTCAACGCGAACTGACAGGCTCAAGAAATGAAAATGAGTTTACGTACTCCGCGAACAGCGGTTTATAATAAACGAGCATAAACGCGTAGGATAAAATGACCGATCTCAGTGACAAATGGACTATTCAGACAGTTGTAAGTATAAACATAAGCATTGAGAACGAGTTTAAATGTGGGTAATGTAACATTAATAAATACGTATATCAAACTAAGTGATTGTTCATATAAAGAAAAAGAAAAAACAAACAGTAACGTGGAGTAATAGTCATAACTTTCACTGTAAAAATCTAACTCTTCCTTCAAAGGCACGGAAAATTGAACATTTCGATGTAGATAGTGCAGCAAATCGTTGGCAATTACATGACAATATACCACATTTTATTGATTCCAAGTGAAAGGAAAAAGAGGAGAAAGAATCACACAGCCTTGAAAGTGATTGTTTTTTTTCAACATCTGATTAATGTAGTATGTAATTGCGGAAATCGAGTTAAGATCGAGCAATGTCAGTGATTACGCAATATTCGCGTACGTGGATAAATATAAGAGGAAAATTGTTTTGAAACTTTCTTCACGATCATATCTAAAAATAATACACGAGTGGAAATAATGCATGGATGATAGTTCGTAGTCGATATTTCTTTATATCTCTCTTTATCTCGTATACTACGTTGAAATTGTCTGCCATAAAATTGTAGGAATAAAATATCGTGGAATGGTACCTTGTCGACCCATGCGTTGGCTGCTTTTACGCCCCACTAATCGATCGTATAACGACATTTTGAGATTAGGATTAGTCGTTTGTGGAAGACCCCCTGTTTCAGGGCTACTGTAAACGCTGTTATGTCGATTTCTAGCGAAGAAACCACCTCCGCTGCTGTAAGTGGTTAACGAACTACGGCCTGAGCCCATTCTCGTAATTTGGCGTTGCAACCAATTCTTTCTTCTCTCCACAAGTGGGGTATCGACACTTTCCTGAAATATTCAACATAATTGTTGAGAGAAAATTTTAATCAAAGGTAATTCATGTTGAAGTGGGCTAGAAAATCTTTTTAAACAGAGTTTCACTTACGTAATCGGCGTACATGTCATCTTGATGAGGCTTTCGATGTTGACTGTTACCGATATGTGTTCCTAACATAACATTCGCGTATAAGGCATCGCTTTCCTTGACTTTATAATGCTCGGCTGAGCCTTTCGGTTCTTCTCTTCGATATTGTTCACTTGCAACGGTATAGGGCAGATCTTTGGGTACCACTTCTTCCCAGTACTGATCTTTGAGGAGTTCGGGGTGTTCTTCGTGCATTTCGTCAACGATCATGTATCCAGCCTGGAAACAGTCAACAGCTTGATAAGTGAAAATCGATACATTGAATTTTGAAACGAGCGGATCTTTTTATCAAGGGCTTTGAATCAGCTTGAAGAATTAACAAGACAATTTCTTTGTAGCTTCTTGCTAAAAATGCCGAGCAGAACACGAAGAGAATTGTTTTCAATCGTCTTGCCCGGAATTAACAAAAGTGTTTGATAAATCATAATCAATATTTTCTAAGAAATGAGCAGATTCTTTCATTCAAAGGTATGCAAGGACCCTGAATCAGCTTGAAAAATTAACAAAAGCAAGCAATTTTGTGACCTTTTGTACAATGTTTGAGGTGAAGTCTCTATTTCTTAGAGTTCAGATATTAAATGTAATCAATTCTTATAATATCTCATAGAAAAAGTAATGTATCACAGTGAAATACCTTGATATGACGATCTATTAACCAGTTTAATTCAATATCATCATCATCTTCGCCAAAAGGGTTGATCAACACTTCAGCAACTTTCAGCCACCCAACGTAAAAACAAAACTGAAATCATCAAAAACAATCTTGATATTATTATGTTCGAAAACTGTCAGCATTATGGTTGAATTACGATAACATATTTCCTATATTTACCTGTAAAGTTGTGAAAACTGGGAAATACATATCTGGTTCTTCGTACTTTCCAGTCCCGTATTTACTGTCCTCGACAAATTGTCTTCCAAGCAGGGCGGAAAAGAAATACGCGTACAGTGATAGAGTTACAACCTGGAAAATAGACATTAAATCAGTTCCAAGTGCAAATAAGTACGTACTGTCACAAACATACATTATCATAGCACACGGAGAGAAGAAATAAGCTGTGGAAGTATACTGCACTTGACGTTTTTACGTCTCCGTTATAAAGTGCTTTCAACGTACGAGTCCATGCTCTGCAAGCGTGAGCCTCATGCGTTGAAAGCACAAAGCGTGAAGTGCATCATGCTTCTGGAGCTCATTTTTTCTCTCCGTGCAGGATAAAAAAATAGACTTGGAGTTTCCTGGAGAAATTCATTTGGATCTAGTGGATCAGATCTATATAGATCTAAAAAACTTAGGTCGATCTAGATCTATGTTATTTAAATCTATAGAAATCTAATTGATTTTTTCCAAAAATACTCAATTCTTAGAAACCATCACAAAGTGAAAACAACCATGAAATTTTCATTCATTTAAATCTACGTAGATCTAAATTTTCCATTTTGTTTGGATCTAACAAGATCCAATTAGATCCACGTTGATCTAAATCATTTTTTTCCAGGTTATGCACACAAACATTAATCTATGATAGTGCTTGAATGATTGAAAGTTTGTTTATTATCGCTTCATGCCATTCTGAGGATTGAGTTGATTGTCAAAGAGAAACAAATCGATCGAGACATGATGTATTTTATCGATTGTCAGCTAATTCAAAAATATGTCCTGTACAAATATCAAACACCGATTCCGCCTTTTTTCAAACCATAAAAATAATTTACTAAAATTCTTTATTCGCTTTGTTTTCAATTTCAGTAGTCATAAATTTATTCGCGCACCTGTTCACACATAACCGTTTCAACCCAACAGCGATCAGTATATTTCATACATAGCGCAAGTGGTGAAACGATTGATGCACTTGTGGAAATGAATTTCAGTCTCAATACGACGGTTAATCAGACGACTCAACGAAGCGTATACGTTTTAACTGATCTGTATCCATCAAGCCTACTGACCATTATTCAAACTGATTCATTCACAATGTACATATAACGATTCAAGTATTTCCAACCTTTTGAGATAACGAAATTTCACAATTACCCGCAAATTTATAGCAGACTCATTAGTCTGTTGGAATATCGAGAGAATAAAATCCATAATTTCTACATTCCGATATGAACTTTCATCACGAAAGATTGCCAGGAAAGTTATGGAGGTTTATTTTAGAAACTAATTAAAATCCTTTTGCAATGTTTTCATCAATCGATGAAACAGGATGTTCGATAACGATGCTCGAATGAAATATATCTAAGCGCCTACTTCACCGCGTAAAGAATCACGATGAACGTTGATCTTTGATGAAATAATAATCCTATTCACAGCCGACAATTAGGAAGGTTGGCTGATGAGCTATTACCGTTGCACAACGCATGCATACCTATACGTGCGGTTCCTAATTGCAAATACGAAACGTCTTTCCAGGAACACAGACGTATCGTGCACAATGAATAATGATTCACTTATACCTACTATTGTGTACACTGTACTCGAGTTACGGAAACGAATAGTTCATCATGTTCATAAAATGAATTCATCGCTCGAATTCAATCAGAATTTGAAACATCTATATACGATCATTGATGATGTACTTTCCACAAAGTGGGATCGATTCAATGTCGAGTCAGAGGTCTGAGACAGTGTTCTTGAACTAAAAAATACGGACAACTTCGATCTACCGTTGATCTAAAGGGTACAAATTGGATTCGTGAAATTAGATTTCACGAATAATACTTGAAAATTGAGTTATGATGAATGTATTGTGGCAGTTCTAACTCGATTCTTGGGATAAAATAATGGAATTATTGCACATGTTTGTAATAAGTGACGAGTTGAGGAACTGTTGGTAAATAGATCCTACGAATAAATACATAAAACAGATAATAACAAAGTATTGACTTGATAGAGATGTTACGTTCGACATCTGTCAATGATGAAGACGCCACCGTAATTGCTTTGCTTGTTGTGCGGCTCATTAATAACAATACACGACTGAAATTATTATCTCACTAAGAAACATACGAGAAAATGATGAAGTACTGATCTCATTGTACATGAAACTGACAGGGTGAAGGTTTTTTCCAAGGTACAAAGAAGATGAAATTCAGTAAATTGTTGATAATTGAATTTTTGTTCAATTCCAAACACAGTAGTGAACTTTATCTTTGATTATTGCACTATTTTTTGTGAGAAAAATTGCATTTTTAGTTTATCATTTTTGAAATCGATAATTCGAAAATATTGAAGATGAAAATTTGCTTACTTGAGTGTACACTAGAGGAACGCAAACAGTATCGTAGCCTATTAATGCGCCAAGCCTCTTCCGTATATCACTAAGTTCAACAAGGAGGGTCTGCACAACATGATCACAGGTGATGAGATTCTCTTTCTTAGCCCTATTAATAATATTTGTGGCCCAAACTAGAGGCATCCAATATTTGGACATGGCAGCTTTTTTGTTCATCATCTCAAAGATCTTCTTTTCTGACTCCATCATCAAACCTGAAACATAAATGGTATTTGTTTAATCGATCATTCTTCATGTTCTTTTTCACACAAACTATGACAAAATTGTATACACTTCAAATGCGAAGCGAGAGAATAAAAACCATACAATTGAAGTTCAAATTAAGTTAATTAAGCGCTTTGAAACAAAAGATAACAGTCATTCTGTCCTGAAACCGCCTAAAGTTCTCAATCAATTCTCCCGTCTGCGGAGCTGTCTTCACGATGATCTTGATATCGCATCCGGTTAGGAAATGATGTGAATTCAAAAGCACGATAACGTTAGCACATTGTTGATCTTGGTCAAGACGTTATGTGCCGTATAGAGGAACAAGTGGGTACCAGTTTTTTTCCAATGTGTACATTCGCGTTTACCATATTTCGATGACCAAAGGGTTATTGAATTAAATACAATTTTAATATAAACGCTTCTGCTTCAACCAATAATGACATACGAATTATGTATGAGATCAAATTATAAATAGCACTGTGTGATTCTGAAATTTATTTGTATGACTTTCACTATGGTAGTCGGGTCCGGTGGATTAAAAAATATATTTAAAAAATATTCAGAATCATAGTTCGTAGATGCATAAAAAATTAAATAATGTATTCATTATTGGTTCTTATAAATCGATCAAATAGAAACTGTGAACTTGGTCTTCTTTTTTGTTTTTAGAATATTTCACTCGACCAGACAGCAGTAATTCTCTGGTTTTAAGAAGAATACTTCGAGATATAATGTTTTGCCATTCTGTTGTTCAAGGTTTCTAAGAAGACTCGTAAAATACTCTTGGGAAAATCATTTGGAAAATGACGCAATTCTATGTTTCCAAGTATTGTTTATCCATTTCTTTCTCAACAGGGCTATAATTACATAAAATGAAGAATCACCATTGGGAATCTACGATCTTCCACGTTATGAGAACAGAAATAAATCTTCCTCTTCTAACAAGGATATTTACTTAACTGAGTCCTGATGAACGTTAGTCGGATGTATATGTCACGTTCCAATCGTATTGATCGTTGATAACGTTTGAATGATACCGACCGAGTACATAATATTACAGTAATATTACAAAAATATTACATTTAGGATCCTTTCACATTATAAAGTTTACAAGGCCGATTTTGAACTTATTCTACTATGAAATCATAGCGATGAATGAATATATCGAATTTTCTATATTCAATTGTCAATGGAGAGTAAAATTCCCGGATGACGACCATTCGAGGGGTCTTCACACACGACCAGGACCCGTGTTATTCTTCAGGGTTCCGCTCGTCACAGTACAAAGTAAAACTTACTTCCAACCTTAATATCGGCCTATTTTAAGAAGCAGTCAAAACTAGCCCTATTTCAGCTGAAAGGAAGCATCCAAAACAAATGCAGGTTTTCAAGTAAGATGCAGCCACTTTCAGTCAAACTTTTTGCAGTGCAGGGTCTCTCCGGTCTCTATTAGCTTGGAACCCAAGTGGTCCCGAATTGCACTGGCTCAACTCCGCAGGCAAAATTTTGTCATCCCCAGCAGCACGACTCAAGAAAATGTCTAGGCTCTCACGAGAATCTCACCAGGCGCTAGCCAGGGTCTAGCCGCTAGCGAGGAACTTGGAAAGACCTGGCTAGTGTCGATGCAATGCTTGCTCGGGATACTCTCCAGCGAACAATTCTGGACTGGATAACTTAGTCTTTGTATCCATGATACTCATCCTGTCATGTTCCACTGTGACTTAGGGTTTTTTCCACAATTTTGGACTTCCTCAAGAATGCTAAGATCTGGTTTATGGACTTCAAGAATGAACACATAAAACATTGATCCATAATTCTAATAACATTCATAATCTGGAACTTCTTCATATATTTATATTTCAATTAAAAATTGTATTCAAGCGATTGATGATGCCGGAAGATACATACCCCGAACGTGAAAGGAAACGATTCCCAAGCAGCACCAGGAGAAATTATGATGCGTACAGCATCCTAAGAAGGATGCATTCTACATGCATAGAAGGTGATCATCCAAAATAGTCCCATTTGGAGGTTCTACGCATATTCATTTCACATCTGAAACATCCGTGTGCCGCTTGGGTTCTATAGGAAATATATTTATTCGAATCGCAAATAAGAGGAAGATCAAGTATTGGCTGATTACGTAATCTAATAATATTTTTCATTTAACCCAATCATAAACAATACGTACATAGTCCGTGATGCGCAACTGTGACTAATGCAAAAGCAGATGCAACCGACGATCAAGTTCTTTTTTACCTCAATACGACGTAAATTATTGAATGATAACTGCTAATTTCATGGTGAGGAGCGCACATGGATTCAACAACGGAAATTTTATCGATCATTGAAAGAGCTATCTGAATTGATTGTATTTTCAATAAATAAATGTGCATGGCTGAGTTCTTACTCACGTGGATTATGTAAGAGCGCCGGTACGTCGTAATCAATCGTACGCTTCTTCATTCATTAGATAGCGATAAGATAGATCAAGATTTTGGATGAGTGTGATTAATGTGGCAATAATACGAATGTCGACGCGATAAACATCACTGATGTGGCGTTTGAAAACTTTTCGTTGCTGATCATCTGGTTGGTGTTTTCTTCCTTTTCGGATTATCGAAAGTGTAAACTTCGCCTTTTTTTTTCAAAATTTTAAAATTTCAGGATGGAGATTACATTCATAATTGGAGTGAGCTTTTTCCTTGATAAGATAGATTGATATTCCCACTGATGTAGATCAATGTGAAGATAGCGAACGAGGAAGTGTCATCGGCTTTTCTCATTTTTTATGAAGAAACAATTATTTGCATGATAATCAATCGAAGAAAGTAATCAAAGTCATGAGGAACATCAATTTTTCCAACAAATCACATCCGTAAAACGACAAAAATTCAGTTTCTTGATCACTGAATTTTTCACTGAGAAAAAATTAACGCTAAACTAGTTTGAAGTTCATCAACAACAACTCTGATCATTTTCACACCAATCTGAACAATACTGTGTCGAATGATAGTTCATTTATGTTTTTTCTATGATGCAGACGTGAACAAAAAATGGTGACACAAGGCATCCGCCAAAGGCAACTAATTTTGAAGTTGAATTTATATACATAAATTTTTCGAAAAAGCAAACTGAAAAAATTTGATAACAAAGCAGGGGAGTTATGTTTTGATACTACTTCATGTATTTTTCGATCCTTCGGCCCAAGTTTGCCGACTCTTCTCTACTCTCTCAATTTCTCAGAGCAAAAATCCACTCTCAAACGATTAAAATACTGTTAATCCGAAGAGATTGAGGGGTCAACACCAAAAGAATGAGAAGAACAATCCATGAGAGTGAATTTCCACTGTATTGGAATCAAATCTGATGTCTACCTTCGATTGTTGTGTTTTTTTAAAAGAGTGAGGTTGTCATTCTTTTCGGAGTTGCTACATTTTCACTGGTTGAGAATACTAGTAGATTCCTATTATCGATAAGACTGAAGTAGAACTGAAGCTTGTCCCAAGATCAGGACCAGGCTTGGTGAAGTTAGTTTTCATTTCCAGAAATTTAGAGAAAACATTGTTTGAGTTCATCCTGCCGGGCTTCTTGTACGAGAAATCACATGAATGGAGAACTGAATTTAATCCATTAACTCAATTCTTCTTTGTAAAAATCAAATAATCACTCAAATTTTGTTTCTATCGTGATGCAGAAGTATGAATAGATGACAAATTTAACCCAACAGAACTAAATAATCAATGGAAATAGTTATAAACTCTTCCATGATCAAAGGATAATTTGATACCGGGATATTGAACGTTGAAATAAATTATGTTCGCTGGTGAACAGACGTCATAGCGAATTCAATATTATAAACAGGTGGATATGCAATTTATAATTTAAATAGTACTGCTTTTGAATTCATATTGAACAGTACGCAATGCATAATATGAATATTCGATGAAATTAATTGGAATGATATCATAATCCGAGAATGTTCCTTTGTTTAGACTTTTCAAGATTCAAGTGACGAACCGTTCTCTGAATCACAGTAAGAAAACTCAATACTGGTATTGAAATTCAGGTACTATCGGGTATGGATATCAATAAGAATTAACCGAGTCACAACTTGTAATAATCTATATACAAAATACCGTGTCATGAATTTTATGTTTCATTTATTCTCCATTTCATAGTTTTGCCATCTATAAAAATTTTATGGTGTTTCCAATTCTAAGAGTGTGGAGTTCACTTTTATTCAAAGAAATCCCTGATAAATTCTACTGTTCTAATAAGACGCCGACAGCTTTTTCGTGGATTCTTCAATCTTCACCAAAAAACCCATAGATCACTTCTCACTCCCACGTACTTGGATCTTAAATTGAATTGAAAAACATGTGCAAAGTTGTACGTAAATTATACATAATTTCTATGAAGACGAACGAACAGAATGATTCTTTCATAATTTTTATGTAATAATGAAGTTTTCAAGGTATTGAGGATTCTTCAACACGATGAATATTCCAAGATTCGAAGGATTTAGTGTCACCCGGTGTTCATCGCACACGGATCTTGGTGAAAATATATTTATATATTGATCAATACGCGATTAGTTTCGCATTCGATGCATAGCCTTGATGTTGTCGAATAGGTCACATGACCTCTTACAGTTAAACGAGAACCGGAGAATTCACGAGTCGCTACTGAAAGTCATAAGCGATAACTCATTGCATATGACTCATGTTCAACAGTGACAATATAAAACTTAAGCATAGTGGGAAAATGGAATATGATGAGCGAAATGTTTGTTTCAACTGCATGTCACGTCTATATTCTTCATTGTTTTTGAATCGAAATTGTTTTCATATTCATAGTTGTGAACAAGGAGGAGGTAAAAGATTCAGGATAACTGAAAAACTTTTGATCGATTCGATGGTTTCATATTGATTGCATTTTGCTCAGGATGATTATCCTTTCCATTCCATTGGATGAAATGAAGAGATTTCTTGGAAAATGTTGTATTCGCTATTTATAGAATCTTCTTTCTGGTTTTACTAGAATGGGAATCAGGATAACAACTTTTGCATATAAAAAGTTGATTTTGATTCGTTCACAGTGCCAGGTATTGTTGATCAATGCGGTACATTAATTTTCTCTTGTCCAATGGAACTTCCTCGAGGACGAGCATGAAATATATTATTGACGAGTGATCAATCATGCTCACATTTGAATTATGTCCAATGAGATTTTTTATTTCCGCAAAAAATACATAATTTAGATCACTGTAGAAGTGTATATTTATATACTATTATATTTTATTGTATTTTTTAGGTTTTATTTTGGGTAATCTTTTGACGTGTTGCCAAAAAATTAGTTACTCTCAAACTATTTCAAAAGTGAAGAGCTTTCAAGAAGTCTTGGACACATATACCACACTCATTCCAAAAGCATTCGAGAAAGGTTCTCAAGGCATCGTTTCGAGTGCTTTTAGAGCAAGAGGCAGTCATTTCAAACATTGCCAAACACCGGCACTATCTCAATATCTCTTGAAATGCAACCTAAATGCGCCCAAACACTGTTGATAACACTGAATTGCAGGAGTTTTGTTGAGTATTAAATATGAATACACCAGAAATAATTAAAAACAAATTTGCAATGTGTAAACTTGTCATGAACTTATAAAATTTGTTATTCGGTTGCTGTTGGCTTGTTATTGATAACATTGTTAGACTCAGGTTGCTGCAACTCTATTGTACCGGCTTTGGCAGCTTGGACTCTTGTTGCGTATCAACCAGGAATCTTTCGTCAACCTTGGGGTTCACTCTAGTCATTCTCCAGGCCTTGCAAGTCCTCACCAGACCCTCGCGAGGGACCTGCGAGGCTTGGAAAGACCTCGTAATAACCTAGAGGATTACTAAAATGATTTCTAGCAGGGACAATTGTGGTCGCCTTACGCCAGCATTCTACATTTTACTCCTACAGGAGTTAGCACATCAAAGTACCTTGCACTAGTGATATTGGACAAAGATCGATTTCATAAGGAATAAATTATACTGAAAATGACGTAGGTGCTACTAACAAATTTTAACTAATTGTATAAAGTAGGAGGTACTTCTTTATTTTTCTCCGTGCACAAACACCAAATAAAATCAATTATCCACAGTAATCGAACTGTCAAACTGTCCTACATCCAACTGAACCGTTTTTTGAGTATGAATTCACGTCACTGCATAACAAATACATAAATATCATGATACGTGTAAGAAAAATTATATAGATATGTGCAACACAGATCCTCGGAGGAATCGTACATCGAATGGATGACAAGGGTTAATATTCTGAGTATATCAATCAATCAGTGACGCTTCAGCAGAAATTGTTCAACACATTATTCATGATTACTTCCAATATTCCATAGCTATTTTGAGCACGAAACTATTGAACGCAATCATGCATCATCCGCTGGGACTGAACTCAACCATGAAAATTGTGGTCATTAACAGCGGAATATGTTCTTTCTTGATATTTTTTTGTCACGAATATCGGATTGCCTACAAAACATTGAACGTAGAAAATATCTCTTGCGAAAGAGAATGACATTGAAAATAACTGATGCGGTGAAAATGAAATACAATAATTGTTCTAAAAAATACCATTGGTATAATTTTACATACATTTTTGTGCAATTTGTGGAAATTGAGCAGTAAAATGAAACTCACATAACGGCATGACAATTCTGATAACGCAATCATTTTCATTGTTTTCGAAATTTGTAAATTAACCACAAGTATATTCGAATGAAATTGTGACAACATCGATGTCTTTAGAGCTGATACGGATGAAGGCACCGGATTAGGGGAATGATTCATGAACGATCCGTCGAAACTCATGAAATTCATTAGAATACAATAACGATAATGCAATTCTATCCGATTACAAAGTCCAAAGACCTGCAGAATGAAAAATCTGCTTGGACGACTGGTTTGCTTGGACGAAGGATGCTTTCTAGAGTCATCATCATTTAATGGCGGCCCTGATGCAGCGTGTGAGCAACGACCACGAAGATGAGAGGGCGAGAGAGTAGCTTGGTTTATTTTTTACTTTCATAGCGACCTTGCCAGCCGAGCAAGGATCCTCGCGTTTATTGACCCCTTGGTTGTCGTTGTTGTGGCGTTTTCTACCTCCCTTCCACCTTCTTCGAATCCGTTGTATGTGCATTGTGTCGTGTCTTCCCTTTTTCTGGAGAAACCTAGGAGTCGTCTCAAAACACGATGTCCAAACGATTAGATCTTCTCTTCACTCTCGAATGCTTTCATCGGCACACTCTTCCATATTCCTCCGAATCATATCTGCCAGACTCCCCATGGTTTCCTAGATTCCGTGTTCATTGCTCCAGTCAATGACCTATCTCGACCCTGTCGTTTCTTTTCGAAACCAATTATTGTGAAGATTCAAAGTATACAACTCAAGTCCCTATCCGTTAAGGAATGGAGATTGAAGAGTTTTGATTTCATTGCACAGCTCTAAAGATGAAATGGATAAGCGGAATGATGATGGATGAAGATGGAAGGAATGTAGAGAAAATTATAGTAAAGAAAAGCTATAGATCAATGGGTCATACTGATATTACGACATGCAGGAATATTAAAGAGATGTAAGAATAAAAAGATAAAGGGAAAAATAGTAAACCAAGGCCAAGAATATAGCGCGGAGAGTAGAGTATGGTGAATGGAAAGCGAAATAATATCAAATCAACGTCGGAACTCATTAATTACTCTGAATAGTTTTTATGTAATAAAATCAAGTATAGAAATTGAATGAAATTTCAATTTTCATACTTGTGTTTTGAAAACCTAGATACCTTATGTAGAATACATGAATACGAATTTAATACATTCATCCTAATTTTTTGCTATTGTAGAATTTTCTGTTTACAGTTAAATCGATATCTATGATCCAATCCAACGATAATCACTTGGGCTCAGAAGATATCTTTTAAATTCATCAATTCCAACATCCGAAATCAGGTATTGAGCATTAAAACTCCCATTAGTTTCATATATTTTAAGGTAAAAAATTAATCTGTTAGTTATCTTGTAGCGGTTCTTGTTA
Source organism: Gonatopus flavifemur (assembly GCA_018340375.1). Classification (NCBI taxonomy): domain Eukaryota; kingdom Metazoa; phylum Arthropoda; class Insecta; order Hymenoptera; family Dryinidae; genus Gonatopus; species Gonatopus flavifemur. The sequence continues at coordinate 58,388,303 of JAFFJZ010000001.1, forward strand.
ACCTTGGAAATGGTAGGAGAACTCCGATGTTCGCGAAAATTCAAGTGCATTGAGCTCTGAGATACTCTTTGTATTTTGATTGACTTGGTCATTGAGAATCATGGACATTCAATTCTCTATTCGATGACTTTCATTTTTAATTAATGCTTCTTTGGATTCCAATTCTTCCCACGTAGAATATGTTTGGAATGTAAAATCTGGTAGGAAATAAATAATTCTAGATTCATTGAAACATATGTAAATTGAGCGATGATGCATTATTGATTTTGTACATTTGTATTCCATTGCTATGTATTTCCTGACGATTTCCTTAGAATCTCATTGTCAATTGATCGAAATCAAGTTGTGTCGACTGAGAAATGACTCAATTTATCCTTTATCGATAAGAGGATTTCATTCGTATCTCCCGTTAAAAATATTCACGAGAAGTTTAAACCTTTGACACTGGAACAAACTACTCCCCACCACTACTGATGGTATGACCACCACTGGTGATTGACAAAATGTAATCTAAATTAATCCAGGTTTGCATCGGAAATTTCTTATTAACCTAATTTTTATTCAACATCGTGGATTTTTTATTCCAAGGGGACTTTTTATTCAGATATTCCCGAACCACTCTGATTTAAAATGCGCATGTGATTTAACCCTATTGATTTTCATTCATTGTGAATAAGAAATTTTAAGCGCCCAATTACTTCTCATTATCATCGATTTGTTTATCCAAAATTTGCATTGGAATCAAATTGATCTACATAGGTTTGAATGAGATTCTTCAAGGGAGGGTATGAAAATTGTACTCCTGTGTTCTCCTGAATATTTCACTATTCTCGCTCAAAACTTTTGGATCAATTTCAATTGAAATTCATCGCAAATGAATCAAGACAGCAGACGTTTGAAATAAAAAAATGCAAAAAAATGTCTTCCGCCATTTTTTAGAACAACACATTTCTCTTGGTATAGATCTTTGAATTCTACGTTGAAATATTAATGAAAGCAAAAATAGATTCTTCATTTCTTCTCGATGTGGAAAAAAAAACAATAAAAGTTGAAAGACTCATTTAAACAGAACCGTTATCGTAACTATTACGTAAGATCGAAAGATACTGAACTTCATGAAGCTGTCACTGTCATTGAAAGTGAAAGAAGCCGTAGTGAAATGAAATTAAATTGTAAACTTGTAAACTATTTATGATAAGAACAAAGCGACGTGTCTTAGCTTGAAATCATTGGAACGAATCATCACGCTAGGGTCTGTAAATTCATTACTTGAAGAATTAGCGAATCAACAGTACCATACGGTAGAGAGTTAAATGCTAACATTTATTCTTCAATCTCATCATTATGATGAAATTAGAAAGATGTTGAGTATCCTCAGGTGATAATAGTTCGAATAGCTTAGATTTAAATTCAATAGCGCTAAAGAATTCTTATACTATTTGGTTATACTCTCTACTTGTTACCAAGTAAAGTGATTTATAATGAGCAATTTTTTTCCACGTGAAAGTTAATGTCTCATTATCAACGATCAACTCATATGAATTATTGTATCCAGTGTGAAAGTTGTATTTAGTGACAAGTGTTCTTATGAAGGGCTCTTAAACTCATTTCACATTTTTTAAATGGAAATCGATCCAATCATTATAATAAATGATATATGAATGAAAAAAAAATCATCTCCAAGGAGCCATTGGAAACACACCTTGGCTAGCCACCTCGCAACAATGAATGAATCGAAAGGAAATGCGTGTTACATATTTGCAAGGAGATGTAAGTACACAATCGATTGAATTGTAAGGTGAGGCGTGGTAGATGAGTATGTCGATGGCGTAGCCGAACCGCTATCGCCGTAGGATCCTTGGCGCCAGTGAAACTGCACTGATTAGGAAATATTCCCGCGTAATTAGAGGCGAAGAACTCTAAATCACTCCGAGCACGACTATCGCGGATGCATACTGGGTGTCAATACAACAACTCTGCCAAAGAGAAAATCAAATGGTAGACCATCAAATCCAAGGCATGACTCTCGCAGGTGTGTACATCCGTACACGTAGTGTCTTATATTCGCTTTTGCTAATGCTTCTGTGGCTAATACCCGGTACAACAAGCGGTACGTTATTACAGTGATTTCACTATCGCTAAACAACAAAGAACAACAACGCTTTCAGTCAATGCACCCAGAACAAACGCATAGTCAATGCTATCAGCATGTAACGAATGATGGTAATTAATTCTTCCGTGCATTCTCTTGGAACACTATGAATCGGACCACAAAATCGAGGTGTTCAGAATTTCTCATTATCAAAGTATGAAATGTTTAACACGTCGTGGAATCTAAAAATTCTTCAGTAATTTTGCAATGCTTAGGAATGATTCATTATTGAATTCAATTGTTCCTGAAGAAAAATTAACCTTTCAATCAATCCGTTCAGGATCTGACAAGGAATAAACGGTTACTTCCTGACGTGTTCTATCATTTCCTGTACACACCAACGTTTCCTCGGGAATCATTAAGGCATAAACGTAAGAAATATTTCTATGAAGTATGAAGTTTCATATAATACATCAAACATCAATGCTCATCGGTTAAATTTCAAACAATCATCTTGTAATTTCTCTATCCAAATGAAACGAAGTATCTCCAAATGGATTTGATTTAATCTGATGTTGCTTCTTCTTCTTCCTGTTCCACTTTCACTTCGATCTATCGATACACACGAGTATATATAATTTTGAACATCTCTTAACAGATTTTGTAATATAGTTTCTAATTTCTGAATCATTCTCAAATCGATGTTGGTCAGTTCTATGTTGAAAACAAATTTTTTTCAAATAATTCATTCTGCAGCAATAATCAACACTTAGTCCATTCCTTTCGTTGATTTTTATTCTTAATTCCCTCACCGAAGAGATATATTTTCATCAATTTTTGTTACGATCTTTTTCCAAGGAGTTCAGGATGAAATTCTATCTCGTGCTGAGGCACGAAGACGTTCAGGGGCAGTCCATCGAGGCTGCAAGCTCACGTTGTGGAAGTCGATGACCGTTTAATAGTTGAGAAACCTTTGATCACAAGATGATATTCCTTTTTATTCTTCCAAGTTTAGACGACTGCAGTCAAAGACCTATCCTCCTTTCGAAGATCGCCTGAATCGAATACGGAACCCTGCTTTTAGAATTTTATGTGTTTACAAATCATCTGTTTATACGTTTATCTCCAAGTAAAGTTTGGCAAGAAATGAAATTTGTAATACGATTGGAATTCTTTGTGTCCGAGGAACGATGTTTTAAAATTGGAATGCGAATTCTCGTTACTCCTACATATGTTGTTTCTCTAGCACTTTTGTTGTGATTACAAGGACAAATTTCGTATAAGAATTTTCTATATAGAAGAAACCTGTAGTTGAAAAATATCATACATTATGGAGATTCAACAACGTTGGTCCGATCAAAGTCGAGTTGTTCGTACGTGAATAAATGCCCAAAAGTACCATATTGGCTTGGAATTTTATGACACAGGTACTTTACTTCTTTATAAGATACTTTTAGGGATTCGATCATGTAAATAATTTGACTCTAGTCAAACCGATGCTGAATCTTTATCAAATTTTACTCCGTGTTGTGAAGAAAATTTGCTATCAAAAAGCATCCTATTTTCAAACTGGAAAATTCATTTCTACGCAGCAGGATGATTTATTCCTTTTCAATATTCAACACAACAATCGTTTGAATAGTTCAAATGATGACGGACAATAATTATGGTAATAACAGTGTTATTAGCTGATAAAAGTTTCAGAACTTCCAACCTATTAGCAGGAACAGAGTCTAGCCAGACGATACAAAGTCGATTGTAATTTATAACCAAAGAAATTTACATCATCATTCAACGTAAATTCAAACTAATAAATATTCCCCGCGTTTCATAGTGTCTCATCTTTTATACTTCTTCCAGACTTTTTTTCATGTATAGTGAAAAATCAGTGATTCAAATTATGATTACGAAAATTTTGTCATGGAAATTTGAAAAAGATGTTCGCATATCCAATTCTAGTCTAAGAATCATTCAGAAGGTTCAAGGAACGTTCGAGAGGATGGTTGATTCAACATATTTGAGGGCCCATTGAACGTTCCATGGGCGTGGATTCATGTACAATGGACGTAAATTTGATCTAGAAGGTTTGTGTCCACTTGGGGTAGAAATGGGCCAGGAGACGGAACATATTCAACAACTTCCGTTTAATTATAGTACTTCTGTTACAAAACACAGAAAAAACCAAAAGGGAAATTCTACGTGCGACTACAACCACCGGTTAATGATTGAAATCAACAGTTGCGTGATTATAGATCTGAAAATAGTAATGGACAGTGGAGGAGGAGATAGCTGTAATAATTCTAACGTAAGTATTGGTAGGTATAAGTACTGTAAGACTTCCCGAGGAAATTCAAGATGCGATTGGTGTGATTATCTCTTATCGAGTCAGCTGCAACTATTCTCTGCTTCAATCTTATAATGATGGTTGGTAAGACTATCGAGTTATTTCTGTATATACCTTTAGGCTAAGGAAGAGGAAAGTCTAGTGCATAAAATTAGAATCGAACCATCAGCGTATTGGTTACATACAATATATAAAATTCTCATCTTTAGGCATCGATCAAAATCAATTCTTGGATTTTGAATCGCACAATTTTCCATTCAGAACAATGTTCGATATGAATTCAATTTAAAATTGATGAATTCAGATTAAAGTCATCATTGAAACAAAAACTTTTGTATTCAGGTGAATGGTGAATCAGATTGACTCGTTAGTCAACGATTTAATTTGGATCAAAACCACCGTTACGTCCTCGCCTGTGATTCAACGCTCAAGAAGTTTTGTTCCGAATGAAAGTGTAAATTTATTCAATATCTGGTGACTAGAAAGCTTGATCTTCGCATTGTCCTTCTTTCATTCGAAGCATATTGAAACAAACATCTAAGTTCTTTTCAATTTTCCATTAAAAGTTTATAAAAAGAAATATACTATGAATTGAAATAGAAAGTCAAAGGCATGAATGTTTTTACCATGTTTTTGCGAGACGAATATTCTCTTGATCCTTTCCTCAAGTTGGATGCAATAATATTCATACGCTAACAACACAAAGAAATCTAAGGGGAAATAAGAACAGCAAATTGGATACGTAACGAAACAAAAAATGACAAAAAATCGAAGAGTAAGTGGAACAGCTATGAAGAAAGACTCAAGATACTTTGCAGGTATCACTGATAATCTACGTGCAAAGCACAGATCAAGTTAAGAAGGAATGATGAATAAAAACAACTGGATACCGGCGCCGGTGCTTCGTGGTGCTCTAAACGAGCTCTCGACCAAAGGTAGTTGATGATGAAAATTATCCGAACGTGCGAGAAAATTACCCTTAGGCAAGTTTTGCCTTGTAGTTCCTTGAGAAACTGCATTTCCCTAATGTACATTTCCAAACGCTGCACGAGAATAAAGCAATTTCAAGATCAATGAAACGAAATCGGGACATCAATCAAAAAATAGAAATCTTGAGAGTCAATGTAAATGCGAAGCGTAATTCGTCGCGTATCACGTGAAAGTATATATAATAATACGGAAAAACATATCAAATTAGCACAGACTCGCTTGATAAAATATCCCTACGCTTTCGACATGGTATGCGAGCCTGAAGATTGATGGAAGAACAGTTTAGTCATCGTTTATAACGATACAAGACTATCCTCTGGCTATATGAATTTTTCATCGTTTCACGCCTAGGTAGGGTGGGTTTACAAAAAGCGAAAGTTTCAGATAAAATCATAAACATTCCTTTCTTAGAATAGAAAGAATCATTTCAATTGTTTTTCCAATATTTTTAGAATTCGCAAATTAAAGGGGAAAATTATTTACAGACAAAAAATGGAATTCAATTGGTTTTAGATGTCTGAGATGTCGTAGATTCCACGGATAATCGATATCGAGAGAAAATGACAATAGCATACCTTTGGAAATATTTTTCCTCGTATGTGTGACACGAGACTGCGAGTCAGCATTAATTCGCATCCGGGTCTTTTGCAAGGGGTTTCCAATAAAAACTCAATTGCCATAACGGTTCGCACTACAATTATAATTCAGTGCGGATCGATTATCCACATCGTGTTTTACGCCTCATTATTGTGACCGAGTTGGAAGGATGTTTGTTGACTAAGGTCGTCGTCATAAAATTCATGTTGCGCAAGAATTTTCAAAGAAATGGAATGAAATTTGCCACGTATTTTTCATCATCTTGTAAATTCAGCTTCTCTTGTGTGGGTTCATTTGTCTCAATCTACCTGTATACTCATTCGACATCGCATGGTGTTTTCTACTAGAAAACTTTGGGGTTGAAGTAATTCAAGATTCTTCTGATAGCATAAGAATGGAAGTTGATAAATCACGAATATATGTATATCTTCTACAGTACCTTGAAATCCAATGATTAGAAATTTGTTAGCGTAATTTCATTTTCCGAAAGAGAGAATCTTATTCAAGTGAACAACAGATGAATTTATAATATGCGTATCATATACTTTGAAACTGAATGTCAATTATTCTTCCTCAACTTTCTATGTTCTAAGATGATGAAATGGTCAAGACATAAATCAAGATATGACATACACTCGTATATAATATCATTATGATGAATGAAAAAGATCTCCGTAACCTTCGCATTCAGATTCGAGTGGTCAGACAGTAATTGATAAAAAAAAAACAACGACTGAAATTAATAAAGATGTTTTTGAAGAAATTACAAATTGTGTAATTCTTAAAGTACAAAATGGAATCTTATGTAGGATATACAATGCGTTGTTGTGGTTTGTCCTAATTTCATATATTCAAGGATATGAATTTCTGTATCTGCTCGATCGGTAGATTAGAAGAATTCAAAACAATCCGAACACTGAAAAGAAATGCCTTCCAACCAAATAAATATTGTAGTTCATTTGTCCTCTCTGCATAAAATATTCCTTCGGATCGATGAAATATTCAATCGAATCAAATAATGGAATGCTTGCCCCAAATAAATGGGTCTTGTACATAAATAATTTATTCACCACAAGTAATCAGTTTTTGCATCTAATTGAATATTTAATTTCTGCAAATAAATATTTTATGGAGAGAGGACAAATGAATATTTTTTCCAGTGAACAGTTGAAATTTAGAACCATTGATAGTATTAATGTTTCAAATGAACTCTTAACAATGAAGTTCACAATCTTTCAATTGAAATATCCTACGGCTTTCACTTTTTTTTATTCTTTTTATGAATTATTGTGAAAATTTGCCAAGATATGCAACATTTCGCAAACAAAGGAATGCAAAAATTTGGGAAATCTGTCATTCAGCTCCATGTTTCCTCACATTAATTAAAATCAGCTTCCATAAAGATGACTTGTATTCTTGTAGAATAAGATATCAATGATTATGAAGGACCCCAGCAAGAGACATTACCGTTCTTGACACGGAAGTTCTAGCGACATTCTTAGACATATTTTTGCATCGTATTCCATTTTACGAAATTCAACTTGACGCTAGTCTGTTATTACGTACAGTTATACACGTACACGTCACCCTGAAATGTAACTACTTTCGTACAAAAATAGTAAAATTATAATGATACTGTCTTCCTTCAAGAGTTATGCGTCAAAGATTATCATGAAAATTTAGTGTCATTATTTAACCATTGTGGTTCTCATACCTCCTAGAATACGCAAATTTGTTTGAGACGTGGAATGACGGAACGCCAAGTGTTTATTCATCAAACACCTTGTTCACAATCTCGTTATATGTTACGAGGAAAAGATGTTGATTGAACGAAGTGGTAGAATTTCAATGTAACATCTACAATGTGTATCAATAAGAGTAAGAGACGTATTCAATATCTTTGTGACCAAAAGTCACTACAAAATGACGGTTTTCTACAAAAGCCTTGATTGAAAAGACTTATTTTGATATATCTTCTTGCAGAAGATTGCGAAGAGAAACTTTCTAAATATCTCGAAATCATTTTGAAATCTTGATGTTGAACCTATCCATCATTCCAGATGCTTCTCAGAGAATTTGACAGTTGATTTTGAGGAATTCGAGAACCTCTAGACTCTCTGAAGTACTCCGATTTCCTGTACTTCCCCCTGAATCCTTCGCTTTGGACTCGAAGTTCCACTTAAAACACCACTGCTTCATTGTTGAAGAGATGTTATTTCAATTCACGAGTAGCGAAGACACGATATCGATGCGATTTCACGATATTCTCATGACTTAAGATTTTGAAGAATTTAACACACAACATTTCTCTTCTGCAGTGACAGGGAACAAGATGGATCAGTTCGATGAGTTGATAATGTTGAAATTACGGGAAAATATAATCAATCGTGAGCCTTCAATGAATCACTGCTATTGCTAATCGATACTTCAATACCACGTTCTTTTTCTTGTTGCCGCGTTTCAATATCGCGGTAACTAACAAACGTAGAACAAATGATTACCGATGTCAACGTGTAGTCTACAAATAATGAATTTCGATTATTTAACGAGGACAGTGCGACTCATCAACATTCCTCGAATGTGTTCTGGAAGTTGCGAGTAAATACTTTTCCTGTTCGACATGACAGGAGACGAGAGATTATTCCAATTCAATTACAAGAACGTTATAGAGTTGACAATGTTCTTTAGTGCGAAGAGATAAGATACGTATGCGCTTATCGATTACTGCACGTTAATTACTTATAGTCATTGATGGAAAATCCTTCATTTTCATTCAAGGGTACTGGAAAGCGACATCTTTTATCTCCATTCGACTTCATTCCCTGTGGGAAAAGATAAGGTACGGCAATGAAAAAAAATAAATAATGTTTACTCTCAAGGTTTAGTTTCGAATGGTATACAAATCCGCTAATGCTTTACAAGAAAACACAAAAATACGAAAACAGAATGCTCGAATCTCATATTACCTTTCAATTTCCATTCATCAATTTTTATGAGGATTCTGCACAATTCGTGCAATTATTCTTATAATTATGATATACGTCTTAATGAATAAGAAATGAATGTCAATAATGAATCATTCAAGAGGAGTGAAGTGAGAAAATATTGAACGAAGTTTGAAAGAATTCACGTTGTATTTTTTCTAAAGATGTGGTTTTTGGAGGGTGAATGTGGAAAAATATACATGATGTTGTTGACAATATCGATGGATGGAATACATAAACATATGGAACGATATATTCGTGAGAATTGATGAGATATGTTGTTAAATAAAATATAAAACACTGACCAACGTCCACGATATGCTGAAGCGTAGGGAAACGTCTTTTGACTCGTAAGGAGATCCTCTGCAACGTAATAACATACGCTAATACAGCGTACCTTACGATGTTTCGCCTCATGAGACGTCCTCTTTCGTCCTGGAACAGAAAAGAAGAGGTTTCAAATTTAATTGTGATTCCGTATTCAGCATAATTTCGAGCCGAAATCGAATCATTGCTGTCGCGAATGATAAACCTGAAATGAATGAATTACACAATTCATTGTGAAACGTTTCTGAGACATACAATTTCAAATATAATCATACATTTTCATCAATTCAGAGTTTCTTGATATAATCGGTAGCACGAGTGGCATTTTGATGGACAATATTTTTCACAAGGTCCACTGTACAATGGCCAACCAAAACGAAAGTCGGAGTTTTAATATTCTGATGAGAAAATAAAATTAAGACTGTTGTAATATATAGAATGAAGCTAATGTTGTAATAGCTGGTGGGTGATTATGACATGTTGTTGTGATGACGATATTTAAATCTGTAGAGCTGAAGGAACTCCATTCTTCCGCGGTGAAATATTCAATTATTGGACTCAAACAACCCTCCCATGCAGGTATTGCTAAAACTGACAAAAACCCAAGCCTGTCCCAAGGTTGGCACATGGGTCAGAAACACACCTCCGTGAAGAACAATTGGCCCAATATTGTTCCATGATTGTCCCGTTGCTCCCGATGGATAGTCAGTCATGGTACATTTGTTAATATTTTTGAAATGGTCACTACATTTGGTACAAGCTTTGGCACAAGTGTCAAAATCGAGCATTCGTTGAGAACAATTGTGCTGATATTGCCCACATGAGTGGCACAATGTTTATAAATATTGACTGAATTTTGAATTTACAATGACCGAAGACTTGGGGATAACCATCGGGCCAGAGTTGGCCCGATCTTTCTGCCATAATTAATTCTACACACTAGTTTTACACACCAAGCTAGATTTTATTGATCTAAGTAAGGATAGAACTTCACTTAATGGTAATAGGATACTTTTAAATGTAATCATACACGGAGATCAACTGATTTTGAAGAACGTTCTTCGATAATTCATGTTTCAAGATAATTCATGTACGGTATTCTGAGGGAGAAAGTTATGAACTAAAATATGAATCAATTACTTTTTTCATCGATATCTGTGATCAAAGGAGCATTGGTTGATGCTTGGTAAATGAACTGGGTCGGGCCTGGCAAAACCACTGGCCCAAGCTCGTCCTGATTTTATCATTCCCAAGCCTGGGCCAATTTTGGTAAATTGTTCAAGACAAGTCTCGGCAGGGTCTTGTGCCATGCTTGGTCCATCATTGGGCCATTGGTCCATACACACATGGGCTGTTACATCCTATTTGGTTAAAACATCGGATAGAAACCAATTATCGTTTCTATGTGCTTTTATACTTTTCAATCAGTTTCCATCCAATATCGTAAGCAGGGACTTCACGAAGAGAATTTAATCATACAAATTGTATTATAGTAGTCTTTAATATCCATTCATTAAGCGTTATCAAACCAGGTTATAATTAGTAATAAAATATGATGACTTACATTCTGGATACTTGTTCTTATATTAAATTTAATAAAAAAGAAGATAACCCAGTATTAGATCTCTTATGTTCATCAATACATATTTTCCTCCATATTTTGTGCTACTTCTTACTGAACATTCCAACGAATTTTCCTAAAGTTCCAAGAGAATGATGAGTTCCGTAGACCAGGATGACATTCCAACACGACGGAACAATATCAAAAACTATACACACGAAGCTTTCTTTCAAAGTTCTTCCGACGCGTGATCTGCATGGTTGAGAAAAAAAAGTTGACAAGCAGGAACGCAAACAAAAAATTCGAACCAAGAAATACAATGTTGCTACTTTGGAAGTGGTTTCCGAGTTCGAAAGAATGCCAAACACGTTTGTACGACCTGCACGCACTTTCCCCTTTTCCTCTTGGCTCATTGTTTCAGACGTGGCCTATTCGAACCGTTGTGTCGATCTTGGTTGTCATCGTTGTACATCGTTGATTACAAACGATCTTATGCTTATCGTAAAAAAAAATTTATTCGTGTAGCACTCAGCTACACTATTCTCTTTCATTCTTCAATCTATCGACACAAGTTTTGTAACGAGTCGTCACGCGTTCATTTTGTAATCAGCCGTCAATGTGATGTACAACGATACTCACTCCTTGGAATAACAATCCAACTGGGAAACACTAACGAGCTCGCAGATTAAATTATTCTTATGGGATTATGATTGGTATGTTTCGGCAATTGACGGAAATCCACGCCAAAATCACGCACATTTTTGCTGGATTTTCTCACGAACTCATACGCGAAATCATGAAAATTAGTTGGTCAAGTATATGATACGCTGTTAAATATTGTTTTCTATGTCCCAAACGTTTGTATAGATTGAATGAATATTTGTATCGCTTTGCTCATAGGGATAAAGAAATTCATAGAAAGTAATACATTTATTGAAACCAGTTACAGAAGTTTCATTCATAGAATTTAGATTCAGTACGGAGCATGCTCTCACAGAATAATTAATTATCCACTCCAATTTGTCAACTTCCATATCAACGGCATGTTTGAAGATATCTCACATTTTTTTAACAACAACAGTTTTGAAAGTGAATCTAGATATCTGTATCTTGAAGCCTCATTTTATCATTCCATACTATTTTTACGATAACCATCAAAACATTTAAGGGGATACCAGCGATCCCCGCTGATACAACCGCGATACAAAATTACCAATTAACATTTTATAAACTTTTTTTCCGAAATTCACAGTTCCGGCGATGTACAGCAGTGGATAAAGGATTGAAGATTGATTCCTGGAAATTTCATCCTTCTTCATGAATTCAGTTCAGAGTATTTTTGCCGAGAAAATGTTTACTCAGTCGGTAATTTTGTATGGTGGATTGCATCAGCGGGGATCGCTGATATCTCCTCAACAGATATAATGCAATTGTGAAACCTCAGGAAATTGTTCCTGCTAGAAGTCCTTGAGAACAGTTCAATATAGCACGAAGTGTTCACAGTAATAATCGCAATAGGGTTTATATATTGGACAGACTATGAGGAATCTTACAATCAGAATTTGAGAACATGAAAGACTTTGCAGTAACCCTAGTAGGAATTTGATCAGGCATTCCCTATTTTTAATTAGGTCCTAATCAGGTTAGAATCCGGCAGCCGTGAATGAGAAACATCTTATGAGGCCCTTACAAGGGACTCATCTGATTTTCTTCAGAGGGTTCGAATAGAGTTGTAACGTCGGGGTACAATAGGTTTGGATGAGATTTTCATAAAATCGAGCGAAATAGGAGAGAGCTTAACGAAACCTAATGAGGACCTGATAGGAAATCAGGCACGCCTCTTCAGGCCCTGGTATTCTTCCATTCAAAATTTCTACCAGGGAAGATTTTTTAAAATATGAAATATGTCTTTGTCGAACAAATTTCAGAGACAAAACATGATTTTGGCTTTGACAATGCGAAAATTTTAGACCTTGGATCTAATAATCATGAACTTCTAGTTTCTGAAAGTCTACTTATCAGAAATAACTTTAATTCAATCAATGTCATGAGTGGATCAATTGACATCATTCCTCCTTATAATAATTTTCTCGAAAAGATTGCGTCTGTGTCATCTCATTGGGTTCGTTTTGGTCATCAATCTCGTCTCAGCTTGTGTGCATTGAATTTTGTGCAGACTTTTCCATGGTCCGTCTTTCCCGCAATTGTTATGACAGTTTTGTAGCCTGTTGTTGAGTGCTTGGTGCACTTTCCATCGTCCATAGGATTTTTTATTTTCATCCCTATCACAGTGTTTTTTTCACTGCTTTTTATGTTCTCATGAATCTTTGAACAAATGTTTATATGTAATCTCATAGAATCTCATAGATTCTTCTTATATTTTTTTCACAAGGAGCTGAAAAAATTCCTTGCTCAACGGTGATTGCGAGTCTGGGCCTGCAGCATTTACTACTGAGAAAGTTTATGATATTGTAAGAGTATGCAGTGCATAATCAACATTTCATATGATTGTACTTGATAGAAAGATGACTAGGTTCCTTCAGAAGAATTTTATTCTTCCCACTGATGACATGGATATTAAAACGTCTTGTGGATAACTGATTGCGTAGCGAATCGTGTTAGCGCATTAGATTTTGTTGCATAAGGATAAGTGAGTTAACGTAGATCTGACTTTCATATACACACACATATATATATAAAAATATAGAAAATTAGAAAATTATTCCTCATTTTACGAAATTTTCGTTGAACATCGTTTTGATAAACTATTCATAACTGAATTCATTTAAGATAGATAGTCAGGACTCGATACCAAAAGCAGAATTATGCAAGCTATACAATTTGCAACAAAGCGTAACAAATGTTTCACTGTAAAACATCCAACTGCACTGAGGGAAAACAATTTACTGAACCAGCAAGTGTCCAAAATATACCTTGCTGATATGACTAATCTATCGACTGAATCAACAAAACAGTTTGCTTTTACAGCAAAAGTCTTGCTATTTTAGCGAGCGTTTGCTGTTCCAGGCAGTGTTTCCACTTCAGGGATTATTATCCCAGTTTGGGGATTTTTTGACCTCTTAAGGGATTGAACAGGGATTGAGGGATTTTGTGGGATTTTTGGTCAGGATAATTTTTTTTATGGAAATACAAAACCCGAACTAAAATTCGATATATATTTCCCAAAAAGGGGAATATTTAGGGATTTCTTTCTTCCAAAAGAGGAATAAATAAATTGTTTTTTTTTTCTAAGAACAAAGGGATGACTAGGGATTTTTCATTCTAGTTAGTGGGAATTTTGTTTTGTTCGTGTGGGAACACTGGTTCCAGGTATGCAGACTGCTAGAAAATTTACTGAATTGAAAAATATTTTGCTCGAACAGTCAAATTTTTCAGCAAGAACTTTTCTCTGTGTGTGAATGTGATTGTATTTTTCTTAAAAACTTGACATTCGTTTCTGATGCTAGCTTTGGCTACATCTTAAAATACAGTAGAACCTCGATTGAGGCTGTCGCATCGTCCTTCTCGCACTTCGTCGGCCTGCTTTTGTTCTTGAGAAGACGACAAAGGACGGAACGTTTTGCCTCAATCCGGACTCTACTGTGACCTGACACTCATAATAAAAGTAAATTTTACTTTTTACAGTGTTGACATTCTTCGTTCTCACCTCCCCACCTTGTGAAACTATGGAAAATATAAAATTGAATAACGAAGTTTGGGCAGCATCTAAATTCGTGTTCTAATTCCAAAGGAAATTAGTTGTTCAACTAATATATTTGATACGAATCAAATGACAGCATCAATCGTTCAAAGTGTCGTGCTGGTCAGAGACATGAGATTTGATCGAAAACACTTGATTCTATGAACGGTGGTAGTGAAGGAAAAATCACATCCGTTCGGTTCTGGATTCTCCTTCATTCTGATCTCCCATGTGTAATCAAAGGTTTTAATAATATAGAATCCATATAAAAAAACCCAAGCTGTTCTCATGAGTGTTCAAGATTAAACGTCGAGTGTTCCATTCGATGAAGTGGAACAAGACATTGGACATGGGACCAGTTTTTCTTGATTTTCAAATACCAATTATCTCGAGCAAAATTAGATTGCTGAACCTTGTCCTGTTATTTTAGCCTGAAAGAAACCATCAGTAATGACAGTTTTATTTGTTAACCATCCATAGATTGATATATTGACAAATACTAACCTCAAATTCCGAAAAAGTGAAAGATGATTTAGATATTTCAAAAATATTGATGCATAAGTAACCACATATTTGTAAATATCTTGACAACATGAGTTTGTCTACACCAAAAATATTCATTCAAATACTTTTGAAATCCTTCTAAACCGACTAAAATTTGAAGAAGTTTCTTTTTTCATTTTTTGAAAATCACGTTATCGCACGTGCATAATGCCTCGCTTTCTTACCGTATAATTTTCTTTTTTGCTGTCTACCTTTCGTCGGGTAATTTCTCAATGAAAGTTTGTCACTCATAGGCATTTTTGAACAATGAAATTTCTGCTCGCAGACACGACATTATACGGGGACAAGGTCTTCGCCCTCGCTATTGAGAGAGCCATGGAAATGTTAAACACGTATTCATGATCAGACACGGGTAATCGCGTAATACAAAGTGGCCGATTTGTGAATCAGTGGTATCGAGTCGACAGTAAGCACCAGTGACCGAGGGCTGTCGTCGTGCCTTTCATTGAAATCTAATTGAAATTCAAAGCCCCAGGTGAGAAGCATAGTTAGTTGTACCTTCTTCTTTCGAACATATTCACAGCTGCCAAGCTGGACATTTTTACACGTGCAACGAAATCGTGGAACTCCATGGACTGAAGAAAGCAAGGAAGTGTGGTCCCTCTAACTTCTTAGATTTCTTGAATGAAAGGGAAAGAGAATATAAATTTCTTTGTGATGGATGGCTCTGACTCGCGATAATCGAGGAACGTGTGAATGTTTCAAAGGTATCCTATACATGTCTTTTGTTCTACGCTGATGGAAAGAAAATCAAGGTGTTTTTGAGCGATAATATATCGGAAACAGTTTATGAACATTTCAGTTGAAATTTTACAGATTTGTATTCGATATTTTTGTAGATATAGGCTGAACGAAGTTGTTCCTTTTACGTTAAACTTTTACGTCCCTTTAACGTCCTTGAACGTTATGCTTTCAAGTTTCCATCGAAAATGGGAATCCATGCTTTGTTTTCTATCTTTCACTTCAGAAGGTCTATAGCTATTAACATTGATTCAGTTTTATCCAACTCTACTGTTTGATTGCAGCATTCACTGAAAAGAATGGGCAATTATGGTAACGATCTGAAGTATAGTTGACAGATAGCTGCAGTAGCGATACGTGGATCGTTCTGGTCACAATCTAGATTGTTTTATACTAATCTAGATCGTTCATGGAACGATCCATTCGCCTTGTAGTAGCAATACCGATACCCCTTCACTTCAGATAGTTATTGACAGCTGAATAGTATAGTTAAAGAAGCAATATTTCTTTCCAGTGTATACACTATATATAAACACGAAGAAAAAAATTTCCTGACGCAAAACATCTTTTTGCTGACCTTGCTGAAAACTCTGAACTAGCAATTTTGTGGAAAAGTCATCACTTTTACTGCCACAATGGAACAAGATTGCTGTGATAGCCAATAGATGGAACTCAAAACAAAAAATTTGCTAAAATAGCAAATCTAACACATTCGCATTGGTGATAGAACAAATCTTTTTGCTGCATTAGAAAAAAAGTTTGCCACCACAGCAAAAATTCTGCTCCTTCAGCCAGCGCTTCCCAATCCAGCAATTCGGAATTGTAGATATGCAGACTGCTAGAAAATTTGCTGAATCGGAAAATAACTTCTTGAAACACCAAGATTTTTGCTGCAACGCCAAACGTTTTGCTAATTCAGCAAAGCAAATTTCTCAAAATGCTCTGTAAGTAAAAATTTGGCTCTGCGTGTGTAGTTACGGAAAAAAATTTGCTGCTCCAGCAAAAAATAACCATCACATTCAGATTTTGTTGTCATAACGAATTTTTTTCTCCATGAATCATACGATGGTATGGAGCTGAAGAAGAAGAAATATATATCCTTCCGGAGAACGAATTGTGAATTATTCTTATATGAAGTTTATAAACTGAAAAGAATTGGCAGTGAATTTTTGAAAAATAGTTCTCTCAGGACTTTTTTAGAAACTTTCATGAATGTACTGTATTCTATTTCAGATATTAGTTACGCAAATTCTTGGATAAACTATAGCAAAAGTGTGTAATATTTACTGTTTATTCACTGTTCGAAAATTCGTTGAAAATTCGTTAAATGTTAGGGCATGTCTATGTCCAACCTTAACGCTGTAATGACACTGAAGAATTAGAAATATCCATGAGTTCTGGATGCTTCAGAGGAGATGCACTCGGAGTGAATAATATATCCTCGAAATGTATACATTTTTTCTCTATTTCCAAATTTAACTTCCAAAGTAAAAAGAAAAGAAATGGCTAACGCAGAAAATCGAGGTATTGAGTATTGAACGTCAAATTTTGTTGCTAGTCCAGCCAAGAATTCACACGGAGAAAAAAGATCATGGAATGATCACTAGAAAAGATAGGAAACTGGTGACAACTACGAATTTATGTAGACAGTCGCTAACAGAGACGAGTAATGGTTCCTATTTTGAAATACTATATTGTATTTTAGTATATCAAAATAGGAACCATTACTCGTCTCTGTTAGCGACTGTCTACATAAATTCGTAGTTGTCACCAGTTTGCTATCTTTTCTAGTGATCATTCCATGATCTTTTTTCTCCGTGCAGTGTCACAGCCAACTGGGTTGCTGAGAAAGCAAAATGATTCACAAGAACCGTAAATTTTTCGTTCAATTAGCAAAAAATTTGCTAATGACATAACGCTTCGATTTGATGCGTGATGTTTCAGGCGATAGATTCGTTTTCAATAATAACAAATTTAGTGGACGGCGAATGACAAAAAATAATTTTAGGAATTATTTTTCTCCGACGAAGTGAAAGGCTTTTGAATCTCCGCAAAATTAAGAACAAATGAAAAGCGAAATTCATCTTTGTTCAGCCGGAAAACGATTCGTAGCAAAAATTTGAAAGTACCTTGCGATGAGGAATACAACAAAACGATATAAAAAAAAAGATATCTTTCCCGTAAGTAAACGGTAAGAGTTTTCGGATCACTATCGCGTATTTGCATCATTAAATGCGCCAATTGATTGCAACTCACTTGAAATTCCGTGCATACGTACAGCTGAGGTTCACGTGCTAAGCATTTGCCTTCACCACGATCAATGAAAGTATATGAATCAGTCTTGTACGAAAATATTCTCACCTGAAGTAAAATGCACGTTTAATTGCACATATTTTCATTTGATCCTAGCTCTTTTATATCTTCAATTCAATTTGTTCGGCAATTTTCACAGAACCTTACAGAATATCACAATTTTTAACTAGTTTTGGACGTTTTCATGAAAACTGCCAATATCCGGTATTTGCTGGAGCAGTAAATTTTTTGCTGTAACAGCAATCTATTTACCATCACAGCAATCCTGTTGACTATAACAGGGACTCTTCAGCTGTGGCAGCAAAATATGTTTGCTGTCTTATGTATAATACTGAAAATTTACAACATTTTTTGCTGATACAGCTGGGAAATCGCTTTCGTAGCTAACAATATTCCTGTGATAGCAATTAGTTTCTGTTACAGTGAAAAAAATTTCCTATATCCCAGCAGAAGGAATCCAGGAAAATTAGATTTCTCTCCGTGTAGAAATTTCACCAGATCAGTAGGATAAAAAGGTTAACAAATTTAGAAAAACCTTCCTTTACTCGAATGGGGGATAGATTTTCACACGCAGTGCAAATTGGCGTGAAATTCTTGGTATTTCAACACTTGAAAATCAAATAAGGAATCTCACGAGGTAGAATGAAAGGAAAAAAGGAAAAGTATAACGATAAATCAAATTGATTAAGAGTAAAATGATCTACGGTACCTTGACAGATTATATCAATTCTAATAGATATCTATATGACAGTGAAATCGTTTAGAGCAGTTAAACATATGGTTTGTGCGTTCACCGATTTATAGAATAGCAGTCGGACATTGCAAACAGATTTATCCTTACTATGTTAAGTACCGGTGAAGTAATTCCCTGCAGAGAGAAAAGGATATAATCAGACGGATATCGTATACGTAAGTTTATCTCACTCCTTCACTTCGATACGGTTGCACTTTCACTTCGTCACTGTGTCACTGACCAGCTGTTCTGAAAGCTCACTATGTCTGGTTCCTATAACCGAATCTAATTTCGCTAATTCTATCCACGATCCGATAATGTTAGAAATTCACATCATTATCTGAATTGCATTGATTCTTTCGTAATTGAATTCGACACGTACCTCAAGGATCAATCAATATGAAATGTAAAATGCTTATCGAAACTCGTTCAATATAAGAAGCTTTTTTTTTTTTATTTCGATATCAATTAGAATATCAAGATTTATGTTTAAGATATGTCTGAAAATAGAAGTACTTGGCTATATTGTTATGATTAAATATAGAAATCGATTCATTTCTCGAAGATATATCTACGCAGATGAAGAATGCATGACTATTATAACAAAGAGTAATTTGCAAGTGCCAAATAGAGAGAACTGCAATGATTAGAACAAATATAGATAAATAGATACATTTACCCGCCAAAAACTATGCCAAGGTCTGAACAAACGGTTATTCAATGCGTTAGAAGCCTCGGTTGATACCCATCCGTGAACCGAACAAAGGATAGTTAAGAAAAATATCTTACGAATTGTCACTTATTCGTTAGTTACGTTTCACACGATGGATGTGAAATTGTTAATTTTGCATTCTCCCGATATCACTTGGCCCTCTCGGGACATTTAACATGTTAAACATGTCACGGCTATTCATTAGCTCCAATCAAATGCTCACAAGAACATTTGATATAATTACAATCAAACGAGGTCGTATGAAGAAAATATCGTTACAATTGGTCAGCATTGGTCAGTTTCGCTTTGAAACGAACATTTCAGGTGAATTCTTTTGAATGGACATTGAAATTCATTCTTTTACGGTACGTCTTTTGTGTCATATTTCTGCGAGATGTTCTTTGTTAATAGAAGCGAGGCTTCAGCAAGAAGAATATTCTTATACTCACGTTTCCAGGAATGGCGGCACTGATGAAGAGGGCCAGATTGTCTGGCCAAGGGAGAAGTTTGTATTGATCCCACCATCTTTTCACAACCAGACTCACGTAGAAGCCCAGAACAAATGACATGGGAATGGATTCGCTTGAGTTGCCAAAATAATACCGCAGTCTTTCGAAAACTCTGAAATGAAAGAGAATTATGTTTTTTGAACATTCCATGAATTTTTATTGATTAATTTGTTTTTTCATCAACATCTGATACCGTGTGAATCTCATTATGTTCCAATTCAAAACTAACAACAACAAATTGAATATATGGATTGATTGTCTGTGTGAATTTTTGTATATTTTTCATTTATTTATTAGAATGGGCACAGAATTATCAACATTCCGGTTCTCTAAATAAATGAATGCATATATTACTTATTCAAAGCAAATATTGCTACACGCGCTCATTTCTCTCACATCGTTACATGTTTTGTAAATGGAGCAAGGTTGAGGTAATACTGTCACTCGATAAGACCGTCCTGTTCTCTCACATGTCAACCGACGTTTGCAAACAACTATTTCTTACTTTGATTTTGAAACTAACCTCGGTTACTCGAATCATTCAAATATCGATGACTTTTCCCAAGAAAAATTGTCTGTTGTATTGGATACCCCGACTAATAATCTCATCATTGAACCAGTATCATGGAAATAATTGGTAAACACAACTTGTAAAGTTCATCTTTAAACTATCACCTTATATTCTAAATTCATCCCACTAGTTTTAAACTCGACCATATTCGATTTGATTGAAGATTGAAAATTAGAAATCCCAGAATTTCTTTCAAAGATTCATTTTAATCCAAGTCTATAAGCAATTCATTGGTTCAGAGACAAAAATTAGGTGAATTCTTCATGAGAACATCGAACAACCTTTTACGGAGCTCATAAAAATGAAAGAGAAAATAAGGAATCGACATCTACGAAAGAAGATCCTTGAAAGGGAGGAACGTAAATATGAATCAGTAAATTGACCGAAGTTGACCGTCAGCGAAACCTTCGAATTCGTCGTAAAGCCAAGGTCAAAGCGATGCAGGTTTATCTGCGCTCATAAAATTTGTTATTATAGTAGGTACACCCACGCGTTCATCGATAATTGTTGAACGGTGCACTCTTCAAGATAAGGACTCCAAAAGCAAACTTGGTATATATATAATATCGATGAAAGCAAGATTTCTTTTCATTCCTCAAATTCAATTGAATCTCTCATTGTATCCTACTCTTTTACATCTCAGCATTCGGTTAGTTTTTTACTTATATGTTTTCTCAAATGTAATCGATCAATGAATCGATGTGTTTTATATATCTTGCGAATATGCATTGATTGCATTTTAAAAGTTCAGTGGATTTCGAATTCGTATCCTCAATCTTGTTTGTGGCTGTGATTCCAAAACCAATTCAGCTCGAATAATCCTTGCGGAAGATGTATCGTTCGATCCCTGGTTCTACGACACTGTGTAATCAAACACTATATAATCAGACATCTTTCATTTGATTATCTTTATCGTAATGAAAAATCTTTGAACGAACAAAGGTCTATTTTCGCTGTATGAATTTGTTTGTCGGCAATCGTCAGCATTTGCAATTCAACGATTTGCATACTAAGAGGAAGACTCACGATTCAAAGTTGACTATAATTACTGGTTTGTGATTTGAATTTGAGAACTGTGGTTTGGAATAAGAATCTTGATTCGATGTGATACTTGTGAACCGAAACATTAGTTCTTTTGCCGCGTACACTGTTAAAAAAACTTGACACCGAATTGTGATAAGCGAAGTCAACATAAATTGGAAATAAAATCTCAACACAGGATTGATGAACGCATATACGCGACAAAAACTGTATGATATTCTGTATCTGAAGCTTTTTATTTCAGATTTTCATGAAGATGTCGAATGAAGAATGATACTTGATGATGCACCAAGTGTGCGACATTTGGAAAAATCTTGAACAGGAACTCACAATGTTACAGATCATATTTTGAAAATACTTGAAAATTCATCACATCGCTGATACATTTTGCAAATTGAAAAAAGAATTGTTTATTGGATTGTTTCCAGTAGCACATAATAGTTCATGTCTTATTCATACCTTGAGAAATTTTCAGGAAGAGTCTTGGAAGACTTATACAACGAAAAAAATATCACTTAGATATCTTCGAGTATTGCATAAGAATTGTAAAACTTTTCTTGGACATGTCTCAAGATATGCATCATTAAATGGGAGGATTGCCAGATGCTTGGTATTTGAACAGGTATAAAGGCAGCAACTTTATTGGAGTTTTGAATCGCGGAATAGAATCAACAAGACATTTATTATTTCAATACATATATAATAGCTGTAGGTGTAATATTCGAGACTCGTGTTTTGTTCTTGAACAATTGTCCAAACATTTGTTTAGTGTACAAATCGAATGGTTGAATAATATGCTCGGTTACATACAGAACATTCAAAACTTCGCGATGAGATATTTACAAGATTTTGTATGTATGTATGTATCTGGCGAAAGTCTAAATAAATTGACAATCTCTGTTTTCCCATTAAAAAAGAAGGCATGGCTTGAATATTCTCCACTCAACCCAACTCAACCATTCGTCAAATTCAAAGCATCCACTGTGTTCCACTATTCGAAACATAATTGATTGAACAGAGTTGCTGCAAGTAAAACTCCATTGGTTCACAAACATTTCGCAACATTCAAATCTCAAGGCGAAGAAACACATTTCCATACAGCATATTCTTTTGCAAAGATTAAAACCTTCGGCAGGAGAGCCGTGTAAAGGAACGGATACACATACGTGCATGTAAGCATAACTTCAAGGCAAATCAATGTACTCACACCCGCTGTTGTTCGTTGAGAGCGAATCGATAGGTCAGATTGATGATGTAGTAGACAACTAGGTAGGCCAGTAGTTCTCGCCAAATCAGCTTGTATACCGAACCTCGCCATCTGCAATGAAAATCAGGAAAAAAACATCTAAATATGAACAGGTTTTGTCAGAATAACAAACAAAAAAATCAAATCAATCTATCTGTGTCAGGTACGGTGACATTTTGAAAATGTCGTTTAAACGAGCAAATTATGTACGCATGATCAGCGAACGAGACTTCCTCGTGATGTGAATGAACCTTGAAGGAAGCATCGATCACGATGCAAAATCGTTCTTTCGATTCTGCTGGACTTTCTGATTTTTTCTCATCTTTGTTTCTAAATCTGTTATGCTTTAGTGATACACGAATCTTTCGTCAAATGAAATCACAAAAGTATGAGAGATCATTAGAAATGTTGATAAAACAAATGAGAATTTATTGACAATTTCATTCGTGTTCTCCACGCATTTTCACTGAATTACATACGACAAATATCT
This sequence comes from Gonatopus flavifemur, assembly GCA_018340375.1. Taxonomy (NCBI): domain Eukaryota; kingdom Metazoa; phylum Arthropoda; class Insecta; order Hymenoptera; family Dryinidae; genus Gonatopus; species Gonatopus flavifemur. The sequence continues at coordinate 58,411,818 of JAFFJZ010000001.1, forward strand.
TTTTTATCTTGGTAAGGTAAATAACTCTGTTACGACGATATAATGCGATAACCTCTACTCCTCGATGTCATTGTAGATGATTACATACGTCTTTTACCTGTGTACATTTCCTTGCGGTGGTACGCGTGTATGATTAATGATTCAATATAAACTCATATCGACACGCATTATTTGGAAAGACTTTTGAACGAGGAAGGAAGTAATGCACCAATTCATCGGTACTCTGTTTTAATCCTTCTCCAAAGAACGAAGGCTACACGGGATATCTCCGAGGAATATTATTTCAATAATCAAAGAACATGTAGATTCATGTTTAGATAAACCGTCCATCTCTCTATCTGTCTCTTTAATATCACACGGTATAACTTCTCTGTGTATTTGCGTTCGTAAGACGGAGAGATTACGTAATAAACATCTTCAGCGGAATGAAATTCAATATCGGGACGTCAATAAAAATATTGGTACTCATTGATACATATATATATATATATACATATGTATTTATATGTTCAAGATTAACGCAAGACCGAACGTCGTAGAGAAATAAAAAAAAGTACTCCAATCACCGTGGAAGAATGGAAAACTATCCCGGAAATCCGGCATAATGAGAAATTAAGCTCTTATTCTATGTACTCACGATACCGTAACCATTGTGTGAAATTCAATAATTTCATATAGCAAAGTAAAACACATATACAACAAAATTGTAGATTCGTTTATAAATAGACGAATATCGAACAATAAGTAACATAAAAGATAGAAGCTTTTGTGCGCATTATTTCATCTTAATATTATGTAAATACTCGAATAAAATATGCTCATCGGTAAATCGATACGTGTGCTTCCGGTTTGTGGACCTTGAATTTTTGTTTCCATTATTAGTGCGTTGTACGTGACTCTCAATTTTACATGTACATTTTTGCAACAACGGCAAAAGGAGTTGGACGATTGGAAAGGACAGGGTGTTTTGTTTCAATGAAACTATGTTTTCGGAATGATAAAAATCTACCAAAGTTGGTTTTACTTTTACCAAATTTAAATGATCGATGAGGATGATGAATTATCATGTTAGTAGGTCATGGCGAGATGTAATGTCCCTTGTTTTTCATACAATGGATCATACGATGACACGCCTGTGAATCCATCCACGCGTGTGAATAAACTATTCACAAGTCATCTGGTATGTGCAAATCAACTAATCTGATGAAATTTAAATACCTGGGGTAATCGAATCGATAGAATACCACGCCCAATGAATATACACCTGACACCTGTTGAATGTCATGCAAGGCAATGGTATTTTTTGGATAAATTTACATGTGAGGAATGATGAATGATTTCTCAACATCTTCTTGACATAATTCATCATCGTTCGTTTGATACTGGGGCATTCTTACGTGTCACAGAAATTCAATAATATATTTGATGTCAAGGGAATGTCTGCATTTTTCTTCTGGTTTTGAGAATTTAGTGAAGGAAAATAGGACAGAAGGTGTTGACATTTTTCTACTGTTAATTTTTAATTGGTTTAGAATGTGGTCAAATTGCATCTTTACAAACAAATTCATAGGGAAAAAGAAATCAAATACAGTAGCAATGGCGGATATTTGATGTTTTCGATATGTTCTATACAATTTGTATAAATTTTCGCTCGATATTCTATAAAAATTCCATATAAACTTGACAAATTTCTTATAAGAAACATCGCACGCAAAAATCTGCTTTGCTGAATTAGCAGAATGTTTACTAAATGCTGTTGCAGCAAATTTTTCAGCAGTCTGTATACCTACAATGCCGAAGTGCTGGATCACCAAGCGCTTGCTACAGGAGCAAGATGTTTGCTGTACCAGCAGACTTTTTGCTTATCCAGCGGAAGGATTTGTCATATCAGCAAAATAAATTTCTGACATTTGCGGTTTCAACAAATTTTTCTCCATAGGTGCATCTATCACTAAACTACAGCAGGAATTAGTAATTTGAACATTTATTCAGATTCTTTTCAAGATTCCATCTAAACTATTGCGAAAAGTTAGTGTCAAAATCAAATCTAGTTGAACAAAAGTCTTAACTCTCTAAATCGAAATCAGTGGAATTCCACTGGATATACCACCAGTGCAACCAGTGCGACAAGATAGTGAAATATGACCAATCGTTAGGGTGAACTCAACAGTAGGGATAAACTTTGAACTTTGGAATCAGTGAGGTTCCACTTACTGAAATATAGAGAGAATAATATAGTTTAGAAAAAATGTCCCTAATCAGTTATATGATGCAGATTACGGTACAGACGAGCGAATTATTTACAACCATTATTCACACAAAACCTTATATTAACTACATAACTTTCGTTACACCAGAAGGTTTTCCGTTTGCAAATAAATTTCATTATACAAATAAATACCATCCCTATTCTTGTGAGATGCTGCTTTATTCCGTTTAAAAAGCTCCTGATGTGTTACTAAAAATAAATACCCATAAATTATTCCCCCACTGGTACTTTACCATTCTACGGAACTGGTTTTCGAACAAGCTGGGCCCTCCCACCGACCAACAAAGGGTCTAAAGAGCACTCATCCACGATACTCGGTTTCCTTCTACCAAAATATCCTGAATTTGATTATCGTTATCTCATTACCTCTCCCAAACAGCAATGCTGAGAAAATATTTCTTTCAAATACATTACTAGATCCTGAGCATAAATCGTAAATCAATCACCTACATATATTATCAAAGCATATCATAAATTATACCAACTCTTAATTGAATATTTTTGACAAATCGCGTACATTGCTATACTCTCTGAACAGGTTTTGATTCTAACACAAGATTCTCAATACCTCGTAAATAATTACCAACCTCTTGATATCAACTCAATCATTGTTATGTTATGTTATGTTCACTCAAGGATCTCCGGGAAAAATCATATTTTCCTAGGATTTACGTCATTTCTAGACAATTATTGAGTATTGGGTATGAAATTCAATCGTTTGTTTGTATATTCAGTGTGTGTTATGTAAAGGTGAGTGTACCTAAAAAAAGGTTCGTCTAACAAATATAAGAAAAACTTATGTCAAATTAATATATTATAGAGAGTTATAGATGATTTTCATGTATACGATCTGATATATCTGTGTATATTTTCAACTTGGATCCCAAGATTGGAATCAACCTTGCACCTAAAGGTCCATAATTACCGTTATCTGGAAATCATTTTGTCTCCACGCACTTCAGTTCGTTAACCCAAGATGAAATCCAGAGATTACAATGTCCCATAAAAAATGTAACGGATATGATAATTGAGCACTTTCAACTCACTTTTATCAACAGACGCGTAAGCGTTTTTGAATGAATTTGAAAGTACTTATAAGATAGAAGTAATTTACATCACACTTTTTAGATTAACATTTAGGAAATTTGTAGTTGAAGATTGAATATCGTTGATCAAACGAATCGATGATCTTTCCATCCCTCTTCGTCTTGGAACCTTTCCTTTTCCACTAAACATTTCCAAAACAAAAATGAAAGTGAGATGCAAATAAGAGTGACGATCTTATTTGAGGGAAAAGAAATCCTCTTATCAGATGAGTTGTACATCACGTCAGATTACGGTATTTAGATGCGCTATTAAACAGAAGTTTTTGCGTGCCGCGAATGAGAATGTCAAATTATTTCCATAATAACAGACTGTTTTGCATGTTTTTCACGTCAAAACACGTTCATGCGAACACTTTTATCAGACGAATTGTCATTGTGAACGTCTCATTAAGGAATCTAGCGGAATTTTACAGAAATCTTTATAATCGATAGATTTTATTTCCAAGGGGAATATATGTGTGCAAATTCTTATTTATTTATTATTGAAATAATACCAGATTACAAGTTGATTTATATTGGTCGACGAAAGATAGACTTTATACTCTGCTCACGGTACAGTAATGCACAAAGGTAAATTTAGAGATGGACGGAAGAAGTTAGGAAAAGTATTAGAACAAATACTACCGATGAACTTGTATACTTATGAAAAAATACCACAATTTTAACATATCTTGTTTTTGTCTGTAATGTGTTGGGAAGAAACTTTGAGAACAATGTCAGAGTAACCACAGACAGAGCTCATAAAAGTGACGTGCATAGTCGATGACGTAGAGTAGTCGTACATGTTCGTAATCCCCAAGTGAATGGACAAGAACGACTACGAGTGAACCAGCCACATTGCTTCTCTTATGCAACATCATTATAACATAAAAGCCATAATGGTAATTTAGTTGGTTGCGTTTTCCAGTCAGGTGTCTCCTGCATAAAATATTATTGTAAGGTCTATTTGAAGTTTGATCGTGAAAAACCGCGAGAGCTTTCTGATCAGTCTGATATAAGTGTGATGAAGAATCGCTAAACTTACGGGAGATAAATTTAGAGCAACGTTACGTCATTTGGTTACAAATCAAATATTTATAAAAAATAATGAGAGCATTGATTAGAAATGGGAAAAATATACGTCTGGGGTTCAGGTAGCAGAATCAATCAGATGTGATGATTCATTTGTTTTTAGATACATTTAAATGGATCGATTACAAAAGGCTTGGAGGAATAATCTGATGATATAAATTGCTGTTGGTTTACCTTCAACAAAAATATCATATAAATTGTTACGTAAACTTGATCCCCTTTAATTTGCAATCATTTAGCATATTGTAACCTGAATGATTTCTTGGGTCCTTCGAATTATGACAGGGTATTGATATAGTTCATGGATGCATTGCATTGAAAAGTCTTACGGTATTGAATTCTCCCGGAAGACAAGAATTATGTCATATGGCTTCACGAGATTGATAATGTTTAATTCCAATAATCTGTAGATTTATTGTGCATCAATTGCCCCAAGAAACCCGTTGTTTAAGTCTACTACACTGTTAAAAATTTCCGCATGAATTTTAATGTAAATCTACTGGAAGTTTTTTTCAAGTACGTAACTGAAAATTCGTGTACTGGTTCCACAAATTTCAAGTCTACATACATCAAATTTAATGTACATGGATTTGAAATTTAATGTACGAGTACATGAAATTTGTATATTAATTTTCATTCGCGTTCCAGAAAAAAACTTCCAGTAAATTTTTTTTTTTTTTTTTTAAGCAAAAAACATGTTTCGGAGGAGAACACTTGCAGATTGACGACCACGTTGTTCACTACGTTCTCATGTCATGGAGAGAAAATTGGAAACCTCGAAGAGAATCGAACCACCTGAACCAATCCCTACCTAATGTTGCGCGATCTACTATCCTAACGTCCTAACGACCTAAGCTAAACCGGTACCTACGTGGTTTATTAGAGAAGATCAATCTAAATGACGTGGATATCTGATTCAATCCATCGGTTGAGTATAATAATCTATTAACCTATGTGAAAATTGCAATTCGGTTGACAGATGTGAGGTTAAGTTTATGTGATAAAAAACAATGAATGAATCATTTTTGTGAAATGTGTGGTCGTTATTGTTTAATTATTATGTATTAAAAATCTTTTCAAGCGAAAGTTTAAAATAAATTTCCAAAAACTTGGATTATTCACATAAAGCTCGTTGGATGGTTTTACTCTTGAAGAGTACCGTCAAAGTTGACATTTGCAAATTGGAGAAAAAAGTCTTATTTTCTGTCTTGAATTTGTTATTAGAGTAGTGATGAACTTGTAGGAAGAGTTTAAAGGTTGGGTGGAATCTATATTGATCAGGAAAGTCAAAACCGTATTGCAAAACTTGGAAAATCTGTTAACGTAGCTGACAATACTGGGGTATCGAGTCAGCTTTTCCTTACTACATGAAATCTACGCAGGAGAAATGTATCAAAATTCAGTGAATTCAAGTTGGTGTTGAGTGAGAGAAGACAGAAATATTCATTGGATTTTATTGGTTATTATAAAAATGTTGACAAATAAGGAAAGGCTATGTAGGACTCACTGTATCGTCTTTTAATATTTTTGTTTCAATAATGTTGTATCATGCTGCTGCGAATGAATGTTATTATATTTGTGAAACAGGTTCAATACACTTGTTTCTTCAACTTATTAGTAAGAAAATACAAAAATGTCCACAATACAAAATTATTGAAACAAAAATAATGAAAGACGATACAGTGAGTCCTACATAGCCTTTCCTTATTTGTCAACATTTTTATAATAACCAATAAAATCCAATGAATATTTCTATCCTCTCTTACTTGACACCAACTTGAATTCACTGAATTTTGATACATTTCCTCTGCCTAGATTTCAGGTAGTAAGGAAAAGCTGACTCGATACCCCAGTATTGTCAGCTACGTTGACAGATTCTCCAAGTTTTGCAATACGGTTTTGACTTTCCTGATCAATATGGATTCCACCCAACCTTCAAACTCTTCCTACAAGTTTGTCACTACTCTGATAACAAATTCAAGACAGGAAATAAGACTTCTTTCTCCAATTTGCAACTGTCAACTTTGACAGGACTCTTCAAGAGTAAAACCATCCAACGAGCTTTATGTGAATAATCCATGTTTTTGGAAATTTGTTTAAACATTCGCTTAAAATAGTTTTGATTAAATGAGTTCTTCATGACTCATATTACTACAAAAATGATTTAATCTCTGAGTTTTTTCTGAGAAATATTGATGTAAGTATTTGAATAAAACTCATTCTCACTGCATCAAAAAATTATGATTTTTTACATATTACAACAGCTATGACTGATTCAATAATTCATGTTGCACTGAATAATAAATTTTTTTAATACATATTAATTAAGAACTAACGATCACACATTTCACGAAAATAATTAATTTTTATTTTTCAATTCAAAGAAGTCAACCTCATATCCGTAAACTATATTTCAATTCTAAAATACAAACAGATTTGTTACATTTTCTGTCTCATTTATATCACCTGTAATTATATGTAAAAATTAATGGAAAAACCTGTTCAGCTGTTTAAAAATCTTTATGAAATACGTGCTGTATGGGTACTGAAATTTCCGATATCAAGTGTGAACAATATTTTATTCATTTTAGAATTGAAAAGTTCATTCTTCTCCATTTTATATATATTTTAGTGAGTACTTGTATAATTATTAGAGATGGTTTTACTCCACATTATCAATTAGTCCAACTTATTACATACTAATAAGTAGCTCACTAGTTTTGACCAACCAACGCTAGTTGGATTCAACTCATCAGTAATTGACCAGTACCTCGCTAGTTTTTTGTGTTCAGTTTTTCCTCTCTAGCGCCTCATCAGTCATAGGAAAAAATTTGTGAAATTTCTACCAGGGTACGTGCATGGGATTGCGCACTGTGAATGCAAATTCTCATTCCATATTGGTTCTGAAATATAGGAAGCCACATTTTCTGAATTATAACCTTCAATCGTGAGAATTTTCCATCGATCCCATAATGTTTCAGAACCATTATGAAATTAAAATCCTCAATCCCAAGCATGTATTTGATCATCGTATTTATAAAATTCGTATTTCTCACGTGGTTCACGAAAATATTTCGCGCAAAATTTCGTACTCTTCCCCAACAGAACCTAAAATTTGTGTACGTCCAGGAAACGTTCAAATACGTTTCTCAGACGTCCTTTGGAAGTTTCCTGGACGTACACAAATTTTAGGTTCTGTTGGGGTTCAGTGTCGTTCAAGCACTCTTCACGACAAGACTCGTAGAGTGTCACCTGATGCGATTGAGAACAATAATTCAAAAATTTATAATCACAAAAAGATTATAATTATTCAATTCATTCACTCAATTTCAAACATTATTGATGGTTATGTTATTTTCTCAAATCTCTATCGATTTACTCTAAGTTAATTTTTAATGTACTGATACTTGAAATTGTATTCCAATTCCACATGATTTGAAAATTAATGTAATAATACTTGAATATCATTTAATGTACCTTCAAGTTGAAATTTCATGTACACTGGCACATTAAGAGTGCATTAAAATTCAAGAAATTTTTGACAGTGTAGATCTGGATTATGAAATTCTTCGCCAAAAAATGCAGATCTGATGTAGACTATCATCACTTTCTTCGAAATTGATATCCAAAACCTCTTTGAATTTCCATATAAAATATGACTAAATTTCTACCCTAACACTATAGGACGTTCAATAAACGTCCACAAGACATGCCTTTCTGTGTATATTAGATATAAATCACTCCCAATTTGAACATTCTTTTCCTATTTCTTTACATCCACATTAATTTTATCTCATAGATCTAACTACTTGTTTCCCACGGAAATAATATCATTGTAACAAAACTTACTATATTTTCACTATCGAGTGTCCAATCTATAACCAATAAACATTGATTTCAAAAAGTCCTACGTTTATCTAGCCATTTGTACATCTCAAAATCTATGGAAGATTTTACGGAATCAAGTACTTTCTCCAAATTCTATCACCGTACAAGCATTGTTTGGTACATTCCACACACATATTTGAGGGAAAGTTGAGAAAAGATTTATGATGCTGGCTTACATCACCATTTACATTATTTGTTCCAGTGTTGGAAAAGAAATTCGCCTGCACGCGCTGATAAAAAGCAACAAATTCACGTAGGAAGTGGCTTAGTCTACCATTCCCGTACACTTGATATCGACTAAGAATCTTAAGTATTACCGAACCGTGAGTCATCAGCCGTTAATTTATCGTAGGTTTGCCGTAGTGTATTGTGCGAGACTTTATTATCAACAATCGTCTATTAAGATTGTCTCAGTGACAATATAAATTCATAATTGCGAAGAATTCATGACAATATCGATTTTTTACCTTTTAAAATGATTCTTCTGTTCAATATTTGATTTGAAATTGAGGAAAAAAAAGGACGAAAAACTGGAAGGAAAATAACGTAATGTGGAGTTTGATGAATTAAAGATTTTATCATTGAAAAGTGGAAATGTAATGGAATTTTATGTTCTCTCAAAGTGTATTCAACTTGAACTTGTGATTAAACATTTACGTAAACCTGGAGTTTATATAAAAAAATCTTTTAATCTACATTTCCTATGTTTCGAATGTCAAACAATGTAAGACAGATGCCTAAATTTCCATCAAAACAATTTATCAAATATTGCATAATACGTCCATAACAACATTGTTCCATCAATAGTATGTTCTAGAACTATCAAGTCTAGACTTGACACGACGTATTTTTTGTTCAGAGTTCATTATAGAAACACGTCCGTCACGAAACTAATTGCGATTATTATTGACGTTTACGTACAAAGAGATGGAACTCTGAAATCATTGTTTACAGAAAAACTCATTGATGTGGAATATAAAATTTCTATCAAACATTGATTCAAAGGAATCAATTTAATCAATTTCATTACATTTTCAGTTGATTTTAATTTATTTTTTATTCTCAGTAGTACAATTGAAATGAAGTTAAATTGTGGTTGTTGGAATATTTTCAACGTGGCATTGGACAATTATTAATTCCATTTTTAATAATTTTCATAATTAATCAGGTTTATGCTTCTAGACTCCCTCATTGACAGTTATGAGGACAAAAAAAAATACTGAACAAGAAATTGTTCCAGAAATCTATAACTCACCACTCGCAACAACAGTTGACGAGGTAAAATTTTATGGGATTTAATATTGAGAATGAGATTCTTCAGGAACATGTACATAATTCTTTCAATAAACCAAGACTTACGTCATTGACAAAGAGGAAAAAATAACCACCCCACCACATATGGCATGAATCCCAAGCTCGAAAGTTGTGATTCATTCAAAGTGAATTTCACAAGAAATAACTGATCGAAACGTGATTTATAATCATCTTCAAACAAAGGAAGGATTTGTATAATCATTATCGCAAAAGTAACCACCTTTCCCCAACAGTTCACTAACTTGCGTTGGTAAATGTTCCGTTTTTCATAGCTGTATTTCAATTACTGCTCGAAAATAAATTTATTCATAATCTTGATGCGATTCTATCAACAATTATTACAGTTATTACGATCGAAGAGAGATAAACTGCCATGGAACGAAAGCATTCATTTGAAACGAAGATTGATTTGATCGATTGAAAACATCAGCCAAATGCGAATAATATATTAGCGTAAACTCTTTCGTAACACGGGTCATTGATCGGCCACGCGCTTTGAGTGTATCAGAAAACCACGTTGTTCGAAACATTTTAATTCGGTAAATGATCGGCTTATCGTAGATCAAAGACAATGCGGAGCCGAATGAAAATCGCAACCGCAAGAAGAAATATGTGAGTCAAAGCTGAAGTGAATGAAAGTACAACTGTGCAACGCGGCCATTCTGGTACAAGGGAAATAGGGAGTCTGGGCCGGCCGACGTTGTGGTGGATGGCGTGAAGTAACGGTTCGCCGGTCAAGGCTCGCCAAGGCCTTTTATCGTTCTTGCTGCCAGACGACGATCACGTTATACTTCTTGGCCATAGTATGTTCCATAAATTTGTTCCGCCATTTCCTTTTTCTCTCTCTTTTTCATCTTTACCCCCGTCTCACATGTGTCGTTTTATACACCGTAACATTTTCCAATCACTCCTGAATACGAGAAAGGAAAACTCATAACCGATTTCTTTGGATTTTTTTCATAAGTTTTATGAAGATAATTTGAGACAACAATACTGTTGTTGTGTGATTCATTCGGTGTCTTATAGATGTGGGACAGGTCTCTCGTTTTATCAAACATTCATTCGATTAACCATTGGTATAATTCTGACTGGTAATGTTTCTTGATTTAAGTGGAGAACCTCGTATCAACACCACTTTTTTCATCATTTTATGACAAAATATGGGAGAATTAGCAAACAAAAAACAAAAACATGAAGAATTCAGAGCATTTTTGAAGAAAATATTGTACATTTTCTTCGAATAGATTGTTCAAAATAATATTCATACTGACAATTGTTATATATTTTTAGGTTCATGTGGTATACGATGCATATTACAAATATCTGTACGAAATTCCAAGTTAAACGACGATTCATTTGTTGAGTTACATATGTTCGACGTGAAATTCAAGGAGCCACATTTGAGCAGTTGCAACATCGTTATTTTTCTTTTACAGTAAACAAATTTTTTCTTATAAAAAGTTTCAACTTGGAATATAACTATATGTATCATATTTGAGTTCAATAAATATTCCCACTTTTTTGTACTAATCATTTCCAACACAGGTTTTAAAGAAGTGATGTTTACACTTCACACGAGCACACTCGAGTCAAAAAGTGAAAACTGATTGAGCTCTGATTCGTTGCGTATTACGGAGTTAATCAGGCTCTGAAAGTTATTACAATTTTTCAACTCGGGCAGAAAAAAATGAAGTTGCTGATATTTGAATATCCAAAAATTAGCTACGGTAGCTGTTTTTGACCTGGAGAAACGAAAGTCAACTTTTACAGCAATATCTCCCGCTATACAAATACCAAATACACGAAGTAGCTACCACAGCTAATTCTTAACAGAGAACTTGATGAGTTATTCACCGTTCGAAGAAACGGCAAGATGTATTGATACCATGATCTTTGGACCAATGTACACTATGGAAAAAATTTCAATTTCACTGCACCGTGGTATAGGAAAATTTCTGAACGGGATACTATTTCTACCGGAGAAAGAAAAATTCGATATCACAGCGAAATCTGTTTTTGTTCAGTACCTTTTGCTGGAGCAGCAAATTTTTCACTATGTGCAGCAATTTATTCGCTATTACAGCAATCTTGTCAGCTACGACGGCACTTTTTTAGCTGTGAAACACTCAGAGAAATCAGTAGTCATGGCAACTACGTGAGGAGACAAGTATTAAATTATAATTTTTCCGACACTTTTTATAATTAATGCAACTACATGAATAGTTTTTATTACCTTAAACAAGTTACTGTAACTGTTTATGTAGTTGTGGATATTGAATTTGGATGGTTGTCCTCAAGTAGTTGATGCAACTATTTGAATTTCTCTCAGTGCAGCACAACATTTCCACCCCCTTCTCCCCCTAGCATATTTTATATTCAATGCGGAAAATGTTGCTAGTCCAGCGAAAAATTTTTTACTCCACTTAATCATGATGCTCTCTCCGCAATCCAGTTAGCTGTGCTAGGGAATTTTCCGCTAGGTTGCTGCTCTGTATATAATACCTCGATTTGCTGCGTCGGCAAATTGTTTTCTCCGTGCAGGAGAATTATATATTTTGATTTGTCAGTCTCTTCACAGTATTGTTCATGTACATGTACTGCAATTTGTCGTGATTTCGCAATAATTTTCCTATACCAAGTTACTGGTTAATTACTTTCGGTACATGTTCTGGAAGCATTTTTCATAATACACTGATGTACCAAAGGAGATATGAGAAGGTAATTATGACAATACGTGCATGATAAATTCTTTCTTGTGAATTTATTTATTTTATATCAACTTGTAAATAAGCAGAAACGTAACAACGGGCGTCCGAGGATGCCAGGGCACCCACTTAATTATGATGAGCGTTCCCTTCACTGTGATGTGGAAGAATTTTCAAAATGATATTCAATTTGTATAAAATTATACATGAATTGCATATAAATTGAACACGATTTTGAAAATTTGTCCTCAGAACAGAAAAATATCCACCCAAATTTACCTGTAGCCGCCAAATGTGTTGAAGTCCATTTTTTTCAATCACCTAAACGTAGCTCGATGCTTCGGACAACCATTTACACACTGAGGAAACTGTTTTGCTGTGTCAACTAGAACATTTTGTTATTATATGCTGAACCAACATTTTTTTTTGGTGTGAGGAAAAATTTAGTGGGTCTCACCAAAATTTCGCTGCGCCAAGCAAATCACCTTACCAAATCACGTTTGATTTCCTGAACTGGAAGTGGTTTGGTAGGATCTTGTGGTTGAAAGGACCAAATTTTGGTTGAGTCCTCTAAATTTTTAATTACACCAACAAAAAATGTTGGTTGGGCATATATCAACAGAATCTTTCATCTCGATGTGGCGTTAGGTTGTTGTTATGACAGGGTTGGATTGAATACACAGATGGAAAAAGTCATGATCATGATTGAATCATGTAACCCGACCGAGACCGGATGATGAACGTAACGCAAAGGCATGATGAGGAATCAGGTTGGTGAAAATAATCGAGACCTTGTCAGTTAACTTGATGAAAAAAAAGTATTAATCAATTGAGAAAGATGCGGAGTTAAGTCTGTTGTGGGATGAATATTTTACGACAAGAATCACTTTGGTATGAACTCCGATGAAAAGTCAGGTAATCATGCAAATTTGTCGCTGCCTCTGCTGGAAAATCGATATTTTATATCACTAGGACCCTGTTGAAAATACCTGTCGGAATCAGGCAACAAAAATCATTCATTGGATTTGGTTAGATTCAATGAGCCATATTCCAATACGAAACTTATTAAATCTTACCAAATCAAATTGAAATCTGCAGAAAATTGTTGTGAATTCCTATTCGATTTGATTTGAATGAGCAAAGTTATAGCCGTGAGTATCATAATTGGTAGCGTTAGTGACTTTTATTCACTTTCTCCTGTCAGAACGAGAAGAATAAGATCTGATATTCAGTAATTTTGCTCGAATTTACTGAAACCCCTTAAATGAATCGAAGTCGACGTTAGCTTCGACTTTTTCCAAACACAAGGAAGTGGTTTCTCAGTGAGAATCCATGCGTCTATTAGAAATCCAAACAGGGTCTACTTCTTGTGAACAATTTTATAAAACTGTATATCTGTGCTCTGATGAAAACTGTAAACTTGAAACCACGATACGATAGAGCGTATCTGGAACGATGGAGTCATGTTACTGTGAATTTAATACCTGCTCTATATACTTGATTTCCATACGATATTAGCAATTGACAGCAATATCTAACTTATGAGGTATTCATCAATGAATTCCCAATCTTCATTATTAATATATAAATTCCAAAAATCAAGCCAAGAGTCCGGAAAGATTTGAAATATTCATCCAGTGTTGGATGATTCTACAAATAAATTAAATTTCGTAATTCTCAATTCCAACAACTCCCCAGTGAGAATGGAAACTTCACATCGATATCCACCGTATTACATAAAAAAAAGTTACACTTGTGAAACATGGTGCTCCCAATTCATTACAACTAGAAGTAATATTTCACTACACTCTTATGCATAGATAACGTGTAATTCGGAATAAATTATATGACATATCCCTATTAAAACCGCTTATATCCATTAGGTATCAACAACGCAACGCCGTAATGCGATTCGCACGACCTGCTACAACCAGAAGAAAAATCACGTATCTCAAAAACAATGTTATCGCTCGAGTATTAAAGTCCAGATAATCATCAAAAAGTGATCGAACGTTCGGTTTATGCAATATTCACGCTACTGACGGTAAGTGAGGAAGGAGAACAATAATGGTACCATTCACCCCAAGTCATTGCCGATGGAAGGATGGCAAGGCTGAATTGGAAAATACTTTCAATCTGTTGCACCCATCCGTATTCCAAGCGCTTGATGGATTCATGGGTGAATAATTTAAATGTTTCCAAATAGCTTTAAAGAATAATCGCGAAGTTGAAAATCACTCTGACTAGATTAAATTTTTTGACTAGATGCTCTATAACTTTCAACGGTTTTTGTTTCAATATTTTAGAAAATTCACTCATGTTAATGAATGGAAAGAAAATTAATTGAAAATTCCAAGATTTGCGATGAGATCACAAACTAGAATACCTAGCTGTAATGAATCACGCTCACGTCCACAAGTTTCGTTTCTATGAATAATAATTCAAAAGTGTATGAAAATGTGTCGGCATATCAAGACGATCGAAAGTTACTTTTTGAATTGTATATCCAACGATGAACAAAGTGCTGCTGGCAACAAAACCTATCGTTAAATCAATTGTCATGACGTGACTTCCGCTTCGATATGTATCAACTTCGTTAATCTTTCCGCTTACTCTTTTCATTGCTAAAACCAGACGGTTGTATGGATTTGAATAATTTTTGAAGAAGAAAGTACTACAAATGATTTTTCAAAACGTCTAACGGTGTATATCAATTTATTTGACATCTATCAGATGCTACGATTAGAGTTGGATTAGATAAGTGTGTCGTACACACAGGTTGCAACATTCTCCACAACTTCCATAACCATTAGGATCCACAAATTTTGTCATCGGTTAAACATGTACCGATTCAAATGGAGGTTTTATCTCCAGGCAGAAAAATTTTGTAGGATTTCATGCCAAGATTCTGCTCCACGCAAACTGTATAGAATTTTCATACGATTTCCACTGAAAAGAAAAAAAATCCAGTTTCGTAATGAACATTAGGCGAAAATATTAGAATAATAATTCATTTCATATGAAGATGCGAATGATGTAATTCTTCAATGCCGCAATGAAGTTATGACATAAAACGTGACATGAACATTGCATCAAAACATCAATACACCAACTGTGTGTTTTTGCTTCCGAACACAGAAATTTCAAATTGTATGAGTTCACACATGTACAATGAAAAGCAAAAAACTTCTAGAAGTGTACATTTGTCGTATCCGAGATTTCAATCTAAAATGCAAATGCCAAAATACCCATAATTTTATGGACAGCACATTAGAAAAACAATTAATATTCATATTATCATTCATATAGTATATTGATATTTTAAATATTCAATAAATTTTTTGTATAGAGAATCAAGATTTGCACGTGCCTGACCGCATTTGACGATGGTTGAAAAATTTCTAATTAGAATGATATCATTCATAAGGTAACGGATTCGAACTCATAAATGGTACTCGTCGATTATACCTCAAGGTACGACGTAGACCTCTCGGCATCTGCGATATGTACCTTTGCACGCTCGTACCAGTATGCCCGTGTTCTTTATTGATGAGATTCATCCCTTCCCAATTCGACCGATTATACCATATTTGATGATGGTAACGGCTCTGAAATTGACCAAGTCATGGCCAAGATACACTGGCTTCAATGTCTGTTGCTCTCCATGGTCACGGTCGTTGCGCTTGGATGCATTCGATGCAACTTCGTCGACCTTCATAAATCGTTCAAGCAATAATTATGTTGCCAACAAAAAATATTATTCCGGTTCGTATGTTGTTTTCTTCACAATAAGTACTCGATACCTCAAATTCCGACAAGTTGTGTTCGCGATAACAGTCATAAATCATCATGGAATGTATTTTTCCTCATTCACATTTTTTCAAACTTTCCCTCAACTTTGTTCGATTATCGGAAGAGTTTGGAATGTTGAGAGATATCAATCTATTGCGACACGATAGAACATATTTGAAGATATTCTATGAGTCGAAGAGAGTTTACTTAGAGACGACAAATGTGTCAAATTCACCTACAAAAGAGAGAGTACCATATCATCGATTCAAAGCTTTTATATCTGGCTTCGATTGAATATTTCTTCTCTATCTCTTTCGAAGGTGTATTATGGATTGGAACAATTTTAACGGAAGAGAAGAATGTTGCAAGAGAATGCTATATTTTTTATTCTGCAGGTATTTTAAATGCAATGATGTGAACAATTGATTTTCTCAAAATACTACAAAATATGATGAAATCTCATTTCTCCACGAATTTTATGAAAAACGTTTTATTGCAGATGTGTTGAAATTTCTTCAATGTTGAAACGACGATTTACATTACAAACACTTGGATATTGATTTTTAAAATCGCTTCTCATTTTTGTTAATTTAAACTGCATGACCTTGCAGGCATTCAAAAGGATTCATTCGTAAGCGTATTGGAGAGCAACATTGTTGAATTGAATTGTCATTGAAATTATTGTATAATTTAGAATTCTTAGAATTATTCTGGCAATGATTCGATGAAGTGTTGGAGAACTTGTGTTGGAAACTACTAGAACGATAAAATAATATGAGGCATGTTGAAAATATTCTTCAAAAATTATTCTAAAATTTTCGATTGAAACTTTGGCAAAGCTGACAATATTTCTTCTAATATAAACCTTCAAATTTTTATCAATTCGATGTGGTGAGATCCATACCCACTCAATGGGAACTAGAATGACCCGCATAGTACAACACACCTCGATTGGTAATTGAGATAAATAGTACACAACTCAAACTCTATAGATATCAGTGGACTACTCTAGCAGAATTCCGGTTTACCCACAGAATCGGAAGTTGTTTGAAAGAACATTCACCGAAACGAACCTGCATTAATTTGATATCCGACAAATACTGAAATAAGTTACATCACATCGATACCAAATAACTGATAAATTCGTCCTAGCTTTCATAAAGATGAATAATATTTCTTGAATATGATATTTAAACTTCGTAATGTTTGTGAATACATTGAATGTTGACTGACGATACGAGAATGGCATAAAACGTGCTTTATCAACTTTTTTTCCAATGTTTGATAGACAATCTTTTTTAGAAGAATCTGATTCAATAAACACGCCAACACCCACGTCATTAAATAAATCATAAAAATTAATGTAATTTCAACACCGTATCACGTTACGAGTGCTTCCACTTGAAATTTCATTCAAATATACTCGTGAATGAGATAAACTAGATTTCATACGATAACATTCCCCTGTCACCACATAACATACCACTAGGACGATAGTGGAGCATGATGAGTTACTACAATTCATTATCTGATGAAAAAAAACAACATCAGGAGAGTTTGTTATGATGTGGATGAACTTTGATTTCACGTCTCGGAGTAGTACCTTTGTTTTCTTAAGAAAGAATATTCTCGTGAACATTTGTTTCATACCTCTAAGATGATGAATAATTCCCAGTTGAATTTAAGCACGAAACTTTCTATGATGAATGAAAGGGTGTTGAAATTACAATAAAATCAAATGCTCATCACTCATAATTATCATCACTGCAACATTCGCCACCGCAAACGATCAATCATGATTAATGGCAATGATGATGGTTACATAGAATCCTTCTTCGCCAATGTTAACAAACATACTCGCGTGTAGTTGCAAGGTCGTACTTGATCTTAGAAACACGTGGTGAGAACCGTGACCAGCACATCCGATTATTTAGATTACTAATGAGTTCTCATGAACCACGTTATGATGGATGTATATTTTGTTTGGTGTTCAGGAAATGAATATGGATGAAATATCTAATTTAATGTTTCACTTTGTCGGTGCTGTTGCGAAGCAGAATAATTCATCGAATAATGTCATGTTATTCAAAGTTTGAGGATATCGCTCTTGTTTTGCAGTCTTCAACTCGACCGAGTCTACAGCTTCGCATGACTGTACCTACACGTTCAACATTCCAAAAACCAATAGATAGATTAATCTCATCTTACTCAGATTTTATACCTTCGAAATACATGCGAATCGTATTTATTCGCAATCTGTTCTGAGAAAAAAAATACGAATCAATGTATTACCATATTTTGAAGATAAAAACAATGCTCTCGACTTTTGATTGTTCCGGCTACGAGGAATTACAGTTATAAAGTATTTATAAAAGGTATATCCAAAGAAGACTGTAAGTTTGTATACTGCCAAGTTTTGGCGCAGATCTTGCATTATTTTGCAATCCAAGAACAAGTCAAACTCGTCGTAAAGCTATGATCTGAAGTTTATGTTTGTTTACATAAAATTACATCGAACAAGAATTAAAAACTGGGATAACGACGTAATATGGTACACGAGAAAGTCGATTTTGAGAGAATGGAGAACACGTGACATATATTTTTGAATAGTCTTCTGGGGATTAATAAAATATCATCTCAAATACTTTTGGAAGACAGAAAAAGAAGAGCGTACTCGTGGAACTTGTTTTCTAGAAGGGAAAGTCTACATTTTGTACAGTGTATTGGAATTCGATCACGATGACACTGGAAGGATTATCAGTTTTCATCATAATTATTCGATGATCGTCATCGATTCATTCGATCGTCATTGGTACATTCTATAAGGAAGAAATATGTTTATGTTCTGAAGGGTTTATAATTGAATTTCAGTATACAAATAATAATGCCCCAATTTGTTGAATCTATTGTTTATCGTTTAGATATAATTTAATGAGCATGTCGATCAACGATTACACGATTATTATACATACCGATGCGATGGATCGACAGTGACACAAATACAAACAACCTTGTGTCACCAATGGAGCAGCCGTAAGAAACGCGTGGATTACGCGCAAGGAGTTCGTATCGTTTACTTATTGTTTGTATTATTTCGTGTGAAAATATTTGGATTCGTGTCTGTAAGAATTGTATAAACATGAATCGAGGAGTGTTACGAATTTGGATGATGAAATTTGCAATGTTTGATAATTTTCGAGTGTGTTTGAGCTTAAGAAACGTATTAAAGGACATTCGATTCCTTCTTTGCGGTGTGCGAATTCCAATTCAAACTTCTATGCAATTTTACAATCTACTGAAAATGCATTCGAATACATTCAGAGAAGTGAATCATATCAATTCAGTGAATTTGAAACTTTTATTTTCAATTAAATGCAGAAATATATATTGCCAAGTTCACATCGATGAACGATTTGCATACCAGCCTTCAAACATCATGGATTCTGCATACGCAGGGGAATTCAATTCCTTGAAAATTGAACCATCTTCAGGAAGAGATGGTATAAACATGTCAATGAAATTCATTTCAACGTGGGTGCTGCATTCTTAAGAAGAAAAACATATAATTTCAATCTTGTTGTTCATCCCATGTTTATAATCCTAGAGGAGGAAAACAGTATAGTTCTTGAATGAATTATATTATATAATCCTACTCAAAGAAGATGGAAATTTTGGAAAATTTTCTACATTGATTATAAAATAATATTTATTGGAGATTCATTCTTCGATACTGCTTACTCTGTGCAACGAGTTTCCTGCTTGTCATCGCTAATTTCGACGCTATTATTTGTGCAACAACACAACTCATTACCTCTCATCTCAGTATGAATGAAGATTCGAATCGATAATATTGATAATACAAAACTCATGGACTCGACGTAAATGTTTTCTAATATTTTCAATCAATTAAAAATTGTATTGAAATTGAATAACTGCTATTGATACAAGTCATAAAATAAATTAGTTGATACAAATGAATGATTACTTTCCATGTATAAAGATACGAGAACAACTTCTTCAAGGATCATGGAACCACTCTGAAGCTTCATCATATTACTTCCTCTTTCGCTTGTCATTAATCGTTGATTATATATCAGGAAAATGAAGGATCGATTCTGGGTTTACAGTCAATTATAATATTCACCTTGAGACGCCGAGATGATCAGACGAGCAATAGCCTCTGGCCACTCCTGGTTTGTGAACCCTATGTCATTTCTCCTCACGATCATCAACGTCGTCATGTCATGAGTATTGTCGTCGTGCAGTAACGTTGATGGTCGACCAGACAATTTATGAGTTCAAAATGAATTTCACATTGAATTCAAATTATTGGTATATTATCGAGGAAGAAGGAATGTTAAAATTGTATATTTATTTGTATTGTTCATTGTTTCTTCAGGATAGTTATATCAATTTCAGTACATTCCCTCATGTCTGAACTTCAGTGAAAATCTAACTCGTATTACAACAAACACTCGAAGCACGAACAATCGATTCACAGTCTGTGATGAACGTTCATACGGACGTCATTCAAGAAGAAATGAAATAAATTTTGAATGACTCAATCACAAAAGAAAACAAACATAAAGAAGATAAGAATCTTTATAGTTCTTGAGAGAATTAACAAAAATAAAATTACGACAACACAACAAATTTTCATATCGAATCTCCAAAAAACAGTACACGTGTGACATTCGGAACCATTTTATCACTATTCATGATAAATATGGATTAATGTGTACAAATATTATTGATAAAATTAATTGAATGACGATTCAAATAAATAAGTGTCACTTGAGGATTTGTCGGTCATAATATCAATAATATTGTGAAACCTTTTACGGGGAATAAAAGAAGACATGTATTGGAGAATAAATTCAAAATTCAACCATCCATTGACCAATTACTACGAGTATTCATGGTTATAAATAAAATGATAACTCGTGAGAAAAAATGTATGCGGTTCGATGAATGAGTTATTTTAACGAAAATTTGTGCATCATCTGATTTGGATTTCTGCTACTGTGGATTCCATCTCACCCAAAGAATGTATTATATTAAACTTTAATTGAAATGTGACAAAAGTTCTATTCTGGATACACATCAGATAAATAAATAAATATAGAACTTTGAGTAGATTCAATATGAATCTTTGAATTGACAAGACCGATTGTATTTTCATGCAATTACACGGATGAAGTAATTAATTCGTACTCGTATTAGGATTACACAATTTCACGTGTTTCATAGCTAACGAATGGATTATTGGATATGTGTATTTCATACACATAGATCTTAGGAATATCAAACGATGATCGTATCATCAACCTATCAACGTTTGGTTATTATTTTTGCAAATGGTGTTCCGACCTTGTCTCGTTCGTTCAAACGATCGGTTCTTTCCGAAAACTCCTATAGCATACTGATCGATTTCGTACTTGACACGAAGAGGAGCTTGTTTTATGTTCCGAGAGGATTACGATCATTATCCAAGGCAACAAATTGTAATCGATTCCTTGATTCCTCCTAAGCAGGATTATAATACCGACAACCACAATGATGGTACGCAAGGTCACGAAGTAACAAATCGTTGCATAACTCAAGCCGGTCACGCTTCACGGAGTGGTGCTCCTCTACGATGATTCGGTTTTCTCTGTCCATCGCTGCTGGACAGCCTTTTTGGCCTTTTCTCCACTTGCATTTCCTTATGTTCACACATGCGCAGGAAATGTCAAATCCTTGAGGTGATTCGCTTCCGAATTTTTGATTGTGATGGAAACGTTTTGGCCAGACAGACGGATCATAGACGATGTTTTTTGACCGTGACGTAAGAGTATCGCACCGTGTGGAATTATTCAAGAATCGTGTGTGGTGTAGTTTGATATGGAATCCTCATCGGTCGAGCGGAACGGAAATAAAATGATGTTCAATTATATGTCGATGTAATAGATAATCGGATAAATTTATTTGAATATTCATTTGTGTTGAGTTTGCAGCCAGGGGTATGCAAAAGAACAGTATATGCCAGTTCGGTTGATGAAATATATGGGATTCTATACCTATGAACAGTGAAAATTGTGATACTGAGATGCAAAAGAAGTAACTGAGTCTCACGAATTGTGTTTTGTGATCCTGTATGTTTGATTGAGAACAATATTCGTTGTGCCAAACTAGCCCATGAAAAAATCATCCACGCTTGCTCACGCCTAATGAGGTCTTATTCATCAGGTGTGATCAGGCGTGATCAGGCCTCAATTTTGTACCCACGTAATCAGGACTAATCACGCTCAATTACACCTAATCATACTTGATTATGCTCCATTATCATGCATGAAACATTCATACAGAATTAATAAGTTTTATAACTTGACAAAAAGAACAGTTCCTTTCATCATCCTTTTTCTAATTTGATAAAAGACTAATGTATCGTCAATCATTTCTACTTATTATGCTTATACAGGAGCCTTCCGAAGTAGCTGACCAGATGATCAGATCACCTACTTCGGAAGGCTCCACAGTTTCCTTCTTCTAGTTTCCAGTTTTCAGGCATGATCACGCGTGCTTAGGCGTACGTGAATGCGTTCGGAGCCGATTTGACATGATGGAGCATGTGCATTTGTGATAAAAAAAATCAACACAGAGTCATTTGGTAGGATTTTGCATGATCAAGGACGAGAAAAGTTTGTCTGGCATGATCGCACGCGGTCAAGCTTGATCACGGGTGTCCACGTGGGTACAAAATTGAAGCCTTTTTAATTACGATGAGGCTGAAAAATGAATAATCACGTGTGATCAGGCCTAACCACGGACAGTCGGTGTTGAGCACGAGAAACTTTGCTAAAAAATGTCCATAATCAGACCTGAACGATTTTTTCACGGGAGATGATAATGAACAAGATCAATTTTAATTCCTGGAATCTGGAATGAATTTGACAATTATCGGAGTATGTGAGTTTTTGAGGAATCAGGACACAGGTCATTTACCTGATTCCTCAGAGTTTCATCAAAAGAGAAAAAAAAGTTTTCTTCTGTCATACATTGAATGCTACGCAATACGAGTAGATTGAGTACATTCATCTCATGCGTACATTTGATCACGTTCTTCTTCTTAAAAATTCGTATTCTTTTATGGAAGGAAATCTGAGGTGTATTATAATAACTTCGTTGCGTTATTCCTAAAACAGGAATTGTAATTCCGCTTACCATGAATCTAAAAATATATAGAAAATTTTGTAAATATCAAACAACAGACTCCCCGATATAATATCAAATGAACCAGCATAACACCAGAGAAACAATATTCTGAAATGAAGATTATTTTCTAACTTCAAGCTGTATCGCATCTAAAATAGAAATTTAAAAAATAGAAATGATATCTGAAAATTGGAGGTAAATTATTCTTGAATTGAGATTGGAATATTCTTAACTCCGAATCTGGAATATCATATTTTTATTCACAAAAATCCGTGCAGCAGCGATTTACGAAGTCGATTTTCGATTATCTACGGAAGTAGTTTCGGCACCCATTCATTTGGCTGCCTAAACTGATCCGGTAGTTGCACTAACTAACGTGAATAGCTCGTAACTAACGAGGTGCTTACATTATTGAAGACAACTCTGGTAGTAGTTGAGCCAACTAACGTGGTATTTGTTTTGACTACTAAGTATGTAATTAAAGTACTTTTGTGGATGGCCGAAAATCGACTACATAAGTAGTTCCTGCAATTATCCTTTTTTTCGTGTGATAATGTGAATTTTCTCACAGTGTATTCTGTGGAGGAGTTTCCAAAATTATATATAATTTTGAAACTGGTTTCACTTGAACGCCACAATTAAAGGAGTCCCTATCATGATTGAGAAGATGTCCTGACACCCTTATAACCCCGTCGTTGCGCCTCGTTGGATGTTTTTATGTGTCAACCAATTGATTAGCATGATCGCGTAGATACGCAGCTATCAGTCATTTCAAGATTGGATATTTTTGCTTCGCCGAAAGCTCGTAAGGAGTAATCTATGATGCTCCTCTCCGTATGTACCGTTAATTTTCATACACTTCCTTTATTCCAAATGCCGCTTCAAATACTTTCCTATCTTCTATCTGCGTCGAAAAAAATAATTACTTCCCTTTACTCCAAATTAGTTTCAACAACTGCATACAGTTGTTAATATTTGGATAACTAAAACGGGCGTTGGCTCAACTAAATTCAAATTTAATATCTCTGACTTTGGTTGCTGTTACACGGAAAGAAGAAAACAGCACCGGTTACTGTCCATAACACACTGATCTCTATACTATGGATACGGGATGGCCGCCATTTTCATGTCCCTAATTGAAGGATCGTTTTGCGCCACCAGCAGGGGGTTTAGAACTAATGAAACGCGGTAAATTTGAAAATTTTGGTTAAAATTGAACCTATGTATACATTAATACCGTTTTTATAAAATTATTATTATTAATTGACTTGATTAACAATCACAGATCAGTGTTAACAATACATAACATTTCTTTCCTTATACCATTGTTATAACATTCCACTTTTTGGTCATATGAACATGAACAAATCATACTACAGATAGTATCATATTATCAGAAAGTATCACACCCTCTTGCTAGGCGGCGCTGCGGTTTGTACATTTTTCAGGTACAAGAATTTGTTATTTCAACCGAGTGATCTCGTATCCATAGTATTTATATCAGTGCCATAACAGCAATCAGTTTGAAAAACAAATGAAAACACGCTTGGATGATAGAGGTTAGCGCGATCACAGTGATGTGTACTGCAGTGAAATTCGTCAATGCTGCTTGGACATTAACGGATACTGGGAGACGTAGTAATGAACGGCTTGAATTTGATTTTTCATTTTTTTTCCAATGAATTACTGCGATTCACAGTAACCATTACTGTTTTCTTTTTTCCGTGTACTAATTTGGAGTTGCCTTTATACTACAGCTTTCATTACCGGCTTCTATTCTTTAATTACCCGGAACTATTTTTCACAACTAACTTCAGTTCATTTGGTCAAATAAATAATTTTTCTCGTTGTGTTCACCTGTGATTAACGTTCCTTTTTCGCTTCATCATATTCTCCGTTCTCACTTCATTTTAGTTCCCATTTTCCCCAAGGAAATGTTCACAAAATGCAAGGATTTCGGTGAAATGAATATGGAACAGTGACGTCACTACCCAGAAAAGCTTTGTGATGATGAACACAAGGATTTATGTCTCGGGAAAACCTCTCTCATTGAATTGGGGAATTTTATTTACAGACTTGAACAGACCTTCTATGATCGCTCTTTCATTTGAATATCGAAGGAAAAAATTTACATACGCTTATCATAACGCGTTTAAATACGATAAAAGCAGGTAGCATGGGAAATCCTCGACTGATGTGGTTCGAACATTCAAAGAAATGGTATGTTTTCATGACAAGAAACGTGATATTTTTAATGCTTTTGCCAACGCTGACAATAAAAGATGTCCCGATGCAAGGCTAATTGCTAAACTTTAGAATGCTACACTGTAAGAAGTCCGACTGAGAGTGGCTGCATCTTACTTGAAAACGTGACTGAAATTCAGTCTTTTCCATTGAGTCGGCATTTGTTTTGAATGCTCACTTCCAGCTGAAATAGGGCTGGTTTTGGCTTGGTAATCGTTGATTTTTGCCCTTACGAACAATGATCACTGGCGTTTAAATGGACCGTTGATGATCCTGCAATTCCATAGAAGAACCGGTCAACCTTTGAAATGGCCTTGGCCCAAGCCAACGTTGGCAAACCTGAGATAATGCTATCATTTTTCACTAGGCGATTCAAAAATGAGTCAATAGAGGGCTACGCGGTAACACCAATGATAAATTTTCCATTGGGAACATCATCGCAACTGAAATTTCATGGAAAATGAAATCGAATGACATTGAATGACTCGAACTGGAACTGAAGAAAACGCTCCATCGCAAGTGCAATTGGATTATACGAAAGAAAGACCTTGATAACATCGATAATACCAGAATAGAAAGAATCGGCGTATGATTAATATTAACATC
Organism: Gonatopus flavifemur; assembly: GCA_018340375.1. Classification (NCBI taxonomy): domain Eukaryota; kingdom Metazoa; phylum Arthropoda; class Insecta; order Hymenoptera; family Dryinidae; genus Gonatopus; species Gonatopus flavifemur. Next base: position 58,438,007 of record JAFFJZ010000001.1, read on the forward strand.
AATATTCCATGTGCGTACATGAATAGACGAGTCGCATAACATTTTAATCAACGAGTTTGCGAAATTGAAACAATACGTAGAGATAAAATCCTAACTACTGAAGGATTTGAATCACTGCGAGGCGGTTAATTTTATGGTAACTTCTCTTTGCGCTTATATTCAAACACGACCCTGTGGCGTGTCGTTTAACAAACCATGTACGCACAACATGTCTGGTAGGAAAAAAAGCTGATTCAAGGATCAATGGAGACTTTTTTTCGACTCACGGAAGAGAAAACGAGTTACTTCTTTGTCGTTGTTTCTCTTCCTTTCCATCTTTCTCTCCAGTGCTACGTTCGTTCCTTCGTTCGATTAAAAATATACACGTGTATAAGCACGAAGAGGAATCGTTAAGACGTGTCATGGTCAACTGGCAGAAAAATTCTTCAAATTATGTGGAGCGTAAACAAAAAACGTATCACGTCCAATTGTTGCGCCAAAGGGTTTGCATTTCTACCTATCTTTATTCGGAGAAATTCATGGAAAGATCATATAAATTCACTCTCATTTCCATCCGAAATTCTCCCTTATCTGTTGATAAATAAATGATTTCATTCATTTTGAAGTTCCTGCGTACAACCATTATGTTTTCTGAAAATGGAATACTTTAAGATAATGTGCGAGGATGTGATAAAAATGTGCATTCACGCGCGTTATCTGCTTCGAACTTTCTGGAACTCTGTTGCCGTTTAAAAGCTGTCACATTTTTTTCACGATTGGCTGATTCTCATGGAACTACCAATCACGCTCTCGGCTCTGGTGTAATCCATCCATCAACGAAAGGTGACAGCTTTTCAACGGCAACAATGTCTGGAAAAAAGCGTGAGAGTGATTGAAACAGGTTCGGATATAATGTGGGTCTTCCCCAATGCATCATGCTTTGTCGAATGTATATCGAAACCCAACAGGTTCATAACAAACATGTATTATGCATAAACAAAATATACATTTGAATTTGAACATCTAACCATGATTTGGATAAAACCAATGATGAATCAAGATGAAGTCAGATGTATGCTCCCAATACACTGTTATGCAGTTGTGATTCTTTAAAAACTTATATCAGGTCAGAATTCCTTACTTTCACTCCATTGTTCCTCACACTGACCTTCCTCGATGTATTATCGAGATTCAATGATTCAACGAAAATTAGAATTTGATTCATAATTTCATTCATCGATCGGTCTCACGTAATCTCACGTTTTCTTCTTCAAATTTTAATATAAATGCATCATCACCTGTAAGAGAATTATTTCGTTGTATGTAAAACTGTGAAATAAATCATACAAAATGAATTTTTATTACTCTTGAATCCCCGTGAAGAGTTCGCTTGAAATATTCGCTGGCGAGTATGAGTATGGACACGTGTCAATTCAGGTTATTCACTGCGGAGCCATTCACCTGTGAATGATGGACTAGTTATGAATACTGTGTTCCAAGAGAAGTAGCGTTACGAATACCTTTTACGCACCTTACCGAACAATGAATGAGGAACGAAAATCGTCTTAGTTGTCGTTGTCGCTCATTGAGGATCCTTAACACGCTGAAATAATTGCTTGAATGGAAAATGATCAACGAAATAAACGTTACTCTAAACGAGATGAATATAATTGAGGATATTAAATCAGTTGTACACGAGTTTTTATGATTCCAAAGTTCAAATTCTTTGAATCCAATTCCCTCGTCTCAAATGCCTTTTGGTATGACATTTATAAATCGTTCGATGCTGTCCATGAATCGCAAAAATTCGATCTCAAAGTACGTGCATTCAAGTTTTATTCAAAGCGAGTTCACGAATCTTCGAAGATTCACTCGTTACTGGAGAACAATGATGAAGTAAGACAAATACAGTATAAAATGTAATCAAATCTGGGCAATATTAGATGAATTGCTCTGTTTCTCGGACAATAGAGTCGAGGAATCCTTTCAAAGTACACGACAGTGTTTTCACGGGAGTGTTAAAAACAAACATATCTATCTCCTCGTAATAAGCATCTAATGGCATTACGCCGATGGCATTAGGTCAACTCGGGTTTCTAGGTGATTTCAAGACAACATAGCGGCATCTACCTATTCCTCACAGTCCTCACCGCTTTGTTCGATGTAGAATCGACACATGTGTTAACGCACGTGTACAATCCGAGAATTGACACGCACAGGTGGAGTTACACGATGCAATAGAAGTGCAGTAGTCAGTCGAAGGGAAATGTATGTCATATGGAGGAGCCCACCCCACCACCAAACGCAATACAATTATTATTCTCGTGTCTTTGTCTTCATTGTCATTCGAGGGGAGACGGATGAATGATTTACATATGCATATGTGAATCGAACGTGCACTCGAGTAACATCTCGTATTAATAAAAGAAACCAATGAAAAAATCTCAGCTGACTGATAATGCGTTGAACACGGAAGAAATAATTTAGCTGCTGCAGCATTATCAGTAGCTATATCAACTACGGTCAAATATAAATACGTGTCTATTGGTTCTGAGATCTGATACTCAAAACTCACACTTTAAATACATTTTTGTCATCAAATTCTTCGATCTCGACGAGAAATTATTTGATCATTTTTATTCGTCATATCTTGTTTATGTAGAAGCTGTTTATGTGGAACGCTTAAAGAATGTTCGAATTTACGAATTCGTTGAATTAAAACTGATGTTCCAGATTTCACAAGCAGTCACGTGACCCATGCGTGCTCACAAATACAATGTGCACGTTGTAAACGAATAATGTACGATGTGTGAAATTGAAAATTTTCGATACACATGATTTTATTATCGTGAAATTAAATTCATTTCCAGGTACATTTGAATCATCTTGAATGCATTGTTTGATAATATGAATGTTTATTGATACGTCATCAGAGCATGCAGTTGACGTACATACGCTTGTAAATTGAGATCCTGCGTATCCTATTACGTTTATGTGCTCATAAAATCACGTGCGTATGACTTTCTCGATGATATATTTTTAAAAAAGCATTGAAACTTCAATCCAAAGCCTAGAGGTCGAGAAGATAAAAACATGGATGTCGAGTAGAATTTCATCCTATATTCAGTAAGCATTTCAAAACATTCTTCATGTTTTCTGAAAGATATCAAAAAATTTTCTAATGTGTAGATTTTAGAGATCTCTAAGAGATGAGGAAGACATCACGGAGTAAATTTTCAGTATGTAACAACAATTCGATCTATGGAATATAAGGTAAAAATTGAACCTTGAAACTTATAGCCAAGTGTTCAAAAAATTTGTGAACTAAAATATGTATTTGTCATAAAAATAAGATGGAGAATTTATAATTCATTCGTCGAATGTTTATATGTCTGAATATGTGGAATTAAACTGAACGTTCAAGGTTTTGATATGCGCATAAAGATAAGACAAATGCGGTCATTTTGAAATTAAAATATTCGAGTTCAGAAGCGAAATCGAATAAAATGAAAATGTAAGTATCGGCCACGTAATTCTCATATAAATCAATGAGATCTAAGAAGTATGTAGAGTGTATGGATTGGATTTTTCTGTAATATCTTCAATGCTTCCTCTCCAATTTCACCCTCTCTAATTTTGCATTCTCAAATGTTCATATAGATGATTTGAAGAATATAAATTTAGATAAATCGTGAAAATGTGATTCCATTGAGTGAAATTGAGGAAAATTTCATCTCTTGAAACTTGGAACATTCGTCGTGAGTGCAATATGATGTTCTTAAGCAGATGTACGCAAGGGACGATGCTAACGCATCCAAAATTCATGACGCATAGAATGCATCTTTTGCATTACAAGCCAATGAATTCCTGCAAATAATGGTAGTGTTTTATCTCGTTCAACCTTGCGTGAAATCGTTTTTGCTTTCACGCGTGTAATTCGTGGCAAGTCCTACCTTTTATGCTACACATGTGTCTACTTTATGCACGTGAGTAAAACAGTAATTGTTGTATGAATACTTATTCGCGATAACACAATGCAAAATGAATTATATATGTATCAAATTATTTGGAAGGTGCGAATGCGTGGAACGATGAAGAGAGTAATAAAGCATGGCGTTATCATCACTGTTTCAATGAATATCATTATATTTTGGCCTGCGACGAGATAAATTATTCTGTGCAAAAGAAAGTTTTTCTTCACGATGTTTGGCCCACTTCAACGTCCTTTGACAAAATAAACCTATTTATAGTTGATAAAAAATATTTGGAACTGAGTGTTTCTCAGCAATGATGTAAACGAATCGACAATAATTTGCGAACAATTATTATTAGTGATATAAAATACATCAATTGATTGTGTTTTAAACTCGATGAATTTTCATGAAGTCGTATATTTAAGTCACTGAATTCCAATTTCAACGAATTATTTATTCGATACGAACTTATGTAACGTACTAGAAATAATATATAATAACGTTTTACAAATTTTATGTGACGCATTGCGAAATCGTATACTTTAGATGATAATTATAGTTACTTAATCGAAGAATTGATACTTCTCAAGACGAGAAAGGCAAAACTGAGGAAACAATTTCAGAAACGAGGTTTCAATAGAATTCATATATTTTGCAAATATCCTTTCTCAATTAGATAATCAAAATTTTTTAATAATTCTCACTGAGATTGAGTTTAATTATATTTCGGATGTGATTAATTTCATTCTATTCTTCGCGAAATAGCTAAGTTGTAAGGTAATCGATATCGATCATATTCTACGACACGCAGAAAACAGATGTGTTGAAAAGTCCCATAATTTATTGAGGATCAGCGCCAGTCTGTGACAGATAGGGTTTTGACTTGAATTTGTTTTTAAAAACTCTCATAATTAGATGTATTTCTACAAGAAATTATGGTACTTTTGAAGCTATATTCAGGTCAATAATTTCATTCATCACAGACTGGCGCTGATTCTCAATAAATTATGGAACTTTTAAAAATATATTTTTCTGCGTGTAAACTTGTATCTATCTTGAAATTCTGAATTTCAAGTTACAACACTCTGGCAAAAGTTATTGGTCAATGTACTCTTTTTGTTGCGGAGTGTTATCTCAGGTAAGAAGGTAGGTAGTCGGGAGGTAGGTAGATGAGTAGAGAACGCAAGTTGAAATTTTCCTTTGATCCCTTAGGCTTCTGAAATTCAAACGTTCATCACAATCATTACGAGAACCGTGATTCAAAGGATGACCACAACGCAACGCAAACATATTTTTTTCCATGCTAGAAAATAATACCTCTAGAATTTTACCTTCCTTCAATATCCTGTTCGATACTCTCTTACTCATTAACGATTGATATTGTGCTATTATTCTTTGGAATTTCACGCTCGAGACATGAAATCTTAAAGAAATGGATGCAGGTTTATTTATATTCATAACAGGATGCCTTTACTTTTAATCAGTTATTGAAAATATAATTATCAAATAATTGAAATCATTGAAACTTCAGAAAATTTCCTAATTCATCGACCTAAATTTGAAAGAAAAATTCACTCGATCGATCCGTCAATGTATATTATTATGGAAAAATTTAATGTGAATAATCATCTCGTGAATCATCAAAGTTGCAATGTAAAGTAATTGCAGAATTGTTCTATAATCATAGCACATAAGATTTAAAAGCCACTCTAATTGCTAGGCAGACAAGCGTAAAAACTTGCATTACAGATTCTGTGACGAGCATTCATCGCTTTTCTACACAGGACAAGTTTGGTTTTACGTAGACATTTTAATATTCAAATGTATTTTTTCGCTGTTCAGTGATTAGTAAATTACAAAACCATGGATTATTGAAAATAATCACGCGATTATATCGATGATCATCTTAATGAAATCCCGCTACAAAGAAAAATCGTTGTATGATTAAATTTCTTCTTTCTCTCATTGGTCATGCTCTCCAACAGAAATGAGTGATTGATTGAGTCTATTAAGGTTGAAGAATTTTTTCAAATTTTCCTCAGTAAAAAGTCTGTAAATTTTCAAAATCATATTTAATTCATGTAGAATTATACATAAATTATATATAAATTATGTATGATTGATTTAATTTCTCCACGAAACAAAAGAGATATCCGAAAAAGCTAAATTATAGCAGCCATTTTTCGTTCTGATAAATAGTTTATGCACCCGTTCATAGCGTTAGGTTGTTGGTCCTCTGCTTGAAATTAAATAATCACAACCGTGTTTTCAATACGTTGAGAACAACATTGTATTGAAAATTATATGATTTCCACAACATTGAGGGTGAAAATTGTTGGCAATTACAATGTATTTCTGTCTTAATGAGTTACTCTTTCAAAAATTCTTCCAACTTCTCCTTATTTTTTGAAGACAGATTCTCATGTGTGAGATATTTTCTGGAAAATCCAATTGATATATGTTTCAAATTTCCAAAATACAAGAGAACGCTTGTAGATCGAGCAAAGAATTATAACTCTTCTTGTGCTTTGGGAAGATTTTGAAATTTAATGGGAACATGTTCTATTTTTGTGAACAGTTCGTGCATACAACAGCACAATAAATCAAAAAAGCGTCGAAAAGATGTCTGATCGATAGATTATCTTGGAAGAGATGTTTTCGGCTTGAAACGTTTATTGAGAGTTCCCTAGAATCCTTACATAGAATAAGATGGAAAAGAATATGATGATACAACTTCCGCTAAGATGCGAGAGTTCATTAGATAATCCATCATATAATGGCCCATAAATTGTACTGATGTATTTGAAAAATATTTTCTCCACGGCATAATACAACAGAACGTGAAAGTAATTTTCTTTCTTTATACTAGAGAAACTATTGCGAAAACATTGTAATTGAAAAATGAGGATATAAAATAATCTATAAAGGTGAGATATAAAAGAAATTAGTGAAGTGATTGATCATGAAAGAATCGATATTTGAATTTCACTCAGGATATCGTAATGATAGATCTACATTTTGTTATCTTATTTAATCACCCTATTGACCTGGAAAACGATCAGCTGTGTCGAGATTTATTAGTTCAATTATCATTACGATGCAGAAGCGAGTTGAAATTTCTATTCCTGGACACTTGTCTGATATTTATAGACTGTTCCGCGGCAAGCAGATTATTCACAGATCTCTGTATTTTCTGCTTCACCCAGATAATAGTTTCGATCGTGTGGAATATATTCCAGAATATTTACAATAAAGTTTGTATTCAATTCTTGAACTCTGCAATAAACATTTAAACTAAACCGTGACTTATCTACATCTCCACTCACGTCTTGAACCATTCTCATCCCACTGGCTTTCACTTTCGAATCCAACTTCAACTTGAAAAACTTCCCAACTTTGAATCCACGAAGTTTTATACGAACAATACAATCGACAAAGAGCAGAATATATATTCATAAATTTCAGAATGTATTTTACGATCGAGAAGTCCAATGATGTGATTAAATCATCGAATGAAAAAAATTTCTTCATCTTAACGCGTGATTCTTTTTTACCACTTATAACGGACATTCGAAGATCGAGAAATCATCAGTACCACTTGTACCAGGAAACGAAGAGAATTATCGATCAGGCCTCTCCCGCTTTAGAAATATTAAACCTAATCGAATTCTAATAATCTCATGATAATTAGAAGCATTCAATACATGGACGCAGTTAAAATTTAATTATACGTACTCGATGGAGTTTCCATTCCTGGATACCACGGGTTATTTATAGATCGGTAATCGGTGCAATTTTTCATCCTATGTTATAATGTACATGGAGGAAAGCGAGATCTTACGTGAAAGCCGTTATGAGGCCGTATCCAACGAGGCGCCCGTAGATTCAAGAGAAATTGCAGCTATATATTATATACCGAGAACCACATATAAAGGTCGTGAAAATGTCAACAAACGAACAACGGCAAGGACACCGCGCCGGTAATTTACCATATGAAAAGCGCAGAAAATTGCTGTTTCATGAACAGTGATTTCATTTCATGGGTGAGACTGTAGAATGAATTGTCGGAAATTTCAATGGTTCATTGGAAACTGAATACGTTGACTCTTTTATGGAATACAATAATTTTATGCACGCAGTAAAATCTGGCTGGGAAATTGGTGATTTGTGAGAGAACATACGAATATTGTTTGTTCGAAAGGTCAAGAAAAATAAGAAATTTTCAGAAATCACGTTTCATCATCATTAAACCATCATTCATTCTTCGGTGTGCTGCAATTTCTCAATAACAAAAGAAAATGTATGTTGCAGCAGCAAAGGGTTACAGTTCAACAATATGTTTACATTCATTTGAAAATTCCTTCGTTTTCAAATCGTATTTGTCTCCATATCTCTTCCGTTTTTGAAAGTTTTCATTGTTAATTAACTTGACTTATGATGAATTTCGAGATTCAACGAGTACACGAGAGTACGAATTCTCAAGAACTTAGTTGTTCACTTTTATGCAGGAAAAATAGAATGGTAGACTGCAATTCATTGAATCTACATTATAAGCCAGTTTATAAACTAAATTACAACTCTAGTTTAATTGAACAGCAGTCTAATATGACAAGGCTGTTAAACAAGCTTATGGCAAGGTTGACGAAAACGTTCGAACGTTTCTAGTTGATACCCTTGCACGAAAGTTGCAGTAAAGCTGCACTAACAAGGTTTTCAATAACAAACCAAAAGCAATCGAATGACAAGTCTGACAAGCTCATGACAAGCTTACACGTTATCTGGGTTTGATCATTGCTAATATATTATATCTCGTGAATGTTAAACTATAAATGTTTATTGATTATTCAAGAATGTTATTCACATCTTAATGATACGTATTAAAACATAAATGATTTTATTTATTGACAATTAATTTTTTTCCAAGGTACACGACAAGAGCATGAGGACGATTATAGACGCGACGTAATATTCATTTCAAACAATCCTTCAAGAATTGACAAGAACATTGAAAATAATTGGACGCTTCAAAAGAAAAATTATCTGAAAAGACGGAGATTGTTTTGAAATACGCTCTAAAAAAATTCTATTAGTATCAGAGACTTCATTTTGACGTATTTTAATTGAAAAAAACCAAGTAACAAAAATGTGCGTATTCCTCAGGACGTTCTGTTTGAGAAACGAGTGTACGTTTAATGTACATGCATCAGTTATATCAATACCGTCAGACCGTGTTCTATTTGATCAAGTGATTCTGTCAATGAACCGCTTTACACTCAAATGATCGATATCATATTTGTTTTCCTTTCTTCTCGTCTCCTCCGGTCTTTCTTCTGGCAGTTATTTGAAAAACGACACAACAATCTCATCTCCGCGGTTTCTCAAACCATCTATGATATCAAATACAACTCTTAGATTATCTTGGAATGAGAAATCACATATTTAAAATCTTCCTCTAAAAGTCTCCTTGTGGCGATTGCATCGTCACTGTGTTCTTTTTTTTTTCGTGTGCAGCTCGAAGATCCAAATCAAGACCACGGTGCTTCGAATCGAAAGTTTAATGTTGCACAATGAATCAGTAGTCGTAATATATATCGCAATATCTACGTTTCATACGGCAATTCACCTCTTGTAAAAGTTCTTGGAGAATGATCTGATTATAATGGAATATCAAATCATGCTTTTCATCGGATATATTGATCAGAATAGTCCTTACACCTGAGCACTGACTTGGAACCAGACGCGTTATTAGTTGTACAGTAGTTAATGTCTTCGAAAGAGTTTGCGATTCGTTATCAGCATAGACACCAGCTATTCAACACCGAGAGAAAGGCACCTAGCTGCAGCAACTAAAATTCAGTTATCTCAGCTGAATTTTAGTGAACGAAAGTAAGGTAAATGAAAGTCCAGTTGTCCGAAATATGAATAAAACAGTCTGTGAATAAAAAATTCAGCTATGACAAGTAAAATTTATTTGGTTCAATTGATTTATCTAAAATGCGTCCACGTCCAAGGTTGAAGTCTGTGACGTCTGAAGGTATTTTGATAATTTGTTGAATGCATCCAAAGTTTTCTCACGACGTCCAATCGCCGTCGAATTGTTGTATAACTGATATTCATCATCTCAAATTCCAGACATCCTAAATTTGTCTCAACATTTCTCATGTGTTAGAGAAAAGAAAAACAAATATTTCAAAACTCTACACAGAATATAGAGATGCAAAGATTTAGAAAATTGTCAAATTGTCGCTGCCATAGAATGACGTTGAAAATCCATCCTTCCTTTCAACCCGGACGGAAACTCGTTCAAAAATACTTCAATTGTTTTTAGTTTGAACTCTAATTCGTATGAAAGTATTTTTCCTGTGGAACGTATTGAGTAATCACTGATTCATCGTACAGGATGTGAATTGTAAACCCATAATCATAAGTGATTTTGAGTACACTAACAACAAGTCTAAGATACGTTTGTCTAAGTAGCGTATTCAATATTAAATGAATTATCATATGTGACTTTTTTGTGCATTTGTGAATGCATGAAAGAGATAAGACCAGATAACATCGACGCGGTACACTGGAGGACATACGAAGTCCTTGAGAATTTTAATTATCGGTGAGAAAGAATAAAAACATATTAAGACAATTTTCTATCGATATAATTACGTTAATAATATTTCAATTCCACATTAGGAATATTTCATGATAATGCAGATGCGTTAATCCGCTACCAACTACCGTTTAAGTCTTTGCATGATGCACAGGTGTGGAAATGACAAAAAGTATATACATTTTTTGTCCAACGATAACAGCGTGAAGGATAAACTATCCGAAATTTATGTTCAGAATAGTGGCTGGTAAGTATCGGTTCGACACGTTTTGTATCTATTAAAATATGCTCATACATTTGTATGTTGATTTTGATAATTTCCAGTAAGTTCTGAACGTTGTTATTGTTGTCTGTGCGTTCATCACGATTATCAAAGGCTGATCTCTGCATATTGACATAAAAAACATTATGTTCAACAAAGTTTTTGTTTGTTTCTATGCGTGAACAAGTGATAAAATTTGGCGATTTCAATAATATCTCGATACATATGCATCAAAGGTGATTATTATTTTCGTGGTGAGTCATTTTCACATTTGATTATAAATATTCAATTCAATACAGTCGAGAGCTGTAACAAATTCAATGAATTATTGAAATCCTAGTGTTTTTTTTATCGCCAAGAAAATGAGGAATTTCAATTCAATTGTGGTAAAAATCAAAACTGAAACCTGTTCGCGTCAATTTTATGACTCGGTTTGTTTTTTTTTTCATTAATACGGACAATAACTACTGTTGATCTGTGGAATTTGAGAAGATCTTACAGTACAGTATTCCTACTGTTTCAATCTGGGATTTTTCAAGTATTTTCGAGCGACAGTGAATCTACATCTAGTAGTAAAGGTCTACAGTTTTTACTAGATATCCGCGACTTCTACCCCGACTCGAATCAATCTAACAAAATCGATGCTGAGTCAATAAATACGTTAATGGACTAGAAAGGAATTTTGAATGTTTTCAGATAGAAAAAAAAAGAAAAAAAAAAGAAAGAGGTAGTTGTTTAATATGGAAGAACAATGAGACTGTGCTCGTTTTGGTTCAAAGAGGAAGAGAAAGAAAGTCTGAATAAAAAGTGTGCAATTTTATTGAACGTTGTTGAATGCAGTTTAAACACCCACTTGGGGAATGTACTATAATGAAAATAAAATTTCATGTTGAGAACGTATTTTTGTGAATTTCCGTTGACAAGTAACATTCCTTTTTGAATTTAATCGCATTTGGTGTGCAAAGAAAAACCCTTCCGAGTGGATATTTTTTCCCTTTGAGGGTAGAAAGATTACTATAAACAAGAGAGTAGCCGATTTTCGTCTCAAAGATGGAAAGTGAATTTTTTTAAATTGAAGGAAACTTGACAAAATTTACAGCGTTCAATTTCTAAGATAATCACCTTTGGAAAGGGAGATTAGCACCAGGACACTAGCAACTGGTCTCGTATGACTTTTCAAAAATACCACTCTCTTTGGTAAAAATCGTATGAAGCAATACGCCTGGGGCAAAGGAGGGCCTAAAATGATTCCTACGAGGGTCCAGATTTCTTAATCATTGCTCTATACAGCATTTCTTGAATGCAAATAAAAATACAGCAAGGAATAGGTTTGTTTATAGTCAACCAACGTATATCAGATGATAGGGAAATGAATTTTCGTTTAGATAAAATATATTACGTTAATAATAAACAAATGATATCTATTATAAATTAGAGATGGGCGATCTGGAAAAGAATCGATTGTTTTTCATACAATTTTTATTAAGTTTCAATCAAAATTATGTAAAAATCTTCAAGGCTTTATTGATTTTCATACAATATTGATTGGAATTTGATAAAAATTGTATAAAATATCATCGATTCTTTTCAGATTGCTCATTTTCAGTATGAATACTGTGAGTTGCAGGATTTTCAAGTTATATATAATTTATATACAACTCAGATAGAATTATATATATATCATATATAAATTATGTATAATATTGGAAATCCCTTTGAGGTGTATAAAGCAATGTTTTGAGATTATCGAAGAATGCTCGGGAAATCTTATGCAATATAAAAAACAATTTCGGTATTCTTGGGATTATTAGGTCCCTTGCAGTCTACAAATGATCGGGGAACCAAGGGATCCTAAAACATATTCAAACTACTTTTCTCGCATTTGACGAGTCACACAAACCTGATGAATCTATGTCGTTGAAATCCACCATATTCATTTTGTGATAATCAAATCAGCTATATTTAATAACTGTACATAAGATGTATAATTTTGATGAAATCACATCGAAAAGACGTATGTCACACATTTTTGGACAGAATATTAGCATAACATGACGCGTTCAAGTCAATTATTTTTCAAATATTTTGATGAATTGAACGAAAGTTGGTTTACAGAGATAGTTATGTATACTATAGCAGTATGGTAGAACACTTGACCTGATTTTTTCTTCATTCTCCATTGAAATTGTATTCAATATCATAATAAAAGATGCACGTCACATAACAAAATCAACATTACATACACGAACAGTATAACACGATAATGATTGTCATTCACTGAAAGAAATAGAATCGCGAAAACTGTATCCGCCGAGGGAAATGAAAACACAGTATCACGCATCGCTCTCATGAATAGGAAGAAAGAAGGATCGATTATAAAAGTACAAGTAAACTTGAATAATTCATGAAATACCCAATTTCATTATATAATAGTCATATTTCACATTGTTGAATTCAGAATTCAGAATTAACCAAAATTACAGAAGTATCCCAGGTTGAAAAATTCTGTAGAATTTCATGTCAAGATTTGGCTGCATGCAAAATGGATGAATTTTTATAAAAATTCCATAAAAAGTGCATGTGGAAACACATGTTTCGATGGGAATTCTATCAAAATTCCACACATTTTGCATAGAGCCAAATCTTAACATGAAATTCCATAGAATTTTTTCACATGGTATTTCCACTCGGGTAGCACAACAACAACCACCTATCTTCCGCCTACACGGAAAAAATAATTTAGCTGCAGCAGCTAAGTAGGTAGCACGGACACGGACAGCCATTAAATTAGCTCCTGCAGCTAAATTTTAGCTGTTACCGCTAATAAATTAATTACAAATGCAAATTTTTTTGCTGTAACAGCTCAAATTTCATTGCAGGAGCCAATTTAATGGCTGTCCGTGTGCGTGCTAGCTACTTAGCTGCTGCAGCTAAATGATTTCTTCCGTGTAGGACTTCAGGGGAGCGGTGGTGGAGGATGGATGGAGGAATGGAAATCGTATACGGAAAAAAGAAAACACTACTGGTCACTGTGAATGACAGCGATCGGTTGAAAAACAAATGAAAACACACTTGGATAATGAGGATTAGCGCGATCACAGTGATGGGTATTGTAATGAAATTCGTCAATGCTGACTGGACAGTAATGAGGACTGGGAAACGCAGTACTGCATGGAATGAATTTGAGTTCCAATGTATTTTTGTGATTCACAGCAACCATTGCTGCTTTCTTTTTTCCGTGTAGTACCTGGGAAGAAATTCCTTTTTATCAGCGCCAGACCATATTTATCCAGATCTTCAAGGACATTTATATCCCAACACAGTAAAATAATTGTCTCGAGAGATTATATGTACGTTTAGCAAGTCACGAAGTAAAAATTCCCATTATTGAAATTAGAAATTCATCAATCTTCATGAATCATTTTTCCATCCAGTAAAAGTATTGTACTGAAAATTGTCATAAATTACTGCAAACTTCTTCAAAATGAGATGGGAATACCATAATTTTTTTTGTCAATTTCAATCTGATTCGCGGATAGTGAACTACCCCCGCAGAAAAAATTCATATAGCACGAGTATGGGAGCAGTCTCGCTGAAAGTCTCTCCCAGAGTCTCGCAATAGTATCGGAGAGTCTAACAATACTATTGGGGCATAATCTTACAACAATATAGGGATGGTATGGGTTTTAGGACTCTCCCATACGGTTGAGAGACTGTTCATGAAATGATCATCATGGTTGACTCTATCTCGAAAACTTCACAAAATAAACGATTTTTGATATCAGATTCGTGGTCACGGGTAAATATATACATATATATCAACATTTACTACATTGCTAGAAATTTCTGCATTAATTTTAATGTTTTGCTGTAAGTTTTTTTCAAGTACGTGCATGAATTCAGTTTCATACACATTGCACATGAAATTCAATGTAAACTATAGCATAATCTATAGTCTTCTTCTGTTTTTGTACATTAAATTCGATGTGGAATGTGTATGAACTTGATTTCATGTACGTGATTGAAAAAAACTTCCAGGTATTTCTGGCAGTGTACATCATAGCTGAACCTATATTTAACCGCGAAAAAAATGTATCTGCATAGTCTTCGAACAGTATGGGAGGGTCTTAGAATCCATACCATTCCCATACTGTTGTGAGACTATGCACCAATAGTATTGTGAGACCCTCCGATACTACAGCGAGACTCTAA
This sequence comes from Gonatopus flavifemur, assembly GCA_018340375.1. NCBI lineage: Eukaryota > Metazoa > Arthropoda > Insecta > Hymenoptera > Dryinidae > Gonatopus > Gonatopus flavifemur. Next base: position 58,453,038 of record JAFFJZ010000001.1, read on the forward strand.
GCAAGACTTTTAGCGAGACTGTTCCCATACTCGTGCCGTTTGACATTTTTCTGCGCGGTTACCACAGTAATTTTGACCGTACTTTTCTTTCATGTTGGAAAATAATTGTGCAATACAAATTTGTGGAGTCCTGAGGGATTCCCTCGTGGGGTCACCCATTGTGTCGAAGGGTGATAGTTTCTCAGGGAATGAACGTTTGTTTTATTTCCCGCCTGGGAAGTCTGTAAACAAATACAATGTAGAAGATGAAATACTGAAATTTTGTACAAAGCGCAAAGCAAATCCAACCTCAAAATATTCCTGACCTCTATGAAATCTTTCCACTATTGTTCTTCCACCTTCATACATAGACGAGCAGTTAAGATACAATGACGTAATTTGAAAAAAACTTCCCGCGTCATTCAACTGGATAGAAAATGCAAAATAAAAGAAGAAAGAAAAGGACGAATGAGTTGTAATGAATCACTGTGATACATAATATTGACATTCGAGTGAAAATTTTGCAATTAAACCGAAAATGATAAAAATCAATTATCGCGTTCAGTCAGACGTGAAGCCAGATGAAAATAAATTTGAATTATAGGCAAAATTTCTTATCTGTATGACATCTCTTTGGAAATTGATGATACAAAATAATCTGACACATATTTTCCTCAAGAAATCGATTGATAATGTATCATTCGCCCACGTGATTACATCACACACCTTACCGTTTTTTGAGGATCGAAGGAGAGCAGAGAAAAACATGAGAATTTGACTCTTTTGTAGTTGGTGAAATAATCGAACGTGGAGTTTTCCATTCGCATGTGCGAAACTGTTATCTTTTTCACCATATTTATTAGAAGAAGATGAATTATTAACTGCGTAAGCAAACGTGGTGAAACATACACTTCGGTCATGATATTCCACATGAAAGCAAAACATAAATGAAGGTTACCGGTTTCGATCTGTCAGGGAATGCTGATATTTCCGTTACCGTGTAATATCATAAACTTTATCGCAAAAAAAGCCAAATGATATTGATGTCAACAAAAAAACGTGCTCGTTGAAATTTTTGCTGAAAATCATCAATATTATATCGATGTTTAACGTGACTGTGATGATGATGATGATGTTGATGATGATCGATCGCCACGACCACGATTATGGCATACTAAGGAAATTTGATTTGATTCAATAAACATTTAATTCCATTCATCGCGATTGAGTAATACTCATGAATTCGAAAAATCAATCCGATAATTTCAATAAGGAAACTAAAAAAAAGATGTCATTATAAAATATCTCATCTGAGAAAAAAGTTTTTCTCTTCGCAGATGAATCCCGAATGATTGATAAATAAATTGTATGCTCAATAAGAACAAGTTATATTTTGAGATATCCAACTGAAAATTTAGAAACTTCACATACATTCAATTGGTGATTATATTATTCAGAATGAAATTCCCGATCCGATATTTTGTATTTCAATTTATTATCAACCCGTTTCATAAATGTTTCCGATCAATTATCAAATTAGTTTCATTGTTGAGAAACATTGCAGTTTAGTGTTTTTTTTTACTCTCATTCTAGATGAAAACAAAGAATTATACGTAAATTGTGTATTTAAGAATGTATCTAGTTTTTATAGATTTCTATAAAATTTGAATATAAATTTAATATATCCTTTATAAAAGGGGATCGATTCTGTCAAGGATCAACGTCACTAATGCCTACTAGGGGAGTTACATTTTCATGGTACAATTGTAACAATTCGGAATGGTTAATACTATTATTTTCAAACTCAAATTGTTTTTACGCGCATTTTAGACATTGTATCAAAATATCTCCTGAAAATTCAAAAAATGGTTGATTTGAGAAATTATAAGGAAAGAATGGACGTCGTCAAAGATCTTGATAAAATTTATTGATGAAATAATTCAGAATCTTGAACCAAGTTTTGAAACCAAAACAAAGCGCGAATATGGAAAATTAGTCGAAAGTATCGAAAACTGGATCCAAAACGGAAATTTTTGAAGGGCATTAATTTCATGTTTCAAAACTAACTGTCAAATCAAAAATGACTTCTCAAAGAACATTTACATTGTTCATATCTCTTCTGTTCGCAGGATTCGATTTATTTCATGAACGTGTAAAGTATTCACGAAATCATTGAAATCTCCAACGTAATTGAATAGTTGAAATCTCCATTGAAAAATTATTCTCGAACAAGTGCTTTGGGAACGTATATTGCACTTCTACAACAATTGTATTCTATTGTTTTGAAAATATTAATACCGCAATGAAGCACATCGCTATACAATGCGGTGTATTTTGCATGCTACAAGCAAAATAACTCGAACCATTTACTGTGCATGCAGATTTACTCGAATAAAATTCCTCCCTCGATATTGAGGCTGAGAATGGATATACGGATATAAGATTTGAACATTTTCTGAATAAGTTCGATGAAATTCGAAAAAGTTATTACCCAAGAAATATCACTGAACATTCCTCATCCGAATAAATATATAAACCTCTCCGATATCATGTTTCAATAAACATACACAAGTGTTTAATTGGCTCAATTCTTTAATAATCGATCATCGATGAATGTTCAATTTTGAATATGAAATATCGTCGATCGTATCGAATACTTATTTTATAATATAAAACATTCACTTCAATGAATCAATGGAATAATAATCGTTTAATATAATAATTCATCTAACGCCTTCATTTCTTTCAAAGAATATCAGCTCGAGAGTTGTGGACAGGACAGGAGTCCTCATATTTCAATTCTATTAATTTGACTTACTATCCAGATGTATGTACCTTGAGACGTGATCGTTAAACCTACAATTGAAATTGAATAAAACAATTCTATAGAATTATTATAAACACAAAAAATTATATTCGAATAATTTTAAGACGTCATAAAGAATTTTTTTCCGTTATAATCGTAATATTCTCAGCGACAAAGCGTGCACTTGTCAAAACAAAACTGTATTCTCCATGTTTTCATTTGACGTGCATGAAGAACAGGGAGACACTAATACGCCATTGTCTATGTGACTTTTATTCAGCAACCAAAGGTCTTCATTGCGAGAAATCTATTCATTGGACGATAAATCCCGAACACAATGGTGAATCTTGTTTGGAATTCATTCTGAAACCCTTTGAATACCTAATATGCACCGTATCTTGAACATGTTTTCAAACGTTACATAAGATTTCATGAATATCGAATTTATGTTATGAACCCTTCCCTGGTGCTTCAGAAGGAATTTCAAACTAAGTATATTCCAAGTTACTTGAATGTGAACAGGATAGAGGATCACAAATCTCCTACTCACGTATTCTTTCATATGCAGCAGATACCGAAATAATGAACCGTTATTGATACATTTTCTGCACAGAAAGATATTTGTTGACACTCGTGTTATATTTCCGGAGTATATTGTCGTTACCCAGAATATCAGAATGGAGATCCCTTTGAACGATGTCATGTAAATGTATCTGTATGAAAGATATTGCACCAGTCTTTACGAGACGTTAGGGTCTTGGTACAGCTGTCATATCGATGCAAGGACGATACGTATTGGTAAAGGGAATGCGATAAAGTGAAATAAAGAGCCAGTGAAACATGAAGAGAGTAGAAAAAAAGCAAAAGAGAGAGATCCTGAGGACGTCGTTCGACGTGAACTGTTGCTAAGGCCTCGCACAACGATGCGTGTGGTATCATGGTAGATACATACTTATTTCACCTGTCAGATCAAATCGTCAGATATACGAAGATCAAATACCGCGTATTTCTAATCAACCTTTGGATTCGTACTGTACTGTGATTCTCAAATCACGGGACTAAGAGGATATTTCAGTACCACTCCGGATAGGAATAATAATGTACGAAGTTGTATATAAATTACATATATCCTTTATCTACTAAATATAAAGCGATTAAAATATGTTACATGGTCGGTGTTTTCCTTTTGTTCAGGTTAAATTGTTTGAAAATGAACTCACTTGAGTAAGATCCTCCAGAAACAGCCAAAGCTGGAGCCATTAGGCACTTCGCTCGCGTAAGAAACTGTCATTTCCCCACGAATACGATCACCTTCTTCTTGCAACACACAATTCCTCTATCCTTCAACTAATCCTTGATGCCCTTTTAATCCTCCCTCACACCGTGTCGTTGGTGTTTCCGGTGGAGAAACCTCGCACTCGCGCACATGCGGCACGCGGGCCGCCAAATTCCTTGATCTATCTATATCTGAAAATTTGTTTTCTTGTCTCTCGTTATAAGGATGTGATCGAAAGAATCGATCGCGTTTAGGTGTTTTATCAGATGGATCGCACACGGTTCAACATCGGTACAGCCAGGCTCTTAACGGACAAACACTGAACCAGCTGATAGGACGGACCGACTGTCTACTGACTGAGCTCCACTGACGAACGACAGGACAAACGGAGAACGGGCCCGGCTGCCACCTCCACGTTGCTGAAACCTCAGGACCGTAACGGATCTGCATGGCACCTCAACAACCTTTGGGAATTCTTACCTTTTTGAATCCCTGTATATTATTTGTCAGTACGAGTTCTCCCTCTCAAGGTTCTTCTTACAACTTCTCACAAGGTGATAAATATTGCAACTGGAAGAAATTCTGTACAATCCTTTTGAGGAGAAGCATGTACCTGAATCTGAAATAGTTACAGAATTTAATCACCTTGAATGGGATTTGGTTGGATCTGCAATGTCTCTTTGTACAATCATTGAAATTCATCTACGATAACTCATAACGTATCTTAAAACATTCTCTTCTCAAGTCGAGAAGATGACTCCTCTTTTATTGCTCCTCTTCCACCCCTCAAAGAGGTGCAAATTTCCTCATCTTCCATATATAGAGAGAAAGGAGGTTTTAAATTCCGAGTCGGGTTGAACAATATTTTGATCTGATATCATTGTTTAACTTTTAACTTTCGATCACCCCACGCGGGTCTGAAGGGAAGGAGAGATCTTTGAAATTTGATTTCCTGCTTATAGGGGTTGAAGCCCTTGTAAAAATCATTCTAGGCCCCCCTTTGTCTTTTTCCTGCCGTTATCGAGGCAGACCAAGCGAATCCCCAGCCCTGATATAGGCCAGTGGACTGCCTAATATGATTTCTACCAGAAAGGAGTTGGATTTAAAACAACGACAAGGGTCGAGTTCAATTGCAAAAGCTCCATTCGGTTAACAACAACGCACAACAAAATTATAATCAAAATACGCGAGAATTTGAAGAATGATTGAAGATTGAGATCCAAAATTTTATGATAATTTTTGCAGAGTAGAAATACGTGCAGTGTACCAAATAGAAAAACAATGTCAGACTTTTGAGAGTTGTTTTTGTATGATTTTCATATATTCATCTACATAATTGACAATTTTTATACGTGAGAAATTACAAAAAATGAACTTATTGGAAAAATCTGACCTCATTCTTGTATTCGCCAAGTCTTGATCACTTTGAATCAGTCTTCAAACTTCAAGAACCAAAGTGGCTGTTGAGTATTGTTAATGACGTTTCAAGGGCCCATTTATGGTGCAACAATGAAGGTAACGATCCATCAATGACCTCGCAAAATCCCTGCAGTCGAGCGGAAATAATGTATACCCAATATAAACTATATAGAAATTCTATAAAAATTCTATACATTTTATAAAGGACTTCTCCATTCAGGATTTTTTCAAGACAATTATGTTTGAAGAGATAATAAAGTATATCAAAAATTATCTCTGAGGCTGTTTGAGAGTTCCATACCCACAGGCATTCAAACGAGAGTAAACTTTCTTTATGAATGATTTGAACTCAAATAAGCATAGTTCGTAGCCAATTCGGAGGAAGTGGAAGAAAAATATTATCCGATTGCCAAACCTTTCGAAAATCTATCCGAAAAAACAGCAGTCAATGAAGATTTTTTGTAAACTGATGTGTAAATTCATTCTGACAGACTGAGAATACAGCAATTCCAACAAAATGAAAACGTTACCAAATAACCGATCCCTATGATTTCTAGAACAAAAGAGCGAATATTGACTTGCTGAGTATGAAAATTCTTGAAATTACATATAATTTATATGCGAATCAATACCTTTTGTATATAAATTTTGAATAATTATACAAAAATTATATATAGTTTGGAAAAATAGAGTGGAAATCTCGAATAATGGATCCTTGAAGGATGCGATTTTCGCGCTAGTTTGGGGTTGTAGTATTTCAACTCTCTGAACAATGAATAGTCATTCCAAGAAACTTGAATAGTAATCTCATAATTTTCTTCATGTCTTTGCGTACATCGATGAAGCAGTCCTGCCTTACAGAGACACGTTCCTTCTCCAGTTTTATCTATTTTCATACCAGCAAGAACAATGAACATATGACTTGAAATTGCGGTACATTTCTGGTTACATTTCTGGTTACATTTTGATAGAAATTATGGTTTTGGTGACTTTATTATTATGTTAGAATGTTTTTAAACAAAAATTGATCAAAATTGAACCAATCTTAATCCCGGTGATTTTTCAAGTTATTTAATGAGAATTTTTTGGATTTTCAACTCAAGAATATCCAGAAGATTTCAAACACAGCCTACATTTTTCAGTCACGTTTCAATGGAGATGCTTCAAAAGCAAACTGTTATTTTTGGTAAAAAATCTTCTGAAAATTGGACCATCTGAGGTCTCATTTTGTCTCAGACTTGGCCAAAGGTAAGGCCTTGGATCCAAAGACATTTGTTTTTAACAGAAGTATGATAAAAAGTAACTATCCTCCGAACAAGTTTTCAAATCACTAAAACATAACTGAAAGTAGACCACATTCTAAATATTCTGAGCCCTATCCCTATTTTGCTGAACACTTTATGTTGATAAAACACATGCTTGATACGCAAAAACTTACCTCCGTGATTTTCCAAAAACAAGAAAATCTATTCCTAAAAGGGGGACTGTTCATTACAGTGACAACAGAAGATCATTTATAGATGTCTTTAGAATTCTCCCTGGAAGAAGAAACGTACAAACTCAATTCCCCTACCCCTAAAATTGATACTGCATCCTATTTGTGACAAGAAAATTGGAAAAGACAAAAAAAAAGTGAAAAGGAATACGCTTACGAAACGAAATTCAATATCTCTCAATATTTTTCTGCACGTTTTGTTACAATGAAAATACGATAAATCATTCTCCCGAGCGATTTTGCCCTGTCATCTCGAGAAAACTTTCTATCCTGTCACTGAAACAATTGAATAACCGTGACCAGCTTCAACGAACGAACAAAGAAAAATCGCTTCTTTACTGGATTCCCAGTTCTAAGGAATAATTTTAATCTTTTAGAGTTATTTTGTTCATTAACAATCGGGAAGATCAGAAGCATTTATGGTGAAAGGAGGAAGAGGATAGAGTCAGTTGAGGAATTACTGTAATTCATCCATTACCAACAGTGTGAAACTACTTCGGGAAATTGAAAGTTTTCATCGATTTGCATGTATTATATTTTTATCAACTACTTTTCCTCGTTTATCAATATAATTTGTTTTTTAAACACACGTGTCGTCAAATCCAAATGAAACACCGAAGAAACTGAAAAACGTTTCTTCATACTTTGTTGACATTTCCTTCGTATGACTTTGAAAATTTTCTTATTTTGGAAACAGAATCTTTTGATAAAGTTCGGCATAATGTTGTTTTTCTCCTTGATTCTTGGAATTTTTAAATCAATATGTGCATTGACAAATTATTCCTGTCAATGAAATGTATATTCATTCATTAGTTTCCATAAAAGGTTTCAAATAAATACGAAAACCAGTCAGTTATCTTGAATGAGAATAAATGATGTGTATCATGTATTCTTCTAGTTCATAAGGAGACATGGAAGTGTTCATGTTATACACTTAATTGTGATTTAAAATTTTTCAATGCAGACACTTGGAATCCACAATGTTCACCACACGAAGAAAAGATTTTGTTAACGCAGCAAGTCGAAGTATTACATATGAAACTCGTTGGCACAACTAATTTGAGTGCTGGAAGAGCAACATAATTAACTAAAACAGCAAACCTTCCGCTGGAGTAACGAAATTTGAATTATTATATACAGAATAGCGAACAAACTATGTAAAATTGATAAAAGTGCGATCATTTCTACTAGCGTTGATCTCAAAAAAATCAATCATCTGAAATTGATTGAATCCTAACAATTATTGTGAATGAAACTGTGTAATGATCTTGAACTATCCTAATTCGAATAATCGAATGGTCGCTAGAAAAATTGAGTGAATCTTCTCATTCAAGGATTAATTTACAGTTTTTTTATTCTCTTAGTCACCATTACGAGTTCTTAACTGAAGATATTTTTTTGTAGCAGAATAAATGTATATAAAGAAGAGAAGACAAATGTTTCAGAAACATCTTCCTTTGGTTTTTAACTTAGAATCTTCTCGCAGCTGCGTCCTTGAAATTTGATAAATCGACAAAAGACATCGATAGCAAATTTCAAAAAAACAGTTGAAGTAGAGTTATATGGATCCGATCATTCTACTTGATACTACGGTCTTTCACTGCAGGTCAATAACAAAAACAAGATTGAATTCACAGTGTTTGAATTCAAAATTCTCATCAATTTTTGTTCGGGTTAATTTCACTGTGAAAAATAATCGAAAATTTCCTATACGTATGTATGTACAATTTACCTTAAATTCAACTGAAAATTTCTAAACTTCAATGAATTTTTACCATCATTTTCTAGTGAATTCCCGGTAAAATACGGAAAATTCCTAAAGCGTGTATATGTTAACTGTTTTCGAACATTTATGTGAAGTGTCGCATGGAAATTTTTCACAGTGTTCACGAGAAATTCAGTAACAAACATATTAAAATTTATTCAATCATCATACTGCAAATCATCTTCGAGATTTTTCAAAACCGTTCTTTCGTCGGTGGTCAAAGAATTGTTCGCAGTTTAGACTTCGTATGCTCAATATAAGTTAAATAATTTCGTTTTATACCAATCTTTCAGTAACCCACATTCCGAAAAATTGTTTCAATGCAACTGGTTTGGATCAAATAAATTTCTCCCAGTTGGAAATCCTTTTTATTCAGATCGAGTCCGATACGAAGCTCACATGGTGAAAAATTTCACAAGTTGTTAGTTCTTAGCTAGTTACCCTCGGGAAAATAAAGTGTAATCGATGCCACGAAGTGTTATAAAAATTGAATGCAAATGTACATGCATGTGAAGAGGAGATTCGCGCATTTTGAAGTGTGAAATGACACTCCCCTTCGCGTACTTACACTATATTTCTATCAGGGTAATCCTGAGAGGATGAAAAACTCTGAGGTATACGTTCTATAAACCTTTATTGAATACACGTGAACTCAAAATGGATCTAAAATCAAGCATCGGAGCTTTTATTCTCATATAATAAACTTCAACTTTACTGTCACCGTTAATGAATAAAGTACAATAGTTCAGACTTTCTAATTCACTCCGTATCCTTTATCCTGGGATTAACAGAGTTTCTCGAATACTTCAGCAAATCTTCAGGGTAAATTCGCAGTCTGAAAGTACTGTTTGATTAAACAGAGAAAAAATAAACTGGCTGTGACAGCGAAATCCAATTGTGCTGGGTCCCTTTTACTGGAGCAGCAAACTATTTGCTCATCCAGCAAGATTTGTTTGATATTCTGTATGTGATATTGAAATTTTTGCTACTCCAGCGAGAAATTTGCTGCTTTAATCAATCATGTTCCTCTCTCGGCAATTCAGTTAGCTATGACAGCGAATTTTTAACTGGGTTAGTGAAAAAATTTGCTATTCTGTGTATAATACCTTCATTTTCTGCGTCAGCAGATTTTTCTTCCTTGAATACTTGCTAGAAATTGAACAAGCATCAGAATCCTCAGAAAAGAAAGTTCATTTCAAGCAAATGAAGTTTCACTTTCAGTAAGTGAAAATTGAAAGTTTTTAATTTTAGAAAAGAACACCCTGGAATAAGGTAAATCAGATTGTTTGTCTTGAATGCTTTTATTCCATGGTCCTGTCTTTAATTTTCTATCTTGGACTGAATTTGTCACTAAAAAAGATTGAAGTATCATTCCAAACCGAAAATTCAACTTCAATCATTCAACAATCATAGTTCAATTCTTCGAGTTTTTGAAATCGATGAAAAAATTTCCACTTCAAGGATTCATCTTTTTAAATTTCTGAATAAAATTGAAATTCAATCAATTCATTTGTTCAATAATTGTAAATTTCAACTCGCCTAATCGATACTCGAATCTGCATACAGATTGTAATGGAATCTCTTCGGTAACGTCTAACAAAATTAAACATCGAATAAAAAACAATGGAATCCCTTAATTCAGAATCTATTTACATATCCTATTAGAAACTCGTGGACGAAAGATTACAGATTATGACGTACACAAATTCCCATGTTCAAGGACTCAATACGGATGCGTATCATGTTAATTTTAATCTCCTCTACGAAGCGAATGAAAGAAAAACTAAGTTCATACGATCCTGGTGTCATTCGAATGTTACACCACCTAAACAACGCGTTCGGTTTTACAGGAGAGGTACCTTATAATTTAAATACGACATCTTGCGTTCAATTTCCATAGCTTCCACTCACCTTGCCGTGGCCTAGCCTGCGGCAGAACTCGATGCAACCGCGACCTTCTCGTAACATACCATCTACCGGTCATCTCTTCGCTTTATCACCGCTCATCACTATTCTTTTTATAGGAAAAAAATATTCTATGTATACGTATATGGCTTTGGTAGCACGTATGCACGTACACGTTGGAAGAGATATCGTATACAATGAATTACGTAACGGTAAGTTTTGTAGCACAGTTGTATCGTGAATATCTTTTTATTAAAGCATATGTGTTAAGAAATACGCAATTAGTTTACACTCTCCATCGAACTTTTTGTGGTAGGTCATTCACGTTATCTCCTGTAACAAAGATGATGAATCGGAATGAAGTATTAGAAGTGTGTTCAATTCTACGTACACGGAGAAAAGGTATCTTGGGAAATACCATAATTTATGGATTTTTGGCGTTGGTCTGGCCCGAGTCAAAATATTCACGTGAAGATACCTTTAAAAGTACCATAATGCTTGGGATTTTTATAAGGAAGGTACTATACTTCTTTATAAGAGTTCAAGAAATTATGGGACTTTCAGAGGTCTGTTTACCTAAATATTTTGACTCGGGTCAGACCAACGCCAAAAATCCATAAATTATGGTATTTTTCAAGATATCTGTTTTCTCAGTGTAATAATTACGGTCTCCATTTGGTTCATTTTGAAATGAAAATTTTCAACGATCAGTTTCTCACAAATCATCAACTTCCCATACAGCACAAATAATTAAGAATAATGCAAGAAGTCTTATGCAACAGGAATAGACATTTTTTAGAAGTCTTAAACTGTTCTTACTTCTCAAAGATATCTTCAAGAATGCTTTCAGAAACCTTTAGGGAATTTCTGAAACATATCTTTGTGAAAATTCTAAAAGGTTTCTGAAAACCTTCTTGAAGATATCTTTCAGAAGTGAGAACAGTTTGAGACTTCTAAAAGATGTCTATTCATGTTGCATAAGACTTCTTACATTGTTCTCAATTATTTCTGAAGATATCTTTTAGACAACGAATGCTGTACGGGTTGTTCATTGCTCATCATAGAATTATAACTGCAAAATCGATTCCATTCTGAAATTTCGATTAACATGGAGGAAAGTTACGTAGGACAACAATACAGACATACAAAATTGTTGAGAAAAACTTTGGCTACGTAGTTTTCAAATAGCTAAGCAATGATTACAAATTTTAAATGTATAGCAATGAAGTTCCAGGCTAGGATTTGGTTTTAAATATACATCCAAAGAAATCATTGACATTTGTGTAAGTTAATATGTTTATAATCGTTTGCATAATTTCGAGCAATCATTTGCAATTCCAATTTCATATTCAAAGTTCAGTTTGAGTAATTTACTTCATCATCATGGATTTGGAATTTGTATTTATTGTTTAGTTGATCAGAGAGTACGTCGCAAAATTTTGTACATTTCTTCAAAGACTCCATGGTCCTTAAGGTGTTTTCCTTGCTTCGATATTAGGAAAACATCTGTCAATGCAGAAGTCTAAGCAGTTAGTATCTCGCGACATTGAATACTCCAACCCAACACCGACCAAGAAGGTCTGTCCAACGCAGATTTGGAATCGCATGAATCAATTACTTATTCAATTTTCAATATGAATGATACGCATGGTTTAATAAGAATTTTACAAGAGTTGGTTATTGGTTCCAGTTTTATGAGCCTGAAGTAGGATTGAAGTGTCAGCTTAGAACAATTATCAAGATTCCCATTGACCAGTAACAAATAATCCAACAACAGGTCTGGAAAGTTTACCCTAAAGTCATATTCCTGCACACATAAATTGCTGCCAGTTCATTGAACTTCCGCTGAACACCCTTGGAAACAACAACAGTCGGGTTTACTAGGATGCTGTTGGAGGGTTAAAAGCATCGACAAAACCAGGTGAGTGTTGAGTTTCGATTGATGAGTCTCCATAGTGTTGAGTCAAAGAAAAATTCCATTTTGATCCTACTTAGCCACGATTATAATTACGAAGCAGCTGTATATCAAATGAATAAACAAAACATTTCCCGTATTTGTCAAAATAATCAAATAATCTCTCAATAATATTGATTTTTCTTATTCAGAATTGTCGAATTCCTCTCAGCTGTTTTCTAATTCTTTTAAAAACGTGTAGATCATCGATGATTCCATATTTAACACATTCCTTCTTCGCTAACCTAACGAGGAATTGAATGAATGCGTAGCGCTGATTGATGCGCATCGAATGAATACACGATTACATTCAGCGATGAGATGAGAATGATAAACACTCAAAGGAACAGGTATTTCAATTTGAAAATTGAATGAACAAGTCAAACTTCATTATTATTTCCTTATCGTTGGTTTGATTATCTAGAAGCATGATTTTATTACAGAAACATTGAGACATACCTGATGCAGTAGAAGGTACAATTTTTTATTTCGCTAAATAAAGATAAATAATTAACAAAAGTTACTGGACAGAATAGTTATTATCTTCTTGGGACGGAAAATAAAATCTCAAGGAATGCCCTTGAGTTCTTTTTGAACTTTGTACACAGCATTCGCGGATAACTGAAACGCTTTCTTTTCGTATTCGGTCATACGTGTTCGCAGAATTTGTGCGATACCCTCTTCGCCGACGATACAGGGCAAAGATAAGTACATTTCATTACAAATATCGTGATGGCCCTGTAGAGATGGAAGATTGGTTAGACTAACAGTTCGCTTTGAAAATTTGATGAAGTTGTACCTGAATCATGGTTGAAACGGGCATTATACTTTGCGCATTGCGAAGTACCGATTTGCAGATGTCCGCTACCGATAAACCAATTGCGGTGTTCGTGTATCCTTTCAGACATCTTACCGTTGGACCTCTGTGGAAGAATACAATCTTATTCGCATATGTAACTGTTGTAAACAGAACGCTCCAGCATTCTTCTTCGAAATTAAAAATATCTTTGAAGGCAACTGAAATTGTCCGTTCATTGAACTACATGATTTGGGAAAACGGTGCTCTTAAAAACGTTATGACTTTCACTATAATGAATGAAGGCGTAACCAATGTGGATTTATGCTGATCATGTTCATTATTTTACGATCCAGCTGGATCATTCATTCATTCACCCATTCATATTTGTTATATCAAACGCAAAGTAGTACAATTACTTCTAGACTAGACTTCATTACTAGTGGGAAATGTACGGAAACGTAAATTTCTCGTTCAATTCACATTTAATATCCAACAGAAAATGAATCTTCCAAAGAGACTGTTGAATTTATGCATTCTTCTTCTGCACAAAAATCATAGGTCCAGTGTTAACGCATTACTTTTACTTTGTAAAAGTCTTGATTGGTTGAGTTAAGCAACGATACAGAGATAGATACGATTTGAATAAAAGCAAGAACAGTCTCGATCAGGCATTGACAAATCCGTTTTTCCTTCAGTTTCTTGTTCGATAAATGAATTTTATATTCGAATAATAACCACCGAAAACCGTGAAATTCAGTATTTTTAGAAATTTCAGAAGGACGTTAACGCATTATAAAAACATTGCATGTGTCTTTTCTAAAAGACCATGTTTAATGGGTAATAGAAAAACCAAGCATGTATAAGAACTCACGCTCTGACTACGAGTTTGGCAACCTCGTTCCATTTTTCATCATCCATCGTCAAGCCAATGTTTGGCAATATGTCACGAAATTGTACGCCAGCGATATTGACCCCGGACCACAAAGGAACTGAAATATATCAATGATTCACCATTATTTTGAATCCTTTTCCATTTTGATTTGTTTTGTCCTTGGACGATCAATGGATCCCTTTGAGCGTCATTGAATAATAACTTTGAAAGAGGATTCTCAACTAAATTCGGATGTTTTTTAATTTCATGAATGATAATGTTTATTTGAAGAAATCATTTTCCCTGGGTAGAGAACAGATTTTCATAGCAAGCGAATGTGATGATTCTCCTTACATCGAACTACATCATGAAATTTATGAGGAAAGAATAATGTGTAACATTGGAATGAAATGTTGATCAATGACATATTATCATTCCAAGAATAAATATTCACAAAACGTTGTACTTATTCGACCATGAGATGTACTTGATATTCGAATATTGACCAAGTTAAGTAAATCCTCTTGCGTATCGGTGATCATTAGCTGAAATTCTAAACAACTAACCTTGACTCTCTCCGTGTTCTCCAATAATGTAAGCATGAACGGAAGATGGGGAGACGCCTATACGTTCCGCAAGCATAAAACGAAATCTGGCGCTGTCTAAATGTGTTCCACTACCAATTATCTTATGAGCTGGCAGGCCACTGACTTTCCATGTGACCCAAGATAAAATATCGACTGCGAATAATAGAATTGAATGATCGTTAATGTTTGTTGGTGTTTAGATGGCTTTAAATTCCTCTCTGTCTCTAGTCATTTTTTTCCTACACAAAGTAATGTAATTTATACATAAGTTTTAGGTATTACAAATTCTGCTTGAATTACTCCTTGTCCAACACGTCGAGATAACGATGCTTTTATCTTGAGATAGATTGGAGGAAATTGGAAAAAGCAGGATGTAAGAATTTCAAGAATACATTACGATTCGTGTGAATGAAGAAGGCTACAATGTGTATTCATCAGATCCAGACGCAGGTCTATAATCATTCCAGATATGCACGATATTTACATTTTAATAAGTATTCCATTAAGATCTCCTAACACATCCCTATGTGGCAACGTCAAGTTTATGAGACATGCAGGTATCTGCCTTTCGAGATGATGCATCACATTCCTTCAAGTTAATTCTATGTTGATGCTGTAGCAGCGTTAATATAACAAATCTACCTACACTATGTATTTATTCTAATACCTAGTTACGATGCACTTATCGTACTGATTTGTTCAGATACAAATCTTAGCTCAACTTCATTTGTGGATTAAAATTGATAGGAGAGGATTTATCATCTGCTTGGGAGTATAAAATCAAAGTCTATGCTATGAGGAAGAATCTTTGCAATGAAAAAAGTATTCAACGATAGTAATAAATTATTCAACTATTCCAAAGTAATGAAAACAACGAAACCTGGATTGGAAACGATGATAAATACTGCGGACGGACTGTACCCCACAAGAGGTGGTATTATATTTTTTAAAATCTCTGCGTTACGCTGCAGTAAGTCCAGTCGGGTCTCGTCTTTCTTTTGTCGCACTCCCGACGCTATGATCACCACTTTTGAATTGCTCGTTATACAAAAATCTGCAAAATAAATACAATACAATACGTTTGAGGTGAAGTATTTTTTATATTCGATTCAGATCTATGGAATTCTTGCATTCCGTGTCGTTCATCGTTAAATTCAATCAGTTCGAATAGCAGTAAAAAATAATACCTCCTCGACACAAAATTTGGATGATTTCAAATCTATATCAAATCATGTACAGGCAAAAAATAACCCAATAAACATTTCATGCCTCGCGATATCTTTTAGACAGGTTTTAGATGTCTTGTACAACACAGTAAAAAGTGAAACTTAAAGTGATCTCGAATATCAGCTTAAAAATGCAGCCAAAAGTAGCGCCTATTCCAACCGAAAGTAAGCAATGAAATTCAGTCTTTTTCATTGCTTACTTTCGGTTGGAATAGGCGCTACTTTTGGCTGGATTTTTGAGCTGATATTCGAGATCACATTAAGTTTTACTTTTTACTGTGAAGTATTTTGGGTAAGTTTTGAAAACATCTTTTTAGGCGGGTTTTGGACAAGAATTGCCCACAACATGTTTAGAGGAATTGTGCAAGACATAAAATGTTTATTCGGAAGTCATCCAAATTTTCGTTCACTTTTTATCAAAGCACAAATTCAGAAAGAATTCGTACACTAAATGTTGGTAATTTGTTAACTTTCGCCATTATTTTGACAACACGAGTAGAAAGAGTTAAAAGAAATTATTAGAATCCAGTGCACAACCTCTTTTTAAATTTGCACGTCCTTTACCTGTATCAAACTCAACACGTGCGTCATCCAAGAAAATTGAACCATGGTTATAATCCATTCCCTCTCCTTCTAATTTCTTCGGGAAGGCATCGACAAAGGCGAGATGACCGGTGATTCTCTGAATATTGGAAGAAATGAAACGTTACTCGATAAATACATCACATTTTGTGGAATTTTCTCAACAGGATTTACAAGACTGCACACGATAAATAATTTGTAGTT
Organism: Gonatopus flavifemur; assembly: GCA_018340375.1. Classification (NCBI taxonomy): domain Eukaryota; kingdom Metazoa; phylum Arthropoda; class Insecta; order Hymenoptera; family Dryinidae; genus Gonatopus; species Gonatopus flavifemur. The sequence continues at coordinate 58,469,906 of JAFFJZ010000001.1, forward strand.
TGATGTCTGCTATTAAATATCATCGTTATTCGCTATCGATACAATCTGTTTGATTATATGTTGATGCAAACAAATAATAGAGTTGTTAGAATTGAAGCTTTATCGGGACGTTAGATGATGTATAAGATACTGTTCACGAGATACAATACATCGAATCATATTCTCTTTGATTTGAAATATTGTCATACAACCAAAGTTTCATTAATATCGTTTACTGTGAAAATTGGAATGTTTCTCAAACTTTTTACTGATTATTCTATGACCTCATTGAAAATAATGCCTCAAAACATTTTTGCAAAGCTTTCAAGATGGCTAAAACCTGTATAGACATGAACAGACTTGAGAACCGAGCTGCAATCAGAAATATCATTGTTGTGACAGCAAAAAATTTGCGCTTATTGCATATATCAACACACGAGAATTTGAATTTGAATCTGAAGAATCTTTCATTATATTTCATATATGTCATCTTCATTAAAAAAAGTCGAACATTTTGGACACGTTCTATGATTGCATACTTTACATCGAGCTTCCTCGAACCGTACAAGACTTGCCAACTTTCACTTTACTTTAAAACGACTAAGAGCGAAACAGGATCCATAGGAGAAAGGAAAGGAAGGACATTCAGATGATACCTGAAAGAGAATTGCATTGGCGCATGCAACACCAACCATACCGGCTCCAACGATCGTGACCTTTTGACAGGAATCTCTTACCGTGTCCGAAACCTTGCACAGAAGTTCCTCGCGCAAGCACGTTGGCCTACCACACAATTATCCATCATTTTTATCGTCACTTACATTCATAGAGAGAATCAATCGGAAGATGAAAATTCACTTACACCATATGATCTTCTTTTCTCAAATTGGTTATGGGCGGAGGATTCTTACTAAAAGTCGGCGATTTCACATGTTCGTTTTTTTGCCCGATAGAAATTTTAGTTGACGAAGAAGTTTGAACATTTCGAATTATATTTTGACAGGCGGAATGGGTGTAATTTTGAAAACAAAACCGTGGTAATAGGAAACATACACGAGCTCGTACCATGGCTTTGGATATGAGATGGTTTCGTTGCGGGATACTTAATTAGACATTTCTAGTTTATTTCAAAGTAGTTTTATGTTCTTTTAACAACCTTGTGTTATTTCTCAATTGCGGATGTCCAAAAATATAGAGAGTACGCCATGTTATTTAAAGTAGCTTGCCAATTGTTATTTTCAAAGAAGTCTATGGTTGCTATGTTATGAGATGACATGATGGGGGTTTTTCAATGAAACAAAAAGACAATTTGCGATGAAAGCGTATATTTTGAAAAGTACGTGTATAAATATATTCACACATGAAGAGAAATGGATTCTTCATTGATTTAATGGTTTTTCTATATTTTAGAAATATCGTAAAAATATAAATAGGTATTATCCGTTAATAATACTTTGTTAACGACACGGGTAAAAAATCTTTCTCACACAACACAATACAATACAATACTGATGATAGGATTGTTAGAAAGAGAGCGAGGCGGTTGTTCTATTGCCCACAGAATAATCCACGTCTCGAAGATATCTCGAGACAAGTTTATGCGTTCTTAAAACGCTTTATGCAACGCGAAAGTATATCTTATACTCGTCGAAACACTATTTACTTCTAAAAAAATTATATCTAGAAGACGTTTGAAAGATATCTCCCCGAAAGATAAATTTTAGATCTTTCAAAAGATACTTTTAAACATTTTTTAGGATTGAGAACCGTGTTAAACAATCTTTTGGTGTTGCGTCAGACATCCTGAACTTGTCTCAATTCAGATAACTTCAAGTCATAAATTCTTATGTGGGTGGTTTTAAGTATTGTTTCAAATATCCGACAAAAGTTTCGACCACGTATTTGGTTTGTGCATGCTCCTCGATCGTCTTGTAGTCGCTTTTTCTTCTGATCTATCCAATGGTTTGTCTTGGGAAATATTTCTCATTCTCTATTTAAGGCAAAAACTGGGCACAATCGGACACGATAGGGACAAGTTGCTGTATATAGTTTTAGTTTCGAGATCTGTTGGTTCCCATCCGGATTTGCGTGGCATTTTCCGCAGGGCATTTCATAAACAAATCGAATTTAGAGACTATATTTATATCAAATGCAACATCCAGCAATATTTATTATCTAACCAAAATCAATTCAAAGAAATTATTATCGTTATAATAGTTAATGATCAGGTGAATCCCTGTGAGAACAATTCAGTCAAAACGTCAGCAAATTGACCTTTCTTTGGCTGTTTTTTTAGTCCAAATTTGGTTAAAGTGGTATCACTTGGATGTCAAATTCATATAATTTGAACAAGCTGTTCAAATCACAAGGAATAATTTCACATTACTTCCTAACTTTTCTTTATAACCAATTAGCGGTTAAGTTACCATTCGTATATTCATGGAAATTTGTTTTGATCAAAATTCTATTGCAAGGAATAATGCAAGTCAAAGTTCGATTTGAAATAAAATCTATTCCGTCGTTCAGAATAATTCAAGTCTAAAGAAATTAAACAACTTTTGAAACAGTTCATCGCTTCCAGTTTGAAGTTTCTAGCAATAGAATTACATTCTCCATCCGAAAAGAAATAATTTTACATATTTTCTGAATACATCGTTCACATACCATGAATTCAAAATGGAATTTGAGATCGACATTTCAAAATCGTCCCATGTAAATTATGAAGTCCCATGAAATTCACAATTCGTTAGATTTGAAGAGTATTTTAACAACCTTGAAATTCTCCACATACATTTTGATATAAAATAAGCGTTGTTGGAACGTTGAAACAAGTTTGTAATCGAAAATACAATAGATAATGTACGTTCCAGTGTCAAAATCCCAAATCACAACATCCATTCAAAAGAATTCTGATTGAACACTGTTGAGAAGAGAGTGAGTTTTTGCATTACATTCAATTTGCTATTATAAAATAGAGTAAAACAAACAAGGGATCTAAATATTTGCATTCATAAGGTATTCATCTTACAGTACTGCTCCAGTCATAAGTCAGGATATCACACGCATAAGAAAAACGTCCTAATATAGAATAACAATGAATCATTCAAAACTTGAGTCCTTGTTGCACTTCGTGCATCGTTTTCGCTGATTTGTGCAATAATTCCAATTCTTCTTCATTTAGTTTTTGTTTAACGATGTAAGCAATCCCGTCTTCACCTAAGGTACATGGTAGCGATAAAAACACCTTCTCTTCAATTCCATGATGTCCCTGAAAAGGATAGAAAATCGAATAATTCAATCTTTTGCACGTCACGTTTATCATTTGAATTCATTTAAAATGGTCTTATTGTAATCAATATTCAATTCGAGTGTGTGTAATGATTCTGTGAATTGATATCGGATTGATTTCAAATAGCTTTGATATTTTGGAAATGTCCTCCAAACGTAGCAATGAATTTGCTTGATGTTTTATAAACCTTCTAGATACACATTAAGTCATCACGAAATTCTACCTAATTGTTCTTCTAAAAATTTATTGATGTTTCTGAAAATCTCAAAATCCATTAACAGGGATCTGTTATGAACAAATTATTTTCAACATATTTTTCCTCACCCTCTATATTTCAACCGTTAAGAAAAACTATTAATTTTACAGACGCTCTGGTGGAAAAATTCATCTGAAAATTTCTCTGAATTTCACTGCAAAATTCTAAATCTCATTGAAAAGCTTTGAAAAAACTGTTGCTTACGGTTTTTATATTCATGAATATCTTTGAAAAACTCTGAATATTTCTGAAAATTACTAGACCCTTCTCGGAAACTTTTAACACCTCTAAAATTCTCTGAAAAACCCTTCACCAAAAATTTGAATATTTCAATGACTTACAGTAGAATTTTCCCATCAGGGAGAGTCTGAATATCGTGAAATTTGGGAAAGATTCGAAAATTTTGACGAATCTGATGGAAGATTTCTGTTAGAATTAGAAGATTTCTTCCATCTCATGCGAATGATCACTCGAGTAATAAAATTGTACGTATCGTACGATGCGATAGAGGGAATCGACTTTCACATCGAACGGTTTGAATCAACTGAACTGATTCAGAGATCTCAAGTTTCGTAGTAACCTATATTATCGACTTACAGTAACCAAGGTAGATACAGCATGAACTTGATTCGTATTCCGAAGTATCGCTGATACCAAATACGAGACGCTGAGACCAATAGCCCACGATGTGTAACCTTTGAGTTTAATCACCTCATATGCACTTTGTACTACTTGCTTGTGCAGCTCGCTATAATTCTGTTCATCTTTGTAAGTACCTATTTCTGAGTTGAGATCACGTAAAAGAACTCCAGCGACGTTCACACCCGACCACACTGGAACTGAACAAATATTTCCATCGTTACTCGCTTATCTCTTTTAGCAGAAAAAATGAAAATTCAAAGAAACCATGACTGAATTCATTGATAAGTATGGACGAAAAGGAAAGATAACAATATCAAATGTGTTTCATTGTACCGAGTATAAGAAATTCTTTTAGAATTGAAACTCATATACTTCGGGAGAAGTTGATTGATTTAAATTAAATGTAATGAGTAGTGAATTATGATAGTCTTTTTTAAATTGGCTACTTTTGATAATTGGCAACCTAATTGAATGAACCCTGGGGGATATTACTGTACTGCAATAACCTGTGCTGATAGAAATAAGCCCTGTTCAGCGGCTTCGAACGAAACTAATGTAAATTAATTGAATCCCGATGCAAATTTCAGATCAAATTGGAACTCATGAGAAATAATTGACAGCCTTGAGGCGTCTCATTGAACGTTAATGAGTGTCTATAAAACGAAATGAGAATGATAAAAGCACGAGATTGATTGGAATTTTCGAAGAATGAATTCCAAATTCTATTATAAGTTTCGTATAAATTTTTGAGGATTTATATTTTATCAACGTGGAATGGAAAAGTGAAATTTTCACTCACCACTGGTGTCTCCATGTTCCCCGATGATCCAACCGTGACAAGAAGTTGGAGCCACATTCAATTTCTGAGAAAGTAAAAATCGGAAACGTGCAGAATCAAGATTCGTACCACTGCCAATAACCCGATTCTTAGGCAAACCAGACAGTTTCCAAGCCACGTAAGTCAGAATGTCAACAGGATTTGATACGATCAAGAGTATCGTATTCGGACTATATTTGACGAGTTGAGGAATGATGCCTTTGAAGATATCGGTATTACGTTGCACAAGATCGAGTCTAGTTTCGCCTTCGCGTTGGCGAGCACCAGCTGTGACAATACAAACGCTGGAATTTGCTGTCACCTCATAGTCGGTACTAGCGTTGATTTTAGCGTTTTTCAGAAATGCACTTCCGTGTTGTAAATCCATCATTTCTCCTTTCAATTTGTCCGCCATCACATCCACCAGAGCCACATCGCTAGATATTTGCTGCGAACATGGAGGAATATTTTGTTATTTTCATCAAAAAGCGTGTAACAAAACTGGAATAATCAGCAGCAAACACAATTCGAAATCATCAAAGTTGATGAGACTTTTTCTATAAATTTTTGGAATTAGGAAAACGAATTTGATGGATTCATTTTATCCTTGTCGTTATGTTTCAGAATTTTGAATTTGTAACGCATGAATACTCACGTGGGTTAATATGCTAAAAGCGCAAGCCATTCCAACTTGACCAACTCCCACAATGGTGACTTTATTCCTTCCAGTTGATACTGGTTCGCTCACTGTACTCAACAGCTGGTCTTTTACGGTTGTCATGGTGCTGAAATACGATAAAAATGATTATATGCTTTTTATGAGCAATCAGATCAAGTTCCTCATCGTCACTGATGTACATTTTATATTCAATTTTCACACTCCCTTCGCAATCAGAATGGGTCATTCCACGTGAAATATTTTTTTCTGGGTTCCTGATAGATGAATCCCATATAGCACTCGAAAAATTCTTTTCCAAGTTCTACGAGAATACTGAAATAACTCTTTGAGTATTCTTAAAGGACTCAATAATGCCCCAAGAATTGAATTCTCTCAGGGATTTCCAAGAATTCATGAATTCTAAAAGAGTTCTTAAAGAACGAGGAAATACAATTATTCTTCAAACCAACTGATATTTTATGGGCTCTCTGTTGGAAAAGAATTGGAAAAATGATTGCTATCGAGAGCTGTATTTGGTGTGTTAGGTATCAAAAACTGATTTCAAAGAATGATCCTCAAATTTTCTATTCATTTCATTCATAATTTGTACCAATAAGCTAAGTAAATGAATGATCATTCAGACAGTACTGACGTTACTTGTTCAGCTTATAATGATGAACTGAAAGTGACTTTACAAAATTCCCTCTATTCATACTCGAAGGATGTAATTCCTCGTACAATCGATTGCAACAGGGATCTTTGAAGACACCAGAAGACATTGAAATATCGAAAACAAAACAACGTGATAGTGACTGCCCAAGAATACAAGTTATGTATAAATATGCTCATTTTTATGAGCTCGAAACACTGTGCATTTATTTGTGATTCGGAAAACATCAAACGATTTATCTTGAATTTTTTGTACCATCTTTTTGCGACTTGAATGAATATTTTGAGAGTACAAAATTTTTGAAATGTCATATCTAAATTTGGAAGAAATGTTTGATTCGATAAATTTGTGTACTAACGCAAAATCGATACTTTTTCTGAATGTATTGCAAGAGCGCTAAAAAAAAATGCTAACTTTCATATTTGAGAGCATTGTCATACAATGAATATTTTTTCAATTGAAAGACACCAAACAGAAGTAGTTTTTTCAGATCCTAAAATTTTTGAAATTTACAATTCGGGGATTTCAAATATCGTATTCAAAACAAAAAATACATATCATATTTATGTATAATTAATCCAAGAAGAAATATGTCAGGTGAATTAAAAATTTGTATTGCGTGAAATGAACCGAATAGATTGTAATGCGGTATAAAAATTCAACGAGCACTGTTCATTTTCAATACACGATATTTGAATATTTTTGCTAGAAGTATATTTAGTCTCGGTTCAAACTGTAAAATATTCACTTATTTCACTCAGAGGCAAACATATTTATCGAAAATTAAACTGGTTTTTTTTATAGAGCATTCTATGTTCATTGGTTTTATTACTCATCAATTAGATTTGATCTCCTCGACATGAGAGGATAGGGAGAGCAACGAGATGTTTTATAGCAAGAATATATTTTCTTTCTAAAACACCTCGCTTTCGAAATCTCACACAAGATATAAGATATTTTCATGTGATTGTTTCCAATGCTGATGCTTAGGAATACAACACGAGAAAATTTTGACATATATCGTAAAATCCTCTCGAGTTACGTGCTATTTGTTACGTCTTCTACAAACAACACATACGAAATCGTTTGGACCTGGTTTTCAAGTTTATCTGCGAATGCATTAATATTAATAGTAGAATGTTATTGACCTACTGAGAACAAGCGGCTTCTTCGCCAATGTATAATATGAGAAAACATAGCTTATGCGCATAAAATATTTCCTTGCTCCAAAAAAACAAGTACAGCTCTAAAGAGGGGAAAATCGAGACGTTGCTCGATGTGAAAATCTTCTCCAATCATCAAATCTAATGAAGAAAATTTGGCTAAATATTTATTCATCAGAGTTCACATCAAAATTGCAAAAGGATTGACAATGACAATGATCTTTCTGATCTTTTGTAAAAACTTCAAGATCATTTGAAGGTAAGGTTTGTTTGTGAAACATATCTTGTCGTTCTGTGCTAAAACTGGCTGTCAGAAACTGTCAGAGAATTTTCACAAGTTTCCGGCTATGCTTTTTTCGATGGCAATTATTGTTAATAACTCTAAGAAATTTCACCAGGTTTATTAAGAGTCTAACTAAGAGCCACAGAAAACCGTTCAAACACTTCCAGAACGTATCTATCCGCTTTCTAAAGTTTTTAAAGTGAGGTTTCACTCTTCAGCCAGCCAAAAGTGAGCCTGTCGAAATTTTGAGTAAAATTTCCACTCTTTTAGAGTGATATTCTAAGGTTTGAGGTTAGAAACTCACAGCCACTCGAATTCTAGACCCAATTTTTCACTCTAAAAGAGTGAGGATTCACTCGAAACGAGTGAAAATCCCACTTGAAGCAGACTGGCTCACTTCTGAGACTTAGTGGAGTGGAACACGTGATTTTTCACTCTTTCAGATTTAGAGAGCGATTGTATAAGTTTTTTACATCACGGAAAAAACTTTTGACCGGTTTTTTGTAACTTTCAGAACCTCATCGGACCTAGTAACATTTCTAAGGGTTTTTGTTAGCAATTGCCATGACAAAAAAAAACAGTCAGGAATTTATAGAAACGTTTTGACCGGTTCTGACGGTCATTTTTAGCAGAGTTTATTTTGCACTCGAGTTTTTTGGATGGAGCAAAGAATGCAAAAATCTCATGGAATGATTTTTTTCCCATAGAAATACAATTTTAAGGGAATGACCTTTGTGACCTTGAATGATATTTGCAAGAGAAAATTGGAGGGCAGTTTCTTGTTCTATTCAAATTCATCCAAAATTTGTATGTGGAAGATTTCCTCTGATGAAAAATATCCCGACCAATAAAATAGAATTGGGAGTTTCATATAAGAACGAGTAAGGCGAGGGAAGGCGAAGTAATACTTTTTCTTTCCCCAATTCGTTTTATTTTATTGTTGGATGAGGGATGAACTTGAACTGGAAAAAGAATCTTTTTCTTGGATTTGTCTTATTTCTTCAATTTGTGCCTTAATATGCCTTTTACTAGGATAAATTATTCCATCTGAATACTTCAAACCTTACCCAATCCTTCTATCACGTTGTACCATCCAAATTTGTGTTATTGAGTTAATCCCTCAAGTAATATTAGATTAGTCCATTTGAGTTAGACTGAGGTTATATCAACCTTCATTCAGTATGCTCATAAAACTCTCCTACAATATCCATTTTCGAATTAATTTAAAAATGTTCCCTTGAAATCTGAAATACTCTTTCTGTGACACTTTGTGTATTGTTATAAAGAACCTCGCAGTATTCGAATTGATAATATCAATTTTGGAATTGGTTCAACAGATGTCTCGTTATCAAAGCTGATAATCGATAACTCGATTATGAAACTGATGATATACAATAATCAAAAAACAACAGCGATTTTGCACATAAAATATCATCTTTGTTTAAAGTTCAATGAAAAATCAAAGAGCATGATCAAAAAAGCTGCACGATTGAAACATCTCTGAATGAAATACAAAGTCGATATCATGGATTCCATCAATCAAATATCCCCACTTTGATAATTGGAAACAAAATTATGTCTCATGATCTTCTGGAATTCGGTTACTGATTTCTATACTTGAAGGTCAAAAAGGACGTCCTATGAAGCACAAGCGCAAGCGCACCATAAAAATAGATCCTCCGATTCAGGATGAATTCAATGAGAAATTATTTGATGTTTATTAAACTCGAATAAAATATTTATTCATCAAAATCCGGCATACGACCAGGGGAACGAAGGAAAAAAGAATAGGAAGAAATTGATGAGAGTTCATGCACCTCCGCAAGAATAATATTAGAACCACAGAAGATGAGGGGGAAAGCTTTTTTTAAACTGCCCCATGCAGCGAGTGCAAGTATAGAAGGAGATATATATATATATATATATATCATTGATTCAATCAACAGGCTTGCGAGTAACATCTGACAAAATACCGATACTCGGTGCCTGCGCATCGAATAATGGATTGTACTGTGAGATAACACTGTGTTGTAGTAACCGAACCTGTCCATGCATCGACACCAACATGTGCTCTACCGCACCGATATCAAATATCAAAATGATATGATTCACAAGGATGAATGAATTTCGTACAATTTCATCGAAATATGAAATTATATTCATGATACGTTGATCCTTGAATCAAATCGCTAACGATTTAAACCAGAAGCTCGTTATTAAGAAAAAATATTGAAGCCGATTTGAAATGTGATATCGATAATCACCCTGATATGGGATAATTGGAATGTTACAAATCATTGACATCGAATAATTGCGATAAGAAATCGCTTGGATATCAGTTCACCGTAATTGCATGTTGAGTGATTTCATTGACTGCGAGAAGATGATAAATAGGATGCCCGGTTTCAATTGAAAGTATGTAAGTACGAGTGATGCAGGTGCACGCATTGGAATTTCTTCTAATTAAATTGATGGAATGGAATATTATCACTGAGAATCTTACCTGTTTGATATAATTGATAATGCAATCAGTTCACAGAGTACTCTTTGACACTACGATTACTAGGTTAGGAGAAACAGTTGTAACCAGTTCATTCACTGTTGTAATACACAACTGAGTAGACCGACTGACAGTTCACAGGCGTGTGTTTGGTAAGGTGACCTTGCCCCTTCTTTTTATACCTTCCCGTTAGTCGCACGCAGGTTTCAAAGAACCATGCTTATGTCGAAGAATAAAGCGCAGTTCCCTAATTTTCATTTTTTCGTTGCGTTTGCATTCGATTCTTCGAGATTTGTTTTAAATGTTGAGATGTTGGCGCGCGTGTGCTTGAAATCACGTAATTTGATGAAATTTCACGGAAGAAAGCCGTCACATGCGCACGCCTGTGCCTTGTATGATGCAACAAGCGTTTGAAATAGTATAATCGATCTGGAGGGAGATGAAACATCCGTACGCTTTATTTAATCGTAAAATGACCAATGAAATGATAAATAAAGAATTTTATTACTCACAATTTCCCTTCAAGTTCGGAAAATGGTTGGAATCGATTTTTTCGAAATTCGATTGCCGATAATATACAACAGTTGTGATGTTTATTTAGGATGATATATCCCAGTATAGCACGAAAGTGCCGGTAAACTACTGCCAAAATTCCGCTGGGTTATATTCAATGGGTACAGTATAAAAAATTATATAGCATGGTCGTGGAACGTTGATTTTTGTGAATGTACTACGAAAATATATTGAATATATTTAACTGCATAGAATGTACCCAGATAGAAAAATGTCTCAATAATGCCATCATCATGGTGACATGCACGCCAAGAAATGTTTGCATCATGGTACCAAGGTGTTTCCGCATAAAGCATTTTTATTGGTAGCAAAACGAGGTGATGGTACCATAATGAAGACATAATGTTTACATTTTATGCATCATTGCAATCTGAGCGAAGTTTATGATAGTATGTTTACGGCGGATTAGGTTACAAAATATTTGGGGCATGGTTTTCTATCTGGGTATGTAATGAAAATATTCTATGAGTATTTCTGGGGACGTGGTTGTGCTGCTTGAAGATGGCATGACACGAATTATTTAGAATACAATCAAACCATATTCCAATCTGATACATCATGATTGAAACTATACAAAGAGTAAAATTTCATCATATGAAGCCATCTGTTGATGCGTTTGATGGTAAGTGATAATATAAAATTCAGAAAAGAATCCATACCATGTTTTAGCCATAGCTAAATATGTTTAGCGAATTTCTACGTTTCTAAAAATAATGATACCGTCCCAGTAAACACACGCACGTTTTAAAAACGCCAAAAACAGTCAATAACCACACGCTGTGAATTAGTCATATTCTTGCGTTGATTCAACGTAAAAATGTTGCGGCAGATCACGCCTTTTTCAACGATAAAATAACGTCATATCAACGTTTTGAGCATCGTTTAAAAGACGTCAAATATTGACGTGTCCTAATGATGGTTCTAAAACGTGAATAGAATCCAACAAATTATTTTGAAAACTTTTCATTCAATATCGAGAACAATAGTATTTCTGAGTATGACAGAATTTAGAAAGTAAGCCACACTATTTACTATTTCGATCTTTGTTGAAATTTTAACCATTGTTTGGTTTCGTTCGACATTTTTAGTAGAATATCTTTAATTCAAGTTCAAACACAAGGTGTTATGAACACATTTTAAACGCGTGATTCAAACCCGTTCTAAACACGTTTTTTGAGGACGTCGTTTGATGGTTATTTTTTAATATTAGTTTAAATTACACGTCATCAAAATGTAATTCCTGGTCGTCTATTTCCCTATCAAATTTCAACTAAAAATCAACGTTATGAAATCAACGACTGACGTCCGTTTGACAGTCTAACGTTCTTTCAACGTTGAAATAACGTGTGTGTGTGTTTATTGGGGTTTGTTAGTACGTTTTCATTCATTTTCATCCATTGATTCTTATCAGTGCTATGATATATTCTTCCAATTATATATTTCATAAAACAAAAGTCTATGTGTGACAGGGGATAATGTGAGTAGAATTCAGAACTATAGAGACATCGGTTACTCAATTTCTTAAAAGAAACAGAGAACCAAAGTGGAAAGATTTTCAAAATTATTGGCAATGGTATCATTATACTAACCACACTGTAAAAATTTCCACGGTAAAATTCCTATAAATTTATATGAAATAATGAACATAAGGGAGTGTACGGTAGGGTGGGACGGCTTTTGGTTTTGCCCTATAATTTTTGATCAAGTCCATTTTATAGAGACTTAAGTAGATCATTGGAAAGCTAGAAGGCTCAGCTTACTTCTTGCTGGAGTGACTACATTGATTATGTTGAGTAGAAAAATTTTATAGCCATTTTTGTGGAACATCGATTTTTGCACAGAAAAAAATTTGTACGGTAGTGTGGGACACTTTAAAAAATCCACCAAAATTGGCAAAATATGAAGTAAAAACACCAAAAATGTGAAGAAAACCAAATTGCATTTATTTAAAAAACTTCCAATGGCAAAAACAACAACAAAAAATGGCATTTGAACCATTTTATTCGTCGTCTTCTTCATCACCGTCAGAAGCGCAATGTTTACATGTAAAGTAGCTGGTTGTCATGGCAGCGCACTTTAAATGTACTTAATTTATATACTTACTTCTTTTGAATCGTAATTTACTGGGGGAGGCAACTAACGAGACGGACAGTTCACTTTCAAACCACTTCTATTGAATAAAACACAATCGATTAATATTACAATGGTGTCCCACACCACCGTACAAACGGTGTCCCGCACTAGGGAATGACAGCCATTTTTATCATTACAGAAAAAAATTGAGGTGTGCATATTTTGGCTTGAATTAATATTTCATCATAAAATATAATGAAAACACTTCCCATATATGCATTACATTTACCTTTTTCACTAGATTTCATTGCAATTATAGCACTCACAAGAACTTGGGAAAAAACTTTTTTTCTAATTTTGACACACGATGTTTGGGCGCAATAAAATTAATGCGACTATTCGCTTCAGTGTTAGCTCAAAAACTAGCTCATGTCATAAGGGCAGTTTGACAGTAGTCAGTGTCGCCATATTTGCACTCTGTCAAAAAAAAAACGGGTGTCCCGCACTACCGTACACTCCCTTATACATGCCTTAGGAATTTTCCTTACTTGTTCGGAAATTTCCTGTAAAATGATAGTAAAAATCCCATACAATTTAGAATTTTCAGTTAAATTTATGGGAAATTTCATGCTTATATATCGGAAATTGATTTCTCATTCGGTGATTGGAATTTCCCGGTGGCCGTATACACACGGAAAAAAAGATGATGTTGGATTTACAATGTTTCGTTCGATCACCATAGAAACATTAGGGGTTTCTATGGTGATCGAACGAAATGTTGTAAATCCAACATCATCTTTTTTTCCGTGCAGGAAAATTCCGATTATTTTTTACAGTGCACCTTGACGTTGTAGAACTAATCATTTTAATGTAGAATCAAGTGTTTGGTTAAAACTGACCTCTAAATCATGCCTTGACATATGATTCTTTTCCAATGCATTTATATTCGCAGTCTTGAATATCATTCCAAGTTATGCAGGGCATAGGGGAATGGACGATCGATATTTCCATTTGATACATCCATGGTTCAAACAAGACAATTTTTCTTATCTTGAATTCAACCGATAACTATGACTTCAAAAGAGTATAATGAATGTTCATTGAACTGGGTAATATTATTTTTTCTCTGAATGACCAATCCATCTCTTTTGTAAACTGAAATTAAAGAAAACAGAAGCTTTCATAATGCGTGGGATCGGGATGTGCAGAATAATTTTGTGAAGAATCGAAGCCATCCTCAACAGTTGATTCTGGACATATATTCTGATGCAAAATCGATATGAAGGTGTATTAAAAATAAACTAGAATCATTGGTAAAAGAATCTTCACGTCTCTGGGACGTGATTGTTTGTTATGGAAAAAAGACAAGCTCGAGGTGATCACGATTATCGTCCAACCGCAAATCAGATGCATCTTTTACATTACGTCTATGAAAATGATTAAATGTATTTTTCATTATTTCAGTGGGAGACCCAATGGATATCTGATGTCATCAACGTGTATTTGTATTTCATTCGCTTCTCGTTATTGAATAGAATTATGAATATTTAATGTAAGTCTATCTAATTTTTTTGTTGTTTCGTGGCAATCATAGATACATTTTATACAAGAGAAATAAGAGAAAATATAGTTGGCGGGAAAAGAAACCGAAGGAAAAGTAAAAAAAGAAGAAGAGAGGTGATAAAGAAAAGAAAGCTATACAGGGTGGGGCATTTAAAGTGTCGCGGGCGTTTTTTCCAAAAATAAAATGAGATACGAGAAAATTTTTCGGACAAAAATTGTAGGGTATCGAGGGGGACATCCGATGGTGGCCTTGGCTTTGACCTCAAATCTCATCTTCAAGGGCATTCTGAGGTCAACTCTTGTTTTTTAAATAGCATCCCATATTCTTTACTGCAGATTTGGATTCCAGGTCAAAAACCAAGAAACTTTTGTCTGAACCATTTTCCTGAAATCCGCAAAGATGGCGCTCTAATCGATATTGTTCCATACTGAATCTGACATTAGAATAACTCGAAAACGAAGGGTCTTGGAGGAGAATGTTTCGGACAAAAGTTGTCTGATTCCAAGGGGGACCCCTTGAACTGAAACGGAGGTGATGGGGTATAACAGACAAAACACAACACATTTCAATCGTCTACATCACTTGGATAACTTTAATGCAGTAGATGCTCAAAATGATGGCCTTCGACTTCAATACACATTTCAAAACGTTTTACAAAAGATTGCTGAACTCGTGCTAAAATATCTTCATTGATGCTCGCGCATGCATTGATGATTCGTTGACGCATATTCTCAGGTGTAGTCGGTGCTTGTTGATAAATTGTATCTTTTATGTATCCCCATAAAAAAAAATCTGGAGAAGTAAGATCCGGAGAACGGGCAGGCCAATGAACTGGTCCACGACGTCCTATCCATCGTCCAGGATAATCTCTGTCCAATATTTCTCGAGCTGTGACTGCATAATGGGATGGACAACCATCGTGTTGATACCACATATTCAATCGTTCCTGAATAGGTATGTCTTCAAGTAATGTTGGAAGTACTTGATCTAAGAAATGTCTGTACTTCTCTCCATTGAGCGTATCTGCAATGAAGTACGGTCCAATTACTCGAGATCGAAAAATACCACACCAAACATTCACAGCCCATTGCCTTTGATGCTCTACTTGACGTAACCATCTTGGATTTTCTGTCGCCCAGTAATGCATATTATGTCGATTTACTTGACCATGATTGGTGAACGTCGACTCATCAGAAAATAATATGTTGATGAAGTTGTTATTGTGCACTTGCGCTAGACCCCATCGACAAAACTGTACACGATTTTCGAAATCATCACCGTGAAGGTCTTGATGCAAACAAATGTGATACGGATGGAATTTGTGAGGTTTCAGTATTCGAAGAACACTTCTTCGAAAAATTCCCGAATGGAGTTCAATTTCACGAGAGCTCACGTGTGGATTATTGGCTACTGCAGCTAGTACATTAACTTCCGCATTTTCTCCGCTAACAGTTCTCATTCGATGTCGTTTTTCCCTTGTAACACTTCCCGTTTCTGAGAATAATTTTGTAATGTGTTGAAAATACCTAATGGATGGCGTTGTTCTTTCAGGAAATCGTTCTGCATACAAGTCATATGCTTGTCTGGGGTTCTTATGCACTTCACCGTAAATGTAGATCATATCGATCTTTTCAGAAACCGTGTATCGGATATCCATGATTTTCAATTTGTCATAAACCAAGTAATAATCAAATGTAACTGACAAACTGACTTTCAAAATCGTGAATTTTCACTGAACCCCGTCGTTTGTTTACATCGCGTGAGCTCTGAATGGTGGTAATGTAGACGATTGAAATGTGTTGTGTATTGACAACTTTTGTACGAAACATTCTTTTGCAAGACCCTTCGTTTTCGAGTTATTCGAATGTCAGATTCAAAATGGAACAATATCGATTAGAGCGCCATTTTTGCGGATTTCAGGAAAATGGTTCAGACAAAAGTTTCTTGGTTTTTGACCTAGAATCCAAATCTGCAGTAAAAAATATAAGATGCTATTTAAAAAACAAGAGTTGATCTCAGAATGCCCTTGAAGATGAGATTTGAGGTCAAAGCCAAGGCCACCATCGGATGTCCCCCTCGGTGCCCTACAACTTTTGTCCGAAAAATTTTCTCGTATCTCACTTTATTTTTGGAAAAAACGCCCGCGACACTTTAAATGCCCCACCCTGTATACTGATACTTGAAGAGGCAGAAGAAACGAGAAATATTTCTTGGGATTCATAAAATATTCAATCAAATGCCCCGAATAAATTGGTCTTCTAAATAAATAATTTATGCACCACAAGTAATCAATTTTGTTCATTAAATTGAATATTCAATTTCTATAAAGAAATATTTTACGGAGAGAGGACAAATAAATATTCTTTCCAGTGTACGAAAAAAATACTCTTAGAGACAATCGGAAACCTTTGAAAGTATTTTTGTTTTCGTGTTTTCTTCATAAAATTTTAGCAAAATGATTTTAATTTGACCCTATCTGGAAAACTTGACGAGATAGGCGATTGTATTTTTTGTACCGGTTTCTCATTGAAACAAGGTTAATCAAATTGATAGAATTAATTTGTATCCTTCCGATGAACACATTGGTCCATGTCTCTTGCAATCGTAAGCCTTTTGCCCATAAGCGTCCAAATACTTTTCATCATTCATGTATGATAATTCGGTAAGATGATGCAGATTATTCTTGCAGGGAGTCATAAATTTGGGTGTTCTCGCAGATCGCATACATTGTACCAACCGGTGAATCACTCGAGGCGAGACACTAGTTGCTTGCGAGCCACGCTGACGCAATGAACGATCACATGCTCGCAAGTTCAGTGAAATAATACGTGAGAATGGTCATTGATCCTTTTCAGTTCGTACAATGCAAGGGACGTTACACGTCTGTTTCATATTTCAGCTCCATCTCTTTCTCCCCAGCAAATAATAATCTTTCCACCACACAGCTCCTCTTGGGAGGCTTGAAGCATCTTTTTATATACCTACGTGAGGTGGTCCACGTAACACAATAAGTTATTTTCTGATGTAAGCCAGATGAGTTAACGCGCAATCTATGAAATTTTCATTCGTTCTAGGAAGTTTTTATAGAACATCTGCATTCGATGTTCCAAATGTGAAGTGTTTTGTGATTACCACTGTTCTTTTCTATACTCTTGAAATAATGTTTCTTCGAATTAAAAGAGTTATGAGAAGCTTATAAAAGAGTGAAAATGTTACTCTTATGGTATCATTTCAGCAAACACGGAAGTTGGCATTTTGAAGGGCTCTATAAATATTCAGAAAGAATTTATCAACGTTCAGAAAAATGACTGTCAATTTAGGGAAAAAGAGGATCGCTGAAAAATATTCGTTGTGAGTCTACCAAAAATTCGTAGTCAAAATATTCACAGTTGATCATTTCATTGGTATTTTTCACAGTGAAACTATCAATTGTTCATACATCGACTACGAATTTTTAGTAGACTCCTTACGAATATTTTCCAGCCATCCTCGTTTTCCCTGAATTGACAGTCATTTTTCTAAATATTATTAGACCCGGTCTTCCCGTGAAGTAACGGCTTTTCAACGACAATTCAGAACCATAAGCTTCCCATTTGAACACGAATAATCGTTGTTTGTAGGGATACTCTCACTCTTTGAGGATTGTAGAATTCTTACTCTCCAAAAGTGGATTTTCACTCCAAGGAATTTAAAAAAATTCGTTTGGAATTCCGAAAGATCATCCGATAGATACATTTTCTTTGGTAGAAATATATACCAGATGGGTAGGTTACCATTCATGCGTTGAAACTCAAGTATCGTTTGATAGGAAATAGAATAATACAAATTTCATTACAAACAAAACAAGTGACAAAATAGAGAGTTTGTGCACTTCATGAATATTTAAGAATAAATAAATATTAAAGATGATTGTCAAGTATCAGAAGTGATGAATGGAAAAAACGAGGGGGGGGGGGAGCACTCTCTAAATACATCAATTTACGTTCAATACTGCCGTACAAGTTAAAAAGACTGTTCAGCCTCGAACGGAGATAATCGACGAAAACGATTTCCTTACGAAAAGACATTGAAAAATATTATTTCAATAAATGTTCAAACATTTTTAACGTAAAATGATCATTCTCTTTCCGATTCCGTAAAAAAAATCCAACTTTTTTGTCATTGGCACTGAGAAAAACGACATGCGTTTGTTCATTTAGAACAATACAAGGGAAAAAAGCACTCAAGTCGACACAAGCGTATTTTACTTGTAAAAGCGCCCGCGTGGTGTTCGCCTTACAAGCGAAGAAACACCTCAAGTTCCAAGTCGGGTGGCTTAGATTATCATGATTCCCAAGTTTTTCAATCTTCTCATTGCTTATTAACCCTCTGCCTAGTCAGTGGTTCACACTAACCCAGACAGCTTGTGAATTTTTGAAAAAATTGTTATTCCATTCATTATTCTCTACTTGTTAAACATTACATGGTGATTTTGTTGAGGGTTTTGGTGATCGATTAAAAAAAAACACCGTTCAAATTGATGTAATTGCACTTCGGGTTTCTCCGCACGTTGGCCGAACAAGACATAGGACTTTTTCTAGTTGTAGTGTAGCGCCCAGCTCGAGCAATTTACAACGGAAGAAAAACTTATGTTCTGATCTATTTCAACTTCTTGTATTCAAGGCGATCCTCGACACTTTTACAAACCAAGAAGGACCTCAATCGACTTAGGTTCGCTCTCAGTTGTAAATTGATGATGAAGGAGCGTTTTTTCACGCCAAATACAACTTTTCCAAGACTTAGAATTTCCGTCGCATAAAACTTGCAATAACGCAAAAACTATTCATCTTCCTCAATTTTCGTTTCGACAGATAGATTCAGAATTCTCTTCCAAATCGATTGATATCAAAATCTCATTTCCGTCAAAAAAAGTGACTTAACTGCCTTTTTAATTTGTACGGCAGAATAAGCTTAACACTTGATAAATGTTCAAATTTCCCTAGGGTCAATAAACGTTTGTCTATTGCTTTTTTTTTCTATTTAGGATATTAAACCCGAAATGATCTAATTATTTGTTACTAAGTGCTCAATGAACTCAGTAACAAATTCAGTCATCAATCTTTTCAGAACTGTCAGAACATTAAAACCTCACCGTAAAAAACCAGTTTGGAGTTTTCCTACAAGCAAAGCATATGAATTCTTTCATTCCTGTATGAGAAATGAATCTCCATGTTATCCATGGGAATTCTCACATAAAAATATACAAACGGAGAAAAATTGTCTATGATAAATTACTAGATTTGCTAGTATATTGAGGATATACTTGCATTTTGAAGTTATATACCAAACATTCTCTTCAAAAGTACCAGATTTTCTGTGAGTCAATGGTAGAATAATAACATATTATAATAGAAAGTGTGGTACTTTTGAAGAGAACGTTTGGTATATAACCTTGAAATGCAGGTATATCCTCAATATACTAACGAGTCTAGTAATTTATAATAGATCATTTTTCTCAGTGTAAAAATTTTCACTTCTCAGGATTTTTCCTATGCATCCCGAGTTGAAAAATTGTAATAACTTTTAAAGCCTGATTAACTCCGTAATACGCAATCATGCAGAGTTGAATCAGGTCAAAGAAAGATGAACTCCAGGTTCAATGAGAATTTTGAAAGCAAGATCAGGTTAAGAACAGAGCGAGATTAGGGTGAAAAATAAAACCCACCCTGATCCATTCCGTAACGAATCACCCACACAGCACCCAATGTCTCATTAATATTTCTAGAATATTACAATGCCTTGCTCAGAACATTCTGTGTGAAATATTTATTCAAGATCTTATAGATATTGCAGATACATATTTCGTTCAAAATGAATCATTGCATACATAATGATCTGTAATGTTTTGAAAATCTACGATGGGGAATATGCTAAATTTGTCACAAATGAAATATTCTGAGAATATGACAGTAGCAATATTTTATGAAGCAAAATGAATTTTCATACACCTGATCCAGGACTTGGTAAAATCTACAATTCGAGATCGAGAAGAACGCCTCTTCTACGACCTATTCACTTTCCATTTCAGAAGATTCTGAATCGATTGGTCTATATACCATGGAAACAAATTTTTGAAAGTTTCTCATCAATTTGTTCCAGCACTGAGTGAATTTTGGAAGTGCACTTTTCAAAAAACGCTCCTCTCAAGTGCTAATCATTCTCCATTTCAAAAGATTCTGAATCGATTAATCTATATCCCACGGCAACAAATTTTCAAAGTTTTTCCATCGATCTTACTCAGCCCTTTGTAAAATTTCAAAGTCAAGGTCGAGAAAAACCTTTCTCCCACGACCTACGGATTTTTTGTGTCAGAAGATTCTGAATCGATTGTTCTTTATTTCATAAATTTCAGAAACGAATTCTGTAAACTCCCATTAAAATGATTACAATGAATGGCACTTTGAGAGTGGTGTCGTCATCTCGGAGATTCGCTGACGTGATAGAAGCCTTGACGCTCTCACTCGTAGAACCCGGGTTCAATCCCCACTGGGGGAACTGTCCAATAATCGACTTCGAATCAGATTTTCTTCCACTCAAAGTGATTCTGGCCAAGCTCATTCAACATTTGTGGAAATACACGCAGAGCAAAGTTACCTAAAAAATTACTACACTTTATAGTAAAGTAGGGACAAAATCACATTTTAGGGTCATCAAAATTATTATAATTTCTAGTGAAGAGTGACAGAATTCTGTTATTTATTAACAGACAGTATAGTAATTTCAATGAAAAAATATAATACACAACCCCAAAATATGATGTTGTCCCTACTTTGCTGTAAAGTACACTGTAAAAAAAATTTGTTGAATTCCAAACAAAAATGCTTGGAAATTTACAAACTTGGTTTGGAAAAATAATTTCCGAACCTTTTTTGTAAATTGCCGAACAAAAGTTTGTGAATTCTCAAAAATCTTCGTGAAATCACAAAAATTTTTGAATGTTTACAAACTTTTTTTTGGTAATTTACAAAAACAGTTTGTGTAAGAAACTGCCAAACTTCTTTGGCAGGTTAGGAAGTATATTTTTTACAGTGTATAGTAATTTTTCAGGTAACTTTTTTCTGTGTGTAAACTCTGAAAAAATTTTTCTTCAACCCGAAGCAATATTTTGTGAGCTTTTTACTATGTGTGATTGTTACATTTTTCTCGGTACAGAATATCGCTGAACTGATCACAGGAATATTTCAGAATGTTATCCCAATGATTTTAAGAATGTTTCAGAATATCTCCAGAATGTTACAAACATGGTGACATGAGACATCCTGCAGACATTCTGACAATCTCAAGATGTTTTTCAGAATATTACATTCCAAATGTTCCACTTCTTGTCTTGGGATGTGTATGAACTTTCTCAGAAAAAATCGTTTAGTTTTCTTTCAATTTTCAACTTCTCAAGAAACGTAAAATATAATTTGATGCACATCACAAATTGCAGTGCACACACGAACACTTTCTTTTCTTCAAAATATTAATCAGTTTAACGTTGAAAGAAAAATGATGAAGCGCATAAATATCAGAAAAAAGTAAATGGAGTTTCTCCATGACTATGCATGTGCCTAACATCTTATCAAATTCATCACGAATAGTCTCATTTGCACATCCTGTGCATAACCAGGGAATAGTCATTGCATAATTGAGAAGTTCTTGTATTACATGAGATATTATGCAAACGACCTGCAACGATTATTGCTAAGAATTATCTTACCTTTTCCCATCTTTATAGAACATCATAAATCATATGAAGTGCGGAACGGAGGTATTTTCACATCTATAATTTTACACCTATATAACATCATAATTTTCTTGACATAATATATTTTCCACAATCGAACATAAACGTTGCTTTTTATGCATAAAATCTGAAAAATTCCACCCAATATTAATTATAAGAATCCGTATGAGAGGTGAACATACTTCATTCGGTGAGAAACGTGTAGAATGATTGATGATGTATAAATAAAATTTAATAGGGAAAATCTTAGTATTTGATCGTTCGATGATGGAAAGGCGACTAAGAGAAATTCACACAACCGATCAAAGTCCAATTCGAAAAATGAAACCGCAATGTTCTGCACTTCTGTTTACAATATAATATACTTGGACCGAGCGACGATTGGCGATTGTGTCGTTGTATCGCGCGGTCGCAATATATGAAGATTGCACGCATAATTACGAACCCCGAGGATCTGCGAAGTGGACGACCGGAATTAGCATAACCGCTTAAACGCATGGCCGGACCCTGCAACCGGGCGTGCCCGCTTCATGGGTGACTATCTTTCGCTTCACCTGCACGTGTGCGTTATGTTTATTACTTCTGCGAACCGAGGAATCGGTACATTTTAAAACCATAGGGTCTTTTACATTCGATAAGTATGAAAAAGAAGGAAATAGCTCCTAGAAGTCTCAAAGTCTTATGACCGCTCGATCGTTATTTTGGACGTAAAACGTGGTTTATCGTTGCATAGATAAAGCCTGATAATAAATACTAGTTCAACGGAAACAAAAGGTAGACAAATCTTTCCGAGTCATTGAATGTCGAATATAATTCGATCCTGCAATTATGGATAAACGTACAACTTCAACCTCTCTGCTAAAAATTGAGCAAGAAATTGTTGTCAGGCTTCGAACAGTGTTTCTCACGTGAAACTGACAAAAATTTAGTCACCCAGTTTTGACACAATAACCGGAAATCGACAATTGCGAATCACCTGACAAAAATCATTCAAAGTCTGACACTGCCTGGTTCTGCCTGGGATGTTCAACAGGTCCATCACAATCGATACGTAAATCATTCAAGAAAAGATCAAAAGAACCAACAACATGAAAATTTGAATCGTAATTTAATTCTAAAGAAATTCAATCTTCGTTGAAAAAAAAAACGCGTGTTGAAAGATTCGTTCGTCCCACCACGTCGTTGATATATTTCAGTAGAAGTAGAGGGGGTGTTCATAATAGAGCAATTTAATAAATTGTCGAGTAAGGCAATTAGGACAGTGTTAGGGATCACCAACGAGACCTTGATATGGTAATTACACCAGGATAATGCATGTGCATTCGTTAGCAGCCGCTATACGTATCCGATCGAAGCTTCTTTTTTCCCGTACACAGATACTGAACTCTTGGATATTGGGATCCTGTTTTTACAAGAATACGCGATTGTAAATTATGGTAAACACAAAGGTGAAATGGGACCAAATCCTGAAGTATGGTCGATTCTAGTTTATGATTCACATCGTGCCGAAATCGGCAAGTTCGTTGAATTTGCATGTTTGCTTACCTTGTTGCATACTTCATTGACGGACATTGGTCAAGTTGAACATAAAAGCAAAATTCTTCGGAAAAAAGTTGATCAATGATAATACGGATGACTGGTTCTGATAGACTATTAGTGTGAATACTTGATTGGTTTTGTTATTCTTCTATTTTTGCATTCATCGGTTTATTACCTGGCTTCCTGCATGCTGGAATGCCACCAATTACGAGAAGTGAATTTAATTGTAACTAACAACTATCAAGTTTTTATGGTCAGCAATACGCATAATATTATTATTTATGAATCAATCGTACTCTACGCGAGGTCAAGGCAAATTATAAACTCCACAAAGTATATATACTCAACAGTTACTTTAATAGTGTTCACTCATTCGAAACGCTCGTTATTAATAAACATAAGCGATGTATTCGAATTGTCTCGACGAGAAATATCTCGTTTTATATACGAAGAAGAACTGATTTTTAACATCAATTGAGCTGTATTTTATTCAATCAATTGAATCCAAGAAACATCCATTTTTCCTCAGAACGAGCAAAACTTGGTGGCAAACGCATAGATAAAATCCGCTCAAATCGTTTCTTGAATAAAACTGCTATTACTTATCTCGATCTACCATAAAATTCATATCAATTATATAATCGGTTACTAGACATTGTACAGAACGCAAATTTCGTTGCATTTGAACCTATACTATTCGAAGGGATCAGTTATCAGCCGTAAGATTGAGGTTTCGAATAACATACAAGTCGATTTTGAGAACACGTTTGCCATTCTGCAGGCGATCAAGCGTCTACAAGCGTGAAGATGGATGTCTATCGAAGAAAGATAATGTTATAGCAGTACGTTATAGTATCGCTACTTCACCAAGAGAATCTTATCAGAATTATCTAATGCAATGATTTGATGGATGCTGTGTTCAAAAAAATTCAACCGTGACGAATATCTACAGCAATAATCAAAATACAATACAGAGATTCAATTTCTTTTCACGCATAATATATTTTAATATATATCGCAGGAGTAGGATTTTATCAAAATTTTCAAAAAGAATATTTCCTATTATACAATGAGTACTGGTTATTGTGTAGGTATTAGAAACTATTTGTAGTCATACAAAAGTAGCATTGGTGAGGATTTCTCTATGACTATAAATAAATGGTGATACATCTTGGGTGATCACGCGCGCCCATAAATCTAGAATCAGGGTATAATCTCCTGACAATCTGAAATCTCACATTGATCAAGGCGGATCTTCGAAGTTCTAGCTAACCCTCGCGTTCCGCTTCATTTCCAACCGAGTCTTACCATCAATGGTAACACAAGCTCTCAGTACATTTACCGGTAATTCAGGATACTGTTGCTATAAATCAGATACCAACTTTGAATGTGTATCGATCTCACCCCATGAGAATAGTCCAATGTAATGACGCAGATCAATAGATTTCCTTATCTAATGTTGTCCTTAGGAAGAACTTTATATCCATTCATTCCGGTTATAAACTTTGGTAGGTACCCTAAATTGATGACAGTGAATAAAGTGTTTGAGCTAAACCTGTTACTAGATAAAACATTTGATTGACATAATATATGTTCAGAACTTTTAAGCCCCCCGAAAAGATAATCTAAAACGCCTTACAACGGTTCATTCCAACGTCTATGTAGATTTTAGATTTTCCAATTAGATGTTAAACTAACGCTGATCCGGTTTTTGACTTCTCAGAAGAACTTTACCAGTCCCATCTCTCAAATTCTTGATGTTTCGGTCAGGATGAGGATCTCTTTCAGTATTAAAATTGAATTCATACTTATCGCAGCAAAAATTCAACTAACGTTTCTAACGATACTCATGAAAACACTCTTCAATTTCGATACCCTGGTGAAAATATATGCTTGTAGTAAGCGCACTCGAAGCTGACGAGAAACGTAAAGACGTTTCAATCTTCTCTTACCGAAACATATAATAATTGCTTATTGTAGAGTATTGAAGTTATGTACGTTCCATGAAAGGTAATGCGAATCATTCCATACACACTTTGAGTATCGGTTTTAAACTGTCAGGAATCATAGCATTCCATTGCTGAATGGATAAGACGCTGGATCGCAATGATGAAAATCATGGGTTGGAATCTCGCCAAGTGGTTAAAATTTGTATCCTCTTATATTGTTCATACTCTTCATGGATCGTTGATTTTTATACACGTTGCCTTTGTTCCAAACTTCGCTTCAAATACTCTTCAAATCCGTTCTATTTACTCTGTGTTCACTTTTCATCAACGTTTGTGTTTCGCTCCACCATACTTTTCGTCTGCGCTTTATTTCAGTTTCCATTTTCACCAGGGTACGTTTTCTTTTTGAAATTCTCATTCAAATAATTTTCTCCGTTGAACCTTCCGATAGCGCTCCACATCTGCTACACCTCACGAAGTCCATCACTTGAAATTGTAGGGCATTATTCTAACATCGAATAACCAATGAATATCATTTGAAATCTCGAATTACGTGATCTTTATCCAAAAAAAAACTCATTACGATGAACTACGCGTACCGTTCGAATATGTATTCAATTATTATTATTCTCCAACGCAACAATGGTTGTACCTGCACACGATGTTATTTATAAGTATTCCAATTCCTTCTCGTATTTATTTTCTCATAACTCATGCTACTGACCTTCGCATGACCAAAGGTACTTTGATGCACTTCATCCTATTTGGGAAGAGGAAAAAATATCCCTTCGTCATGCGAGAGTTTAAGTCACTTACAGTCATCTTGCTCTGTTCGTAAAATTAATCAATCCTGGTACGCGGTTCAGGACGGTCCGGTGTTTTGCGGCGCTAGTCACGTATCATATTAAGCGATTGCGATCACTTTCCAGTTACGCATACGAGTTTCTATCACACTAGCTGAACCAAATTACATCTTTGATGATTCACGTAGGGATTCCATTACTATAGAATTTTTCTTTTTAAATAATAGTCGGAGAAGATATCATTGCATGTGATATTAAAACAATTTAGTATTCAAGTTATGTGTAGGAAGATCTGTTTGATGAACTGCTCGAAGATGGAGGGCTTGTAGTTATAAATGTTTCAAGATGAATCGTATTTCATTGAATTCATTTCATGTTTGTGTGTGTCCAATGTTATTCGACCCACGTGGTGGGATTCTTATGATTAATAATTCGGAAAACACGTATTCAATATTGGAAAAATGAATGATATATTACGAATGTAGATTTTTATTGATCCTCGTACGATCAGTTTCATTGGAAACGCTGTGAAAGAGTATCGATTTCGATCCAGATAAGGATTCCTGAAATCAATGGGGATTGATTAACTTAGATCTCAATTTTTTTAAACCCCCGAAAGGGGTTGTAATCACCGAGAGAATCTCAAGAATCACTACTTCTACCAAGATTTTCGATGAATATTCAAATTGAACAATATATATTCTATTCATATTCCGTAATCGCACGTCGAATTTTCGAATATTTAAAAAATAGTATGAAAATTTTGTAGCAGTATTTATTAACATCAAGATACAAATTAAAATCCTCCCGAACTTCTGTATGCAACGCAAACAATATTCCAATCGGATTGACCATATTTTACAGCAGGAACTTCATCGGGGAGACATTTATTCAACACTCAATATGAAGTCCACTGGAGATAAATAAAAATTCACATGAATTCAGAGAGCAAAGTGCATCAACGAAGAAGCAGTACATGGAATCGATTACTCCTTGGGAAAAAATCCTTCCAAAAATGAATAATTAATCCAACTCGCATTCGATACATTGACATCGGTTCGATTTTAATAACGATTTGCCACCATTAATATTTTCCAAAAAGAATTGCTTGGAATATTCATTTGAATTTTAATGTCCATAAATTTCATCATACCTTGAATCAACAAGTACTCGATGTTATCTTCTTAAT
Organism: Gonatopus flavifemur; assembly: GCA_018340375.1. Lineage (NCBI taxonomy): Eukaryota > Metazoa > Arthropoda > Insecta > Hymenoptera > Dryinidae > Gonatopus > Gonatopus flavifemur. The sequence goes on from JAFFJZ010000001.1 coordinate 58,497,621, forward strand.
TCACTTGAAAGTAATTATAATATGAATAATGATAATGACTCATGTACAGGAATGGAACATAAATTTTCAACTTTTTAAATCCAAATTTGTGAACGTTATATATAAAATTGCTTTCGAACAATCTGGTACTGGCGTGTATTCACGCCATTACTCTTCTCTCGACAATTAACCGGGCTGTGGGGCTAACACAATCGCCGGCTATTAATTACAATCAACGCTATTCCATACAACCGGCCAATAAGGGGTTCAATCTCATAGGAGAAGTTATCAAAATGAGCGTGGATATTGGAATTCACGCTCCTATAAACTTCGGAGAAAGATCCTGCGGGTTTTCAGAGCTTTCATGAACCGTTTTCTTTTCACTCTTTGAATTACAATGTATATATATCTCGTGTCTGATGCGGATAAATCATTCTCGACTCTCCCTTCGATTCTCAGTTCTTCAAGTTCGGCCGCAGATGGTGCGATCGTACGAATGTAGATTTTGAACTTCAAAATATACTGGGCGTAACAGCAGAAGAGTATCGATTATTCGCAATTTTCCTCGTCCTTGCAAAATTTCCTGATTTTTGTGCCCATCTTCTTTCGCAAATGATGCAAAAAGATATGGAAATTTTGCAAGTTTGTAGAGATGGAATAGAAAAACTTTTCAGAGGGAAAAAAAGAATACAAAATTATTCCATAATTGAAGGAGGATTTAGATCTGAAATCTGCGAGGGAGCAAGTATCCTATTTGACTGAAAATTAAGAGATGTCACAGTAAGTGAGACAGTTGTCAACGCGATGTTCGGAAAAATACAACAACCCATAACTCGGTCCGTATAAAATCTCTTCGAGGTCCGAATCACTTAACAGAACGATTCAAGATTTGTTCGTGTATGCGGTTAATAGGAGTCGAAAGCATTTCTAAAATTTTTCAGTCTCACAAGATAAACTTGCGATCAAAATGATCGGGGAGAGAACTGCATCGTCTGGGCCCGATCAAAGCATCCGACGTTGCATAAATTTTAATCATTCTCTCTGCCCCTCGCAGTTGGTTGTTTCTTGCCGTTGGTCTCTTTCCTTGTCGATATATACAACGGAGGCAGGCAAACGATCAATGAACAGAAACTCGCACGGTACAACGCACATCGATTTCCAACGCGGACTGGTAGGTCTTTCCACAGTGTGCGTATGTATAAAGAAGACCTGTATACCTACAATCGATTTTTTCCCTCCCCGCTGTTGTCTTTTTCATTTATTTATTTATTTATTTATTCTTCTCCTCCCTTTCTTCCTCTCTCATCCTCTCTCATCCTGATTTTAGCTTCTTCAAGTTATTTTCTCCCTCCTTGCCACTTCAAAGCAATCACGCATACATCAGAAGGCGCCCCGAAGCTGCTTCCGAACCCAACTCGGATCGGTTTTACGGATACCAATCAGGGAAAAAGACTGCAAAAGGACTTCTTAAGGACAGCATGCTTTCAGGAGTTTGAAGGAGCTGAAGGGGGTTTGGGTCCCTTGATTAGCGGATATCTTAATTACTGATTGGTCGTGCAGCCTAATTAAATCGTAACTCAATCAGGCCTCGACCTGCCCAGTATATACAAGTGTCTCGTCCGTAGCGTGAATTTTACGATCGCACGAACACTGTTCAACCGATCGGGGACCCACACGAAGAACGAAGAGCGTGTTTACGTAGAGCGTATACATAGGTAAGATATGTTGATTTGCATACACGCTGCATTTGACTGATTGCATGATGTTTGATTACTTTTCAATTAAGATTCTTATGTTATTATTTTTGCCGGATGATAGGATTAACGAGCGAAAATTTATGAATACACGAGCCTTGTTGATTTTATTTTTGCAACAAATTCTTGATTGAGTTGAAATCCCCAATGCTAATGTTTGCGTCGCACCATCAATTTTCCTGAAACATATTCTGGATGGTGGGTTGACGTATTTAGCGGAACTGATAGATCTTCCCATTTCTGCACAAAGAAAAGTTATTCTATAAATATCCGATGTCAGTTTATATTTCAGTTTTCTTTGATTCAACAATGTTGCGTGTGCAAAAAGAAGCACGTGATTTACCAAGCACCACACCTATACTATTCATCAAATACCATCGTATATCACGCGAAAGAGTGGTATATCCATACCACTGGATTATGTACTAGAAATGTTATACATACGTGTTGATTACCGTACATCTGCAAAATAGTATATAAATCATACGTTAGCGTTACGCCGTTGTAATCGATGATTTATCAAGCAACTACAGAAAGCAAGTCCATAATTCCCATTCAATTGTTCGAATAAAAAGTTGATTCAATTATTGAAATTGATCCTTGATGCGTCTCGAAGCACACAAAATATGCTCAAAGAATGTTACCAAATGGGTACTCAATTAGGGTGATCATACGAAAAGGTGTGGATTCTCCCATAGTTAAAGCCCTCCTCACTTTGTTTTAAATCTGACTGTGATTTTCTGCACATATGACACAAATTATCCCCTTTCCACACACCTCGATCTTTACATAATACATTCGGCGAAAAATTTTTGTTCTCCTCTTTTTCCCTTTATTATAATGCGAAGCCAACCCAGAAAATAACTACCTTCGTAGCGTAAGAATGGAAAGAAGAGGAAGAAGAGAGAAAAGGAGAAGAAGGAGAAGAAGTTTTACGGAGTTCGAAGTTGTACGTGTAGACTCCATCCATTCTTGACTGGCTCGACTGCCAGCGGCTGAAATTATGTCATTATATACCCACAATCGGGTTTCGCGTATATAAATTATGGACTCTGAGCCGCGTCATCGAGATAATACAGAAAAATGGCTTTACCTCGGAAGCCACGCCGCGGGATGAAGTCGTCGTCGTCGTTTCTCGCGTTCTCATCCTTGTGCGGTGGTCACCATCCGACATAAGGAGAGACCGGTCGACCAGGCGAACGATCGTCCAGGGGAACAACCCTTGCTCCACGCTCATTCCGTGCATGATATTCGTTAACACTGATAATGAATTACGGTGAGTACCCCAAGAATTCCCCGCTCGCTAAAAAGGTATGGGAATATAAATGCACCTATATATTCGGATGAGCGGAAATTTCATTTTACGTGTGATGTGTACGATCAGTTTTACAACTTCGGCGAACCTGCTGAAATGCGGAGGAATATGATGAGATGCAAGAAGAATTAAAAATTCCTGAAACCTAGATAAATGTAAATTCAAACCATCGAAAAGAATTGTAATTCTATCCGTTTTCAGCAGGGTATTTATTTGGGACAAAACTGTCTCAACATTTGATCTAATGTGAAAACTCAACGTGAGTTGCGAGAGGACTGGAATAGATTTGTTTATGGAGATATATCGAAACTCGAAGATGATGTAAATCAAGAAGTGAATGGACGTTTTCGTGTGCTTCCTTGAGATAAAGCGTGTAATCAGCATAAATTGGTACAGTTCAGTTTTTCTTAACGTATGATACGTGAAGTTTTTTTTTAATGCCACAGGTGTGGCTTGTTTTTGAAGAGACAAATAAAGGGAAGAGGTATGAATTATAGCACAAGTTCATTACTTGTTGCTTCAATCACGTTTGCTAAAACCTGATGCTATACTGTAGCCAGGCAGCATAAATCTGTTCCGATTTCCAGGAACCTCGGAAGACTTCTCGAAATCAAAAATCATGAATATTGTCAAATGCAGTGATGTGGATTGTAATTCTTTTCTTTTCCGGCTATGAATCATGTGCTGGAAAAAAGCAAATTCACTGGTACAGCTGAAATTCGATGGTGCCAGCTGACTCGTGTAATTGACACGGTCAGTGCATTCATGCAGCTTATAAGTTCAAAATAACGGATACAACAATAAGGTTTCACACCTTAAAACTGTTTTAAAGACAATTTTCTGGAGACAGAAGTCTCTGAACCCATAAAACATTTTCTGCTGTATACTAAGAAAAACGTATTAGGAATGTGTAGTACGGCAATCCATAGCTCATTTTGGTGAAAATAACTTTACATCTGACTATAAGTTTTCAAAAAATTATCAAAAGTTAAAAGAGAAATATTGATAAACGCTCATGTGTGCTAAAACTGCTATTATGGGGATCTCTGCTACGAATTCCTCCGAATGTATGGGAAGAGTTGTGAAAATGTTTTCTCACATTTCCTTTCAGCGGTTGGAAAGTTGTTTTTTCTTCTTCATAGATGATCTGAATATAAGAGATGGTTTGGAATTATTAAAAAAAAAAAACCTTCTCCTCATTCAGCATCATTTCCTTCTAAATCGATGAATCGTGAAGAGAATCGTGGATGAAAAGCAAAGATCATCCCACCACGGAGAACAGACTAAAAAATACATTGTTGATATTTTATCATTCTCATTCTCATAAATAAGAACCGATGAATTTATATGAGGTTTAAAATTGCTTACGAAGCATAGATGAATTCAACAACTTTGCAAAGAGAAAAATCCTAATGAAAGCCTGGTGGAACCAATTATAACCTCGCAACCGAATATTCATAACACCTCAGTGCATCAGTGCAGTATTTGAACTTGAAAGAAAATTTTCTTCTTCACTTCTGTGATCTCGAACGCTTCATCATTCCGATCCCTCCCAGCCAATCGCTTAATCACACTGTACGCACATAGCAATCAATTACGACAAGTCAGCATTAATCTTTGCAAATTAGTGAGGTATACTTTGTCTAAAGTTGGAGTATTGGATGTACAATATTGAGATACACGGTAAACTCTTGACGCCAAGTAGATTTTTTTACATTCTTCGGAGTCGTTTTTATTCGGTATAAGAATCCCCTCATTCCTGATTTTATATGCGAAAGTGTGAATGATATAAATTCAATCCATTGTACGGTTTCTGATTTTGTTCAGGTAGTTGAAAACCGAAACCGAATAGTTGGAAGATTGTTGGTTCCTGTAGTCGTCGTCGTTCGTCACACAAACTTCATCGTGAATCCCCGCAGAATCTCTTAACTGATGCAAACTAGCCCATAAAGTGATTCGCGATATTATCCTACGGATGAGAGAGCTTGTATACCTCGAGGTATTAACTTTCTTCAGTTGCAAAACTCGTCTGGAGTTTGACTCTTACCTATCGTAAAATTCAGATTTACGCCGAGATAAGATATTTTCAGATGGTCACGGATGCCAGGGGATAGATAGATGTCTTCTACGTTGGTTTCACTACCGTACATTTTATATACTTTGTTCCGAATTCAACGAATGATTGTGTTGATTAAGTTTTACGTTTGTTCATAATACAATTGAATGGAATTTATATTAACAAGCAAATGAAAATCGAAATTTCAAACCCAATTGTACGATATTCATTTCCATCTCAGTGATTTATTGATTCTGATTAGAGGACTCAAATATAGAGAATTCATTGCCGTGAAAACCCCAATAAAAATATTTCTCTTCAAAATTCTTCAAAACTCTTCAGATTTTTCTACATATTAACTGTCAGATTTCGGACGCTTTGAGAAATTTGCAGAATTTTTAACCATAAATATTACTCTACAAATTTCTGCATTACTCTGCAAAATTGTACATAATTCTTCCAATCTTCGTAATATTTTATGAATTTCTCCACAAAATTCGTACAAAACTCGCCAAATCTCCATATTACATTGAATACTTCTCTGAATATTTCTGCATTACTCTACAAAACTCTGTTTTATCTATTCACTTTTGCTTGAGAAAAAAAATTTTTGTTCAGAGTTTATCTCTACAAATCTCCTTCCAGTTCGACTTGAATGACATTACGGAAGAGACACCACATTGGAAGTCCATATTTAGGAACTTTCCTCAGTGAGGATTGAACCCGGGTCCTGCGAGTGAGAAGCAAAGCCTCTATCACATCAGTGGATCTCCGAGATGACTACAGTAATCTTAAAGTACCACTTATGGGAATCATCGCAATGGAAAATTTAAAAAAATTCGTTTTCGTGAGGTATAGACCAATCAATTCAGAATCTTCTGAAACAAAAAATGAATAGGTCGTGGGAGAGGGGATTTTTTTGACCTCAACTTGTAAATTTTTCCAAGTGCTGAGTCAAATCGATAGAAAATTTTGAAAGTTCGTCCCTGTAAGTTACAGACCAATCGATTCAGAATCTTATGAAACGAAAAATGAGTATATCGTGGGAGAAAGGTTTTTTTCGACCTCAACTTGTAAATTTTTCCAAGTGCTGGGTCAAATCGATAGAAAATTTTAAAAAATTCGTTCCCGTCGGATATAGACTAATCGATTCAGAATCCTCCGAAAGGAAAAATGAGTGGGTCGTGGGAGAGAGGTTTTTTCGAGGCCTACTAGTGAATTTTACTTAAGTTATTTTGAGTCGATTGAAAAATTTGAAAAAATTCACTTTATCTCCGCAAATGCGATTTGAGAAAAATGTATGAATTTGTATAGAAAACTCAACTCTCCGCCACAAGTCGTAATATTCTTGGAATAGACAAATAAAGAGAAAATTCACATTTTTCTCTGCAAATGTAGTTTGCAGAGAAATGTATGAATTCGGGGAGAAAATTCCTTTCCTCATCAAATGTTTCCACCATTTATCAAGCAGAAAAATGTTAAGAAAATTCAACATTTCTCAAAAAAACAACTTTGACCAATAAGTTGGTAATGTACAGAGAAACCTTTACTGGAAATAGAAATTTTCAGAAATATGCAGAATTTCACAGAGTTTTGGAAGATGAATCTGTTGAAAAAATTCTTTCTTTCTCTAAGAATTGCGATAATGAAGTTTTGAAGAGAAATATTTTTATTGGGGAATCATCTTCGAGTTCAAATATGAATGAACACTGTTAGAAAAATCTGTCTTAAACTTGACAGTACTATTATGAAGTTGTTTACATAAACATTTTATTAAATTTTATACTAAATTTTGTATGAAATTTTATATTTTCATATTAAATTTCATGTTTTCATATGAAATTTAATAATCGTTCTTAAATTTAATATGGAAATATGAAATTTCATAAAAAATTCCGTATGAAATTCAATCAAAGGTTTATGTAAAAAACTTCATAATATTATTGTTAAGTTTAAGACAGATTTTCATAACAGTGTATTTTCTTAAGGGGTGATACTACCCAGGCACTATGAAAAATGACCGGTTGTTCATGAATTTTTTTTCTCAGAAACTATTCAATGGATCAAAATGAAACTTTGTGGCTTTATTACACATATTTCGAGGTTTACAAAAGTATTTTTTATTTGGAAATTGATTTCAAAATGGCGCCTTGGCAGCAGGTCAATGGCAGCTATCACTTTTTTGAGGAGCGAATTGGCGTGCAGCATAACTCTCTCCAAATAGCACCTAGAGCAAAAAATTCAAAAAGGTCGTTGATCTACATTAGTTTTCCTAGGGAAGTACCCACGATTATGACTGTTTATTGAAAATTCGCGAATTGACGCAAGTTTGAACTTTTTTTTTCATTTTTTGACAAAAAAATTGACATCAAACTGTCAATAACTTTGTTATTTTTTCATCCATCGTAAAAATCGTCGGTACTTCCTTGGAGAATCCATCTGAGAAGCTACAGTTGAAATTCCAAATGAATCGGACGGAAATTGTGCGAGTTACGTTGCACGCCATTTTTAAGAATGTAGTTTTGAGAAAAACACGTTTAAAGTTTGACAAAGCGATTACTAAAATCCAAACTATCGGTTTGGCAATGTGTTTACCTTCAGTCAGCTATCTCAGCACCATAAAACTAGCCTTCCGAGCATTTATTTTGCTCTTCTGCTTTTTTTCTCAAAAATATAAGCTCCTTCCGAGGCTGAAATGTTTGAGGCTTTCATTCGACGTTCATCAGTTTCCATGACAAAATATGCTCAAAACATCCAAAAGTCCTTGAAAACCGTTGTTGTACAGTATGACAGCAACGTTAGCAGCAATGCCAACTACTGATTAACCACTAGAAATTGTTTTTGGCGCAATACTTCAAACGACGGCTTGAGGCTTTCATTAGCATTTTGAGTAAAACCTCCAAGGCATCGGGAAAGTAAATCATCTTCAGTCAAATCCTCGTATATTTTTTGAACAACATTGAACACTTGCATTGACATAGCCGGTTTATGCTCATCAAATTCGAGAGTATGCGAAGCTTTTGTTCTTTGCCAAGAACACCAAGAATTTTCTCCTACTGGACACTTTTCATCTGTGGATATTTCATGGTACAGTGTGGCATAGATTTCTTCCCGCATGTTTTCCACTGAATCTGTATTTCGACGTATAGCAAGGCCATGGTAGATACTTCATTCATCGATCAACTGTCCTATCAACTTGCCACGACCTCCAAGTTTTTCTACTTCTTTTTTCAAATTACGCAGTCTCGTTCCGATCCTTTTTTGGACGTGTACAATACATTCTTTCTTAGTAACAGCAAAATCACCACTCAAAAGGTAAAATCGAGATTTTTCAACGGTGAAGCACCCCCGAAAACACCTTGTTAAAAGTACTTTATTGAATTTTCTTGGCCAAGATAGTGTTTGCATATCGATCTTGGATAGTTGAAGCATCATTTGAGTCAAAGAAAAAAATGGAAAAAAAAATCTGCTGGGTAGTATAACCCCTCAAGAATAGGAATATTCTTGAAAAATTCTCATAACTTTAAAGAAAATAGAAAAAAAAAGAAACATTTTTTGAGAACATTTTTTGTTCGGATAAGCAAAAGAATGAATGTGCGAAAATTGTTTTGTGGGATTGATCTAATTTTCTGTACCACTTTTCAGGTCATACAGCATTGAAGATTTTTCTAGACCAGTTGAATTATATTTATTCGATATAAATTCATGACAGAAACATATTTTGACAATTAATTATTCGACACTTTAAGTTACGTAATATCAAACATTTGAAATTCTCTACTATATGAAAAAGTGTAGATCATTATGAAAACTTCAATATGCACTGAATGAACGGAATATCTATCATAGCTACTTGAACAGTTGATTTTGAACCATCTTTTACAACTACTCGCCTCACGTAGTAAGTAGTTCCAGCAGTAATTGCACTTCTCTAGCGAGGACACGTACTCTTGTTAGATAATTCAAAATCCACCGTTTAAGTAGCTCCAACAGTTATTCCGTTTTTGTTTTCTATATTTAGTGATTATCTTTCCAAAACTTATATATTTATCAATTTCAGAAAACAAACAGACTTGATAATCAGATTTTGGATCAAAAATTCAATAAAAAACATAAAATCTCAAGGCGGTGAATTTTCACACCCTCACGGTAAATAATCTTAAAAAATTTCACTAATATACCGCAATGTAAATAACTAAACTTCGAATCATTTCTAATGATGCATATAATATTTTAAACTCATATTAAAATACTTCTTCATCCAACAGCACATCTCATTCAAGTCTCTCCAAATATGGTTTTTGAGTTTCATAAATTGCATTACAAGACAAAGTAGTCAATCGTTGTTCTTCAGGCGTATACAAATGACGAATATAAGATTGTACACCGTTTCTGCCAATTATACAAGGCAAAGACATGAAAACATCCTTCTCGAGACCGTGTCGACATCCCTGATGATGCGAATTTGAAGATCTCAATTGATGAAATCGTGAAAAAAGTGAGTGCTTGAAAAATACTGACCTTCACAAAAGTAGAAACCGTAGCACAAACATAGGTGTCTCGTATAATAGCATCGACAATTTCGGCAACACTTATTCCAACTCCCCAGCTACAATAACCTTTCCGAGCAATCAGATCTCTATCCGTGTTGATAACTTTACCGTGCAACTCATTCCACGATTCAGGGTCTGATTTTGTTCCAATGTCCTTATTGATGTCCTTCAATTTCATTCCCATCACGGAAACCGTCGACCACACGGGAACTGTTTTTAGAAAATACAATAAAATATCCGGATTCAGTACTTCCCGTATTTAGATATGAACGATTTTTCAGAATCATTTAAGGCTTTTCACTAAAAAAAAATGTAGAGTAACTTCGATCTCGTGTCCCGTGAATTTGAAGTTGCTGCATGTTTTTCTCAACCATAAATAATGAGCCGATTGGCCGTCGATTCGACTTTACATGGAATTCATTTCAGATGTGATACATGTAAAAATTTTTCGATTACCTGAATTCGGACCGCTCCCGCCAATGATTAAAGCTTGAATAGAACTAGGTGCAATATCAAGCTTATTAGCGATGAAGCATTGAAATCTACTGGTGTCCAAGAACGTTCCCAAGCCTATGACCCGATTAGGTGGGAAACCCGATAATTTCATAGCCGCGTAAGACAATATGTCCACTGGGAAATTACTATATATTAATTAGTGTGTATTTTTATGATCAAAATGATTACCTACCTGGATTACTAACCACGACGAGAATACTGTTTGGTGCATACTTGCAGACGTTAGGAATCATCATCCTAAAAATATTGATATTCTGATCCAAGAGTTCTGCAGGCTCTTGCTTGTATTCCGTTTTATCACCAACAGTTACCACACACACCATTGCATCCCTCGCCAAAGAATAATCTGTTGTGAACAAATATCTTAGTGAGTCTTGGGAACAAGTTTCGGACGTGAGTTAAAAAGGTTTATTCATGTCCGGAGTTCAGAACGAATGCACATGAACAACTCCAGAATGTGCAGAAATTTAACATTCAGAATTCTTCACTGAGAAGAAATTAACTGGGTCATAGAAAGTATATTTGTATAGTATATCTGAGAAAACAAGATAAAACCGCGTAAATCCAGTCAAGGCGAATACATAAAGCGCGTATTCCAATTGAAACAATTAGATTTCTCTTCTCAGTGTTTGTTAGTTCATTGAGGACATCTCGTAGATCCTAGAGTTACTAGATCTCTCTACCTAAAATCCTTGAAGATGACTGGATAAAATGTGATAAAACAACCAGCCAGACCTTCTATTTGTATGAAACAAGGTCTGGCTGGGTGAAGAGATCTAGTAACTCTAGGGTCTACGGATTGCTCTTAAGAAAGTAATGAATTCTATGAATTTCCTAATTATCTTTTCATCCATCAAATTAAATAAATATTGAACATCCATGCTTTTGAATTATCTTGGAATTGACTAGATAGAAGGATGATTGATGAAAAATTTCACCTTTAGTTCCAACGATTTTGGGGTTGCCTAGAAAACTGCCTGCTCCACTAAGATCTTCAGCTTCTCCTTTTGCAAGATCTTCATTCATATCTATGAAGACAACTTCGGATGCTAATCTCTGTTCAAAACACCACAAAAGGGATTGAAGTCTTTTTATAATGTTGTACGAAAAGAAATGGACATTCAACGCTTTGATATTTGAAATGTTTATTGAACTGAGCCTGCGAATTGTGCAATAATGAATATTATAAATGCTGAATTTCAGCCTTGGATCCGGCCCCATTGAAAATGTTACACCGTGTTTGTTTGGTGTAAGTTTGGTATCAGGGTGAATCAAGTGAAAAATTACTGGTATTTTGGTGGTGTGTTCGTGAATTGTTTACACCAATATCTTTGGATTTCTGCTTAGTAAAAAATGAATGTGGATTCGATAAAAACTGGGATTGATTGTACTGCAATTGAAAATATCCAGAGCACTGTTGAAAGAAATTTGTGGATTCCACACAGAAAATTTGGAAGCAATTAACACACACCTTTGTGTATTCAATTCACCACAGATTTTATGAGACTCAAACCAATTTTTGTATAGAAATCATTTCAAGATAATATTGTGTTTGAATTTCAATAAAAGTGTGGGAAATTCAATCAAAAAGATGTGTGTCGATTGCTTCCAAACTTTTGTATTAAAATTAATGCAAATATTCTTTACGGTGGAGATCATCTGGTGTAAAATAAGTGAAATTGGCTTTTGGTGTAGTTCTGGTGTCAATTATGGTGTAAACAATTCACAAAGACATAAAAAAACCACGAGTCATGATTGGCGTATTTGATCCTATCAAGGGGTGAAATACAAAGTTTAGTGAAATACAAAGCATTCACAAATTGATGAGCTATAAACAATGACTATAAAGCTAATAAGTGATCTAACTCCAATTGAATCCATTTGGATCTTGCGGTGATATTGTGTTATGGAATCATCTGGCAACTGTCAATTTGATATATTAATCGGTTTGAAGTGCAGTTGTTAACAATCTTTTGTCCATCAACATATTATATACTTGTGTATATATGTTCAGATAATTATGGGTTGCAATGACTCTGCAAGATTTGTGGTTATTATTTTTTTCCCAACTGATCTTGAACGATATATTTTCTTCGTAATGAACTAGCACCAAATGCCCTGCTTACGAGCTTGTGATTTGGACCATATGCGCACGTTTCTTTGACACATGGTGTTTTCAGACGTCAAAACGAATCGACCAAAGTCGCAAGACCGTATCCTAATGGCCGCTTAATTCACCTAATCGTTCCTTCCTGTTTCAAAACTATTACTCCAGGGAGTCCTTTAATCGCTGTACTTTATCAAACATGACTTTGTTGAAAGGTTTTGTATTATCATTGTTCAATTTCTTTTAGCTACTATTGTTTCAAAATTTTACATTCCAACCACTTACCAATTCTTTAATTTAATCAAAAATGTTGACATACTGATTCATACATTCTCTTGCATTGATTTTCAATTCAATACTTTATCCTGTGCCATGCGAATTTCTTGCGAAGCAATTTAAAGTCCGAGATCCAACGGATGTTAAGGACAAGAGATTATATCTTGAGAACTACCCTGAATCAAAAGATCTATTGAATTTCGCCAAATCTCAATGAATTTTGAACAATGTTTTAACCACTTCTCATGAAATTGCACTATGTTAACCAGGGCAGAGAACTGAAAATTATACTCGAATCATTGTTTTGGAAATTTTACAACAATTAGAGATATACAGCTTTTACAAGAACAGTAAAATTTTGTCAATGCATAAATCTTCTGCGAAATTATAGGATAAACGAACCTTATCAAGATTATTAAAACTTAACAGAGTTATTTCATCGGTCTACCTTGGAGAATGAAAAATGAAGAAAATCTTTTTGCGTGCGGAGTAATTATTGAGGACCCATACAATTATATAGACAGTATAACGATGAGAACAATGATTTAAAACGCTTATCCCAATAACCAATCGTTTCTGGTATCACGCTCATTATTATGGAACCTCATAGATTAATATAATTTCTCGAGCGTACACGATTGTTTATTCGAAGAAAATAACCTCTTGCGTGTTGAATGTAGTCGTAAATTTGGTCAAGCATGGACTGGCGGAAGTGTTCTGGCTCACAGCATTGGTTCGTAAGACGATGTACGTGGTTTTCGGTGGCAGGAAGAGGATTGAACTGAGATTGGAAGAAGAGAAGGAGTCGTATAAGTACTGTTTGAGAACTTTGCCACGGTAGACATTGAGCCAAATGGTCTCCGGGTGCTCGTAAAACTTTCGTATTTCGAGATGGCTTGTTTGATGCGATTTACCAAATGTAAAAGGGAAGAAGAACAAGTGGTACAATATCCCATTATCCTTTTGTCATTCCTCGATGCTTTTCTCTCTCAGTTATTGTTTCCCTTCTGCTAGGGTGGCAAGAAATCAGAAAGAAAACTGCTCACGAAATGTTATAACAATTATCACTTTTTTTCAGCAGTGAAATGAAACGCTTCATTGGATGACACAAGAATCTGTTTTTGCATTGTCGTCCAGATGAATATGTCAAATAGAATTGATGCGAGTATTAAAAAACATTTTGTATTCATATAAATCCTCAAGTATATGTCTCTCCATAACATATAACTCTTTGAACTCTCTTAGAACACAAACAAGGTGAGTCAGTCCAAATGATTGGCACCATCATTCAATGAATTAATTTTGGAGGATAGTTTAAACATTCGTGAACATCACGATTTTGTAACATGACAATGATGAGTCTACTCCTACTAATTCTCTGGTTAAAAATTATATAACACAGAAATAACCGCGTATTATTTAATACTCGAGGCTACTAAAACTTGTGTAGGTGAATACTGTCAGTAGGTTAGGTGATTGCCGCTTGATAATACCTCGTTGGCTTGTTTATTAGGCTCGACTTACAAGTTATTCTTTGCCGCTTTACGTGGAAGTCTAATGATCATCAGATCCGCCCCCTACGTCCATCTCCATTGTTTGTACCTTTATAACGATTCATGGAAAACGAAACCCTAGAATTAAGCGCCCACATTTATTACCTTATTTTCAAGTGAATACGGTATCATGTGAACCGAAGTACACGCGTCAACTCTATCAATTTTTCTCATTATTGATAGTAAATCATATTGAAGTTGATTGGATAATTTCATTTATCTTCATGCAAATGATTCGAAATGTTACGAAGTACGGTGTGCATGTTTCTCAAGTGTGTTCCAATAAACGTGAAACTTTCCCTCTTCCATATACGTTATAACGTTGCAAGTGGAGTCATTAAACTTCAACGTAGTTATACGAATCGATCATATCGTGACGAGTATTTTTAAGATGAAGAAATTAATGAGGATATTTTATTATAGTTTGTGGATGTTTATGAAAATTGAATCATCCGATTTCAGGTGTCAAATGATGAAAAATTTGTGAAGTTGCAGAATAACGATCCCGTAAAACAACGTCTACAGCGTGGAACTACAGAATTAGAGTTGCAAGTGTTCATTCGAGTAGAGAAATGTTTGGCAAGCTCTTCACAGGTTTTGGGTCAAAGAAAGCGAGAAGGGAATTTTGTGTCCTTCAGAACTGCGTATAGATTTCAGGTTCTCTCCCTAGGTGACTAACATAAATCAGTAGAAGGCGATCCTGCGGGGGCGCTTTGCCGACGTGTAAATGCTCGCGTTACGATCCGATAACGAGCGAAAGGAAGCTCGTTTCTCTCCTACTTCATCTTATTTCCTTCTACTTCTACGTTGTCTTCTTCTTCTTCTTCATCTTCTGCTTCTTCTCCTTCGTCTTCTCGTTCAGCTTCCTCTCGTAGCCCAATTCCCTCTTCTGGTCTTTCGTGAATCATTTGCATAATAGCCTTTTTGATCCAGCACACTAACGAGGCTACATTCAGAACCCGTTCTTCGTCGTAACCGTACACACGGACACACACACACACGATCGCTTATAAGAAAGAATACATATGCACGCACCGAAGGCATACCTTGTGAGGGCCTTTCTTAGTCCTTTGTCGAGCACGAGCTCTTGAGAAGATATTCACAAGGCAGTCAGGAACCTTGCGTCAATGATTCTTCGGACGAATAAGAATCACGTGGGTGAGATATCGTGCCTTTTGTTCAAATCAAAGCTGTGTTTTCATAGAGGTTTCAATTTATTATAGATATGATGATCCCTCGATTAGAATCACAATAATACCTTTCTATGTACATAGGTTTTGTTGCAGATTTTCTCAAGGGCCTTTTTGACTGTCCATTAGTTTTATGTAACCAATTCAATTAGATAGATTAATGGAAGCTTGAACGATGTGGGCTTGTATGGAATTCATGAGAATTCCATTCAACGAATTGACAGATAATTAAATTAAGAAGTGATATTGTGTTTGATTAAAATTAATCCGAGACATGTCAATTCCGTCATGATGAAAAAAATGATCTACTCAGGAATGAATCACTGTTTACCTAAATGAGAGGGACTGTTGTTCAGCAAGAACTCACATGATTAGGATGAAAATTCAACGAATATTGACCATGAACATGAAGAATTCAATCATTTATACCGAATGTGAGTGCGGAATATGATGAAAATTGTCTTACCTTGGCTAATATGGCGACACCAACAGCTACACCCGTGTATCCACTTCCAAGTATCACAATTTTCACTCTATGCGTATCCAAAACATGATCAGGCTTTTTACTTAGCAGAAACGCTGCAGTGCTCCCATTGTGTTTGGATTCTTTCTTCCTTGACCCATTCATTATAGTGGATAGAAGTTACGTAAATCACATCGTTGTTGTGATATTGACGATTATATAAATTTCAATTAAATTGAAAGAACATTTATAATTTAAAATCCATTCCAATACGGTTCTTATAAGAGATAACCTTATTTTGTTGACATTTTACAACTCGAATTTATCATCGAACGAACTGAATATTGATGAATATATACATTCAATACTCGATTGTTTGACATCTTCAGCTCGAGGAGCAGTAAAGGCCGACAGAGAATTAAGTGACGTTACCATGAACGGTAGGGTCTTTTGGCCAAAAGAAAATAATTTGACAATCGCTAGTCGCTTTTGGAGATCACTAGGAAACGACTGGCCATTTGGCAAAAAGCTTTCTCGCCGTGTGTTCAACATCTACGGAAACAATAGATTTCTAGTAATAATATTTGGGGTGTTCCAGAACCAACTAGGCGTCAATTGTTTCGTTTGGCTGTCACTAAATATTATTACTAGGATTCGTAGATGTAGAACACAAGGTCGGTGAGAAGACTTCCTACCACCATGAACGTAAATTCTCCATCTATGATTCAATACGCACATGGTTGTCGCATGCGACACCGATGATATGGGGCTAAATTTCCAAAAGATGATTTTGCCCATTTCGCCGGATACACATCCCAGACAGCACTACCTGGTCTGAAATGTTTCCATTGGTGGTCTCAGAGTTGTCTTGATCCGGAGCAGACACCTCCAACTCACACATTTTTCAATACTCCTCGTCTTAACATAGGAACCTTCCAAAGTATAGCTGACCTGATCATCTGGTCAGCTACTTCGGAAGGCTCCATAATGCCCATCGAAATCTGTTCCAATTTTCGGGTTGAGAGCCATAGAGCATTAGACAATGGACTTTATTCTGCCACGTGGGTTTCAAATGACTAAGCAATGATTACAAATTTCAAATATATAATAATAAAGTGCACTGCTAGAATTTGGCTCTGAATATAAATCCAAAGCCAAGAACATATTCCTAAACATGAGAGAATAAGTTAGAAGAATTATTAACATTTGCAGGTTAATATGCTTATAATCGTTTGCATAGTTCTTGCAAATCATTTGCAGTTCCAATTCCATATACAAAGCTCAATTTTAGCAATGTACTTCATCACTGCGGGATTAAGATTTGTATTTATTGCTTATAGTTGATCAGAAAGTACGTAGCAAAATTTTGTCCGTTCCTTAAAGGACTCCATGATCCTTAACTGACTTTCAGGACGCTCGTCTTCGGGTCTATCGTGCATCGGGACAATTGTCTTTCGAGTCTATTGGGGCCTACCGCCGGAGCAGAGCTGCCAGATGGGCGATGCCGGTGGGAGGGAATAGTACCCCCACCGTCGTTCATATACACACTCTGACCTCCACACGAACCCTACACACACATGTAACTTATATACGTGGGACAATAGAGGGGGTACAGTCCCCCTCAACGGCAATGCCTATCTGGCAGCTCTGCACCGGAGATTCATGCTGGCGACTGTCACGCGCAACATTATTAGAAAGAAAAAGAGATTCGAGTTAAGCTGCCAATTCATGGGGCGTTGAGCATCGAGCGTCCAATTATTTCCCCAGATTTTTTCGACTCTCCAGCGTTGAAATTTATGAAGTTGGTTTCTTCCAACTTTCATCATTTCCAGCGTTAAAATTGATTCCCATAAATACCGCGTTTTATTCCTGGTCCTGGTTAAATTAATTCCTTTTTAGTAGTAATTCACTTTATGGCTTAATAACAGCAATACATCAAATGAGCATATAAATTAATTCCTTTCAATTCAGTTTATTGATCAACGGAATTATGTACAAGTTCTAATTAATTCCTTTCTGGCATATGAGGTTATGTGTCAATGTTGGAATTGGAATTTACTATTTTGATGCTCGATGCTTGACGCTCCATGAAAAGGTACCTGTGGCATTTCGCAATTCAGCGTCGAAAAAATCTGGGGAAATAATTGGACGCTCGATGCTCGACGCCCCATGAATTGGCAGCTTGATGGGCCTTTTTCATGGCAGCTTCAGAGCCTGTCAGACCTCTCTTTTCTTCCAATGTTGACGCTTGATGCTGAAGCTCCCATGAAATAGGCCCCTTAGACTGGCCTTCCATAGCGAATTCTGCCATGCGTTCAACACCGACGGAAACAATGGATTTCTAGTGATAATATTCGGCATGTTCTAGAACTAACCAGCCGTCGAGTTTTTTTATTCCAATGAGTTGGATTAGAACACTCATAATGTCGAAATGCATTCGACGAATATGAGATATCTATATTACACTAGATCGCTAACACGCGTTAACCTCAATAGCACATCATATTATAAAATATGCTAAGAATATGATAGAAAAATCATAATATCCCTATCATATTTTGAGCATATTTTACAATGTTTGATGCTTTCGATTGCAGATATTTATGGCCCCTGGGGCCGAGGGCTATTGAGGAACCCTTTGCCGGTGAAACAGCATGAAACAGCACCTCCCTAGTTTTCCCTAGTTTCAAAAACCCATTGATTCTCGCCAAATTTCATCTGAATTCAACAAAGATCTGATTGATCAAACAGACCTTCGTCCAATTCCAATGAGATTTGCCGGACATCAATAGGTTCCTTCAACCAGTAGTTCTCCCATATGAAA
Source organism: Gonatopus flavifemur (assembly GCA_018340375.1). Classification (NCBI taxonomy): domain Eukaryota; kingdom Metazoa; phylum Arthropoda; class Insecta; order Hymenoptera; family Dryinidae; genus Gonatopus; species Gonatopus flavifemur. Next base: position 58,516,207 of record JAFFJZ010000001.1, read on the forward strand.
AATGAATAGTGGGGAAAATTTCATGCAGCAAAAGGTCAATACATAGCCTCGCAAAACCATGTATTGTAAATCGTACTTACCCTAGTGGAAATTTTGGACGGGAAAATATCAGGGCTCGACGAAGCATGCCTGATTTCCTATCGGGTCCTCATCAGGTTTCGCTACGGGGTTCCCTATTTCGCTCCAATTTATGGAAATCTCATCCGAACCCTATTTTACCCCTGCGTTACAGCCGTATTTGAATCCTATTAGGGAAATCAGATGGGTCCCTTGTAAGGGCCTCGTGAGATTTTCTTCACTCACGGTTTCCAGATTCTAACCTGATGAGGACCTTATTGAATATAGGAATTGCCCTTAGAGCATAGACTAGTGGAGCGAGCATTGCCTATGATTTCAATAGAAATAAGTGTGGTTAAATTGAGAGAGAGAGAGAGAGAGAGAGAGAGACTCTTTTCATCCAATGAGATTTAAACAAAGATAGCACTGCCTAAAAGTCGGAACTCTCATTCTATCTTTAATTCAACCTAACCACACTTCTCCGTAGCCTTTGCTCGCTCCAGTATTATATGCTCTCAGGAAATGCCTGATCGAATTTCTACACGGAGAGAAATTTGTAGTTAAATTTACTATGTTATTATTGTTCCCGAGGAACAGACTGAATTATGTCGGATTTTACTATGAAGGGCATATTTTCACTATGGTACAACAATAGAATGCTGATCATATTTATTATGTTTTAGGCGGGAACCCGTCATAGTTCAGTCTGGGAACAATAATAACATAGTAAATTTAACTACAAATTTCTCTCCGTGTACCAGGGTATTTAAACGCGCATGCTCGAAATAAGTCCTGAACCAATAGAACTCAATCTTTTATCGGGACCTTATTGAACGCAGGCGCATTTGAACGTTCCTTATCTAGTGTAATGTAGATATCTGTGGAATTATCATATCATACTCTTGATTAGTGAAATATGCATACTTGAATTATTCAAATCATTTTTAAAACTTTCCGTTCAAGTCACTTACATACAAACGTTTTTGGATAAAAATCGATTGAAAATTTTCTTCTATTTGAGTTGACATACGATGCGCAGTTTATTGAACCTTCAATGACGGCTTCCACATATTTCCAAACGCTATATTCGAGCTCATGCCCCCTGGAGAACACGTAATGAATACAAATTTAGAGAAATATCATCGAAGTTTCGAACTTCTCATTGATGGTTTAGAAGTTCTAGGGGATTTTAGTGAGTAACTAGTAACGAGCCCATCACATCTTTGAATTCCGTTCAATTCCTTAAAAACTCCAGTCCATGGGAGCTAGCCTAAGTCCAGACAGCACACAAGAATCTCAAATGAATTCTGAAAAGACAACTTTTTTAGAATACGACGTGTTCCAAAAGGGTTTCAAAAGGATTCGATTCGTCAAAAATTTGCGAGTTCTGTCAGAATTCTCAAAAGAGTCTTATAGAATTCTGAAACAACTTGTAAATGTCAGACAAATCGAATTGTTTTCAAACTCTTTAAGAACACTTTGTATTCCGAAAGTGTTCTTTTTTCAGAATTCATTTGGGATTCTTGTGTGCTGTCTGGGACGGGCCTGAAGTAGTACGGGAAAAGTGACTGGAAAAATGATCGTGTAATTTGCTCATTGAGTGATTCTCATGGAAATTTTAATCTTATTTGGTGGTCTTGAAAGAACAACCCAATCAGGTCTGACACGATCATTTTTCTGACATCTTTGGAATCACCCGCATTTGCGGATTTTCATCTTCCCAGCTCATTAACCCAAGAGAAAGTGGGCTGGTTAAAAGAATTAGAAAAGAAAAATTATGAAACACCCAGAATTTCATGTGATTAGGTAATCATTATTATCTTGTAGATTTTTATGCACACTCAGTATTCAACTCCATATGAAGTATAGAAGAATACAATATGTATTCATTATATAAGCGAATATGCTCCAAATATTTCGATGCAATGAAATATATTCTATTCAATTCGTACAATCCAACTGGTGAAATTTCCAGTGGAACCAATGCAATTTGGTATTTCATTCCAGTCGACCACGAAAAAAATTCCTTCTAAAAATTTAGTAAATGTAACTGTAATTTTTTACAACCACTTTTTTCTGAATTTTCAGGGATATTTTGCTGAATTTTTCAAAAGAATGACTGAATTTTTAGAACACTTTCCGAAATTTAATCAAAATTGCTCAAAAATCAGTGAAATTTTTCTACAATTGAAGGAAAAATCATTTCTTCAATTTTGAGCATTTGTCAAGAATTCATTAATGACTGTTATCAAAATTCAATTTTCTTGATTTGACCCCTCATCCCCGAATCATCGTTGATACTTGCGAGTGGATCGATTTTCATCGTTGTACCTGCTGCACTGATTCGGTGCCTGCAGAGACTCTAATTCGAACAACATTGTATTTGAAATCACATAACTAAAGGGGTTCCACAGAACCACAGTCTACTGTTTCTGCTAATCCCATTAGAGATCAAAGATCTCATTCTTGAATTTTATACATGAAAATTGTATGCTTAGAATGAAACCATAAAATGATCCCGTGAATGAAATTTTTTCCCAAAAAACGTGTAGTCAATTACTCAAATTAAGTGACCAGATGTTATATTTGAACAGATGTAAAGAGATCGAAAATTTCAATTTCCGCACCGAGTGATATTTGAGAATACCCATGAAAGATGATGAATTCAACTTCTCCGATTACCATAAGATCAGTACAATTTGTCGTTTCTGTATAAGTTTCAATATTTCTATTCCACATATATCTCAAATTTACTAATTGTTGAACTGGTTCTCATCCCAAGTATCTCCCAATATTCTGTACGTTTCATAAAAATTTTGTTCTTCATTCCAATTACTTAGAATGTATAGTTTTCTTCTTCGCATTAACAAATTTTCTGGAATACTGCCATGCAGTTCATACTCCATTCGATCGATTCATCTCCCAACTACTGATGCACATCCTCTTTCTGAACGTAATTTATATCAAACACCGCGACTATACACAATAATTTTGATGCATCACCTTAAATCAACACATATATAATTCATAACATGCACGATTCACTTCCTCACATTATTGTGAAAAATAATTGAAATAGTTATGATATCAATTCCTGTATCCTTTTTTCTCCTGGTCTTCAATTTTCATCTTCGTCTTCTTCCTCTTGAAGAATACCGCATTCTCGCAACACATTACGAATGTTGTCAGCACACGTCTGCACCGCTGTCTTCTCTTGGTCGGTCAGCTTCTGTCGTACGGTCTGATACACACCCTCCCAACCAACGACACATGGTACCGACATGAAGACGTCCTTGTCCGTCCCGTGGGAGCAACTCTACGAACAGTTTCGTTGAATGTTGTCTTTTCTAAAGTGCCGATCGTTAAGAACGCCAACATATAGGTATAAGGATTCAATGCGCTGTTAACGATACACGTTACCTGTATTCCTAGAGTACGCAATCATATTGTACAACTGATGTTATCATTACTATCGTTGGACAGATGGTATAACGAATTCGTATTTTCGTTATAATGAGAATATCATACTAATATTCGTGTTGATTTGGAAACATTTTCAAATCTGGATTCAAACGTGGCTCAAAACGGATAGTCGTTTTTGGATCTCAAAGTTCTGGAGAAAGTTTGTATAATCTAATTCATCAAGTATCTACAACTTTGATTCAATAAAGTGGAAATGGTCGGCCATAGAGCTATCGACCAATGGTCATGAGATTTCTTACAGAAAACTTTGATCCCGGATTTGAGCGTCTGAAACCTTCGGAGCAACGTCGCTTAATCGATTCCTAGGGTCAACCAAGCTTGGGCAACGTTTAATCAAAAGTTAAAACAGCAGCTTCCACTTCATTGATTTATGAATTGTTTGATAACATGAAATTATTTTTGGAATTCACAAATTTTCTTCAACACAAAACTTTCTTATTGAAACCAAATCAATGATGAGAGTAATTTTCCATCCGGTCTATTATCTTTTTATATAAAAAATAAAATCATAAGACTCTTAATTAATTTTTCCCCTTGATGCTCTCATCGTTCGAACATTGTGAAAGTTTCCGCATGAAGTCACGAATCAACGATATATATCATTCTAATAACGTTCTTCGTTCATCAATACTAATTGTATCAATTTCCGATCGGGAAACCTTCGTTGCGTAATGAGAATCATTATTGGAAGGAAGTATTTTTTGCGAATGTTCTCGAGTACAATATGATTTTTATATTCTTACATGGATGTACGTTGAAACCGGAAGGACGGTTTTGGTATGCCTGACGATGGCATCAACGATCTCAGATGTACAAAACCCGAGAGCCCAACAGCTCGGTCCTTTATCGCCTTTCATTTTACCAAGTTCTGCATCGCTGAAGATGATTATGCATAAGTATAATAGAAAAGTATATTACGATCTTTGGTCTTTCCGGCTGACCCATTGTAACCTCGGATATTGACCTTCCGTTCACAGCATTTGCAATCTCGTGCCACTTCTCAGGGTCGTCCTTCTCACCTATTCTTGGGTTTATGTCGCGAAGTCTGGTACCTGCCACATGAACACTCGACCATATGGGAACTGCATGCAATAAGACGGCAGATGTTAGAGATGAAGTACAATCGTTAAGCACTTAGGTATTGACAATATATTTGAATCCTATGGCTTATAACTCGAAAGGGATACATTTTTCGTAATCGATTTCAAGTATTTTCGGAATATCTTGAGTATAAATGCTGTTTTTCATTACACAATGGATTCTGTTCCACACATGTTGCATTGTGGTACAAAACGTTCCCTAATGATATTATCATTTTATTACCAACGCTTTCACTCTTCATGTTTCTTAGAGGTGTGTCGACGATTGTTGGCTTTCATTGTTCTATCTTCTCAATTCTACAATTGACCTCGTTGAATGGTCATTCGGATGGTAATCGTTTCTTCCGTCAATTCATACACGGGCAATTTGAAGAAAAAGAAAATAATTTCTTACCAGACTGATCTCCTTGAGCGCCGATGCTCATACAATTGATTGAAGTTCGTGCTAGACCAAGATTTTGACTCAATAGATCCTGAAATCTCGCTGTATCGATGAGAGTTCCAGTTCCGAGCACACGATTTGGAGGAAATTTAGAAAGTTTAAAAGTGACGTAGGACATCACGTCAACCGGTTGCGTTACAACGACGAGTACTGCTTTGGGAGAAAATTTAGCGATCGCTGGGATGATCCTTCGAAAAATTTTGATCTGATTTCTGATGTTGGGTTTCTGATCGGGAGGAGGTTCGCAAGCCGCGATAATCACCACGATTGAATTCTTCACCATGCTCACATCTGTAAATCAATAATATTGTGCATACAATGAACGTATCGATGAACAGATAAAGTCAATCTTCCTCGTAGGAAAAAGGTGTTTCCGCACTGAAGAGAAAACAAAACGAACAAAGAACCCGTTAGGTAATCCATCCCTTCCGAGAAAATTTCAAAAATCGACTGCTAGAGCTGCGCAGAATACAAAAGTGTTTGACAACAGTTTAAATTTCTGTTCATACGTGATTTCATTGTGAAAACACGGGAAGGAAGGACTTGAGTAATAGAGAAAGACAATTCCTGGTCATAGATTGGGGATAAGATTTTTATGGAAGAAAACGGTAAAAGAGACCTTATTGTGCGCACGCACAAGAGATTTTATGATACGGAGATGTCAGGGCAGATAAAACATAACGATCGAAAAGTGCTTGTGGTGCGCTTGTTACGGTAATTGTGACAGTTTCTCGTTCAACAAGATTATCGAGGGGTCGAGTGTGAACCATTTAACATGTTAATACAGTCCTTCCACAAGAATGAAAATAATATGTATAGAAAGTATGAATAATTCTTCACATTGTTACTGTCAGAACTTTTTCTTATATTAAATAGAATTATTGAGATACTACATATTGTACATTCAAACTGCTTGGGAAATTTTGAATTCAAATGCAATTCCAAATATATCAATGGAACCACGATCATCGAATGGTCTCTTGATGGAGAATGTTTTTGTGTAATTTGATGGAGAAACCAAATTGGCCATTCGCAAATTGAGAACTAATAAAACGCAATTGCGATCTCAAAATCTATTCTTGAAGCTGCACTCACGAATCTTATGGTAGAGATTTTACAAGCCAAGGTATACTCGGTAATCTTATTGAAATAAGCTATACAACTGATACGCAGATGGAATCACCACGTGGAAGGAATATCATTAAAGCAATCACTCGGCGAAATGAATACAATCATAAGAATGTGAGTCTTAGACACAATGTGTTCTCCACTTCCATAGTGAATACATTTTCTAGCCCCTATGAGAAGAGAGTTCTGATTGATGATTTCCGTTGATATCTAAATTCTTTATAAAACAATTGGAATATTTTTCCCCCATTTCCTTTCGTAGGGACCTTCAATGAATGACATTTGGATTCTCTCATACCAATATGAGTAAAAATATTCAGTATCCTCGTCCTCATCAACATCATGATTATTACGCGTACAGGAAGCCCAGTATTGTGAATACAATCAATAATCTACCCCCGTACGCTTCCCGTTGAGTGGCCTACGATGGATTTCCTTTGTCATTCGCATAGATACTGTTCATCAATGGCTGATAAAGTTGTAAGTTCGTGTTTAGAATTGATGTTTGATTTGAAAAAACAACAAGTTTCTCCCAACGTAAACCGCTAACGATAGGCTACGTTATGCCTCATTAATAGTCATTAACGTGCGATCGATGACGTTTATGATCCAGTGATACGCCATTATTGGATTGATTGATGAGAATTCTGATGACTTTTATGGAAACTACTGACAAACTCTACTGTTCTGATGAACTCGCTAAATCTTTGACGAATGGAGAAACGAATCATCGTATCATAGCACAGAAAGGTGACAATGTTTCAAGAATTTCATGAAGCACGTTCGTGCTAGTAGCTACCATGAACACAAGAATTCAACATTGATTTTTCAAAGATTACAAGATCGAAAGTTGAATATTCAAAATCAACATGGATTCCTACTGAATTTTCTACATTAACGTATGAGAATGTGATACATCACAGCCTGTCAGACATGATACGAATATATCAAATGCATCGTAAACTTCAATCGCAAGAGAAATCTCCATCAGTTATTCATCCATCGCATAGCATTTTCAAACGAAGTGGTGAATTCGTCACCACCCCTCAAGAACTTTTGAATAAATTTCAAGCTAAGAATAAAAAGAAACAAATTACGAAGCACGAAAAGTTTAGTGAATCTGATGAACGTCCAGATAAGTGAGATTAACATGAAATATGGTATCCTGTCCGAGGAAAAACTGAGAAGGAAAGACGTTTGTCGTGTATCGTGTGTAAGCATTACAGGCAGCGATATAGATGAATTCCAAGATTAAATCCTCAGAACCAGAAGAGAGGATCCGGATCTCGAAACTCGCTTCAGACCCGAACTTCTTCTATCCTACTACCGTATGCAGTAAGAACTAAATTCTGTGACCGTTCTTTCTGACCCGTCGCACGTTGACAGGGGTCTTTTGACAAGATATTCGACGTGACTGAATGATTCTAAAGAGGACTCGATCAAAATCAGTCGGGTCAATCGAGCGACGACGCGACGCACTTGACCACTCGTCATCGGTCTAGACGTATAAATCTGAAATATTTGAATTTCGTGCACCCCAACGTTTTGTCCCTTTCATTTTTAGATGAATAGCTACACCGGCTTCTGTTGACTCATTTTACAAGTAGAGCGTGACACGAAGGATATTATAGACACGTTCGATGTTCAGTGGAATTTCTATTTTTATTTGAAAACAGAGAATATCGAATCGATGTACTATGTTCTGTCAATGCAATTTTCAGTACCTTGCAATCAAATGATTTCAAGCGGAACTTGGAATAAGGGAAAGAATGTGACATCGATCAGCAGCGATTATAAATTTTTTTCTTCCTATTTCGATTATTCCGAGTGATTAATGAATATCGATGCGCAAATATGCAAATACATTTTTTTCGAGAGGAGAATTTTCTTAACGTATATAAGTATTGCCATTATTATTTCTCCGAGAAATAAATCGATTAAGACGGATGAAAAGATCACCTGATGTGCCAGTCACCAGTGGGCTTCCCAAAAAGACGCTGGCATGTCGAATGTCTTCAGCCTCGGCGGCAGCTTTATCCTCGTCCTCGTCGATCAGGCATACTTCGCTCGCTATTCTCTACATATCACGTTCAATCCAATGATCAAATCGAAAGCCACGATCTTACGCATCACACGATTATACTAACTCTCAACAAGATTGCCATCGCGCAGGCCATTCCAACTTTTCCAGCGCCGACGATAGAAACTTTGATTCGATGCGGATAGATTTCACATGGTCCCAACTGAGAAGTTATCAGAGCATGTTTTGTGGTCGTCGTTGTGATTGGAATTTTCTCAATTACCTATGGACGATAGTTATGGAACGCATTATTGAAACGGACCTTCCGTTCAAATCCCATATGAAAGATTGCTTGATTTCATTTCATACGTGGACTGATTTCGTGATTACGTTCTTCATTCTCAGATTATTCGATGGATTTTTTTTGAGGGATAAAAAGGGTACGTGAAAAATTCGTATGTGGAGTTTGAACGCTAGGTCGGAATGTGGTTAATCCATAACCCCTGGGGTAAAATTTATTTGAAAGACTCTGAAAATCTTAAACATCATTGAGTTCAATACAGAAAACTTTGTACCAGAACTATTCACGTATCCTTTTTTTCAATATTATTTTTTGAAACAAATTCAGAACATTTATTAGTTTTTTAATGAAATTCTGTACCTCATCGCATTCGTTTGCCGCCCGCACTTTAACAGGATTTGTATCGAATTTTTTTGTTCCATTTTCTTTTTTTATTCCATTCTCCTTTTTTGATCCATTTTCTATTCTTGGCTCAATCTCTTCGTCGCTCATGTTCACAATTTTGTATACGATTCACTCTGTGATGAATCGGATAGACAAAATTCTAATTACACAAACTCGTGATATCCACTTATATCAAATTGGATGGGATTTAGCAAGAACATGGTTCAGTTGTCAATCAAATTTGCCAAGATTCAATGGGTTTTGCAATCGAAAAGCCCATTACTCAAAATCAAATGTAATTCATGTTTTATTTGAGTTCTATTGATCGGCGCATCGTACGGGTGAAAAAAAAGTCTATTGAATCCTATTAAGTCATACAAACTTTGCAACGGTGTATGATCATTTAAACTCATTTAACTCATTCGGAAAACCGGTTCTTGATAAGTTTCTCATTGATCAATCGGATTAAATTAACTTTTTTCAACCAGGATTCGTAAAATATTCAATAAAATTCACGACGCTGAAAAAACTATTCACTTATAATGATCAAAAACAACATCAAGTAAAGAATGTGGTTGATTCAACAAAAATATTTTGTTGAGACAATTCAATTTTTTTCCATTTGATTTCGTATTTCTCTAAATTTTCAAATTCATATAAAAATATATGGAAAATCATAATTCTGTATCAGATGTCATAAAATTTCATATGAAAAGTTAGGAGAAATTTGGAAACTTAATACAAAATTTATACGTCAATTGCTTCACATAAATTTATATGAAATTTAAGAAACAATATTGTATAGTATACGAAAACTGAATAATTCCCTCAGTGTGAGATTCAATGAATGTCTTTAAGGAGTAAATTAATTTTAAAGATACCTTCAACAATATATTTTATATGGAATACGCATAATTGAAAAATTCAACGGAAATCCGTCATTGTTTCGATATTTGAGATATTTTATGTGAGAACATAATCAATATTCATTAACAGGTTCTGGCTTCCTCACGTACGCACGTCATAGACCCATAGAATCGAAGCGTTTTTGTAATAACTGACTTGAGTGAACGTGCATACCTGTGCTTGAAGAATCACAAGTAGAATGGATGCAGGAAGCAGAGGAGTGGATATAAGGGCGCCCATAGATAAGAAAGCTTCGGAAAATCATAAAATTGAGAAGAGAATGTTGTTCCGATCAAGAGTCGAATATTAATGAAAATGAAATAGAAGAAATAATCCAAAAGAATTTGAAACAAATGGAATTTCAAGACAGTGGGAATGTGATTTACTGAAATGCGAAGGTTAGCTAATGACGATGAAGATCCGCTACAATAGGAGAGATAGACAATATAAAATGAGATACATATGATATGCAATCAAACCTCACTCTCTAGGTTAGAATTATGAGGAAATTCAGTTGGTGCACTCTCAGTTTGTCAAATATTATTGCGCATGCTTCTATAACGGATGAAGTGACATAATTTTTATTGCGTTAAGATTTTATCATATTCTATTTGCCGTGGAACTATGTAAACCACGTCTAATTTGGAGCAGAAAAATGACACGAACTGTAACTTGATCAATGGGTTATACTGAATATTCAACAAATGGAAATGATTCATAAGGGGGCTTTTTCAAGGATCTGAATGTCCCTAAGGAACGGGACAAAATCTCAAAAATGGATGGGTTCATTACTAAAATCCACCAAAATTCCCCAAAAGATCCTGATCCATGGAAGAGAAACTTTTTTTCACGTACAGGCGATTGTTGCATGTTTAGGGCTTAGAGCATATATATATGGAGTGCTAATCCAGCCCGTTTTCTATAGTTTCGTTGAAGCCAAGATGTTTCAGATCAAAGTTGCAATTGCGCATGTGCGTTCTTCATCGGCAAATCTCGTAATTTTTCGGGTACCTTCGGTGATATATATATGCCTAGGTGGAAAGTAAACACGTCAAAATATTTTAAGGTTATATTTATTTCTTTGACAGATTTGGTTTCTGGTTGACAAAGTTGGTTTTTAGTAAATTAAAAATATTAATTCATGAAAAAAGCATGAGAATTTTAAATAAAGTAATTCTCTCATAGAATCGATTGATAAAGGATTCCAGGATTTCATGCAAGTTATTTCGAAAAGTAAAATCAATTCTCTAATCATATTTTAATTTATTGGTTTTTAAATAATACTAGTTTTGTAAATTTATGTCGAATAAATTCCTTTGTTGTTTTGTCATTAACACGTCGTGCTTCGTGATGTAATCTTATTTTCAAATATAATCTGGCGATATGTACAATAAACATTGCGTCTCTTTTGCATTATCGTATAAATTCTGTATCGTTATTTAGTTTTTTATAACCTCATAACTCACGATTAATTTCAAAACTTACATACATATATATATTTTCATACTTCGGTAGGTATCGGAAGATTTCGTAAAAGATCGGAAACTTCGCACCTGCGCAATCGAGGAATATATCCGAAACATGTTGGCATCAGGCCAACGGGCTGGATCAGCACTCCATATATATATATATGCTCTAAGGTTTAGGGACACTTCGCATCTTCTTTTATCTGATAACTAATGATGTTGCAAACAACAAACGCAGCCATGTAACAGGCAAGTGACTTTTAACGTGTGAAAAAAATTTTGTGAACTGAGAAAACGTTTGTTTCGGCGAAACAAACTTTTGGTTGAAAGGAACGCAAAGAAACTTTTTGGTTGGCTGAAATAAAATTTATTTAGGATTGCACAAAATTTATTTGTCTGTATGAAAGCCTTAATTATTGTGAACCAAATTCACCCCAAATAAATTTTCAGCCAACCCAAAAGTTTCTTTGCGTTCATTTCAACCAAAATTTTGTTTCGCTGGAACAAACTGTGTTTTCAGTGTGTATTTCTCAAAGTCTTGTACATGGTTTTTCGGATTATCTTCGTTTTGGAATTTCCTTTATCATAGCGATGCAAAGATAAGGATTATCAACATAACCCTTACAAATACTTCGCTCTCTGAACTTTCCAATAGATAAGAGAACCTAAGTTCAAATCCAGTTGTAAGACCATTTTTTTCCAACCATGTAATCATTATCAATTTCATTTTTTGATATCACATCATACATCAAATGCATGCAGATTTAATCTGAACGTTTGCTAAAGCTTCATGTTGTCTTCGGGTTGTTGAATAATTTTCTAAAAAAGGATATTTTTAAAATAAAAACCATAATTCACATTCGTTTTCAATTTTCATTGATTCTCAAATCATTATTTGTCATTCTATTTTATATAGATTTATCAAACAGCCTATACAACACAGGAGTTCGAGAAGAATTCCTGAGAACAATATTAAATTCTCTAAATTCTCGTTGAGTTGCTTATGAACTCTTTCTGAACTTCTATGTCATATGAGAGCTGAAAAAATCCTCCGATGAGTTTTCACTATTATCTATCGCACGTTCTTGATTTTCCATGAATCAAAAAATTTGTCATTCTACGTTTGACTACACGACCAATTCTCAATCAAGTGTGAACCAAGATCATCAGATCTCCTCAACATTTTCTATATTATTTTAGTGCAGATTTTAATATCCCCCAGACAACTAATAATCGAAGATAGGTAACATGGCCGCTCTGTCTTCAGATTTTTGTCATAACACGAAGTAACAAATTTTTAAGGCTTGAAAAAAAAGATAAATTCAAGGAAAAGCGAAAATGGGCAAGTTATAAAAATTAAGATGCTTATAAAAAATTCTGGAGAACAAATCTTGTTGTTTTTTTCGACAGAAAAAGGAGAATAATAGGTGAAGGGTAATAGGTGAACGCTGGAAAAGAACAGCAGCGATGAAACGTAACAAGTCTATGACTCGTAACGTTTCAGTTTTTCAAAATCTGGGAATTGAAGAAAACTTGTTCCGTTTCATCATGTCACCAACGATATCCCTGCTTGAAAAACCCGATTCAAACCTATTGACTAGTCAATTAGTATGGATCAGATTTTTGTCCAGGAATTTTCTTATTTGATCTTATGCAAATCTAATCGGTTTGAATGGGAAATTTTTACTCAATGAGATATGATCAGGAAATTCGGATCACGTACATTCGAATTTACTGATCCCATTGAGTAGAAATTTCCTATTCAAACCGAACATATTTGAATAAGATCAGATAGAAAAATTCCCGGAGTTAACAAGTTTAAATCGGATTTTTGAAGCAGAGGGATGATCATATTCTTATATTCTAAATGTGATAATTATTATTTTATGTTAGGATGAAAATCAAATCCGAATGAATTCACATGAAATGACCAATTCAGACCATTAGGTCCAAGATGTTTTCTCCTTTACACGTTTGTCTGTGCTACTTCGAATGAGAACCATCCTCATCACAGTCGTTTTCTTTTGCATTTTATGTTTTGCAGTCACCAATCTGTACACTGCCAAGCGCATTCAATTTCAACGTTAATAATCACCGAAAAAAATGATGGGCTTAAACGTGGTCATTCATCAGACCCGATCGATATTGCGAATGCAGCTAACGACGGAGAGATAGCATCAACCGTCCCGTTCAGAGTTATTGAATCGCGTCAAATAATATACGAGCCAATAATGTATGAATAGTCCTACAATTATGGCTCACCGATCATATCTAAGGGTGCGTTGTAATTTAGTAATCGTTTGGTCTCTCCCTCCACAACTGAACAGTCGAATCTGTAAACATTTTAGAATACTAATTATAGTATCCCTCGTAGTATTCAATTTTGATACATTTTCAAAAACACTTGAGTTGTTTGATGAGTTCTACGTTTGGATTTGAAAAACTTTTGTTACTATCATAACGAGTTCAATCCTGTGAAGACCCAAAGTAATCCATTTTCTTTTGTCAATTAATGCTTAGAAATTCTTGAGAGCATCTTGAACGATCAACTAACAGAGATGAGGTCTTGAAGCTAAATCTTATTGGATCTAGTTTTTTTTCTCAACAGTTTTTGAATATTTGAATGAAAATATATTATCACCGTAGCAAAAATTTCGACGTAATTCAGAATTTTTATTGATAAATACCGAAAAATGAATAGAGATCATAGAGATGATATATAAACTCCATATTTTCACATGCATTTTCTTTTCGATTCTGATCGAACTGATTCAGTTCAAATTGAAGTTCAAAACTCTGCCAATTTATAAGCATGAAATTCATTTGTTTCTAAAAAGTTCTCACATCTCTCGAACAATTGAGACGAAACTCGGATGAAACCATCTCTGAGATTGTAACTCAAATGTGGTATGAGTTTCATTGCAATTAGATAACCAAAAACATAGATATGAACGGTCACAAAATCAAAATTTCTGATGACGTATTCCTGACACTGTACATAACTGTGGTAAAAACTTCATAAGGATTGAATGATAGGAACGGAAGATTCCGAGCAGAAATTTGTTACAGCCACATTGCGGTCCTCGTCCTGTTTGCCAAATAATAAATCCGTTCCTAGTCAAGGTTGCCGGATCCGGCTCGTATACAAAATATAACGCCTGAACAGATACGGTCCAAATGTGACCGACCGTTCCGGTTCCTTATCTGAAAAATGTATGGCACAGATTAGGGCACCAAATTCGGCCCTTTGCTCCATGCGCTACGTGCGTATCAGCTGGTTGTAGTCCGCATCCAATGACTCTTGCCATGGCAATTGTGACTCAACGAACAGTTTTTTGAAGATTCATCATCGAACAAATTCTAGGACGATTTTCTTTCTGGAAGTTGTTCATCAGAGGTTATTCTAATTACAAAGTTATGAAAAATGGAATTTCGTTTGCTAACGTAAACATCTTGGAACATATTGTATTGTGAATATTTGTTCCCCATCCATAAAAACGTATTAATTTTTTCCTAATCTTTTTTGAAACTCATATTTTTTGAGTTGTGTTTATTGGAACATGGATAACTATGAATGATTGATGTAGTTGAATTTTTAAAAGTATGCCTGAAATCAGAATACCGATGTATTTTCCGAAATCAAGTGCGAGTTGATAGAAAATGGATTTGATGAAAAACGGTATGTCGCATCGCGAGAGTCTTACGGCAATACACATTTGCGCGTAACGTGGAATTCCTTGATACGTTATTTCATCTGTGTGCTTCATTAGGACCTTATGTGGATTCAATGACAATTTATACCGTGATAGAGCCTGATTCGGACCGCATCAGTATTACGGCTAGCCGTAACAGATTTCTGCTCGGGATATCCGCATGCTAGCGGCGATTCACGAGATTTCCAAATTCTCTTCTCAAGTTTATCGCTCACCCCTTCTTCTCTGAATTTTGATTTGCCTGAAACTTATATCACATAATTAACACCCCGGGAACTGACTATGCTCAGAGTTTCGTGGCATTCGGATAATACAGACGCAAGGAAAGCATGCTTGAAAATATTGTCAAACATTGGAAATTGTTGAGGATATTTTCCCCACATTCCTGAACTGATTGCGATGAACCTATATCCCTAACAGGACACTCCTTCGCATCTCCGTGGTCTTCACGTAGATACCACCTATCTCCGTGGAGACCACGGAGATGCGACGGAGTGTCCTGTTAGGGATGGGACCCCTGTCTGACCATAACTAGAACATGGTATAAGTTTCATTGCAATCGGATAACAGGGAGCGGAGATGTGCGGGTTCGCAAAATCACACTTCTGATAATATCATCACTTTTCTTTTCCCGTTCTCCTGGAAGAATCAGGTTGAAACTCATATGGGATCACCGTTACCTCGATCCATAACTCTGATAAAAATTCAGACAGACAGACACGGAACCAATAAATTTCTATTTGAACACGAGAAAATGTTGGGTCCCTCGAAACGATTCCAAAGCTTCCCTCTAACGAAGAAGCAATAGAGAAGAGCGGGGTTCAAAGTGCCGTGGGTTTAAGTTGTTCTGACGATTCAAGGTTTTTTTCAAGGGTTTTGCAAGCTAGTACCCATGTCGTGGCTCAACTACGAACCTTCCGTCAACCTCATAACAAGGTTGAATTTGTGAGGACACGTTCAGAACATGTGCTTACTTATTTTTATTTTTTGAAATCAAATTATACAAACAACTCATCCACGGCACTATGAACTCAACTCTGCATCGAAAAGAATAATTAGTTACCCTTACTCCAAATTAGTTCCAGCAACTAGATACAGTTGTTGATATTTGGATAACTAAAACGGGCGTTGGCTCAACTGAATTCAAATTTAATTCCTCTGACTTTGGTTGCTGTTACTAATTTGAAGTTGCCTTTACTACAGCTTTTATCACCGACTTCTACACTGAGAGAAAAGAAAATAGGAAATTCATAGTAATAGTTGGGGAAGGACTCAACTATCCCAATCAGAAAAATCCAAATTATGCCAATGTCGACAACAGGTGCAGTACAGTGCCAAGGTTGGGTCTTCAACGCTTGGCCAACACGTATGGGATCAGTGCTGGATGAATACAAATACAGTACTATACGTAAAAAATAAATTAGCTGCAGCAGCTAAGTAGCTAGCACGGACACGAACAGCCATTAAATTAGCTCCTGCAGCTAAATTTTAGCTGTTACCGCAAATAAATTGACCACAAATGCCAATTTTTTTGCTGTAACAGCTAAAATTGAGCTGCAGGAGTCAATTTAATGGCTGTCCGTGTCCGTGCTAGCTACTCAGCTGCTGCAGCTGAATTATTCTTCCCGTGTATGTCTGTACTGATAAACCAGGACTGAGAGCTTAATACAGGCCAGATGCTGATCCAGTACAGGCACTGCACTGATTGCGGATAATAATATTAGTACTCAATCCCCAGTACCGAAAAGCGTTATCATCCCTGACAAACGCCAGTACCCTGCCAGTCTTGGCCAGTACTGATACAGTACTCTTTCATTGTTAACCCCGGCAACGTCATCCATGGAACTGTCTAGGGCCTCGCGAGAATCTAGCCAAGGGCTAGAAAGAGTCTAGTAGCCAGCGGGGAACTTGTAAGGGCCTAGCGAGTGCTGATATAACGCTTGCTCGGGAACGTAACTAATCCAAATAGTAATTTCTACAATCAATATGGTTACTTAAACTACGAAGTAGTGAAACTTGTAACCAGTCATAGTTGAGTTCTTTCCCAACTATTCCAATGGTGATTTCGACTATTTTTTTCTCTGAGTGTATTTCATTTGTTCAAATAAATAATTTTGTTCGGTGTGGTTCTTATCCATCAATCGCATTGAATTCATCCAATTGAAACAGAAAGAATACATCAGATTCAAAAATTAAATTTCCATATAATCTGATCTCTGGAAATAAACATATAGTACAACTTTTTGCAATAGAAACCCCCCTTAAATTTAAGCCAATACTTAAGAATAGGATTGATCCTAAGCTAACAATTTGCGTCACGCCGTATTCTCATTCATTCTCCTCCCGTACCGATAGAGAATTAATAAAATGAATATTATTGAATCTCAATAAGAATCCAAAACATTTTTCATCGATTCTTCCGTACATTGATGGATCGAGGTAATGGGTTTCCTAATATTTTTACGAACCCGCTAATTCCCATTATCATCAATAATCCCAGACGGATGAATTTGCGATAGTAATAATAATGGTGTAAGATCAGTGAGGTGAGTAAGTAATTTAGAGCCTGTTCTTATACGTTTTATATACGAGTGAGAAAGTAGCGACCTATCCATTGATAATTAATTTCCTAAACTAATTAATCAAACAGAACGTAATTTGTATGGTCTTCGAAGGCCAAGTGGCAGTATTTATCAAGAACCTATGCGCTTCTTTCGTTCTCGTCAAATTATAATCATACATGTCGAGAATCTCTTGAACCACTCTAATATGGTATTTTATTGTTAACATTGTATATCTGAATATGAAACCAACAGTGTCCAGGTGATATCTTTGACATAGGGATGGAATAAGATATGCTCGAACACTTGAGTACAGGAACAATGCGATATACCAGGCTTCTCGTCGCAGTTGTCGTTGTCGGTAAGCCAGTGAATCGTTTGCGATAAAGGCATGCACGATTCGTCGATAACGACGTTTGCAAAGGGACGAGAGAGATTTAGTCGAACTGACGCGCAAACGAGTCTTCGTTTACGGTCGAGATAATCCTTGAAGGTTAGTCGCGAGCAACCGATCTCCTGGTAGGTACACCACAGCCAAGTCAACCAACAATCCGGACACCGACTCGTTCGTTCTTTCGTTCGTTCCTTCGCCTGCTCTCGCGCGCGTATGCTTTCGATGCACAATGGTTGGTAGTACTGCAGCTGATACAAGTATGTTCGCCGTGCAACCGGAATTTTAATTGGCTATTTGTTTGTCCGCTACACTTCGCAGTGCTGCTATTGTCCATTCTATTGAGAGGAAGAGAGAACAAACTCCGCACTTCCCTTTCTACCCTGCCCCCAGTCTTTGGTTCTCATGCTTGATTTTCATCGATAAAAAAACTTCTTCATCTGCTGTCTAAAAATGTTGTCTCTCCGCGCTGCATCCTCGCGTCTTCATCATTTTTCATTCCATCGAACCAGAAGTGAAATGCTTTTTCAGCGATTTATCGATCCACGATTTGGATGAATTCGAAATATTCCAAGGAGGGGTGTTGTGGGAATTTTTACAGGACTCTTCCATCTCAGGAGAGTAGAAAATCAATGCTGCCCTTCTGTTTGATTTCAAAAGTCACTTTGTCCGACTCTCACTCGTGAGAAGAGAAGTTTCATTTTATTGAAAAGGGAAATTCAATTCATCTCTGATCTGCGTGAAAAGTTTTGAAAGATACGTTTGAAACATCACAATTTGTATATTTGAGGATATTCTCTTCAGTGATCATGAAACACTCCCGCACTATACTGGAATTGACGAATTCTCAATTTATCGAAAAGTCAAATCATCATTGACATATGATTTGACTCCAATTATCACCTTTTTTCAACACAAATCTTTTCAACTTGCCAGGGCCGTCTTTCATTGTTTCAAGACCCTGGGCCCACTTAGAGTGGAGGCCCATGTAAGGAGACGTAGAATTTTGAAATTTTTAAAAAACCACCCTAACATTGATCATTATAATTTCTCTTTAAAATAAGTATTACCTGAATTTCCACTTTTTTGTATATCTAGAATTAATTTCATTTCCAAAATAACTTGATTTCATTCTGTTCAAGTAACCTTTTTAAAGAAAATATATAAAAATCTCAACGATTCTCTACGAAGAGGCCCCCCTTTTTCAGGAGGCCCTGGGCTCGGGCCCGGTATGCCCTGCCTTAAAGACGGCCCTGCAACTTGCTACATCTTCTTTCAATAACTATAATGAATACCTGTAACTTTGTGTATCAGATGTCATGACAAATGAATTAATGCAATTATAATCTCATTATATCTTGTCATGACTTTTAAATCACTTCGAAAAAGTAAATGCACCCTGAAAGTAAAAGTTGTTCGATTTTTATGTTATAAATTGTTTTACACGATCATACGAATGTTGGAGATAATCCAACTGACTTATAGATGGATTTATAGTATAGAGAATTGAGGAAATCGGTGATCTTAGCTACGAAGGGGTTGTGGTTAGATTCCTGGATCGATTATACAGGTCTAGGTGGATTCTCATGACCCCAGTGAATCGCGCTGGGGTTGCCATCTCATCTTAAAAGGGTTTTTTTTGCAGGGATATGAATGAATTTTCTGTGAATCTTCTATTTCCATCTGTAGGGATGTATAGTTTTCTCAAAATTTTATATATAATTTATATACAAGTCAATATATCTTATACATAAATTATATATAATTCTAACAATTTTTCCATTCCTCCGTTTGCAAGTATTCCAACTTGTTGAGTCAAAAGCCCTCCTTTGATTCAATTTTCATGTCATTTCTATTCAATTCTTTTCTTCAACCAAGCATATAATCTGCATACACATTTCAACTGAATTTTGAAACGTATTCTAATAATTTAGACGAATTTCTCAAAATTTGGCAAAACTTTTTCTGGAAATCCGGAAGAAATTGGCTATAAAAAATCACGTTACATTTTTTGAATTCTCAGGAAGAATTGTTTTACAGTGTAAATTGTGAAACTCATAAATGATGAATCCAATTCTTCAATACGAAATGACTTGGCAATTCTCTAACAATGCACTTGATTCGATATAGAAATATGTAATTAAAGCACTCAAAATCTGACAACACTCTGTATCATATAAACTAAGGGAAAGCGTATAATCAAACGATATCTGATTACTCCGGTACATTCGTGAACCGTAGCCCAAAGCGAACGGTAAGGTAACGTAAGGTAAGTCATGGATCCAGACCAGGCTGTTAATCTCCATGCTTTTTGTACCTTACGAAGCACTTATTTCAATTAAAATCGCATCTCTATTTTACGATGAAGCTGCGGAATTAATCTCGCTCTCCTTCCTTGTTCCAAAACACGTGATAATTCTCATTTTTTACCGGGACATATAATTTTGTAACGAGAGAGTAATGCATTCATCTTTTCATCTGGATGAATTTATATGGAATCATCGAAATAATACGTTACGTTGAAAGTGAGTGTTCTGAAGAATTTTTCTAAGAACACCGACTTGTAACGAAAGTCGATTTCTTTCTCGGCATATTAAACGAGCTATTATTTCTTGTACTTGCAACATCATCGCGGATCGCCGTGAAACACTCTATCGAACTCAATTGAACAGACATTACATGAAATTAAACCAATTGTTCATTCAGTCCCTCATAGTGTGCTACTTTGAAGCTATCTCGCAGAGATCTAGGATCAATAATCGATAGACCACCTAAGATGTCAAGTGTTTACACTAACATGTCCCAGGATTGTACATGATCTTTGAATTTGGTGCTTTAGAATCTAATACGCTCACTCGCGACCCCCGTCGGGTTCCTTTCAAACATCTAACGCCTTTCTCTAATGTTTTTTTCCCCCTGAATCTATGACCGAACGAACGAAGGTGTCTGAAGAGCGTGTTGAAATTGACCAGTGCTGAGGTAATTGTTCGAAGAAATCGGCAATCCTAAGGAGGTCTTTGAACGAATGGAATACAAAGATTGTGTAATAAACAATATCAGATGGTTCCTAGAGTACGAATATTCTTAGATCCCTCCAGAAATATTGGGAATGCTTTCTCTCATCCAAATGTACACCCTCAAATTCGTATGAAAATACATTCTCACCACGAGAATTTATTTCACTTCAATATCTTTACGATACGTGAATCGTTTCGATACGATCATCACATGCGCTGGAGATCACGTGCATTTGATCTTGAGAAGAATATTGGGTGAGAAGGGGCAGAACGGGACAAGCCAGATCTGTATGGTGTGCGAGCGGTGAGACCAAGTATTTCATTATATTACAACACAACGGCGAGGGGCGAGCCCAGGGTACAATTGTTTATGTTTGAGTCCCGCCCCATTTAACACATCGAACACGCTCAAGCTGAAAATACGTTATGCGAGGAGCACACGTGCCGAAATATTTATATTAAGGTTGTGTTGAAAAATGACAAATGCTAACCCTTTTGTATTTTTCACTGCCAGAATCGATGTTCAAAAATATCAAACATATTCTCATCGATCGAACCATCTATTTATTTGAGAATTGAGATATGTAAAAACGAAGAATGTGAAAGGAGTTCTATCTATCTTGATCACAAGTAGATTTTATATAACACTGAATCTCATTTCAGGGCCCTCCCATGTACTTTTGCCGTAAAATACTCGTTTCACGACGACGCTCAAACTTGGAACTTTGTCCAATTTATCGATATTCTTCCTAATCAGGTTAATTCACAGGGCGTTCACTGATCGTGTTTACCTTGTCGGTTTTATACTAAATCTTTGCGCTTCATTACTGCACAATAAAAACCGCGATTTTTTCAACATTTGGTGATAGCAAAGTTTCACCTTGAATAGGGGAGCTTTTCACCCTGTTTAGGTGGAGTTTTCCCTCACTTTTTGGAGGTTTTGAAAACCGAAATAGTTCCTCAAAGTAAAGGAAAATCTCCTATTTTTGATGCAAAAGCAATTCTCTCGCGATCAAGAATGGAATTCACCACTGAAGTGAGAAAAAACAACCACACGTTTTTTTTCTCGCTTGATTAGCTATGTTACCTATAAAACTCCCTTGTAGTTATCGATTCAAGTATTATATGTTCTGGATTTCTTCATTTCCCATCTGTTCCTCCCTCCTGGCGCTAAATGGACCACCATTCACTAAGGATTGGCTGATATTGGTTCAGTGCTGATGGTTTCACGTATGGATCCTGCATCGTTTATTCTCATATATAATGAAGGAATGTGGACAAAATTGAATAAAAAGTATGAAGTTGTCATTCAACGTTGAACTCAACAAGGTAGCATTGAAAGGAATCAAGGAAATAATCGGGACCCCACATTTTTTCTTACATCACATTCGAACATGATTTTTCTCCAACATCCTGGATGAATTTATGAATACCTTTTGTAGCTACGAATAGAATTTCGAAGCCTCATAACAAGTGTTAATACCTCACATCTTCGGTCATTCATATCTTTCGATATTCCAACAGAGTAGTTTGAACTTTCTTTCTTTTCGAAACGCAGAGTTATCATTATTATTATTATCTTTATTAATAGCCATACTAGCAATAAACTTGAGTGCACAATGAAGTATTAGGACCATGACATTGACAGAGTTTATACCTCTGGGCGACGTCTATAGTTCGAAACATTGCTTCATGCTCGTACGTTGCGGAAAATTATTGCAATGCGTACATTTACTGTAACAGCGTACTGTACCCTCTCACAGCACTATAATTCTTGATGTTAGAAGGTAATAAGCTGTTTAGTTGTAGAACTTTATCAACCTCTCAATGCATTCTCAGCTCAATGCTATAGGAATTTTATATTATTTTTATCGATGCTGAGATTCGAAGAATATAAATCTCCAAAACAAAATCTAATTCCATTGCAAAAACGTGAAGGTTCAAGATATCTGAAATTCCTCGTCAAGCGCAGGGACATCAAAGCATAGGTGGATACCACGAGATAATGAGATGTAATAGAATGAATTTCATAATTAACGATTTCGAAAATTATTATTCATGTGGAATGTTGTACGGAATGTGTACAGAAACATCCTATATAAATTGGTTATATATTGTTGCCGCTAAAAGAGAGAGGATGAAAAATTCAGAGATACAAACCATCATAAAAACTCTAATTACAAACGAAAGGGGAAACCAAAGTGCAACAGATGCACACTGGATGGAATTATCACAACAGGTGTTATGAACTACCTCCAAGTACGTCCAATCCCAATCCTATCTCTAATGACCATTGAATAATTGCAATGAATTGAATTTCTTTCCCCAAACGTTTCCCCTATTCCCATTACTCCTTCTCGAGATATTATTTTGAATCTATTCTCATATTTTCCGAACGTCCACGTTAGAATCGCTATACCTATTCACACATAACTGACAAGAAGAAGGCTGAAGATTAATCGTTACAGTATGAATCAACATTATCTACACCCTTTATTTTCATCTTTATTTTTTCACCTTCTGGTTGGATATCTTCTTCTTTATTCATTATTTTAATATTGGTTCTCTTGTTTTCACTCTGCCGAGGCTCATTTCTCTGTCTTTGGCACCGTGCAATTTCAGCTCTGCGAGAACAAATTAATACTCGGAGCAAAGTGCGCGGCCATAAAGCTTCTCTGCGACGCGGTAATTACGTGGGGTCCCGCATTATGCACTACGCCAGCAAGAAAGTGGTATTCCGCGGTATGTATGTAAGTACTTGAGTACTCACGAACCTGGTGTAAGGTTTACGAGCCTCTTGCCTGTAATGCACCAAAGAACCGCGCGATCGATGACAACTTAAAAACACCAGAGAGAAGAGTTGACCGTGTCATCTATTTATGCTCATTCACGATCAACAGGTACCTTGGGTACATTTCACTTGCACTTTAACTTACTTCTGACACGCGATGCACAAGAACGGGTTGAAGATGAAATTCTTGATATTATTTTCGTATACGTATCGCAATTTACTCCAGAAATTTCGATACGAATTCAAATAACTGTTCTTTTTTCCGAGAAAACAGTTGAGGATTCATTGTTATCTCTCGGATCGCTTGATAGTCGAACATAGCGAACGATAGTTCGTGTGGATTACTTCAAATTACTACTTGTTGAATTAAATTTAATGCCTAGATTAATTTATAATCGAGTTAGCTGGGATTTTAACTGTATCTAATCTTTTCCTGTATACTCGAGAAGCGATGTTCATTCATTGCTGATTTGTAGCGTTTTATAACAATTATTAGGCTCTCAGAAAAATTCTTTTCCTGGGCTTTGATTCATAAACATGATAGGAATAAATGAAGAAATAGCTTATTTATTAGAATATCGGTACTTCGGATACATGATGAGGAAATTATAGAACTCAAGTAGTTGGTAATAGTAATAAACTACAGTTTCAAGAGTAATTTACCTTATAGATAAGAAGGAAAGAAAGTAGTTATACGGCTGTGCGTATAAAATTAGTCCCTTGGGTCTATGGATGAATCATGAATCCAAACCCAAATCCACCCAACGAACTGAACACAAGCTTCACCTTCATGATTCTTATCTTCCCTCGTGAACAATTTCCTCTGAAATTCTCAGATTTTTAGTGAACAGTTTTTCAGAGGATTCCAGAGATGTTCACCCCCAAGAAAAGAAGATTAGATCTGATGAGATGTATGTAGATTTCTTCAGGTCTTAATTATCTTTTCATATTTAAAGATTTCAATTTTTGGAAGGAGTCCACAGAAGAAAAACTCTGCAGATCTCTGAATATCTTTTTGGATCCCTGTAAATCTTGTGGAATATTTTCCATCATGCAAAATGAAAATCTTGAGATGTAAGTGGATATCAAGAGATTGGTAGTGGTTTTCAGCAAATGAAGATTTGAAAAGATCTACATAGATCTCATCAAATCTAACCTTTTTCTCTCGGGACAGAGATATCCCACTAAACACAGTGTGTCACCGTATCATCAGTGTAATGTAATTTCAAAATCACATGCAATGTAACCTGCTTGATGCATGCAATGGACAGGTAACTTGTAATTTCACACTCAAGAAAAGTAGCTGCAACGTCACTATAACATAACATTTTTTGTGTTGGTTACATGGCGGTTACATGCAATTGTTATGACCTTTTTATTTTGAAAAATATGCATCGTAGACACTTTTTGACCTTATATTCGAGGTCACCCGCACATATATATATATGTGTGTTCAACCTCAAAACTGGCGTGAAAAGAATATATCGGGTTTAACAGGATAATTTATAACAGATCGATGAAACCACGATGTTGCTAAAATGAAACATGTCATATTGTGGTTACATTGTAGCAACTTTTGATGAGTGTACCAGCCGATTGCATGTAACGAACAGCTGATATTGCGTGTAATCTTAAGTTACATTGTAGTTATGATACGGTAACAAATTGTGTTTGGTGGGGTTCAAGAGATAACAAGAGTTTTCCAAATTCTCACAGATTTTTTGCTATCTTTCGGAGTTTCTCATTTGACCGAATATCAGAATCCCACGAACCCAAATTCCATTTGATCGTCGTGGCACGTTTGGATACAACTCGGACCGTTTTCATAACCTTGTACAAAGCATGAAAATTCTTTTCATGCTGAACATCGCATAAGAAAGTCAAACGTTTAGTTGTACAATTTGTTCATGGCATGCACCTGAGTACACTCGCACTCAGTTTTCCTCGAGTACTTAGTCCCTAAGGCCACTTTGCATTTATATGAGCGCACTTCCCTCTTCGAAACTCGTATACATGCGTATGTGTATGAACGCGCGCTTGCGTTTCATCGGCGAGACATTCTACGAGCCTTCGTGCCTACGTGTAGGATATTTATGTGGCGAAAAGGAAGAAGCGGTAAAGGAGTTTCATATACGCGCACATATATATATATATACATACGTATACCGATATACACAGACCCGCGTTGAGTATGGCGCGGTATCCTCAACATCGTGCAAGTCGAACAAAACGTTCTTCTTCGGTTCTTGTGTTAGATAGTTCATGTGTAGGGATTATAAGGTGAAAGTAGAGGGAGTAACCTGAAGAAAGGGTAGGAATAGAAGGAAACAAGAGCACGGTACAGCGGGCAGAAGATGAATTATGTTAAAAGCCTGTTTAAATACGTGTATGCCTCGAGGATACACATACACGCTCTCCACGAGGATTCCGGGAGAAGAAGACACCGCGTATCATTCGTCTTTTCGATGCATATATTGAATTCATTCTCAAATAATATCACAAGATTGTGACTCAGCTGTATAATCATTCCGATTGTTCTCATTTTTGTACACACTTGATTCAAGTTTGACGTTACCACTACACTGAGTGTTAGAGTTTACACTTATCTCAGCAACGATATCCCTCTGACAAAAATTTAGCAACACTCTACGTGGAATCCTGGCTGCAAAATTCACCTGAGTTTCCAGCTGGGAACCCAGATTGATCTCGAAGTTGGGATTCCGCGTGGAATCCCAATTGGATCTTCTTCGGGGGAATACAAGTGTTTTTTTCAGGGGCGTTGGTGGCTTCCTTGCTTATCTATATTGTTAATCCCATACTGAACACTTATGAGAGGAAGAGCTCTTTCAGAGGTCTCTTGAAAGAGTTTTGTCAATGTTATCATATTGATATCTGAATGGGATCATTTTTCTGAAATCTCAGAAAAAAATCCTCTTGAAGAATCCGTTTGGATAACATTTTGGCAATCTCTTATTTTCCTTAGAAATCAACGCATCTGATAACATTCTGATATCTTTATGCTAACCTTTCTGAAAGATCTATCTGATCTCTCACACATATTCGGGAGATCTTTAAGAGCTCTTGATGATAACGTGTGATTCACTGGGATACTGCTCGTTACCATTCTACTGTGACAGATTAAATGATAGAATGATTTCGATTCTGTCTGGGAACTAATCTTCTTAATTGTTGGAAAAATATACAAATTACAAATTAAAGTTCACGCGATCTTGAAATATCTCATTATTCAAATGGAGGTGAATTCTCACACTATATGTTGGAGTGAAATTTATCGCAAATCACTCTGATTCTCGCTGAACAGTTTCGTCAAGTGTTCATTATTATATATCGAAAATTCGATTCACTCGATTTATACATTCGAATGCACATGAAAATCCTATAATTCAATCATTCCCACTCGAATTGATGGAAAACACGAAAGAAGAAAAGAAAACACCCTACAAATCGATAACATGAATCAAGGGAATGAATTTCAAAGAAGAAACCTTCTCTCTGTAATTCATTCAAGTAAGAATCATTTTACAACTTTTAATTTTTATGTCGTATGAATCAAAATGGAAACTTATCCTCACAAAGTTATATCCCAAAGGTCAACCACGACCTTGGTTCTTTCTCTCGTACTTTTAGTTTCCAGCTGCTAACTTGAACTTGTTCTTTCTCTCACTTCTTCGTCCAACAACTCGTCCTGTTGCGAGGTCAAGGTTATGTGTTCTTGGTTTGTGAGCTTGGTACCTTGGTAACGTTGCACCTGGTTTGCATGATCATCGTATTAGTGTAGTTGAATATTCCGTTTTGAGAGATAGTTGTATGAATAGTGTTTCAATGACAAACGATATATGACTATCGCCAGGTCAAATGCATCAATGATTTCACATGTGAAACGATGTAACAGCTTATTACTAAAAAAAAGGACATATCCTTGAACAGTGTCTCTCATAGATTCGATTTCCCGGTTCATTGGACGTGTTACATCTTTTATCATGCAGGCTCCTCATAGAACTCGACTATGTTGTTATACCTCGCCGACATTCCAGTCTCTTTCGCTTCAATGTACTTTGTATAGTTTTCAACGGCTTACAGTCGAGGAGTTTTCTCCGTACTGAAACACTTAGAGCTAGCTACAAGTATACCCGTTGCTCCTACCGCTGCCCTATCGTGGTTGATTCACTTTATGACTTGGCTTGAATTATAATGTTATAAATATACCGCGTTTTCTTAAGAGATCACTGTGGTTCTGTTAAATGGCAGTTACACTGAGGTGTAAGGCGCTAAAGTATTGCTTATACGTTCTTCTTTGTACTCTACTTTGCACCACGAAAAGGGTTTCTCGGAAGAGAAAAGAGAAGGGAGAGAGAATCGGTGATCTCGTTACAGGTGTGTAATGATTCTACATTCACGGATAGAAAGATGTACAAGAGATGAATTTATGCAAAATAGAGTAATTGCAATAGTAATAGGGGGATACGAAGTACGATGAGCAAACCTTGTATGCATTATTTGGAATTGCTAGGGATGGATTCTACAACGCGATTGATAATGAAGAGTTGAGTAAATTGTATACTGAAAATCCAAGAAATATCCTATGAACGTGGAAGATAATTCATGGCAAATGTACAACGGTAATTCATGGCAAAAGGTCTGATAATCACACTTTCTTTCACATGTTGATACCAAGTTATGAAGCTATTATGTATTTTTTCATATCACTATACTGTATTGCCAAGACTATATGCATTACTCAAAAACGAAAATTCCTACAACGCTTCCTTGATTGATCTTTATGAAATTCAACAACAGTAAAAATTGATTGAGAAAATATTACAAACATTATTTATACGAAATAAGGACTTATTGAATCTGAAACGCAATAATTTTTGAGGAAATGAAAGAATGTTTTCAAGGAAAATAAAGTTGGTTAATTTATCGAATAATAATTTGAGAATTTCATCAGCAAGTTTTTTTAACTCTCTTTACATTATTCAGTTCCTGGTAGAAGAATATGAACCCCACACTCTGCGAGAAAGAAAAATACAATGGAATACGCGTGTATTCTGGTACCTTAATAAACGATTGGATTCTTTTAAATCAATATTCATCTTTCATAAAATATACTTCAACTATTCCACTATACATTCAAATTCTCCCCCTTATATATTCCAACATGAGAAAGTTTCTTTGTTCAATAATTTTCCTTTGTTTACAATATCAATCTTGTATCCAGGAAATCAACGAATTAATACTTATACCAGTTATATTAAAAATCAAACACCGTTCGGTACGTTGAGATTTTTCTTTTTCGTACGATAAAGAGAGAAAGAACGTCTCGAGTAAGGAAAAACAACAACAAATCATTGTTCCTCGACGACGGATTGATTGTTTTCTGATCGTCGATTGTCGTATCATATCTGAAAACAATATTTCCACGTACATGCACCACGTGGAAAAATAGCGGAGTGCGATATTTTCACAATTGTGGAACAAGTATATATAATACTGGGATTTTTAGAGAAGTGGTGTCAGTTGTTAATACTGTAGTGAAAATGAGACCGCATATAATATCTTGCGTACTAACTGTAACGTTCCTGAGGTTATGGATATGTACATCAGCGGAGGTCCCCCCAGATCAGAATCCTCAAAATTCACTTTTCCCTAAAACAAAAGACCAAATTCCTCCCAGCGGTTCTATCGACAAAGACGTAAAAACAATAAACGATTCTTCGGAAAATGTTCAAAAGGACAAAACAGATGCTGTAAAGAAGAATCCATCTGAAGATAAATCGGAAGACAGTGCCGTGGTGAAATTACTGCAACAATTGTTGAAAAATGTGAGTCGCGATGATGCTCAACATCCGAAGAGTGGGAAAGACGATGCATCTTCACAGGAACAAATGGACGACGACAAATCTTCTGTAAGAGATAAACCACGAAAGGAGGACAAAATTGATGAAATGGAGACTCAACTGGAAGCCCCACCGGTGAAGAAACGAAAACACATCAAATCGAAATATCCACCCAAAAAATATCAGAAAACACTGAAATCTATTCATCGCAAGGATTCTGATCAATGTCCCGCTCAAAACAGTACCAATCCATCGCAAGACAATCCACAAAAGATCACTATAGTTCTACCAACACCGGGTGTTATGGAAACACAAATACCCAAACCTTCTCAAACTTCACAAGATTTCGATACCACGAAGAGCACTAATATTAACATTATACTTTTGAACAATCCTACGACACGCAAAACTCATGCAAGTGAAGGAAGATTGGCTGATCTCGTGGGAGAATCTGTGAGAGAATTTGTGAGTGATTTGGAATCATATGATTACGAAGACGATTACGATTACGATGAATACGATGAAGATGATGAATATGACTACGATGACGACGACGACGAAGATTACAGGAGTTCTGAAAAGGTTTGTGTGAGACCATTCTTATTCGCATCGGGTCAGCAGAAAAAGAAGCAGCAAATCCGTCCCAGGATTATGTGCAAGCACGTTGCGTCAACGCAAAAGGAGATCAAGATAGGAGATTGTCGTTGCGATGTTACTAGTAAGGTGGTAGATTCTATTACTGATTTGTTCAAGAATTGGTATCATAATTAATTTTCGATATCGGTAGTTCTTCTGTAAGGAATGTTCCAAAATATCTTCAAAACATATCGACATTGGCTCATTTTTCCGCAATATTGTATTCAACAAGAGATGAACATTAGTGGTTTCAGGGACCCTTTTTCAGAGATATTTTCGTGCTGTGAATTCTCATTTGTTCATCCTTTAAACGTTCAGGATATTGCAGAAATAACCATGAAATTTCTGCATTCTATATGCGCTTCATCAAGTATAGTCAAGTTTAGTCATCCACACGAAAACAATGATCGTAAATATTTTCGGCAATCTCGTTATATGATAATAATTGGACTTGTTGACAGTAGAGGAACTGAATTTCCATTTGAAAGATAGTTCAAATGTGAGCCCGTAAAAACCTGCATAGCACAAAAACATAGCATATGTTGAAAAGTTTCGAATAGCTTGTAAATGTGCACGGCAGAACGTTTTATGGAATTCCAGAGATTATTCTAAATATTTTCGTACTGTATGGAAATGGACCACTTATCAAGCGTAGTTTATCATGCATCAGCTATTCATATTTTGAACGAAGACTCCAAAAACAGTTTTATATGGCCATTATTATATTATTTTTATTGAAAAAAATGCACGAAGAGAATGTCGTTACTGCCGTTAGGTAACTCAGATCACTTTCTGATAACTTTTAGACCTCATAAGAGATCATATCTTTTAGAAAACATATCGAATGCATGAACTGTTGAGGAAAAAACTGTTGACTGGGTCAGAATCAGTGCGATAATATTATTACTATGTTAATACAACACTACGTTCTTGCAATAAACAACCTAGCGGCAACTACAAAATTTTCTCAGTGTCTGAACACCTCACTTTATCAAATCCAATCAAACATTTCGGCGTGATTTAATAAAATTGATGAATTTTGAAACGTAATTTTTGCTCAACAGGGACAAGGCTTACGGCCAACCAAATGGTCTCCCTACTATCGGATAAATTCATGAGTCCTCAGTTTTTGGATATTACGATAACGATGACTTCTTTCGAAATGGATTATCATTGAAAAATCCATGCATTCAATGATACCACGATTTCATGATTGATTGATTGAATTTTATCGCTGGAAATTATTCGATTGAATTTGAATAATGTGATTGCAACTCATGAGTTGAATATTAGTGAATCTGGCTGATAATAATGGTCCAATCGCAATCTATATGTCGTTGCTCCTAAAATGTGGAAAATGTGAAAATTTCATCAAAAAAAAGATCTAAGAATATTTCAATATCATTCAATCAATTATTAGGCGTCAGTTGAATCCAAAAATATTGAAAATTATTCCTATTACATTTTATGGATATTTGAGAATATTTTACTGCTTATCCTATTATTCAGAATTGGTAAAATATCAAAGTGGATAAGAAATTTATAATGTACCAAAAAGAAATGTTTTCTTCAACTCAAAGATAAACCTGTGATATATTTAACGTACTTTTAAAAAATACTTCACCAAAATACTTTTGTATCAATTTTGTATTACTTGTTTGTTTAGAATATAAAAAACGTTCCTCTCTATAAGCGCAGTCAAAATTATATCCTGCAACCTCAAACCTCTGGCTGAAAAATTGATAAACTGTTGCTACAAGAATTCTCCAGAACCAGCATGAACTCGTTATAATTTCTTTTTGAAATTAATGAATACTCAACCTTGAACGGAAAGAAGGAACGATCGACCAAATGTTCAAATAAGAAAAATCGACGCAGACAGTTTTGTTCGAGCCTGGAGTACGTAAGAATAATGTTTATTTTATCAATCGGGCATTTGTTTTCACACCGTATGAAGCCACTTCAAATTGGCGTCACAAAATTTTCCAGACGTGTTCTACATTGTTTATTCATTCATATCGAGACTGATTATTTGCGTTGTTTCGAAAACATGTTGGACATGGTGTTATTGAACGATGAATTCTATAATATATCTACATTGCATTTTAAAATTCTCATGACAAATCAGAAAAGCTTTAATTTCAAACGGAGGCAGAATCTGTCAAAATTTATCAATGTCTCCTTCACAAGTGTTGATCATCGAATGATATATCGCTCGAAACGCACACTCGATCAAGCGTGAAAAATCAACGAGGAGTCAAATTCCGTCCGCGATGAGTTTCATTACCGCATTTGTGATTCCGATCGCAAACAAAACAATATTGATCTTTTCGAAACACTTTGAAAATCAATCGAAGGATAAGCATCGTGCAAATTCTTTGACTCTGTAATTAATTGAAAGTGAGTAATGGCGCGTTTTTATACATCCCGTAAGATTCAACATCATCGACAAGTTGCGAACATACGGACACATTGTAAAAATTTATGACCACATCGTTTGTTCACGTTATTACACGATATGATAAAAACTCTCAAACATTATCGTTCTATTATACAAAAAGATGAAGAATGCGATGAAGAGGAAGAAAGAAATTAAAACAAAAAGAGGAGAAAAAAGGATGAATGAAGAGAGGAGGGAATGAAAATGAGAGTGAGAAAAAGATACACAGATTAACTGAAAGGAAGAGAACAAGCGGGAGAGTAGAACGGTGCTGTTATATACCGCGGCTTCGACTTCAGCTTTGGCTTCGGCCGGTGATTTATATAGAATCATATCTCCATCTGAATGTCTTCATTTTTAACGCACGGCTGCGCAATCGTTCGCTTCTTCTCTTTCGTTCTCCTCCCTCGCCACCAAAGGCTTACCTTTCGGCTTCTCATCTTTCCTTGCTGCTTCTCCTCACCGTCTTGTCGTCTCGGAGAATGAAAGGAAGAGGAAAAAAGAGAGGGAAGAAATGCGGGGCCACGGAGGAACGAATGAACGCAGCTATGAGGTTGGCAAATTTTACCGAGAGGGCCCTTCGGTAGTCCCTACGGTGTTATTTCTTCAACTTCATCCCCATAATTTTATCTTTCCGCGCGCTGACAGTTATACTTGTATATATTTGTTATTGATAATGGCCACATATATACGAGTACGTTGATTGATCAATGAATTCTCGGTATTGAAAAGGCTTGGCTTATTGATTAATCAATGAATGGAGGGAGCTCCGATTCATATTTATACCCCGTGCTGTAATTTCCCGCGCCGTACATCGGCACAATAAAAACAAACGCGATTGGAATTCTTTTTCATATTATTTGAATCCAAGAATTGATTCAAAGTAATGATTATGTTACACATTTCTTATATATCGAAAAGAACACGTATATATATTATACATTAGAAAACGTGGTTGGAATTTAAAGACTGCATCACATCTATTCAACTGTATTTTCAATCACAACATCCATCACCGAGAAACATCACCAGAATCAAAGAAAGAATGTCGAATCATTGACATACTCTCAT
The DNA here is from genome assembly GCA_018340375.1 of Gonatopus flavifemur. Taxonomy (NCBI): domain Eukaryota; kingdom Metazoa; phylum Arthropoda; class Insecta; order Hymenoptera; family Dryinidae; genus Gonatopus; species Gonatopus flavifemur. Next base: position 58,549,975 of record JAFFJZ010000001.1, read on the forward strand.
GATCGCCGAGAATGATTGTTCGAACAGAAATATGAAGTTACCGTAAATCGATAAATGAATTCACGTAAGATCCGTCATCCCCGTTATATTCTTCTCTGTTTCGTTCCAATATTATATCTGGAGGTCACTAACGGTTACCAAATGACGGTAGGACACGCTGACCCATACTGAGAAGCCGTGACGACTGGTTTGTTACAAGTTCTCTCGTATGATTCTCCTCTAGTGTACTCACAATGAAAATTGGCTTCGATTTCCGTTCAATACTCCCTCGCACCGCTAGTATTGCCGGAGATAATACTCTCCGTATCTTCTTTACGCTGTATTACCTACGTAAATATGTAGTTACCTTCACTCGCTGCAAGGCTTTTTGCAACCTTCAAGAAGTTCAATGCCGCAAACTACGATCGTCTACCATTATGAGCTCAAATACTGAGCAGGATATTTTTATTGGATTAGTTGGATTATGGACGATGAAGTTACCTCCCTAGGTGGAGATTTTAATGAATATTGAACGATCAAAGAGAAGCGAAGGACACAAAACAATAATCGTTCCACGGTTCTGGTATTTATGACTTGAAATCGTGTAAGGATGATTGATCTTCCTTCGAAGACCTTCGAAGATTGTGAAACGCTAATAGAATTCATCTCGTCGTCATCCCGGAGCTTTGAATTCGAAATTCTTTTCTGATACTCTACATGCGTCGAGTAGGGATCGATCATAATAACGAAATGCGTGTAATGTTGCATGTTTACATGGTACATTGAAGGTATTACAGATAATTTGCATGTAAGTATGAATATTTGAAGATGAAGCTGTACTCGATGTTACATGTAAATTTTTGAAACCAAGAATTTCAAATTCTATATCATTTTCATGTTTGCAGCTATGTTGAAAGAGGAAAAGAAATAACTATTGCACCTTTATTTTAGCTCCGCATGTGAAAATTGCCAGAGGTGACAAATGACCCACTGTTCGACAAATTTCAGACGATCCAGTTTGCAGAGAAGAGAATTAATTACAACAATCACAAAGACAAGACTACTGACAAGAGCACTGAATTAATCACAGTCGAAAGAATCCTTGAATTTCGCAAGTATACGTACAATGTGCTGGTATTGTTAACTCCTCGATCGATTATGGAATCAATAACTAATCGGCATTAAATCTTGTACTGGTTGTGGAAAGCAAAACTGCGTCAGTAGCAGGCCAATTCGAAATTACAACGTATTTTATTCGTACTCATCAATAATGCACCTTTTCACCTTTGTAAAATTCTTTTTTTTAAAGTAGAATCGCAATAATAAATCCTACTCGCAGATCAGAATTCTCCCTCATACCTTCCCAGACATTTCAAGTTTCGAAATGACTTTCAAACGAAACGAAATTCATTAATATCTTGCTCATTCCAACAGCTTGTTGCATTCAGTTATTGATGATTTCCTTGTTTACCATTCAATGAAACGCATCGATTCCATCGATGAACCGTACAGAAACCTCCTATGTCATATCACAACAGGAAAACGATATAACCTCGACGTCATGAATAAATCCTCGAGTATCCCTTCAATAATCGATTCACATCTTCAAACATAGCACAAGAATAGATGCAATTAAACTTTGCACTCAACAAAGAGATATAGAGAATCCCCACAACGTGTAAATGCACAAATCTTTGAGTTTTGTAACTACACGCTCATGCGCTGAGGCATATACTCCAAGTGTGAGACTATATTATTCTTACTCTGTTGCAGTCTTTTATGTTCTTTCATCGTCCATTGTATTCGGGTTTTTTTCCATCGGTGATACATCTTGAAGAAATATTTTTACATCCTCGCGTATCTATAAAACACTTATTTATCTGTAGTTGTCTTATAAATTGTACATTCGATTCTATGATCGTATAGTTTCTTTAATGAGGCGGTATTCTATCTTCTCATGTCTTCGCGCGAGTAGTTTCCCAGTCAGAAGTTGGATATGTTTAGAGGAGTTGAATTGAACTTCTAAGTCCCTTGGTCTCCTATATAATTTATATGTGGTTTAGATATTAAATGGTTTCGATACTGGGTCATATACCTATGGATTACAGTAAGTAAAAAAAGTCCGTATCGGTTCTAACGGATAGATTTTTAGGATTTTGTTATAGTTTGTAATATTGTGACCCTTTTGATGCACGATAGAAGCATCAAAACTCGTTATCTACTCGATCAATAAAAGCGAGGTATCAGCATTTCATAAATACCGACAGAATTTCAAAAATCTTTCCGTTAGAACAGTAGACACAGACATTTCTCACTCCCCATATACAGGAGACATATTCAAATTATATAGGGAATAGAAATATATAGAAATCATATATCATTTCATAGAGGGAGAAATTTATCCAGTTGGTATATTGAAAAATAAAAATATCCACTTCGAAATTGTAGCAGCTTGAATTTTATTTTGAACTTGGTAATGTTTTTACTTTTTAACATCCAAAGCGAATAATTTGGTTCATTTTTATTAGGCTGTTCACTGTATATGAGTTGTCCGCTTGAATAACGACCTAAATGGACTTGGGCCTTTCCATAAGAAATCAAGTTAATGATGGTTTACGTGATATCAGCTTGGAAACGCGCGAAACCTAGTCAGTTTTCTATTTAATTACAAATTAATGAGACAGGATGATGAATTTCCACTATGTATGAACCCATTTAATGGTTCTTGATATTGTTATAAACAATCGAATGGTTGTCGACTAAGAGATGGTATGAAAATGATTCTATTTCGATGAAAGAAATGAACATGCAGTAATCTTCAATACTACACTGAGAGAAGAGCGATTTGGAGGTTCAGTAAATAGTATTATATTTGATCGATAAATCTGAATGTTACTGAACTTTCAGCGACGTTTCACGAAATTTCAAGAAACATTATTGAAATTTTGCTTTACATTACTCAGTGTTCTACAATCGTTATTATTACAATATTCGTATCAATACAATATTCACGACCAAATTCGCTGTGTGTCACTCAATTCCTAAACGTCTAGTGTTACACAGCAAATTTGGTTATGAATATTGTATTCTATAATAACGATTGTAGAACACTGAGTAATGTAAAGCAAAATTTCAGTAATGTTTCTTGAAATTTCGTGAAACGTCGCTGAAAGTTCAGTAATATTCAGATTTATCGATCAAATATAATACTATTTACTGAACCTCCAAATCGCTCTTCTCTCAGTGTAGATCTCTCTGATCTTTGATAATTCAATGATTAGGATTTTGTCATAGCCAAAGCGACTGTAGCTTTTTCGATACGCCAATATTTCCGTGAAGTAGGTTTCTCAACAGAATCATGTACACTGTAAAAAAAATCGGTAAATTTACCGAACTTTCCTTCGGGAATCGTCCAAAACTGGTTCGGTAACGAGTTTTACCGAAGATAGTTCGGTAAAACTCAGGTACCATGATTTTACCGATGTTATTCGGGAAGATTTTTGTCCATGATATGTGGAGTTAGAAAAAATTTAGAGGTGAAAAAAAACTACTCGTAATGACAGGTTTTTTAATCATTTCAGAAGATTTGGAATCAAATGGATCATACGAGGAAAACATTTTTTTCATGTTTCGCTTTATCTTAAACCAGGACTTATAGAAAAAATTCCGAGTTTTGAAAAAAAAACGTACTGGTAGAAACAAGTTTCTTATCCGATTCAACAGATTTGGAATCCAATGGTCCATATGGGAAAAACAATTTATTTTTCACTTCTCCCTTTATTTCGAATCAGGACTTGGAAAAAATTTCCAGGTGGATTTTCTTCAAACAACTTCGGTAAATTTACCGAAGTTTTTGGGAGAAGTTTTTGTAATCCATGAGAGGACTTAGAAGAAATTCCGAGTTTTGAAAAAAAATACGTACTAGCAGAAACAAGTTTCTTATCCGATTCAACAGATTTGGAATCGAATGGTCCATATGGGAAAAACCATTTTTTTTCACTTCTCCCTTTATTTCGAATCAGGACTTGGAAAAAATTTCCAGGTAGAGTTTGTCCAAACAACTTCGGTAAATTTACCGAAGTTTGTGGGAAAAGTTTTTGTAATCTATGAGATTTCCATGGACTTGGAAAAAATTTCGAGTTTTGAAAAAAAACGTACTGGCGGGGACAATTTTGTTAGCACGGTCCTGAAAATTTACCAAAAGTAACTGAAAATTCACACCTCGTCTATCTTTTTGTGTATTCTAAATATGAAACATATGTAGACTTCCAAGGTGGCTATCCAGCATGTCGCGTCATAGCTCAGCGGTTAGGTCTTAGGTTTCAGTCGGTAGGTAGGTAGGAATGTAGGTTCGAACCCCGCTAGGTAGGTATGATTTTCTCTTCATCTAGATGGAGTGATCAAGTTCCTCAGTGATCTTTGAAACACAAGGAATATGCGAAATCAGTTCGCGTAATAACATTTTTTTTCAATTTTTATGAATATTTTGAGCAATAATTTTCCAGTACATGTAAATTGTGATACAAAACTGCAGAAAATTCACGAATCTCGGTAATTTCATCATACTATTTCGGCAATTTTGAGCCATTCGATTCCATATTTTTCCCGAGGATAACCCGTAAAATTACCATCCCATTTCGGTAATTTCAAGTTACTCGAGTTCATATCATTCCCGAAAGTAATCGGTAAAATCATCGGATACATTCAAAATTATTCCCGATACCAATTGGAAATTTTACCGAAAGTTCGGGTTAATTGCTTCCCGAATATTTTCGGTAAATTTACCGAAATTTTTTTTACAGTGTAATTGAGTTTCAAAATGGCTTTATTGGGATTCGATTGAGTGATTATAACAAATTTTTGGATGATTCTTGAATGACGTGTAGATATCCTAGAAAAGGAATTATCAACTTTGGGCATCAGATTACGGCGCTTGATTGTGCGTTTCTGCTGGAAGCACCTACTTCAAACTTTGATTGAAAACACAGAATCTGTTCATGTGCCAAATACGATGGTATCTAATCCAGCATATGTTCATAAACCTCATGATATGTGTGGTTTTGAAAACAGCTCAAGTCGACTTATGTCGTTACTCAATCGAAAAAAAATGGCATGAAAATTAAATTATAATTCCCACTTTGATCCGGGTCAACCCTTCAAGATATACATTTTTTAGGGGAAAATTTCCCTTGAAATTAACATGTGTATTTGAGAGTGTTTGAGGTCGCTGGATAAGAATATCATATTAAAAAAATGGAATTCTCAGTCCCATACATCCTGACAGGAGATTTTAGGAATATTACAATCTTGGGGATATATTTGATAACTTGGAATGGTCGTAACTTCGCGAGAAAAAATCGTAGGTAACTGTTCAATAGCTTATTTTGAAGGGAGAGAATGGTAAAAAGTGATGCCGTTGGAAAGACCAATTAAGAAAATTTTGCGCGTCCTTTGCATAACCTCAAAAGTGGCGACAAATGCCCCAATAAACATACAAATCTTGAAGACGTCTGAAAAATATCTCAGAAAAGACATCTTTTCGACATTTCTAAAAGACAACTTATAGACTTCTTTTAGATGTGTCACTGAAAACATTTCTAAGAAGTGTCATGAAGTTATCTTAAAGATGTCCAATAGATTTTATTTCAAAGATGTCTTTGAAGATTTAATAAAAGACATCTTTCAGATATCTTGGAAATCAAAATCACAATATTAATAATATAATAATATACCGATAATGATTATAGGCCTGAATTTAAAAAAATATCAATTTTGATATAAAATCAAATAATTGGCGACTTTCAGTATAAAAATTTTCATAATGTCATAGTGTGCATTGTTTCTACTGACCAAATTGGATCATGTCGGACCACGATTGATGTTGCACGGATTGAGAACTTAATTCGTTCAAGTACTTCTGCTTGAAGAATTTTATTGAACCAATAGAATCTGCATCGGAATCAGTGGGTTCAATGAGATATTTTGAACAGGCGTACAAGAAAATTCTACGGTCTTAGTTTGTCATTCCAAAAAAACACGAAGGTCTAAAGAATATTCAGTAGAGGTGCATTGAACGTCCGGACATTGAAGGGTCCAAACATTCCTTGAACATAAATGTACGTATAATGAACGTGAATTTCACCTAAAAGATCTGCGGCTTGGGGAAGTTACAGGGATGGAATATATAATTCGCAAGCGTTTTCAGATCATCTGAAAGTGTGCTTCAACCGTGGTTCATAAAACCTATTCATTCCTATTGAATGTAAGAAATTCACATCAAAATTCGAATTCTGCACGTTTAATAGGAATAAATAGGTTTTTTATCAATCAAGGAAGAGGTCCTGAGAAAAATTTGTATCATATCTAAAACTCGTTTTGAAGAAGTCTAAAAGATATCTTCTAGATATCCAGTGAGAGTTCTAAAAGATGTCTTACTCAAGACATGTTTTGGATATTCAAAACTGTCGCATAAGACATCTTTTAGATTTCTTCTAGATATCTTTTAGAAAACTTTGTAAGACATCTTGCGAAGTCGCAAGACATCTTTTAGATTTCGAAAAGATATCTTTTTGTCTATGTGGGTGCATTTTTCGAGTATATACCCTTGAATATCTCAAAATCCTGACGCGATAGCTCAATTCTGACTTCGGATTCGGATTCTGCGCAGCAAATTACTTCAAAAAAAGATCCTCAGCTGCGATGGGGCGAAAATTTTCTTTTGTTCGCAGGCCTGTCCCAATCAAACAAAAAGACATCTTTTAGATATCCAAAAGATATCTCGCAATTTTGAAAGATGTCGTGCAAAAAGGTCTCGAAGATGTCTTTTAGAAATCTGGAGGTGTCTTGCGCGACTGATTTCGACAAGTTTAAGATATCTCAAAAAAGTCTTGCGGAAAATATGTTCTAGACGTATTCGATCAAGTTTTGAAAATTTCTTGAAGAATTCATAAAAATATCTTAGAAAAATCTTGAATCGTGCATAAAAAAAATTCTCCCCTCTTGTTCTTCTCCTTGCTCTTTCCTTTTCTTTTGATCCCTCTCTCAGTCCTACAAATCTCACTTCATTTCGGAATTTTGAGGTTGCGAGATTCGAACCCGGAATGTTTCACGACAAACGTATACGCTTCAATGACCTGAGCCATACGGACAATATGATGACGATGCTCCTAATTGTCAATATGACATAGTGAGATATATTGTCAGCGGTGTATATTTTCAGAGTAAAAGTGATCTTTTGAACAAGGTGTTTATTACATATACAAATATAAGATAAGTTGATTGTGCTTAAAACTTGAACAGTTTGATGAATTTGGTGAAATATATTGAAGTACGTGATCCAGTGATCGTTAGTGTCTGATGAATATCATAGATACCTTCAAATTATTTTTTTCTCACTGTTATTGAAAAACAACTTATCAGTAAATATGAATGAGAGTTTGATAAAATCACCGTACACGAAGGCCGTACATAAAATTCAGCGTGAGAAGTTCGATAATTCGCAAAATATTGCAACTTGAAGATTCGTTACTTTTAGTGCTAGCACTGCAAGTTTACAAAATCGTATTTTCCACAAAATTTGATAGTATTCACATGGATTATTCAAGCTTTGAATTTATGAACAAATTCAACTTCTTTGCAATCTAATTGCGAACAAAGACATTTGAAGTGTTATGTATATGCACTCATCCCCATGGGCACTCTCATTTCAAACACGTACCAAATACATTTCAATTATGTATTTGCAAGTAATTCATTGCAGATACGTAACTGAAATGTATTTGGGACGTGTTTGCAATGAGAGTGCCCATGGGGATAACGTCAAAACTGCTGATCTTAGAGATACATTTGGCAAAACATCTTATACATATCTTTTGAAAGACATCTTCAAGATGTCTTTTTGATATGTCTTGTAGATGTCTTTCAAAAGTTATCTTCAAGATGTCTTGAAGATATTCATGTTTGTTGAGGTGTTATTTATACACACTCGAAAAATAGAATGCTGTACTGGAGCCTCCAATTTACTGCGAATGCAACAGAACAATTAGTTGTATACCAAGAGGAATTGCATCGTACAAAATTCTCCCATCTGAAATAATTTCCAGAATTATAAATAATCATAAATATATAAAATTCATATGTAGGCTATATTGAATTATACAGAGTGTTATAAAAGTCCTGGAACAGCAGAATAACTCAAGAAAATTAACCTAGACCTCTCAGATTTTTCACGGTCTTTATTAGTTACAGTTCCTTCAAAACGTCTGAGAGTGAGGAAAACAATCGATATTGATATTTTTTCGTTTCAACCACGAAAGATTGTATTGAATGACAATCACACCTCACTGCATGTCATTTATCTAACTCCCCATCTTGGAATTATTAAAAATGCAACTCTATCATGTGCTGTGAAATGAGCCAAAAATGTTGTTTTGTTGATCTCAAGAAATCTGAAAATCAAGAATGAGGTAGAATATCTTCTATTGACCTCGACAACTTCATTAATAACATCGCTTTCGGGCAGTCAATTTTCTAGAGACATCAAAACGTTAGGCTCAAAACAAGTTTTTGATCTTAATATGACATTCAGTGGTGAAATTTAGCAATGCGAGGAGTGGTATCAGGATGTAAAACCCCTAATCTTCAGAGAATACTTAAGAGATGTCAATCTGAATAATCCACTTGACTTTGAAACTCCTTCAAAGGGAGTCAAGGTCAAATGAATACCAGATCTCAGGTCAGATAGCCGGGAAAAAATCCTATTAATCTAACACTTGACATTTTTCCCGGAACTTCAATTTTCTGAGATATTCTGTTGTTCCAGTACTTTTATAACATCTTGTACAGGGTTCTTAGCACTAAAATTTCTTTTATTTTCTTATTGTTCATACTATTCAACAGTAATGAGTGATTGGTCAATTCTGTTAGAATTCAAGGACTACTATCACTCCTGCTGTATATAAATTACATACTATTTTGAGAATTTTTCTACATGGGCTATGATTCTAATTTTCCTTCGTGAGGCAGGGACATAAAGGATCCCGACTATAATTGCTCCCGAGTCCTGATCATCTCCGCAATCAAGAATAGTAAAAAATAGAGTGATCACATCGGGAATTTGATTGGATTTTTATTGATCATTCCATTCGATGTCAATACGGGATTGGAGGGTTTTGTGGGGAATTCCTGTTTCTGGTCACTTTGAAAACGTCACACTATACTAACTTATATTGTCGCTGATGGTGAAACTGATCAAGAATCAAGAGCAGTTATACACAAAATCTTTTATAGTTTCTGGCTTGTGAGAAACAAAACAAGAAGAAACTGACAACAAATAACAGGTTTTTTGCAATTCCAATAAATATACCATCAATGAATCCTGCACATTAACCTTGATACCAGACATTCAAATGACAATAAAGTGAAAAATAGAAAACAAACATCTTTCAGAAACACAGAATTTTCACTTAAGACGTCAGTCGACTCCAAGAAACAATAATCAGGCAAAACCGCATGTTCCACGATTCGTAAAATTGATTTGTCATCTTGTTTGAAGCACACAAGCGTGGGTGGAATTAAATTTCCTAAGCGACAACGGCGAATGGAAGAAGAATTCACAGCAGCGCTCGAACTGCAGTTAATTTACTCACCAAGGATTCACAACTGCCATAATTCCTTTGTTCAATTCTTTTTATTCTACTTTCTTCTTGCTGTGTGTGTTCCTTTGTTACTTCATTGCCTCCCTTGCATCTCGTCGAGATATCGCGAAGGAGGAAATAATGTATTTGAGAATGACGTACGGTAAGGTGCAGGATGACGACACACGCACGCTCTCGAACTGAGATCCGCTGACTGTATGGTGTTCTGTAGTTTTGATTTACGGTCCAACTGAGTGACATTTAATGTCGTACTGCGCCCCTTAGAACCCATACCGCCTTGTTCACCCATGAGCATTTCGCCGTGTAAAAGAATCCAAACCACTGCCGGATAATTCTCTCTTTGGATTTCACCAAGCAGTCTCGAGTATTCGTGTCGATCGTCATTTTTCGATGACACGAAAACGTATTGTACAGAGATTCGAATTTGAGTTTGATCATTCATTCATCTTGACCGTATATGAGAAGACTGAAAATGAAAGAACGATAAGCTTTCACCGTTCTCTATTGGTGTATCTCAAAATGCACGCTTGATTTAAATGTTGTATAACCATTCCGTGCCGCACAAGAAAGAATTCTCACATTCCGAAGCATGAAACCTGAATTTCAAAGCTCTCATTCGACTCTTCTTGTTTCATTGTTTTTCATTTGAATGTGAGATGATTCTCACGCACTCTTCTTGATCACTCAAGTTCAAAGTGTAGTTCTAAAAACCTGATATGCATATAATATCACCAATTTATATTCCTAATGAACGCGATAGTGCATTTGATTAATGCGATACGAAATTTCTCCCCTTTCTTTCGGGGATTGGAAAGAAAAAATCTAATTTTTCAAACCACTGACAAAGAACGGCGAGGAAATTTCAATTAGACGAGCGTCAGTTTCTATTTATTCTGTCTATCCAGCTGCACGAATTTAATGTTTGTTCCACATAGAAACCTCCGCCATGCCCCTTTGAAGGAAAACGATTACCCGCTTTGTGGTGTTGGTGGTGAACGAAGGTTCAACTCGCATCATTTGTCTAGCTCAGAACGCTTGACGACCGCGTCAATGCAGAAGCATGCACCAACGTCAAACGGATGAATAATCGAGACACTGATCCACTGAAATAAATATAAATATATATTTAAACTATCCTTACACTTCATCATTTAGGTTTTAGGGACAAGGGGTGTTGTGAGTGAGGGATATGAATTTTCTTAATGTGCTTTGCGCGATGTTGAAATTTCAATTCAAGTATTTTACCGTTTTTGTTGCATCTCTGTGGTCATTCTTCATTCGTTTCTTGTCGATAGAAAGTAATTTGTATTCGCTTTGATAGTACAAAATCCTCACACAACAAGTGGGTTGATTTCCAAAACTTTTCTTCATATATATTTTCTATGAATTCTATCTTCAGATGTGATTGAATAATGTTCTTTCACCTCACAGTTGGTATAACATAGTATATTGTTCACTGAGGGGAGAAAGTAGGCAATCACACGATTAGAAATTGTTTTTTTTCCCGAGGTGTGCAGATTTTTTAACAAATGATCAACACTTTTCGCCATAAACTGCAGTGTTATTACATATTTCAGAGCGGACAGCGTTTATTCCACTGTAACGAGTCGAAAGTAAACATTTTCGTCTCTTAGGGCAGAGTCAGTATGAATGTGAGGAAAAAATTCTTTTTAGTTGTTCTGAATTTGAAAAGCACTGTTCTATTCTAAAAACTTCCTTCTGTTTTTTATGAAAGTATATTTCAACTCAGCTACATGGAATGCAAAGTTTTCGAGCAGGGATTTTATTGAGGCTCCTTGAAATGCTCCCATTCAACATCCTCGATGTGTGGTATAAGATCGTGGTCGTGATCTGATTGAATTGAAAGCTTATTTACAATAAAAATTGCAGAACGTTCGCCTTTTTGAATCTATGATTGCATTATCGTCATTGGATTTACATCAGGCTGAACGGATTTGGCCCTCTTTCTGAAGAATTAGAAGGAAGATTGGATTCCATTAAGTGTGACTGATTTCGTCATATATTACAACAAACTCATAACAGTCCATCACCATGTTTCTGAAACGAACAATCAAGGAATGATTTTTTCTTTACTTTGAACCAAGAAATACAATGCTCGAAGAAAAGTATATATTCCATTACTAGTCGCACACTGTTACAGTCAAAATACCTCGTGAGGTCTTTTATACAGTCGCAGGTATACATTGTATCTTCACTTGACTGATTATACCCAACAGGATATAAACTTGAGAGAGTATCATCCGTTACAAGGAAAAATATTCATCATATATAGAGTTGCAACTATATTATTTGATACTTTCCTCTTGAGGATCGATAACTGCTTATTACAGAATACAAGCATTCATTAAAAAATACTCAATGTGTATTCGAATAGTAATCACCATTAGAACTCTTCTTATGTTTATTACATGGTAACATTTAGGTAAAAAAACCTCCATCCAAGAATTTAAAGCGCTGACTCGTGATTTTTCTCATATCATCATTCTATGAAGTTTCTATGTTGGATTCAGTTGAGAACGAATACTGAACCAAAATTTAGAATTTGATATTCCAGAATTGACTCAGGAATTATTGTTTTGATAAACAACCTTCCTATAACATACTTGACTTCTTCTACCAAATTACAAGAAGAGGTCGAGATTCCACGCGACAGCCGTGCATATTAAATGAATCAGAATTGATATTAAAATTCTGTTTACCGCGATATTATCCTCAAGAATTTCAGTTACTTATGTTGTCCGTTAAAAGAATATGGTTTTACATACGCGCACACGTCGCGTGGTGAATGTTAATACTTACGAGCCTAGGACAAAGTTGCAAAATGAACAAGGAGGCGGCGGTGGCGGCCCGTGGTAAAGGACCTCAATAAAATAAACAAGTCTGTCTTATGAGTTATTCTCAGCAAGAAGGGTAGGGCAATGTCTGTATATGTACCTGTAAGTACGTACCCAACATATGCTGCGTGAAACACCGACGCAAAAGACAAGTTCGCGGCAAGCAAATAAGAAAAAAGTCACTCATGCAATCCAAGGGGCCCCATTCCGGCTGTCTACGTAACTTTCAACCCTTGCAACGAACGAAACGTGTTTCTTTTCGAAGAAGAACAACGTCCACGACGGCGACGACGACGACGACGACGACGACGACCAAGAACTGCACGCATAAACGAAACTGTACACAGATACAACAACGGAAACGTACACCTGGCGTTTATCGACCTCTCGCATTGAACAACCACTCTGGTCTTTTTGAGAAAAATAAAAAAGAACAGAACAAATCGTGTTCCATGATGCCGATCTATGATACTCTATTGTGATTTTAATAACGCGTGATGTCTATCTCATAGGGTGCATATGATTATAGTTGGTAATTTGAATTCTCTTCTGCGCCTGGAACTTCCCGGAGGTTTGAAAATTTCTTCGTTAGCTGCGGTTTGCTCTTCAAGTTTCAATACACTTCAACAACTGATCTGTCAAGAGTATTTTGACAATGAAATATTGATGTGATAAAACATATTGAATAAGTTACTGATGCATTATTCTGAAACATTAGTATCTATTCGAAATTGTTTTGGGGGATTCAAAGGATTTTTCAATTGCAATAGGTATATTGAAATTGAAATTGAGAGGGAAAATAATGCTTCTTACGGTCTTTTGGTCGCTCAATTGAACGAATAGTAGGCTGAAGAATCAGAGAGGGTTCATTTCTGTACCCTTTAGGAACCGTAAACGTTGGAGTTCATTTTGTATGGTGAAAAGCATGCTGGAAGAGGCGGAGAAAGAAAGAGGAAAGAGGAAGAGTTCTACAAAAGGTCAATGTATTCATTGGTTGAACAGACCCCATGACGCATCAACCATATGTACTCAACTAAACTCGTACTTACCGATTCGAATGTACCTACTTACTTGAAAAATGAGTGAAAAAGAAACAGAACAATAACGAGTAATGATCCGAAACCACATGAAATCACGTGGCTCGTAAATTTTTTGAACATGCTCAAAGCCTTGGCACTGGGTAGTCTCCGAAAATTGTCGGAATAAGCTTTGGAGGTAACGAGTATTCTCCCATTATTCAATTCATAATAGAAAGATTCATTGAGAGGGAAAAATTTGCTTTGCTAATATCACAATTTAATTAAAGAAGCAGTTTGCTGTTAAAGCAAAAATCTCGCTTGTCAATTAAGCGCTGATTAAGTAATTCGACATTGTAGGTATATTTTGCTAAAACAATCAAGCAGAAGTTTTAGAATCGCCATTTAACGGCCTTTAGCGGACTGGACTGGTCCCAAAAAGGACCTTCGGAAACAACCTTTTTCATGTTTTTCAAGAGTCATTTGATGTTCCGAATAAGAGAAAAATGGTGAAAGAATTTTCGAGGCTTCCCATCCTCTAAAGATCGAGCAAGAACTTTTCTCTGTGTGTTGTTTCGAAGAAACGATTGAAATGCAGGTTAAATTTACGAATCAGAATGATGACTAGTGCGAGGATGTAGGTCTGCGGACAATGGGAAATTCATTGGGATAAGAATACAATTTTTCAAACATAAGATACTTCCTGCTTCTCCTTGTAACACTTCATTGAAATATGATAACAATAAAACTACACATATGCAACCTAAGGACGAATTTTTTTACATTGCAAGTCGGTATGGTGGTTGATGAAGCAACAATATGAAATCGATAATGGCCAATCACAGGGTGATGAGAGTATATAATAGCCTTAATGCAAGAAGTGAATAGGACTCGTTGCTTGCGTAATCACATTCAGCTCTCACATCCTCATTTCTTTCTTTCATTTCCTACCTTCCTCTTCTCTTCTTCTCATTCTCACTTCTCACGTAGCCTTTAGCTTGGATTCTCTTCCCTTTTATACACTTTATCATCTCTGGATTCGATATATCTTTCTCCTTATACCCCACATCTACATACATAACTCGAACTAACCAAGTCATTCGTCCACTCATCTTGTTTTCTCCTTCGTCTTAACACCACACGCGTCGGCATTACACACTTGAAATGGCGAGAGCGCTAATACATACTTATGCGTATAGTGGATACGTACACGGTTGTGCCGATCGTTGAATGCCCTTGGATCACGAGAGCCATTGTCGGTTGATACATTTTTGTTTCATGTAATGAACTATTGACCGCAAACGGTTCCGGCTGTAACACACTTGACTTGTTTGGGTCTTTACTACCGACCACCATAGAACGTTTCAAGTGAAGATCTCCTTCGATTGTATATATAAGGGAAAACAAGAATGAAGAAGAAAGAAGGGACACGCAGATCCAAGGATCATTACGCGACAGTGACGAATTATAACGATGGCGACAGTAATGCGTCTCTGTATGTATACCTCGATGTAAGAAGTTTTTGCCACCGGCAGTGAGAGATCGATATAGAAGATCGAGAGAGCCAACAACAACAAGGGAACGGCTGAGGTGAGAGGAGGGAGGGTTGAGGGAACCAGAACCCTCAGAGAGAGAGAAGGAGCCCCCCAGTAGTTCGTCCTGCCTCGTAAACCTGTTTTCTCTTAGCCGATCTTACCGCTTTCTCGAGGAGGTATATACAGCGCTCTTATTTACGAGAGTCTCGCGTGCCGCCGCCAGATTTCGGATTCATTCTCGCGGCTGGCTCCTGAATCGAGGCGAGAAATCAAACGGCTCTCCCTGAGTATGTATATATATAATGTTATTTACGGCGTGTATTCCCCGTATACAGAGGTTTCAGTCGATACACTTGCGTACCGTATAATAATATATAAGAGTATCGAAAAAGATTTCGTTAAAAAGATCGCTGCGAAATCATTTCATTCCTCTTTCCGTCTGCATAATTCGTAAATTAATTGTCATTTGAGTTCCTGATTCATCAATAATACATTGACTCTTGTAAGTCATGCGAAAGCGGATTACCTATTTCTCTCGCTTTCTCCACGTAACTGCATGCGTTTTATTGGTATCTGGTTCCAAGCATGGCAGCCAAGTGTGAGAAATTCATATTGATGTTGATTACCAACGAAGGTACACCGTTGGTGGATTTCATCCCCTCATCGCGGGGAAAATTAGAGATTTTCCCACCACTTTAAGGGATTATTTGTTTCTTGGGTGTTGAGACCTCTGCAAATGGAGCAAAAATCTTCAAAATGATGGTAAAAAATTCCCCATCTATGGAGGAACTTTGCTGCCACCATTTTTTGGGGGAAAATTTCACAATTCATCGTGATTGTGTTGACAATACGAAAGTGAATTGTAGTATAACAGCATCGGTGTAAGTTTGTACCACTATTGGCTTAAGCCCTGGTTAACAGAACCCATTGAGTCTCGAATAATGTTCTGACCAAATCTCATGACATTTTATTGTGGAATTCAATGAATTCTTCCAACCAGGATTTGTTAACTATTTTCCACCATTGTTGCCCCACTTGTCAGAATTCAGGCTCGACAATTGCTGAAACGATGTTACCATTCATTATCAGAATTTCCCCACACAGCACGCAGTTCTTGGAGACATCTAAAACTATACTCAAATGAGAGATCTTCAAGAACGTTCTTGAAGAGGTCTTAAAGATATCTTTCAGAAGTGTTGAAAAGACTTCTTGTAAAAGATTTCTAAAAGATGTCTTGATTCAAGACATCTCCAAGACGACCATGCAAGATATCTTGAAAATATCTTGTGCTAAATTCGTTTACGAATCGAAAGCTTGAAAAATCTATATACATGCCAAGAGATTTTGAATGCTGCAAAAAGTACGATTTTGTAACCTTTCAATACCCACGCTGGAATTAACGGATCTCTAAGACGCAGATATTCTACAAATTATACTGAAATTTTTACCCTCAATCTTATGTAGGGTAGACCGGGTACGATTGGAACACAGGACGGTTGGAACAGAACAAACATCTCGCCAATTGTTGGCGATGGGAAAAAGGATCTAGGGAAAAATGAAGTGAAACCTAAGTCCGAACACGGATCTCAGTGGCTCATCGTTCATCAGAGGCTGCATGGTTCACTTATTACGCAAACAATTAGCAAAATATTTCTCGTGTTCCAACCGTCTTGTGTTCCAACCGTAACCGGTCTCCCCTACAGCCATCAAGCATATTTTGAGAAATTCTCGTTTATGCTTATTGATGAGTTATTCTTCAATAACGATGAGATAGAAATGATTTGAGAAGAATTTGTGGTATCCACGGCCAACCTATCTGACATTTGTTTATATAATAACAGTTTTTTCAAAAGATCACTTTTACTCTGAGAATGTACATCACTGACACTATTTCGCTATGTCATATTGACAATTATGAGCATAAAAATCAAACTATCTGTATAGCTCAGGTCACTGAAGTGTAAGTACATCGTGAGATGCACGGGTTCGATTCCCGCAACCCCAAGGATCGAGATAAAGTATACTTCCATATGAGTGCGAGAGCAATACAAACAGATAGGGGGAGAAGAAAAAAGAAGACGTTAGAATTGTTTTTGTGACTAAATTCAAGCTTCTTCCCAGACATTCTTATGAATTTTTCAAGAAATCTTGAAGAACTCTTTTGGATATCTTAATTTCTTCTCTAAGATATCTTTGAGAAGTCTCCGAGAGATCCTTTAGGAATCCATTCATGTTGCATAAGACATCTTTTCGAATACGAAAAGACATCTTTTAGAAAATTCTTCAAGACTTTTTGTACTTTTTGAAGATATTTTTCAGAATTCTAAAACATATATTCGTGTCTATTTGGGTTCCCTTGAGCAAAACAGAATTCTTCTGTGTTTTTGACACAATTGATTCTATTGAATCTGTGAGTCAATCTAAAAACCAATCAGAAAGAAAGAAAAATGAAGAAATTGAATTTTCAATTGAATGAGAGCGTGAAAAATCGCTACTGCAGCGGTTTCGTAAAAAAGTTGAAAAGTGATTGTACATAATTCTATCTTGCAACTGCGAAAATTATACTCGGAGTGAAAAAAACGACATCAATGTAATGTGAAGTTGAATACAATCGAGGTATCGATAAGTGGTTTGGTTAGGAAGCAAGGAGGTAGATGGATAGATCGATAGATATATAATTACATGATTTATTTGGTTCAGATGAAAAATATTCGTTCTGAAATCGAGAATTGTTATCGTACATTTGGAACCACAAAGTACCTCATTACACTTTTTCTAATTATAATAATGACAACAAATGATTTTCGAATATATAGCTGACGAATTGCGAAACCTCAGTAATTCAGAATGTAGAAAGAGAATTTCCTTGATTATTGTTGAGTGTAGAATGATAGAAAGAATTTCTCCCTTTGGTTACTTGATTAATTTCGAATGAAATGTATTTTGAGCACTTATTCGGGATTTCATTTCTAAAGGGACTTTGTGGTAACTCAACAAGTGTTTCTATTGAAAATCATTGTATAGCATGTGAATTTAGTCAGAGATGTGCAAAATGTGTGTTGTGATGCACTTGAAATAGAATATATAAAATGCCTAATTATTTCCCATTTCACATGCAAAATGTACAATAGTTTTGGAAGACATATGGAAAATGCAAAATGGGTATTTTGAAAATGGATTTATTTGAAATAGAATTTTTGGTTTTCATTGAGAATTTGAAGCTACATCATTACCGAGTGTTTGATTAATTCATCGCAATAAAATAAGTATACTATAGTTAATTGAAGAATGAATAAGAATGAATTTTATTTGTTTGATTTTAATAGGACTAATTTTTCAAATAATTCATCGCTCATTTTTCTCCTATGAGGTCTCATAATCATACCTCCGAATGAAAACAGGCGTTCCACTGGCGCAGAGCTAGGTAGACAAGTATCGAATCTTAAGAATATTTTTTTGATTGTGGGGTAAGCATGTAGCATTTCAAGAGAAGTGTTCACGTCTTGAAGATATTAAAGAACTTCCAGATCGCTCTCATTAGTATCGACATCAGCAAATGATGAGTTTGAGTCCTCTTGAAACATGTAATATGATTCATCTCTTTCTCTTTGCTTTGTAGAGGTGCTATCTTTTTCTGAATTTTGTTTCTCCACATGCTTTATGTTTCGAACTTCTGTTGATATTAGTGCTTTCAAACATTCTCGCTTGTCTTTTGGTGCCCATTTCAGTTTGAAAAATGGACGAGATAGTGAGGCTAATATCGCATCATTCACTGAAGATTCCAGTAGCAGGAATTTTTTGAAACGTCGACTAAAATTTTTTTTCAATAACCTGTACTTTTTACCTGTACTTTTACTTTACTTAAAATAGAAAATGGGTATAAAATAATCATTGCCCTGTGATTTGAAGAGAGAATACACTCACAGAAAGGATTTCTTGAAATGAGAAAATTTTTCTTGTCGCTGGCACAAAACTCATTTTTTTCTTGAGGCTAGAGAATTTTACGTGAATCAAGAAAAGTTTGTTTTGACTCCAAAAGAAATTTTCTAGGCTCAAGAAAAAAAAGGAATTTTGTACAAAAAACCATTTAAATGCAAATGGAAAATGCTATTACAAAATGAGGATTTTAAATACAAAATGCAAATGGGTACTTTCCATTTTGTAATTCCATTTGAAATGGAATCATTCCAAACAATGCACATCTCTGAATGTAGCAGACCTTTTAGTTCAGAAAAAGTTCCTATGATCCATAAAATTTACTTCCTGACGTGCCGAACAAACCTGGACTTGGGATTCACTGAATTTTCTGGGTAACCATGGATCAAATCTAGCACAAAATCAGCCATGACTTGTTGGCACAATGTCACCAAGCTTCACTCATTACAAGCTTAGGAACGATAGGTCAAGCAAACTTGGGAGCCGATGATTTTAGGGACGTAATGAGGGGAGTTCAAGGATGTACATGGTCTAATTGTGATTCTCGAGTGGGAAAATGTTCAAAATCATGCAGAATTTGTATACAATTATACATAAATTATAAATAATTTTGTAAATTATCCTACAAAACAGAGAAACATCCAAATAAGCTGAACTATAGCCGTCAAGTGCCTTCAAGTTCATTTTTCAGCTTTTTTTAGTGATCAATTTTCAGTTTCTCAGTTAATTCTCTCTGCCCGTACCTACAAATTTATCGAAGTTTGGTAGGGTTATGGAAGCGTAGATAAATTGTTGAAAATATAAGAAGTTATGCGTCAAAAATTATGCGGTTTCGATTGAAACAGACCCATAACAGGAATATTCGGTTCGTCAAACTATAACGATCTTCAAAGTATCAAGCTATCTGATAGAATTTCACAAAGAGTATCATACATTTCCCGAAATATCGTAAAGATGTTCTCACACCCAAGTTTCAATGGACGTCACGTAACTTCGTGTACGAATTTTCTCCGCATGAGAACTATACTTTGAAGACGGAATGATCAAACCGATACTCACGTTATTACAAAGCCACTTATTACCCGCGGTATCACGTTGAAACATTGATGTATTGTTTAGAGGCTATTAAACCTGGAATGATACCATCAAGCGATAAAACGAGGTATTTTATTACTCCACTTATTCCATACACTCGGATGTTGGAATTGTTTCCTCAAACAATAAAAACTATCCCAGATATATGAATTTTTCCATCAAGAGACATCGTATGATTATCAACTAAATATCTATATCCCATTATTGAAGTATGAATGTTCTATTCCCTTCTCCTTTATTTCGCATAATAAAAAAAGAACAATATCAAACAACAACCCACATACACGGAGAAAATATATTGACGAAAAATTATTCAAAGTTGAGGAGGATTATTCAAAAACGAGGACATAGTGGCATTCCCGCGAAATTGAAAATCCAGTTGACTTAATTTTACTCGACTACAGATGAAAATCAATTCAGATGTTCTTCAACAGTATTCATCTTGTTGAAATAATGTAAACATTTGAATTTATTTTCATCTGTAGTCGAGTAAAATGAACTCGACCGGATTTTAAACTTCGCGGGAATGCCACTATGTCCGCGTTTTACTCAACTTTGGGTAATTTTTCGCCAATACATTTTCTCCGTGTATAGAACAATATAACCCACATTCCGATTAAGGATAAATTTTCGGTGATTGGTTGAATGAAATTGAACCCCCGTTCTCCTACTACAGAAATAATTTCCATCCCAGAATCAAAATTCGGCGCCAAGTACATAAAGAGTGATTTCAAATTCAACATCATCAGACCACTCATTTATCTCGCACATAATTTCCAGACATCATAAAACTCAATCACGAAAGTATTCCTCATGCGCTCTCACAGATTTACTAGATCAAAATTGTAATTCCGAGTACCGCTTGTTCGAGCGTATTATCGAACATAGATATTATTTCGCTTCGGTACTTTTAATGTGCGTTCAAGTGGGCAACACCTGTCGAAAATTGCAGCCTTGTGCAATTGCAACCATGTTGCTAGGGTGGTCGCTTTCCAGCAACCTGTAGTTTTAGCACCAAATTGATCCAGGTCTCGACAGGTGATGATTCCAAGTTGGTCTCAATTTTTACCCAATTTACCATGTATGTACAGTTTTACACTTTCCCATGAATTACATGCTCCCGTTTTGAATGTATTCGCAAATACGATTGAGATATCATAACATGCAAATGTTGATAATTTGAATAAAATTTGTAAAGATACAAGATTTTTACGTTTGCGATTGCAACATGCTAATTACTTTGTATTCAAGTATTGTATCATTGTTGTGAAACGAATGAGTTTGTTTCTTCTCACTCCCAGGCATTATTATATTCAAATTATAATAAATGACTACGTTACACGATGAAACTGACACTCGAGGGCTTTTCAAGGTATTTGCCGCTGGACCTCGGAAACTTCGCTTCATGTGTGGTATCGAATTGCTTGATTACTGATTCTTGGAGTCCGGTAAGGATTGTTGAATTGTAATTTGAGTGTATCGAGGAAATTCGTCGGTTCAGAGATCCGAGAATATTTCATTCGTGTTGAACCTTTTCAATCCTAATTAGTTATTGAGAAAACTACTGATGAAGTGTCCTGATAAATGTGTTGATATAGATAATCGATTTGTTTGATCACCGTTTACAACAGATTATTGAAACGTAAACAGACTTTCCCATAAATTAATTGAATGTACCGCTGTACGAAGAAGTTCGAGTTATCATCCGAGGCACAGAATCTATGCTTATAAAAACAAATATACCATCAATCATCGTAATGCAACGGACATAATAGGATCATGCAAAAGCTCGTTATCTATATTACACAAGTTGAGAATATAATTGACAAGAACATTGTCGGAACTCAATCAACACCAGGGATTTACAATCACCTCAAGGACTGTGAGGCTCGGTTCGAATTGATCGTGACATATCCTCATACTTTATCTCTGTCTCTCTCACCATACAGTCATCTATCTAATTCCTTGCTTATCCATTTCTAAACTTCCCTCTCGTTCGGCTGAATGATGGTGTTTTGACGGAAACTAATCGCGTTATTACGTGATCGATAGCACTCGATGTCGCGAGTGATCATAAATTATCATTGCTCGCTCGTTGTTCGGCCCTAACATTCCCACGTCGCAATGAGCTACCACTCATCTCTTCTCTCTTTTTCTTCATCTGGCCTTCTCGTCATTTTTTTTTCTCTGTATTGGAAAGAATAACAGTTTGTTGATTCCGTCGTCATTGGTTGCTCGATCGGTTGGGCGGCAGTCGATGAAACGAAGAACCGAACGAATGAACGGTAATATATTACCAAGCGATGGCGATCGTTCCTGTCATTTACGCTAGACGGCTTTGGGATTAATTAGCTGACGAACGGATGCCTCGAGATATATCTCGAGAATCGTTCTCGCTCGATACACTTTCTACTTCTTTCTTTTTTCTCTCTTTCTTCTTTCCTTATTCAATTCTTGCCTCATCATCGGTTCTTTTGCACACATCAGAGGAGGGAACTGCCATCCCGAGGATGATCGCGTCTCGGACATATCGGAACGTTCGTACAGTGGAACGCGCGTGCCTCTTTGCCTTGGATATCTCCCGGTCGTCGTCGTTTTAGATTCATCGTGTGTTTCATATCCAACCGGCAGAACCGTTGAGAACGAGAGAGAAAGCATAGGAAACCTCCACCGCCGCCGCCGCTGCCGCCATTTCTGCACGTGAAGAACGACAATAAGATCATGGAAAGAAACCCTCTTCTCTCGTGGGCTCGTAATTCAGTTTACTTGCACATCCTGACGACGAAGACGACGACGACAACTACTACGATGGCGTGATTTGCGACCATCCGGGTGAGGGAGGAGAAACGGAGGGCAAGACCAAAGAACGTGTATTCGAAACTCCCCGACAACAACGACGACAACGACGACGACGGCAACGGCAACGACGATCGTTTGGCACGAAGTTGTTGAGAGGTGGTAGTATACACGTTGGAAATCGATAAAGATCGCGATGAATGTCCTGGAAGCTTCTTCAAGGTCTTTTCATCCGATAAGTTCATGATTCGTCTGTTCTCTGTTTATAAGTGTCATATTCTTTTGTTCATCCACATCAGTCTTCAACCGAGAAAGTTAAAGGGATCAAGTGGACCATGCGAATGGAGTGGAGTCGAAGCGAATCAGTGTTACTCTGGGTTTGTAATGAAGATACTCACACCGAGTTGGAAAGAAGAGGACCAAAGAATTCAAGGGAGAAAATTGATTACTGTTGGATGAATCTTTAATTGAAGAGAATCACTTTAAATTCTGTATTATAATAACCTGGAGTTATTATTCAATCAAGAATCACATCAACCAAACTAGATGCGGTAGATTGTATTGACAAATAATTTCACACATCTCGGATAGAATGTATTATATTCTTATACACTTTCGACACAATTTGCATGAAATCTGAACCCCTAAGATTCAATTACGATTTATTTGAATCATCATCGTAAATTGATCAAGTTCCGAATCATGGGAGTCGGTTGCAACAAATGTCTGCACCGTCTATGAGATTACCTACCAGCTTCCGAGCCGTTAATTCGTCTCGATCGAGTGCCTAGATAAATCGATACGTCCTTTCTTGGATGTGGTCGAGCGTGGCCGGGAGAGACCGTATGCAGTAGATGCAGCAGAACAGGGGACGACGAGATTTTCTTCTCTCACTCTTATTCTATCATGGTTCTTCATGATCTTTCAAGCGATTCGATGAGGATACGATGGTGTCTCTGAACGAAGTAGTCGTTCAGATTGCGGATAACCTATCCGATATCTGGCTAATGCTGAAGATAAATAACAATTATTTTATAATTAACAGACCTACCACGAATCCATATAAATACTATACGCGTTCAGGAATAAGTCTCTTCCTATCTGCCCTCTCACCTTGAAAACCCGCAACCTGACACCGGGCTCCGTTCTTGGCGGTGTTCATTCAGAAGAAATGAACCTGGCATCTATCAACCCACAAAGTCTTTGCCGAAGGGACGTACTACATGACACTTACGGACCCTACGATTTATATATGAATTCCAGAGATCTTAGATACAACGCGACTGATCATCCGTCTTTTGAAAAATCTCTAATTCCACGATGATGTATTCACGCGAAGACACTTTAAATGATATGAGAAAACTAGTGATTTACTTACATTACTTCTATTTATCACCTCATAAATCAATTGTTGTTCATTTCGAAATTTCATTCCACAGAATTCGATGTGCGATAGAAAAATGTAAGGAATTGAAATATTCGATCTTTCGGGGCACGATAAAACCATTTTCCTTGTTCCAAAAGGTAGGGTCACTCGTAATTAAACGCAGATCGGACAGGTACAATTTTGCGCTTTCACAGCTCATTGTATCGGATAACTTGCGTTCCAGCTTTGGAAGGCACATATGGGAAGAGACTCGACCGAGAGTGAGATTCCACCGTTTCAATCCTTTTACACACATCTGAGTTACCAAAATGTTCTTACGGGCGTTTATAGTTAAGGTTCGATATCGGTGGTACACGCAAATGCGACTGGTTGTTACCGGCAAGCATTTCTGGAATTTCAAGAGGTTCAGGGACATCCTATGTCGTCTGTTTCCGGTTCGCTACAATGTTGTGAATTTCTGTACAACGAGTGCATGATGAGGAGGAGAAGAGAGAAAGAAAGAGATGTGTTCTTGTCCTCGATGTGAGATTCGTTAATAGGCCCGGCCAATGGTTTTTCCTGTCCACGGAATAGCCAACATCCGAGTCAAGAATGTTCCGATGTTTCCATTGCTTTTTTTTCTTTATTATTATTCCTTTCATTTCTCTTTTGTGTTAGTGGTAGCATGATCTTCCATGTACACCTTACGTATCCAGGTTCACGTAAAATAAGATACAGTAAAGCCATAAAACGACGGTCTCTTCTCTCCTGTTGTCGCAATTTATGTGCATACGTACGCATGAGACCATTATGTGTACCTTATAACGTCTTTTAATACGCTATAAAATCCATCGTTTTATATCTAGGAGCCGTATCATCTAGAGATAGAATCGAATACCACCCATAGGGGTTTGATCGTTGCAATTCATCGATAGGGTAATTCTCTATTTTTTTTTCCTTTTTTCAATAGTGTCGTAAAAAGTGAATTCTAATGCACGGTGAGATGTTTCATGCGGTTATAACGGGAGTTCATTTAGGGTATCGTCTGATAAGAACTCGATCGAATATCTCATAAATCCTGAGTGTAATTCTTCTCTATCAACGGATCTTCTCTTCGTTTCGGATTCTATTACTCGCGGAGTATCGCATTTTCATGGTAGATAGAAATGATTGCTTCCGAATATGTATAGGTTATAACTTGTAGTTACTCCCTACCTACATATAATCGTAATGTACGGTGTTCCGTTACACGATGAAGGGACGACGTGTATAAAAGGGATGAGCGGTGTCGGGGTGTTACATTACAAAACTTTCCGCTCGGAGTCGTTCGGTTTACGCGATACGGACGGGAAGCCCTGGGGGTCTACGGTTAAAGAGCTACCGAAACCTCTTTGCGAATATTTTCAAAGTGCACGCGCATATGAGTCGCGTGAATGAATGTACCCTCCTCGTACGTGTATGAGTGGAAGAAGGTATACGATTACGTAGTGGGTATAATATAACCCGAATGAACAGCTACCTCTTCTTTTTCAGAACAACGATGTATACGAAGGTAACGTCAATGTCAGTCCTCTTTCATAACATTTCAAAAATTGTAGCAGCTTTGAATACGAAAAATTCAATGTAAAGAGAGAAGCCGAACCATGCGTGTGTTGTGTGCGTTCGTGGGAATAAATAACGACACGATCTAAGTTTGCATAACGCATATAACTGTACACGCAATGTTGAGACGTGAAGTAATTACTCTTCGGGAATTTCATCATGAAGAAAAGACTAACGTGAAATTGCAATTTGCATGTTACATAAAAATATACATCAGGTTAATTCGGAATACGTGTACCCGTGTACGTATTATACATACATCTAATGAATAGAAATCAATCGAATCGACAAACTAGTTTACCATGGGATTTTTTCCTTGTTATGATTGATAGAAAAATCGTATGGTACGAGCACTCGTTGAACCTCGACCACTAAACTATAATAAAAGTAATGTTCGTGAATTATCTCACAACTGTGTTTACATCGCGCGCATAACAACGCGAAAAATAAAGGTAGGGGATCTAAGTAGATGTATATAAGTTGAACTCCGACAACCGGTGAATGTGTATACCTATATTATATATACAGTTGAACAGCATTCATAAGTCTGTCTGTGCCCGTAGAGTGTAGTGATCACTCATCGGCCGAGGGGACCACCTTGTAACTTGATGTATACGAATAATCCTCCAAGATTTCCTTGTACATGATAACGGCGCATGATATTTCTTATAAACTAAGCGTATATACGCTTCCTTCGCTTGTGCTCTCAACCTATGTATCAGCTATGCGAATATCCGCGGTCTAATTTGTCCATAACAAACATACGATACTATGACTCGCAGCAGGAGATTTTGCGTACAGGTGAAATACGATTACCATGTGTTTCCGTTATTTGTACAACCGATTGCACCACACTCATTGAGGTCACGATATGAATAACGGATTCAAATGAATTAATAGATTCGTTTTTCAATTGGATAATTCTAAAAGAAAACATAGCGCAATGCAGCACACAGCGGGAATTCGTGCTATAATGTATCGCTACGTTTGGAAGAAAAAACAAAAGCATCTAGGTGAGACCGATTGCAGCCATGTATTATTATTACGTATGCAACAAAGTGAAAAAAGCATAAAATTCTTTTTGTTTCGCGTGTGTGCGGAGCAAACGTGTGCTACCGATCGTGATAACACCTTCGAAAAGACTTTGAACGTATTTCTCTAGGGTATTATAGTCCTCTGCGCTGTCTCAAAGATACGACTGTATAGTAGAGTACAAATGGTACTTACCAACACCGCGTGTGCTCGTTCATGGGCTCACACGGGATATTTCTTATGGATAATAAAGGCTCAAACCCAGCGGGAATTCTCCGAATAGTCATGTAACATCGGTAATCGTACAATCGAAGAATAAATCGATTCATATAGGGATACACGGATGTGTATATCACATTATTTCATTTGTAAAATGAAATCGCATCAGACGTACATCCAATACATTTGAAATTAATGTTTTTTTCTCTCTTTCTTCTTCATACCGGTATACCTTTATAAACCTTGTGCGTAAAGTTTTCTTTTTAACAACCCCATCTGCGATATGGTTACCCTACATCATTGTTACGTTATTCATCATCGCCAACTTCAAATAAGTACCCTCTCGATTAAAAATTCCAAACCGATCGGAGGGAATGAATTGAGATACATACGGATGCTTTTGAATTCTCAACAACATTATCACGTTAATCATTGACATCGATCATTGATCTTGAAAATTCATTCCACACCTGCACCATAGGTGTCCCGAAGTCAACCTGGAAGTCCTGTCACAGGACGAAGGCATTTTCAACACTTTCATGCGAGTTTATGTTCATTCACAAATGTTGTTCAACGACTTTACGACACCCATAAGACGATTTCTTCCTTGAGACTGGGCAATGTTGTTCAGATCTCTATGGGACGTATAAAGATAGGTGTTGGCCGTATACCCATAACGAACAATCCACGGCGAAAATAACTCCGGGTTGTAGTAACAATGCAGCCCGCGGGTGCTCCCACCTCTACCATTGCAATAACAACGGCATGAAGTACCCTATACATACGTTGAAAGATGGTATAGCGCTAAGGTATTTCTGATCGAAGAAAAAGGTAGTAGTGCGTGGAAGGAGACCTCGAAGACCTTGTGGTTACTTCAAAACCGAATGCAATGATCCAGGTCTATGGAGGTAGAAAACGCTGTATCATCATTGATTTAATAACTAATCAACGATTAATTGGATATCACACTCTGAATTCAACGCTGAAGGTGAAAACGGACGGTGGATTGGAAAAACTTCCTAGAGATAATCGTTCATTATTTTCTTCTTCCCTCCGAGATGAGATTTCGGATGAATTCTATTGTTCATCGTGAAAGGTTCCTTTTCTTCTATTTATAAGATGTATAACATAGCATGTGAGAGGAAATCTTACGGAGATAGTTGATTGTATTCGAATGAGAATTCTCGAGGGTATAAGATCGTACCGAATGACCTAGTCAAGACGATCACCGTGAGTCCATGAATAGTTCATCACATTTATTATCTGGAACTTGGATGCTTGGAATTTTCTCTACTTTCTCTCACCCTCGATTCACTTGAAGAGCACCACATTCATATTTGGTATTCCACAATCAAAATTCGAACCAACATCGTTATTGAAATTGATTTACTCAGCTTCGAATGTGAGATAAATATATATAAAACAAACAAGATATATTTCTTGCGATCAAACGAAAATCGAAGAGCTTCGATCGATAATTCATCGAATTTCGAATTGAAACTCTCTTTATCAATAATATTCACTTTTATAAAATTATTAAATGAACCACGCCTCTCGAAATGCACGAGTCGATGCGTACCGCGAAAACTGCGCTATCGAATATACCCTGAATGATGATAAGGCCTCGAGACTCGACTGTGTACATACATTGAAGAATATACGGGTGTTCGCATATACCTTCATATACACGGATGATTGGTTATTAGTTTTGGCCGAACGATAAAATCTTAATGGGAATACTTGGGTGGGAGGCTCCAAGACATTGAAGATGATCTATACTTGGGTTTCGTTCATCGAAACCACGGCTCTGATAGATCGACAACAAACCCTATTCGTGGTCCCTACTGTATTCTCCTCCTCCGATGATTTTTTATCTTCCCTGTACGAGTGCACATCGGTATATATCACGCAAATACGACCGTGTTGCTTGACGCACACCGAAGCGGTACACGATACTACGTACCGCAGCAAGCGACTAGCAACCCGGCAACAACACAATGCAGCCAACACAGATCCTGATAAGATCGGGATCCAAACCGCTGTGTCGAGAACGCCCGCTGGGACCCACGCCTTTTTTGCACGCAACCTTCGGAGCTATGTGCGGAATACGTGCGTATATATTCTTTGATACTCATATATTTGTATACATCTTACGTACATGTATTGTTTTTTTCTCAGTTCTTATTTTATTACGGAGAAAATGGTCTTCTTCCGGAAGATATCGCTGGGGAACGAATCAGCTCTGCGAGTCAATTCGCATTTTTCGTACATACATGTTTAGTTTGCCACAATATGAATGAACGTAGACACAAAAATTGACGCAAGTGTTGATGTCAATACTGGTTCTTCGACAACATTGCAAAGACACGTGAATGTATCGTCCTGTACACAGTTTCGTTCAAACTAAATTTCAGCGTTTCTTTGCATTATTTCTGTTCGAAATTGAAGAGAGCGTGCAAAAATGGGAACGAAAGAAATATGACCTCAAGCTCATACAAAGATATTCAATAACATGTCTGTTGTAATTCAATTGTCAATATTTCATCATGAATTTCACGCGTCAACGAGAACGTGATACGAGAACGTCCTTCGTTTACTTCGTTCATGTTATGGATGTATTTTTGATTTCACGCCCTATTTTCACCAGGATAAGAATAATAAACACAAGATTGTATCTGATCCAGCGTTGAAAGATAAGATGGTGAACTTTTGACGTAAAATCAAGATTTTCCCGCTGGCGAATTCTTTTCCGATTGTGTGGTACGGAGGGTGAACTTTGCCGATTCGATTACGGATATGTGAATGAAATTCCTGGAGAGAACTCAGGCTCTTTCGACCAAATGTAAATTCATTGTACGTTAACTCGCGTTTGTGGTATATTCAATGGATCTCCAAATGTCCACCGCTTGAAGCACCTTCGTTAAACATTTTCCTCGAACCTTCATGCTCTCTTGGGGTTTATTCCCAAGTTTAGTTCAAGAAAAATTCTTCGAGCTCCACTTGGATCCTTTATAACCTCCTTCTCACCTGATGCACTATATGGAATGGATCTGGTACCTAAATAACCTGAATTGAGTTAAACCTATCTCTGCATGAAATGAAAATGAACAAGAACAAAAAAGGGTTTGAATAATTTTCAGAAGTACAAGTTATTCCTCTAATAGATTAATTTATTACTAAATTAAATTGTTCTTTTCCAAAAATAATTGCCGGAACTCAACCCGAGGAATGATTACAAATGACTCGGATGATAAAATGATTAATAATTATGAAATTATAATTTGAAGAATGTTCAATTGAAACACAAAGTTTCGATTCTTTCCTTGCGCAACCGTTGAATTTGTAAGAGATATGAAAAAAAGGATGAATCGTTGTTCCACGTTTCTTCGCACTTTCAAATTTAATGAGCACTTTTTGCATACAAAATCACACATTCAAGGAAATCCTCAAAAGTTGAGAGCATTAATAATGAAGGAACAATAGCTATATGCGCATGAAAGAAGCGATACAAAGGGCAAGGTTTAGCACACACGTAATTACATATCACTAGTGAAACGCTTCGCAACGACTGACTTCGGTGATTTTCGAACCTAAGTCGATCGCACGGATCATACGCAGACGTGCTCATACACTTAAACTATTCGCGCGGAGTAATACATGTAGGCAAGCTATACTTTTCAAATTTCAGTTATAGCCCGCGTTCGAAGCTGTCTTTTCCACAACACTGCAGATCAAAAGAATTGAGGAACATCGAGTAATAGTAGAAATCATTCTAGGCACTCCTCCGCCCCTTACTTGGCGCTAATGGAGTGGACTAGGAATATCCCTGGCCCTGATATGGGCCAGTGAATCTACTAACATGATTTCTACCAGGGAGGGTGAAGGGAGGGTATCTCAATTATATTCCCTTCATTCCACAAAATCTTCCAGAGAAAGATGTATCTGATGAATCGCGAAGACCTCCGAAAGACAGGTCTCTTCATTCATCACACTGAATCAGATCGAATGAATTAAGACAGTACAACCTCTGTACAGAACACGTATGGCTTCTTCCTTCCATGGCCGACACCTAACGAACAAGTAATCTCACTTAAGGAGCCTCGAGCGGTATATCTCTCACCTTCTTCTAATTTTCTTCAATGATAAGAGACAACACGCTGCATATAGAAAGAAGATATATGATATCAGCGCTCGAGTTCTCTTCAAGTGTCGTACGCGTGAGATGGAATCCATTTAAAACTGACACTGTCAAACTGCTCAACTCTTTGTGAATCTCTAACTGATATCGATCCAACATTTCTATCACCTTCGAGATTGGCTTTGAAAAATGATTGCTTTATTGTTCGACGCATGAAATTACGAACATAATGATAACGATTTTATGAATAAAGAGATCTCTCGGTACATCTCCATGCATCTTATTCAAATCCTCTCGAATCCTCAATGGTCCATTTCTTTGTACAGGATTAACGTATTAGCAAGACACACGACTCGAATATAACACACCATGGGAGTGACTTCATAAGGCTTTATTAGCTTACAGCACATCAAGATGTGAATGCCGAAGACCGTCATGGAAGTTACAGCGAGTCATCCATATACGAAAGATTACCATATTTTTTCCATATGACATTTATAGTTTGCTTGAACTTTAATGTATCATACTTCCACATAGATTATCTCCCACGCTGCATTCAAAGCTAATGTATATTGCACTCCAGAGATACTATGATGTCACAAAGCTTACGTTGATTTCATATTTCAAAAGAATTACCGTCCGAAAGAATTGATTATTTTTGCATATATGTATAGTATATACAATACGAATTCGCTAAATGGTATCAGAAAGTGTAATTTTGATAGAAAAAGATTTGCGTGACCGCCCAGAAGGTTAGCAGAGAGAAAGGAAGAAGCCAGAGTTGGACAAGGAGACGGAAAAGAGATGTGCACCGAGACGAGGTTGGATGTGATGAATCCTCACGATTAACACGTCACCGTGGAAGAGCGTGTTTAATCAGCTGGCGGAGAAGACGCTGCGGGGCGTCCGCTTTGCTCTATGCTCACCACGTCGTTCCTGTCACTGCACCCCCTCTCTTAAACCTAGCAATATACCCTGTCATAAATAAAAATTCACGTTTCAAACTCATAGAATAGACTTGAAAATTGCAAGCGGTTGACGCTGATGCCGCAA
The DNA here is from genome assembly GCA_018340375.1 of Gonatopus flavifemur. Classification (NCBI taxonomy): domain Eukaryota; kingdom Metazoa; phylum Arthropoda; class Insecta; order Hymenoptera; family Dryinidae; genus Gonatopus; species Gonatopus flavifemur. The sequence continues at coordinate 58,582,253 of JAFFJZ010000001.1, forward strand.
TTATGAATCACCTCTTAAGAATCGTTAAAGCGTATACGCATCGTTTATATTATATGCAGAATATAGATCCATCAATCTATCCAACAATTTCATACATTGAGTAATTTTCTTGAAATTCCTTAATATTCCGCGTGTAAAGTACCGCAAATGTACTGTAAGGGAAATCATGAAAGCTCACAACATTTATCGATCCAATAAGTTAAAATACCAAGAACACGTATGTACATTGTTTTGTTTTGAAACCACGGGAATGGATACTTTATGGTTATTCCTGTTCTTCATGCCCATACTTTTGCTGAGACGCAAAAAGTTAGCCACTGTCTTTCGTGCACCGTTGAATACACTCGAATGCATCCGCCGCATATATTTTTTTTTATTAACAACTCAATGAATCATTGCGATAGGACAGAGCAGACTGGTAGCAATGTACATGTTACGCTCGATTGACCCGCTATACGAAAATCTTCACGGCGCGGGTGAGAAAAGCAGCGGCGACTGGCACTAATATCTATGTTGAGTTAGCAGAAATAGGTGAGTTTATTGTTATAGTTTTTCAACGTGAACTTCATCGCTGATTCAAAGACAAAAGCATTCAGTGGAATGGAACCGAAGAATGAGATGGGAATCAAAGACAATGTAAGAAAACAGAAAGCGAATGGAATAAGGAAATGTTCTGGATTTCTTTGATCCTGTGGTTTTCAGCTACGGTTCGAAAAATAAAATACAACGGAGCAGAAGTCTATCGGTCCATCGATATCGAAGTGGAAATGCAAATTTTGCACCTTGCATATCATAAAATAAATAACACCTGTGTTTTATGAACAAAAATACAGTGATGGTTGTGCAAAGATTGAAAAACGTCAACCTCTTATTTTAAACTTCAGTTGAAAAATGAAGAATCCTCCTGATATTTGAATGATAATAATGATTGAAGATCTTCCTCTTCTCTCCAAGAAGCTTGTCTTGATTATCTTTTATCTCTAATAAAAACACTTCGAGAAACGGTTATCCTCTACCTGAATTTCAGCTAAAAAACAAAAACCAACACATTTGCCAAGATTGAATTTCAATCATCTTTGAAAGTAATTATTTGAACCTTTGATTTAAAAATATTGAAGGCATATACCTGGGTTTTTACGTGCTGTATTTGTGATAAATGACATATCTTGATTGGTCAATTTGCTGATAACTACTCGTTGCGCAATATCAACATTATCTGATGATCGTCGAGGAATTCAGGGTTCAAACGAATGCTTTGAACGTATGAAAAAACATAGAGCCACATACATGGAGAAAAAAAGTGGAAGCTGTAGCAACAGTCCACATGGCACAAGGATGTAACTAGGGTTAAATTGGCCCAACGTGTGTGCTCACACAAGACGCGTATGCCTTATACGGCGCTCAATCTTCCCCATTATCCATTACAGCTTGGTAGCGTCGAGTGTTCGACCAGACTTTCAACTACGATGAGAAAGGGAAAAACTTTCATGTGTCAAGAAGATGACGCTTCAGCTAGTTGCTTTATCGTGTCACACGTTCTTATTTGCCCATCAACGTCATTTCTCATCAAATGGTCTGTTCGGACAATTAAGACAGAAGCAATATTAATTTGAATTCTGAGTTTGACGGAAACTTCGATGCTTGAAATTATTGCGCCTTCGACGTATCCAGTTGTATCCTAATAAAGTGTGCTTGGGATTGTAAATTCGGTTTGACCGAAATTTCATCGAAAATAACTGTTGATACCCATGTGAGCATTACGGGGAATGAACAAATGGTTCAATACTGGCGGAGATTTATCTACCAGACCCTGGCAAAAACAATTGAGCTGCTACTGTATCATCATTGTTTTTCAATTGGTACCATTCGTCGGATAGACATCGAATAACACTAGTTCTTGAAAATGACCAGATTCATTGCGATCATGAGCGACAGGAGAAAGGCTGAGTCGTTGTTTGAGGACGCTTCAAGAGAGCAACGCACTCGCTCTCCAGATCGATGGAAGAAAATAGAAGATTAGATGAATATCAACTTGGAAGGGATTTTGTATGGTGCAGGCATCGGGGACTGATGATGAAAAACTTTTCTGATACAAATTTTCAATTTTCAAACATAAAAATCAGAGTTTGGAACTATAAACGCCATTATCTCGAAGATGTATTTTCCAAATTGGCTTACAACTGGTAGAAATTTTGATATGGAAAACATGAGGTCCAGATCAGGCATGCCTGATTTCCGTTCAGGGTCTGACTTGAGTATCTGATACGGCCCTGACAAAAATGTAACGCAGGGAAAAGACAAGGTCCTGATCAGGAAAACCGAACATTTCCCAATCAGGATCTGATCAGGGCAGTAATTGAATTCCCAATCACGACCTCATCTGAGCCATATTCTGACATTCAATTTAATTTTCATGGAATTGACTTTTCATAAAATTTTTTGAAACTCCCCCAACAGGAGAAATTCTACTGATGATCCGAATAGACCTCAGTTGAACATTTAAAAAAGACAGGTAAATTCCTAATGAGTCCTGTGACAATTCTGAATAGTTTGATACATTTATCATTATGAATTGATCAGGTCCTGATTCGGCTGTCTTGTCGGTTATCACATGATTGAAATACGGATGAGACAAGGCAATCCTGATCAAGATATCTTGACCGTTACCCCAAAATTCAAATACGGATGAGTCAAAGCAATCCTGATAAAGTTCTGATAGGAATACCATGTCTGAGTTACTGGAAGGGAAAATCTGACTGGGACCTGTCAACAACCTCGCGTTACATTGTTGTGAGGTCCTAAACAGGATGCCATGTCAGAACCTGATAAGGTAATTCAAAGTGTTCCTTAATTAGGAGTTTCCTATTGCAACCTTACGAGGGCCATGCTTCTAATAGGGAATTTCCTGTCAAATTTCTACTAGGATAATTCTCTTAATTTTTATCCGATTAAGTTTAAATTTCAACGTTAGTTTTTTAATCAGGTTTCGCAGAAAATGTAGTACGGGATTTGAGAATTGTTAGAATGAAAACACAAGAAAAAACATGTTTTTTCATGTTACTCATGAAAAATTATTTGAATTCAAAAACAACATGTCACATGACCCATACAGCACAAAAGTTCCCACAAAGAGCTCCCGTTATGACAGTGAACATGAATTTATTATAAATAGTTTGGATTCAAAATGAACTCTTGATGACTAACTGAATCTTCAGAAAGAATTCATATCACGAATCCATCAAGAACTATTCAGGCATTCAACATGCATGCATTTTGAGTCCATCGAGTTCGTATTGAATTCATTTTTACTGTCATAACGGGGACTGTTCAAGAAGTTCTTTTTGTGAATTCAAAATGATGATGCATTTGTGCTGTCTGGGGAGTTAGATCACTTTCGAACATTCGACTATACAGAAATGGTTGAAGTTCTTCACCTAACCCGACTCTCCCTCAGTGATATTTTTGAAATCCATGAGAATAGGAAGTATTCCAACAACAACAACAATACCATCAATGTTTGTGGTTGTTGAAAAAAAAATTATACTCCGTATTGAACATGAATCACACTAGAGATTATAACAGTGCCCTTCCAGCGTAGATACTCATTCCGAATGAAAACATTTCTGAGGATTTTAATCCTGAGATATCCACATAAAATATACTTGTAAATTTCAAACGTTTCAAATGAAATCTAAGAAACCTTTGATTTCCCGTTCCCCGATGCGTGACTCTATTATAGTTTCTTGGTGTAATCTGTGTATACCCATTTGATGACAAGATAGCAATCACGTGGAACGACACTGTATAAAACTGCTACAAAGAAGGAAACTGAGGAATCGAACAATGAAGTTTTCGAAGTATTATGCTTCTGCGATCAAAGAGAAAAAGAGATAAAACGAAGAATAAAAATCTTCAATCAGACAAGAGAAACAGAAACTAATTGTATTGGCGAGGAAAAAGCTTCCTCAATTCCGTAAGGGCCAACTGTTATTGCTGAATCATCGGCTAATACCATGAATAACCTCAATAGCCGCATCGATAGAGAAGTCAAGCGGCATCGTTCTTGTTATTTACTTCCCTCTTCTTCAAGGCACATTCTTATATTTTCAGTTTATGTCTTTTACATGCTCCAGTATACTGCTACTTCTCTGCAGATCATCTGACTCGTACTCCTTTTTTTTATCCATAAAGAATATTCCGTGAACTAAATATAACCCCAAGAAAATCAGCAGGGTGAAATAAAGTTCAACTCGAATTGGACTTCCTGTGAATATCTTCGGTATTCCAAAAATTTTTCATTTCAATTAGGGAGTTCAAATTTCAAATACATTTTATTCCTCTGAGGAAATGGAATGAAAGGTGTTTGAATTTTGAATCATTCAAATGAGAATTTTTATCCATAATAATGCAATAGATGGCCATATCTGGAGGGTGATAGAAAAACTTTTCGGGGCATTGATAGGTATGCATACCGAATCGTTTTGCTCGACTGCAATGTTATGAGATCGTACGAGGGAGAAAAAACAGACAAGAAGGGAAGTCGACAACACATAGACAGGGGAGTTGATGAGAGTCACGCGGTTGTAAGAGGGAAGAAAAAGTCGAATTTAATAAAATCGATATTAATTGCAGTAGCCACAGCGGCGACGAGAGATCAACAGCGATAGCCGAGCTCCCGTTGTTGAATATTCAAGTGTGCGTTTCGAGTCTAAAAAGCTGTTTATGGGTCCAGCCTTGCGCACCGGCTGGTTTTTGTCAGGTATCGATCAGGGTTTGCAAGGGATGCGGTTGATGACGAGCAATCCCAAAATACGATCCTAACGACAACCAATGATGGCTCATTGTTCGATGTTGGGAAGTATAAAATGTATACGAAATGCTAATTAATTACAATCCTTAGAGTGGCAAATGACAAAAACTGATTCTCTTTCCGTTCTTCGAGTCATGCTTTAAAATAATTCTTCTTTCATCATGACGTTTTATATCGAACAGATTCTCAGATAACGTTTCTAAGAGGTGTACAATCGAGCATCAAATAACAGGTACTGGAATTAAGTTATCACAACAATAGACTCATTCCCGACATCTTTTCGTATCGAATCGAATCGAAGGGCATTTTTTTGGAATCTTAAATATCCCTTTGGAAGATGAAAACTCCCGTGTGAATCTCCCACAGCGTCGTCATTATTGTCGTCGTCTTTGCTCTCTCTCTCTTCTCAGGAAGAAATTTATTCCAGCGATTCGAGAACGGTTTCGACCTTCGAGTCGAGATGTGCGATGTCGCACCACGAAAGGGGAGTAGAGCAAAGAAGAAAGAACGGTAAAAGGACGAAGACGATGAAGAGAAGATCGGTACTAGATGCCGCAAACCCAGTGGGACGCCAGGCGCCCCGGGAGTGAAGACGTTCGAGTAATTGGCCCTCTGCTTCGATTCCAACTGCTGCTGCTGCTGCTTCTGCTGCTGCTGCTGCTGCTGCTGCTGCTGCTGTGGTTGCGGTTTCAGATCCCGAATGCTGTGGCCCCGAACCAGTCCTCTCGTTACTGTCCAAGCGTTCGCCCTGGTGTCGGCGGGGAGCTACTGATTACAGACTTGCCTCCAGTCCCCTCAACGCAACTCCCGTCTCTCCTTTACTTGTACTCCAACTTACTTCTTCGCTGAATACTCCATGGTTATCCAAAGACTCTCTTGCACCTCGTGTACTCGGTAGGTACACGTGTTATTTCACTACACATAATAAGGCTGGCCAAAATGCCACTACACATTCTCTTTTATCCCCTTATTCCTTTTTATTCTCGCCTGCCAACTCTTTTTTCATTCTCTTCTTTAAAAGGAGTCTGTTGTTAGAGTATATGCAACGCCATACTTCAACGACGCATAACGTTGAAGATACACTTTTAAAATGTATTTGGAAGAGATTGTAGCCTGTCAAAAACTTGAATAACCAAATGCATATTATGATGCCGAGAAGGTGAAGTGTTCGGAGGCATGTTCAAGAAAAAAATAATATTTGCAAGTCCAATTAAGGAATCTTCGTATTCCCTGGCCGATTATGAATTCCTATTGGTTTTATTAATTATTATTGTGCGAGGGAAGTACTTCGGAGCATAGAATTTTCATTCCATTTTCATCAAATCGAAGAATTTGTTGACTATTGCGAGTGGGTATTTCATATACCGTAAAAGAGGATCCGTTTATGAATAATGAATGAATCTCTCGATTGGGGTAACGAAGAGATTCTCGGTCCCTAACGTCCAGAGGTTCCAAAGAATGATGGATGGGTTGTCCGTACATTGTTGGGTGATTTGCGTGTTCATAAGAACTTTTCCTTAAATCAAGCCACTCATTTGTGGGATAATTCCGAAAACACGCTATCGAATAATGAGGATTACTAATCATACGGAAGAAAATCGCTCATCAAATTTACTGGCCAATTTTTTTGTTTCTTTCTGTGAAAAAAAACGTCATCAGACTGGTAACTGGCTGGTTATCCATTGGATTGTTCGAAAAGCACAAGATCGAAACATTCACTCTTATTCCTATTCTTTCATTCATTCTCAATTTTGGAATCAACGAGGGAATAGAAAAATCTATAACTCATTCCTAATCCTTCGAAGAATCAATTCATTGGATTTGAGTTGGAAAATGCACCTGGTTTCATTTTATGATTGAATTATATAAAAAATGTATCTCATTTTGACATTCACAATCAACAAAGAACACTTTTGAAGATAACAATTTCAATACAATATCAGATAACTGTAAATTGAGATTTAATACGATGTTCCCATTATATTCACCGATAATAAGCGTGATTCATCATTCTGCATCCCAAGGTTTTGATTTGTCTTGGTTTATTTTTATCAAACTGCCCATATGCACGTGAGGGAAGCAATCAAGAAAAATATATATATGGGAGCCATTTCTCGCATACATATATATGATACATGATTGTGCGGTTTATCACAATTTTTATTGTATGAAATTTGTTCATTTTGATTCATTCACGTATCGAGGGGAGAATGTTCGTTCTTCATGTACTATTGTATTTCGAGCATCCAAGGAACATGAATCGATTATTACATCGTTCAGATGGTTCAGAATGCAAAAGGAAAAATGAATTAATGAGAATGTTTCCAAATGTAAAAACTGAATAGTAATAACTCGAATGGTAACGGTTCAAAAAATGCGGAGGGATAAAATCTGTTTTGAATGTAATGGATCATTTTGTGGAGTTACTAGCATTCCTTTTGGAGGGAACGGGAAGAGAAGAAGAGCGAGCAGAGAACAAGGGATGAATCGAGATTCCGAGAACTCAGAATCTACTACGCCAAAATGCAGTCCTCATACCGAGCGAAAGATTTATACATAGTTAACAAACGCTCTCGTTTACAAATAAAAGTTAGTCATGTCACTCGCTTGTTAGTTTCATTGATAAAGATTATATTAATGAATATGAAGATCCACCTATCACTACCAGTCATGTACATTCTTAAGAGCTTCGAGATGAACACACAATGAATCGAAGTATGAACACTCAGCATCGCAACAACAACAGCAACAACATTTCGTTAATTGTTGAGAGTAAACCTGATCTTCGCGTATAATATTTCATAGATAATTCTGCAATGATGATTCGCACTCCTCGTGAATGGAATCAGACTCAATGTTCGACTCCATACAATATATGTAGGCGTGAAGTAGTACTTGGAACCTTTGTATCGTTCGTTATCGTACAATGTAAGACGATTAGCGAAGTGTAGGTAGAATGACTCAAGTCCTTCTCCTTCGACAAGCGTTCAGTTAATTATTAATAGTAAACCTTGTATTCATTTTCCTTATTTATTTAAGGTACATTGATATCCTTCGCAAGTTTCACATCTACAATCCCTCGATACGTACCATGAATATATATCAAATGAAAAAATGTACATTACTTTCTCATTTGAATAAAATATGTTGCATGAAATTTTTCTATCACGAAAATATATCGAACAACAATAATTCACAAGAATAAATGTTGTATGTTATAATTGCTGGAACTAGTCGCATCCTACAAATGATTTAACCCTTTTTTTCATATCGAAAACAAGTAAATTGATTCACGGTATTCCAAAAATTCCCCCTGCCGTGACACAATGTTGACGAATCCCCCTCCCAAGTCGTTCCCCCGTTGAATCCGAGAAATTCGTGCAAACGCGTGGAGAAAACAAGTGATTATCTGCGTGTAAATTTTGTACGAATCCCATTGTCGGTCGATTTTACCGCTTTCTGGTAGTACTCTATTCAGCATCGAAAACGTGGATAAAGAGGATAAAAAGACCAGAGCGGAGGAAGAAAACAATGCCCGCATCCAAGAGCATTGTTTTTTTTTGTCTTTCTTTTTCATTCTTTGTAGAGGTAGCAGGACGCCGCACTGTTTTTTACACGTATTAACACGAAACGATACCGAGAGTAAAGCCAATGCTGTGGAATCGACAAGCCTATATCTCAAACGCACAATGCAACGTACTTACCTTTCAATATCCTCCCCAACACTTTTCAATTTACTGACGCGACGCTGGGGAACAAATTTTTTCTCCCCCTCCGAAGAGGAGGATAAAATCACGGATAAAATATTTCGAAGTTTATTGAATTTTCCAATCGGTAATTAATTCGCATTTACGAGCAGGGTATATATATTCGATGTAACTTTATGATGTACATAACTGTCTATTAGCTGATTTAATTGATCAATTCTGAACCCGGGGTAATAAGAATGCGAGTACCAAACGATGTGACCGAATGAAAAATGATGAAACCTTCTCATTGAATGTACAAGAACCACTAATCTGTGATAGTGAATGCGAAACCAGTTCAAGACCGGCGTCGATTGGTGTAACGATTAACAGTTAACGACTTACCTTAAGCAAACCTCGTGAGCTCAACGGAAAAAGCATCGCACGACTCTTATGGCTAAGATGCTAATTGCTTGATGTGATTATTTTGCTACTACCACCATTATCTGCGTTGGATACGCTGAAGCCAGTTTCTCAAGGGCCTATACGTGGCTGGGGGATAGAGTAAAAAGATCATGTAAATCAATCGCTCACTACTTTATATAATCTTGGAAGTTATGGTAACGATCGTGATGATTGGGATGATCGTTGTAATTGAAGTGACAATGAATCGTTCAGAGAATAGTGAGGATAAAACCTCAGTGAAAACCTTGTTATAGTTGGATAATTCCCCATTGAACAAGGTTTCCTTCTGAGACTATCGTATGTCACATAATTAAATTTGAAACGCCAATGTTCGGTATCGAATTACAAACAAGACTACATGAACAAGTTTTCATGAACAAATCCATTCCTTCCACTACATATTCCTATCAATTGCGAAAAAGATTCACATCTTGGATTGGCGAAAGGTAATAATGGAAATTTTCCAATCCAACGATATTATAGCCGTTGAAAGTTAACCAGTGTATATCCGGTTTCACGCTCATGAACTGCAGGACAAGGAAAGAAACAATCGCATAATGTATTCGCAGGACATTCATTGGATCGTATCAGAAAAAAATTCAATGTCATCGCTTGAAGAGAGCAAATAAACACGTTGTTTCATGGAGAAAAATGATCTTGCTTATTGTTCATTAACTTGTTTCCGCCATTCAAAGTACAACAATTGTACAATAAAAACTTCATCTTCTCACCCAAAAAGGTAACGACAAAAGGAATATGAATCAGCAAGAATCATGAGTGAACAAAAGAGTTAATTTTTCATGCATCGAATGTTATAATTATACACTTAGTTACTCGAAAATGGATCAAATGATTGACCCATCCATAATGCATCCAATACCTTCCCCTTCAAATGATGCGTGAATTATGAATTACTTCATGTCTCTATCAAAGATACTCCACACAGTTCTTCCTTTGTTTCTCAAGAACAATCGAAAGATTAATACGATAATAAATATCAACCGCTTGGAGAATCGATTTGCTGTGTATACGCATATCGAAAAGACCCTCAGCCAGCATACATTACGCCTACTTTGATTCTGAACTTTGCGACTTATTTGATTTGAAATTCAGTTTTATATAACAATTACAACGAATAGAAAGATCCCGCAAAAATTATGAAAATTTTGTTAGCGGAATCATGATTTCAGGTCTTGTATATGGTATCTCTAAAATCCGCCATAGGACGGTACGAATGATGCGATTGCAGAAACATAATTTATCCTATGGTAAGAGGTGTTCATGCGACTCGATGCCAACAAGAGAAGTATAGGTATAATCCTCGCGAGTAGTTGAATACTGGCGACAACCTGGAATGCGAAGATGTCGCGACAACAAGAGGAGCGCGGAAGGAAAAGAACATAAAGAGTATAGAAGAGAACCGACCACTACGAATTCCATGCAATCAACATTTGTTGCGCGCCAAGGGTTTGAAATACAACAATGCATCGTTGATCCATGCCGAACAATATTCTACTTGCAATAAATACCGGGGAACTTGAGAATATCTCTTCTTAGAATACGAGAATTTGAAGAGATATAAAATCTTCTAACCTTTTGCTAGGATTTTCTTAAAGCTCTCATATTAAGAATCCAAATATGTGAAAAATATGATGAAATACACATAATCCCAAAAGATATCTTTTAGATGTCTAAGACAGTTCTTACTTGCAAAAGATATCTAAAAAACATCTAAAACATTTCCTTAGATCTTCTAAAATATACGTTTCAGATATCTTTTAAAAGTAAGAACTGTTTGAGACAACTGAAAGATATCTTTTGGAGTTGCATAAGACGTCTCAAACTTATCTTGAGATATCTTTAAGATATAAATTGTCATGTGGGTTGTCCATACAAGCAAAGATTTTGCTTTGTCTAAAAGATCTCTTTTAGATGTCTTTTAGATTTCTTAAACTAAGACATCTTAAGGGTATCTCGATTCAATAGAATGGAATATAACAACCAGCCAGACCTTCTTCCATATCAACAGAAGGTCTGGCTGGTTGTTTTAATTAATTTTATTCAGTCATCTTCGATTATTTTGGGTAGAGAGATCTAATAACTTCGGCTTCTACGGGATACCCTTAAAGACAGTGAAAACTGTTGCATAAGGAATCTTTTGGACAAAGCAAAATTTTTCGCTGTATGGGTGGTGTTTCATAATTAAAGATTGTCTTCGAGGGATTTTTCATTAAAAGATCTATCTCGTTCCGTTCGAAAGCCCTGGAATTTAAATCAACGAGGAGCATGAATGAGGAGTCTGGGAGTACTTTTTGTTAACCACGTATAAAGATGTATTTATAGGAGATAAAAAGTACTCCCAGGCTGTCCATCGCTTTTATCCCTGTTGAAAAGCGAAAAGGTAATCTACGATCGATAAACGTATACCAATCATTCACTTTACGCTCCAGATAGTTATCAAAACTTCTTTTTGGCATACTCCCGAGGCATGGACGTTTTCATGTACAGAAATGGCGGTTACCTAATAGGGGAGATTAAATTCCCAATTGAAGATGAAACTGATACTAGTTATTCAATAGATTAGTATCTCCCTCTTCTCTCTCCCTGTTACGAAGGGTTTCATTATATATTCGTCATTAGAGCAACATTAATCCTGTCGCTTATCCGAGGATCGATCCCTTCATCGGAAATAGTGGATATGAAAAAGGATCATGACTGCGAGAGCTCGCGTACTCATCGAGAATGACGACGCATTTTGCTTCGTGTTGTATAAGTAACATCATCGTCTCGTATCCTTTCATCATCTCATAGAAGAATTTGTCACGTCTCTTCATCAGTTCTTATCCTCGATTTACATATCACAAACTACCGCGGCTGTCAATTTCTAATGACGTATAATGTGATCCTCTGTGACTCTGAAAGATCTCTCTTTTCAATCTTGATTCGATGATATAATAATTCCAATAATAACTAATGTCGTGATGAGCTGACCGTGCGGTGGGCTTTGAATGACAAATGAAACAAGCCTTATACGATAGGTGGAAAAGAAAAGAAATTTGCGATTACTTGACTCAAAAGAGCAAAACAATCAAATTGGTTCATAAGGTAATGAAAGTCTCTTGAATTGAGATGACAAGTTTCCAAGTGAGGAAACAAAACATTACCAACGATTAATCTTATCGCTTCTCTACCGAAGGAATAAAATTATGTTATTCAATTAACTTCTCCTTGAACTCATTTCACTCAATTCGAATAATTAAATGTTTTTCTCTTGGGTATAATATCTGAAATCTCGAACCATCATTCTTCTTCGGGAGGTTGATACCTCGTATGAAATGAATGCAAGAACAAAACGTACCTGTTTATTTTGAGGGAAGAAAAATCGGACAGTGAGCAACAATGTTGTCACACGACTATACGACAAAGATAAGTAGGAAGAACGGTTTTTGTAGTGACTATCTCTTCGGTCCACGCCTCTTACCGAGTTGTTGCTGCTGCTGTTTCTGCTTCTGCACAGTAATACCTTGCCGTGTCCTACCAAGACAGAATCAACCAGGTACGATGGTACAAAACTCACGTTATCTTGATGCAGATAATTTTTTTTCTTCTTCGCTCCCTGTCGTAAGTTTCAGCTGCTCTCTTCGGGGAGACAAATGTTTGTTGTTATTGTGTATGGATTGCAGAATAAAAATGTGATCACAGGTAAAATTTAACCATAAATCTTTGCTCGTTTCGTACGGTAGAAGAAATATACATATAAATATATATATATATCAATTAAACGAGTACAGTTCAGTGAGTATAGGTATCTTGGTTGTACAAGCTATGTAGCACAATTGTGCAGCGTCCTTTTACACGAGAAAACGATGTTAAATGGAATCATCAAAACCTTCAATCATTGTGGCTTTCATTTAAATTCGATACTCGCTATAATAACGAGATAACGAGACAGAGAAAAAGATCAACAAAAACGATTTTTATAATTATATGATCGCTCGTGAGCGCATGATTGCGAAAACTCATTTACGATCAATTAATTTGATCTATCCGTTCCATAGATTGATAATATATCAGTTGAAAGATATGAATAGAAGAACCAACATTATTAAGAATACTGTACAGCAATTTGTATTATAATCATTAATATACGATCTCTCAAGGAATTATTACCTCATACGATCTTTACTCCAATCAATTCCCTCTCGAATGCTGTTTGGATGAAAGTTTATGCAACTCTAACTTTCCTGCAGCGATGATGTAGAGTATATTTAATTCTTCAATCGTATCGTTTCGTAATTACTTCAATTTCATTATATGCCGAGAAAGTAAATTGTGATACTGGTTGTTGATAATTCATCACGTCGGCAAACGGTTTCTTACACGTATATATTTATTTATTTCCACCTTTAATCGGTCCTCCAATGAAAACTCATACGCATCTCTCCATATCCCTTCCGAATATATACAATGCGAATAAATGATAAATCCTGGGAGAAATATGTTGATGTTTATAGAAGATTGGAAATTATCGGACAGTCAGGGAATTTTCAGTATCCAATCACGTAGCTATTTGTTACGTGCTGACCATGCGAGTGCGAAAGACCGTGTATTCGTTTGAATATCGATCTTCCGTGTAGGAAAATTCATTTCCTGACTGATTCTAAAATCAAAACTCACGGAATAATAATATCTTAATCGTGTGTATATTCTTGCGAATCTGAAATGACTTTATATGCTTCAAGAGAAAATTTCTTTCTTCAAAATCAAAATTTTGTAATGATAAGACATCGTTGCACAAGATAAGTCATCTGCAGTACCGAGAGTTCAACGTTGAGACTGAACCAACGAGTTGAAGAGTGGAATGTCATGTCCTAGTATTTCTTCTTTATAACTCAAATAACACCTTGATTCTTGGTAGGAAACACGGAGAAACGCATGCACGGTCGATCTTGTTCCTGTTATTATGTTTCCACTCGCTTCTTTTGCGCTTCGTCCTTCTTTCGAATTCTTGTTACCGTTTGATATATCTTTGATTCTCACATTTGAATGATCTATCCCGAGAATTTCAATGTCAAACGAGAATTTCTCACGTCAACCTCTCGACGTATGAAGATCATATCGTAAACCGTGCAAAGAATGCGAACTTACAACTTGGACATTGTTATGCGATCAACGAAGAACTCATGCTCATTAATATTTCATCTGGAGTGTAAAATTAGATGTTAGCTCTCGACGCTTGATCCGCGTACCAGTACGGAAATGCTCTAAACTCAATTACGCGTAAACTTCTTCATGAAATTTCAATGAAAACAAATTTGATGAGAATATTTTTTACTTTCATTAATCGACAACGATCAACCTTTGCGATCAATTCGATTAATCAACATAGTTAGTATGAAATAAAAAGAAAAAAAGAAGAAGGAATCTTAATCATCAATCATCGATCCGACACATCGATTTCCGTCCTATTCATATCGGTAACTGTACACGTAAGCAAGCGGCGTAAGATGCAAAAATCAGATCCCGGAGTAGAGTTCCTCGTGTTGATGGAAAGCAAAAGAGATTAAGCACTACGCTTTCGTTCATAAATAACGGAAACATCTTCTCCAGATACTCGCGGGAACAAGAAAACAAGGTGGAAGAAGAATGAACTGCAGTTGGAGGCAGTCGTTATCCAAACCAACTACTAGATCCCCAAGACTCACTTCACGAGATATCGTCACGAATTCGTATCTCAGGTTACAGATCTAAATGCATAGGTGTACGTATACGCATCATTGTGAAAAGTTAGTGGTCCAGGAAGACGAGTTAAGATTCTTGTAGATTTGGAGTAAGACCAACCATTCACAAGAAAACTGACAAAAATAAGGAAGGAATGAGAAATGAATGGCATCAACAAATTGTTACGGCAACGAAACAACGGGAATGAAGGTTTCTCTCTTGGACTTTTTTTCTGTTGTGAAAGAAAGAACGAAATGAGAAATGCTTTCGAAGCTGGTGTCGGTTTGTCATTCGAATGATGGGTTTTACGTGGATATGACTAACATTAATTCAAGTTTTTGACAGTTTACGAGGGAATAAAGTCTTGGAAAACTCGTAGATCTCACGAGATATCGCCGGGACTGAGGAAATGGATTGAAGAGATTCTCTTTTTTTTTCTTTTTCTTCAACTTGACATGAGTATAGAATGAGATGAACAAAATTTTGCTGATTTTGTGGAGATGAAATTCAGTATTCTACGTGGATAAAGAAAGTTTAATGTTCCGATGAAACCTTGGAGAATACGAAAACAGTATTGATCAGTATTGAAAAGAAACCTTGACGAAAAACAATGGATCTTTCATATACAGAGTTCAGGTTCATGAGTCCTTCAAGTTTGGCAATTCATGTATGCAGATGCACGAAAGTTTATGAATTTATCAGCGTTATGCACAATGCTTCGAAACGATAATAACTCTTGTCATGAATTCTCTTTCAACATTTTGCTATCGAGATAAGCAAATCTCAACGGTTTAGCTATGTGATTTCTTCACTTCTTCAGTTGTTTCGACCAAAACCTTGGCGATGTTGTAAAAGATCTTGAAACTCCAAGAATACCGCCGGTATTAGAGATTATGTTATCGGTCTAGTTATGCATGCACAGTTCTAAATATGAATTCATTATTTCGAAAATTCAAATATAAATAACAATTGCACCTTTGCGAATGAACATACTTTGTTTCCTGGATTTACAAGAAATTGAGAGGATTCAGCTTTGACTATACAAACATTCAACAATCTTATGTGAGAAGTAGTACCAGGTGTTCAGTGTTACCGTATTCTCCTATTAATCACATCATGATTCGCGGTCATATAATCCTTCTGGCTGTTGTTACTTTCTTGCAGATTGAGGTAAAGATGTTTGAATGTCTCAATTAGCCATAGGATTGATTATTTTGGTTTTTGTTCTCACAAAAGAATTCTACGAATATCTCACTCCGGTTTTCTCGTATATTTTATTTTATTATTTTCAAAAAAAAACACAACCTGGAGCCTTCTTTAATCAACTCCTGTCGTTTGAGAAAACATGATGATTGTTGTGTAAAATTCTTATAGATATTTTCTGTTGATGTTCATACCACTTTAGAGTTTGTAAAAAACAAATAGTGAATTGTTTTCAATTGTATCACTCACTTTAAAACCACAAATTTCAATGTGTGTTCTTTCCCGTGAGTTGATATCACATTAGGTTTAATTGTTTTATCCAAAAAAATCTAAAAACTCACCTGAGGTGAAATTTTTTTTACAGAATTATGGATCAGCAGAAGTAATACTGCATCATATAAACATTCATTCTCCTGCCTTGGAGTCTATAAACGGAAACGTTTGTAATTGCCGTACTACGTATACCTTATCACTCGGATGTCCTATGGAGCACCCATCCATAAATGGAAATCCCAATTTTATTCCTGTAACGGAACCAACTCCAACCACTTCACCAGGAACTCGTGAACCTTCAGAACCAGTTACAGCCACAACTTTGCCATGGTATTCAACCACATCGCGCCAAATTTACTAAGATATTTTGATATCGGGAGCTACTGTGGTACTTTCGGAAACACGTAGACCACAAACTTCCAGAACATCCACATACCCAGGTCAACCATATCCAATAAGTGGTTCAGTAGAAAACCAGACTCAATAAGAATAACTTATGGAGCAAGCAAAAGCATCAATCCTAATCAATCAATACGTATTTCTATTGTATATCGTATATCTTTTAATTTCTCTTCATAAATGCATTAGAGTATATATTACAGCCATATATATTATTCTTTTAGCTATGGAATGTTTTATTAAGGTTTGGAAACGGTTATAGAATGTAGAATTCAGAGTCAGTATTGATGTACAAGGAACTGTTTCACACTCAGAGAACGACTTGGTTGAGACAACAAAATCCTATTGATAAATACGAATATATTGTTGACATATCAGAATTATATAAATATAACAAGCAAAACAAAATCATCCACACAATTTTTTCCAGCAACAAAATAACTTCACATATCATTATCTCATATGACTGTCGCGATGAATTAATTTTGGCCCGCCAAAGAAAATAAATGAATGAATTCCCTTTGGCTGTTGCATTGGTATCATTTTTATGTGCCAGAAATATACTCAGCCGACTCGTGGTTGTCAATAGTATAATTTTTTGTATTATCAAACAACGCCTTTGGGTGCATCTCTTACCATGCAAATTTTTAGAAACAATCAAAAAACATCCTGAGAGCAAAAGGTGTGCTAAATAGAATTCCTGTACATTTTAAATACATACGCAGAGAAAATATATCTATTAAAGATTATTTAAAATACATTATAACGCCAGTTTGTGAAAAATCCTCTTTAACATCTTCAGAAACAGCTTTGATTCCACCATTATCGTCATGTGACATGGGTGAGGAACACAAAACCTTCGCACGAAAGTATATCCCAAACAGCAAAATTTTGGGACCGCATCCTTTTTAAATTATTGTAGGATTATTATAGGATCTAGTATGGATCCCCCTTGGAATTTTGGAGAAAAATTTTCAAAATGAACTCATCCAGAAACTTTTCAAGGTTCCCAGCCGGGAGTTTCGAAAATCTTTGAAGGGATCCTTCGAAGTACTCCTGATGGAATTGAATATGATCCATCATAAGGATTCAAGATACATCCCACCAGACACAGTTTCATTCAGGTGATATAATTGTGATGAAACTTTGTTACAGTTGTTACATTACGAAGTTATGTTTCATTTACATTGAAACGATATAACATATTTGATTGTTATGTAACAGTCATGTTGAAGTTTCAAAAGAGTGTCTGTTATACAACCACCACAAGCTGAATTATGAAATTACTCGGTTGCCACCTCGTTGCAATAACATGCTGTGTTACATTATGGCAACAATCATTGTTCAATGGGATTTTCTACAAGAAACGTCTTTAGAAATCTTCTGTGAAATTTGATTACGACCAGAATTGATTTAGCCTTCTCAATGAGAGTATTATAGAAAGAAAAGAATATCAACCTCTTCTAAAATTTCTTATATTATCTTGATTTATGAAGTTTGATCCGTAAGTAATTCATCATATCCAAGAAACGAATGAACAAGATATAAAATTCAATATCATAGGATATATCATAATATACAGTGATTGTAACTTTGCTGGATATATAAAAACTAGAAAAAATTCCCCTGAATATGTTACTTTGTAACATGCAAGAACTATTAACAATCTTCACGAAAATTTGTCGTGCCAAAACTGACTGTCAAAATAGGATTGATTGCGTCGAATGAATGCTATTGTAAAACCAAGAATGTTCTTAAAAATTTCCAGACATTGTATATTTTGGAAAAACATTCGGTATAATCTTTATTATAAGATGTAATAAGAGAGACGGTAGATCGACAATTTCATAGATGTTGCTCAACATGGGATGAGTTATACGTATAAAAAAAAGATATGAGGAGAAGAAGAAGAAGAGCAACAACAACAACAACAAGAAGGACGAGAGAATACGACAACGATGAAGAAGAAAGAAAAGGATTGTTTCCTGGTGGCTTAAAGGTCCGTTCTTTATCTTAACCGCCCTTTCTCCCACTCTTCGCGTTCTGTTCGTTTATTTTTACCAAAGCAAAGCCGGTTTGCATAAGGGAATAGGGAGAACGGAACGGAAAGGGTTAAGGAAGGAGTCCTGTTTTGCCTCTACTGTTCTTCGAAGGATCCGCAAGACCCTGAAATGGATTTTTGAACCTATACTGAGTTCATTGATATTTTTTTCTCATTTTTATTCTTTGATACAAGACGTACATGAAAACTGCACCAAGAGTTATATACCAAGCGAACTAGATACGAAACGAAAACGAAGACCATGAGTAGATGTTGGATTTACATGTCTTCCGATGAGAATAACATATCATTTAATTCAAAAAATTTTATATCAACCCGAACATTTTATCCATATTTATGATTTCACATTATGTAGAGAAACAACAATGGGGTAGCTCACGCACGCTGACAAGTCCGATTCCAAAAGTCTCCTTTCAAACTAAAGATGACTAATCTTTCGTCACAGTACAGTAGATCCTCCCATTTCATGTTCCAAGTATATAGAATAATACAATCTTTTATCGAAGACTAGTTATATCACTAAAATGGTGTTGACTGCAGGTGGTAAAAAACATTTTCTACCTCACATAAATTGAACAACGACAAGAATAGCAACAAAAATAATGATCGAGTATGATTCAATTACAATACAACAATGCAATATAAAATCGCATCCATCCATTCTACATCGACAAATAAGAAGCTCTGTCCTGGTGGTTGTCGTCTTCGTTTTCCGACACTGTCCCCATTTTGAAATTTCAACAATAGACATCCTTTCGGAGGCTGTGTGCTAAATGCTAGCAGGAAACAATTCTTTTCTCGCCGCCGTTCTCCTTTCCCCTTTTTTCCTTTTGGTACTCCGACACCCGCGATGCCATGAAACATCTCAGAGATCGCCATCTCTCGCCATCGTCGACGACGAAATCGACCCTCCTCTTTCGCGTCGTCTGCGTCGCGGGTCTCTTTGAGAGATTCCTCCGAAACTCGCTCTCGAAGTCTCACGTTTTCCTCTCTTCTCTTCCTCAAAGCGCAATAAAAAGTCTTGGTGGTGTTGCGTCAAGGTTTAGATTGATCGTCCCGATAGGAAAGAGATACAGAGGAAGAAGGTGGGAAGTTAAATGGAGGAGAACGTAGAAGACACAAGGCAAACAAAACACCGGTCTCTGATGATTTAAGAGTAAACTCGTACCCTCTTCCCGTAAATCCGAATCTAGAAATATCTTGTCTAACATTTCATTAATTGAATGTATACGAAGATGCGAGAATAACGTTGTTCGACATTTATGCAAACATCGAAACACACCGTTACCAAGCGCCAACGGAAACCGACTTTGGTCCTGTCGATTTTAAGTTAAATTCCTCAACCGGTTTCTGCAACCGATTCCCGATATTAATTCTGCCTGCGGGCTTCTTTTAGCACCATATGATAACTTATGATGAGCATTTAATGTGCGTGTATCGGAATACGTACTTGCAGGTAATCTCGCTCTTGAGGAATTAATTTCTATCGATGCCTATCATTGAACGAATATAGCGAATTTTCCGATTTCACCATTTCCTATCGTTCTGGTTCGTGTTATGGAAGAGTCATGAAAACGCAACTAGGTTTGGTAATCCTGATTAAAGATGCGCGATATATCCTGCTCAACTCACCTGCCCTTGCTATATAGCTGTTGTAAAATCCCCTCTTCTCAAGACCAAGTTCTATCGCACTGTAAAAAAATTTCACCGGAAAATTCCAGTACATGTACTGGAAGTCATTAACCTGTACATGTACCGGAAAATTTCAGCACATTTGTACTGCAAAAATTCAGTGCAAACGTTATGGAATTCCCGCATCAAAACTGGAAATTTTCTGAGCCTCGGTACTGGAATTATTCAGTACACGAGCTGGAATTTTCCAGGACATGTACTGGAAAATTAATGCTGAAAATATCCATGAAAATTGAAAAAAAATTGCTCACGCAAAGTGATTTTGCAGGGTCCTTGTGTTCCAAGATGATTGAGAAACTTTTGATCGTTCATTTGGATGGACAGAAACTCATGTCTACCTAACAGGATTTGAACCCACACTTTTCTACCTGCCTACCAACTGAAACCTAAGACCTAACCGATGAGCTATAGCGCGACATGTTGGAAGGCCAGCTTGGGTTACTACATATGCTTCATATCTAGAACACAAGAGGATAAGTCTTGGAAAAACCTCATATATCAATTTCATTGGCTACAATTACAATTATTATTCAAAATCTCAATCAGGAAATTTTTAATATAAAGACTTGAAATTTTTCCTGCCAGAAATGACGAAGTCCAATAGAAGTGGAAAATTTCAGTGCAACAGTGATTAAATTCCGTTGCATAGCAACTGGAAAATTCCATCACACGACCTGAAAATTGCAGTTCAAAACCTGTATAATTCAATTGCATAGTAACTGGAAAATTCCATCACAAAACCTGAGAATTGCAGTTAAAAACCTGTATAATTCCAGTATACCAACGATTAGGTTTTTTTTTCTAAATTCCAAATTTTTTCTCAAGTCCTTTTTGAGGGAATATTTTTTTTTGGTGCACAAGAACTATAAAATTGTAGTACGAGCCGGTAAAATTTTCGCGAAATCATGGCAAAATTTCAGTACATCATCTCAAACTTGAAAATTCCAGTACAATGACTGAATTTTCAGTTATGCTTGGTAAATTTTCAGTAACGTAACAACAAAATCTCTGTACATGTACTGGAATATCCATATTCCAGTACTAGCACTGGAAATTTCCAGTCCAGTTGCACAGTAAATTTCCAGTTTTTTTTGACAGTGCGGTTAAAGGAAAAATCGCGTCAAGAATGTTGTGTTTCTATGGGACCTTTCGGAGGCGGACGATGTGAAGAATGAGAATGTCGAAGATGAATGGACCCAAGACAATGGGACGAACGTTCAGACGAGTGTTTCAACCTCGTCTTCGACTTGGTCGTCGGCGTCGGGGTCGGACTTAACAGCAAGTTCACGTGGATTGAAATTTGCATTCGTCCAACCCTCTCGATACGTATATAAATCACTCGTCCAGGCCTCCTCACGATTCCTCCTTCACATAGGAAGATCGCTTCTCTCCATCCGCAACCTACAATGTACTAGAAATCACTTGAAAGTTATTAAAAAAAAGTAAGTATTGTAATAGTATCGTCGTCCCCTTGAACTATGATTCGAAACAAGTCATACAAATTTTTTGTCTACCATTGTATTATGATTCTTTACAAACCTAATACTCCTAATGGATCAATAAATCCCAACATTCATTGTTACATTTCATACCGCATTCCTCTAAAGTCTTAATTCTCAGATCAAACACGCAGCGCAATTACAGAGCCGTTAATCGGTAAATCACGATTAAATTCCAAAATTTATCGATTCTAATTATATGTGTACGCATAGAACAACACATCGATATGATCACGATATGGAATTATCCACTCCCCGACGCGTCTCAACACTTTTAATCACGAAATCTCATCACCTCATCCCGTATACTTTTGTTGATTATATACGCCAAAGTAAAATCGAATACCATCTGTGATACGGGCGATCAGATTCTTCCGAAGCTACTGGTACGTATAGCATAGTGGTACGTATTGAAACTCCCCAACCTTCCTCTTAGTAAGAGAATAGCCATTTTGCGTCAGAAGGTGAGCAATAGTTAGAAGCGAGGAGGAAAGAGCAATAACGAGCAAAAGTTGGCTGTATCCTTGGTTGTTGCAGTTGTTGTTGTTGTTGTTACCAAATGGTGTGGCCATCGAGCTTTAATGAAAGCCGTACGCAAGCCCAAGCGTTTGTTCAGGGGCATAACCGGTATTGAAACTCTCAGGATTACAACGCGCAAGGAGAGTCAGAAAGATAGAGGATAGATCGAAAAAGAAAGAGAGGAAGAGAGAAATAAGGTTCCGGCTCGCGCGGCGCAGATGCTCGCCGACTGTTCTATAATTTTATAGTGTTCACTTTTATCCAGCCCCTAATTAATGGCCCATAAATTACGGGCGACGAGTCGTTAATGGCGAGTAGGCACACGCATACACGTATGGATTCCTGCGGTCCTTGGCTCGTCTGTGCGCGTAAGCTTCGCTATATGTTGTTACGTACAATGAGTTTCCTCACGCGTATAATCTTTCCACGACATCTGAACAAGTCAACGTTTAAAGATGTAAGTATTTACCTGCTCATGTGTATTATTTGATGCTGGTCGCAAAACGTGTCGCGGTATTGATATCTATCGACCAATGCGCTCGATTATGTTTGCGGTCCGATAGAATTCAACACACTATATAGGGTAATAACAACGATACAAGTTCGTCTGTCAGAAAACCCACCAACGGTGAAGAAGTTGCGACTCATGTGGAAGGTAAAATCAAATTAATGGTAGAACTTGCGCGTAAAAACCTTCTGATATTTGCTTGATCATCCAAGCGATTACAGTCTCCTTGAACTGTGTTCCGAACAAATGGAAAAGTCATTAAAATGCAGATTGAGAAGAATTGTTCCCGCATCGGGGTAATATTCCTTTGCTACATCGATGCAATTTTAATTCATCGATCTTCGATCAGTTTTCAAAAATCATTATTAGCCAATTATTCAAATCAATTATACTGAATATAAATAAGAATATTTAGTGCTCGTGAAGAATGCTTGGTCGATGATCGGGCTCCTCGACGTGCGCTATGTTGATCATCGTCGGCCTTTCAAAAGAATTTGGAAAAAATCGCGAACGTAAAGTCGAACGAATACCTCATAAATCTTTGGATTACAAGTATTAAAGCTTCAAGTATATTTGTGATGAGATTCTTATCATTTGACGATAATAATATGATCATGAGATTACCTTTATACGAAAGATACATGAATATTGAGAGTGTTGACTACCGTCATTACCATGAGAATAAAGCTTGACGATGAAATGGCAATATATTCATAAACTTGTTCGGGTTTGTGGGTAAATGTTCGTTGAATATCGCTACAGGTGAAACCTATTATATCGGAGAAACAAGTTTTTACCTCATTTTATGAATGTAGTATTCGAAGGATGATATCAGATGGAATTTTCCGAAGCATCTTTTGTTAATTCAATGATACTCATTAGCCTTATGCACTTTTCATTGCACATACCTCGCAGTAAAATTCTTTGCGTTCAACCTTATGGTTCAGGATGGAAATTGGAGAAATATTATGGAAGAGGAAATTTCAAACATAGTTTTTCTTTACGATGGAGGTATAAGTTAGTATCGATTCAATACTTGATATCATGTTTCGGTGAGTGTACACTTTTTCTTATTCAATCTTCTCCAGAATTCGATTAGATAGGAAAATGATTGACTCAGAAATACTTTGATGCATCAAGAAATACAATTCAGCAGAATTTCTAACAGCAGATTCAAGAATTTTCTTTTTCAATAGAATGGCAAAGATCACATCGTATAGACTTCTTCACCTGATTCTTTGTTGGAAATCCCCCTGGAACTCGAATCAATTTATAACAAATTTGGAATCAAGTTAGATTTGTTAGATAATAAATGGATTGCATAAATTCATCAGCTGAGGAATGGGAAAACTAATTGGATGTAGATTGCTCATTCAAGATTTCAAAAGAAGACATGAATCAGAATCATAGATCACGATTTCCCACTGCACAAAGCCTGGCAGAAACTATTCTTGTCACTTGCTACATTGTGAAAAGTCCAACTGCATGTGGCTGCATCTTACTTGAAAACTTGACTGAAATTCATTCAAGTTCTGTGTTGTCATTTACTTTTGGTGGTTACTTTCAACTGCACCAGGACTAGTTTCGGCTACATCTTAGAATAAGCTGATATTCAGGTTGAAAGTAAGTTTTACTTTTATTATGTATGCCTCGCAAGGTGTTTAAACCCACGTAAGAAACTTGCAGGACATGGTGAACCCTTTTGTTGTCGCCTATTGGTCATAGAGCAAGTACCTCATCAGAACTCTACGAGGCACTTGCATATATCAACCCGAATATCATCCAGATAGACAGCAGAATTTCATCCGTTCCAATATGGCAGCTAGGAGCCAGATAAAACCCGGATAGGTCTCAGGAATTGTGCCCGAATTTGCAAAATTTGCATACTTTCTTCCATGTTTTGAGGAGAAAATGGAAAAAAACTGAGAAAAGTTTATAAGGACGAGAAAACCTTCTCCAAGGGTTGACATACTTCCTCCAACGTTCCATTTAATTCCTTTAGTGGAAACCAGTCTTAATCTATACGACATATTACATCAGAAAGAATTCATAAAGACTTTAACTAGAACTGGAAGAATTTAATATGAATGTAGAAGAATTCTTTTCCAACTTCCGTACTATGTGGGAATGAATGAGTTGCCTCAGAATATTTGAGGATTGAGAGACCATTGGGAAATTCTTACACCAATCTTGGGTAGGGCTCATTATCATATCGATCAAGCCTTGGGCGAAGTGGGAAAACACTTTTCAAATACATTCGAACAGAAGTATTTAGAATGTATACAAAATTCATGTTTGATGTGTCACAAATACATTTGAAATGTACCAAATGCATTCAAAAAACATTTCTGTTTGTCGAAAAAGGATTCAAAATACTTTTCGGGTTGACAAATCTTTCAATAGTTCCACAATGTTGGGGCATTCTACTGTTACACAATCACTAGTTCTGTTTTTTTTTAGTGATATCATTCTAAGGTTGCACCAAGTTTGGTTGCCGAGGCCTGGCCGAACTGCACCAATGTCGCCCCATTTCTCTGCTAATGGTCAATTCCTGAATGGATCATGACCCATATAGAAATTTACAATTGGCGCTAGCATGGTGCAACGTAGATAAAGTATGGCCGAGGCTTGGCAACCAAGCATGGCGCAAACCTGAAATGATAACATCATTTCAAGATTTACCTACGTGTTTTTCCAATTAAGCCCCATCATCGATGAAACAATGGCAATGAAATATACCATCATTGGCAAACAATTGGGAATTTTATTTGTCAATGCTGCGCCAGTGATCAAAGTAAAAAATATTTAACCCAGAAATATATGAAAAGTATGTGCATTTCGCAATTTCTGACATATGTTGTTTGAAGTCTTATTGTTTTCCCCTCATTTGTTTGTAAACAACTCGGCGTCTTTTGTAGGTAAATTTTGCCAGGAGAAGTAGCGACAAACTCGCGAGAAACACTTAATTAGTAACATAGCAAAAATATTATATAGGTTGCCCATACTGAGCCATGCTATTACCAATGATCGGCGCTGCATTGAGAGCTAATTTCTATCGAAACTAGGCCAAAGTTTGAGGCAATATTGGAGCATATTTCAAATGATCTTGGCATTGAATGGAATCTATCGTTTAGACAATGTTGGGCCGAGGATGAGCCAAGCTTGGCGCAATTGTGCCACAATAATAGGCTGACAAACGAAATCCGTCAAACACCGACATCGGTGCAACATTGTATTTATTGTTAATCAACATTGAAGATTTATAAATTGCCAAGCCCTGTCTGTCAACATTGCGCCAAGCTATATTTTATTGTCAGCATTGGCGAAGCCCAAAATTCTTGTATGGGCAGCAATGCTCACCGTCAATTTTTCTGAATGACACTCAATCCGCTAGCATTTCGATAACTAGGACACTGCTCGCATTTTTATGACCTTGATGACGCTCGCTTTGTTTTATATTGAATCTTCCAAACAGGACTCGTTCCGCTGAAATGTCTGTAATTAGAACTGTGCTCGCCTCGCTCGAATTTTTATAACCTTGACGACGCTAAACAGAACATGAGCAAATGAGAAGAGTTCATTACCAAAGCACGTAGTCTCGTCTTGTACAATTTGCGCGCGCATGTTCGTCCGTGGTTGGAACGCTCTTTTCAACTGACCAAATCAAGCGAACAGCAGTGTCTTCTCTCTTTGAAGTGGGATCAGTAATAGTGGTAGCAGAAGTAGTTGTAGTGATAGTAGTATTAGTAGTAGTAGATAAAGAGAACGCCGCATTGTGTAGCCTTCCTCAATCCCGTGGGATCGAGAAGCGACGAAATGGATGGTGTAAATTCCACGAGTCACTCTCATCTTCCCCTCTTCCAATCCCCTCCGATCTCTCTCGTCCTCTTGATCTCATTCTCATTGTTTCTCTCACTCATTCTTTGAAGAATGACGAAACAAACGATGAATCCTCCTCGAGTTCTATTTTTGTTGTCGAAAACTCGATCGAGAAGAACCCTACGAATATAATTCGAAGTCTACGAGATTATCTAAGTGCCATCGTCAAGCGTCATTGTTTTTTTTTTCTCTCCACGCTCAAAGATTCGAGATATATTCTCTTCTGCTCTACTTCTTTCAACTCCAAATCGAAACAAATTTTACAATTAGATCATGAGACCACTTTTCGAGCGTATCATATCGTCAACAAAATGCTTGAACGAATTTTCAATCTCCAGATGCTTTTGGAAAAAAAAGTTTTCATACGCATTGAAATTGAGAATAACAAATCGTATTTTTAACCTTGGGAAGCTTTCTCCCGATGATTTGTAGATTTAGAAAAAAAATAAAAAATAAGTACACAAATCTTCTAGAATGATATAACTCATTACCAGAAATACATTTTGCATGAAAAAGACACTTTTTTGTGAAATCTGTGTATATCGCCTATAAAATACTGCGGACAGAATACGATTTGTCTCCCCAAATCTTCCGCTATTGAAATATAAATGTAATGAAAACGTTCATAAAAGCTACAAAACCGCCAGTTCTACTATACAGTATATATTCATATGAATGCCATCGAAAATTAATTCCATTGATTGTTCACAACGACAAGAAAAAAAATATCAATACATAATACATCTTTTACGTAATAATTTTAGTTTACCAATCCACCAATCTGCGCATACACATATATACATATAATTCAAATTTTTCATTGTTTAAAGACTGGTGCGAAGATATACACATCTTCATATCAAATAACTATTCTGGCTCGCCATATAAGTCATCTACATGACTCTATGTTAATGTGAGCAAAGGATGCCTGCGGCGAGGATCACAGGATTGATTACCGTAGTCAATAATGCCGTAAGCGTGCTTTGGTCTCTACGCCTTGTACGCATAGATGGAAACCCTAAAGTCGTAGAACAATCAACAGGTCAACGAAACTATCTTGTTACAAAGATCGATGTGTGAATGATTAATGATCGATGAGAACCCAATAGCACGAAGGTGCTAGGAAAAAAAACAAAACTGTTTTCACCCGCTCAAAAAACTCGTACGAATTAGTTTTTAAACACTTGCCTGAATTTTTTCTCTAGAACTTTGTTATGTCGTTTAACTGTAAATTCACTGCGCGTGTTTCGACATGGACCAGAGTCTGGAAGTAAGAAGAGTTTCAACCACGGTTGCCAGAATTTTTCGATGAAAGTAGCTTCATCTACTATTAGAAATCCCAATCATAAAAAACCGAAGTATGCCAATATTGACAATTGGAGTACAGAGCCAGTATTGGCGCCCCAAGAGTCGGCTAGCACGTACCCAGTATGGAAAAGCGTTATCGTTCCGAACAAATGCCAGTACTGCTGCAGTGCTGACCGCCAGTACCCCGCCAGTGTTAGCCGGTACTGGCGCAGTACAGCGCTAGTTGTGAAATTCTAATTGGGCGTATTGCGCCGGTACTGAAGACCATTACCGATTGACAGTACTGTGCCAGTACCAAGTACCCAATACGGAAAAGCGTTATCATTTCGGATAAATGCCAGTACTGCTGCAGTGCAGACCGCCAGTGCCCCGCCAGTGTTAGCCGGTACTGGTGCAGTACTGCGCCAGTTGTTAAATTCTGATTGGGACCGCAAATTTCCGCGCGAAGTCGCCCAATTTTCTCATGTGTACATATATGTGTATACGTATATGATAAACACCCATTGGCTTGAGAGTCCGTTAGCCCGAAACTTCCTGATTTGTTAAAAACCAGAATTTTTATGGAAAAAACTAAAAAAACAAAAGTAGCCCAAAATGCGACAAATCGCCCAATTGATTATTTGTCGTACAGGAAAGCCAAAAGTAGCCCAGTTCAGGACGAATCGCCCCATCTGGCAACTCTGGTTTCAACTCTCACCCTCAACCTAGAGGCACCCTTTACGATCGAATGAAACAAAAGGAAAAGATGAAAATACTGAAATTTACACAATTCTTTGCCACTAAAATGACTGTTGTCTCGTGATAAATTCTATGTTAAATCGCTAATAAACCGGTAGAGTTTAATTACCCTCTAAAACGAAAGAACTTTTACGAACCGATTCTACCTTGTATTTCAGGTACTTCACCTCGATTATCGACCACCGCGTGCTAACCACACTCTCTCAGTGGGTCCTTTCTGGCAAATAAAAGGACGAGCAGGAGGACGTTTGAAGCGGCATACCGACATCCCGAAAACCTCATCGGCGCCTTTGTGCGATCAAGCGCGCGCGCGCGTGCATTCACTTATATACATACATACCAACGAGTTCCCATTAACGACGGAACTTGAGCTACAGCGCTGTCTTACTTATTCCTCGATGTCTTTCATCTGACTGAAAAAAAGCATAAAAAATCAACGTTATGGCTCATGTTGCGTGAATGAAGGGACACACGGTATGTACACAAACCCTTGCACCAGGTAAACGAGAAACAAAATACGATGATGGGTGAAGAGTTTAGCTCTTGGTAATAAAACTAATCACTGTTGCGTTCTCTGGTCTTTGAATTTCAAACTGCACAGTCGTTGGGTTTGAAATATGTCAATTCCTTTGATGTTTCCTCGGATACCTATTATAAACACGTGTAAATGCGGATATTTGAGTCAGCGATCGGCAGCGTTAAGTGGAAACTGAAAGAAAGCCGAACGTTCGAAACCTTTGTGAGAGTTTCCGATCCTCTCAAGAATACAGAAGCGAGAATAATCTTTTCGAATGTTTCAGAACTGAATACTGGGATAATAATCCCCAACGCGGAAGGTAATGATAATGTGCTTACCTCCGATCACCCGCTGGCAGACGATTCAAATCAATCATGAACTCATCAACTGTGAAATGCATTCGAACAACTGTGGAAATTTCTCTGTATACTCATATTTCCTTGAATGAGAAATTGTTTTCGTATATTATAGAATTGAATTCTCAGACAAGGTCCGAGGAAAATCAATGCTTCATCTCTTCTATACAAAAGAATATGATACAAGTTTTCAATAAATTTCTAAATGAACTGAAGAGAATGGAAGACTCAACCGGTTCTCTCAATCAGAAACATATGATTTGAAAAAAAAAGGTGTTGATTCACTTGAAAGTTCATAAATTTACGATTTCAACTGACATTCACTTCCATTATTCATGACTCGAATGGTTCCTTTGACCGGTGGGTGATTGATTGTCGATGATTCGTATAATTTTCACATAAAAATTGTATAAATAAAGTTACAGTGATTTTTATCAATATTATTTCTAGCATCATGTAGATTTCTTGTCCGTCTAATCGTTCAATTACATGTGACACTCGATGATTGTGAGAATAATTTGTATTCATTTACAAGGTGGTCTACAAATCACTGAACAACATTCATTCGTTGTATGAATTTACGGAGCCTCGAGCATCAAAATAAACGTACGATATTTTGCGCCAACATTTTTTTCATAAATCACACGTTCAGCGAAAATTTTCAATGCTCAATAATAAAACCTACAACCATAGTTGGATTTTAAATATCAGTTCCAGTCTTTCATTGATTCCTGGTGATTCTAAGAGGATTTTTGAATTATAATATCCTCCAAACGTCAAATATTTTTCATCATTTCGTTTCCCAATATCCACAAATCACGAGAAAATTCAAATTTATACTCAGAGACTCAATAACCATTTATCTTCCATTTTTATTCATCGGATGATTTATGAAAAAAGTTGGTGCAAAATTTTACATACTTTTTTTGGTGCTCGATCCATGATTCGATGGAGGTTGAATAGAAGGTTGAAAAAGGTGCAAAATTTCAATCACAATCCAATAAGATTTCGTGAGAATAATTAAAATTCACATGTTTTATTTATTTTGAATTCATTGCAATTCAGGTTTATTCACGCATAAAAATAATCATTTTGCAAATCTGATAAGTGCCTCGACGAATGTCCCAACTCTATCTCACTTTCTAACTCTCAAGAGGAAAAATGAAGATTCAAGAGGATCCCATTAAACGACCTCCGAATAAGTCAAGAAGGAACCCCTCTGCTAACCCTTGATGGTCATGGCGGAATGCATGTTGTCCTCGAAGCTCTAATGATTTCCGAACCCGGACCCACCAAGCCTCGTCAGATGATATCTAGTGTGGACAAAGATCTTCGTAGTCTCTCGTTGGAGAAAAGTTTTCTCTCCTCCTATTGCCCTTAGTACTTGAATACGTCAGCAGTTGTTGTTGGTATCCTTCGATCTTTTTGAAAATTGAATGAATATTTGAAGAAAAACATTCTATTTGATAATTTCTCAAGTGTGGGATGTGAATTATTCAAGGATTGGAAAAATAATTATCATATCTCCAGCTCGAGAGGAGCATTGACCTTTATTTCAATGTTTTCACATTGAATAATCATTTATAATACCTCCACTTCTTGACTCACGTGTTCCAGTCATAAATTATGAAAACTACATAGATCTGAGGACTATTTATCATCGTTTCGACCGGAAACGATCGCAAATTGTACGTATGGATGCTGATTCTTGAAATATTTTTTCTCATTCTCATTTGTTCACCTGCTTTGCAGAAGAAGACCTTGCAACACGTGTGAAAAAAAATGAGAAAAGAACAGTACAGAAATACTAAACTGATTTGTTGAAAATTATGCGATTTGAAATTCACAGAGTATTTTGACAACCCTGCAGAAATGTGGAAGAGTTTCAAATCCTATAAATTTTCCTATATATCATTTCTATTTTGTTGCTAAATTCTTCATGCGCATTGCAAGTTTGATTGCCAGATTATATTTTTTTACGGGAGTTCCTGACTCTCAGGAAAGTACTTAGACTAAAACTGTTTCCGTACGTTCATGTTGAATTTTATTATCTCACGTGTCACCCCTGGTGGAAATGAAGCGTTGAAGCGGGACGAAAGAGCAAGCTAAGAATCACCTAAACGTAATTTGGGAG
Organism: Gonatopus flavifemur; assembly: GCA_018340375.1. Lineage (NCBI taxonomy): Eukaryota > Metazoa > Arthropoda > Insecta > Hymenoptera > Dryinidae > Gonatopus > Gonatopus flavifemur. Next base: position 58,614,022 of record JAFFJZ010000001.1, read on the forward strand.
GGAATCAGAACATTTTCACGCTTCATTTGTTTTAATGCAGGGACAGAATGGAATGATATAATACAATAATTTATTAAAAAATAGTTGCATAGAGTGAAATATCAACAGGCCAAGTAAGATTAACGAATCCCATCAAAGCGTATCACGAGACCACATCTTCAAAATCTCATTCCTCAGAACTACGTGAACGTTTTACTTATTGAATGATGTTTTTTTTTATTTCACCCCAATTTTTGCTGCACGAAAGGTCCTTTGAAACCATCAAAGGTTTTATGCTGGTGACTAAGTATGTATGAAACCTACCAACGATCGATCATGATCTCGCCAAGTGAGAAATTCTTGACACGTCGACGCGGACGAACAATGAACGTCGAGACGTCGCGTTCTAAAAGAACGAGAGGACTCGCGTGTCTTTGGCACCTACCAAGATGAAAACGAGGTGTTAACGTCTCATTGCACTCCTTCCATCTCTGTTTTTATCCAACGTACAAGCATTGCCACTTCCGCTTTTTTTCAATCGAAGGTAGCGTGTGAATGCGTCCAAAAAAGAAGGGCTCGGTCAGAGCTCGATCTCACTCCATTATTGTCGTTTCGGCTCAGACCTAAGAGACACGAATACGTGTTCGAATCTCTCAACCATATGAATGGCGAAGTGATGTTTGTTTTGAGTGCAGGTTCGCTCTGTTCTATTGTCTCAATGTGAGTCGCTGCGACGCTTACAAACAAGGAGGTTTCTATAGAGCTCCATTACTGAATTGTGTGTGTGTGTGTGTGTCTGTCTCATTTCGAGCATAGTATCCGTATCTGAATACACTATTCTATTCTTCATGTTCAATATATGTCACATTATTCATAGATGAATACATACATGGAGAAAAAAGATTTACTCACGCAGCAAATCGAGGTATTATATATAAAATAACAAATCTTTGTGCTAATTTGGCTAAAAATCGCTGTCCTAGGTAACAAGATTGCTATCACAGCAAAAAATTAGTTGCTACAGCGTGAAAGAAGGGTTGAACTTGAAGGTTCAATAATTTCAACGAAATTTTTCTCGGAATAGTCTATGTATTCAATCAAATGTCGATCGTCGTTTGATATTATCTTAATTACACTAATATTCCTCATTACGAAATATACGTGGAGACTGATAAATAAAAACTTCTATTTCAAATTTCATACGTTGATTTACATCTAATTCGATTTGATTGTATCCAATCATCCTCTTCGAGATCCTTCGGCTGTGATTGACTAAAATCGAGAGATTGATTGAATTCATTAAAAGTTGAAGACGTGTTTGAAGAATCAACTGGTTCTAACTTGATATCCTCGATGAAATTTCTCACTCCTGTAGTATCATTGCCTAATAATGCAAATCATCGTCAGATCCGTTACGCACGAACTCATTAAAACTCGCACCTAGATATAGACATCGGACATGCCATCGATTGTTTCCTAAAGACATAATTGATACGTTACAAAAAAATAAATGAAGGTGTCGAAAATCATAAGCATGACGACGATCCTGTCACGCTGAAACAGAACCATTCGGAACCGTTGAGTTCCAGGTACCGACGCTATTACCCAGAAGATTGAGAACGTAAGAAATAGCTAGACAATGACTGAACGATATTTTTCAGCTAAAAAAGTTCAGAGCGTATAATCATATCCATGCATTTTATTTTGTGGGACCGTAAACTTCTCTACAGTCATCTTCATCTTGGAATTCTTATATGAAATTTTACGGAACTACGTAGAATTTTGGGAAATTTTAATCAAAAATCAACATAGATTATTACTTCGGAAGGAACAACGGATACACGTTGGTTCGTTTTTCACATTATCTGTACAGTTACGCCTTCATTCACACTGTCTCTCTAATTAACAGTTTCCATGAAGAACGCAACGTACTTTATCTTCTTTCGTTGTTATTTGTTTCCTCGGTAGTTTGAAGTCGACGGCTGCTGTTTATCTTTCATTCAGACCTTTCTCTCCCCATCGCATGAAAGAAATAATACTTTTCCAAAGCAACAATAATAACCTTCCCATGTGCCTTCAAGACAAATATTTTATATGTGAAGCACAGGTATGTCACAACGAATATTCATCGAACGCAGGCCACTGTTTTCTGCCGGTAAAAGTGAAAGATCGTAATGAAGTGATTATCTTAATGAGACTCCATTTCGCGTTATTCGGAAAGATCATTAGTCAATGGAAATTCCAATCACTTATGAAGACAGTATATCTTTTGTTTATGAGACGTGAATATTCTTACGATACATTGCAAAGCGATATGAGATTATTATCGTTCAACTCGATTGTTTAACAAAAGTAACTTTCGATGTCTTTTTGTGTATCAAATATGAATACAAGTACAACGAATATTCAACTCCACGCCATTACAATTCACAACCACCGATCGCCTTCACGTTCCATGTACTCGTGAGAATAATCTGTACTTAGACCTGAAAAGTGTAACGAAATCTACATACAAAAAAATGATACAATTGGGAATACTTACCTGCATTCATACCACGTTCACTGTGAACATACGTGTGATACTTCACACTCAATCATTTCATTTTCGGTCGAGATGTTTCGAAAATTTCCATTACATAAAAGATCGAAGAGAAAATGATATATCATCTAACGGGATTTGAACGTATCTCTGCACTCAACACCTGTCTAATGAGATATATCAGAGTATGATGAACGTCTAGCTCGAACTCGAACGTGTTATTGATGTGCTGGTCTCGTAACACGAGAGTACGGATTTTCCAACACCTGATTGGCAAAATGTTGACTACCAGCTAGTTACTGAAAATCGCTTTAGGTAGTCCACTGGATGCGTATTATTATGATGAAATCAAGGAAGTTTTTCGACACGTGATCCGTGAAAATCATAACATATTGTACGTCGAGAGAAAATAATCATGTACCAGAATATTATTTCATAGACACTACGGTTGTATTTTTTTTCCTTCGTACAAGGTACTTCTTCAAGGTGAACTGATTTTTAACTTTTGTGAATTTTTTTTAAATCCTGACTGGGAAAAATTAGTGGAACTGATAAGATTAGCGAAGAAGATGTGAGAATTTGAATATCAAAGCTTTCGTTATTTCAATCGTTTAATCAGTGGATATTAAGTCAATTACTGATATACATGTATAGAAGTATCTCTCGAAATAATGCTGAAATATGAAAGATTTTATATCCATCTTACCCCATAACCATTTCGTCTGACGAAAGAACGCTCATATCCCAGACAGAGTATTTTACAGGAAGTTATAAAAGATGGAGGCAACAAGAAAGGAACAACGCAGGTGCAGAAGGATTAAGCACTGCCTACCTATTCCTGTTTTTACATTAAGAAGAATGCAGTAACGACGCTGGAATAATTCTATATTCCAGTTATACGTACTAAACTTTTTCATTTATCGTTGTCGAGTACTCGTAATGGAATTTTCCGTTCAAAAGGACGCGGATGAATTCCCAGATTCATGAATCCGAGGATGACTAATTCAATTCACAACATAATCTCATGGATTTGAATTCTCGTTGATATCGTCAAAACTAACTTTCCGTCTGACTGTTACTGCACGTCAGCTATAATTGTGATGGGAGAATCCGGTCATCTAATTAATCCTTAGAAATATCAAACATGCGGCAAGATTTCCATTCAATTCCGGGAGATATTTTCAAGATGCAGGATGATGTATCGGAAACAGCGGAATCAAGGCGAGTCAGGCAATAATCAGCGATTCGAATTGTGTTATGAATCATGAGCGAAACCCATTAATCATTAAAGGATTAATTCAAACAAATATAGGAAATTGAACGAAGATTTATACTTGGTTGAGGACTCTTTGAGTTGTACACGAATTTAAATCATACAATTTTTGGCTCTTCTCAACTTGGATGTCTACCTGACCACGAGACTGGTTCGTCGTATCGTTGCGGACATTTTCAAGCTCCGGAGGATGCTTCTCTATACTCGCATTTGTGACATCATTTTCCGACTTTTCGAGGTTTGAATCATTTTCCAACGTCTACACGTAATCAGAGTTTGTAGTTGAATTTGAGATTTTGGTTATAAAATTTTTCGTACAGAAAATAAATAAGATGTTTCAGACAAACTTACATCCATGCTTCTTAAATATTCTTCTCGCTTACGTAAAGATTGATATTTCCAACCTAGAATGGGAATTATTGAATCTAGCCCTTCTGCCGGAATCGATAGGAATCTTTCACGATCAATTTGTTGTCCTAAATCAATATCATTTATATTTAACGAGAAGAACATTCCTAATGTATTTGAATTTCAAGGTCATCAGATTTTTCAACAACTCTATTTGAATATAAACTCTCTTAAATATAACCCATCACATGTATAAGTAATATATTCAGAACACAAAGAAATATTCAGACAAATATCCGAAAGAGTTGAACGTTTGTTGGAAAAATTTATGAATAAACTTGTTAGAAAATTTACATTCTATGAACAGTCAGACATATTAAAAGATTTCAAAATCATCAAAATATATACGAAAGGCAAAAAAGGAGAACTTCAATAAACGTAATGAAAATTTTACTGTTTAAAAAATATATGGATTATTTCTTCCGTATCTTCAACAACTTTTGAGAATTAACCCACATAGCATGAAAGTTTTGAGAACATTCTGAGAACGTTTCTAGAACATTTAAAGTTCTCTAAAGGTCCTGACAACGTTTAGAGAACTTTCAGTGCTATATGGGAAAGGATGTCATAACTTTTTATAGAATATTCAATAATTATAAAAAAATACAACTTACGTCACAATTCCCTTTCACGCAAATTCAGCACTTGAATATACGATGAAACGTCGTAGATTTTCAACTTGCTGTCTTAATATTATCTGCAAGTTTCACTTAGAAAGAATAACCAAGAGTAACCACGCCGAGTAACACGTCACGCGCACGAACAAGATTCGGTAGTATTTTGTTTGCAATGTCACGCTATGAACAACAAACCGCAAAGACTCTTGGAAACATTGGCACTGTAACCGACACAATTTTTCGATGGTATGCTCAAATCCCGATTCTCTTTTACACAATTTCAACACTCGTATACGATAGAACGTTTTAGGTTTCTAACCTAAGGTTAGGTTGTATTAGGAACTAATCGTCTATAGTTACATAATTATAGTATCATTAACTAAAATCTGCAACTGAATTTTTTTGAGTTGCCACAACTGGAAATTTTCAGTTGCCCCAACTAAATTTTTTTAGTTGCCGCAACTAAATATTTTTAGTTGCCACAACTAAATTTTTTTAGTTGCCGCAACTAAATTTTTTTAGTTGCCGCAACTAAATATTTTTAGTTGCCGCAACTAAATATTTTTGGTTGCCGCAACTAAAAATTTCCAGTTGCGGCAACTAAAAAAATTCAGTTGGGGCATCGATTTCATGGAAATCTCATCCGAATCCTGATATACCCTTCCGGTGCAACCCCATTCGAATCCTATCAGGGAAACCACATAAGTCCCTTGTAAGGGCCTCATAAGATTTTCCTAATTCACGGTTTCCGGATTCCAACCTAATCAGGCCCTTACTAACCCTCAACCACGCACCCAGGTCTTTTGGACCCGGGCGATTTTTTCTTGGATATGTTATTCTATTCTACTCTACTTTCGGATTCGTTATCAGTGACCTCGAAAACCCCCAGGAGTCAATTCCAAGCAAATCGGATTAATTATCAATTTTCGGTCCGTCATATCAGATCCGCCATTTTCAGGTCTCATTCCTAATTACGGATTCGTAATCAGTTTTGAAAATATTCATAACCATTAGCAGTAATTATTTGAAACACAACTGAGCAACTATACAAGATAAATTCAATTGAATTGAATGAATCAGATAAGTTGAGTATAATTGTGGAAGAATTCATCCATTCTTCCTTGCTTCACTCATTCAATAAGATATAATTACCAGTAATTACGATAACGAACAATCTTTTCGTAGCAGCTGAGAAGAAAATACAAATTCCAATCGATATTTCCTGGATCAATTCGAAATCTGCCAAGTATCCACCAACTCGATGATCTCGTTAGCGACCGTACATCCCGTAGCAACTGTGAAAACCGCTGAGTTTATAAAAATCCTCATCAAACCGTCATCGCCAAAAGGAATTTCTTTCCCTCTCAGCATTGAAACAACCTCATAAATGAACTCACATCACATTCTATCTTTCGTATTTGTTTCCTTAGCTGCTGTTGGCTGCTTTCAGCGCAGTTTACATTCTCGTACAGCACACCTCGGGACATAATCTAGTTTAATGATAATATGTGCATAAATAGCGTGACAGCGATCATTTGCGTAAAACTTCTCTCTTCGCATTCCAAAGTACTAGAATTGAAAAAACTCCCCGCCAACAACTTGAACTATCTTCACTCCTACTAAATTGCCTATAACGCGACTTTTTTGTCCACTCTAATCGCCTTTATGTTTCAATCCGAACGAAACTATGATATAAGCCTCGTTAATTGAACCATCTTATATTCTACCGTTAAGCAAATGTAAAACTAACATCTTGTACAGGCTTGGGCTATTATTCTCGCAACCACTCGCAAAAGCACACATACGTAACCTATCATTCGACTCTTTCTAACGCGTTGTGCAGAGAAGGATGTATAATGATGATTGAAGGATACGTAACTTTGTAAGCGATTTTGAAAATACTAGCGCTGCTCGGATCCAATTGATGGAAATTATACGATTCGTTGTGAACTTGCAGACCAGAATGAAGGTAGTTTTTTTTTAAGTCTAGTTGATTGAAGAAAGAATTTACTTTACGTAGAATTTTGAGGATCATCATTCTTTAGTTTTTTTTCATGTTCCAGAGAGTTCACTCAAGGTTTACGTTGATATGAAGTCAATTGAATGTTGATTCAATCCATGAAAACATTGGATTGGAGGTACTCTCTGTTCACGTAAACATCAAGTAGACCTGAGTACAAGAAATTTTTTATTGTTTTGTTAATTTCATGTTTTTAAAATGGAAATAATCCCATAAACTTTCGTTATATTCGAGATTTTGTTAATTCTTTCATTGTTCCCAAAACTGTGGTTACATTAGTATGATTGGACTACTCAAAACTCTCCACTGGAAAATGCTGACATGAGAAAACTTCAACCAATGAATGTCAATAAAATCTTCTTCAACAAAAAACAATCTTTCTTGTGAAGAGTAAAGCAAGATGAGAAGGTGCACTTTCCCGCTTCGCTACAGCATGAAATAAAAGATAAAACATCGTTTACTCAAGGAAGATATCTTTATATTCCCCTCAGATGAATGATATTTTATGTATTATTTCAAGCTGTACCGAAGCGGAAATTTGCGTCATCTCACCCCACTTTACTCTATATCAAATTTCTTTACAGAAAAAACTTACCGATTTTAACATTCCAAATTACGATGTGGCGCCAAATGGTCGATCAAGGGAAAAAACAAAGAACAAAGGGATTCATCGAAGAATAATTGAGTGATTCAAGATAATTTGACGAACCCTTCATACCTCTTTCCACATCAAGCGATCTATCCCTCCATTTTCATTTTACTTAGGTCACCATGTCAGGATGATTTATTCGAAATAACGAAAGAAAGAGAAACCGAGAAAAAAGTCACGAAAGAAACAGGAAACGATTAAAACAAAAACAAAGCAGATAAAGAGTATACCGAAGAGTGTAATAGGAAGGTGAGGAACGCGTCCTCGGTTGGCGTGACGTGGACGTCAAGCCACGGTAAATTACCGGCGTACGCTAAGGAATCCGAGCACACCGGGGTAATTCTTCTAGCGACCGAGGAAGAGGGGCAGAGAGGAGAAAGGTAAGGAGCAGGAAAAAAAAAGGTAAAAGGAAGGAGATGACCGGTATCAGAGGGTCGCATCTCCATGACAAATACTGGCAGGACCTCGCGCGGACGCAGATCCTATCTGTGGCTTTATCCTCGCAGATAAATGGACCCACGTATAATGCCGCTGGTCGCAGTAGTTACGGGGTACACGTGTATACGCGCTGCTATAAGGCCACCGCCGATATCGCTTGAGCGCGGAAATAAATGCAAAAAAAGGACCAACGAGACAAAGAAAGAATTTCAAAATGAAGAAAAAAAGGTGCGATGTTCGTTTAATGTCCTGCTTCCTATTCTGGAACATGTTATCGATTCGAGATTACTTTAATCAGAAATCAAGTTGGCACCTCATCAATTCATGATGGAACATTCCTCAGAGGGGTACACGAGTATAACAAAATGAAAAAAAACACCCTCCCATCCTGGAATGATGGATGATAGATGAAATGATGAGAGATGAAGGAAAATGCCACAAGAAACAGCTTTTAACCTACTCGCATGAGGTTTCGAATACCATCATTCCAAGAATTGGCATCAAATCACGCACATTGAATTCTCATTTATGAAATAAACGCGGAGCTTTCGTGGAAAAATGCTACCAAAATGCATACAACACTTAAGGTGGTTATACGCAGAAGATTCCTGTTTTGCTTTCAAGTATCGAGTCGTAGGAAATGAAGATGTTACAAGCAACCGTTCCGCTGGAGGCGTGGAACGACTTTTAGACGGTAATTTCGTCTTGTTCCAGCCTCATCTCTTGAAACATGAATCAAGTCACCAGAGTCGAATCGAGATAGAAATTACAGAGAGACAGCAACAAACGCGCGAGAGAATTTTTCTACCTCAAAGTCTTTCGTTCAACAACGACGGCCAATCAAAACCCTCGGGGGCTAATTAATTCCGCCCCTTCCCGCGCAGTCACGCGGAAAGTCCTTATCGAGAAGCTCGATTAATATGAAACGCGACTTTATCGCGGGCATTAGCTTGTTTGGCGAGAACTGTACAACACGTAACATTAGTAAGTGTATATGTATCAGAGTCTTATCTCCGGTTAACGCGTGCTGTTGAATCTCTGAATATCCAGCGAAGCGAAAAAAACACCCAACGACCGACCGTGCGCATCTCGAACGAAAGGAATTTCACATTATCTCGCGACATGTGAAATGTATGCGTGTTTATAGATATTCAAATCCTTCCATAAGACTGTAATGATCGATGCTTGGTGTGATTTCGTTGTGTTTACGAGCGAATATGATGGGCCGAACAATACTGATGCCACGTTGTAATTGAGTGAGATGTTGATCGTTGTTTTCTGTTCTGTTGCTCCTTTGATACATCACATCGGTAATAATTGAGGTGAGGTTACAAAAATAATCCTGATGAATGAATCAGGGATCGTAAGATGAAGGATTAGATTATTTTGTAATTTTTTGTGAATTTGAAATATTGTGAAGCTGTACAGGCATTCAGGTCCAACTAGAAATTTCCGTTTGTGAAAGTGGGAGCATCTAAGGCCTTATCTTGACTCAGACTACCCCAATTTGGCTCCAAGAATCCTCAGAGATTTAGTAAATGTATATAAAATATCATTCAGTTTTATATCAGATATATTTGAATAGAATTGAAACACAATATCGAGCACAGATGATGATGTGATTTGAAACTCTCAAAAGTACCTGAAGAAGAAATTTGGCTATAGCTCTACGGCTGCATACCCTCGAATGGACATCAATCCATCCTATAAACATAATGAATTCATTATCATTGTTTAATTATCCATTCAAGTCGTATTTGTAATTCAATTTATTCCAACATATTCATATCTCATGGCAACAACATCGTTAAGAATCCCGACACGAGGGTGTGAATGTATAATGAATATCAGACCATTTGATGCGTTTATACACAAGAACATACCCCCTACGAATCAAATTATTAACAATACTCTCATACATACTTTTTAGTTTGTTTTATTCCCATTTTTCTCCCTTGCCCTTTCTATTCGTTTTTTCATCTCACGCGAAATTACAAGTTAATGTTTGTAATATCACGTGCGTAAGTGTATACGGGGATACAGTTGTGTGTAGATATACGTACACGTAGGGTGAGGCGAGAAAATACGCAAGGAGAATCGAAGAGGAAATTATGCCCCGGCTCACCGCTGGAAGGTATAGTTATAAAGAGTTTTACCGATTGCGACGAGAAGAGTAAAATGTAATTGCGATGAAGTACGAAGAAGCCGGGTGCTCGTCATGTTCTTCATCTTTCCAAGTTCACACTATACTATTTCTGACATATATCGTAATAAATACAGCGATTTAAATCTCGCAAATTATATTATGCGATTCAACAATGGTGTGTGACTTTCATTCCTTCCCAACTCAAACTTTCTCAGCTCTCCATACGCAATTAGTTGTTTGTATCGAACACCTGATTACAACTACTCAGCCTTTTGCGCCTTTACACACCATCGTGCCACGCCAATGCCAAGTATACCATTATTATCGTAATTTAAACCTCTTTATGTGCGATCGGAACGAAGGTTTTTTGCAGACATTCGTATGCGTATCTATACACATACACTCGTATCTTCTTTTTATCGGTAAGAATAATGATTCTCTTCGCTTAAAATTTGATCTCTGTGAAATGGTTATACGAGTTTCTTCGAATATTGCCGAATATTTTGCGAGCAATAACTCATTGCTTATTTTTTTTCTTGTTGCGAAATTACGAATCGAACAGTTTATTTTATACATTTAAGAGAGTATTTTATTTTCAGCTGAAGAGAATATTCCTTCCTTTCAACCAATTCGATCAAGTTTCGTAAGAAAATGATGCACTGTAAAAAATTTGTATGGGAAATTTGACGTGAATGTTGGAAAGTAATTAACACATACATGCGTTCCGTATTCAATCGGAAATTTACTGTAAAATGATAGTAAAAATTCATGATCGGAATTTTTCAGTTGCTGCGTATACGAAAATTCCGATTATTTTTTACAGTGTGATAATGAATAACATGAATCATTATATCCACGAAAATATATTTTCTTCAAACCACCGTGGGGATGTTTTACGTCCACGACATCCGCATTATACACAGTATTCACGGATGAAAAATTCCAGAGCGAACGCCTTTATCAAAGAATCGGTATATTACGATAAAGTATTCGGAAATTTTATTCACCGCTTGGAGGATGTTCAAGACTCGCACGGAAAGAAATCATTGCAGTCTTTCCGAGGATGATTACTAGGTACCATAGCGAAATCACAAGTTGGATTCGGTACATAAGATTGAACATAACGTAATCATCTATCAACGCCTTGTTAGCTCAGATTATTCAGTGAATGATATGGTATTGAAGAATCATCTACAAAAATTACTTTGCTATCTAATGTTATATCAATAATATATGAAATCATCTCCTAGTTTCAATTGAAGGTCTAGCTCTCGTTGTAACAAAGGATGAAATCACTTCGAACCTTGAGGCTTGAAAAAACTTGGACAATTCGATAATTGATGTAAATATGAGAGATCAGAATCGAAAGATATGATTCTCCTTTTCTAGCACATCCAACTTCTTTTGCGTCCTAAATAAAGTGCGGAGGCAAATCCATTCGATATTCATTTTTACAATATTGCCGAGTTAGGAAAGATTCAAAGTTTATTGATTGTATCGTTGAATTGGATGACAAGAGACAAACAGGTAAAGTGCAACATGGATTAATATTTGACCTTCAATGTGGTAAAGGTAGATCCAACATTGCGCAATCGCCTGATTCTATTTTAGTTGATGGCACTCTGAATTAATTGTGTCAAATTTTCCTACGATAAATTAGAATTATACCTCTCATTAAAATATGCAATTTACATTCAAATATTGTATCCTACAATAAAATCTTGGAAATTTTCAGTTCTTCGGTGGAAAACAAGTTTTGGAATACATGGAATAGGATTTTCAAATCTAAAAACAGATTGAAACCAAACGACTCAACACTCAAAGCGATTCAATTACAAGTTCTGGTATTACTGAGTCTATACAACTTAATTTTCAGCTGTTGCAATGAGAATAGTGTTGCCGCGAGCCGCAAAACGAGCCGTAACGAATTTTAGATTTCACATTATCTAAATTGAAAGTGAACTCTTTTTTAGTCAATCAAATTGGTTTGGAATTCGGTTCAATAGACCCTCAACTGAATTCTAAGGTTTGAACTGGAATATAACTTTATAGATACGAGTTTTAGATTAGTTTATATTCGAGCCGGTTTCGACCCGACATTTCGAGCTGGACCTATACTGTTTGATGTATGAATCGGTTGAAAATTCAAATCCACGGAACTGTGCATTATTATGAACTCCCAAACCAAAGTATAGGAACATGCAACCAAGTATTAAGACAATTTTTACTTCTTATAGTCCTAACTAAATCCAGTGGAAATCTAAAGCTCGTTACAGCTCGTTTTGCAGCTCGCAGCAACACTAAATGAGAATGCATCTTTTATTTATCAAGAAAGAAGAAAAAATCTCAGAAGAACTCGTGGACGCTTCTATCCATCAACCTCTTCAAAAAACTTATACTTTTCATGGAAATCAAACAAATCGTGTCGCAAAGCTCGAAAAAGGCGGTAATCCGAAAAACCAAGGATCAGAGGGTCCACGGAAGCTGATCCCAGGCTGAAACATCCTAGTATAAAAATAGCCCAGAAAAATACATCAAACAAAAACATGCTGAACAATCCACACAGCACAAAATTTCACAAAAAATTCTTCCTAGTTGAAAATTCGGGGATTCCCACCCAGGGCCTACGTTGTCCTTCCACACAGTAAAAAATAAAACCTAAAGTGATCCCGAATATCAGCTTAAAAATGCAGCCAAAAGTAGCGCCTATTCCAACTGAAAGTAAGCAATGAAGAAGACTGAATTTCAGTTAATTCCATCTTACTTTGGAATTAAGATAGAATTCTATCTTGATTTCCAAAGTGAGATGGAATTGACTGAAATTCAGTCTTTTGGCTGCATTTTTGAGCTGATATGCGGGATTACTTTAAGTTTTACTTTTTACTGTGCAGGTTCTGCGCAGAGCTCTTCAAGGTCTCGTTCGGGGTCACTCAGGTTCCCGCTTGACAGAACCCTAAAGTCGAGCCTGAAGGGTCCAGCGCAGAACTCGAAAGGACAACGCAGGTCCCAGGTGGGATTTGGAGTCTGCACACGCAATGTCTCCAATCTTATTCAAATGACCTCGTATTCGGCATTATTTTCAAGATTATATCAGCAGTAGTACATTCAACAGTATCACCTCATTACAAAGGTGAAGGATTGTACTTCAAAACCACTATAAAACGAAACAGTTTTGAATTCCAACAGGTGCTGTAATTGACAAAATCTCAGGCCAAGCTACCGAAAATTAAGTTTCGCACTTGATATCTATGACTACACTGACAGAAAAACGACCTGAGTGAAACATTCGTGACTGAAATAATTTTAAATGTGGTTTTATTCACCAGGAAATATGATTATGATGTCCAGAAAAAGTGGTTGAAACAAAAATCAACTAAATTTCTCAGGTTGGAAAAACCAGATTCTTCCCTTGGTGTGATAACCAGCACTGTAAAAAATTGCTTCCTAAATTTCATAGAAATGTATGTGAAGCAATTAACATATACATTTTGTATTGAATTTTCAAAACTTCTTTGGCTTTTCATATGAAATTTTATGATATCTCATACAGAATTATGATTTTTCATGCATTTTTATATGAATTTTCACACATTTTGCATTAAATTTCATGAATTCATGATTGAACTTGATTCCAATTATAAGTTTCAGAATTTTCATATACATCTGATATAGGAAATTTCAGAATATTTTTTACAGTGAGGAAATGTAGTTAATTTTGATTCGGACCACCTTTTTTGGATGTTACAATCACATTTCCTGGTGAATCAAACCAGAGTTTAAGTTATTGCGACCACGAATGTTCCAACCAGATCGTTCTCCTGTCAGTGTAGTGTTGTCATCAAAGGACTAGATCTGATGGAATTGATCCATCACTTGTCTTTAAAAACAAGAATGACCAATCAGCAGAAAAAGAACAGAGCTAAATGGCTGCATTGTTTATGAAAATGAGAAAGTTTTGTGGTGAAATTTTCCAAATTCAGTTGATAACTTGATTTGTCCCTATAGGGATGTATACTACAAACTGAATTGCAATCGATAATAAGATTGATATTCTGTTTTCGATACGAAAGTAGGAAGAAATATGAAATTTTCTCACATACGACTGCCAATTGGTTTCAACAAACGATTCGAACCTCACCATCGCATCCAATCAAATGTTTATTCAAATTAACCGGAAATTATGGTCGACTTGATAGACATTTGCTTGAGCCCAGGAAATTACAGTCAATTCAAGCAAATATTTATCACTCCACTCGTAAACGTAAACGTATCATGATTTGAATTTACACAACCTTTGTCTCGATGTACATATTATCTTGTCGTTACTGCCGATGTACTCGCCATCGCTTTCAACCCCTGCATTACACGTAGTTACAGTAGCAAGGTCTACCCACTTTATGTACGTACATGGCAAGTATATGGTACGGTGTAAATGTTATTCACCGCAGCACGGATGCAAATATTCACCGTGATTCTGATTTACTACAAATGATGCGCAATTCTGGGTTCTTCTCCCTCTACTTCTCCCAAGCAACTGGATTAACTTGAAAAACAATCTGCGCGATCTCACATCCGTTACGGTAAGTCCCTTTTTGTAGATATAATAGATCAAGTTCATAACCAATGCTTGTCATAATTATTGTACACTTGGAGACAAACGCATAGTTTTTCTTTTTCAATCTTCAAAATTGAATTGGGAATTTCCGCTCATTCTGCACAAGAATCTAAAATTTGCATTTTTTTTTCAAAGAAACATTGTGTGGAGGGTGCGTGATAAATCTTTATATTCAATCAAAAAAACCCGCATAAAAATTCAGTAGGTATAAGAAACATTGAAGGTTTACATAATTGATGAATCGTGAGATAATTAGAAATTTGCTTAAATGTACAGCAGGAGACAGAATAAAACATAAAACAATGTTAGTTGTGATCTCCCTTGTTCTCGAACTCTAACAATTCGCATAGAATCCTCTTGTATTTATCTGGAATTCGTAGACGAGATAATCAACGTTCCCTGAGCATTCAGGACGATCTTTCAAGGAAATAGGAACCAACTAGTTCCCTTACACGTGTGCATCCTTTCCGCGTTTTAGGAATTCAAACGACCTCTCGTGGATAACACGTTCTCAAGTACATTCACAGCTGTATAAAGACGGGTCCACTCCGAGACCGGTCGCACATCACGAAGCGAAGTAAGCGGAGCGCCAAAGGGAAGGAAAATATATGCACTGGTGGTAGACATTTAACCTGGCACCAGCATAAATTTGTATTCCGTCTATATGTGAGCGTGCATGCACACATAATCTCACGCACGTATACTTTATGTTCTACCTAACCGCGATGGTGTGATTTTGATTTGTCGATAAAATTTTATCCATTCAACCCATTACAAGCGTTAAATCAAAATTTCATGACGAAGAATTCGTTTTCGACGCTACGTACCTGGTGAGATTTCCATTAATTGACACAATATTATGATAACTGAAATTTTTCATTGATATTGTGATGTTGTTCAACATTATTCTGTTTATACAAATGTGTTTCAGACTTCACAAACAAAGTTTATCCCCATTGTAAGAAAGATTTGCTTCCAGAAATATTCATAGAATCAAATGAAATAGAAAGAGAACTCAATATCTAAACGAATATTTTCAATAACGAAGGTAAATTAGAATCTGAAGAGGATTCACAATTATCCGTGACAATGAGGAGGGAGATCGAAAACATTCCTAATCACATAAAATTGCCGTATTTCAAGAGATTCAATGTGTGGATCATTACATCCAGGATACTGCACGTACATGTAACTGTCGCGTATGCGAAGAAAAAGGAAGAAATAATCCAAGTCCTCGAGAGACTATCGTTTAGAACAAGACTTACAGCCTCTACTGTATATACATAAGACGCTTGGTTTTCAGCATATCTTTCTCGACAAGTGCGCACGTATACTTGTAACAAACACACACCTACGAATACAAACGTAAACATAGGTCTTACGTGGGCGGTACGTGTTACGTTTGTCTTTCCTATAAACTTTGCGTATAATCTTGTTTCCCGTTTCCTCTAATCCTTCCTACCTTGATTTATTCTACCTCCACACTTCAGTAATCTTCTTCCTCAATTAAGGATTCCGTAACCAAATAAATCCATCTTGGAGAGCTTGAGGAGCGAGTTATCTTGAATCTCATTGTCGATGATGGTGTTTAAACATTTATCCTCAAAACATGATTAATTTTCATTCCCTCATTAACGTATATTCCTCCTTGTTTCCTTAGAACACTCAATCAATTTCATTAGGGGAATAATGATTTCTTTCATCTTAACTATGCGAAAGCTTTTATATACGAAACTTCCAATTCTTTGAAAGTTAAAACAATCAAATGAATATGTATACTAACTTTATCTCTCGTTTGTTTCCAACTATCCTTTCGAAATTCATCCTTATATTGTAAAACTTCTGATCAATTACATTTGAAAAGATAAAAGCACTCGTTGTCTAAAAGATATCTTCAAAATTGAAAACAGCGCAAGAAGTTTTATGCAACACGAATAGACATCTTTTAGAAGTCTTAAACTGTTCTTAATTCTAAAAAATATCTTCAAGAACGTTTTCAGAAACCTCTCAAAGGTTTCTAAACACGTTTTTTTAAAAATAAGAACAGTTTAAGATTTCTAAAAGATGTCTATTCATGTTGCATAATACTTCTCGCGTGGTTTTTAATTATTTAGACAACGAGTGCTGTCTGGGTAAACAATAGGATGTTTCATTTTCAAGCGATATTCTTTCTGCCTCTGTCCTAGCTGAAGATTTAATATTTTATGGGGAATAAAAAATATCCCCGTAGAAAAAGAAATTATAAGTAAATTAGAGGCTTAGCTCATTCAAAAATTCGATCCCCCATTTGATTAACACAGGAAACTGGTTAACTTTGGTGTCAACTTGATTTTATGGTGTTCAAAAGGTTCTTTTCCGAGAAAATTAGTATGATGAGCTTGTAGGGCATAAAATTTGTTACAAAAAAGTTCCAATGAGATAGAGCTGTACGACTAATAGTTTCGGAATTACAGAGCTTGAAAGGTGAACTTTAATAAACATTGGCTAAAACCTTGTATTTATTGAAATTTACGCTCAATTATTGTATTTGAATGAGCTGTTCCTAAGATTACAAACTTTAGAGCCTCATAGAGTGTATTATAAGTTAATTCCGTTAATGTGAGATCACTAAATACAAAATTATAAGAGCTTTGATGTTGATTTTTATTAAAGTTCACTCCCAAAACTATTGGTCGTACAGCTCTATTCCATGGAAACATTTTTGTAGTAAATTTGATGCCCCACAAGCCTACTATATTCATTTTTTGGAAAAAAATGTGTTCGACATCGGAAAAACCGAGTTGAAACCAAAGTTAATGAGTTTCCTGTGTTATTTAAATGGGAAACTGAATTTTGGGATGAGCTAAGCCTTTTATTCACTTATAATATATTTTTTCCTCTAGAAAATATCAGAGGAAACAAAAATCTCGCTCAAAAATGAAACACCCTAGTAAACATACATCGAAGAAGAATGAGAGATTCAAATGTCGATGATCTCAGTGAACTACAACATTTTTCTTTTGTATATAATTACTCCACTCCAATCGTGATAAAATTCCCAATACATCTCATAAACACGCATTCCTGGAGATCATCGTTTCGATTCTCATGGTTGATTCGAAACCCGAGATATTACTCTAGGAAGAAGTGTGAACGAAAGAACGAAGAGAAAAACAGAACAAGATATGACCGTGACAATGAAATTTATGAAACTTGCCAAAACCTCGGAAGATCCTTATCGGTTCTTCTTCCCTCCTCTGGCAATGAGACCGAGTCAGAGAACTTGTAACATCTCGACAGTCATATGTATCTTGAGAGTACTCGAGACTTCGTGCAAACTACGGTGGAACACGTCAGGAAGGAGATTTAGAGTCTGCGATATTGGACAATGCACGACACCTGCAGCTTGGAGAAAGAGAAATGCTTGAAGGAGAGAAGAAGAGAGGCGAGGATGTATATAAACGGAAAAGGTAAAATAAAATACACATATATATATATATATATATACGTATGCAATGCGAGCGAATTCATCTCTTACATGTGTAAAAGCTTCGGTGCAATAGAGCAACTCTGCTATGTATCCTTATATTTCGCTTTAGTGAATGGAAGAAACTTGTACTGCTACCAGTAGCACAATGCGGTGAACCTTGAGAGTCTTTCTTAAAGGTTCCTTAATGTACTTACAGCAAGGGGTATATATACCCTGGCACTAGACTAGCTTCTTCAAGAAGAAAAAAAAAGAATATCATTCCACAAAGGGACACAAATCAAACGGTGGATCCTCGTGTCGTCGCTTTCTATTTCTATTCACGATATGTTGCAAGGTGAATATCGAGTTCTCCTATTCGTGAAGAATGAAATCGAGAATCGTGTTCCTCAGTCACTTGATTCAATGTAGATTCCTCCACACCGACCATTTGTTCTGAACAAATGCAATACATGTATTATCCCGGAATCTAATCTTTTTCATAAGCAGCAATGAATATAGACTTATTTCGCTTCATCACGTTAAAAAATTCCTTTGAATGCTTCGTGGTACATAAACAATAAAAATTATTGAGTTTCGAAACAGAAATAGTTATTTGAAAAATCTGGATACAAGTGGGGACTAGAAACATTTGAATTCATGTTTTGCATCATAACATTAATGTGTTGATGGACTAATTGTATCGCACGTGAAACGTACTATCGCGTAACTCGATTACCTTCCAATGCTTGAATGAAATGATGAACCAATTATTGAACTCTAGGGAATGAATGAATTATCTTTTGCTGTTTGCACCATGAAATCTCATTATTATGGTCTGATTGAAGTAACGGTATTGAAAACAGATCTGTAACTGTTTGAGGGGATAAAGAATGCTGAAGGTTGAAGATAACTGTTTTGTACTGAAAATACTGATGTGACAGAAAAATAATTCATATTCATATCGGATTTACTTTTGTAGGAATTCAATATTTGCTCTTGTTAGAGAGACGATGATACTCACGACTATGAATTAGGTTTGGGAAATTGAATTCCACGCTCTTGACTTTTCCTCTTTCCTAAGCACGTAGGGAGTGAAGGGAGGATGGAGCATGAGATGATGTACATTCGCACGATTATTGGACAATGAGCATCACCTAATGTCCCACTCTAAACCAATCGTCTCATGAGCAACAGCCGGGGCCTTCGAAGACCAGAGGTCGTTCGTTTGTACACGCGAGAAAGAAAAATTTGCAACTTGCGAAAAACTTATTTATCCTTAAAACTAGATAGGAGTCTCGTCTCCGAAATTAGTCACACCAATAGTGTAACTCGTGTGGCGTGGGAATTAAAGTGCATTCAACTATCAACCTTCTGTATCAATACGTGTACCTCAAAGAATATCTTTCCTCTCCATACAGTCCGCTAAATCATCCTGCCAATTCCCACAAACCAAACTCCCTTCGGATTTACACCGTTAGCGATCATCCGAAACGCAGAATCCGGCTCTTCTCTTATTGGAAACTCCTTTCAATAAGAAACAGCTCTATATCTCAAATTATAACATTTCTGTAAGAAAAAAGTAATTTCGACCACAAATTTTGTACGCTGTGTTTGAGTACTTCTCATAGGGTGATATTCAATAGCTATCGCATGAAGATCCATTGCTATAATCGCTAAATCTTGGTTCGGCGATTCCACGATCGTAGGCAAAAGGTTTACGCACGTTCAGAACGTAGGTGCCTTGCGGTGTTTTCCTAATTCTTTTCATCGCGACACCGGTCGTGAGAACCTCAAGGATCAGATGACGCGCCGTCGCTTCGGTGAGCTTCGTGTTCTTCATTACATAGTCTACGATACTTTTCAATGTAACACCTTCTCCCATGCATGCCATTTCTCGGTAACGTCGATCTGCGAAACCTTACATGGAGATAACATACGTCTGTCTTGACTTTTTATTTCTTCTCGTGGCGCAAAAAATTGATTCAGATGAATTTGAAGTGGGCTTTGACGGAAGAACGTGTGAAATTTTGTACCTACGTGACGGATGCATGCACAATTTCTGAACCTCAAAGCATTATATTGCAAATATATGTCAGTAATCGTCAATTTTCAATAATATTAGGTGTACAAATAAGTTTTAGGACACCTTCGATTTTGTATCACAACAGCTATTCTAAATTAATTCAAAGTTCCCGCTCACTTATGATAGATGGCACTTGATATGTGATATCGAAACGTAAAGGAGTCATGAACATAACCTAGAAATCCTGTGAATTAAACATGCAGACCGATAAGCTATCCATTAGACACTGCATTCGCTATGAATTCCATGAAGGAAAAAGTGTTAGGAAAGCGTGTAAATCGATATCTTCTGTTCTTGGAGATCACATTGTATCTAAAAGTACTACTGTGGGCAAAAAGTAAGGTGAATTTGTTTGTAAAATGAAAAATTTTCATTTATTCTTCTACATCAATTTCATCCCCTTCAAAGTAATCTCCTCTCGATGAAACACACTTATGCCAACGTTTTTTCCAATCATCGAAACATGCTAAATAGTCCCTTTCCGGTATAGCCATTCACCTTTTATCTCCTCAATCGACTCGAAACGCTTCCCCGGAGTGGTCTCTTGAGTTTTGGGAATAGCCAGAAGTCACACGGAGCCAGATCAGGCGAATACGGTGGTTGCGGAACGATAAGCGTCGAATTTTTGGCGAAATGGTCACGAAGAACGAGTGCAGTATGAGACGGTGCATTATCGTGATGCAAAAACCAAGAGTTGTTGGCCCATAATTCTGGTCTTTTTAGACGAATTGCTTCACGCATCATATCAGTAAGGTCTCTAACAGTCCACCGACGATTTTTGAGCACTAATTCCTTCACTTCATCGACGTGTTGGTCATCTGTTGACGTCGATGGTCGTCCGGAGCGCTCCAAGTCATCAACACGTTCTCGACCCTCTTTGAAGTCTTTGTACCACTTATAAACATTTTTCTGCGACATGGTAGAATCACCAAAGGCCTTCCGCAACATCCTCAAAGTTTCCGCAGCCGGAATTTCATTCCGGAAACAAAATTTGATTGCACTTCTCTGCTCAATTAAATCAGACATTGTAAAAATCGAAAAATGCACTCTTGGTCGTTTGGTAAACACAAGCGTAAATGTATTACTGATAATGACATTGACATGGAATTTGGCACAGATGTCATTAACAGTCCTGACAACTTAAGAAAAAAAGAAATAGCGTGAAATGTCAAGCCCGCGAAGTTTAAATTAAAAATTCACCTTACTTTTTGCCCACAGTAGTACATGTGAGTATTGGTATAAGCGATTCAAAAAGGGTGATTTCGACGTTAGTGACCGTGAACACACCGGGTCTCCTGTAAAGGTGGACGATCAGGAACTGCAAGCGTTGCTGGATGAAAACTCTTGTCAGACGGAGAAACAACTTTCGGAACAGCTTGGAGTAATTCAACAAATTGTTTCCCTGGTGAAAATGAAGCGTATGCACACAGTGAGAAGGAAACGCATACGAAGCGAAAAACGTTTCAACTCCCTCTTTCTGAAGTGTATGATACCCGCTTGCTGGAAACCCAGACAAAAATTCCCGGGTGGGCGGGATTCCCAAGTTCGCATGTGGACTCAGGTTCCTGGCCGGGACTGCCAGGTCCTGGCCAGGTCCTGCCCGAGATCAGCCAGGCCCTGCCTGGAAACCCTCTGGTTCCTGCTCGGGACCTGTCAGGTTGCCGCCCGGGACCCGGCAGCCGGGTCAGGTTCCCGCTCGAGTCACCACCTGCTGGTCCCGAGCGGAAATCAGAGGGGTTCCAGGCAGGACCTGGCGGGCACCGGCCAGGAACCTGAGTCCACATGCGAATTTGGGAATCCCACCCACCCCGGAATTTTTGTCTGGGAAGTCATCAAATCATACGTTCTGTATACGTTTCATAAACTTCCAATCCCATTTTGCATACACTGAGAGAAGGATTTAGTTATAGTTACCAGCATTTGGTAATAGTTACCGAATCTCATAGTTGGATACAGCGGAATGAATATTTAGTTATAATTACCGACATCCAGATTCACAACTAAGACCTTTGGTTATAGTTACCAAACTTTAGTTATTATCACCAAATCCTGGTAATAATAAACCAATCACATATTTGAGGCAACAAAATCAATTTGGTAACTATAACTAGCTTCTTTTTTCAGTGTATGCTTCATGTAACGTAATAGTACGTTATATGGAGCGTATGCGAGCCATACCTATTTTGACTTCAAATAACATCTTTCAGCAATCGATGTCAACGACGCTCCATGGCTCAGTGGATAAAACCCTACCATAGTGAAAGTCACTGGTTCGATTCTCATCAGAGGGTTCAATTTTTTTGTCTAGGTTTCTTGAATTTTTCCCGCTTTCTTTGTTTCAATTCCCGTTTCACATACTCTTTGTATCCTTTCCATTCAAGCTTCATATACTTTCCATCAACGTTTCTGTTACCCTTCAGCATACGCTTCGTTTACTCTTTCTTCTCGCTCCCATTTTCACCAGGGTTCTTATCGTTTAAAAGCAATGGATGAGATTCGAAAAGAAACAAAGTGGGTACCACACTCTCTGACTCGAGAAAATAAAAACAGTCGTCTTAACATTTGTGTGAGTCTTTACAACCATCAACATAGAGAGTCTTTTCTGTGGAAAATTGTTACCGGCAATGAAAAGTGGATTTATTTTGATAATCCGAAACGCAAATATCATTGGGTTGACTCCGGCAAGCCGGCAACATCCACACCAAAGCGCAATGTTCATTGTAACAAAGTCATGCTCTGCATATGGTGGGATATGAAAAGCGTACTGTATTGGGAACTTCTCAAACCTGGTCAAACAGTTATTGCTGATCGCTACTATCATCAATTGATGCATGTGAATCAAGGAATTGAGAAGGAACGTCCCATTTTTGGCAAAGGAAAACGTCTAGTAAAACTGCTCCATGACAACACACACCCGGCGTATTGACCAGACTTAGCTCCATTCGTTTATCACTTATTCCGGAAAATGGAGAACGATTTGTCTGACGTGCGATTCAAAACATTTGAAGAAGTGGAAAAATGGGTCGCTAAATTTCTCACCTCGCAAGTCGCAACACGAAAGTTTCTTTGCGGAAGGCATCCGCGAGTTACCTGAGAGATAGCTGGAGGTCATTCAGTGCGATGAAGATTATTTCGATGAATAACTGTGTTTTACTCCTTTTTTTGATAAATCTTGAATTCTTTTAAAACTATCCCCAAACTCATTTGTACGCCTAATATTCCACATATAAGTTGTTGAGGAAGTTAAACTTGTTCGATCGATACATCAAATTCTTTGAATACTGAAATGGATTACACGCGGAGAAAAATTCTTGCTGAAATAGCGATTTTAGAAAATCTGCTTTGCTGAATTAGCAAAACATTTGCTGTTCCAGGAGAAATTTTGCTGTTTCAGCAAGATCCTTGCTAATTCAGCAAATTTTTCTAGCAGTCTGTATGTCTGCAATGTCGGATTGCTACATCGAAAGCGCTCGCTAAAAGAGCAAGATGTTTGCTGTAACAGCAAAGTTTTTGCTAATTCAGCAAGAAGAATTGTTATACTAGCAAAGCAGATTTTTGAGGTTTGCTGTTTTAGCCAATTTTTTTCTTTTCGTGTACATTACATGAATTTTGATTTAGCGATTTCAACAGGAGAGGTTATCGAATGAAGAATGTACACACAATCATATGAACATGCATTTTGTACAAAAATCTAACATCAGAGAAACTGACATCTGGCAATCAGAATTTTAATTAAAAGAAAACGGAATCCCGGATATCGTTTAATGCACATATGTATATCAAGACTGCGGACGTTCAATGAAAGTTTATTAACCTATGGAATTTATCTTCTTTCACACGGAAAAAATAATTGAGCTGCAGCAGCTGAGTAGCTAGCACGGACACGGACAGCCATTAAATTAGCTCCCGCTGTAACCGCAAATAAATTCACTACAAATGCGAATTTTTTTGCTGTAACAGCTCAAATTTAGCTACAGAAGCTGATTTAATGGCTGTCCGTGTCCGTGCTAGCTACTCAGCTGCTGCAGCTATATTATTTTTTCCGTGCAGAGTTTCCACACCCTGAGACTGATTATTGCAAAACAGAAACGAAATACCGAAAAACTCGTTTCGACTGGTGCAAACCCTGGTGAAAATCCAAAAGTGAAGGCAGCGAGTATTAAACAAATGAAGCGTGAAAACGTTCCAATTCTCTTCTAAATTACGTCTAGATGAGCTTACGCTTTCATCACGCTTCAATGTTTCATTTTCACCAGGGAAAGAATCCAGATCCAAATTGTATCCCGAACAATAAAAATGATAGATAACATCACCTTGAAATTCATTCAAAATTACAACTCATGAATAACAAAAATGAGCCAATCAAGAAAGAATAAAACTTTAATTCCCCGCATAAATTATTCCTTACTTTATGTCACGCTGATTCGTAAATCACGATCAATTAAATCAACAGGATCACTGACGAGCAGTTAATTTGAAAAACAATTTGACGACGGTGGTCTGCTCTTGAAAATAAAGTTGAATCACGTATTAGATCCAAGGTAGGAATGCGCGTGACAGAGCAATGATATTCTCAAACAAAATTCCATGCGGAGTCAACACGATATTGCTTTATGGGCCATATATTAATCTCCTTAATTAAGATATGTTTCCCGCAGTGCAAACAAGCACGCAACATTTTGCCGCAAGAAGCCGACCATTACCCAAGGTGAAGACTTGTACCAACAACAAAGAAAATCCACAACCTCTAAGCGCTTTGAAAATTACATGAAAATTAATCATCGTCATTAAATTCGTCTGATTCCGTTCAATTCTTCTTGCCTTTGGAAAAAAATGAGATTGAAATAAAATTGATGAATTCAAACAAAAAAAAAAAAGAAGCAAAGCAGAAAACAGGGATAAGAAAGAGACGTTTTTCGTGAGTCGGAATGGAAGCAGGTGATTCTTTAGCCTAATTGAAGGGCACTCACTGTGCTCTGGTAACGTATAATTATCAGATAGAACGAACACGAGAATGTGGCGGTGACCAGTACGAGAGAATAGAGACATTATTCCATCGGTATTCCATCTTCCTCTCTGTTCTCACCGATTTCTTTGAAAGGGGAAATAAAAAAGGGAAAGGAAGACAATGATAGCTGGGCTTTGGCTCGATCCTGATGAGTATTTTTGCTTCCGAGCAGCAGCCATCATCGACAACACGTCTTTCGTTAGGCGTGTACCCCAATCGCCTAACGATGATTCGTTGTAGCGGACAGGTATAATAATGACAGCCCTGACGGCGATTGGCGACATACCCTGGCCTTGATGAGAGAACTCAAGAGAACGATGATCGTATACGATTTAATTGCTCCGAGGTGCAATTTATTGGAAAAAAAGATAATGAATAACCTTGTAGTCGTGCACCCTCGTGAACATCGTTGATACGATGCTGTTAGGAAAATGAATAATGTATATATGTATTCCACTTTGCGATAGAAACAAAAATCGAAAGAGACAGAATAATCCAGGGTTGAGTTTTGATAAGATTAAATTATTCGAGTAATTAAACATTTATCAACGCATTCAAAAATTAACCTACCTGTTATGCTTTAACATTCGAAACTTGTTCTTATGTAATTCATTACCAGTTTTATATTCAAACAATGTCGAACCGCATGCCATCGTACTTTCTTCTTTGATGAACCTTACGTTCCTCATCGTCGACGGTTCTCAAGATTGTTACACGCATTGTACTGCCATACCACTTCGCCCAGCCTCCTCGGCAAGGTTTCACGTTCTTCTTTTGCTTTGGTAGCCCGTTAATGACAGCAGTAGTGACTGATGGATGTCTCCGCGAAGTCGCTACAAAAACTGATTGTCCTTACCGTGTGAGTGTATGCAACAACCTCCACGAGCGTGTAGGGAATAGAAAAAACGTTATGACTTCAACATGAAACTTCCTTTTCTTCATATCTTCATTCTTGTATCACTCTTCTTTATAGAGTTCCAGTTATCCGAGAAATGTATGTCTTGAATATTCGTCATGTTCAATTATGGCATTTGATTGACTTGAGATATTTTGTTGTTCATGAAATAGGTTACAACGGATCTTTGAATACTTCAACCTCTTACAGGGGTTATGAAAATTTACCAAACCGTACCTTCATGATAATTAAAGACATTATCATCGTCGTCGTCGTTGTTATAAGCAACATAATTCGAATCCACAAATGATTCAAGCATTCAACATGAATACTCAAATACTACCTTTGAAAAATTCAACACTCGTGATCTTCGGAAAGCAACTTCTTCCCATATCTGTATTCCTCCAACTTCTTTCGCTCCGAGTCATCATTGGAATGCACATTTTTAATCAAAACTTTGTTGAATTATACACATGTACTTCGAATCATTCCCAAACTCAGTTTTTTTACGTTTTTCCTTTTAAAATATACCTTTGTCGTTCATAAATTCTTGAACTGCAGAGAAGATTGATTCCAGTAAATCACCGAATAATGGGACATAATTAAACTCGGAGATTCATTTCGGATTCAAAATTCAACGAAGACTCGACAAAAATTAAGAAATAACGAAGAAACAAGGGGAAGGTAGATTTATACACTCGGGATCTGAATAATGACACCAAAAGAGGAAACATGATATACGCCATGACGCGATTACTTATAATGTCCGGTAAGTACCAGTCATTGAGGAGTGCGATTAAAATCCAACGACCGATGATCCGTGGAGGCGCGAGCGAATCGAGAGATAAAACCGTTGAGATAAAATCGCCGATCGTGGGCGGGTGCACACACACTCGACAAAGAAAAGTGGAGAAGTGCGAAACTTGCGTTGTTCTGTTTTTGTTGTACATTTTTTGTATTCATCCTTTTTTCCTCTCGGTTCATCTTCTTTCCTTTTTATTCCTCGTCCTACATTGACTTGAGAGTAGATCGTCCCTTTGCTCTGGAGCAAAGAAACGTTTCTCTTGGTAACGAACCGTACACCACAACCACCATGTTGTGGTATTCTAACGTATCATCACCATGTTGTGGTATTTTAACGTGGAGAGTAGTCCTTGTACTAAGGAGGTTGCAAATTTTCTGCGTTTCTTATCAAGCGTGTCTTGCACGCTCGAGTTTTATACAAATAACTTGGCTTTTTTCGCTTCGTGTGAGAACACTCAACGAAATTGCATCAAGTTTTCTTATCCGATCTCGTACGATAAACGCATGTGAAAAGTTTGTATGGGAATTTAAATACAAACTTTTCCAATCTCAAATTTCGTACGAACCAAACGCATGGCGTTGAAATTTTATAAACGTCCCTAATCAACTCACTTGCCCACACGAATTCAAGGCTTTCAAAGAATTCTCCAGTCACTTTAATTGAAGAGCCAGCGGATTTCACGACAGACCCTCTGAAAAGTAAACTGAAATTCGCCGTTTAAAGAGTAGCTGAAACTCTTTATCTTCTTTCTCGAAGGCCATCAAAGTTGGCGCAAGTAGAATCTCAACTGTATGGTCACGGACTATTATCGTAATACATCCGTCGGTTTCTTTGTGATGAGATCGCCGTCATCGGAGAAAAAGACAGAGAAAGGGGGATACATGAGGTAAAAAAGAGGAAGAGGAGGAGAAAAGACTGAAAGAAAAAGTGAGAAGAGTAGCGTTTAAAGACGAGATAGAGTCATTACGTTGAACGGGCAACTTTCCACCTGCGCCACCATCACGTAACCAGCGCGCATAGGTAAACACACCTGGATCACGCGCGCGCACGTACATGTTGTTTAAAACTCCTGCAGCGATGCGCTGATGTGCTATATAACCATATAGGAGGAAACTCTTCAACTTTGTATCATTATCGTGTGAAAGTGATATCGCGGTTTCCCTGGATCTCCTTTACATAGATAATTCCCTTAGATTTTTATAATACCATACCTCCAGGGGTAGAAAGTGTCTTCATTCATGTTCCAAACAAATTTAAATAAACTAAATTTCATTGTTTTCTCATCCCTCACTCAACTCGATCGTTTAAATTGAAAGATGATATCATTACCGAGCAATTATTATATTCGAACATGACAAGATTCCATTGAACTATACGTCCTTAACTAAGTTTTAGGGCTTGTAATTATGGTCGTAAAGAACATGTGTCACAAGATATAAAGGTAGAATGTCGGTCGCTATTATATACATACGGTAAAGCAAGATAGCCGTTGAATCGTATTAAGGCAATAAATGTCAACCGTTGCTGCAGGTGTTCAAGAGTCATGTACCGCTTATATATCTCGTTTATTGATTCCAATCTTTCGTTATGTTGCGCTCATTGCAAAATTTATGATCAACGTTTTATATGAGCTCCTTTAATTAAGTTAATTCCTTGATTAGGAGGTTGCTTGATTTTATTGAATGATCATTTGTCTTATTGTGTACCCATTGTACATGGGTTTTCTTCATTGGAGGTGGTCATTCGATACCGATGGACTCCAGTTCAATAATTTCCTTGAATTTTTGATATCTTATTTGCATCTAGATTCGATCCGAAATCATAAGACTGAAATGAAGGTCGAATAATTAATTCATCGAGTATATTTATGAAATTGTTTTTCACTTTCAAAGTTATCGATATTACGTGAATTATAATATGAATCACATATAATGGAAAGATCTTTGAAAAAAGACGTCCCTCTATGAATGATTTTATTCAATTATACGAATCATTACCGTGAGTGTTGATTTCATATCTTAGAACCGAGTGTCGTCACAATTTCGTATGAATTCAATTGAATAGATAAAATATAGATTCTAAAACAATAGAGCAATCTCAAAATATTCGATTTACATTAGTTAAGAAATTAACCATAAGTATCACATTTCAATACAATACCGAACTTTTCATACTACATGAATTGAAACAATGGAAATTCGAATAATGTATTACCCAATACGCTAAGAAAAATATCCCGATCATTAAATAATTGAACACATGTGGGATATAAAAGAATACTATAATAAGCCTCCATGATTGACGCTGAAAATCGCATCAACCAAATTACGGGCGTTATTCTACATCAAAATTTATGGATTATAATTGAAGAAACGTGTGAGAAATAATGATAAGAACGAGTAGCTTTTTATTTTCCAATCTGACTTTCCCTCGTTCGTTATTCTTATGCAATGAAATTGCAATTGAGGACTCACACGAAACAGAAGGAGTGGTCTGTCATTGGCGAATGTCAAGAATATAGAATGAAATGGGATGTATTGTACAATTCACCACTTCTCACTAATAGAACCACATTTTAAATTGTTACAATTGCACAACGACTGTATTTTTATTATGTTATTTAGATATCTATTTCACCACGTCCTTTCGAAGCCTGTTCAAATATTCATATATTCCAGAAAAGAATGAATCACTCCGTAAACGATGCGATGTCTTTCCCACCCATTTTTCCAAACTTTCTCATAAAATATTCTTCCCCGAAAAGAAATCTTATGAGATAGAATGCTTTTTCCCATTTCTGAAATATATAGAATTTCAAGGATCGTATATCTTTGAGAGTTCGAAAACTGAAGACCCGATGAAAAACCTGATCGTCAGAGGTTGAAACTATACGAAAATCTTTCTTACGAAGAAGAGCGTGATATAATTGACGACGACGTTACGGGAGACGTATATCGGTGAGCGCGGCATTTACACAATGATCGGGTATCCTTTTCTCCGTGGTGGCCATATCTGGAGGGGGATATAACACACGATGAAAGATCACCTGATGTCGACGATCCTCTCTCGTGAACGTCGAACCACCGGCACAAAAATCTTGCATTCCCTGAACGCATAAACGCGCGATTAATTGCATCGATCCTCCTCAATACTGTGCTGCTCAAACCGCGGTAATTAGGTTAGACGCGGCGTCGCATAAAGAATGGTTTGTGCGCGAGACGTGGAGGGACGACGCTGCTTACACAGGTTGAAAGGCTTATAAGATCGACGATTACACGGGTAGAATTGTATAATGGAAATTCTCAGAATGATTTTAGAATATCACTGCTGTTCGGGGAGAGAAACAAACATTATTTCTTTCCTGCTCTAAAAATATTCTATAGAATTTCATCAATGGATGTAAAATATCTAACAGATTTTGATGGAACTTCATGGTGTTCGGTCAGAACTTTGAACACTTTTAATTTGATATTATGGATTATTTCTATGAGGGTTCGTGGGATGAAAAGATATTTCGTCTGCAAATTCTAAAGTTTATAAATCAACTTCTTGCCTTTATTCTTATAACAAAGATAACGAATGGTGGCTAAGTTCAACATCAACATCGATGAATATTCAATTACAAAAACCTGTTTGTTGACTCGCTTTTTTTATTCAAAGCTTCAACTGCATAGTGTGATATTCAAGAAAGAAGGACTATTATATCAGAGCATTGCACCGTTCAAAAGACTGGCATTTTCCGGTACCCAGAAACTGGGTACAGACTTTTTTCAGTATGAATACAAGAATTTCCTGATCAATGTACTGGAACTTTCACGATTTTGATGTAATTTCCCAGCACAAATGTACCGGTTACATGTAAAAAATAATTAGCTACTATTTCGATCAGTCAAAATTAGTTACGGTAGTTTTTCTGTAGCTCCCACGGCTATTCACTTAGCGGCAACAGCAAGGAATGTAGCTGCCGCAGCTAAAATTTCACCGCTAAATTATTTGACAATTCAAATATCAACCACCAATCCTGTACTAGCACAACTACTATTTTCCACTGTGGTAGCTAACCCGGATAGCATCGGGAGGTTTTCTAAACATTCACAAAACGTACTTGCTCACGCAGAGAACGTTCAAACGAGATCCCAGGACGTTCTAAGAACGTCGCATGTACGTCCCAGGGACATACAAATGTTCCGTAATGTTCTATTTATCTTCACCAAGCGACGTTTTGGGGATGTGTTCAATAAAGGTGCCAATGACGTTCTGCGATACTACACATATGTTTGTAAAGGTTAGTTTCCATGAAAGTACGTTTGGGAAACGTGACGAGAACGTCTCGTGGTAGATGAAAAAGACGTACTGGGAACGTATTCAGGTGCATCAAAAATGAACGTTCTCTGAACGTATTTAAACCTACTCCACGGAGACGAAGCGCGCAAAACTAAGGTTATGTTTCTAAAACGTCCACAGGACATTCAATGCTGTCTGGGAATAAAGAGCTATAGCTGCAATGATTTTAGCTATAGCGGTGAAAAAACGTTGCTGAAAGAGTGAGGGACTACTACAGCTATTTCATTTTCTTGCATGTAACTGCTTCCAGTACGGTACTAGAAGTTTTGCGTACACTGACAGAGAAACGACCTAATTGAAACATTCGTGGTCGCAATAACCTGAACTCTGGTTTGATTCACCAAGAAATGTGATTGTAACATCAAAAAAAAATGCTGGGAGCCAAAATTAACCACATATTGTGGTTATCGTACCAAGAAAAACATATGGTTTTTTTAGCCTGAAGAGTGCAGTTAATTTTAGCTCCAACCACTTCTCCTGGGTATCAAAATCACATTTCCTGGTGGATCGAAGCAGATTTCAATCTATTGCGACTACAAATGTTCTAGCCAGGTCATTTTTAAGCCCCCCTACTGAAAATGCCAGGCGGAACCGGACAGAAAATTGTTGTCAGGTTTCTTCCCCAGGTAATCCAAGCAAAAACTGGCAAAGTTCCTACTCGATTTGGTCCGGAATTGCCACCTCAGAATATCCTGTGAAAAATTGACAGAAATTTATTGGGACGGTTCCGTTTGGAATTCACAGACTGTGATATCCAGTCAAAAATTGATGGAACTTTACCTGCCAGGTTTTGTCAGGATGTCACAATTCAGTGATTCCAGACCAAATCGGGTGGGAAGTTTTTCAAGTTTCAGCTGGATTATCTGGAAAAAGAACCGTTCAAAGTCTGACAACGATTTTCTGTCAGGTTCTGCCTGGCATTTTGAACAAGGCAGTCAATCCTCCAAACCTGTCTATTATCCTTATCTTGTATAATTTGCTTCATGTAACTTGATCTAGGTCTACCTTTGCGAATTTTACCATTCATTTTTCCTTCCAATATTGTTCTCAATAAACTATCATGCCTTATTATGTGGCCTATCAGATCACTTCTTCTTTTCACGACATGTTTTAGAAGACTATTTTTTTTTCATTTACCTTCTCAAATACTTCTTCATTTTTCACTTTCTCTATCCACTTTATTCTAAGCATCCTTCTATAACACCGCATTTCAAAAGCTTCAAATCTTTGTTGGTCCGTTTTTCCAGTTGTCCAAGTTTTGCAACCATATAATGCTGTGCTCCAAACGTAACTCTTCAAGAATTTCTTTCTTACTGCTAAATCAATATTCTTTGAGTATAGTGAATGTTTCTTTTGGTGAAAAGCCTGTTTTCCTTATGCTGAATTGTCTCTGCATCTATTTTCGTTCTCCTTGATGTTTTCGCTGTTGCAGGGCAGTGTAGATTTTTTTTTACAGTGTGTGAGAAAATGTTCATATCCGTCATTGAATAAAAGAATGCTCACTGTACACATCTCACAACTTGCATACAATTTTCAAATCTCATGGTAATAATTAACAGAATTAGAATTAGCCTCATTTCACCAGGATTTAAATAATTAACTGACGCGAGTATGTCATAACTCCAGTACTGGTGATTTCAAATATGAGCTTGCATTAGGAAATTTATCTAAATGCAGTTGAATAATCCCTGACAGAGTTCAACAAGTGATTGAAAAGATTCTCGGGTAAAGTATCGGTATTATTTTATGAAAACATTGTGCAGTTTAACATCAATTCTCTACGTTGCGGTAATCTCAAAGAGATAAGATAATGGACTGCGAGTGGAAGAAATAGATACCTCGGATCCCTTTCTCTCATTGTTTACCTTCCCTGCTATCTCACTTTAATGGAAGGTCATTGTGTGTCTAGGCTTTACCAGTGTCGAAGAATACCCAATTTTCTCCGCTCAGAAGGTGTACTCAAGGTAAGTGGATTGCACTATTTAGATATTTATAAACCCATGTATACACTATACACCGTTACCGGGAATTTTCAATTATCAAACTTCTCGTGTAAAATCAACATGAATACCTACATTCGTTAAATATTGTCACTGACGTGATAAGGATGTACCTTAGAAACGATGTATGATTCAAATACGTCGAAGAATGATACCACTGAAGGATGATAATTGTGATGGAAATAAGAGGAGAAAGGTAGTTGGAGATAAAAATGTACGGTAAAAGGTTCCTCAAACTTTCTATGTGAAATTATGGTCTAGGGAAAATAAGATAAAGTGAAAGAAGAATCGTAAATAAACATAAGTTTTTGTTAAACGTTTATGAAAAGGAATTCGTTGAGATTGGTTAGAGTAGAATCATAATTTTGGTACAAATGTCACCGGTTAATGGTATTTTGAGAAAAATCCTTTTGAATTCTGAATCAACTGGAGACTTCAATCACAAATATGATTTTAGAATCAACAGCGAAGTAACGAGATTGATAAAAGACGAATAAAAGAAAGAACGTACTCTTAAACCTGTGAAGCATATAATTTTTGAAGAATCGTAGTTGTTACGGAGCTGAAGAGAAAAAAGAAACACTGAACATTCATCTCATTTCACGCTTGATATCCAGAAGAAAATCATTTGTATTGATCTGCATTGTGTACAGGGTGTGAATGAAGAGCGAAAATGAAGGGAACAAAGAAACGTGAAGAGAAGTTGAATAAGAGGACGAAAAGGAACGAGAAGAAATAACGCATGATGGGAGAATAAGAGAATACAAGGCGTAGCCCCGTAACTGAGAATAGTGCAGGAGACGAACGAAAGGGAGGCCACCCCGTTGAAGAATTACCATAAACACTCCGCGGCTCTCCCGCGTCGTGCATGCACGTTATAACGCTACGCTAGCGAATACACGTGTAAATCCTGTGTTTCGAGTCTTATTTCTCCTCTCTCCCTTGTCCCTTTACCATAATATTCTTTCGTCTTGCTTCTCTGTCCTTTTCCGAACTGTTATAAGTTGGAAGTTTTCTTTGCTCGTGGTACTCGTGCCCGTGTGGTGCCTTTGGAATCGGCAAAAAGAAGCTCCCGTGCCGCGCGCGGTCGCGTGACTCTCGTGCTGCTCGTCGAATGTACGTTTCACTCTTTCTTCTGCTTTCTCTCTCATTCACGGAGAATCTTCTTCGTCGACGTATCCCAGCCAGTACCATACACCAAAGTAAATGGGAATCAATTCGATACACTGAGAAAATTTCAACTTATGAAGTGTTACTTCTCTCCACAATCCAGGAACATTGAAAGATTTTGACTTTCACCGCTATCATTTTCATCATCAACGTCATCGGGGATAGGAAGATGAAATTATTCAATTTCATTTCGGAAAAAATACTTCATCGCGATAAAAGCTCATTTTAAGCGTCAGAATGCATCTGTCCATCTTTGCGGCTCGTGTAATAGTTGATCATCTTTGCTCTACGCATAATGGGAGCGAATAACGGCAAGAATTCCTGAGTGCGCATGACTTTGAGATAAGCTGTTATTATGCAGAATGCGAGGATCAACTGATTCATTCCAAAGATCATTTTGTATCATTAAGAGTCATCGATATCTTAATGTAACTCAATCTCAATGTAATGTGAGAGAGATCATTATGTCAATTATGATTATGGGGATGAGAATCATTAGTCTATCGAATGAACCAGTTTGATCTTAGTGAATCGTAGAGTTCAAGAGATACGTTCGTCTTCATATAATTGTCCGTTGTGATGGATTTTTTAATTGCTCTTCTAACTACATTCTCACAATGAAAAATCAACAGATCTATCAGTTTGAATTCAATTAATGATTTCACAGAATATCTAGTCATTCAACCTTCCGATTGAATTCCTGATCAAGTAAGAACTATGATACGAATGACGTTCTTCTCCCTTCAATGTTTTCATATTCTTTGAAATTCCTCGAATACGACAGGATATAGATAAGTTATAAGACTTGTAAGATTGCAGAGAGTGAAAGGCATAAGATATAACGCTTCCTCGCTCCTCGCACGCGGCATATAAATTGTAATCGTATCAAATTATATATGCCACGATTGACATTTCTTAGTATACTTCATCATTGATATTACGGTACGTATTACGTTTCGTTTGGTCTGACTTATATGTGCGATCGACATATCGTATCATTAAAAAAACGGATAAACATTTATCTCACATCTGGTAACGTACGCTCAACAACAGCAACCATCAAATCTCTGATGTGATAAACAAGGCGAGTAGTGAAAAGAATCTTTTCTACACTGAAAGGAAAAGTAACTCGTACGTAATATTTTGTCATCCACGTTGGCGAACTTATCAAATTCATCAATTTTGATGATATTATTTTCCCTTTGTCAAAAATTTCCGAACTTGTTCACGAAACTAAGAAGAATATTATTTGGAATTCAAGGTAGTAGCAATGCGTATTATCATCAACAATCGTAATACACGGAGAAAAATGCAACTCGAAAGGATAGTCATTAGAAAATTGGAGAATATTTCTTAAAATCTAATAATTTTTCTTAAGTTCGTAATAAACATAAAACGGTTCAGATTTCTCTCGAATATTGCTCGAAAAACAATGAAAAATTATCAATACTTAACAAATCATAAAAACAAATATGAAGTTTCCAAAAGTCGCGCATGAAATATTACAGAGTGAATAATAAAATTTTATAATTTGAAAGTAAGATTACAGAATTTTGGTATTCACTTTGTAATATTTCATGCGCAACTTTTGGGAACTCCATATTTGTGTTTATGATTTGTTAAGTATTATATAATTTTTCATTGTTTTTCGAGCAATATTCAAGAGAAATCTGAACAGTTTTATGTTTATTACGAACTTTAGGAAAATTCTTAGATTTTAAGAAATATTCTCAGATTTGAAGAAATATTCTCCAATTTTCTAATAAAGATTACTATCCTTCCGAGCTGCATTTTTCTCCGTGTATTTAGTGCGATGATTCACCCAGATAGAAAACCATGCTCTAAATATTTTGTAACATGATGTACTGTAAAAATACCATCATAAACTTCGCTCAGCTTGCGATGATGCATAAAATGTAAACATTATGTCTCCATTATGGTACCATCCCCTCGTTTTGCTACCAACAACGATGCTTTATGCGGAAACACCTTGGTACCGTGATGCGAACATTTCTTGACGTGCATGTCACCATTATGATGGCATTATTGAGACATTTTTCTATCTGAGTATTGAATAATACCCTACTAATAATATTAATCTTTGACTGGGAATGGTAATTTTTATGATAAAATATCTCCCTGTGTACGTGTGATGAGAATTGACAAGCTGGAGATTCGTGAATTTCAGTTTTTATTCATTTTGTCACAAAATATAGCGGAAGAAGACTACAAATTTGAACTGGAAATAGGTGCAACAACGAGATCCAAGGGTGCTAGGGCGTCCCTTGAATTTTGATGCTCGAGTGGGAAATATTTTCAATATAAATTATATCACAAGCGTGTATCCGTGTGGAAATTTTTCCGGGCTCAGACCTGGGCCAGGTTCATAATCCCTACTCAAAATGTGGCCCTGGTTGAGGCACCAAGATTGGCCCTAACTTGGGCCGTTACGCTTTTCAATCTAGGCCCCGTACACTGAGAAAAGTGAAAAGTGTATGGGATTGATTACCATTCGCTCTAGTTCTCATCGCGACTTTAGGATGAGAATTGAGTGCTGACTCGCGATTTGGTGATCATTACGATGTTAACCTATCGTTCCCATGGTAACGTAAACATTTTATCGCACTCACTTCGATTTTGAATAGTACTTATTACAATTTTGGAATATCTGTCACCGAATTCCTATTCTTCCTAGTAATGTTTACCGTATACTTCTCTCCGTGTAATGGTTCCCAAACTTGGCCCACATCAAGAATTCAACTTGGGCCAACTTAGGGGATTCATTTTAGCCCATGTAAATTTTCAAATTTCATCCTGCGTTGGGCCCCTGGATATTTGGATGATATTCCTCAGATGAAAAACAAATGAATTTGCTCCAGCAAAATGTTCTTTGAGGGTTAGCTTTTGATAGATCTATGCTTTATGTAAAATTACCATCAAATTAAAAACAAATTGAAATTCCCATCCGCTTTTGTATGTAAATTTTTAGAAAGGTTATCAAAATATTTTTTCCAGTCAACCAAAGGCGTATCAAATTTTTGGAATTTTGATTCCGAGCTCATAGGTTGTTTGGAAATAGTTTCAATTGTTATAACCTGAAAACTAACAGCATTGGAAGAATCACTTTCAAAAACATAGAAATCAAGATACGTTTTAATTCATTCGGGGTCAGACATTTCCCTAGTAGGAATAAAACACAATGCAATTCTGACCTAACAACATTGAGCATGCCCCGAATGTACGTCAGATTTGATTTTCACTTTAGAGGATACGAGAATTACAATCCGAAGTATTTGGTGAACATCCTGTTGACTATTTTGAAATACTCTATAGACAATTCTATCAACGTCAATATGAAGTATTTCGTTGTTGCATGTATATAGGTTCATGATACCAAAAAAAATTATTATCTTTTTAAAACCTCCTCCTAATGTTTAAAGAAAACTGAACAAAAAACAAATTTCGATACACAAAATAATGAAATAAAATTCAAACCAGACAGGGTTTTGACCTGGATCTGACAGGTTCTGTTTGGCTCTGTCTAGCAGTTCCATGAGTGTTCAAACTGATGTACAAACCAAACAACGTCAGACAAACCTGTCGGATCTGGTTGTCTCGTTCTGTCGGATATTTTTAATGGGGGAAACAATGATAGCCAACCCAGGGCCTCTATAGGGTGTCTGGGCATGCTCAAATTACAATATCTGGGCGAGACAATGGTGGCTTGCTTCCCAACTGGGGCCCACATGAGCCGTGGGTGGGAAACTCTTACATTAGATGCCCAAGTTATACCCTTACGGGGCCCGAACATATGTTAGGATGCCCAGGATTGATTTCCACACGGGATATTGCCTATATTGACAATGAGCCCCAGGCTGGGTTCATCCTCTTTAACCCAGTATTGGGGAATGACGATGGGGCCCATGTTGGCTCAATCTTGACCCTGTTGTGCTTTCCCATACAATTATGGTTGGTAGAAATCTTAGTGCGGACACATTTGAACTTGGCCCCAATTTGGACCAGCGTTAGGCCAAAATTAGGTTGAATTGATATCCCGAGCATGTGTGTACAATCCTGGGCATCCATAAATTTTTGCCCCACTTTGATCCAGTCTTGGGCTCATATGGGCACAATGGGGCTCAACACTAAGTCCAAGACTGGGCCAAAGTGGGGCTGAAATTCATGCCTGCTGGGGTAGAATTCAAAGCAATTTTCCAATTTCAAAAAAAAAAGGAAGGGGTAGTATTGATTGCCTAGTCTGGCTTCATGCGGGGCCCATGGTGTTACCAATTCTCGGGCAAAGCAATACAGCCAAGCTGGGAACGATGTTATCATTTGAGGGTTGACCTCATTTGTCTGCCCAGCTTGGCCCCACGTTGGGCAGCATGGGCACCCAGCGTAGGCTTAGATTGAGCCCGCCGTTGATACACACTTGGGATATAATTTTAGCATCTTATCGCAAAACAGGAAAAACATTCAAACAAGCCAAACCGCAGCAACCAAATATGTTCAGATGAATGTTTCCTTTTTAGAATCGAATTAAATATTAGATGCTGTGAGCACGGTTGCAGATGTAGAGCTGAATGATTTCAAAAAGTTCTATGTACAAGCTAAAAATATTAAAAACTACCAGGTTCAGTTGAATTTTCTATAGAAATTAATCAATTCAACCTCTCCGACTCACAATGTCAGACGAAGACCAATTAAAAAGAACTTTAAATGCGGTTTTTTTCATTCAACTCTTTCAACAGGAGTGTTTTTATCGGTAGAAACTGTATAACTAAATTCCTCTTACCCTTCGAGTGTGATGTTCCGTTTCGATCAACGTCTGAGAACTTTCCCATGTTCAAACCACTGGACTGGAATTTCCAAATAAAAATCAACGCTCCATATCGTGGACGTACAATTGTGCATCGATAGATCGTTCGAAGAAAGATATAAATCATGACGAATATGATCCACTGTGTGGTAATGAGTACGATTTGTGTACAGTGGTACATCGGACTTTCACAATCTAAATCGTGTTCTCAATGATTTATATCTTCATTCACGCGTAGTATCAACGTACACCATGTTTCTACAGATTACTTTCTATGATGACTCCAGAAGCTTGTTCGCTCGGTGTAAATTTATGAGCTCAATGGGTATTCGAAACGATAACACTCAACATTTAATTTCACACAATACATTCCTCGTGAATACCAATAATGCGATAAACGCCATTGTAGTAGCACACTTGGAAGGGTTAAGGAAATGAAGAATGAGAGACATAAAATTCTCCTTGA
The DNA here is from genome assembly GCA_018340375.1 of Gonatopus flavifemur. Lineage (NCBI taxonomy): Eukaryota > Metazoa > Arthropoda > Insecta > Hymenoptera > Dryinidae > Gonatopus > Gonatopus flavifemur. The sequence continues at coordinate 58,653,744 of JAFFJZ010000001.1, forward strand.
GATACCTGTGCTTAGAAACACTGATGTAACGATTTTGTAGAGTGATTTAGAAGACCGATATATTAGTACGAATCCTTTCTCTTTCGCGGAGCAGGTGCAGAAGAGCGATGAAAAAAACGTCGAAGAGAGGTTCGAAACATCAGTGGGCGACATAGTGATTTAGCGACGATTCTCACCAAGATTTCTTGGCTGATTATCCACGCGTCTGTATGTAACGATACGTCTCGCAATTACACACATTGCACGCATAAACGTCACGCGATAAATATACTTGCCGTTCGCTTACCCTCTAACCGAACTTACGTATATATACACACCGTTCATACGTACACTATCCAACTTTCTTGTGTGTATATAAAATCAAATTTGCGAAGAGACAGTAGGGTTGTCGTCGAGTGATAACTCGCTCGCCCACGACGCGGTTTTTTTGTTTTCATTCGAATCAACACTGGACCAATCAAGATTTCTATTACACACGATTGTCGGATTCAGAACAACCACGATTCCAAGGATGAAGAGAAAAACAATGTATATACTATTACATTCTGTATAATAGATAATGGCTGTAAGCTGCATTGTCGCTACCGTTCGAAAGAAAATAACACCCTGTTGTTTCTTCAGTTGCAATTCTCCGTATAGACGTATGTTATAATTATCACCAAGTCAACGATTAATCATCCCAGCGTGACGTGGCATGACACGCGCTCGTATTCGATACTGTTTCATTACATGTTGCTGCTTCACCCCATGCTTTTATAAATTCTTCTCCGGAATGAAATTGCGTAAGAAAAAGATGCGTGTCATAATTTCCCATCCAAGATGTTTATCTCGCATGGGAAATTATGAGATATGATTCACCGGTCAATAAAAATCAGTGGGGACGGAGTTATGGAAATGGGAACCGTACGTGTCTGCGTGCTACGTATTAACAATGTATCCTCGATATATGGGTTGCGATATCAACGAGCACTTGAATCTCTCTCACTCTCGTCACTCGTTTCAATAATAATTAGGTTTAAGCGCCGATCGACACCTACTCGACCAGATTCCGATACATATGTAATAACATAGTGATGTGTTGAGACCACAATATCGAGTGGTTGTCGATGACTGTCTCTACGATGCAATCGAAATGGAAAAAAATATTCTCGTTTCATATGCGTATATATGTACACGCGTATACGTGGAAGGACATTTATCCCTAATTGTGCATCATAAATTGGATAATATCGTCGAGAGCCACTAAAACTATTAGCATTTTTATGAGGGTGAACCCACGCGGTCGATCAGAGATCGAAAAATGTGTGATATGTGAATGAGGTCCGAAGTCATGTCTTGAGACACATTTTTATGACTTTCCATTACAATATTTAGTATCGATGGAAATGAGATTTTTCAATTGAACACAATTTTCAAGTGGATTCGGATAATTGTCGAGTGAGATATCTTTTCAATATCATATGAATGACAAAAAAAGATCATATTCAATGTTGGAATTCAGGATGCTCAACGATACTGAATTACGTTTATACGTCTGATGCACATAGAAATTTGTTCTCTGAACCTAATTAGGTTAACCTTGATCTTCTTTGAGGTCTGACAATAATTGCGACTCTTTCTTTCTCCAGCACCGATAAATATTTGTTTTTCTTCAAGTACATCGCTCACTCTAATCAATTGCTGCTGGTAGCACTCACATGCACAATACACTGAGAAAACTGAATAGTCACTACAACTGACAAATTTTTAGTTGTCTCATGATAATTAGTGGAACAAATTTTTTTTGTTCGAGGAGCTATAAATAAAGTTACTTGTAAGATAATTATAGTTGCGACAACAATAGAATATTTAGTTATACGTTTTGATTGATGGCATTAAAGATATGTAACTATTAACCGTTAGTTGTATCAACTAGTATATTACAGTAAGAGAAAATAAAAATTTTAGTTGATGGAATGAAAACATTTCAAAGCTAATTGTTTGGTTTTTAGAACCGCACTGTAAAAAATATAGAGAGCTGTTTTTCTTCAAACTGTTAGTGGATTTCGTCCCCTTATCTTCAGGGAATTGTTTTTTCATCAAAAATGACGAACTTTTCCACTACACTGAGAGAAGTGGAATGCAATGATAGCCATGTACAAATAGTAATTAGAGGACAGTTTCGCGGATTTGGTTTCGGATACTATGGACAATCGTAGCAATGTTCATGCACATGGGAATGGTTACCATGTACATGAAGATGGATACGAAATAACGTATTTGCCATCATCAACTTAAAAGTTCTGTCATTCAACTACCATTTTCGCATGGTAATAGTTATAGTTCACTTTTCTCAGTGTACTTTGAAGAATTATTTTGTGCTTTATGTATCGAATCCTCTATGAATGAAGGAAAAGTCCACTGAGGATTCCCCATCTGTGGAGGAACTTTGCCGCCATCATTTTTTGGAGGGAAATTCCACGATTATTTTTTATAGTGCAGAACTCATAAGTCCCATCAACTAATCTCAAATATCATGGTTTATGTTATTATATACCTTCATGTCATAGCGGAGAATTTAATGGAATACGACATCGAACAAAAACTGTTCGTGTCTCCTAAATGTATTGGTTATTTTGACTAAAAATTTTGTCACAACAACCATCAATCCAGTTGTGGCGACACAAATTTTTCGTTCAATGTTGTTCCTGGCCAGGTATCGCATCACTTCGTTTTGTGGAGTATACCAAATACTCATTTTTCTGAATATACCAAATATGAAGAATGATTCCTACAGTCCTATGGCCTGCTATGGCGGAACGGATAACGCGCAGACTTCCAATCACGATGGTTCGTCACGCGTAAGGGTTCGGTCCCTGACTACCAGTACCCTTTTTCCACAGCGGTAGCGTCGTGCAAGGGAGAATCACGGTTGATGCTTTAGCTAAAGTCACTCCGGGAACAAATTCGATGAAATAAAAAAAGATAACGGTCGATGAATCACAGAGAATTTCTCAGGAAAGGGCAGAGAATGATTTTTATAGTTACAAATATAAAAACATAATATAGACAACTATTTTTCCTCAGTGAAAATGAGAATCAAATATGGTGAGTTCGAAGAATCAAATTTTGTTGGTACAACTTTGAAGAGTTGATTAAATTTATATAGTTGTGGTAACTATACAGATACAGTTGAATATTCACTTTGCTCAATTATTTTCCAAAGTCTGAATGGAAATATATTTTTAGTTAACGCAATTGTAATAATATATTTGATGTCGTATTTCACTAAAAAATTCTAGTGAATTTTTGATTGTGGCAACTGAAAACTTTTCTCAGTGTAATACATTTTTACGGAAATACTCAGTTTTACAGTGCTACAGCAGCAACAATTTAGCTACAGCAGCGGAGTGGCTAGCACAGACACGGACAGCCATTAAATCAGCTCCTGCAACTAAATTTTAGTTATGACAGCAAAAAAAATTGCCTTCGAAGCTGATTTATTTGCTGTAACAGCTAAAATTTAGCTGCAGGAGCTAATTTACTGGCTGTCCGTGTCCATGCTAGCCCCTTCGCTGCTGCAGCTAAATTATTTTTCCCGTGTATGATTTCCCCTTTTCAGAATTATTATACTGCAACTGTTCTCTGCCAAAAACCTAACATTGATTCAACCTTGTTACGAGGTCAAATTGCTATACTGTACTAAGATTTTTCGACTGAAAATAGTTCCAACTCATTTTCTTTGTCAATTTCCTTCGATTAAACAAAAAACTACGTTTTAGTAACCTGCTGAAAATGGCAGGCAGAAACGGACAGAAAATTGTTGTCAGACTTTGAACGGTTTCTTTCCCAGGTAATCTAGGCAAAAACTGACGAATTTTCTACCCGATTTGGTCCGAAATTACCAAATCGGAATATCCTGTCAAAAACTGACGGAAATTTCCCTGTCAGGTTTTGATAGGATGTTACAACTCAGTGATTCCAGACCAAATCGGGTAGAAAGTTTGTCACTTTTTGCCTGGATTACCTGGGAAAGAAACCGTTCCAAGGCTGATAGCAATTTTCTGTCCAGTTCCGTCTGGCATTTTTAGCAGGGTAGTGTGCTGGAGAATACAGCTGACCAAATCAATTTCCCGGCCTCTCAAACATTCTTCTTCACTTGGAATGCACAAATATTGCTCCTCGAATAACATCGCTTCTTGCACTTTCTTAGAGATTGTATTCACCCCATCGATTCCAAAAAGACTAATTTTTTTGGTTTACTTTCGGTTATTTTTTGATTTGATAAGAATTTGGTTAGGAAATGGTTACCCAGATGGTTTTTATCATATAAAATGACCTATTTTTGACCGAAAACTAACGGATGCTTTGAACAAATCTGGCACCAAAAGGTCAACAAAAAATGTGGTCCGTTTTTGGAATCTTTTTGAGGTAAAAACCCAGAAAATCACCACCAACTAACCAAAAAATTTAGATTGGTCGAATCTTTGTTGGATTTTGGTCGATTTTTGTTGGAAAAAATGTCCTAAACGACCAACAAGTTACCAAAACCAAGATTTTTCACCAAAGTGTGACCGACATTTTTGGTTGCTTGTCTGTTCACCCAGTTCCACTAAGGCATAGCATTATCGACAACATCAACTCATTATAAAGTTGAAAAATAACGCTTCAAACCAACCATACAGAGGGAAAAATTTCAAATTCAAACTGGTAGTATAATTGTCTAAATATAGGGAACTCTTCGTCCTTGTCAGGGGTAAAAATATCATTGAAGAATAAACCAACATTTCAAAACTTCCTCCCTATGAAGCCACGATAATTCATCCAATCTTCAATAAAATTAATTGATAACTCTCATCCTCATCGTTTTGTTCCAGATTCATTCTCATCAATCTTATCATTGTCATTCGATGAAACATGTTAGCACAGACTATTTGAATTCTCCCTTCGAATCAAACATTGAAAAATATTGCAACTGATGTGGCTCGTATGGTACCGCAGCTCACATCCCAAATTAAAAGGGCGTATTCAAAACTAAAACCACGAACATTTGTCATCATACGAATTGTAATACAAAATGTAATCTGAGGTTGATTTTCGAGATACGAGCGGCTGAAGTTGACTAATTACGGCCACGTTCCTCGAGGTAAACATTAGTCCTTGTAAAGCAATGGGATCGCTCGAATACTTTCGAATACAAATGTTTCGGTAAGCAAATGTGTAATTTCATCAATAATAACAGGTTTTTATCAGCTTGATATGATATTACATGATTTGATTGGCCGTAAGATCGATTAATTCTCTACAATTTCAAAAATCATCATTGAAATGGACTTTTTGCAAATTCAACTCATGCTGTAATGTGATATTTTATATGGAATCAGATTAAGCTCGAAGGCTTTTTATTTTAAATACTGGTTAGCGTTATCTGAATCAGCTTTGTCCAATTTTTCCTGTTGAAATTTCAATGAGTGACTTTGTAGTTTCATATTTTCACTATTTATCACCTGTTTTCAGACTTTGATCAGACTTCATTCAACAAAATATCATTAACAGGTTGATTCAGTAGTTTACAAATGTCGAACAAAGATAGCCAAAAGCAAGTAATTCGAATTTGCAGAGTAAATAGAATTTGTTTATCGTGTTTTCAAGCTGATCCTTACCTTTTTCACAAAAGTGCGTTTGATCCGAGTAATTTCATATTTCATCTTTCCTTCAATCTCATGGCATCATCATCCACGCCATCGTACCATCGCGTTATAATCACTAGTTTCAAATATCACTTTGTATGAATTGAAATTTTCGTCTTCGACGTTACTATTAGCATTAAGTATAGCCTTTAAGTAACTCGCATAAGAAAAATGATGGAGTGTAAAATCATATTTGATAACACAAAAGATGTGCGAAGACCGTTCTCCATGCCTAGCAGGACCATGAAAATCTGTAAGCCTTAAGTATGAGTTATAATATGGTCTTTTAGATCTGTGTACACTAAGTGGAAGTATTTATCGAGATAGTACCATAATCAGCGGTCACAGACTCTCATACATTTTATATGAAAAATACATGAGCTTATGCTTCCTCGTACGATAAATGAAAATATACACATTCAACATGTGCTTGAAGGATCTCGAATTTACAGATAATCAGCCATCTTTACATTTATTATATTACCTACATGTTATATACTTTACATTCTTTCATGGATATCTTCGAAAGATATGTGAAAAATTTAACGTTATTTTATGGTAGGTAGTAGATTTGATACTCAAAAAACGTCACTTCAATCAGTTTTCAACTTTCAAATCTTTGATTCAATATTCATAAAGGTATGATTTCCATAACTGTGTCAACTAAAATTTTCCATTCCCAGCATTCTCAAATCAACATATTCGCTCCATCATTTATAGAATATCTTTCAATTAATGCAACACAGTCGATATTACATTAGAACTCGAAATCACAGGAATATTTCAATGCACCGAAGCAAAACCGATAACGCGTCATTAAAGAAACATCCAGTGGAGGAATTTTTACAAAACACCGATATTGCACTTTGGAATAAATAGAGATAACAAGTAGCGTTCGTGTCTGACTACCTTAGAAGCATCGAAGTAATTGCCGGAATGACATAAAATACCGAAGTGATATCGTACTTTACCGTCCACCTGCCTCGTGCAGCATTCGGTTGAAGATTTCTATGTGTATTCTCGTACACGAATATGTCTTAAGTACTATTAAAACGACACGAACATCGAAAGCGATAATCGAGCCTATCGATTTTGCGACGTGCTTTCAATTCCATGCTTTTCCACGCCCACGTGCCAATTCTCCGCCGACATCGATATCTTGAACTCACGAGAGAAAGAGAGAATGTCCGGGGTGTATATCGCGGTGATCTTTCAAACGAAGATTATCTGACTCTCCTCGTCAACTATCCCAACGATAACAATTATGAAGTACTTTGTATCAAATGAATATAATATTTACACAACGAGAAAAGAGAAATTCGTAGAGAACAAATGGAAAGTATACGTCAAACGCGCAATAGTTTCAAGAAACTTACGTCTCTTGTTACCGTTTACACGGTGTTTAGTCTGCCGTATGCGGTCAGCCATCCATCGTGACAACAATGATATAATGTTTTTCACGGTTATTAAACACGTTCAAAGAGTTTTGTTCCATGATGCTGGCTCGTTACTCTTGTTACGCGTTCGTATTGACAAAATGTTTTCGAATGTGAAATCGACTTGGTCGATAACGTGAAGTGAAAACAATATGAAATATTACAATTAAGGTGGGTGAGGTGAATAAATTTACTATTCCTATTCGCTGAACATAATCTGAGAATCGAAATCGAAGCATCAATTTTCTAGGGAGTTGTAAGCACTTCAAGTCGGGTAGGATGTAAACCGATACATTGATATCAATGCGACGTGCCGATAAAAGAATTATATTCGATAGTTGTGATGCATGAAATTAATTGCATCTGCCTTAGAGTTAGAATATGGAGATTGATTTTGTTATAAAAAGTTCATTTTGCTGAAAAGCACTATCGATAAAAAAAAACAATAAAAGACGATACGTCATTCGTATTATTATGTATTTCTCAATCAATCCTCCAAGTATTATTAATATTAAGTATTAATATTTATGATTCGATTAATGAATATAATAAAAATTGTTCATATCAGCTGGCATTTGTGATATAAATTTTCCACTCTCCCGCTGTGTCCCACATGAAGAGTCTCTATACCAAAAAAAACGTACCCATATGAATTATGCACGGTTCATAGCCAACGATATTCAGTTGAGTATAATTCATACATAAACAATGCAGAGCCTTCCACCTGGGGGCATACACACTTTCACATCTCATATAAAAGTACCATCCTATTCTCTATTCATTCTTAAATACGACTTAAAAACGTGCGCTGTACCCTTCTTCGGTGAAAGTGTTACAGAAACGTCGAAGAAACGTGATAAATAATTTCATCCTTTTGAAAATTAGCATAACGCAAGTACATTTACCATGAAGACCTGATTTCAATTCCTCTATGGCTCAATATTCAAATGTATGCAAGGAAATGCATACAACTGAGGCTCTCCGATTCTTCGTGGCTAATGTCGATTTCGTATTATCCATTGCATAAGCGCTTCCTATTCATTGATTTTATTTACTAGAAACTCAATGCACAAAAATTCCAAGCTTAAATGTCGTATCTTGGCGTTTCGTAATTCCTCGAAGACACATTATATTCTGAAAGGATCTATCCTCGATGCCTCGTTGTTACATTTTTCTCACTCTCTTGAGAACTGAATAAAAGAATCGAATCGAAGCAGTATCGTTGTACATACGATTCAACGAACAATAGATCTGGATTACTCAATCATTGTCATCATGTCGTGGTATTCGTATTGACTAACGTACGACACATCTATCCACTATCTATCAATACTGAGTATTCTCCATAGTGTGTTGATATAAAATTAGAAATAAATTTTCAGGAAAATTGTGCAGATTTATACATTGATGGACTAAATCTTTGTACCATAATAATTTCTCTTAGAAGATAAACATCAAAAAAAGCAAAACAATTCCAATTTTATTCATCATTATTCGAACCAAATAATAATTCAAGTGAAAGGATTCAATAAAGATTATATACAATTTTTATATGTTGCATTTGAAAATTTGATGTGAACTTCCTTATGTGCGTAAAATTGACTGTGATTTCATCTCGTAGGTATTGAGCGTCGAATAAGAGCGTAAAACAAATATCAGCACTATCGGCTTCGAGAAGCGATTTCATGCATTCAAATAAACCATTCTATCAGATCAATTTTAATATCTAATGACTGATCGATATCCAATCAACGTATGCAGCAGCACAAACTACGTATCGAACCAAGCATTTCAGCAGAATGATTGGTCGGACTGCATTCAACCTAGCCACAAAGTTGAGAGCATTATTTGTTTTCTCATTGTAATATAATGATTTATTCTCAAGAAATATTACATCACATAATATCACTGTTCATAAAAATTCCCTCATAGTTGCAAGTTTTTTGCATACTGCTTTTTATTCTTGCTTTTTTTATCTCCCATGGGAATAAAACATCCGATAAATAAGGATTACAACTACTTATTTTCATCGTAGTAATGTTATCGAACAGTTAGGATGGTGGGTTTTAGTTGAAGAATTACAGGCAAGTAAACAGGTTCTGGTATTTTCTTCGGGTCTTATATAAATTCACACTTCTACTCAAATGTCTGCGAGTCCAAAGATTCATTAATTTTTAACATTATTTTTCAAATCATTTTTCTGTTGGATTTGCAGGATGTTACAAAGTATAATCGAGGAAGGATCGTATCATTTTGTTTGTTTATTGATTATCCTTTCGTTGTGAATTGAATGTAAGAATCAAGAAACATATATCTTCCATATGTGAATATCGGATTTATATTCGTTCTTATGCATGCGCAGGGAATGCAGAATTCATTGAATGTATTGAATAGGGTCGAATATATTTATTGATGATAAACACAATTATGAGTGAAAAATATGTATTTGAGAATGCTGAGATGACAATATTTAATTGAGAATATGAAACTTCACTACGCGATTTGAATTATTATAGTTAATTTTCAATTATATTTGGATGGTGCGTACTAGAGAATCAACTCCAGTTAAAATGTTTTAAAACGAACAAGATATCAATAATGCGGTACTGTTGTATTTGATTGAATATTGGCAATCTAAGTTTCCCACGTTATTTTGTATCTGTAATACATTTATCAAATCAATCCACGTGTAACTTGGAAATTTATATACTATTTATATATGAATCAATATAGTTTATATATAAATTATATATAATTTTGAAAATTTTGCCACTAGGAAAGTCGAACTTAAGGTAGTTCTCCGGGAGAATTCAGGATCAAATTAGAAAAATTATTGTCAAGCAAAGCACCAAGGTCGAAGGAATTCGATAATCATATTCGTTGCGGCTTATATTCTTATTTATGACAAAAAAAGAACCAACTCGAAGTATAAATAAATAACCCGTGTAACAACAACGCGAAATTTGACATGGTTTTTTTCTTAAAAAATTTTTATTTTTGATCCGTTCATGACTTACAGGTTGGTTGAAAAGTTCCTGCGCTCACCAAGAGATAGCACTGCTAGCTCAAAACTTGTTTTTTCTCAAGTTGGTATATCTGTCCTGAGAACACATGCAAAGTTACAAGTCATTCTGTCAATTCATTCTTTGTTTACAAGCCATTTGAAGTTGACGTGTCATTGATTTTTCTTAATATGGGAAAAATGGAATATCGTGCAGTCATTAGATTCTTTGTTTCGAAGGGTTTAAAAGCAAAGGAAATTTATGAACAATTGTTAGAAGTGTATAAGGAGTCCTCACCTTCAAAACGCACCGTTGAATTTTGGGCTGGTGAATTTAAACGTGGTCGTACTAGCCTTGAAGACGATCCACGCGAAGGACGACCAAAAACTGCAACCACAGCAGAAATCATTGAGCATGTACATAATATGGTTAGTGAAGATCCAAGTTTGACTAAGCGTGAAATTGCTAATGCCATAGGCATCTCAGACGAACGAGTACTCCATATTTTAGATGAAGAATTACGTATGAAAAAACTGTTTGAAAAGTTAGTGCCGCACACGTTAACAATTCACCAAAAACTGGATCGAAAACAAATTTCTCAGCGTAATTTGGAGCGTTTTAAGCAGAATAAAACCGACTTCTTGCGTCGTTTTATAACTATGGATGAGACTTGGATCTACCACTATGATCCTAAATTGAAACAAGAACGTTTACAGTGGACTGAAGCTGGTTGTTCAGCTCCAAAGCAGGTGAAGTCACAACGATCAGCAAAGAAGGTTATGGCATCAGTTTTTTGGGATGCAAAAGGAATTTTGTTCATTGATTATCTTCAGAAAGGTGAAACAATCAACTCCGAATATTACTGCAGCCTTTTGGATCAGCTGGATGAAAAAATTCGTGAGAAAAGACCTGGTTTAAAGAAGAACAAAATCATTTTTCATCAAGATAATGCACCTGCTCACAAAAGTGTTTTGACGATGGCTAAATTCAAAGAACTCAAGTACGAATTGCTTGAACATCCACCGTATTCGCCAGATTTGGCTCCTAGCGACTACTATCTCTTCAGAAATCTCAAACAATTCCCTCGTGGAAAGCATTTTTCGTCGAATGAAGAGGCCATAGCAGCCGTAGACGGTTATTTTGCAGAGCTTCCGGAAAACCATTATAAGGATGGGATAAAATTATTGGAAGATCATTGGAACAAGTGTATTGAGCTTCTAGGAGATTATATTGAATAAAAAAATATATTTCGTAACAAAAGCAGTATTCTTTCATTTCGAGCGCAGAAACTTTTCAACCAACCTGTATGAGGGCTCATTTTGTTCCTTGTGGGATTTGAAAAACCTTTACCATGGGGATTTTTTTATATGAGTCATCATGACATTGTCACACGATTTTGTTTATTAATAGTGAAATACGTTCCCATGAACAAAAGCGTGTGACAATGTCATGATGACTCATATAAAAAAATCCCCATGGTAAAGGTTTTTTAAATCCCACAAGGAACAAAATGAGCCCTCATAAGTCATGAACGGATCAAAAATAAAAATTTTTTAAGAAAAAAACCATGTCAAATTTCGCGTTGTTGTTACACGGGTTGTTTATTTATACTCCGAGTTGGTTCTGTTTTTGTTATAAATAAGAATATAAGCCCCAACGAATATGATCATCGAATTCCTTCGACATTGGTGCTCTGCTTGACAATAATTTTTGTAATTTGATCCTGAATTTTCCCGGAGAACTACCTTAAGGGGTAATATCACCTTTTGTCCACAAAATTTTTTGCCATTTTCTAAGACTTACCACAAACGATGGAAACATTTTTGAAACATGAGGTTTTGTGCATATGAAAGTACTAGTTTTTGAGTAGCAGGAACACATTTTATCATATTTTTACAATACAAAATGGCGGCATATCAGCACATTCAAAATAAGTTTGTTAATTTACATGGGCGTACCGCTGCAGATCGCAATTATGAATCTAGGACTAAAAACTGGAAAGTTTCTCAAAATATAGTCCAAAATCTACACGGAAAAAATAATTTAGTTGCAGCAGCTAAATGGCCAGCATAGACACGGACAGCCATTCAATTAGCTCCCGCAGCTAAATTTTAGCTACCACCGCAAATGAATTAGCTACAAATGCAAATTTTTTTGCTATAACAACTAAAATTTAGCTACAGGAGCTAATTTGATGGCTGTCCATGTCCGTGCTGGCCACTTAGGTGCTGCAGCTAAATTATTCTTTCCGTGTAGCGAAAATCGCGTAGGATTTTCCCGAAAAACTGATTTTAGAGAAAATGGCATTGATTCGAATTATTTTTTCGATTTTTCCTCTGTTAAACCGATCGAAAATCCCTCATAAAATCTGTCGTATTCAATTTGCCGAAAAAATCCTACGATGTTCGCTAGATTTTGGATGATATTTTGAGAAACTTTTTGATTTTTTGTTCTACATTCATAATTGTGACCTGTAGCGGTACGCCCATGTAAATTAACAGACTTATTTTGAATGTGCTGATATTCCGCCATTTTTCATTGTAAAAATATGATGAAATGTGTTTCTGGTACTAGAAAACAAGTGCTTTCATATGCACCAAACCCCATAATTCAGAAATGTTTCTACCGTTTGTGGTGAGTTATAGAAAATGGCAAAAAATTTCATGGACGCAAAGTGATATTACACTGAGAGAAATAATTACTAATACCAAGAAAACATATTCTTGAATATTTTTAAGAATACATATTCTTGATTACAGCTGATATGTTGCAAGCTCAAGTGAAATTCCCTTGGATCAAGAAAATATCTCCTCAATTCAAGAAATACATCCTTAGTTCTGAGAAAATTTTCTTGTATCAAGAGTACAGATTTTTTAAGAAATGGATTTCTTGAAACATCACAATATGTTATTGGTGATAGTAATTTTTTCTCTCAGTGTACCCCTTAACGGATTGCAAATAGAGTATTATAGAGTACGAAGATATTTATCAAAAGTAAAACGTGCGATGGAAAGAAAAATATACACAATAATCATCATGAATGAAGAATGGATGAAATCCATATTTTTCTTCATTTTTTCACAAGAATAACCAATGATTATACTGTTAATAGTTGACAGTTGCAATTTTTTTCCTCGTTTTTGAAGTTATTTCATATCTTCAAACTTTGAATCGCCATGCCAAAAGAATTCTATTTGTAAAGCCAGAATCAATGCATCCAAATGAACAAAATCATGAAGTTGTTGAAGTTATATAGAATAATCAGTGGACAGTTTTTGGAAAAGTTTCAGTAAAAATCCCACACCTTCGAAAAATAGATGTCAACGTTGACACTTTCAACTTGTCACGATTGTTCGAAAACTTTGAAAATCGAGGAGAATTTTATTATTACTGGGTATCATAATACATATAAAAAACAAAAAACCACGTACCATCCATCCTACGCCAGGTTACCATTACCCTTTGAATCAATATTAGATCTTATCACGAGAATAAGTATTATTTTATTTGCCATTGAGGAGTGGATAAATAATTAAAGCCCTTTTCGGTACCCGTGCATCCTCATTCAATCGTACATCTTCGTCATACATCACTCGGCGTTTCGGCCGTACCCTAAGCCTTCTCCAAGAACAAATATGATGAATATCAGTTTGCTGAAACATGACAGCACAAATTCTTTCATAAGGAGAGACTAATATTCATCATATTTGTTCTTGAAGAGGGCTGTATGTTCGGCCGAAACATCGAATGATGTATGAAGAAGATATATGATTGTATAAAGATGCTCAGATATCAAAGAGGAGTCGAATTATTTATCAAAATTTTATCAATTCGTATTTCATTATTTTTCATCGTCTTAATATAAGGTTGTCAATGGATAACATGCCTGTAAGGTGTACAAATATTACAGCTTTCTTGGACACCAAAAAATCTTCATAAACAATATTATTCATACTAAATACCTCTTTTTCAAGGTTTCCACAAGAATTTATTCAACACTCGCGATTTATTTGGAAATGTTCACACGGTATATAAGTGCATTATGGAGTATCGTAGCGAAATATAAATTGAACCGGCGTGTCGGTGTGGGTCGGGAAGCATAGTGAGCCGCGCCTTAACATTCACCTACAGCTAATTGATTGAAAGTCAACGAAGCCCATCAGCACTGCAAGTACCGTATGGGGTTTGAACATATAATTATCAATGATCATATTCCTCGCTAATTTGATTTCCGATGTATCATAACAGATAAATTCAAGAATGAATTGATCGAATACTTAATTACATGTTTCAGCTATTGTTATACCATTACATTTTTTACACTTCCATGTTTGAAAATAAATGATGGTTCCAATAATTTATAGCCTATGGAATGGTGTTACATTTTAGAATGAAAATATACACGTTGTCCGTTGTTAATCAGACCATGGTAGGTTTAAATTTTATAAAAAACAACAACTCCTCAACTTTTTCAAGTGGAAAAATTTTCAAAATCATATATTATTTATATACAATTCAATAACTTATATATGAATTTTAAAAATTTCTGCACTCAAATTTCCTCGTTGGATCACCAAACATTTCCAGTATTTTCTGAGAATATTTTGAAATAGAAAATACACATCAGGAAATATTTTTTGTATGTATCGAAGACATCTAAAAACCTGTCCAAACGCGTTGCATACAACATCTCAAACTTGTCTAAAAGATATCTTGTGGCATGAATTATTGTGGTGCGAACATTCTATCTACCCAACATCAATCCAAACGCCACCTCACGAGATTCCATCAAACAAAAGGATTTGCATAATTCGAGAAAACGTCTGCTACATGAAATGATGTACTTCCCTTCTCGTGTTATATCACAACGGAAATATAATGATTCTCGTCTGGTAATTATCGATTAATATTCAACGAGGTTAATCACGTACACAGTGTAGAATGTGTACGTATATAATTATCAACGCTTGTACTACTTGCTAATCGATTCCCGACACCTCGTAAGATGAGTACCGACTTGCGTCAAAGCAAGTTCATTAATATCCTCATCCTACCTTCACGTGTATAATTCATCGAATAAAAAGTATTTCATTACACGTTTCTGAATTCTTCCGAAAGACATAACGGATATTCTGATGGCAAAATTAGATATTTTCATTCAGCGACAGGGAAAATATATTCATGAGGATGTTTATAAAATTATCACTTCAAGTTCGTAATTTGAAATATGTTTGAATTGAGTAAATGATGATTTTCCGTTGTTCTTCGCTGTAATTTGAATTACTTTGTATATATAACACTGTAAGGAAGGAAAATAGCTATGGTATATGATGATAAGAGGATGTAGAATGGACAGATCATACGCCCGCTTTCCATTCCTCAATCACGGAAGACTCTGTTTTCCTGATATTTCTCTTGAAACAGAGAGAATTTGCCCCTCTTTTAGAAAATCTTCTTTCTTTCGGAGGTGAACTGGAGGTTCTTTTATGAAGGAACATTTCTATAACCATTCCAAACAAATTGTGGCAATTCCAACTAAATTGGAGTAAATTTAATGGCAATTGCAAGAAATTATACTCCAAATTTCATTCCAAATTGTGGTAAATATGCCAAGTCATATTTTTGCGTGTATTACACTGCATTGTGACTTTCCAAAATCAAAGGATCGCATATCATGATATATACCATTCAAAAAGAAAGAGATTAGATTTTATTATAAAAATAGAATATTAGATAACAATTCATATTCATCCTGATGATACATGCGGTTTACTCTAATGAAGGAAAGTACATGGAATTTCTATGTATTATATTGGAGGAAACATGTTGTATGTGGGTACCGACTATATTCGTTGTATATAATACCACCTGTATAGCTACTTCCTTGTACGCGAATGCATGCTATGCGCAGCGTGTACCTCCACCGCATATCTTGGTAATGTTCGATTTTTACAGGCTCGCTAGAAGCGCGAGAGAGCAAAAGGTTGGCGTATGTTCCATCTAACGTCGTCGTGTTTCGCTTATTACGGTAGAACACGACTATACGCACAAAGGATAGGAAAAAGCTTGACGCGTGAAAAGCAGTTTCACCAGTTTGTTCCAAGCTTATTGGACGAAAATGTATGTCGAGGCTTGGTGATGCCTTCAGACGATAAAAACTGTTTGTTTTATATGTGGGATGTGTGGTTTATCCCGTAATGATCGTTCGTGAGAATCCCATGGGAATAATTCGCGTATGAAATTTATGGTATGTGCCATGCTTCACGAATAACTTTTTTGATTCAACGTAACACTATTACGAACGTAATCCCTGAATGCGCCATAAGAGTTCTTTGTTTCAAATATTCAAATTAATACATTTTGTACAGCTATTATTGTAATCGGATCACTTTCATCTACGTATTGCACTGGAATAGTTATCCAATTATGTGAATTGAGAATTTTTTGTGGTTCCGAACGAAAGCGGCATTCGGAAACTTTTAACTTTGTTGTGCGAAGATCTTCGCGTTGATTGCAAAAACAAGAATGAAGCTCACAATGTATCATTAAAGTAGAAACACCATGAATAGAAGAAGACTCGTTTAACAGGAGTTGAAAAAATCACCGTGTCGTGCCACACTGTTATTTCATAGATTTTATCAATAAATGTCTTTATTCTACTGCAAGGTCTTGTTACTTACGGAATTGCGCAAACAATGATTATACTTTTCACTCTTCCTGTCGTTGGTATGGTTGGTTGGTAACATTATCTGATAAAAACTTCATTTTCTTGTAAATAAATGATGGAATCATGATTTTCAAATTCACCTCTGGTAAAATTCAGTAACTTTGACCTGAAAACTAGAAGGAAAACTGTAACCTGTGCTCTGACTTGCTGATATGAACGTCCAGCAAGCAATAGAGAGTCATTGAGTTCGCTTGCGTTATTGCCACAATAAGATTGGTGCATTAACCAGAGATTCTTTGGAAGCGGAAACTGCACCGTTAATAGAAGCAACGACTGATACAGCAGGAAATCTTATTCCTTCCAGGTAATTTACTAGAGGTTCTACTTTCTTTGACTCACAAATGCTAGCACTAGAGAAAGACGTGGTTTTAAAGATACTTCCAACCTGCAAAGTGGGGTCAGTCAAACCAGATAATTCAGCACGTACACGTGGTTTGAAATTGAATCTTATCACCTTTAGCGCATGTCCAATGAAAACCTTTTCGTCTAATGGCCTTATATTACACTAAAATCCCAATCAAATCTATAAAAATTCATACAAAGTCTATTTCACCAATTATATTATATCATACCTCATCAATGTTGAAAGTAGTTCAGATTTAGTACTGAGCTTTGAACGCAATATCTGCTATCATCAGGAACTGAAGTTTCTGAAAAAATTCATGCGAGTGCAATTCTCAATATTGATATCGAATTATTATAAATATTCTCCGTCAGACGGTTTTCATAAAGTTTCCCACCCTAACGCAAGTTTCTTCTAAATCATCAGAAATCCCAACAAGAATAAACATCCTACGGATAGTGACAATCCATCAATACATGGCAGTCAATAACAGATAGCTATTTCTACTGATTAATGTTCATGATGTAAAGGTATGTAAAAGGAACAAACATGGTTCGTGATTAATGAATTGCATTTTAATCCTGCATTCCTGAAAATGAAATCCACGGAGATACACATCAATCATCCCTTCCGGGAATCCTCTTCCATGTATTTTTCGTATCACATTTTTATATCTCAAACAATAATTTCAGGGACTTGGGTAGTTGACTTTGAACACTTGGACTCTTACATCACGTTCATTGAACTTCGCGTCATCCAAGACGCTTCATCGTTTGCACAAAAAAAAGCACAAACCACTTTCTCATTTATGACGGAACAAGAAATTCACAGGTTAATCGTACGAAATGTAAAAAGACAAAGCTATTTCTCTATAAGATATCTCAGGAAATGCTCAGTATATAATACACGCACGCGTGTATATCACTAGAGTGATATACACAGCCGCATACGCGTGTCCGCCCATACCGTGGAACGTTCCCGCGAGTGCACGTGTTTGCAGACGCATCGTCCCGCGCTTTGTCCCTCTTTCTTCCCCATGCAGCTTTTATTTTCCTCTTTCGCCGAGTGTACTCTCTTATGTACGTGCAAAAGTATGTGCGTGTATATACGAATGCATGCATATATATAGATATATATATGAAAGCAGAACCTGTTGTTACCGCTCCTCCCCGCCATTATCTCACTCGCGCATCGGCGCCGATTTTTATAGGCGAAGTGATTCACGAGGCAAGTTCATCAAGTCTCCTCCTTCTCCTCTTTCTTCTCTTCTGCTTCTCTTCCCTATATCTTCCGTAGGCACAACGGCGCTGCGCTTTCACGGGGATTAGAAGAGAACTCGAGTTTCTCTTCCCCTCTCTTCTATATATCCTTTATACGCATTCACCGGGTTTATCCTGCTCCTATCCCTATCTGCAATGTGTATCACGCTACATATACCCACAGGGTGATTGAAAATTCTGCGGTAGACTTCACAAAGTTATTTTGGCTCAAACCTCTAGATGAATTTCTCCTTTAGAAAATCTCAATTGTCAAGATATAGCGATTCCAAGTTTACTCAACCTTGGCTTAATAGCTGCTACTAACCATCTTATGAAACTATAAAGAAGAGATGAATTGAAGAGATTGCTGACGCCATTATACACGTAGCTTGATTTTAATGGTACTGCTACTGGAAAAAAAATAAAACAATGTATTGATATGCAGGGTTTTCAAAGGGCGACCCTGAAGACGCATCAACGATTTAAGTGAAATATTAATAATCTTTTCGATTTATCTTTGATAATGATTGGTTATTAATTTTTAATGGCTACATTACGGAATTAAGTGATGAAATTCTTACGGGATTAACATTGTATCGTAATTTTAGATGACCTTGATACGTTGGGGCTCCAATATATCGGAGAATACTGCGGAATAAGTGTGTCCAACTCGACTAATTGCATGCCACGAGAACCTTTTGGCTGGTCGAGTTCATTATGGAAATACAATTGATCGTATCGTGTTATGTAGCGTATTGGTTTTTGCAACCAATTATTTTTCTTCATTATGAAGATCGTTTGTTAGATTTTACAGTATTTCTTTATAATTTTTAATCTTTCGAATGGAAACTATTAAATTATTGAGTTATTGCTTGGCGATTTTATCGCTAACGTATTCACGTCAATTATCGTGCAATCATGCTATAGTTTTATTTACGATCGAACTGCCCTGGTAACAATTATTCCAACACTCGTTTTGGCGGAACGGAGGGCCCATACAGGCATTTCAAGCGGTCTTTTAGATCCCGTCTCGTGCCAAATGAGTGATTTGAGGGATTGTTTTTCTAAAGAAACAGCGAAATCCTGTTCTAAATACATGGTGAGTAGAAAACTAATAAAAAGTATAGTACGAAGATTGAATTAACTCTAAAAGGAGGACTTAAACGTTACAAATCAACATAAGCGATTATAATAGGGGAGACTGGGGAGTTGTGAGACGGGTTTTGTTTTTGTGGCAAAAATACTATAAAAATAATGTTTTTTTTACATTTGAGCGGTTTTAATCTTCAATACAACTCCTAATACAACTTCTGGCTGAAGGAGTTTGAAGAATTCTAAATGGTTGGGAAATCATGACGGTTTTTCAAAAAGACGCGATACCAGCATTCTCCAAAGCATCGGGGGGTTGTGAGACACACCTTTCAATGAAAGGAAGTGGGATATTTTATCTTCCTTTCAGTTGAGAAAATGAAAGGAGAAATTATTTGTATAAGAAAAATGTGAAAAGTTTGGGAAAAAAAAATCGAAAGAAAGCTCAATTATTTCGACTCGTAATGGATGCAAGTGTAATAGTCTGCTCCTAAATTGATGTTCCGTATGAAGCGGTTGCGGGATCTATGTTGGCCATTTTCAGCTTCAAAATGTGACGTGACAATTTCGATTTATCGATGTTGTATGCGATACCAACGGTTCTCAGCGGCTTGTTTTGGATGGTGATCTCTTTAATGGCAGGCACAAAGGCAGGAACATTAATTGATCGTTTGTTATCCGGATTATACTTATGACGCGGCATGATTAAAGAAATTACAAGAAATCATAGAAAAATCTTGAGAAACACTCAGCTCACAAAAGACGAACATTCAAATTGCATGAAACATTCGAAATATCCACAAAAAATGCGACATACGTATGTAAAGCACGATTTTAACTCGACAGCTGTATAATATGCCTTGTCTTACAACCCCCCGAAAATGTTGTCTCGCAACGCCCCAATTCCTATATTTCCAAAATGGTTACTGCATCATGGCTACATCAAATATTTATGCAAAAATTCTTTTACGTGTCGAAAGCCTGTTTCTCAAGGCATACTCTGTATACATTCACCTTTGTGAATAGCTTGGAAAACTAATTGAAGATACCATCAAAACGAACGCTCAAAAAAACTTTTTCCAACGGCAATCAAATCTCTACTTGGAGAGACTATATGCATGCGTGTCGATATTAACAAATGTCAATTGAAAAGTGACATCTGAGCGAGAAAAACAATTGACAGTGGTCCCTAGGTGTCGCATTTTAGAAATATAGGTGCCGTGAGTGTTACAAGCGTAAACAGCACTGGAAATTACATGAAGAAAGAGTACATGAATTCAAAACATTCGTGATAAAGTTATAAATCTTTGCATGTAATTATGAACGAGAAGAACATTGATGATAATAAATTCATCCGCACATAATGTACAGTGTTTAACTATAATTTCCTATTGGATTCTTCGATTCTCCAATCTTTTAATCTCTTCATAACTACCACATTCAACTTCCTGAACGATCTGCTTGGAGTGCACTAATCTTGGATTTCCTTTAGTAACCTTCTCTTTAATTTTAACTCTCATTATTGTCTTCAACATTCCTCCGTGTCTCAACTCCCCATACTGAACCAATCTATTCCTTCTTTCGATTGTATTCTTCGATATCTTACCTCTTACGGTTACTTTTTTCCAAATGTTTCCTTTCATTACCTGATCTACAGCTTTCGCAGCAGCGTGGCATCTAGATAACCGGAACAACTCCCAAGCATGACGTAAGCTTCAACGTATTTTGACACAAAGATCGGAAAATACCGAGAGTTCTTATTACCCTACTCACCGCACACAATAAAATCTGATGTCAAAATACTGCTTTTAGCGATTCGAAAACGTACATCTTACTTCCGAAAGAGATATAATACAAATGCCATACCTTATACTTTACAGCATTAGAGTATTACGTTTCACTGAGATCATATTATAGGATATCGAGTCAATACTTTTACCTTTTCTGCGGTCAAGGTATCTTTATGCACTAAAATTGTTCTCTAATAACATTACTAACATTTTTCACTCTGTTTCCATTGTTTTGATTGTCGGACAAAGAGTTTTGTACACAAGTGTATGGATGCTCGTTGTGTGTGTATACACAAGCTTGAATTCCAGCGCCTGAAGTATCTTCTCATTCTTCTATTCTCCGATGTTTCAAACCTTTATAACGCTATATCCAGAACACACATGTTTGAGAACTTCCCTTCTATTCACTGATTTAATTTAATTCTCCGCATAAAACTCACGTTTTCTATTTTTCTAACTCTTAAATATCCTGTTATCCGATCTCATCTTATCCGATTCTATCTTTGGATAAACTTTTCTCTTCCTCCTTTTGGAAGATTGGAAAAATCGTTTGTTGAAACGAGAACAGTGCATAGATAAAGGCAAGAGGAAATGTACTTTGAAAATTTCCTGCGTGCAAGTTACAATCAAGTGAGAGAGGAAGTAGTAAACAAACATAATGATACATTAAAAGGAGCGTCGTACTTGTGCGAGAAGTTTGAGGCGATGGGATATCGCGTATACTCGCATTATACTTTTAGGAAATCGATGCACTTTCATGTAAAGAATGTATATTCAAATGCAAAATGGAAATTCTATCGGTGAGTTAATTTTCTCTCATAGAAAATGAGTAAAAGGAGAATTCAATCTCAACTTAGCTGAGAACGAAGTCATTAACTGGAAAATTTGCGTGATATAACTTGACAGCTGAATGTAAATCAAGGGTGTTCGAACGTGTGTGCGAACGAAGGGTTGATATACCAGGATACGAAATAATGTTCTGCATATTATTATAACTCGAAACAACGACGAGTACAACTCATGAGAGTGTATAAACCTCGAGAA
This sequence comes from Gonatopus flavifemur, assembly GCA_018340375.1. Lineage (NCBI taxonomy): Eukaryota > Metazoa > Arthropoda > Insecta > Hymenoptera > Dryinidae > Gonatopus > Gonatopus flavifemur. Next base: position 58,676,103 of record JAFFJZ010000001.1, read on the forward strand.
TATTTTCTAGAAAACATTGTATGAAATGTTCAGTTAGTGAATCTCAATTCGAATAATTCATATTATAACGACTTCTCCGAACACGTTCTATCGCATTGGTACTTAGAATTTTATGTGTCAACGATTTTGTCCTTTACCGTGATTTTCATAACGGTCCTCTACATATTTATGTAGTCCTCTCTTACAGTCATATTCCTCGAGGTGATGCATGAATCGAGCGCATATAAACTACCAAATAGACACACGAGGCACATTCCAAGCATGTAAGCAACCATTAGGTTCACTTCAATTACTTTCACGTACGCATTTATTGTACAAGATTGATACGATAAGTATTCACTCGTTAAAACTCAACTATATGAAGTTATAGACCGAGGAACAATAAAATAACTTGCATGAGTTGTGTCAAATTTATACAGTGAAATTTAAACTTATCCACGATGGTGCAATATAATAACCAAACAACATAAATTTTCAAACATACAGCCTACCATAAGTCAGCATGTTTTCAATCTGATAGTATTTTCCTAGTAACGAAATGCAAATGATTATCCGATATCTCACCTCGTACCAAAATATGACTCAATCATCATTCGAGATGTGGTCGGATATCTATAATATGTAAAATCGTATTCATTCGTCCAACGAAATACTGTAAACTTGTTATACAAAAATCTCAAATTACGAGAACCATTTCTATTTCTCGATTGGACGAATGATTACGCTATACCGTATTATACCATACTATATGGTGCATTGAAAAATCGGTGGTTCACGGTTCTCTTGTTTTCCTTGGGAATCTACATCCCGACACTGAAAACTCAGTATTCAAATATGCACAAACAAATGCATATAGTATCCTTCGAAGAACACCTTGGAGTAGCAGAACATAGAGCTTACGCGAGCGAGCGATCCCGTATCGTTATCGTTACACTTGAATCTAATACGGATGAAATTCCAAGGTAGTATCGCGTCGTCCTCGTCGTCGTTGTCGTCGTCGTTGTTGTGGTTATGTACAACGAACAAATGGACGTGTTCGCCACCGTTCCACACCATAGTGGAAGGCGGCTTCCTGCTTCGCCCTTGACTGCTACTCAGCGTTCCGATCAACGGCGACGATCAGCTGTTACTAGCCCACCCACACTTTATTCACATATATATCATCGTACGTATACGCCGCGTTATCGCACGCTTATTTCAACTGGAGGGAAAAAATGGATTAGTGTTACGTCATTGCCCACTGAGGAGCGATGAAGTCGCTTCAACAGTTGTTGCTCTTGGTCTTTTATGAATATATAATGAGTGAGATAAGTTTTAGCGGTAGGCTGCGTTCACTCAAGTATCATTACCTGACCAACTCGAGTCACGAATACGCTCAATTTAATTTAAACCGGAAATGATATCATGTGACCACGATGACACTTTTTCACTATGCTGTCGACGAATTTTATTTGCACCTTGTTTTGTTGTCACATGATATACTTTTTCCCTGCATTTTTTTGGTATTTTAAAAACGCCCTGATGGCACTCATAAGAAAAAACAATTATTAGAGTTTTTTTAGGATGAAATGAAGAGCGATATTTCCATAACAATTATCTTTAATCGATACAATCGTTGTTCTGTAAATTTATTGCCGTTATTGTGATAAAAGAAAGTGTAGATCACATACATGGATCTTGATGTTGTAAACATGGGCTCTTAAAATTCATCATTCAAATTCCTTTGTAACAGATTCGTGTGTCTCATGCGAAAACAAGTAAGTTATTGGTCTAGCAAATTCTGATCTCGAGTATAGTTTCTGATACATATTAAACATCTCTCAGGTGGAGATATAGATGTAGGTGTTTCAAGGATTTACTGTTACTTTGGAATTATTAATACTGAATGGAAGTGAATTTCAATAGAGAGATGTAGAGGAGAAATATTTGGTGACGTAGCAAATTTAAATATTACGTCACTGTTAGAAAAGTTCTTAAATTTAATATGAAAATTCTTACGAAATTCTATAAGTACATCTTAAAATTAATAATATTCTCTGATTCACAACATGTTTATGAATTTTCACATTAAATGCATGAAAATTAATAACCGGTTATGGAAATTCAAAATATATTATTAAATTCCATGCAAACTTCCTAATTCTAATAATCTATAATGAAAAATAACAAAAATACATGTTAAAATGTTAAAGATGGCTTCTATGCGCATAATTCACGGCGCACTTTGTTTTTGGGAGCATATAATAGTATATACGTGTATACATGTGATAGAATCCGTAACCTCTTCATTATCACTAATGTTCAATAACTCATGGGTATGTATACCATGATTATATGTCCTATTTCCAATTAGCTTTAGTTACATGTAAACAAATTCCCGAAGTTTTTATGCACATATAGTTGATAACAAGATAACTTTGAAATATGGGTGAGTCTTGTTCTTTTCTCTTTCATATTTTTATCAATGCACCTCTATTTACGGAATCAAAATTGAATACTTTTATGAATGTATGTATATATGTGTGTGTGTACAGAGCACATGTGATATCTAAAACTACATCGTATTTTACAGTCGATTTCTTCAATCGTGATGTAGTCAAGCTGGTTGAGGCGTGAGGTCGTAGGTTAGGTTTGGTGGTAGGAGAGCAGGTTCGATCCCCCGTTAGGCCCCAAAAACTTTGCGCTCCAATTGACTTTGACTACATTCACGATTACGTACTCACTTCGGAAGAGTTTCGAGGATTCCAAAATATGAAGGAAATTCCCAATGATTTCTGTTGAGAACTTCAAGATTTTTTTCTGTTAATTCACAATTCAGAATTATAAATTTTAATATGTAATACATTATTGGATTTCATAGAAATGCCATGTATATAAATTTATAATAATTGTTATTAAATTTAGTACTCAGTTTTTAATGTACAATACAGTATTGAATTTAATAATAATATTATGTAAAAAACTTCATAATAATTATTATTAAATTTAAGACAGATTTTTCTAACAGTGTAAACTTTACACTGAGAAAACAGATATCTTGAAAAATACCATAATTTATGAATTTTTGGCGTTGGTCTGACCCGAGTCAAAATATTTACGTGAACGAACCTCTAAAAGTCCCATAATTTCTTGGACTCTTCACTGCTAGAAAAATCTGTCTTAAACTTAACAATAATATTATGAAGTTTTTTACATAAACATTTTATTGAATTTCATACAAAATTTCGTTTGAAATTTAATGAAATGTTTATGTAAAAAACTTCATAATAGTATTGTTAAGTTTAAGACAGATTTTTCTAACAGTGTTATAAAGAAGTATGGTACCTTCCTTATAAAAGTCCCAGCCATTATGGTACTTTTAGAGGTATCTTCACGTAAATATTTTGACTAACGCAAAAAATCCATAAATTATGGTATTTTTCAAGATACCTTTCCCTCCGTGTAGTTGATCGCGTTACTCTCTCAGCAATGCAGTTAGTTGTAACAGCGAGTTGTTGGCTGTGTTAGGAGAAAAATTTACCATTTCATGCATAATATATTGATTTGTTACGTTAGTAAATTTTTTCTCTGTACACGGAGAAAAATTGTTGCCAAGGTCTCCTCAAAAAGTATCGTGCGATATTTCATACAGTATCGTAATCGTGACTTATACTTACAATATGTCAGGTTTCACCATACTGTTAGTAGAATATTCTTTCAGCTCTAGGTATATACTGGATAGTAAATACGATCAAACTGGTGCACAATGCACAGTATACGATATAAGTGCTTACATTCCGATAGTTTGTTAATATTTTACATACGTTCTTACCAGAACATCGAATGTAATATAGGAATAATTAATGAATATTCATTTATATACTGGGTATCTCGATTGTGTTAACATTTTTTCAGATTGCTTTCAAATATTGATTGCATTAAATGGAATAAAAACTTTGATTGGAGAGTGGAAAAACAACATAAAATGAATTGAAATTTTGTGCCACGCAGCTTTTCATGTAAACTCCATCTTCTTCCACTATTATCACTGTTGTAACTTTTTACAAGCCAAGAAAAGCCACGGGGGTTTAAGGAGGATTCGAACCTACACAGTTTAACCTAACCTGACCTAACAGCATTCCTAACCAACCAGGCTACTGATGGTCCTGCGATGCCGACGAAGGGCCGTCAATGGTCCTTTGAATGGCCTGCATTCGTGTTTTCTGGGACGTCTGTTTAAATCAGTGTTGTGATATTCGTCGAGCTGGGAATTCGCAACTCGGTCACGTGACCACTTTTCGCGAGTGACTCAGTAAGTTGCTTCGGATTATTTCACATCTGAAGAGTGATTTTTGGTGGAATATACCAAATATGTACTCGGAAAGCAACAAAATTATTGTCAAATACCTTATTCTCAAAAAACAGCAGGAAGGAAGAAGAAATTTCATCAAATTTCGTCAGGAATGCGTGCGCAGTATGCAGAAGTTTCACATACAGTGTGAGAAAATTAAATGATGGATGTGGGAACAAACGCTGGAGTGTAAAAGGTATAATACAAATAGTAGTTTTCTCGTTTCATTCCACGCTTGTTGGATGCTTGTTGACAGCATATTCATTTTTTGAGGATAAATAACGAGAATGAATATAAAAACGGGGTTTTCTCCTATAACACGGATGTTGATGTTACTTGAACAGTTTATTCTAGCGACTAAAATCATTTCTTTACATAATTATAATACTGTATTGAAACTTTTTGTGAATTTATACGATTGTCTATAATTTAGCGAGTACATACTGAAATACTGTATCATGGAATTTGTTTATGCACTGAGGAAAATGTGTTTCGTAGAACTAGCAATAAGAGCATTGCTGACATTTTATTGTTAAATATACAATAATTCTTGTTCTTGTAGCAATATATAGTTGTCTTATTAACAATAAAATTGTCAATTCAGCAATTTTATTGCTGGTTGATATGTGACAATTCAGCATTGTCATATGTCAACCTACAATAAAAATCGTAAAAATATGACCGTTAACATTGCTGAGTTGACAATTTTATTGTTAACACGACAACATGTATTGCTATAAGAACAAAAATTATTGTATTTCCAACAATAAAATGCCAACAATTCTGTGATTGCTAGTTCTACGAAACACATTTTTCTCAGTGTGAAATTTTGTATATCGCTGAATGATGATCGAAATACTTAGCACAATATCTATTAATATACTTATAATAACAATAAACATGAGTATAGTGCCTAACCTCATAGTGGAAGTTTAACTCGCAATTACAATACTATGTCTGATGAAATTTGTCATAAAGTTTTCCCAGTGTATGGTAAATATATGATTATGATATAATGAATACGAAGACGATGTTGAATTCCTGTAATTAGCTCTATTTTTAAAATTGTAAATGAAAATTATATATGAAAAATTATCCAGCTTGAATCACTCTGAGGAATCTTACATTTTTTTGTATTGAGCAGACAGAACCCACGTAACCAAAAACGCTGTTGAAATGCATTTTACCAAAGCATTTGAAATATATTTTCAATGCATTCATTTAATGTATTCAAATACATTTTAAATGTACGTAATTTGTCAAAATGCATTTCAAATTCTCTTAATAAGATCGTCAAATAGGACTATTATTGGACGCTTAAAATGCATAGTGAATACACCTATAAATGCATTTCAAAACTATGAATTATAACATTGGATTCATATACCATATGCATTGAAAATTGACTTTAAATGCATGGGAAATACTCTTTTGAAGCTTAAAACTGATTCTATAAAAGGATTAATTTTGCAATTAGATTAAAAAAATTTACATTTACGAAAGTTGTGTTTATGCATTGTAATCACCTCCCAGTTCATGTAGCTTGTGTTCCGCCGAATCATTGGGAGGTGTTAACATAAAATTGATTATTATTTACGGAATTTTACAAGTCTGTACGTTATGGAATTATTGTATTTGAATCACCTGAAATAAACAGGATGAAACTTCATAAAATATATTCTCAGTTACATCAATCGTTTCTTGTATCATCACTTCCACATTTTTAAGAGGAGAATGCAAAATTATTGGGTACATCAAAGTAAAACTCCAAATGGCACAGTTCTTGAGACATCGCAAAAATTATTTTCAGATTCCTAAAGAAAACAAATGCATCAATTTTCAAAGTTTAAAAGATATCTCAAATAGTAAAAACATATATATGTATATATTATTGAGAAAAAGTTTGGAAATTTCAGTTGGGATATTTTTCGAACTATGAGAACTGTCGTATCCAATGTTTTCTTAGAAATTTATAAACAATCTTTTTGATACCTCAAAAATTTTGTCTGTCTACATATGGTTGATGATAGAAAACCGAATTACATTTATTTCACATGCTGTAGAACAATCTTCAAAGATAAAGAATGATTTTGATGCCATGAAGTGCAATTTGTATGAAATATTTTTCAAACCATCCAGGATGTATTTTACTTACAAATCTTGATTAAAGCCCCATCAAGTGTTTGATTTCAAATTTGTATTTGTTTGAATACATCAATAATATTTTCTTCCCAAATTCATTTGAAGTATTATGATGATAATATCAAATTAAAAAAAAACATTTTCAATGTATTTTATTCACATTCTGATAAATACATTTTCACAAAAGTTTTCAAAATATATTTCAAAAAGTATTTCAAAAAAACCTTTTCTCAACAATACTTTTGAAATGCATTTGAAATCTTTTACGAAAAATCCTTTATTCCAAAAACGATTTCAAATTCATCCGATGCATTTAAAATACATTTTAAAAGTGTTTTTGGTTACGTGGGAAACTACTGCGAAGTAGTTTCTAAACCCCAAGAAACATAGAAAAGGATTTTTGTGGTACTGTACCCACACAGCACCGGATGTCCCAGCAATGTTGTCAGAATATTACATTTGGAATGTGTGATATTCTGGCAAACATTTTAGGAAGATTATCAGAATGTCTGCAGGATGTCTCATGTCACCACCTTTGTAACATTCTGAAGATATTCTGAAATATTGCTGTGATCATTTCAGCGATATTCTGTACGGAAAAAATGTCACAATCACATGTATTAAAAAGCTAACAAAATATTACTTTGGGTTGAAAAAAAATTTCTTCAGAATTTACTTCTAAAAATATTGAATGAGCTTGGCCAGAATCACTTTGAGTGGAAGGAAACCCGCTCCGAAGTCGATTATTAGAAAGTTCGCTCAGTGGGGATTGAGCCCGGGTTCGGCGAGTGAGAGTCAAGACTTCTATCACTTCAGCGAATCTCCAAGATGACGCCACCACTCTTAAAGTGCTATTTATTGTACTCATCATGATGGGAGTTTGGAGAATTCATTTCCGTGAAATAAAGAACAATCTATTCAGAATCTTCTGACACAAAACATCAGCAGGTCGTTGGAGAAGGGTTTTTTTCGACCTCGACTTTGAAATTTTACAAAGGGCTGAGTAATATCGATGGAAAAACTTTGAAAATTTGTTGCCATGGGATATAGACTAATCGATTCAGAATCTTTTGAAATGGAGAGTGATTAGCACTTGAGAGGAGCGTTTCTTGAAAAGTCCACTTCCAAAATTTACTAAGTGATAAAACAAATTGATGAGAAATTTCCAAAAATTTCTTTCCGTGGTATATAGACCAATCGATTCAGAATCTTCTGAAATGAAAAGTGAATAGGTCGTAGGAGAGGCGTTTTTTTCAATCTTGAATTGTAAATTTTACCAAGTCCTGGATCAGGTGTATGAAAATTCATTTTGCTTCATAAAATATTGCTACTGTCATATTCTCAGAATATTTCATTTGCAACAAATTTAGCATATTCCCCATCGTAAATTTTCGAAACATTCTCAGAACATTTTCAATGAAATATCGTATCTGCAATATCTATAGAATCTTGTTTAAGTATTTCAGACAGAATGTTCTGAGCGAGGTATTGTAATATTCTAGAAATATTACTGAGACATCGGGTGCTGTGTGGGGTATTTATTAATTTGAAAAACAATTCTTCCATTTTTTTAAATAAAAACAGGAGAGAAGTTTGTTTTTTGTCCACCAGAACGGACTTCAGACATTTTGGCAAAAATCTCTACAAATCTGTTAATACCTACTTATATCTGCACATCTTAACTTAGGCAATAATCTTTGGAGTTTTCTGATATCCACTCACTCCGAAAGATTCCAATTTTGCAAGGAATCCAGAAAAATAAAGGAAAAATTCAAAAAGATTTCTGGAGATCTCCATCCACATATATCTCACGAGATCCACATATGTCTCAAAAGATCTACCTAGATCTCAGTAGATCTAATCTTTGTTCCTCGGGTGGCAACATATTTTTCAAAGCGTATCATACATATTTGATGAACATATTTCGAACACGCAGGAATCTTTCAAATATTCAACAGTTCCACGTGAAATATGTGGAATTATTTTACAAAGTATGAATTATTTTTGTTTCTTATGATTATTCCACAACTGCACGGCTGAAATTTGTACCCGAGAATTTCAAAATTCTGTCAGTCTGCTCTACCGTTGTCATTCACTTTCAGATCAACTTCATATTTCAAACTCCCGTTGCATTCTCCTTTCCTCACGCTGCTGCGAGAAATTCTTTTGCTTGACCCTCCGCGTGAAGGCAGTGTCACTGGACTGTGTTTTTCACGCAACTTACAGGTCGTCAACCGAAATACAAATTCATTCGACTTCTTTTTAAGTAACATCCATTGATGATTGGACTAAACGCGTCATAAGATTGAAAGACAGACAAATAGTTGAGAACAAATCGATTTCTCCTGCATGCATATGAAGGAATTATCATATTATATACACTGTATGAGAAATTCTCCATAAATATTTCTCAAAAATTGTTTTTCATATATTCTATGAAGCAATTCAAAGTTAAGAATTTTTCTATGCTCGTGAATTGAAAAAATGGAAATTGTGATAGAAAATTCTCAAGTTTCCAATTCTAGGTAAAGTATAAACATCAAAGAATAATGAAACTACTCCAGATAGGATCACGTATGTCGAATGATTCAATGGACGCTTCTAATAAACGATCCGAGACATCGTTTATATCAACCTGATACATCATGAAACACAAAGTCTTCCAGTCTTCTCGTATCAGGTAATGTTATCTGAACTAACCATCTAATGATTGACAATGCTTCATTAACAATCTCTTCTATTAATATGATGAATCATGATCTGATATCCAATCTGATGTAATCTTTGCTCACATTGAACACAACTTACAATTAATTCATAAAAAATGTCGTTATCTATCAGTATCTAGATTTCCCTCTACCGTATCCAATTATTTACAACCGAAGAATTTTTCTTCAATATAATCCTTTATAATTGATGAAGTTTGTTCAAATAATTACCTTGGTAATACAAATGATAAGTATGTGGCAAATTACAACATTAACAGTATTCAAATGTAACACCGATACTTTTTAATTCCAAACTACAGTTCTCGAATGGAATGTTGAGGAATATAATCACCTCAATCTACCGATTTCTTTGAATCATTTTCATGTTCTTCAATTGTATAGTGTGGTATCTTTGAATTCTGTTTAACTGTAACACGTTGATATTTGAACTAGTCGAAGCGGAGGTTGCGCACAAAAACATCTCTTTCGCGATGAAAGGTCCACTGCCCACAAAAATTCATGAGATCAGTTTGAAAAATCCGCTCCAATGAAATTTCATGCATTGAAATACATTTCACTGTACATATAAATACATCATTAAACTTAATTCCAAATTTTGAATTATACATACTTAATGCCCATGCAGGCATGAAATTTTTTACAATATAATCTAGGTTAAATTTAAACTCTCGCGAAACTTGTCAGCTTTTTTTGGTATTCATCTATCCATCCATCCATCTCACGTAAAAACTTCAACTAAATACTCTGATCGAATCCCAAGAACACAAAACATCTAATAAAGAAGATGAAATACTAGGCTTCAACATCACAAGGTACAAATTAATTAAAATTAAGAATGCAAGTACCCTACTACTTTATGAAAGTCTCGACAACTTCACAATAATAACACCACTACTGTGTTGTAGCGAGACTACTGAATTCGAGAGAAATTATATATTCTCTGGAATCCACAAAAAAGAGCGAGAGATAATTCTATGTCCTGAGCACGCCATGAAATGGATAAACGATGTTACATCGTAAGTAATCATATTTCGAAAAATATGATAAAATATCCAAAGATACTCATTACAATATACTTTGTGCCATTATACGTATATATTTATTCGATTCAATGCAAATTTCATCCACCGGGATGCACACAAAGTAAGTTTATCAATAGCTCGTACACTTCATCTGACGATATTGATTTCAAGCCACAAGAAGAAGATCAGTTATCTTTTTAGACGAAGATACGAAACCTCATCGTTGCAGAGAGTACCACGGCATTCCTCATCCATAGTTACGTTTATTAACCACCAGAGGGGCTGTGCACCGTCTATGATGAATTTTTTCTCTTCGAATGGAATTACATTTATTTTTTATGTTGTTTCTTATTTTTCAATTTTATTACTTTGTCCTTGGTTCGAATGTTATCCGATCGCGAGATGCGTGAATTATACGATTATCGAGAATAGCTACTATTGCTGCTGCTGCTGCTGCTGCTTGAAGGGACTATAAAAGTGGGAGGATGGTCCGTAAATTGAGTAAAAGCGATCTCAACCTGTAATGGAATCCAAGGACGAACGGAGTGACAAGAAGATGCGGGTTTCTGTTACCCGGATGCGTTCGGTGCTGCCTTTTTTTCCCTTTTCAATCGTAAACATTTAAGGACTATGACGATACGGTACTGCTTGTTGTTATAGAGGTCAGAATGTGTATTTTCATCAATGACCGTCGACGGTCTTGAGATAGGCAGACAAGTTTCTGTAACTCGTTGTACGATTTCAATTCAATTTAATACGCTGACGGTGCACGGCGGAAGTCATAAAATCATGATTTATGGTCACACGTAAAAATCATGGCTCGCTAATTTCGGACGTGCATGTACGCCTTTTGTAATGCCAATTCTTTTTTCTCACTCGATATATAATTTTTTCACGACTTCTTACACATAAACGGAACGAAACTGGTTGTAAAGCATATTTCAACACGGCCTAAGCGCGGTAATGATTTTAAGTACATACACTGCTATGCTACGAAGAATATAATAATTCTTGATTATAGTACCGTGGCAGATGTCCGACTTCGTTCGAGGTCGTTGTGTTCGTAATCCTCCACGTTCGGAACCGTTTTCATGGCAATCATTTATCCTGCGATCCTTGGAGAACGTCTATCTCCTTGATCGATCGATACCAGGGGAGAGCGGAAGGAAAGAATGGGGGTGGAATTTTCAGACTCCTAGATGCTATGCTGTTATTAGTAGAAGCATGTGTTCAATTCCCAAATTTTTCAAAAAGATATGGGGAAGATTATGAACTTTATCCGGAATCAAGTTAACTGGATTAAGGTGAGAGCAGTAGTAATGGGATAAACACCGCACTGAAGGAAGGATTGGTAACAGTTATCGAATATTTGATAACATTGATCAAATTTCCATAATATTCCGAGAACATTCAATGATCATGAACATACATAATATATTTATAATTGTCATTAAGTATTTTACGAAGATCATTGAATTTTTGATTAATGTTATCGAATATTCGATTGGTCATATTTGAGGATTTTTTTCCGGTTTCTTTTTTTCAGTGCCACAATCGAATGCTGGTTTCATTTTCTCCGATAATGAAGGCATGCGAACAGTGTAAAATGTTTCCGATACGGCAGTAAACGGTAGTAGATCTGTGGCTGTCAAAATCACATTATTATATTTCGTTAAAATGAGTATTGTGGAAAAGATTACACCAATTTCATCATTCGCAGAAAGTACTCTCTAAATCTGAAAGAGTGAAAAATCACGTGTTTCACTCCACTAAGTCTCAGAAATGAGCTAGGCCGCTTCAAGTGGGATTTTCACTCGTTTCGAGTGAACCCTCACTCTTTTAGAGTGAAAAATCGACCCTAGAATTCGAGTGGCAATGAGTTTCTAACCTCAAACCTTAGAATTTCACTCAAAATTCCGACAGGCTCACTTTCGGCTGGCTAAAGAGCGAAATTTCACTCCAAAAATTTTAGAGAGTACGTGCCATGAAAATGAGGATATTAAGACTTCAATTTATCAATTAGTGATTTATTCTGTTAAGGTAAATACTAAAGAAAAACTCGACTAAACGATACACCGCCATAGATCTCAGTAATGTCTCAATTACATTTCGATCTTTCACCTTCATTACATTTCAGTATACTTTCACAGAAATATGTCAAAAATCTGTCAATTGAAATGTCACCCATTTGCAATGTCTCAGATATATTACGAGACAAACATTACAATGAAATATTTCATAAATATTCCTGGAATATTGCAGAAATAATTCAGAAATATTGCATTGAAATGTAAGATTAGCGGACATTGCAATATTTCTGAAGAGATTTTGAAACCTCGATGTGACATACAGCAATGTCATAGAAATATTTCAATGTTTCAGATGTTAGATTTCTGCAATCTCAATGGAATCTTCGGTGCTGTGTGGGTATCTTCGTTAGATAGAAGAATTTTGGTTCCATCATTGGAGGAACTGTATTTCTCAGCAGTAGTTACTCCCTTCAATCTTTTGTATTTTGAAAAATATGAAAATGTACACGCACTTTGACATTGAAGGGATGTTTATTGAAACCAAAAGTAATTGCATTGATCATAAAATACAAAGTATAGAAAATCGCAACTCCCCTAATCGTTTCATTCTTAGCACATTCGTCATGTATCGTTAAAATCAAATAAAATTTTGTTTGATTGAATTCTCCGGATAGAGATATAGAACTAATAAAGAGTTGCGCGTAAAAATTGTATTAACTTATCTCAAATACATTTTCATGCTTGTTCGTAGGATGGTTGTAATACAGATATTAAACTAACGTGAATCTTTAACTTGTACTTAATAAATGTAATGTACTTGGAAATGAATACAAGTTGAACTTCACCTCTACTTTTATATAGCAGGCACTCGAGTAGTAGTAACGTTTGCGATCTAGTTGCTAATTGTCATGGATATTACAGGCTGGTTTGTAGCTGTTTCATTCTTGAGTGTCCGGACAGGGTTACAGCACCGTTCCATGATGGAATTCTTCTCCTTCAGAATTACGACGTATCGATATCTTGAAATAGATACGGCGATGTATCGAGCAATTGAAAATTATCATCGTATTATGCTACGAAAAATTTGAATAATTAAAGATTCGAGACGTTAATAATTGTTTTGGTTTTCTTTTCGTTTGAATTTATTCGTTTTTATTTTTCGTCATGACTGAGATGATTCTGTTGAAAATTGTTGACGTCTTATATCTTCACTTCAATTACGTATTCTTTGCTTCTCGTCGTGCAACATTATACACCCATAAATATGTCGTCAATACATTTTTCGGACATGGCGTATTAATATTTATAGAATATTTTTCGAGATTCATTGAAGTATTTATGTATACAAATGCACGATATCTTGATCATAAAAATTCGTGCATAAAAAACAGGTTCATTTCTTGAATCTTGAGAGATTGTGTTGCGAAACGGTACGTGAAACGGAGATTGGTTTGGTGGAAATATTCTCATGAAGTTATGTGTCAATTAAAATTGTTCACCAAGGCCTAATTACTTCGTATCACAAATTTGCAGTTGTTAGAATAAAAATATGGTCGAGATTCGAATCGTTTATTAGAACGAATTAACAATCAAATAACGAGATACTCAGTTGTTGAAGACTCAAAACCTTTCGATACATTGTTAGAACGATGTTTTGAGTTCCAAGGAGTCAATCCGAGAAAATATATAACGATGATTCGTCAGATTTTGTGAGTTGGAATTTTGTTTTGTTTTTTTAAACGATTCAAACTTCAACAACACAGTGAAAAATTTTGTGTATTTTTAACACACGTGTATGTTCCAGGAGGTCCACTCGTAATTTATGTTAAATGTGAACACAAAAAATGTATCAAATCAATACAAAAATGTTAAATTTACACTGAAAATCTGTGAATTTCAGAATTTGATATGGTGTTTTCAACACAAGCTATGAGTGGAACTGCTATGACACAAAATCTTTCGCTGTGAGTGCTCTCTGAATTTCTAGAAATGAAAATTCACTTCCGAAACACGAAAACACTACAACTCGGATGGGAATGAGAATTCTTCTGCATAAGAGTGAATTTCCACTCAATTTGAAGTAAATTTTACAGTCGTTTTGAGGTCACGGAGAGGAGCAACGAGTCGCAGTTTGGTGAACCAACACTGGAAGAACGATTTATTGTAATCAATTCTAATAGATATTGATATTGATTTTAATGCAAAAATTTGGAAGGAGTTGATGTGATTTTGTATGAAATTTTTATCAAGTTTCTGTACACAAATTTTACATAAAATCACTCTGAATCAGATCACAGCCATGTAGAAAAAATTTCAAAATTATATATAATTTTTATATAATTAAATCAAAAGTGTATGAAAATTGTGTCAAATTATATAAAAATTATATATAATTTTCAAAATTGTTCAACACGGACAGCCCTAGGTAATAACGCATATTTTTTTTTATTGAATTCTTTACACTTTTATTGAAATTCAAACAGAATATTACCTTGGAATCATTTTCGCACTAAATTCGATTGGAATTCCTAAATTTTGTTTACAGAATTGACAAATTTTTATCAACAGCGTGGTCGAGTATTTTTTATGAAAAATTCAATTCAAAAAATTGAATACGTTGTTTTCGAGAAATGTCTGAAAATTTAATACGTTCTTGATAAGAAGTGTAAAATTCTGATAAACATTTCATCCATAGATTAGTTCCGAGCAGAAAAATTTTCAAAATTATACATAACTTATATGTAAAGTATATTAAATTATATATATAAATTTAAAAATCTTTCCGCACGTGAATAGTATCAAGTTTCAACAAATAAAAACAGTTGAATAGTTTATAACACTATTTTTTTTTCACAGAGAAAAACTTCGAACATAATATTAATTTTTGATAAACATTACACAATTTGTAGTTAACAGTACAATCGTCTGTTCAATTCAATTTCTTTTGCTGTGGAATCCACTTCAATTGAGATATGTTTTTCACTAATTTCCCAGAATTGTTTAATTACCGAGATCCGAACGGTGAAATAAAGATTGGTGCAATGTTGATAGTCAAGGCTTGGCTGCATGCAACACACACACACTTACAAACCCACTGGCATACTCGTCTCATCGACATCCATGCATCAGCACTTTATTAACGGCTAAATTGAAATAATTAACTTCATGTCAACATTGTTATTCCCGTAGTAGAACGTTCTTCTGAACCTGAGGCCATGTTGATCTCGTGAAATGTCAGCTTGGTAGTGTTTTAGTAATTGAAC
The DNA here is from genome assembly GCA_018340375.1 of Gonatopus flavifemur. NCBI lineage: Eukaryota > Metazoa > Arthropoda > Insecta > Hymenoptera > Dryinidae > Gonatopus > Gonatopus flavifemur. The sequence continues at coordinate 58,691,619 of JAFFJZ010000001.1, forward strand.
GGATGAAAAATGTTCATACAAATACCAACTCTTATGAAATTTTCAGTTTATGGGTTGATAGTGAATTTGTGATGTACATTACCAATCGTCCAATAAAATCTTATAGAAAGTATTCAAAAAGCAGTAAAAACATGCTTGACCCTCTGGGGATACACTGGATCAAAATGACTCATTCTTCATTTGGAAAAGTTGTATATCTTTGAGAAAGTACTTTCACCTTTCTTTAAATATTGAAAAAATTATCAACTGTAGAGCAGAGCGGATTTCAGATTCGTATTCTGCAGACTTCGGCGATGGATTTAAAGAAAAAACATTGCTCTGCGATGTTTTAAAGCAGAGATGTGAGCGATCAAAAAGCACTTGGGTCAAACTGACCCAGTGCATCCCATGTGTGAGGAAACCATGAGTATATCCTCAAAGAGTTAATTATCAAAAATTTTGGCAATTTCGAGAGCATATTCCATTGACAAAAGAAAATTCTAGATAAATTCTGAAACAAGGACTATTTCTGTCACCATTTAAAAAAAATTGAGATTATTCTAATCAAATTTCAATACTCTCAAAGATTTATGGTGATGTAATTGTTCCGATGAACAAATCTTTCCTTTCATTCGCTCAATCGACGATTGAATTATTCAAGAATATAGTAAAAATTGTTTCATACCGACGACAAGTTTTATCAGCACGCTTATAGCATTTAATTGCACTTAGTCATGAGATTTAAAAATCAGAAGTTGAAACTTTCAACACAATTTATCTTAAAATAAGTTTTTTTAAATTGACTTGCCGAAGAGCTCCCTGAACTTCCATCCGATCGAGTTCAAATTTCAATCAATTGAAATGAGGTATAATTATAGCTTTTTAATCAGCTTCCGCAGAAAGTGTCGTAACACCACTTTGATATGAACTCTCATTATTTCTGATGTCGAGTTCACACAGTCATCTGTTGATTTATCAAAAAAATAAATATCCTATTACCTTTGTGGGGAAATTTTCCCAATTATATATAATTCATATACAATTCCATGAAATGTATACAAAATTTGTATATAATTATATATAGGGTTATTTGCTACTTCGCAAATTTTCGGACCCTTCTGGACTTGTTTAGATTTATCCAATACAGAAGTGAATTATTTCCTGTTCATAGTTAGACTATGTGTACCCATCATCATAATATGGAAGTCTTATCACTGTTGGTGAGTTGCTTAGTTTATCCTCAACAAAAAGAACTTTGCTTTGTGTCCGATTGGTCTGTCTATAAGGGTTCATAGGATGATTATTCGTGTCTTACATTCGTCATGATTTCTCCAAATTAGAGCTATTTATATTGCTCCAAAACAGGGACTCCATGGGGAAAAAATGTACACAAATTGTACAAAAATCGTAGACAATTGTATACATGTTTGGACATTTTTTCCACATGGGACATTTCTTTTTTGGCTATTCCTGGTTTTTAACAAAATCCCATTGATTCTCGCCAAATCTAATTGAATCTAGCACAATGTTCTGACCAAATCCCATTAAATTTCATTCATTCAGAAATTTCCAATTGTATTTGATTAGATTCAATGAATTTTCTCATTGAAAAACTTCCCTGGCAAAAAGAAACTTTAGAAAACAATTGGAAGGATCAAAAACCACATAGAAACAGATAGAGATATATACACTCTGATTCGTTTCTTATGTGATTTTCGACTCTCCCATCCGAGTTCTATCGTTTTCTTTTCCAAATCCCACTCACATTCCATCCAATTCGATTTAAATGGATTTTACAGATCCGTCTAACGAGGGAAGGAAAAGAAGGGATTGATGTATATTCGAAACTCCAGATAGAATTCAATTAAGAATATAAGATTCATAAAATATCGTAAGCACAATTCAAAATATTTGTTCAGAATCGAACGTGAACCTTGGACACCTCTAAAAATTTCTTATGTCAAATGAAACTTACGTACGAAGTTATACCCATGCAACAGGGGAGAAAAATAAAATATATTCATAGTCTGGGCGTTATTTCTCGTAAAGATGTTCATCGCAACCCCAGCTTGGAATCAATATTATTGGATTGGCGTCGATAACGCCTCGTAAATATAATAAAATCTCTTCGACCTCTATGCACAGGTAGGTACACCTCTTCTTCTCTATACCTTTAAGGCTCGCGCCCGCACAAGCCAAAGTACTGCCCAACGGATAATGGTCGAAGCCCTGGGCGCTTGATGGTGGGCTGGTTGGTTATACGGAGGGACACACCGATGTTATATAGGAAACCTTCCATCTCTTTTCCACCCGACATTCCCATCTCTCTCGTCTTCCCTTCCTCGCTCTGTTCACCACATCATGCACGGCAAACCTGCCGGGCACTAGAAGAACCGACTCAGTGAGTTTTAGCCCGAGCCGGCGAACGCTTGCTCGCCTGGCTGTACCGCGTGCTCTTCCAACCGTACGTCCGTTCGTTCCTTCCTCGAAGACGATGTGCGTGTGTGGTCCCTAATAATTCTTCTCTCTCAGACTCCTCGATTGTCGACCTATCTCCCAACAACAATAAACACCGCATCGAATAATTCATTCCTTATAAATAAAAAAAGTAATGTTTCGATCTTCATTATCGTTGCGATCTTCTTGAAGAAGGAGTCAAATAAGAAGAAAAGAGCCGAGGTTTTGAGGGAGAACAAGAAAAACAAAAGTGCCGAGTTGAGAATACAAGTACGGAGATTTCGACGGTGGTAACGAAGATGTTGCGGTTCGCGATGGGCCAACGTTCAAGGAGACATCATCAACGTCATCGCGGTGACAACAACGACGGTAGCCGCGATAACGATGTTTCTCGTGGTCATTCTCATGCAGTTAGATCGTAATCGAAGACGCGTACTTATATTCTTGTATTCTTATACCCTTAGTTGAGTGTAAGTTGAGAAGTGTGACACTTGATTGTGTGCTCGTGAGATAATAACGACCATAGTGCGTATGTCTTCATCCGAATTTCTTCTTCATTAACATTTATTCAAGTGAGAGAAAATATGATGATAATTCGAGAGTGAAAATCGCCGATTCAATGAATTTTTGCACAACGATCGTGTTGTTTCGTGTTTCGTGAGTGATTTGGCTGAATCAAGAATTTCGTGAAGTGCATGTTACGTTCCACGCGACAACCTGTTCCAAAATACACCAATTACGGATTAACTGTCATTATCATCATATTAAAAAACATCGCAGTATGGAGGACTTGAGTGTAAGTATATTATACAGGATATATTAATGCAAAGAGTGATACAAAAATTCAGTAATTTTGTTCCGGAAGTATGGTACGGGATAACATAAAAGTAGGGAAAAAAATGTGAAAGAACTGAGAGCGAGTCTCGGTATTCGTTTTATCGAAAAGGATATAATTACCCGATATCGTAGAATGACAATGAATATACGGCTACGAGAACAATAATTATATTTTGAGTAACTACTGTTCTTATGTCAAGATCACCATCGGTATAATAAATTGATCATCGCAATGGTAGCAATTATCTCATATGAGAATCGTGTATATATGTATATATACATACGTGTGTACGTTTCTCCTTTTCTTCACATAGAACAGAACCATCCATACAAACTGGTTTTTGTTTCAATAGAGAGTAATCAATTACTCGCTAAAGACTACATCATTGACAATAGTAAAACTCAAGAAGGAATTGTATTTGAAGCGGATCGTAGGAGCAAGAAAACTTCATCTAAAAACTCATCGTCATAAATTTTATCTTGGTTCGGTTGACCCTCCAATTTGTTTGTCACAAGAAATACGACAGGTGATACTCTCCTCTGATTTGGCTCACCGAATAAAGGCCCTGGTAAATATTATCAGACTCTTTTCTGCTCATTGTCAGGAGAGCAAGTGGGTCTGAGGATATGTAGGATGAACCGCTGCCGACATCCATGTGACAGCCGGCGTATTAAAGACGAGACGGACAAATTTCGGTTCTTCAATCGCGCAAAAACTGTCTCTTCACTCTCCGCGAATGGACGACGTACAAAATGAATAAAACTCTGTGGTAGGGACTGTTGATCTCCTCGATGCTCGTTACAGAATCCCCTCGATTAGTCTTTTACTCGCGCTTCTGGGATCGTGTGTTTGTGTGCGGCATGCACGAGAACGTGTACGAAACACTTACCGAGAAGAAAAAGAAGAGACGACGAAGAGGAAGCAAAACGATTTGGTACTTGGTATCTGCTTATTAGTTCGTATTGGTCAGCTTCTCCTGCTCTCGCGTCTTGTTTTCTTCGGGACAATGAGGTGCGTGGATTGCGCATTGTTGTTTATATTTACGCGGTGCGGCATAAATCTTCGTTTAAGCCGTATTCAAGGTGCAGATACGTGGCTGTCTGGTCCCCGCATACGCGCCAGCTGCAACACCAGCGTGACAAGAAACAGAATGAATACATACAAACGTATGCACGTATACGTAAGTTCTGTTCAAAAGAAACACGCGCGCTTACGCTGGACCGTTCGTCACGGATAAAGCACGGTCTTCATTAAACCTAACCTCTTTGCGTGCCGACCGACCATTAAGGACGTAGGACCTGCCTACAACTAATTTGTACTGTAAATGAGATCTCGGAGATCGTTACCCTTTGCGAAAACAACGCGGCGGTCCTTTCTCTCCTTCGTTTGGTGATAGCAGTCAATGCTGGTAGTGGTGGTGCGGGCTGTTCATTATTGCCCATCAATTCGACTTTCCTTCCAAATCTTTTATTTCTCCACATACATGTATGTATACCCACAGGTACAATTAAATATCGAAATAATCATCAAAAGTTCTGTATATTAATTTTATTTTCATTCTCAATGGGTGTAATTAAGAGAATGAGGAATGAAACCTTTTTATTGGGATCGTTTTTTCATCTTAGACACACAGTCATCAGTTATTTCGATATCCTTCAACTCTTTTTCATGAGTTCGTGGTATCGGATGGCTATGGGGAACGCGGATTTATATACTGCAACGCAGATCGTAAAACGATTCTCCTCTGATTCAATGAAACGACTTCAATTACGTAGCTAGAATATCGTATTTAGAGCGTTTATCGGTCACATTGTAACGAACGGTTGCATTGGGATATGAGAGAAATGAATATGAAAGTATCTATACACCTTATTATCATAGTTTATCTAACTACAGAACTACCTCCGCATTTAGTTTTGATTCAATATCCTTTCTGGTCCATGATATTTTGCTTCTTTATTTACGACGAGACATCTGTTTTAACATACAATGTTGTATCGAATTACCTTCGATGCAAGTGATATGGAAATTCAGTGGTATTTGAATTGTTAATTATTCATAAATACAATTCAAGAAGCAAACGATCATTTTAGAAACGTGAAACAACGTGATAAATTTGAAGAAATATGCGATCATGTGTTTGTATGTTGGATATGAGAGTGAATATAATCTCCATTAGCGAAACAAGTGATACGAACACTCACGTTGAAACTAGAGATCAAAACACAGCAGCGGGAAACTTTTTCACTATCAAACAGGATTGGCAAGAACAGTAATCTTCGTGCATTGAAAGCAGCATGAGTTTGTTTTCATTTACTCATCATCGCATGGTGATCTTAGCAGGCTTGGAAACTGTGAAGTACAGTAACCAACTTTCAAGCATACAATTGTGGGTAGATAATGTTTCAAATATATTTTTCTACAGTGAAATCAAGTGCATCCTCGATTATAAATTGATTCTTATCAAACGTGTAAAATTCCGATTCAAATCTGATGAGTATTCATGGATTTCAATTGGAATTTCTTATTTCAAACTATTATTCTTACTGAAGGTTTATATTAGAGATGGGCGATCCGAAGAATTGATTCTTTTTTCATACAATTTTAATCAAATTTCAATCGAAATTATATAAAAATCGATAAAAGCACAAGAATTTTTTATATAATTCCGATTGAAATTCGATTAAAATTGTATAGAAAAGAATCGATCCTTCGGATCACCCATCTCTGGTTTATGTTCTCTTGTAGATGTGACAGGATGTGTGTACATCTCTCCTTGTAGAATGACCTAGAAAATAGGCAAATGATTCTTCTGAACGGCAGATACACAGTGCTCTGGCCAATTTTTTTGTCTAGATGCTTTCAAGTGAGATCTAGATCCTGGAGAGTCTGAGACTCGAACAATACTCAATTTGCAAATGTAAATTAGAAAAAAATAGATACGTATCATGCTTGGACGAAGAATAGTTTAAACCAGTAGTCATTTTTCAGATCCCTTATAAGACGATCTAGGTTTCATATAGCTGTACATTTTATTACACTCCCGCATAAATGATAACCATCAATTAGTACAGAGAAGAATACGTAAAAAATATAAACTCTCGGGTGGAATTTTCATTTTTTTATAAGTATAATTTTAATATTATACGGAGAGAATAATGAAAATGACTTTTGAAATTATTGTGGATCGATGTGTAAAAAGCTGAGGCTGAATTTCGAAACTACCACCTCATTTTTTAAGGATCTAAGTCGTCAATGAGTGAATGTGGATTAATGTTTTATAGTTCCTACTGTTGATAGATTATTTTATTCATGTTACGTGAAAATGGATTGATTGAATGAAGAAATGAATCAAAAAAATCAGAATGGAAATATACACTGTGAAAAATGTTTATTGGAAAATTTCGGTATTTTCATTGGAAGTCATTGAGCAGTACATTGAACTCAAAATTCCAGCACATTAAGTGGAATTCTACAGTATCAAATTTCAACGAATGTACTGAAAACTGAATTGACTGAAATTTTCCAGTTTTAAGATGCAGTAAATTTCCGGTTTTCAAAAAAATAATCGAAAATTTGATATTATTGTATAGAGTCTCAAAAAATCTTCATTCCCCCTAACATTCCCAAAAAATGATATTCTGCATTATATCTTCAACCCATATTTTGTCTGCTTTATTTCTTTGAAACTACAGGAAAATTCTTTCTTCGTTTTATGAAATTCCAAAACAAAACAAACAGTGAGAAATTTATTATCAACTTCTTCACGACGTTGTAGAATCAAATCTGAAAAAACTGCATATAATCCCAATGAAAAATTCTTCAATCATCGTCATTCTTTTTTACTCAGGAGTAAGAAATGAATCTTTTGAAAACATTTTCTCTATACAAGAATATAGTACGTATATCTACAAAGAGATCTCCCAGCTAAGACTAACTGGAATTATCAAGTTTGACGATTAACGTAAGTTCAAGTTATAAACGAGACCTAAGATTACCATAGGATTAACACAAGCGTGTTGAGCAAAATAAAAGTTCAGTTTCAAATATCTGAAGCAAGATCGTTAACGTTACCATGATCGGTTACGAGTTATTAACGTTTCGATCGGATATATATCAGAAAAATGTATTCCAAGTAAGACATATCGTTTCCATGTTCAACCATAATCTAGCAAATTTCTTGAATATAATGATACCAGTCGGTTCCTATTCATTTAAAATCCGCCACCGATACCCGTTTTCCATATATGACTGAATATGGAAAGATTCAGGGATTTTGAAGCGGTCACACGCGATACAGGAGATACGATAGTCTTCAATCAGCAACTCTTTCTTCTTCCTGTTCGGGGAAAAACGATATTTCGATTAACCGAAATCGCGATCGATTAACGAGCATCGTTTCCAAGCAATGATTTTTAAATCGTCCTTCGTTTAAAACCTCCTCACAACGGACACTTTTCGGGAACGACGTCCGGAGATACGCGCAAGCACCTACATACACTTTTCAGCTGCAGGCTGCGATCGCTCTTAACGCGCCGTGAAATTACGAGCACAACAGGGTCGAACGGATTGGTGGAAATTGCAGTCATTAAATTGGACCCCAGTCTAACATCCTTATAATCAAATGAAATGTGACAATGTGTTTTCCTGATAATTATATATCCAAGATGAGATTCAAATTGAACGATTACATATTTGATTGCTTCGCGTTATCAAATAAATATTTGAATTTATTGTATCGTATTCTGGATTTAGCGAGAATAATATTCCTTCCAATAAGATGAGAATTTCCGCCGATTGGCAGATTAAGACATTACATGTGGGGTATAAGTATATGCATTCAAATTACTAGTTGTTGATACCGCCACGCCTGCGCAGGCGGTGTACACTTATTATAAAGAACACTTCGATTCTCATTTCTTTTCTCAAAACCTCTCACTCGTTTAGAAACTGGAAAAACTGGACAGCTCTGGTAATGACTACCTTACGGTCATTTTCAAGCGATTTTCATCGACTTTTAACTGATTGTGTGACCTTAACTTGTGTGTAGTGGTAGAACGTTGTAGGATCAAGGATATTCGGTCCGTATGTTATCGTGTTTGCATGTTAGATTCGCACGATAATATCCGAGTTGCAGGCAACTCATTTAATCTTGCGAATTTATGTGATGAAATTCAAATTGCGTCATCCTCCAATTCCGAATGCAGAATATAAATACGTTGGATAAGCAAATTTTCTCCATCAAATTGAATTCGAAAGCATCGATAATTCTCTTCGATTGATTATATTCAAATATTTGTATATGGTGAATGCGCCTATCGATCATCCAACCGCGGCAAGACATCCCTTTAAACTGTGAGTTATGAAAGCATATTGTTCTAACCGCATCATTGCATCGGACAGCGTGGGCACTGTACAACAATGAACATTTAGAAGTGGAGAACGTGTTTGTAATTACTGGATAATTATGAACACATACACGTGCACAAGCTTTTCCTCCACCGTTAACACAGAAATTAAATTCTAAGATGAAATCATCTACACAATACGGTCAAGGCAGCATATCAGGTCGTTGTACCGATGTATTATGGCTTATAACGATTTACGTCCAGATCATAAATAATGAAACATTGAAATTGAATGGATACATTTATCTCTTCCCACTATCTATTTTTCTCTCACTAATTCCGCGAAGAAATGCATGAAGAATTTATAATTCATACGACAATACATAACGATTTCCCTTGCAAACTTTGTAACTTTGAATATTCTTCACATCGAAAACAAAGTAATATTGTTTGAATTCCCAGTCTAATTACATTTCATTTTAATACAACTGTTAATCAATTGAACGACACGGCAATTAGTTCAATTAGTCTCATTAAAACGAAGACATCTCGAAACGACTGTTGGAAGAGCTTGGTCGTTCCCCCAACACGCGACGGTTTACTTCAAAGTATCGTCGAGACAAGTCCGAATCGAATAGTTAGGTCAAACGTTCTTGGGCCTGTATCCGGGACGATTATTCGACTCACGCACCGCATAACAATCTTTCCGAGCTTTTGTTCGCGAAAATGTCAACGTGTAACACACAAGCACGCACTCACTCACGCAAACAACGATTATCTTTCTGCAGGGCAGAAGAGAATGAACGCACAAAAGTACGTAAAGGCAAGAGACGACAAGGACTTGGTAAAGATCTAACGCGAATTCGTAAATCTACGACGCCGGCAAAGACGACACAAATGCTTTATTTCTCTCTTTCTCTGAATTCTGATCCAAATCGGTCGGACCCCCATCTTTTCTTCTTTCTTCTCTTCTTTTTTCAACTTCGGTCTTTCGTCGCATTTGGAATTCAGGGATTCCCACCACCGTTGTGATGCCAAAGGGGATGGGAAAGCATCTCCTCTTTCTCTTCCTCTCAAACTCGGTGACGTGAGGGTACGGCATAAGAAAACTTCGCGCCAGATAAATCTATGTCACGATCTGGACGTCAAGAAATCCACAAGACATTCCTTGTGACAGTGATATAACTGATATGTAATCGAGAATCATAGGTTTCTCAACAACTCAGACTCGTCACTTTAATTTAACACAAAATGCGAGGATGGAAAAAACTTCAACACTTCAAATATTTTTTTAATGGGATGGAAAACGGGTGGATTTTTATTCATAGCGTTGCAAATCATGTGCATTCTAAGGTGACGTAATGGAGAGATGTATTATGTATTTTATGAATTCTGGAATCTCATGTTGAAAGAAAGTTTTTATGTACATCCACATATCCTTTGAAATCCTGCGTCCCTTGTAAGGATCTTACGCAAACTTTATTTGGTCACCCTTTCTCATTTCCAAGATCTTAATCTGCTCCACGTGAGTAAATTTTATGCTATATCGCTTCTTATCTCCTATCCCTCTTCCCTCTTCTCTCTCGACCAGTGTTGATCCGGGAAGAGATTATAAATACGAGGTATAAAATCCACAACAAAAGTCATAAAACATAAATTATCAACGTCATCACAATCAAACACGATATCTCGCCATAGACAAAAAACATTCCAATCAATCACCCAAAAGCCCATGGGATTCTTAATTAATTGCACTCGATAAATATCCGTTGTGTACAAACATATTTTAATTAACGATACTTTCCTAATAGATTTACCATCCAATTAAAACTTCACCTCTCGATACGATTGAAAGATTGATCGTTATAAATTAAGTGGAACCGAATCGAGTCATATTATGCAAAGAAGAAAAATCGATCTCTCAAAATCCAATCAATAATTGCGCTTGGTCGTTAAGGATTATTTAAACGTTTATTGAAATTCGTAATCGACTGGGATTTATAACACACAGTCAGAACCAGTATCTCATTTATTTTCGACGAATACGACGAACCTTTCATAAATAATTTACCGATTTACCGAGGTATGCAACCCGTATGATATATCGTGCGCACTTATACTCGTTCATATTCTGTCATTCGTTTCAATTACACCGGGTAAGAACCGGATTCATGCAACGATAGTTCAAAAAATGCAAACACAGCGGAAACTTGACTTTCACTAAATTCTGTTTGATATGTTTGCAATGTATTCATATCTTTCACAACACACTTTTTTTTATACTACTACCGCGTTGGTGAGAAGTCGAATGCACGGATTTGAGATCGACGAGGCGAAGAATCTTTTGGAGGAGGACACATCTTCGTCGTTATCAATTAGCAGGTAGAATAGCATGGAATAGAATGTGAGAGCATCGGGTATGCATTATTTGAAGAGAAAAGTGAGCCACCAACATCGTTTCAAGATAGGTCACGTTGACGTGCACACAACACTCCTTACCTTTGTTGCACTCGTAGGATTGCCACAGCTTTGTGTTTCGCTAACGCTAATTGGCAGTTATTTCCTATCCAACGTCTACCGGCGGGGCCTCGATAGATACGTATGTACGCAGTTCGACGAGTGTATACATATGCATGCGTGCCGAGAGGGCTTTTTCCCTAGAAATTCTTGGCTTTACGCGATAACACGCCCTCTCGACCCGAGGGCGATAAGAAACGTGCGCGCGCCTCACAGTCAACGAGGTTGGTAAACGCAAACCCTCGTTATAATAACTGCAGCTGTCAAATACGTAAACGGTGAATCTTTTCCTTCTCGTGACTGCACTTGGCTGGAATATACGAATAGTCGAAGGGAGGTATTTCAGAGATTTTTATTTGGGAAATTATTCATTGCGTGTATCAGGTGTCATAGAACTTGTGAACCTCAACAACACAATTCTCTCGAATTTCATATTGATGAGAACTGATGCCAATTTTCTTATCGATCGATCTTGGTCCTCGGACTGAACTTTGCTATGACAGCAGACTACTTGTTAGCTGGGCCAGCAAAATTTGGTATCATATTTGGAATGGCAAACAAATTTGCTACTCCAGAACAATCATCTTGACTGGAAATTATCATAGGGTTAACCTGACATATGGTGAGGACCTAACAAGGTCATTCGAAATACGGTATACCTGCTGAAATCCTAATCAGGATGAGATGTGGATGCCCCACGTAGGGATAAGCTCGTTTGATCCTAATTAGGTTTCCCTCAAATTATCCTAGAAGGTTGAAATAGGTTTTCCTGGCTGTAATCTCATCAAGAGGTTATCCTGAGATTATGAACATATCTGTTTATAAAGTGTAGTTCAATAAAGTGAATGGAAAAATGTCTTAATTTCAGATGGTATACTCCTTGGTGGAATAAAGTTTCTCTACATTAGGAAAATATTTCTAAACAAATATCGACTGTGTATCTTTCAAGTTAGATGTCTCCATGCCGAATACAACATTTTTGGGTTGTGGATTTCCTGTTCATATCCTAATTTCAATTTATTCTTGAGGTTTTGATATGGGATTCCGCATCGAATCCTTATTAGTCTTGCCTCATAAAGTCCTGATATTAGTAAACCGTGACATGACTTGTCCTGACGAGGTTGCCTTACTAGGACCTGGGGTGGATCAAAGTTGACCTGATCTGGTCCATGGGGTAAATTTCTAGTCGGGATATCTCACTGTCGCAGCGAATTCTTTTTTGCCAATTCGACAGAGATGAAATAAGAAATCTTTCACTTATGTTTACATTCCCCAACGCCAAATTACTCGTGGCGAATCTTGTCTCGCTTTGTCTCTCGAAATAACGTTCCAATATGCTTTCACTATTGTACGAGAATTGCATGGTTCTCATTTTTTGTATCTCAAAAGTTATGAAGGAGTATATTAACCTTTAAGCGAGACTGGTTTTTCTCGAGAATTTTGAATGGAAAGTTGAGAACAATTGTGTGGCCATGCCTAGCAGTGAGTCCGTAGAGAATATGTGAAGTTGATAAGAGCAATTTCTGAATTGAGTGATGTATGTTATTTGAAAGCATGTTCAGTTCTTTTAGCACAAAAATAATAAACATTACCTTTCTCTTCGTGAAAATAGATGGACTCGCCAGTTCACGCAGATTCCACGCAGGATCTAAATATCTCTCACAGTTTCTCTTGAATTACTTGGTTCCAAGCCACGAAATTTCTATTATTTGAAAATAAATAAGACTGGGAATTGTGGAACCTATTCAACCGTTATGAACCTTTAAACATCGAATCTTACTCTGTAGCGTATCGTGCCAATAGAGCAAAAATTGATATTCACCTCGTCAAAGAAAGTCGTAAATTCACGCACCCAGTGATAAATAATCTTCATGATAAAGTACTCGTTACATCCTCATGCTTGTCAACGCGTGTCACGTAGAGTGCAAAATCTATGCTCGGAGATCAAACTTGTCGTAAGTTATATTACACGCATCTAATATTCTTTGAGTTTTTTTGTAAGTTGAATAGGGCTTGAGAACACAATCATGTCATTTCATCGTATCCCGTTACCCACGTACATAAATACGTTGTTTTCTCATTGAGTCATTATCGATACATGGATGCAAGGCACATTATTCATCCGGTCAATTGCCATACGAAATCATCATATAACCACACATATGGACGAGCGAGAGCGTACACCACAACCGATTGTATTAACGGCAGCGCAGAGAGGAGAGATTCTTACGGGATAAATTTGCTGGTAAAAAGTCTCGTCATCTTTCACAGAAATCAATCTGTCTTACGATGAGCGCGAGACGAGTAAATCAGTAATGCATTACACGGGGATTTCAAAAGCGTTGAAAATGAACATCAATAATCCGTGTTCTTGTCAATGATTGATGTGGCTAATACTATCAATGTCTACAAAACATCGCCTTTGGGAAGATCATTCGTTGTAGAAAAAATAAATATCGATGGGAGTTCATCGATAGCTACCGAGAAAGAGGAAAGAAGTATTTGTAAAGATTCCAACATCCGATAGTAAAAGGAAAAAGAGATGAGAAAATATCTGCGTTCGAATTCGTTTGGGCCAAATCAAGTGGAAAACTATTCAACTCGAACATAAGTAATTCACACGACTCTTTAATTGGTAGAGATTCGTATGGAGAGAAGAGCCGCTGAAACTGTGAAAGAACGAGGAAGATGACTGGACAGGGTGTATCGACTCATGCATTATGTATAATATGCGGTATATACACCGGAGTCTAAGCCGAATGCTTAGATACTAACGTTTCACTGATATATACCAAAGTACTGGAATACTTTAGTGATGCTTGTACGCTTTCTACGACCCTACCGCTAGACTGCTAGTACCTGTATTTATAGAACTACGCAAATTGGTTGCACCCGCCGCGCGAATACCTTGCGCGTGGAATATATGCGAGTCGTCATTAAATCCTATCCTATCCCATATCCTGCGTTGTGTACTTAAAGAATGCGCGCATAATATTAATTCTTGCGAATCATTATAATTGATAATCGTCGTTCGAAAGCATGGGATGGTCAATAAACGACATATTAAAATCTGCAATTCCATTGAATCAATCATAAAACTGTATTTTAATTTGTCCTCTCTATTTCCCCATATCCGTAAAGATGAAAAAAATATCAAAAATTCATACGACGTACCCCCATACCTGTATGAATCAATCTCAGTACGAGGAGAGAATGCGCGATATATCTGCGTATTGACATTTGATTTCACAATTCGACCAGACGAAAAAAAAAGAATATTTGATCTTCTGTGCGTTACATCATTGGAATGCTTTTCATCGGTACGAAGACAGTACCACGAGTAATTCTGCCTACAGCTGATTTAGTATCTAGACAATATCGATTGTCAGAGTTACATTTTAGAACTCACCCACTCGTTTTGTATTACCACTTCATCTCTGTCACTTTCTTGTATGTTGTAAGAGTGAAATTCAAATATGGTGAATGGAGTTTTCTCGCTAATTACGAGTCGATATCTTGATTCGTTACTCAGAGAATTGTTGGAACTATTTGAAAGAGAGTTATGAACGATATATCGGTAAATTGGATCTAATTTGTTTTTACGATACGTAAACGTGGTACGACTTCATCGATAGGACGTCATTCAACTTTCCAACGATCAATCCTCAGGATTCTACACGCATCGATTCTATATGAGATCGATGATTCAATTTACAAGCTTGAAATTACGTTTTCAATTTCATAAAATCAAAGCGTTGCAATATTGAATCATTATCGATGAAAGAAAATCTCAAATGGCTTGGTCAATGTTAATTAAATCGAGCTCATTTCCCAAGCAGTTTTACAATACTCGGCATCAATCTTTGAGGTTTCAGATCAAATTTATATAACGCTGTGTGCCGATACGAGCATTGAAATTGAACGTTAATTGGGCGATGCTGAATCCAGTTGACGAAGAATTATTGGTTTTATCGAGTATGAAATTAAGACATACTCCCAACTTGGAGCGGATTTGTAGTACGTGTGTATGTTGGACGTTTCAAAGTGTCGCTCGGTACACGTGTAATACTGTATTAGGGTTGATACATGTGTAACCGCCACCACCAACAACTTTTTTTTCTCTTCACGCCTGCGTGATCGATATTCACATAGGCTCATGCGGTTGTGTATAGATATACATGAATACGTATACCCTAGCGAGAAATCGGTAGACCCTGAAGTCACGGTTAACAATAGGCATAAACAAGATGTAACGCTTTCCCTGCTTCCCCCGCACCTTTTCTTACCTCTCAGTTCCTTTCTCTTCTCTTAACCCTTTACATTATAGACCGACGGTGTAATAAATGCCCCGAAAAAATATCTACATCCTACTTCGTTAACCTCTCGCTCGAGGGTTGCCTTCTAGAACGAACAATGCAAGAAGCCAGTGACCTTTGAGCGCGTAGATATAACACTCTGCATATATATATATATATTTGTATGTGCAGTCGTACGTGTGTGTCATATGCATATATCGAAGACGTTGCACAACAAAAGACTCGTTACTCCCAGGTTCTTGCGTGTGAAGTCGTGTAAAAGAATCCTATCGACTCCCCAAAGCTACCAAAATCAAACCTTTCTGAATTTCTCACGCATCGTTGAAATTTCAATAGAATTTGAAATGAGAAATTCACATTCAATGACACAAAAACTGATACGATATGATATACCGTAGTATACCACTTAGAATCAATTTCGATCCAAGCTTGAACTCTTTTATAAATTTATTCGTATAAAATATGATGTTAGATATCTCAATATTGCGAAAAGTTGGTTGTTGAATCTCATTACCATGAATGGACTTTCGTAAAAAAATCAAGATCGAAATCAAGAATGATTTAGCTAAACAAGCTGGGACTGTGTATTTTTTTGTCTTTCAAGCGAATGCAGACTTGGGCTCACACCTGCAAAACACAACGCATATCTCACTTCTATTTCGTGAGGAGAAACACAAAAGAAATTTTCAGAGAATTGATACTGATCTGCGTCGTGATTAGGTTCCATTGTTTGTTGTGGAGCCATTCCCTACTGAGTTATCCAGTGACAGTTAGAACTTACTGTTTTTTCGACATCTCAGGCTTCGTGATGCGGAACGTTACTTTCAACCGCAAATTTCCGAGTTCCAAATTCGATGATAACAGTTGTTGAGTTCACGACTCACTTCTTCAAAAACAAAGCTAGCATAATCTATAAATAAAAACAAATCTATTCGAGTCAACGTTTCGTGTGATTTGTTAGTTCTGGAAAACATCCTGACATCAAATATATTAGGATCCTATTCTCATGAAGAATTGCGGATCGTAAGGACCTCATCGTAAGGGATTCTATCTTTTGTCATGCAGGTCAAGTTCAGGTAAATCCAGGTTTATCCTGTGACGTGATGTAACAAATTATACCATCAGCTTCTAAAGCTCCAGGTAGAATTTTGACTGACGTAGAACCATATGTTATAGTCGTCGACCTTTGTACAAGACGTGCGTATGTCAAGCCTAATTATAATTTCCAAACTAGAAACTATAACCTTAATTATCTCGTATCTCAAACCTTGTTTTCCCAATGAAATATAAGCTAATTTCTCTGTGAAAATTTTCAAACAATGATTATTTCCATTCGTAGTTTGTCAAGTGTTGTATTTTGATAGATATGTCAACGACTCGACATAAGAAATTGTCGTGATCTCGAAATATTCAAATTCATACTCTAATTTTACATTGTCTAAGATGACTGCAAGGTTCCACCCGTTCATAAAGTCTTATAAACAGGTCTCCATAAAGCACACGCAACGTGCCCAGTGGCAGATCGAGGACAGGAAAAAAAGTGGTTGGACTTGGGGTTGCTCAACGAAACATATTCCGTGATCGTGTATCATGAACGAACGCATTCGTACCCCGAAGGAATAGTTTCGCAAGGAATAAAGTCACACAATAAAACGAAAAGGAGACTGTGTGTACCAGAGAATCCTTGGGGCGCTAAAACTTAACGGATGCCTAACTCGACTTAAGTGCAAGTCCGTGAGCTTGTAAGTGCTTCAACGTGCGAAGGCATTCTCTCTGTGTAACGCTCGGATCCGAGTTCTGACATAACGAAGGCGCGCATAAGCAGTGCAAAGTAAGTATTGCGCTGAGTAGCTAGCTTATAGCGCAGCAGATCGCACTCAGGACCTTTATGTACTGATAATCGTTTTGCACGAAGAAATCAACTGCGACCACAACATTGGCTTCAAAGTGCTAGGCAAACCGCTACGGACTACGAACTAGGGACTACGGACTACGAACTACGGCCCAACGAACGACGCCGTCGCTGCTAATTTTCTCCTCATTACAGTTCAATGCGCGTTCCGAGCGGCTCATTGCCGGGACTCGTTAGCGGAATTGCATACCGAGTCAACGAACTCTCGTACCTCATCGCGGTTATTGACAGCACGGTAGGGATGATATAGCGTCGTGTATCATACGAAAATTCATAAAAGAAAAGAAAAGTGAAACTGCAATACAGTGTACCAAATTAATTCGTATACAGAACATCCTTTTTCTTGTTTCCCTGTAACACAGATGAAATATTCGGAGGAGATAGTAGCGGAGGTTCGATCAACCCTCGTCACTATCTTATCATAATTGAATCTCAACAAGACTGCACGAATTCATGTTTCATCTTGGTAACCACTGGAATTGATTACTCAATCATGTTTATTTTGATCATATCGAAGCGGAAAAAATGAGGCAGAAGCGTATGAGTGGAGAAATTCAATTAGTCATTGATTTTGCGAATGTTCTAAGTGACAATGAACAATGCCATTCGTGAATCACCATTGAACTCCTGGAATTTTCTTGCGAAGATCACACAGTGTAACCTCCTCTTGTGGTTGAACATTTCTTATATAATATAATTTCTCGAATTTTCTCTGCGCGTCAACTTGTTAAATTCTATAAACGTATGGACAAAAAAGTATGATTAATCTGTTTATTCATTACTGTATTACGAATCAAAATATCGCTACCTTGGTACGAATTTGAAAAATATAGTACCTACCTTCTGACGAATGATTCTTTCTCATCGAAGGAATAAGAAGCTAACGTCGTGGCTAGAGTCGTGTTATGCCTGGAAGGAACATTTTCATCATAGGATGGAAGATTATTTTATCATCAACGTGACATCCTGATAACTCGGCATCACATCTCTGTGCGTGTGAGATGAAAAAATAATAAAGAAAAAAATATTCTCGGAAAGATTGATGATCTTCCAAGGTTTTATTTTTCTCGTCTCCTTTGGGATCTTCTTGGATAAGCGTAATGAGTTTTACGCGCGGTGCGCTTTAATCGTATATGACATGCGCGCCCTAATTACTTTCCATTCTTCATTGCGTCGGGATACGAATTTACAGTGCGTACGTACCGGGTCTTAATGTGATTTATGCCCCAACGATTCTTGAACATGACTCAAACGTAATCTACAGATCTAGTGCAACGGCCACTCTCATACGCGCCTCTGTATCCACACCTTTTGATCGATTAGAATAGTATCGACACGTTTTAAATGCCTGTTTCGCTTAGAATTTACATCGCAAATGTCGTACGAGCGTACATCGACACTTCAAGTCCCTGTCTTGAAAAGTGTTGTTTCTTTCTCTAAACGCCAAAATTTTCGCATTCGACACGAGTATGGTGGCTTTATGTTGATCTCCATTCCAGATCGGCGGAAAAGGTGTTTCAACATTCATTCAAAGAGATGATCCTCCGAATTGAATTGATGAAAATACATGAAATTTTTAGCCTAATAGATATTTCATCGCATCTAATAAAATTTTGCTTGATAGGTAAATTTTATTAGATGCGATGAAATTATTCGAATAGAAAATCAATTGATTTGAATAAGTTCCCAGATAGAAAAGCATGCTCTGAATATTCTGTGACATAACATGCCGTCAACGTACTAGCATGAACTCTGCTCAGCTTGCGATGATGCATAGAATTTAAATATTATGTCTGCATTATGTTGCCATCCCCTCGTTTTGCCACCAATAACGATGCTTTATGCGGAAAGACCTTGTCACCATGATGCAAACATTTCTTGGCGTTCATGTCACCATTACGATGGCATTATTGAGATATTTTTCTATCTGGGATTTATTTGTATAGAGCCAAACATTTCAAAAAATATTTATTATATGCAGTTTTGAAGCGCAAATTCCAGACCATTTCATAAATTCAGTTTAGACAATTCTTACCAAGACAATGTTGAAGCAAAGTGTATGATGAGAATACAATCGAAAGAAGAAGAAAACAATCATCATTTCACGACATCATTCAATTCATCTACTTCATTATCATATGACGTTTCAATAATTATATTTTCTCTGAAGTCAACCGCAAATTAGAGATTTATCTAATTATGCATCTCGAAATGAATGGAGGAACTAGAACGGAAGTAATGATGTTGTATACGTAAAAGCACGCTGATCCACACCTTTCTCAGTATAAGACGCGAAGTGAGGTTACGATTGCTGATTTCCATACTTAAATAGCAAATAAACCGTGAGAATATGGAACGATGCTTCGTGAGTGACGGTAACATATATCGTTTATTCTCATGACGTATCGCCCGAGCCTCTGAAAACCCAACTATTGCGAGATCTTTCATGGATAATTATGAAGGTGAAAATATGAATTCAGCATGTAACTGGGGTTCCAGGGTGAAGAATACTGCTACCGATAAATTATTTTTTGATTTAACGAACGTGTATATTTGTATCTTTCATAAAACTAAAGCAATTAGAATGTAGAGGAGAATGAGAGCAATAAAATAAAAATAAGGTATATTAATTATGAAATAAGAATGAATTGTAGCTGTGCTTCAACTGGAAACTTGTTTGATATACAGTGAACAGTAATTACTAAATGTCTCAACTATGGATTAGCGGAATAACAACCGTACGATTGAGGTGAAAATTCCTTCCATTTAATGATAAATTATACTCTCAAAAATTTGTAGTGGACACGAGTACGGTTTTTTTTTATAGTAAAATTCAACATTTCAAGTGAAAAACGGGATTCACATTGAAATACCGATAATTATTTACCATCGAGAAGAGTATAAAAAAGTACCCAGCAGAAATTCAACATCCCGATAATCGAGCTCCCAACAATGTAGCTCCATTTGAGAATAATAAATGGAACAATGGCCAAATAAAGAACCAAACCCGATACTTCGACACCTACCTTTGTCCGTCTTACACGTTCCAAGGCCGTTTTCCTTTCCGAGCATGGGGTTTGTCAAAGGACATTTCTCAAGCACAATAATTAATGAGCGTAATAATGTAAAAAGTTCCCTCGGGCTAAGAAACTCTTCGAAACGATCCTTCGATGATCGAGACCAGAACTAGAAGAAGAAGGAAACAAAAAATGCGAATAAAAAAGAAGAAAAAGCGACGACCGGGACCCAAGTTATAAATTCTCAACAAAGTATCCACGAGCTGCAGAGAATTCTACCGGTTGGCCAGTTGAAATAATGACTTCGAACACGTTGGCGTAATTTTCACAAAATCGCAACCAAATTAGAAGATCGAACACTTAAACCGTGACAGCTTCGAATAAAGATGTTCCTGAGAAAACGAGAATTTAAAAAGAGATGAATCGATGAAAAAGAGAAAGCAGGACCAGTTTTGTGTCCAGTCGGACGTGGACTAGACTGTTTTATTCGACGAAATATCGATGTGGTGATGATGATTTTTCAAGTAGCCTGTGTAATGTTTCAAAATGATATTCGAATGTTTTAATCATTGAACGCTGCGTCGAGTCACCATCTTCTCTAATAAAGTTGTTTCGGAAGAAATAAATATAGAAAGGAAGAGGGTCAAAGATAGAACACCCAGTAGTAATCTCTACCACCTTAAAGAGGTACAAGAACGAAGAAAAAGAGAGAAAAAGGAAAGAAGGTGTCGTTCGTTGTTCGTTTCCCAAAAAGCGAAGTCGTGTGAATGGCATGAAAGATGCCGCGTCGCTTTCCTTAGTTTGTATATAAAAAGGAATGAAAAGCGACCTCCTACATAAAGAGATAAAAGCAATCTATAGAGAAAATGTCATCGACTACGTTTAACAGATATTTACAAAAAAAGCAAAAGCACACGCTTGTGGACAAGTTCCTTTTGATCAACCTATTCAATTCACGCTTTTGTGAATATTTGTGGAAATGTGGAAGATTTATGAAACTTCTTCTCACACTTGTGACCCCACAATCAACTTTTTCATCGAAAGAGTGTGTGGTTTGTCTTTGATGTTATCCGAATAAAGGAATGTATACTCATTATTTTTTATTATTATTCAAGTTCAATTTTTGAAATGAAAACGCATTCCATTCGTATCATATTTACTTAAATTCTAAGAGAGCACCGCTGTGTGTTTGATTCCGTTTCACGTGATTTCAAAGTAGGTAAGAGCTGAGGTTCTTTCAAACTCTTTCGAAATTAGAACTCAAGCATTACACGATGCTTGTCTAGATCATTTGATAGGATGTGTAGGTATTATACGCGCCGGTGAGCTTCTTCTTCTCCCAATTCTTGTTCCTAATACCGAAGACAGGCCGAATTACAACAGCCACATTACGGTGGACCTTTTTCACAATTTATTGAACATCTTCAAAACCTCTGACGCTCGTTTGAAAAACTTTTTTGAAGATACATAAACACGGAATCTGTTTCGTCGTGGGAAGAAAACATATGGCGCAATTTATTCGAGAGTAGGAATTATACATCTGAACTGAAAAATGATTTCTTTCCTCTGTTCTGACAAAAAGGAAGAAATTTCAAACCCCTTTCAAACCTCATTCGGTATGTTTACGTTCTAACGCATGCAGGATGTACAAGTGTGGTGTATTAAATCAATTGGGAAACATCTGGTTTTGGATAAACCTTGAAATACCGAGAACGTGTGAAAAATGATACATAAACTTTACCAATCATGGTAGTAATAAACACGATGAATGTTCAAAGACTGAGTATAATATCTTAAGACTGGGATATAATATTTTCTTTTTTCTTCTCCATGTAGAACTTATTTGAAAATTATGTAATCTTCATTATATTCTATTATCATTGCAGGCTTCCTCCGTTGTGCTCTTGCTATCATAAAATTTCATTCAACTTTATATAGCTCAACCTCATATCGAAGATAGTTGATGAGCAAAATAGTACAGGATAATTCGAGGTAAAGTATAGATCGTGAAGAACGTGAGGTGTAATAGTTATAGGAAAATGAAACGATGCAATACAATATTGCACACGATGCATTGATGATGATAATGATGATAATGATCACGTCCTATCAACCTGTGTCTACTTTCAATGATTTTAAATTATTCCCCACAAGAAGCTTCCTTTGCGTTATAAAATTACATTTGAGTTATAATCGTAACCAGAACAAGAGTATCCAATGATGAACTCTGATAATGTTTTCATTATGAATATTGTATGTAACAAAGAAAAAATTCCTTGCGGTAATTTCCTGCCGCACCTGGTCGCTGTATTTTCTCCCTTGTTAGTAACATTCTTGCTGGAATGTCAGGTCATGTGAGTCATAAAACTACACTGCTAACCGCAAAGAAGTCCTTCTCGCTATGTATATAGATATCTATGTATACAACACATATTTCTCTACGCATAAAAAGAATCAACGTCAAATGGGCATCCTTTCGACGCGCGATTCAAAATGTAGATAAAAAGAAGGAGATCAAGGCGAGAACGACGGTCCAAAGCGATTGTCAGCCCCTCATTAGCGTTATCGGAGACCGCAAAAGCGGAGCAATAATGTGCTTTCTCTTTGGTCGCTCGATGGTTTTCTTCTGTTCTTTCTATGCGTTCTTTGGAAATGAAGAAAAAAAGAATAGAAAGGATAATATAAAGAGATAATGAAAAAAGTCGTTCCATTCGTTTTATATTCTGGATTTTTGTTCTTCGAAGATATCAAAGGATCTATCTTCTCTCCTTGCATCGATGTGTATCGTTTACGATTATGAACACGTATCCGTTGTCAATTTTCTTAAACAACCAACATAAATCATCATCATCAGTTATCATTATACCAAGAAAAATAATGGGTTGTTAAAACAAACTCGTTGGATAAATTTGGTCCACTCGACCGAAGTAGTGGTTACCACAATCATTTCAAATATAGCCGAGTTAATACATGCTTGTTAAGCTTGTGGCAATCACGAAACGATCGGAGAAACTATTTATTTAATTAGACCGTATTTATCTAACGAGTTGATCGTTTCTGCGCCAATGACTCAATCAAAAAGTAAACTTATAGATATAAATGTATACTATATAAGAGTATGGTATATGCATCGATGAAAGGATTCGAAAACTCGTCAATCAGTACTTCTTTCGAATATTCTGAATATTCATAAAATTCATGATGGTTCAATCTCTTTCTTTCATTAATTCCACTTTTCTCCGTTGTAATCATTAACAAGGGGACACTTCCAAGTGCCACCATGACATAACTCGTTTTCATTTCTAGTTTTGGAAATCCAACGCCGATAATGATCGTCGTAAAACGATCGTAAAGTCTCGTCCTTGCGGCCTTGGTCTTCTTATGGACACTCTATGCTCCATAAATATTCGAAATTATCATCGGCCCTTAGCAACTATCCACGCGGACATGCGTGTGCACGAAAGGATGTGCGTGACTGTACACAAATAATTATAGTAAAATTACTAGACTGTGACTACCGTTCATTTTTTTTCCATGTCAGTACGCAATGCGTTGTGTGTAAAATATGTGTATATATCATTACCTTATCACTCTTTTCGAATATTTTGAATATTTTTTCCACGTAGGCTTTTAAAGAACCTCTGATGTGTTTTTTTTTTTTATTAAAAGTTTGAAATGTAGATAAAAGGCTAACGTGTTTGAGTAAATTTCAAACCCTTTGAAGATGAAATAATACTTTTCGAGCTAAAAGTGAAGAAAATGAAAAGTATTTAATCGGAATGAGAAGAATTTGAAGATCATTCTATTAGTCAATGAAGATTCTAAAAGCAAACACATGCTTCCAAAGGGCTCGGGTAGAATACACGTACATTGAGGAGTAAGAGATTGGTTCGCACGATCTCTCGTCGGTAAATCGAAGACTCCTGTACACAGAGATGGTCTGATGCAATAAATATCCCATTAGGGGCGCTGCGTTATGGATACATTATGTTAATTGCTCGCACAGCCGGCTCTGTCGCCTTTGTGGTATTGCCTACTACTACTTTCGAGTAGATGATGTTGGCTGATGCTGAATCTTGTTGCTGTTGCGATCACCGCTTCCAGGTGATTACGCTTGGAGATTACCGGAAACCCTAACGGAAGTTTCCCGTGTACCAAGAGAATCGGATAAAATTAATGAGAATCCACCGTGTTCGCTGGTTTCTCAATTTTCATATTTTTCTCTCTTTTTGTTCCTTCATTGATAGTATTTTATACTAACCGTTCTTAATGCGATACAAACTAGAGATATCTTCTTAATATATATATATATATATATATATATTCACACTTACATAATCGCTAATGAGTTGTGGCCGCTTAAAAGTCGTGAATTTCAATGATTTAATACGTTCAATATTTCCACATTAACGTCCACACCTCGAAATCACGTAAAAATGAGAGACTTTTAGCTTCAGGTGAGATATTTCTATATATTTCGTCAGTCGTTGTTGTCAAGTCTTAATAAAGATACTTTTATTGACTACGATACAAATTTAGGAAACGAAAGAGAAAAAAATAACGGCATGAATAACATATGAAGATTCCACGATCGGATAAAACCCGCCTAATTTAAGAACTGATCTTAACAGTCCCCATAAATTCGCAACTCTCCTTTATCATAGTACTCCTACTGTCACGACAAAGGTGTACATATATATATATATATATATTGTAACCTGGAGGTAAAACGAGGGGGTCTAGGCTTCAAGGCAAATACCATTCTCGATAAAATTTGAACGCGATAACCTGCCGATAGAACAACACCGTGCGTGTGTGGTGTGGCACGACTATACAAGTATACGCAAGTCAAGATAGCTGCCGATAGATTGACTTGGAATCGTGCAGGTATGAGTGGGTATAAAGATCCCCGCAGCGGGCTTCAGGGGATTCCCAATTCCCATGCAAATAAGCCAATTTATTTGGCGGACGAACCTCCAACGATTAGGCTAATGCGACTCGATCTTCCAACATCCCTTCGATTCTTGCATCTTTCCCTTCTTTTTTTTCCTCTTTTTCCCCTTTCGGAGTGTAGCTCAGATTGAAGCCTCTTTCTCGTAAAATTTCATACCATCGGGAACATTTTTATTCACTTTTTGACATATATATTTTAATTTTGTGCTTTGCTGGTGGTCTTATCTGGCCTCATCGTCGTGAGACAATAATGAATTTCCAATATGCATGTTTGTTTCCTTCCAACCCTCTCAGGAAGAATTCAAACAAAAATTCGTCTAGTTTTTTTATCACTTGCGAAAATACGATAACGTACATTTAGATGGTGTTCAGAAGAATATCACATTCTCAAAGACTTGTTTGATTATTCATGGGAATATAAACGGTTATACGATTCAATGAGGCACTAAAACTGCATTTTTTGTTCGCCAAACGAACGTGGCATTACCGTGGTGCGGGTTGTCTTATGGCTGTCCCGTGAGCAAAGTACTCGCATTAAGTGTACATTAGACATCCATAGCTAAGGGAAAAAAGGTCATTTCAATTCGGAAAAAATCTCTTCGTATGTGCAGTAATTACTACAATTCAAATTGATCAAAATAATGAATTTTAATTAGAAACAATCAATGAGAAATAAAATTTAATGAATTGCTTCGTTTTACTTTCACGTATATCGATATGAGCATTAATGATTGATTTTGAATCAAACGAAAACGGAAATTGAGATAAAGAAAATCTCCCAGCGAAAGGATATATGCAGTCTCATATTTCATGTAGGTCAATGCAAAAGCTTGCAAAGTCAAATCGACGAAAGATGACGTAGAATACAACTGTTGAATGGAACATGTGGAGAGAAGAAAAGGTTGAATATGAAAAACAAATATACCTTGTTATTTTACATGTCTGACAACAGGTTTCTTCGATAAAAAAGCAAATCAAATAAATTCTTGTTGAAGGTGAAGTATGGGCAGACGCAGAGAAGACGAAGACGATCAACGGAAATCTGCATCAAGTAGATGTTGACTCTTAGAATATTTTCTCCGAGATTCTTTCTCGTCGGAAGTCTTGAGAAACTCCCTCTTTCGAATGCCAATCTTCGCTCGTGTAGTGGGCGTTGAATCCACCAAAGAATTACAAGAGATTCACTAAGTCAGGAAATGTCAATAAAACAATAAGAACAATGAATAAGCATAGACGCATTTAGTGTTTGCACAATTGTTAATGATGAATTTCATAATACTGAATTGAGTGTTTGGATAGGTAAAGTTGAAATCAAGTTGTAATCGTATGAGGATGAGAGGATTCAAAGTCAACTCAACAGGGACAAATCTCTCTCCCCAGAGATTTCTATGCAATGCTGCAATTCTTGTTCTCTGTGGTTGAATAGATATTTCAAATCAACTGTGAACGATTATTTATATTGCACATATCGTAAATCATTGTGAAATATATTTTCCATCTTCAAGGCTAAATTCTATTCACGCAAAATCACTGTCCAAGATTCAAACGAGTCTGCAGGATTTGCAGATATTCCGGTAGGGATTTTTTTGCGGTTGACGAGGGAATGTGTGAGCAACATTTCCCTGCATCGTGATTATAGCATTAATAGGCATTCTCACCTTACCGCTGAGTTCCTGGAATCTCACCTTTATACTCCGAAACATTTTATGAATATTCTAATGTTACCACTTGCTCTGCAGAAAAAAAGTCGATTTGAAATATTGCCTTGCTTAGACAAATATTATTTCAATATCATTCATCGTTCCGAGGACTAAATATAACCTCGACATTTCAACTTCATTTAACTCGGATCTCCTGTGACTTCTATATTCATTATGCATTGATTAAAACCCCATTACGATATTTCAATAATAAAACAATATTGCCACGTAACGGAGAGATGGATAAAAATGTTCTTAGGATCTTTCCGAAGTGTCGAAGCAAGATAAAACAACATTAATCTTATTCTATCGTGAAGACAAAAAATCAACATAAATTACGAGAAGTAAACAATAAATTCAGAGAATGACTTTGGAGTTTAATTGATTCTTTCTGCCGTGTTGTGTGTGTGTGATTCGATTAACCC
The DNA here is from genome assembly GCA_018340375.1 of Gonatopus flavifemur. Classification (NCBI taxonomy): domain Eukaryota; kingdom Metazoa; phylum Arthropoda; class Insecta; order Hymenoptera; family Dryinidae; genus Gonatopus; species Gonatopus flavifemur. The sequence continues at coordinate 58,719,081 of JAFFJZ010000001.1, forward strand.
TAACACAGATATTGAAATGAAATTGTAAGTTTAATTACTTGTCATACAGATAGCGAGTATCGATAATAAAATCAAGTTTCAATCGAGGAACAAAATAACTCAATTTAGTAGTGATATAACAACATCGAGGAAGAACATCACGCACCACACGTTCGTTTCAACATTCAAGAAAATCCGAATCATTATGTCCAACCCACACATTCTTTTCGCGGCAGTCGAAGAGAGTCTTTTCGGTTGAGCTTCTCTTTTTGATCTCAGTCGTGGACCGAAAAAAGCGGAGAGTCCGTCCGAGGCAAAGCCAAGCCAAGCAAAGCAAGAATAAGGAGAAAAGAGAGAAGGCCAAGGTTGTGTGGTTCTCTCTGTGGCGACGACGACGACGGTCGAGGTGGTCCAAGCTTTGCTGGTGGCCTGCTCTCGCACTTACACACTCGATCGCACATTCGATCTTGGGTCGCGAGTCTCGCAGACGACCTCGGACGCCCTGCGTCACCACCGGCTTATGTGGAAAAGATAGACCCTATATATACGTTTATATTACCAACACGATCACGTCCAGTCGAGTATATAAACACATATACCCGTACCCCCGCGTCCGATATAAAACGAGCAAGTGGAAGAACGAGACTCTACGGGCGGGAGATGGAATTAAGGATCGCAAAGACCGGATCGAGGTCTTTTATTATTTTTACGTAAAAGTAGATCATAATCTGTAGGCTTATATATAGACGATACACGCGCGTCTTGAAGAAAAATATTATCTTGCAAAAACAAGCTCTTGTTCTCGGTATATAACATATATAAGTATTCATTTTCAGAAAATTTCTTCAGGACGATTGTATCTGTGACGAAGAACGTGTCAAAGTTCTAAGAAAGGTGAACGAATGGTGGAGTATGATAAGTTACCGTGATTGATAGTCGTCTTGACGTCAATTTATATAAAATTGACAATGATACTAGACGGAGCGATAGACAACCAGCGTATTGCGTGATTCATATCAATAGAATTTATACAGCCGTATTCTATGGTAGACAAGTTGTAGACAACCTATCAACGCTCGTGAAAATGCCAATTCATTGCCTATATTAATCAATTTTAAATGCTTGAAGGATGAAAAAAAGATTCATAGATCGGTAGAAAAGATGAACATGAATGTATTATGCGATATTATGAGATTTCAATGATGAAATCAACTGAATTGTGTAACCGTGTTACCATTCAACCTTTGATAAAACCCTAATTGAGACGAATTTTCAATAATCGAACAAGAAGAAATGGTAAATAATTCTAATAACGATGAAGAAAGATTGAATTCATATTCGTGATTAGGTAGGTAGGTATCGGACGTTGTACAACCCATGGACCCTAGCGAAGATTATTTTTCGATGCAACGCAAAGCCGTTGTTAACCCTCGGACCGTCAAATGATCATCTTTCTGCGCCGGTTCCATCGACCGTAATCATAACGCGGGACGATATCACTATTAAAGTAATGAAGGATACAACGGTGGCTGTTCCAATTCGGTCAGCCTCAACAACTCTGAATAAGAGTGGCAAACGTGGCCACAAAGAAGACTCTCGTTTAGAAACGATTCGAAAAGCATGGAAAGGGAGAAAAACGGAAGAGGTCAAATGGAGTAGTAATGGAATATATTTCTTTTATTCTTTCCGACATCTAACCAATGAAGTGATGACAAAAAAGAGATCGCATTCTTCTCAAAATTTCGTCAGTAATCGAGAGATCAAAGCAACTTCGCCGCAGTTCCATTTCGTGCTACACTTCGATGAATAGAATTGTATTTTTGCATTGATCCGTGGTAAATAATTACGCTCGATTGTACTCGAGCGCTATGTGAATTTTATTTACGTAATGAAATTGGGAATGACTTGGACCATGAGTACGTTCACGGAAACAACCCAAACTCTCAAAAATGAATTCCCAAATGAATATCAAATCAGTATCTTATGAGTATCAACCGTATGAAGAGAGTAAACTGTTGGGACTGATTAATTTACGTCTATATGCAGTGTTCTATATTATTTATACGGAAAATCAATAGATTGTTAATATTAAATAGAGAGCGAAGAAAAATATCTGTCACTTATACCGGAATTCTTGTTTGATTGATCAAGTTTTCGGTGAATTCAACAAGAATTCTGCAGTAGGTGACAGATCTTCTTGTCCACATATTTTAACTAAAGCTTCGGTAACGTGTCTAGTTCATTTTTTTCCGTGTGAGACAACCCTGGTGAAAATAAAGTGTGAACAATGCAACGAAGTATTATGACAATTGAATGCGAATGCACACCGAGAAGAAATTCGGGAATTTTGGAGTGTAAAATTACACTCCCTTACACGAAAGTACATCACATTTTTATCAGGGAAGGCACAGAATTCCATCGAATATGCATAGAAAGGAGGAAATTGACTGCGTGGGGTGAGTGCTTCGAGTCTTTACGTGGTGTGTTCAAAAAGTAAGGTAACTTTGTATCTTTAAGAAAAAATATTCATTTATTTATCAATATTTATGTTGTCCCCTTCAAAGTAATCCCCCTCAGATACAATACGCTTATGCCAACGGTTTTTCCAATCCTCAAAGCACTTCTCATAAGCACTTTTCGATATAGCCTTGAGCTCTTCCAGCGATGCAGTCTTTATCTCTTCAATCGTTGCAAATCTCCGTCCTTTCATAGGTCTCTTTAGTTTTGGGAACAAGAAAAAGTCACATGGGGCCAAATCCGGTGAATATGGTGGCTGAGGCATGATTGTGGTGTTGTTTTTGGCCAAAAAATCTCTCACAAGCAAAGATGAGTGAGCAGGGGTATTATCGTGATGCAAAAGCCATGAATTATTCTTCCACAATTCTGGACCTTTTCTCCGTATTGCTTCTCGCAAACGGCGCATAACTTCAAGATAATACTGTTTATTGACCGTACAACCATATGGTAAGAACTCCTGATGCACCACGCCATGGTAATCGAAGAAAACAGTGAGCAAAACTTTGACATTTGATCGAACTTGGCGTGCTTTTTTCGGTCTTGGCTCATCTGGGGTCTTCCATTGGGACGATTGGACTTTGGTTTCGACATCATAACCATACACCCATGATTCGTCACCAGTTATGACCCTTTTGAGTAAATCTGGGTCGTCGTTGACGTCATTCAACAGTTCTTGAGCGATGCTCATGCGACGTTTCTTTTGGTCAAAATTTAGCAATTTCGGAACAAACTTCGCTGACACACGTCTCATGTCCAAAACGTTAGAAAAAATTTCATAGCACGAGCCAAGCGATAAACCAACATCCTCAGCAACTTCTCTGATAGTGATTCGACGATTTTCCAAAACAATTTTCTTCACTGCTTGAACGTTTTCATCAGTTGTTGACGTGCTTGGGCGTCCAGAGCGAGGCTCGTCATTGGCATCTTCCCGGCCATCTTGGAAGAGTTTGTACCACTTGTAAACATTTTTTTCGCTCAGAACGGTTTCACCGTATGCTACTGTCAACATTTTAAGTGTTTCGGAGCACTTTATTTTATTTTTTACACAAAATTTGATGCAAATCCTTTGATCCATATTTTTCGATAGCAAGAAATCGCCGAGCACGCAAAACACTTATAACCTTTACGCCTCTCACAACCAAACAAAAAATTCTATACACTTGAAACTTGGTACAGATGTTCGGGAAGAGTGTGCCAACATAACAAAACAAAAAAATCGATAATCGAAAGTACGTTGCCCGCGAAATTTGAAAAGTCACCTTACTTTTTGAACACACCTCGTATATTGGAAATTTCAAAATATATGAAGCAATATTGTTTACCAGATGATGAAACTACTGAACTCACCTTTGAAAGGTAGGGAGTCAAAAGTTCCAAAACTGTGGTTCCACTCTGAAAGTTCCAAAAACTTGTTTAGTCCACAAGATGTTTTATCCGATAGTTCTTAGGTCCACTTGAATTCCAATTAGCCGTTTGTCCAATAGTTCTTGGTTCCACTTGAATTCTGTTCACATGATAGAATTTTGGATTGGAGTATTCTTGGCAACGAGTCAACACGATATGAACAATATTCAACAATACAATGCTGTACGCCAGAAGCTGTCAAGAATGAATAACGTATCTGAGAGGTGGTATAATCGTTTTCAAATCGTCGTAGGGCGTTATCATCCAAGTTTATATAATTTTTAAACTGAATTACAAAAAGAGCAAGCAGATAGTGAGAGTATGTTGCGACAACTGGGCCTTGGCCAGAAAATAAAGAAGGCTCGTGCACCTACTCGACAAAAAACAGATAAACAAATTTTCCAACATAGTTTCTAATTATGAAGAATATGTTGAAAAAGATGAGATCTATTAAAGATCTATTTAAGAACAATTAGATATAATTTGCATTCCTGACTACTCCTTTTGGATCTGGTTTATTTTGAATCTTTTATAGTGTTGGAGAATATGCACTTTAGTAGAAATATATCATTGGAAGTTTTTCCTTGGAACTATGGGGTTGGATCGAATATTTTGTAACTTTTGTACCCCAATCGTTTGAAAACTCATTCTAGACTGAGAGAAATAATGACTGATATCGAGAATCTTAATTCTTGTCCGAGTGGAAAATTTTGCAAAATACCGCTAAAAATACAAATTTTTTCTCGAAGTAAGAAAATTTTCTTGGATTCATAATAAATATCAGCTGAATTCAAGGATATATATTCTTGGCATTATTCAAGAATAAAATTTCTTGATATTAATCAAGTGTGCGAGGTAAACGCATTCTAAAACAAATACACTGATGTATTTTCATCAACTAAAGTATTCTCATGTGAACAGCATGAGGATATTAAAAACGTGTGCATCCACCTTCCTGCACTGTGGTGTCCTCCATTCACTCATCATTACTCCAAGTTGCGGCAACGTTACGGACATTTCTCCGGGACTTCCTTGTTGTTTCTACGTCCTTTCATTTAATTTCTACGTCATTTCTCCGTGTCTTACATGGATGATCTACGCTTTTTCTACATGGCCTCCTCGTGGGCGTGCTATATGGGACTGTATAATCGTTTTAATTAAGAATAAATTACCATGACCGTATCTTCAAGAATAATGAACTCGCTTTGAGAATATTGTTTTTTTTTAATACGTACAAACAAACTCTCACCACCAGGATTTCTGTGATAATTTGAGTAGATATTGAAAAATTTTTTACAAGAAGCATGTATCATGCATATTCAAATATGAACCAGTTTCATCCTGCAATTATCAAAATTAATACCTACATTTTTTGTTGTTTCAGGTACGTATTTGATATCCATTGTTTCTTCATCTCGAAAGAGCGTGAGTACAATAAACAGGTTTATAAGACTATGGAATTCAATTAAAATAATCCAATGAAAATCTTATAGAAACGCAGTTAGTTTTGAAAAACAAAAATCCATTCCTAATATGTGAAACTCATAAAATCAATTTTCATTCCAATGCAACCGCGTAATGATTTCCCATCGAATACAGCTAAAGACACAGCCATATCATCAAACACCAATTTGAACTCACATGAATCAAGCACACCTCTCACGCCGGCGAGGGGATCTCATCGATACTAGATATCAAATTTTCTATGTACTCGTATAACTGTATACCATTCTCAATCTCCTAACCATGTTTCGTATTTTTCGTAACACACGATTTCGAACAAATTCTCATATATACTTCCTTTCAATAAACAAGAAGAATTGAATTGAAAGTAAAGATCACGGAAAACACAAGGCGATTCCGTTAAGCGAAATATACGGCTACGGTTGTACGCGGTCAACGTATAGTCCTGGACCAGGCTGATCAATATTGTAGGTAACGGTAGAGGATTTCCTTGTTTGATCACTCAAATGCGATATTATATCGAAATCTTAGAAGCAACGATTGAAAGACACGTAGATAATCCAAGTACGTCGAAGTTGAACCCTCTCCTTCCCAATCGATAGCCACGCGATTCGATTATATTATACGAACCTTGTGCAGAAGCTATTAACTCGAACAAGTATAAACGTTTGAAACGGTGGAATATCATCACAATCTCTCGCAGCTGATTCTCTTGGGAGTTTGTATAGTTTCTAGCGAGTTTCCGTTACGTAACACACAGCATCGCGAGTAACTATCGGAATGACGCTTTCGACAAGGTTGTAATTACTGAACCTAATGAGCCTTGGGTGAGTCGCGATCGATGATCGCTCGTAATTTCGTGAAGATTGCCTAGAAGCTTGACCTCGACCCTCCCTCGACTGGAATCGGAGGACGAGAGAGGACGAGAAAGCGGCCAAAGAGTAGGGATTATATTGTGAGGATTTTAACCTTTCCCGGTGATCGCGTCGGCCAGGAAAAGGATTAAAGGAAGCATATGAGATAGACCTTTACACGCACCGTCAGCACTAGTCGAGCTACGCACACGGCAGATGGCAATGAATGTAATTTACCCGCTCGATGATTTCACCTCTCGCCTGCCCGGAGCGATCTTATATAAACATACACTCGGGGTACGGCTTAATAAAGCAAGGATGAGGAGAGACGTTTCATACGTGCAAATAAGATCGAGATAACGAGGAAAAAGATCGTGAAAGGAATCGTCGCGTGAATTGGTCGGACACTAAAAGGTATACCTGAATCATGATTATAAGGTTCAACGATACTCCCGCTAATAACCATCTATCTCAATCATTATGAATAAAGACAACTCTTATACGTTTGATCGTCTAATTAAATACAAGAACTTGTGAGGAGAAAATATCAAATTGCTACAACAATTCGTTAAATTACACGAGATGCTGTGAGGGAACAAATGTTGCAACCAGCGGTAAATATTCTCTTGGAACAACAAAGTTCATGTTTTCAAATTATAAGTTTCGGAAGATTACCGTTGCTTCGTGAGATTAACATTAAACTTCACGAGAAAACACTTTTCTCTGTCCTTGGTTATGTAATTTTAAATGAAGTCCATTGTTGGCGTGATGCTGCAGTTTTCCTCTCTCTCTCTCTCTCAATTTATGTATGATCACATACATTATTGGTGAAGTCAAATATTTACATGCTCATTTGCTGAATTATTCCCACTGATCGCAAATCCAAGACATTATAGAGTTAGAATACAACGCTCCAGAGTAATCTTTACAACTCGTACGAATGGAAAGAAATTTCATTACATTGGCTTATTTCGTGTACAGGATCGGTTCAATTATGGAAAATTGATTCAACTACACCCCCAAAAAAATGAAGAGACTGGAAATTGATCAATTATCGATCATATTCCCATCGATTAGATTCGTAAGTCGAAGCACCGCAAAGTACCACAGTTCAAGATGATCAATCTCCGCTTACTGTAGATTAATTGAGTTTATATTGAAGTATGGATCTAATGAGAACATGAACATGGAATTTGAATCAAAATCATACCCTGTGTAGGATAATCAGGGTCTGATCGATTACCTTTCCTCTTCATCTTCATGGAAACTGACTTCATTCATTGTCGAAAACTCATTTGTTCGGAGTTTTTCAATTTCACAGATCCAGTTGGGGAGAAATTTGTCTATAGAACTTGAGATGAATCTACACAACACATGCATTCGATTGAGCTCAAAATGATATCACATTAAAAACAAATTAGCCATTAAGTCAAATGACCTAATAGGTGAACTTTACTCCTCCAATTCGATCTTAAAATCAAAACGATTCGATACAGAAAAGTGATGTTTGTGGATGAATCACTTGATACTGTAAATTTAACATCGAATATTCGATTCCTGATGGATCCCGGTGAAAAATTGTGGTTCCCGTTTGATCGATCAAGATCAAACAACTCTGAGTTTGATGATTTTTTAGTTATTTCGTAACAATTTGTTGCATATTCACTCATTTTTTACATTATCAAAGATCAAAGACATTCCAAGAATGGGCTACATCTTTTGAGTACTTTTTGTTGAGAAGTTTACTCGAAAGAACCGTCATTTTCCGGTCAAAAATCAAGCGGTATATCGTAAAAATCTGATGAATAACCGTTTTCTGACCAAGTTACCAGCTCACCAAAAAATAACCGAAAGAATTACTAGGGATTGATATGATTTTAAGTTCCTCTTATTTTTCGAGAACATCAATTTACATGGATTCGTTTCTATACACACTAAAAATTTCATTTTTGACTTTCACTTTTTGACTTCTGATTCATGAAATTGGAACAAATAAACAAAAAATATTATATATTGGGTATGGGAATAAGTTTCCGCTCTCTTGGAAAAAGTGTTGCTGCTGATACTATTTTTGAGTTCACTCAAGTGGTATACTTGTGATTTGGAAGTGTATATGTAAGGTGTCGATTGCGGTAGTTGACATTTGTTACAAGCGTAAACATCATTCTTTATCTGGTGTCAAAAATGACAACGTTTGTCCCGACAAAACAGCATTTGCGAGAAGTTATGCTTCATTATTTTATTTCGAAGAAAAGTGCCGCTGAAACGTATCGTGTACTGTGCAATATTTACGGTGATCACGCTCCGTCTGATACAACTCGTGAAGAGTGGTTTCGACGATTCCAAAGTGGCAATTTTGACGTGAGTGATAAAGAACGCGGAGGGGCACCGAAAAAATTCGAAGATGTAGAACTGGAACAATTATTGAATGAAGATGCGTGTCGAACCCTAGATGAGTTGTCTGAAGAGTTGGGCGTTGACAGGTCGACCGTCGGTAAACGCTTGCACAAGATGGGAATGGTCCAAAAAGCAGGTAATTGGGTGCCACATCGACTAAAAGAGAGAGATATCGAGAGACGTTTGGTAACGTGCGAGATGCTTCTCGAACGGCAGAAGAGAAAGAGTTTTCTGCATCATATTGTCACTGGCGACGAAAAATGGATCTATTACGATAATCCTAAGCGTCGAAAAAGTCGGGGGCTGCCAGGTGTACCAGGTCCATCGACACCTAAAACAAATATCCACGCTTCAAAGATTATGTTGTGCATCTGGTGGGATCAGAAAGGTGTAATTTATTATGAACTTCTTAAACCGTCAGAAACAATCACTGGCGATCGTTACAGACTACAGCTAATACGTTTGAATCGAACTCTAAAAGAAAAACGACCGGAATGGGACGGTAGACATGATGAACTTATCTTGCTGCATGATAATGCTAGGCCACATGTTGCTCAACCTGTTAAAAAATGTTTGGAAGGAGTGAATTGGGAAATCTTGCCCCACCCGCCGTATTCCCCAGACATTGCGCCTTCGGATTATCATCTATTTCGATCTATGCAATCAGCCCTTATTGGAGAGCGGTTAACTTCTTACGAAAGTGTCGAAAAATGGCTCAATGAATGGATCGAGTCAAAAGAACCTGCTTTTTTTCTCCAAGGAATCCGTTTGCTGCCTAAAAGATGGGCAAAAGTGGTCGCTTCCAATGGTGCATACTTTGAATAACATTAGGTAATAATCCATTGTTTGAATACAAATCAACTTCGCTTGAAAAAGGGCGGAAACTTATTCCCATACCAATACAATAATTATCTATAATATATCGAATCTTTTTCCTAGTGGAAAAATTTCATTAAAAATCTCTGAAATTTTCCTCTCCAAAGTTCTTCAAAGAAATTCCCAGAGATTTTCAGAGGAACTTTTTTCCCCAGGATTCATGTACAGCGAAAAATTACAAATCCATGCAATTTATCGCCACGGCGTTCAAACATATCTCTTCATCAACACTTATTTTTATCAACACTTGATCAACTAATTAAATAAACACTTGGACACGATATCTTCAATTTCAGAAACTCACGATTAGTTCCTGTAACTCGCCTGAAAAGTACCATATCAAGATTCATCTAATCTAACCGAACCGTTCGTATATCATTAAATCTGAACGATCTCAATTAGATATTCTTTCCTTTCGACCGATCTCCGCCTCTTCACTCGAACATTCACATCGGAAAGTGTTAAAACGTGACACCTTATTGTCGTGAGCAAACCATATCCCGTATCATCATATATTATAAAACTTTACTATTATTATAAAATAAACGGTGAAGTAAAATAAATTCTTATTGGAAAAGTAATTTACCGCGTAACTACCTGTATATTTCAAACATCTTTTATGACGCGAAATGCATACTTGCTTTCTCATTTTATTATCCCATAATATTGAAATTTTGCTCATCTCTTGGTTCTGATAAATACTTATACGCACAATATTATTTACATTTACGATCTATTGCAATAAATTTGTGTATGACTTTTTTCATAATTTACAATGTAGTTTTGTGATTCCGAATATTCGTTGAATAAGGGAATTGAGAGTTATGATAATTCAAAGGGCAATGAGTATAGTTTTATGTCAAAGTTCTGTTCACATGCATCTAAGGTGCGGTGCGAAGGTCAAAGTCTTCATTAGAATACACAGGGTGGACCATTTTGAGTGATATAGTCAAATATCTGCGAAACTAGTAGAGATGAAAAAAAATGTTACAGACAAAAAGTTTAGGGTTTCAGGAAGGAGGTATGGTACTGACCTTGAAAAATTCCTCAGAGGTCATTTTGAAGGTCATTTGAAGGTGAAGATGGTTTTTTTAAACCGGACTCCCATTTTTTCACCATGGCATTTGAAATCTGGTACCAAACATTGGTCATGGACCCCCTCCCGCTCATTAGGGTGCAAATTATGGACCGTCGAAGTCATTGATGACCGCGCGCGCGGACTGGGGCTACCGAGAGCGTAAGTGGGTGGATAAGCGTGATGATTCCAGTAGAGAGACAAAGATTGGTGATTCCCCTAATCCTTCGGTGGATTATCTGGAAGCCAAAAGGATTTTTGTGTCTGTTCGAATGCGCATCTCAATCAACGTAATATGGTATGGTAAATACTTTCAATGTTTCCAGCAACCCTTCAACAATTTTTGAGAGTCGATACTCGTTCATAACCCTGATTGAATCAAAAGGAATGATTCAAAGGATTTCAAATGCAATAGTGAAACCGAATGCATAACTGCCACTCATGATAAGGAGAGATTCGATGTTTCCATTCATTTATGGATTCTTCTTCTTCGCTCTCCTCCGAAGATTTTGACTGATTCCAATGGAGATCACAGTTGATTCCATTGTAAAGGAAACCTTAAACATAAACAAACGGGAACACCGAGTCTCTGCTTATCATCAGTGGCAGTTATGTGTTCGGTTTACCACGATTCACTATTGCATTTGAAATCCGTTGAATTATTCCATCCGATTCAATCAGGTCAACCATCTTGACGTCACAAATGACCTTCAAAATGGTCAGCACCATACTTCCTCCCTGGAACCCTAAACTTTTTATCTGTAACATCCTTTTTCATCTCTCCTAGTTTCGGAGATATTCGACCATATCACTCAAAATGGTCCACCCCGTATATGATATCGTAAAAACTGTTTCCATCAATCGGTAGCAATATAGCAACTAAAATTTGAAAGTCCTCTACCACTATTCCCTTTTGTTGCGGTTTCGTTGAGGGTTGTAAACGACAGATGTGAATGTATCGGAAAAAGGAACACTTTAATGGTCGCCACAAAGAAGGATCAAGAAATGACATGAATTTCCACGGGACACGCTTGCGTTGCGACTCCTTGACAGATTCATAGAAAAAGAAGTATATATAAGGGGGAAGGGACATAGGTCGACCTACCCCACATTAAATTTTATCCAGCTCATGCACCCTCCTCTTGTCTCACATATAGAACATGCCAAAACACATGATCTATGGGGGCACATTCGATACAAAAGATTTTAGTTTAGAAAATCTTCGCATCCACAATATCATCACGTTCTATGAAAAAGAAACATCCTATTCAAGGAACTGGGTTGACCGAGGTTGACGTTGACAGTCGTCTATTGAAATCATAGGTTTGAAAATATTTAAAACCTTATATGATCTCGAAGTGTTTGAGAAGCGCGTGTTACATATTTTATATATTATGTAATCAAATAGTTGAGGTTGATAAATCGAGATGCAAAAAGAGGGATCGAATGTATGAGAATGAAAACATCAAGTATGTTTCGAAGCCGGTCAAATATGCGGGCATCAGATACCGGGTAAAGGATTTCACGAAATCGGGACGGCGGTAGAGTACAATCGACGTCGTCTACGCTACCGCCGTGATCGTCGTGGCCTTCTCTCTTGGAGCGCAGCTTGAGGCAGGATGAAGACGTCCAGAGCTTCGTGGCAGCTCAAGGTCTGCCACTTCTCTCTTCTCCTGAGAATCCTTCCTCTCTCCTCAGCCCCTTATTCCCCACTTGACGTCTCGTTCCTCCCACTCCCATCTTCTCTCTTTCTCTCCGCTTTTTCTTCCTCTCTCATCTTTCAATTCGTATTCCCTTTCATCTCGTTCTTTCACCAACGATCCCTGTTATGCACTTGAATTTCATCCTCCCTTCTCCCCTCCCGAATTTTCTAATTTCATTCCAAATTCTTTCGATGGCAATCTCGATCCTCATTTCTTGGTTTGTATGATTACTTTCCCTCTCTCTCTTTTCCATCGCCAAAACTTTCCTCCTCTTGTTTACCAATACCACCACCTTCACTCTACATCCAACATCTTTTATTTCCTTCTTTCGGATTCCTTCTTTGTTCTCCTCCTCAGTGTACTTTCGTTTTCTTTAGTTTTATTTTATACCCTATTCCCGGTCTCCCTCTTATACCTCGTTCGCCCTTCGAGTTCGCCTCGTCCTGCTCTGCCTCGGCATCGACAATTGAGTTTGGGTACTGAAGAGAAAGAGCTGGAGAATCTTTGAGAGTGGTTGTCTTTGGCAGGAGTTGAAGAGAGACAGGTCGATAGGGTTTTGGTTCGGCGGTGAGAGTGAACGAGAATGGAGGAGAGAATCAAGAGTGGTTCATAGCGGAGGGGGGATAAGAACCCAACGGACTGAAATAATAGGTTGCGCCTGCGCGCTCATTAACCTTTATACCCTTGCAGGCTACGAGTACCACCAATCTTTTTCCTTTCTTCCTGCGATATGTTGGTACACCTTTCGTTTGAACGATACCTGTGTTTGCTTTGCCATTAAACTGCGCTCACATGATGATCGAACGACGACTACGACGACGACCGACCGCGGACACACGATACGAGAACCTCACACGGCTTTGATCGTATCACCCCGCAAAAGAAACGGTTTAGCGTAATATTCATTGGAAAATTACTCTCAAGGAGGATACGATAAAATCGAATCCCGGTTGTTGGATGTTTCAATTTTCCGTACGCACCATCGATATCATGCAATGTGATATACGGAGTTTCGTTGCGCGTTTGAAAATTTCAACTTACTAGGTTTCGCATCCGAGTAGAACCCAACCAACCCTCAAGTGTTTCATCGACATTCAAAAAAATCTTCATACATGAATTTCGTATGCGAGCAGAACCAAATACGCTTCGAGTATTTGTTTATGCTCGAATGGATGTGCATCCGTAACGTACATACGAAGAATCACTTTGGCCTTCGCTTCTCATGATCCAAACGAAACCTTACCGACTTTGCGAGGATCATACTTTGTTTACCTCTTCACACGAAAGGAGAAAAAAAATCGAGCGTGGTTCGGATGATATTACTGTAATTTCACGATGACGACGTGCATCCATGGAATTTGAATTACCGACAAACTTTGGGGATATTATCGCTGGGGGAGAGAGAGCGTTACTCATTTGAATATCGTGTATTTATGATACGAGAGGTACTTGAATGTTAAGAAGGGATTTCTTGACAATTATCCTTTTATCTAAAACCACATCTTTAGAGACTCTGAAATTCTCGCAACTTATTATTCTGACCATAATAATGTCTGTGAATACCGCACTGTAAGATCCTTTTCTCGTATAATCAAAGGTTTATCTTATTAACGAGTAATCTACAAATCACATGATCTCTCAACGATTTCTCATTTTGATAAGTGGTTGATGTATTAAGTTATATTCCTGTCATTTTTTTCGGATTTTTATCCGTTTTAGGACTTAGATGTGGATCTTGGATTTGTCTAGCGTGTCGGGGACTTGATATATCGTTGATCGCTCATCTCGATCTAGATCGTTCGATGTGATTTCGTAATTTAAATAGAAATGAGAGATTTGTTGATTCGAAAATGCCAATTCCGAGCTTTTTCACCGACTTCTAGCGAAAAAATACAGAAGAGATCTGAAGAAGCTCATGCATTTTCAGAGCAACAGAGATTTTTCGGCAAAACACATGATCGTTCCTCGAATACCAGATTATATCATCGGTAATAAACCATGAGAGAGCATAAAGCGATGCTTAATAAACGAGAAGAGAAAGCATCTGTTGTGTCGTAGCTCGTTTGCCGACATTAGCGACATAGAAATGCGTGACCACACACAACTGCTTTGTTCTATTCCTTCCATGTTTTTTCTTCTCTCTTTCAATCGAAGAGTCAAAAGCAAATCTTGGCTCTCCTCTCTCGCGAGAACCGCAGCTGTCGTTATGCTCGATTTAACCGCGCTTAAATGTTAATTGAGCATTAGAATTAATGCCACGCGTTAATGTGTGTATTCAGGGTTCAAAACGAATGCGTGAACTTGGAAATATTAATGAACCTTGGATTTGAACGTGTGTGTATAATAAGAAAGCGTCGTTTCCACTTATACGCCATAATTTACTGTGAAAAAAACAGATAAATTCTTAGATTACCATCCGATATGAACTGTACACATAATTTTATCGCCACTTTTATATACATTTCTTTGACACTCAAAGCAGTGAGATATCCAATAAACATTGTACGTAATTACCGGTATCATCGGAATACATGTGTTTCATTAAAATATATACGTTGCTTCATAAGTATGTTACTAATAACATTCTGCTCGATTTACCCCACTCGATTGCGTTATTTTAATCCTCCGAACTCGTTCTATCACCACTAAACTCATGTTTTTACGAAATCGTTTTAAATTTGCGTATGTATGACGCGAAATATCCCGCCGAGCGTTTGAATCTTCATAATTCTTGCATTAATCCTACCGGTTTGGTCGTAGCATTGGGAGTTCGGTTGTATTTTTTGCTCTTCCTTTCATATTTCCTTATAGGTAGACGTCCATTACAGAATTTCGACGACGGCAAGTGCGACGAATGAGAGCGGTCTCGGCTCCGTTGTCGTCGAACATCGGTAATGACGTTGATTGTGTCGATGCACTCTTACGATGGAAAGAAAAGAGAAAAAATGTAGCAAAGAATAAAAACTAAAAACACGAATGAGATAACGCGTGTGCGTGAACGAGGAAGGTCGGAGGAAGGGATACAGATTATGGTCGGCTAAAATATCATACACTGGACACATCGTCGTTTTGACGACGTGTTTACGAGATTAAAGTATCGTCCTCGGTCACCGCGGTCTTCTCTTTTCGGAAGGATTATGAGAGTTTCGATGTTATAGTCGGTTCGCGGTGCGGTTTTGTGTATACTAATGTATGTGTACGTACATACAGTGGGTTCAATTCGTTTTACAAATTTGATGGGTTTCGTGAATTTGATTTCGAATTATTTCAATTCACTTCACATTCGTGAGTTTCCAAGTGGTTTGAATGACTGTTCGATAATTGAGATTTATCGACTCTTGCTTGTAAGTTTTTTTAAGATGTCAGAAGCATTCACTTCCTAGCGCTATGCCAAGTTTCTCTTCTCTAGAAATTCAAGATAATTTTTAGAGAGGAAAGAGTTATTCCAGTCCATGTCGTTTTATTGTGACCAAAAAAAGAGTAGATAAGTAAGGAGCATCCAACACCGGTCTTCTAGATTCTCACAGCATCTAAGAAAATGAAGCTATGAGTACTTTCTAATTTGAAGACCACGTTGGTCTGCAAAAAATTTGCCTAGTACATGTCAGGTTGTGTATAATAGCCTGTGATTCTAGCATCAGTCTGACATTTACTACAAGGCTCTGGAGAGCAGGTATTATAGAATAATCACCTACTATGAATCTCTGAAGTTGTCTATATAGGGGTCGTGAAGCTGAGCTTCTCACATAATCATCACTGCATTCAAAGCAGACTGAATCTCATAAATCTAAACACCCAACACTACAGCATTCTTCCTCAACACGAACAGCGTGGTCATATTCAAATAGATCAAGCTTGTCTCTGATTTTATGGATGAGATTGAATGATACACTTCATGAAAGGAATGTCTTATTCTTTAATGACCAAATGAAATTCGAAAAACAATTTCAAATAGAATTTATTCGACTGAAACTATGATATTATAACAACACACAGTACCTACTAGAAAGTATTTTTCCTTCAACGGTTGAAAAATCGATTCTTCTTCCGTATCTGATCCCCATTATTATCCTCCATATGGTTCCTCGTTTAATAAATCCTTACAGCTTCCAATTGGACCAGATTATCCACGGGTCGAGGGAAATGTCGAATTTCATTGGCAAGAATTCATTTACACGGCATGTACGATTTTGATCTTCCTCTGTACTCTCCTTATTCTTCACTCCTTTCTCCCGTAATTCACCGTATTTATTTCTCCTCTCGATACCAGACCAATATCCTTGTTACGGTGAATTACACGCAATTCGATATTCCAAGTGGATATCAAAGGAACGCTGTTATATCATGGAGTTGAAATTCTACGAAAACAAAATAGTACTGAATATTTCAATCCAACTTCTAAGATTTCAAAAATACTCTCACGTCAATCTTATAAGACAAAAGATATTTTATTTTCATTTTTCTCTTCTTTTCTTTTTCATAAAGTTGCTTCACGTTACACGACATTCAATCGCTTCCTTTTTTTCAAGGTTACTTGATTTTCCATCAGATCGAGTTTTATACGATGGATGAAATTACGTACGGAGGGGATTCTCTTAAAATGATTAATACCATTGAGGAATTTCATCGTTAGTCAATTTCGAAGGCTAAATTCGAAGTGATCACAGTGTTACACGGTCAGAATTTATCGCTTCCGCGATTCGTAGATAAAAGTAACATTTGAAATCCGTGTATCGCTTTGTATTAATATGACACCATATTTCATTGACTCGCTCATGAGATGGTATTCTAATACCGCTGACACGGTGATTATAGTGTAGTTACTATCACCGCTGAACCCTAAGAGATTTCGATATGACATGAAGCTTGTACTCCTCACGGACATAGAGTCATAGAGAGACTCTCTGGTATCTCATGTTCAAACAGATGTATAGATAACGGTATTGAATATACGAATAGACTCATCCAGTTTAGAATATTTTCGAATGTGTTTGGGCGTTTGATCAAGATTAAAAACGAGTAACACGCTTCTATATATCTCCTATCCCAAAAATATATGTATAGAGTATTATATAAGGTTCCTCGATTCATCAACTTGTAAAAATATACAATTTAATAGAACATGATTTCTTTGAGATGGCTTAGGCGATAAATGGAATTCGAACTCTATTCGAGACTCGTTTCTACATCATTCCATAATTTGTTGGGACTTCGCTATACACTGACTTCGACTTACCAGCGTAATCGAAAAGATTCAAAGTGACAACGATCAGGAAAAACGAATCGTGTCGCTCGCTCCTTGGCAGTCGAACTAAACTACCGATAGACACTTTGATGTACGGTAACCCTTTGAAACGAACTACAGAGAGAGAGAGACTTGGCGCAAAGGGAAACAAGGAATTATAAAACAAAAGTGAATTGTTGGCAAGTTGGAGAAATATTTTTCAAACATAGTGTTAAAAGGTCTTCCTCCCTCTTGGCGTTTGGCTCATGATTATACATACCTATGGAATCGAATAAATTTAAAATTGAAAATACATGAGAGCAAGTACAAGAGGAAAAGACGTTTGGTTGTACCTAGCGGGGGGTGCGCCAAGAGAGAGTCACAAGGGATCGAGGAAGGAAGAGGAAGACAGAAGAGGAATAAAGGAACGACCTAAAAGAAATGCCACATAAATAGATGAGCTGTCGGAGCGCCAGGATTACGTATGACGGGACACGAGAGAACAGCGGAGGCGAGATGATATCTGGTTCGGGTAGGCACGGTGATAAATCTGTGGACCTCTGTCAGGTGGAGTGGGTCTGGCTTTTTCTTATTCCTCTTCTTCTTCTTCATCTTCTTGGGTAGTAGTGTACACACGAAACAAACCTGTGGTTGGTTTTATATTGTAATAGTAATGATAGTGGTGGTGGTGGTGCTGCTGTTGGTTCTACCGTTGCTCTTGCGTCGAACACCCGTACGCTCCTCCTTTGTCTTCTCCTCTCCTTTCTTGTGTGATCGAGGAAATCGATCAAATCCTTTACGAATTTCGCCACTGTGGAACGTGACGCGCGCGACGGCATGGCGCGGCGTGCTGCGGCAGTCGCAATGTAGCACGTATAACGTATTCGTCTTACGATAATGATCAGCCGACAGACAATGATCGACGAACCTTTACGTTTCGATACGTTGATATTGATGGTTGAATCACAGAAGGAGGGAGAAACGCTCATTGTTTCACCTGCTATCAAACCTCATTCTTTCCATTTTTTTCTCATTTATTTCCTCGAATCGGTTGACAAGGGACAACGGTGCAACAAAACTCACTCGGAATTATTTTGTGAATATTATTCATAAGGTTTGAGGAGAAAGCTGGTATGCGTGCCAAGCAATGATGATAAACAGACCCTCGCGATCATGAAGAGTGATGACGAAATAATTCATTGATATTTGAAGTTTTCAGAATAACTCACCCCTTCGAATGACAGATTTGAATTTCTGGGTCCAAATATAAAGTAAGAATTATGAACTTGTATAGGGAGGATGTGATGTGTTAGATACAATACTCTCTTCTGAGGATTTATAGCAGTGTTGCTGATTCCAGCCTCGTTCTCTTGAGAGTGAATTCTCTCATAGTAATAACAATTGAATGAAAACACAATCTTGAGAACAGTCAACTTGTTTTGGCGAGCTGAATCATGCAGCTGAAAATAGCAACCGTAAAGCTACACGGAGAAAAAAATCTAGGAACTAGTGCATGAGCATCGATCACGTATCAGTCACGAGAAGTTTCACCGGTTTATTTCGTGGAACTCCTTGGAATAAGAGTATGAACCTATGCACTTATCGCATCGCCTCATCAGGATGAGTGGATAAGTTCGCGGTCTTATTTCAAGAATGTCTTCTTGCGATTGATACGTGATCGGTGCTCATGCGCTAATTCCTAGATTTTTTCTCCGTGTAGCAGCCGATTATTGTAAGTCTTCATTAAACCTTGCTGAAGCTTTGAGTAGTATTCCAGTAAACGTTTCAGATGCTTAAATCCTTAATAAACCTCTTGTGTGAGAAATTATGTCAATCGGTTGCTTACTCTACGGCTGCGAGTTTCAGCTTCATTCCGAATCAAATATGAGTCCATGAAATCAAGTTTTGAATCAACCTGTACTTGCTCTGGGCATGATCACAATTTCAATCTAGTTGTGAATCGTTTAAATATTATGATGAACGGGTTTTAATCAGTATTCCTCGAATTCTAGTTCTAATCTGAATGTTCACTCTCCATAATTCGAATTAAAGACCATGAAAATCTAAAGATCGTAATAGTTCACTTTTTGAATCGCATCGATACTAATTCACAGTGGGAAATTAATTTCATAAGTCAGTTAAATCCAGTGGAATTCAACTAACTCGAAAATGATAATATTTCAGAAATAAATGGATTCAACCACTTTGAATTCTTCCGAAAATTGCATATTCAATTTAAACCGGGTAAGTAAACGTGTAAAAAGTGCACTGAAGGATCTCAAATTCTCATTCTAGAGTCAAATTTTGAAAGATTTGTCTTTTTCAAGGATTCAATGGAGAATGCACTGAAGACAAGTACATTGTCTGTTCCATTTAATTCACATCGTTAACCTGTTTTTTATTGCATATTGACTTCAAAGTATACATCGAATGTTCACTCATGAGTTGATTATAGTAGATGTTTTATTAACATCCAGCGATAATTTTATACATCTATTTTATCAGGCACTTCACAGATGTTACCAGACAAATGTATTACACACGTACTTATGGTAATGACATGAGTACTGTGAAAGAATAACGTCATTGCCACACATTATGCCTTCTAATGGCTAATGATTAGTATAATTATTATTTAACGATATAATTATCTCGCGTCATAAAACCACTATTGTCATTATACTGCTGTAATCACGACTCCATGGGAATCATATTTTTCATTCTATGAATGAATACAGCACATAAAACTGTGAACAATGTACTTTTCTGAGAAACTGTCAGTACATTTACAACTTTCCAGGTATCCTGGGCAGACTGATTAAACGTGTAGTGTTATTAAACTCTTATTAAGGCTGAGATAATGCAAGAGATTATTCGAATAAAATTGATCAAAGGTCACAGAATAGGGGAAATTTTTTATATAGAAAACTGGTCAAGTATAATCCAATTTTTGGATACAATATTCCACCAAGAACTATGAATGGGTGATGGAGTATTTTACTATTGGTGACGGAAAAAAAGTAAAGCATCTTTTTACTGATAAATAATTTGAAACGTTAACCCGTGTTGTGGATGACCACCTGAGCGGAAAACTTTTCCCACCCGAACATCGCGATTGAGGGGGTGAGATTTCCGCTTATTAATTTTTTAAGCGTTCATTTCTCCAAGTGGCAGAAAAGTCTACCACCGAAGCAAAGGAAAATTCCCTGTAATATTCACCATGTATTCCATAACTTCTTCGAATCTAAAAATTTAACGAGCCGATTTTATAGCATCTAATGCAGTTTCAAGAAGATTTTTATCACCTCAACAAGCGTGAATTAACTATTTTCACATTTTTCTACCCAAAGAAATGAATTAAAAAGTAAAAAATCATTCAACGGCAAAGTTTATTTTATGATTATAGATATGATCTTGAAGATGTATTGAATATCATTCTGTATCAGTGATCTAAACTCTCTTCATTCTCAACTTCGCTAGGTGAGTTTTATTCTCAAGATAATCTCTGAAGTATTCAAAAAAATATAGATACGGCAGTACAGGTTCTTTCAGATTCTACAACTTTCAGGAAGATTTCATGCTTTTCAAGTTTTTGCGTCTCTCATCAAGGTTCTATGTGTTTTTGTCGTTCGAAGGAATCAAAAAGAAGGTTTCTCAGGATCAAGTGAGAAAACATTCCACCGCTGCAAATCAGTACTTTGTTATTCAATCCTTCGTTGAGGTAACTGTTCCTGATTGATGTTCTTCTTAATGGATTTGGAACAGAATTTGATAAGCTTTTGTCATTATTCGACGACAGGAAGGAATTTTAGACTTCTTTAATTTATTGAGCATTCATCTCCGGAGCAATGAGTTCTACATGAAAAAACACTTACCTTCTTCCTCGAGTTATTGGATAAATAACTCTACATACTCTTTTTCTGAATTTACCCTCATTCGTCCACACTCGAATTGAAGATGAGATTCTCTCGTTTCTGTCGTTCCGTTGAATGACTCGCTAATCGAATACAAATACCATCTCCCTTCGGTATCTCAACGCGTTAAAGAAATTAATCGAAAACAGCAGGAATCCAAACTCCCTAAATCTCTCCGCTAGTTACAAATCTGTATTCAATCGAAACAAGATTTTCAACAATAGCATTTCCCGACTCCTCTACCCAATATCTATAAATATTCATCAAAGCTTGATTGTACATTACAAAATTCATTCACGTTGGTTCATTATTTTTCACCCAAAAGAATCTGCTGGGAATCTCCAAAATGGGGCCCAGGTAGACTTTATGTAAATTTCATTTCTCCGTCAACTACGTAAATTACTAATCTTTCATCAGATTATCAAGATACCCGTGTAATATGAGTATGCAAGCAGAAGAGTCAGGATTCTATCACGAAGAGAGGAGAAAAAATTAACTCTCTCATCCAAGCGGATACATAAATATGCGAGTAATTACAAATTCGATATACTATCGTTACGACGACACTCGCATGAAGAATGAAATCCGCCTGTCACGAAATGATCGATTTGAATCTATTTCTCGGTTGGCAACGTGAGTTGAATCTAATGTGACGCGAAGTATACATATATATATATATATATATATACTTGAAAAGATTGATTCGAGCGGATCTTTTTTGTACTGTCGCATCGAAGTCCCGATACACAAGGTTTTCGCGGATTCGAACAACCATACTTCCATCTGTCTATTTGTGTCTATTTTATATCATTTTAATCGACGAGATGTAAATCTTGAAATATGTTTCCAAGAGCGAGAGCAAGATGGATGTGTACCGGCCGGTCCGTCAGGTTTCAAGATACGAAAGGCCAAGGGAAGCCCAAAGACACTAACTGATTCTCCTCACCCGCACGATCAAATTCAGAGATGCGAACCGACGATCGATGGTAATCGCGCGAATGAGACGTCCGGGTATCTGGGTGTCAGAATGGCTAGCTTTCATTCATCTCTTTATACCTGATCGACGTTGTTGAGCCTAGTTAAGACGGAATTCTATGGAAATCAATTGGAACTCGAGATTAGAGGTGGATCCCGTTCCGGGAACGTTATAGGTATTAACTGTCTGATATAATTAAGACATCTCTCGTTGAAACGAACGATGCCATATGAAACGAGCAATGAGGCGTGAAGAATGAATCGCATCGAATCGAAGGTATATAAATAAATTATATAATGTGTTTGATGTCTTGTCTTAATCTACATGTGAGGAAAGTCTTATAAATTCATTGAGAATCGAAACATTCGAGTAATAAAGGAATAATAACGGATTAAGAGAAAGAATTCTGTATATGATTACAGAAATCGATGTTCGTGATAAAGCGTATCGAAGTACTGGTTCGTCCATGATAATCGCGCAAATAAGATGTCGTGAGATACCGAATCCTTTCTTAAACGTGTATATAGTTTTATCTTCCTTTAAGAGCAACGGCGGCATCGTTTCTCAACCAATGAAGACGGGAACTTGAGTCGAAGAACGATGTATGCTTGTAACGTAAAGAGGAGATATCCGAGGAGTGTAGATACACTCTCATGGTGTGACAGCGTGTAATCTCGTCGACTCACGAGCGCGCCGAAATAACAGGTTCCGATCATTTTCCCTCGTTCCGCGTGATCACTCGTTCGTTCGTTCGTCCGTTCGTTCATTTAAACTCGCTTGCTCGAGGTCCGAATTGGGCTCAATCTGCGTATAACGGATCGAGTTCGTTGTTTTTTCTCACATACGCGTGTAGAGAGCTACGATAACTCTGTACACACGATACTCCCGATACAATACTCAATTCGGTATTGTTAGAAATCGAAAACCTTTGGAGGGAGATTAAATAAAAGATTTCCTTCGATTCTGGTTGGCATATATTGTCACATACGATTATCCAATTATTGAAAAGAGGATGTAGTAATTACCTGCAACAAAGTATACAAAGCACTCTATCAACCATGGATCAAAGGTCATCTCTCGACGACGTGGTTAACCTTTAACTCGTTAATATATCTTTTCAGCTATATCTTGATTCACGTGATGAATTGGATGAAATCCATTTGATGTCTTCATTATATATTATCGAAAATGTTTAATCGATCGCTACGATTGATTTGTGGAGAAATTAATGGGGATTGTATAATAAAAACATTCGCATTCGAAAATACGTAGAGGAAGTGAAGGGGAAAGAGAAACGTATCGTCTGAATCTATGCTATTCGCTGTAAAGTAATATCAAAAGTATATACAATTCTTAAGAGTCCTGGTAGAAAAACTCACTAAAAATTCACCGAAAATTTCAGAATTTTTCAAAGGATTTCGGAGTTTCTTGAATTCGTCTATTGTCTTTTGATCCTGTGAATTTGTTATCACAAAACACATCCTACAACTTTTTCCTCCTTCTCTCATGAAAAAATCTCATAATTATCGTGCATTCATCGCCAAACCATCCTCTTCAACGGTAATCTGATGAACTGTCGACTTTTCCCTTGCAACTTCAATGCACCATCTGCCAATAACATGAGGTTGGCCACAAACAGTACCTTAACTTAATATCTTCAATGCCTTGTGCATGCCCTCTTTCCGTAAATTGCTCCTCAAAGTTGAAAAGTAAAAATAAAAAGAGTATCAGCTTCGAGCAACCCCGCTATTCGACCTTTTCTCTCTTCTTTAACAAATTACAAGCAGTATTAAACAAATACTTGAATATAGATACAAATATTTCAGTATAAAACAAATCAATCTGAACCAACGGTCAAACAACAGTTGCGACAAATATTCCGTCAGTCGGGAAAAAGTGAATAATGCAGATTTATCAACCACTGACGTGATTAATGAACCGTAGTTGAGCGAGGGAAATAATAATTCCACCATATTCGAAGAAACTGAAACAATCCTTATAATTGAGTTATTTCCTTTGATGTTTTAAAATCAATATCTCTCAAGTTCATCAATGATTAGACTAACTATTGATAATGTCCACGAAAGGACATGCTTTGAATTATGAACGAAATAGACATCAATATCCAATTATCACAGATTCAATAATTTATTTACGAAAAATTATTATTTGAAATAAGTTGCACCACATGGATCTTTGAAGATATAATTTACTCCGTAAGGGTATTATGTCGCGATTTCTCATAAAACAACCATTTTCTATACAAAATATTATAATGATATAAATTATGATTACGATTTATACAAACTATCATTCGAAAGACGTATACATGACATTCTTCTTATATTTTGATTAGCTATTAACAATCGTGTGAGAGAGAGAAGGGGAAGACTTATCTTATATTTGTCGAGATTGAAGATGGTCGTTGTTGTTGTAGTCACGTGCGCCTGGTATTCAACTGATTCGCTATTATATGTTACTAATATCTATGGTTGGTCCAGCTTCAGGATAAGCAAATATCAATATAAAGCCCATGGACTCGTGTTTCTTTGTTGAACAATCGAATCCTGCTTGTTGATAATCTTTATCATCTGGTGACTTATTCGTGACTAACTCTCCTTTCCTCGTATTATCTATTCATCCCCATTGGTATCTCCTCTTCCTCCCTTCTTTCTCTCTCTCTTTCTCTACTTTCTTCTCTCTTTCACCCTTTGTCTACCCTTTTCCTTATATCACACGTTACAAAACCAAGCCAAAATATTCATCACACTTGCACCCCGTTTGCAACAGTGTTGCACAAGAAAGTAGGACGATCTCGACACGTCGGCATCAGGTCCATTTAACGAACCGGAATTAACATTTTAGGCCAGGCCCAAACAATCCAAATCATCCAATTGTATTCACAATATTAAAATTTTCTGGGAAGAAAAGGTGCGGCTTTACCTCCGACTCAACACTGCTGTTGAAAAGCGCACTCGCTCGAGATGAGTTATTCATCAAAACTCTATCGAAAGAGTTTTCAAATAAAATGTAATGAAACATCCCTACAACAATTCGCTCAACGATTCCAGCGTTTATCATGCTTGAGGAACTTCCCAAGTCGATCGATTCCATCATTCTCAACCTGTTCTCTAAATCAAAACATGAAAAAACTACTACCAATTTCTGTGATAACAATCCAATCAAGATTACGTAAATATTAGTTCTCGTGCACGTCAACCACGAAAGCGAAACCAAATAAATGATAGAGATTAGCATATCTAATCACGGATTGCAAGAAACATCGACGCATTCATGATTTATGTAACCAGAAATCCTATTTATATCCAGCCACGAATGAACCATGCGTTACGATATTACTGAATGGAATACAGAGAGAAATTTTTCTCATTTCGCATTTCCTATATAAATATATTATCGCTCGCAGTATGCTTCTCTGCGCTCATTTAGCGTTCCACAGACCTTGCGGCTCAATAACGTGAGCGTTCCGCTCGACCGAGTCGCACCCGTTACGCGGGGACCAAACAATATTGATACAACTCGATCTTGGTATTGGATATCGGTAGCCAAACGCATGATCGCACGGCCATATATATTTACACGTTTTACAGGAAATCGAAACGCGGTCATCTATGTACACACGGACGTACAACTTCCATTCCATCACGAGATTTGATTTTTTCCCTTCCCTCACATTGTAACAACACGCGCGACTTCGTTTGATCTCACAGAGCAGAAAACAGAGCCGAGACGACGATAATATCATGCGGTCTCGCATGAATACCGTGGAATCAATCACCGATGCCGATCGGAACGCCGATAGGTATATGTATGTATAAGGCGATCGGTTTTGCATCGATGAACCATTGCACCGGGACTATAATGATATATACTCCTCAAGATCCCTTATTATCGACCTAGTGAACAGAATAGAGATGTCATTCGAGTCTGCATAATGCATCTCACGCTGCTCCAATATACGATCCTATCTCGATAATTATACGTGTGGTCCGTCGGTTTTAAAAACTTCTCTCGGTGGTTTCATTGCATCGTTGTTCTAAATTCTTACGCTCTTCTACTCGTTGAGAGATTAAATATGCCATGATGATTTATCGATATTCCTGAAAGAGATAATTCGTATTCTGATTTTTTGAAATTGGGTTATTGCCTGTTTTTATGTGATTCTGGAATTTTATGTATTCGTTCATTCCCATCATCGTTGCAGATCAGATCATTCGTAACAGAAACAAATCGGCAGGTGGAAGAGGCCCTTTTTTTCATACTCTATTGCATTAAACTGTAGGATTGAGATCGTAATGATACACCTTTGGTAAGATACCTTATTACAGACCCCAAGAACGGAATAGAGACATCATCCTATTTTCCATCATGCATCTCACACACCGTTTCAACGAAAGAGGATGGAATCTTGATAATTGGGGGGTCGAGCCGTCACGTGTTTCAAAGTTTATCGCAGATGAATAAATATCCAGCTCAACCTTTGACTGGTAATTTGAATATTTATTACTATTCTCAAATCTTCCATTCACTCAAATAAAATCATCTCTCTTAATCAGACCATCTAGTTCCCCTGATTCAAAAATCCGATTTGAACTTATCAACTCGTCAATCAGTTTGAATCAGATTTTTGTCCGGGAATTTTCCTATTTGATCTCATTCAATTATAATCGGTTCAAATAGGAAATTTCGACTCAATGGGATAGAATCAGTAAATTCGAAAGTATATATGATCCGAATTTCCTGATTTTATCTCATTGAGTGAAAATTTCCTATTCAGACCAATTAGATTCGAATAAGATCAAATAGGAAAATTCCTGGACAAAAATCTAATTCATACCTATCGACCAGTCAATAGGTTCGAATCGGATTTCTTAAGCAGGGTCGGTGGCACTTCGAGAACAAAATTACTATTCTCGTGCAGACGTGGATTCATGAAATTGTGTGTCAGAAAAGTTCCTGAGAACCTATTCGATAACAATCAAATTTTCAATCCCACACAAATGTTCTCGAATATTCATAAAATGATGAATGATCACTTTGAAAATGAAAAGTAAATTTTTGAAATTTTCTTCTCAGGTCCACCTATGATCATCAATAACCAATATCAAGATTATAAATTCAGTTCATGACAGAACTATATTCCAAGGGAAGGAATTGTTGAAAAGCCAGGATTAGATATCATGTATAAGTTGCATACCAAAAATGTGCAGGTTCATTTGAGAGGTCTCCAAACAGGACGGCACGTGGACCGGTTCGAACTACGCTCTCTATCTAAGGAGTGGCAAGTCATGGAGAATGACTTTGTTGTCAATGTCATTCACTCAATTTGTGTCGGAACGAGGATATTTTTGTTTACCTGACAAGATCGAGCAGACACAAGAATATTTTTATACTTGATTAAACCTTCATTGTGTCGAACCATAAGTTGATTCGTAAGAATAAATATCTGTTATAAATCGAATTGACGGCCTGTGAAGGGTTTATGAATAATCTGTAGATTATGAAAGTGTTATACAACAACCTTTGAAAGGATAAATAAAGGAGTTTAGGAAGCACCTCCGAGGGAGAGGAGACGACGCGAAGATCGTTGGCAAAGATTTTTTTCGTTAGAAAAACTATGACTCGATCGTTTCGATGACAGATATACGATACATTCAATCAAATCTATCATTTGATGACTTTTGGTCCCCAAGATACTTTTTTATTATATTTATCTTGAAAGAATACAAGATCCTTGTGAAAGAATTAACTAATGATTACATTATCGTATACGAAAGATAAGGGGAAGGTTTTCAAAATCGAGTCTAATACAGGCAGTTTCTCAGACATCAGCAGGTTCATCTCGGTCTAGAATTAGAACAATGCACATTCTTCTCCTTCACGCCTCATGCTCCATGTTTGTGCTCCATTGTGAGTTATCCTGAGACTCATCTGGTAATCAACTGATGCAGATGTTAGTCCCGTCTTTATCCTCTAGAAGACAAGTTTCTCTCTTTTTTTCTCCCTCTCGGTTATTTATATGCTCTATTTGATGAGCTAAATGACGTCCTTGTTCAAAAATGACTCCTCTATATTCACGCTCTGTTTAATAACAATTTTAAGAAATTATAAGATAAATAATCCTTTTATCACCAAGTTTTC
This sequence comes from Gonatopus flavifemur, assembly GCA_018340375.1. NCBI lineage: Eukaryota > Metazoa > Arthropoda > Insecta > Hymenoptera > Dryinidae > Gonatopus > Gonatopus flavifemur. The sequence continues at coordinate 58,747,626 of JAFFJZ010000001.1, forward strand.
ATCCATTCAAACTATACAAAACAACTTATTTTTCCACTGTAACGATTACCAATCATCACGCACCGACCTTTAAAATCTAACGACCCGTCATAATTACGTCCCTCGATCAACTCTATCCGGTTTTGATGAAACACGCACGATTCTATGCACGCACGTAATATGTAAAAAAGAGAGTCTGAGAAATGTCGCTTGAGCTGAAAAATGTTCATGAATACCTGGGTGGTGGCTGGTCGTTTATTTTATTCCTGCTGTTATTCAGGACTTTGTGGCAATTGAACGTGTGTATCTGGTTAAACGTCTGAGATTCTGTATGGTAATCACTGTTACTTCTCAGTACCTCCTCCTCGCAGATCGCCGTAGTTGTTCTCGTTGAATCACTGGGGTTTCTTAGCAATGAATTGCCGACCTTTACCTGCAGGTGATGTATACAGACTTTCTTCTTTACTTTAGGTTTACCAAGTAAGCATCACACGGAGCGCACCTTCGGCACGAAAGATGATTGTAAAAATCCAAATCAAGCAACAGTGTAATGCATAGACAACTCACAGCGATTTTAATTTCATAAACGATACCGAACGAAGGTTCAAATTATAGAAAAGAAAATTAGTCGACTCATCGTTAAAAAGTAACCACCCACTTCAAATTTTATTAAATTGCGTGATTATTAAAGAAATTCGCACGCACGAAATGATGAATATGGTTTCCTCTTCGCATAACATCGATTTCCCATTCGTTGGGGATTTCTTTTGAATTCGAGCTGAATACCTCGAATCGTAAGAAGCCTCGCACCATAAGCGTACAAGCATACAATTCACCATTCGAAACGCCTGCCAATTTCCATTTTTCCCTCGTGAGGCTGATAATCATGCAAACTTCATGCAAACTGAGGCAAAGGGAGCTACTGATTTTACGCACTCATCCTTGCACCGAAATGTATAATGTACTCATCCATGTCGCATATCACGTTTGCCAAAGGAGACGAAGGAGACGAAGAGAAAGAAGAATAAGACTCAGGCTCGAAAATTTCAACGGCATCTTGTCCTCAACGTTGCATATATAGTAGTTGGGTTGAGGAAGATCATAAGGTATAATCACAGAAGGGGTCGCGTCCGACATTACAAACAGCGCCACGTCATGCGAACGAGCAAGTTAGCGCCGCAGAGGCTGAGATAGAGAGAAAAAGATGCAGCGAGAGATGCAGGAGAAAGGGGAGAGATTAAAGAGAAGAAAGACCCTGTGTATGAAACAGGCGTTCACGAGAGAAACCGCAGAGATATTTTTTTCCTCCGCTTCTCCTCTTCTCCTTTCTCCCTTTGTCCTTTCAAAGCCGCTGACTTTGGGAGTTGAATAGTCGCGGTTGGGTGTATAATCTATGTACGAGGAAAAGAGAAGAAACGCGGGAGAAAAGAAAGATCTTCTCCGGTGGTTGAAAAGAGGAGAAAGGAAAAGAAGAAGTGAAGAAGAAGGAGAGGGAGAGAGAGAGAGGAAAAAGAGGAGAGGGCAAGGTGGATCGCGGATTGAGTCATTATGCTCGCTCGGAGAAGACCACAGGCCTTGATGCAGGAACGGCTGCCATCGGCTCGTGAGAGGAAACCGACCGGATGATTCAACGTGTACTGCAGACGGACAAAGTAGTCGCGGTGTGTGTTGTGCTCTTTCTCCTATATATACATTTCTCTTCTTTATTCTATTTCTTATTCCTCCTCTTCTTATATCTTTTCCAACCTTTCCCTCTTAATCTTATTTCTTTAACGATAAGATAGACTAAGGGTACGTAGTACGTCCATCAACTTTGATCACGATGGGCGTAAAGGATGTTGTATGGTTTTGTATGGACGGAGACAGTCCAACATCTTTGATACGCGTCGCCGTTGTATGGAATACTACCTGTATCGTTATTCCGACTTTAGAATTTACCGCTAGAGAATTATATTACGTTTCGTATTCATGAGATCGTAGATTTATATCATGTGTAACGTGTTTCCGTTTTCCACTCCAACCAAATGTAAAGAGCTTGGAAATTATTCGCAGTATAGTACGTCGTGATCTGTGGCATAGGAAATGACATCTAGTCGTTCTTTAATATCAATCGCGTGACTCCATGCACGATTCTTTAAATCAAACCATAAAAATGATCTTCGAATCATTGAAGGAGAAGATGAGATTTCAATTATTTTGCAAAAATATCTTATCAGTTGGAGAATCAGTGGAAGAAGAAGAAGAGAACACAACATTCTTATAACTGAAATTTTCTTCTCCATACTGATAATATTTCAATTCGTAATACACATCACACCTGATGCTTACCTATGAATATTGACCTCTATCGGAAGGAACAAATTATTGAATTCCAAAGAAGTTCAATCCATACGGAATTATGAATTCCAATTGGTTTTGTGTGAAAAAAAGAAAGAGAATAAAATAATGGGAACTGCATACACGTAGATTACACCCAAAGATTATTATCTACAATTTGGCACTAGTAAATACAGTACGAGGAACACTGGAGTAACGAAATTCCATGTATCCTGGCAATAAGGTACTAAATTGCGTGAGTTAGGGGTATAAAAAAGTTACATAGTGATCTATTATTTGCTACCAATTCACCTCATATTTGCCAGCTAAATAATTTAAAGCGAATGCAGCTGATACGTACGAATCAAATTCACAACAAATGATAGATCATTGGTTTTCTGCTCGCGTACGGTAGGCAAAACTTGATATGTTGTTGCTGGGATTCTTCAATTGCTATCCTGAATAAGTACAAATCAAATTGAGAAAATTGCCCGAAGATTGATGATACCAAGTGATATGTAATTTTATTGGATGCAAGAGTGCGTGGATGCACGTAAAAAGAGTTGAACAAAAGTTTCGATGATTAGCATTTCATGAATGAATATATTCCAAAGTATTATTTGGCATCCAGAACGTGAATATTTTCACAAATGTTTGAAATTTTAGATTTCGGTGCGAAATATCCTCCAGCAATTCGATTTCGATCAACGGGATTTTGTATTTTTGTTGAAATATTCAACTAAAGAATTGAAACTCGGATCTCAATAATCAGGAACTATTTTTACTATTTCTATTATATCTTCGCCATATTACGATTCGCGTGAGATCGATCGAGGATTTTCATGGATTAGGTTTTCAAAGGTTTGAAACATCAGATCGATAATACTATTAATAAGTTGCTGAGTGTAATATTATGACATCATTTTCAGTTGACCACAGTTTGTGTATTCCTAACCATAGGATAGATGTCCCATTACCAGCTTAATCGTTGATGGATTTTATCTGTATTTTTAAACCTGATATAAGCTAAAGAGATCACACATTCTCAGGACGCGTTAGTCGAAGATGAAACGATAAAATAAACAAAAAAAGGAAATCGAAATACACTAATGAAATATATAGAGACGCAGAAGTAACGGAAGAAATGCGTCAAGAAGTCCATTCAAAATCTCAAAACACCTCTCTCTAGACTTCACGATCGATTACCTGTTTTCCCTTTCCAAAGACCAGCTCCAGGTTACTCGCTACACGTATCTTTTGACAAGTCACTTTAACCTGCTCGAGACCACCTTTCTTCGCAGAATCGTCTTCATCATTCTCATTGATACTAATCTCTTTTACACCTTGTAAAACTCGAGAATTATTGTATTCGTATCTTCTGTGATGCTAAAAACGAATTTGGAGATAAGAAAAAATGTTAGATTATTGTTACAATACTACTTTTATAGGCGAGTACATCGTGTTTACAATTGAATGTTCTCTGGAAAGAGAAACAAATCTTTGTCATTGGAAGTTCGTGTCGATTTATTTGAGATTAGTGAAAAGGAGAATAAATTTGAAGAATCCAAAATCTCTGTAGATTCTCGTAGATTTATAAACTTCCAATCCAGAGTTTATCAATCAACACCTCAATGATTTCACATCCACTGATCATAGGGTCATGGAGTTGAGTAACCTGGTGTTTTTCATAAATACTTAACGTAATCAAAAATTCAAATTAGGTCTGGACTCTCGAGTAAAAGCAACAAAACTCAATTTTAACAGTTCTAATGCAAAATTCGTTTGATCAATGTACAAATAGTTAAAGAATGAAATGGGAGGAAATTTTTGAAAATATCTTCATGATTTTTAATACTAAGGTTTATTCAAAACTGTTACAGTCTCGAAATAGGTCTTGTCTTGTCTTGTCTTGTCTTGATTATGAGTGAGAAAAAAAATTGCTCTGTGTCCTGGTTGCAATTAATTTCAGCCTTTTGGACGTCTTATTTTCGACTATTACATGCCCACACTTGACTTGATGTAGAAATTTGTCTGTGAAGATCGTGAAATTTACTATTTTTGAATTTTGCTCGAGAGTCTTGAGTCCACCTCTTGATGAGTGCTATTTCAAATGTAGATGCTTTCAATGAAAGTGAGCTTATTCGTTCTGAATCAGGACTTTTACAAATTGTTTCAACACCTTCTTTTACAAAAACTTCATGCTATGGAATGAATTGTATAATTGAAATAGAACACGTGGCTACAAAATTAAGTATAAAGACTCAGAAGAATTATCCGTCATCGCAAAACTCGTCACTCTAGTTCTCATTTACATGGACTGAATGATGGTGCTGGCTTTACTCGCTTTGGTACAATTCTCAATGGTTGAATAGCTGTATTCTGAACTTGTGGAATTCCACAAACTTAATATAATACATTTGATTTCCATGATGCGTGGGTGCTAAAAAGGAACCAATGAAATCACGAAAGACATCTTGCAAGCTAGAATCACAAGCAGAGTCAATCCATTATCTAAAAATGACCATCACAAGAAAAGTATAAACAGATTTTTATACTCCATTGCATATTTATATCTATAATTATATCATACATAATTCATACAGATCCATTTTAATACGAAGATCGTATCGAAAGAGTTATCCACACGTAGATGACCCAACATTTCTGCATTTGTTTGTTTCGACCTTTCTCAGTGGATTATTCGTTCACACGCTGCTCGTCATGAGCCTCACGTATTATTAAATATCTCCTTCATTTGAATATTAAAATCATTTGACAAGTTATTTGAACTTGCCTACTCAAAACAACTTTTCTTTCTTCATAAAACCATCTCCACCATTCTCATGTGATATGAATCACTGACACTGTGTAGGATGTGGTTTATTTTTCTGCTGTTGGTTGTGTGCTACGTATCTAAATCCCCGACCTTTGCAGTCGCCCTCGTATTATTATTATTAAATATCACAGGCTTGCGTTAAATATAAACATTCCAGCTGTATTGCAAAGAAAAAATTTCAATTTATATCGGTCATAAACATCAATCACATACGTTAGAATTAAATGTACAAACTTTTGAATGGAGAAGTATCTATTGTATATCTATTGCCCTTACAACTTCTTATTTTCGTTGGAGACAATATCTATCTCGTGCATGACATTTAGATCTGACATTTCGATCGACTTGCCGTGAAATTGCATACGGCTCGTCGCAAAAACAACACATTCCTATCAGAAGAAAATGAAATACTTCTATGAACTCTTCATTTTTTGATTAACTACTTTAGATTCATTTGCATACATTATCGAATCTATTTCTATTAGAAGCAAAAATGATATCCTGACGTGATTCAATTTGAGTCAGATTTTACACATTTTGCGGAAGTGGGTAACATTTTTTTCTTGTCTTCTTGCGTTCAAGAATCTGAATGTTCATTATGAAAATTAATAGCCGCCTGTAGTCTCATCTTATAGTTATTATATATTACTGCGAACGACTCGTGGTATTTTCCCTCGGGGGACTCGGGTTACATCAGATAACTTGTAGCAAGTCTATCATACGAAAGTTACATTGTACACCTATTAGGTGTTATCCGCTAATGTTCTCGAAGAAGAAGCAGAGGATAAAAATAGATACACACGCTGGCATATAATGATATAGAATATATATCCGATAAATATTATCGAGTACTCTTACGAATCGAATATCTAAATGCTTCTGAATTGTGTAAATTTGCGTAGGCATATTACGAGATGTCCATGTAGGTTTCTGCATGCGTACTTTATCCACGCGAGCGCATACATAAAGAAATATCGAAAGAAGAGCATTTACTCTCGGTTACTCGACGGACGCAAACCAAAAGAACAAACTTTCATATTTTCATGAGTATTAAGAATGCTCCATTTGCAATTCGAATAACTGTAAGTTCTCACTGCCGCGGTGTTGTACACACGTATGTATATTATCCTTATAAACGTTACATGTGAAATATATAGAGATGGTGCGGAACTGCTTCTTAAGTATAATACCGACATGCACGAGGGTTCGTTGACTCTCTTATATGTACTTGTCTCATTCAAATCCTGTTTCGAATGACCAAGCTTTATCCCGGATAATATATAAGTGGAAACAAAAATTCTCTCACTTGACAGCGGTCAAATTTTACATTCTCAGCTTATTCTTATGAACTTCCTCACATAAGTCAAGAACATAGTCACGAAATGAAATATTCTGATCTAGATCTAAAATGAAACAGGAAAAATTAGCATCTTCGTATGAGAATTATATGAAAAAATGATTTATAAAAGAAAAGCCGTTAACAGGTATGAGAAAAGAACGCGTCAGAAACATGGATATTTCTCTTTCTCGTATATTCGTTTTCCTTTTCCCCCTTGTGCTGTGGAATTGAAGAATTTACGATCGCTTGTCCGTGCTGCTTCTGCTGCTGCTGTTGCTGTTGCTGCTGCGGATCTGCCTCTCCCCCTCGTGGTACTCTTCAACCACGAATTTCGGGACCTGCCTCTCTTCTCTCTCATGTCCATCCCATTTTGCGCGCGGATTCAATGTCCATGCAAAGCGAACCACGACGGCTCGTACGGCTGTCAATTATCCGTTATATACGACTCGGATCCCATTGTGTCCATCCTTAACGACCCCTTGCGAAAGCTCGCGCAGTTCGTCCTCGTCTTCTCTTGAAACACCGAAAATCAGAACGATGGGTCGCTCTTGTGATCCAACGTCTACGTCTTCGCTGTCGACTCAGCATCGACGAAAGAAGAGAAGAGAAAAGAAAGGACATGAGCGAAACGAGGCAGTTTTCGGGAATCGTTTGGTATTCTGCCCCCGGTCTTCCTTTCCTTCCTCATCCTCTGAACCCATCATTCAACGTAGGAGATTCCTTCGTTGAGGCTGTATACGTGCGTGTACATATAACAGTACGTATACCTGCGCATAGATACCCGCAAAATGTGTCAGAATTGCTAATGTTCGGACCATATAGACGGTCTGTGACACGTCAACAAAGGAAGACCAGAACCGCTGATACCTTTTCTCCTTTCAGGCGCGAATTCTTCATGTTCACTTCGTGACGCTAGATCGATTTGAAATCAAAGGATTTCCAATTCGAATGGTGACGGAAAGATACAAATCTGTCAATGAAACGTTCGAACGTCGTTGAAATCCTGTCCTGGATAGGAGGATTTGAAAATTAAGTTCTTCCTTGTGTAGAGATTCTTGACGATGGGTGAGATACGTAGTTTGAAATTTACATTAAATAGGGTTCTTATGAGGACGAAGCAGGTGAAGTTTTATTTCCAATCTGCGGCGTCATCCATGCTATCGATTAAATCAGAGAGTAACTTGTGCTATTCGAAGAATTGTTATGGGATATGAAGAAGTCTTTCATCGATGTCGATGGAAAAGGAAATTATATTGAAAGAGAAATAGAATCAAAAGCGAAGGAAAAACCTCGAAGAGCGGTATACCTGTAGAATCAAAGGATCATGGGACCTACCCGAACAGTGGAGATAAAAAACAACCACACATCATCTTCCTTATGTTTTTTGCTCATCATCGCTCCACGTGTTTATCTTCTTCCTGCTGTATGTTCATGAAGGTTGGAAGCTGACTTTCACGGCTTCCTACATCTCACATACATGCAGACAAGTTGTTTGTGAAATTAAACAAGCGGAAAATGATAGTTAGGTTTTGTTCTATATCGTAGAATAAAACAATCTACCTTACGCGAATTTCATGTAATCAATAATTAAGATATTGTTGTTACAAATTCTAATCCCTTCTTGAGAAATTAATGGTTGCAACATTGAATGAAATATGATCTTCTTTTCTGAGTCACGCGTTCAACTATACTGAGTTCTTACAATTATTACGATCCTACAGACTTTTACAATTACAAACAGTGAATGGCCGGTACGGCACTAGAAATTAACTCACAATGATCCGTAACATTGGCGTACAATAGAACTCCAATTATCCATTTTCGAATTATCCACGGCACACATTATCTCTATGAAACTTAAATTAGTGGAATGCAATGTTTTTACTCTGATCTTTTGTGTTCAACTATACATTCAATTTGTTCAATATGTTGAACATAATGAGATTTCTCAATTTTAATTCCGTAGCTGCTGTATTTGGTTCGAGATACAAAAGAATAATTGTTTTCGAGTCAAGAACTGCTGTGTATCGCCATCGATGCTGAAATTTTGTGGAATCTGTACATCAGATCCAATCGAAGGCCCTGATATAAATCACTCCAGTTATTCTGTAGGGCTCTCAAGGCCTTTTTAGGCCCTTGAGAGGGACTTTCAAGGCCGACCAAAGCCTCGTAATAGTCTGAAAAATTGCTAGAATGAGTAAGAAATTCATTTCTTATATCAATTCTATAGCTTTCAAGAGATTCTATCTAGAAAAACTAGACACTTATAGTATTTGACGAAATACTAGTTCTCAGCTGACGCAGACGTTACAAAATTCGTAAATTCCTATAAAAGATTTCTGCGAGAAAGAGGGATTTTACTGAGTAGTTTTTGCACTAAGAATAATTTATCATTCAATACTTTATAGTATTCCGTAACCAAAGAACAGTCTGATCTTATCCAAAAATTCCAGGAATGAACAAATTTCTGCCTCTCAATGTAATCAAAGATGAAATGATTCTCCTGCTCACTCGATTGTCTTAATTAAGTTCTAAAAAATAAAAGAGGAATGAAATATTTTATCATACCTCATCATCACGGCTAAGGTGTTTTTTCTGTTTCTGTTTTCCTATATGAGAATTTATAACCCCATTAAACCATAATTTATGAGCCAGCGAATGATCATCACATCATCACGTCACCGTATCGCTTCTAATGCTACTAGATTTGTTCGCCGAACCGTTCATGTCGACGTTTGTTTCTAAATTTAGTTCTTTCAAGACCATACATTCACATTCTTATGAGCATGGATGATCAGAATAAACATTAAATGTCAACCCTATGTACCAACTAACGATTCTTTTAGCAATTTGATGAGCATCAGGTCGGTCAAAAACGGTCATACTGTCCAAGATGAGGATCGTTGTATAGAATATGTGAAAGTAAGTACGAGAAAGATGAGAGGTGGTTCTATATCGTATCGTTGCTCGTAAATGCCAACGCCTCGTAATTATAACGAGAAATACATGCCTCGGACCATAACGAGCAAAGCGACAAGGATTTGAGGGAAAAAAGTAGATGGTCGTAAGAAATTTCAAAGTAGTTTATAGTTGGAGCTTCGACTGGCTACAACGATATTAGTCGAGTTTGATGTTCGGTTGAAATTTCAACATTGTAATTCTGTTGCGAATTCTACTGGTTTAGAGAAACACCTGGAAGATAAATTTATTTGTCGACAAAATAATGTTTCCCGTGTTCTTGGGTGCAAAACAAAATAACCATAATGAATTATCAACTAAAGAATAAATTCTCACGCCCTATCGAATCGAAAAATCATGTTCTCTATTCAAAGAAAATGAAATTTCTATGGGTTCATAGAATAGATAGGATTAGGTATTCGGCAAACAATGATATATTATATCGTGGTATAATGAAATATTTAGACCATGAACCGTTCGAATCAACACGTATTATGAACGGTATTATAAGAGAAATTCAATTTCCCTTTGAAACCTCTCCTTTTTTTTTTATTCCTCTCTCTACCTCAACCCCTGAGCGCGCTTTGTGAGACGTGACGCACCTTTCGCGATGAGGAATCTTTTCTTTGCTCGTTGAACGATTGTATCCTCGAACGAACCCTCAAAAATCGATCACGAACGCGAAATCGCCCTTTAGTATTTCTCAAGAGTTTCGATCGGGCTGTGACGTTTTGAGCAGCCCTTTTCAAAAGTACGCATTGAAAAACGCGTTTGTGTGTATATGTGTGTACGTCGAAGGCGCGTCACCGCCGAGGATAATGGCTTATTAACAAAGCGTTACCAAGGGAGCGTCATGGAATTGACAGGGAAGACCTTGCGAAGGAGAAAACGAAGGAATGAAAAATGCGGGAAGAGAGAAAGAGAATAAGGATTCTGACACTAGGAGTCCAGTCATGGATTTCTTCTCGGCACCTTCGTCTTCGACACAACGGAGCTTTAATTACGCTGATATCACGGTAATTAAGCCGATCAATGCATGCAATTGTGCCAGCCGATCAGAACCCTGACACCTTTCTCGTAACCATACATTTCGAATATCACGAGAAAAGAGACTATATATTAAATCCGTCTGCACGTGTACGCGTATGTGGATGTTTGTGTGCAATCTTTTCGCAAGAATCATCATCTCAAACGAATGAAAATTATATTTAATATTTGTTTACGTCCACCTCGTACCCCTGGTATAAATTATTTTCTTTCTTCGATCAGAGGAGAACTCACAAGTTGAAATCGAGATACACAACGTCCTGTGTTTTTACCAAACTTTCTTTTTTCTTCTTGTTCACCTTAGTGAATCTCGGGAATCGATGGGTGAGAAAAACACAACTGTCTTTCGATTCTCCAGAATATATGTTAATTCGAGGAAGACCCCCGACGTAGACCCAACGTCACAAGAACCTTGGCATTCGATGAAAAACCACGTTTCACGCATTGCATCTTGAAATCTATTCCCGGCTTGATCGGATTGAATCTATCCGAATTGTGTATTCCGATCTTGTGCCCTCCTTCCATCTCGTTCCGAAGAAAACACTTCGATACTCGACTCTTGTTTTTTGGTAGATGAAATCGAATAGTTTTTCAATTTTAATGAATCGCGTTAAAACGATATTTCTTGGATGCTTACACGAAGTACATAAAATCCATTCGAGATATGAATTTTTGTTTCCTTTGCTTCACCTTTTTCTCCCTTTCAACTGCACAGCCTCGTATGGAATAATTATCGTTCTGAGAAGTATTATGATATCAGCGTGCGAATAAAGACATTGAGAAAAGAATGTTGAACCGACGGAACGAAAGAAATCTTCTCCACCCTCTAATGGGGAACCTTCTTACACGAACGCTCATTATATTGCGAAAGAAGAGGAAGAAGATGATGGATATAAGAACGTACCAATATACATTCATGCCTCGCATTGGTTCACTGGAACAATTACACTGTACTTCATTTCGAAAATAATACCATGAAAACGTTCATTTTCGTTTTTAAATTATCATTCATTCTACCACAAGAATAATAATAATAACAACAACGCGCGCAAGGAAAAGGAATTTTTCTTTTTTAATTGACAAGAAATTTCGATTATAATGGAAAAGTAATGGAATCGAGACAAAGTAAAAAGACGGAAAGTAAACAAGGGAGAAGAAAGATTTGTTTGCATTGGTTTTCGGGTATTTATTGTACGAGTTAGGACGTCGTAAAAAGACAAAGAACCGAAAGAAAGGAATACACACACCTGAAAGAGACCTCGGCTTCGTCATTGTCATCATCATCCTCGTCGGCACATTTCATGCCGTTTGTTTGCCAACTCGACGACGTTGTTTCCCGAAACACAAAGATGAGTCGTACAATTCCCCTCGTATCCGACCTACATATCGTGCGCTGGTTGGTCTCCCTTTTACGACACAAAGGTATAGGATTTCTCCGCTAGATATATTTATTTAGGACTGATGATGACCATGTTGGGTGGATTGAGGAAATGCTTTCGTGTCTTCCAATAATGATAGTTCGTCCTGTGCATATAAAATCCCACAGTTAATTGAAACACATTCTTATGCATTCTTTTTTCTCTCGTTGCAGGTTACAGGAGCTAGCACAACAACTCCAAGTACGAATACTATAAATCCAAGTGTAAACGATATGGACTGGTTTGCCGATGTCGCGGAAGAAGAATTGCTCTATTATACTGGGGTAGGGAATGACGTTGATTCTCTGTGGGCTGTCATAGGTAGTTTCGTACCACCTCCGCCAAGACCTCCGTACCTGCCCGAAGAAGGTGTTGCAACCGACGGTCTTACTACTTGTGATCTATGTTCTTGGGCGTGGATGAAAGATAGGCATTCTTTTTCCCTAGATGGTACACTTGGTAAGTCTTTGATTATACCATTCTCCCTTTCTTCCTCTTTGCACTCTCTTGGTTGCGGAAGGATTATCACTCGAATCAGTTGGATGTAACTGAACGATACGCGATAATATACTGTTGTGGAACGAAGAAAATTACGATGAATGTTGCTTACGTGTCATTAAGTCTGCATTCAAAACTAGGAGATATGACTTTCACGTGTAACATTATTTATTCCAAGCAGATAGGGTACACGCAATTACAAGCAATTAAATTTGCTTTCACGTTGCTCCAAGTAACCTTTTATCTGAGTCTTGTATGAACGATGTTTCGTCGTATTACGATTGCAGCATTTAACCCAAAATCTTAGATGCAACTAAACCCGGTGCGAAAAATTCTTCACAAAAATTTTCCGCTAGTGTTACAAAACTCGTAGTCATCTAGAGTCATCCATCAGAATTATAGAAATGCGACACTAACAAGCTCTATTTAGACCAAACAAATGCGAGCCATGTTATTCTCGTTATGCAATTCATTTTACGAGCATGAAAGCTGGAGTAAAAATTGAAACTCGTTGGATTAATGCATAGAAATCCTGAACCCAGATCGAATAAGTGGATACATTCTCATTCAGGACATTCACGTCTAATCCTCCCCACCTCTTGGAGAGATAGGCCTGATTTTGTATAACCTCGTCAGATCTTTGTCATAACAAAGCGGATTAATCTGATGATCACTTCTGAACTTAATCTCCGCGTGATAAACGATTTCAATATTCCACCACTTCAATGAATAATCCCATTTAAAAGCAACAGTGAATAATACAAAAACTATATGTATTGATTCGATGTGTTTACATGCACTCCCCGCTGTTCGCGATGCGTTTATTCATCAAATAGTTTTACTTGGAACACTTCAAGGTTCAGTGAGTGTGTGCTTGAGATTTTGAAGCAACAGGTTTGGCCACTTCACTTATAACATGTTGAATTGGATCGTCACTTTATATGTATCCCTCTCGTTCACAATTTTCTTCCTGTCCCCTTTTTTTTAATTCGGGCATCAAAAACGTGTACTCTGTGAGCAACATACATTATACCTTTTCAGATACAGAACAATAATAATTATGAAAGAAATCAGTCCCACGATAAGCAATAATTATGTTTGTCATCATGGAACTTTGCGTGTCTTATAATCTGTTTTTAAACAGAAAGGACACGTATGAAAAATGGATTTTTATCAGCCTATAAACCATATGTCTCGCTAATGGATCATAATCAAATCCTTCAACTCCGTTGAAACCAAAATTCACAAGAATTTATATACAAAATTTTAATTGAATTTTAATGTTCGGAACAATGCAATGAGTTTCGAATTGTGTAGAACGGAGTTTCTATAAGAATATCCAGTCGAAATCACTGGTTTAGTACGAATATTTGTATATGTGTATCAGGGATACTCCCACGGTCACAACGAGACCGCTATTAACGACAAACGAGGTAGTGTACGTCCAAGTATCTCCACTAGCCGGACCATTAAGTTTAATGACAGATTAAATAAGCGGTGTCAGGATGTATATACAAAGTACAAACACTCACTCGAATGTATCCACACGTACGAATATAATTGTTTGATGTATCTCAAAGACCGCGATGAAACAGCTACAAAGTATGGAAGCCTCTTTTTTTATAGACACATAAACGATGATAAAATAATCCAAGTATTTTCAGTACAATTCCTTCACAGCGATAATGATGAAATATTGTTTGATCCTTCAATTTCAGATACCAGAGCAGAAATATTTGTTTCATGCGTATCAATGAGGAGCCAAACTTCTTTCGTTGCTTTATCAAAAAATACGTTGCAAAACTTGAAAAACTGGTAACCAGGGATCGCTTGGGATTTTGTTTTGGCAAGAATTATTGCATTCTGTATCAAATACGTGTGCACATATCATTGCAACGTCGCAAAAAGCCGTTACAAACTTCACTGTAATATCGCAAGTGTAATTCACGAAAAAACCTCGCAGCAATATCAAGTCATCGGCTGATGTTGAAAAGGTGTTCCGGAGAATTGCATTTGCAATGTAGCTATTTGTAACATCACTGAGAAGCACATAAACACTCCGGGCGACGTGACAGCAATTTACATGCAAGTTTGGTCTTCTTATGTTTAATGCATCCTCATTTGTCTCCCAAGTCATGGCAAGATTATAATATTCAACCGCTTTCTTCTCCTTCACGATCATCTGGCAGGTTAATGACAAGCGTGAGGTGGTTTTGTGATGTTGTCAATGGATACAATTTGGAAAATTTCGAAATATGTTGAAAGTATTACAATGTCTCTGTAATCACGGGGTCTCGGTAGTTACAGTTATCCGGATCAGAAGCGCTACGCTTGGTGATTACGCGCGTCAATGTACGCTAATGATTTGGGCTTGAAAAATCCATTACCGTGGTTTAAACATCCTGGTGATTCATAATGGATTTTATCATGAGAAATGATGGAATCCGCAATACACGAGGTTCTTAAGTGATTCATGAAATATTGTGAAATTTGGAATTTCTCTTCATTAATTTTCGTTCATTAAATTTTAAACAGTCGTTGAATTTTATGATTTGAATCTTTTGTAATTGACGGCTTCGAGATCCAAACTCAATTTACAAAATGCTATTGTCGAATTTACTATTTACATGTAGAAATTCATTCTACAAATATTCATTCAATGTGGTTGAATCGTAAATTTTGAGTTTGGATACCATACGGAAGAAATCTCTGAAATGGCTTGAGATACCCTCAGGAAAGTTTTCCTCGACTATACAAAATTTCCTTATTCTTTTCCCCATTTCTTCCTTGAGACATGGAAAATAATACGGAAATGTTGCAAGTTGTGTTGTATGTTCAATGGGTCAAGATGCATAACCATGTGGAAATGGAAACACAGGCCGATGCTGGCTGAGTACTGTTGCCAGAGTTGCCAGTACTGGCAAATCCACACTTACCGTTACAGAGCCAGTTGAACCGACGGTACTGGCCCAGAGTCGAAATGATGACATCATTTAACGTAGGGGCGGAATAACATCTACCACCGTGTCAGTACTGGTGTTTTGTGAGGACCTGCCGTGGAGGATCTTTGGCGTTTCAGAGCTGATTAAGAGATGGAAAGGAGTCAAAATAATAACATCCTATGTGAAAATTCAAACTCGACTCAATACTGGCACAGTACTGGTAACCGAAGTTATCTGTGTTCTCATATTCCAAATAATAACAAGAAAATGCGTCCAATTCAAACTTTAAAATCGTTACAACTACATTTTTCTGATAATCGTTGTCGAAGAAAGGCACTTTGAAAGTGATTTTTTGAAAGTTCAATGAATGAGGATTGAACCCGGGTCAGTACTAGCATAGTCTGGGTTGATTGAAATGAAGATTTTGCGATGAAGTTGATTTGAATTTCAATCCACAACTGATTTTGTAGAGAGACGATGTTGTATGAATACTGACTCGATATTGTATTTTTATGTCACTGCATAATGTTACGAACTCTGGTTCGACACTGGCGCAGTTCCGCTTTCCAAAAACTTGGGTCTTTGCTAGGAATGCACAATATTCCACGATATCGATATTTTATATGCAATTTTTATATATTTTTTATCAATATTTTCATAAGATTCAATATAAACTCGACAAAGTTTCTATAAAAAATATCGATATTGTGAAATATCGTGCATCCCTAGTCTTAATTTGCTCAACGGTAAAGATTAAGTACTGGCGGAGAAATGTCTGTCTTACCAAGTTCTGTCTGAACCAATACCTTTTGAAATCCGTCCAAAGAATGGTGCCAGTTGGGAAACAATAATTACCCTGAATAGAAATCGTTGTTACTGCCAAATTCCGGCAAATACAACCTTGCCAGTACTGCACCCTTTGACAACTCTGGCAATTTCCAGACTTTTCAACCGAAATTTCAAGTACATAATAATAAAATTCACGACCAGGATTAAACTTTAAATATCAGTTTTAGTCTGTTACTGATTTCTTGGGGAATACCAAACTATTTTGACATCAATAACGTGCAACTGTAAAAAAATTCTTCATAACTTGGTTGCTTGATACCAACAAACTATCAGGGAACCCAAATTTACACTGCTAGAGGGCACCGGAATTCTGCGGTACCGTGAGACTTGAAAGTTTCTGTTCTTAATAAATGTCACTGTCTATAGACAAAAAATTCCTTTTGTACGCCAGAGCCGTTCCAAGGTAACGGCGACAGGGGTAGCCGCCGGGGGCCTCAGCTTCGATGAAGGTCTATCTGTGATAGGGTTTTTGATCTCCATATTTCGATCGCAACAACCCTGGTGGAAAGCGTTACATGGTTTCTGGTCAATTTCTGGCCACTAGCCAGAAACTGGGTGTTTCTGGTCGGTCACTGGCTAGTTACTGACTAGTAGCTGCCAGTGGCCAGCTAAACTGGGCACATTTCTACCAGGGAATACTCAACCCGAGGAAAGAAGTTTAGATCTGACCAGATCTTCACAGATTTGTCAACACACATGCTCAAATTTGCATTCATACATGGAAAAATATCAAGAAATTTTGGGTAATTGGACAAGCAATTGCTCATCAAGATGAAATGTGATTTTCAATTCAAATCTCACCAGATCTGTCAAGATCTAGTCAGATCTATTGAGATCTGGATAGATCTAAATCTGATCTTGTGAGCCGAAATTCGGATCTAATCAGATCTGATGAGATCTAAATGGATCTGAACCTTTTTCCCCGGGAAAATTATATCCAAATTATGTATAATTTTGGAATGTTTGTAATTCTAGGGATCTCAGGTGCGAAATGTGCCAAGGGCCTAAATGAGTCTCAAAACCGCCCACATTCTGTGCAGCGATGGATGAAGTACTGAAGATTATGATTCTATGCATTCAATTCGAAATAATCTTACACGGACAGTACGTACTTAGTATTCTGACAGGATATTGTGCCACTGAGGCATGTTTAGAACGTTCGTAGAACCTTCTCCACATTCTTCAAACGTCTCAGCGGCACGTTATGCTGACCGTATTGTCGTAGTTCTCATTTCTTTAACCCACACAGCACAACAGTTCAGAAAGAGTGCCATTATGTGTTCATTTTGAATTTTTATAGTTTCAAACGAATTCATCAAGCACTGTTTCCGAACTGGGACGCTATTCGGGAACTTCTAATGCAAGTCCCTTTAGACGCGTGGGAAACTTCAATCCAAACAACATTCGAAGTCCTCAGAATCATGCAAGGAAATCCGGATTCAAGATCAAGTATTTCATCTTCATTTTCATCTCATTCTGATCAATTTCTTGGCATTTTCCCAACCTCCCAAGATCCCTCCAAGTGAGATTTGGCACCTGATTTCAAACTTGGAATATCAACTTGACCTGATGATAATTTCTGATTGGATTATAAATTATGGAGTGTTCGAGCGTAGAGAACGTTATAACACGCAATAAAAACTACTCTATCAATTTCAAATAAAAGGAATACTTGAATAAATTTTAATCAGATGTTCAGATTGCTAATTTGGGACCGTTAGTTCCACCAGCATTATGCTATATTCATAGTTATTCATCAAAAACAAAACATCAAACTGTACTTACGAGTTGATCTAGTTCATACGTTACTCATATAAAGTACCTCATATTTTATACAAAATGTGCAGTACGTTGTTCGTTCTAGAAACTATTCCATCCAATCTGCGTTATTATATCATTTCTCTAGCTAGTTATTCTGTTACATACGCAAAGTTCTCATATTACATCCACACCCGAAGATGAATATTCCACCATAAATCTCAACCAGTTCGTTAAAACTAGTACCGTACGAACTCAACGATAAGAATCCAGTAATTTCCCGTAATGCGTGTTCATTGCTCACAATTTTTCATATTCTCGTGTCTCTGAAACCATCGCACGACATACATCCTAACAAAGTTTTGATTGCCACCAATTTGGATGAAGTCATTGTATTATTCTGCACGAATAAACTTTTACTTCAAATTACACATACGCCCAATTTATCTGAAATGACGGTAAACGTCTCACAGTCTTGTTTCCCCTGTTTAAATTCCGAGAAGAGATTCTGGAATATAAGATACATAATGGTTGTTCTTCCCTCGAGGAAAGACCTGAAACTTCATACAATTGTTTTACTAATTGTGCGATAAACACATCAATCCGTCTTTATATGTGCAGATGGGTCGAACAAATTTAACAACGGTATACATGTTCCGTACATGTATTCATACACCAAGTTCGCGTGTATCAGATCCTCGGTATCAAAGGTCACAGTACGTAACCCCATACCCTATTCATTCTCTCCCCACTCTTTCTGACTCTTCTGTTTCCCATTAGGTCCTCGCGCTAATTCTCGTGATGGGCAAATTAAGAAGGATAATTTGAGGGCTTGGCCCCAAGTCATCGGTATAGGCAGACCTCCGCATCCGGTCGTGAGTCCCATCCAATCAGAGACTCGCTTGGGCCTGGTGTACTCGCTTCCATGATATTCTCCCCTCGAGGATCGACGTGATACGTAAGCTCACCATATGCACACGTAACCGTCGTACACGTCACGGAACCGCAATAACCATGCAATGCTGTGTGTAGTCCCGCCCCTCGTGTGGCGTTATTCTGTGCCCCCCTGTGATATAGACCAAAATAAGTACCGGCGTTGGACATTGCCCGAATTCAAAGTTCCTGCCGCTCTATCTATTGTGACGGTGTACAATGAACTTCACGCCAGACATACGCATGCTTTGGGGACTAAGAATCGTTATTTTATCCGATACATACATGTGAAGAAAATATTCTGGTCTTGATGTATTGCTTTGAAATTTTTACTCCACGAATATGTACACGGAGAAAAATAAAGTTTAGAAAATTACCACGTTCCTACTAAATTGGCAAGATACGAGAAAACATGACTGTAATTGTTACACAGTGTAGTAAAAATCTGTACTTGATCATCTGTAACGTTGCATGCTCATGCTACAGAGTGTCAGGCGAACCATTCATTTTTAATACATTGTCTATCAATAAAAGTAGTATTTTCTCGTATCTTGCCAAATTAGTAGAAAATGTAGTAATCTTCTGAACTTTATTTCTCTTCGTGTATAGTTACGTGAAGTATTATTGCTCTCATTAAGATTGTGACAATTTTCATGCAGAAGTTAAGTCACTATTGTTAATTTCACAAATATATTTTTCACGTAACAAAATACTAATTCCAATTGTTTGACTGCACTAGCGATTCTAAAGTGATCAATTTTGTTAGTTTACTTTCGGTTATATTTTGGTTTGGTAAAAATTTGGTCAGAAAATGGTTACTCAGATGGTTTTCACCATATAATGACCTATTTGTGATCGAAAACTGACGGTTACTTTGAACAAATCTGCCACCAAAAGGTCACCAAATAACCCATAAAACCACCAAATTGAGACTGGTTGAGTTTTTATTGAAAAAAATGTCCTAAACGACCAACAAGCTACCAAAACCAAGATTTTTCATCAAAATGTAACCGAAATTTTTGGTCGCTTGTCGGTTCACCCAGATCCACTAGGGTGTTTTACAATCCCTTTCAAGATCATTATATTTGGAACACTGATAACAAACACCGATTGTATTATCTTTAGTGGAGGGGCCACAATCTCCAGTGAGATGCACATAATTTTCAACAAAGAGTTGTAATAAATAATAAATAAAAGCACACGCCGGAATTCATTTGAACGAAAAATGTATAAATCACAATCACATTTCGTATTTCTGGTGAACGGAAACAGGGTGAACTATGAGGGGGTTTCCCTATTAATCGAGGGTGCATCCTGTTTCAAAGAATCCCAGACTGTGAAAAATCGCATACTGAGAGAAATTCAATATTATAAACGACTTGAATTTTCAACAAACTTTAAATCCACACTGTAAGAATGATGTTCAATTTTTTCTCCCCCTAAACCCAGGTAGAAATTTCCCCGATTGAGAAGTGCCCTAGTAGAAATGCTCTAGTGATCAACAAGTTTTGTAACGCTTAACTAGCCAAAAACTAGACACTTGCAAGTGCCTCGTAGGGTTCTGGTGAGGTACTCGCCAGTGTCTAGTATACGGCTAGTTGAGCGTTACAAAACTCGTCAATAACTAGAGCATTTCTACTTGGGTGAGGATGGCGGCCAAATTAACGAAGAACCAAATCAACGAAAAGTTGGTTGAAAAGAGAGATACTGATTTCGTTGATTTGGCCCCCATCCAGAAGTGACCCTATCCGTGCCCAGACCTTTCTAACCAGAGCCTGAACCAGGCCAGGAATGAGCCGATACGCATTCCTACCCGGGAATGGTAGATTTCGTCTCCCGATCATGAAAGAATTGCATTTCCATCAGAAATAAGGAAATTTTCTGATACTTTTGGAAGCGATTTTATCTTTTGCGGATTCAGTTCTCCAAAAAATCAAAGAAAAGGACACCAAATCTTGGAGAACAGTTCTTTTCCTACAACTGCACAGAAAGTTCATGTTTCCAGACCTGATTTCAGGAGTGAAAATATTGAACTCCCAGGGAATTTGCCAGAGCGGGAGGAACATACTTCCTTTTCGCTCCCTGACGGTAATATCAACTGTTCTGTCACTCTGAAATATACGTATGCGCTGAAAAAAAGAGTTTAGTTGAATATTAACTGTGACACCGAGTCTTGACAGAATGATTAAACTCATTCATGTAGTTGTTCTATGAGGATTTTATGAATCACAATTAACTGTAAAAATTATGTAAAATTTTTCTTCTCTTCAATAAGGGATCTCACCCTCCGATTGTGAAGGATTTCCTCCTTTTCAGGGGTTACCCCCACTTGTAGCGCAAAAAAAAGCCTTTTTTCATGAATTTTTTCAAAGCAAACTACAAAACTTTTTCGATCGATCAATATGCCATTTCAAAGAACACATCTTGAAGAACTTTCAGTGATTTTGAAAAATATGACATGGTTTAGTGGCAAATGGCCGTCGGAGAAATAATGTTTTTATGTATACGGTTTGCGGTGACCAACATTGCGGTGAAGCGGATCATCAGAAAACAAAAAATGTAGATGGATTCAGTCAAATATAAGTATGAACTATAAGTCTTTAATCGAAGGCATAAAAAAATATTCATTTTTCACAAAATGGTGGATAGTCAAAATTAATGGTTCGATTTCAACGAAAAAAAACGGCTGTTTTTTGGCTATAAAAGAGCCATTTTTTTTAAACAAAAAATCGAACGATCAAAGACTACATTTTTATGTATTAAATAAGCCTGCAAAATTCCAAGAAGATCGGTTCATCAGTGTTTGAGTAATATTGATCACCGACTTCAGAAATTCTCTTTCGAGAAAAACGCGTTGAGAGTTTCAATTTCAGTTTACACGAAGAAAATATTTTTTTTCTGTAAACTTACATAGAGCCATCTATTCCGGGTCCATACAGAAGTTCTTCCGCCGACGATGCCATTTGCGAAACGGAAATTCGGTGTTGCCTTCGTAACATTCTTCCTTCACGAGTACTCTCGGCCGCCAGGCGGCAGACTAGCCGGTCGTTTACACAACGGATTCTTCTCTTTCAACGCTCATATCTCATTCAATTTTGTTCAGGTTGACTTGAAATCTTCAGGACATATTCTCAGATACTTATACTTGGAAAAAATGCAACAAAAAAATCGATTTTTTCAAAATTGCAAGTGGGCGTAACCCATCAAGGGAGTGTCCCCCTTTTTAGGCGTTGAGTCCTCTAAAAAGTGAGGGAAAAATCCAACAAATTATGTTTGTCGGGAAATTCAAGATTATTCCTCAAAATGCCATCAGTACTATTAATCAGGAGAACCTCTGACAATTCTACTGGACTATTTGATATATTTCATACTCCAACCACCTGATATGAAGTTGTCAAATCTGATGTTGACCGATGTACATTGTATTCAGTACTTCATTCCGCGTAACACACCTGTCTCATGAATGTGAAAATAATCCATCTCGTGATATAAATAAGTGAAACATTCGTGCATGATGTATGAACATTCATATGATATTCAAATGAGACAGCTGTATATATTACACGAACATGTAGAAAACTTGCCAGTCATATCCGGTGGAACTTCAAAAAGGATTTGATACGATCGGACTTCACTAAATAGAATTATAAGTATTTTTATGAACATTGTAACTAAATTAGCACGCATCGGTTTATATAATTATCTACATTATCGTGTGGAACAGTGGATGGTATCATGTGATTGAATTATATTGTATATAGTTTTAATATAATTTCATAACAATGCGAATTTTCGGATTGGTGCTCTAACTTTTGCTGTTTTAATTTTTTCCCACAAATCGCAATA
This sequence comes from Gonatopus flavifemur, assembly GCA_018340375.1. NCBI lineage: Eukaryota > Metazoa > Arthropoda > Insecta > Hymenoptera > Dryinidae > Gonatopus > Gonatopus flavifemur. The sequence continues at coordinate 58,770,345 of JAFFJZ010000001.1, forward strand.
TTTGTGATACGTCGGATGATACGAATCCAGGCGGAAACATTTTATATCCAATGTTGATCTAATTATATAGAATTCTGGAAATTTTTTCACATGAGAAGGGAAACAACGAATATTCTCTCAAAGAATTTCCAATCTTTTTATTCAAGTCAGTTCCATGTCAGTTCATATATGCACTAAAAGGAATTATCTTATAAGATACTATTTCTCTTCCACAACTGCTTTTGATTCCTCAACATTTTCATCATAAGAGATGGTAAAATTTGGGACTGTTAATGCTAAAAATACTCAGTAATCGAGAGCAATTACAGTCGAAAACTTTCAATTTCTTTGGCTTACGAAAGAAAAAACAGGGCATCATACGATTGAATTTTTCCCAGTGTAACTGAAGTTCCCATTCCATTCGATAACATTTATGGTATCCCATTCGGACAAGTTGTCAATCTCATAATTGAACTTCATGATAAGAGGAAAACACCAATTTTTCTTGGGATTTTGTGTATCAGGAATAGAAAATACGGAACACAGGTGTACAACTGTCACGGATGGAAAAGGAGCTGTCTACCGAACAGATGTGCCGCAAGGTTGCTAGAATCTAGACTTCTGTACCTGTCGATGTTGAAACAATTTGGTTCTTCCGAAGGGAATATAAATTACCGTAAAGAATACCCTCATCATGCTCATGAAAGGATCTCAGAAAACAGCTTAATAAGACTACAGACACCATTAGACTTAATCATACACCCTTCGATCAATTTACCAGTTCACCTCATCGGGCGAACACATACTCGTTTATATTCCTCGAATCTCGATTTAAAATCAACAAGACAATGGGAGGACAATTTTATTAGTCGATCACATGGTACAGGATGATGCAAAGGTGTAACATGTTATTTTTTCTTCAAATAAAGTTGCGAGAAGTTGTACAATAAAATTCAGTGATTGCTAGGTGGTAGCGATGATGGTTGGGAACAACAGATGATCTCTTCATTTCAAATTGTACAACAGCCATCCGCATGGAGATTGCTGTAATTTTGATTTCGATCATATTGAGTTGTTCACCCTATGAATCAGTCAAAATTCTCTCTTTCGCATTATCAAGTGAGTTCGTAACCTAAAGAATTGAACCTCCCTGGTCTCTTTCTCTTTGTCCCTCATTCTCCCCGCATCCATTCTTTTTGACGTCCCTGCGGCTGGCCCCATCGTCCACACGCATTATCGCCATTACCATGAATTCCTGCTGTTATTACGCCTCTGTTGCGCCGCCACCAAAATGGCGCCCGGGTGCATCCTACCATGCCAGGAGATACTTATTCTTTATTTTCTTCTTTTCATTTGTATATGTATATGTCCCTCCCTTCCTCTCTCTCTCTCTCTCTCTCCCTTTATATCTCTATCTCTCTTTTTCCTTCCTTTCTCCACGTCTCACCTCTTTCTCTTTTCCTGCCTTCTTTTCATATCCTTAACTCTTTCCTCTTTTTTAGACGAACAAGCGTCTGGCTCACGCGCTGCCGGCAAACTCGCGTGGAACGTAAACCAGTCTGACGATTAGTAACGAAGATGGCGTCTCCCAGTGGCAAAAATATTCACTCATTTGGAACACTTATTAAGGAGGAGAGAAATGAATTGCTGGGTACAAATGTTTCTCGCTTTAATTAAAGTATCGAAATTAATGATACGCCGGTGTTAATTGTTTCGCGAGATTCCGATGGGATTTATTTTTAATCAATGATTCAAATTTCAATACGAATAATTTTATCTAGAAAAATCATAGTTTTATATCTCACGATCTATACAATTAAGCCCCATTAAAGTTTTTTTAATAAAACAAAAACACCAGAAGAAGAAGAAGAAGAAGAAGGAGCGAGACTTTCTACTTGCCTATTAACTTCCTTATTGCTGGACGGTAACCATGCTAACAAAACCTATAAACATTCTAATGCTTCAATTAAGGTCGAGTTGGTAACGCATAAATTGAGGAATAAATAACGAAAAAAACAAAGCTCATGATCCAGAAAAGAGAATAAGAAAAACTTTTACGAAGTGAGGTGAGGCTTAAGGAGGGTCGACTACGCGGTAATCATCGCGTCACTTCACAAGCTTTGCGACGTAATAATTACGAGATCGCACCTCTGGCTGATTTTAGTTTCATATAAAAAAGTCGGATAAAAGTATAGAGTCCGAGCAGCGTAAAAGAATAAAATAAGAGAACAAACCGGATATAAGAGATCGCATCCCTGTACTTTGGTTTCGAAGGAATACAACATTTGATAATGAATAAGTTGAAACATCATAATGTGCGATACAAGAAAGATATTTGAAAAAAAAACTCAAAGTTCAATCGAAGTGAAATAAATCAAGCTTCAACCGAGGTGTTGTCTCTTAAAGACCATGGATATCTCCATTCGGTTATACATCAACGTCTTGGTGAAAAATGTCGTCTCTGGCGGGTTTTAATTTACCACGAAAGTATCTTAAAATTTCTGTTCACGCTTGTCAAATGTGAATTCCAGCAAGAGTCAACATTGCAACAAAGTAAACCGTGATAATTATCATATCCATGGCAAATGTCTTTATACATATCTCAGAGCTCTTCGAACGTTATCGCACGTGATTTTTGTTCTTTGATTCATCCTCCGTCGTTTTTTTTTGCCCTTTTTCCAACCAGTTTCTTTCGATACTATGTAATGGTGTTCACAATTCGGCACGACTGTCTTCTTGAAATTTCTTTCACGCTTTTAAAGTCCGCTACAGAGTTCTATGAAATCGCTCTGCGCTTGGCCGCCACAAAAATGATAGCCCGCGGTATACGGTGTGAGCCTTTATAGAGAAAGCAAAATATTACAGATCCCAATGATCTTTTTTTCCACACGGTGTGCATTCAGGGGGCCCGATTGGTTTCACTGAGCTTTCTCAACAAGTTTCGTCGGCGAAGGATATTACAAAAATGTCGCGGACGAATGTCATGAGAACATCGTAACGTTCGTAATTACCACATTCGTCTGCTGCGGATCATGCGTATAAAATTGATTTGACCTATCATAAGAACTGCATCGCACTCCTTCCTTACTTGGAATTCGTACTACTACGATGTTGCAACGAATCTTCATCCGCGTGAAGTAGAATAATAGGATTGCCAGGATCAGGTTGGTTGCTGCATTGACTTTCACGTTTATTTACTTTGTGAATCATGGTTTGGTTTGATTGTTAACCTTCCACGAAGATTGTAGAAAATCATTCTGGTTGATTGGAATTTCTTATGGGGGTGAAATTTTTTAATTTTACTGAACTTGTATCCCGAGTTGGAAAATCTTGACGGGTTGTTTGTCCATTTTTACGCTGATTTTGTGAAAATTCAAGCATCTTCGTAAGAATTTTAACACATTTCACAGTGAATTTCATATACTCACGATTAAACTGGAGTTAATGAAACGTAGAAGGGAATAATAATTTTCACTGCGAAATATTCAAAGAAATACCAGTAATAATGGTCGATGACTTCTTCATCATTTTTATCGAGAATGGCGTGAATCATATGTCTTGGAAGTGACCGTCAGTGTTATTTAAAGTGCAAGAAGGTCGCATAGACGGTGTGTAGCGATACTTTATTCATTAAATGTCCCATTAATCAATGTTCCTCGGCTATTTGGTAATGCTTCAATCATGTGAACCATGAAAAAAGCGCATTCCGTATTTCAACGGGTATAATTGAAGCTCTTCGATCATTGGAAGAGTTCTCTCGTGTGAATAACTTCAAAGAAAATAATTAGAATTCGTAATATTCATTTACGCATCAGTTGAATTCCTGATGGTATATATTTAATCACTCTTCATACGCTTCTCAAAGAGATAATCAATTACTCGACGAAACCCCATCGGTTCGAATGAACACTCCATTTGGGTCGGTTAGATCGATTTCAACTTGGTAGGGTGAACAAATCTAGAATAATTATGAATTTCTCTAAGGGTGTCATGATCCGAGAGACATTTTACACAAGTGAACCGCGGTTGAACGTCTAACGAAACTTGTTTTGTGAATGATATAACCAGTGCTTATCAGACGACGACACATTAACCGTGCACCTGTCTAATCGGCTCCTCGTTAGTATAGACATAAGTATGAACGCGCGTCTCGGAGCTGCCTAAGCGTCGACTTAATTCGCACTATATATCCGCAGGTAACCAGTTGCTAGCTGCCATTTATATGCGCGTGTATGTGAAACACGCGTTCTCTATTATACATATATACATATATTTGTGAGATGCAGGTAGCCTTACGGGCTTAAATGTGAAGGTATCCGTATTGGGTCGATGCTATCTCATATTGTATCTGTGTTTCTATATACGTATATACTCACAGATACACATCCTGGAACGAAGAAACAACGTAACGAGGTATCCCTTATTCCTCCACCTCTTTCTTTCATTCTTCTTTCCGTATCGTCGGTTTTCGCGTCGCTTCATTCTTTTTTCCAATGGGCCACGGTGTCGCACAACTACCTCACACCTTCATATAACTCGTCGAATATATGTATATATATATATATATATATACAAACGAAAAGAGCACGGTTAGCAGCGCGGCTCTCGGGACGAACCCTTTCGTGCAACCGAAAATTTCATGAACTCACTCGGTTCCCCTTTCTTCCTTTCCTCTTCATGCCATACTTTTTATAATCTTAGAGACGATCTCACCATGTAGATTTATTGGCAACCAAAGACCCATTCTCAAGAATCTCGCTTATACACGCATGTACACACGTAAACGCGCTTACACCGACTCACCCTCGTATGCGTGACACCGATTGCGTGTAGATATTATTGTTGTACGTTATACACGTCTGTACCTAATTTACGTTCCAAGAAATTTTTCACTGGCTCCCCAAAATGCCACACATCATTGCACGGTGTGCAGGGATGAATTTTTCAAGGTGTTTTGTGTAAAGGCGTGTACAGTTTTCATCGTGCCTTAATGACGCGGTTCTTATGAACATACAAATAGTTTGAATTCTTCATTGAGATTCACGGACCATCCATTTTTCCCAGCGGATAAATAATTTGACGTTTGTTGGAAACTCGTTCCATGTGCCTTATATGTGTTTAATACTACGCCAACGTTTCGAACGTATAAATTAACTTGAAAGAGAGACATTGAGAGAAAGGTATAGAAGCCAGTTGAAGTATAAATTACCGACACTTGTGCTATTGGTGACTGAAGACCACAGGTACCGACCACATATAACTTCAGCTTCACGACAGTCGGAACATACGGTAATTAGTATTCTTGACGTTTCTTGGCAACGTTTTCATTAACACATCGCAAACTTTTTACGACTTACGCTTCCATTTATCTCTAAACATTTCACGGATCATCACGATTACTCTGCGATTACACGATTGCTTATAATAAGATACGCCTCTCGACAATCATCGCGGATTTCTTTTAAATAGTCACCGAAGAAAGAATATGAAAGATCGTAAGGGAGAGATAAAGATAATTCATTGTTGTAACTTCGAGATTAATCATCCACCTTGATTACCCGAGTCTACTGCGTTACGATTTTATCACCCTGCATTTTTTATGTTTTAATGAATCTTTGATTAGCGACAACTTGGTATCCGTTTCATTAGTATGAACATGAAATCGCGATTTTTTGGTTGGAATTCTTCTGAATGGAATGTTAAAAATATATCATATTTTTAAATGTCAATAACCAAAGACTTGTCAAAATTCTGAAGAAAAAAGGACTGTGACAAACTATTCCATTCACCGCTGTTAACAAACTATGCGATTAAAATAATTGTCGGTAACAGTAACATCAACTTCTCTTTTCACGAGTGAAATGAATATTTTATGTTGATTCTAAAAGTCTCACATTACTTGTTGTCAGAAACAGTTACAATCTTTTCACGGTGATCACGTTACTTTTCGCACGGTATTGAGTGACTTATTCTTTATCTCTTCTTTTCATATTTAAAGAAGTAGAATTCCCTACTGTTAACACGCCATGAACAGAGATATGAATGAAAACAGTTAGAAGAAACAGTAAGATTGATAGCGACGAAATTTGGAACGTACATAACAAATCCTCGCCGAAGTGCGAGTTTGAGGATTTAATAAGGGATTTTACGGTTCACTTCTACAGGTGAATCACTTTCGTTTATGAGACTGCACTTAGTCGAAAGAATTTTTCTCATCTTAATTATTTTGAGCGAACTCACCACCTACACGAATTTCATCGGTATTTCTGGTAATTAAGATTGCATCCAAAAGAGCTGCTGGCTTCCAATCTCGTTCCCGAGGACAGAACGAGGTATGTATTTCACACACTCCTTTTTGAACGCGCTTATCGTTTCTCAGCACTTACTCAACTATGCGGAGTTTCGGTAAGGCTATCTTAAGAACAAGAGCCACCTCATTTCCGGAAACGTTCGAACGTTTCTCTCTTGTTTTGTTTCCAAGAATCCTTCTTTTATAAATGCTTGTTAAGAAAGCACATTTGCCCTGTTCAGCAAATTCGCTCCATATCCCATGTTTCGCGGCGTTATCTATTCCGTTGGTTGCCGTTAATCTTATTTCACACGATTAAAGACTCTCATGGAACGTGAAATACACCTCGAGACTGGGAAAACGAAGACGCGAATATTAGAGAGAGAGAAAGAGGAGTTTAATCGACTCCCCGACATTTGGGAGAGTCGAAAGACGACGGAATGTGACTATGTACATTATGCATATATACGTATGCATACGTATCGAAGAAGATCTTTATGCGAACATGGCTTTTTTCCAAGTTACGTACGTCGGGGTCAAGATTTTGCGTGATTTTACATGACAACGGTTCCTTTTGTTTTCTCGTACTGGTATCGTGAGCCATTACCGATTAGGCGCATGCCTCTTAAGTATAGGTGTAAGTAAATATGTTTCGAAGGCATATACCAACTATAGAGTTCTCTCAAAAAGAAATATATACGTACCATAGGGTACTCGTTTTCTTCCTCTTCTTCTTCATCTTCTTCTTCTTTGAATCCACACTTGCATAAGAGGAAACGTGAAAGCACACGGCAACCACTCGGCTCTATTCTTACACTTTTACTCGTCCCGACTCGAGAAACGGAGTTTTATGTTAGGATATACAGCATGACGTTGACGAGTACCAAGTGCCTTCCAGCAGGTCTCTTCTGAGTTCAGAGTTGACGTGTAGTGTACGCGACGAGCGAACGATTCCGTTAACTTGTGTGTCTACCTTACAGAGTCCAAGGATGAAAGATTTCTCACGAGCGTAGCACCTCGAAAGACACAAGGCATAACAATTTTTTAAATAATTATAATAATATAAGGAGGGAAGCGTGGATATCCTCAAGTCATGACACTGTGGAAATGAAAGAGAATAACAAATCATTGCCAATCGCATAGGAATTTCTTCCTGCATTTGCATACTGCTTATGATAATTGTATGAATGATATTTAAGGATTCGAAATGATACGCGTGGAAGGGGTGGTGAATCCACGCGTCCACGCGTTCCCGCGATAACTTCGCTAAGGAAATAATAGATCGCGTATACCGTCCAAGTGTATTTGAATTTTCTCACATGAGTCATGGTTCAAACGATGCCCTAGTTAAGTTAGTCAATCTCACATAGATCTCTTAGATTCTTGCCTCGATACGTACACTAACATTTCGATATCCCAAAGAAATGAGGTCGATTTTTATTCTGTTGCCTCTTCCTCATTTCCTTCTTCTTCTTCTTCTTCTTCTCTTCTTAAGTGCTTGAACATTGACGTTACTCCGAAGGCCCGCCAATCAAGAGAACCGCCAGTCCTGCTTTTGCTCTCTCGGAGCAGATTTCAGATCTCGAATCGACTGCGATGCAATCTGAATGCTCAGTTCGATAACCCCGTAGGTAAATGCGGCCGCGCGACGTCAAGAAGAGGTAAGAAGGACAATGTTAAGTTGAGAAGATGCAACGGATAAAACGCGCTCGCTTCGAATCTTCAAACGATCCCTGACGCATGTACGATGCTTGTGTCTTCTCTTCGCCCTATCTACTCACCTGCGGAATAAAAAATCTCCACGTGCGCGTGTGGTACACATTTTCACAAATTCCTGTACCAGAATGTCAACGTGTTCTATAAAATGGAATTATCATTGCATTTCATATGCTGAAATCTTCAAATCTTTCAGAATCTGTTTACAAGTCTAATCGGGAGGTGCAGGTTTGAAACGGAATTAAGATATTCCACAATTTTTATGAAATTTCTGCCAATATTTTATAAAACCCAACATAAACTTGACGAAGTTTCTATAAAACAGTATTTTTTTTGGTGGGGGGGGGGAGAAATACCTTTAGCAAAAACAAAAAGTCGTTTTTTGTGATTTTTCTAAAGGTATTTGATAAAAACATACGTTTATGAAATTCCGGATATTTGTCGTATAGACATTGAACTATAAAAAAACATTTTTTAGTTGGTAAAGTACAAAAAATGGCGCTGGTACCCGACTGGAAATTTACCCCATGGACCTGATCAGGTAAACCTTGATCCAGCTCAGGTCCTGGTAAGGCAACCTTATCAGGACCTGACAAGTCATGTCACGCTTCACTATTATAAGGACCTCATCAGGAGAGGCTAATCGGGCTTTCATGAGGAATTCCATACAGAAACCTCCAAAATAACTCGGAATTAGGATATGAACAGGAAATCCAAAGCAAAATCAAAAGATTAAAGAGACATCAAACAGATTGAACATCAGTCAATTGATTCGATAAAATTTGGTTTCAATACGTTAGGGATAGATTGAACAAAATAGTCAACAGTTTTGAGAAGTAGGTAATGTATTTGGAATGAACAGATTGAATTTAAAAATAGGCACACTCAGCTAGAAACGTGACATTTTGTCTTCTCAGGCCCTGCTTTGGGCCAACTTGGCGCGATCTGGGTCAAGTTAGGGCCTTTGATGGTCCAATTTGGAGGAAGGGCCATTTTTAGCAAGGCAGTTGAGAATCCTCCGAGATTTACCTTCTAATTTGAGGAAAATGTGTTGAATCAAAGAGTGTACAGTCTACAATCAAGACTGTACATTTTTTTATTCAGTTTATTAAACTATCTTCATGATCTGAGAATGAACTAACGAGGTCCCAATGAGGATACAGCGAGGAAAACCCACTTCAGCCTTTTAGGATAATCTGAGGAAATCCTGACTAGGACCAAATGAGCTTATTTATACGTGGGGCATCCACACCTAATCCTGATCAGGACTGTAGCAGGTATGCCTCATTTCGGATGACCTTGTTAGGTCCTTATCATATGTTGGGTCAACCCGATGACAATTTCCAGTCGGGTACAACCCATGGCCGAAAAAGAAGGTTTTCCACCACGTGCAGCCTACAGGTCCATATCCGTCGATCTGAAAAAAATAAAAAACGGGGTTTTATAGCTAAGACATGTGGTTACTATTTGATGAAGCCCGATTTTTGAAGAGGTGGAAAAAAAATGGTGCGTGGTTAAACACAAAACACTGTATTTTTCAAAAAAACTACGTCTTTAATGTCGAATAAAATTTTTTTAAAGCAATTTTTTGAAAATCAAGCTTCGTCATATCGAAGAAAATGTAATTGTTTAGATGTGTGCGAAGTTTCAGGTCAATCGGTCGGATAGGTTTTTTTGAATCCTGCACGTCAATTTCAAAAATGCTGTTTCGAGATAAACGCGATTGAAGTTTAGAGTTATGAGAACTGCTACAGAAGAGTTATTTCTCACCAATCAGCGATGTCAGGTCTATACAACTCATTTTGCTCCGATAAAGCACTCTGCCGTGCTGTACAAGCCCCTCTGGTCCTAAAAAGGCTGCGGTGCCCCTGCCGCTTCCTACGCATCTCATCCTGCTTCACGACGAAGTAATAGCATGTGGACCCAATTTTGATGTTTAAATCGTTCATAATTCGAAGGATCGATGAATATCCTTCATTAAATATGCCAGCAGCCACATAAGCTGCTATTTCGACTACTTTTAAGCCACGGTATAGGTGTTTAAGAACTAGACGCCAAACTGTAGAGTTGAAGCTTTCGTTCTCGTTAAATCTTCATAAATCGGCAAAATGAGTTTTTGCACGTCAGGGTAAAGTGGTGAAGGGTGCTTTATTGTTGTTGGATTGTCACCTAAAGCTTCGGCTGTATTCCACTTACACCAGCTCTCAGGCCCTGTCGTCTTTTGGGAATATATTCTTGAATAGTTGTAGAATAGATTTCAAGAGTAAGAAAGAAGTCGATTTTTTCAAACCGTAAAAGTTATGTCCCCCCTTAAATCATCATCAAAACAAAACATCTATAGATTTTCATCTGCCATGATCGGGTCTATTACTCCGCGATAATTCATCGAAATTCTGGAGATAAACATCCATTCATTCGCCGAAAACTTCCAGTCACTTCGAATAATGAACGGAAATTTTCAAGGATTCTTTCCTGTAAAGCTCGTGAATATGTATTCAATAATCCTCTTATAGCAATGATAAGACCGTCCGTATGATGCAAAAGATATTCATCAATTGTCTGATTATCGATCCGTCTGTTCAATTGGGTGTACTTCCACCACTGACAGATGAAAACTTGAAGAGAAATAAACGTGTGCCGATAGAAGGGTATCCTGTTGCGTCGGTGAGTGCAACCGTTCGATGGAATCATGGATAAACTCCTAGACGGTATCTTTAGTCTATAGCGATAGATCTGTTCACGACTAAGTTTTTCATACCTCTCCTAAACTGATACGAGTGTCTGAAGTTCATTCGTACACCTTCTGAATTGTGTTTCAATATTTTCAACCGAATTTTAATGGTATAATTTATTGATCCTCAAAACAAAAAAAAATGTATAAAGATAAGGAAAATTACATAATCGACCGCTGTGAGAAATTCAAAACTTATCTAACACCACTTAAAATCCTTGCCTCTGAAATTCTATAGATTGATGAAGAGTAGAGAAGAGAATATCCGATTAGTATATTCTCCCAAGGTGCAAATATTCGGCGTTATTGTGCTATATATTAGCTCGTTCGTTTTATTTATCACCTGGCGGATCATCGAAATCCATTAGACGAGGTTATGACTCCATTAGTCTACTCTTTCAATCACCATTATTCCCGGTCATTCGGCATAACTTAATTGTCCGTCGGTCTTTTCCAATTATACTCGACGTGATGGAATCTTAGCCTCGTGAACCGTCTTCTTCGGTTTTTTTTTCTTTGCATATCGATCAATGAATTATTCACAAGAGTTTCAGAGTCGCGCATCGTTATAGCATATGCACATATATATCTCTCTCAAATACAATCAAAATCTTTATCTCATTCAACACCTCTTTGAACAAATTTTCCATCCACATTGACTTCGATAAACAGAAGTCAATAATACGGCTATACACGTTATATTCGTGAATCCATCCATTCATTCATCTATAAAAGTTTTAGGATCTTTCGATTAACTTGTTACCCTCGTTAAGTAAATTAGACAGATCTCGCACGTTGTGTGCCTTAAAGACTTTCCTGTGTAAGTATATGGAACCGTATGCCATTAAGTGCCTGCTGAACAACATGTAGCTGCCTAATCGTTTCGTAACTCTCTTTCTTTCTCTCGCTCTCTCTCGTGGCCCGGTAATCGATACAACGAAATATAATGATTTACGTATAGCTATTGCGGAACCTTGAGCCTCATGGGGTCGTTATTGGGAAGAAATTCGAAAGTTGCCGACAAAAGTTGCTTCGTTGAGTGCTCGGTAAAATTGAAAACACGTTAGTATTATGATTGTTGTTTTCAATGAAAACGCATTCTAACGATTGATCGTCTCATAATCTTCGAATAATTACAATGATCGAATCAAATACCAAAGTTCTTCGGAAGGTATTATTAGCGATTCAAAATATGATCCTTCCTTTTTTCACCCTTCCTTCTTCGGTGAATTGGACTTGCAAATCCATGGTACGTAAGAATAGCGCTCTCATGATTAAAAGAAATTTCTCTTAAATTGGCTTCACAAGAAGAACACGATGAAGAACAATTGATATCAATCCTGTGAAAGAGTCTACATACATGTAGTACTTCGTCATGAATACGGGGTGTAGGAAATACCCGAAACGACGACTAATTAAACGAGAATTTACATCAATCCTTTTTTCGGTTGCTGTAGTCTTGAAGCCAGTTTACGAGGAGCCCATTTCAATTTCTTTTGGTAACAACCGACTCGGGAAATTTCTTCCTACTGTTCCTTCATAAATTATTCAAATTCTCAACTCGATCAAAAAGTTTGATGATCGTGGGCTTGAATTTGGGGTTGGACTTCAAAAAACTTATGTTGAAACCATTCACACATACACATTTTGATTTGAAAACGTATGATAAGTTTTTGATAATGTTCGAATAATCGGCTGAACAAAATCCTAACGTGTATATACAACCGGCCTTAGACTGGTCCAGCGTGGGCCTCATTCTGCCGATATGGGCCCAAGCTTAGGTCGAGAACACATACACGCTGGAGAATCCTTTAAATTGATTGTTCTGAAGGGTGAGATACTCTCTGCCGCGTTAATGAAAGTGCCGAGTTACAGTGACCAAATGGATTTGGTTCTCTCGAATATGTGATTGGTTTATCATTACCAAGATTTGGTAATAATAACTAAAGTTTGGTAATTATAACCACCCACATAACAATTCATGTCTTGCGATGTCTTTTAGATAAGTTTAAGATGTCTTGCGCAACACATTTAGATGTCTTTTAGACCAAAGAACAGTTTGAGACATGTAAAAGACATCTAAATGTGTTGCGCAAGACATCTTAAACTTATCTAAAAGACATCGCAAGGCATGAATTGTTATGTGGGCAGAGGGCTTAGTTGTGAATCTGTATGTCAAAAATTGTAACTAAATATTTATTTCGCCATATCCAACTATGAGATTTAGTAACCATACTAAATCGTTCTCTCAGTGTGAACAAAATGAATAGTTTGTCTGTTAACCAATCAATTCCTGTCTGATTCAATCACCCAACAACTTCCCTCAAGAAATCGAGTGTAATCGATTCTAAAAAGGATAAATATTGTTCAATTGCTAGTTGATTAGAATCCTAAAAATATGCATGCTTGAAACCAGTCAAATACTAGCCTTGAAAACTCGACTAAAAACAACTGTTAATCAATTGATTCATCGAAACTAGACGAATAATTACCATTCTCCGTCTCCGGAAACTTGTCAATTACCCTGGTAGCAGTTCGGATGCTATTTGGGTACTCTTGAAAATGTGTTATAATTTCTGTTTATAAAAACTGATCACTCACCGTAAAAAAACAACCCTCATTCCCATCCAATTCCTAAGCAAGCCCTACGAAAGAGCCCTAGTAGAAATCACTCTAGTCATTCTCTAGGCGATGACAAGGCTTTACGAGGCCTTTCAAGGCCTAGAGAATTACTAGAGTGATTTCTGCTAGGGACGATCCTTGAATGACAATCATTATTCACTTTTTGCACCAAAGCTAAAGTTATTTGTATAATCCCTTGTATTTGAATGAGAATTTCCATCACAAAACAGAGGAAAAGTAGAAGAGATTCTTTTGAAGAAATATCCTGAGAGTGCAACATAATTATTCAGAACATCAAGAAATTTCTCCTAATTCCAAAAAGCATTTACGCATAGTTTAGGACGGTAGCATTATCTGTGATGGTGAAATAGGACGACGATAGTGAATATATTATGAATTAGGTGAGACGGCAGTTATATTGAGCCATCACCAGGTAGACGAGACAACCTTCCGAAACAGCTCGGTTAAAATCTTTAGTCACGCACCTTTTATTTACGAGCCACCGGTCGACTAATTTCTCGAATAACCGCGAGAGATTTAGTGTCACCGTATATGGCGTGTTTCACAAACGCTCCTTTAACGATGAAAAAAGAGTGCTATATGTACGCGTCTGCTAATGTGAATGCGCGCGACAGATAAAATTACACGCTCCTTCCTCCACGTACAATCATACCGTGATAAATTCACACTTTCCACTTCTGTACGACACACCACTCTTCGAATCGAACTTCATCTAAACCTTGTACCTTTCCTTCGATTGATAAGGACTTTGACTTTATACGAACTCTTCTTGAATCTTCGATCGATTTCCAGTCGATTGTATAATTCAATATTGCGAAATTCCAACGATGAGGAGCAGTATCCATAAATTTCGTGAGCAACTGAGCGTTCGAGATAAAATCGTGGTGGAACCAAAAAAATGTTTGGGAAAACCAAGGCATATCACGCGGAGAGAAAAAATTTGCTATAACAGCAATCGTGTTAGCTACGACAGCAATTTTTTAGCTGTGGCAGCAAAAACTGTTTGCTCCGCAAGCAAATTTTCAGTATTATGTACAAAATAGCAAACAAATTTTGCTAGGATGGCAGACAGTTTTTGCTGCCACAGCTAAAAATTCGCTGTCGCAGCTAACAAGATTGCTGGAACAGCAAATAGTTTGCTGTCACAGCAAAAAATGTGCTGCTCTGGCAAAAGGAACCCAGCAAAAGTAGATTTCGCTGCCACAACGAATTCCTTTTTCTCCGTGTATCAACATCAAAGATGATGCTGTATAGTCGGAAAGAACAAAACTATACAAATGAGAATGAAACAGTTGTGAATTACAGGAATTCAGTCTACGGTTGTTATTTGCTGTTCATATAATATGATCGTTTCAATGCCGATTTCGTGGTATGCGAGATTCAGAATGTATCGATGTCGGATGGTTTGAGTATACGCAGTTATACGCTTTTATGTTTTGGAATGAAAAACTTGTTCAAGGTAATTAGAATACGCGGTGAGAAGTGCGCTTGTATGGTAGCTAGAATTCATTCCATAAAGTACAAGAACGTATTCGAACAATTCGTATAGGATTTCGATATGTTGTATGTCTTGTTTTTTTATCACTTCGATGGTTAATTATTAGCGTGGGGAGAATAAATGATGATTGTAAGTACCGTTTTTCACCTATAACGCAGGTGAGAATGCTTGGGATCAGTTGAGTGGTAATAATGTGAGAAATATGTATTTGATCTTCAGGGTGTGGATTTATAAATGTAATAAGGCAAATGTAAGTTTAATGAGAAAGGAATTATTTTTCAAATCTTTCTCTACTCTATACACTGGGGAATAATTTATGTTTTGAAGCTATTGAGCCATATTGAAAACATGGTAAAAACGATGAAAATAGTT
This sequence comes from Gonatopus flavifemur, assembly GCA_018340375.1. Taxonomy (NCBI): domain Eukaryota; kingdom Metazoa; phylum Arthropoda; class Insecta; order Hymenoptera; family Dryinidae; genus Gonatopus; species Gonatopus flavifemur. Next base: position 58,785,573 of record JAFFJZ010000001.1, read on the forward strand.
TACTGAATTCTATATAGATTCGATATCAAGTACAGAATTCGCAACAACGAATTGCATAACAAAATCCATTAAAAATTCTTCCTTTCTTCCCACAAATTTATCATGCCAAGTCATAAATCTCACATAATCTGGAAATCAGAGATGAGAAGTATATAATAATTAGCGAGAAGTCATTATATTTTTCACATTCACACGTATTAATGGAGAGCTTTATGTGTTGTGAACAATCTGTGTACTATAATTCTTAACATCATATTTAAAACCCCCGTAATTGCGTATAACGAGGAGTCTGATTTCTCATAACATTGTCATAAATACCATTTGTGGATGTGCAAAACGTAGATTATTGCAAGAAAACTCGTTCAAAAGAATGTTTATGTCCAGAATTTATGGACCAAATCGAGTATACTATGACTATAGTCATCGTCGGTATTGAACCTTTTATTCGTATATAACCTAGAGGAGAGAGGTACTTCGGAGTTTATCACATCATGTATCTAGCTATAAACGTGGTGGTATGATTCAAACTGTGATATAATTAAGAGATTTCAATTCTTTCTTGTTTTCAATTGATTCATTAATAATTTTCCAATGATTGAATCCAAGGGGAAATGGGGAACTTTTTTCTCTCAGCCCCCTAACAGCGAAATATGTCTGTGAAACTTTTTCTGAACATTCAGTAGATCTTCCTTCCCTGGTAGAAATATGGCATGAAACTCCATTGAACGCGTACAAAGTAGGGATGGTGATGCGGAATCGATTCTTTTTATAGAAAAAGTACTAAGTTTATATAAGATATCATTTTTACAAAAGAATCGATTCCGAAAATCCGTTTCACCTGCAATCCATCAATGGGATTCTATGTAATATTTCAAACAAAAAAACGTTCTTTGGAACATTCTACAAACGTTGCGGTGGTACGTTGTGCTGTCTGAACCAGCTGATCACATGAAAACTCCTGCTATTTGATTTCAAATGTTCTCCAGAGTTAGCACCATACAAATCCAAATTTTCCCATCATTCCCTAATAAAAATGATTTCTGACAGAAATCTCTTCATTCCTGTTCGATTTCGCACAATCAGAAAAATGCGAAGAAATGCAGATTCATTTCTATTAAGCTTTCAATTAATAAATTTGTAATATATAATAATAACTTCTTAGCATATTTTTGAAATGCCTGCATCTTCTTGATACCTACAAATATTCAACTACGTATCCCTTCATTTACTGTATTTGTCAGCAATGAATTTCATATAAGACAGAAACATTGAATATTCAACACATTCATACCAATAATTGCTAGAAAACATGATTTGCATGAACGACCTTTAAAAGTCAAACTTCTCATACCTTTTTTCTAAGAATGTTCAAGAGCTATCCTTCGGCATGAAGTTTTCCTAACGGTAACTTGTTGTTTACAATTAGTACAACACGATTATCATATCTTGATTCTCCACAAATCTAAACACTTTTCATCGATTTCAACATGTGACTCACCGTCTTCTACCTTTCATTAGAATTCAATTTTCTATCTTTTACCAGATAAATTATGTCCTTAGAAACGGATTCAAAGCTGCATCGATAATTCCATCATTTAATACACATCGAGTGGTTGAGATGGAAATCAAGTACTATTTTGCTTGAAAGTACCAAGATTAATTTCATATGACGAGCATTACATAGCTACGAGAATATGAGTAAGAGAAGAAAATGAAGTAACCTGTACAGAAAGGTTTTCTTGTGAACTTCTTGCGTTGAGAATCAAACGATCAAGAGACGTAGATGCAGCCAGAAGAAATCATCAAGCGCCTCTTTATATCATACTGACGAATAACATTTTATTTGTATTTATTGTTACAATCATTTGGAGCACCGAGAGGTCTTTTGAACGTTCAAAAAACGTGCTTGGTGACACTGAGAAGGTGCAAATAACGTCTCAGGATGTTCTAAGAACGTCACATGGGAACGTGTTCGATAAAGGTTTTCATAAGTTTTTGCGAAGCTGCTTTGATAAAACATTATGAGAACATCCCATAATAAATGAAAAGAACGTGATGAGAATCTATTTAACGGCGTCCAAAGTATACAGGTACTCTAAACATTTCGAAAACCTACTCCTCGAAGACCAAAACACGTAGAACTAAGTGTATGTTTTCAAAGAACTTTCTATGCTGTCTGGGAGTACATCATTTGTTCGAATTTGGGATGGATGTGTTTCTACAACCGCAGTTCCGTTTGTATTATAGTTTCCCATTATTCGCTGATCCTAAGGGACAATGATGCAAGTGTCCTGACTGGACTCTCAATCTCCCTGTTGTTGAAGGGAACATTATGAATCTCTGCATGAACAAGTACCAAAGAAACTTGAAACACGGCATATTTTATTGCAGTGTAGTATTCTCTGAACCAGATGTCACATGTCATTCGATGATATACATGTACCTACACCCCAGATAGTCGAAGGAATTCAACCCGACGTGTAAGCGAAGAATAAATTTAATGTCCATATAACGAGTCATAAGGGGTGAATGAAGAGGTTAATAGAATAGTAAGTAAGCGTGGAATCAGTTCACCGACAACAAAAAGAGTGGAGGGAAAACGAGGCCAGGGCCGGCGAATCGAAGCATTTCGCCCCCAGGTGACCGCGAACTGCTCCCGCTGTTGTGATTAAAATTGCTCTCGTATAGCGCGATGGCTCAATTATCACCAACCAGGGCGTGCCAAGCGGGCACCCAACTATGGCCAGTCAATGTTATACACAGCCAGGGCAAAAAGCAATGCGACGCGGCGGGGAAGCCGAGAGCCCTGGAGCGATCACCGGCGCCCGTCATCCGGGATAAATTATTGTTCTTAATGACATATTTATTGGCGGTATACGCCCGGTGGATACCGGGAAGCATCGACCGGTATAATTTGAGAATTCGAGGTAAGGCCAATCCGGTCGGCCGATTCTGTCCCACCTCGTTCTCTTCCTATCTTTCTGATTCTCGTAGGAATCAGAATATACACACTCTTTCCAATCTACCAGGTCCTCACACGCATCTGTCTCCTCGACGCCGAAGTCCGTATACTTCTTCGATTCTTCCTCCTGTTTTGTTCTTTATTTTTCTTTATCGTCACTATTTTCTTTCCGCCTCTTGCTACTCCTTTCTCTGCTCGGTGATTAATGATCGACGACAAGCGCAAAGAATGGTTACGAATGTACTTATATATACCTACGCATGGATATCATATATGAATTCTACGATCGTCGATCAAACTGTGCAGGTCGTTAACGATTAAATATCGACTGCGTTATATGAAATGAATTTTGTAAAGTCTGGTCGTTTTTCTTACAAATGTGAATATTTCTTCTTTGTACGTGAATCTTTTATTTTATCATAAAACCCTCTCTGTTCGTCGGGGTTTTGAAATTGGAGGAACAAAGGAATCACGTGGAATGAAATTATTCAAAGGTATTCGAAGGTTCGATGAAATAAAACACAGCATGAAACAACACTTGCAGCCACTCAATCAAATTCTTTGACAGATATTATCGGCTGACAGTTGAAAGTTTCGATTGGCATGAACCAGAAACTTCGACTCGACTCAAGAACAACTTTGTGATGTCATAATCGTGCAAGAATGATGTTTTGTTCTTGGTAAATTGAATTGTATTGTATTCATAAAGAAACCTGAATATTTTTATTCGATATGGATTTAATAAACTAATGACAAAACGATCGAACGTATTATGTTGTTTTTTGGTCATGAACCTATCGTATTATCGATGACAAATGGACCCTGGATTTCCTGAGTGAAAGTTTTTGGAAGAACCGAATGAAGATTTCTTCCTCCTTCCCATATGGTTCTTATTCTCGCTGTAGGCTAACGAGCGAACATGTTGTATTATGTGGACGTCTTTATGTAAAAGGAGATAGCAAGAGTGAAAAAGTGAACGAAAAAAAAACAAAGTTAAAAGATAAAAGCATTTGGTTCGTGATGAAGTAAGGGGCACTTGTGTAACTGACGTTGTCGCGCGTCCGTCCTTTTGAAACGCGCAATTTCTCGAGCGCTGAACACAACGGAGAAACACTTTTCACGAACGTCGTCGAGAACCCTTGAATCGTTCGTTGACGATGATTAATGGACGCGAAACGCGACATATTGCCCACGCGGAATCACTCCGCAAGTTTAACTTCGGTTTACGTAAGGTTTTGCAATGTAATTAGTCGTTGTTTGATGAATTATGTCGCTTCGAATGTGGATGCGGGTAAATACGCTGCGAAGTAATGGTTGAAGGTTTGGCTAACAAGAGTGAACATCAATTGAATTCGAAGGGTCGCTTAAAATTTTTTCAAGTCCGAATATTTGCAAAGCTCTCCGAAGTGGATTGAATTTATATGAAAAATAACTTGAATATTTGAAAAGCACACGAATATAAATTGTTACAAATTCCTCAAGAGTCTTGAGCAATAAATTAAATGAGTGTCAATGCGTTAGTAAATCCATACATCTGTTATTCGACAACCGTTGTGAATCGCCATGAAGAAAAGCTTGCTTGGATCTTTTTCCACATAATGTTATATATGGGTGTATATTTACATTTACGTGTAACAGCGTGCATCGCATGCGGCACGTTGCGCGGTGCGTGAGCCGCAAGCACTAGTAGCATCAACCTCGGCGTGTATTACACGTGTATACACGCATATTCGAGAACCCACACGTGTACCTAAACTCGTGACGAGGACTAAGAACGTCGTCGCGCACGAATACGACCCCCCATGGATCGATATAAATCGAAACTTAGCCTCCTCCGACCAAGCGCCCCACGAGAGAGTTGGCGAACTCAAAATGTATTTATTTGTGGCTTTGTTAATTAGAGTCTCCCAATCGTGAAATACGATCCGACCGTGGACCACCTGTCGAAAGAGATCACATTTCAAGCGGCAGTTAGAATAATGAACCAAAAAAAGAAGAGAAACTCATCACGTGAAATACTATAAACCGAATTGTGTTATACCAATCATCTTCATCATTACCATCATTGTTATTAGCATCGAATGGATCGATGTAACTCACAAAAGATGAAAAACACAAAGCCATTTGATATAATGTGGAGAATTATCGCACGATGGATATCCCTTTACAGACAGGTATTTGTATACGTCTATACATATACAACTGTATGGGTTGTGTGTAGTAAGAGAAAAGATTTGACGAAATAGCTGTCATCCGTTCTTGAATAACGGAATTCTACTCGAATCATCATCATTATGATGGAAAAAAGATTGGAGAATAACGAAGGATTAGATATAAAGAAATCAATGTATTTCAGTGCTCGATATCATCGCCCACCAGTTCGATAATATCTTGAACGTGACTTTGTGAAATGATTGTTATTTGTGGTCTGTACCAGGTTCATTTGTAACTTGCCTCTCTTGGGAATGATTTATAGAAAAACTGTTCATGGGCATAATACGGATACGTCCTGATACTTCTTGATACAATTTGCCGTTCTTATCCATTAGGACAATTTCGAGATTGATATAAGATCATCTAACGTTACGTAATGTACAGTCATTTTAGTAGAAATGCAATACCTCGCTTCTACTTGATCTATTTTTTTTTTATTGATCTACGAAATATCTTCAGGTACACATTTCATACATATACCACACGGAGACAAATGTATAATAAAAATCGTATAGTAAAAATTTTCTAATACGATCTATTGAAAAATATAATCAGTTTCAAAATTCAATCTAATGTGACCTAATGTATTTTTATAATGAAACGATTATATTGAAATTTAGCAAGAAATATAATCAGTTTCACACACTAATTATAATAAATTATAATAAAAACATATATATTAACATGTATTAAAATATATATTAGGCATTAATATAACTTATAATAAAATTTCCAATACTGTCGATGAAATTATCTAATAAAAACTTCCTAAATGGGTGCGAGGTGGCGTTGATGACGCTCCGAACGTTAGAAAACTCATAAGAATGAGATTTAATATGTAGTGAATATCCTTATAACACTTTAAAACGTCGAAAAAACGCGATCCTCGAGAGTGTCGCGTGTGTCTGGCTGTCTGAGATCTTCAAATTTGTTTGGTCCAAGATAACTTTTGTTGGAATGAATTTGGATAATTCTTTTGTCAAAATGTGGAGCTCAATGAGGAAACAGGAACGTCTCATTTTTGTTCAGATAACTATGGAAGAAGGGATTTGATGAATATTCGATCTTTCATCTTCGTTGATTTCTTTGAAAACGGAAACATGAGAAAAACATAAGAGTAATCTATGATTCTTCATAAAGCTGGTTTACCTCCTATTGAATTGTGGGCATATTCGTTTTCATGGTAAATGAAAAGAATATCACATTCCAATAAATGACTATTGTAGTTTACTATTTGCGCATTACCATATTGCAAATTACAATAGAAATCGTGGTATTTCCTGTGAAATTGGATAAACAAACCATGATGTCTGCTGTAATTTTCAATATGATGCACGAATAGTAAAATACAACAGTCATTTTGAATACAATATTCTTTCCGTGTGTACTCTCTACAATTGTTAGAGTAGTATCTCACTCTTCAGCTAGCCAAAAGTGAGCCTGTCGAAATTTCGAGTGAAATTTCCATTCTTTTAGAGTGATAATCTAAGGTTTGAGGTTATAAACTCACAGCCACTCTAATTCTAGAGTGGAGTCCACTCGAAGCGGACTGGCTCACTTCTGAGACTCAATGGAGTGAAACGAGTGATTTTTCACTCTTCCAGATTTAGAGAGTAGATTTCGGTTTTCTAATATCTTTTATTGCCAGTTTTATGATAAAATTATAATTAACTGTACAAGATAGTTCTAATAAAACTTACAAAAAGTAAATATTGATCTTCTTCATTTGCTTATAGTACTCAGTATTATATCAGATAGCTGTCCCTATTTTTACCATATTTTTCATTAAGGGTTATTAGAAATCTAATAAATTTTATTATACATTTTCCTCCGTGCAGTTGGGTTGGATACTTCGTGAACGTATATTAGGAAAGAAAAAAATTCCTTTCGTCTGTACGAATATGATCATCAACGCTACCCACTCGATCCCTTACAAAAATATTATTATAATCATCGAAAAGGAAAATATGTTACACCGGATGAATATCTCATTGTTCAACGTAGCTTCGGGCAAGATTCACAGTACGTATGTACGTACGATCATTCGAGACTATCAGAAGCAAGAGAAATTATTTTATTGTCTGTGTTCTATCCGTACTATGTATGATTCGGATGAATATTGATGAGCGTGATATATCATCGTGTATAATGAAGTATAATTAATTTATGAACATGTATGTGGCGTAGAATTCATTGTTTATCACGCCAATGTAGTAAGGGTCGTAAAAAGAGCTTATTATTTCTAGTTTCGATGGTAATCATCGAAAATCCATGCACCAACGAGTGCGAAAATATGCGCATGGATAATTATGTAAATCACTAATTACTATAGAGTTCGTGGTTGGAGGAAAATTACGGGTCCAACGGTTATGCCTCTCATGGGAGATCCAAGTTCGACGGAGAGGTCATCGATATACGACACCGGGGATGTACAATTCATTTGTTTAGAATAAATGTCATGCGGGCGTATAAATATGAACTCGTGTATGAATATATATTTGAAATAGGCGGACGTGTAATTCGAATAGTAAAAAGTGAAATTATCTTCCGCCGATAGATTTCATTGAATCGAGAATATGTAATTCTGAGATCGATTGTTTCATTGTTTGAACAATTTTTTTTTACGATCAGATTTCACAAGAAAAATGATGGTCTGTGAAATGCGATTCTTAGGAATTATAGAGAATTATCTGATGTTAAAAATTAATGTTCAGTGGAAGATGAATATTGTATATTTTAGGTAGAATACCAAAAGCGGACACGAAAAGAGGATTGTATTATAAAATACTATGAAAAAATTGTAACCAAGGACCATACATTATCAACGATAAGATTTATACTTATTTCAAAATTTTTCATAGTAACTTAATTGTTTTCGTTCCAAGTTTGTGCCTTTGTTAGTACGTTTTCATAAAATATTCTGTCCATGCGCATTCACATTGCTGGGCTCTCTATCTGAATACGCCATTGCTGGTATTGAAATCTCTTCAGGTGATTTCAATGCTCGAGATTTCTGCAGTAAAATTTTATCTATTCAACCGAAAGTTCTGGGTAATGCTTTCAACATTCAACATGCTGTCGACAATGACATATAACTGAAGCTTTATCATCACGTAATTGAAAAATCATTGAAATTTCAATAACGCTTTGGATTTCTGATTTCAGTTCCAAAGTTACCTTTGTGAATTTAATTCTCCCTTACCCACCTATTCCACTACAGTAAATAATGAACTTCGTCGTTCATTTACAAAAGTATTCAATGTTTCGTCATAAAAAAATAATAAAGTAAAATCCACATGTTTGTGGAGGTAGAAAGAATTTTCATCGAACGAGGAAGTCAAAGCAGCCGTGGAAACGTATTTCCACAGTCTTCTAGATTCTCACACTCCAGAAATAGAATCCATGAATCAGAAGACATCTGCAAAAAATGTATTGAACTTCAGGGGAATTATATTGAATAAAAAAATGTATTTCAAACCATAGAATGGTGTTCTTCTTATCGAACAACCTGATGTACACGGAAAGAAGAAAACAGCATTGATTACTGTCCATAACAGCAATCAGTTGAAAACATTGAACTATATAACATACTGAAAAGAGCACCGGCGAAATTTCCTATAGGATGGAAGAAGAGATCTTTCGTCAGTGTGAAATGCAAGATGAAATAGCGTTGTTTCTTTTCAATACATGCATCTTAAAAAGGGATGATGAGTGTAAAGGGTATCTGCTTCTTTTCCTCGCACAGTGTACTCGACTGTCTCTCTTTGACGAAAAATTTTTGAATGGTGCTTCATTTTTTTTCAATGAATTACTGCGATTCACAGTAACCACTCCTGTTTTCTTTTTTCCGTGTATAGAATTTTCTATACATCATATATGAAAATTCAATATGACTTCTATATAAATTTGATCAAATTATTTATTCAGGAATTGCATTTACAGATTCGTTATGCAGCTATTCAAAATCGTTACACGATAGCACATAATTTTTATATAATTTAGATGAAAAATTCGAAACGAAATTTTACACGTGCAGGCATTTCTAGACTCTCCGTATTATTGTTCTCACACATTCAAAATACATCTCCGTTGGTAAAGGAAGTTCACAAGAATATGCAGCTGCTTGGATTCGTCAGGGTCCTATTATTACACTGTGAGTAATATGTTGATTTCAAAAAGAACCCATTCGATTGATCATTTTTTACGAAAAGGAGTTTTCAGTCTGGTTGCCCACCGAACGTGCATTTCGAACATTTCCTCAGCCATCCAAGAGGTTTTTCTTGCGAGCATTGTGCAGTTTCTATTGTTCTTACCGCTCCTCGCTCACTTCAGAACTGCCACCATGATTATTGTAATTTTCCACTTGAAGCTCTAGGAATACAAATTCAAATCCACTCCATAAATCCTTCCATGTGCGTCGTTTACATTTTACCAGACGTGAAAAATACATATCCCAATGGATTTACACGGATGATCATATAAAATGTTCATTGCACATGGGTAGAATATTCAATTGCTTCTCCGAATGAATATATTTTTGAAATGAATTTCTGGGATAATTTCTTTAAACAAACGTTAAAAACAAGTGTGAAACTTCAGTGCTCATGTTTTTAGGGTCATCACTTAATTTTCAATGAATTTTCTTCTTCTTATCGCATTATTTATGTTATCACCTGATAGAAAACATTTTAGCTCCTGCACGGAAAGACCGGGTCTAACAATATTTAGAAAGCCAAAAAATTAACAGTTCTTAGTTTAATTGGTATTTTTCACAGTGAAACTATCAATGGTTACTACATCGACTACGAATTTTTAATAGACTCACCACGAATATTTTTCAGCGATCCTCGTTTTTCCTGAATTGACAGTAATCTTTCTAAATAATAATAGACCCGGTCTTTCCGTATACTGTGTAATCGGATTGTACACTGTTAAAATTATGAGGAGTTTTCCCTCATTTCGATCATGCACGGAGGAAAAAAATTCGCTGGAAAAGCAAGAATGTGAGTGTTCTAGTGAAATTCGCTTATTATTACATGGACAGCAAGCAAGTTCGCTGAAATGAAGAGGAATCGATTTCCTAGCGAATCAAGCTTCACTAAACTGATGAAAAATTGATATAATTATAACAAATCAGTTCGTAAACACAGCTGATTGTGATTGTTAGGTTGTTCAATTTACTAAGCGAAAACGTATTCGTTGAAATAGCGAAATCTTTTCTCTCCGTGTGGATTCCAACTCCCGATCTCGGGAGAATTAGGTTTTTCATCACAAATAGAGAATTCTTCCTCCACTTTGATAAGATAATCTGTACTTTGAATGTTCAATTCTCCTAAAATTTGGGACAAAACCTTGGGCAAAAGTCCCACACGCGGAGAAAAAAGATTTCGCTATTTCAACGAATCCATCTTTGCTAAGTGGATTGGATGATCCAACGATGACAGTTCACTGCATTAACAGACTAACTCGCTATGTCCACGATCTGATTCGTTATAATCATCAGTCCTCCGCTGATCTTGCGAAGCTTCATTCGCTAAAACAATAATGAGTGCCGTTGATTTTGGCAAACTCGCTTGCTGTTCATATAATAACGAACAAATTTCGCTATTCCAACGAATTTTTTTCCCCTGTGCATCCATCGAGGAACTTTATTGTCTCCACAAATATTCTTTCAGAGTGCATACACTCTCGTACACCCACGTCGAACGTCCAGCTAAAAATTGAGGTGATAGTCGCATCCAGATTCACTTACTCTCCCGTGAAAGTGAAATGAATGCCAGATACAACTCCATGGGGATAGCGTGCTGAATGAAAATATTACCGAGTATGAAATGAAAAAACCAAGACAAATATAATTACGAAATCATATATTTAATCATCATAAAAATCCACATTACTCGTAATAACTTCAGTCTCTAATGATATGTATGCGGTCGGGGTCTATAAAACTATCCCTTCTCTCTTACCTTCTTTCTTTCATATTGGCTACACTCGGAACACGTTTTCTAGTACAGACTCGTGTGAACGAAACCTCAAATATTCGACTGAAAAATATTTAAGAGACGTACGGATACATGTAGTTAATACGAATACCAAAGGAGTTTCACTTGGTCGTTCGTTGTTGTAAAATTACACCGTGCTTTAATACGTAATTATGGTGTCTTGTCATTACCCTAGCTCGGATACTCCTCTTATGCCTTGACTATCTTTTACCTACATCTCGTGCAAGGGGATCTTTGTTCGGGGTAATTAGTGATTTACCGTAATTACGCTTGCTTCGATACACATACACGTGTATGTATTTGTAAATTAAAATTCATCAGTTTTTGTTGACGATGAAAAACCATGAACTGCGCGTGCATATCTCCGTATACAATGAAAATCGGTATAGTGTATCGGGAGACAAATAGTCAAACACGAAATACCTACGAGGAAAAAAATCCCCATATAAAAATTACATGAAAAGTCAGGTAACGATTACAGTGTGGATTTCATGTAAAATTTACTACACAATCCTGTTGGATTTACATTGTTATTAAAGGTCATTTACAGCAACACTTCTCTCATTTACATAAAGCTGAAACTAGCAGGCGTAAAGTTAGCAGCCGATTGTTGTAAATTTTGAATCAAGGTTATCGGAGCTTTGTTTATACCAGAAATCGATTGAGTAGCATCCTACCAAACGTTTCAGATCCTCAAATCCTTAATAAAAATTGTGTATAAAGAGCTATGAAAAGCGGCTGCTAGCTCTACGGCTATCAGTTTCAGTTTTATCTAATTCACTTTGGTAACAATATAAATATAACATCGGTTCCAAAGTAAATTTTACTCCAATCGCATTCATGTGAGCAGTTATGTTAAATTCACAGCAGCCAATGTAAAATTTACATGGGACTTTTTTCCGTGTAATCGTCTCCGTTAGAACAATTTTTCAAATTTCTACAATAACAATCCATCTTCATTCGCACACTCATTTTCTTCGAGGTTCGCTTCAAATGGTGAGGGCACGACCCAAGAGAGATGTCAAATTTCCGTGATTTGGAAAAATAGCCAATTGCAGAGGTTAACTCGAGAAAGGTCGAGTTCAAGGATATTAAAAATCAACTCTTCTAAAAGTATTGGTATATACCAAGTCCTCCTCCTTGTGATGTGTGTTCCTCGTTTGCGTGAAATGATGTATCAGAATGCAACAAACTGACCTCATCATCTTAATAGTCTAGAGAATCACATCGTTGACGACGTTCGTATGATCGAATGATCCATGCGGTGAAGTATGATGATCACGATGCGACGGGTTTTACAAACCACGTGCAAGACCATCTTAACTCGATGCCGGGCCTTGGCGAATGCACGTCGGTTATTTCAAACGATTTTCCGTGCAATCTTGCGTAATTTTCGTTGAGGGAAAAAATGATGAATTTGTCGACCTTTTTCCTTTTGCGATATGAGAATCGTACGATGAATACAAACTCATGGTTCAAAAAGATCTACAAAACGCGAATGCAAAGACAGACGAAAAATTATCGAATCTGATAAAAGTGATAATACAAAAGCCGCTGTTACCATCGAAATACTGTGAGAAAGTAAGAACTATCCATTCGATCCATGACGTTTGAACTTTAATTCCCTCAATGTTCGACTGTGTCCAATGAACGAAGAAACAATTTTTGTGTAACACTTCTGAAAAGCCTGTTGAACAAAATGTGTGTACACTTTTTTTCTGTCTCGAGGCGAACAAGAATTAGCGTAAGAGGGCAATCTCTACGGGAGATGATTGATAACTTTCTTGTAGAATTTTATCAGCTAACAGGGTGCGCGCTGTTATGTTTCACGTCAGAGAACAGTGATGCTGATAGACGGGCACCTCTATCCCTCTTTCTCTTCCGTTCTTTCACCTTTTGGAACGCATCCACGAGACTTGTTCCCGTTAATTCAAACTTACATGTCGGCGTGTTAAACTTATATCCTCCTCTTTTTTCTCTCATTCTCTCGCTTTTTCTTCACCGTTTCTTGTACTTTGTTTCTCTCTCTTTCTAATTCTGTTCCCTTCTCCACGAGGGTTTGTGTAGTAAAGGTACCATCGCAAGGGAGTAGCATCATCGACGTTGCATTCCTGTACCCCGAACGGAGTATATAGTCGCCTCTCGATCATAACTGTCCCTTCAACCTTCGAAAAACATCACCACCTTCATCCTATCGTCATCTCAATGATTCTCGGTTCACTTGGATTCGTTTTTAATCCCAAACGATCGACGGTGTCGACAACTTGGGGTATCTATAATCTTGTTTGTGTATCAAATAGGCCCATGTATTATTTGATATAATGAAAACAGAATGTCTTGATATCATTCATTCGATATCTTTAACATGACTTTCGTTAACTATGTTTCAAAAACTACAACTTCATGTCGTTTGATAATTTATGACGACGAGGAGGAACATGAAGATTCATTATTATTATATTATATTAGATCATTGATTCTCGAGAATTCGTGGGATTTGTATTGGTAGGATATTATGTTTCTCGAAACGAAAGAGAAACCGCAGAACAATGAGAAATAATTAATAAGACATGTTGTATACATTCGAGCGAGCGATCTCGAGATTATCGCCCCTCTCTTATTGGGTATAGTAATAAAACTGCACTCGCTTCATCGTACATTGTTGATTTAATTAAAGGATTAAAATGGCTTTGCGATAACACACGACAAGTTCTAACATAACCTCGGTTAATTAGCCAACGAGAATAAAAGTATATAGACTTTCTTGCCACGGAGAACCACGTTCATTCAAGGATCCGCGCTCTGAAAACCGTTCAACTTGTCAGCTCTGGTACATTGTGGCAAAAGTAAAAACCGCTTGGGATAAATGTCACTAACACATGACTGGAATTATTTATTCCTAGAATCAATATTATTATTCTCCGAGTAATTTAATTATTTGTTGCCACACCTCGTGTTGCAGCACATTGTTAAAGCAATGTTCCCATGTTCCCATGATTATATATGAAAAGTTTATAGGAAAGTCGTTTAATCGAGTTATTAATTCTTGAATGCAGTTTTTCTTCAATGCTTTTCGCTCTGATCAACTAGGAAAAAGATCCCTTGGAATTGATCTTCGGAGAACATTCGCCGCAATATAATTCTGTTTGTTGTACGACGATGTCTGATTGATGCAAACACCCTTGAATTGCAGCAATCAGATTTCCTCTTGCAACACAATCATCTTGCAGCAAAAGGAATTGTTCCGAAGGGATGTTGAAGGGAATTTTCTCCCGTAGGAAATAGATTTTTTTGATACATGTACAATTTGGAAAAGGATTTTAATATATTGACTGGAAAACAACCTTGAATAGAGTGATAGAAACTGTGAGTTATGTTTTTAGTTAGTTCACGCTTTTTGTTTCGAGGAGAAAGGTTTTTACAACCAAAAATCTCATTTATTCAGAGCGGATAATTACTGTGTTGCACGTACATAATTTCTCCTCTGCATCCAACGCAATTAACCTTTTGCTTCATGTAACGCAATCGAATACATTTAATTTTCTCTGAAGGATTTATACATCTTGAGTTGAATACATTGTTCGTTTAAAAACTGATATCTACGGTCTTGGAATTTCTTTGAATAATTCTCCAGGAAAAATCAGATCAAACTAGACGAAACAGACTAAATGTATTCGAACGGAAGAGATTTAATTAAATCTCATCGTGACTCATTAATTATCATATATACAAATCTCTACACGATTAGGATCTGTAAAACGAATGAGATATTTGTTCCGAATCTCAGGGAATTTTCAACATATTGTAATTGAGATTTGATCGATATTCACCTATGGTAGCAAATTCTTGAACCAACATAGTAGTTTATACTTTGTTCTTTTGGATTCAAAATTGTCTCATCCATCCCATTTGCATATATTAAATATGGTGATGTACAACTATGTTCGTCCAGATCAAGTTATCATTATATATAATGTATGGAAATCCAAAGCCAGGAGGATGCTGCCGTAAAGATACGAGACACAGTTTTATATCTGATGAGAAAAAGTGCACCTTTTGTGAATGTCCAACAAATCATTTTTCACCCTTATTGCGTAATTTAGAAATGAAGTTATATTTCAAGCAGATAAGTGTTCTTCATGCGTGAAATACATCTTTCCGATGCAAGAAAATAAATTGACAGGAGACCGATTTAAAGAACCTTTTTCTCCTAATAGGTGGATATGAAAGCGTACGTGTGTACATCTTTATATACGTATACGTACCATTGCTCATACCATAAACTTGTGCGGATTCTCTTAATTACGTGGCCGCTCGCGGTCTCGTACGCGCGCGGTGATAATCTCAAGCCTCATTAAAAGAGCGAATGATGCGGATCGCATTGGTTCGGTCGTGGAGAACAAGAGCAGTGTGCAAGCGAAATCGTCGTAACATTCTACTTTCATGGCATAAAAACGAGCACGAAAGAAGAAAGTAAGATCTTTGTTGTTCTTAACTCCTGGAACAAATCTCCTTGTATGAGTAAGAAGGGATTAAGAGCAGGAAGTCTACCGCGAGGACATTCGTGAAAATAATCTTGAAAAATGTTAGAACGAGAAAGCTCGTAGTTAACCACTTACGTTTATACATTTAAAATAACTTACGATGCCAATTATGAATGGTGCTTTTATTTATTTATGTTTTTTTTTCAAATTCCCATCGGGTATGTGGTGGTATCGGACACTCGCCTTGTAATGTATGTCATTACTTTATGCAATGCTTTCTCTTCTCTCGAGATTTAATATCGAATCCTCGATACATACGCTTTTGTAATAATTAGACGTTGTCGGCATCGAATTTTCGCTTCGATTGAAAATTGTCCCTTCAATTACTTCCCAAGTTTCTTAGCCTATAAATTATCAGAACATCACTCTTACTTTTCTTCGTTTCCTCAACATTTCTTATTGCTAGTCTCTGACCATACCTTCTTATTATATTGCATTCGATATCTTTTGTACCTACCCTGCTATTTGTGTGATTATTATGTTCACCATATTTGATCTATTCATAATTTCTCTTGCTATCACAAGGACTTGTCCTCGGGCATGAATAAATTTCACCATCCCGTCCATAAAAATCTCACCACAGGAATTTTCTTTCTTTTCTTTTTTCTCTTCCGTTGAGAACTCGTGGAATATTGTTGACGCTTTATGTCTTATTTCCCACATACGCTTATTCGTTATGCAACTAATGAAGCCTTTATGCAAAATCGATTTATGCAAAACAAATATATAGGCTGTTGATTATTTAATGTAATTCATTCATACTGTGTTTAAACTCAGGGAGATCAGATGTGGAATATATTCTTTGTATATATGTCTCCTGTACAGTAAGATATCTATTAATCTAGTGACCATTTCGTGTTCTTAGATATCTCGTAGATAACTTCAAAATGTTTCAAGCAGCACTTTCAAATATCTCTTAGATATATCAACTTCGTCTCTCATTTAAAAGATATATTTCAAATGAGGGTAAAGCTTGAGATATCTAAATGGGATCTCAAAAAGTGTTCTGCAAGATATTTTGACCTCGTTGAAAAAACTGAAAAAAGATTTCAAATGTTTAATAAAAATTTTCGAACAATATTTGACATTTTATAAATTTCTAAAAACCGACAATCGAAGATCTGAGAATGAATAAATTCAATTCCAGGTAATATAAATGTTGAGAAACATCGTTTCGATATTTCAAATATGTACATCCAACGTCCGTAACACTTCGCAATGAAAATGACTATATTATCCCGCTTAGGCGTTGAACGAATACACTTCATTATGACAGCGGGGCATGATAAATGCGTAGAACTTTATCATACAATGTCTTCATGTTTCAAGATATCATTAGCAAACCCACGCGAAGTTATCATTCCTGTCATCATAGTGAAAGTATAACCTACAACCACGTAGAGATCTCGTATAGAAATTGCAAATCTCTACACCTTGAGACGACGAAATACTCTACTCTGTATTAAAGAACTAATGCCCCTACGGTATCACGACTCTTTCATTATGATACAAATTTCAAACGAACAACAGCAAGAAATGAGAAAAACAGCTCGAATTCTTGTCTTTGAGAGTACCTCATTATACAAATTTATCAGAGGTCCGTGGAGCGCAGCAATAATATCGGAACGATTCTCCATGACCGATCAATTATTGATTTCAAAATTATACGAGAGAGCAGGATGTATCGGGTAAAAAGGGGTGAGGAATGAGGAAAAGAAAGGAGAACTTAAAGAATATGTAACGGCTGTTACATTATACCACTTTACAATTGTAGCGTCATCATATACGATAAATATATCTCAAAATGATTGGAATCTGGCCGCAAGCAGACCAACTCAGGGATGAAAATTACGAAGGACTATACGGTTTGATTTACATGAAACGAGCACGCGCGTATACGTGCTTATGTGGGCAGTACTCGTGCTCTGGTATTCCATACTTTACATGTATTCATCATCGTGATCCTGGTAATTTGACTCGTTCTCCCGTGCAAATTATTCCTACCCCATGAAAAATTGGCTGCTTAGATTAACAGTATAAATTTATATACACAATACAGAATTGTGCTGAAAGGATGCCGCAAAAGAATCGCTAACGAGTGGTTTTAAGTGTACACGAAAGAGCACACCTTTTTTATGCCCTCAACAAAATTGCTTATTTATCGAAAAATTTTGCGCTTAAAAAGATTCACCCCCTGCTTATTTTCACTTGTGTTTTTTATAATTGCATTCATCATGCGATCGTGCGTTGAATTTTATACAGTGACCAATGATTTTATTTGTTTCAGAAGCACCTGGGGAACTTGGTTGGATGTTGACCCTAGTCATAGTGTCTTTATTGTCAGCTGGTATCGGTGCAGTCATTATGGTTACGCTTCTACATTGTAGAAGGTTAGTATACTCGTTTCGTTTTGATTTTTCTAATCTCTTCAAATATTTTCCTCTCTCCGTTTCGAAACTTCGTGTGCAATATAAGCCTCGATTACTCAGGATTCCGAGGTGAACGTGGTATTATACAAAACGTTGTTTATTCAACTATCAATTATCTGACAAAACAAGGATTGTAAAAAGTACACTGAGGTAAATTTAATATCACAAAATTATACTCCGGTACTATTTTTATTTTTTCAAATATCAAGCCCAAGCGACGGACTGCGGTAAGTCTGGAAAAGCTAGAGTCGAGATGAGGGTTCTTCAGTACTACAAAAATGTTGACTACGTGAGAGTTACGAATCTATACCATATGAAATTCAAATTACGCACTTCTTGACTAGGTTTCAATAGGGCTCAGGCATGACAATCCCTGTTGGAACACGAGCAGGATTAAGGTCAAAGGCGGTATCACAGTTAAATCTGAGATTGACACCGGTCCTGTGCTAGGTAAGAGCTTATAGACTAGGATCAGGCCTAGTCTCAGACCTGAATGTGTGTATAGTACAATAACCTAACCACTAATGCGGGAAATTCTTCACAGGTATACATAATTAATATTCAATAATATAGAATTTGGAAGAATGTGGAGTCACTGCTATTCCAATCGCGGCAGTTCTTACTCCGACGCTCATTCGGTATATAAACGACTATTTCCGGAGATACCATAAATGTTGACTAGGGGAGAGACATGCAGGTTGGACCGTGTTTTGTTCTTGACTTATAAGATTAGAACAGGAAATGATTTGATCAATATCCATATACCACTGAAGAGTGACAACCTTCAGCTATATTTCGTGATAGAAAGCTTCTTGATTGCTTTGAAATACTGCGAAATATAAGCGATTTTCTGAAGTTGGAAGAAATTCGTTAAAAAAAAAAGTAAGCATGCAAGTTGGGCCACTTCTGAAAATTCGCTGAAAAGGTAGAGAAATGCATTCTATACATCAGATATGGAATTTGTAGCCTATATTTATTTATTTCAAATAGTTTTAACATTGGAATAATGAAATATCACTCACAATGAAATCATAATCACTGATTCCATGGTCCGTCTTTCTCTCCCTTTGGCATGCCATTCTAAAATAGAAAAATCACCGAATCCTTGAGATTACATCCAATGTAAACACTATTCTGATCATCAAAGATGATCGAAATGGTGTTTGAATACTTATATGACAAGAAAAACTAGGGACCTATGCAACCTTGCAATTGCAAGATCACTATTCTAATTTCACAATATGATCGAAATATGTTTTGTGCGATTCGAAGAAATCAAGAAAAAAACATTTTTCCACTTGCCTTCTGGAATACTCATAAGAGGTATCTGTTTTTGCATTCTATGCACATGAAAAGTTAACATATGATAAGACTCGACTTCAATCGTCATGAAATCAGAGTTGCCAACGGTTAAAAATACAAAAAACTCCCTGGCCTAACCTGCATGCTTCTCCCCTACTTATATGGCGTAAAATATACTCCGCTATTTTTCTTCGTGTATACAAATTATGAGTTGTATCGAAAATGTTTCCACCAGATTCAGGAGATGAATTTTGAATCGGGAAGTTTCACGAATTGTACGATCAGTTCAGTACCTCATAAATAGGGCTTCGCACGAGACTCTCGTCTTAAATTGAAAAATGCTCTATATTTAAGTACTATTCTGAAAATTGAGGACATAAAAATTTTGAACAGAATCAAGCTTCTACCTAAGGTGGAACAAAATCACATAGGATTCCGTTTCATCGCAGAGGATAACGAAGATATTTTCTCAGTCTCGAAACTAGTCTCGGTATCGGTCTCGGTGCAGGTCTCGTTGCGTATTTCGACATATATCTCTGCTAATTTTGTTCGAATGATCAAGGTTTCATCCCATTCCGTGGATTCCATTTGTACTCCCAAATTATTTTGATCATCTTGATATTTCAAGAGATTGGAATAATTATTGATAACTATTTTATCTTTCTTTGACGCGAGTTTCGTGCGAAGCCCTACTCATAAACCCAATCTAAAATCAGAAAAGTGTCTGAATTTGCTAATACAATAGAATAGATTGCTCGATCAAAATTTGAACGTTTGAAATATATTCCCAATGAAATATTCTATAATCCGTAGTTATAAAATAATCACTTCATGCTTATTTAGAGGGTTAAAAATTGTGTGGTCCAAAATTCATGTGAATCAGATCCGTATAGTACGGAAACGAATTCCTCCAAATGGAAGAATCCTCAAAATCATATATAATTTATATACAGAGGTATGAAAATTATTAGAATAATTGTGATTTCCAAAACTGTTCCAACACAGGAACAAATACCTATGTAAAAATTACATAAAAAGTGAGGTAACGATTACAGTGGATCTCATGTAAAATTTACTGCACAGTCCTGTTGGATTTACATTGTTATCATAGTTACTTCACAGCAACACCACTCCCATTTACTTCGGTAACAGTGGAAATGTAACATTGGTTCCAATGTGAATTTTACTCCAATTGCATTCATGTGAGCCATGATGTTAAATTAACCACAACCAATGTAGAATTCACATGGAACTTTTTTCCGTGAATTTTTCTCTAAGGGAATGCAATCATTTATGGAGTACTGGTGTTATTTCTTGATATAAATAGTTCTTAAGCCCTCCATTTTTGAACGAAGGAATATTTCATGATTACTATATAACAATCTCATTTGTACAAAGTTCTTTTTCATTATGAGCATCTTCATATGTCTTTGAATAACTAACAATGTGCAATATTTTGATATTAAGAACTGGTGTTTCGTTGTATAAAATTTATATACACGACAAAGAATGATAGTTGAGTTACGATGAAACCAATAAAAATCCCGGTCGGAATTTGTTCTTAATTATTCTAAATTCCCAGCGGGTATCTATCGTCACATACTGTTTAGTTTGAGATCGAGGTGTTGAGATCATTGGAGTGAA
Organism: Gonatopus flavifemur; assembly: GCA_018340375.1. NCBI lineage: Eukaryota > Metazoa > Arthropoda > Insecta > Hymenoptera > Dryinidae > Gonatopus > Gonatopus flavifemur. Next base: position 58,806,670 of record JAFFJZ010000001.1, read on the forward strand.
AAAAAGATTGGAAAGAAAAATTGTTATAATAATTAACTCAGAAATGGAAGGATGACAAACTATTATATCAACAAGACAAAATAGTATTCCACAGATAAATGCACAATCTGAGGCAAAAATTGGAGTTATTTTGGAAATAACAATTATTCTAATCATTTTCACACCTCTGTACAATTTAGGTATAAATTCTACATGAACTTGAAAATTTTTCCAACAAAGTGGCCAGTGTTTTCGCATCAAAAATTTGAAAATATAACGTTCTTTTTTGCTTATCTGGCGCGACCGAAAGCCTGCCATGGTACCATGACGATTCATAAAAAATGTTTGCCAGAGTTTGCTTGAATTACAGAAATAATACTACGGTTGAAACTCTGCCAGATATTAACAGGAGTTCTCTGGATTTCACAAAACAGCAAATTTGTTGAATCGTTTCTCAAAGAACATTGTCAAATTTGCTTTTTCAATATTCTTTTATTAGAATATTAAAAGATCCATGTAGATCCACTAAGATTACAAAAACAACATGGAAGCTCTCATTTTTATATGAGGGTGTGGTAGTTTTCAGAAACGAGTTATAATGTGAGAGAAACGTATATCAATTTATACCACAATTCATCATATCATAATATTTAATAAGATCCTTTCGCTTCTTATTGAAGAAAGGAAATAGACGCGAACATGCATCTCGTACCATTCATACTCGATCTTACGTACCGCTTCGCAATTCAAAAACTAAACCGAAAGGAAAGTGATTCGATCCTCCGATACGGATCATCGATTTAAAAGATTCGCACGACGGTTGGTTGCGGTTTACTCGAGACTGTAATCGATTCTTCTGAATTACTATTCTCTGTCAGAGTTCATCGAAATTGAACCAGCCAATTTTCTTATATACAGGGAAATACGGAATCGTTTTGTTATACCGAGATAAAGCGATCTGAATAGATTTGTGATTGAAAATATCACATGATCAAATTCATTGAAATTATCATCTACCTGTATCCGAAAAATTCCATCAGACTTATTTGTTATTTTTTTTGTTTTGTTGCAGGATGAAAAGTGCTGGTGGCAGAGGTGAGAAAATCTCAAGTATAAATTTTATACAAATTAACCCAATTCACTGCAAAAACTGATGTCTTATTTCAAGATACTTTTGTAGTCACTTTTCAAACATTGAAAAATCTTACTGTAATCATATTCAAAACCCAAAAATACGTCTTCGTTCAAGACATGACGTGTTTGATTAGAAAAAAAAAAACAATATTTCAAAGTAGAAACATACCCTCGAACTGCTGTTACGTCAACATCAAAGTGGAGAACAAGAACAATTTATTCATTATTTGGTTATTTTGGAACAGAACTGAACGAGATTCTAATCAACCGTATAATTAGAAATCATCAATATGATATCCATCTTTTCTAGTTGAATGTGATAAATCACACTTCTGATATCTAATTTGGAAACAAACCCAGCCAGCACCAAATGATCAATTTGAATTCATAAAAGATCATAAAGACTTCTTGAAGACTTCTCAAACAGTCCCCGTTATGCGACTAACAATGAGTTCAATATGAATCTATATGAGTTAAAATGAACTCTTAATGAACAACTTAATGATCAGAAAGGATTCATATCGAGACTACATAATGGATTCTTTCTGGACATTAAGTTCTTCATCAAGAGTTCATTTTGAATGCACTGTATTCATATTGAACTCATTGTTAGTCGCATAACGAGAGCTCTTTGCGGGAGCTTTGGTGCTGTCTGGGAACATATATTTGAACGTTACCCTAACAGCGAAATGCTAAACAAATATGCAACAAATTGTTGAAAACGTACAACAACAGTTTGAAGCAATTTGCAGGGACGTTGCGTCGCCAAGTGCGTAAGAATATGCTGCAAATCTAGGATTTTAGCTTTAGTTGTTATCGTGTTCCTGGGAAGTTGCTTGGTTTCATGAAACTCTCAATCGCATGCGTAGCAAATACCCAGCAACTATTGCACAACTTTTGTTGTATATGGGTAGTGTCGTGAAATAAAATACTAATGTTTCTACTTGAAACAATCATGTGTTCGATTTGAATGATCAAACATGCTATGTCTTATTTTGAAACATATCTTTGACGGCAGTTTTTGCAGTGTTCTGAGAGAAATAATTACTAAATTTCAAATGAATGAAATTGTATTGAGTGTTGTTATTTTATTATTCTTGAATCGAGTAATTATTTCTCTCAGAAAAAACTACCCATGTGATATAGAAATATCGACTCCAGATGTTTGTATAGCTTGCAGAACTCTCAAATTCAATTACTGAATCTCAGCCTTTAAGGCTGTAAAGTAATTAGTAAAAAAAAAAAACCAAAGAACACAGAAATAATTCAATGCATTCTCATTATAAAAACGAACGCATTCTCTATCTAATCCTTAGAGGGTATTCGATGAATGCACGTAGAACCTGGTGAGCGGTAGGAACGGCAGCAACGGCGTGCTGACAGGTCGGGTTCAGAACGATTGCCAATTATCCTCAGGTCCCTACCGAGTTACCAGAATACGATCACGTCCCACCCATTCACCCGCGTCTTTCGTTCTTATATTTAATATACGATATCCACCTCCTCCTCCTCCTTCTCGATAATTTCCTCTGGTTGATCCGTCTCCCCTTCCTCCCCCATCTATTTATGAAAGGTCTTCTTTCAGGCCGCATCATTCTCAAGGACATTCGTCATACATACCACACAAAGACCCTCGTATCATAACTTTAAATTGGCTCAAGTTCCCACACAAAAATTTCTCGCAAGATCAAAGGAAAATTTTTTATCCAATATCTTTTTCTATCGTAGATCAATTTACTTCTTCCTTCCTTCAAATTAAATGTCCATTATTTTTTCAAGAAATCACGAATTTCATGCTCATTTTGCTCAATTATGCACCATTCTGTTGTCTTGTTTGTCAAACTCGAATAATTTATTCGATTATTTATCATTACCCTGGAATCATATAGAATGAAAGTAAGATAAAGTTTTGGGTTTTCTTGTATTCGAGTATTTTTGTAACAGAGACAAATGATATCTCCCTAACTTCAGTCAATGACATAATCTGAAAGAGATCGGTAACCACGAGAGAGAACCCTTTTCTCAATCCCAATAATACGAATATGAAAGGTGCATTAGGAACAAAAATGAGATATCCTTGTTGACAGACATACGTTGGGCTAAAATCCAAATCACTTTGACGATATATCTATACTTCGGTATATCGTACGAATACACATAGCGCATGTCTGAGTGTTTTGTGCATTCGGAGGGTGAGGACAGCTGATCGAAAATGTCGGTGGAACCGATGTGAGATAAGCCGATTATTGCATTCGCCTCGGTTATTCTACTTAGCTTTTGGTTCAGTATTGTATACCAGGTGAACGTGTACCAGAGAACCTATCAAAAAGCATGTATGAACTTCTGAATATTTTTTTATTTCCTCGTACGCAAGAATCTTCTTTCAGTTGTCCATTAACACTCCTCGTTACGGATGGCATTTAAAGAGTCGGTCTCTCACGTGTATTTCAAATCAAAAAGGTACTGTTAACAAGCCATTCGATAATTTTTTTTTCCACGAGATTATTGTATCGGATATGATCGGAATGATATAAAAACTCACCGTTATTCGATAGGTCAGATACAGTATTCAATGTGATTGTTGTTTTAACACGTTTCTCTCTCCGGAATAAATCTTTCCACATACTTTATGCACGAAAATGAATATGACATGTGTCAATTCGTGAAGTAACTGTACAACGCTTAACTGAATAATCTCAATTAATTCTTCTTCATCCCCAAACTATGATTTGTAATCCCTATATAGATGTATTTTAGCCAAGTTCTTGAACAAGAAATTCCAAATTTTTGCCACCTGGATACATAAAGTCTCGTTAATTAGGATCGAATCATGATAGTTCGTGACTACAACACCTAGCTGTAAACTCATCACGGATATTAGAAACCGATCTTTGATTTTTCTCAAATGTACTAATTCTTGGGATTAGAACGAGTGTTGGATAATTGCACTTCGATACTGTACATTTATTGTACCTTTTTGCGCCTTTGTGTGTATATCTTCTGCCTCACCTTCGCTCACATGTACGCGTTAAACTATCGATCGTATCTTATACCGGGTAATTTTAAATCAGAAAGTTAATTAGACAAGGTTCCACTGTTCTTTATGTCGCCGTCGTTCGTCGATCCATCGCTGGTGTCTTTCGTCCCAAGCGCACAAGTATCAACAGCCAAACCAATATAAGTATATACATATACAATGCCTTGAGCAGCTTTCATTATGCGAACTAATTAAACTCCAATCGAAGCGGACACGCTCCGACGCCAAGGGTCCTTCCTCCTTTGTCATTTCATACACAAATATATGCATTGGCGAAGAAAATATATGTCTCCTGGGAGCAAATGTGTAATCGACATTTCAACCAAAGCGAGAATAAAGAAAAGTAACGTTGCATGTGTCAATCGAAACGATCCGTTATTAATTTTCCTGGTTGAATATGTGGAAAATATTTCATCATTCCAATATTCTACTCAAACCAGAACTGACATATCTGAAAATTAAGAAATAAAATCTAACATGTAACGCCTTTATAGATATGTATCACATCTTGATGAGGGTTTAAACACATGACCCCCCGTTGGCACGAGTATTATCCAGTAAAGCTAGCCAGCATAACCGAGAGAATCTAAGTTCCACATCGTCGCGTTATTTGGTATTCTCGCGAGTGCACACGTCATCAATTAATATTCAAATTGTACGATCCGGTAAATCACCGCAGGGTGTAGTTTTCACACGTTGAGACAAGCGAGTGAGGCGAAGCGACAGCCTGGAAAGATGCGGGATCTTATTACATTACTAGGTGGGAATTATGGCGTAATCGCGGTCGATGAACGTCGACCTGAAGCACCAAGAACGCATGCCACATCTCCGGTACAATATCTTCTTACAATACCGTTGCGTATCAAGGATTAGAATGTTGGAATTTCGTAGAGTTGATTTTCATTTCCTTGTTACTTTTAGTCATCATTTTCATCGTTTTCGAATCATATTCTAAAAATATCTTCGAGTAATACAGATTTACGATGAAATGGAATAATTTGAAATAAATCTTGAGTGAATCTGTATATTATAGAGAAAGAAATAGATATTTTTCACATCCCATGTGCAGCACGGCGAGAGAAAAAAAGACTCATGTCTGATCGATTCTTCTCCATGTACGATGCAATAAAATTCCATTCATATCATTGGATATTCTACAGATTACCACACATTATTTTACAGATCTGCCCGGCAACACTTCCGTACACATAGCTATAGCTCAATTTCTTAGATAAATTCTTCTATCAGTTATTTGCACACCGATCTCTCAACAGTTCTATACGAATGAAAAAAGGCATCTTCATCTTCCAAGTAGAAATAAACTTCCGGTGTTGAAACCAAAGTGAGATTTGAAACCCTTCGATTTTCCAGCACTCCGCATATTGGAATTCCTTTTTGATTACTGGGTGGCAACTACGGAACTCTACTACTATCCTTTCTGAAATTAAAGATAACACATTCCTGTTTCGTTGATTTATGAAGCATTACTTCGATCGTCCGATTGGGAAAAGCAGTTTTTATTAATTATTATTTTTCATTCGTTCATTCATTCATTATTTTTTCTCTGCTTCATGGCTATACAGCCGCTCATTATCGGTTTAATTATAAACACGTGTTCCACGGGTTATCGTCAATCTTTCATCATTTCATCACAATATTACAAATTCAAGCCAAAAAGTATGATTTTTTGTAAAGCACATATTTTATACAGATATTAAAGACGGGATATCCACAAAAATCCATGATCATTTCGTAATCGTACGATATACGTTTGATATTCATTAGACGTCCGGCTGAGTTTAATGGATGTATGTTGATAATTAAAGTGACTGTTATCCGCATTTCAAAAAACTTGACCACCCCATTTAGATTTTAATTGTTTTTCATCGAATGAAAGTATTTTCTACATCCTGTTATTAAACGAGATGCAGGTTTATATTCCATACGCATAGTACTAATATATCTGAGATCGAGTCAAAGGAAGATAGAAAGAACCAGTTTCTCTAAGTCTTGGCGAGAAAACCGTCGAGTGACAGTGTCGAATGCACATAACATTGCATTGGAGGGTCAAGAAAACATAAGCGGTAGATCCACCGACGACGCTGAATCCACCGATCACGTGGACGATGTCGGCGGTAAAGACAAGGAGGACGAGTTGTGTGTACGTGCTTAGATTATGAGGTACCCCATATGAACAACAGAAAAGGCACGAGATTCCCATATTCCATTTCTTTTTTCCTTTTAGTCTACGTTTTTTTTCTCTTTAAACCGAGCATTCTCATGTCTACTTACCGCGTGGCGGCACTTCTGATCTATAAATTCCGGTACCGCTCTCTTTTTGCTTCTCTCGTTTCTAAAAATATCAACTCATACGTATGAGGATGTATATATCTGCTTTACTTATACACGCTTCGTATCCTGAACCCTTATTCCCTTCTATGAAATCCATGACAGCGCCATGACAGCAATACAATGAGACTATACAGAAAACGAACTTTCATATATATATATGAGCTTCCATATCGTAATAGGGGAGAATCAAGACCCCCATATGCTGACATCTATATACATGTACGTGCATACACGTGGAACGATACACACAATGTGGAACAAGAACGCATCATTATTATATATACCTTATATTTTTGATACGATAAAATCTTATGATCATGCGATTATAGTTTACAGTCGATCCATTAAAAATTGTATATATATATATATATATTCCAATTACGCTTTTGAATAAAAGAATCGGTATAATACTTCGCACAGTACTTTATATCACTTAAAACCAATCACTCACCGACTTACTTTCACTTGGAATAAGAGGCTATAACTATATCGATTATAATGAATAAATGTATATTTTTCCATGATTTCAAACGTTACGATCATACATTTACCGTCATCAATATCCCCATAGAAGTCCCCTTATGATCAATTACTATATAATACAAGTTACAGAATATGTTCTTCGAAGTGACTATACTTATCATATAATACGTACTTAAGGATTATACGATATCACGAAGTATCGGAGATCCTTGTACCAACTTTACCCTCGGCACTTCGTGAGCTTCATTCGCGTACATAAGTATCCCATAAGGTTCGAAAAAATGTTCTACCTTAGCTGTAAGAAATACGAGTGAAATTTGAGAGCAGGCGAGAACTTTCGCTCAAAGATTATATACGGAACCAATGCATTTTCCAGGGCAACGAACCGCGTGTGTAAGACCTTATTCTTGTTTTTCCGTTTCAGCGAGCTGCTGTGGCGTCGGTGTCGAAGATAACGGCGTCCAAGAAACTGGTGGTCCGGTACCTGGAGGTGGACCCGGTGGTGGGGTATCTGTTATACCAGATCGACCACCCTTAGAGCTCGATAAATTGCCACCCTATCATGATGTAGCACCTAGTCCTGGTAAGTAATTGTCTATCTTCGATTATAGGCTTTTCTAAATAATTCACGAGTAATGGGTGATATCGTGCTATTCTATTTTCTTTCCTTTATACCATTTTTAAATTTTTACCACAAATAATAGTAGAATTTTGTAGTATTGTGTACGATATTGTATAAAAACTTGATATAACCATATGACGTTGTGTGTTGTGTCGTGACCACAAACCAAGAAACAGATGTTTGAATTATGAATACTGGATACATGATACAACTTTTCTACGAGTCGTTACAATTCGAAATTTGTACTCAACGCAATGAATGGATATATTTAGGTATTTTGTAAAAGATTTATTCAAATTCGATCGAACGACGATTTGTTTCCTCAGGACACAACGTATGGTCGTGGTTGGGATCGCGAAGAGGTGGTGGTACACCAGGAGCCGTCACGACACCTTTGTCCTTACCTCAGCACAGGCGTGCAATTAATCTTCCGGTGGAGAATCACTATACGCACATGCAAACGGACGAAGCCCTTTATGCAGAGTTGGATTCGCAAGCGGCCAGCTATGCGAGCGATCTTCAGTTACAGATGAGAGGAGGAAGTTCGACATATGGAACGACATCCGGTGGCCACGAGGACGAATATCACGAATTGGACGCGGCGAGATTGCATCGCCATTACGGCGGCAGTAGCAGGGATGGATCGTTGCAAAGGGATACTTTAAGGATACGTCATAGTAAAAGGTAATACATTCTCTGGAACTTTTTCTATACAAATCTATTCAGTAGATTCAAAAAACATACAAAATACTTTCGAAAAAATGCTGCGAAGTAATGCTCCAGCTCCTATTAGCAGCTATGATTATACTCCACAAGATATCATTATCGTAGCAATGATATTCTACTGAAAATAGAACAATTATAATCAAAGCAAACCCTTTTATTTTCTATCATAATTGTGCAGGTTACAAGAACCAGATTACGAGATGTACGAGAACGATCCAACATCTCTGGTACCACCGAATCAGCTGCCCAATCATCATCACCATCATCATCGTCACAATCATCAACATCATCAAGAACTTAGACTCGGAAGTAGAAACGGTGATCATCACCCGTCCTATCAAAACACAGCCTACACAGGAAGCGATGCCGAACCGGACGGGCCGACGTTAAGTAGTGCTCCTAGCAGTGCTTATTATAGTGATCTAAGTTCAAATTCCATAAACCAACAGATACCTCCCACAGGGACTCTAACGACCTCAGCGTCAACGCCTGTAACGACAACGATGGCATCCACGACAACGGTCCCCACCACTACGCAATTAAATCCACAAACTTTGGAACAACCTCAATATAGACTCGCGGCTATAAACGAAATCTCGGTACCTTCGGACTATATTTAGCCCGAAAAGCAGTTTCATTCGAATTAGTGAACGATCGCAAAAATAAACGATCTAAGTGAAACAGTGAACAGTTTAGTTTGACTCTTTAGGTTTCTTCCTCTTCGAAGAAATATCTAAAAAGAGGATATTATGCAGACAAATTTTATGTTATGTTAATGAAATGAAAGTGAAAAATGGACTCTGAGTGAATTCTAATTCAAGATGAGTACTATTTACTTTTTCTTTCATACGCTTGGTGTATGAATTTTCTTTTTGTTTCGTAGTGTATAAAAATATTGACAAAAAGGGGATCGAAAAGTGCTCAAGGGGATCGCTGTGAGGTGGTTTGTGATAATTACAGAGCTCTTTAGTGAGAGTTGTGGTGAAATCAAAGGGCAATTATTGGGTCCCAGATAACAATTTTATTTCCCTCCAACACGGGGAAAAAAATATCCTACTTCTTATTTCGCTTGCTAAATTAGAAGCAGGAAGGTTTGTCAAATGAATTTTCATATGAAAATACGGGAGATTGCGAATAAATAACTGATTTTTACTATACGCTTTATAAAATTTCAAAAATGTGGAATTTTCCCCCCAAAAATCGTGGCAACAAAGCATTTGCGGAGGATTCAACATTCAAAAAAACCCTCAAAGTGGTGGAAAATCCATCATTTTTGATGGAAAAACAATCCCCCCGCGATGAGGGGACAAAATCCACCAACAGTGTGAAGGAAAATTCCCCACATTTTTCACAGTGTACCTATTACTTTTTCTACAATATTCGTATGAAAATTAATTCTATAAACCTTGCTGTTTCTAATTCACTAAGAAAAATCACGATAATTTGTATGTGAAGTTTATGATTTAACAGGCAGGAAAGTTTCTCATTGAAACACGACAAGATTGTGAATTCAATACAATTTTGCTTCCATATCTAGGTATCTGTACTCGAGGTATAAAAATATTCATTCGTCAGGGATTGTCAATCGTAAAAATATAGTCATGCGGGGACATCAATCAAACATTCAACAATTCATCTCCACTTTAGATTCGAAAGAACATTTATAAACGCAAATATTCACTTCAAAACAGTTGGAACTGGACACATTTAAAATTTATACCGCGGAATAAATATTTCCAACCGCGCATGGTTATTTTCAAAGGACAGAGCTATGTAGTTTATTCCATTAAATACATTACCTAGTTGATTGAATTCAATTGAATCAATGAACATATAATCAGAAGTCAGGTTTGTGATTATTTTCATCGTCCTCTATTTCATAGATTGAAAATTAAGAACGCAATTTCCTATCAAGATTGGAAATTTAATGGAATGATCGTTAATGAGACGATAAACGTTTCACTCAACACTACATTAACCATGATGACCAATGACCAATCGAATGACCAATTTCTTTATTTTTGTGAGGAGTTTTGTACCTCTGCTTTCAATCAGTATATATCATTATAAATCGATATTCAACAAAAACCGTTGAATTCAACCACCAAATCGTATTAAATTACATATTTTATGTGATACGCCGTGACACTCAAAACCCTAACTTCAGATTACAGTTTCTCTGTCATTTACGCAAACTCATAGATAAGCGAAGGATCAAACCAGACATTTTCTACCCACAAAAACTTATAAACCCGATAAACCGGTGTTTTCACGGGGACGACTATAAATTATATCTATAATATCTATGCGGTTTAAACGATGGAACGTACATTGGAAATTGATTTCTTTTTTCTAATCATAACGCAGTAGATCTATTGCCAATTTACAAACACGAAGAGGTGTATGAAACCGCTGTGCGTTTAAGGTTTCCAATTTCACTCCCCGGTAAATATCGATAATCAACATTCAGGAGAAGATAGAACGATGGTGAACTGCTTTTCAACGACTTGGACGATCGATCAAGCGTGACGACGCTCGATTACAGGTACACGAAGGGCAAAAACGTAATAATATGGGAATGAGAAGAACCACATTTCGTGGTTTCTCAGGGTGATAACAGGCTACGTACGTACATCATGCAAGTGTGAGAACGCTCATTCCATACTCCATGGCATTCGTGTGAGAGAAGTTTTGAAAATACAATTGAAGAAATTCCAAAGTACCATCGGTGCCGAAAGAAACTTTATATAATCTTTTGGTTTTATTCTTCAAGAGTTTTTCCTAATTGAAAATCAAGATCCAGAGAGCGAGAAAAATTCATAAAAATACAGCCAAGGTTCTTGAGTAACTATAAAACGCCTCCTTTTCAACAGTTTTGATCATTCATTCATTCACCAGATCCATATCGTATCTGAATTCTTTTCAGTCAACTTATGTAATTCTCATTCCGAAACGGTACTATTCGAGCAAGTAATAAAGATCTCTCGGCAAGTGTATTACCATTTAGATGCATACGTATATCCTGGTTTTGAATAAGCTAGTAAATAACGTCGTACCATACGGTTATATTAAAAGTATTGCTTTTATTACCGTGACATAGCACTTGTGCTTGTATCGAATGCCGAAACAATCGAGTGAACCGCCATAGTTGAGTACTTCTCTTTGTCTATCTATGTTGATCTCTTTATCTGATCATGCTAAATCTTCGGGCATAACGGGCGAGTCACACGCATAAAATGCCAAAGAAATCCAGCTACCGTTCTCTACACAATACGAATATATATATATATATATATATATATATGTATGTATATATTCGAATGGAATGAAGTCATTGCAAGATGGAACAGGTGTTTCGTAATTTGACGTTCGGCTCGGGCTCAACAATTCAAGTCAGCGCCCTCGGCCACATCCGCTCCGCTTTTGCGATTCAAATTCCACAAGACGTGCTCGTATTCTTTGATTTCAAATATTCAAAATGATATCTCATTTCCATAGCATGCAATATTTTTTCAAACCAATCGAGAGCTTAAATTGTCCGATACGAGACGAAAAAGAATGCCCTCGAGTATCGTATAATTCAAATAACTTTGTTGTGTTGTTCGCACAACGTGATGTGGAGTGTCAAGATAATTTAGTATTTGAAATGTAAAGTGCTTTGTCGATTGGTACAGTAAATCGCTAAGGTGAAATGTAAGAACTAATGACTCGCGATGTTCAACATTTTGACGGTAATAACGTTTGTAACGATTAAATCCTTCAGAGTACGTACCTAATAACCTAACCACATCAATTGTATCGGTACGGACAATGAAACTATGAGAAATCAAGTGCGGTTATAAAATATCCTTCTTCAAACATTGTAGAGTACTATAAATTAGACGGGAATGAATGGATTTCAATTACATTTCTCTCATGCGAGATAATGAAAACAATTCTTGTGCGAGAGTAATAGACTTGAAGTAATTAATACAATAAACTTCAACACGGCCTCGTTACAACCGCGCGTATATTTCAATTAGAACAGCGCGGTATTTTATGTTATGTAAATTATGATTTGTATAGGGAAATTTACAACACGTTCTATATGAATCGATAGATAATTTATATTAGAATTATACGTTGATATACACGGAAAGACCGGGTGTATTATTATTTAGAAAGATGACTGTCAATTCAGGGAAAATGAGGATCGTTGAAAAATATTCGTAGTGAGTCTACTAAAAATCCGTAATCGATGTATTAACAATTGATAGTTTCACTGTGAAAAATGCCGATGAAATCATCAACAAAGCACAAAATTTTCTCAAATTTTCCTCGAAATATCATAACAATAATAATTGATAATTTTTCGTAAATTCCACTTTCAACGCACGTAATTCATTATACGCAAGGTCAAGCAAAACTTCTCTCGATAATACTGTTATCCTCTTAATTCACTCGCCGTATGAGATAGATCATCCGGTAGATATGGTTATAATCAAATTTCACTATTTCCACATTTGTGGCGGATCATTAAAGTATGAAGGAAAAAAATGTTCCTCCAGTCACCTCGTAATTCTTATACACGTCTCCCCGATTTGAGAAATCAAAAAATTATACTAATTTATGCGAACCGAGGGTATAAATGACAACGTTAATTTGCAGCATTTGTGTAGCGCTGATCATAATTTAAAATTTAGATTCCATACAAGAGTCATTAAATGTTGTTTTTAGAGAAAAACATCGAGCGTCGTACACGGATGATTCGATAGTTTTCAAAATCTCAAAGTACCACCATACATCAGATTCAGTCGTTTATCTTCGACCCACGATCGACGGCGGAATTAATTCGTTTCGCCCCCTGTCCCGATGGAACGATCGTTTAATCGTCGCCGTCGTGTGCTCTTAATTACCTTCTCGAGCAACGCTCGATTGTTCCTTCCATGAAACAGACACGAAGTCGAGGAGACGTTTCGTCGTTTTGTTGTTCCCCGCAATTCTTGATTCCGCTGTACGTATTCTCGCACTTCATTTAACCCATTCGCTAATACGCTAAGATTGATACTTGGTTAACCACAATCACGATTCTCTTCTTCTAATGTTTTTTTCCTCACATTTGTTATAAACGTATACGGTTTGCTTGTCCCGTGAACTCATTTTTCATGATCTATTCTTGTTTTTCAAACAAAAAGTGAAGGTCAATGTTAAAGTTTTCAAAAGCATTATCAGATCCGTTTCGTATTATTCGAGAATTTTATGGAGAATTTCGAAATACACATTCTATCTCTTCTTACTCCGGTTGTATCTCAGCGGGATATTCCTTGAGGTGAGATTCAGGTTAAAACTACAGCAGCATTGTTAATTTTGGAATGATCAATATAATCCACCCCAGACTCGATAAATTTCAACCTGACGTTTCAATTGAAAGAATTCACTGACAGATTACAAAGTGGTGATACCGTGCCTCGGAATATTGCAATATTTTTTACAACTTTCGGGTTTGAATTCAGGTACAAAGATATCGTACTTGCCTCTTCTCTGATCTTCGATTTGAAGAAATTTACCGATATACGTATCTCGGTTGAATTCCTCCTCGATTCAAGTTCCAAAGGAAATTGTCTACATAGAGCGCATACGTGTTCCCCTTCAAACGCGAGAATCTCGTATACAATCTGGAATAAAAAGAAACTTGTATATACAAGTTGAATCACTTTTTTACGACAAAAGATAAAAAGTTTAAGTAAAAATTCTTAGAAGATTCAATACCATAAATTACGTCCTGGCAAGTAATTATGTGAGCTCGCAAAGTGTATTCCGGTAAGTCAATGGAACTTGACGGGAGTTATCGATTTCATTGATTCACTTGTTGATAATATTAAACGCGTGGAGAATGTGTTCATTGAATTTTCAGTCTTGATCAGAAATTCTTCTTAGAAACCAAGACACTTAATATACGAGGTACCCGCTACGCTTGTATGTACCTACGCCTCTGTGAATGTGTGTAACAATGCGTTTTCTTTCTCCGGCTCTGTCTCTTTTTCTTTCCTTCCTTCCTTCCCTCATCTCCCTTTCTTTTTCTTTCTCGCGGGCACGCAATAATTAATTGCATCCTAGCGGCCACAATGGCGGGTTGGGAGAACCGACTCGGCTGGGAGTCGCATTATTTCGCTAAAAGAAAAAAACAAGTCCCACGAGTGCAACGTGCCGTCGTTGACCGCCGCTCATCGTTGCCTCGTGTTGAGTGAACAGAAACGTTTTATGAAATTCATTGCTCCAGGCCATTTGTTACCTTAACACGAAAATGTCTTCTCTCGTTTCCTTTTACAAATTTTCCTTCTTTTTTCGCTTGTTAATCTCATATTGGCTTGTCAAACGGCTCGAAATAAGACATCGTTTTATGCTCTAATTTGTATTGTTCTTTGAGATCACATATTCCTTTCCTGCAAATATGGTAGGAACGTGGAATTTCGATATTTAATGATTATGATGGAGGTTGTGCTGTTTAACGAGGAATTGATTTTCAACATAGTTTCCAGGCATCGTTACTTGAAAAATATTCGGGAACACGCAAATGCGGGGGACCATCTCCACGAGAATCGTTCGACGACGACGATCGATCAGATCGGTTGATCGTGGGAATCTGTTCGTTCGGATTCCCGCAAATTTTTCGATCCTCACCGATCTCTCTCCCTCTCTCTATTTTTCTCTATCTTTTTTCTTTTTCGCGCATATGTACGGCATCGAACGAAGCAACGATGCTTTTATAATGACCTTGCCCCGATGGGTACGTATATATATGCACGCAGAGGAAACTCTTGAGAGAAGTTCGATACGCGGGGCCCAAGCTAGAATATAAGAACCCGTAAGAATGGAGTCCGCCCGGGTTCCGCCCTGACTCTACCTCACTATATTGTGCGCGTGTGCGTGTGTGTTTGTGTATTGTGTGTGTGTATGGATATGTATTTACCTATACACCTTATATTCGTTCGTGTCGGAATATATAAATTATACATGTAAATATACGGGCGGCTGGGCCGAGAGATCGAACCGCGAGATATCGAAATATGTGTTGGCGACCCCCACATCGTATATATACTTCCTCGCTCTTTCCTCTCTATTCTTCTCCTCTTTCTCTCGATTCTCTTCTCTCCGTGCTTTACAAACGCGTGGTACATGCACGCTTCGTACATGCATGGATAAACAAAAGTACATGACGAATACCTTTTTCACGCTCGTAATTCCCTTTCTCCAATTCCTGCCCACAAATCCCTGGTGTATGACACTTTCACCGTGTATCCATTTTTGGAGACATTAAATTATCATGTTGGTTCGCTATCAATGGGGTATTGTCGATAACACTGGAGTTATGTTGAAGCATTGAGAAGTCAATGAAAACGATTACCTTATCTCTCACATCTGCACTTTGACAATTTTTTACGGTTGACATTCTCAAATTGGATATTCATTCGTGACAAATCATTTTACGAAATTATGAAAAATGTTGTTATTATTCTACAAAATAAGAATAAATATGAAAATTCGATAAATGCTTGGAGATTACATACGGAAAAAAATAGTGCTGGCATACAAAAAAATTTAACTAAAAGGGCAAGAAAAATGATTGGTACCGCTAAATTTTTTTCCCGACAAAAGAAAGTTTGTTAACAAAACAAATGGACAAATTGTTATAAGGACAACAAATTCTTTTTCTAGACGGTATAATAACAAAATATTTTTCCCGTGCAGAAATTATAAATTATCTCACAGCGTTTCCATAAAGTGCCTTTGAAAAGAAAATTCATACCACATGAAATATCAAGGACCAAGGAACAATTTATCTGTGTTGTATACAAATTTTATATAAAGTGTATCTCATTTTTGTATATAATACCCTGACAATGTATATAGTATAGAAATATAGAACTTGTAACTGTGCCTATATAATAATATAATCCACATATTTATATAACGAATCTAATAGTACGAAGGAAATCGATGAAATTTCACTGATCGATGTATTCAAAACAAATATTTTCATATTCCGTATCAAATGATAATAATTTTGAGCTTCGATCGATTTCCTTAAGGTGCTAGCCCTATCAAAAAAGAATCCTTGGGATCCCATGAATACCCACTCGCTCTCATGTAGGTTTCCATAGGTTCCTAAGCAATCCCAGGTGGGTGCCAGGACAATTTTTGACGGGGAAATACAAACGTTCCTGCTCTTTTGTGTGAGTAAATGAACACACAGGTAATACATGTGCACGATATTGCTGAGTTTGTGATAAAATTATTTCTATGAAATTATTATTGTAAAAAGATTACGGATAGTTTCTATTAATATCATATGGAATCTATCTGAATTTTTAAAACGTTCGGTGAATGATGTGTGAGCGTGTTGCGTGTGAAGAATCTGCAAAATATCTAGGTTTGTCACTTTGATTCTTATCCAAAGATTCCAGATTCTAAATTTATTTACTTTATTCACGTTTTTCTGTTGAGTTGATTTTTTGTTGGAGTTGAAATCAAAGTAATGCTGGCAATCCTTAAATCGATGTAATTGAAATTTTGTAAACAGTGAGAATATTTAGATTATTCTATTGATTCTTAAAGAATCTTGTAAAAATATCATGAAAATTCCAGAAATGTATATTCCAATATTCATCAAATTTTTCAAAATATTCTTATACTGTTTGGAATAATTTTTAATTTCCAGTTCTAATGACTGAGTGATCAATTTTAATTGTTCAAATGAGTCTCAGATTGAATAAATGAAGTGAAATGAGGTGAATTAGATCCGATGTGTTTCGTTGAAAAAACTTCAAAATTTATCAATGTTTTGTCCATCGTTAAAATTCTGGTGCACTTGATTTTTATCAATTTTAATACAATTTAATACGAATCTGCCTGAAATTTCTAGATTCGAAATACCTCGTTGAATCCAGTTCACCTCATGATATAGAGAATAAATTATACATTCCGAAATTGCATTTGCAGATCCGAATTGTATTGTCAATGTTATAACGAAATTCCAGAAAAGTAAAAAAAAGTGTTTTTATACCAAAATATCGATGTGTCAAATATTGCACATCACTACTCCAAATGAGACGATATGAAATAATAATGTGCTATGCATCTGTATAGAATATTTCAACAAATTTATCATGAATATTCTCATTTTGGAATTCTCCGTAGAGGAGTTTTTGTATTATTTGGGTGGAAAAATACATATCTAAGCCATAATTTTTTGTACTTGGAAATCTACATGTCACTGTTTATATTTTATCTAATCTGAGACTCAATCCATCGGTAACCTATGTGTAAATAACTCAAAATTGTTATATTGTTTATTACATTAAAAAATTGCCATCAATACGATAAATACATGAATTTTATACCACATAAAAATAAATGTATATGCGTAAGAAAATTAATGTTACTCTAAATAGCATATTGTACAGGATATTTATATTTTGTAACATAACTGGATGAACCAATAACATAATATGTATGTGATGTTTTTTGTTGAATTTCATAAATACAAAGAAAATTGTTGCAGAAGTGATTAAATCATTCCGCAAACTTTTTTAATGTATTATGAATGAAAATCTTGCCTACAATGAATGATAACGAACTTTTGTACAGTCAATAAAAACTAATTTAATAAGAAAAAATATGCCTTATTATTTGTATTTTTCATGAAGAACCTAGGCAAACGGGAATAGGAACAGACGGAGGACCATCATTGGATCTTCTATTCAACTGTTGTACGTTAAAAAGTGTATGAAAATTCCTTCTGAAAATTCAGAAAATGTCACTGTAATTTTCCACAGTTATTTTTTTCTGAATTTTCAGGAAAATTTTGCTGAAACTTGAGGAAATTAACTACATTTCCAGAACACTTTCCGAAATTTAGCCTTTAAACTGTAATGTCTAAAAAAATCACACTATTGGTAAACATCGGTCTCACAGACCGCTAATATTATTTACTCAGATTTTGAGCAACTTGAGGTTACAAAAGTATGTTTTTGACTATTTTCGAAGTTATGAAAGATACTACAATAGAAAAATCAGCATATATTAGGAATATAAAATATATCCTGCTGAAAACTGCTGTCAGATCTGCTCAAAAAATAGTCGTCAGGTATTGAGCGGTTTTTGGGTCTGGAAATCTGCTCAGGAACTGACAAACTTCCAACTTGATTCTCTCCGGAATTGCTGAATCTCAATATTCTGTCAAAACCTATATAGCGAGAAAAATTTGTCAATTTTTGATCAGATATCCCAGTTATAGATTATGAACAGAACCATCCTAAAATTTGCTGTCATTTTTTGACTAGATGTTCGGATTTGGTGATTCCGGACGAAATCGGGTAGAAAGTTTGCAAGTTTGTGGACCGATTTACACAGATAAAAACCTCTCAAGACCTGAACAATATTTTGTGAGTGGATCTGACAGCAGTTTCAAGCAGATTGAGTCATTCATCTTAAAAACTCTGTTTTTTTCAGTTTTCAGTGTGTCATAATACATTATCATTAGTAGTGATCAAAGTAATGATATCAAAATAGGACAGTGAATCGAAATGTAATCTCATTCCAATGAGCCGATGAAATAACAACCCGCACAACCTTGCAAAAAAACTTACACAAACGGTAAACATCGGTCTGCTGGACCGCTACACTTTGAAAATCCAATCCGTATGGAAACTACTTGATGAATGGCGGAACGCGTGATACAACATTTGGTTTGGTCATGTGAAATAAGAAGGTACTCATGATTTTGAGCATCTCTTGTGACGATTCATAAATTTATGAACAAATGAAATTCTATTAGCGGTCTGTGGGACCGACATTACAGTTTAGAGGTTAGTTAAAATTTCTCAAAAATCAGAAAAATTTATCTAAAAATTCAGGAGAAAGTGGCTGTAAAAAAGTGTAGTCACATTTTCTGGATTTTTAGAAGAAATGTTTTCACAGTATATGTTGATCTATGAGAAAGAAGCAGGAGAATGGCAACGCTCAATGAATCTTCATCAAATTATAAAATAAAAATATTTGAAAACTATGTGAAATTTCTATATAAGTTTGGAAATTTTTGCGCTCAGATAACCTCTCAGTGGAAGATTTCGTAGAGTTTCTATAGAGTATATACCAGAAACATTAGACGAGGCAGTCCTTGAAGACAGTCGATCCTTTTTATATGAAAAATATATAATTGTCATAGATTATAATAAAAACTGGATACTTTTTATATAAAAAAGTATCGTCATCGCTAACTCCGATACGGTCTTATTTATCTTTGAAAAATTTTATTCAACTGTATTCAACTGGTTTTTCCCTCTCACATGTAGCATAAAGTTTTCACAATCTTATACGCAGGTGCATATAAATCGTTCTCATTAAGGAATCCACAAGTTTCTTGATTTTGTCAGTTTAATTAATAATTTCAACAATAATTTATCCTGGAATTATCAATACATGCATAGTTTGTACAACAAATATGAAACATATTCTTTGTTTTGATATTTACCGTTGATTATTCTATTAACCGGCTTTTCAAGTATGTGATCGCGTCTGAGTCGCATCCAAGTTTGTTGAGACAAAATCAACCGTGCCTGACTTGACTGGACAGATAAAAATTATATTTATTTCTGAATACCGTATATAGTCAGACCTGAACAGCTTGAATAAAAAGAAAAAAAGGTATATGATAATAATTGATATGACTTGTACAGGTTGATTCAAAATATAGTTACATTGTACTTACAAATCTGGTAAAACGTACTTATACACTGAAAAAAGAAATTTCCTTTAGCCAAATAAAGAATTATTTGTCATGTACCAAAGAAATATTTATTAGTATCAACAAAATATTCTTTAAAACTGAAATAACGTATTTGAATCAAATGAATGGGTCTAATCATTTATTCGTTTCGAATAAATTAATTTGGTTTCAAAGAATATTTTGTTGATACTGATGAATATTTCCTTTTGGTACAGGACAAATCATCATTCATTTGGCTGGAGGAAATTTTTTTTCAATGCAGGTGATCGATGTGTAATATCCGTACAAAATATTCACGTGGAAGCAATGGGAAAAATTATGTTGCACAAGTTTGAATCGTTTATTGAAACGAATTAGTGACCGAATAGTAAAATACTCGGTTGTTGAAGATCCAAATTCTCGCACTACATTCTTCAAACCATGCCCATAGTCTCAAGGAATTAATTCGAGAAGATAAACACCGATAATTTATCAAATTTTGTGAGTGCGAATAAATTATAAATTATTCAAACTTCGGCATCATGGATTATTAACGTGTGTACCCTAGTGAGAGAATCTCTTTGAATCTCTCTGAAAATTGCATATTGCAGAAAAATTCAGAGAGATGCAGAGAAATTCAGAAATATTCAGCGAGATTCAAAAAGAATTCGGAGGAATTCAGAAACGATTGGATTTGAGAAAATTGTGCGTTGAACTTTCCAGAGGGATCCAAAGGAATTCAGAAAAATTCTGAGAAAAGTAAATTCAATAAATTTTTGGTCCAAAATTTCAGAGAAATCCATAAAGATTGAGGCAAGTAAAAAAATTTTCTAGTCCAAGATTTCAGGGAGTTTCAGAGAAATTCTCAGGTAGGAGAATTGGGAAAAATTCCGAATTTAATTCTAAAGGGGGATTCGGAGAAATTCTGAGACATTCTGGATAATTCAGAAAAATTTTAAAGGAATTATGTAGATGCAGAAAAATTTCTGAGCAAAAATTCCAAAGAATTCCAGAGAGTTTTGGAAATATTCGAAGAAATTAAAAGACAGAAGATATGCGGGCAATTGTGTAGTCAATTCAGTGAAATTGTTGATTCACAATTTCAGAGGAATTCGGGAAAAGTCAGTGTAATTCGCTGCCAGGTGAATTTGGGGACATTGTGAGTTGATTTCTCAAGAGGTATTCAGGGAAATTGCAGGAGAATTTAAAAGAGTTCAGGCAAAACTGAGATTGTTTTTCAAACATACCTGCATGAGCTTGTCACCATTCGCTAAGTTGGAAAACGGCGAATATCTGGAAAAAATTGAAGTATCTTGTCATCCATTGATTCGAAGTTGGAACGATTTGAAACTTTTTGGCTTCCAACCAATCAACACGGAGAGAAAAAATTTGCTGACGCAGCAAATCGAGGTATTATACATAGAATAGCAAAATTTTTTGCTGACCTAACTAAAAATTTGCTATAACAGCAATCGTGTTAGCTAGGACAGCAAAAAATGTTTGCTCCGCCAGCAAATTTTCAGTATTATATATAGAATAGCAAACAAATTTTGCTGGAATAGAAAACATTTTTTACTGCCACAGCTAAAAATTCGCTGTCGCAGCTAACAAGATTGCTGGAACAGCAAATAGTTTGCTGTCACAGCAAAAAATTTGCTGCTTTGGCCAAAGGAACCCAGCAAAAGTAGATTTCGCTGCCACAGCGAATTCCTTTTTCTCCGTGAAGATTCAGCAACTTACGATTATTATAGCTTCGAAACGAGGAATGACAAGATACTCCAATTTTTTCCCAGAAATCTGCCGTCTTCCAATTTAGCAAATGGTGTCACCCAGGTGAAAACACTAAATCATGTTTTATGTTACATTCATGGTACAAAATTTGTATAGAACCAAATCCTCACAGAAATTCTACACCATTTTTTCACCCGGGCGAGCTCAAATACATAGTACCCAGTATTTTTGAGACATTTGGATTTGAAAGAAAATCTAAAAATGCTCATGTCCCAAAAATGAAGCCTCCTTATTCAAAATGTCCGACAGATCCTGACAGATTCCGGTCAAACTTCTGTCTGGTTCCGTCGGGAATCATCATGCCTGGGACAAAAACCGACCAAATCCTGGCAGAAGATTATCTGTCGGATATTTGGAATGGGGCTCATAAAGATTTTTTCTGAACAAGAAATGATTGCATTTTGGCTACAAAATATCCCCTTGAAGTATAATCTATCCGACTTTAAACACTAAAAATTTTCCTAGAGGAATGTTTTGCAATCTGGTAACCCAGACAGCACAAGAGTTCTGAAACACTTCAAAATGAATACAATGTATTCATGAAGAACTCTTTTGGAACTGTCCCAGACAGCACAGCAGTCCCAGATGTATTCATTAAGCATCCTTTATGAATTCTGATGTTTCTCTAAGTATTCATTATGAACTTATCCTGAACCGTTGTGCTGTCTGAGATTGTGCTATCTGGGAATTCACTCCCAGATAGAAAAGCATGCTCTGAATGTTTTATAACATAACGTGCCGTAAACATACTATCATGAACTCCGCTCAGCTTGCAATGATGCATAGAATGTAAACGTTATGTTTCAATTATGGTGCCATCACCTCGTTTTGCTACCAATAACAATGCTTTATGCGGAAACACCTTGGCGCCATTATGCGAACATTTCTTGGCGTGCATGTCACCATTATGATGGCATTATGGAGACATTTTTCTATCTGGGCTATTAAACCTGTAATTTTCAATCATTTGTGTCCCAGATGAGCGATCCCAACAAAATCGATTTTTTTCTATAAAAAAAATTGTTGAATTTATATTGATTTTTATACAATTTCAATCAAAATTCTATACCATAATTCTAAAGTAGAATCTTTCCTATCAAGATCACTCATCACTAGTTTTCCAGATAGCACACAAAAATCCCGAATGAATTCTGAGAAGAGAACTCTTTAGACGCTCTTTTGGAAACAAAGAACTCCTGAAGATTCGTCAGACATTTGCGAGTTCTGTTGGAATCTGACTAGACTTTGAGGATTATAATGGAGCTCGCAAATGTCTGATGAATCGAATTCTTTTCGACACTGTTAGAGAACTCTTTGTATCCTAAAAGAGCTTTTAAAGAGTTATTTTTCCAGAATTGATTTGGGATTCTCGCGTGCTATCTGGACACTGTCCGATAACAAGAACTCTCTCAATAGTTCTGGATGATGTGCTGTATTTTCCATAGTTTCTTATGGAAAATTCGACACTATTATGAACTATTGTTCATATCCATACAGCACATCAGTTCGGAAAGAGTTTATAATGAATTCATTTGAGACTACAAGAATTAAAAATCAATGTATCAGGAACTAATATTGAACTTTTGTCCTGTGTCGGTATGATTCCTTCCTCAATACCCAGATAAAACACGAAGAATTCTCTTTCAAAAACAAGAATAGAATTCTTCAAGAACTCTTTTCGAACTAATGAATTCATAAAGAGCTCTGGAGGAGTTCAATGTGTGGGACATTAACGAGTTCTTTGAGAATGCTGAAAGTATTGTTTGTTCACTCTCGAAGAACTCGTTAATGTCCCAAACATTGAACTCCTCCAGGGCTCTTTATGAATCCATTAGTTCGAAAAGAGTTCTTGAAGAATTCTATTCTTGTTTTTGAAAAAGAATTCTTCGTGTGTTATTAGGGTAGATACCACCCAAGTGACAAAATTTCCAGAATCATATACAATTTATATATATAATTTATATGTAATTAAATATAAATTATATAAAATTTTGAAAATTTCTTCACCCAAGCTGTTGAAAACTATGAATTAGATGTAGATTACCGATTTAAAACATTCATCAAAAACTATTCGTTTTTTTTTTATAGTTTTCAGTAGAAAATTTTTATTATTTTTTGTTTGTTCATTGACAGAAATATATTTCTGTTCAATAATGAGTATAATAATAATAATAATAATAATAATAAGCAACTTTTCAACCATTTTCTCGAAATATGACTTGAATTAATGTTCTTAAACTAAAATAAGAAACTGAGAATTTTAAAAGAAATCGAATCGATTTTATGTAAAAAATATTTCGATTTATATTTCGATACATAATTCGATCGATCTACATAAATTTTATAGGTTAAAAAAGCATGTGTTGCACAGGTGTGTTTGTCTCTATGATGATTGCAGTTGGCTATGATGTAAGAGTTACAGAAGAGGTTATATACAAAAAACTAACCTTAAAATCGGATCCCATGTAAGTCATGTTTACCAATATGTGTTAATTCATGATGATTGATATACACTGATGAATCTCTAAATGATTTGTGTTTTTAAAATCAAAACAAACAGTATTATAAATACCTATTCATTATAAGTGACAATTACAAAACAATGCAATGAAATTCATTGTTGACTCAATCACCCAATGTGTTCCTCGTGTCGGCACATTATCAGAATTCGAAAGAATTCCTGATGCCACCTTTGAAACGCCACATTTATTTCTTTGTAGCAAGGTATGTATTTCCATACATTATACTAGATGAAAGAATCCTTTTTCTGTTTAATTTTTTCAACTCAAAATTTCTTACAGGGAGGAACTATTCCACATTTAACTAAAGATGTTTTTAAAACAATATCAAATGAGGGACATATACTATCGGTTCCTGTATCTTCTACTATAAGAATGACAGAATGCATTAGAGAAATTGGTAATTCATTTATGGAATTTGTTAGTATGAAGGTAATTATATTTTCATTAATTATAAAATTCTCAAGACAAATTTTGGGTTCTAATTTAGGGCTGACGCAGTTGACATAACACTAACTAAAATTTTTGTGCAAGATTTCTTGAAAATATTACTATTTTTATGATTCCGTTCTATGCAGTATTCCTACGTGTACTCACAAACTACCGTATGAAGCAATGTTTTTGAAATATTGAATTTTTTTAGTGTCCCCTTAATATTCTGGACGTAATATTGATATGGAAAGATGAAATTATTTTCTATATATGATTTTCAAAATCAAAAATCCATCCTCACTTTCTTCAAGAATTATAACAATCAAAAGTCTGTTGATTTTTCAATTTCAGGAATATATTAATTTCTTAACAATACATGATCCTATAGAAACTACCAATTCAGGTTTCCAACAGCTCAATTCTATATCTATCTGGTCGAGGAATGGGAGACAGATGTTAAGCGCTGAAAAATATATGGATATCGTGGAAGTATTTAAACCTGATCTTTATGTAGTTTTATGCGACGGAGATACCAATTTGGAAAGTGGAACGAAACGTGTTACAAACGCGGTGAAACGCAGTAAGATTCTTTTTGAATTTTGTTTGAATAAACATATGACTTCAGATATTTTGAAGTCAAAGGGTATATTGGGAGCCATCGAAGGTGGTTATAATTTGGAAGCTAGACGACAATCGATAGATTATTTGAAAGATACACCTGTAGCAGGATTTGTGATCGATGGATTGCATAATAACGGACCAAGCGTGAAAGATATTCCATTTGATCAAATTCAAGATGTAATCAAACGTACCATTGTGAGTATAATTCTGAATCCACGTTTGCTATACTTGTATATCCACCGATATCTACGTCGTATCTTTGAGGAGATGCGAAAAAGTGGATATATAACGGATGAAATTTGAAAAAATAGTGTTATTTCATAGGAGCTCTTACCAGCTGATAAGTTGAGAGTATCAATGGGAAGTTGGAATCCGGTCACGCTGTTAGATCTTGTGGATTCAGGTGTAGATGTGTTCGATTCATCATACCCATGCATAGCCACAGAAGAATTTGAGGCTTTAACGTTCATGTGTGATCAACAATGTTGTGAGGAAACTTCTAGAATTCTAATATCTCAAAAAAGGTAATTTGTAAAAGTTTTGAATATTCGCATAACAAATAATTTCAATGAATTCACACGAATCAATTTTTTCACCAGGTATAGGGATGAATTTTCTCCAATTTGCGATTCCTGTGAATGTTTGGCTTGCAAGAATCACACTAGAGCATACTTACATCACCTGAATCAAACCAAAGAAATGTTATGTTTGGTGCTATTGATGATGTGAGTATTTGTACTTTGCTCGTATTTGCTTATGAATTATTTTCAAAGAAGGATTTTGAATGTGATTTTATTTTTTTAGACATAATATCCACACTTATTTGGAATTTTTCAAACATATTAGAAATAGTATAAAAAATGGATCGTTCCAACAATTCCGAAACAAAATACGTTTGAAGTTTTTGTCGGAATCTGAGGTCAAAACGTAGGATCACGGTATGCTCTATTATTTTAGAATAGTAAATTATAATTCATTCGATAGAAAGTTCAATGTATAATTGAAAATGTACTACTATTTTATACATATAAAGGAGAAAATTATTCTGGTAAAAAATTCGGATCAAGATAATTATACGAAGACTTGTTGAAGCTTTGTGGAAAATAATCTAAATCATAATTTCGGTTATATTGCGGTTTTATGGCGGTTAATTTATGCAATGGATCATGTTTTGGGGTTTCCATTTCTATTTGCGTCACTGCACAATCGCCACATAAATCCACACCATTTTGACACTCCACGCAATGCCATCTTGTTCCTTTTAATGGTTCCTCTCCGCACACCAAACACTGTTGATGAAAGTATGTAGATTATAGAAGTGCTATTAAGTATTTTTCAGTATTGGTAGAATCGATTT
Organism: Gonatopus flavifemur; assembly: GCA_018340375.1. Lineage (NCBI taxonomy): Eukaryota > Metazoa > Arthropoda > Insecta > Hymenoptera > Dryinidae > Gonatopus > Gonatopus flavifemur. The sequence goes on from JAFFJZ010000001.1 coordinate 58,833,469, forward strand.
GATTTTTTAAATACAATTGAAACTCAAATTTATAGATCTAATGAAACCACAAGCATACAAATGACCAATTTAGAAGAATACAAAAAAATCTTATACAGAATTTATTAATTGATCAAATATGAAAATGATATCATCCTCCTTGATGGAGATATTTTATAAAATCTCACGAGCAGATGGTTAAACTTCTGATTAAATACAATTGAAGTTGTTTGAAATCGATTTAATTTGCCACATCTGTCAATGAGCTTGCGTAGAATATTTTGATTTGATATTCATATCTAAAATATTTGTTGAAATTTGATAAGGCGTTGCTCATCATACTCTAAAAACAATAGACGCGTTTCAACGTTCGAACATAGACATACACACGCACGTTCCAACATGAAAGTACTTATTTTTTCTTCATTTGTTATTTGAATATTATTTTTTAAGTGAATTTCATCTGTTCCTTACTTTTATACACAATTAAGATCTTAATTCAATAAATTATTACACTCAATACAACAAAACGCATTCAAATATTTTTGAATTACATGATTATGTGAAAATATAAATCTATTCTCTTGAAATTTCTAAACTGATTTATCAAAAGTATAAATATATATACCTTATATCCCATATGTTTATACAAAGTACTAGGATCTTGTTCTTTCTCAGCTTTCACTTGTTTAATCAGTTCGATATGTCTCAATTCTGGATTATCATCCATTCTTCCCATTTCATCCTCCTAAAAAAAAAAGTCAAACTGAATTTCTTTTTTGTTTTCAAATTATTGCACACAGCTTATATCTTTTCAAAAAAATGAAATGAATTTTGAATAAATCATTACCGATTCTTCATTGATCGCATGTTCCTTACTGCTCTCATTTTCTAAAGTAAATGACATATCCTGATGAGGAAAGAACGTTGAACGTTTGAATAAAAAATTATGACGTTGATGTCGATGATTCAAGCCTTTTTTACTATCTAATTTTAATTTGGGTCCTCTGCCAGGGATCGGAAGACCAGCTCGTAAAAGTTTAATGAAATACTTTTGTACCCTACTGGATACTTGTTTTGGAGTACGATTTCCTAAAAAGTATTAATACGTTAGATGTAAATTTCAAAGATTCAATTCAATGTTGAAAATATGTTGCATTTCATCAGGTACCTAATGCATTAGCTATTTTAGTCCATCTTCGCATTTCCACTTCTTCCGGTGGGTATTCGACCAACAGTTCTTCCAAGCGTCTTTGTTCTTCAGCAGTCCATAATTGATTGAATGTTTCGGGTTTGCTCTCGTCAAAAGCACGACCTCTCACTAAAATCTAAATGAGAGTTGCACAATTTATAATAAAAAAAAATCATTGGAGAAACAAAATAATGTAAGAGATGAAACTTGTAAAATGGAAAATGGTTTACATAATTGAATTCAAGGAATGAGAAGTAGGATGTTTTTTCACTTTTAGAAGACCAAATGTCTGTTACTATGGAATTCGTATTGAAAACTGATGTTATCGAAAAATGTAGCGAATCCTACATACTGTCAAAGTACACTGTCATCGCTTGCAGAATTCTAAACTTTAATCAGATTATTATATTCTGTGAATGTGCATGTCCTAAATGCCATAAAAATGGATTTCTGTGATTTTTTATAGGATTTTTTAAATATGATGTATGTAAACCTCATAAGGATTATATAAAAATCTCATACATATGCTACAAAATCACTGTTCAAATATATCAAGCATTTTTATAAAATCTTTGCAATTAGATGACAAGAGATGAATCAATATTTTTCATAAATTAATCTATATAGATCATCAGTCTATATCTCTTTTATAACACTCTCATGTAAATAATGATTCAAACTGACGAATGAAATGAAATGACAAAAAAATAATGAATTTGCAGAAATTACTTTTCCATTGTCTGGTTCAGTTTTAATTTGAACTTGGGGAACAATGTGTCCGTGACGTGTTTGAGGTCTCGCACGCATATCGGGTAAAGTAATATTGTATTGAGTCCAATCGATATAAGGGATTTCAGCAACTTTTTGAGGACCTGGCAGTTCTGGAAGATCACCATTCTGTAATTGAGCCACAAAAGATATTGGATCTTTCAATGCTCTAGAACGAGCAGCTAAAAGTTTATCCAAGTCTTCTATTCCCCGAGACCTTTGAGCTTCCAGCGTGACAATAGTTTTCAGTAATTTCATATAGTCCTTGTTTCCTTTTAAAGCTAAATGATCAGATTCAAAATAGAATTCTCCTCCTTCCTCATTGTCTAAAGACTTTTCATTATCGTCCATCATATTTGATCAAAACTGAAATAGCATACGCTAATTTATATATATATATATAAAATAATATCTGCCACAAATGCTTCAACGTTGAAGATTCTTTTTTCACTAACCTGTGAAAATTTTGTATTTAAAAAAAAAACTACGGTGTATATTATTATCATCAAGTGTTTGTTTGAGGTCTCAAGAATGATTATCAACTCCAAATGTGAGGAAAAATAGATGAATAGTAAATAGACAAATGAAACACTGACATGTTTGTAAACATATTCTTTCAGTCACGTTGAATAACAATGCATAATCAAATCCATGCACAAACACACGTGTGGGGAATGTGGTGAAATACGAGCAATGGCCGATAGTTTTAAGCGCAAGCGCTCTTCCTTCTGTCACCATGTAATATCCTCCATTGCCGTTAGATGTCGGGGGGTTTAGAATCCCGCAAAAATTTGATTTACATAATCTATAACTCCCCGTTGTGTATGCAGTGTTGCAGTATTCCAGGCTTCGAGATCCTAGTTCAAAAAGTCCATTGAATCCCATTGATCGACGAGATTTAATACAAACTATTGAATAACTATTTACACTTGTTCCGTAAAACTATTTAAACTAAATCCGTTGAAATCTTTATCTAGTGAAAAGGAAACGTATAAAGTAGTGATGGGGATCCTTGAAAAAGATCGATCCTTTTTTACATAAGAAGTATCGAATTTTTATTGAAATGTATAAAAGTTATATATTTTTAATATAAAAAAAGAACCTATATTTTCAAAGATTCTCATCACTAGTGTAAATCATGTAGTAAAAGTATACATAAAGTTGAAGGACCGTGTATTAAACGTAAAATGAACCATTATGAGTGTAAAGTTGTTGCAAATTACGTTGTTATTTCCACCAAGGTTTGGAAATGGTTACATTACTGAGATTCGATGAGAATTTAATAGGCTTGAATGGTTATTCGCCGTTGCAAAAGAGTGACCGCAAAATCCGCCTGTTTTCTTATTGGGACCGCGAGTTTCAGGTTGAATTGGATTCTGAAAAATACCTTGTGTCGATCATTTGCGAGAGAATACCATTCTCTGGTGAGCATAACATTGATTTTGGAGATAAAGAAATCGACGGAATCGATAGATTCTTGACAAAATGAATTCTTTTCTATAGAAAACCTATCGAGGTTTATTGATTTTTATAAAATCTTGATCAAAATTTCATACTACTTTACCTCTTAAACCAGTGTCATGCTCACCAGGAAATTGTATATTCTTGCAAATGGTCAACATAGAGTATGTTTTAGCAGAGGCGGACTTTGGTTTCTGCCGCCCCTGTGCCATCTAGCTCGCCGCCCCTTATATGGCAGCAAAAATTAATTTTTCACAAAAATATTAATTACCAAAAAATGTCGTTTTATCGCTTGGAATTTATTATTCTCCTAAAAATTATTTTTAAATTATTCAAATTGAAAAAAACTTTTTTCGACTTGATTGCCGCCCTTTTACGGCCTGCCACCCCTGTGCCATGGCACCGTTGGCACAGGCCATAGTCCGCTCCTGTGTTTTAGAACGCATTCCAACCCGAAACCCGCGGTCCCAGAAGATAGGCGGGAAAATACTTTTTTTTGCGGTCACTCTTTGCATGAAATTTTATTAATTAATGCATTTTAATGGACTTCTCTTACCAGGGCATGCAATTTGTATTTTATCGTAATTATAAACAGAAAAACGTTAGTTTTTTTTCCTCAAGTGATAGTAAAAATCATTTCATCGCTTCATCTCGAATTGCCTTTGAATGCTACTTATAACAGGCCTTACAGTATCCAGGGCCGTCTTTAAGGCAGGGCACACCGGGCCCGAGCCCAGGGCCTCCTGCAAAAGGGGGGGCCTCTTCGTAGAGAATCGATAAGATTTTTACATATTTTCTTCAAAAGGTTACTTGAACAAAATGAAATCAAGTTATTTTTAAAATAAAACTAATTCTAGATATACGAACAAGTGGAAATTCAGCCAATACTTGTTTTAAAGAAAAATCACAATGAGTGGTTTTTGAAAAATTTCCAGATTTTACGTCTCCTTACATGGGCCTCCGCTCTAAGTCGGCCTAGGGCCTTGAAGCAATGAAAGACGGCCCTGACAGTATCTATACTAGGGATAGGCGATATTTTGACAGTATCGATATTTTTATAGAATTTGTATACAATTTGGATCTATATTTTATAGAATTCAATATAAACTCGCGAAATTTCCTATAAAAATATCGATACTGTCCAAATATCGCGTATCCCTAATCTATATACTGAAAGAAAATATCTTCTCCCCAAACAAATAGTTTATTTGTCCTCTCTCCATAGCATACTCCTTGGGATCAATAAAATATTCAATCAAATCACATAATGAAAAGCTTGCCCCAAATAAATTGGTCTTCTAAATAAATACTTCCCAGATAACATGTAAACTTGTCATAAGCTTGCCAGACTTGTCATTCGATTGTTTTTGACTTGTTATTACCAACCTTGTCAATGTAAGGCTGCTACAACTCTGCTGCAAGGATTTTGTAAGCTTGTACCATTGTCGTGTGGCAACTAAGAGGCTTATGTCAAACTTGTCACAAGCTTGCCTGACAACGTTGCAGCAAGGTTAAATTGCTATCTGGGTTTATTCTCCCCAAGTAGTTAATTTTTACATCCAACTGAATATTTAATTTCTACAAATAAATATTTTTTCCAGTATAATTTCTATAAATTTATATGGAATTTCGATTGAAACTAAACACATATTATATATACATAATATTTAAATGCATTTATGCATATTTTTTGAGAATCCTGGCGAAGATGAAGCGTGCTCTAAGCGTAGATATCCGCCAAATTTGATCACTCTTCAGAGGTTATCTATCTCTTTTCGAATATGCCTGGTGAAAAGAGATAGATAACCTCTAGAGAGTAATTTGGCGGATATGCACGCTTAGAGCTCGCTTCATTTTCGCCAGGGAATTAATTTCGATAAAGAAGGTTTGATTTTCTCCACTTCGTTTTTTAAAAAAACTTTATTCCATTGAAGGGATACCAACGGCTGGGCTTTTAAAAATTTTTTCGGGACGAACTACATAAAAATACGTACATTAATTCAAAATATCTCTCTGTACAGCATTTCTTGAACTGCTGAAGAAGTGCTGTACAGAGAGATATTTTGAATTATTGCTTGCATTTTTTTCTAGTTTGTCTTGTAAAAATTATAGCGCTGGTATCACGTTAAAAGAAAAACCACGTTCATAGTATGTACACATCGTTCAGCCGCTCCTCAGATAATTCTGAAATAAATTAGGTTTTGAATTCCTTGTTGTCAGAAAGTAAATTTCTCTTGTGTCGAACCAAAAACACTGAAGGAATGAGAGTTTCTCCACATAAAATAGATTTTGAAATGCACGGAGAAAACGAATGTGTTAAAAAGCCCCTCAACTAATTGAAGATCAGGACCAGTCGACGACGGGTAGGGTTGTTTATTTAAGGGGTAATATCACTTTGTGGACGGAAAAATTGACGTTATTTTCAAAGTGTTGCCCTGAAGTAAAAAAAAAAAATAATGAATATATGGGATCTTTTGCATATGAAAGTACTTTTTTGCATATGGGTACAAAAAAAAATTTCTATTCGAGTTTCTCAATCCAAAATGGCGGCATGTTAGTGAGGTCAAAAAAAACATTTTTTTTTCTCATGGTTAAAACGGACGTACCGCTACAGGTCACAATTTTTAATCTAGAACAAAAAATAAAAAAAGTTCCTTTAAATATAGCTCAAAATCTACACGGAGAAAATTTTGTGGTATAAATTGTAACAAAAATGTATTGAATATTACTATGTTTTTGTAAAGTTGGACCATACTGACATTACAATGAATATTGCTATGATAATGATTGAAATTACGGTACAATGTAGTAAAGTTGGACACGAAACAAAGAAGAATTACAATTTTCCTTCCGTGAAAAGAGATGCTCGCGAAGTATTTAAAAATCAACGTTGAGTGATTTCGGTCACAGTGTCAGTATAGTCCAACATTACAAAAGAATTATAGTAATCGATACTACAAAATTCTCTGCGTGTAGCTATCTACGGAGGATTTTTCCGATATCAGCTTTCTTACCGATTTTATAGCCGATTTTCTGACGATTTTTTCCGAAAAAATCGGAAAACAATTTCAAAATGACGCCATTTTCTTCCGAATCTGTTTTTAAAAAAATCCTACGTAGATAGCTATGCTAGATTTTGGGCTATATCTTAAGGAACTTTTTTAATTTTTGGTTCTAGATTAAAAATTGTGACCTGTAGCGGTACGTCCGTTTTAACCATGAGAAAAAAAAATGTTTTTTTGACCTCACTAACATGCCGCCATTTTGGATTGAGAAACTCGAATAGAAATTTTTTTTTGTACCCATATGCAAAAAAGTACTTTCACATGCCAAAAAACCCATACATTTATCATTTTTTTTGACTTCATGGCAACACTTTGAAAATAACGTCAATTTTTCCGTCCACAAAGTGATATTACCCCTTAAATTTAGGTCTAAAAGTGCCATAAGTGCTTGTACGAATAAATCTAATCAATTATAGTACTTTCAGAACTAAATCCAAGTGAGTAATTGCATCCGTCACCGACTGGCATTAATCCTCAATAAATGATGAAACTTTTTGAAACATATTTTTGTCGTTGTATACATTCAGATCAGTGTTACATAATTTTCAGATGATTTTAAGTATACATCGTATGATTAATTTGCAGTTATGTGATATATTAAAAACTATTACACAAGAATTACATAAATATTATTCAACTAAGCTTGATCGGGAGTTGTTTTGTTATACTTGTTTTCACCCCATATTGATTTCTTTCCTCATCTTTAGTTTGTCTGGTATTTCAAACGCAGAATCAGTATTTCCTTATCGCGGTCAACACGTGTTGTAATATTTTCAATGTCGCTTGTGATTGATATGAGTACAATGCATCCTTGTTTTGACCTTCCCGCGAACATTGTGCATTTTGTCTTCCAAACATCTCCACTACACATGTGAGAACATTTTAATAATTTGATTATCCAAGTATAGTACAGAAAGTGACAATGCAGGTTCTATGACCCCAAAAAAAATTGAATTAAATATAAAGAGATCATCAGATCAAATCAAATTAGATCGAATTAGATCTATCGTTATTAAAATAGATATACATCATTTAGATCTCAGCAGATCTACTGTATTCCATTTGTTTAATTCAAAAAGATCCAATTCCTTCAAGAAAAATATAAAGATTCGATTAAAATCTTCAACCCAGATAGAAAAATGACTCAATAATGCCATCTTAATGGTAACATGCACGTCAAGAAATATTCGCATCATGGTACCAAGGTGTTTCCGCATAAAGCATTGTTATTGGTAGCAAAACGAGGTGATGGCGTCATAATAAAGACATAATGTTTACATTTTATGCACCATTGCAAGCTGAGCGGAGGTTATGATACACTGAAAGCACAGTTTGTTCCAGCCAAACAAAATTTTGGTTGAAATGAACGCAAAAAACCTTTTTGATTGGATGAAAAAAATTTGGTTCACAATAATTAACCCAGATAACAATTTTGAGGAATTCTTCCGGAACATTCTAAAAGATATCTCTTAAAGAATTCTAAAAGATATCTCTTAAAGAATTCTAAAAGATATCTCTTAAAGAATTCTAAAAGATGTCTTATGAAACACCTAAAGACATCTTGAAGATATCTTACGGAAGATATCTTTAAGAATTCTAAAAGATACCTTCAAAAAACTTCAAGAAATCTCGCATGAAGACTTCCAAAAGATATCTTTTGGTGTTTCGTAAGACATCTTTTCGAATTCTTTAAGATATCTTTCAGAATGATCCAAAGGAGTGATCTAAAATTGGTATGTGGGAAGGCTTTCATACAGACAAGTAAATTTGATTTCAGCCAACCAAACAGTTTCTTTGCGTTCATTTCAACAAAAATTTTGTTTTGCCGAAACAAAAGTTTTCTCAGTGGAGTATGTTTTCGGCACATTATGTTGCAAAATATTGACAGCATGTTTTTCTATCTGGAAAATGTTCCTTGAGTAAATGGGGTCTCATGTATTACTTCATGCTGCAGTGGAGCGGAAAATGCGTTATCTCGCCCTACTTTACTCTACGCGAAGTTGCTGGAAAGTTGGTGCGAATGTGGTCAGAAGTTCCATGAATTCGAATTTCCTAGCAACAGAATAACAACTGAAACAGAAACTCCAGGTTGACAGAATATCGTTGTGCATTTGGTGACATAACGTCCCTGCAAATTACTTCAAACTGTTGTCCAGTGTTTTCAACAATTTGCCACATATTTGCTGAAAACTTCGCTGTTAGGGTAATCATAAATTTGAAGAATGGAGAAAAACTGACGAAGTGAACTCATCATACTTTGCTCTTATCGAGCTATCATAGAGTGCTACATACGTGAGTACGGGTAAGCACACTCCCTGTACATCTCTTCAATACAATTCCTTTGAATATCTCTGAAATCTTTATAAAATGTCTACAAACTTCCTTTATCTCAAATCCCTCCTCTTCCGCATTATTTTGAATTGTTTGTATTGTTTAATTATTGACATATTAAATTTCGTAATATCTATCCAAAAGGTATTATGCACACGCGACGGAGTTTAAGGCTTGGATTTCAGGATAAATAACCTAAGTGATTTAATATCGCACACGGCTATCAGAAAATGTTATCTCAGGAGTGTCATTATAACTGAAGTAATTTGATTCTTCCAAGATTCGTTGGCAATCCCTACACATATTCAACACTTCGAAATTTTCTTATGAGATAAATGATGATTGCATATCATGTTCCTTGAATTGTAACATTTTGATTATATATTTTATTGGATTCGATAATATACTGCGCCAATAATGGCAATGGTGATATTCTAGAAATGTAAATCCTTCGATAAAATTCTCAAACAAAAATAATTCATTGGATGCTAACTATAAACAATATAAATGTGGAAAACACATCTTACTGCGTTAAGAGAAAGCAATAAGAAGTGATTTAGGATTAGTATTTTAAGAGGACGAAATATTTTTTGTTCATTCAGAAATGTTATTTGTCAGTTCAACATTGCTTTAGTAATAGTCAGCAATAGTACGGCGATGAGTCGGCATCCAGCGAGATATAATGAACCATGAATCAAAATTGATGGAAATTTTAATTGCTGGCAAGAAAAATATTTGCGTCTAGTCATCATTGAAGATTGTTCAGTTGGATAGTAACCCCAAATCATCGGTAAAAACTACTTCAATCAGATTATTTAATAGATTATCACTGTTACCACATATATATATACATTTTTTTAGTAATTGCAATTAGTTGTAACGTGGTGCGAAAATGCTTAAATTTTCAATATTTCATCCTGTTCATTCACGTGATTATATCTTCATGGTATGATCTCGGTATTTTTCTATCAGCTTCGAGAGAAAAAAATCAATGAATATAGATGAGCACTTTTTCATCCTGTGTGAAGAACTTTGACAACATCTTTCACAAAGTTTTTTTTTCCCCCCTTTCAATGCTAACATTCTTAATTTCAAAATTTTCATCAATTTGACTGGAGGGATTAAGTGAAAACCTTATAAATGAAGTTTTAAATAACAATTTTATATAAATTCATATAAAATTTTACTTCAACACATTAATAAAAATTAATTTATGACCCAAAGTTCGAAATTTTCTGGTCGCTGCATACAAGAAAATTTGAGTTTTTTTTTATAGCTTATGCAAATTGAGTCAAATTATGTTGCGATATAAAATTTGATACAATTACTCAAACATTGACGTGACGAGATATGGGATACAGGGACAATAATAGTTGCCCTTCCTTGGACGATGAGAGAATATTTTTAATGTCAGTGATCCTGAAAATTCTTCCCTCTTCCTATTCCATTCACCGTATCCCAGAAAGGCCTACTTCCCTCTCTCTAGCTCGTAGGCTGATGATGCTCATGTGAAGATACATTTCTGTAATACATCATAGAGCTGGACAAAAAAATATTATCTTTCCATCTGAAGAAGATTTATATGAATATATGGAATACTCCAGTTGAAAATGCAGCGTATAAAGAGTCATCTGAATGCAATTTCGGCGGGAATTTACACATTCTCACGCTTCATTTGTTCCAATTATTTCTTCTTTGAAATGAGATTTTCACCAAGCGTAAGAAAACTTGTAATATTGTAGAAAATATTCATTCTGTTTCTTTCATGATTGTTTCGTGTTGAAAACTCATTACAACTTAAGTCTTCGGTAGATAACAGTTTCAAACAATAAAGATATCGATCCTTCTGACAATTGAACAACTATTTTTCAACCGAATAATTCTTTTCTTAGCATAAAATTACTTCCATCAAATCTGATTGTAAGTAAATTGTATTTGAACTGGTTTTTATCAGTGATAATCAATTCTTCTGAGAGGGATAGCTGACACGTAACTGTCGACGCATAAAAGGCTTGACATTTTTTCCTTGAGTAAACTTGGAGACATATTTATCTATAAGGTATTCCCTATGTTATATAATATATCTCAAGAATTTATTCGATATCTTTTGAGAATGTTCGATAAATTTAATAGATTCTGAAAAAAATTTCATGGTTTTTTCTAAAAATGAATAAAATGTCTACAGTTCCTTCGTTACAATGGTCGATGGACTTTTCCCTTACGTTTTTCTGTAAACTCATGCACCTATCGTTCTCGTTTGATGGCCCGCAGAAATGTAGTTACTCCAATGCACCAGTAGCTGCCATAAATATTAGTTTTGAATCAGAGATGGGTGATCGATACACTGAAAACACAGTTGGTTCCAGCCAAACAAAATTTTGGTTGAAATGAAAGCAAAGAAATTTTTTGGTTGGCTGAAATAAAATTTATTTGGGGTGAACAAAATTTGGTTCATAATAATTAAGGCTTTCATACAGACAAATAAATTTTATTTCAGCCAACCAAAAAGTTTCTTTGCGTTCGTTTCAATCTAAATTTTGTTTCGCCGAAACAAATGTTTTCTCAGGGTACCTCGACAGAATCGGTTCCTTTCTTAAAAAAAAAACTCCAAAAAAATACCGAGTTTTTATTCATTCTTTCTGATTGCGGTAAAATTCAGTAGACTGAAAAAAAAATTTATTCCAGTCAAATAAATATTTATTCGTCTTGTAGCCAAGAAATATTTATTAAAATTAACAAAGTATTCTTTGGAACCAAAATAATTTATTGGAATCAAATAAACGATTAAACCCATCTATTTAATTCAAATAAATTATTTTGGTTCCTAAGAATATTTTGTTGATTCTAATAAATATTCCTTTGGTACAGGACAAATAAATATTTATTTGACTGGAATAAATTTTTTTTTCAGTGTACCTAAGAAAATAATAACTTCCCGAAAGTTACAGCTGAAAATATTTATTTTCAAAGTTTGCTCCAAATTTATGAACATTCTTCAACTCATTGCTTTTGAAGATTTCGAGCGACCTTTAAAAATTCATATCAACATTCAATATGTACTATTACTTTCAATTAAATTAAATTGATTGATTAGATTAATGAGTGAATTTCATTGATTCTGGGAATTTAATTGTTTTCATAATTTCCAAGTTTTTGCTCGAAAACATCAAAAGCAATGAATTAAAAAATGTTCATAAATCTTGGGCGACCTTTGAAAGTAAATATTTTGAGCAGTAACTTTTAGGAAGTTATTATTCTTTCAGGAAACGGAACTAAGAATTTTATGTTACCGCAACGAGAAAAAAATTGAAAAATAAAAGCAATGGATTTGACTATTTTTAGAATTTCAAAAATTCTTTCCGAGCCGATCTTCAAAGAGGACTCTTGAAACATGAAAAACTAACATATTTCCGTACGAGACTCGAAAACAAAAAGAATTCAGAAAATAGAGAAAATAAAGAAATGTGCAGAAAATTCCTTTCAATAATTCCCAAAATACATTGTCTGTGAGACTTATAAAATTATCTTCGGGAGGATTTAAATTTTCCACACCAACCATTTTGTAGATATCTCAAAGATTTCTCTGAGCAAAGTTCTTGACTTATCTCACAGTATGACTCTATTCTTATGAATGATAATTTTATATGAATACATCATGAATTCATCTTCAAGAGTACGGTATTAACCCACCATCAAGATTTCTTCAATTCAAAAATCATTTCTTATCGAAATTTTATCGAAATTAAGTACATATTTGATACATTCAAGAATTATTTAGAAATCACTGAAGAATACGGTCGTAATTGAAGCGTTATGTCAAATATATTCGGAATTGTGTTATTCGGCGTGTCTTACCGAGATAACAAAGCATAGATCAAAAGACCAGATCAAAAGACCAGATTGTTGGATTCCACGTTCACGTGTAAGACTTTTAAAAATTATATATAATTTCTAATTATATATAACTTTTATATAAAGTATATCAAATTTAGTGATGGGATTCTTGAGAAACATCTATCCTTTTTTATATAAAAAAGGATCGATCTTTTCCCAAAGATTCCCATCACTGATTGAATTTTATATAAATTAAATACAATTTTGGAAGTTTTTCTACATCTTTCAACTCCTTTTATAGAAAGTGATATCATCGAAATTCGAATTCAAATTCATTTTCTTCAATGTAAGCAAAATACAAACCACATGCTTAGAACGTATAATATAATTTATGTATATTTGATGTATCTTATTTTGAACTCCATTATAATAGAATGAATCAAACCACAAATCATTTGAGAAAATCTGCATGAAAGGGAAATTTCCTCTAATCGCTTTTACAAAAACATCACATATCTGAATGAAAAGAAAAGAAAACAACGTATCAATTTTTAGATCGATCACACGGTACGAAATACATGGATTATCATCCAAAATATCTTATTCAAACACCTAACTGACACTATCTTGTTGGAACATAGTTCATTACCTCAATTTAAGCATATTCAAAACTTACTGATCACACAGAACAAACAATGAATCAAATCTACGAGATATTATAAAAGATACGATAACAACGAATATTTCGACAGTTATATCTCTCTTATCTATCTCTTGTCAATTATCCACAGGGGAGATTTTCAAAAATGGCAATATACGTTGTTCGAAAACGATCAAATAAAATGCGATTAATTTCGCACGAGAGACTCAACAATAAGTTCATTTATCGTCGCTAATTGAATGTGTGTAATTGGTAAAAATTATCGAAGAACAAAACAGACAATGTTCTTATCGTACGGACGATCGTACGCCAACTGAAAAATAAACGACAATCTTTTCTTTCGTTAAACTTCGTTCGGCAGTGAGGTTCTGGACCTCTTTTGAAATTGTTGAACTCCTTCTCTTCAGTATCGATCGGATCTGACGCGCGACAAGTCTCGTGGCAGACGATTCGTCTGCTTATCAATAAACAATCCGTTCAAACATATTGTTGCATTATGTGTCGTTGAACGTTTCAAATTATCTCGCGTGTCGTTTCAATGTGGGAGTGTTTCTTTTTTTTTTTTTCAATTCGATATCAAAATTGTGCTAATTAATTTTCCTTGAAAATGACGACGAAAAAGGATAAACAGGACGAAAAGGTGGCTTTGAAGCGGGAAATAGGGCTGTTCAGTGCAGTCAGTATTATCCTTGCAGTTATGATAGGTAAGAATGAATCTTTGTTCGAAATGAAAGGGAAATGCACTGATTTCTCACACGTGCACTTGTTGTTGCCTTGAATGTCATTCTGACATTTGAATCACGTTGCAAAGTGCAAAATTAGTTATATTCGAATAAAAATGTATTCGTCCCACATGCATGCGATGAACGAGAATTCACATATAAATGTTTCGATGAATTCGTGAAAATGACATAGAAACGTACTGATTCTTTGTATACGAGGTCTAAATATAAATTTACTCACGTGAAAAATTCAATTTGCTATCCGCGTCTCTTTCGAGTTCTTTGTAAAGATCCGAGTGTCTTTGTATTTTACTGCTTAAAGCTGATCCACGTTTAATCGAAAATTATTCCATTTAATGAACTTTAACAATGCGATTTTTCATTAAAACATGCGTAATCATTGATTCGAAAACAAAGGTATGCAGTTCCATGTGATTTTTCATACAACACGTTGAATTTCTTTCAATCATATTTGCATATTGAATATTCAAATAACAGAGATAAGAAAGAATCGTGAAATGAATCATTTAAATGATTCACATTTGTATACATTATTTCCTCCTTTCTTTTTCTACCAAGAAAATATTAATTCCGGAGCAATCAAGAATATAAACACAAATTAATCAAATATTCTCAAAAATATTCGCTCCCCAATGGCATTCTTTGAAACAAAGTAAATAGCTAATAAAAACGTACAACATTGAACCGCCATTTTTTGTACTGAAAAAATGAACTGTTGAATTGTCAACAATTTATATAATGCATAAATACAATTTTAAATAATTTCTTGCAATTCCGTGATTTTTAAATCACAATTTATGCAAATCCTTGCTTTTAATCTCACATTGTTCTTTAAGAATGAACAGACATGTGCGATTGATTTGTATGATAAATGAATGTGTTCCTGTCATTTTTTATACAATATCTGATAAAAAAGTATAGATGATAGTAGATTCATGTAGATGAAGTGATTCCTTGTCGGTCAATTGATTGACCGTTAGCGGGTACCGCTTCACGCACGATAACAGAACAACGACGATGGGCCAAAGCGTGAAAGAATTATTACCATCAGTACTTTTATCAACCGTTAGTTTCATATAACAAATACCTTGGCCTTAGTTTATTAACAATAAAACATCAAATTTGTTGTTAAGTAAAAGGCAAAAACAATTGAAAAACAGCTATTTTGAAGATGACGTCAATATCGCTGCAATTTCAATCAAATTCTGGTTCAAAACTCGTCTAAAATATGTCTTTAATATGTCTCGAATCTGAAAGATATCTTAAAAACAAGTCTTCAATGCAAAAAAAAGTTTAATATATTTTTTAGATGAGCTTTAGACATGAATGGGTTTCAAACTTATCTCAAACTGTTGTGAAAGATATCTAAAACCTGTCTAAAATATATTACGAGAAATAGAATGTTGACTGGAACGTTGCAGCGTGGGAGATCACGTTGTTTCTTTCCTTCAAGCGTATTATTCTGTAGATTGAACAAAGAGAATTCTCTATTGGAGAATTGTAATACGAATATATATATTTCTAAGAAGATTTTCATAGAAGAATTCACATAGGACTCTGATATTACTCTGAGTTCGGCCCTGTATCTCTTACAAGTAAAAATAGATGTAGCCAACAAGTGTCCATACTTGTAGAATGCAAATCCTAAGATCATTTCATGCATAAAACTGACGCCAAAGTTCATACATTCATTGAACTATTGTTAGACTCCTTCTGGATTCTAACTTCTGTAAAACTTGAGAAAAGGTTGTCAAAGTCGAGCCAGAGAAATAAGTTTAATATAAAACTTATTGCACTTACAAGATTCTTCTGCTTTCACTCAAATGGTGTTGAAAATAATACCATTCACTTGTTATCAATTTATAATAAAATCTGAAAACGTTTGTACGTGAACTGTGGAGTTATCGAATCCCTTTTTTTGAGTATTTATATGGCATTGTATAAAAAAATTTCTACAAAATTTGGATATGGATCAGTCTCAGAAGAGTATTAAATTAGCAGTTGATCGTGAAAATTTGAATTCTGGGATTATAAAGCCAGTTAAACCCTTTAAAAACTACGGACGCACACACGGAAAAAATAATTTAGCTGCAGCAGCTAAATAGCTAGCACAGGCACGGACAGCCATTAAATTGGCTCCTGCAGCTAAATTTTAGCTGTTACAGCAAAAAAATTTGCATTTGTAGTCAATTTATTTGTGGTAACAGCTAAAATGTAACTGCAGGAGCTAATTTAATGGCTGTCCGTGTCCGTACTAGCTACTTAGCTGCTGCAGCTAAATTATTTTTTCTGTGCATGCGTGTCATGACTTTCAGCGGTCTTTTTTCAATTCCTCGTTATTCGCACATAAAAAAAAAGTGAATTATTTGGACTGATAAAAATTTACCTAATTTTAAATCGAAACGCAATAATATTACATATTTGATCAGCTGGTGGTTTTGAATATTTTGGTGATCTTTTCGTAAGAATAACCAATTCTTTATGGTTATCAATGAATCAAAAATGATCCACCATTGTAAAATCCTTTATATAGAGCTTCTATATAAATTATATGAAACACAAGTTTGTATACAAACTTGCCTCATGGGAGAAATTGCATGAAGACAGTGTTTTTTGAAATCGTAAAACACTTGAACAAAGATGGGATATTTCAACGATTCGTCATTTTTCATGATTAAAACGCAACGTATCAGATACATTGAGTTGAGCGATGCGAATAATACGTCAATCATAGATACAGATATATAATCACTGTCCATATTTATTATTGATTATTCAAATTAGTTTCATCACATAAAGAATGAGTTATATCATTTCTCTGAAAGGCATGATTCTCTTTATAGTTGTACAATATTTCCCCTACTTCCAAATACATCTGAATAGAAATAAACTTTTGGATGTGATAATTCAAATTTTCTCAATTCTCTGTTTTATTTTACCAATATTATTTTCACCTACGTACGCGAAGAGAATTACACGGTATGATTGAATACGTTTATACCGTGATCATGAGTTGTCATTTATTATAGCCAAAAAAAGCGATGAGTATGCAAATAGTTCACCAAAATTCTCTAATCGGGTTCAAAAAAAGCCTATTGAATCTCGTCAAATCTTATGGAGATCTAATCAGATTCAGTGAAGTTCTTCCATGAAAAACTCATCGATTTGAATAAAATTTTACAGGCAACTGAATGATGTTTTTGTTGAATTCCAATTGAAGTGATTGGTTTCATATTTCTTTATATACTCTCTTCTTCTGTGTACAATAAAAAGTATCTGTCCTGGAAAATTTCTATACTCAAAGCAGACTGAAGCCGATAAAAAAGGATCGAGATTCAATTAAATTCAAAAGCCTAAATCTGCATAGATATAAAAAATGAAAAAACCAATGCTTCCCAGGTCCACTTTCTGAATCTTTTTAAATCTTCGGAGATGTAATTAATTTTTTTTCAAAAATACTCCGTGCTCGGAAATTATCTAAAAACGAAGAAAACGAGAAACTGATTGCATTTGAATTTAGATTGATTTGCATTGATATAAATTATTCGAGAATGAAATTTTTTTCCTCATATAAATTTCAAAGTGCTTGCATGAAACAATGTTGCAAATATACTAGAAGCATTTAATGAATTATAATAGGTGGAGATTTTATCATCAATACTTCATTCATTGAAAAATAAGACATTCCTCTAAACATTCAATACAATTTTTTATTATTCTTGTCATACATTTTTCTCTAATATTTCTCTTGTATGATGAATAAATTGATTATCATGTCATTTTCACGTCATTTTGAAACGCTGACATCTTCCGGTATTCTTTTTTCTGACCGAATCACGCAAAATGACGGATCGTAATCCCCATAATTGGATCACCATTCAAAGCAGTTCACACATATTTCCACGAAATCACTGTGATAATGTAAATTAGTTGAGGTGACAGGTCAATCACAATTCACAAGCATACCGCTTCTAATTGGCTGTGAGAAACATCTTGCTTTCACTGTTAATTACTTAATTAATAAAAGACTCTGATAATATAACATTTTGTCATGTTCCTTTGATGATTCATTACATAACCGTAAGGGTCAATCAAGATTAATCGTTGACCCACGTTCTCTTGAATTAGTCAATATCTAAAAATATGTTCGAGAATATGGGTCGATGGATTATACTTGGACTATAAATTAAAAATGATGTTTCTCAACATTGAATTATATTCAGTCTTTTTTATTTATCTAATCTGATTTCAAATTTTATTCCAACAGACTGGTACGGAATTTATACAACATACACTTCATAATATTATCACTGACATATTGATATGAATCAATGATATTGGAATAAGAAATTCCTAAAAAGAATGTTTCCCGCCATTGAGCAAATATTGGCACGCGAGTTTCGAAAGAAAATTAACTACGCTTGATGTTTTTTTAGCTACACAGAATAATTGAAGTCAGGAAATATTAAAATTTGTCTCAGAAGCTGTAAGATCTTTTACTACTCTACTAAAATAGAATAATTATCTATATATTGAGAATAATGTTCATTTCTGTGTAGTATTTTTCAAATACATCATACATTTCATTTTAAACTCAACTTTATCGATCATAATTGGTTTATTTTAAACAGAGCGCTTCATTGATAAAATCATTGAGAGTTTGAAATGGTGTCAATATCTTACTTCAGTTGAGAACCACTAGCCTTGTGACGTAGCAAGAACTTCAGGCTTTGTACAATTTGCATTTTGATGATGAAAGCTGATATGATCGTATTTTGTTTAGGAATTTTTCAATACCTTATTTCAAACATCCTCACAAATCCTCATGTGCGATGGATTGTCAAGTTGCTAAGCTGAACTCACGATTCAATAAAAATTCTGAGTAATCATTTTCATTCTTTGACTTTTACATCGTTATTGTGATGAAGAAGAATATTTATAAATATATGTATGAAGCCAAAAATGATGATAAATTTATTTTTCGTAGCTATAATAAATTTTGTTGAACGAGCATTAATTGTCACGACACGTTATAATTGACGCGTAACTTATTTTTATTACTTTTAATATAATTTCAAAAATGCAGAATTATAATTTAAATTGAATTCATCACACGATTGATCTGATTAATTTATGATTCCTGAATGACAATTCATCTTTGACACAAGACTCATTCAAGTTTTTGTAATACACGTGGGCTTATAACTACACGTGGCCCTGCTAAAAATGCCAGGCAAATCTGGATGAAAACAAGCAGATCCTGGGACTAAAACCGTGTAGAACCGGGTAGAAACTTGTCTGGCATTTTTAGCAGGGAGAACTGTGAAATAGAACATCTGTTCATTTGAGAATATATTTTGATAACTAATTTATTGAAATGCAGGGATAAAAAATAGCAACCGATGTTTATGAAATATTTTTGTTTCAGGTTCTGGAATTTTCGTATCACCAACAAGCGCATTGAAATATTCAGGATCAATCGGTTTATCACTAATCGTTTGGGCAACTTGTGGATTTCTGTCTCTTCTCGGGGCCTTATCGTTCGCAGAATTGAGTACCGTTGTGCCACGTTCCGGTGCCGAATACGCGTACTTTATCGAAGCCTTTGCACCACTTCATAATTACTTGGGTCTAATGCCAGCATTCATATGTTCATGGGTGTACGTATTCCTCCTTCGACCAGCAGAAGTGGCAGTGATTATTTTAACTTTTGCTGAATATAGTATACAACCATTCTCTTATTACATGACCGAACTACCTCCGGATGCGATATGGAAATTGAAAAAGTTTATAGCTCTGTTAGCTTTAGGTTTAATAACTTACATCAATATGACGAGTGTGAAATTATATGTGAGACTTCAAAACGTATTTATGGTGTGTAAAGTGGCAGCTTGTATTTTGGTGATCGCCGGTGGTATTTGGTGGCTCGCAACCGGTCATACCGAACTCCTCGACGAACCGTTCCGTGGCACCACTACGTCTCCTGGAAACATAGCTCTAGCTTTTTATAGCGGACTTTGGGCTTACGACGGATGGACTTCATCTTCCGTGGTCACGGAAGAGGTGAAAAAACCAGAGGTCAATATATTGAGAAGTATATTAATAGCGGTGCCATTGATGACTATACTTTACGTATCTATGAATCTCATGTATATGTCTGCCCTCACGATACCAGAAATGATCAGCGCCCCTGCGGTAGCGGTAACTTGGGTGCACAAAGTTTTACCACCGTGGATGGGTTTTTTGATACCTCTTGGCGTTGCCATTTCAACTTTCGGATGCAGTCTCAGTGTTCAATTTGGAGTGTCTCGATTATGTTATGTGGCTGGGAGAGAAAGTCACGTGCCTCGTGTGTTTAGTTTCATACATATAAGAAGAATGACTCCAGCCGTCGCGGTGGGATTTCAAGGAGCACTTGCATTTATTTGTATATTGTTAGGGAATGTAATAGCTCTCATCGAACTCGCCTCTTTTCTAACTTGGACTTTTTACGGTTGTGCTATGATAGCGTTGATCATCCTCAGAAGGACTAAACCAAATGCTCCTAGACCATACAAAGTACCTATAGTGATACCTTGGTTGGTATTGTGTATAGCTATATTTTTGTCAGTGGTGCCAATCATTCATGATCCATCTCCGAAATACTTGGGCGCGTTAGCATTCATATTTGTTGGAATGATAGGATACCATATTTATATTTATAAGAAGAGGAACAGCATTTTGATGAGTAAGTTATTGAAAATTCTATCAATTTATATATTGATTATGTAATTAATATTTTCAATTTCTGTTTGCAGGCAAATTAACGTACGTTATTCAGGCGTTGTTTTTGGTTGTTGCTCCTGACAAGGGATGATACGATTACTCAGATTCGTTTCATGTATCTCAATTCATGTGTTCATATCGTGATTCAAATAAATTTCACATTACTTCATGCACTCATACATGCTTTACAAATTTCATTCAACGATTCAACACTTTTTTTTATAAAACATCATTTGCGTGTATCAATAACAAACTTTTTTATCAATCAATTCACAACTATAGACTGAAAATATCGATTAAATGTGACACTTTTTACGAATCAGACGATAAAATGCGATAGAAAAATTCAATTTTTGTAACAAGATTATATTTCCACAGTATTCAAATATCCCTAATATCAGAAGAGAATTACAATGCCGATAGAATAAATACTAACAATATTCTGACAGTTGTATACAATTTAAATGTACAAATATCATTCTATGGAGATTTCTTTTATCACATAACATAATTACACTTAAGAGTTTATAATATCAAGACTGGATTACTTGGATAGCATTAATGTTCCTCAACAATAATAAATTATGTAAATAATAAAAGGTATTCAAATAACATAGCTAACTTAAATATACAAAGAGCAATAAGAGATTCTAATGTTCAATAGAAATATAAGCATGGGACATTTAAAGTGATTGGAATATCTTATAAGAGCACTTCAACTGGAAGAGTAAATTGTGAATACAAAGTTTCAATAGAGGCACTTTCATCCAATTAGCTTATCATATAGATGTTCTTTCGACAAGTGTATATTCAGATCTAACTTTTCATCGAATAAAAATCGTATATAGAAAATATTAAATATTTAGTTTAAAATATCAACACATTATTCAACAATTGTTAAAAGTCCCATCATTATAAAAAAATCTAAAATATCTTCTTTTGATATATATCTTTATATAAATATAATTTATACTATGAGCAAATGGAGATGTTATCGTTAACAGTCGTTGATAATAAGTTATTGCGATGTGCCGCACTTAGGACAGACTGGTGGTTCACTAAAATTTCATGCAATGACAGTTACGATCTGTGATATTCATATTCATATACATGTATAATTAAAAATATTGAAATTTTACCTTAATAATTGATGAAGCTTCTTTTGTAATTCATTGCAAAGTGCTGTTTCTGCAGCAAGAGCGGAATCTCTTTCTCTCAATTGTTGTCTCAATTGGTATATCGTATCTTCTAAAGCTTCAAAGATTGCCTATTAAAAGACGAAGAGATTAAAAATTTTATATTTGTTAATTCACATCGGATTCGTAAATGAAATACATACCCTCGATTCCTCAGCAGTATCAGACAATACTGGAGGTTCGTCTAAACAAAAAAATTCTCTGACGCAAGCGCATCCTAAGAGAACAGGACTACTCAAAATTCCATTGACGAACGTTTGAAGGCCTTGTATACGTTCTTCTAGAAAACTAGCTGCAAAATTATCACCTATCCATTTTTTTCTTGGCAATGACAAATGTGAAACTGGAACCTTTTGTCTTCTTAATTGAGTTAATAAGCGTACGAAATCTGTATATCTTCTGAACACGAACCAACAGTCTCCATTTTTCAATTCCACGCGAAGTTTGTAGACCTGTGAATGAATGATTCCATCATTGAAGGTGAAACCACTTGATATGAATGGAAATTCGATAAATATATTGATACTAACTGTGAATCTAGCTCTCTCTTCCATAACTTCATAGCCAACGATTGGTATTCTCAAATCGTTAGTTGAGATAGGCGATTGTAAAATATCCGAAGGTGTGCTGCCATCGCTAGGATAAGAGAATTGTTGTACGGTAAATGTATTGGAATGACCAGAGGTGTCCGAATCTGGGCTATCGAGTACTCTCACGGTTCCGGAACCTTTAGAACCTTTTGCTTTACTAATAGCGAGTGTGACCTCGCTAATGCAACCCACATCAGTCTCTGGAGTAGACATTTTACCACCAACAAACTACATAAAATCATGCATACTTACAGAACAGGAATATAAAAGGAAAATAAATAATGTATAATTCTAAGCTTTCACCGCGTAACATATAATTTATAGCTAAATAGTGTGAAAAATATGATTTATGTTGATTATTTGTGAATATTTCAATTGTCGAACAGCCTAACATCACATTCATTGAGAATATGGAGTTATTTGTTTCAACGGATTATATGTTCTTTGTATCACAAAAGCAAGCTTGTTATAAATACAAAATACATCTATACAAAATGACTGGTTATATATTGTTTACAACACAAAAACTATCTTCTATTCATTGATTGCTGCAAGATTTCCGTGAATGTAGTCCTCTGTATGCATAATAAAGCAAATGAACTTTTATGAAGTCAAGGGTGAAGGCATTTATGTGGTAAACAATGTGATGAATTTTTGTTTTTGATAGTTCTTTATTATATCGTTTTGATGAGCTAATTATTCTTTGGTAGAACAATATTCTAACAATTTCAACAAATTTACATTATGAAACAAACGAAACGACAGTATAAAATGACACAAACAATGATAATTCAGGGTGGTTGTACAAAAGTGGTGGTATTTATATTATTGATTTTATGTTATTAATTTTGTTGCACATTTGTACTGAAGAGGAAACTATTGAAACTCATGGCATTTGTTTCTTGTTCCATTTAAATTGCAACTGCTGAAATATGAGTTACATTATTTGATGCAACTTGACTGTCATCTCCCAGCTAACAAAATCAATGCAACGATTTTGATAGTGATGCCGTCATCCACTTATATAATTTAAAAGTTCCTGATATAGACGTGGCTTAATTTACGTGTGGAAATGTTTATGTACCATTACTTGATAATGCTCCTTGGTAATACTGGTAGCACTGAGGCAATGCTGCGTTATAGATTGAGTTGTAGATATATTATGGTAGCAAGCAGTATCAAAATACTTATTGGGAAAGCTACTAGTAGCAAAAACAAATGTGGAAACACTGTGTTGGTTGGGCTGTCAACAAATATCATCTATGCAATTGAATATAACTTAAATCATAAACATTTGCATAAAAATTGCCACTTATGGATGCCCATAAATGTAGTTCCGTTGATAAGCTTTATGGAGTTGTTTGCATAAAATTTAATTACACAAATAGGCAACAAAGTGAAACCCAAAATGAGAAGCTTTTATGAGCTTTTCCTTGGAGCTCTAATATTGAAAACAACTTGGCGATGCAAGTGTGTAATGCAAGGAGAAATTGCTATTTGAATTTGTTACATGATCATCATCAAAATCCTACAAATCATGAAAATGTGCAAAAAAATATACTTGATGGAAAAATAAAATAAGAAAATAGAGTTTGATGTAATTATTTTTCACACTTGGAGTAAGTGGAAAATTTTCTCACGAGGAATGATTTGTATTGTATTTATCAGACATCAATCCAAATTAATAATGACCGAAATTTAAATGAATTTACAAAACAGTTACTTCAAAACTCCGTAAAACATATCTCCAAACAACATGATCTATGAAAACATCAATGCAACTTGAAATTCTACAGTGCCAGATGTTTTACAACGAATAAACATCAGTCGTGCTTCAACGAATGAACACTAACCTCAATAAAATAGACGTAATTGTTGAAGAATTATCGTTATTACGTTGATAAATTCGGTGGACATATCTCATAATATAAACTTCCGTACTTTGAAAAATGATATTTCATATTAAAACTGAATAAAAGTCTCAAAATATTGTTATTGTTTGACATAAACAGGTACCGCTGACATATTGGAAGTTTCATTTTCCAAACATGAACGGTAGAAAAAATGGAATAAAACAAATTGAGAGTATACCTTTTCCATGAAATTGCTAAATCCTGAGAAGGTAAAACACATGGCAATGACCGGTCAATCCCTGTGCAATTTATGACCATATCGGGACACAGATGGCGTAAAACGCTTATTTTGTACGGATATGATTCGAATATGGAATAAATAAAAAAGATGGTAGAAATGTGGTTGGTACGGTCAGAGTGGTTTGTCTGACATCTAGGAGCTGGAAGACATAGTATTCACTATCATTATCATATTTCGTGTTAGTCCATGTTAGTCGGCGAATTCAAATGAGGTTAAATTTGACGTCTCGTTGTATTTTTTGAAACTTAATTTATCATAATTCACTAGAAATGAAACCAGAATGGATGGCAATGCTTGTCAATTTAATCCCAATGAAAAATGAGTTTGTTTTGTTTTGAAATTTTATGAGATTTTCCCATTTTATCCTGTGATATCAGATGACTTATACATTTGTATATAGTGACGTGTAATATATTTGTAACCTAAGGTCAGAATTAAAGGAAATATGAATGAAAAAAGTACAAATTCCGCATTAGTTCGACGTGTCAATAAATTACTTGAATCAAGAGTTGAACATGATAAGGTTTGTTCATTGAACATTATATTTACATAGTTAATTAATTATAATGAAAACAAAATACGGATTTACTTATGTTGCGGGAGTTTGAATTGTTTATTGAAACGAATTAACAATCGAATAACAAAATACTCAGTTGTTGACAGGGTTGGCGAGTCACTGGAGAGTGTTACATTTATTATGGAGTATGATATAGATGTATTATTACATATATTATATTAGAAGACCCTGAAAAAAGGATTTATTACAAGGTATGATACGTAAAATACACTATGTATTATTGCGTATCATATGTCAAGTATGATACCCACCTAACCCTGGCTGTTGAAAACCCAGAATCTTGCAGTACATTGTTAAATGATGTTGCCAGTTCCAAGGAGTTGATTCGATAAGATAAACTATGATGATTTATCAAATTTTGTAGGTTTAAATATTCGCTTTGTTTCTACAAATGATTTAAACTTCAAGAACATATTTACTTTGTACACATTGCTCATTTTCGAAAACCTTACCCTCGTGCTCTGGAGTATCAGTTTTCTCTGTCTTCCTGATGAATTCAAAAAAGCTGAACTGATACTCTAGAGTACAAGGGCAAGGTTGTGAAGCATAAGCATTGTAACAAATATTTGTTATAAATTAATTACATCAAAATTAGAAAATCATATTTTTTTTTTGTGAAAGTATTGCGCTCGGTGTTGTGATGTCACAGAATTTTGTAAATTGTTCATGTTTATCATTGATAATGAAGTTGAATGCTATCTGAGAATCCTTTCATTGTATCGCAATTGCAGTTTATAAGGCTATACGCATGTAAAAATAGCATACACACTAATCAGAGTTAAGCTAGCAGTGACGAGCTAGCAGCCGCTTGATGTAACTTTTGATAGAATCGTTCTATCGAATAGTTAAGTAGCCAAACTGTATAGTTGGAAGGCACTGAACGAATTTCTAATATGAAAACGTTAAAATCATTTCAATTGAAAAATTACATCGATCGGCTGCTAGCTCATTGCAGCTAGCTTCACTCTCATCGCACACTATTTTCATTAATTATAGGAAGCTTATGAACATTGTAAATTCATCATTCAAAGTGCCAGAAATTCCCTTGTGGAATAAGCAAATTACAGATGGTTGTGAAATTCCAAACATTCTTTCAATATTTTTCCCACATCCGTATTATGAATTAATTATACATTCCAATTCAAACAATTGGATTCTATAAGAAATTAATAAGAATTCGTTGCATATTTGAATTAATCATGTCACTTTGTAGGACACGTTAGAAGCATTAAAAGAACTGTCCACATTTTTCACTGAAAATACATTAGGCGCAAGACGGAATTTACGTAGTAAGATAGAAAGACGCAGTCTCACGATCAACGAAGAATTTTTGTCAGCGTTTAGACAAGTGAAAAATTCATTGGATGATATATATCAAGATGTTTTGGCGATGAATACATCAGTTCAGTACATGACAACACGTTTACAATCTACTAAAGCACAAACCCTGCAACTTATAGATCAAACGACAAAACTTCAGAATGAAAGGTACGTTACAGCGATGGACTTTTAAAGATGAATGCTTGATCGACAATTAAATTTTCAGTCAAATTCTATCCATGCAACAAGACATTGCTAACGCGTTCATCAGAAGTTTTCAATTAACTTCTGCCGAAATTACCACTCTACATGGACATACAAGGGAATCACCTATCACAGACGAATTTTTCTCTGTTGTAAATAAAGCACAGGTAATGACAAAAATTCCACTTCAAAATCATGTTTGATACTAATATTATATGTTATTATATGTCATGATATTTTCTATGTTTAGAAAATACACAACAATTGCAGAATATTAATGCAATCAGGATATCAAACTTTAGCCTTGGATATTATGCAAAAAATGACTCTCTTACAAGAAGCTGCTCTTGAAAGATTGTATCGCTGGACTCAAAATCAGTGCAAAAATATCGAAAATGATAACTTGGCTCCGCTCTTGGCTAAAGCTATGAATAAACTTCAAGATAGACCTGTTCTATTCAAGTATGTACTTTAGAAACAAAATAGTTGAAAAAAGTTTCTCAAATCTCTACTGTTAACACATCAACATTTGTATTGTTTGTAGATACATTTTAGATGAATACTGTAGCGCAAGAAAAAATGGATTAACAGGAGCTTTCATAGATGCCTTGACGTTAGGCGAAACAATCGGAGGAATCCCCCATCCGATAGAAATGCATGCGAATGATCCGAAAAGATACGTCGGCGACATGTTCGCTTGGTTACATCAAGCGATCCCTGTAGAGAAGGAAAACATGGTGACTCTGTTGAAAAATTGTGACAAAACAGGTAGATAATTCTATTCTCACAAATTCTGACAAAATTGAACAATGAATTTTGTTAACAACTCATTTGATTTTAGATCTAACAGATACCGTCAAACAAGCTCTTAGCAACATCAGCGAGGGACTTTGTCATCCTTTGAAATCCAGAATTGAGCATATTTTAACGACGGATGCCCCAGCAACAGTGTTATACTCTGTCACGACATTAATTCGATTCTATCACGCAATAGTTCAACAAATTATACCGCATAGTGTTCTTGATTTAGTCTTGAGCGAACTTCTAGCTTCTAGCGAGAAAAGTTTTCTCACTAGATTGCAAAGGGAAACACGAATTGCCCTCGGAGAACGCGCTGAACCACCTGGCAACGATTTGATACCAGCTCCATCGGTTTCTAGATTACTATCTCTTTTGAATGAAATCCTTTCAGTTGTGAGTGTTGCGGAAGATAGAGAAAAAGATATGCTTCAGGTAAGAGCATAGATGTTTGCAATATTGGATTTGAAATATTTAATTAATGATATATTATTAATTTTCAGATTGTTTCGTGTATCATAGATCCATTGTTACAAGAAGTCAATGAAACAGCGTCTAGGTTACCGACGGTTGACATGGCTGTATATCTTTTGAACTGCATGCATCATATACAGTCCACTTTAGCACTGTACGAATATATGGATCAAAGATTAGAACGGTTACAGGTAACTAATATAAAAATGCAATTTTCTATTCAACATTTAGCGTAATATATTCGTAATCATATTTTTTTAGGCCCAATCCGATGCTCAAATAGATACTTTGACTTCGGAACAAGCTAGTTTTTTAGTTGCAAATTTAAATCTTGGTCCAATGTATACTATTTTGCAAGGTCGCGAACAAGGCCCACTGTCTTCCATTCCTGGAATGGATCCTCTTAGCATCAAAGAATTCACGGTATCGTATGAAGAGTTTAAATATTTAGTTATTCCCAAAAGGTGTTGAAGTTTATTTTGACAATGTTGTATTTATCTTTACAGAATAAATTGGAAGGATTCTTGGCGATGCCGGAAGTTTTACTTTTACCACAAATAAGTTTATTGCAAAGTACCAATCATCGTAATATCACTCAAAAACGTTCGTTTGAAGTTCTGGGAGCTATTTATAAACAATTATACGAAGCGTGCCACGAGCCTAAAAATTTATACCACAATCCCAAGAGTTTATTCACAAGAACACCAGAGGAAATTTTACAAATATTTACTTCTTCCTGAAATTGAGAAAATTTCCATTAATAACTTTACAAAGAATCTATCGAGTATTCACACTTCGTATGATACATATGGATCCTTTCAATTGACCTTAAGTATCGCAGAATGTCCATTCGTATAATATATTATTCGAATTCAAAAAGTTTAATGATAGGAATGTTTATAAATTTTCATGATTCATGTTCAATTGAGATGGTGTATGAAAAAATTCTTTTGTACATAGTTTATATAAATGAGTTCTGTGGATGAACAATTTTATTATCATTATTATTCAATCAAATTTTATGCCGATTGTAAATTTATGAAAGGAGGTATAGGGAAATAATTTTTGAGTCCTTTTGTAAGTTTCAAAATATTCTGAAGAATTTACGAAAGAAACTTTAGTACACTCCTGTTGTCTTGATTGTCTATTAGTCCGAAATTTCCTGACTCGTTGAAAACTAGTGCTTTTTAGGAAAATTACTGAAAAGTACTACTTTTGCACCAAATGAAGAAATTTCAGGCCAACAGACATTCGGGACATTTATAACATCCAAGATAGTACAAGAGTTTTAAAAGAACTCTTAATGGATAAAATGTATTTGTAAAGAACTCTTTTAGAACTCTAGTGCCTTCTGGGATACCCAGAACTAACCAGTATCGATCGAACGCGCCCTCACAGAGCCAACTTCAATTCCTTCGATCATCCCACGCAAAGTGACTGCGCAATGCGCAGATGTCTGAAGTTTGTCACTTTAGTGACACGGAATTTAAAATGGCGAATGCGCACCTTTGCTCCCCTAGTGGACACCGATTGGCTCAAGACTTCCGTTCCCGTCAGTCACCAGTTTGACGCGGTGGAATGCGGTTATAGGTATCGCGTTTTGTTCTTTCGTGAGATCCGCGCGTCTTTCATTCATTTGCTTCTATATAGTGGTACAGTAACTCCGGCGCCGTTTCATCTTATCAATTCCTGTTTTTTTTGTATATACCTTTACATGAGACATTACGGATAAGATTTTGAATTTGTGCAATGAATGAAGACATGCGGACGACAATAATCACTGTGATACGAAGTTCGTGGCGCGTGTAAACACAATGAACTTTCCTGTTTCGTGCACAAAGCAGTGAGTGGAGTGCGAGTAGAAATATAAAGTGGCCAAGATGGCGGAGTCCAGCTATTATCAGGTGAGTTGCTCTTACAGGTCCATCGCACGCTCTCTTTACGAACGGATACGTTACATCAAATACATGTAAACACACACACGCACGCACCTTCACACGTTCCGTTTTTTCTCAACCAAACTAACATGGGAGAAAAAAATGATGTTCCGCCGACGCTCCGGTGGGATGTCTCCTTTGCTTCTTCTCCATCAAACACATCCTTTTCTCCTCTTATTCCTTTATAAATTTAAGTACGCATTGAATGGTTGACGCATTCCAAGAGTGGTATATCAATCTTCAATGATTCATCCGCGTAATTTTTCAAACTCCGCTACATTTGAACTGAGAATTTGAAACCTCTCGTCATGTTTATTTTCAAATATAAGAGACTGCATCCTGTATATATGTACACAAAGATAGATTTTTTTCAAGAAGTTTATACACAAAAATAGAGGAAAATAGTCATGGAAAAAGAATACTTTTTATCAATATTATCCGTACCGCAATTCATTAATTAATAATTCATGGGGAATAATATGAATTCTTAATTTCTTCTTTGATCGAAAGCACGTTACCGTGCATGCATCCTCTCTCTTTTGAACAGGTTCTTCACATTGTGGGAACACCTGTTCCTTAAGCCGACAAGTTGTATATACGTAGAAATGATATTTCATTCTGTGGTATTATTCAAATACTCGTGTTTCGAATGTATTGTGTATCTTTGAAACAAGTGTCCAGTCAAATTCAAAATTTGAATAGCGTTGCCAAGAATATGGTTATAAGAAATTTTTATTTACAAATTCAAATGAGCGATATGTACAACACAATCTACGTTACATAATTTTGTTTGTATATCAACAATTGTATTTTTTGAATTATTTAAGTCAAAAACATTGTGATTGTTGATTGATTTGTTGAACCAGGGAAATGTAATGACAATAATTGTTGAAATTCTGTGTTGAAAAATTAAATAAAAGTACAAATTCTTATGCAACTGTCGTATTATTATTTTGAATGATATGCTCCTAGCCGTTTGAGCGTCTTGTCTCTTGTTTCGCTCACTTTATTCATTGAAAGAAGGTAACATTCCTATACGTTAGAATAAGATGATGAACAATACCTCGTTCGACATCTCTTCAATTTTCATAAATCAAGATACTTATTCAAACTATCGTGAATTGTTTCTTAGACGGGTAAATTACCGGGAACTCAATGTCACCTTTCCACTGGTGATTCAATAAGTTTTGTAACCAAAACCCTGGATCAGCAATTTTATTGTGAAATAAATAAAATCAGTTCAAAATCTCGTTTTGTTCTTTCATTGTGAAGAGAAGTTTGAGAGAAAATCTAGGAAATTTCACCGTTTCGAATAATTTAAATGACCATACATGGAAGTCAAGCCATCAGTTGACTACACTGAGAGAAGAGTTTGTTTGTGACAAAGAAGGCTTATTACTTGTGAACGAACCATCATTTGGGTCAAATAAGATTCGTTGATAGTTGACAAACCTTATTTGATTGAAATAAATTTGGGACAATTTTTTCTCAGTGTATGAAGGAAAAATTTCTTTGAACCTTGAACCGATTATACACTGACAGAAAAACGACCTGGTTCAAACATTCGTGGTTGCAGTAACTTGAAATCAGGTTTGAT
This sequence comes from Gonatopus flavifemur, assembly GCA_018340375.1. Lineage (NCBI taxonomy): Eukaryota > Metazoa > Arthropoda > Insecta > Hymenoptera > Dryinidae > Gonatopus > Gonatopus flavifemur. Next base: position 58,865,115 of record JAFFJZ010000001.1, read on the forward strand.
TCACCAGGAAATGTGATTGTGATGTCCAGAAAAAGTGGTTGAAGTCAAAATTAACTATATGTTCCGGTTATTACACCAAGAAAAGAATCTGGTGTTTCTAATCTGAAAAATGTAGTCAATTTTTGCTTCAACCACTTTTTCTGGACATCATAATCTGCACATTTCCTGGTAAATCGAACCAGATTTCAAGTTGTTGCGACCACGAATCTTTCAACCAGGTCGTTTTTCTGTCAGCGTATGTATATCTAATTTATTACTACTCAGCAAAGTTACTAGATCCCAACTTCTCTTTCCCCAGTTTTCATAAAAATTAATGGATTAAATTGGAAAAAACTAACAATTAGATCTTCTAGATGAATTTACCAAAAAGTTGCACCCACTAATTCATTGTATTCAAATTATAAACAAATAACTATCGAGCTTACAAAAATCTTTATGGTACAGAACAAAATATGCATAATTTATATAATTTAATGTATGGTATAAATGATTCAAGAGGAAGGATTGATCGATTTCATAATAACTTACGTCCGTTAATTGTAAAATAACGATGGCATCTTGAAAAGCAAGTATTGAAACTCATTGATTAATGAAATTCAATACAAACTTTGCAACGGTAAATGATCATTCAAACCTATTAAATTCCTATTGAATTTCATTAATTTAACCGCCTTCAATGGATTTCGAACAATTTGATCAAGTGTGGTTTTTCACCGTTGCAAAGTTCGTATACAATCTTGTCGATCAATGGGATTTAGCAGACTTATCCCTGCTTATAACATCTGATTGCAACCAGTATGATTCAATCCCGAACAAACAAACCGACGACGATACTAATAAGAATCAATAGGAATGAGTCAAATGCGCATTCCAACTCAGAGTAGCATGGAAATATCTGAATAAAAAGTACAAAATTTGTCCAGGTTAGGGGCCATCCAGAAAATACGTTCGCAAGAATGAAGAATTTTTGACCCCCCCCTTCGTAACAACTTGTAACACTCATGATCAGGGTTACCATTCCGGGAATTCTGTTGTTCTGTGATTTGTCATTCTTTTTAATAAATAAACGGAACTTGACATGAACGTTCATTCTCGAAACCCCCCCTGCCGAACTTCTATGCATGTTTTTTTTTCTCTTATCCAGATGTTGAATTTGAAAAGAATTTGTTTAGCGAGATAAAATCGATGATCGAAAAACAAAAATACGCAGTAGAGCACATTCACTTTTCGATGACCCCCCCCTCCCCCCCCCTTGGTTCAATTCGTCACACTTTGGGAACCTCTCCCCCTCCCCTAAAAGCGAACGTATTTTATGGATGGCCCCTTAAGGGCCTTGACCGGTGGCAAAGTTACTGGATCTCTTTCTCCCCTCCCCCCAGTTTTCTCAACGATTAATAAATAAAATCGATTATAATTAGCAGGTGCAGATTCTTGAGATATCAAAGAAAACGCAGCTACTGATTATTTTTCGTATTTTATTTGTTCGTCTCTGAGAAAACTACGAAGCGGGGAGGATAAATTTGGAATCTGGTGACTTGTCCTTCTAACTAGTGTTGAATGTCCTTCAAACGGGATACTAGCAGCCTAGCAGTAACCAAATCGTTTATTGCAAACTACGAGCAAATGTTTCAATATAATTGAAATATCACTCTGTACAGTACTTCCCTGATTCAAGTAGAAGTTCTAAACAAAGTGATAGTTCAATCAAATTGAAGTGTTTTCATAAATTATTTGGCTGTTACCACGCCGCTAATATTCCCTCAATTAAAAGACAACTTATGCAAGTTCATAACAATGACAAAGTTGGTTATATTTTTTTTCTTTCTAAACTTAGTTCCTCTGAATGAATCAGGGTGAGACTGATAGAAAAAAACAGTAATTAGTTTGATAGACGCTGCTGCTGTTTGACGTTGAATAGTTTATTGCGACGAATTAGTAATCGAATAACGAAATACTCGGCTGTTAAAGACCCAAAATCTTACCGTACATCCTATAAACGATGTTTTTGGTTCCAAGGAGTTGATTCAAGGAGATAAGCATCGATGATTTATCAGGTTTGTGAGTTCGGATTTTCATTTTGTTTCTATAAACGATTGAAACTTTGATGACATGATCTACAACTGTATGAAAACAGAGTCCACCTAATGGATAATCATGAAGGAACACTGTAAAAAAACCCATGTAATAGCAGTTTTGAAACACTCGAACGTTCATGAACATTTCTCCTTTAATTTGTGGTAATATTTTTGAAACTTTTAGTAGCAGGCGTCAGATGCAAAGTAATTTTCGCCAAAAGTTGGTATGGATCGAGGTATGGATGAGTTAGAGAAATGTACATCAATTTCCTGATGACAGTATTTTTGTTTAATGTCAGTTACACGAATTGTCAAACCCTGCTCAAGATGAACCAAATGAAATAACTTTTGTTTTCCTGACATAAAATGTGGTAATTGATTTTTCTTTCCTTTTGCAACACGATTAGAATTACTATGCAACTATTGTTTCATGACTTTCATCAATTTTTTCGGAACAAATTACACGAACATGCGCATAGTAGTGTTTGAAATGAATGTGTGCAAGCGTAGTTCAAACAATGATAACAGTTGTGATGTGAAATTTGGCACGAGATGTGTTTTACAATGCTACCAACTTGGAAAAAAAAAATTATTCCTGACATTCGACATGTAAACCCGCGTGATTTAAATTCAAAACTGATTTCACTTCTTGGAAACAATAGTGTATTGACATCGAAAGTAGAATGAGTTTGAAAAATTGCAGTTTCCAGGCGTAAATTCAGTCGTTCTATCATCTTATGAACAATGATTATAATATATATTGTGAAATTTTTGAAAGCTCGAAGCGCCTTTTTCTCGCCAAAAATATATTTTTATTTCTTCTTCGTTAGAGTTGAAGATTGTTATTCCGTTTAATTTGGTTTCAAATAATGAAATGATAATTATATATCGCTAGTGTTGGAATCTTTGTAAAAGATTCATCCTTTTTAATACAAAAAGTATATAAATTTTATAGATTTCGATAAAAATTCAATACTTTTTGTATAAAAAAAAGCTTGATATTTTCCAAAGATTCGTGGAAAATACAGACAAAGTATGTGGACACTTGTTGAGAAAATATTTCTATACAACGCGTGTTCGATATGCTACACGGAAAGACCGGGGCTATTAATATTTAAAAAAATGACTGTCAGTTTAGGGAAAACGAGGATTGCTGGAAAATATTCGTAGTGAGTCTACTAAAAATTCGTAGTCGATGTATTAACAATTGATATTTTCACTGTGAAAAATACCAATGAAACTATCAACTGTTAATATTTTGACTACGAATATTTCCCAGCGATCCTCTTTTTCCCTAAATTGACAGTCATTTTTCCAAACGTTGATAAATTCTTTCTAAATATCGATAGACCCGGTCTTTCCGTGTAAATAAATGATTATTCAATTAAACTCTTCTGAATAATGATATCTTCTCCCACAATACTGTCAAATTTATATGGTATATCAAATATTAGTACAATTGATTTGAGAAAAAAATGGATATTTCAACATTATATGGTAATACGTATCGAATGATCTATGCCTGGATTTTATATCACACATAATTTCAGATTATAATTACCGAGGTCTCGTTATCTGATATCTTACGATCATGCCAAACTCCAGTTATCGTTTGACTATTCATGAATTGATGAGATTCGTGTTGCATGAACATCACATGAAAACCCCATAGGAGATCTTGAAATAAACGAAGTCTCAAGTTCTCATGCCTTGAACTTTCACATTATACCTAAAAGCCATATTCTATGTTATTGTTCTGTTTGACTGTGAATACTGAATTCAAGTATGTAGGTTTCTTTTCTCATCGCAATCATGTGGTTTCATTTATTTTAACGACACAAGTCTTGTTTTCTCATTTTAGTTTATTTGTTCCTTACTCGCAGTCGATCTGTCAACCAAATCACATTTGCTTTTCATTATTTTCAAACTTTCCTTATGGTGGGGAGTTTCAATTGTTATAAAAGGGCACTCGGAGCAATTGTTTTATCGAATCGAATGATTTCAATTTCATTCGAGAACTTGACATATCGGAATAACTTCTGTTGTGCGGTGTATCGTGGTTGGAGGAATTCAAGATTGTTCATGTTTTTAAACGTGTGATTCATGTACCAAGAGTAACATTTCTATTCTATTCGTCAATTTTAAATCATTCGCACATAACACTATTCTACAGGGGTATTAAAAATTATTATTGCACATTGAAAGTTCAAAGTTTCAACGATACCGAACGTTGGAATAACTCAGTATATTCTTCTTCGAATATTTATACATATATTAAGATTGGATTATTATAAGAAATTCCCGGGCGAATTGAAATGAAATAATAGAATCTCAAATTTCCTATTTCAGCCATTAATACCCCTTGATATTGATTATCCGATATCGTTTCGAAACAAAATTCCGTTTACAGAGAAAATACTGTGAGTCATCAAATTGTTCTAGTTGAGAGTCGCTGCGTTATCAGATTATTTGATAAGATACAATAGGAACATTAAAATCTATTCAGTTCATTCAATTCTCTCGATTGAAGCAATCCAGTTACCTTGTACGATCAACGAGAAGAATTCTAAAATAAGCATAGTGCGCGAAGTTAGTGATTTCACAAACATGTTTCAAAGGATAGTCACGTGAGAATATAGTGTTTCATAGTGAGACAGCGACAATTTGTAAACTTTCAGATACCATTAAGTACCACTGGTGTTATTGAAAATTATCGTTCATATCTGGTCTTTCGTAATCAATATCCATTAATGAATACGATGTGTTGAAGAAATCCAATTTTCTTTTGTTACATTTGTGGTATTATTAAAATGTCGTTTATAATTTTACGTAAGAAAGAGAGAAGATCTTCTGCGTCTAAATACTTTCCAAGATGTTCAAGTGTATGTGTAACGGAAGATGATTTTTGGAATTGTGTTGCGTCACGTTCGGTACGTTTGCCGTTTCACTATCTTAATCATGCAACTTTATGAGTAAGAAATTCTATCAATTTTATTGTTAACATGCTCATAATCGCAATTAATGAAATTTTGTTCATCCATCATAATCAGTTTTCTTCATCGTAGTATATAATCATGATTTTTAGAAATTTATTCATGCAAACAAGTTCGGAGATGGATATAGAATTTGTATAGAAAATTCATGTTCAAGATTCAAACATGTGTTTATCAATTGCGTTGAATGAGGTCAAGTTTATCTTCATTTGAATCATTCGTTGTTTATTATTTGTTCAAATGGTCAAATTTTGAAAAGTGTTTGTTATTCGATTTTGTTTCAAATTCGTTATTATTATTCAAGTAAATTCAAAGTGAACAAAATCGTATGTATATTGTTGCTTATTATATTACGTAGCATTGATTGTCTCGAAACAATTGATGTTGAAAAGCCACTGTTTACGAAGGCCGATTGATCCCAATCAATACAATATCACATCTCAATTTCAATTTCAATTTATACCACCTAAATCATATGTCCAAGTTTTTATTGACTTCTGATTTTTACAGTCTCACGTTCAAACCAGAAACATTCTCATTTATTTTAATCATCTTTTGTTCATTTTAACAATGGAAGATTAGGGAACTCAGAAATCTAGTCATTCAACTTTAATCAAAGTTATTGGTATTGTGTTGATATTTTCATTAATCCTGTGAACCCAAAATGACCCGCAGACTTCAAAGATGATATTTTGATATAATCATACATCCTTAAAAAAAGTTGGTAATAAACGTATCGATATTCTCTCGTGTACGGTAAATCACGGACATTTAAGAACACCAATCCAAAGTATTGACAATGATTCCATAGCAATACATGAAAGTTTCAAATCAATACTTTTGATTCTACAGATGCAGTCTATATTTGTACTGTTCTATCGGTTGGAAAAGCCACGTGCATATTCACTATATCAGCAGCTACACGATTTCCGGCAGGGTGTGGTGCTATTCAACGATTTATTCCTTTTCAAATGTCGTCTATCTTTGGCCGATTTCATTTCCTCGGGAAATATCCAATGCCAGGGAAAATATTAGCTCCCATCATAAAAAGTGAAATATCCTCGTTATTTCAATTTGAAAGATAATCGCTTTGCGTTCGTATACATTGTCGAATGAATATTGGAAAGTAGATGGTCAATTAAAAGAGATGCGTTTATGTAATGTCTATATTTGTGAAAGACCTTGAGCCAATCGTCAGGATAGCTGCCATTACGAGTCAATATTGAATCCAATTGTATTCGATTAAAAATCCACATATCATTCTGTAATTTCAAACGTAATTGAACTGTTGTACACTAAAACTATACGACAAGTCCATGTTTCGTATCGAGAAATAGAGTATCAAGCATACATACCTTGTTGCAATTAAAGTACGGAAAATGCTTGTTTTCTTTATAGAAAACTCAAAATGTACAAAGAGAAACATCACGTGTTTCACTCCACTCAGAAGTGAGTCAGTCCGCTTCGAGGGAACCCTCACTCTTTTAAAGTGAAAAATTGATTCTAGAATTCGAGTGGCTGTGAGTTTCTAACCTTGAACCTTAGAACGTTACTCTTAAAGAGTGGAAATTTCACTCAAAATTTCGACAGGCTCACTTTTGGCTGGCCGAAGAGTGAAATCTCACTCTAAAAATTTTAGAGAGATGAAATTGAAGAAGTCTCATTCAAGTCTTCAACGGTTTTGAAACAAAATTGTTCTTTTTCAGTCAAAAATCTGGTAATTTTGAAACATGAACAACCTATGTACATCATGCTGATATATTTTTTCACATTTCTTATCATCATTCTCTGATTCATAACATGAATTCATCGGAGTATCGTCGTTAATGGGTAGCAGTTTCAAACCGTAAGAAATTTCTTGTAAAATTTCAAGTCAAATAATTACTTAAGAGATACTGTATTGTGTATTAAGAAATCACTTGATAACTAGTTTTGTGTACTCAATGAATTTACAGTACAATTTTGAAGAATACATATAGGAATACAATAGGAACGTTGTTTTTTACAATTCAACCAATTTATTCTAAAAGTCGTTCTCAAGATAATGAATTCCAGAGGATCAAAAAGAATCTTCACTACAGTATTTTTTTATATCCATGAATTTGTGAATTCCCTCTGGAGGAAAACAACAAAGGAAGGGATTCCTCTGATCCATTGTTCATCTTTGTAAATTTCAAAATATTCCATGCTTCGAATAGTTCCATCCAAAAGTGAATATAATTAATCAAATCGCATTGTTTGATCTTTGTTAGTCTCTTAACAGTTCATGAAGAAAGAAAGAAAAAAAATTTGCGGGGAATTCACACGCGTTTCCTGATTCATAAGACTTCTCTCAACCCTTTAACAGGTCGTGGGAAGTGTATCTCCCACATAATGTACAAATCATGTACAGTTTATGTACGGCATAATATGTATGCTGTTTATGATCCGTTTTACAAGCCTTTCATGAAAATCTTTCCCACTTTTTCACTCGTGAATAACATTTCACCAAGCATTTCAAAGATGCCATAAGATATTTTCATAATTCCATATGCATAAAAATAGAATCACGTGAGATTTTGTGAAATGATTGATTATCATGGATCCATGAAAAATCCAGGGTATCGAGCTGAATTCACATTATAAATTCTCCAAGATAAATTTCGTAATTGCTTCATTGGCAGGGAAGAATAAAATTCGCTGGCGATAGTTGTAAATCCCATCTGATACAACCTAACCGAAAGTACATTAATTAAACATGAAGACTATCGAACATTTCAATACATGACACTGAATTTTAATTTTATACATTAAACGAACAACTCTTCCGTGTATATAATCATGGATGAATTCAATGATATATTTTATTATATAGAATTAAGGATGTACGGTCAACTATAACTATTTGAAAGTGTTAAGTTTTGTGATAAGTGTTAGGTAATTGTACTCGAATTGAGATGATTCGATAGGTTTGAATAAAATTTCTCCGCTTTGATGGAGTCAAAAAAGAAAACGATGATACAAATATCCTTCATACTTTCACAAATGCAGTTACTTTCGATCACGTAATAATCAATGGACATTGTGTGCTGTTTCAGGGTGATTACATCAGGCACCCAGTTCTTTACGAACTATCAAGCAAGTATGGATTGGTTGGCAGTGACCAGGTGCCCTTGCCAGCTCGTCTCGACGAGCTCCGGGAGCATATACGTCGAGAAATACGTAAGGTATGTCGCATTATATCCTTTCTGAGTTGAAATTTGCGAAAATCCGGTTTTTACTATTAATTTTCACGACCAATCGAATATCCGACTAGTTACACCAATTGTTCTGGAATTGAAAAAAAAACTCTCTTGTATTTTCTTAACGTGAATCATGTACTGATTCATCGACACTATCTTTTCCATTATTACATTCGATTGGCGAGAGACTTGGCACTTTGATTGATACAATTTACTCATTCAAGCTCGTAGGATATTATATAACGATCGATTCTTATGTACATTTTCATAATAAATAAACGTGAAATAATCACAGTGTAATTTATTCGTTGAGTATTTACAATGTGAACTTGAATTTTCAGTCCCTTTATTAAATGAGTAGCATCGTTAACCACGTTGGAGTAAGTCCTGCTTGCCTGCAAAGACTGTAATGAGACAAAGAAGTGCATGGATATTACGTTTTTATTATATCCTCGGAATCTCACTTAGAATTCTCTACATAGTCATTTCATCAAATATGTCCTCTTGTTTGTCGTAGAACTTCTCTTTAACGAATTTTTCCCATCCATTGTTTGGCGTGTTAAAAGTGAACTTTTGAATATGAGGCCTAGGCTACAAGGTTAAATCGTGATACAATGAGACTTATCATGAGTTACTATGAAGTCACAAAAGTTGAAGATGCAACGATAAAGATTGTTTATTATGTTGCGAAAGAAAGTATCGTACCTAACGAAGTAAACAAAGTTTTTGACTTTTAGTGTATCGCATCTATAACTAGATTCGTCTATAAATGGAGTGTCATCTCGAGAACTCTATTGAAAGTTATACAATCACGAAAGGTCAACGGGGTAAACGAATTCTAATTTTTCTCTACGAGAAGTTGTTGGCATTCTTACTTTGGCAATTAATGAACTTATTATTATTTGAATTCATTCGATCGCGTGTTCCGTATAAACAGATGAATATTCATTTCAAGATATTTAAACATTACAATAACATTACTTATTTGATTTATTTCTTTTAGGAATACTTCCAACCGTGTCGTTTCTTTTTTGTTTCAATAATAATTATTCATCTCCAAAAAGGAATACAAAATATCACATCTTTGTGGTTAGAGCTCAATTTGATTGAAGCTTTTTTCTCTTCTGTCATTCAGTATTGAGACCTTGATAAAATGACTCTGAGTTTCGCTAACTCATGCATGAAATATAGTTACGATAACTAAACAACATTAAAAATGTCTCGAACCAAAATGCAATACGACTGTCACTGCATTAAACGTATTTTATGACAGCAATAACCAATTATTACCGTGACAAACACGTATTCCGCTCAGTGTATTATGCTATTTCTTCATCCATCCTGCTCAATTTCTTCTTACATTTCGTTTTCTTATGAATTACTGGAGAAATCTTCGATGCATGGATTGCTCATTGAAAACCAGTGCAACATGTTCGTGATTAACGTCGATCATCGCAACTTGTACAACCGAGCTGGGTGTTTTTTTTTTTAGAAAGGGCCGATTTCTTGTTGTTGTTCTAGGAAAATCAGTTGCTCGGGTATTACCTATGATCTGTGTTGATGATGCATGAAATTTATTGCGTCCATATATCTGTTCATCGTAAGTATCCATACGCTCGGAAGGTTCACTGACTTATACTTTACTGGTTCACAGAGATTCTTATCTTGACCTGTGACACCAATGAAGGTTCTATATGGTTCTCAATATAGATTATGGTCCATAATATCTTGATGAATAGGATCTCCCGATCCTCAGAACTCTCGGCGTATTGTGTAAAGAGAAACGATTTAGATAGGGTGAATGCTCCAAATCGTGGAGCTACCGAAACTATCATGTTCAAACTTTACAAAGTTATTCGTTTGTTGCATTGATATATCGATCAATATATCTTCTCGGTTGATAAAGAACTTCCTTTGTTGTTTATATAAATTTTTGTTCTCATTACCGTTTGTTTCGGTCTACTTGCTTCACTTTTATGAACTGGTGAAGGATTAGCAGAAAGAAGAATTTATCGCTTCGAAAGTATATTTTGAATACATTTTTCGTAATTTCTTTCTTCATATTGCGTCACGGAAGTGGATTACAGGAAAGTGGTATGATTTTCAACATACAAAATGAACAGTCATGAAAGTTACATTAAACGTTATGAAGGATAATAAGAAGGGAAGGAAATGGCTTGCCAAGTTTTTCAGATGTTTTATATTATACCGTGCAAATCTCTGACCATCTGACGTATATATAGTTTCAACATTGTCTTTTTCACTCTTATAAAAAGCTCACAGTTTGTGAGACAGATAACCATTACGAGCCACATCAGTCGAAGATTTGCATGATACACTTAATGTGCGTTTGTGTAACGTATACTACGCCTCGTTCGCTGTCGGGCATTTCGTCAAACTGCTTCAGGAAATGTGCCTTTTTCAATTATCAGAATATATCTCAATTAAGATTCGATCGTAAAACAGTTGCATAGTTATTATTCTTGGAAAGAAAAATTCAATGATATATTTCGCGTATAACAATTCAGTCTATGCCCTCGCAAAGAATTCCAAATTGTCACAAATCTAATACGTGGTAAAGAAAATTGATCGATATTGAGATTCTTTATTAACATACAAAAGTTGTTATGTATGTTTTTATCACTTTATGCTCTATTTAAATTGAAAAATACTCCTTCAAGTGCGACGTAGGTGTATATGCTTTTAACAAGATGTATAAGAAAGTCCCGTTGAATAATCTTTCATCGCCATGTGAAGTTATGATCAAATTACGTTTATCTTTCAATTCCAGTAGTCGATAACATCGTGACCTTATACAGAGAAAAGGTTTTGGTTCAATTCTTTATTCGATGAGGATACTTTTTACGTCGAATAGTATTTCTTTCATTCTTGAATATTCATTCGATCTTTCTTTCAAAAAAAAAAAGTCGTTCTTTTCTAAATGGAGTAGGGAAAATATTCTAAATTGATAGTGCATCTGCATTTTGCGATTCCCCAAAATTTCCCTTTCAAGTGTATTACGAGAATCTTTGATACTTTCAGAATAGGATCTTTAGATTGCAATTGCGTTCTCAATTTGACATAGAGTGTGTGAATAATTATAACTCGATAGGCCCTCGAGCGATAAATTACAGGCAAAACTAGAGGCATAACAACGAAATGTAAACCTATTTTCCATTGATTTGGATTTATTGTGTATTCTAATATTTGTACGCATGATCTCATTCCAGTACGGTATCTCATAATGTACAATTCCCTTTCAATTTCAACAAAAATACAACAGCGTGACTTTCTCGAATGTAAACTAGCTCTCGATGTGGTTACAGAACCTTCACCACGTTTTCACCTTGATCTATTTCGTTTGATATTGATATGTCAGATCCATTTCTCATTGTTCATGATCATCCGCTTTAGAAACGTCTGGATTTCTTTTTTTTTTTTTTTCGTTAGAACGAACGAAAATTTACTCCATTAAGGTTTTTTTCGTTCACGATCTCGCTAATCGTTCTAAATTGAAGTTGTAATGACCTCAAAGCAGGGGACTGATCAATGTCGAGTATTTTTGCGAACTGCGAGTCATCCGGTGGCAGTTGTTTTCAATCAAAGCCAAGATTTTGTCGCTGTCAAGATGTCGCTTGTCGGTTAACCGGCCAGAACGTCATCTGAGGTCAACATTTTCTTTATAATATGAATTACTTAAGACACGTGATATCGGTGACAGTAACTTCCGGATATATCATTTCTTTTATTTCAAATGCGCAAAGTTTTTCCATTTGTCAGGGTCCTTAATTTCATTGAAAGCTCAAAGAAAAAATGAGATAATAATTGCGGTTCCGTTTGTGCGTATATGGTTAATAAACGCGATAATTAAAGTACCGACTGCGTACCTCGAATCGTTTCCCATCTTTTTCAAGCATTTTTTTTAAATGCACAGGATACAATTAATCAAGAGAATTTTTTTCTACATCTTTGAGGTAGGACGTGCTCCTTGAGGTGTCATTTTTGAAATGATATATTAAGATTGCACGTCTGAAAATACGTTGAACGATGTGGGTATAAAATTACAAATTTTCACGAGAAAAGTGTTGGCTTTATTATATCGCTGATGTTAATTGAATTTGAAATTTAATCTGTCACGCGCTGAAGCAGTAACAATGATCAGAAAAATATATAAATATCCAAATTATTCGCAAAAGTATTGGGAATTGAAATTCCTTCCCCTTCATCACATCACAAGTGTTCAATTTACAATTGATCGAAACGGTAGCTACATTCGCAAGATCCATTGTTCCGTCACCAGGTTCTCGCTGATCTAATCGGTGGTAGTCGTTTATAACGGGTCTCAATAACTCGCATTGATTCAATTTGAAAGAATGTGACTTACATCAACCTAAGATTATATCAATTGACATGAAACATTGTAATAATAATTCACCGAAGCAACTTCATTCTCAAATGTGATCGATCCGAATCAATGCGAATACTCTGTGGTCTTTTTTCTGTTCTCATCAAACAAGTTTATTCATTCTTCTTTTAAGGAGCTGAAGATAAAGGCTGGGGCGGAGAAATTGCGGGAAGTGGCAACCGATCGTAAGGCTTTATCGGACGTGGCGACAATCGTGAAGAAGGCTAACAGCAAGCTGAACGAACTTCAAGCCGAGCTGCAACAACTCGAGAGTCAAATTATATTGACGCAGGGCCAGCCACAGTCGCCGCAACAAAATCACTCCAACGGTCAAGGTAAAGTCGAATCGCCGACGATGAAGTCGAAAGCCATGCGTGGCCTATAACTATGTGTAGCGACTAAAGAGATACCATCTTCGTTTTCGCTTCAACGCCGTCCTCGTAGCATTGACCGAGGATAAGGCTAAAGCCAGCCACAGAGATTGGCTAGTCAGACCTGGCCTGGCCTGGCAAAGCTTGCCGGCCCCGTGTGCGCCTAAACGGGTTTTATGTAACGCCAAGAAGCGTGTGTTCAGGCCAGATGGGTCGATTCATTGCCATTTCTCAAGGCTCACTTTCACACGAGAGCTTGAATATGTTTTCTCGTTCAAACTAGCTTTTACTTTTTTGTCCACCCCATACATACATATACATTCACACGTATACGTATATTCGTGTCTCGATTCAACACGTTTGATCAACATGAGTAATACAATATTTAATTTCATTTACTTGCAATTTGTGTGCGTGGGTTATCCAGAAATAGCGCGACATGTAAATACAAGCTGATATTTCGTATCGTGCTAGGATAAATGATACAATCGTCCTTAACGATAATGGAGCATTCAGTAATAAGTCCCACTAACGAGGCGCCAGAGTACTTCGAATTCGTTCTTTCTCTTTCTCGATTTTATCCAATTCGTATAAAGAGAAACGAAATCAAGGATAATCGAAGACATTTTTAAGACTAGGGGACACGTTAACCAACCTCACCCATCTATTTATTATCCTCCGAGTATCGAATCGTACATATATTTTGATATGTAATTGATGAATTGTCATGAGAATTGTATGTGAAATAAAGACAAAGCATGGTAACGAAGAGCTCTTCGCCGTACGAACAATTGGTTTCGGTGTAAAGTAGGCCTCCTATATTTAGATTTGAGACTGGAATAGGTTAGCAACCTCTCTCGATTATAAGCTTCTGCATATATGGGTTGAATAGTTACAGAGATTTCAAGCATCGATTTTTGTGGTCTTTGATATTATTTCAAAACATATCAATATATTTTATTGAGAATAAGATGGGAAACTTGATTCTTGAACTAATTCTTTATATTCTCTTATATTCAAAATGAGTTCATACGTCAAGCATCATTGGAACTCGAATGATAACAATTGAATAATGGGAGATAAATTCATAACAGATAAGAGGAAACATGATTTCTTATAATTGAAAGTTCTTTTTCTCCTCCGTTCGGGACGAAGTTGAATTTCATACTTCGAAGAGTCCCGTTCGGTCGAGGAGTCGAAGTTCTTTTCACTTGAATGCAAAAGTTAACAAGACGTACGCCCGTCTGTGGTCGTGAAGAATGATACGTAACAGAAGTAACTAGTCAAGCATGTCTCCCCTCAGCAAATAATAAAATCTACGTTCTTCGATTGTTATTGAACGATAAACGCAATTGTTTTACTAGCCCAATACATTTCAATTTCACGTTTTCAATGAATAGACAGACATACAGGCAGACAGGCAGGCAAACCGGCGGTCGATCGATTGAAATCTCCCGTTGCAAATTTGTGCCAAATAACCACAACCACCAGTTGATAGGCATAAATTAGCAGTGATTAACGCGGATCGTCTCAATCGAGGGTCATGATACTTTGCACATTGGCGTAGTTCAAAGATGTGGAATAATTATCACGCGGAATGCGGGTAATTCCACATATCTCAAGTTCAATGATAAATGCAGGATTATGTATTTTATAAAACAATATTGTAGTTTCGAAAACATCTGCGTGTATATGTGTGTGCTCTACATTCTTCTGTTCTTGATTGTTTTTCCAATTAGGCTTGCGTTAAGTACGTTAAGAAACTCCACAAAGAAATTCAAAGGCTTCCTAAGAAGCGGTAATACCTGCGTATAATAACTAGCCACAAAAGAAAAGCACATATGAAAAATTATGTGAGGAAAAGTGAGGAGTGCTGTTTTACAAGCAAAGTGATTGTATATTATGTGAAATGAATAATCGTGATTGCACTGGGGTAATAGTTTTTTCACTTGAATATATCGTTTCTCGTGGTACACGTGTTTCACTTTCATTGCCAATAACGCTGAATCAAAGAAAGACTTATTATTTATTTACGATACGAACAAGCGCATTATTAATTCATATACCCATTCCACCGTTTACCGTTTGGAACAAATCGATAAATTGATGATGACATTATTCATTGTATTGATATTTTCCTTTGTACAATCCGAATCCCCTCAAACAATTTAGTAATGATCACAATGGCCTCGTACAAGGAAGTTGCAGCTTTCGTGCTCAATCAAGATAAACTTGCTTGTGAAATCCAAGCTATGCGACTGAGTACTATAATTATATCTGTTTTTTCCATTGATCAAGAGAGATTATATGAGTCAAATAAGCCCTCGCAGTGTCATAAACATACTCTCTAAATTTCTCAGAACAAGAATTGAATCTTTTCAAGCTGAAGATGTCGGAGCTGATTTTTATATGTCGGGAGCTCGATTATTGTACTTATTGTGCACGTATTTTTACTGGATTTCAATTTGAATACGTTGTTATGAGAGTTTCGTATATGATTATGCATCGAAGGGAGGAGAAATTGATGATGTGATGATGATGCATTGATTTTTAAAGATTATATTCATTTGGATTCTTTGATTTGGATTTCTTCATTGAAATATCGAATATCAAATTATTTTATTCTTTTTCATTTAATGACGAGGAAGTGGTTCCTCTATTATCGGCATAAAATTATAGAAAGTTGATAGATCGAGGAGAGAAATCAATTCCTCACAAATGGTAGTAATTTTTTTTTTTCAAATTTTTAATAAAACTGATTGAAATATGATATTAAATGTTCATGGTACTGATGCACAGTCTGAATGTACTAACTGATTTTGTGTGACTTGTCGATACGAGTGCTCGTAGAAACTTTTAAATAATCTTCTACGTGAGCGCAGATCAATAACCAGTCAAGTAAAGTCCACGAGTTCGTACAGTGCTGCAGTGTATGTTATACAGTCACATGAAATTATATCTCACAATTAGAGAAAGGTACCTGGTTGGGACAACTAAATGTTAGTTGTCGCAGCTAGACTCTAGTTGGGGTGAATAAAAGTCCAACTATCTGAAATATAAATAAAATGGTTTATTTGATAGGAATAAAAAATTTAGTTATAACAAATGAAATTTAGCTGGCGCAATTAAATTTTTATTTACAGTGAATAAGCGTGTTAACTTCTTCTTATATAAAGATTTTTGATGACATTGATGTATCCGAATGAGGAGAAAATGTTACATTTTCCGAAGTCAGTCCGTAATTTTACAATGACAACTTTGGAATTGCTGCAGGGAAAATTTTCAGGGAATTTTGTTCTCATGTAGAGAACACCTCCATAAAATTTGACCAAAATCGACGAGGGTTGCATCGTCACGATAAATGAAGCTGAAACTCACAGCCAAAAGATAGCTTTAGTTTAAACTGTGTCGCTGGTATCAAAATTTGATTCTCGATGAAATGTTTTTTTTTTGTTTTGAAGAATTCCATGACTCGGCTGCTCACTTTCAGCTGCTAGTTTCAGCTTCATGTAACAATAACCTTATTTGATGTGACCTATGTATATGTAAAATGAATTCTAACTATCCGATGTACTCGACTGACTACGTTAATTATATACTTTTTCTCAACGATTAACACAGACTGTCTCAATCAAGGACCGTCAAATTCAAACTTTACATTGGCGCGGGACATCGATTCTCTACAGTGTTGAGGATATGTATATATATATATATATTTGTTATATAACGAGTGAAATGTTAATCAACTTTTGAGAGCTAATTGAATAGCATTCTGCTCGCCTTGGAAACTATCTCTTTTTTCCTCCTAATGGTACTTTGCTGTCAATGTTCATACGAGTTGTTCAACTTCGCGGTACCCTACGGGCCTGGGTACTCTTTCTCATACGATGATCATAGTAACCGTAGGTGAAGTGCAGTCTTGTGCGAACGCGTTGGCTTTGAATTGACAGTAAGTGGCAACAGTGGCTATTTATACCGGCTCCCGGCGCTCTTTTACTCTTTCTTTCTCATACTCACGCATCAACTCTCATGTACCTTAGGTACACTCCAGTTAAATCAGACATCATCGTATACCGCTGCCTGATATGACCTCAGCTCTTCTTTAGGGTCATTTTATTATTCTTTCTACTTCTCTTAACATCGCGTATGTTGTACACATATATAATTCTTGGTAAATGCATCCTGCTCAATGTGAATAGTACGTAACGAATCGACAAATTGGTTCATAGACATTTGAAAGGTAATTTATCCACTAGAAATAAACAATCCTATCCCAATTATGTGCCACGTGAAACAAAGGTGTGATATTTTACATATTATCCTGCATTGAGACCCGCAATGCAGAAGGGTTATAGCATTATGTCAGATCCTGCAATAAATAGATCTGCATTATAAAAAATAATTGTGGAATTCTCCCCCAAACAATAGTGGCAGCAAAGTTCCTCCACAGATCGGGAATTTTTCACCATAATTTGGGGGACTTTGCCTTCATTTGTGGAGGATTCCACACCCAAAAATAGTGTTGCTGCGATCCGAGCTAATCCGAGTTTTGAGCATGAGCTCGGCTTGGCTCTTGTTTTTCACAAATAGGCTCGGCTCGCAAATCGGATCGATAGATCCACTGCTCGGATTGGCTCGAAGATCTCACGATCCTACTTCGTTCGAAACAAACGCGAATAAAAAATTCTTGCATCCAGGGGCTCCTTGGAGTAAAGCATACAGTACAGGCCATAAGTTTGAATTAACCTAAAGACATTTAACATTTTTACATCTTCGCTGTGCGAAATTAATTTAACTCATATAAACTACGTAAATAATAATCAAAAAATGTCTAAACAATATAAAACACAATAAACTCATGTAAATAGAGTAAGTTGATTTCCTGAAACGAACACATCAACTGAAAAAATTGTTTTCCCTTTGGATGTATTCAAACTTTTGGCCTGTACTGTATTTCCGAAGCTCTTGAAGTTTGAGTATAAAACAACGTTTTCTCAAAATTTTTACGACGCGGCAAATCAAATTTCATGAATGTTAGTTATAAAAACTCCATGAATGCATCTTCGAATGAATAAATAGGTAAATATATCATTGAATCTATCTTCAGAGGATTGGCGATGAAGGTAATCCACTTTATAAACATATTTTCTTAGTATCGACTCTGCTACTAATTAAACATTAAACACAATATTGTTTCATAAACCGATTCTGAAAAATGAAATTTCATGAGATTCGATCAGAACATTGTCCAAGATTCAATGAGATTTGGCGAGAATCAATGGTTTTTCTTAACCAGGGTCCTTCGTCTGATAGGAAATTTGCTCAGTAACGATCCAGCTCGTCGATCTCATAGTTCTGGCTTAGCTCGAAACTCGGATCGACTGAAATTTTTTCAGCTCCGCTCGAAGATCGGATCGTTTGAAATTATTCGATCCGGATCGAAGATCGCGGCAACACTACCCAAGAAACAAAATAGTTCCTCAAAGTGGTGGAAAAGTCCCTCATTTTTGATGGAAAAACAATTCCCCCACGATGAAGGGATGAAATCCACCAACAATCTAAAGAAAAACTCTCCACATTTCTTACAGGGTATGTTACGTTTTGTGGGGTGTTTGCAATTATTACGATAAATATTAGGTGTACAAATAAGTTTCCGCGGTTTTTTATAAAAAATTAGGAATTTATTGTAAAGGAAAAGTACATTACGTTTTATTCAAAGTATTTTCCATCATTTGCCACTACTTTTCCCCATCTTTCTGGCAACATTCGGATACCCCGTCGAAAAAACTCTTCATCTTTTGACGCTATCCACAAATCTACCCAATTTTTGGTGTCTTCGTATGATGTGAAGCGCTGCTCAGACAGACCATGTGCCATCGACCGGAACAGGTGATAATCAGAAGGGGCTAAGTCTGGTGAATACGGCGGGTGGGGTAAAACTTCCCAGTTGAGTGTTTCCAAGTATGTTTTTACCGGCGCCGCAACATGTGGACGAGCATTATCGTGTAAAAGAATAATTTTGTCGTGTCTGGAGTAGTAATGGGCGCGTTTTTCCTTAAGTGCCCGACTCAATCTCATCAATTGTGTTCGGTAGAGAGCTCCAGTAATGGTTTCGCTTGGTTTCAGCAATTCATAATACACGACACCAAGCTGATCCCACCAAATACACAGCATGAGTTTTTTTCCATGAATATTCGGCTTAGCTGTCGATGTTGATGGTTCGCCGGGCTTAACCCATGACTTTCTCTTCTTTGGATTATCGTAGTGAATCCATTTTTCGTCACCAGTGACTATACGATGCAAAAAACTCTTTTTTTTATTCCTGGCAAGCAGCATTTCACTCATGCATAATCGGCGTTCAACGTCTCTCGGCTTTAGTTCATATGGAACCCAATTTCCTTGTTTTTGAATCATTCCTAACGATTTTAAACGACGTGAAATTGCTTGTTGAGTCACTTGTAGAGTAAGTGTAAGTTCTTTTTGCGTTTGGGACGAACTTCCTCCAATAGTACTTCTAATTCCATGTCTTCGTACACTTTCGGCCTTCCACTGCGTTCTTTGTCTTTAACGTCAAACTCACCGTTCTTAAACTTCTGAAACCATTCCTGACAACTTCTCTCACTTAAAGCAGCTTCACCATATGCTTCTAGAAGCAATCGATGCGCCTCAGCTGCAGATTTTTTCACATTAAAGGAGTAAATCAAAAGTTCCCGCAAATGATGCTTATTCGGAATAAAACTTGACATTTTTGCACGAAAAACATTACGTGATGCTGATACGGAATCACCAGTACTTTAAGGTTATGGTGTTGCCAGATGACTAAACTTGGGATATTACGTTCTACATCTGACAATTTCTCCATAACCTTCTGGTGGGGCCATCTTTTGACAAACCGCGGAAACTTATTTGTACACCTAATATAAAAACACAATATTCATCAGAATTTGGTTGAATATGAAGAATAATCAATACCAATGCATGCAAGGAATCATAAAAAAAAACCTCCGCATTGCACCTAATGATAAAAATAACTCCACTTGAAAGACTAGAAAAGCACAATAGCGAGCAAAGAATCCAATCTGGGATTCCCCTAAGAATCTCATATAAGTAACGCGAATCTCTCGCAGTGGCTTCGACGATCTTCAGTTAAGCTATCACGATAAATTGCTCAATACATGAAATCCGGTTGTCGTCAATTTCCATCCAATCTAATTTCAAATATGAATACTGGCACGTACACCCATATAATCGATGAATGTATTACGTATAGTTATAAAAGCCTGAGGCCTGTGGTATCTGGACCGAGATATTATTCAGATCCCATGCAAATACCAAGTACACGTACATTATTAATTCGTTCCATGTCGAACGGAAGGTAGTAGTTCATCATACGAATAAGAAATTTAATTCGATTATGAAGGTTCATAATTACATGAATTTTAATAAAAACAATCAAGGGACTCTGGGTACTTCTTGTGGGAGTTTTCCATCTTTTTTCACTATTCACGATAAGAAAATTATGCTGAATATATTCGATCAATAATATTCTATTTCTACACGTGAATGTGTATTTTGTCGGTGAAATTGTGTAATGATGACTTTGTACATTACCTTTATTACTGTGATCTTAAATGAAGATTGCTTCTTTTTTTTTTTCTCTAAATAACACACCTGGTGTAGAATATAATCATAGTTCCAATTAGTTTTCAAATCTTGACTTCGAATTTATATTGAATAAAAATTATACTGACATTTTATATTCAGTAACCTGTTATATTCGTACTATAGGTATCCTTGAACACATTAAACTTCGAATCACCAGATTGTATTCAAAAACGTATAAAATACACGGGTACGTACGGTATCTGATGTTCGTAACGAGGTGACGGGTCGCAACTTCCCGATCGAAGAACTTAATTCAATGATCAATGCGTGTCTATCACAGTATTATTGAAAATAGTAGTTCTCCCTGATGGCGAGTATTATTAAAACTTGTTATTGGATGTGATGTTGTTGATATAGGAGAGTTATAACGTCAAATGTGGGTGTATATCAAGTTTCTTCATAACGGTTTATTGATTGTACGTTGAATCGCTGTTCCGAATGTGTATCTGAATTGTGCGGAAACATGGATTTCGTGTCTTTGTTTCACAATGATACAAGATAATGTGGAAGAACAATGATGAGATAGGTACATTAACAGACTGAGATTGACTTTTATTGATTTACAATAATATCATCGGTTACTAGGAGTGAAAGTGATTTCAAGTTTCATTGAAAGGATTTATATTTAAAACTCATTTTATGTGATGTAGATTGACCATTGTTTGTGATATATAAACTAAGCGTACTTTGTTGTTTTATCTGGAAAAAAAAATATACGACGTTATAATCGGATTCAATCAGATAAGAATAACGATAGAAAATAATTCATGTTCAAGGAATTGTACATAATTTTGCCAGAAATATGTCAAGGAAAACTCATTATTTCCACTTTTATTTTATATTCCTGCAAAATTCGTTTCGATTCATGATATTCTTGAAAGACAGAGTGTTTGAATTTCTTATTTTGTTTTATTATATCTGTTACTCGAGGAACACGTGATACTTCATCAAGATCATTCGTCTTTTCGGTGTAAAATTCAAGGAGAATTTCAATTCACGATGTTCCTTGGATTCAAATTTGAAATTCACTTCTTTTCTCATACGGCGAAAAATTTTGTATCGCAGGAGGTCCATTCAGAGTTTGTGTTGAAAACAACATATCAAATTCTGAAATTCACAGATTTCCAGTGGAAATTTAACATTTTTGTGTTGATTTGATACATTTTTTGTGTCATTATTCAACATAAATTGCAAGTAAACCTCCTGGGACTTACACGTGTTTTAAAAATATACACAAAATTTTTCACTATGCACAATAGTTAAAAATGAAAGATTTCAACACGAATCATTAATAAAATCATAATTGTATAATAATATAATCAGTTGGTTTCTAATATTAATAAATGTCAATTCTCGTTACACAACGGACACTCAATTCACATTAACCGTCAGCTAATTCATGATTTTTCATCGTTTTATAATCGTGTGTCAATTAATTTGGAGAACACATAGCTAATAGCTGTCACAGCGAGGGGATACGAATAAATGAAATTGTAGTTTTACAAACACGACGTTCGGTTAATTCTGATGATGCAACGTAAAATGAATTTCATTCACCTTCTGGCACTTCATTCATCAACCTTCGTACGATAATTATCGTAGGTTGATGTATGATGTTTTACAACGAACCCAAGGATCATTTATTTATTTATTCTCTCCTTGTGTTATAACATCAGTAATATGTTACAACAATTTCATCGATGATCGTTGGAATATTGTCATTAGCAGGACAAATCTTCTTTCCCATCCTTCATTACTTTTAATAACACAATATGTACGATCATTATCTCTCATTATCAAGGTAAAAACGCAAAGGGAAAGTGATGATAATAATAAAAGCCATTGTTGTTGGATTCATCTAGACAATTTCTCCCACACAAAATGTTTCTCAGCAAGCGAAAATTCGTCTACAACGAGTTTGAATGGGAAAAATGGTGTTTCCGAGTCCCGGTGAAAGTTCAATCCATTTTCTTGCGCATGATTTTTCTTTTCGTTTGCATGCAATATTAGCGTACGGGTAATGAACAACGACAAAGGAAGGTGATTTTCTCTCATTGTCGGTGTCGTCGTCGTCGTTCACTTTCAAGAGTTAATTCCACTTTGGGACAAGTCCGTGCGTGCGAAAGGAGAAATGAAAACGGGTTACGATTGTATCATTATACGCACAAATCGAACATAGGGTGTACGTGTAAAAGGGCCGATAGAATCGTGAAACGATCTTAGAGTACCGTTGTGAACGGTGTTCGGTTGGCTCGTGTAGCCTGGGGCCACCCTAGTGCCCTGTTATAGAGACCTAAGCGTATATAGCATGTATGCTTGCAATATCGCTCTTAAATCGAACCCACGCTTTTGCATTCTATCGTATCAGACTTTGAAACGCCCTTGTGTGAATTTGAAACTCGATCTTTCGGGAATCGATTCTTCCGTGATCCTTGAAAAACTAGAATTTATTTTCAATGCGGGGGATTGCAAGTGTCGTACATTTTTCCGAGTTTTCCAATCGACATCGAAGGAGATTGAGAATGGTTGGCTTAAACAGTTCTTGCCAATCAATTTCATTGATCCTGTAATCAATCCTCATTGAATTGGTAATCTAAAGTTCATCGTGTTGAAATAAATTGGTGAATTAATTCTCGTTGCAACATGTTGCGTAGGTTGGTGTATCAACATATAGCTGTTTTAAAGAACACACGTAAAGTCGTTGATATTCTATTTTGTCCCTTGAACGAGATTAATTTTGAACTATTAACGTCCTCTCTTCTTATCGGATAAATAATAGACAAAGTAATTAATGGAAATTGATTATCCACGGTTGCGGTAGGTGGTGAAAATATTGTATAGAAAGTTCATGTTTTATTTTTAACTTGCGTTCTTGAAATTCTGAATGAAGAAAATGCGTTATATTTCAAACAAAATTGTCGGAGGTGCTGAATATTCATTACGAACCATACGAATTTTGTTTTCAGTTTCAAAAAGTAGAGGCGTGTCTCTGTGTTCTGGAAAAGTCAAAGGTTGAGATTATTGAGTGGAATTTAATCTGTTTTGCCAATCAAAGCTGCTTTCGGCTATCTCAAAATATATCAAAAGAAATGAAAAGTATTTGAAATAATTCTCTTGTTTTGCGTCATTGTGTCAAAACTGATGGATGATTTATAAAATTGCTCGTAGAAATTGTACATAAAACTCGTTAGGTGAATGTTGTATGCATTGACTGACCTGGTTTCATATGACTCATAAATTTTGATACAGTTTTACATTGGGATCTGCTGCATTAGACGACAACGGTAATAAATTTGAGAAACATATGTTTCCTTTTTCACGCATCTGATAAAGTGTCCAAAATATTTGCACGAAACAGTTGTGAAAATATCGATCCCCGTTGTTTGTATTTTCATACGAATCCAACACTTTGTGCAATTGGTCTTGAATATTTCATTGTTTTGAATCTACGAGTCATGAAGTGGAATGAATCGAAAGCGACAATTTCATTATCTCAGGAATGTTGAGTTTTTCTCATCGCATTGCTACTCCCTTCTGTTTGAAAACCAGAAGACGAGTCGAGGAGGAAAATGAAAGATTAACAATTTCTTATTCAAATCTTCGAAAGGGAGGATAAAACCATCTGAAGACAGAATGCAATTCTTTGTTCCGAAGCAACTGCATGCTCCAAGAGATTCATACAACCGAGAGCAAGAAAATGGTATAGGGAATGATAGTAATAACGCAGTCGGAGATAGAACTTCTTGCGATATATCATTCGAAATCAATTTATAATATTCATCGTATGAATCTCATCAATTTCGATGATTATCTCTATTTTTCTATAACGATCTATCAAATTTAATTCGAGCCGTTAGTTTTTGATACTATATTTATCTTTAAGTTGATTCGTTTCGTTCCGCTGCCTATATACCTTATATACAAGTCTCCGGATGCACGGATTACTATCGTGGATGCACTTAATAAATACCAAACGTTACGCTTCCGGACTACCAGTACTCTGTGTAGAAATATAAATACCTACCATCGTAGCACCGATTGATAACAGTTTTTTTGTTTCATTCAATAAAGGGAGACGAGAGTACGGAGAAAGGTTAAATCTTGACTTTTATTTTGCGTCAAGCATCAATATTGGTTTGAGATTTTTCCAATCTGAGAGATACTTAACGTTCCTCATCTTGAATTTACATTCGTTCGAATAAATCTAAAAGTTCACGCATCAGTAGTTCACCGTGCTCGGTCATCGTTTAACAAACGTAGAAAATCGATAAGTTTCATGTGAGTCACGGAGTATAAATATCATCTCATGATAACTATTATTTCGCAATGTTTTCAATCTTAAGAACAACGTCTCAATGATATCAAAATCATCGTCTCGATATCTTGCCATGAATCAAATGTTCTTGTTACATCGCATTACTTTCTTGGGAGTGGGAAACAATGGAAGGGAAATGAGAAAAGCATCTAATACGATCGTGGGAAATGATCGAATATCGAATGTTTGAAAAATTCATAAATATTTCATAGTTCAACGAAATACGTAATATAATGTGAAACTTAGAGAAATTTGATGATTATTGTTTGAGATGGGTAGGGAATTCTTGGGAATTTTCAATACAGCTTGAGACACACCAGTCATCTCATAACTAGCTCGCAGGTTTATGTTTAACTTGCAGTCACGGTAATTATTTTAATCAGCGATGTAATGAGGATGTTGCGGACTATCACCCCTTCTCCCATACTTCTTTCCCTCTATTTCTCTACGACAAGAACAATTATGTCTTACGTGTATTAATACGTACTATTATAGGAAACCTCTCCCTACCAATCTACACTTGTTCCAGCTTTATGAGCCATGAGCTTTTGTGAATTACAGAATGTATATTGTAAGCTGTATGAAACAAAATCATGAATGAATCTTCTCATTGTTCCAGAGAAATCGTTGAACTTCTAACAGTAAAGTTATATCGATAAAAAATAATATTCCTCCGAAGAAACTTGTACAACGTATATACAATAATTTTTCAAATCACGTTTATTCTGTAAAAGAAACCATTCATATTCATTATACATTCACGATCGTTGAAACGCTCAACGGTTTTTGGTATTCGTCGGAACGAAAAAAAGGTACAAACACGTAACAATTTCACGCGAATTTCACATGATAAATTAACATGAAAATAACATTATCGTTACGGTGAAAAATATTTGAAAACGAAGTGTGTGTGTGTGTGTGTGTGTTGTATTTTCCTGTTTACTACCGTACAACCAGCAAGGATGCACTCTCTTTCAAGGTCCAACGACAAATTATGCACACCTCACGTGCTCGCATATGTACGGCTTTGCTCGTATGGACACTCATTTCTATCTCTGTTCTCTTTCTCCGCATCGTTTTTCTCCTCTTCTTTCTCCTTCTTTTTTTTTGAATTGTTATAAGTATGCGTACAAAGTTGGTTTCCACCGAAGAAGTCATTGAACTGACAAAACTTGCCGACGGATTTTTCGCTGATTTTTGTTATCTCCCTTCTGCTTTTTTGTACGTGCGGAGAGAAGGGTACGCGTGTGCATCAATAACATTATTCAATGTGCTTTCGTATCTTCTCCTCCATAATATGTCTGGAAACAAGGAAAGTCTTTGTAATAATTTCTCGTTAACCGTTGTACGTGTATGTGGAAGGAAAGAAAAGAAAACGCGGGAAACAAATTGTTATAATGAGCCACGTGTTCGACTACTGGCGCTAATGACACCGTTTCGAAAAGGTCTTGGATATATAGCGGCATTGTTCTCCATAAACCTTTGCTCCTGCTAGCAACAAGGTTTCTAGGTTCCTTCAGATTCCTCGCGATATAGTAATTGATGTACGTGAATGATTATCATCTCACGTTCACTCAAGATCGATTGATTTATAATATCATTCGTAAACATGGAATTTCAATTCAAACTTTTCAATGAACAAATTCCTTCCATTGATATGAAAATTATGTGCAAAGATTTACAAACGCGTTTATTTGTATTCTGGCAAATCTTTTGTTCTAATTATTTGCTTATTTAAAAGAAGGATTCTCATTCAAATTATGTAGAAGAGTATTTATGCTCTGAATGAGCAATTAGTGCTTCGAAAGAATTGAGAAATTATTTTTCCAAACACGTTATTACAAATTCATGTGCATTACAAGTTCGTGAAGAGTTTCATATGAATGATACATCGAATGATGTAATGCTTTTACGCCATGCAACCAGATGTGGAGATTTTAGGAAGTTTTCTGGCTAAACCATTGGGTTGTTGAAATTTGAATCGTTTATCAGAACGAAATCTGAACTGCACGTGGGAAAATATGCTGTTTGATGAACGATGTTGTTCCTGGATTCATGTTTTCAGTAGAAAAACGTTGTTCGATAATTCGAAAATCTGATAATTTCTGCGTGTTGTTGTTTTCTTTGCAATACAACAACGTTTTTGTACCTACAAAAAATTGTATACATTCAACCCTTGTTTACCACGCTGGGGCCAAATCCACCCCAGGCCCATTCTACCTCAATTTCAAGTGTCTTAATCCAAAGGCACGGGGTTCAAAGCGACATCTGTCGATAGCCAAAGGATGCCACTACTTTTTGGCGCAGTAACAATCCGGTAGACCAATTAGTCTGGCGGCACCAGTTATTGAAAGTTGTAAACTGAAAATTTTTGATGAAAACATATAGTTTATTTTTTTACAAATTTCTCTCCTGCATTCCTCATCAGTATAAATATTTTTTCATCAGCAGTTATCGGAGGACTAACTTCTTTCTCCAAGAGTAACATTTCAAAGTATAATGTCCAATTTTCAGCTCAAAATATTGAAAAATAATGACATGATGAATTTTATTGTGAAAACAGTCGCTTTTCTATTTTTCTTTTCACACTTCATTATTTTAGTATACTTGAACTTGATTCTCGACTTCAAAGTAAACTTTAAATAAGTTCTAAAAAAAATTGACAAGTGAATATAATCAATAGTTCATTTGTTATAACAATTTTTATCGCTGGGGTGGATATCATCCCAGTGTGGCAAGTATGTAATGAAATTATTGAAAAATCAGTATATTTATCACATTTTTTGGTATAATTTACCAAAATTCCACTAATTTTTCCGAATGTTTCTTCGGGTAATGGCTGTATAAATCATCGAGAAATTTCTCAGTAAATTTACCGATTTTCACTGCAGTGAAGAAATGGAGAATTACAATGGATACGATTAGAACTGTTGCTTTTTGTACGATGCCAATGCTTGGTATGGCAGCTTCACATTGTCACAGTGTTACGTGATTCTTTTTCAAAATTACTTGAAACTTGTATTGTTTCTTTGCGATAACTTGAAATATGGTGCTGTTCACCAGGAAATATGATTGTGACATCCAGAAAAAGTGGTTGAAGCCAAAATTAACTCCATTTTTCAGATCAGAAAAACCAGATTTCTTTTCTTGATGTGATAACCAGACCATGTGGTTAATTCTGGCTTCAACTATTTTTTTCTGGATATCATCATTCGATTTCTTGGTGAATCAAACCAGATTTCAGTTATTGCGAACACGAATGTTTCAACCAAATCGTTCTTAAAAATATTTATTTGTCTTCTCTTCATAAAATATTTATTTGTAGACATTAAATATCCAATTGAATGCAAAAATTGATTTCTTGTGGCGGATAGATTATTCACTTGGAACACCAATTTATTTGGGGAAAGCATTCCATTATTTGATTTGATTGAATATTTCAATAGTTCCCAGGAATATGCTATGGAAAGAGAACAAATGAATTATTCATTTGGTGCACGGAGAAAAATGCAGTTCGGACATATAGTAATCTTTAATAGAAAATTGGAGAATATTTTTTAAAAATCTGAGAGTATTTCTCAAGTTCGTAATTAAGATGAAACGGTTCACATTTTTGTTGAATTTTATTTGAAAAAGAATGAAAAGTCATCAATAGCTCACAAACAATGGGAAAAAATATGAACTTTCCAAAAGTTGCGCATGAAATTTCACAAAATGATTGGGGCAGACCGAGGCGAATCGGATCGAAATAAGCAAATATGCTGTTGGCAATCATTTTTATTATCACTCTTTTAACGTGTAAATGCTCACATAATCTTATCAACTACTGCACTGTTAGAAAAATCTGTTTGGAATTTAATATAAATAATGTATTAATTTTCAAACATTTTTGTATCCCCAAAATAATAGACAGAATTTTGAAATTCAAGTCACAATATTATAAAAATCGATGTAAAAGATGCATGAATTTTCAACACTATATTACTTAATTTCCAACATTCCTCCCAAATGTTTCATCATGTTATGGTGTGAAATTAATACAAAAAATTCTGAAAATCAAAATACATATATATGAATGAATTATTAGAATCGCGTGATTTGATTTTACGATGAATTTTCAACACCACATTATTTAATTTTAAAAATCCCTCCTAAATACTTCATCATGTTTTGTTACAAAATTGATACAAAAAATTCTGGAAATGAAAATACATATATGAGCGAATTATTAGAACCACCATCAATCAACATAAATCAGCACCATTTTTTTGGAAGGAGAACCACCATATATGAGTGTTTTTAGAAGTGAAAACACCATAAATACGTGTTTATATATTTTTTGTCCTTGGCAAAAACTCCTAGATTTTATCTAAGAAATTGTCTAGGAAAATGTCTAGGAAAAAGCCTAGGAAAATTTTTCCTACGGAGTGTGCCTTTTTTCAATACTATGTTTTACCATATCGTACATATTGAACACGTCATAATTAGATGCGCAAAGTGTAATCGCGCATTGATTTCATGTACATTATGAAAATTCAATATCTACATTTATGAATTTTCATAAACTGTGGTAAATATCAAAAACTTTGTTTGAAATTTGAGAAATATGTGATTGATTTTCCAATATTCAAATGAATACAGAAATTCAATATCTACAGTTATGAATTTTCACAAACTGTTATGAATTTCAAAACTTTTGTTTGAAGTTCATGAAATATATGATTGATTTTTCAACATCCAAATGTGGAATACAATTCATATAGTGCCCTTGAAAATTAATGTACTTTTTTCTATGAACGTATATTAAATTCACACACATTTTTAACAGTGTGGAAAAACAGGATAACATGAGCGTAACGCACATCATTTATTTCTGGGCATGATATAAGTTGTAGCATCGTGTGCACAGAGGAGAATTTTATCGCCGATGTAAGAATGCTATCGCGATTCTGGAAATTTTCATTGACAAGATACGTTGAAAATCATGCCAATCTGATTCATATGTGTATAGTTCGAAATGTACTGAATTAAATGAGTAAATTATTCAGCCAATATTATCACGTCCTTCACGAGCAAATGAATGTTCTCTCCCAAATCGTCGGGGAGACCGGGGATAGTTGACTATAGGGGTAAGTAGACTAACGGCAGAAATCTAGGTGAAGACGGAAATGTCGCGTTTTTCAACTACAGCTAAATGATTGTCCTTATTAACCGGTTCAGTGTTCAGGGACGCAAAGTCACTGGTCGCGTATTGTTGGGGAGCAGTAACAAATTTTCTGTTTATGAACCATGTGAGTAAAATTTATCTTCCGTACATGCTTTGTTGTGACGTAGACAAATTTATTGGTAATTACACGGAAAACATAATTTAGCTGCAGCAGCTAAGTAGCTAGCACGGACACGGACAGCCATTAAGGGGCACACCTAGTGTGACTGCCTAAAAAAGAGGTGATTTTTGGGAATTTTTAAAAAAAAAACTACCGCATGAAATTCTTTAAAATTTGGAGGGTTTATTTATACATTAATAATGAATATTCAGTAGAATTTTTGGATCAAAATAATCAAATCGCAAGGAGTTATAAGGAATCTCCCGAATGGAAAAAAAAAAGTTGCCCCACTGCTGGGGTGATTCCGGCCTACCCCGTGGCTGAAATAAAAAAAAGTAAAAATATTATTAAACCAGAAGGTATTGTCCATACCATGAACCTCCACTTTGAAAAAAAATTGAAATCCAACAAAATGGCAGAGTTTTGAAAAAAAAATGTCGAATTTTGCTCGAAAATTGGATGATTTTTCGCCTGCCAAAATTATATTTTTCATGCAATCGAAAAACTGGAGGTTCATGGTACGGAGAAACATATACAAAATGCGCAGAAACAGAAATCAAAGCGATCGGACGATTTGTCTTGGAGTTACAACCCCAGCAAATTTGAAAAATGTAGTTTCGAGAAAAACGCGTTTGAAGATAAAATGATTGATTTCATTGTTATAAATAGATAAAACTCATACTTACAGCTAATCTGCTATTCCAGGTCCATACAATACATGAGTACCTTTTCGGTTTGAATATACAAGTTTTTCACTGATTTTTATGAAAATAACTCATGAAGTGTTCAGTGTAACGGTCATAGTAAATAAATGTATCTAGCTCCGAAACGCGAATTTCTGACTACTGAGCAGCTACTCTTTAAAAGGCTGTAACTCGAAAACTATTCGAGATATTCATTTGAAATTTTAATATGTTATTCTTGAAGGTACAAACTATCGGAATATGCAAAAAAAAAATCGATTTTTTCAAAGTGTCACACCAGGTGTGCCCCTTAAATTAGCTCCTGTAGCTAAATTTTAGCTGTCACAGCAGAAAAATTTGCATTTGTAGTTAATTTATTTGCGGTAACAGCTGAAATTTAGCTGCAGGAGCTAATTTAATGGCTGTCCGTGTCCGTGCTAGCTACTTAGCTGCTGCAGCTAAATTATTTTTTCCGTGTACTTTCCTATTGATCCAGGTATTGGTTTTATAGCTGTTCTTCATATGACATAACATTATTCTCGAGTCACTGTTGTAAGTTAGGTTTTATATGTGATCAAACACAAAAATGACGTTTGGGGCTAGTTGACTAAATTACCCGTTTCAGGGCTGGATAAGTAGTTACCCCGTGATCTCACACTAATTACTACACGGAAAAACCGAGTTTACTAATTTTACTATTTTTACTAAAAGGTGATAGTTTCATGGTTATTTTTCACAGTGAATTCTTCAGTGATGTCCCACTTCCTTGAATTGACAGTCATTCTTCGAAATATTAATAAACTTGGTCTTTCCGTATATATTTATCAAGTTCCCAAGCATATTAAGTCATGTTAGAAAATGAATTAGATTTGCACTACCATAGTTTATTTTGACATTTCTATGATTAATTTCGAACAGCCTAATAGTGTCTTTATCAATTCCAGTAGTTTCCATACTCATCGGTATTGAAGCAGAATGAATACCCTAGCAGAAATCACTCTAGTAATTCTACAGGCCTTGCGAGGCCTCACCAGGCCCTTGTGAGGGACTTGCAAGGCCTCGTAAGGACTTGTAATCGCCTAGAGAACGACCAGAGTATACATTTCTACTAGGGCATACACTTATCCTTGCAAAAATTTGGTCAACTATCCCCGGTGGTCTCCCCTATATGGGGTGATTCGGATCACGATTTGGAATATGAGTTTTAGAGGCAATAATTGTGGATCAACAGACTGGTACTGGTATATTTTGCTCTAAAAAATCCGTACATCCACCCAACGAAGACTGTATTCGGGGCAGTGGATATAAAGAATGGTCTTGTGAAAAATGTGCCAGCAAGAAAAGTCACACAGAATGATTTGCCGCAAGTGCGTGGAGTATAATTCTTTGATTTATCAAACGTATTTAGGGTTCAAAAAAGAGTTTCAAAGTTTAAATTCGTTCCGCAACAATATACGTTCCATTTTGCCATTTTATGTGTATTCCGTTGTGAAACAAAGAACTGTGTATTTGAATATCCTCTTTTTGCATAGATCTCAAGGCATGAAGGATGTATAAAATCAGAATTTATCCAGAGACCCACTGAAAAAATTCTCCTTTCAATCTACCCTAATGAAATTTCGAAATTTTTGTCATCCACTTTGTAAAATGTCATGTGCGACTTCTGGAAAGTTCATATTTTTTTTCTATTTTTTATGAGGAATTGATAAGTTTTCATTCTTTTTCAAATAAAATTCAAGACAAATCTGAATCGTTTGATCTTTATTACAAACTTACGAAATACTCTCAGATTTTAAGAAATATTCTCCAATTTGCTTCTTTCTCCGTGCGAGAAGACATTTTTTTTTTTCCAGTGAATGTATATTAAATCATGCAATTGAGACACTTGTTAATAATTTACGATTCAATTCACAGTGCATCGTAATAAATTATGCAAACTTTCTCACCTTCTGCATGAATTTTGAATTATCTTCGCAAGAATGATAGACAAAAATATCCAGTGACAGCCTGATGGTTTTAGAATAGTTCCCGCGTATATCGCATCGTGTTGTAAATTTGAGCCAACAGTACGATTCAATTACATTGTGCAACATTACTAAGCGTTTCGTATAATAAAACCTACTGAAAAATTGTATAAATCTAAGGAATCATCTCTACGAACCGTGTGAACGAAGTGAAGCAATCACGACTTTATTGTTTTGTACATTATAATTATTATGGAAAAACAATTACGAAACATCTAGAATTTCATAAAAAAAGACTATCGTACCATTTTTAACGAAACCACGTAATTATATAAATAGATCGCAACGCTATTTGAGAAAACAAACGCATCTATTTCAACTCGCAATCCTTCACACGATCTTGAATCATTGTAATTATATTCTTGGTACATGTTCTTCTTTTTTTTTTGTATAGTGTTTCACTAATGCATATACATATATATATATATAAACATTGACACAATGACCGTGCATGGTTCATGTGGCACCACGACAACAGATGCACTTGCACGTGACTATACAACGGCAGCTAACCAAGGTGAAGAGAGAGAGGTAACATTTTTCGCGCGAGTCTGTATAAGGTCGTGCGACGTGAGATATTCAATAGCGAGTAAGCAAGCGAGCGAGCAAGTCTGGCAAGCCATTAAAGATCCTCGAATACAGACGATTTGTTAAACGTGTAGGTGGATCAATGATGATCGACCTTCTGACCGACGTCGTTAATTGCATATATGCGCTCCCGTTTTATCCATTCCTATCTATATAACTGTTTCCTCTGTTATACAACTTATACATTCGTCGTTAATTATTATAACAGGCTTGCAATTTCCTGTTCTTTCTTGTATACTCTCCTCTCTGTTATTTTCCTCTCTTTATTTTTCTGAGAAAACCGATTCTGTGCAAGAACGCACAAAATTCATCTTGTTTTGTAATACCTTTTTCTCTCTTCGTTGATAATAAAATCCTCTGTGATCTATTTATTCATATTTTTCATAATTCAACGTCATCGTGTCATCATCGGCGATATGTTTACAATGCTATTGCGATGAACTGTACGTTTTTTCGAGCCTCTTTGTAATTATATTTGTTCTTACCGCGAGGAAATTTTTAATCATCAATGCGAATGAATATTCATAATTTTCAAAGTCATTCATTGTTTTTATGTTCCGGGACGACGGCGTTTTGTTGATGTTTGTTTCTCTCGCACGGTTCTAGAGGAGATTTATATTTAAAAACATATTCTCATGTTTGGAGGAGTCGAGTGCATATGTATATTTATTATAATGATCATTGTATAGTTGCAAGGTTTAAAATAAATTGAGAAGATGGTGTAGAGAAGGTGCCTATGTCGTCGTTACCGTCTTCTCCCTGGTTTACGTTTCACACGTGTGCCGGTCGTAGATAGAACACTTGTTCTTTCTTCAATGTCACATTTCTTTTTTTTCTTTTGTTAATCCCTGCGTGATACGATTCTCCGAATGTACATCATATTTTTGGAATCATCACATAAGAATGAATTTGTTTGAACTGTACATGAACTTCGAAATTTAAAGCAGAACGCGATAAGATGAACTCGGATACAAATTCTAGGATTCGCGAATCATTTCATGGAAAGAAACGTGTTAGAGCGAACAACAGATATTGCAATAAACTTTGAGGATGGATTATATCTCAACATGGCGTAAGAATTCAAGGAAACTCCAGTGCCGGATTTTGTGCCCTGATCGTGGGGAAATTGTTTTATCGAGAAACTACTTTACCTTTCAGGTGTTGAATCTTCTACAAATAAAAACAAAGTCCACCAACGTTTGATACCACCATGTTTTTTGTCATTGTTGACTGTCAATTTAGGGGAAACGAGGATCGCTGAAAAATATTCAGAGTGAATTTACAGGGTGGCGACAACTCTGGAATTCCACGTCCGTCAAGGCAGCACATCCACATGAAGAAAATTACACTTTGTTAGCACCAGACTTATTTGCTAAATATTTGGTATTTTTTTGCCGCAGAAGCAAATTTTTTGCTGCTCTTCGTATTGATATAGCGGTGGACGTGCTACGTTGACATCAATGTGGCACGTCCACATGAGGAAATTGGAATTGTGGATAGAAACTGGGATATGGATATTTTTTTGCTATTTATTTGCTCTACAAAACAATTCACTGATATGGAATTGGGCCAATTTATCACCTGAAATTATTACGATCATTGTGATATTCGATAAATGACACTCAGATGACGAGAGAAAATAGTGGAACAGTGGGATATAATTGATGAATTTGCTGAATATTCCCGATTTTTCTGTTGCAAACAAAAACTCCTTCTTGCTGTAGATATTCGAACAGTCGTGGATGGGCTACATTGAAATCAGTGTGACACATCCACATGGAAGAGTTGCACGACTGTTATTTGACTAGGAAGTTGGAGCATGCATATGTTTTTTCCATTTATTTGCTGCCGAAACAGACCTCGTGACTTTCGAAAATGAACTATTTCATCCCGCACGGGTTCGAAATCGGTTGACTCGACATTATGTCCGAGGAGGGATGATTGGATGACAGGAAATGCGCATCTATTCCTCCGCAATCTGTTTGCTGCAGAAAGAAACTCAGCAACATAAGAAAAATCCGTACCTCCCGTCATTTTTCATCAAAATCGATTTTCCGAAATGACCTTTGAGGGGGAATATTATTGTGGGAAAAAATAAATGTCCATTGGACAGAAATTATTTGCTGGACATTTCAAACGTATTTGCAGCATAATAAAACTTCCTATTGTCGAGGATATCCATATAATCGTGGATGTGCTATCCTGACGTCACTGTGGCACGTCCACATGGAAATGTTGGACCACTGTTGTCGGACGAGGGGACTGGGGTGAGCGTATTGCTCCGCGATTTGGTTGCTGCAGGAAGAGACCCGGTAGCATGAGGAATATCCGTACTTTCCGTCATTTCTCATAAAATTCGATTCAGCGACTTGACCTTTGAGGGGGAATATTATAGTGGGAGAAAATGGGTGTCCACTGAAGACGAATTATTTGCTGGACATTTCAAACGTATTTGCAGTGAAATAGAACTTCCCACGGTCGAGGATATCCATATAATCGTGGATGTGCTGTCCTGGCGTCACTGTGGCACGTCCACATGGAAATGTTGGACCACTGTTGTCGAACAGGGAAACTGGGGAGAGCGTTTTTCTCCGCGATTTGGTTGCTGCAGAAAGAGACCCGGTAGCATGAGGAATATCCGTACTTCCCGTCATCCCTCATGAAATTCGGTTTAGCGACATGACCTTTGAGGGGGAATTCATGTGGATGTGCTGCCTTGACGGACGTTGGAATTCCTCATGTTTTCTCGAGTTCACTTTAAAAATTGGCCAATTGATCTTCTAATTATTTTTTGAAACATATTTTCAAATGGAAAATTTAATGTGTTGATTTCTAATTATGTTAGGCACTTTTCTTTTATTATCACGAATATATGTTAGCAATGCTCAATTATTTAAAAATTTTCAATTCTTCCAATTTGTTTCACATATTATTTCATAGATTAATACAAAAATTCGACAAGCAAATGATTGTCAACTCAAATCAGTGAAACAAGGATGAATTTTCTTCCTTTCAATTCAAATCGAGGTTCTAAATGCTTTGATTTTTTCACTTTTCTATCGACCTAATTTGACCCATTCATTTGAAGTCCTGAAGAATGAATTCAAATGTTTTCTCCACAGTTCTGATGACAAATCTACACGGCTTATTTTCGAAAATAAGCCTCAAACAACAAAATCCAAAAACACGTACCGAATATTTTTCGACCAAGAATCG
This sequence comes from Gonatopus flavifemur, assembly GCA_018340375.1. Taxonomy (NCBI): domain Eukaryota; kingdom Metazoa; phylum Arthropoda; class Insecta; order Hymenoptera; family Dryinidae; genus Gonatopus; species Gonatopus flavifemur. Next base: position 58,901,998 of record JAFFJZ010000001.1, read on the forward strand.
GAAGAAAATCACTCAATTGAATTCTGAAATTTGGGTGTAAAAACTACGTGGAATGATCCATATATACTTCGGAAAATGTGAAAAGAATTGGTCGATTTTTTTCAAATTTTAACCCATTAGCGCCTGAACGGACACTTTTGGACACCAAATTTCAGAGATTCATTGTACAATGAATTTGGTTGAAGAAAAATTTTTGACCCACTGTATCCTATGTTTTGAAGGTCGCTCTTTCGAATGGTGATGTTCAGAAGTCCCTAAAATGAGTTTTTTATGTGAAAATTGCAAATTAAAAAGAAAGCACTGTTTTTTTGGAAAAAAAATTTTCCAAGATCATGTTTTTGTTTGCTTTTGCATTCTTCTACATACTGAATACCGATAACTATCGCGTCCATGGAACCTCAACTGAAATTTATCGGTTTAAGATTAATAAAAAAAATGTTTATCCATACAAAAAGGCGTCCGAAACAATAAATTTCACTTTTAATCTTCAGCAATTTTTTTCTCGATTTCTAAGGACTTTGGGACAAATTCCCTAGAAACAAAAACGTCTTAAAATTGGTCAAAGACTACCCTCAAATCTTTTCAAACCCGTAAAAAAACATTTTTGATTTTCTGGAAAATGGAAAAATTGGTATTTTTGAAAAATTGTTTCAAAAATCTGAGAAAATTTAAGGGTATTGTTTGACTGATTTTGAGACTTTTTTGTTCCTACAAAATTTCGCCGCAAGTCCATAGTTATTGAGAAAAAAATTGCTGAATGGTTTCTGAGATCACTAATTACAAATTCAACATTTTCATTGTGTAATTATTAGTATGTAATAAATATCAAAATATATTTTCTCAATAAATCTGTGATTTCATTTATTTATTTCAAATTCTGTTCAAATTGAGATGCAAATCGGTCAAACAATACCCTCAAATTTTCTCAGATTTTTTAAACAATTTTTCAAAAATGCCAAATTTTCCATTTTCCGGAAAATCAAAAATGTTTTTTTACGGGTCTGAAAGAATGTGAGGGTATTCTTTAACCAATTTTAAGACGTTCTTGTTCTTAGGAAATTTTTTCTAAAGTCCTTAGGAATCGAGAAAAAAATTGCTGAAGATTAAGAGTAAAATTCATTGTTTCGGACGCCTTTTTGTATTAATAAACATTTTTTTTCAATAATCATAGGATACAGTACTTCAAAACATAGGATACAGGGGCTCAAGAATTCTATTCCCACCAAGTTCATTGTACAATGAATCTCTGAACTTTGGTGTCCAAAAGTGTCTGTTCAGGCGCTAATGGGTTAAACTAGGATGATCCGTCAATTCTGAATTGAAATGAGGATAGTATTTTTTATTCATCCAATGACAGTTTTTTTTTATGCTTCCCATAAAAATAATCTTTTCTACGTTGTATCTTTTTTCTGGAGCTCCTTCTTTCCAGCATGCACCCGGAAACAATATAATATCAATAGCAATACCACAATGAGAATCCAATTCCTTTGACTGAAAGAAAAATTTCTCTGTCCTCATTCCAATAAAACTTTTTTTCAGTGGAAAAAAATTTAGTTCAATAGAAAAAGTTTTCATCAGATTGAAACAAGAAATTTTCAAATTGAAACAGAAAAATTATAATTTCAATTCAATGAAAAATGTTCTTATTGAAATGAATTATCTTTTCCATTGAAAACGAGATTCCCTAGTAGAAATATAATCAGTTTTCCCTATTACTGATGAGGCACTGATGAGGAAACGCTAATCAGGAAAAACTGATCATTTACTTATTGGGAACTGATTTGTCTAATATGATTATTAAAATTCATATGAAACTGATCAAATTCTGACAAGTTATTGCCTTTATTCGCAAGAAATATTGATAGCGTAAATGTTCATAAAAAATATTCGGTTTAAAAAACATATTGATTGTTATTGAAGTGGTATATTGCAATTGTGAAATTATACATATTTCCGATATGTCTTAACCAAAATTTGAAGTATCTCAAAGAAATTGAATCGAATTGGTTCAGATTATTTGATTCTGGGTTTGCTGTATCAAATCGATGAAACCTAACCTCAATAATTATGAAGAGTATATGCACATAACAAAGCTACCTTGGAAATTGTTAGATTTTGTAAGGTTATGGTATAAAAGGAGATGAGGTGTAATATGTATACTTATATTCTTTCTTGTTGTGAAATAATATAGTTTTGTTATTTATTATGAGTAAGTATAGTAGTAACTTGAATATTATCTCATGATTGAGGTGGAAACACCATACATATGGTTTGATATATTTTTTGTCCTTAGCCAAAACTCCTACATTTTATCTAAGAAAAAGTCTAGGAAAATTTTTCCTACGGGTTTTGCTGAAAATTTACTTTTTAATCCTTGGAAACATCTTCAACAAAAACATAAATTATTATTTGAGTGAAGAATCATCAATTTAGTGTTATAATTTCATATCTTCATCGACATAACTTGCATTTTTTTGAGTGATAAATGCTTCGTTAGTTACTCGCAAATAACTCATCAACTACCGATCAGTCCCTCATCAGTTACTCGCTCATATCTGCTCAGTTTCTTCAAGCAGTTTCTGATTAGTCAGAGCGTTACACCCCTTGTCGGAAACTTGTAAGTTTCCTGATCAGTCCCTGATCAGTGAAATGGAAAACTGATCAGTGCCTCATCATTTGCTAGAGAAAATTTCTACTAGGGTTTATCAGAATGAGAGTAAAGAAATTTTCTTCAAATCTAAGAAATTCGATTTTCAGTGGATAAGTTATCATCCGTAGTGGAAATGAATCATATGATTTCGATTGAATATGTATGTAACTCATATATGGAAATTTTTCAGTATTCACCATATATGGTTCATATATGCATCATACGTGAGTCTGAGGTGGATCATATACGCATCATATGTGAGTCTAATATGCACAGTAAAAAGTAATACTTACTGTTCACCTGAATATCAGCTTATTTTAAGATGCAGCCAAAACTGGCTTTATTTTATCTGGAAGTGAACACCGAAAACAAATGCCGACACAATGGAAACGAATGAATTTTAGTCAAGTCTTCAAGTGAGATGCAGCCACATTCAGTCGGACTTCTTACATTGTGGCTCATATATTGGGAGTACAAATTAATTCGGTCCGTTTTTTTACAGTTGAAGATGCGTTTATTTCAGAAGAACATGAATTATCAAATTAATCAAAGTATTGTCCATCGCTGGCTATCACTTTTTCCCATTTTTCGGATAATTTTCGAATCCCGTTACGGAAAAACGTCTCGTCTTTCGAGGCGATCCAAGTTAGGAGCCAATTTTCGATTTCTTCGAACGAAGTAAACCGGTGGCCTGCCAAATCGTGCTGCATCTGTCGGAATAACCAGTAATCGGAAAGAGCAATGTCCGGCGAGTACGGCGGGTGCGGTAGAATATCCCACTCGAACGTTTGCAGATAATTTTTCACTACTTTTGCGACATGAGACCGAGCGTTATCGTGTAAAAGAATAACTTTGTCACGTCTTTCCTTGTATTCCGGACGTTTTTCTCGTAACGCACGACTCAAACGAATCAATTGTAGCCTATACCGATCACCCGTAATAGAATCACCAGGTTTTATTAACTCATAGCATATAACACCCTTTTGGTCCCACCAGATACACAGCATGATCTTTGAACCATGAATATTCTTCTTTGGTGTCGATGTTGAAGTCGATGGCAACGATTGACCGGGCATAGCATAGTATTTTCTTTTCTTGGGGTTATCGTAGAATATCCATTTCTCATCTCCTGTCACAATCCGATGTAAGAACCCCTTTCTTCGTTGTCTTTGAATCAGCTGCTCGCAAGTGAAAAATCGCCGTTCAATGTCTCTAGGCTTAAAGTCATAAGGCACCCAATTGCCTTGCTTTTGAATCATGCCCATGGATTGTAATCGTACGGAAACTGCTTGTTGCGTAACTCCTAATGATTCCGCAAGCTCCTATTGCGTTTGACTCGGATCTTCGTCGAGTAAAGCCTCCGATTCCTCGTTTTCGAATTTTTGTGGTTGTCCTGAGCGAGGTGGCTTGTCTCCGACCCTGAAATCGCCATTCTTGAAACGTCGAAACCATTCCCTACATGATTTATCAGTTGGAACATTGTTACCATAAACTTCCACAAGCATTCGATGGTCTTCAGCTGCACTTTTTTTCCAATTAAAACAGAAAACTAACACCTCCCGCAAATGCTGCTTAGTTAAAACGAAATTTGACATACTCCACTTAGTAAAAATCGGGATTCTAGAAGGAACTCGGAGTGATATCAACTGAATATTATTCTCAGGTTTCTAACCCCTCTGAAACGATTGAAATCGGTTGTGACTATGAAACATTCATGAGAGCGAGAGTTATCTTTTCAAACCGTACCGAACTAATTTGTACTCCCAATAATTACTCATCATACTATTACTATATTATATTGTACATGAAGACAATAGATTGTCTTTGAAGTTATGCTACATTAGGTCGAATTTTAAATAGATACATGTTAACTATTAACGTAACCCTTTTTACAGTGCAGTGAGATGCAAAGAAAAAATTAATAAATGCGATTAATATCCACAATACCGAAGTTTACAAAGCGTACAATGAAATTCTTCAACGGTTAGAATTGTTCTCCCGTGCGTCTTGGTCTGATATTCCAAGGTATTGTTCGTTTGATTGCAAATCGTTGAATTGAAATTTCAATACCAGCAATAACTGTTCAAAAATTATACACAATGTCAGAAAAATGCATAATTCAAACGGACCGTGTAATAATTGAATCACAAATGTCTATTCTGTTTCCAACACGTATGTTTGTGAAAGAGAAAATGCATGAACCTCGTTCGATGTTGATGTTCCATATTAATGAGACACACGGTACATCTAGACGAGATATTATTACGTGAAATGTTTCATAATTAAGAGTATCCGTTCATGTCATCGGTTCAACAGAATGTACGTATGATGTTGTATGACGTATATATACACACATCATATATCTCACCGACCGATCGAAGGAATCCAAACCACCGTAACGAGAGAGAAAAAAAGTTATGATGGGAGAAAAAAATGTTCTTTTTTTTCGATAGGATCACGCAAAATACGATGATTGTCGCAATTGTTCTCAATTCCGGTCTACGAGGAAGTAACGCCTCTATGTGTATTCTGGTTACTGTATTGTGCGTCATGTTACTCATTTCCCACACTAACCAACTACGCATTCAAAGTATAATTTATTTATATTGAGAAATATGTTCCATATCTTGGGAGAGATTTCATTGCTCTCTCACTTCTCAGTGATGTGCTGCTTCTTCATCTTGTGTGTTATTTAGCAAGATCATTTATGTAACGTAATACTGTACATGGAGAAAAATACCGCTAAGAGAATATAAAGACTTTTTCTTAGATTTTTAATGAACCAGAAAAAGCGGAAGATTTAGAAAATTAGGATTAAAATTTGTCTATGTTCAAAATTCTAATCTTACCTATTACTTTTTCTACAACAGTTGTCATTTCTGTTTTTCATCCGATATGAGCGGTATTTTTCTCCGCGTGTAATAACAATGTTGAGAATTTTTGGTGTGTTGGCTGTTCAAGGGGGTGGGCATAAATTTGAACAAATGGGAAAATTTATCATCTCCTTTTCGTAGATATTTATGAAATAAAATACTATGAATTCCTTTGCACGCATGTTAATTCTTCTTAATCCGAGTGGTCACGCAACTTTTTATCATAATTGGAAGTCATATATTTTTCTGTCATCTCTTTACATCGATTCGCTCTGCTTCTGTATCAAACGACTTTATTAAATATACGTATAATATATCTTCCACCTTTTCTCGAATTTTGCCAACAGAATCTCGATGATGATTATGAGAAATAAGAATGAGTTCATGGGTGAAAGTTATTGCATCGAGAAAGTGAATAGATGCGTCATAGGAGCACTGCAACACCAGGGTTTTCCTTGTTTCGTTGATACCCAAGGTACTCTGATTTTCATCCTTACGGTAAAAAAGCCGGCAAACGTTCAACTACCTGTTGAACTTTCGAAGAGACGGTTTCGTATATTTCATGCACATAAATCAATTCCCTTCGACATTAACGACACGCCTACAATAACTTGATTTATTCTTTATATTAACGAGTTTCATAATATACTCAATAACGCGTTACGGTATAATGTTTATTGTATTCATTGTCAGGTTATAATGTCATCCATGATCGTAAATGAAAAATCCTCCTCTAAGTAACGAGAATGAATATAAATTTGATTCGAAACAATATCATTTACATAATAACGGGTACAGAGGGATGTCACAAAGTACTTTATCATTTATTTCACACTCATTGTATATCTTGTTCCATTGGATTATAATCAAAGTTTAATTCAAATCTTATTTCAAACGTTGTATTCCACTTAAATACGGAAATTCAATCAATCGCTATGATGCAACAGAGAATACGATTGATTTTATTTAAATAAATTCCTTAAAAAATACAGTAAATCAGGATAAGGTGACGTATTAGGTGTACAAATAAGTTTCCGCGGTTTGTCAAAAGATGGCCCCACCAGAAGGTTATGGAGAAATTGTCAGATGTAAAACGTAATATCCCAAGTTTAGTCATCTGGCAACACCATAACCTTAAAGTACTAGTGATTCCGTATCAGCATCACGTAATTTTTTTCGTGCAAAAATGTCAAGTTTTATTCCGAATAAGCATCATTTGCGGGAACTTTTGATTTACTTCTTTAATGTGAAAAAATCTGCAGCTGAGGCGCATCGATTGCTTCTAGAAGCATATGGTGAAGCTGCTTTAAGTGAGAGAAGTTGTCAGGAATGGTTTCAAAAGTTTAAGAACGGTGAGTTTGACGTTAAAGACAAAGAACGCAGTGGAAGGCCGAAAGTGTACGAAGACATGGAATTAGAAGTACTATTGGAGGAAGATTCGTCCCAAACGCAAAAAGAACTTGCACTTACTCTACAAGTGACTCAACAAGCAATTTCACATCGTTTAAAATCGTTAGGAATGATTCAAAAACAAGGAAATTGGGTTCCATATGAACTAAAGCCGAGAGACGTTGAACGCCGATTATGCATGAGTGAAATGCTGCTTGCCAGGAATAAAAAAGAGTTTTTGCATCGTATAGTCACTGGTGACGAAAAATGGATTCACTACGATAATCCAAAGGAGAGAAAGTCATGGGTTAAGCCCGGCGAACCATCAACATCGACAGCTAAGCCGAATATTCATGGAAAAACTCATGCTGTGTATTTGGTGGGATCAGCTTGGTGTCGTGTATTATGAATTGCTGAAACCAAGCGAAACCATTACTGGAGCTCTCTACCGAACACAATTGATGAGATTGAGTCGGGCACTTAAGGAAAAACGCGCCCATTACTACTCCAGACACGACAAAATTATTCTTTTACACGATAATGCTCGTCCACATGTTGCGGCGCCGGTAAAAACATACTTGGAAACACTCAACTGGGAAGTTTTACCCCACCCGCCGTATTCACCAGACTTAGCCCCTTCTGATTATCACCTGTTCCGGTCGATGGCACATGGTCTGTCTGAGCAGCGCTTCACATCATACGAAGACACCAAAAATTGGGTAGATTTGTGGATAGCGTCAAAAGATGAAGAGTTTTTTCGACGGGGTATCCGAATGTTGCCAGAAAGATGGGGAAAAGTAGTGGCAAATGATGGAAAATACTTTGAATAAAACGTGATGTACTTTTCCTTTACAATAAATTCCTAATTTTTTATAAAAAACCGCGGAAACTTATTTGTACACCTAATACTTTTCTGCTTCACTAAAGCATGAAATAATGCATGAAAATTCATTTACTCGAGGAAGATTTAAAGATTGTGATTGAATCTTTATATTTTTCTGGAGTGAACGAGGTTTGATTTATTATTTCAGTTGCAAATACTTTTTACAAATCCAAAAATAATTGAAATGAACGTTTCATTGTATATCATTTATGTTCGATTGTCCAGATTGATGATTTGAATTGTAAATGTTGTAGAATGTAAATTAGTTCATTCGTCCAATGTTGATGCACAATACAAGCTAAAGATTACAAGTACATTCCAAAGAGCATATCCGCATTCCTATAAATTGGATCATTTGATCTTTTCCTCAAAGATCACTATTTTTGTTTCAGACACGCCTCTGTCACCAATGGGGCCTTCGTCGCCGAGTCAAGAGGGGCTATTCGCGGATCTTCGTCTACTGTCCTTGGAAAAGCAGCTGAATATCGAATTGAAGGTACCTACGATTTGCTAAAAAAAAAAAAAGAAAATGAAAAACAAACACTCATCGTGCGTTACACAGTGTACGATTTTTGCACAACGTTGCAGAATGTTTTAAAAACGTACCGCAAATTTTCCGCACGTTCTGAGTACATTGTGCTGTTAGGAAGATCCTGATGAAGATCTGTAGGATATTATCTTTGAAATCGATTCACACGAAGTCTACCAATTTTCCAAGAAATTAAAATTCCTATTTGAAATATGAAGTTTCATTAGACTCCTTCACAAATCATGAATCTAACTCAAGAAGAAAATACTTCCCTGGCTTTGGATAATCTTATAGCAATATTATTAGAACTCGATTAATTCAATAATTATGTTATAATTAAAAAATTACCGGTTAGTGTACAGTAATTGCTTCACGTACTCTCCCAGCCGAAGAAACGAGCGTTCGACTTTATTTCTAGCAATCTACTTTTTTTTTTCTTCTTATTAATTGATAACTTCGTAATCCTTAATTGGTGTCTCTCGCAAGTACTATAGCTTGTGAAATGTACTCATGAGAATTTCCATTTATTTATTAATTTTTTCTTATTTTCACAAAACCTCACCTCATGTTTTAAACCCCACAACTTCAAGTCCGTCCAACTCTGTAGTGTCTAGCTTTCAGCAGTGAAATAACCTTTGTAATCAACGTTACGTAATTTTGGATTGAAGTGACGTGGACATATTATATTTTCAATGGCATTGAATGCAACTACAGACGTTCTATCAATAAGAGATCTACTTTATATCGATATACACGATGATGTACGTGTGTACACGGACAAAGAGATCTGATCTTTTGTACTACAAGTTCATGAATATTTTTCTAACATCCTGTTCATATCGAGGGTAAAAACTTGTCACTCTTGTGGACTCGAAAACGTTAGAACGAAGATTTCAGTTCAAAATGAATCTGTAATACTGTACAATTGATATCACGTGTTTCTATAAGATATGAGTCATACATGAGTTGACCAGGGTTTTTTTTTCTCATATTAATGATAGCCACGTAGCATAACATCCTGAGTAATTACAATTAGTCGCTATGAGATAAGGTAAATATTATTATAACGTTTCTGGTGGGATAGAAGAGAACGCGTAGCGTGTTTACGTTTAAGGTGGGATTAATACTCTTTTTTTTTTTTTATAAAGGCTCGAATAAACAGGCGAAGTAAATATCATTTTTGCTTATTGCATGCAGCTTATTTCAAACTGGAAAAATTTAACGTTGAAAAGATAGTCACCAGCTGATACTACTTTTCTTTTTTTTTTACAAAGAAGAAAAAGCTGTTAGAAAATATCCAAATCCAGGGAAGTTTTTCGAATTCTATATGTTTCATGAGTTCCCACAACAAGTTGATTAAAATAGCACTGTAAACCCACAAGCAAAGCAATAAACACGTGCATCAGAAGATGTTAAAGATATTTTTACATACATTACTCATGTGTTATATATTCAGGAAAAAAGCATCGATTACGTCAGAAGATAAATGAATATCATTATTTTATATAAACTCAAGTCTTTCAAATCGATTACATTTACATAAATATGTAAGAAGAATTTTCAAAGTATATGTTCCATAACTGTAGATGATTTTCTACGGAATTCGAATCAAACCATCCCTGAATATCGCTCAATTCCTATTCAAATGACATTTATTAACGAACATACGATAGTTTTGTAATCTCACTTGTAAGTTCTTTGATCTCTACGTAACTGAACTATTTGACTAATCGATGAGAGGTGAAACAACTTCGCGAACGTATTAAGATATAGAGTTGTGAATTATCGATCAGCGGGCGGTTTGCCAAAATGGAATTTCTGGCGCCTGACGTGTTAGGAACAGTGAAGTAAAATCGTATCACCAGCGTCATTACAACGTCACATACCTACACCAATTCTTATATTGTATACATTGTATAATAGGCTTAGTAAAAGAATACCTACAATGTTGAAAAATCGAGTAGTATGGAAACAATCTTGGCTGGAAAGACAACAAAACATGTCTGAATATCTGTTCAAAAAGGTTAGTCAATTGAGAAACTTGAATTCGAAATTCTTAACAAATCTTTTGAGAAATTATCAATTTCATCTCCTATTGCATACAAAAGCTTGTATAATTACTCTTTAGGATAACCGTTGTCATGGAAATAAATAGTTTCTATAGTAACCGATGGCATTATAATAGACTACCCCCCACACGGATTCTATTTTCCAACATTTTCAAGGTTTCCACGATACCAAGATGCATTAATCTCACTCTGATGCACTGCGAGATTAATAGAACCAAAAAAAAAAGAACACACACACACACACACGTATACAATATTAACGTCAATACAACGTCATTTCTGTTCACTGAACGTTCACGTTGCAATGAACATCATTGTATTTCAAAAGATCCACCGAACCCACACAATTCTATTTTGATACTACCAAATGTTATCCCGATAAGCATTTATGTTTGTGAAAAGCATTTATAAGTTTTGCTTTTATTACAAAATTGAGTATCAAATTTGACTAATTATTTTTCATGATGTTTTAGGTGAAACAGGGGGCGGAGAATATGATACAAAGTTTGACCAGTGGTCATCGAGACAAGAAATTGTTACAAGAAGCTCAACAGATGCTCGATGATTCGCGCGCCAAAATTGAGTTCCTACGTATGCGCATAATGAAAGTACGACAAGCACGACAACAGCAGCATGCACGTGGCGAAACACCAGCGCCAAATGGTGAAACGACTAGCAATAAAGGTACATATAGTTTAATTGAATCAATAATTGGTGAATGAAATCAAATTGATGTATATCGGATTTGTGACAGTACCGGAATCGCCGATTAATTCAATGTTGTCATAGTCAAGAAAATTTGATATCGCGATTGAGGAGTGGATTTTAGAAACATTAATGTGTTTTTGAATTAAATCTATCGGTATTTTATTGTGGATTAGAATTTTTATACAATTTATGTATGGAAATTGTATAAAAGTTCTTTAAAAATATCTTTCCGTACAAAAAGCAACTGAATGATTTGACAATTACTCACTTGAACAACACTTTTAAGTTTTAGAATCATATTTTGTTGATAGTTATATTATCTTCATACAATTTCAAGCGATATAAATTGTTGGGTATTTTCTGCATCACAGGAATTTCAACTTTCTGTGTAGCGATATGATTATTCATGTGGTTTCCTTTATCCGTTAGAAATTGGCACGAGCGGGCTATGGCAGTCAAGTTTATAGGGTCACCGTGATTGAGATCTTGATTAATTCTGATGAATGTTTTATGTTGAAATTTCATCGACTTACTTGGAGATTTACCGATCCGTACATTGTGGGAGTTCTTTCGAACTTCTCAAAGTCTTCTACCGTCCAAAAGACATCCGCGAGATGTAACTCGACAACCGCGAGAGTTCAAACCAACATTCCTACAGAATCATTGATGAATTACCAAATGAATTCTTGAAAACTTCAACAGAGAGTGCTTTTGTAAAATTCAACGTGAGCTTGGAAACTCTCTTGGATTTCTGTTTCTCTAACTTATCAAGAATTAATTTGTTCATTCGTATTCTAAGTATCGAATATTTCAGTCAGTATCAAAACCATACCTATAAAATGAGAAAGGAGGAATGAATTTCCCTCAGTTATCGTAGCTCAAAACGAAACATCAAAAACTCGTTAAAGACATTCATCACTGGAAATGATTTTATCTGATACAAAGTATGAAATTATATAACTCAAGCACATGTTCGAGGAATCGAGTAGTGAATCATTGTCTATTATTAATATGAAAATTGAATTTAAAAATGACTTCTACAAATTGATATAATTTAGGAGACGTATTTATAGATCCGAGATTTACTACTGAGAATCAGTGGCACGAATTAGAACACAACGAATGCAGCAATGATACTCTAATGTGGGTACATGAACTAGTTTTTCGATGATTCATAATTTGCGGTAAACTAATGAGCATGTGAAAAAATTGAAAAATCATTCAACCTGAGATATCAAAAAAGATAAATTTTTATTCGTGTTAGATAATCATTCATGAGAGACGAATCTTCTGAAATCCTTGTGAAACAGGATAACAGGGCACAGGCGTTCCAGATTTTGTTAACGTCTGAATTAAAGGTTTTGCTAATTACATTGCTTGAAGGACATGTTTTGAATTTTACGGATCTGTACGGTCTTCAAAAATTTTTGAACGTGAAATTTTAGACGAATATGACTCATTTTATGATTCTTCGTGATTCGGGGAATCAATAAATGTCGAAACTACATTCCACTATCTCATCCTCGTACTCCATGCTACGAGATCGAGATATTGAAACGTAGCTGGAGTTTTAAATATTTTTAGAAGATCTTTGTTCCGACTAAGCAGGGCCTCCATGCGTGATTGAATCTTTTAACAATTCGTTATAAAACGTTTTCTTCACCCCAAACTTCAACTCATTCCTTTATCTCAATCATTATACTTTTTTCACTGTAGACAAAACATTTCAGAAATAATCTGCGAGTGTTGTTGCATAATGTATCTTAAACTCATTTTCATCATTGGATACATAACGCGTTTCGTCCGTTCGTAGTTTCTGAAAAACTGAACTTTGAATACTTGTTTTTCAATCCCGAGAGACATCGACTCGCTGATAAGTTTGAATGAGTTCAAACTGTTCAAAAAGCATTGTAAAATCATTTTTCCATTCATTCGTATCGTAGCTTTCTTTGACTCTTCTCTTTTATTTTACAATATTCCCGATTCAATTTAACGATGAAAATTTATTGCATCGCGTAGGTCGACGCCTGTACTTAATGCGTCATTCAAAACTGATTTTTCAAAATGGATATCAGTACAGTTCTATATTTGAAATGTAGCAAGTCGCGTTCTCTCACACCTCTCGATTTTTGATATTCAATTATAAATTTATTTTCATATCTAATCGCTATACAACGATAAGGTTCAATTACCGTATGATGTTTTGAAAGTATTTAGATGTAATTTTTGACACTCCCTTTAATTTTGACTCGTCGCGATTGTTCTTGCAGATAAGTATGAACCGAATTTGGAACTTGCATTGGAAGAAAGAGTGGAGGAACTGCGACATCGGTTGAGAATCGAGGCAGCGGTGGTGGAAGGAGCCAAAAACGTGATTCGTCTTTTACAAAGCGCCAAAGTCGCTGACAAAAAGGCTTTAACCGAGGTAAGAGATTTACAATCAATACTCACCAACAATGAAACAAAGTTTATAATCGAACGTTAAGAGAATCGACGTATATTTTGTTATTCGGCATCATTCGAAATGTAAAGTATTCGTAGCTTTACACGAATGTGCCAATGTTTATTTACGTCACGTTCCATTCTCAAAAATATATAAAAGATACTTGGAAGAATTTTCTTGGGGCGATATTGTCAACGTCGTTCCAAATTACCGTTGGAAACCAAGTACCGTATTGCGCAAGTTTTAACTAAATTCAAATAACATAAAACAACACAATAAAAATCGAAATTCCTCGGGCACCGCTCGGTTGCGCGAACAGCAACACAGTTGACGATGTGAAACCCTCGAGAAGCGTTAGCGTACACACGATTTTCTCAAAATAGCACTTCTAGTCCCCGCTGCCCACGCCAGTCTCGATGACGCCTTTTCAGGTCGCGTTTAGTTCCTCTCTTTGAAGAACTTGAAGAAGAACTAGAATTTTGTCCAGTCGTTGAAGAAAACGCGAATAAATCATCATCGTCGACATGTGTTCGGATCGTTATCAAAAAAGGTGTTTCGAAGGTGTGAGTTTGAACGAAGGGACTACGCTGGATACCATCACCTCCCGAGAATAATCTTTTTCCAGCATTCGAAGAGCCATCTCATGAAGATCTTATTAACCTCGATCGTTGCACTCCAACAAGACTGAAGACATTCTACGCATTACTCTCAAGACGAAAATCAATCACGAGTGTTGTCAGAAGTTCCTATTGGATCTTCATAAATAAATAATATAAATCATCGTGAAGAGTGTGTCTATGCCATAGTGTGTTGCTTGATTTATATTTCAATTCAATTGAAACAGGGCGCCGATGAAAAGACTTTGGAACGGCTCTGCTAAACATCGAGCTAATAATATATCATCGTTGCTCGAAAGAGAAATTGAACAATTTGTTTCCATACGAAACGAATGACAACGAGTGCATAAAGTTTCTTTCGAATAAATAAACAAAAGCACAATCCTCCTACATCGTAGTCTGAATACCAATCGTATAAACAAAATTCATGAAATCAATTTATCAATTATTAAGATTATTGAGTTTGATATTTGTAACCAGACATGATGTGTTGCGGTGGATGACAGCTTGGAGAAAGCTTAAGAGAAGTGGGGAGTTATGTACGGACGTCAAGATAACACAAATGACAATTCTCAACCATCCGCTCCTTGGCTGGTACGAGCTGAAGTTACCATTCGACACGGTGGTGGTAATAATCAGGTGACCTCGAGCCCTGGCCAAGTGCCACGAAATATTTCTCCAACGGTGCCGGATCCTACCGGTCTACGTATGGTATACCGTTGGAGTCCAAATGAATCCAACAATTCGTCAACTCCATCGAATTCCTATGGTTTTCAAAGAGGGAATATAACTTTCACCTCGACTCCTCCCCCAAAATCATCGGTTCCCGTAAGATCCCACACCATTCCAAGAACCGGAGGATATTCTTTGTATCACAATGAGTCCAGAGAACGCGCCAACGTGTCTGATTCTTCTGGATACAACAGCGAACAGTTCTCATACTCCAGTTTACCGTCTCGACGACCTTCCGTCATCGCACAACAAAACAACAGACGATGCAAGAGTACCTGCAGTATCGTCTTATCCACAGTTGACGGGAGCAATAATCAATCGATAGACACTCGTGATAATAGTCTAGATGATAAACGTTACTGGCATTATCGACCTTCTCATCAACATGTTTCAGCTCGGTACCGTTTTAGTACGGTACCAGAAGTCTGTGAAGATTGTTCCGAGGGTAGTGTTTCGAGTAGCAATGCTTTCACCACTCACTTTTGTACCAGAGTCCCCGAAAAAACTGCTAATAAAACAACCTCCATTAGCAAAGATGCGGCTTCCCAAACTACCGATATCGAATCTCACGATACACAAATCTCGTCGACATCGCAGTATAAAGTAAGAAGAAAAACTGTGCATGGTTCTCAACAGTTGATCGAGCAGAAAAAGAAGAATGTAAGTTGAAATTGATTTTAAATGCAAAAGTAGCGTATCGAAATATTGCGATCGATATTGAATATTTTATATTTACAGCCAGAAAATAGATCGCCATCGGTTGGAACCACGCGCTCGACCACAACGACGGATCAAGAGAAATCAGACTCATCCTCGAAGGATGACAGTTCGAAAAAGAAATCGAGAACCGTACACATCGACGTTTATTGTACCGGTTCGGACAACGACGACAGTACCGATTCCTCGCTCGAAGATACTCGAAATAAAACGCCAAAGACAGTGTTCGAAAACGAAGATATTAAAATAACGCATACGTCGGAAAACGATGATTTACCGAGAGGATTTCAAGACGAGAAAGCATTTCTGAGACAAAACTCCGAACGAAGGGCCTCGAGTTTCAGGCACGCTCCAATGAGAATGCCATCGTTGTCAAGTTCGAAGGGTTACGAGAGCGACGACGTTCTTAGTTCTCTATATCCCTCGCAGTTCAGTTCTTGCAGTGCCATTCGGGATCTTGATTCTGTTCCATGGTCGGCAGCGTCTTCGAGCGCCGCGATTTCTCACGGAGATTACGATTCGGCGGCTGCCACTTCGTCCAAGGATACTTTTTCGGACATCGATTCTCTGTTGAACAGTAAAACGGGTTTAACGCCGTGTGACAGTTTTGAATACGCCGATTCTTCCGATCGCGATAGGATACGAAGAATGGAAGCAATTTGGGCTAAATCTGGATCGGAAGAGGGATTCAAACCCTGGCGATCACCTCAAATAGAGCGAAAACACCTGTTACAGAATCGCAAGATGAAAGAGTATCTGGAAAAACACGATATAGGTTGGTCATCGGATGACAATGAAGATAATAGCGCTGAGAGTACCGACGATGAAAGTGTGGCCGTTGGGTGGAGTTTTATACCTCAAAACGAGAATTCAGAAAAAATTGACGTTGAGAGGGAAGACTCCACCACCGTGCGTCGTGCAAGTAAGGATTGTCTAGGTCCTTTCGATTCCGAAACGCAAAAGAATAGGAATCAAGAAGATTATTCCGATTCGACGACTCGTAGTGATTTGACGTTTGCATTTCGCGATCAAATTGGTCCGTTCGCTTCGAAAAGTCCATCCCCTTTGCCGTCGAAGATCACTTCACGAGTCACTTCCCCATTCACGACACCCCAAGGAGAAAAAACCGATCATATATTGAAAGCTTCGATATTCGGTCCAGTGGTTAGCGCTTTTCGTAAACCCGGTCATCACATAGGCCCGTCAAAAAATCCATCCTGCTCCTGTGAACATTGCAGGAGATACTTTGAAGAGAATTTCCCACGTGGACGTTCCAGTTCGCTCAGCGAACTTGAACGAAGATTAGGGAATGCATTCAAACCAAGAATCGATATCATCAAGCCAGCTCCCACAAGCTCGAAATATTGACTTAACATACATTTACCTTCAAATTTGTCATTTACACCCCCGTCCTTTGAATGTAACGGTGAAGTATACAATTGCGGAATACTGCATTTTCTGTTTATTTGACAGAAAAAATCAACAGTACAGTAGACTCTCGATTCAAGCACCATCCGTGTCCTTATTCTACTTGGGATGTAATCTCATGTGAGAAAAAGACAAAGATGGTGCTTAAATCGAGAGTCTACTGTACTTGCAGAATTGAAATCATTAGTATTCAATGATTGTATACTTTACCTTTTATTTATTTCTAATGTATATAATATAAACACCACATAAAACTGCTTCTTAAATCTTCCATACTATAATTCATAAGCTATTATTATATATAATTTCATATTTAATTCGTTTATTATTTATTCATCTGTTTTTATGATTTTATAAACACACACACACACACACTATTCTACACAGTTTCACTTTTTTGTTAATTCCGAAACTGCTGAACATTCTAATGAATCACCGAAGCATTTATATAAGTCTGGAAAAGCAGAACATGTACTGTTGATTATTCGCAATAATAAAACTTCATCGAATCAATGATTATTATTTTGTTTCTTCACCTGGCTTCGAATAGCGTCGATAATATTAAGATCAAATTACGATGAATCCATAGAATCATCTGTATTTTGCTATGATCTTAGGCTCAGGCGAGTCTTGCTGAATCCAGTAGGAAGTTGGATCTACTGAGATTATCTCTGGAGCTCAGAAGACAGGAATTGCCGCCCGACAGTGCTATTGCTGCACAATTGAAGAGAGAACTCGCGAGTGTGCAATCTGCCAGTCCAGTTCCTGTAACTTATACATCGTTACAACCGTTCCGCGGTCCCCTCGAAGGTAGAGCTACAGTTCCAGCGTCGGTATCAAGATGCGCTGCAGTTACTGGAAAATTAGAGGTAATACTTTAACTGTAACAATTTTGTTCAAGATTGAGAAACTAAAGATTTGTTTTTGCTATCAGGTAAGGTTAATGGGTTGCCAAGATTTGGCGGAAGAAGTACCTGGGCGTACAAGAAGAGAGCATCCTGCCAGTCCAGACTTGCGGAGCTTCGTCAAAGGTGTCACTGGACGTAGTTCGAGCAAATCTTATAGCGTGAAAGATGAAACTAGTAGTATGTATTATCGAGAGGATATTCTATCAAACAGGAATAATATACTTATGAAGATTATTTGTTTTGTAGGTGACATTATGGCGGTTATTAAATTAGACAACCAAACTGTAGCACAAACTAGTTGGCGACCATGTTCCCAGCAGGCTTGGGACCAAAGGTAACAATTCTCTTTCTCACGATTCTATTAAATCAACTTGTTCTCGTGATGCCAGTATTTATGAAATAATTGTTTTAGATTCTCTATTGCATTAGATAAATCCAGAGAACTTGAAATAGGCATTTATTGGAAAGATTGGAGATCGCTGTGTGCTGTAAAATTTTTACGATTAGAAGAATTTATCGACGATGTACGACATGGAATGGCCTTACAATTAGAACCCCAAGGATTGCTGTTCGCTGAGATTAAATTCTTGAATCCAATGATTTCGAGGAAGCCTAAGTTACAGAGGCAACGAAAAATCTTCAAGCAACAAATCAAGAACTTCCCTAGAGCTAATCAAATGAATATCAATGTTGCCACTTGGGGTAGATTGCTCAAACGTTCAGCTCCTTCTTTGCATAGTACAAGGAATTCTGAAAGTCCTCCGTCGGGTAAGGATCAAAATTCATTGTTTTTTTATAGAACCTCTCACATCAGGTTCAGGTATCTTCAATGAATTTTATTATCGGGTGAATAAAGGGTAACCAAAGTATAAACGATGTCTTATCAATTCATAGTTGTGTCTAAATGAATTGAATGATTTGCAGGGCCACAACCATTGCAACTCGTTTTTGATACCTCAGTAGAAGATAAGCCAGAAACACCTGGTGAATTACCAGATCCGGAAAAGGGGGGATTAGGAGGTGCACGACCGTTAGGAATGTCAACTTCTAGTAATAGTCCTGTACTGCCACGTCCTCCAGAACATCCTCCTCCTCCGCCACCTACGATCACAAAGAAACCTTCCTTGCCAACTTCACCACCACCACCCAAAATAGACCAAGAGGTGAGTTTAATTTGCTTAACAGTATCATTTTTTTCATTATCGTATGATTACACGCATATATATATAGATCAATGAGAATTCTATATTCGATACTTCTTATTTCAATCTTTTGTTATGTACAGATTATGTAGAACAGGAAAAATATTTCTTCACTTATTTTGCTAGAAGTAGAAAAAGGTTCAGGGAAATTGGTTGTGGGATTATAGTACACCTCCTCAAAAGATAATATTACGAAAAGTGAATGAATCTAATTAGTTTAGTATCAATGATGATGGTATAGAAAGATTTATTGGCAAGGCATGTTAGTATTGTGCACTTATTAAATTATCTTTTTTTTCACGCTCAATATCTGCGTATCTATTACAGAACGTGTGCTTTTAACGTTGGAAAAGATACCAGCCATGCTGACTGTTTATTTTCATATCATATAGCATGTTTTTCAATTGATCCTTTATGAACAATGTTTTCTATCTCTTTTATAAAATTATTTGAAACACAGAAAATACAGAAGCAATAATTCCTGCAGATTAGTGAAAATTTATAAAGACATTTGATATCGTATTATTATATAATAAAAATGTAAAGGCTGCTTTTAGTAGACTATAAAATGAAGTAATGTAGTTGCAGAGTGCATTAAGAGAGTTTGATTTTCTGCACAACGAGGAGAAGGGGAATTCGCAGGGGGCTAATTTGAGACCCCTTGTGACAGAACCCCGTCCTGTACTGATAGCACCACCCTCTCCACGCACACCCTCGCCCCAACCTGTCGTCGAGTTTCCTGAGGACGAGGTATATTACATTCCCAAATACACACATCATCGCTTTTCCTGTTTCTCAGTCTCTGTGTTTTATTTCTTTCTCTCAATCAATTTGTATTTGAGAATAAAAATTTATTCATAGAATGTCACAGCGTCTAGCAACGTTCTCTCTTTTGAAAATCTGTAATTAAATCGTTGCGAGATGATTTGTGAAGTTCTCTTGTAAAAGTGAATGAAAAAATGAAAACCGCGTTCATTCGGAACATTTATATATCATCCATAATTATCGAAGTTGATATTTATACAATCATGCCTTCATGAAACGAAACGATAGACATTACGATAATCTTTCACCGCATGCATCCCAACTTTGCTTGTTTTTCGACACAAATTAATTGCATGATATGATAGATTCGTGCATGTTCAATAATAACTCTAATAAACAATCTAATCCTACACGTAAATTTAAGCCACTGTTTCTTTGGGTTACAGTCACTCAACGTATATCCGTAAAATACTTCATTCGGTGTTCAAAATACTTTACAAAATGGATTAGATTTATTCAGATTTTTATTCAGATTCGAATCCAATCCATTTTTGTTTGAGTAAATTGAAAATATCATCCTTCAGAATATGAGTGTTCCTAACAAATACTTAACAAACAGCAATGAATCCTTGGCTAGTTTTTCTAAATCTCCTTACTAGAATTTCCATTATTTCAGGTTGTTTACGAAATGCCAGCTCGACCTTTGCAGTATAGGGACAGCGCCTACGAATCTAGAAGGCAGTCACAGTTGACCGGAATGACTTTGGAGAACTTTAGATTGCTCTCGGTTCTCGGTAGAGGTCATTTCGGAAAAGTTATTTTAGCGCAATATAGAAACACCGGAGAGTATTTCGCGATAAAGGCATTGAAGAAAGGTGATATAATAGCGAGGGACGAAGTCGAATCATTGCTGTCCGAGAAGAGAATATTCGAAATTGCAAATACTACTCGGCATCCTTTCCTTGTGAACTTATTTGCGTGTTTCCAAACTGAGGTGATGATTCGAATGCATAATTTTGGAGAACTTTATCCTTTATATTATATATGATGATTCTTTTTTTCACAGGCACACGTTTGTTTTGTTATGGAATACGCGGCTGGAGGAGATCTCATGATGCACATTCATGCAGATATCTTCGAAGAACCGCGTGCCGTTTTCTATTCAGCTTGCGTTGTTTTGGGATTACAATATTTGCATGAAAGCCGAATTATATACAGGTTAGTTACAGGGTCATTCCCATTCAAGGGTGTTTTTATTATTTTATATTCATGTTGCGATATTTACAGAGATTTGAAGTTGGATAACCTGTTGTTGGATACCGAAGGTTACGTCAAAATAGCGGACTTTGGGTTATGCAAAGAGGGTATGGGATATGGAGATCGTACAGGAACCTTCTGTGGTACACCAGAGTTCCTAGCACCTGAAGTTCTTACGGAAAACTCGTACACGAGAGCTGTCGATTGGTGGGGATTAGGGGTTCTGATATTTGAAATGCTTGTTGGAGAGGTCAGTTTATTTGAAAATCGTATCTCTACCTTGTAAATGATTCAACGAGTGAAGTGAACATGAAAAGAATAATGTGCATGTTCTTTTTTTCTTGTGTTGAATAGTCTCCTTTCCCTGGTGACGATGAAGAAGAAGTATTTGATTCCATCGTCAATGATGAAGTTCGTTATCCTCAAATGCTTTCGTTGAACGCAGTTGCGATTATGAGAAGGGTAAGATAACATTTCTTGTACTCAAATTCCAAAATGTATTCGATAATAGTTCATTATTGTGACAAATTATTCATTTTTTGCAGCTATTGAGAAAGAATCCTGATAGAAGATTGGGCAGCAGCGAGAGGGATGCCGAGGATGTTAAGAAACAAGCATTTTTCAGACACATCGCTTGGGACGATTTACTCTTAAGACGGGTGAAACCGCCTTTCGTACCAGTGATCGTGAGTATCATTTATTTATCAATCTCTCATCGATGTTGGACATAAAATGATTTCATAACTATTAGTTATTCTTCAAAAATTGAACTGAGAATTTTAATACAACTGCGTAGGATTCCGTGGAAGATGTCAGTAATTTCGATGAGGAGTTCACATCAGAGAAGCCTCAATTAACTCCCCCCAAAGATCCTCGTCCTCTAAATGATTTGGAACAAGCTTTATTCAAGGACTTCACCTATATGGCAGATTGGTGCTAGCAGTACGCCAATGAACAATTTACGTATCTATCTTAATGCAGCAATTGAAAATGCAATGAACGGAATGATCACTTCCTCAAAGTGATTCCGTTCTATTTCTTTGTATTTTTATTTTACATTTAACATCAAATCATGTTCAAAAAGAAAGAAAAAAAAATTCGTTCATATAAATTGTATATTTTTACTGTTATCGCATAACTTTGAGGATTTGAGATATCATCGTAAGCAAGAAATTCCCTCGGTATAATAGAATCTCAGATCCATCGTTTGATGTATTTGGAATAATTGGGTAATAATTAATACTATGAACGATCGCATGGAAAATAATTTGTTACTTCATGTTCAGAGCGAAACTTAACACACTCATTATTATTTATACAGAACTATTTGTGTGAATATAATTTTATAAAAATGAAGACATAGGTTTATCGACTGATGCATGTGCTTCGATAATCAGTTCACGTTTTTACATTTGTTATGAAATTACGATTATCGTACGCAGTATTTATGAAATTAATTGAATATATTGAGATGAATTGATGTACAATTCAACACTATATTTAATCTATATATTTCTAATGAGAACACATACTATAAATATCATATCATCAACTTTACAAATTCTCTATCTAAATTTGATTTGTTTGTGTAATAGTCCTGTATCGTTTGAACGCATGCTCAACATTTGTACATTTCTCTTTCCTTTGTTTTGTCGTTTTAGTTGAGAAACATTGAATTCCCATCATGTGATTATACAATCTACATATAAAATTCAAATATAAATATATATATATATATATATATACATACATATATTTGTAATGACAAACGTTATAGACGTCCCTATCGAGTAATTTGAAAGTGAGCATGATAAACTTCACTTCAACCCTGTTATTTAATTTTTTTTATATTAGAATATTTTGAGAATATAATAGCAGCGATAAATGTCAAGTTTGGAATATTTCTTTTTTTCTGTTACAAGAAACGTTTAATTTGAAGAGAAATCCTTTGTTCTCAATGTTTCGACAAATATTTTAATATATAATAATTAATGGCTCTATAATGTAAATTCAGAATGAATTTGAATATTGATCTCAAGAAGTATAAAATAATAAAAAGAAAGAGAGAGAGAAAAAAAAACCATATTTAGGTATAAGAAAAGTAATAGTTTTGAAAAATCGAGGGAAAATAAAAGAAAGAATTCAGCTACATAATTTTGATATGTATATTGTAAAGGATCGTATAAATTTTATTTTGATTGTAGAAAAGTAATATTACGTATAGGGCCATGACATGAATCTTCTAATCGAATAACTTGCGGTAGTTTCGAGACGGGGTCTCGAACTCTAGTTGCCTTAATGCACTGAAAAATTCATAATCGTTCAATCTATTTTGTATACCGAATCCCATTTGGGTGCTCTTGTAATACATACATGTAATATCGTGCCTGTTCTTGTATAATTCCAGTGAGTAGATTATAGTTTCAAGATACATAATATGATCAGTCATTATTTTTTATTTTCGAATATATACGAGCGATTTTGAAGACTTTACAAAAAGATTTTTGCTGCACTTTGGAAAAGTGGTGACGTGGTACATCATAGGGTTAAAGAAAAAATAGAGATTCTGACCAAAAACGTTTGATAAAATTGTAAAAGTTTTTCCAAAATAAGATATTGTATTTAAATATGTAATGTCAAATAGACTGAATGCATTCAAGGTATGTGGAGGATGGTGCAATAGAAAAATCATTCATCGAGCTATCATGTTCCATATATTTTCTAGAAGAATATCGTACTATTTGTGTACATTACATTACGTTAAATCACGCATACTTGCAGGAAAAAATGAAAAAAAAAATTGATATGTATATATTACAATTATGTAGATATATGTAGAATTAGAAAACTGTTACTATTATATAATTTTATTACTTTACTCCTTATTCTTTACTCATATACGAAACTTAGTTTTATCGAATTGAAAGAAATGATGAATAATTCGATTTTCAAAAAACAAAAAGATATTTATCATTTAAGAAAAAGAAGAAATGGTCTGTGCCTCGTCGTAATTTGTAGTACTTTTTTTTCGGTTTTATATATACATACGAAGAAAAAAAAAATCCCCGTATTACGAAGGTTTTTAAGTATTAATTTATTTGATACGTGTATTTGCAGTGGCAGCTTATTACATATCAACTTATATAAACGTCATAATCTTCTGCAATAATCATTTGATTTTAACAACCGATAAGTTTATTCGTATAAACATTGTTTTTAGAAATAAATATTTCAACAAAAGTTTTTGTTGTATTTTGTAACAAGCCAGAATAAGATAAGTAGAATCCTTCCCTTTTGGAATCGATTAACAATCCTATAGAACTCGTATTTATTGCGACACTAAACGCAAGAGAGAAACCCCTAAGACACACTCCCCTCTACTCCATCGGAACTTCAGGCATTTTTTTCCTTGAGGAGTTGATTTTGTTAATCGTGTATATACGTTGAAAAAATTCGTAACACAGATTCTAATTGTGATTCAATAAAAATGAACAAATATCGATAAAAATTGTATTTTTAAATAATTAAAAATGTAATACAATGTTTACTTGATTTGGGATTTAAATGAGAGAACAATATTTATAATCAAGTATGATATTTACATGATATTCATAACGAATAAAATGTATTCAACAAGTATCCGAAATATCTTGTCGTTCATTTGTTTCATTATCTTGACTACCGCTCGCTTCACAAACTTCTTCCATCGAATCTTCTTTCGTTTGCGAGGTGTTGATAGATTTTGCTAATTCATGTAAATTCGAGATATTCCTTTGAATTTCTCTTTCGAGAGCCATTTTTTGCTCTTCTCTAGCTTTGATTAATTTGCTTACTTCTGGACTAGGAGGTTTTGCGAGACCCGCTGTTACGGCGTAAAAAATACTGCTATTATCCGCGCATTTGAAAACGAATATAAATCTGAAAGATTGATAGATTTTATTTTCAAATACTGAAAACATGATTTTTATATGTATACTATTCTACCTGTTCGTTTCAAGCTTTGCATGTATATCTTCTATATACGCCGGTGTGATGTCGTACGTCTCTGACCAGGGTACATAAATGTCGATGGCGGCATTTTTCTTTTTCCTTGCTTGCAAGAATAGTAAATCTAAATCTTCGTTATACTTATATTGAACATCCCATAATTTTTTTACTGCAAAAATAATGCTGTAATTATTAAATTGTATATTGTTTTTTTTTGAATTTTTATTTTGTCAATTACCTTCACATAATTCAATATAAACGTGGAACGCTGTGGTCACTTTGATATGATCGGTACATCCTAATTTCCCGATGTAATAGAACTGGAAGAAATAAATTCCTTCTGTGTAAATAATTCTGATATTTTAGATTGTCATAAATGTCATCTTCTTTGTTCGTATAACCTAAATTACTTATGAATTATATTACAAATAGAATATACATTTATTAGAAGGATAAGATCAAATACTCACACTGGGATGGCAAATATCGTACATCATTGATCTTGGTTTTTATTATGTTGAAGAAGTTTTGATAAAAATTATTTTCATTCAATTTTTAGGTTAGTGCATGCATTTCTATTATTAAAGCTCAGACACGTGTAAAAAACTTGAAAACTTGAATTAAAGTGCATACATTTTAGTTATAAATTCTTTCTAGTCAACCCTTATTCCCCGTAATACTTTGAGAAGGAAAACTTTGGAGCGATGTAAACAATACAAAACTATCTACACGTAAACATTGCCGATGCTTGCCGACCGGTTGTGGCTTGCTTGGCCGGTATTTAAATCGATTCTTTGAACAATCGATATCTTTTTTCGATTTTTTCCTTTTTCTAAGAGCCAATCTCACAGACTCGGTACAAAATTTGAATCAGGTTTAAATCCAAAATAAAAAAAAAACAGAATTCAGCATTCAGAGCTGGAATGTTAATTAAAAATATTCAAGGTACTTCCCAGGATGCACGTTGAATAAAAGTCTTGTGAAGTCTGCAAAATAATTACAAGCAAATTATAAATCAGGAGCATTTTCCTGGAGCAGCAAACTATTTGCTATTATGGCAATCTTGTTAGTTTTAGCAGTGTCAGCAAAAAATGTCGACTCTTGCAGTAAAGTCTGTTAGCTATTTTGTATATAATACTGAAAATTTTACTATTCCAGCAAAAAATTTGCTGTTTTAGTGATTCATGTTGCTTTTTCAGCAATGCAGTTGGCTGTCCCAGACAGCAAGAATGATTTGTTTGAATTCTTGGAGACTTCTGAAAGAATTCCTCAACAGTCCCCGTTATGACAGTAACAATGAATTCAATATGAATTCAATAAATTCAAAATGAATCCATGTTGAATACCTGAAGAATTCTTCATGAACTCATAATATGAATTCTTTCTGAATATCAAGTTGTTCATTAAGAATTCAATTTGAATTCAAACTATTCATAATGAATTCATATTTACTGTCGTAACGGGAGCTCTTTGAAGGGACTCTTTTGCCGTCTGGGGTGGCAGCCCTGCTTAAAGAATCTCATTGATTCCGATACAAAAAACTGATTCAAACCCATTGAGAATTAATTTTTAATGGGTTTGAATTGGTTTTCTGCATTGGAATCAATGAGGATCAATCGGTTCAATCCCTAACAGCACAATGTGTCTCTGGGACGTTTTCTGAACGTTCTGAAAACCTCTCCTACGTTCTATAAACTCTCCATAAACGTTCCAGTGGCACGTTGTGCTGTCTGGGATGAGATTCTTTAAGCAGGGAGTGGATTTTTAGTTAAATTATCAAAAAGATTTGCTATTCTATACCTAATACCTCGATTTGCAATTGGCTCAGCCTGGTTAAAAGAATCCATTGAATCTGACAAATGAAATTCAATGAGATTTGGTCGGAACATTGTCCAAGTTTAATCGTAATTCAGTGAGATTTAGCCAGATTCAACGAGATTCACATGAAACTTCTGACCAAATCTCATTGAAAAATCACCGGTGAGATGTGGTCAGAAAATTGTCCACGTTCAATTGTAATTTAATGAGAATTGTTCAGAATCAATGGGTTCTTTTAACGAGGGCGTGAAAACGTATCCATTATTAACATACGATAAAAATGTAACATGTTTAAAATATTGCGATAGTTGCATAAAACATTATCTGTATTGCTTTTTGTTTCACTCGAAGAAACCGCATACAGCACAAAAATCCTCGCAAAGAGCTCCCGTTATGACAGTAAACATGAATTCATTATGAATAGTTTGAATTCAAAATGAACTCTTGATGAATAACTTAATCTTCAGAAAGAATTCATATCACTATTACATACATGTAGAACTATTCAGGCATTCAACATGTATGCATTTTGGATTCATATTGAGTTCATATTGAATTCATTTTTACTGTCATAACCAGGACTGTTCAAAAAGTTCTTTCAGAAGTTTTTGTGAATTCAAAATGATCATTTGCGCTGTCTGAGACTCCATAGATTTTTCATAGATTATACAGCAGCATAAATTGTGAAATTGAGAATCCACATTTCATTCTCGTATTTAAAAATGAAAACAGAAAAATATGTTATTATGTACATTAATCCAATTTCAGTCAAGACAAAAAAGTAACCCTTGAAAGATGAACATAGCCCAGCCAGCACCAAATGATCAATTTGAATTCATAAAAGATCATGAAGACTTCTTGAAGACTTCTCAAACAGTCCCCGTTATGCGACTAACAATGAGTTCAATATGAATCTATATGAGTTCAAATGAACTCTTAATGAACAACTTAATGATCAGAAAGAATTCATATCGAGACTACATAATGGATTCTTTCTGAACATTAAGTTCTTCATCAAGAGTTCATTTTGAATGCACTTGTTAGTCGCATAACGGGAGCTCTTTGCGGGAGCTTTGGTGCTGTCTGGGAGGTCACGCTTGCCTCGACGAAACTTTCCCCCGAACACCTTCATCCATGTTTTCATTTGTTTATTTTGTTATATTGTTTAAAAACATTGATAAACCATCGATATAGCGATTGGTCCTAATACTAGCCCAGCCAGCACAGTTGATCAATTTGAATCCATAAAGAATTCTCAAAGATCTCTTGAATAGGCCCCTTTATGCGACTTACAATGAATTCCATATGAATTCAATGGATTCCAAATGAAGACATATTGAATGCCTGAAGAATTCATCATGGAGTTCCGATATGAGTTCTTTCTGAACATTAAGTTGGTCATTGAGAATTCATTTTGAATTCAAAATAGTCATAATGAATACATATTGATTAGCATAACGGGAGCTCTTTGTGGGAACTCTTGTGCTGTATGGGAGGATAGTTAATCCCTGGCGATTTCAAAGGAACCAATTTTTATAGTTTACTTTCGGTTATTTTTTAGTTTGGTAAAAATTTGGTCAGAAAATAGTTACCCAGATGGTTTTTACCATTTAATGACCTATTTGTGACCGAAAACTAATGGTTGCTTAGAACAAATCTGCCACAGAAAGATAATCAAAGAATGTGGTCCATTTTTAGAATCTTTTTGGTATTTTTGGGGTAAAAACCCAGAAAATTACCACGTAATAATCGAAAAATCACCAAAATTGAGATTAATTGGATTTTGGTCAATCTTTGTTGAGAAACATGTCTCAAACGACCAAGAAGTTACCAAAACCAAGATTTTTCACTAAAATGTAATGGAAATTTTTGGTCGCTTGTCGGTTCACCTAGATCCGCTAGGGATGGAACAGCATGAATTCTTTCAGATTTCTCTGAGCAATTTTAAGTACTTCTCGAAGCACCGGACAGGAATCCCTGGGAATCTTTATTGGCAACTAAATTCGACTGAGCCCCTTAGAATCACAAGAACACACTTAAGAGGTTATATGTGTTTGAAATTTTTGTCTTTTCCCATTCTTTTCTTATTGGCTTAAATAATGTGAAAACATCTCAAGAATGACATCAAACAACATTTTTTGAAAACTCCTAAAATATAAATTTTTGAAGCAACTCTGGACTCAATCATGTAGCGATTTTGAATGTTACCAAGAATCGCTAAATCGTCCAAGAAAGAGCTGGAGAAGAGTTATTTGAACTTAGTTATTTGAACTTAATTAGAACGACAGTTTTATGGTGCTGGGATCGCAGACTAAAGGTCAAAGAATCAGCAAGCCTCTATTTTAAGAATTCCCTATCGTCAACTCATTCTCAAACTTCAAAGTTCAAACATGTTTTTCTCGAAATCACTTTTTCAAAATCGACCGACATCAGAACTCGAGTAATTTTTATCCGATTGACTTGAAAATTTAACTGTAGCTTCTCGGATAGATGATCCATCGAAGTTCAATTACGATTTTTATAAACAAATTATGGTCGATGTTTTCTTTGAGAATGCAATTTTTTTCTTCAAATTGATAAGAAAATTGCAAAAATCAATATTTCTCAATAATCCTACACGGAGAGAACGAAATAGTACCGGCTACCACACCGGATAGTACTCAGTGACATCTGAAGTGACAAAAAATGTCAGATAGCAGCCACTACCATCCAAATAGTATCCAGTACAATCTGCGTTATATTCAATGCTATGTCAGATGTTAATGAGTATAACGTAGATTGTACTGGATGCTATTTGGATAGTAGTGGCTGCTATCTGAAATTTTTTTTACTTCAGATGTCACTGAGTACTATCCGGCGTAGTAGCCAGTACTATTTTGTTCTCTCCATGTACGTACTTCTGTAACAACATTCATGTAGATTAAGAAAAAATTTTGTTTATTATTTTAGCTGCAATGCGGACGTACGAGAGTTCTGATGTCGGTCGTGGAGCGCTTTAAAAAAATACGCTTCTTTTGTACATAAAACTGAGCCGCCATTTTGTCCTCAATATTAAAATAAAAATCTTTTTTTTCACCTCAAGATATGTATAATAAATCCTCGAAACCTTATATTGATCGTTCCATTTGCAAAGTCACAAAAAATTCACAGAAAACCCTCTTATTTTTAGGCTTCAAACAGATATAACCCCTTAATATATTATATAGAGATACAAATCTCGCCCTCGATGAGGCCCACAGTGGCCGTCCCTTGCACTGGTATCTTAAAACGGCTCTGGTCGTCCTTATAATGCTCCGATAAAAATCGATTGAAAGAATCAAAAACCGTATATAGGAAACGATTCAGTCTATTTGCTCCTGTCCCATTTTCTGACCCTCTTAATCGGTTTCTATTCTTTCCTTTTACCTCTCTCTGAATCTGAATCAGTGAAATTCCATTGATTCAGATTCAGATAGCAGCAATGAATCAAGGAGTAAATGAAATTTTTATTCTATATTTTCCACATGCCTTTGATTGAATTTTCAACACCACATAATGTACGCAACACAAGAAATTAGTTTTTTCGAATTCATTGACAAAAATGATCACATAATATTAATTTTATTCAAATATAGTTACATCGATAGATCGAGATTGCAATAAACGTTATATAAATAGTAAATGTTAGAGTTCACAAAAATATGTACACACAACGGTACTTTTCTAATAAATGTACACAATAAAGAATTATTTATGCGTTATAGATATACAATTTTTTGGAAACATATTAGTCAAATGTAAAGTAAAATGAGATGAAAAGAGAATCATAAAATTAAAATAATTATGTCTTATGTATTCCCTCTCTTTCTTCCTTCCTATTGCACTATACAAATTTGTAGATAATCTAATCGTATCAACTCTCGTATGTTCTCTTTTACACTTCATCATTCAATGAATTCGCCTACAATAAAAAGAAGTACTCCACGTACAGAAAGAAATGTATATCATCGATTCTCACTTTTTAATCATATGAACACATACATGATCGTTTAAAATGAACTTTAAGAATGTTTTCTGCTTGTTCTACCAAGTTGAATATGACAATAATTGGAATACAGCTTTGTACTATAGTTATTTCTTTTTTGTGATTATACCGAGATGTGTGCAGAAAAAAAATGGAATTCCACTTAAATCGTTTCGAAGATACTTGAAACTCAAGTATATATGAGGTACAAAAAATATACATGAAACGTACGAATAAGCGATTTGGAAACA
This sequence comes from Gonatopus flavifemur, assembly GCA_018340375.1. NCBI lineage: Eukaryota > Metazoa > Arthropoda > Insecta > Hymenoptera > Dryinidae > Gonatopus > Gonatopus flavifemur. Next base: position 58,933,227 of record JAFFJZ010000001.1, read on the forward strand.
TTGATTTATAATTTCGTACTTATTTGTTTATAAAGTGTATGAAGAAACTTGTTATAATTGTGCAGACCCTCGCCACGCTGAATCAAATCCACAAGCGGTATCGGAATCCGAATCGTTGTGCGGTGCATTTGGAACAGATTTAACGGAAGTTGCAGAAACTGGTCGACGACTGATCGTATCGTGTTGACGTGTTACCACTTTGTCCTGTAGCAAGGGGGTATTTGGATGACTAGCGGCTTGACGTATTCGAGACGAAGAAAAGTCTTGAGCTCGTCTACTTTTTCGTTTCTTCACCGCTGCGTATTTTGGTGGTGGCATCAGTTTCTATTTAACAAAGAAAAAAACGTGATGAGTTGAAATTTGTTCACTTTTAGCCGAACAGAATCCAGCAACTTCAGATTATTATAGCTCCCAAACAAAGAATGACAGGATACTCCAATTTTTCCCCTAGAGATTCGCCGTTTTTCAACTCATCGAGGATGTAGCGCATAGCGTTTTTGAATGATTTGAGGTTGAGAAAAAATAACAATAATATTGCTACCTCAAAAACGAAGCCTCGCAAGAATGTTTCCACATCGAAAAAATGTGTGGTGCTGATAACAATAGTATAATGATTGCAACCAGAAGTTAGGCTTTGATACCTATATTTCAACCTCAATTTGAGTCTCACAGCAATCTTATTGTTATTACCACTATACATTTTTCTCAGTGCAAAGGAAACATCATTGCGTTCCAGCTGCAGAATATGCACTGAGAAAAAATATAGTGGAGCCAACCGCATATGAGTTTGAATCTCGCCACGCGGTTGACTCAATTGAATATCGATTGAAATGACCGAATGAGCATTTACTTCAATCGATATTCAGTTGAGTCAACCTCGCGGCGAGATTCGCCGTATCCAAACTCATATGCAGTTGGCTCCACTATATTTTTTCTCAGTGTGTTCTTGAAATTTAATCTATCCACTGGGATCCAATTAGTTCGAAAATGTCCATATAAGAATCAGAGCAATACTATTTTTTGAGGCTTTAAAAATTCACCGTTCCGTTCTTTTTGGCGAATCTCAAAAAACTTATCAGCACGTCAACATTGAAATTATTAGTCTTGAAATCAGAGGAAACTTCAACAAAAACAACTAAAAAAAGGCTGAGAAAGGAAACACCTCTTCTTTCAAAGGGAATTATGGATCAGTTCATTTAAATATTTCTTTCATTGCTCTGCAGTGTTAATTAATGTTAATTCAATCATAGGATTTTCACAGGAGTCCAAAGGAAAGTTGGTATGTAAAAGGCGCCTACGTGAATATAGCGACATGCGTAACGTAAAAGCAACTTGAAATGTTGGAAAATATCAGCAATTTGAAGGTGGTTATAACGTGAATCAAAGGATGTTACTTCGTCTTTACTTAGACGTTTTCTGCTGTTCATCCAGCCACCCCGTTGGAGCACAGATATGAATCCAACTTTAATCCGATCGAGGTCCAAGCTCTCCAACTTGGACCAAAATTGGAAAGAAATTGGTCCTAGATTCGTGCTCGTTCATCTATAATGTATTTTCGTAGTCGTTTTATGGATTAAGAACAGGTTAAGGACATCTTCATCATTCATCTAGGTTGTTTTTACATTACGTATGTGGATGATGCACTTATTTTTGCCATTGCCTCTGTGCCAGTGTCTTCCCGAAGGGAACTTGAAGCTTCGACAAACGTTCAGAATAGATTAACATAGATTAGCCTGAAGCTCCGTTGGAGGCAACTTTTAGGTTCGTAAACGTTTTACGAAGTTTAGATGAACATTGGAATGTCCGCTTGACAATGGTTTCAAGGAAGGTTTATAGAACGTTTATTGAAGGTTCTCCGAAGATTCATTGGAGTTTAAAACGGATTCCAATTTCCTTTATCGTTCATTTTTCCACGAAAAAACATATATTCAAAAATTGAAACTCCAGCGAATCTTCAATGGAAGTTCTGTAAAACTTCTTTCAAATTATTCTCAAGTGGACATTGTAACGTTCATCAGACCTTCGTCGAACGTTGATGAACCTAAACTTGAGCTTCAATGGAGCTTATTCAGTCCGATCTATGTTGATCTATTCTGAACGTTTATCAGAGCTTCATGTTCTCTTTGGGTTGTATAGGCAGATTTTCTGGTAAAGAAGTTTCGCTGTCTTATTGATTTTTAATAACTCTTCCTGAATTTATCATGTCAAATAGATATACACTGGCAGAAAAACGACCTAGTTGAACCATTCGTGGTCGCAGTAACTTGAAATCTGGTTCGATTCACCAGGAAATGTGATTGTGATGTCCAGAAAAAGTAGTTGAAGCAAAAATTAACTACATTTTTCAGGTTAGAAAAACGAGATTCTTTTCTTGGTGTAATAACCAGAATACGTAGTTAATTTTGACTCCAACCACTTTATCTGGACATCACAATCACTTTTCCTGGTAAACCAAACCAGATTTCAAGTTACTGCGACCACGAATCTTTCAACCAGGTCGTTTTCCTGTCAGTGTACGAACGAATAATAATTATGAATTGGAATCCTCCCAAATCTTCGTATCTGGGATTGAATTTCAACATTGTATTCCACACAAAATTGATAAGGAACAAAAATATATGATATGAAACATCTCTAAGAGGTGTCTATTCAGATCGCAGGAAATAATTGAATCATTACCTGAACGTTATCCGCTGAACCCCAAGTTTTGTGAATCTTCTCGTTATTGTTGGTACTGCTAGTTGCCACACCCAGGAATTGGCTGAAAGCTTCTGTCGTACGTTTCACGCGTACGTTCAACGAGCCAATTCGTAGGAAACCAAGGTCTTTCTCTGTACGTTTAATCAATGACGAAGTAATTACAAGGATGAACTTTACACCATGATTTAAATCATCCATAATATTTAAAATACAATTAAATTTTGAAATTTTGTATTTCATTAAAAAATTATGATTTCCGAATTGAGTTTTATAGATTGTTTTGTTCGATTGAAAAGAAAAGAATTATGATACGAAATGAAATTTCTCAACCTAGTCGTATTCTATTCTGATCTGAGAAAAGCCACACAATTCTACCCATATGATGTCTCATTATTACCTCAACGGAATTGAAGTGTTGACACATTTAATACCATTGAAAAATTCATAAGAGATGATTGATTGGGTTAATTTGGTAACCCTAATGGCGAGATCTTGCTTCGTCTGGTTGGGTTTTCTTGAATAGAACCCATATGCTCTGTTCCCTTATTTGGTTACGGATTTATGTTTTAAAAAACTGACAATAGGCACCTTCGAGAGAAAATGTTGCGAATGTTCTGTTATCAGGCTTTTTCGAGAAATATCGAGCATATAAATTAGGATTCGCACGATGTAATTTTATCTTTTACGTTTTTTTGATTCACAAAAACGTGAAAATAAGTACAGTTGATAGACTGTAAATTCTTGTGGCAGGTGGGCTGCTGTCAGTTTCTTCAAATAGATCTATAGGGAGCGGACTATGCGGGTTCTTCACGAAGAAACTTGCACAAATGGAACAACATTTGATCACTAAGGAATAATAAGTTCACCGAATTTTATCTTCTGTTAACACATGTTGGGAAATTTTTCGATTTTAATTATAGTTTAACCATTTTAATGTTTTTGCTGAAAGTTGTTTTCAAGTAATGGCATGAATTCAGTTTCATGGACATTTTACATGAAATTTAAGAGGAGATCCTGCTTTGGGAGGCCTCAAAATAGTGTTTTTTTTGAGAATTTTTTTAGGTACCAAAAAAATAATTTTATCCAACGAACTTTTCAGAGTATTTTCATATATGTTCCAAATAAATAACAAAATTTTTTCCAGCGTGAAAAGATCATATATGTAAGAGTTATGTCCACATTCTATCGGTGGGAAAGGTACAGGTCGTGTTTCTTATCTAAAACGGAAAAACCAAACGTCATTTCAATTTTCATACATCATTCTCCTATGTGAACTGAGAAAACCCGGAAGAAATCGTGGAATTCAAACAGCTCTTTTTGGAGGAAAAATAATCACTAAAAATTTGCTATAAACATTGCTTAGACATAATTTTCCATAAACTTTTCAAGTTCAAATAGAAGAGGATACAAAACTGAAGATAACAAGCTTTGGTTCATATTTCAATCGGACGTCTAGTTTTTTTGCAATCACTCTCACCAGTTTATAATGATGATAAAACTAAAAACTGAAGAAAACACACTTTTCCTCATTATTTCCGATTGGGAAAAAATTTTTTTATCAACTTGAAACATACTCGAATATACTACAAAAAGTTCGTTTCGTTCAATTATTTTTTTCGTATCTCATAAAATTTTCCAAAACAACGCTTATTTGAGGCCTCCTAAAGCAGGATCTCCTCTTAATGTGAACCATAGCATCATCTATAGTTGCTTCATGTTTTTGTACATTATAATATACAAATATAATGTAGGATATATATGAACTTGAATTCTTGTACGTGATTGAAAAAAAATTCTATATATTTTTGACAGTTTATAGTTAAACTGTTTTTATAGCTGGAATAATAACAGATTTATAGTGAAAGGATTCAGTGTATCTATAAATCATTTTCAAGTTCAAGTTCAATTTGATTGATCAATTGCAATACAGCTTTCACTGCACTGTGAGAAATTTCAGCAACAAGATTCAATCACACGTAATGAAAGCAATTTCCACTCATGTAATTGAAAAATGTATTGAAATTTCAATCACGTATGATTGGAAATTTCATTTATAAATGTATTTGAAAAATGAATGTAATATTGGAATAATACATAATTTCACACAAAGAGAAAGGAATAGTTGCAACAACTACTCGGCCATCTACCTAAATAGTTGCTGCAACTACTTAGTAGTCAGAACAAGTAACACGTTAGCTGCCTCAACTAACTCGATAGTGGCACTAACTAACGTAAATACCTGGCAACTTACGAAGTATTTTAGTTAGTTGAGACAGCCAACGTGATACTTGCAGGGCACACCGGGCCCGAGCCCAGGGCCTCCTACAAAAGGGGGGGGGGCCTCTTCGTAGAGAATCGATAAGATTTTTACATATTTTCTTAAAAAGGTTACTTAAACAAAATGAAATCAAGTTATTTTTAAAATGAAACTAATTCTAGATATACGAACAAGTGGAAATTCAGTCAATACTTATTTTAAAGAAAAATCATAATGATTAACGTTAGAGTGATTTTTGATTTCAAGATTTTACGTCTCCTTACATGGGCCTCCACTCTAAGTCGGCCCAGGGCCTTGAAGTAATGAAAGACGGCCCTGGATACTTGTCCTAACTGTTAAGTAGTTACAGCAACTACGTGCATTTTCTTTTCTTTTTCTACGTGCAATTCATTGAATTTCAAAATTTTCAGTATAATGTAATAGCAGAAAAATTTACAGTTTGGATTGTGACTTCTACCCAGTTTGAATTAAAATTATTGAAAAACAGAACTTTCCAGGTGGACAAAGTTTCAAACTTATATATAATTTTTATACAATTCTATATAAAATTTTACCAATCTTCTATGTTTGAAACATATAAGACACATTTTTATACATCGATTCGACATCTTTTTTCCATGTTTGATGAACAAGCGTAGAATGCATCCATACACAATAAAAATCTGTACACATTTCTTGTATTTTGTAGGGCTATAACGTACGTTTCATACTTCATAAAAGGTACGTAGATACTTCATAAAAGGTTTACGGTTTCCATAAAAATTTACGACTATTCTTGAAGCTTTTTAATCATCATGAGGATGTACGAGTTGTTATTAAGGGCAGTTTGTGGGGGAAACATACATTCGAACGTTAGATTCTACACCATTCATCTACCACACCAGTTCTATAAAGAATGTAAATTGTCGTTTTGAAGATTTTCATTACTCTTGAAAGATCAAATTCGAACAATTACGAATCATTGGAGAATAATGAAATGGTTGCAACAGAAGAATTTCTCTTGAAATATATTCCTCAGTAAAATGTCATTACGTATCAATTCATTCCTTTTCTGATTCTTATTGAAAACAAAAAAGAATATATCAAAACTTCACTCTCACACAAATTATTTCTTACCTGTGTGCTTTTTCCTTGCTTTTATTTCTGAAAGAAAATAGAAATTTCTTTAAGACAATCTCGGTTATGATGCGAGATGTGAATATTGTCGAAGCGTAAGGGGAGATTTTAGAAAGGTTGTTTTGATTTAATCGCCATGATGCAAGGATTCATTGAATTTATATAGGTATTTGGACTTGAGAAGCACATTAGACTACTTTATATTCAGATAAATTTTCTTTTCAAATTTTCAAAATAACTTTCAACGTGTTTGATTTATCTCAGCACAATTCATGCTGGAAATCAATTGAACTTCATCTCAATATAAAGCATCTAATAATCTCACAGATCAATGTCAGATTAATGTTTCGGAACAACAATCTGTACTTTTCCAACAAATTTAATAAGATTTAATCACAAAGTATTAGATTTGTTACAAAACATTTCAGTTAATAGGTATCAGCTTGGGAGGTTAGCGGTGAGTCGCGTATATTTGATTGAATTATTGAAATGTTTCCCTAGTAGAAATTTCGATATGGAAAACATCAGGTCCAGATCAGGCATGCCTGATTTCCGTTCAGGGTCTAACTTAAGTACCTGATAAGGCCCTGACAAAAATGTAACGCAGGGAAAAGACAAGGTCCTGATCAAGAAAACCAAATGTTTTCCAATCAGGATCTCATCAGGGTAGTCATTGAATTCCCAATCACGACCTCATCTAAGCTATACTCTGACATTCAATTTAATTTTCATGGAATTCACTTTGCGTACAATTTTTTGAAATTCCCCCAACAGAAGAAATTCTACTGATGATCCAAATAGGCCTCAGTTGAACATTTAAAACAGACAGGTAAATTTCTGATGAGTCCTGTGAAAATTCTGAATAGTTTGAGACATTCATCGTTATGAATTGATCAGGTCCTGATTCGGCTGTCTTGTCGGTTATCACATGATTGAGATACGCATGAGCCAAGGCAATCCTGATCAGATCCTGATCAAGATATCTTGACAGTTACCTCACAATTCAAACACGAATGAATCAAGGCAATCCCGATCAGGTTCTGATAGGAATACCATGTCTGAGTTACTGGAAGGGAAAATCTGACCGAGACCTGTCAACAACCTCGCGTTACATTGTTGCAAGGTCCTAAACAGGATGCCATGTCAGGACCTGATAAGGTAATTAAAAGTTTTCCTCAATTAGGAGTTCCCTATTGCAGCCTTACGAGGGCCATGCTTCTAATAGGGAATTCTCTGTCAAATTTCTACTAGGGGTGCTACGACAGTGATTCTTTAGCTGTGGCAATCCAAAAGTTTTGGTCCTCTAACAAATTTTGCTATTATATATAGAGTAGCAAACAAACTTCGCTGGAGAAGTCTACATTTTTTGCTGCTACTGCTGAAGAGCCGCTGTCATAGCTAACGAGATTGCTGTTGCCACAGCGAATTTTTTTCAAAATACGTAACTCTATCCATTTTTATAGCCCACACAAATTTTAATCAAATTCGGTATCATGTTAATTTGATATTTTAATTGTTATTCAAACAAAAATATATATAACATTGAATTAGTGATGGGTCTTTGAGAACAAAAAATGTTCTCCGTCATAGAAAGTATATCCAGTTCTTATTAATATTTTATGAAAATCTACAGGAATTAAATACTTTTTCTATAAAAAGGAGCCATCGCTGTTCTCAATAGTTATTTTTTGTAATGGCTTCAATAAGTGTGATAACATATTTTCAAATCTAATCGAGTTTTCTCGAATAAAATCATGTCACTATTGATACGTTTTTGCAGTAAATTAGATAACGAAATGATTTATCAGAAAGCACCTGGAGAAGGGGATACCAAGTCTGACACGTGAATTACACTGAGAATAAAAATAGTGGACTCAACTACACACGACAGTTAGATACGTTCAAATACAACTCTTCACAAACTCAATTTGGGTACAAGATTCATTCAAATGAATAGTGTAGCGTAGTTGAATTTACTATTCTGTTTTTTCAGTGTATTGGAAGCTTAATTCATCAGAAATTTGTCTTGAATCTTTTCAAAACTGATTGAAATTTGGAAAGTCCAAATGGATCAATTTTGGTTAAAAAATCCGATTCAAACCGATGAAAAAAATTCTATTGGAACGAATTATGTTTCTGAATTGGAAATTTCCTATTTTTTAATTGAATCGAGTATGACCAACATCTATAAAATCCTGTTACATACACTGTGAAGAATATTTATTTGTCTTCTCTCGATAAAATATTAATTTGTAGAAATTAAATTTAACAAGGGCTCCGGTAAATATTCAATTAGATGCAAAAACTGATTAGTTGTTGCGAATAAATTATTTATTTAGAAGACCAAATTGTTTGGGACAAGCATTCCATTATCTGATTCGATTAAATATTCCATTAATGTTCAGAAATATCTTATGGAGAGAGGACAAACAAACTATTTATTTGGTTGAAAGAAATTTTTTTTCCTGTGTAGAAGAAAAAACAACCAAATTGAAGCCTGCAAATTAAAATCCTCATTCAAAGAATGAAAGCATATCTGTATATCGGAGTTATTTGTCGAAATATTTTTCATACGAACTGATCATTATTCGTGTATGTACACTGAAAGAAGAGTTTATTTGTACTTAATAAATCTTGTTTTGGATACGGCGAAATAAATATTTATTACATACAAACATGACTCACTATTCTCAGATAAGGTTTAATGACAGTTAAAAAATGTCATATGAAGTTTTCTAACAGTTAATAAACTTCATTTATAGTTATTAAGCCAAGTTTACGTGGAAAAAATATTTATTCCGCCGTATCCAAAGTAAGCTTGATCGAATACAAATAAACTCTTCTCTCAGTGTATCATCGACTCATGTCATGTTTCAATCATATTTTGAATTCGCTACTCATAATGATGATTTACAGTGATACAATTTCTCTTTAGTGAAACAAGCATGTTTGTATTTAGAATAATTGATGTTCTAATTTGCAGGAATGAAATGGTGATAATACGGAAGTTCGAATCTCTGTGGTTATTTCATCTTTCCGCTCCCACATAGCGTCTGATCGTAAAACTGACAGGCTACAAACTTCTTAATAATCCACGTTCAAAACGTTCTCACGAGGATCTTTTATGTTATCTCATGAAACCCTCGTATTATAGCATAATATTACTTTAATACGGTTTAATTCCAACACGGTCAGAGAATATGATTGATCAATAAACGAACAGGATTGCAGAAAAATCTTCGATGAATTAATTTCATTCGTAATATGTTGGAAATTTTATTACAGAAACGTTAAAACGTGTTCAGACTCAGTCGAGTGGTCATAAAATTTATGTCTAATCTTATATCACATCTCAAATTTGATTACATTCAATGTTAAGAACATGTTTTTGAATGTAGCACAAGTGTGGTATGAACATGTGAACAAATTTTCCAAAGTTTAAGAGCTAATAATCTATTTGCGAAGAGATCAGTTGAATTTTTTTTCTAATATTTGAAAAAGTATTCAACTGTGAGATTCGAATCACTTTTTCAACACGTTCTGCGAATCGTTTGATATGAAATCATCACCCCCCCCCCCCCCCTACGAACGTTATCTCCTAGATCAAAGCAATTTTATTATCAATGTAAAAGAAGACGGAGTAATTTCACATACGAAGAAACACTTGTGCAGAATCATTAAAAGTATTTTAAAAACAAAGAGGAGTACACAACGAGGAGTTGAATATCAAAATTAAAATGGATTAAGGAAACAAACAAAGATTCTCATAACACGGTATAAAATTAATTTGTGCAAGGTGCGGGTGCATTGCTTTTAAAATGAGTTGCTGGTGTAAAATATGGTTTTCTCATGCTCGCGTGAACATGCTTTATTATCTCACAATATAATGACAAACAGAGGAGAAAAATCACATATGCGTTATTATACATCAACTATGTGAAATGATCGCAATATATTTCAGTGTTCTTCTCACTTTCACAAGTAACCACTTGTAAAGACTAATCACATTATCGGGTATAAAAATCGAACAATACCTATTTCGCATTAATTGTGATAATTGAAATCATTTCACATCTTTCACTACAACAAGAACAAACGCGTCTTCGATCAACAGCAAACAAAAACAACAAAAATAGCTATGTGAAGTTCGTTATACTACTGCCACTTTCCGATGCACTTTAATCAATAATTAAATAATTTATTTGAAAAAACAACAACAATTTATTTTAAGAGAACAAGAAAGTTAATTAAAATGATTAGATGTGACGTATGGATTTTCAACATATTAATACAACAAAATAAATTTATTAAAACACATTACATTCCAAGCACTTCGTATTTGTATATGCATATAAAATATGAAGAATAACAAAGGAGGCGTATGGAGGTGTGAATTTTTCCTTTTTGGGAATATCAGAACTTAACTGGTTCATACAATAAATGCACAAAACGTGTAACTGGATAGATCTATTGAACCTCGTCGAACCTTGAACCAGTTAACTTCTAAAATACTCACGCCTATCGCTGTTGTGTCGTCGATTAAAAGTAACAAGTGATTATACTTTACTTTAAGGTGCGCCTACACTTTAATCTTGCGACACAAGCGTTTTACTACTCTAGCAGAGGTGTGCTTCTGAACTTGCCTGAGTGTAGCGGCAGCAGTAATTCCTATAACAAAAGAATACTTCCAGAACCCCAAATGATTGTATATAATCACCAGAAGAAAAAAACAATAGGAAACCCATAATATTGTAGAAATGATTTATAGTTCAAACTGATCGTGCTTTATAAAACTAAATTATGAAGAAAATTAGCGAGAAAGAGTTTTCATTGGGTTAAGCGGGATATTTTAGAAGCGAGTGAGTGATGAAACGTGTTCGAAAAGGTTTCCAAGGTCATTCCTGTGAATTCCTTATAAACACGGAGAAAAAAAAAATTCGCTGTAACAGAGGAATCTGATTTTGCTGAGTAAACGCAGAAAAATATATTTTTGAAAGTCCCATAATTTATTGAGGATCAGCGCCAGTCTGTGATGAATGAAATTATTTCCCTAAACATCACTGTTAGAAAAATTCTTAAATTTAATATGAAATTCTTTATGAAATATCATATTTTCATATTGAATTTAATAATAGTTCTTCAATTTAATATTGATTATGAAATTTCAAAATTTCTTTCTGAAATGTAACAATTATTTATTAAATTTCACAAATATACTATTACAATTTAGAACGAAATTATCAACATTGAGAAAAAAACTCTCAACATTAAGAATTATATTATTGAATTCAATATTTTATTATGAAATTTAATAAAATGATTATGTAGAAAACTTCATAATATTCTTATGAAGTTTCAGGCAGATTTTTCTAACAGTGTAGCTTCAAAAGTACCATGATTTCTTGTAGAAATACATCTAATTATGGGAGTTTTTAAAAGTAAATTCAAGTCAAAACTGTATCTGTCACAGACTGGCGCTGATCCTCGATAAATTATGGGACTTTTCAACGTATCTGTTTTCTGCGTGTACCTTTTGCTATAGCAGTAGATTTTTTGTTACAACAGCAACCCATTTGCGTTTGCAGCAAACTTGTTAGCTACGACAGCGATTTTTTTCAACTGTGACAGCAAAAAATATCGACGCTTCCAGAAAAATGTGTTTGTTATTTTGCATATAATACTGAAAATTCTGCTAGTCTACCAAAAAATTTGTCGTTTTAGTCAATCATTTTGCTCTCTCAGCAGCCAAGTTAACTGTTAACTGTCGCTATAGGCGAGCAAAAAGTTTTGCTATTCTATATAAAGGGGGTCCCAGAAAACATTCCGCGATTTTTAAGGGTAAATTTTCGACTCAAAAATGAACACTCTTTCTATGTAATATTTTTTGAACTGGAGCTTAGTTTCAGAGTTAACTTTAACCAATAAAGTGAACGCTACATAAGTATACTCTTCAATTATTGGAGTAGCCGATGTACTTGTCACTTGAATGGTCAACTTATTTTTTCTTATACACGGCAAAAAATTTGCGGCGAATTCTGGGACTAGTACAATTTCTATTACCATTTCGGACAAATTGTGGTAATTCTAACTAAATTGGAGTAAATTTAATGACAGTAGCAATAAATTATAATCCAAAATTGTACCTGTCCCAGATTCCATTCCAAATTGTGTTAAATATAACAAGTAATTTTTTTTGCGTACAATTCAAAAACTAAGCTTCTGATCAAAAAATGTTAAATGTCGAAGTTGTTCAGTTTTTTCCCAGGAATCTACCCTTAAAAGGGGTGGAGTGTTTTCTCAGACGCGTTGTATAACACACCAATTTTCTGCGTTAGCAAATTATTTTCTCCGTGGAGAGATAAGGAAATTGCAAATTGATCAAAGTATATCTAGATATTCTAAGATATTTCATTCTATAAACTTCCCCTTTGATGATACACTGAGAACCCAATTTCTTAGATTGAAAGAAAATTTTCTTTGCCCTTTTTTTCAGTGGACGAAAATTCAGTTCAATGGAGAAAAGTTTCATCCAACTAAAACCAAGAATTTTCAAATTGAAACAAAAATATATTCTTCCCTAAATTCGCAGAATATGATTTCAATTCAATGGAAATTTTTTCCATTTTAATGAATAATGTTTTCCATTGAAAACAAGATTTATCAGAATGAGACACTGAGAGGTTCTCAGTGTAGGGTAACTTTGAAAACTATTCATAGTATTTCTTTAGTCGCAAGAAAATTCATATAATGAATGTGCATAAATCATTCAATATACTGATCTGGATTATTGCTTCTAAATATATATGTCAAAAGTATTTATAAACTCTATTCAATTGAGAGCATTGATTGGAACCTCAGGAAGAAGAAAGCGATATAAATTGATTGAGAAAGACCAAAACGCATAGAATACGATTCAGAATCCACCTGATTCTATCTCTTTCTTTGCGGTTTTTAAACCTTCCAATCAGTTTCTATTGTTTAATTTTTCTCACCAGGGACGTCAATTTTTTTTAAATTACAAGTATTACACCGAAAAAAATAATATATTTGACCGAATGAACTGAAGTTCGTTGTGAAAATTAGTTCCGAGTGATTAAAAATATAGAAGCCGGTAATAAAATCTGTGGCAAAGGCAACTTCAAATTAGTAACAGCAACTAAAGTCAGAGAAATTGAATTGGAATTTAGTTGAGCCAACGTCCTTTGTAGTTATCCAAATATCAACAACTGTATCTAGATGCTGGAACTGATTTGGAGTAAGGGTAACTAATTATTTTCCTCGGTGTATTAAAATTACATTGGCAGAACATAATTGGACTTTGATGAAAAATTCATTATTCATTTCTTCAATTTTTAATAAACGGTCAATCATTGTGCAGGCTTAAAAACTGTGTGATTTACCCCACACTGTTAGAAAATTTCTTAATTTTAATGCAAGAATTGATATCAAATTTTGTAAATCGTCATTGAATTTGAGAACATTTTGAAATTCAAGAAATGATTATGAAATTTGAGAATGTATTGTTAAAATTCAGAAAATTATCATAGGATTAAATGAATTTATATTTAAAATTGAGAAATTCTCTATTAAAAATAATATAACTTGTTCATGAAATTTAAGAATCATGGGTAAATAAATAGTTTCATAACATGTTATCGAATTCCAGTTGAATTTTTCTAACAGCGTGTATACAATTGAAAATGGAAAGAATAATTGTATTCAAGCACATGAAAACTACAATAGATGATACTAAATCGAAATTCGAATATTAGGATAAAGAAAAAAGGGAACAGGAACATGCAGAATGTTTTGTGCAAAAGCAAAAGCGAGTAGATGAAGAACGTATTAGAAAGTCAATTGTTTTCCTCTATGGAAATGATTTTACATCTTCCGTCAGGTGAGAAAAGATGTTGGGGGAAATTGAACTTTTAAAATTCGTGAGAGTTTTGAATTGCTATTCGAGTTTGTAGAATCGAATGAGGTGGATGAGAATTGTCGAAGACTATGGAAATCCTTTGGCGTGAAAATTCACTTATGGAGAGTAAAAATTTCACTTCTGGAGAGTTCGTTTCGTAAGAATTGTTTTTAATCTACAAATCAAAGTGAATTTGTAGAGTTACGTACACTGAGAAAAGAGTCTTCCAAATTTATTTCAATCAAATAAGGTTTGTTAACTATTAACAAATCTTATTTGACCCAAAGATGATTTATTTATAATTACCAAGCCACGGTTGTCACAAACAAACTCTCCTCTCAGTGTAGAATGAGGAATTTTTTCTTTGATGAAAGTTATTTGAAATTTTTTTCTCTTCAAAACTAGAGAGAAACTGGCTACATATTCTTCACATCTCCTCGATTCTTTTTTTCTCTAGCTCCATTAAGGGGTAACACCTATGTAGAACACAGTTTTTGAAGGTGATTTTTGGAAATTTTTTGCAAGAAAAATTTATATCTTATTGAAAAAATAATTTCATGGCTTTATTATACATGTTTTGGAGTGTATAAACTAATTTTTACAATGTTCTAAAATACGAAATGGCGGCTGTACAGGGCAATGAGCATCAGACGATTTTTGAAAGAGGCTTCTACGGCCCGCACGATTTTTCAGTCAATTTTTATCCAATGAATTTGAAATTTGGATACACGCTTCACAACATTATTTTCTAGAGAAGTACGTACGATTTTGTTGAATAATTGAAAACTTGAATTTTTACGGCCACTTTTGTGCAATTTTTTTTCGCAAAACCGTACGCCAATTTTTTAAAATTCAATATTTCTAAAAACCCGTACGTACTTCCCTTGCTTTTAGTTCAAATATTAGGAAAATTTTTGATTTTTGTGTTTCAGATCACTTGTACAGTAAATTGTACAGTACCCTGTACAGCCGCCATTTCGTATTTTAGGACATTGTAAAAATTAATTTGTACACTCCAAAACAAGTATGATAAAGCCATGAAATTATTTTTTCAATAAGATATAAGTTTTTCTTGCGAAAAAATTCCAAAAATCACCTTCAAAAACTGTGTTCTACATAGGTGTTACCCCTTAATCATGAGAATGCCAGCGCTGTGATATATATTCAATAATAGCGAGTAGGCCAGTCAAAATAGGATTTCAGGAGTAACGAATTGTAGGATGGATCGGAACCAGGTGAAATTAATAGTCTAGATAGTCTAGACGCAGAGAACAAAATTTGCAACGTTAAATTGCTGTAAACAGTGAATTCATAAAAAGAACATCGTCTTTTCTAATCAATTTTCTCATGGCTCGCAAATAAATGATACGGATCGTAAAATTATTGCAGACTTGAGAAAAATGATCCTTGAATTGTGTAGTTATCACCTAAATTTTTTGCAAACCGATTCATTGTTTTTTTATTTTTTCATCAGTGCGAGTGAACTTGTCAAAATCGTCGATCAAAAATGTCAATTTTGGGATCAAAACGATACACTTTATGGTAAAAATGTATAGGATTCGCCTTGTAGGAAATTTGATTGCCCACGAGGAAAGGTCCAAGGAAATTTTTCGAAATCATGTAAAGTTCCCGAGATATCCATCTCTCTAAACTTCTTGGAAGTGAAAAATTCATTCTTAAGAGAGAAAATACTGCAAGTCCATGAAGAGTGAGATTCCACTCCAAAAGAGTGAATTTTCCCTCTATCAGAGTGAAATTTTAACTCGCTTTGAAGGGTGAAGTTTACAATTCAAGAGAGATCATACTGTATATTTGAATTGAGCAGGCCTGGATCAAGAATCCTTGAAGTCCCCTCAAGGTTAAAAAAAGGAGTTTCTTTGAATGACACCCTCGGTAAACTATCCGGGACTATCCCTTTAGCCCCATCCCCTTAATCCAAGCCTGATACTAGAAACTTTTTAAATCTTCCTGCAATAATTTCATTAATGAAAGTATATGTACAGTAAGTATATTGACATTCCCCGTTGCAATGTACTGGTTAATAAAACCTTCTAATAAAGTATTAGAAGATTTAGAGTAGATTTTGTTGTATTACAGCGAAGGACACAATTTCTGCACGGAGAAAAATAAAGGAGTGTATTCTACTCCATATAATTAGTCAACGTTTCTTGGTAGCTTCTACGGTATTTTCAGTATGGCTTACTTCTTCCAAAATACAATCTTTCTTGAATATTGGTAAAAAGTACTCCAATGGAGTAACTTCTGCTCCGGAAAATAGTAATTCATACACTGACTGAACGCTGGAGTAAGAGCTACCACGATTGGAGTAGCAGTTACTCCTCATTTCTCTCCGTATAAGAGATCTCCAAATAAATAATCATTTAATTACATATCGTTCTCTGTGTAAATAATATGTACAACTAATGAGCCTTGATTGATTCTTATACACTGAAGAATTTCATTAGAAAAATTACTTTGAAAGTAATCAGTAATCGAAAAACAAGTGGAGATTTTTCAAAATATTACAATGCAATCTGTAAAACTTGTAGAAAATATCTCTCTCAACTGTTTGAAAATTCACTCAAATTTTTCAAAGAATTTTTACTTTTCCTTCGATTACTGGAATTCCACGGTAATTTTCACAACAAAATTCTTTCAGTGTATTAAAATATCATACTTCTACGTCAGCGCTATACCAGGATAGTGATTGCATATTGAAATCCTTCCAAGCTGAGTGACATCGACTTGTCGCAATTGCGTAAGCATCAACAAAGTTTCTGTTTTCTTGAAATTAGTCGGATGGAAAACATAGGACAGTAGAGTAGTGAGGATTCATCATTCACGTGATTCAAATTATTTTCGAATCTTCAAACTAATGTACAGAATAATGAAACGATTGCAGAAATTCTTTACTTACTGCGAAATGTATCCTGACTGACCGCGGCTTCTTGGGATACTAAATATTGTCTTGCCTTTTTACCGCTGTAGTCTCGAACATCCTGATTCGCTCCTGCAAATTGGATTTTAATTCAATAACTTTTAGACTGTTGATTCGGAAGCTGAAGGAAGAATAAACATACCATTATGGAAATTATATTCTATCATGTTTGGAACTCAGCCAATTTAATGTGAAATTCAATGACCTGATCAAAGCAGATGAAAAGTCTCTACCGAGGAGGGATCTATGGGTTTCACTTTTCAATGGGGCGGGTCAGGCTATTCGAATTCAAAAGGGTTATTTGGATTCGACTCTCATTCGAAGACTTCATTATTGCCTCTGGCTTCATAAAAATATCTAAATTAGATCCGTGAGAAAAAAACTTTTATGTCATCAATTGGGTTACTTAAATTCAAATTAATCCAAAATCGAAAGCTATCCAAAACTATCCGAGTCACCCGATTGCAATCGAATATTCGAAAATGTGAGTTATTGAAAAATGCTGACTTGACTTGCCTGATGAATATCCGATAGAAACGGTTATTCTGTAAATCAAGCTGTTTTATAATCAAAATTGTACTTTTTTCCCAGATCATTGATGTCAACACAGCTCATCAAAGTAGACAGAAAAATTAGAAAACTCCTTAACTAACATTCTGGAAACATCCTTGAATTATGTTACCTTTTCCAATATATTTTTCTTTGTCAGACCTTACTGACTTTACGTTGATATAACAAAGATATCAAAAAAGAGAAGCGAACGTATTTTATGGATCTCGTATAGAACTGGTCTAAAAGATGTCTTAGAGATGTCTTTTAGACGAGTTTTAGACACACTGAGAAGAACGATTTGGTTGATATATGTCCAACCAAAAAGATCCTACCAAATCATGTTTTATTAGTGCAAGGATTGGTCCAAAATTTATCTAAAAGTTTAGTGCAAGACACAAAATATTCACCGAATGAATCATCAATTTGACAATTTTATAATTAGAATTTCTACGTAAATGTCTACGTCTTAATTCATGAAAACTAGCATGCTGAGAGAGAAAATGGATTTTTGATCTACTTTACAAGATTGTTCATTGTTTGTATAAAAAGATTAGAAAGATACTAATACTAAACATCAAGGAAAAGTTTACATTAAAGTCTTTTTAAAGTAAAACGATATCCATGTCCAATGTACTAAAAAATGATTCAGAAGATATTGTCAATCGCGTGACAAATATGTTCAATCTATGATATAATCTATGAGAACATGAAAAAATATATTTATCAAATCGCAACTCACCATAAACTTGAACCAAAAGATTGAAAATATTCTCGTGTTCGAATTGCATCGCTACGTGAAGCGCCGTATAACCCTGAAAACATACAATAATAATAATTGAAAATTAATAATGATGAATTTTATCGAAGAAACGAGTTATTCAACCTCAGGGTGCCCAGCGTCGGTGTGTCACTGAATTCCCTGACTATTCTAAAATTCGACATTTTTTTCAATTATAATCTATCCTTTATGTTATCTTTATATTCGAAAGGATTATTTGAATACAAAATTTTTTCGGGGTTGAAAATTATACCTCTTATACCTTAAGGAAGAATTTCATAATCACTCCTAATTCTCATAATTGCGTAAATACAAGAAAAAAGAAAGGAAAAAATCTCTTTTCGATCTTTTCCCTTATTGAATACTTGTTCAAAATTTCAGATTCCACAAAGCATGGAAGACATGCTTTATTTTACTGAAAAACTAATCAAATCGAACGAAAGCTATTGACTAAGATTTCCTCAGAACATTGGACAATTTTTAATACGATTTCATGAAATTCAACAGGTACTTTTACCCAGGCTAATAAAATTGATTCTATTGGAATAGTGCATTGAAGGCTCCGTCATGAATTTGACACCGTTCAAACACTTGACATATATTAAACCTTAAACTGTGAAGCTCCTCAAAATTACGTCAACTGTAAATCCCGATCTGACAGATCGCTATACTTTCTTCTTGATCTTCAAAGTTCTTAGAAGTGGAGGACACATTTTTTTTACTATCATCCATATCTAATGAGTAGGATATTGTGTTTATATATAGGAATTGGTTAAAAATTCTGTGCAGAAAACAAATGAAATTTCACACAAATGAACCGAAAAAGTTCAAATTGTGAACAAATCGAGTTTTGATAACGGTCTGTGGGACCAATATTACAGTTTAAAGATTGAGAAATTTTTTAGCTCATTTTCGCTTATGGTATAAAATATAATCTGTAGAAAATGTCCATACCACGCAACATAATACATTTGATTAGAGTGTTTTCATTGAGTGAAATTATACAATATATGAATGAAAATTATGAATATTTTTCAACAGGCATATTTCTGAAAATAATTCAGTTCATTCTTCATTGAATGAAGAAATGAAATTTGTTTGAACTGATTGAAATAATTGAAAATCATACTCGTGAGATCAAAAGATTCATTTATTTTTGTAAGCTATAGTGATAATCTAGATACAAATCTGTTAATCATCACATCAATCTCTTTGAAAACAGAAATGAATTATATTTTAAAATAACTTAATAAAGTAAAAACAAATATTTTTAACCTAAACTAACCAAACTGTTCCATGCATAAATAAATTTTGGATAATGATGAGAAGCAATATGTATTTGAAAAAACAAACGTATGTCCTCATTGAATAGATATTCATCCGCCAAAGCCAAATGTACGTTCATTTATTGGAAATGAATCTTTTTCTCAAATAGGTTCCCACACAGCACACCAAAGGTCCGTGCTAGAATGTGGAGAGAAATCGCATAGAAACATACAATTTCAATACGTTTCCATCTCAAAGTTCCAACATGGAAAAGAAACCGCATTCAAAGGAATGGAAACAGATCAAAATCGAATATGTTTCGAACTGGCAGTTTTAACAGGGATTTAACATTGGAAAAATATTATCTGTGAAATATGTAATATTCCGGCGATGATCTGAATAACATCGTCAGAATATCTCCAGAATGTTTTATATCACCATCTTTTTGACATTCTGCAGACATTCCAGAATATTTCTGAGATCAACTGCACGATATTTTGTACAGAAAAATTCCAATAATTACCTATATCAACAAATTTACAAAATATGATTTTCGGTTGAAAGAAATCTCTTCAGATTTTATTTCCACCAATGTTGTATGAGTCTACCCAGGATGACGTTGTGATGCTCTCCGAGATGATGCGGATACTCTCAAAATATGATTTATTGGAAAAATCGCGACGATGTTTTGAAAAATTCACTTTCGAGAGATATAGACTAACCGATTTAGAATCTTCTGAAATAAAAAATGGATAGCCCTTGAGAGGGACGTTTCTTAAAAAGCGCACCTCCGAATCTTAGCAAGTGCTGGATCAAATTCATGGGGAAATTTCAAAAATTAGTCTCCGTGGGATATAGCCCAATCGATTCAGAATCAAGATTTTTATTGAGACTCCTGAAAGGAGAAATTAGTAGATCATGGGAGAGAAGTTTCTTTTGACCTTGACTTGTAAATTTTTCCAAGTGCTGACTCAGATCGATGAAGAATTATCAGTAATTCGTTCTCGTGAGATATAGATCAATCCACTCAGAATATTTTGAAATGAATGATAAATAAGGCACTAAATTCATGATTTTTTCACCGTTAGTTACCAGATTCTACACTGAAAACACAGTTTGTTCCAGCCAAACCAAATTTTGGTTGAAATGAACGTAAAGAAACTTTTTGGTTGGCTGAAATAGAATTGATTTGGGGTGAACCAATAATTAAGGCTTTCATACAGACAAATAAATTTTGTTTATCCTAAATAAATTTTATTCCAGCCAACCAAGAAGTTTCCGTTCATTTCAACCAAGATTTTGTTTCGCCGAGCCAAACGTTTTCTCAGTGTACCAAGTTTCAATTTGCCCTCTGAATCTAGAAGAGTGAAAAATCACTCGTTTCACTCTATTAAGTCTCAGAAGTGAGCCGGTCCGCTTCGAGTGGGATTTTCACTCGTTTGGAGTGGACTCCCACTCTTTTAGAATGAAAAATTCACTCTAGAATTGGAGTGGCTGTGAGTTTATAACCTCACACCTTGGAATATCACTCTAAAAAGTGGAAATTTCACTCGAAATTTCGACAGGCTCACTTTTAGCTGGCTCAAGAGTGAAATACAATTCTAACAATTTTAAAGAGTGGGATGATTAAACATTTTATTCCTGCAAATGATATTGCTACTGGAATATTCTTTTAATATTTCATTTGCATCGACCTTTGTATATTTCCCAACATAAACGGAGTTTTGCTCCCGTAATGTCTATGGAATTTCGTAGAAATATTTCACCCAAAATGGTTCCAGCGAGATATTGTAATACCCTGGGAATATTACTGAGACATTGAGTACTATGTGGGTTATGAATTTTTATTTGAATGGTTCGAAAAATTATAATTTCTCTTAAAAAAAACTCCCCTGACATTTCCCTGACTTTTACAATTTAAAGATTTCCTAACCCAGGTTGGTCATGCAAGCATCTGGACCGATCTCAGTGCATCGATTCTAAAAAGTGAGAAAATTAACTTGTTAAACGATTATGCATCACTCCTAAGAGAGGAGAATACTCGGAAATATTCCAACTCCACCTTGAATATTCTGTCAGAATATTTTTGAGTCTACGCTAGGCACATCTCTAGCTTGGTACTTGAACTTCCGTTGTCCACTTGAATGGCAACGGGTAATTGCGAACCTCCGACTAGCCAACAACTACGAACTCAAGATCAGAATTAGCAACATAACCTATGGCGTAAAATCATCAGAACTATGTCTCCTCTGTAATCGCCAAGAATTAGAAACCGTAGAACATCTGTTGACCGTGTGCTCAGGGTATCAACCACTCAAAACGAAACTCAGGCACTTACTCAGTTACTTGATAACTCTGTACTCAGCAAGATCACACTGTTGGAAGGATGCTCTCCTCATGAGCTAGGAGATATTTTCAGGTTTTCTCAAAGATGCTCTCAAACTCAGATCATTTATACTTTCTGAATAATTTAAGTAGTGATTAGGAATCTATAAGGATATTTACTTTTACTTGAACTAAACTCTTGTACATTGTACCCCCTTGCAAGAAGGGTTCCAACCTTTAAAGCAATAAACTATCTATCTATTTCCCTGACTTCCCTGACTTCTCTGACCGCTGGACACCCTGTGACCTCATATATTAGAATTAAACATTGAGAATGTTACCGAAGAAGAATAAATCTATCTTTTACACACGCAGAAAAATTTGATGGTGAAAATTACTATTTTTTGTCGTAAACTAGTATTATTGGAAAATATTGACAATAATTTGCAACCTCAGTGTATTATTTTACACGCACGTAATGAATAATCATCAGCTACGATGGTAAAAATGAAGATTCAGCGTGAGAAAATATATTTTAGTAATAACAACTATGAACAAACGAAATAAATACCTTTTCTAATGAAAATTATCACTACTTGACAATAATAGATCTTGTTTGAACAACTATTCTGAATTTTGAAAACCACGAATCAAATTTACTACCAATGACGGGTCGGTATAATACAAGCGCTGATGGTAATATTCTCCAAAAGCGCTCGAGATTTTCTCACGGTTATTGCACACAACAAGTTGTCCAGTGTAGGTTCTCTCGTTTAGTCTTTCAATGAAACTTCAAAACAGCGAATTCATAAGTGCGAGCGTAGCAAAACGGCTTCAATTGCAAGGTTTATAGGTGGATACAAGTACATTATTCTCAAGTTCGAATCCCCTCCGCGTAATTAGGATTTTTCATTATAAACTACCCAATCAGAAAAAACCGAAGTATGCCAATGTTGACAACAGGCGGAGTACAGTGCCAGTATTGGGCCCCCAAGAGTCGGCTAGCACGTACCGAGTATGGAAAAGCGTTATCATTTCGGACAAATCCCAGTACTCCTGCAGTACAGACCACCAGTACCCCGCCAGTCTTAGCCGGTACTGGCGCAGTACAGCGCTAGTTGTGAAATTCTGATTGGGCGTATTGCGCCGGTACTGAAGACCATTACCGATTACCAGTACAGTGCCAGTACCAAGTACCCAGTACGGAAAAGCGTTATCATTTCGGACAAATGCCAGTACTGCTGCAGTACTGCGCCAGTTGTTGAATTCTGATTGGTTATACTCAAGAATGTATTAAAAATAACATGATTGCAATCAAAAAATATGGTGGTAACAACTCGAAGGTTGGACAACATGAACTAACATATGTGCCTGGAAATATGTTTTTGCAAGTACATTTTTTTTTTCATCTTAGTGAATGATATTACCATTATTGATGGTGAAAATTATTGCCTCTGCTTCGATTTTTAGAACTCATGCTTGCGAGAATCTTGAAATCAAGTGGAAAGAAACATTACGATCGCTGATGGTAAAAAGTATTAGCACTGCCTGGAATCATCAATATAACCTTTGTTAGTTTTCCTAAAGAAATTTCTGACAAAGTGAAGTTTATCATCGTGATAATTTTATTTCCAAGCTATTCCCAATAGTTTCAGTTTACGAATTTTGATGATGATATTACCTACGTATTTTACCACTTTCGAAGCCCAGTCAAGAACAACACAAGATACGAGAAGATGATATACTCTGAGTTATGAAACGAAAAGAGCTTTACAGTTTTGAAATCCACACTCCTCGTTCGAACCGTCCAGAACAGAGATTTTACTTTTTCACAAGGAATATACAATTCATTGTCTATTACGTACACCTGAAAACATATTTTCATATCGCGCTTGGATCTCGATTCTTTCCTTTTTCCTCAGTTTCTATCTTTTCCCTTTCTTTTTTCTTTCCTTTTTTAATAGTCGACATTTCCGGCAGAGCGTATAAAACAAGGTGTGCGCGGCAATCTCGATGGAAGGTGACGGGGGCCGTGGTGTACTCTTGTCGAGAGTGGTATGCATAATAAAGGCACGAAGGGAAAATAATGGGCTTCTTGTATCGGTTGGACGTCTTATCACACCTCAAAAGCACGCGCATACGTATCTTATTTTTGTTTAGAAAGAACGGTGGCTGACTTTCTCCTCCTCTCTCTCTCTCTCCCTCTTCGCCATTGGTCAAAGGAAAATGGAATGAAACACGATAGAGTGCAGATAAACGCAGAAGAGTTCAAGAGAAAAGACAAAGAGGAATTAATAACATCTTATTATGAATATCACTTGGAGCGTGTGAATTCGTATTTCCTTCGAGAAACATTTACGCTGTGAAAAATGTTCATCTGTCGTATTATCATAAATGTACACGAGGGATGTTATTACATACATGTATATTAATTAATTGATATGAAAATTCATTCGATGTATGAATATTAATATTCTGTATTGCACGGAATACATTTCTAACGGATTTGAGAGACGCGTATGACAAAATGAATTGACTTCTTTGATAAAATACGCAGAAAAAACAAAATAATCGATTCTTATAGTGGATTACGTTGGATATGATCTTGGGTCGATGATAAAAATCTTTACCTAGTCCGTTGAATTAATAATAATTCGTCAAGCGTATTTATCGGATACAAGTATAGATACATCATGGTACCAGTATAATATACACATATACTGAAAGATCTGCCAGATCGAATCCACATATAGCACATTTATGTATTATCCGATGAAAACGAAGAACGATCAGGTGGCAGCTGTTGCTTGACGAACGGAGGAAAAGTATCGCTCTCACCTGCTCTGCTACAACCGATACTAATTGCAAGATAACGATCCTCTCCCATGAGACGACTCTACACGAGGAATCGAATCGCCCATTATACGGTTTCATGTCATACACAATATTTTCTCAAGTTCACTGTATCGATATTTCAGAAGATCCGGACAAGTTCATACACATCCGTGGTTCCATCTTGCGTGGATAAACATCACAAGTAGTACAGCATTATAATTTTCCGACAACTTGTTTGGTTTTTTGTATGCATTCATGATCAAAGTGTTTTACAATTCTTTCGGCGCGAGGATCCTAGTAGAAATGATCTGGTAATTGACAAGTTTTGTAACGCATAACTAGCCAAAAACTAGACGCTTGCAAGTGCCTCGTAGGGTTCTGGCGAGGTATACTTGCAATAATAATAAAGAATATAATAATTGTTATCAAACAAAGTATAGTAATCGAAGGACATAATTCATTATGACGTCAAATACTATACATCTATCAGTGTTTAGCAAAAATATAGTGATGAATTGTCATTTATCGTCATAATGAATCATATCCTCCGATTACTATATTTGTATGAAAATGGTTGTCATATTTTTTTCTCCGTGTAGGGTTCTGGCGAGGTACTTGCAAGTGTCTAGTATTTGGCTAGTTAAGCGTTACAAAACTCGTCAATAACTAGAACATTTCTGCTTGGGGATGGACCTGATGAATTCCGAGAGCTGTCCTCCTTTGCATCAAAGCGAGGGTCATTATTCTTACCAAACATTTATTACTCACCGTATAAAATGAATCAATTTTTTATTGGTGTCAAGAATGAGTTATATCCGACGAATACGGAACAGTTCCAATAATAAGTTTCAAAAATACACTGTAAATTACTTCCATCGCCCCAATTCAATCTGCATACGATTAAGATGATTCCCTCCTTCCGAACGAAAGTACATCTGTCGGAATCGTGAACGATTCGATATATATACTCCATGCAGGACGAGTAAGAAGTTGTTTATAGCGTTTATAAAGTTGTGAATGGAAATACGATTAACAAGCAATCTATATATATATATATATCGCAATTTGACTAATATTCCACCGATAAACGAGCGAGTAACAAATGGGGCGAAAACCGCGAATGCAAAACCTGCCGTTGTACAATCAGAGTAGGGAAACAAAGTAGGGAGACTTGTTTTGTACATCCCTTCCCTCGTAGGCCCTTGGACTTGGGAGCCCCCGAATCATCTCTCCCTTCTTTTCTCTTCATCGAAGGGTCGACTTGATGCGAGCATTGCCTTTAATTTATTTCACTTTAAAATCCTCGCGTATAGGTAGGTATTTGAAAGTCACGGTCCGTGTATCATATTCGTAAACGTGTCTATGTAGAGAAAT
This sequence comes from Gonatopus flavifemur, assembly GCA_018340375.1. Lineage (NCBI taxonomy): Eukaryota > Metazoa > Arthropoda > Insecta > Hymenoptera > Dryinidae > Gonatopus > Gonatopus flavifemur. The sequence continues at coordinate 58,959,304 of JAFFJZ010000001.1, forward strand.
AGAATAGGAAATGCCACGTAGGAGCCACGTATACGCGTCACCCTTTTTCGAGTCCAATAGCATGCGACACGTGTGTCCTCGCGACAAGTGGCGCGACACCCTTTCTCTTATGTGTATCACACATGCTCTTTTTCACTCACCCTTCCGTCACGTATGTATATATATATATGTATATCTATACACGGATGTGTGCACACGCGTGTACGTGTACACATCTACTTAGGTAAGTTACATATGAAACGCGGATCCCTCTTTTCTCTTTTTACACTTTCGACAATATTTTAAAGTAGCATTGTCCTGGCACCGGAGTCACCGAGCTTCGAGACAATATCGCGTTTTCATTCCCCTCTGTGTTCTCTCCTTTTCTCTTGCTCTTCACTTTTCTTTTATACTCGCGCGCCAGTTCTTCGTGAACAGGACAGCTGCCGGCCACCAATATCACACACGCGTATATCATCGTTGAGGATTTTCAATTTTAATATTTTTCTACATCAGGGGGGCTTCATCTCGGAAACCTTTTACGAGCAGTTAAATCATAACTCTTTGTCCATACTTTCCTTATTTTGGACGAAGGAGAGTTGTAAATCGAACGTGAAGAAGGAGATCGAATTTAATATTTTGTTATTATGACTTCCTCTTTCTCTTCCATGCGGAAGGATTTTTTTTATCGTATCTGAAAAGTTTTCAATCAAAAATGGTTGTCCGGTTGTCGCGTAGACAACCGTTTCAACCGTTCCGTTCGTGTTTTCTACGCAAACCTGTCTGTCGATGAATTCTACCGTGAAGCTGGAGGATTTATTTATGTGGATAATTGTAGTAGCATTTTTTCATCAAGCATCATCGATCTATGTCATTTAGTTGTCGACTTATCGTGTTAATGAATATCGGTAGGATATTATATATTCGATATTCATGAATGTAATTCTTGTAATGGATGGATTTGAATTAAAATTAATAGGTTTTGCATCATCATATAATAATTTCTATATAAAATTTAACTGATGTGTCTTGTGTGGAATGAACGTGTTGACAACAAGTACCCATCTGAGAGAAGATTGATTGAGTAGAAACGTGGTTCGATTACGTTTTGTGGATTATGATTATTCAAAATTTAGAGAGGTGGTTTAGCTTTTGATTGTTTGTTTCGCTGAATTCTCATGAATTGCGAGATATCGTATTGTTGACATGAAAATAATATGGCTTCACACTTTGACGATTTAAAACTCTCTTGAATTTTCAACACTTTCTGTTTAGAAAATTTTTATTCAATCTTGAATGAATCACATTGTTGGAATAGAATAGTGTATAGCGGATTTCGAAAAGTTTCAGAAGTCAAGGTGAAATCATCGTTTCAAAGACGTAAATAATCGCAAGTTAAAAAGCCAATCCACTTCGAGTAGGATTTTCACTCATTTCCAACCAGAAATTTACAACAGGCGCAGTACTGCACCAGTACTTCCCAAGATTGGTAGGGTACTGGCATTCGTTTGGGATGATAACGCTTTTCTGTACTGGGGATTGAGTACTAATACCATTATTCGCAATCAGTGCAGTGCCTGTACTGGATCAGTACCTGGCCGGCATTAAGCTATTGGTTTATCAGTACCGGCATTTCTATGTATCCAGTACTAATCCCGTATATGTTGGCCAAGTTTTGAAAACCCAATACTGGCACTGTACTGCACCTATTGTCAACATTGGCATTATTCGGATTTTTCTGATTGGGTTTCGACTGAATTCACACTCTTTTAGAGTGAAAAATTCACTCTAGAATTGAAGTGGCTGTGAGTTTCCAACTTTAAACCTTCGACTATCACTTTAAGAGTGGAAATTTCACTCAAAATTTCCACAAGCTCAATTTTGGCCAGGGGTATGCAACTTTATAGGATGACTCCAAACCGTATTTCGATTACGGTCATATTTATTTACATGGTGGCGTGTCGATCAGGGGCTAAAACAGCAATGGCGGCCTAGTATAGTGACATAACCTTGGTATTAATCTCATCAGTTTGGATTTTGAGAAATCAACAGTATTTCAACAATAAAGCATCAGAAACAACTCTGAAACTGAATGAGTCCAACTGATAATTCGGTTTTAGAATTGTTCAATGCTTTAGTGTTGAAATATTGTTGATGCTTCGAAATACAAACTAACTATAATGATTTTGAGGTTATCCCGGTGTACCAGATCGCCATATTGATTTTTAGTTCGCATGAATATTTATTTATGAGATGGCGCGCAAATAAGGTTTAATTGAACTTATTGGAGTTGCATCCCCCTGATTTTGGCTGCACAGTGAAGAATGAAGTTGGGTGAAAGATCCCTTTCGGATGGTAAAATAATCGAGAGTTGAAATGAACTCTGCTGAATGTTTTCTCCAACGCTCAGCTGTATTCAGAACGTTTGGTAGAAATTTCACTTTTTTCAATGTTGAATTTCACTCGCCCCAGTGTGAAATAATTCAAAGACATACGAAAACATCAAACACACGGAAAATTGTGGTATACACTCGCTGTCCTTCATGTCCTTCACGTGTTCATGGTAGAAAGAAAGCACTCCCGCGTGTGGACCTGTAGGAACCACTCAGAGTGTTACTTGAGTTTTAAATTTGACACTCAATTTTTTACTGTGTGGCTGAAGAATTAATCTCTCCGTCTACAAGTTTTAGAGAGTACACTAGGCTCACCGATTTATATCTTGAAGATATCTCAAAAGAAGCTCAAGATGTCTTACGCAATAGTAAAACTTGTCTTCCGAGAAGATATATTGTGGATGCCTTTTAGATATCTTTCAGAGGTAAGAACTGTTTGAGATATCTAAAAGATATCTTTTGTTGTTGCATAAGACATCTTGAACTTGTCTTGGGATATCTTGAAGACATGGATTGTTACTTGAGTACTGTGTGATAATATGACTCCATGTGTGGAGCTAGCAATTGGTTCGTTAGTCAAATAAAATTTTTTCCACTTATGGCTAAAATTTATAGTTTTCGAACGTGGCTCATAGATGAAGGGATGATTGGGTGGATTCAAAGTATAGTAGAAAAAAGAACAAACTAAGGCTACACACTATAAAAAGAAAATTCCTCCCAAAAGGATGGAATTGGTAGCAATAAATATGAATTCCAGATCATTGTACGATTATTGTAGGGTGATGAAACCTGTACCATGTAGAAATTTTTGATGAAGGACGAAATTCAATCGAAACAATATTCAAACTCAATAATGTATGTTGTAAGTATTTAGTAATTAATGTAAGTTGATTTTCAGCGTATCTGCGCGGAAAGAAACGTTTCGTAAGATTTACTAACGCGCTCAGTAGAATACTGGACTATTAAAATTTCTCGTAAAATTCGTAAGAATTCTAGTAGAATTTACGATGCTCGAAGTTTCAGTAAATATCACTGAAGTTTCAGTAAATATCAACAGTAATTCCAATAGTGCCGTATTTTACCCCTTTCGTTGCTAAATTCTATCAAATATTTTTTTCCATGTGAGCAACCTCAATTATTCTTCGTATCTCAAGTAGGTACTACTGAGTCCAAAAAGTGAGGTGAAATTTGAATTCAAACTCTGTGCGCGAATGTATTTGGGCAAGTGCTCTTATGTTTAGGTTGGTAAGATTGTCTTTGATATCTATGCCAAGGGTTACATCAAAATATTCATTAGGGTTTGAGATACGCTTTGTTTTGTAAGCTGCTGAAAGTGAATTTTTCGATTTTCATACACGGAGAAAATGTTTCATAAGATTTACTAACGCGTTCAGTAAAATACGGCACTATTAGAATTTCTCGTAATATTTATAAGAGTTCTAGTAAAATCTACGATGATCGCAGTTAAAACTACTACCGCAGTAGTACATTTGACTACAGTTCTAGTAAATATTAACAGGAATTCTAATAGTGCCGTATTTTACCACCCTCGTTGGTGTATTCTATTAAACAGTTTTTCCCGTGTAATGTCTGCAGTTGTTGAGCAAAGAATTTGTATGAAATTTTGTTTGCGCACTGAATTTTCTGCTGCTGATTCGTCGAGGATGGTACAGAAAGTCTTTGGCGATGAGGCTATGTCGAAAAAAACTGTTTACAAGTGGTATAAAGAGTTCCAAGAAGGTCGAGCACAAGCGTCTGGGTCAACCATCAACGCAACCGACGAAGTTCACGCTCGAAAAATCAAAGATTTGGTGCTCGTGAATTGTCGATTAACAATTAGAGATCTTGCTGATGATGTTAGCATTTCAAAAGGATCAGTCAATACCATTTTGAACTCTTGGTTTTTGCACCACGATAATGCAAAGTCTCACAATGCATTGATTCTTTGTGACCAATTCGCAAAAAACTCGAGCCATACTATTCAACAAACTCGAAAGACCGCTCCGGAGACACCGTTTAGAGGAAATCTGAGCCGAATCGAAGAGGGAACTGAAGACTTCAACAACTGTTTCGAAGATTGGAAAATGCGTTGGCGTAACCCTCACAAAAAAAAAAGTTTTGTTGAAATGTGAACAACCAAAAACTTTAGTCAGCTGACCAAATTCTTGTTGTTGCAACAGAACATTTGGTATTAGACACAAAATATTTTTGTTAATACATTGAGGAACAAAATAACTTTGTTGAAAGCACAAAAATTTGGTTGAAGGAACAAAAGTTTTTTGTTGTTCACATATCAACCAAAATGTTTTGTTGTTTCAATCAAACAGTTTCGTCGGTGCGTGTGCACGGAGAAAAAAGATTTCGTTATTTTAACGAATCCGTCTTCGCTGAACGGATTGAATAACCTAACGATGACATTTCACTGTATTAATGAGCTAATTCGCTGGATTTACTAACTGATTCGTTATAATTATCAGTCCTTCGCTAATTTTACGAAGCTTGATTCGCTGAAACAACGAATCGCCGTTCACTTCAGCGGACTTGCTTGCTGTCCATATAATAACAAGCGAGTTTCGTTAAGACAGCGAAATTCTTGCTATTCCAATGAATTTTTTTTCTCCGTGTGGAAATCAATCTTGGGTATCCTAAGGTAGGCCCTGGCCTTGTAAGGGTATATCTTAGGCATCCAATACAAGGTTGCCTACCCACAGCCCATGTGGGCCCCAGTTGGGATTGCCAGTATATTCCCGGAATATCTCGATCCAGGTATGCCCACCCACAGCCCATATAGGCCCCGAGTTGGCTACCATTGTTTTGCCCGGAGCCTAGATTGAAAAGCGTGTGACATTCCAAGTTGGGGCCACTTTTCAAGTAGGGATTATAAACCTGGCCCAGGTCTGAACACGGAAGAAATTTCCACAAGGGAAATGCATTGTATCCGGGGGGGGGGGGGGAGAATCACTTTGAAAGCGATGGATTTGATTTGGGAGAATAAATAAAGATTTTTAAAAATAAATGTTATGTCACCTTATTTTTGTGCACACAGTAGTCTTTTTCCTTCATTAAAAATTTGTACATTTTGATATAAAACATCTGCATTTTCATGAAAAAATACCCATGTCATACGGAGAAAACTAAATAGTGATATCAATCAAACCAATGGTATCTCGTATTGAACGATTTAGTGAAATATGGACAGATCAAATCTTTAGTATTAGAAACCGAATGCACGTACAATTCATGTCACCATAAGAAGTCAAATTAATTTCAATAAACTTGTATTTCATTCAATTACCCAAGCATTGTTATTCATACGAAACAGTGAATGGTCGCATAATTGATTCCACCACACAAATCATCTATTCCGCGGAATGGGCATGATAATTTTTACTAAACAACAATATGAATTCGATTCAATAATAAAAAATTTTTTGTTATATTATGAAGGTTGTTAATGTTGTCTTTAGAAATAATTTCCCAAAGCAGCAAAAATTTTGATTGCTTGACACTCATTACTGTTTAGTTGAGCGTCAAGTTGTAGCATCGAACATCGATTGCACATGCATTCAGGGTGCTGAAAGCGGGAATCGAACCTCAACATCCTACCTACCTACACCTAACGCGTATACCACTTGAGCTAAACTGAACATATAATCTTACTAGCTTTGGGTATCTCTTATCAGTGTTTGGAGAACTTATGATTAGAGGATACTGTTGGAACAATTTTGGATTTTCTAAAGAAATTGATTTTGTGAAGTGTTGATTATTAAGACGATAATCATGATAGGCATACTCCGTATACGAGTTATCATTCACTCCTTTCCTGCCATTGTCACATTTATGAGAAAAAAAAATTGTTTATAAACAAAACAGTGTCGGTAAGCGAGGAGAGTTCGTATATTCGGTTACGTTTGACTCGTTTCGGTTCACTCCGCTCGAGTGCGTTAATTGAAACGAATAAAATAGTTATTATTACTAAACAACGTAGTAAAGGTAAGTCGAACTAACTATACCATCCGTGATATTGATCATACACGGAAAAAAGAAAACACTACTGGTTACTGTGAATGACAGCGATCGGTTGAAAAACAAATGAAAACACGCTTGGAAAATGAGGATTAGCGCGATCAGAGTGATGGGTATTGTAATGAAATGCATCAACGCTGACTGGACAGTAATGAGGAGTGGGAAACGCAGTACTGCATTGAATGAATTTGAGTTTCAATGTATTTTTATGATTCACAGTAACCATTGCTGTTTTCTTTTTTCCGTGTACATGGACTACTGTACCATTTTGTTGAAATCACGAATCTTCACTAAATTATATTTAGTAGAATAAAATGATTGCTTAGTGTTTTCAGCGAAACAAGGTTTTACTAAACGACAGGGCATATTAAAAGGGTCAGTTCTTACCAAAAAGTTAGTTTTAAAAGAAAACTACCAGTTCTAGAACGTAAAAACGGTTAGTTATAAAAGAAAATACCTATTTTTTGACGAAATGTTTTCCTCTGTTTTGTTCTTTTTTTAAATCGAATATCCAATATTGCCTTGTTACAGAATGGTCTTTTCCCCTCATATCAAAGGGTATAGGGAGTTCAGTAGTGATATTCATTCTGACAAAATAAGACTCCATGCCAAAAGTAACACGAATGTTGCCTTTTTTTTTCAAAAAAATCGAGTGTCCACCGTTTCGGTTAGTTCTCAAATTCCCTTAGAATATGCCCTGTTAAACAATAATGGCGAACGTCACTATTCCAGTTTTCTCCATGCAGAATTCTGTAATTACAGTAAAATCGAATTTTCATACGACTGATAGAAAATTCCGATTATTCTTCACAATGTAGTTACGGTACCACCAGCTACCCTTCGCGATGCAACCGGAGCTCATTGGTGAGAAAGACACGGCTATACGTCAGAAAGAGAGGTAGCGACCAACGCTAGTATTCCCTTGAGATTCGTATATTTCAATATTTCATGTAACCTTCGTGTAGTTTAGATTTGCTTAGTACCGAGACGTACCCCGACATTTTTTGAAACAAGAAAGACCATCTCGTACTGTTTTTCTTTTTCTCACATACACAGAGTTTCACATAAAAAACAAATCACAATTCCACCGCGTAAAAACATCCATATATATAACAAGCCATCAGTTTTTTCGATTCTTCGATTTTTTTTCCATCTGTCCGCTGAGGGATTAAGCGAGAGAGTCGCTGGCAGGATAAGCCGTAGAAAACTACGGCATGAGTGGTACCGGTGACAGATTACGCCGTGCCACCACGATCTACCGTCTGGTATCCAAAGCCGGTAAAGAGAATGGAAGAAAAAAGGAGGAAAGGAAACGAAACGCGAGGAATCAGAAATAAATCCATCCGAGAGTGGATGAACCACTTATAAGCAACTTTATGTATATATAGTAAATGTCGGTATTCTCTCAACTGAAATCGTATATCAACAACATACTCATATGAATTGGGATACAAATTTATTAAGAAAGTTCAATTTATTGCGTATTTTTTTCCTGAACAATCGTTCGAATACGGAATAGACAACGAATCGCAGGCACGGGTGCAATCTGTCACCGTTGTACCATAGTTTTCTTCAGCTTATCGTAGCATCAGCTCGCATTTAATCCCCGCGGAGGAGAAGTGGAAAAAAAGGAACAGAGAGGAAGAGAGAAAAGAGAAACGTCGGTCTTATATATAGAGTTCTTTCCTTGTCCTTCGAGGGACTCGGAGTACGCGAAGCCGCCCGTGTGGCGCCTGCATCCTCTTGGGAGGCGCACAACGACCAACGACAATGGCCAAGATATTCTCCACCGCTTGAATGAACGATATCAAACTACATTATACGAAAGAAAAGAAACCGCGAAACCAGAATCTGAATCGGTTCCATTCACGAATAATGTTTCCGCGTGTCTTTATTTCATGTTTTTGTTCATGTTTTTCAAGAGTTTTTGCTCTTCGTGTTTACGGATCTTGCTTTGTGTTCTTCTTTCAAAACGATGAGGGAATTCGTGGAATGAAATATGCACTTATTATCTTAAACAAATCACGCAATGAAAATTCGTGTAGCGATTTGAACTTATTGACAATTAGAAAAGTTTGTATTCTCGTTTGGTGAACGGACCTCGCTTTGGTCTCATCTTGCTTCGTTCGTCCGTTCGTTTTCGCCTTTTCGTTCCCGCTCGTTAATTTTATAGGATTTATGGAAGATTAAACATTTCATTGTGTATAAATCACACTCAACCCGTTAATACACCCTAGCTGATGGTTGCAAGTTTCTGGTTAAGATTGTAAGATTGAACATCTGTCAACAACATAACCTTGGGATATGGGTGAATTTTTATCAGTATGGTATACATTCTTTCAGATACGAAAGTCGAGTTTTGAACCGAATAAGCGTTATTCGTGAAAACTTTTGATTCATATCTTTAATGTGAAAAAATCTGCAGCTGAGACGCATCAATTGCTTGTAGAAGCATATGATGAGGCTGCTGAACGGTGAATTTGACATCGAAGATAAAGAATGTAGGGGAGGGCCAACGGTGTACGGAGACGCGGAATTGGAAGCATTATTGGATCACGAACTTGCACTTACATTAGAAGTGACTCACTGGGGACGATTCAAAAACAAGAAAATTGTGTTCCATATGGGTAATTCTCGTTTCGGAGGTCGGAAATTGATGATTTAATAATGAAAACGTCTTTTCATTATAAATTATGGTGGATTTTTCAAGTTTAGATCTTACTCTATAAGAAGAAAGTAGTCGCTGAGCTCTCAACCCCGACAGCCCTGGATTAGAGGGGATCGAAAAAAATGTCTCCCATGGAAGTGACCTCTTATCCGTGCAAGTGATGTAACATTTAAACTGCGTTGTAAAAAAAATTTGTTGAATTCCAAACAAAAATGCTTGGGAATTTACAAACTTGGTTTGGAAAAATAATTTCCGAACCTTTTTTGTAAATTGCTAAACAAAAGTTTGTGTAAAAAACTACCAAACTTCTTCGGCAGTTTAGGAAGTGTATTTTTTACAGTGTGTATGATTCAATTTTGAATGATACCCTGTAAGTTTTCACTTGATCAGTCCCAAGCGTGTATTGCCTATAATGACCATGGGCCCAGGCTGGGTCTATCCTCTTCAACCCAGTATTGGGGAATGACGATGGGACCTATGTTGGCTCAATCTTGGTTCTGTTGTACTTTCTCATACAATTCTGGTTGGTAGAAAATGGAAATGATGAATCTTAGTGCGGGCATATTTGAACTTGGTCCCACTTTGGTCCAGCCTTGGGCCCATATAGGCGCGATGGGGCTCAACAATAGGCCCAAGACTAGGCCAAAATGGGGCTGAAATTCATGCTCGCTGGGGTAGAATTCAAAGCAATTTTCCAATTTCAAAAAAAAAAGGAAGGGGCAGTATTGATTACTTAGTCTGGGTTCATGCTGGGCCCAATCCTCGAGCAAAGCAATACAGCCAAGCTAGGAACGATGTCATCATCTCATGGTTGGCCCCATTTGTCTGCCCAGCTTGGCCCCACGTTGGGCAGCATAGGCATCCGCCGTGGCCTTAGATTGCGCCCGCCGTTAATACACACTTGGGGTTTTATAGGAACTGAATAAAAACTTCATTATCACTTTGCTTCAATCTATTAATTCCCTTAATTCAATTATCGCATCTCTTATAGAGTCTCACTGTAATGAAATAAAATCTGTACAAATACAACAAACTTAACCAACTCACAACATTAAGAAAAAACCAAAATAAGCATTCAATGAAGCTATGCTGATATATTGTAAATTTGACACTTAGATAGATCAATGGTCACATCCATGGACATATTTTTCATCCACGGAGGCATGGAAGTGACGTTTTATGTATAAAAATTTGAAAAATACAACCTCTCAATCAGATATGTAGTTGATGACTTGACTCCCTGTTTATCATGCAAAAACGCAATGAAATCACACATTTGAAGTTTAATCAACGGAAATTACACATTTGAAAATAGCTGCCACGGCTGTGACCGTTATGCTCAACGAGTGGTGAGAATAAACTTTGAACTTGAATTTTTTAGTTGTGATTACAACACCGATATAAACGGACCACTGGCTTAAGATGGTGCCTGAGTACCGAGTCTACAGCCTTTTGGATTCTGTTCCCCGCGCAATAATTTTGAAAATAAGAGGAGGTGTGACATAAGGCTATGGAAATGACAAAAAAAACTGATCACAAACTTTGATATGACGATTCATAGAAAAATATGTGTAACAATAGATATTCTACTCCACTATCTAATGAGTTAATATTCATCGTAGTTGATATTGGCTCACTTTAAAAGTAAATATTATAAAGAAATAAAGAGTTTTGATTTTTTGTTCTTGTGGAAGCGAGGTGATCACACCCATGGGGGTGACATTTTTGATGCTTTAAAGCTTAATAAAAAATTCACTGTGGGGTTCATTTACATAAATTTAGCGTGAGAGAGAAGTATTTTATCTACTGTTTACTAAAAAAAAATCACCAATCTAATAAGTAGATACTGCAGATTAGAAAAATGATGTTCACACTGATTTTTGTCGAAAATGAGAATTAACCATATGAACTCACATGAAATGCTGCTTTTCAGGCATGAACGAAAGGTTTTGCCTCACTGTATATTCACTATCATGATTCAAAGAGAGAGAGAGAGAAATTATGGGGACCATCAGGCCACGTTTCAACATTTACAGCCAAGTTGAATATTCGTGGAAAACAACTCTGGTTGTGTATTTGGTGAGATCAGCTTGGTGTGGTTTACTCTGAGCAACTCAAACTGAATTAAACCGTTACTAGGATTATCTGCTGAACAAAATTGATAAAATTGACTCAAGCCCTCAAGGAAAAGCGCGCCCACTATTACTCCAAATACGGACAAATTATTTTCTTCCGTGATGATGCTGGTTCACGTATTCCGGCGCCAGTCAAAACCTATTTGTAAAAATTCAATTGGGAAGTTTTGTTCCAATCAATGACGCGTAGTCGATCCAAGCAGCTCTTCACATCTTACCTTTAGAATAACGATGAGCTAGTCTCAGTATTGACTGCAGGTGTCAATGTGTAATTTTATTCACTCTCTTCACTTACGAGGGTGGATTGATAAGTTTCCGGCCTGACCAAGAGATGGCGCCACTAGGCCTACCTTGAGGTGGCGTTCTATAGTACCATCCTTAGATAGCTTGTAGCTATAGTTTCAGTCCGATCGCCATGTTAGTTTAGTTTTGAGAGCACGCTGACCAAGACGCCTCTGTGTTTTTCGTAAAAATGGAAAAGCTGGAAAATCGTGCTGTCATCAAATACTTTTATTTGAAGGGGTTAACGCCGAAGGAAATTAAAGAAGAGATGGATTCAACACTGGGGACATCCTCCCCATCATATTCAACCGTTAAGCAGTGGATTTCCGAGTTTAAAAAGGGTCGTGTGAGCACCTCTGATGAGCCTCGCTCAGGACGCCCCATTGAGGTCACAACTCCAGATATGATCGAAAAAATCCATCAAATAGTGCTGAAAGATCGCAGATTAAAAGTTCGTGAGATAGCTGAGACCTGTAAGATGTCATATGAACGTGTACAAAATATTTTGCACCAACATTTGTATATGGAAAAGCTCTGTGCAAGATGGGTGCCGCGTTTGCTAACAGTCGACCAAAAATTGATTCGAAAGAACATTTCTACCGCCAATTTGGCGTTGTATAAGCGCAATCCAAGCGAATTTTTGCGTCGATTCGTAACCGTTGACGAAACTTGGGTCCACCACTACACTCCTGAAACCAAAGAACAGTCTAAACAGTGGATTGGACCAGGGGAACCAACTCCAAAGAAGGCAAAACAATTTTTCGGCGAACAAGGTTATGGCTACTGTTTTTTGGGATGCAAGAGGTATTATATACATTGATTACCTTGAAAAGGGTAAAACTATCACTGGTCAATACTACGCAGACTTATTGCAACGTTTGAGCCACGAAGTGAAAATTAAACGACCTCATCTGGCGAAGAAAAAAATCTTGTTTCATCACGATAACGCACCAGCGCACACGTCAATCGTTGCGATGGCTAAAATCAACGATCTGAAGTTTGAATTAATGCCGCACCCTCCCTACTCTCCAGACCTAGCCCCGAGTGACTATTATCTGTTTCCTAACCTCAAAAAATGGCTTGGCGGTAAGAGATTTGCGGACAATGAAGAAGTAATCGAAGCTGTAAATGGGTATTTTGAGGAGCTTGACGAATCAGTCTATAGAGATGGCATTACTAGACTAGAACACCGCTATGAGAAATGTATCAGCCTTGGAGGAGATTATGTTGAGAAATAAAAAAACAAAAAATTCTTAAGAACGTTGTTTTTCTTGGTCAGGCTGGAAACTTATCAATCCACCCTCGTATCTTATAATCTCCAATTATTCTGACATCAGAGAAGATTAGAGTAATTTATATTCGGTATTTTGTTTCACTTTGACGCGAGTTTTGTGCGAAGTCCTATCAATTATAGGCATGCGAGCGTAGCGAGCACCACACTGACAGAAAAACGACATGGTTAAAACATTCGTGGTCGCAATAACTTCAAATCTGGTTCGATTCATGCACCAGGAAATGTGATTGTGATGTCCAGAAAAAGTGGTTGAAGCCAAAAACAACTACATTTTTCAAGTTAGAAAAAACCAGATCCTTTTCTTGGTGTAAGAACCAGGATATGTAGTTAATTTTCGCTTCAACCACTTTTTCTGGACATCACAATCACATTTCCTGGTGAATCGAACCAGATTTCAAGTTATTGCCACCACGAATGTTTCAATCAGGTCGTTTTTCTGCCAGTGCATTTGTATTATAAAGATGCAAGCATTATTTGTATTATAAAATCACAAGCATTATCCAGAATATAATGAAGCCAGTGCAGCGGGAGCTGTGTCCAAGATATCAAACTGCGAGTTCTATTGATCTCATTAAAATGGGAAATTGCCTCATTGTTGATAATTTTTCTAATACCTCACACAAAATTTTACAGCCAAGTGCAATTGAGAGTGCGTGTCATAAACTTCTACTCCAGGACATCTAATAAGAATCAAATACTTTCTCCTAGCATGTTTCCTATTCTTAATTTGAAAATAAAACAATAAAATGCATTATGGGAAAGTAGCAAACCCGGAACAACACTTTGATGAACTTTCCATTATGTCAATAGGAATGTAATTAGATTTGTTAAAATGTTAGTCTCGTATTCTCTCTCACAGTTTGCAATTCGGGGAAAAGTAGATTAGCGATTTGATCTTATATAATTCAGCATTCAATTAAAATTATAGCATCACGCCGGAAGTTGACAATGAGATAATATTGCATGAGGTATAATATTGTCTTTCATTCCGTCACCTACACGGAAAAAAAGAAATAGTTGTAGCAACTACTTAAACAGTCGATTTTCGACCATCTGCTTAAGTAGTTGCTGCAGCTACTTACTAGTCAGAACAAGTAACTCGATAGTTGCACTAACTAACGTAAATACCTGAGGTATTTTGGATTAGTTGAGACAGCTAACGTGTTACTTGTCCTGACTACTAAGTAGCTGCAGCAACTACTTAAGTACACGGAGAAAAAAGATCATGGAATGATCGCTAGGAAAGATAGTAAACTAGTGACAACTACGAATTTCTGTGCACAGTCGCTAACAGAGACGAGTAATGATTCCTATTTTGGTATACTATATTGTATTCTAATATACCAAAATAGGAACCATTACTCGTCTCTGTTAGCGACTGTGCACAGAAATTTGTAGTTGTCACCAGTTTACCATCCTTCCTAGCGGTCATTCCATGATCTTTTTTCTCCGTGTAGATGGTCGAAAATCGACTATTTAAGTAGTTCCTGCAACTATTTCTTTTTTTTCCGTGTACAGTTTTATGAGAATTCTCTACGTGAAGATTGATCAACATCATTCGATAAAAATTGAAAGATAAAGAAAATGTAAATATTCTGTATGTAAAATCCTCGACTTTTTGGAGGCCAAGTGCATTCTTTTTCAAGATTAGAATCCGGAACAAATGTTCTTATACAAGTCTTAGGGAATATTGAAAATATGGATCAGGAAATGTATGTCCATTAAAGAAAAAAAATACCAAGTCGTAGTCACTTAATAAACAATAATTCTTTACACTAAACGAAAAGTCTAGTGCTTACGAAAACGTGGTATGGCTGAGACAAGTATTAGAAAGAACCAATGAACGGTAACGCTGTGACAACTGTAATATAGTTGGTAGAGCGATCTGGTACACTGTAAAAAGTCAATCTGAATGTAGCTGCATCTTGACTGAAATTCAATCTTTTCCATTGTGTCGGCATTCGTTTTCAGTGCTTACTTTCAGTTGAGAAAGGACTAGTTTTGGTTGCATCTTAAAATCAGCTAAAATTCAGGTTGAAAGTAAGTTTGAGGATATATCCGTTCTGCAACGATACGAATCTTTTCTCTATCCACGGTTCGTTGTATTGAATATGCTCTTCGCTGCCACAGCAATGCATTGCGAATAGCATACAGTTTTGTAATAAGAACCAAGAAGGACCAAGCCTGGCACAAGACCTGCCGAGACTTGCTTTGAACAGTTGCTCGATTTTCACACTTGTGCCAAGCTTGTACCAAATGTAGTGACCATTTAAAACATATTAACAAATGTACCATGACTATCCATTGGGAACAACGGGACAATTATGGAACAATATTAGGCCAATTGTTCTTCACGGAGGTTTGTTTCTGACACATGTGCCAACCTTGGGACAAGCTTGGGTTTTTTTCAGTCTTGGCAATGACATCTGCATGAAAATTAGCTGCGATACAAAATGTCCTTGAATATTCTTCATTAAATTCAAATCATTTCAACTACAATTAAACCTAGTATCAAAAATTTTCATGTCATCACAGTCAAAAGGGGAGTTATTATTCACCCAATGTCCCCCTGATTCTTCAAATGAATTGATTATTCTTTTCCAACACCTGAAATATTAATAGCTCACGCTTACATCCATTGTCTCACAATTAAATAAAATTAAGAATATTATTCTGAACATTAGTTGCGATCAAGTTTCTTTTTTGCAAGCATATTAATTTTTCGAACATTGCAGGGATTATAAAACTTGGCAACTTGTGGATGACTCAATGCATGAAAACTGTGGTTTTCTTCCATGTATCGATTATACACTGTGTAAAAAAATTCCTTGTAAGAAAGATGACTGCGATTTTTTAATCACTTTCTTCTGAATTATCAGAAAAATTTCACCAAATTTCAAGAAACTTGACTATTTCTTCAGGATTACGTTTTGGAATTTGTTGTACAGTGTATAAAATTAGTCCACAGAACAAGTACTAACTTTCCTCATTTTCCCAAATCTCGATTAATCACAATGATTTCGGTAGTTGTACACCAAAGAGGTGCTCGATGTAACCGAAAGAACTGGAACAGCATTTGAAAAATGATTTATCAAACTCAAAGTTCTTGCAAATTATCAATTCAGCCGAACACGTAAGATCACGTCGACCGCTATTTATACTTGACTCAATTCCACAATAACATTCATAGTTATACGAAGGCAATTATTCAAGAGTTTATCATTATATCAAGCACCATCCAAAAGAATCAGCCAATGTCAACACAATGACCGAAGGATTGGAATACGTGAAGACACGATACGCGGAAAGGTGCCGCGCGGTGTCGACAGGCCAGTTTGGGTTACACCGCGAAAACAAATGAGTCGACCACCGGGCAGTCGACGGACAAACGTATATCTTGTGTAAAGAACTTGAATTATTTTCGAGGTTGTGTCTGGAGGACGCGTCGTCACTAATTTAACAATATTTTTTTTTTTTATTCGCAAATGTAATTTCTGATTAATGATTTATATCCACCTCATATAAATTTATGCGTTAAAAAGGTGAAAATATATGGAAAAAACCTGTACCGAGGAAGAATCTCGAACAGGGTTTCTATTGTGATTTTTATGTATTATAGAAATGAAGTTAACTGAAAATATTGCACGGGCGGAAAAATTTTCTGACGCAGGAGTGTATAAAATAGCTAATCTTTTGACTGAGTTCGCTGAAAATTCGTTGTCACAGTTAGTTGGATTGTCAACTAGCAAAATTTTCAGTATTATATAAAATGTTGCTTGAATCGACATTTTTTGCTGTCACAGCTGAAGAATCGCTGTGATAGTCAACTAATTCCTGTCATAGCAAATTTTGTTTCCTCCGTATTAAAAGCACCCATGCAGGTATTGCCAAGACTGAAAAAACCCAAGGTTGGTATATGTTTCAAAAACAAACCTCCGTGGAGAACAATTGGCCCAATATTGTTCCATGATTGTCCCTTTGTTCCTAATGGACAGTCAGTCATGGTACATTTGTGATTATTTTTGGAATGGTCACTACATTTGGTACAAGCTTGGCACAAGTGTAAAAATCGAGCATTCGTTGAGAACAATTGTGCCAATATTGCCCACATGAGGGGCACAGTGTTTATAAATATTGATTGAATTTTGAATTTACAATGGCTGAAGACTTGGAGAAAACCATCAGGCCAGGGCTGGCCCGATCTTTCTACCATAATTAATTGTACACACTGGTTTTACACACCAAGCTAGATTTTATTGATCTAAGTAAGGATAGAACTTCACCTAATGGTAATAGGATACTTTTAAATGTAATCATACACAGAGATCAACTGATTTTAAGAACTCTTCACAGAATTTTAGGATGTCTGGCTCATTTTGAAGACCATCGATTTTGATCAATTTTTGAAAGAGCGCAAATTTTCCAATGATCATACAAGCTTGTCCCAGTCTTGAAGATAATTCATGTACGGTATTTTGAGGGAGAAAGTCATGAACTGAAATATGAATCAATTACTTTTTTCATCCATATCTGCGATTAAAGAAGCATTGTTCCATGCTTGCTAAATGAATTGGACCGGGCCTGGCAAAACCACTGCCCCAAGCTTGTCCTGATCTTATCAATTCCAAGCCTGGGCCAAGTTTTGTAAATTTTTGAAGACAAGTCTCGGCAGGTCTTGTGCCAGGCTTGGTCTATACACACATGGGTATCTACACGCGTGCCAAGGTATCATCGATAGTCAAGGTTGATATAGATTCTACGCAAATCCATCGAGAAAAATGTCACGTTTTCCGAGGAATCAACCTCAAACTAGCGTTTGTAACAATCTTTTTTTGCGTCTTTTACATCTCCACCTTAGACCCATGATGGCGGGAGCAAAAGTCTTTGCGGTGTTTGTCGCAAGCCGCTAACGAGCAAGGAGCACTCTCTCTCCCTTCTTCTCTTTCTTTCTCTCAAGGAGTACTTCTCTCTAGCTTATATAAGTCTTATAAAGAGTAAAACGTTGGACCACACACATTCGATCCTATCTTTAGGTTCCTCTGTGCACTTTGCTTGTTTCTCTTTCTCCCTCTTTTTCCCTTCGTATCCCATATAACCTTTCAAGGTATGTTTTTATATGGAAAGTGGAATACATCTTAATTCTGCAGGATTATTTGCATCTATATTTAAGTTCTTTCCTTAGATTCGAGACGTTCCGAACGAATCACAGTTCCGTGAAATATGAACAAAGACAAAAAAAAGAAGCATTTGACAGAGAGAACTGTTCTCACGGAATTCGAATGAAAAAAAGTCTGTCAACGTCTCCAAATATATCAATCCTTACAGTTCGCGGTAGTCACATCATTGGATACAGAAAATATCATTTCTCTCTGTTTCTTACAATTTTTCTGACAGACATCACACAAACACACAAGATATTGGATAAAATACTTTTACAAAACTTACCCCATTCTGCACGGGTCAATAGAATCCAAATACCGGAAACAGAAATAATATTAATGATTATTTAATTATAAAATTTCACATACGGAGTTTGGGTTTATTCAATGAAAATTCAAACTCGATTCTCATGAATAATGAATTATTTTTATGCACCGTGTACTTATTTCAACAGATTTTTCAGAACAATCGAATTAAGTTCCACGCGTTTCGCTGTGAAAAGAGGGAAAAAATTGTTTCTATCGAAGGAAGTTCAAATTCCGTGATTGTCCACAATTAACGGACAATTATTTTCAAATCCATACGACAATAAGCAATGCAAATAGCAGAGTAGGGGGAAAAAGCTACAACACAGTTTCATTTGTTTTCCATAAGCTAATAACCTGAATAAAAAGACTCACCGTAGTCTCATTGACGCCCTTGATATAATCTTTGTAAGTACCCGCTATTAGCTTGACGATATTCTCATTACCATGTTTCGCTCCCCAATGAAGTGCAGTCTGAAAATTATGAAGGGAGAAATACATGAATAAATTACAATACATTGTGGAAAATATTTAATCAATTCTCAACATGTTTCGTATAGAAAAGTATTCGAGGATTTCAAGATCGTAAATGAAATTGATGCAGAGATATGAATCGTTCCTCGTAAATTAAGAAGATGATACTTTTACTTGCATCATACATCACTGATTGATACAACAAATTTTGGTAGTTCTTCTTTATTTTTTAACATATTTGTATTATAATTGTATATTGAATATTAAAGAGCGGCGTTCTTTCCCATTTATGTATATTTGAAATTCGAAAACTCGTTTATGAATTTTATTAAAATCATTACAATATATATATCCGGGAGGGATTGATGATAAAGATCGTATAGAATGTGATGTTTACAAAAATTTTACTCGAATTGAAATTTTCAACGAGAAACAGAGGACCACCGAAAGATCGTTTGAATACTGTCATTATTCGTCATTGTCTTTTGATCAATAATAAACCAACAAGTAAATTTATCTCCTCGAGTGCCAATGTTGATGATATTCAAATAACAGCATAACATTGATATACGAATCGAGTATCCTTTGCGCATAGCATATAATAAACAATGAATTTGAAAAACCCAGTCGCATCTTCAGACACAACACGCGAGTGACGACAGGCCAACATAGTATGACAAATCCAAAACAAAAATGTAAACTTTTTAGTTGACTTTTGGCATCCTGTACAGTGGTGGATCAGTAATGTAGACACGACACCAGCAGCTGTAGCGAACTGTAAGTATTTTCAGAAACATGCTTTAGCGAATATTCGCAAATTAAACAACTGCACCGGCCAAATCGCTCGACGCAAGACTGGGATGAATGGCAATGTCATACGGCAACGCGAAATCGCACTTTCTGCGTAATCTCTTCCTGTTATTCGGTTTTCACTGGAATGAAAAATAGAGGAACAAAAGACTGATGATTTCTCCGAAGTACTTTCACTCTCCCGTCTCTATTAGAACTGTACGCGAATTTGAATGATATTTCCAACATTACCTTGGATATGTGAACAAAAATCTTCGATTGTTCAATTGATATTTGAACATCACAGGATAGTGGTACAATACTTTTATCGTACATGTATCTCTAATCTTCGATAAGATACATGTACATTAGAAGGGTATACAAGCATATTTTTCGTGTCGAGTTATGGAGTTGGTTTTTTTTATGGAAAGAGTAGAGAAGAGTACGAGCAGAGATACGAGCAAGGCTTTGTACTTATTGCAGGGTACAGAACATACATGATATTTTCCAAGTCCACAGAGGCAGGTCAGATTAAAAATAGTGTTTTTTCGCTGTCTCCAGATCCACGTTCCGAGGGGCCGTCATAGGAGAATTGTTCCTGATACTACGTACGGTTGATTTCACCTACTCTGTAGTACCCGAATCTTCTTTTTCTCTTCCCTGCACGACGAGAGAGGGAGAGACAACGACGACGACGACGACGACGACGATGGCTTGCACAAGCCAGAGCTCATTAGCGCCGTGGAAAAACTCATTGCAACGAGACTACCTACCTACCTATCTACCAACCTACTACCTACCTAATGACGAGAGAATAACAGAATTTTTGTCTGGACGAATATCCGTATGAAGATGTAGGAATGGTCTTTTGAATATTCATAGGAATGAAGAAAGCGGATAGAGGAATAATATTATTTTTGTGTTTTGATACTTTATGTACAGTATCATTTGTTCCAATATAATGAGATAATTTCAAAAATTCATATGATGATGAGTAGTGTAGAATCTCCCATAAAATTTACTTTCCCTACAAACAGAAAGAAAAGAGTGAAAAAAAGCTCCATCCCCTCATTGGTATTTTAATAACACGAACGACACGGTATCTTCATTTGTTTTCAAGATTTTTCATTCGAAATGTGTTCACCTCGAGAGAAGTCTCGAGCAAAAATACGATGTAATGAAAGAGAATAATAAATCTAATTACAATGGTCCGTCAAGCCGGAGTCCTGTTTGCATGCACCTCGTCCGTCTAATAATTATATAGTCCGGCATTATATAGGGGTAGAAAAGACGGAGAAATCAGAGATGGACTTTACGCTCGTGAACGGGGTTGGAAAATGAATTTTTACGGTAGTAGTCTGGTCGCGGTCGACGAGAGGCCATCAGCGCTTACGTGATTCTCCCTCTGCACGAGTGTTTAATATACCTTTATACAAGGCGGGTGAGGCGACTGTCGTCTACTACTTTCAAGCGTGTTAACGAAGTTTTATGAAGCGCGATAGCGCCATACCATCGTTTGTTGCCTCTCGTACCGACCGCATCTCCTCCTCCTCCTCCTCTTCTGGCCCACAGACTTTGGCGCTCCTTAATTTGCGTTTGTTGCTTTTGCCGTTGTATGCAGCTTGCTGCTGCGGACGTTGCTGCTGCTGCTTCTGCTGCTGCTAGCGGCGTAGGAACTCGCGGCAGTGGTAAAAGCCGCAAAAGAATGGTATGTCGGACGACAACGTGATATATCTTTGGTTCTCCAAGCCGGCAAGCAGCAACCCCGAGGCCCTTTCCTTCTGTTGGTTGTCCGATGGAGTACATGCCCGATCGTGACCGTATACGTAAGGCAAATGGAAAGACTTTTATGGTAAAGTTTATGTAACGAGCTTATGTTTGGGCTTTAATGATCCAATATGTATTCGATATCGTTCTTCATTCAAGTTCATCCATTATACGTAAATTATGCGTAAACAAATTTCGTTGCTTCATCGAAATGTCCATGAAATTTCAATGTTTCAGTGGATTAGAAACTGTTCCGATCGAGTGATTTTAGTACCGGTACAGATGCAGCAGGAAATTGACCGTCGGGATCGATCAATCGAGTTGCAAGAATACTATTGCGGATGTTGTAGAACTGCATCCAAACCGCAATTCGGATTGCTCTGGTAAATTCGATTTGACGTTTTAGAATTGACTTGTTTTAGAAATTTATAACATGAAAAAAGTAGATAATCGATAAATGTACTTTATGATACAAAAGTCTCGCCGCAAGAAATTCCGCTTCTAGCATAGAACTGAATGAATTCGAGTACATAAGTTGACATCACCATCCCCGTTGATAGCATCGATTCAATTTGTAACCTGCTCTCAATTAATCCCTGTAGTTTCTTCCAGTATTAGTATAAAGAACAACTCTTGCGTATGGCTTCCAATGCTCGCTGAATTTCTCCCTCTTTCTTTTTCACCTGAGATTCAACAATGTACGTATAGAGGGCACGGTACGTGTAGAAAACTATATAGACAGAGCCCATACATATAGTTGTCTTCAGCGTGGGTACTGATTAAACTTGTTGGTCGGTGTCCGTGACTGCAGTCTGAGCGGTAGCAGCAGTAACGGCAGCAATAGCAACGGCGACGAGCAGCAAAAGTAGCAGCCGCAGTAACAGCGGCTACTGCGGCTCGGTCGGCCGGCCAGTCTCTGATGTATGCGAGCGATACAGATATCTCTTGGAAAGAATTTGCGTTGAATTAGCGTATAATCGGCGGGCCGATCTGCTCATACGGAATCCCGCGCACCGTCCCCGCTTACACGTGTCCTGAGAGCTGTATTCTCTGCGCGAACACAATATTTAGTGGCCGTCCTCGTTGTCGTCGGTTTCTTCTCCTCCCTCTCTTTTCCCCCCTTCATCCCGTGGGATCTTGCTTCCACCTTTGGTCTTGGTATGCATGCCCCTTAAAAAACCAAGGCAAACGGACTAAATTTCTCGCCCGGGTCTCGTGTATACGAAATTACGTCAAGTAAGAGTTTTTTCCACGAATTCGCTGTGCCCTGGGGTCTCTCCTTTTTCAGGTGATTATGGAATATTTTCGGAAGTGTGAAACTGACGGGACATTCTTTACGAATTTTTCAGATAACATCGGGGCTGGGCTGCTTGCCCCTTTTCTTTTTTAGTGTATTCAACCCTGAGTTTCACCTACCCTGGATTTTAAATGTATGCCTTTTCGGATTGAATTTTGAATTTCAAAAATTGTCTTCATCGTAACTTGGATTTGAATCTTCTTTTCCCATGATAGGAGATAATGATTTATACATCGGTGATATTATCGGACGACAAGATGGAAGATTCCTTCCAAGTAATATATACATTGATGTATCATGTGTATGCATATATGCGCATATGTATGCACATCCTCTCTCTTCATTTCCTCTTTCTTCTGTTCGGAAGACACGCGCCCGACGTCTCCCTCGGTTTCCTAGAATCGTCTTTCGAGAGATCGAATCTGCGCCGCGTCTGCGCCGCCAGGATCGGACGACCCACCACCGATTAATACCCACTGTATTTTCGGGGATCGGTCGGCGAACCTGCTTCCTCTCTTCCTATTTATCGTTCCTTCCTTTCTCTTCGACGTCCAGATGAACGCCGGAGTTAAGAAACACCGACAAAAAATCCTCGAGATTTTAGATTTCACGAAAAACATTGGTATTTATATACGTTTACCAGATAAATTACCAATTTGAAAAATGTAGATATCGTGGTAAGATTTACACGCAAGGATGATTCTACCCTTTGAGGTCCGATGGGAACATCATGAGAAAATAACACAATTCTCATGAATTTTATTAAAATTATCGACATCCGATATCGTTGGATTATGAACGAACCTGATTTGTAATTTCTGCCCGTGAGGGGTTGATCGCACCCAATGATACTCATTAATGACTCACCGAGGGTTGACTACTGGACGATAACGTGGGATAATGATGGCAGTGAATAATCGCCTGTGTAATGATTGGCCCATCACTGGCGGATTACTGGACCATATACTAATGATATTCATTTGTTCCACTGGAGGAAATCGATTCTTGAAGATGCTGAATACACGGAGGAAAATGCCGCTCGAAAATATAAGAATTTTTCTTGGTATACTAGAAACAGGAAGAAGTTTGTAAAATGAATTTTCACATAAAAATTCGGAAGATTACGAATATTGTAGAAAAATTAATAGACAGGATTGATATTTTAAACGTTGAAAGTTAAATTTCGTAAAACGTGTAGTAAAATTCAGTGATTGATGCGCAAGCTGCCGTATTTTTGCGCAAACATTCATTTGACGAACCTTCTTGTTTCTGGTTCAGCAAGTAAAATGAAAAACAGTAGTATATTTTTCCTCCGTGTACGGTGAGTACGGTATTTGCGATATACTTGACTATTCCAAGACTATTCTGAGACATTATCAATCCAGAATATACAATTCTAGACCAAATTTTAACCAGAGATGAACATATACCGTATCATTCGATACTATTGATTATTGGTCGATTAATGGATGTTTTTACATCGCTGGGCTCCTTGTACGGTCACGTACGTGAATGTTGATTAATTTCTTTTTGTTGTTCCTCGAGACTTGGAAAACTCTTTCACTCTTGAAAAGATAATTCTCGGAAATCGAAGAGGACGTTGAGCACGTGTCTTCCGATGTAAATAAAAGAAAAGATGAACTAAGAAAAGGATTGAACGTAAGGTAACGAGGCTTTGGTCACGCGTGTAGGTTGTCGTTGAGCGTCGAGACGTCAGATCTATCGGCGCGTGCTCGATGGCGCATGTCTTCGCCTGTTGATCAATCCTCTTGGTTATCATGCGTATAACTATTGTTGCTACCGTGTCACGAACATCAATTATTACAATCATTAGTCATCACGTAATTGAGATCTTCGTCAAGGGATACGCATGTGCGGGTTAATCATTGCTAAAACTACACGTCTTTGTTCCTTGCATCTCCATTGAGTGAATCATTGAGGAAAGATGGAATCAAATGAGAGAAAATTAAGAATTTCATCTAAGCGAATATTAAACCCAAAAACTTGAACGATAAAGAATCTTCCGAAAAAAATGATTCTCCAATTCTTTTGTTAGAGAAGTCGGAACAAGATATTGCAATAATTTCTAAATATCACCAGACTGTATCTCAATTTTGGATTTCGCTATTAAAACATCATTTATCTGTTACATCTTCCTACGAATCAATTAATCTCTTCAATGACTGGCACGAATGACAATCGTTTCAACCGTACTGTGCTGATGTAATTACCGTTTCATCATATTCCCTTGTTGTGTCGAGAAAATTTAAAAACTCATTATAGATGAATATTTTGATTAAAACGGTACATTGTATTATGAAATCCCGTTGCAATTTCTCGTTCCTTGAATACAGGGAAATGACAAGAAAGAGAACTTTTATTTCCTGTGATTGCGTCGACAGGTTCAAAGAGGTGTGTGCTACGTACCATCGAAAGTGAGTCTCGTAAAAAGAGAATAATACGCTTCTTTGCGATATCTTGGAATGAACTTTTGAGCCTTGTGTCGGAATACACGCACAGGATGCAGGAGTATGTCATTAGCATAGGTACAGAGAAGCTATGGTTCATGATTTATTCGTTATCTACTCCTATCGACTTCTCATTCTTCGTGTTCGTAATTCTAAATACCTGGCATGTCGACACAGTTTTGATGATTCGAATTGCGTGGTTTCCAACGCTGAGAAAATTATATATCAATCTCTCTGTTTTTTTTTTTTCATTCTGAAGATGATAAGAATCAAAATTCCATTACACGGAAAAAACAATTTAGCTGCAGCAGCTAAGTAGCTAGCACGGACACGGACAGCCATTAAATTGGCTCCTGCGGCTAAATTTTAGCTATTACAGCAAAAAAATTTGCATTCGTAGTCAATTTATTTGCGGTAACAGCTGAAATTTAGCTGAAGGAGCTAATTTAATGACTGTCCGTGTCCGTGCTAGCTACTTACCCAAGTAGAAATGCTTTCGTCATTGACGAGTTTTGTAACGCTTAACTAGCCAAAAACTAGACGCTTGCAAGTGCCTCGTAGGGTCCTGGTGAGGCAAGTGTCTAGTTTTTGGCTAGTCGAGCGTTACAAAACTCCGCAACGACTAGAGCATTTCTACTAGGGTAGCTGCTGCGGCTGAATTATTTGTTCCGTGTAGAATGATCATTTTGAACACTGGGAGTCTTGTTTTAAGGGAACTGCCAATGTTGAAAACAATTTTGTCGTGAATATTTTGGCGTAGCATTTTCATTTCATTTGGCCATCAGTATCATTCCCATGCAGGTATTGACAGGACTGGAAAAAAACTCAAGCTTGTCCCAGGATTGGCACGTGTATCAGGAACAAACCTCCGTTAAAAATAATTGGACCCATTGCATGATGATTGGTTCCATGATTGTCCCGCTGTTTCCAATGGATAGTTGGACATGGGACATTTGTTCGTATCTTTGGAATGGCCATTGTACTTGATACAAGCTTGGCACAAGCGTAAAAATCAACCTTTCGTTAAGATGATTATTCAAGCCGATGTTGTCCACATAAGTGGCACAGTGTTTTCAATTAGTGACCGAATTCCGAGTTCACAATGGATAAAGACTTGTGCATAACTATCGGGCCAAGACCAGTCCAATCTCCTCCCCATGATTGGCCCCACACTCCAGTTTCACACACTAAGATAGATATATTTGATGTAAATAAGAATAAAACTTGACTCAATGGTAATAGGCTACTTTTAAATGTGATCATACACGGAAATCAACTGATCTTGAAGAACTTTCTACAGGATTTCAAGATGTTTTTCCCATGCAGGGATTAACAAGACTGGGAAAAACCCAAGCTCGTCCCAGTCATGGCACATTTAATCTATCGTTTCAAGATGACTCATGTACGGTATTCCGAGGGAGAACTTTGAGCTGAAATATGGATCAAATTACTCTTCTTATCAATATCTGTGATGCAAAAAGCATTGATTGATGCTTGGCGAATCATTTGGACTAAGCTGGAACGAACCATTGGCTCAAACTCGTCCTGATCTTATCATTCCCAAGCCTGGGCCAAGTTTATTGAATTGTTCGAGACAAGTCTCGGCCTGTCTTATGCCAGGCTTGGTCCACGATTGGACCATTGTTCCATACACACATGGGATTTGTAATATTTATTTATCTGGAGGTTTAATTAGGTTGAACATATTCAAACTCCGACTGACGACTCGAAATTCGATAATTGAGAGAAAACTCCAAAAGAAACTCGTTTGAGAAGATTTGTCAAGAGAAGGTGATAGTTTGGGATAATTTTGACTGAATTCGGAAGAATATAATGTGACTTTGATCATTTTTTCTGATAATTCCACTGTTAAAAAAGTTATAACGTTCTCTACATAAACAATTTATTAAACAGAATCTATAATAAAATATTCGATTCAATAATATAATTCTTGATGTGAAGAATCCCATGCAGGTATTGCCAAGATTGAAAAAAACCGAAGCTTGTCCCAAGGTTGGCACATGTGTCAGAAACAAACCTCCGTGAAGTACAATTGGCCCAATATTGTTCCATGATTGTCCCGTTGTTCCCAATGGATAGTCAGTCATGGTACATTTGTTAATATTTTTGAAATGTTCACCACATTTGGTACAAGCTTGGCACAAGTGTAAAAATCCAGCATTTGTTGAGAACAATTGTGCCAATATTGCCCACGTGAGTGGCACAATGTTTATAAATATTGACTGGATTTTGAATTTACAATGGCTGAAGACTTGGGGATAACCATCGGGCCAGGACTGGTCCGCTCTTCCTGCCATAATTGATCCTACACACTAGTTTTACACACCAAGCTAAATTTGATTGATCTCAGTAAGAATAGAACTTCACTTCATGGTATTACGATACTTTTAAATGTGATCATACACGGAGGTCAACTGATTTTGAAGAACGTTCTTCGATAATTCATGTTTCAAGATAATTCATGTACGGTATTCTGAAGGAAAAAATCATGAACTGAAATATGAATCAATTACTTTTTTCATCCATATCTGCGATCAAAGCAGCATTGCTTGATGCTTGGTAAATGAATTGGGCTGGGCCTGGCAAAACCATTGGCCCAAGCTTGTCCTGATCTTATCATTCCCAAGCCTGGGCCAAGTTTGGTAAATTGTTCAAGACAAGTCTCGGCGGGTCTTGTGCCAGACTTGGTCGATCATTGGGCCATTGATCCATACACACATGGGATGTCCTTCTTGATTTCAATAACATATTCGTGAAATTTCATAATTGATATGAAATTTAAGAACTTTTCTAACAGTGAGAAAAGAAGCGTCTGAGAATTCAGGAAACAATCCCAAATATAGTTCATACATCTTTCAGGTATCTCAATACCTGAGGATACTTCAACAAACATAGATTACAAATATTATTCAAAGAATGTCTTAAAAAATACCCAAATTACCAAGATGGGGTGATTTTATCCGATCAAAACAAGTCTTGTAACAAAGCTTCATCAAATTTGGGAACAGATTGCATAAAATAAGGTCCACCTATAACAATTACCGAACAACGATCGGCAAAGTTCAAAATACCACGATGAGAAACGTAATCGAGTACCTGTTGGAATCTATGTTAAAAGTTGCATATCTTCGAATACGATCGTTTCCTTTTTTCGTTTTCATGCACGCATGATTCGCAGACGCTCCTGAACATTCAATTTTCTGGTAACTGCCTACGTAATACGCATCGGCGAGTGACGATCAATCCGGGATTTGCTCTATATCAAACGTGTTTCTCTGTACGTAAGCTGGTATGTGCTTGGCGTGGATCTCTACTTGGATCGCGATCACAATGTTATCCTGTGCCATCGAGCCTGCAATTTCAATCCGACGGTCGGTAGGGCGCAATTGAAATCCCGCACCCTCTTCCACCATTTCACTTCCCAAGATATAATAAGAGAGCCGCATGTCGGATCGCGTAAACGAGGTGTGACTGGAATCGCTGGATATTTAATGAAGTAGTATAGGTATAATACAAGCTCAAACGAGCTGTAACTGCAATCTGCAGATTTTTATCCTAACGAACGGCGAGAGTTCCATCAAAAGTAGGGAAAAAGATTCTACCGATGATCTGTAAGATATGAGAAGAATGAGTATGCGGGTTGAGGATACATAGTATCTATCGTTAACAACATTCTTCCCTACTTTACTGCAGAATTCAATTGAGGAATACAATTCTCATAATTTCACAGACATTTCTTCTCTCTTTGTCAATATACAGGATAAGTGCTTCGAAGTCAGTACAAAAACTGTGAACCCATAGGTTTTCTCCTTTTTAAAGATCAATCAATCACTTCCTCGTCGGAACAATGAAAAAAACAACATCGTGATCAATTGATGGAGCGCATCGTAGAACGCAATTGGAGAAGGGTTGAGCGACAGCTCAGCGTTAAGAGCAATCTGGATGTGACTTTTGGAGGAGCAGGTGTGTCTTCGTTGAGCCGAAACGCGACAAGAAATCGCCATCAGGTTCGTCCATTAACGCGCGTAAGCGTTATAGTATCCGGTTTTGTGAAGCAATGATTTTGCTAGCCATTTACTCAACATCAGGCAAGACGACAAGCAGTGTTTCTCACTGCTCTAAACACGTGTGCAATGAGGAACGTAATGCGATGCCGGAAGCCAAGTTCTCTCCTCGAACATTTGATGTACGAAGAAATCAACTTACTAGAATGTGTCGTGAGTTGAAAAATTGTAATTGTTTCTTGAAACCTGTTAATGGAAAGACAAATTATTCTTCAACCCGTTGTGCAAATATACTTTCCGGTTCGTGGGAAAATACAAATGTAAAATAAACATTTCCTGATTTTGAATCCAACACATTTATTTTGGGGTGCATAAATGATTACTGGATCGATGAACACTGTGAAAAATGTGAAGAGTTTTCCTTTCCCTCCGCGGGGGAATTGTTTTTCCATCACAAATAAGGTCATCTTCCACCACTTCGAGGAATTATTCTGTTTTTTGGGTATTGAATACTCTACAAATGAAGGAAAAGTCTACCGAATTATCGTGGAAAATTTTGAAACTTTGCTGCCACTATTTTTTGGGGGAGAATTCCACGATTAATCCATATAGTGAATCATTGGAGTATTTCTATGTTCCAGAGGGACATTGATTTTCAATATAGCACTTGCTAATTTTTGCATTGGAGAAAATTACAAGAAAAACGAATTACGTTGAAAAAGCAGCGATGATTTTTATCATTTGTTTCGCCATTCCAAGTGGCTTGTTTTTCTCATCAAGGATAATGTTGAAATTGTGTTTTGGGAAAATAAGAGAAAGTCAAGGATGTTACACGACGTACGGAATAGTATTTTCTCTGCACGGAGGAAAAAGTTTTGGCAGAAATTCTTACCAAGATTAGAATATTAATTCAGAGCAAATGACGAAGAGCGATGGAAGAACATGGGATTGTCTCAACGTATAAGCGAGTTGAATAACAAATCGAGTATCAATTTGTAACATTGCATCTTGGTACGTACGTATGCGTAGTTATAGTAGTTAAAACAGGGTTGAAATGGGAGGACGATCGATAGATCAAATCATGAACGAGCAAAGAGGGATCGCGTAGAGTATAGGATACAGAGACCAGCACTCTCGGTTGCTCCAGCAAGAGGACCGGAAGGGGTGAAACGGTAAGCCGCTTTGCGAACAACGAGCGGAATTGCTGGATCGCGTAGGGACGAAGGATAGGAGAGTAGGCGATTAGGTAAACCCAGGATTAGTTGGACGCCGTC
Source organism: Gonatopus flavifemur (assembly GCA_018340375.1). NCBI lineage: Eukaryota > Metazoa > Arthropoda > Insecta > Hymenoptera > Dryinidae > Gonatopus > Gonatopus flavifemur. The sequence goes on from JAFFJZ010000001.1 coordinate 58,989,640, forward strand.
GATGCCCTTATACTACCGCTACTGCTGCTGCTACTACTACTACAACTACTATTGCTGCTACTCTTCCTCCTCCTCCTCTTCCTCTTCCTCTTTGTCGATCGGTAGGTGGACCACCACGAGACTACCAACTACTGTTGCTATTACTACTACTAGTACTACTACCACCACCATCGCTTCTATTACTACTACATCTCCCCATTGGTCTAGGGTGGTTCGATTGCCACCTCTAATATTGCCAACCCCTTGATTTACATGATTGGACTCGGCCTTGGGAAATTGAAACTGTTAGCTGTCATCACATAACCCGATAAAGGGAACCTGGTATCGAGTGTTTGCAAATATTATATACGAGAGGGTGAAGATATTAGATCCTAAATTCTATCCAAAAATGTGACTGTTCCACTGAAAATCGTTCAATCAATTTTTATGAATAATCGAAGGTTCGTATTCTGGGCATTGAACTTGTTACATACATTTCCATTTTCGCAAACAGACGTCATGTTTGGAAATTTTGATTTATTATTTTATCTTGGACAGAAATCGAACGGTAATCCAGAAACACCAGGTGTTGGAAAAATTGATGATACAGAGAGTATTATGTCAGATGAGCGTCAATCCATTTCATAAACCAGATTAAAGTGTTTCGGAATATGTATTTTTGACGATTTAGTATCGAGTGCTATGATCTACGGAATATATATTATATATTTCATTTTTATTTTTCATGTTTTTTTATTTTATTGTGTAAATGAATAAGCATATCTCGATGTGCTGTAAAAAGCGTCAAGATACAACTTTTTGTCTATTTATTTTTGGAAAATTGATTACCGAATAGCGAAGAAAAGAATCGATGATGAGTCATTTGAATACAAGTGTTTGGAGATGGATTTTGGGCATGCAATAAATTAGACAGTTGCTCATAGGGGTTACTTTTTCAAAGATTTTCCTTATAAATTAAATAAAGGATGAACGAAGAGCGATTGAGAATTTGTAAGAATATTGAAAAAATTGAGAAAAAGTCTTCACAGTAAAATTCTTGAATACTCCGCAATACTCCAGAAATGATAACCATTCAACAGAACCGTGAATTCTTGGTCGCTCAACGAGAGCCAGGAAGGTCAAGAAGCATGATCGGAATTGATCGAAAGTTTAGAACAAGAGTGAATGAAAGGAAAACTGTTTGAGTGTGAGTGAGGAACCAGATACTCACATCTCTACGACAACGATATCTGGCAGTACCACTGGACAGCAATTTTACAAGTTGATTCAATTTGGAATTTATGAACTGAGATATCCAGTCAAAAACTGACAAAAATGTTCCTGCCAAGTTTTGACAGCATGTTCCAATTCTGCAATTCCGGACAAAAGCGGGTAGAAAATTTATCTCCCGACGACGGCTTCAGGATATCCTAGGGACATTGCAATATCCTCACGATCTCCCGAGAACATCGCCGAGAACGTTATCCGAGTCTATAACACCAACCATATGAAAAGTTACTTGAGCCCTCTGGTATCTCAAAAACGGCCAACTGCACTGAAACCCCCCACAAATGAACAGACGACCAGAGACAAACAGTCACATACTTAGACATTTCATTGAAGAGGTTGAGATTAAAAATTTCCCTGACTCCGGATCGAAGTTCTCAACTACAAGTCTTGTATCACAATAAATGTTCTACTTTCTTATAAAGGAACATTGGAAGAAAAAACACAATAATAAACTTCATCCGATTCTCGATCGTTTCGTATCTTGATGTACGACTTCCCGTGCACTCCATGAACGGAGAAATCATCTCGCAGATTCATGGAGCCGAAATCATATTGAATTGTTCCTTGTGTGGGACGTCGAGATCCTACTAATATATTTCATAGACGGATACAACAAAAGGATCCGCGGTTTCCTCAGAGAAACCTTTCTGTCTTCTCCGAGAGAGATTAGTATGCTCGTATCTGCATGCTGCAAGATCGTATCTGCCGCGCGCACGGACCTTTGTGAGTTTTTGTTTGCGCTGCGTATATGTATTTATGTGAGGGTCTTCTACTTTCCCCTCTTCTCTACTTCCACTCTTTCTCAACGTTCCGTATCTTGCATCCACGAAAGGACATAGTTGCGCTTCATGAACGATCTTTCAGGTTCACTTTGTTCGAGACCATTGAAGAAAAATAAAACTCCAATGAGGGAAGATATTACAGAAAAACTACAAACTGTAGATATATGTTCAATCATAAGAATATGGAATATCGACGTAAATAATAACAATTCTTATTCTCTTCTACTGTAAGAATTCGTTTCCGTATTACGTATCACAAGGAATAGAGAGATTGAATTCCAATGCACATCCGTCGCCTTGTCTGCGGCCTCTTAATCCCTACTGTGTACCAATTACCTCGTCCACGCTGGCTGCAGTTCATGCAAATTGGATTTCGGTTACAGAGACAAAGAAAAGCATCGTAGGTACCTATTCTCTTCCGGACGGATTTTCCAGTATTTTCTTTCTACAGTGGCAAATTGTGTCGCACGACTTGGAAAGAAAGTAAGACCCTTTTCTACCTTCGTAAGGAAAGTTGACCGATATAGGGATGGTACATGTACACTGTGTACCTAAGAATTGTGAAAAAGATCCTCGTAAAATGGTAACGACACGGTGAACAACGACCATATAGAATTCACAATAGGATATCGTTGTCACTGAGGAACCGCCGACACAACAATAAAGACCACCCTTCGATTTTCTACGTCACTCAATGGGGTTCAACTTCGCAAGTACCGCAAGTTAGACGATGTATTACCTGAAAGGAAATGAACTTTCCTTTTGCGACAATGGAAAGAAAGAAAAGAAAAACAATTTTGTTAGAGAGTGTTCGTATATTTGAGATTTGCTTCTGTGACAAATTCGAACTGCGGGACTGTAAATCGTTCGAGTGGTTTTTTCTACCTTGAGGTCTTCACAATGAACCTTTTTTTATTTTCTTTTTACAGCCATTGTGGTCCCCTAATTCTTGGTTGTAATGTGTGGAAATAAGTGTACTCTTCAATGATTACAAATTGATGATATTTTGAGATCTATTCTTACTGAAATAAATATAAAAATATGGCATTCACTTTAGTATTCTACACGGAAAGACCGGGTCTATTCATATTTAGGAAAGTGACTGTCAATTCAGAGAAAACGAGGATCGCTGAAAAATATTCGTAGTCAAAATATCAACAGTTGATAGTTCCATTGGTATTTTTCACAGTGAAACTATCAATTGTTAATACATCGATTACGAATTTTTAGTAAACTCACTACGAATATTTTTCAGCGATCCTCGTTTTCCCTAAATTGATAGTCATCTTTCTAAATATTAATAGACCCGGTCCTTCCGTGTACTTATGAAATGAAGAAAGATCTACAGCAGTGATGAAAAACGTACCCTACGATTGATTTTGAAAGAAATTTCAAACGAGAAGAAAACATTTGTCTGCACGCAGAAAAATATATTTTTCAAAGTCCCATAATTTATTGAGAATCAGCGCTAGTCTGTGACGAATGAAATTATTTACCTGAATATAGCTTCAAAAGTACCATAATTCCTTGTAGAAATACATCCAATTATGGGAGTTTTTAAAAGCAAATACAAGTCAAAACTCTATCTGTCACAGAGTGGCGCTGATCCTCAATAAATCATGGGACTTTTCAACACATCTGTTTTCTGCGTGTACGATCAAAAACTTTTCGACGATATAATTCAAAATTTTCATCATCTCATCTCATACATTCTCTGCAAAACTCCATCTAGAACTTTCCGCATCTATTCAGAATGATGATAAAATTATATATTTATACATGACAATTTTTTCAAAATCTATTCATGGCAAATACTGAGAAAGAACAAATTATGTGCGTCGAATATAATCGATTCCACCTCTGAGGAAGGAAAAGAACCATTATATAAAGATGATTTATTTTAAATTTCTTCTTTTTTTTGTAATCTTGAGGTCAATTAAATTATCGCCATGCATCCGGTGAGTTAGTGGAGTTCGATCGAGGAAGAAAATCGCCCACAGAGGGATCTTTCTCACGAGCAAGATGATCGTTTGGCTGAGAGATTACTGGAGGGTGTTGCTCGAGGAAATCAGATATATGGATAATGATTATTTTAATTTATTATTTGAATATGAAGATTAGGTTTCATTCAAAAAAAAATCTCATCTCATAGCTCAATCTATTTTCCAAAAATTTTTATGAATTTAATATAATTTATCTTTTTTTTTTACTGATTTCAACTCTCAGTTGAATAAATTAAAGTTATTTGCCACCTCATCGAACTTTTTTAGCCATTTTGGTTATTGAATTAGCTGTAGCCGCAAATTATTTCCAATGACAAGGAAAAATCCGCTATCTTATCAACAGTTACATACATAGCTGACTCAGCTTTTGCTGTCATGAAAAATGGTTGTTTCCCGTTATAAACGTTGAAATAATTCCACTTTTTTCAAATCAATCCAACCTGTATATTCATGTAAATAAGCAAAGACCACATACCAAACCCTATCCCTTGGCAATAATATAAGAAAGCATACGTTAAAAATCATTATTATTCATTACCCGTTCCCTTCATCGTCACTTTTCGGAAGTACAACCTGGGAGGTCAGAGATAATACACCCTAAGGAAACCAAAACCCGATCGACGATGGAATTTATAATGAGGAAAAAATCGAATTCAAAAGAAAAAGGTAAGAAAAATGGATAGTTATCGAAGGAATGATTCTATTCGTGTAAGGTTTTCAAAGCGTTATGAGTCACCGTTCGAGACTCTATTGAAAATCGATGATTGTACAATTATCGAGCGTCAGAAGATAGCGTTGATCAACAAACAATGACGCCGATGACAACTACAACGAACTTGATGATGGCAATGTACGAAGCGTAATCGCAGGGTTCCACGTACGTGGTAAGCACGTTCATTCCTTTTTGTTCGCGCCACAACAGCACGATGAGAATTCTCTTATTCACGAGCCGATGCGACGAGATCCCTGACACATACATACAGACTCTGTGGGTGCAGGAGTTGCATACGCAACCGCGCCGTTTAACGCAATTACCCCGCTGCCGTGCAGACGTGCGTGAAATTTCAATTTCACCCGGTCGTCTATATGCATGTAAGTGCTTCACAAGCATACATATTTACGTATTCACACGTACAATCAAGGTTTCTGTGTATAAATTTATTCCTATATATACAGTCGAATCGGGTAGATTCGCGTGAATTTAAGTTCAACATATGGAATTGAGTGAAAAACATTCAAATCATTCTAACAATTCAAGGACTCTGATGTTCATTATGGCTCATCACATACAATTTTCGCATTTCATTCTATTGTGAATTATACCTCCGAATGACAGTGTGATAACAAATTTACTAGCTTGTATACTTGTGATTCTGGATATGGTTGGTGGAGTTTAGAAAATTCCAATAAAAGTCAACGCAAAATAATGTGGAAATGAGTCAAACGCGTTGTGACGTATTTTATGGGAGTAGGGAAAATAGGGTGATGAGGAAGATGAAGAAAGAAGAGCAAGAGAGAGGAAAGGGGTTGCGCGACAGGGAGGGCCACAAGGGTCAGGTACAGATTTTTGTGGGTGGTTCGAGCAACGTTCAGGGCAGCTGGCGTGCGGTCAGCCGCTGCCCGCAGCTCGCTGCGTCGGTCGTGCATCACCGGCCACCGTATTAACCCCAAGCTCGACGTTATACACTCTCTCTTCCTCTCTTCAGCTTTATGTACCGGTGCCACAGGCCGCAGCAAAGTCCACGGTTCACGAAACCTTCGTCATCGTATCGTTGTAGACAGTTACAGTGGTGCAACATACGCACGTACCTGACCATGGTCCATCGTCGAACAACGGATCGGTTGATTTCAAATTACGGTACTGCACTGTTTATAATTGCTTCCAGGAAACGTATTTTCGTTTCAACGACCTCTTTGAATTTTCACAGTCCAAAAATTAAACGATTCCAGCTATGAATGATCTCGATTTCTGATGATTTTTATTCACCACGTTGGTAAATTGTACAATGTTTCGAATGAGTTCGATGAATCTGGAATGTTGACAACGAACTATAGATGTAACGATTAAATCACCAGTATCCTGGTAATTTTTTCAAAGCATCGATGCAATGATCCTATCGAACATCGAAAAGTCATTACTTCCATAATACCAATAGATATTATGGGACAAATAACGTTTCGCTCATTTTCTTTTCATACTGGATAGAACAGCGTTGGATACGTCGAGTAACGTAGGAAGTGCTTGACTTAATTCACGAAAGGTAGCCAACAACGGATCGCACATATAACACGAAACGTGGGTAAGGAATAGCTCTAGCACGAGCTCATATTCCACATAATGAGAACGGTGCTGCGGCAACATCAGACGAGCCGACAACGCCGCCGCGTAATTGAAACCTGCCGATCGACCGAAACTATAACTGACCCTCTTGTATAGTCTTCATTTCTCTTGTAAGAACGTCCGTTTATCGGGAAATCGGCCGGACATTTATCCGATCTTTGTGCGAGAAATCGGTTATACATATATACACGGAAACTTATCGATACAACTTTCTTCTCCCTTTAAGTCATGATGACGATGATGATGATGACCGGTAATAGCCTGGTATGGGATAATACTCAAACATGCGGTGGAAAGATTTGTTCGATCAACGCGCTTTACAGGATTCCGGATTAAAACCTTGTGTGTTTCTCAAAAAAGATACATGGAGAAAAAGGCCCTTTCGAGGTATGACGTGAAATTGCTCAATAAAGTACTCGTAATTCAAGAATTTCGGACAATTTATGGCACACGGAACGCTACTTACGTAAATTGAATTCATCCAGTTTTTTTGATTAAAAGAATATCAATGTATCGAATTTTATAAACTTTCTTGACCTCGAGTGGTTTTCTCTCGAATCACATAATATATACTCACGTACTACAGGGCGATCCACAGTCCAACGTAGTTGACAACGGACATGCAACAGAAAGAATAAACGGTACCTTTGTTAGCGGTTGACAATATTTTGTGATCATAATGCGTAAGTAATTGCGATTTTCATTTAGAAACGAATTAACGTTCGAGATAGGATCGAGTTGACGAATCGTCATCTCAAGTAACCCGAATGAAGTCAAAACACTATGCACGATTAGATCCATCATCGTAATTGTCGTAACCGCGCGACATGTTGATATGTTATAATATTATAGCAATCAAGCGGCGTGCTATTATCGCCGGGAGTACCACGGTGATCGTTGACAGGTAACAATCATGCTATACACCCTACAATTGTGCATACGTATGTCGTGAAACAGGATTACGATAAAATTTTATATTCCTCTCAACCCTCCAGATTTTCTTTTTCTTCTCCGCACGGAAGAATGATGATAATTGATATTCACGTTGCTGTACGTCTTTTTGAATAATCTATATGGTATAATAGTTTACAACATATATGGAACATTGACATCACGGGAGAAAATCTTATGTGAATTTTGCATTAATTTATTATTAATTCGATATAACCGCTCACTGAAATGCAACTGGAATAAAATTTACGTTGAAAACGGAGCTTTGGGGGTCGTCCACGTATTACTTCACACAATTTTCGTTGTTTTTAGACGTCCCAACGTTCTTGGAACGTTTCAAAAACCTCCCAGTGCTGTTAGGGTGCTGATCTTAGAGATACATTTGGCAAAACATCTTAAACGTATCTTTTGAAAGACATCTTCAAGATATGTCGAAAAGATGTCCTTTAGATATCTTTTCGATACGTCTTCCAGATGTCTTTCAAAAGATATCTTCAAGATGTCTTTTTGATATGTCTTGTAGATGTCTTTCAAAAGATATCTTCAAGATATCTTGAAGATGTTCATGTTTATTGGGTACTACCAGTATGCCAATTTTACAATTTTTTGTCGACTCAATGGGCCATTATCATTCCCATGTAACACAGAATATTCTGAGAATATTCCTACGACATCCATAAAATGTACTTCATCGAATATTCTCACAAAGAGCGTAGAAGATTCGTAAATATTCTCAGAAATTTCTTAGAACATTCAAATGAGACTGCTTCGAATATTCTAGGAACGTGCGTACAATATGCGTACAAAGTTTGTATGGAGTTTGATGAACAGCGCATGCGCAAGTATCGTGATGACATGGATTCATTAATGGCGGATAATGCTGTTGATAGGCTACAGACCTTTGGACAATATATTATTTTAATTTGCGTTTTGAGCATAATAAATCTATGAAAGGTGCATTTTAATATCGCAAATGTTCTCTGAGAGTGTCATGTGTGAAAAATAATCCTCAAAAGAATAATAAAATATTGAGAAATACCGTATACACTATGATTGCCTGTTGTGATCATAAGTATCTCATCCATCTATGTGACCTCATAATATTGCTAAACATTCATGATTACAGATGTCTAATGATAAAAAAAATTGATTGTGAAGTAGCTCTCGGACAGCATTTTTTTCTAATATTCCCACAATATCCGTGGCATCATATTCTGAGAATATTTGAAACAGTCCCATTCAAACGACTTTGTCAAAACAATAGAAACTTAATTGAACTGACAACAAGTTTTGATTATTCACAGATCCACCAAAATATTCTTTTGTCTCAACAAATCACTCTTTTAGGTGTTTTGTATTTAGAAATCTCCCTGTCGTTGAATCTTTGAATAAACATCCGAACAACATATATAAATAAAACGACATTATTGACGATGGTTGAACATTTGTGAAATTTGATCGAACAAATTGTTTTTAGGTCATACAAGTCAAGCGGAAAAAGAAGGCTGATGCCCGGCTCAGCGTATTATACGTTGACGGAATGAGAATGGAAAAAAAAGAAGGCAAAAGAAAGGAAGAAAAAAGCATGAGAATCCAAGAAAATTTCCAAGGCAAAGTAGTTATACCCGTCAGCATTCATCGTCGACGTTGGCGTCGGGGCAATCCGTCATGATCAAGTGGGACCTGTGATTTAATTGTCACCGTCGCTCGGTCGGTCACGAGAGGATTTAACCCGAGTCAAGGGATTCGTGTTTCAAATGCGAACTCGTAAAATTCAAGGGTGTATCGTGGAATGTGTTTTGCATTTGGCATAGATCGTTATAATTGATACGGATCTGGGAATTATAATGTCTTGTAAGTAGAGAGATTTTTGAATTCATGTTGAATCAATCTTATGTTGTTTTTCTTTCCCTTTGATTGAGATTTGTTTTTATCAAGTGAAGAGAACGTTTGGTCGTTCGATTCTATTGTTTTTGTACAAACTGATGGAAAAGAATAAAACAGAAAAAGCAATTCAATATAGTCATATGAAAAATACGGTAAATAGTTAGAAATGATTTGATAAGTGTTAGAATTCGTTTACGTAATATAAATGACTAACATTTGACACTTTATACTTTGATACTAGGCTTACAAGCTTTGTGCCTTAGCTTCTATATTAATCCGCCGGGGGTTTGATGGGGTGTATATGATACCCTGGAGTATCTTATAACTTTGCAACGCATTAAAATTCCTTAGGGTAATACGTATATACTAAGGATGTATTACATCGAACATATTTCCAGACCTTTTTGTATATTATCATTATTGTTCCAGATATCAGAGATATATATATTTTGGGGTTTCAATTTCTGTGAAATCGAAATTATTGCATGAATTCGAAAATCTAAGCTTGATTAACTCTATGCATCGAAAGATTGAAATCTTCCTATCCTAAAGCACTAGAAAATTAAATTTCTTGCAATGTTATGAGATTTTTCTGTTGTGACTCTGAATACTTTGGTGATAGTTGGTTATAAACAATAATGATCGTCACCGTTCTGGTTGTTGGCATGAAACAATTTGTGTCGTACATCGAATGATGCTTCTGAAAACGACCTCTGACTGGCGAGTTAGTATTCTCTGATTTATTAGAAGTAAATGAAACATATATCGGACAAACTCTTTATGCCATACGAAAGAGCAGAGTTAGACGAATTTTTTGATCATGATAAGTTATTTTTTCATACTCACGTATAAGTTGGTATATCCTCATGAACAAAGCAAGAAATTTTAAGATTTTTCAGAATGATTTTGAAACTTCTATAATGATCACGGTTTTATCAATTCTTTTACCATAATGAAACTAATTTCTTTCGATGAATGAGGATGTATATACGTGTGAGATTTGTTGTACCGAAAATGGAGAGCCTTCATAAATTCAACGTTCATCAATAAATTTCATGTATGCTCAAACCAATTTGTATACTGATCCTTATTTGGATGTTTTGATACATTTGACGATTCATATGTGGCTTTAAATTTAAACGTTCCAACGTTTTTGAGAATTATTAATGACCAAACAGTGGGTTGCTCTATATCATCAAATTAACCTACCACTATCACCAAATTACCTCCATCATAACCAATTTACCTACACGGAAAGACCGACCGGATCTATTAATATTTGGATAGAATTTATTAACGTTTGGAAAAATGACTGTCAATTTAGGTAAAAAAATTCGTAGTCAAAACATTAACAGTTGATAGTTTCATTGGTATTTTTCACAGTGAAACTATCAATTGTTGATACATCGACTACGAATTTTTAGTAGACTCATTACGAATATTTTTCAGCGATCCTCGTTTTCCCTAAATTGTCAGTCATTTCTCTAAATATTAATATACCCGGTCTTTCCGTGTACCTCAAATACAAATTCACCAACCTATGGATATTTCGATTCAGATTAAACTTGAAACTTTGGTGTTCTATACAATTGTTGAAAACGTGTGGACCAATATACTAAATGAGGTATAGGTTCCTATTCATTTATTTACGGAAGTTATTCACAATCAAACACAGAATGTCACCAAATTACCTTCCCTTACCCCACATCCATATGTCGCTGAAATGATTCCTCGTAAGGTTGTGGTCACAAATTCACTATGCTTCGTCAATGGTGGTACCACCAAGGACAATTGAGGGGGTACGGACCTTGATTCCTCACAATGTTAAGTACATTTTTCTTGTCTCTCAAATAATTCTATGTATAATTATTGCATGCATTGTATTGTTATATGTATCAAGATATATAATTCAAGAAGGGAATGGTTTGAATTTTCCAATGCAATTCAAACTAACACAGATCTCGTACAATTGGAAAAAAAACCTGCAGGTATCCGTATCAAAAGTATCGGTATCTGAATTGCGGTGTGAAAGGGATTTCTATTGTACAATGTTTTGAAAGAGCGTTTCTAACATTCACGTAGAAGGAAATCATGCTTTCTAATCAATTATAAATCTAAGTATTGTAATAGTTCTAAAGGGTTGGGTTACATTAAATACAATCGATTATCGGTACACATGACTGAGAATATTCTGCACAGTATGACACAATCCACGTATACATGTGTATTATCGAATCTGAATAATCAACACATCCATCTTAACCAATGTTTCGATGTTACTTGCATGTTACGGACGCAATTGTACACTGTGAAAAAATCGGTGAATTCATTGACAAATTCTTCGGTAATAATTCAAGCAGCAATTAACCCGAAGGAAAACTTGGGAGAATTGCCAGAATTTTGGTGATTAGACCGGAAAATGTGGTGAGGATACCAATTTTAATATAATTCTACTAAAAGATATAATGGATCTACCAAATTTTGGGAAATTTCACCCATTGTGATCGGGTTAATTGCTTTCCGACAAATTTTGGTAATTTTACAGATCTTTTTTTTTTTACAGTGCAGGAGTCGTGGAGTCGTTTTATTCCCTCGGAGTAGGGAAATCCAAAACTACAGAAATGTGAAAATATACTTTCTGCTATTGAAATATTGAATCCTGAAAAAAAAACCCCACCAAGTCATGCTATCTGAGTGAAAATTTTTTTCTGCATATTGGTGATGACAAAATGTTCAATTGTGAGGGAAGAAAGATGCACACTTTCATCCCATTGCAGTGAGAGGAAAGTATTCACTTTCTGCCGCAGGGACAAAAATACTCACTTTCATTCTGCTGCTGTGGCATAAACCTACTTCAGATACTCACTCTTTGTATGCTGTGAAATATGTGAAAGTCAAGTTTGCGACAAAGAATGTGAACCTTTTGTTGAAAATTCGACTGATATGTCATCAACATACACTTTTTTTTATAAAAGTCTAGGAAAAAAATGGAGCGTTGATCTCGGGGGAAAGAACAATTTCTACTCATGTGATTGCTTGCCATCGCTTTCGGCTCGGGGAAACAAACTTCACCCTCAGTGAGAGTTACCTATTTTCCTCTCTTGGTGAACAACATACTATTCCATCAGTACCAGCCTGAAAATAGCTGTCTGTATCATGATAAGACAGGGTATGATTTATACACGTAAGAATCATACACATATTAATTGTACGCGAAAAATAAAACCCAAAAGTATTTAAACTAATAATTTTTGTCTAACACATAATATTCCTTGCAATGATTATTTGTGGACGTTTAATTGATTGATGTAGAAATTGTGCACAAAATATTTTTCATGCTTGAAAAAAAAAGTGATTCACAAAAATCGTACACATGTTTTTATGCACGGACAAAAAATATAATTAATTAGTGTATAATGATTGTACACCTAATGAAATTCATATGAGAAATTTTTCTTTGTTTTATTGAATAATTACTATGAATCAGATTAGGAGTACAATAATTATATACTGATTAATTTCATTTTCTGATCGTGCATAAACGATATGTGTACAATTTTTGTTGATTACATTTTTGAAGCTTGTAAAATATTTCGCGTACAATTTCTATCTCAATCAATTAAACGTGCACAAATAATCATAATGCATTGCACAAAATATTATGTGTTAGACAAAAATTATTAGTGTAAATACTTTTGGGTTTTATTTTTCGTGTACAATTAATACGTGTATGATTCTCATGTGCATAAATCATACCCTGTCCATGATAAAAAGGAGACGTATGGCCAGACTCATATTTGGCAATACCTTTTTTCTTCAGTAAGAGAGAGTGGGTTACGTTGAGACAAGTGCACTGAGAAAACACCAGGTTTGGTTTAACCCCGTAAGGGTTTCGATACGGCAAATGTCACCGCGCGGTTGAGTCAACTGAATATCGATAGAGATGAATAAGCGGAGATTTACTTCAATTGATATTAAGTTGCCTCAACCGCGCGGCGACATTCGCCGTATCTAAATGCTTACGGGTTTCGGTCCACTATTTTTTTTCTCAGCATGGGAAGTGTTCAAAGATGGTTGATGTGAAAATTCTGAAAGAAAATTCCTCACAAATTGCATATCCTCATATTACATTGATGGCTCAATTTTTGTGTTATACACTTCATTATTCCTCGAGTTAAAAATCAAAGTCACTTCTGCGGTCAACAAAGTAAAATTCAACAGCTCCATAGTCATTAAATTCATCGAGTTTTCATTTCATATTTCTGTAATTGAATGATCACCATTTTCCATCTTATTTAATGCTGAAAAAGGATCCGTAAACGAAAAAAATTGAATTCATTCATGTACAGAGCCGAAACGTTAATCTTCAATGTGCATGTAATGTGTGTACTTTCCCAAGTGTGTGTTGACAGCGGGCCCCATCTACGCCCAGGGGGGGTGCCCATGCTACCCAACGTGGGGCCAACCCTGGGATGATAACATGGTTCCCAGCTTGGCCGTATTGCTTTGCCCGAGAATTGGTAACACCACGGGCCCAGCATTAACCCAGACTAGGCAATCAATACTGCTCCTTCCTTTTTGTTTTGAAATTGGAAAATCCCTAGCATGTATATACCATGGGGCCCACCCCAGGCCAGCATGGGCCCCATCCTGCCAATATGGGCCCAAGACTGGACCAGAGTGGGACCAGAATTCTTACACGCTGAGGATTGTACACACATGCTCGGGATATAAATTCACCCCAATCTTGGCCTAACGCTAGTCCAAATTGAGGCCAAGTTCAAATGTGCCCACACTGAGATTCATTATCTCCATTTTTTTCAACTATAATTCTATGGGAAAGCACAACAGGGCCAAGATTGAGCCAACATGGGCCCCATCGTCATTCCCCAATACTGGGTTAAAGAGGATGGACCCAGCCTGGGGCCCATTGTCATTATAGGCAATACACGCTTGGGTTGAGACATGTTTGTGCGAAGCGTGCGCGCATGATTTTTGTACGTAGCCACAGAGAAAAAGTCTGTCAGCGTCCCAGTTGTTTGGATTACGACACTACACAGTGGGCCAGATGACGCTCAAAGTTGGCCAAAACCCAACAATCACTCCCACACTGAATCATCACGGTATCATAAAATATACAACTTGAAGTATTCATTACCAAATTTTTATACTGTTTGGCTTATATTTGGGCTCAAAATAGCATAATGACGTAATAAAATGTTATGTTTTCTCTGATGAATTCATGATTCTTTTGCTCTACGTAAAAAATCGAGCTCATCATTTTTGCAGTTTTTCTCCGTGTAATTTTCATCATTCCGGTATCCTGAGTCTGGAGAAACTCGTGACAATTTGTGGAGGTCGTTCGAAATTTCGTTTTGTGACCTTTTGTGAGACTATTCCCACGATTCACATCTTTGTACGGCATTCCGTTGTACCGCACCGCGCGGCACCACCTTCTAATAACGAAATGAACCTGTCAGAGTTTTCTTTATGATGTCTACGTTCAACTCAATCAGCGATATTTTGCGGATATTTGTATATTCCTCTACGTTAACATAGTTAAGATGTACCAAGATGTCAGGATACCCTACATTCAAAGTTTCGTTTGAATGGTTTAAGAATTAGTATCCATAGGTTTTCGGAGTCGTTGATCACGAATCTATAGTCAGACTTCGGGATTTCAAATGGGCGATCTAATAGGCGGATTTGGATTTCAAATGTCGTTGAATTCCCTTTGAACTCTTCACTCGAGGGTATTCAGGGTTCCTGTTTTCGAATTCAATGACAAAAATTCGGAATTCCAAATTTTTGATTCGTCTGATCTTAATTTCACCTCGCAAAAAATTCTTAAAAGATATCTCAAAAGACATCTTTAAGTTATCCGATTATGTTGCATAAGACATCTTTTGTGTATCTTAGAGATATCTTTACGAGAACATCTTAAGATATCTTCCTCTTTATTGAGATGGTTTTGACAAATGAACATTAGAAATCATCGGAGAGTGAAGGTCCTAAGTTGAGCATCAATTGTCGTGTTCACTCCTATTCTCATCTCTTTCCAATGACACCGCCTATTTTTTGAAAGTGAAACTGTCCTACAATGAAGGCTTGATGATGATCAAATCAAATTGATTTTTGCGCAGAAATATTATCTAGATTTGAGCGCTTTTAACGGATGTTTGAAGGCAATTTTGTAAATTTCTCAAATTTGAGTCCTTCATATTGGATTGGCTATTTTGAATTTTCGAAATCTGACACCAGATTCGTGATCAGACTCCAAAAACCTCTGAGTGAAAAGTTTTGAAAAAATTCGGTGTATTTCGAATTTTTCATCCGCCATATTGAATCCGCCCGCGCCATCTTGATCTTTTCAAAATTTAATTCCAGATTCGTAATCAGCAACCCCAAAAACCCCTGAGGAAAGAATTTCGAGGAAATTCGGTGTATTTTGAAATTTTAATCCACCATATTGCATCGGCCATCTTGAATTTTCAAAATTTGATTCCAGATTCGTGATCAGCGACCCCAAAAACTCTTGTACACTAGGTTCAAACGATTATGTCGACATTTTGAATTTTGGCCAGTGTTTAGTGTAACCTGGCCCACTGTGCACTAAATTGAATTGCCGCACGATTAAGTATAAATTACAACAACAAACAAACATTTTTGTCGTTCCATGCAATATTCTACTTCATATAACTTCATAATTTTCTATTTATTCCATTCGTAGAGTAAACAGTTATTTAAGGGATGTATAAACTATTGGATCTGTTCAATGAATCATGTTAATTCGAATTTTTGGGGTTCACAAAAGGGTTCAATGTAAACTCCTCACTGTCTCATCCTATATACCACTCTGGTCTAAGTTGACACACTTTCGATGTCCGGATAAAATGTTCTGGCATCCAAAACGTTTAACAATAATGATTATTATTAGAAGAAAACTTTGTAGTGTAGGGTTTTACTTAATGATTTCAAGCGAAAAAAGTTACCTTCTTCTCGAAGTTTGTATTGTTTACACGAACAGATGAAGAGTGTCTCAACGTAAGTTTCGATCCAGTGAGAACAATCTAACGAAAATATTATCATTCAAATAAATTGCAATATTTCGATATTTCAAAATCACGTATAGATTATGTTCCCTCGCGTAAAGCAATGTCATAACACGCATTGTGAAAATATGTGTTCATCGTGAACCACAAGAACCATTTAGAGCAACTTGACTCGTTTAGAGTCCCCTGTAATCTAATATTTGCATAATTCGAGGTACATAAACTTGATTCATCAAGCGAATATCTTGATTTTCCGATCTACAATATACATTTTTCTTCTTTTTGTTATTAAATCTTTCCTTTCCTCGTCAACTAAGCAACAGATTTTTCATCAATTATCCAAAGCTTGTATATCCATGTAGATACAGGAACTGTCATTATCGATCCCAGTCAAGATATCTCGATGCTGGTTTGTAATAAAGGTACGTATAATGTACAGATATATTTTAATACGCGAGATCGTTTTACGAATCTCGTCAAACGAGCGGGTTTGATATACAGTCTAGCAATTATAAAACTACTGTAAAGAGCCCACCGCCACCGCGAACACATGTTGTCCTCCCTGCACCCCTTCCTTCGATTCACCACCACCACCACCCACCCCTCTTTCTCTCTTCTCCCTGTGGATGTCCAATGCCGACACGCATGCACGTACGCTCGCATGCACAACGAACTCTCCATACACGTAAAATAGTACGTACGTATCCAAGTCTGCGTGCGTTTGCGGTTCTGTATAATTTGACATGTTGTCGTACACGTTATTATTCAGATAGATCTTGAGATATGCGAGTCGAGCAACCCCTCCTCTCGTCTCATTTGCTCTATCATTCTCTCTTCGTACGGCGATCCGTGTCTGACTCCTTGCTCGTCAACGTGTACGACGAGGCACGAGAGACAGAATTAAATGTCACGAAATAAGATAATAGCTTTTTATTGCCTTTTCTTTTTTCAAACATAATTCCATACGATTCCGGTAACGAGGGACACACGCGAAACGAAAAACTGTCCAAGTTTTTGGGCTGTACTCGATCGAACACGATATTTCGAAGTTTCAAGTTGGACATGTTTGGTATCGCATTTTCCAGCTCTTGGGAAGCGGAGGGTCAATTCTTACCGCACGAGATTTATTCGCGGCTTGTTACAAGATGATCGGTGGATAATAAGCGGATAGAGTTTGGTGTTGTTTGAACACAAAATTTAGGGTATGCGAATAATTGTTTTGTTTGGTCATCGTATCAACGCAAATTGACAAAAGAGAAACATTTCTGTTCGTTTTTCTATTCTTGGCAAGATAAAGGTGTGTCTACCATTCGAATTTTGAACCGAACTTAACCCCAGCAGGTCGGTGGATAACTGAAGACGTTCAGCTATGGAAGATCTTTTCAAACACATGAATCTTTCATGCTAATCAGGTTTGATTGACGCATGTTGAATGTTCAATTTCTAAATATCACTGTGAGGAATATAAGTTATATCCCTAGATCGTGGATTTTGCCTGCACCGGAAGGAACTACTCTCGCTTTTGAGTATCGAATTCTCCAAAAAGTGAGGAAAAATTCTACCAAATTACAAGAAAAACTTCCCCGTGATGGATGAATTTTGCTGCCACCATTTTTTGAGGGAGAATTCCATAATCATTTGTTAGAGTTTAGGAATAAAAAGGAAAATATTTGACTGACAATAAGATAATGTCCTACATTGGAGAAAGTTAGCGGTACGAAATCAAGTTTGACCCACACATGTTGTCGAATCCAACACCAAATTGTGTCAATTTAACCCCAAATGGAGTTCTTCCAACAACACAGCCTGAATTGAACTTCTTGGGAACATCCTTGGCGTCATTTTTATTTGGTAGTTTTTTCAGTGTGATATATCAACTGGCATCGTCCTTTATACTACATTCGATTTGACTGATTCCGTCTGTTTATAACAAATTTGAAGAGAGAGGAGACAAAATTGCTTCCGCATTTCAGAACTAACCGTTTTTCTCTAGAACTAATACCCCCCAGGCAAGTGATACCAAGACTGACATTTAGACCATGACTGGCGTCAAGCTTGGTATGCCACATCTCGTTAGCCTGGCCTTGGCCCACCTTAGCTGACTAAGCGTTGATAGAGCCTTGGATACCAATGCTAGAACCGAGCATATTTTGCCGTGTTTGATTCAATTTTCGTTCACTGAGTCTTGACTGATGCTCTGATGCTTGGCCCGTCACAGCTGACCAACCCTTAATAGCACCTCAGACATCAATGCTAGGACTAAACATATTTCGCTGCGTTTGATTTATTTTTCGTCAACCAAGCCTTCATCGACACTTGGCTCACCGTAAGCCTAGATATAGCCACATAACGCGGACTTGAAAGAGTATATACGCCTGAATGTACATCAGGCTAAATACAGATATCCTTTCAACGTCCTCCCAGATAGCACAAGAGTCCTAAAAAAGTTCTTTATGAATTCTGAACTCTTTTAGAACTCTTGTGCTATCTAGACTAAAATAACTGTGTCGAAATGCAATATTCCGAAATTTCATGTGTTGGAATATATTATATTCAATCAAGCTTGAATGCCAATAATTAAACTATATGCTATTCATTTAGGTTGATTGTATATCAATCATGGCACCGATATCGATTCAAAACATAAAACCAATATTGAATGTTGATATTGAACCAAGCTTGGATGCCAAGGGTTGAACATTGTTATCATCCTAAATATCAATCTAATTTGGTGTCAATGTTGGTAACCATGCTAGGCCCAATGTTGACTAGCATTGGCTCAGGCTTGGCACCAAGCTTGGTACATTCGTCAACGCATACCTGGGCCTGACGTATTCTTGCTTTTTTCACACATCCTAGCAATTATTCACAATTATGATGAATCTCAATAGAATTCGATCCGATTATTTCCATAATCCAAAGAGTTTGAATGTTTCTCTTTATACAATGAACTTTCATTGCATCCTGACACTTTCTCCCCACAAATTCCAGTCTCGTATGATTCATTCATCTGTTTAATATTTCATTCACGTCTATACCTTTCAATTTTTTCATATTTTATTCCCTTGGTGGTCCCTCTTCCTCCTTCAAGTTCTCAAATTTAGGTGAGGATTCTAAACCTATTAAATAGTGATCGTAATCAATATCCGCTGCTCTCGTGTAGGCTGTGCGATTTTTCACTTGATTCTTAAATCTCTGTTCAACTAATACATAATCTATTTGAAACCGGTTTCTATATCCTGTCATCTTTTGTGAATAAATCCTTCTATAATGGTGCTTGAAGATCGTGTTTGCAATGACTAAACTATGTTTGTCACAACGCGCTTTTAATCCGCTTCGTTTCCGTTTTTTTTATTCAAGTGAGAAATTACAACTCATCAGTGTCTTGCATGCATTATTTTGAGATATCGTGCTGGGATAAGTTGAGTTCGATAAGAAATATATATTCGTGACTTCGAAGAGATGAATGAGAAGATAGACAGATGGATAGATTACAATTTAACGATGTCAACCAGATGGATACGGCATACCATCTACCCAATTGCTCACTTTCAAATACGAAATTCTTTTATGGGAATTCATGAAAAGTGGTAGTAATTATTCATAAATTTTCTTTATAAATGTTTCAAAGAGAGAGCTCCACGTGAATCCAAAACTCAAATATTCGAATATAATGTGAGAAAAGAAAAAAAATGTTGATTAATTACTCAATCAAAGTTTGAGGAAACAATGCACGACGAATTGAACGTGTAATTTCGTTCCCAAATTAATGTCGAGTACCCCACACACACACACAAGGATATTTATTCGACGTCATAAATTGAAATAATGACTCACTCCTTTTTTTTATTGACCTATACACACGGTGAGCCAGCAAGATGTTGATAAGGTGGAGGAGTTTTTTTCGAGGATGTATCATACTAGCCGTAGAAAATAAATGATCCATTTTACGGGTGTCTTAAAAGAACAAGTTAAATATACTCCAAGATTCGACGTGTAGATTCGAGCAGTCACAAAGCCAACGCGAGTTAGTTATAATCGAGATTCTTAACCAGAGATTAGACACCCTGGCAACGACTGTCGTGTAATCAGTCAACGCTTAATAGCTCGCCATTAGCATGGGGACGTGTAATCACGTTCTTTTGTGCTGCCTTTTATGCGCATAACAGAGGAAAAAAGAAACAAAGTAAATAAAAATGAAGACAGAACGTCGGTCTCTTCATTCTCATTATACCTCAACGAGACTATTCTCCGTTGGTATAACGTTAGAATAGTGTCATTGGTGTAGAGATACCAGCGAATGCAACTCGAACTTCGCGTTCAAAACCCCTACATATCCATCGAGCGCGCACCCAGTTGTATTTTATGTTCATCCAATTATTCGACAGTTTATTTTTCGTTTACGTTTATTCTTTTACTCTTGCTTTCTTTTTTCTTATTTATTTATTTTCCTCATTTCCTTTTTTCATTACGTTCCCAAGATTTATATCGAGCAATTAGCAGTGCCTGTTCGCGCTAATTGGAACCAGGCCGCATTATACCTACGTGCACCACACTGTATGCGACCGATGAACGCTTATATGTAATCTCGTTAGTGTATAACTGTGCGTGGGGTCCTTGTCTTCGAGGACAATTAATTTTGTTTCTGTTTTTCATGTGATCTTGTTATGTATGGGCGTAACTTGGATAAATGTTATACTGATAATCCTAATGTCTCAAGTAAATATGAACATCATGTTTAATGTAAAGTGAGACAACCGGGACGAGGCGAGTGAAACGCTTGTAGGTGAATTTGTGACACGAGCGACGTAACGGGATTTACATTCAACGGTAAGTCCTATGATTCGATACTCAGTACGGGACAATTAAGAGATCATATTTTCCAAATTTCAAACCTAAGACGGTACCTACTACACGGACAAAATTTTAGGACTGAATCAATTGAAAGAGTTCAGAAGTAATTTGAACAATCCCGAGTCGAAAAATTGTAATACCTGTTGAAGCTTGATCCACTCTGTAATACGCATCGATCCAGAGTTTTGAAAGCAAGATCAGGTTGAGAGCAGAGCGAGATCAGGATGAAAAATAAAGTCTATCCTGATTCACTCCGTAATACGCAACGAATCAGAGCTAAATTAGGTTTTACTTTTTGACTCGGGGTAACAGTGCAACTTTTTGACTTGACTCGGTTAAAAAATTGAATTGTAAAAGTTCAAAACAACATCGAACTCTTTGATAGTCACAAGATGCGGGCCATTAAATCCAATAGTTTGGCGTGAAAGAGTGCGGCGCTGCGTCGAACTGCGAGAGCTCAAGCGATCGGACTCTGAGAGTTCGAAATCTTGGACTCTGAGAGTCCGATCGCTTTAGCTCTCGCAATTTGACGCAGCGCCGCACTCTCTTACGCCAAACTATTGGATTCAATGGCCCGAATCGTGTGACTATACGAGTTCAATGTTGTTTTGAACTCTGAAGATTCGAATTTTGAACTTGCATAACCAAAAATAATTGAACTGTTAGAGTTATATAAATTTCGAACTGTCACAGTCCTACATTTTTTTCCGTGTACGAGATCTTTAGTAGAAATTTTGATATGGAAAACATCAGGTCCAGATCAGGCATGCCTGATTCCCGTTCAGGGCCTGACTTGAGTATCTGATAAGGCCCTGACAAAAATGTAACGCAGGGAAAAGACAAGGTACTGATCAGGAGAACCAAACGTTTCCCAATCAGGATTAATAATCAGAGTAGTAATTGAATTCCCAATCAGGACCTGATCCGGGTGGTAGCGGAATTCCCAATCACGACCTCATCTAAGCAATATATTCTAACATTCAATTCAATCTTCATGGAACTCACTTTTCATAAAATTTTTTGAAACTCCCTCAACAGAAGAAATTATACTGATGATCCAAATAGACTTCAGTTGAACATTTGAAAAAGACAGGTAAATATCTAATGAGTCCTGTGAAAATTTTGAATAATTTGATACACTCATCGTTCTGAATTGATTAGGTCCTGATTTGGCTGTCTTGTCGGTTATCACATGATTGAAATACGGATGAGCCAAGGCAATTCTGATTAGGTCCTGATCAAGATGTCTTGACAGTTCACTAAGAAAAATCTGCATTGTAGAAATCATGTTTCAATATAGTAATGTATTTGACGGTGAAAAATACATTATTTTTGGTTATTATTACCCTGAGTGAGGTGATGGATACTATCTTTTTAGTCATTATTACCATGAGCTAGAGGTGATAAATACCATCTTTTTGGTGAACCAAACCGAATGTACGGTGAAAATTCAACACTGGAAAGGTACTTTTCACTTCTGAAAGGCTGGCTTCAGTTTTCATTATTTGACGGGTGAAAATAGAGTTTATTTTCACATTTCATTTTTCTCAGTGTTACCTCACAATTCAAATACGGATGAGTCAAGGCAATCCTGATTAGGTTCTGATAGGAATACCATGTCTGAGTTACTGAAAGGGAAAATCTGACTGGGACCTGTCAACAACCTTGCGTTACATTGTTGTAAGATCCTAAACAGGAAGCCATATCAGGACCTGATGAAGTAATTACAAGTTTCCCTTAATTAGTAGTTCCCTATTGCAGCCTTACGAGGGCCATGCTTTTAATAGGGAATTCCCTGTCAAATTTCTACTATGGATCCAGCGTTACTCAAGATCTCACTTTTGAGATAAATATTCAAGTCATTCGCAATATAATTCCAGGATTCAATATAAACATTTCAGCATTTGTTTTTTTATATCGATTCAACAAAATTTGCGCGTAGAATCAATTTTATGACTCGAGAATGTTGTTTGGGAGGGTGCAATAAAGTTTTTCTATCATTCGATATCGTGTTATCGGCAACGCGAGATTAGTAGGCACTTATACGAAAATCGACAAACGAGTTTTTTTACGGTAACCATTAAAGGATTTCTCTAAAACCACTTTTTCAGTGTTGAATCTTTACAGTAGAAACAAAAAAATTGAGTGGTGATGGATTAATGTTGTTCTTTTAAGATCATTCTACGAGTGGGAATTAAAATTCATCTGAATTTAGTGAAAGAAGTAACTATACATTGTTATACCAGGAAAGTAAAGAAAGGAATATATCCATCGTTGAGAGTAAATAATTCATTTCATTACTCGATGTATGATTCATTGAGATGTGAACTCATATAGAAAAGTGGCAACGGGGAAAAGGAAGCAAGTAATAATACAATGTGCTCTCCGAAGAGTGCCGAATGGTGTCTTCCTCGCTCTATCGAGAGAGCGCACTGTACTTGAAATTATCTTTCGTTCACGATTTGCATTAAATATCATATCTCTAAGTTCAGAACATACATTGTTCGAAACGTGATAATGAATTTCAAACTCAACTATTATGAGTTGTAAATTACGGCTTTAATTAATATATTATACAAGGTGTTATTATTCTCTAATGATGAATTACAAACAATAATGACGATGAATAATTACCAGTCGTAAGTTTCAAACTTTATAAATTTGAATATGTTTGAGATTTCGTTGTACTACTGGAGGCAAAAAATAGTAAGACTTTTTAATTTAAATTCCACGCGAAAATTCATTCGTCGAAATACTTTTTTTTCTAGGTTGGTATGAATGTCAGGAACATCTGTGCCAAATGTCACATCAAAATAATCATCAAAGTGCATTCGGCGATTTATACAATAAGTGAAATTATTCAACAAAGGAGTTCCATTCAATTTTGTGTGCGGAATCAAATTTCTGGTTTCAGAATGTTGCAAAAGGCCTTCGGTGACAATTGTTTGTGGCGAGCAAGTGTTTTTGATTGGTACAAATTATCCAAAGAGGGTCGAGAATGCGTTGACGACGAACCACGTCCAGGACGGCCATCAGCATCAATTGATGATCCACGCGTCAATAAAATCAAGGAATTGGTGCTTGAGAATCGACGATCAACGATCACAGACCTGACTGGCATCGTTGGAATATCGGAAGGATCAGTGAAAACCATTTTGAAAGATCATTGGGGTCTAAGAAAAGTGAAAATACGATTGGTTCAAAAATCACTCATTGATTGTTCGTAAATTTTTCGCCAAATTTTCAACCACTATCGTGCCACAACCACCGTATTCGCCTAATTCAACCGTTTTGAGTCAATTGAAGACATTATACGTGAATCGCTACGCGCATTGAAGGCTATTCTGGAAATTAACTTCAACAACTGTTTCGAGGATTGGAAAGAACGTTGGCACAAGTGTATTGGGGCCAGGAGGGGTGACTTTGAGGGGGACGAAATAGATTTGGAAGAATAAATTGAGAATTTTTAAATTATGAACAAAGTCTTACTATTTTTTGCCCACAGTAGTATGAATGAATCAAATTATTCAAGTTTCATACTCAAAATTACACGTTATCACAGGAATATTTATAATCCTCCATTTCAAAATTCAGACAAAAGATGCATGGGAATATATTTTACTGATTGTTGCAGTTTGAATTTGTCAACGCCTTTATAAGGAATAACGAGTGAAGTGAGAAAATATTTTATCAAGTGAAAGAACGAACCATAATTTCATGAAAGAAACAAAGACTTTGGAAAAGTTGATTCAATTGATGGCAATGATTCGTTAAACAGAAGGGTGATTCCTGTTCCTCCTCCTTTTAAAGATGTACACACAAGATACGATAGCTACGGTTACCATCTTGCGCACCTGGTATCTTTCTATTAATAACTTCTTTCCATAAAATGTCATTCTAACGCATGTCCGCACATAGTCACACACAATCCTGTATTATTACCATACCAAGGATCTTGAGAATGAAACAAGAATCAAGTGGTACGATGAGATCTGCTGGTAAAGATATATACACATATACGAAGTCTTAAATATCCGCCATCGTATAAAATTGTGTATATTTTCTTTTCATAATGATACTCGAATTATAAGCATTATGTAAATCGTTATGTTAATGTACCTCTTCCTTCTTTCGATAATACTCCCTTTTTCCTCGCTGCAGTCTACCTGGCTTGTCCGACCAGTGGATTACAGCAGTTTCGTTTAAGCGCGCGCTAAATGTTACTTTATGCACTTTTTATGCTCTCCTTTTCATCTCCTTCGCTCTTCTCTCGTACTAAGAGAAGAGGCGGGATAGACAGAGCTCTTAGATCGCGAGAGAGCGTTTAACGCACAGCCTTTATTTACATAATATTTTGTGAAAGATCCGTATCGATGCGCAGTGGCGTGCCGATGGTTCCCCGTTTATTATTATATAGTAGTACTTCGTGGCGTTGGAATCGAGAGAATTTAGGTTCGTTTGGTTGCTACCTTCTTTATTCCTCGAGGCAAGAGACCCCGATAGGACGTGCAGAAATTTCGCGTAACAACTCTGCCAGGTATATATATATAAGCACACCAATCTCATTACCGGCGCCAATTATCGAATGGACGATTCGATCGGGTGCTGTGGTATAAACGATCCTCTTGCGCTCGGATCAAGCCAGAGAGAGGAAGATACAGAAGAAGAGGAACGAGAAGAAGAAGGTTGGGTATACAGTAATTTCGATGATGATACGGAATTATCTTACGCTTAGAGGACGCAGCATAAAATCGATTGAAACAACAACAAAAAGACACGACTAGATCTATCGATGCGGTATCATCGAGCTGTTGAGAAACGTGATATGGTAGACAATTCATTCGAAATATATCAATCAATTCTATATTCGAATCATCATTCGATGATGACAGATTTCGTTTCAACGATCATTTTAAATTTCTTTAATTATCGGTAATGGTGTGGTGAAATCCCAGCATCGATAGTCATTATTTTTCTCACGGCAATGGGGATTCAACGAGCAAGTAATCAGGAAAATGTATACAAAAAATAACACTTATTTTTACAGTAGGAATCCCACCCAGAAGATACAAATAGGGCGAATGAAATACAATACAATATGTGCCAATTTTGATTCTTTGAATATCAGAAATGAATTCTTTCAACACTCACGTTCTGGGCAAGAATTTTTGAAAATGAGAAAGCAGAATGAATGCGGAAAATGATGAATTCCGGTCGAGCGAGTCAACTCGATTGAATGAAGTTGGTTCACACCACGGTAATACGCGATCATAAAATTGTCAATGCATTTCAAGAGACTCACCAACAAATTCACATATGGAAAACATTGTACTTCTTTCAAGCAAAATTCTTCTACCCTTCGATAATCTTTTTTATCACGTGAAAGAAAAAATGTTTAAACATTTTAACATGATTTCAAACATATTCATGTACTTTCATTATTTTAAGTAAATCGCTTTTAGGTAGTTGAACGAGACGAAGTTCGTTAAAGATACCGTGTGTGTGATTTTCCATGCAAATTGAGTTGTTCGCCTGTCATTATGCTAATAAAGGTAATGACGCGTCGTCGTCATCGCATCGCGTACGTTAATGCAGCTGTTGTAATGAACCACGGGGCATCGGATATCGACAGCGTCGGAGGTCCTACCTGACTCTTCACTGTCTTTCATTGCGACACGGATATAATGTCACGATCTTTTTATGAATTCGTGAAAACAGGTGGTTTGTCGTACACGAGATATAATACAACGTGAGAGCGAAAAACATTCATCCCACCGACATTATTCGATCATCATCTCGATGGTATTGCAACGTCATATTTGGGATATAACATTGAAAATAAGTTTCTTTACAGTTCTATATTCATCGCATTCAACCCATACAAGTAAAATTTAGTGAATTCCTGCTTCAACTACGCACGACTAGGTACATTTAATCCCACTTGATTTGTACCGCAGGGTATAAATGCGGTTTACCCGTTAAGCTTGAATGAATTCTAAACCGAGAATCGAGACGAAGAATGATACATTTTTTTTATTGAAACTTTATATCCCTGAGGATTAATAATACTCGACTATGAAATCTTCTGTTTCGAGATATCAATTGTCGAATATGTATAAACAAGAATGATGACTAAATCATTCGAGGAATCGAATAAATGTTACAAATGCGAAGTGTAAGATACTACGTACGGTCAGTGTTAAGAACAAGAGTCATCATCATTGGTCTCGTTTCCATTGAGAACTCACTTTGGCCTTGGTTCATCATTCGCTCGCGGCACTTTAAGCGGGCAGTTAAAAGCATATAGCAAGGACATTTACGTCGGCAACTAACTGCCCATTAAGACGGAGGAACCACCTAACCATGAAGGATGTAATTGGCTAACGTTGCCGAGCCCGCAGCTCGTAAAAGCCCAGCGGGTGAGTGGCTGAGCGTACCTCGTCTTTTGCGGTTTTTCCGCATAACTTTCTTTAAATGGTATCCTTTTCCATTTTTGACGACAATTTTAATTGCCAAGATCCACGGTACTGCCGATTCACGAGAATGAGCTGTATCGAGTTGTCGTTTGAATTGCGTAAAGTTTCATTCAAAAGCATCTGCCCAAAACTTTATTTACATATCGTACTGAATTTGTATCAAACTGACAGAGTTTATGCAATGGTTACTCTCATCTCGAACGTTTATTAATATTCTTTTTCTTTCATTCGAATGTACGCGAATAGCGTACGGTTGTAACTCAATTTTATCGTGTATCTAAAATCGAATATCGACAATGGGCATAGCTTTCGTTGCGTGGGTGTGACATTCGTTTCGAGGTTCTGACATCGCCTCGTGGGGGTCAGTCAGACAAGGCATTGCACATGGAAAAAGAAGAAGGAAAGGAAGAACAAGAAGAAGAAGTAAGTCTTATGGGACCCCAAGGATATTTGAAATTTGGTTATTAATTTTGGTTGGTAAGGCCCCCAACGGGGCCAGTATGCCACGACCCCCTTCCAAAATGCCCGTCACACAGTAAGACTTCTGCCCTTCTCTCCCAAGTCCATTCTTGCTCTTTTACTCTCCCTTGAGACAATGGCCGCCTGCGGTGCTGATGTCTCCGACGACGTCTGCAGACCCCCGTTGCGACGCGAGCGCCGCGTACGCGCCGTTTTACTGCTATAGAGACGTCAGTTATCCGTCCTCGTCATTTTGTATCTCAGAACCCTTCCGCGCGTGCGGCCCCAAGGCTTGGCCCACGGTCCAACTGGGAGATCGATTTATTGGAACGACGTTTCACGTAGAGCTCCAAACAAACTTGAAAATTATGCCACGATGAAGAGAAAGGGAAAGACAGTTTCGACCAAGTGCAAGAACGTTTGTATCGTAACACCAACACATGTTTACTCAAAAGATATACACACAAATATATCTATATTGTTTTCGATTCTCCAAATAATATAAAATTTACGATACCGTTGATCATGCGATCTTTCGTATACTCAAAACGATGAAGAATTAGAAAAATCTCCTAATGTACGTGGTTTTATGATACCTGCATACTAAAGAGGAAGACATGACGACATTCGCGTATCGGAGAGTCGTAAATTGAGTGAGCAAGAAAAAAATT
Source organism: Gonatopus flavifemur (assembly GCA_018340375.1). Classification (NCBI taxonomy): domain Eukaryota; kingdom Metazoa; phylum Arthropoda; class Insecta; order Hymenoptera; family Dryinidae; genus Gonatopus; species Gonatopus flavifemur. Next base: position 59,018,385 of record JAFFJZ010000001.1, read on the forward strand.
ATCGCAAAAATCTTTGGCAAGATATATTTGAAGTATTTCTGTATCTTATATACGTGTATATATGTATAGAAATATTGTTATGGGCTTGGATATAACGTTTATAAAATACTAGACGGTCCCGAGAGCGGTCGGTCGTGCTTTATACGTGAAACATACGACGACCGAGGGTCCGGTTTATCGGAACAGTCTTTTGATTCAATCGAATCGAACGGTGCATGTGTGCTGGTGTGCCTGCAAGCACATAGAAGACATCACGACACACAGCCAACGTAGTCTCGGATCGTACGACAAAAGCGCTCGAAAAAGGAACTTGTCGTCGGATTTATCGTGCGCTTGGCGAAAGGAAAGTACGTATCCGTATATCCGACGAGAAGAAGAACGTTTAGGTATGTGCGTGTGTGTACGTGCATGTCGTATGATCAGTGTGCGCAGCGGGAAGAAATCTGTTGTACAGAGAATATAAGCGTATGGTTAACGATCATTGTTCTGCGCCATGTATGATGTTATTGTCGCGATTGATCGTGTCGTGTTGAGGATACGCGATCGGGTGGTCCGATTTATCGTTGGTACACGTGTATGCATCCAATCGATACTAGATTTCGAATCTATATGACAAACCGTGAAAGAAAGATATTTCACCAGGTATTTGGAAAATGGTCGGTTGATTCGATGTTGATCGTTGAGTAAAAAGATATAAGTCCAATGCTGATGACGCATGATCGTACTCTGATACATGTGATATCAATTTTGAAGTGTCCTCGAAAAAACCTATTTACGTAGTCGAGTTTTAACCATCTATGAAAACGAGTTATATTTACGACAACTACTTAGTAGTTGAGACAAATACCACGCTAATGAGCGTGACTACTTTGTTAGTTGTCTCGACTAACGTGGTATTCACCCGGAAGACTGAGTAGTTACCATAATTACTTATCGTATATTGTCGAAAATCGACTACGTGAGTAGCTCTGCTGTCCAAAACAAGAACCCACATAGCACACAATCTCTCAGTAATGTCTCGAAAATACGAGGTGTGTTCAAAAAGTAAGGTGACTTTTCAAATTTCGCGGGCAACGTACTTTCGATTATCGATTTTTTTGTTTTGTTATGTTGGCACACTCTTCCCGAACATCTGTACCAAGTTTCAAGTGTATAGCATTTTTTGTTTGGTTGTGAGAGGCGTAAAGGTTATAAGTGTTTTGCGTGCTCGGCGATTTCTTGCTATCGAAAAATATGGATCAAAGGATTTGCATCAAATTTTGTGTAAAAAATGAAACAAAGTGCTCCGAAACACTTAAAATGTTGACAGTAGCATACGGTGAAACTGTTCTGAGTAAAAAAAATGTTTACAAGTGGTACAAACTCTTCCAAGATGGCCGGGAAGATGCCAATGACGAGCCTCGCTCTGGACGCCCAAGCACGTCAACAACCGATGAAAACGTTCAAGCAGTGAAGAAAATTGTTTTGGAAAATCGTCGAATCACTATCAGAGAAGTTGCTGAGGATGTTGGTTTATCGCTTGGCTCGTGCCATGAAATTTTTTCTAACGTTTTGGGCATGAGACGTGTGTCAGCGAAGTTTGTTCCGAAATTGCTAAATTTTGACCAAAAGAACCGTCGCATGAGCATCGCTCAAGAACTGTTGAATGACGTCAACGACGACCCAGATTTACTCAAAAGGGTCATAACTGGTGAAGAATCATGGGTATATGGTTATGATGTCGAAACCAAAGTCCAATCGTCCCAATGGAAGACCCCAGATGAGCCAAGACCGAAAAAAGCACGCCAAGTTCGATCAAATGTCAAAGTTTTGCTCACTGTTTTCTTCGATTACCATGGCGTGGTGCATCAGGAGTTCTTACCATATGGTCGTACGGTCAATAAACAGTATTATCTTGAAGTTATGCGCCGTTTGCGAGAAGCAATACGAAGAAAACGTCCAGAATTGTGGAAAAATAATTCATGGCTTTTGCATCACGATAATGCCCCTGCTCACTCATCTTTGCTTGTGAGAGATTTTTTGGCCAAAAACAACACCACAATCATGCCTCAGCCACCATATTCACCGGATTTGGCCCCATGTGACTTTTTCTTGTTCCCAAAACTAAAGAGACCTATGAAAGGACGGAGATTTGCAATGATTGAAGAGATAAAGACTGCATCGCTGGAAGAGCTCAAGGCTATACCGAAAAGTGCTTATGAGAAGTGCTTTGAGGATTGGAAAAACCGTTGGCATAAGTGTATTGTATCTGAGGGGGATTACTTTGAAGGGGACAACATAAATATTGATAAATAAATAAATATTTTTTCTTAAAAATACAAAGTCACCTTACTTTTTGAACACACCTCGTATCACTAGAACATAGCCGAGACATTTGAAACATTGCAGCAATATTTCGAGACATTACTGAGACATTGTGTGCTATGTGGGAAGACCGTAAGTGCATTTGACTAGAATTCGAGAGAATCAAGAAGAACTGTTTTCTTTTAACCCATTAACGCCCAAGCGCCTCGATTTTGTGTCAACTTTTCGACGCGATTATTTGTAATGTTATCGTCTTTGGAAAAATTCAGTTTTCACATATTCTGGCGTGAAATTTTATGCTCTTTCAGGATCCGTGCTCAAAATTACGATTAGACTTCTAGGAAAAAAGATATGGCCGATTTGAACTCAAAAAACGTGGAAATTGAAAAAAAAAAATGTTCTTGATTTTTTTTCATAATGTTATCGCCAATAATTTGTGCTCTAATTATGGACAAAGGTGGACAAAATGCTTCAGGTTTGAAAGAAGATTTTTGTTATCGAAGTGAAATCGCTTTTTTTTTTTACAAAATGGCGGCAATAATGTAAAAATTTCATGAAAAACATTACTTATTTTTTTTCTCGAAAACTAGATTTTATCGAAAAGTTTATGAGAACAAAAGTGTCTGAGAATCAGTCAAGGAACGCTCACAAATTTTTTTAGAATTTTTTGATACAATTTAGGTTTTTTTGAAAATTTGGGAAATCTGATTTTTCAAAAACGTGTCAAAAATATTTCGAAAAATTTTTGAGTATTCCTTGACTAATTATAAGACATTTTTGTTCCTTTGAATTTGTTGATTAAGTCCATAGTTTTCGAGAAAAAAAATAAGTAATGTTTTTCATGAAATTTTTACATTATTGCCGCCATTTTGTAAAAAAAAAGCGATTTCACTTCAATAACAAAAATCTTCTTTTAAACCTGAAGCATTTTGTCCACCTTTGTCCATAATTAGAGCACAAATTATTGGCGATAACATTATGAAAAAAAATCAAAAAAATTTTTTTTTTTCAATTTTCACGTTTTTTTGAGTTTAAATCGGCCATATCTCTTTTCCTAGAAGTCTAATCATAATTTTGACCACGGATCCTGGAAGAGCATAAAATTTCACGCCAAAATATGTGAAGACTGAATTTTTTCAGAGACGATAACCTTACAAATAATCGCGTCGAAAAGTTGACACAAAATCGAGGCGCTTGGGCGTTAATGGGTTAAAATATTGACTATTGAAGTATTACATCATATTCCAAATGTCCGACAGATAATTTTCTGTCATGATTTGGTCGGTTTTTGTCCCAGGCATGATGATTTCTGACGGAACCAGACAGAATTTTGACCGGAATCTGTCAGGATTTATCGGACTTTTTTAATAGAGTAGATTTCCCATTTTTGTGTTAGTTAGACGTTTCAAATTTGATTAATTTTTACGTACTTCGAACCGCTGTGATTGAAAAAGTAATAAGTTTCTTTCAAAATGAAAAACACAGAAGGATGCAGAATTTTTAACGATTAAAATGATATTAAAAAATTCATTTTCGTCAGAAATGCGACTTACGGTCTTCTTCACGGAAAAAAAAGATTAGTTGAAATAACTATTCAACTTGTAAGCGCATATGGGCCCACTTTTTTCCGTTAGAATAACAAATTAATCAATTGATTTAACCAATTCAAAATGATTTATTAAGAAAATCAGTCATATTAACGAAAACAATTGTTATTCTAACGAAAAAAAGTGGGCCCATATGCGCTTACAAGTTGAATAGTTATTTCAACTAATCTTTTTTTCCCGTGTTGGTTTGGACGGCAGAGCTGCTGCAAGTATCCTTTTTTTCCGTGTAGGGTTGAAGGTTTTTTGAGAATATTCCGGAGGGAAATAAATCCCATATGCATTTTGCGTTGGAGATTGTGAAGTTGCGTTGCCATGCTAACCATGGCCACAATGTAAATTTAATAGAACTCTACATCGAGCAAAGAAAAAAATTGCGAAATTTACATCTAACGAAGTTAGTATTTGGACGATTTCAAAAAATAGTTCAAAAAATAGTAGTACCACAATTTTAGTTGATTTTATAACAGGGAATGTCAAATTTACATCAGGTGTAGTATATCTCACATTCGCTGTTGTGAAATCCACTCGGATTGTGGTAGCTCGAACTATTTTGAAGAACGTTCAAATATTGATTTCGCAAGATATAAATTTGACAACTTCTTTTTTCTCAGTGTACAGTACACAGAAAAAAAAGATTAGTTGAAATAACTATTTAACTTGTAAGCGCATATGGGCCCACTTTTTTTCGTTGGAATAACAATTCTTTCGCTAATTCAACAAATTTCTTTAGTAAATCATTTTAAATTGGTTAAATCAATTGATTAATTTGTTATTCTAACGAAAAAAAGTGGGCCCATATGCGCTTATAAGTTAAATGGTTATTTCAACTGATCTTTTTTCCCGTGTAGATTTCAGACGCGCGATCTGAAAACAGAGATGGGCAGCCTCAATTACTTTTTTGTACTTGAAGTACTTTTTCTTGTCAAGTACTTTCTAATTTGATGTTTAAAATCTTCATTTTATAGGAATAGGAAAGTACTTAACAGAAAAAAGTACTTCAAGTACAAAAAGTAATTGAGGCTGCCCATCCCTATCTGAAAAATAATTATGAAATATTCCTCAAATCGGTGGCAGTAAAATTTCTCCGTGATAGGGAATTTTTTCCTACACTGAGAGAAATTTGATCACGTAAAGTACTATTCTTCTTAGTAAGCCAGGAACATTGAAAGATTTCGACTACAAATATTGTCGATTTCTGATTATTTTTACCATCAGTGCCTTTCTTACTATCGTTGATGGTCAAAATGCTCAGAAATCGAGAGCAGTTATAATCCAAAACTTTGACTATCCCTAGCTTACGAAGAAAAATAGAACTTTATACGATTGAATTTTTCTCAGTGTACTACTGTGATCAAAAAGTAAGGTGAATTTGTTTATGAAATGTAAATTCCTCATTTATTCTTCCAAATCAATTCCAACCCACTTCAAAGTGATCAAGTAAGTAAATATAGCCTTCAAGACCTTCTTCGATTCGGTTTTTATCTCCTCGATCGTGTCAAAACGGCGTCCCCGCATTGGCCTTTTGAGTTTGCTGAATAGTCAGTAGTCGCACGGAGCCAAATCAGGCGAATACGGTGGTTGCGGAACGATATGAATCGAGTTTATGGCAAAAAAGTCCCGAGAAACCAATGCAGTGTGAGCCAGTGCATTATCGTGATGAAGGAACCAAGAGTTGTTCGCCCATAATTCCGGCCGTTTCAGACGAATAGCTGAGCCAAATGATATTTCAACGCTATCAGCGAGGTCTCTAATTGTCAATCGACCATTTTCAAGCACCAAATTTTTGATTTTTTGGACGTGGCCCTCTTCGGCAGACGTTGATGGTCGTCCAGAGCGCGGTTCGTCTTCAACGCGTTCTCGGCCCGCTTTGAACTTGTTATACCACTTATAAACGTTTTTTGTGTCATAGTTTGATCACCGAAGGCCTTCCGCAACATTTTTAACGTGTCCACACAAGAATATTCATTCCGCAAACAAAATTTGATGCAAGTTTTTTGCTCAACAAAATCACCCATCGTAAAAATCGAAAAATTCACTTTTGGTTGTTTACAAAAACACGTGTAACTCGGAGATAATTAAACCTTTTGACAAACAGACGTTCGGCAAATCTTATAGACAGTCCTACCACGAAAAAAAAACGACCACGCGTATTACATGAAAAGTGAGGTTATAATGACGGTGTGGATTTCATGTAGAATTTACTCCAGAGTCCTGTTGGATTTACATTGGTATCATGATTACCATAGCAACACGCCTGCCGTTTACTTCAGTAGCAATGTACACATAACATTAGTCCCAATGTGAATTTTACTCCAATTGCATGCACTTCAGCAGTCATGTCAAAATAACAACAACCAATGCAGAATCCACACGTCATTTTTTTCCGTGTAGCAAAAAAAATTTACCCGCCTTCCTAACGCCCGGGAGTTTTAAATGACAATTTCACCTTACTTTTTTATCACAGTAGTATACGCAGGAAAAAGCTACCTCGAAAATTACTGCACTACACTGTGGAGTCAGGACAAAATCACAGTTTGAGATTACGTGTCATATATTTTGTATTCTAATTACTGCAGTGCAATAAAACAAAAATTTGCCCAAATAAAATAAATAGTTTATCTTTCATCTCTCCATAGCATATTCCTCGGAATGAAAGAAATATTCAATGATTGCCCCAAATAAATTGATATTCCGAATAAATAATTCTTTCGCCACAAGTAATCAATTTTTGCATCCAATTGAATATTTAATTTCCACACATGAATATTTCACGAAGAGAAGACAAAGATGAAATTGAAATGATTTCGAAATTGTTTTAAAATGATTAATTCATTTTATATCCTTACATGCACGATAATACCTCTGTTGTCAATCAATATTGACTCTACACTGTGAGAAATAGATGTGAAATTACATGCAACGAATTTACCAAGACTGTTCCTGTAAAATGCATCCTCCATAAACATTTGGCAGTCTTTTTACTCAACATGTCACCTGTAAATTCGCATGAACACTATGATGGTAATTTTACAAGTACTAAGTACTGGTAAAATGAAATTATATCCACATGTCAATGTAAAATTACCTACTTCATTGGTAATTTTACAAATACTTAGGACTGGTAAAATCGAATTACATGTACATGTCAATGTAAAATCACTTGCATTCTGGTGAAATCACAGTTAACATGTATGTGTAAGTTTACCTTGGGTGGATGTGTGAATTCACTGGTGTGTGTAGTTGATAATTTTTACATTAACATATATCATTTAATTTCACCAATACTGTATAGGTAAATCCTGTTGCCATTGACATTTGGTAATAATCCCCACGCTTGGCTGCCATGACTGACCCAAGTCATCGCATGTTGTCAATATCAGCGGAATCGTTCAATTCTTACATGAGATTGATTCATTTATATCACTTTTACAGTTCTAACTCTGATACAATTGTGAAGCATAACTTTGAAGAAGAAAAAACATACACCTCGATAGATTATCAAAATTAATTGCCGTGAAAGGTTCATTCGAATGACTTACGGATATTCATTCGCCATAATATATTTCCAACATTGTAATACTTACACCCTATTGTTGTGAGGGATTTTGATTTTCGTTGCACAGGTATTTCATCAGAAGATCGCGTTCACGTGCGTTCCGAGTAGAACATGAAACAAAAAGGGAAAGAATTTTCATTCTTTACATGCTTTACACATATTTAATTGAACTATTCATCACACTTAAATTGTATAAATGAGATTTAGTTAATGATAGAATTATATGAAAAAATTGTGCATAAAATATCAATTGAATCAAATTCTTTGGAATATTTGTGTTATCTGAATGGTTGATATAAGTCGGGTGTTAAAACATAGAATGAATCTATTAATCTTATGTTGAATTTCAGATTCTATGATTTTAAACATCAATATTATTTGTAGGTGGAAAATATTATTAGCATGAAGCAATAACCGGATTTAGATCTTTGGGATTTCTTCATAAATTTATCAATTTTTGATGGAATCGAATTGCGAAGTTGAAGTGTTTGATGTACAGTGGATGAGAACAAAAATAAATGAAGGAGAATTTGAGTTTTTCTTTTTTATTTGTCAGAAGAGACCGGAGTTATTTGTCTACGGAGACTATGTGTCACAGTATCGATATTTCGGGAACTTATATACGTCTGCACGGAGAAAAAATGGTTTGCTATCATAGCGCCTACAAAGAAATTTGTTGTCCTCGCGAAAATATTCACTCCAGCAGCTAAGACGTCAGTTCTTTTAACAAATTTGTTTATATCAGCAAAAAAATGTAATTGTGTCAATCATTCTTCTTGCTCTTTCAACTAGTGTTTTTTTTTGTAGGCGCTATAGTAACAAACCTACTCGTTATGCCAGCAATACTTTTTTCTCCGTGTATGGCTACCGTTCTAAGGGGATATTTGGATATCTATAAATGACACATTCACCAGCTTTCGCTGTCCTGCGATACTCTGATCATAAATCATACGTGATCAGATGATTGGTGAAGATTTTATTGAATCATTTCAGCGTCTGAAAAGTTACTTCTACAACAATATTTCGATTGCAATCAGAGTGAGTCATCCACAATTCTATCGTTCAATATGAACTTATCAGATGTGTGAATTATGAAATTTCAATTCCACTCGACCTATAATTTGCACCGTGCCAAGTTCTCAAAAACATGATCGAGGTTATCTGCCTTACTTAAAAAAAAAAAAATAAATAAAGAAAGAGCTGCCGATGTGAAGAAGCGGAATGATAGAATGAAATGACTCAAAGAAATAAGGAGTTTCACAAAACTAGTGGCACAAGAGGTTCAGAATCAATTTGGTACCATCAAAAGCCAAAAAAAAACGTAGAAATGTTGCCAGAAAATCAAAAGAAAACATTTACTGTTGTTATGAATCCAATGAATTAACATTTACATCGATATTTCATAATGCCAATCGATGGAATGTTTCAAATACTCTGCCAATTGGCACATGGCTTCCTCGTCTGTGTTGGAAAAAAAATCGACAAATAATGCGGATTGCTAGAAACTTTTTTGTCGCATCTTTCAACCGATTGGAATGAACTTATACGGGACCACTATCACCTCGATCCATTACTCAGTTGGAAATTTCATAACGATCAGATGATAGGAACGAAAAATATACGCATGATAGCAATTTTCACGAAATTTCAAATTCGTTTTGAAGCCTACTGCTTACCATTTTCTTCCCTCATCTCCGATTTGCTTGAAATTTCTACCATACAACTATCACCTCGTAAACTGAATATGCTCAGTTCTATGGCATTCGGATAATATGGACATAGGGAAGGCATACTTTCAAAAATAATGCAGATCGCAAACAAAAGTTTCCCAGAGTTTTTAACCGATTGGGATGAAACTTATACAGGGTGCCCCATTTTGAATAGCCAGAGCTTATATCTCCCAAGGTCATGGGGCTGGAAGAAAAAACCTCGGAAAACAGTTGCAGGATTCAGAGGGGGACATTTGATGATAACCTCGATTTCGACCTCAGATTCCATCTTCAAGGTCATTTTGAGGTCAACTTGTGTTTTTCAAATGGGACCCCCTATTTTTGACTACATCCTTGGAATGTACGTTGAAAACTAAGGAACATTTGTCTGAACTAGTTTCCTGAAGTTTGCGAAGATGACGCTCTAATCGATAAAGGAAGAAAGCAGATTCAAGAGACACTCTTGTTGCTTTCTGTGTGGAACAATACTTACCTTTCCAGTTCTTCCTCCTCAACAGGGCCATGTATGTATCGCAAATGAAGGTAACGTATTTGAGCCTTTAGTCCCTAACAGCACATCCGATTTCTACGTCGCATTTCCGTGGACTCCACGTCGATCAATGGTGGACGTGGATAGAACGTGGATGGACGGAGATCCCACGTGAAGGTAACATGGAGGCAACGTAGAAATGTCCGGTGTTATACGGGTGAATTCACGAGATGATTGGATCAGGGAATTATCACTCAATTACGGAACCCGACTATTCCCAAAACTCACAGACACATACCTCTCTAGTCGAAATAATCGGCCCTTTTCAGGGCTACAGTGATGTGCAAAGTCCGATCGCGCAACCTCCTCGTGGTGCACATTAGGTAACGCTAATGCCGACGGCAGTTCCCCGAAGATTGGGAACCAGGGCCGGATTGAGGCAGGTGAGGGCCCTGTTGGGGAGAAATAACTGAAGAGGTAAGTGTTGTTTCACACAGAAAGCGGTAAGAGTGTTTCTTGAATCTCCTTTCTTTCTTCATCGATTCACGGAGAGAAAAAATTTGCTGACGCAGCAAATCGAGGTATTATATATAGAATAGCAAAATTTTTTGCTGACCTAGCTAAAAATTTGCTATAACAGCAATCGTGTTAGCTACGACAGCAATTTTTTAGCTGTGGCAGCAAAAAATGTTTGCTCCACCAGCAAATTTTCAGTATTATGTATAGAATAGCAAACAAATTTTGCTGGAATAGCAAACATTTTTTGCTGCCACAGCTAAAAATTCGCTGTCACAGCAAAAAATTTGCTGCTCTGGCAAAAGGAACCCAGCAAAAGTAGATTTCGCTGCCACAGCGAATTCCTTTTTCTCCGTGATCAAGTTGAAACTCATATGGGACCACTACTGACACCGAATGTAACCGTGGTGAAAATTTCATGATGATCGAATAACAGGAACGAAAGTTATCCTCGATCGAAATTCTAGGGCGGGGGGGGGGTTTACATCCACACACCCATCCATTCATCCATCCATCCATCCATCCAGACAGACAGACACGGAACCAAAAATTTTCTCCGAGTTTCGAGGAACATTTTGGTGTAAGAGATTCTGAGTTTGGGGATAAAAAAATTTTCGGCCCCTCGAAACGATCACAACGCTTTCCTCCAACGAGAAAGCAAAATATTATAATATAATTAATATAAACAATGTATTTTTCATGATGTGGACACATGAACCCATGGACACTTTTCTGCTTTGAAATTTGAAATCTTTTGAACATTGAAAGATTGGAAATCCAAACGACGCTTTTTTTTTAAATAAAAGGTTGCAATATTGCATCATGAAAATTGCAGATAAATATTCTCATTAGTCTTTAGGCAAATTTGGAGGAAGCTTGAATCGTAGACAGATAGTCCCGGTCTTCCCTATTCACACTGAAAAAAAACGAATACTCCTCACTCAATTTGCTGTTTCATGGCTTGCAAATCATTCAACAAAACCTTTGGCTTCTTTAGGGTGAATATTTTTCGGGTAAATGCACCCGTTACAATAGAAAATATCTTGATATATATCAACTCAATTCAATCAGTTTATTAAGGATTAATGAATTTGCATGCATCACTTTTTATCTGCACCTATCATTGTAACAGTTTATTGAACGAATAAAAAACAATGAAGTCATTTTCAATTGAACACTGTGTATAGAAATTCATCTAAAACGTTGCTAAAAAGTCAAGCGAAAAACTGCGGGGTTACTTGGATATGGATCATCTGGCAATATCTACCTAATTATAGGAACGAATACTGCTGATTTTTTTTTTGCTTTTAAATCAAACATTACAAATTGTAGTCTGTATTTACACAGGTCATTCGAGAAAACTCTTCCTGATTTATTGAAGTTTTCAATGACTTCAGGTTTACGTCGGGTGTTTATCAAATTTTTTTTTCAATAACTGCAATTGGTGAAAATATATTTCGCAATGAGCAGGCAGAGGAGAAAGTTGATGGTCAGAAGTGATTAATTATCAATAACACGAATAAACTTGAGTTATCGAAATTAACTCGCACACAAAATTATGATGAGAATAGACTTCACCTTCTGAGAAATTTCGAAGTTTATTCAGAAAAATTAACGAGGAGATTATCCGAAATCCAAGATAATGGAATGCTTTTTGCCATCGATGTGATATTTAGTTAAACCTTATTCGAATATTCTCGCGTGAAAGAGTGCTAAAAATCAAAGCACGGGCATTAATACTTCCTATTACCGAAGGTAATATTATCCATCAAAAAATGTGTCCAAAACTACTCTGATGTATGAATGCGTCCATTCTTGATGTCACATTGTTTTTTTTTCATTTTACATAGTTAGTAACCAACTGTGATTTACTGTTTCCAAGACACTTCTTACCTTCGTTCCGAATTCTTAATTGCACTCAGAAAAATTTTCAGTCATTTCACGTGATCAGTTTGATTCAAATATTTTTTTCAATTGCAATAACTAATTTTCCGGTTAGTCCAAGTAAAAAGATACAGTTGTCTTGATTTTGTTGATTTAACTGATGCACAGAGAAAAATCTGCTATAAAATTCACCGTATGTCCGATAAATATAGGGACAACATTAGATTGCTGTAATTTATACCACAATATCTATTAGAGTCATCGCAATTTATGTGACCACTGCAGCAAATTTTCATTCTAATCAGAGATTTTCGTTGATCGAACAGGAATTTTGGTATATTTTACAACAATTTAATGCTGCCCTATAATTACAGCAATTTTCTCTCTGTGTGCGAATTTTTCTTAGTGTAATCGAATATACAATTTTGTGATGTGCCGAATGATATACTATTGTTACAAACTACTATCAACATTTTCTATCCCAGTTTGCGACTGAAAATGCTAATTCTGACTATCAAACTTCCCTCTGTGTGGACTTCCGAAGTTCCTAATATATGCAATGGTATAATGAAAATATTTTTCATCTTCCAAAGATCAGTATGTACAAAAAAGATACAAATACTCACGGAGGTTGGATCCTAAGAGGCGATCGGAGCAGCACATGAAACAAAAAGAAAGAAGACAAATTACTAAATGAGTCTGACAAGAGCATAAAACATTTGAGACATGGTCATTTGTGTTCTCTATTATCACAACTTTTCTATCCACGGTTATACCTCTTTCGCTCCCAATTACATCCCGAGGTGAACGCACGTTTATATCCGCGCTGGAGAAATAGATGAAAATTATGCAGGCAAAGTAAAGTGGAACGTAATATCCGATGCGACGGAACAGTCGTTTACGTCCCACTCCACCTTACCTCACCATACATATCAGAGAACCCGTGTTACGCGCCTATAATACAGCCCTGTTTCTAAGTATAAAGACGTTCGGCAGGCACTGTTCGACAATTTGTTATGCATGCCTCAGTGGACGAAAATTGCATTTAATTTGCCCGAAGAGAGAAAGTGCTCTCAAGGGGTGTGAGAGGCAAAATAAAAGCACCCGTTGGAGTATCAGAGTAAATGTAGATGTTCCATTTAAAACTCCATTTTCGCGTGTTTAGCATAATACATAATAGCGCGCGAACCGATGGCCGAATTATTCTTATACGCACATTTCACGTACAACACGTAGTAGTCGTTAAGTTGCCGCATCTCTCGACTTTGATAATTATATTTTTATATACATAAATTTGATGGCCGACGGATGAAAATGGGGGAGAAAAGAAAAAACAAGGAGAAATAAGTACAAAGACTTCTCCTCGTTACTGGAATTTAAAAAATTTCGCATTTTGCATCTTCATATAAAATTTCAGTATTTTAAAATGACTCTTCATTTTAGATTGAATTTTCTCCCCCTTTGGCAAGTATGTCGTGGAAGAATGAGAAAATGAAAGAGGTCGAAGGTTAGAGTTCCATATAAACTCATATATGAACGGTGGTGCTACCAGTCCCTCTTTCATCGAGTAGATATATGTATATCTTTCGGTAGGAGGATATTCTTTACGCGTAGGAAGGATGGGTAACGGAAAAGAGGAGAAAAAAGTGCGATTCACCAGAAGAGAATGACGAAGACGGACGGAAGAGGACAAGAAGAGAGGAAGAAGCGGTGAAAAGGTTCACCGCAAGATCGCCTCTGGTTCTCATCGGGGTTTCAACTTTTAATAATATAAAAGTGAGGGAGTCTCACGTTGAAACGTTATGATATCGTGGATAGGGGAATACGGGAGAAGAAAATAGGATGAGGTAAATTAAGAGCGATAGGGGAAGTTCTCTCTTCGCGTATTTTCTGAACCTCCGGGCAAACCGCAGCACAGGTACCGCCGCCACCGCGTAATTGCTGCAGAGTCCTGCACCGATCATTCTCGCTTACCGAGCGTTCGGTCGTTCGATTGATTATTATTATTTTTACGCAGCGCGACCCGTACCTGACCCGCACGATGATCGTCACACCGCAGAGAGGAGCCTTTCAATTTCATCATTAGCGGCGAGATAGTTAACGGTACAGTGGTCGAAAATCATATTCCGTGGAATAACCGTTTAATAAGCGGTCAAGGGTCAAGCTATTCTCTTGATAATTGAATTGTATTCGAAAGAGTAAGGAAATTTTACAATAATATATATAATGATGGGGGTAATTTGTATATATTATAACGAATTATCCGCACTGAAGTAAATTAATTCGCTGCTTCAAATATAATTGGTAACCGAACGAAATTTCTCAAATTTCCCCTCCCATAATTTGGGTACAAAATTTTCAATCTCAATTTAAAAATATCCAAATTTTTTCCCATCGTCCCCTTTGTTTCGAAGTGGAGAAATGTAATTGAATATTTTCATAAATTTTGTATTCTCATTTCGTGACGTTGTCGCAACAACGTTCATCATTCGAACCGTAAAAGTACCTAATGAAATTCAAAATGATGTCTTTTATGGGATTATAATATGAGAGGAATATCGGAGAAATTACATACAAGTTACAAAATTATACCGTGGAGCAATCACACTATCAATCGTAACTGCCTGATTCATGTTCAACAGGGATATCTACGAGAAATCGAAAATCATACGGAGGCAAGAAAATTAACGAGTATGTTAAGTTTTTAGAGGCTACGGGGGCCAACCCACTGGCGAAATTCGCGTTAAACGAGTACAATAATTATAGTGTCTTCGAGCGTACAGTCGTGCGCGGCTGTAATTTTTCTGACCCTCGTTCAATGTCGAGAGGAACTGCATCGACGATTATGGTTGTAACGCAATTAGTTATTTCATCGGAAATGAATTCCCCAGAAACAAAAATTTTATAGAATTAAAATTGAAAAGCTCCTAATAACCGGAGCGAAAGGTGAAAATATCGGAACCAGGCCCGAATTAGCAGATATCAATCAAATATAGGAAAAAATTCGGGTATGGTGAAATTTGGCACGTTGGATCAAACAGCCTGTGGCCACGTAGTGGATAGAGTGTAATTTTACTGGAAAAAGAAAAAAAACCTTTTATTCTCGTTCCTCGTGCGTACGTGCGATCGGTCGATGAACTCAATTTTATATGGGAAACAAAATGTTCCTGCGCGTGATGAAATTTTCCCACTTCCTTTCTGGAAAATTCTAGATCTTTGCACAATTTTTTGTGGTTCAAGGGAAGAAAAATGTACTTCATATATTGCAAGAAAAAATCACGTTTTCCTAGGGATAACATTAAATATTGCGTGATATGATATGCGTGCAAATAATTTTCTTCCCATAGGCATATCCTGAGGTTTCAAGAACCATAATGATTTCAACGATAACGTTTCATTCCAAATCCAACAACTATGCCATCCTATGAGATAAGTATTCGCAATTAAGAATGCAAAATGCGGAATTTGTTTAATTAGTGTTGAGAATGATTAATAGAAATGTGTTCATGTGTAAAATTCAATCGTTCTGTCATACAATGATTTAGCTTTTAAAATTTTGTCTCCCACTTTTTGCTTTTCCACCGATATTGCTTGGAGGAAAAAAACTGACTCCACGCGAGGGTTTCTCATGAGCGTTGGTTCATTCTTGACAAACTAATTTTTGTATGGTTTGCCATTGATGGGATATGCTATTACAATGTTATTTGATCTTGATGAAGTTATCATTTCAGAATTGCGCTTCGTCTGGTACACTGTAAAAAATTTCTATGGAAAACTTCACATAAATGTTCGGAAGTAATTAACGCACACATGCATTAGGAATTTTCCGTATGTTACCGGAAATTTAATGCAAAATGATAGTAAAAATCCCATAAAGTTTGGAATTTTCAGTTAAATTCATGGGAAATGTCATTTACATGTATCGGAAATTGATTCCCCATCCCATGACCGGAATTTTCCGAATGCTGCGTATGAGAAAATTCCGATTATTTTCTACAGTGTAATCTAGACTCGGTGCATCTTTGTGAGCCGGTGTGAAGAAAAATTCTCCACATTTTTTACAGTGCCGAGTCCCAAGCTTTCCCATGTGCACGGAGAAAAAAGATCAAGGAATGATCACTAGAAGAGATAGTAAACTGGTGACAACTACGAATTTCTGTACACAGTCGCTAACAGAGACGACTAATGGTTCCTATTTTGGTATTGTATTTTAGTATACCAAAATAGGAACCATTACTCGTCCCTGCTAGTGACTGTGTACAGAAATTCGTCGTTGTCGCCAGTTTACTATCTCTTCTAGTGATCATTCCATGATCTTCTTCCTCCGTGTGTGTGCATGAACGTGGGCCCAGTCTGGACCCAAGATTGGCTGCACTGAGAGAAGAGCGATTTGGAGGTTCAGTAAATAGTATTATATTTGATCGATAAATCTGAATATTACTGAACTTTCAGCGATGTTTCACGAAATTTCAAGAAACATTATTGAAATTTTGCTCCACATTACTCAGTGTTCTACAATCGTTATTATATAATACAATATTCACGACCAAATTCGCTGTGTGTCACTTAATTCCTCAACGTCTAGTAATTGAGTGTTACACAGCAAATTTGGTTATGAATATTGTATTCTATAATAACGATTGTAGAACACTGAGTAATGTAAAGCAAAAGTTCAGTAATGTTTCTTGAAATTTCGTGAAACGTCGCTGAAAGTTCAGTAATATTCAGATTTATCGATCAAATATAATACTATTTACTGAGCCTCCAAATTGCTCTTCTCTCAGTGTGGCCTGGGCCAAGAATGAACCAAAATTGGCCCCACATTCATGCACTAATGGCTTCCTTCCTTGATCCTTCTTCAAAAGCCTTAGCAGCTATGATTCTAGTCACCTTACAGTTAATGTCGAAGGCCTTTCTAGTGACTAGGCTTCACTGCAAGTGCCTTGAAAGGTGCTAGACAACCGCTATAATCTTTTTTACACTGAGAGGAGAGGCACTTGGAAGTTCACACGCAGAGAAAAATTCTTGCTGAAAAAGCGATTTCGAAAAATCTGCTTTGCTAAATTAGCAAAACGGTTGTTGTTACAGCAAAAATTCTGCTATTTTAGCAAGATATTTGCTAGTTCAGCAAAATTTCCTAGTTGTCTGTATATCTACAATCTCGGATTGCTGAATGGCAAGCGCTTGTTAAAAGAGCAAGATTTTTGCTGTGACAGCAAATTATTTGCTAATTCAGCAACAAGTTTTGCCACATCAGCAAAGCAAATCTTCGAGGTTTGCTGTTTCAGCAACTTTTTTTCTCTGAGTGCAGTAAACAGTACTATATTTGTTCGATAAATCTGAATATTACTGAATTTTCAGCGATCTTTCATGAAACTTCAAGAAATATTACTGGAATTTTGCTCTTCGTTACTGAGTTTTCTGCAACCGCTATCATATAATACAATATTTATGCCCAACTTCGCGACATGTCATCCAATTCCTAAGCGTTTAGGATTCATCGAACAAATATAGTACTGTTTACTGAACTTCCAAATAACTCTTCTCTCAGTGTACTAGGGAGACTTTTGGAAAGATGTCTTTCTAATCACTTCAACATTCACGCAAGATCGTTATCATACCATTTTCTTTTCCGCACGGGTGGTTCCACCAGAAATATCGACAATTTTAAATACAATCCGGATTGTCATGTGAGAATGACGAAAGTTCTAACCGCAGTGTCCTTAATTATCATCACATGGATTTTGAATGCATTTTGTATTTTCAATGTTTCTTGTTTTTTTTAATTGAATTGAAAATCAGTATAAACATTCAGGAAGAATAAAAAATCAAACCCTGTCAAAATGAAGAACAGAAGTTTCAGAACCAGTGATTAGAAATCATGAAGCTAAAACTGAGAGCCGTAAAGCTACACTGTAAAAAAAACTGGAAATTTACTGTGCAACTGGACTGGAAATTCCCAGCGCTAGTATTGGAATATGGATATTCCAGTACATGTACAGAGATTTTGTTGATACGGTACTAGAAATTTACCAAGTTTAACTGAAAATTCAGTCCTTGTAGGTACTGGAATTTTCAAGTTTGAGATCGTATACTGAAATTTCGCCATGATTTCGCGAAAATTTTACTGGCTCGTACTACAATTCTACAGTTCTTGTGCACCAGAAAAAAGTATCCCCCCAATAAGGACTTGGAACAAATCTCGAAATTAGACAAAAAACGTAATTGTTGGTACACTGGAACTATACAGGTTTAGAACTGCAATTTCCAGGTTGTGTGATGGAAATTTCCAGTTGCTATGCAATTGAATTATACAGGTTTTGAACTGGGACTTTCAGGTCGGGTGATGGAATTTTCCAGTTATGCTTGAATTCAATCATTATTACACTAAAATTGTCCACTTCTATTGGACTTTGTCATTTTTGGCGGGAAAAATTTCAAGTCTTCATATTAAAAATTTCCTAATTGAGATTTTGAATAATAATTGTAATTGTAGCAAAAAAAATTTATATATAAGGTTTTTCGAAGACTTATTCCTTCATGTATTCTAGATATGAAGCATATGTAGTAACCCAAGCTGGCCTTTCAACATGTCGCGCTATAGCTCATCGGTTAGGTCTTAGGTTTCAGTTGGTAGGCAGGTAGAAAAGTGTAGGTTCAAATCCCGTTAGGTAGACATGACTTTCTGTCCATCCAAATGAACGTTCAAGTTCCTCAATTATCTTGAAACACAAGGACCGAGCAAAATCACTTTGTGCGAGCAATTTTTTTTCAATTTTCATTATTATTTTCAGAATTAATTTTCCAGCACGTGTCTCGGAAAATTCCAGTACTGAGGCTCGGAAAATTCTCAGTTTTAATGCTGAAATTCCATGACACATATGCTAAAATTCTCCGGTACATGTACAAGTTAATTGCTTCCAGTACATGTACTGGAATTTCCCGGTAGAATTTTTTCACAGTGTAGCAGCCGATTGTCATAATTTTTTATATTGAACGTTTATTGAAGATTTGAGGATCTGAAACGTCCAATGGGATGCTACTTGATCGATTTCTGGTATGAGCAAAGCTTAAATAACGTTTAATTCGAAGTTACAATAAAAACTGGCTGCCAGTTTCAGCTTCATTTAGGAATCATATTCTTGACATCTATCGAAATAATTCTGATGAAAGCTCATGTGACGATAGGTGATTCGAACGAATTATCACATATAAATATGACAACACTGCCATATTCGACAAGAGAGACAGGAGAAAGGCACCCCAAACATTAAAGATCTCCATAATAATGAAGTCATTTCGCATATCATAAAAGAGAACTGGATCATGCCGAACTCATGTTGAAATGTAATTGAAATCGACAGTTTTTGTCGACAGAAATAACGACATGAAATTTTCATTGAACCGAAACGTATTTCAGCCAGTCATCATCGTTGGTATACCAGATCGTTTACAAGAGCCATTCGATTAAACGTTAATTATTAACTACACAACGTGAGAAATGGAAGGAAAAAACATTATAGGATCGTTCACCGATAAAATTCCAATCACGTTTTACACACATGGCGTGTAGATAATATTGTAGCACACGAGTAACTCATTACCGGAATCCCTGGAGCAAGTGTACACACAACGATCTTGTTCGCGCAGTATTCTCTGTTCTCAAGTAAACTATTTCAAATCAATTCGAGCTTATCCTCGTCGAGTGTCTACATCAAGAAGACATTCATTCATTTACTCTTAATTAATGATTCGTTTAAGGGACTGGAGGATTAATTGCGCGCAATCAGATCGAGGTAATTAATTACCGCGCTTCACGTTTGGAGCACTTTATTTGCGTTCACGAAGATATGGTATCCAAGATATCGAGATAAATTGAAATTGTTCGAGAAATACTTTCCTCGAGGAGATCCTCTCCTCACGGACGAGCAAGAAAACATGAATTCAATGAATTTTACTTTCGTGTACGAAGAAAGAATTTTGAAATAAAATGTGAATATATATATACGTATATTTCGTTTTATCATCGTATAATAGAATTTTTCGATTCGACTAGGAAGAGGAAAAAAGGACAAGAGAAAATGTATTCGTCACTCGCAATACCATTCCCATTTCTCTCGAATATAGTGCTTTCAGCTTTCGACATTTTTCATTTCTTCCTACCGGTTGGCTCTTATCAATTTTTTCTTCCATGTGGAACAGCCTACTGTGCGTATAAGGGGCAATATATTACATAATGTGACGGCATGACGGTGTAATAATATCAGATCGTATCCAGCTCGCGCGAGAGACGCGGGAGTGCGGTGTGATGGTTT
This sequence comes from Gonatopus flavifemur, assembly GCA_018340375.1. Taxonomy (NCBI): domain Eukaryota; kingdom Metazoa; phylum Arthropoda; class Insecta; order Hymenoptera; family Dryinidae; genus Gonatopus; species Gonatopus flavifemur. The sequence goes on from JAFFJZ010000001.1 coordinate 59,038,766, forward strand.
ACGACGTGCCAGCGAGTGAAGTGAGTTTGAAGTGAAGGTAGAGAGAAGGTCTTTACGACCTATTCGACGCTACGAAACTGTCTTGCCTTCGTTCTTACCACCACATTTTCTACCCGTCCGCCTCTATCTTTTCGTAGGTAAACTTTCCTCCTAAGCTGTGGCATAAGACACATCCTTTTTTTCTCATATGACGTTGTTAGCGATGCGGATGGTGTAAGGACATAATACGGAACATAATATTCAAGAAAATTCATAATATTTGTGTATTATGCCATTTGCATTATATAACAAGAAGGTGTTATTTACCCACGACAGATTTGAAGAAACTGAGAAATGGAGTGTTAAACGACAATTAAGGAGGAGTTTCTCGTTACGACACAGAGAAACGATTACCGAATGATTGAATATCCGATGACACGGACCGTTGAAATAATCATACACCGTTGACACAATATTAACGATCTCTGCCTCGATATCGGAATCAAAACGTGTTCTCGTTTTCTTTAGGTGAGACATAAACATCCACGTGATCGTCCTGCAACCCAACGTGATAAGTCCCTTTTGATTTCCATCGCGAAGGCGTTGGCCCCACCCTTATATAGGCTTACGAGGTTTTATAGATACATGCCACCACCTCGGGAGTTTTACATTCTACAGAGAAATCAAGAGAAAGGCTATTTAGATAAACCCGGTTGATCATTAATAAAACTCGCCTGACGAATCGTCCACGGAAGTCGAGGATGGATAAGAATAGATCGTCTGACTGGATAAGTTATATGCCTTGACTTCTTGTGAGTGTGGTTTTGCTTACGCACAAGGCGAGGAACAACACGAAATAAAGACCATCGAGTGTGTTGTTTGTAAAGTCACGTGAAGGTACAATTGGTCACTTCTTCGAGTTTCTCCTCTAGCCTCGCGGTACGTTGAATGATGAACGAGCTTTGGTGGTGGCAAATCTTATCAACGCCTCACTGGGATATCTCAGATGTCTCTTTATAAAGTTCGCGAGCGTTTTGCGGAGGCGCTGCTTGAGGTTGGAGGTCGGAATACCGATGTCCGTACCACCTACACTCGTAGCATAATCGTAGAATATTATTATCTCGAATTTTTACTGTGAATACAAACGATTAGACGGATTCCATAATCTCTTGTATCTGTTTCTCGCACCTTTAACGAATTCATTCCGTTTCACCGTTCTCAAATATTTTCATACGTCGCATTGATTTGTATTCGTACAAGCTGGATGAACCTTTTTTTCCCTTGAATGGCATGCAGTATCGTGTACTGCGAAACGAACTCGAGAAAACCGATGGGTTTCATGAGTTTCATCGTTGTTGTTGTTGCGCATCAGGCCAATCGGGAGTTTATTAGGCGCGGAATATTTGCCACTCAATTTCGTTTTCCTCCTCTACCCCCTGCTCTCGTTTAATCATGATACGGTGGAGGAACCCCTAGTGTACAGGGGGGTGGTTTGACGTTGGTTGGATACAAGAAGGGAAAGAGAAGAGGAGAGGTTATGGGGCGGCGGCAATAGCCCCGCTCGGGCCGTCATTTGTCAGGGGCTGTCGCGCCGCGAGCGTGTTTCTGTTCCAACGGTGCAGATAGCGGCCCATCCATAGGCCGTTCATCTTTATTCCTTTATACATATACGTGTACATACGTATAGACGTATATATATATACATATGTATGTATATCCACACATTTATATAACCCCAGTCTTTCTCTCCCCTATCCCCCCACGCCCTACACGACTCTCTCGAACTCATTTAATTACAACAAACAATTTATTAGGTCCATCCGGGTTCCGCCCACGGGCATAAAATGCCAGAGAAAGAGGAAGAGAGAAAGAAAGAGAAAGATAACGTACAGTAGTGTACGGTGATGGCAATGGAGATGAAGGAGAAGAGGGTTTGGGGTAGTTGAGGACCAGTCATCGGTCACTGAATCGAAATTGTTTTCACGGGGACCACTACTTTTTCTTTTTTTTTCTTTTTACTCATCGAATTGTTCGTGTTAACTGGATTTTCGAGAAAAATTAAAAGGGGAGGAAATAGAAATTGAAGAGATGAGAGATAAAATCGATGCATCATTGACCAATATTTTCGATTTCATGGTTCGGGTTTACGATCGGTATTCATATTATTTGTATATTGGTATCAGAAATGGAAAAGTAGGGTAGTTGAAGAATTTATGAATGAGTCAACGAATTTTCAGTTGAAATGACTTGGAAATTGTAGACTCAACTACGCCATCTTTCATTGTCTTAAACATGTCACTTGATTTTATGAATCAATGTATGTCAACGTCAACAACTCACAGAAGAAGTTTCATTCAAAATCTCACGTAGTTGACTCAACCTCGCAGGCAATCAATGCTTCGTTATTTTGTGTCAAATGTATATGGATACTTGACGGAAACTATTTTCCATTGTCCCAATCATTCACGTAGTTGACTCAACGCAACCTCCATGATTCAATGATTGAATGCAACCTCCAGAGTTGGTTGAACGTACACTCACAGAAAGGATTTCTTGAAATGAGAAAATTGTTCTGTGAGTGTATTCAACCTCCTGGCATAGTTGAGACAACTACGTTTTCGTTCAGTTCACTAATCCTTTTCCTCAGTGTAGGTGAGATGTAAATTTCCGAGTCGAAAAATTGTAATACATTTCAAAGCCTGCTTAACTCCGTAATACGCAGATCCAGAATTTAATCAGATCGAATGAGAAGTTTGGAAACAAAATCAGGTGCAGATCGGGGTGAAAAATGAAATTAAATCTGATTCACTTCGTAATACGCAACGAATCAAAGCTAAATCAGGTTTCACTTTCTGACTCGGGTTAAAACACATGTTATCTCAGACAAATTTTGAGAAAATCAAATTTTTGGTGATCAGTAGATATACAGGTACCAGTGACACAATCGATTCCAAGGATTAAGATTATGCAGCGATTTATGCACAGTATGAAATAAGTTTTTCCCAACAATAGAAAATTCATAATTACATAAAGCACGCGGAAGAAATATACAAGAATAACAATAAAATCTCAGACGTATCGTGAGATTTGTGAGAGTACAACAGGTTTCTCAGTGAATCAGTTAGATTCATGGAGAAAATGAGCAACTTTCATGAAATGGAGTATATAAATACCAATTTCTCACATTCGTGACAAACTGAATTTTTCCTTCTTGTGTGAATTTAAACTGAAATAAGATTATCGTTAGAATTGTACCTCATTCACGTGATAAACTTGCACTTTATTTGCTCAGCTGTGAGACTTTCAGGCGTTACATCACACGAACAAAAATTATGATTTCACTTTTATCATCATCGTGAATTATTATTTGCAACGCGATTTCTGAAATATTTTCTACAACGTATTGAAACAAGATTTTTTTGTTCAAGATTTCTGAACTTCATATGTGCGCTACAAAATAGAGTTTAAAACTTCCCCCCTCTGTCTGAATTCAGGCACAATTTACAGAACATCATCACCGTATAAAAATAAAGCGAAAAAGAAAGCACGAAAGACGATATAGAAAATTCTGAACGAGACAAAAAGCAACATAAACGTCGTTATACATTTTTCATTGAACGAAAACTTCGACATGAATCTCTTCACGGTAGAACAAGTTGAATAGGAGAAAAAAGAACAGCTCCCATGTATAAAGGATTATCGAGAGGCAAAACAAAATATTTTCCGTTATAAGATATCGTGGCATGAGAACGGCATCCAAGCATTTCATGTGATTTGCAATTCGAGCGAGTCCTCCACTCGGGATGAATGTAACAAAAAAGGAAGAAGAAGAAATATTACGAGAGATCTCGTGAGCACGCGTGTTATGTCGTAGGGTATGACGCGGGAAACGAGGAAAAATCGAGTGCAAAGACGAATTGAAAATTGCCACAGCGGTGGTTTTCCGTATAGCGTCGAGAACTGAAATCTCTGGTAAACGTTTGATGGAGGGTGAGAGCAAATTGATTCGAGTTCCGAGTCTCACTTTGCGGGCTCTAACCGTCAACCGCATGTGGCTGAAGAAGAAGAAGAAGAAGAAGACTAGTACGAAGAATACGTTGAAATTGGTCGGTAACGGAAATCGATAAATTAGTATTAGGAAATTTGTAGTTAGGACGAATTTGAAGGTATATTTATGTTTTTATCCTCTTGAAAGGAAACGAGTATTGTCACAAGGGCGGGAAAGAGGAAGAAGGAAAAAAGAGAAAGAGAAACAACCGATGGATTTGACAGAAAGCTTTACAAAGCGTTGTCGCGCTATTTTGTATTTTATTTTCAAGCGGCAACGCGGATTGGACACGGACGTTAACAGCACTCGTTGTAATGCTTTATAATGGCCTCTTCTATTCCCCGCTTGCCCCGTCCTCGGTGACTCGTGCATGACACACGGAGACGAAGGGAGAAAAAAGGGGTATATAGCAAGCACAACACCCGACGACTCGGATTTTTCGCAATAAAATATGACGACAGGCGCACAGTAGATACTACCGCACAGAGTAATACACAGTTGCTACTATGGATCGTTTATATTTTTAAACACGCAAATATATGCGGCTTCCCTTGTTGTATCTGGTATTCATGTTGCAAATTATAAAGGGGACTCTGACCACTTATATCTCCTCGATGATGCTTGGCTTTTCTCTGATGAACCGTGTGAAATAATATTTCAAGAGATTTTGATAAATAGTTGTTACGTTATTATCATTTTGAGTTATAAGCTTTTCACGGTTTGGGAGTTTCATCCAAACTCTACCACAATTCCAACTGTTAAAACTGCGGGTCTGAGTTTAATTTAATTCAATGTCACGAAACGATGCGAATAGCATTTGTTAACATACATCAGCTTTTATTTGTAACGGTTTAGAGCTCAAGTTATAGGCTTCTCCATAATATCAATTCATACTATTCCAAAAAAATGTTACAAACCCCTTTCCAAGATCTTCTTAAGATTCTGAAAATCTCATGAGACTTTTGAAATTTTCTTATTATCAACATCGAAACATAATCCGTTCACTGTTCATCAAGATTTTTCTAATTCATTTCAACAACTAAAATCAACGGGACATCATGAGCAGTTATAACCAATATCATAATAGAAGATTCCATTTGCCCGCGTGTGTTCCTGGCATTATTGCGTTTGCACGTATGTAAGAAAGAGGAATAGCTCGCCCATCTTTTATTCATACGACAGAGTGGAGCCTTAATTTGAATTGAATAGGATTTATAAATTATTTCAAATTATAGTTGTTTCCCATGACGGTACCCCAGGGTTTTGTATTGTAACTACTGATCAATTGAAGTCCCAACATCCTTCTGTTGCTCTTATTTTCCCTTGAATTTTGGATCAAATTAAATTGGATGATGATTTATTATTGCGCTGATGGAATAAACTACACAATGAGAATTGCGCGTGCATGTTTGCACATGGGCACAAAATTTTGTACCAGGAGTTGAAAGATTTATTTGACAATCAAAATTATTTGCATATTGTAAAAGAAAGTCTACCGAAAATTCTCAATATCGGACTGGAAGCATCTGTATTCTTCTTCAAGGTTATTGTGCCTAGTCAGGATCGATGTTAATTCGACTAGATCCCGGAAACAAATTCTCAGTCAAGGTACAAGGTACTTCTCTTCCCAAAACCGCAAACACTTGACAACTATGAAAATTGAATGAATTCACTGCACGAGATACGAAATCAAACACATTTTCAAAGAAATTGTAATTTCTCCTTCATCGTTTTGCAATTCAATACAAATTGGAGGAAATTATATCGCCGCGTACATTGTATTTGGAGTTTACGTGGAATATAATTAAGATCTTCATCGAACTTAACCTTTCTTGAAATTAGTGATGAATAATGAATGGGCTTTAGTTAATAGTACCTTCTGCTCATTGGGATTGTATCGACAGGTGCATATAGGCCTCGCCAAAGGAAAAAGAAAACCAGAAACGAAGAACTAAGAGATGAGAAATGAAGAGAGAAACAGAAGAAGAGAGATGAAGAAAGTAGGCAAACCCTTTCTTGCGTCGCGTCGCATCCTTCCCAAGATTCTTTTACGTAAGTGAGCACGGCACTGGCATCTCGGGATGGAATCCCATGGTCCCCCGGGCGTCGTAGCAATGCAATATTATAGGATGGAAAAAGGTAAGTGTTGTTTTTTCTCCTTTCTCAGATGCACGATAAAAAAGAAAAAGAAAACATAACAAATAAGCCAAATTACTACCGAGTATTTGTATTTGATTCGATGGGATTATTGAGACGTCATTGATCAACCTGTCATGAGTTTGATCGTGAGATGAGTCGTTATTTGTTTCAATTTTTGTCACGCAACTACATTTTCCAAACACTTTCAATACTTATTCTCAACACAAACATTTCATCTACTCTTTTTCTTTGAATATTGGATAAATTTCAAATATTTTGACTGAACAAACTTCATACTTTATCTTACCTAGCTAGATATTGAACTTGTATTTGATTACGAAATTTTTTTCGAATGATTCACAAAAGCATTGATGAAAAGTTGAAAAAAGTATCATCGATTTGAATAAAATTAGTACACTTCCTTCTACTGCAATTTTATCAAAGTATTTGTGAATGCAGCAGAGTAGATTGAACTCGACCTACTTCGAGTCTTTCTGACCTGGAGATCCTGTTTTATAATGCGAGTTTAATGCTATTTTTCCGGTAAGTGGAAAGTGCAGGTTTTTGTACTTCACTGATCCAAAGTCTCGCAAACATCGATAAAAAGTAAACTGAAGTATTTTGTTCGGATAATCTGATGAAGTGATTTGATGTATGAGAGAGCAAGCACTCTCGAGTTACAATAATCTTGTACTTGATCCATGTCTTCGAACAATGGAAAAAGAAAAAAACTCCACACTGCGATTCATTGATTTCTATGTAATATTTCATTTCTGGAAACAAAGAACTATTCACATTTATGGTTATCCTGAAGGTATGTCGATTCTTTTCGAAAATACACTCAATTGAAAAGTTGAGCGATTAATTTCGTCTGTGGTTGAATAATTTGCTGTGAAGATTTCAGTATTATCGCAAAGAAATTCACCATGGCAAGGAACAGAGCGACTTATATGAGCTAGGAGATCATAAATATGGTAATCTTAGAGTGTTAGGACTCACCTACTGGGTCAGGAACGATAACGAGCGTTATGCAAGAGCTCAACAAGAAAAGAATTAAGGAATCATTTGTAATGTTCTCCTGTCTATGGCAGATGATGTGATTTGTAGATTTGCAAAAAATATTTTTCATCATTCCGAGAGATTTAATTGATTATTTAAATACGAATATTCATTTGTCCTGTACCAAAGAAATCTTTTTTAGAATCACCAAAATATTCTCTGCAACCAAAACAACCCTAGCAGAAATTTGAAACCGTAAGTAAGGAAAGTCTTACAAGGCCCTTACAAGGGGCGCATCTGGTTGTAACGCAGGGATAAAATAGGGTCCGGATGAGATTTCCATAAATTCATGAGGACCCGATAGGAAATTAGGCATGCCTCGTCAGGCCCTGATATTTTCACTAGAGAATTTACACAGAAAAAATTAGTGATCAAAATTTTTATTGACCAGTGTATCACTTTCGGACGGTGCACAAATTCGAGAAGAATTCGTACACTGGATTTTAATAACTCGTTGACGCTGTCCATTGTTTCCCCAATGAAATCCACTTCTCATTTTGAACATCGGAATAATTGAAAGAGTCAATGAATTATCACAATCCAGCGTACGAATTTTTCTTGAATTTGTGTCCTGTCCCAAAGTGACATATTACACTGTGAAGAATGATTATGGAATTATCCCTCAAAAAATGGTGGCAGCAAAGTTCCTCCATGATTTGGTGGACGTCTCCTTCATTCGTAGAGGATTCAACACCCAACAAACAAAATAGTTCCTCAAAGTGGTGGAAAAATTCCTCACTTTTGATGAAGAAACAATTCCTCCAACATAAGGAGACGAAATCTACCACCAGTGTGAAGGAAAACTCCCCACACTTCTTACAGTGTAGTCAACGAAAATTTGGATAACCATTTTCTTCCATGTATTTGGTAATGAGTTTCAATTTCCACTCGAGTATCCTTTGACGATAGCACAGATTTGGAATGCTGCATTGGTCCCTTTCTAGTAGTGTCCAAAATGCTTCCAGTCAAAATTTTCTTCCAAACTTTGATCGAAAGTATCTCGGAGAACACATAAACTCGATAGATACCAAAAAAGATAAACGATAAGAAGAATGCGGTAATATAATCCTCGTACTTTGAAGAATAATCAACGTCAAATGAAAGAAGGATTGGATAAATCTTATAGTTGCTCAATGGTTGAAGATATATACTCCTATTACCGACTCGTTTGTCGAGTGATGCACCGAGTTGATGGTTTTGTCAAAGAGACATTGGCGGGGTCAGGTTTTATTCCCACGGGATGATGGCATACTCGACGAATAGTGATTGTGGCGGGACACTTATCCCTCTTTCGATTTCTCCATCTGTTCTTCTTTCCTCTGGTACTCAGCGTGTGGGCAGCAAGAACCGTGAACGTTTGCGTTATGAATTACAGATTGGACCAATGCGTGTACGTATACGTACCAAGCAGGAGGCACCACGGGTAACGCATACCTGAATATCCACTCGTACGTGGCTCGCTCGTAAGGCTAAAACCGAACGAGAGGGAGTAAGGGAACGAGAGAGAATCGCGATAAGAGAAAGGAGAGAGAGATACGACACGACGAACGACGAGGACGAGAGCGAGCAGCAGGTTGCAGGTCGTTCTTGAAAGAGGTGAAGGAACGCCCGCTGCTGTCGAGCTCCGTATTCCCGCCGTTTGTCCTCCTCTTTCTTTAAACAGAACAGAAGAGAAAATCACGAGAAGGATAGAGGAAAGTCGAAAGATTCGCGTGTGTATAAGATATATCTATGTATGTATATACGTATACGTGTATAAACTTTGTATTCTCTGTCATCTTCTCCTTTGCGGGAGAAAGAGAGGTCCACGTAGATGTGTGGAGACACATCCAAGCATACGAACGTATATACGCACACACGTATACATCCATACAAGAGAACCGGGATACGTCACCCGATTAATTTGTTGTTAGCAAACAGGTTGGCAAACTGCGAGCGGATGCTGGCTCTCGGGCAAATAAAGGAGCCTCCATTTATTAAGCCGGCAATAAAATAGCGCTCCTTCGCTTCTCTGTTCCTCTTTTCCTCCTCTAACTCTTTACCCATCTTCCTTTTTCCCTTGTGTCCGTGGGTGGAAGGGAAGGATGCCCGTTCGTTCGGTTAGGAGATTCTCGGGCCAACATACGACAACGACGACTACGACAACGACGAGAACGAGGATGAGGAAGTCGAGGGGGATAGGAGGTACAGGGGACTGATTTATGCGAAAATCGAGAGACTCTCAGCCTGCGGGATCCGCGTGGATGCCACGGAATATATACATCGCGTGGTTGTACTGTTTCTCTCAAAGACAAAACGGATTAATTTACCCAAAATTGTGTACACGACCGAATAGCGATACCAGGAAGTATTTAAATTATCGATAGAAAATGGGATTACAAGATTTACGTTGAAGTTGAAAAGTATGAAAAATATTTTGAAATTTAATAATCTAATTCCTGCTGATGTGGCATTTGTGGAATTCATATGAACTCTTCGTATCCCTAACAGGGTTTTACAAACGGCCCGAGAATAGCCCATTCGTACAATAATGTCAGCCATCAATGGTTGACTGCTGGATGATAACTTGAGATCCAGCAATGGCTAAGAGAAACTCTGAAAAGTTAAAGTTATGTTTCCGAATCTGAATGATTGCCGATCCTGTTGTATAAATCTTGATCTACTTTCAATGTACCAATAAAAAAGAATCATGAACCGTTATCAATTATTTTTATCCCTCACAAAACGATTTTTATAAATGCTGGATCTTCCATAACCGCTAAACACGCTACATCCTTCCTCGTTGACTCTTGACATATTTATAAAATATCTTACAGACTTTTTCTCTTTTTATCTAAGATACCAACTGTTTGATACATGGCTGATCTTGACCATCGGTGTCTTCGTTGTCGCGGTATTATCGAACCAGGACGAGGAATGCGATCGATCGCACGACGCGGTTACCGCGTGCCCCCAAGCCAACCACGAAGAGTTGCGATGATCGTGTTTCTATTCGTTGATTCTTTTTTCAACGCGAAGAGAAGAACGAGGGATACCGTTAAGGAAGGGAGCGCATACCAAGAAGGTCGTGGCGTTCTGCGTTGCAATGGTCCAGACCAAACAATCGGTTAACTGACCGTGAGAAATTAAATCACGAATAAAAGAGTTGGAAAAGGAGCGCAGGGAACTGATTACGTGATTGGAAAATCAAAAAATTCGTTTCCACAAATATTGTTTCTTTATCGATATTGATGTAGAAATTAAACGTTTGGCGGATAATAGACAGGGGTGGAGGGTTTCATCAAACCAGTCGTAAGACTGATTACTTCATGATGATGATGATATCGATATTGAAAATTCTAGATGATTACATAATATCACCGAGGAAGAATACATATTTTATGAATATTCGCATCACATCGTCTCTGGATTACATGCCAAAAGGGGCACCATGGAAACGACATAGCCGAGGTCCCATGCTGCGCTAGGAAGCATATATCCTCCGCTATCTAAATAATTATCGCAGCCATTACCATCACGTGGCGTTGTCCGGTGAAACCAACGACGCGACGGAGAGCGCCCTACTGTAATACGACGGTCAGAGGAATATTATGTATAAGCGACCTGCACGTACACCGATATCAGAGCGATATGGGGTGTGAATGTATGGAGTAGAACTATACCGTGAATGTAAGTATATAAGAATACGATGCACCTACTCAGCGTTCCATGTTACATCGTATGAAAGAGAAGCTATTCTTTCAATGGCAGTTCTCAGTCCTCCTTGACTTCCAGCCGCGAGCCAGAGCTTCCAAGATGGACCTCGACTCTCTTTTCCTTTCTCCTTCTCTGTCTCTCCCTCGTGCGCTTTATTGATCACAGCACTTACGTCGACATGTGTCGCGATACTTATCGTTCGTTACATAGTAGGTAGGTGAGTACCGTATACGTATAAAAGCGTATGCCCATATCTGTTGTTGTTGTTGCTACTGCTACTTTCATCTGTGATGCATCAGGAGCGATCCCTTGAATGAGGTTCTCCCAGCACGCGGTTCGTTTATTCGTTTTTCCCAACGAGATCTCATATTTGATCTATAGTTACCACGATGAGTTTTGAAATTTCCTTTGATATCAAGTGATACAGGTACGAAGATAAATCGTACAATTTTAATAACCTGATTTTGTCAAACTGATATTCCTTGGCCACGGACGTACGGTATCAAGTCAGGAGAAATAAAAACAAATTCAACCGATTTGAATAATCTCAGTTACGATTTTAATCGGGACGCGAGATTGATGCGAAATCATCGATCTCCGAATACAGCGAATCCTCTCGTATATACGTAAACAGTTTCTTTCATTTGTAACTCGATCTCTTCATTCGCATCTATCATTCTGATATTGTGAAACCTTCGACTGTATAACAATGGGCAGCCAACTTCAATTTCACATGCCATATTTGGACAATGATGGTTTCAAGTCTCCATGATCAATTTTATAAATAAAAATAACCTCCAACCGTGCGGACGCCAGGATGCCAGCTGTTGCAGTTCTGAGTTCACTTTAATTATTCTGAATCTCCATTCCTCTTATTCCTTTTTTTTCAACGGTCAAATGTTTTTTCGAATATAAATAAACGGCAATGGAATCGTAATAAATAATATTATCGCGTGAATCAGATGTTTCGTGAGAACAAGAATTCTAAAGGATTCCGAGTTGAAGTGTAAAATTTTTGTTGGTAATGAATTTGAATGGCGAAGAGAAAGTTGAAAAGTTTCAATAAGTGTTTTGCTAGACCACTGGTTTTTATTTTTCTCTATTGTAAAATGTCTCACATGATGCTTTTCAGCAACTATTACTCTTTGTGAAGAATGTTGTCAATTCAGAATAGTTCTATCATTTTTGAGATAGAAGATACCAGAGATACGAGGATTCGGGAGGAAGCACGACTAAAGCCTGGGGCGATAACACCGTTTCAACAATTAACGAGCCTAAATTCTGACGCCTAGGACCAAGGGGACGGAAGATCGTTGGAAGATGTTGGCGCAAGCTTGAATTATTGGTTCTGTAACATTAGCTGATGCGAAACTGTTTGTAGCCTGAATCAATGTTAGCGCAACCTTGCGCCAACAATTCATCTTCCTATTAGCAACTAGGGCTTCACACGAGACTCTCGTCTTGAATTGAAAAACCATCTATATTTACTCTTCTCAAAATTTAAGACATAAAAATTTTGGATGGAATCAAGCTTCTACCTAAGATGTCACAAAACCACATGAAATTTCGATTTCATCGCAGAGGATAATTAAGATATTCTCTCAGTCTCGGAACTACTCTTGGCATCGGTCTCGGTGCAGGTCTCGTTGCATATTTCGACATATATCTCTGCTAATTTTGTTTGAATGATCAAGGTTCCATCCCATTTATACTCTCGAATGATTTTGATCATCTTGATATTCCAAGAGATTGAAATAATTATTGGTAACTATTTTATCTTTCTTTGACGCGAGTCTCATGTGAAGGCCTATCAGCAACCCAGGTATAAGAATATCTTCGAAGTCAACCAATGTTGGCTGCTATGCTTGGCCTAAGCGAAATTCGATGCTTCCTCTTCATTCGAATACAACGATACAATTTGTACTTTGAAAACCATACGGATAGAAAAATTATGACAAGTATCAAACGAATCTTTCATGCGATGTCTACAAACATCAAATGAGTCTCCCAACAAAGGTATAAGAAAAGAGAGCTTGAGTTTCTAAAAGGAACGAAGAGAAAAACTTGTAAGATTTCGAGCGAGGAGCTTACAGAGTATACAGAGGGTTGAACAAACAAAACAGTAGCAGAAAAACAGCGCGGATTAACAATGCCGCAAATGCAGGTACCAGCCGTGGAATGCCCGCAAGCGCATACGGCGCATAATTAATACCGTGGTCGCAGCTCTGAAGAGAAAACGAAGACTTCAGTTAACAGAGAAAAGATGCTGCGAGAGAGAGCTTGCCTCTCCAATGCTCTACACGGTAGAAGGAGAAAGAAATAAGAGAGATGGTCTACACCAAAGGAGAGTCAGGCTCGGGATGTCCGCGGGGAGGAGATTTATGTGGCTTCTGATTGAATCGTTCTCACTCGATCGCGCCGCTTTGCTTTTTGCCCTCTCCAAGGGAAGTTCGATGTTCTTTCTTTCTCCTGGTACGTCGCTCTCTTCTTTCCTTTTCTCTTTCATCGTTCTCGTATTCTCGTCTCTCTACCCTCTTACTTTCCTCTTTTTCTACCAATTGGTTTCCTCTCTTGGTATGACTATACGAACCGCGAGATCTTTCTATGGAGTTGTACACACTATCATCGCTTATGTATACACATCGATTCATCTTTTTGCGTTCCAAGTTGAGAGAATTTGTCTACGTGAAGGTTTTGTTCGGGTATATGTATTGGGAGAAAAATCCATGTCAGAAGAATTGATGGAGTGAAAGATTGGAATGCGCGATCCGATAAGAACGAATCGCAATGCGGTAATTTCCGTTTTACCTCGGGAAGGTGTTCGCTGATTCGGGATCAAACTCATTTCCACGGTTCAATTCGTGGAAGTACATGGGGATAACATGAGTCATAACTGTACCATAAAACCATCAAACTTCGTATTGGTGAATAAAATTTACTACATTCGCGTACATTACATCACGTACGTCGTGTCATCATTTTAGCAACCACAAATTTCTCTTCACTGCTCGTAATGTTCCGAATGTCCATTATAGCGCGCACGGTAAATTTCTGAAACAAGGTCTCCTCCTCTCCATTGTGATACCACGCACTCTCGCTCCGGGCGCTCCGTTAGCTAGCTAGCTAGCTAGCTAACGGAGCTACCTAAGCTAGACGGTGGCCCTCGAACGGAAGCAAAACAAAAGATGCCGAAATGCGTTCATTATTTCAAGCTAATTGGCGGTGCCTTTAGCCCGAAGCCGGCATTGGAATATAGGAGGGAGTACTTTGCCAACGACGATGTCGAGGACGACACGACGGCGAAATACGCTTCTTCTCTCTACCCACTAACGGCGTAAAAGCAGCGACTTCGTTGTAGGTACTCTCTTTCTTTCTCTCCCTATTTTGATACAAGGATGCCTCAGGCGGTATTCCCTTTTCTTTTACATTATATCAAAGTTTTCTTTGTACTTATCAATTTTAACGTGTTACATTCAGTTTATTAGCTTTAATGAGGTTGATACATTATAATACTTCCATGTAACATCGTTGAGTCTTATGATCTCAGCTCGAATTGATTTTTTAATTATTCGCTCGATATATTTGAGAATATCACATTCGGAATTATTGAACACAGAAATGAAATGATTCCAATCTTTTTCATTCTTGGAGATAGAAAAATCCTCAAACTCTCGTATGGGAAATGAATTTCGTCATGGAATATGTAAAAAATACCGTTCCCTTTGGGGTTCTACGGTAAATGTATAGAAATTTGCCATACGGACATCTGTCATACAGCATATGCGTTGCTTAGTTGTTATGTGAGTATAAAAAATTTTTTGAAAAAATTGTCATAATGTATTTTCAAAAAAATGTTATGTTATGTAGTACACTATATTGTGAAACATGTGGGGAGTTTTCCTTCACACTGTTGATGGATTTAGTCCCCTCATCGTAGGGAAATTGTTTTTCCATCAAAAATGAAGAATTTTCCTGCTACTTTGAGGAATTATCTTGCTTTTTGGCTGTTGAATCCTCTAAAAACGAAGGGGATTGGTTCATCAAATTCTGATGAAAAATTCCTCATCTATGGAGGGAACTTTGTTGTCATTAGTTTGGGGTGGAAATTCCACAATTATTCTTTGAAGTATACAAACGTACGATAGAAGTTTTTCTTTTGAATGCATGTTGTGAAAAATGAACTTGGTTTCCAAATTTTCCATATTTTTTGTTCATATACACACTGTAAAAAGTGATTGTCGAATTTTCCCCGAAAAGATGATGACAGCAAAGTCCCTCCATAGCTGGGAAATTTTTCACCATAATTTTGTGGAATTTCCCTTTATTTTTGAAGGATTCAACACCCAAAAAACAAAATAATTCTTCAAAATGGTGAAAAAACCCTTATTTCTGATGGAAAAACAACTCCCCCACGATGAGGGGACAAAACTCACCAACAGTGTGAAGGAAAACTCCGTAAATTGTTTACAATGCATGTATGAAAAAGGTATTTTTCTTTTTATTCGAGTACATCATTGACAACAGTTGCTGATTATAAAACCGGGCTCATTTCATCGTCTACGGATTGTCTTCGGTGGAACGTCACTTGGGTGTGTTTTGTCTCAGTTCTGAAGAGGATGATGACGATAGGAACGAGTCGAGCATAGCAAAAAGTTGTGTACACTTATGTGAAAGCTGGAGTGATTATTGGTCCCTCCATTTGCAAAAAAAAACATTCTTTCAACTTTCACCGATGGGATATCCAGAATACATGAGGAGGATTAGTGTATTAATTCAAAAAATGTATGTGCTTCAGAACTCATATTCCTTTTTCAGATTGTTGTGCATGGAAAAACAAATTGACTGTGACAATGAATTCTCAATTTGCTGAAACAGCAAACTTTTTACTGGCTCAACAAATAATCCCCTACCTCAACCAATTGTTCACTGACTATAGCTATTGAATTTTTTCTGCTGGGTTTCTGTTCTCATGCATAAATTCTGATGCTAGGTCTCGAAAAACACAAAAATATCCATTCTCAGCTTTTGAAATTTGCTTCAAAATGATGGGAGATTACACATGGGAGGTTTAACACGAGAAAGTCCATAAAAACATAAAAAAAACAACTAAAAATCTTCATTTTCGAACTAGATTTTGTATTATTTTACATTTGTATGCCATTACTAATCCTGACTCTCAAATCAAAAAGACTCCGATGTTCAGCAAAAATCTTTCTGATTGTAATCTGTAGTGAAATTATAAAAAAGTCAGTTATTTTTCTTAAAATTCAAAAACTTGCTCTGGTTTCCACAAAAGCAAACTTTGATCAAGAAAATCATTTTTCCGCCCATTAGTAACGTAGAAGAAAACAAAATTCGACATCCAGAAGTGAGACCCAAAAATCGTATTGACCGGTGTAATCAATGAAATTGCTATTTCAACAAAAAGTGCACATGCGGAACCCGATTTCGCTGCCCCAGTAAATATTAGACGCACAAATTTCGCGAATGAATTTTTTTTCATCATCACGCAAAAGAGATGAACAATGTCGAAATTGAATTTTTTGTTTGAGAAAGGTTCTGACGTGTTAAGTCGGTTCTGATACAGAGGCGGTAAGCCGCACGTGCGTTCGAATCCTACTTGTACTGTGAATGTTCTGAAGAAACACGAGCACAGATATCTCTGGATTAAAATGAACTTCAGCCGTTGACAGTTTAACGTCTCTCAAACACGCGGCTTTGGCTTGTTTGTCTCTTGTTTTTACCTTACGGGAATATTCCGTCATTACACTGCAGACATAATGGTATGCAACGCAGATATATGAGGAAACTCATACCTCGTTCATCATGTTTATGATAAGCGCGGAATTTTTTTCATTAATGAACATGTAACTGGGTCAAAGTGAATGGAAATTGAAAAACATAGCAGTGTGAACACATAATCGAAAATCGGAGAAACTACAGAGTATTGATGATAATAAATCTAAAAGAGTTTGAAATTGAGTGGGATAACGTGAATCACACCGTGAAAAATAATCGGAATTTTCCTATACGCAACATTCGGAAAATTCCGGTCATGGGATGGGAAATCAATTTCCGATACATGTATATGAAATTTCCCATAAATTCAACTGCTCTACCAGAAATCACTTTAGTAATTCTCTAGGCCTTGCGAGGCCTCACCAGGTCCTTGCGAGGGACTTGCAAGGCCGTAAGGCCTTGTAATTGCCTAGAGAAAGACTAGAGTGATTTCTACTAGGGTGAAAATTCCAAACTTTATGGGATTTTTACTATCATGTTGCAGTAAATTTCCGGTAAAATACGGGAAATTTCTAACGCATGCACGTGTTAATTAAACCCGACCATTTATGTGAAGTGTCCCATAGAAATTTTTTACAGTGCAATTATATATTGAAAACTTACTTCATTTATCGAGGATATCTAATTTTCACAATTTTACACGGAGAATAAACTTTGCTACGATATCGAAATCTGATTTTGACGGGCGTCTGCTGCTGGAATAGCAAATTTTGTTGTTGTGATAGCAAAAAGCTTCGACTTTTTCAGCTAAGTTTGTTTGCTATTCCATATATGCACCTATGATACTGAAAATTCAGCTACACGGAGAGAAAAATACAGTTAAAATTACTATGGTAGCTCACTATTCATGGACCAGATTGGAATTGACAAGAAAAATTAGGGTATGCTCATCTAATTCTAGAAAACTCCACAGTAATTTATAATGATGTGCAATGCAATATTTACTGAATAAGAAATTTTCCTGAAAATCCATGGATTTCTGAATTCCATCACAGGAATTTTTACTGTGTGAATTGGAAAACGTAAATATATATCCTTATGGGAAACTATTTTACTGTGTAAAAACATAAATTTTCATCAAAATTAAAACTAGGTCTGGCGTTGATATGGAGCACAGTAAAAAATGTTGTGTTTTACATGAAAAAGTGATGGATTATTTTCTCCGTGTACGTCAGCAGATAATTTGCAGCTCCTATGTATACAACTTTACAAATAATTTACCATGTTGGCAAAAAATTCGCTATTCCAATGAACAGCATTAGAAAAAGAACGCGATACGAACCTAATTCCAATTTGATTGTTTTTTTGGATATGTCGCAATAACACCCTCACGAATGAATATTTTCTCAACTTATGATCAAGATTAGGTACAAATACTTGCAACATAATCCATACTTCCATTTTTGATATCAGCAGAATTTATTTATCATCTGAGAACTACGGTTTTAATTTTACTACAAGTTTTCGCTAATTTTAGATACCGAGCATGTGGAATTTTATCTAATGCAACACCATTCTGACGAATTCAACATGATCAACCGGTTTGTTACGTTTGTATAAATCGCGCTACATTTTCAATGATGAATGATCCTTTTCCGCATTCGAACAAATATGATTCAATGTAATTCTCAGAGTTGCACGTTGTCACATTTATTGAGATTAATGACCAAAGATCAAAGACTTGGGAAGTGAGCGAAATTTTGTACGGATCGTTTTCTTGCAAATATTGTACACGAACAACTGGAACGATGTATATTCCGCGGGATAGATGTTTTGTTTCGCGTTTCAAGGAAATTTCATTCATCTTTGTTATTCACATTCTGTCAATTTGACACCTTTGATTAAGGTACGATTGACAATTTCCAATGTTCAGAAATTGTATATTTGTATGTTACAAATTTTTACATCTATCAACAAATCACTATTCTGTTTGGGAATGATTATGATATACTTTGCTCCGGATGTTGAATAAAACGACTGAAAAAAGGGTATTTCAAAACCTCCCTTGATCGATCAAAAATAGAATGAAATATCCTCTCACGATTCAGCAAAAGAATCAAATTCTTCCGTGAATTGGAAATCGTTAGAGAGATGAATGTATAATTGAAATAGAAAAGAATTCATTTATCGGTACTTAAATTCATATTCGAATTGCGATATCACTTTTTTTTTGGATGAAATTGAATTGACGCGTCATGTGTATCTCAATTCTCACGGTGATAATAAACTGTTTTACAGGAAGATACCATTAAAAATTTTGTGACGTATTTGCCAAGCTTTCACATCATATTTCGACACAATGTATCAATGTTTTCGAATAAATGACAGGGTAGTAAACATATCTCTCTCTCGCTCAGCTTTACGACGTTGGAATATAGCTTGAATTCGGAATTGTTGATGGATATGTCACTATTCACATTCAACATTCGCCGGGGCAGTCGTAAATACATCATTGTCTGTAGATGATTCAAATTTACCCGTTATTAGATGATTGTTGCTTCATTATGACTGATAGTAGTTCTTCAAATCTAATATTAAATCCCGTACGGAATACAAAAAAATTATCACCAATGAAAAACAAGCAGAGAAATTTTAAATTTCTTATGAAGCTTCTTCGTGTATTATTGCTGTGGATATAAAAGAAATAATTGGGGTCTTGCTACCAAATCTAAACTATTCAAAATCAATTAAAGCCTAACTAGAAAAATACTAAGACCGTTCCCTGATCATAAACATTTATCAATGTTTTCAATGAATCATAATGAAACAATTCCAACTGTTGCAAGTGTGAGGAAATTTCTCATGTCTTCTATTACAATGCTCATCATCTCCCTCCCCAAGGGTGTATTGCCTACAATGACAATGGGCCTCAGGCTGGATCCATCCTCTTTAACCCAGTATTGGGCAATGACAATGGGACCCATGTTGGCTCAATCTTAGTCCTGTTGTGCTTTTCCATACAATTATGGTTGGTAGAAAATGGAAATAATGAATCTTAGTGCGGGCACATTTGTACTTGACCCCAATTTGGACCAGCGTTGGGCCAAGATCGGGGTGCATTTATATCCCGAGCATGTGTGTACAATCCTCAGCGTGTATGAGTTTTGGTCTCACTTTGGTCCAGTCTTGGGCCGATATAGTTACGATGGGGCTCAATACTAGGCCCAAGACTGGGTCAAAGTGGGGCTGAAATTTATGCCCGCTGGGATAGAATTCAAAGCAATTTTCCAATTTAAAAAAAAGGATGGAGGTCAGTATTGATTGTCTAGTCTGGGTTCATACCAATGGGTGTTACTAATCCTAGGGCAAAGCAATACAGCCAAGCTGAGAACGATGTTATCATCTCAGTGTTGGCCCCACGTTGGGCAGCATGGGCACCCACCCTGGGCTTAGACTGGGCCCGCCGTTAATACACACTTGAGTCTCGTTGATTTTCAGACATCCTCCGGAGTGTATTCGAATGCTCCAAGAAAAGGCGGTAAATAGTTCTAATTTCAAATCAATTTTATTTTAGATGGGCTTTAGAACTTTGATATTTGGTAAGCTGGGTGAATACCACCTTTACACGATGTAAAGTGTTCTGCTCAATATTTAGTCGAGCTTTGAGTATTAATGAGGGTTTGTTATTCTTTGTTCGAACACTTTAATTCTCTGACAATGCTAAGAAATTGAGTCTGGATGAGCGAATTATCCCATTACAGATTATTTTCCATTATTAGAATTCCTACTCTTGAAATGGTAACTACAATATGGTCTTCTATATTGTGTTTCAGACCTTGTAATCTTTGTTTCATTGTTGACTGTTATTGATATTTATGAAATTTTAATTGAATCTTCAACATAAGAACATATTCTTCGTATACGATTGTAATTATCCCATGTAATTCCTTCTTATAACAGTGAACTATGTTACAGAAGTAGTTTTAACCACTACATCGACATAGTTATGAAAATTCATTTCTCAACGTCCATGACGAGCAGATTTTTGACTCAACAGATAAGGAATGTAATTTCGTAACGAACATATCCAAGCCATCGTACTCGATCATCCTTTCTTTGATGGTAACGAAACATCATTCCCAGTATGATCCCGGTCATTGTTTTCCACATTTTCTCACAATATCGATTGATATTCAGGATATTATCAGGCCACCGATCTTAATTTCTCTTCACAGGTTGCATAAGTCCGTACATGAAATTATTGACCTTCAATAGATACATATTAATCAAGCAATTATGCCCCGTGATATATTCACGTGTATTAAATCGTATCTGATGGAGAATCCAATCTCACTGGAAGAACGAATATCCGGTTTGATGCACAAACTACAATTATTTCGATAATTACAAATAGATAAGGGTAATGTAATTTTCGTATTCAATTGTATCGAATTCACTGTTGATATGATGGGGCAGATACAAAATCCATCGAATGAAAACAATTATTTATCATTTTTTTTTATAAATAAAAGAATCAGGGGGAAGAGTATTTCATAATCGTATAACACTGATTAGAGATATTATACATTCATTTGTAAAGAAACACTTTGAATTTCATTGAAAATTTGCAACTGAAAAAGGAATTATTCTGTATGCAATAATGTTTTTGCATCCATCCATCCATTTATGCATTCACTCAACCGCAGAATCGCCCACTTCTAGAATCGTAAAAATAATTCATTTCAGTGATACGAATGCTCTCTCTTGGGGAAAAAAGAATGATTGATTCAATTGCATCCGCGTGCCGGTCCTCCTCCTTCTCCTTTTGTTTTCTCCATACTTTAGAGTCGAGGACTGCTAACCCCGTTATTATTATTTCCAGCACAAGCTCCTCTCTCTTTCTCGTTTTTCTCTATGCTTCGTGTTATCCGTCCCACAATAGTATGGTAAACGTTTGAATAAATGGTACTTTTAAACCGATATATTATGCACCACCAAGAGCAGGCAATGCAATGTTTTACTAGTCTCTTTTCGTTTTCATCCTTCTTCCTTCCTCTCTTTTTCACTCTTGGCATTCTGGTGCATATACGTCCGCTCACAGGGAGTGTGATGAACTGCCGAGAGTGCATACGCGGGTGGTAGTAGGGGCGATGGTGGTGGTTGATCCACGAAAAGTGCACGAGATGCACTACTCTTGGTACATATATATACTCATCATCAAGAGAGAAAAGGGTAGGAGGAGACGACACACCATGAGTCTCGGATACGAGTGGATGTTTTGACAGAGAGTCGCGCTAATCGGTCTTTCCACTTTGCTTGACGTACGAGGTTTGGCCTGCTCGTCCCAGAGATTTCTAATTGCCATGAGATAGAGGGAATCGGAAGAGTGAACGAACAGAGATAGTCCGAGAGAAAATGAACCGTGTAGTGTCTGTACGCGCGTCTGCTTGTTCGTTTCCAACGCTTTAAAACGTATGACAGACAGGAACAAATGTGCGTGTCATTGGATGAACTATGATAGCTATGTCAGAATATTCCCGTTGATACTCTGGGAATGTTTTTTTCCCCTTTCATCCAAGTAAATTTGTTATATTTTTAAAGCTGCAAGCTTTATCCTTGATAAGTGACAACCAGTGCAATAAGGATTGATGTAATTTTAAGTCTTCATGGATACGAATGTGACTGATGACGTTTATGGTAGTTCAAAAAAGATCGATTCGATTTTGAAGGTTGAATGTTTTGTTGTTCTTTCATGTATGTGAATAAATTCTTGACTTTTTTGGTTTTTGGAATTCTCGCTTCTGAGAATATTGTGACTTCGTCATTTTGGGGGAGCCACGAAACTGTCAATTCTTTAAAAAGGAACCAGTCATCTCATTGCTCGAAGCTATGTACGTCCAAAAAGAAATACATGTTGACAATGACTCTTTCCAATCATCCTCTTTGAAACCATTTCCTTTACCACATCAATAATTCACAGCCAACATTTTTCCTGTTCATAGTTTCTGAGATTTTATGATGAGAATGATTTCTCTGAACAATGCATATTGATTTTGATGATCGGAAAATCAAATGTACCTTTTTATACTAATTTTTTCATTTCTCCCTAGATTGAGTTATATTAAATGATACATTCATGAAAGTTGTCTACACGGGAGACATTCAAATACAACAATGATTCTTCCTTCTATGTTGATTCATGACAAATTGTATACTCCAGTCTTCAGTAGTTGTGCTTTACCCTTCAGCAGCGATTAGCCTTTTGAAATTCCGATAATGCAAGAATCAAATGAATCTTGAGACTAATGAATTCTTATTTAACCAACAGACAAATTCACTATAGACAATTTTATTCATGGTATAGGTACTCACGGGATCACCGTAATTGATGTGAATTCAAGCTTTACATACCTGAAACAGAAAAGAATCAAATATTATTCGAATTACTGAATGATCATTTCTTATTTATTTTTGTTTCAGAGAAGATGATTCAATGCGACATATCATTGTCACCTCTCTAAGGATATCTCCGAGACGTGGAAGAAAAATGCATCGGAGAACCTGGTGGATATAATTCACACTAAAGTATAGTTTATATGCATTTCAATAATACTAATGCTTTGTTTGCTTAGGGTGTTGTGAATACAATATAAATGACAATTTATGATCTCAAGCAAACTAACGACGACTGAAATATTCGCTGAAGATACAGTTAGCGGACCGTAATGTTGTATAAATACTAACCCCCTTTCTGTCGTAGACAGATATATCCGCATATTTCTAGAGCGAGTCTTTCTTTAGAGGGCGATGCATTTGTCTACACTAGAATTTCTTCGAGATGACATTCTCATATTTAGAATTTTTTACGTGCAATGGGAGGATTACTTTCGTAACAGGAAAAACAATTTTAAAATCCGTCTCATTCATTGTCCTTTGATTGAAATCAATAATTCACTCTGGTAGATTTGATAACCACTTTGAATGCTCTTTCAATCGCGGGAAGTTCAATTTCATAAACAAAAGATTCATTATTTTTGTAAATTTTTTTATTGAAGTTTTTGAGAGAATTTCCCTGTCAAAAGTGTCTGCGAAATGTCAACAATTGGAATTAATCCTTTGCAGTGTCAGAAAAAGTCCACACCGAACAATGATGAAGTTCCAACACCTCAAGGTCGTACGTGTTATTTTCACACCGTGTGAAGTTATTTTGACACCGAATTCCAGGGTGAACTTGTGTATAATTTGCGCGGTGTCAATTCTCATACCACTTTTTTTTCACAGCGTATGAAACAGAATTAAATATTTTACACAATATTCTCACAATTTTCACTGTCACTTTTAGCCAAACTTTGAGCTTTAAAAAACCAAGTTGTTGGGAGGAAACTTGAACGTTGATAAATTTTGTGGAACAAAAACAAAAGACGGTCTTATCTGCAAAGGACCAGTATTTCAACGAGACAGATTAAAAAGGTGTGAAGTTTCGCAGTAACCGACACGGGGGTGTAATTGGCATTCGGGTCGAAGCACGAGAAGGATGATTAACATGTGTGAAAGCATGAGGATTGCACGTCTGCTTTCGCAGTAATCCACACACCAGTGGAAAGAAGAAATAGCGAAGAGAAAAGAACAGGAAGAGTTCTCTCTTCCTACTTGAGTACCACAAGAACGTCGGGTCTGAACAGAGACAAGACACGTGTAGGCTGAGAGTAAGATATAGTACATAAAAATACAAACGAATGTTTTCTGATTTTTTTCATTTCATTCTCCTGCATTCTTTCCCCCCGTTCGTCCTATTTCTTTTCATCTCTTTTCTTCTTTTACTTCTCCCTGTTCTGGTTTTACCAAATGCGTATTATTAGATAATACCTTTTCACAGATTTCTGCTGAATTCATCAATTTCAAACCCACATGAAAAATAATCTATGTATAAAATGTTTCAGTTATTCTTGTATTGGGCAAAACAAGTGAAACATCCATGAAAAATTTCGAAAACACCATTATTTTTTTCACCCCTACGAAACGATTTTAATTATCCACAATGTTTGCCGGTGACGAATCGGGCACCACACGAATGTTGGGATCCGATGACTGATGTTGGGGTAAAAGCGGTATATATTTTATAGATACACTCGGTACCACGGTAACGAATGTACAAATGTCTTTCGAGTGTCGGCGTATTCTATCACTTCACCCTCTTCCTGTATTCCCAACTTTCTCCTCTATCATCTCTCTAAAACTATGAGACTACATACTTTCTTCTCTAAAGCATTAAGAGCTGGTTTACCAGCTGTGCGATTCTCGTCAACGTGACATTGTGGGCCACCCTCGGCGTCGTTGGCGTATTATCCACAAAAAAGGACGCTTTCTCATGCAGACAACAAACACACGTACAATGGTACCTCAACTCTCTGTGGGGAGAGTTTTTTGACCGCCGGCCGACAACGAAAAGGAACACCGCGTCGTGTATACGTGTGCGTGTATCGTGAGGATTCCGCCTACGAGCAAAATTCCGCGTGCGAAACAAAAACAACTCACTCGTCCTTTATTCTCCCGGTTCGAGGCAAGAGAAATTGGTAATGGTGTTTTGTGTAGCATGCAGGAGGTTGAATGACTCGATACTATCGGCCGGTTATATTTTGTTCAGCGGATTGGAGAGAGTACGTCCGGAAACGTGGAAGGTTCAACGTTTGAATATCATAAAACCTTGGTGAGATCGAGTTGTCTCGCGGTGAGTTGTTGGCCGATTTAATCGACAACTTGTATTACGAGGAGGCATTCTGAACAAATTGGACGTAACCCCAACCTTCAACGGTAACAACCTACCCAACAATTCTTCCTAATTCCCCAGATCTGATTTGGTGAGAAAGAATCGAACGGCAAGGTCTGTGCAATGTTCAACGAAATGTGTAACGAGCAGATTTGATAAAAGAAGCTCAACATAAATATATATTCTTATTTCGATATGATTCTCCTCGTCCAATTAGAGAGACAGTTGGTAAAGAGAGCGGACAACGAACAATGCTGTAATTTTTTGTCCCTGTCACTTCCCTAAGGAAAGAGAAATAAGAAAAAAGGAACGGTTAACGAAGAAACCAGAGTAGTACATCACCGGTCGAATTGGCGGTGTACCGGTCATAGAACGAATCCTAGTCGTTCCATCACTGCTAAAAGGTCTTGGTGTTTCTTTCTCTCTGCCTCTTCCTTTTCCTTATATTAACGTCGTTGAGAGAACCCCTTTTCTCGTCGCCATCTCAGATAGACTTTTCCAAAAAGCAGCAGAGGCGCGAGACGACAACGCCTCCTCTGCAGCCCGAGTCCGGACAGGGTTCTTAATGGCGATGATTACTCAGCGGATCGAATGGGCCGTGGCCTCGTGCCCGACGTCGTGCATAACGAAATACTAAAATAACGTCACCAATAAATATACTTGGTAGTACGAGAGACTGTCTCGTTGCTGCCGTCTCTGATGATGATTCTGCGCTCCCCAACGTCTCTAGAATTAACCGGATCATTGAAACTCGTATACCTTCTAACATTTTGTTTCCGCGATGCATCGTCGAAGCAGAAAAATGTATCGCTTCCCATCATAATTTATCCATCTCAATTTTATTTGCGTTTCGGCGTATCGCGGTCTGATGGATTTCATTTGTACGCTTTTGAAGAACGAGACCCACAGAGGAATTGAAAATATCTGTTCACACTGTTTGACAAAAACCTTTGATAGAGGGATGAAGAAGAGAAGGGCGGGCTATACCTCGGGTGTATAAATAACAGACCGGGCTTCTGGGTAGGTACTTTGTTCGTGAAGACACTGACGCTCGATAGGCGTGTGGAACGACAACAACTCTCAAGTGAGAAAGAGAAGTAAAGGAGAAAAAGACCGATGGGACTTACGACGAACATAAATTACCAAGTACACACTGTAGCCGTGAGGGGAAGTGAGTTATTTGCGTGTGACTGATGGAACGCGCCGGCTGAGGAAAACCATTGGATAAACAGCGGTATGCACGCGTTCGAACTTCACGTATTATCCGTTCGTATCGATAATGATGATGATAATACTTACAGATATCTTTTTGGTACAACAAGAACTTTGAAGTTTTTAACTTCAATAACTCGAAACAGTCACGGCAAGTGCGACACGCGATCCCACGAATCGTCAATTGCAGAGTAATTTTCACGTCCCCGAAGGGACAGAAAATGAATACAATCCGAATTTCTAATACGCTCGGAAGATCGTGTTTGGTTTCATGTGGATAACAAGGTGGCGACGTGCTTCATCGTGTACGCGAATACGAAAACGAATACGGTTCAACCACCGCGGCTTTCAAACTTTCAAAGGGATACCGAGCAAAAATTGAAATAGGGACCACATCAGACCCACGTGAAGTCCACTCGAGATGTTAATCGATATCATTGTAATGCGAATGATTCAAAGTTCCCCGTCTCTTTGACCTCGAGAAATTTAATTTCTCAGACCACATTAGGTATTCTAATTTGTAAAACTATAGTTCACATCGAATTTAATGTAAGATGTGTATTAAACTGAATTCATGCTTACGTACTTGAAAACAACTTTTAGAGAGAACATTTTAATTAATCAAGAAATCTCTGACAATGTGGCTCTTGTGAGCGTTTGAAAAATCAACCCGGTAGATGCAATTTATATTGCGGAAATAAGGTTTCCAAGGAGAATATCTGTTTCAACAATATCAATACAAAATTTAGAATGTCTTTCAATGATACAAATGAAACATTCATTTTTTTCTCTTTGACGCGACAGTGAATGAATCTCTCAACGAGGCAATAATGGTTTCTCTAAGCGTCGTTTATGCTGATCATTCTTAAACTCACCGACATCTACAACTGGCAAAGAGACATCAACGACAACGAGGATCCTCTTTCTACGTCTCGTTAACAACTTCCTCCGTTTTAACCCTTGAAAAACCCATAAAGTTGCGCGTCGTTTTATCGTTCTTATATCAATTTTCCTGTGCCGTTAACGTGGACTTGAAGGGGAATGTGAGAAGAAAAGGAAAAAAGAAGTGTCGACCGTAAAAGTTCAGAGCGAGCGTCTTCTTTCTTCCGTCGTTGTAAAATTTAGAAGCATCAAAATGTCGGTTTTTAACGTTTGAATGATCGTGATACCGAAAATTCATCGCGTCCGGTTTTAAATGAATGCAAAATGAATCTACTCGTAAGATTATTAAGATATACGTAATTAATAGCTATGATAAACAAATAACTACCACTGTCGTTCAGAAATAAATGTTATTTTCTGGAGTATGCGGTAAATGGATCAAGGAATATTTGTGGGAATATTTTCGAGTATCATGTTCATGGTACATACTGATATAACATATTGTGTAAAGTGCATTGTTCTGTACAAGAGTCTTTCGCAGAAGACTCCGGAACAGCCGACTCTCGGTAAGTTAATGAGGCTATTAATTAACTTCGTTTCGTTAAACGACGCTCGAAATCTTGTCGTTTCGTTGGAGGGAATCAAGCGAATAATTAGACAAATTAGGACGCTGAAGAGGAGAGAGAAAGAGAAAAAGAGAGTGGGGAGATAGGTTCTTTAGATGAAGGAATCATTTATCTTTGGGATCCGCTATTAATTCCTCGTTAATTCCTCCTTTCCTCGTCAAGCAAGATAAACGAGTGGCTCCACGGTCTCGTGGTCTTACTTGCAGCTCGCGAAAGACTCTCAAGACTCCGGTGTCTTTCTTTCGGGAAAGAAGACGACCGAGAGGTGAGAAAAAATCCCTACCATTTTCGAATATTTATGAATTTACATTCAACGGTGACAAGATTTCAATCTCTTGTGCCGTGACTTGATACGTGAATTGAAAAGTTTCAATCGGAAAACTTGTGCAATAAGGTTTACTAGAAACTCGAGGGTACAAAGATCAAAGAACCTGGAAGACATCACACGAGCAGGAGGAAAAGAAGAAGGAATAAAAAGGATGAAATAAAAAGAAAAGTTTGAATGATGTTTGAAGGAGAAGGAAGAAAAGAACACAGGTGGTTATTATGCCATCGATGGCACGTACTAGATGTTTGTTTTAAGCTCTGAGAGAAAACCAAACCCCCGCGTTCTCAAACACAATCTCGAGTGACTCTCAACGGGACGTCCGATGCTTCGTCAAGGACCATCGTCATATCGTACCAACTTCAAGAGCCAGCGAGTACTCTCACTTAAGAGATGAAAAGGGAGCGGAGAGTAACGTTAAAGAGAAGAGCCTTGATGTTTTGCCGACCTCGCTCGAGATCCTTTGGAGAAAAAATAAAAAGAGGAAATCGCCACCCCTTGAGTGTTCGTATTAGAGAGTATACACTCTATGCATGGCCTTCTAAGGATTTTCATATGCGTCCTTGCGACCGCAATGGACAACTCAGATTATTCAAAGCAAAAGGGGTACTGGTTTATTAATATCTCGATACACAAATGAAATTCATTGATCTTATGTATTTATTCTCACTGCACAAATACTCCTGCTCTTTGATTTCATTATTTTAAATACATGCAAAACTTTGCGAAAAAATATTCGAGTTATTGTTTTTTCAACCTCGGGTGTTTAAGTTTTGGAATTTGAACAGTGGATTAGATTCTTTTTCTGTGTGGAATAATATAAGAAGCGTGAGAATAAACAGATAACGTGTACTGTTTTTTTTAGGCACAATAACAATTCTGATGTTTTATGTAAACATCCTGTTAAATTCGTTCAGACGGGAAATTCTTATGTTACCAAAGTGTGAAAAGCTGAAGAGATGATGGTTTTACTTATTTAAATAAGTTCTCACCAGGGATACCAGGGCAGGAATTGGAGCTATTTCGTATTTACTGAATTTTATCCGAAAGTTTATCTATATTTTGCTATGTATCAATTCAGTGATATTTCACCGGAAACAAACTCCTGGAACTTCAACAGGTCTCGTTGGGAATCCTGTGAAGTTTTGTTGTAATTTTTGCTAAAATTCGAAATTTGAATAGTGAAATTTATCTCATCTTGTGAATGTGAATTGAAAAACCACTACGATGGACGAATATTCATTTCCACAATGTTCATGTGATTTTAAATTTGTTTCGAATTTTGATAACACGTTTTAAGAAGAAAGTTGGTGAATTCACATTCATTTCTTGCGGTATACTTTCATAATTCTATTTTTTTTTCAGACAAGTACAATGGTGTTATATTATGATGCACATGCATATTGCGTTGATTTTTGTTGCTTACATGTCAAAATATTCGAAAAGTACATATCCTCATCTGCAAATATGAATATACTTATTGATAAAAAAGGACTCTATCTACACTGAGAGAAAGGGTCTATTCAAATATTCGACAGCTAGAAGATTTAGCCACTGTAAATAAAAATTCAGTTCAGCCAGTTAAATTTGTCACAACTAAATTTTTTATTCCATTTGAATAAACCATTTTATTCATATTTCAGACAGCTAGACTTTCATTTACCCCAACTAGAGTCTAGCTAGCGTAAATAAAAATCTAGCTGTGATAACTAACATCTAGTTGTCCCAACTAGGTACTTTTCTCTCAGTGTATCATGAGAATCATACTTTTCAGTCAAATGGACGACAGGGAAGGTGAAAAAGTAAGGGTATTTTTCTGTGATTGTTTTTTAGCCGCACAAAGAAGAGAAAATTCCCATAGCAAAATGGATCTGATGATATGGCGCCTACAAAAGAAAATTGCTAGAGGAGCAGGAAAAATTATTGATACAATTGAATTTTTTGCTCACATAAGAGGGTTTGTCAATAGAATTAATGTCTTATCTACTGGAGGGAACATTTTTGCAACTACACGGAAAGACGAAGACCGGGTCTATTAATATTTAAAAAAATGACTGTCAATTTAGGGAAAACGAGTCTACTGAAAATTCGTAGTCGATGTGTTGAGAATCGATAGTTTCATTGTGAAAAATACCAATTAAACTATCAGCTGTTGATATTTTGACTACGAATTTTTGGTAGACTCACTACGAATATTTTTCAGCGATCCTCTTTTTCCCTAAATTGGCAGTCATTCATCTAAACGTTGATAAATTCTTTCTGAATATTAATAGACCCGGTCTTTCCGTGTACAACAGTTTTTTGCAGATCTTATAAAACGAATCATTTTTCTCTGTGTCTGATCGTGTCTACACTGGAAAAAATATTTATTTGTCCTCTCTTCATAAAATATTCATTTATAGAAATTAAATATTCAATTAGATGCAAAAACTGATTAGTTGTCGCGAATAGATTGTTTATTTAGGAGACCAAATTATTTCGGGCAAGCATTCCATTATTTGATTCGATTAAATATTCCATTAATCTTAAGAAACATTTTTTATGGAGAGAGGACAAACAAACTATTTATTTGGTTGAAAGAAATTTTTTTTCCATTGTAGATTTTCTTTGTACTGAGTGTATTTATTCATAACTAAAACTATTTTTTTTTTCGTAAAAAAACGAATAAAAGAAAAGATGTTTCTCTGCAATTTAGACAATATATATTTGTCCATGAGAATAAATCTCACGAGCAATTATAACTATATTTTTCTGCAAAAACAACTCTCTGTAATCAGAACCATATTTATCTGTAAAGAAAATCGTTCTCCATGATTATAACTGAAATTTTCCTGTAAAAAAAACCCTTCATCTGCAATTGTGACTAAATGAGTCAGTGAAAAACACCTCTACCAACGAGTGTGAGAATATTTCTTTATAAAAGAAAAAAAACAAGCTGCTTATCTGCAAGCACCGCTGTTTTTTCTTGGTTTTTTTTTTAAAAAACGATGCCCATACACAATGATCACAATACAATTCTGCAAAACAGTGGATTTATATAAACTGAATGCAACGATACGTGATGAGACGATATTTCGTCTCTCGAAAATAAAACTCCGCAAGAAAAACCCACGTATTTTATCGAAAGGTTAATTATATGATTCAATCAATAAGATCAGCTGTCAAACGTGTTTTCAATATAGAACGCCAGCGAGAATATCAAAAATACATTATCATTTACAATCAAATAATTCGAATCCGCAATAACAGTTGAAAAATCAACTCAATATGCATCGAACATATATACACACAAATACGAATGAAAAGCCTCACGAGTCATACTCTTAATATATTGTTCAGTTAATTTGATTACTTGAACCAATGGTTTATCGAGCCACAAATTCATGTGGAAAGGCAATAAAAGAGACCAGCGTGATGACAAGATGGAGCGAATAATAGTATCTGAAATTATCTTACATTTTTCATTGGTATACAGATCTTATCAATAAAATTGCAACATATGCTGTTGGGAGCATTTGTATGAATTTCAATGGGAAATGTTACATGTACCAAATGATTATTATAATTATCGTAATTTACAAGCCTTCAATTATTGTACATTACGATAATGAATGTTTTATAATATTAATGAATAATTAATCAATCGTGCCATAAATTATTCCAGCCGTGAAATAAGATATATTTAAAATGAAGTGACATGGAATGTTGATAATTTGCATTTACTTTTGCATAAATGTTCATGAATAGCACATGATTTTATCATCATATCCGAGTCCTATTAGAGCTCTGCTGGAAACACTAGATGGTGACAGATCCAAATGGATAAAAAGGGTATAGAAATGGATAGAAACATTTAGACTTTGAATGCGTTCTTTGTTTACTTCAATTTGTTTCGATCACTCGGCCTTTTGGATTTCACCCTGATTATGAAATCCTATTTGATTTCCAACCGGGATGAGATTCCTAAATTCGTGTAGGTACAGTTCAGTTTCCGTCTGGATATCCGGATATTCGAGTACTTGGATGGGAATTTTAAACTGGGAATTCAGTGAAATTCTTAGGAACATCCTCTCTAAATCCAAATCAGTGGAAAGTACTGGGAATCAGTGAAATACACCGATTCTTGACCTTTGAACTGTAATGTCGGTCCCACAGACCGCTAATAGAATTTCATTTGTTCATAAATTTATGAATCGTCGCAAGAGATGCTCAAAATCATGAGTACCTTCTTATTTCACATGACCAAACCAAATGCTGTATCACGCGTTCCGCCATTCATCAAGTAGTTTCCATACGGATTGGATTTTCAAAGTGTAGCGGTCTAGCAGACCGGTGTTTACCGTTTGTGTAAGTTTTTTTGCAAGGTTGTGCGGGTTGATATTTTATCGGCTCATTGGAATGAGATCACATTTCGATTCACTGTCCTATTTTGATATCATTACTTCGATCACTACTAATGATAATGTATTATGACACACTGAAAACTGAAATGAAACAGAGTTTTTAAGATGAATGACTCACTCTGCTTGAAACTGCTGTCAGATCCACTCACAAAATATTTTTCAGGTCTTGAGAGGTTTTTATCTCTGTAAATCGGTCCACAAACTTGCAAACTTCCTACCCGATTTCGTCCGGAATCACCAAATCCGAACATCCAGTCAAAAAATGACAGCAAATTTTAGGATGCTTCTGTTCATAATTTATGAGTGGGATATCTGGTCAAAAATTGACAAATTTCTCTCGCTATATAGGTTTTGACAGAATATTGAGATTCAGCAATTCCGGAGAGAATCAAGTTGGAAGTTTGTCAGTTCCTGAGTAGATTTTCAGACCCAAAAACCGCTCAATACCTGACGACTATTTTTTGAGCAGATCTGGCAGTAGTTTTCAGCAGGATATATTTTATATTCCTAATATATGGAAATGTGTGCTGATTTTTCTATTTTAGTATCTTTCATAACTTCGAAAATAGTCAAAAACATACTTTTGTAACCTCAAGTTGCTCAAAATCTGAGTAAATAATATTAGCGGTCTGTGAGACCGATGTTTACCAATAGTGTGATTCTTTTAGACATTACAGTTTAAAGGTTAATACTTTTTACTGATTCGGATTTACCGAAGTGGAATGTGAAAACTACATTTTGCTGAATTTTTTGGGATTAATTCCTTGGAACTGGAGACATCATTCGAAGGATGGACTACGAAATTTTGGGTCTTCAAAAACTCAGGATTCCCTTGTTCGATTGCCAATTTGTTTCAATGAACGATTGAAACTTCAGCGACATTCAACTACATAAATCAACCTTCGATAAGAATACAACATATCACTGATTCAACTTGAAATTAGTACATCTAAAAATATAGCTCGATTGATATCTCATGATTGATACCTCGGATAATGCAGAGCCTTGGTTAATCGGAGGACGGATAATCGAGGGTGCCATGTAATTAATCCGTAGCCCCCCGAGTAGGCATCATTCTAGCCCCTTCTCCGCCCCTTACATGGCGCTATCGAGGCAAACTAGGCGTATCTCTGGCCTTGATATGGGCCAGTGAACTGCCTGATATGACTTCTACTAGAGCCTTTTTCTTCAAAATTTTGCAAAGTTAAGATGCTATCTGGAAGTATCGTAACGTTGTAGGAATAATTTTCACTAGTAGAATTGAATAGGTTTAGAATTGACTAGTCGTAGGATTGCACCAATTGACGATTTTCGCTTGTAAAATTGAATAATTGTAGAATTAGGTGAATCGACAGTGTTCATTTACAGCATTGGGCATTTGCAGAAATGAACTGTACCTAATATTTTGAATGTTTCCACTCGTGAAATTTGTTGATTGCAGAACTGTAACGTGCGACAATCTGTAAGATTGAGCAGATCAAAAATTTTCACTTGTAGGATCGAGCAATTGCACTCTTTGAATTATTCTGAGAGTGAAAATACTACACAAACAAGAGTGGGTTTCCACTTTTGAAGCAAGGAAAAACTTTTACACCATAAAAAATTACTTCATATAAATCTATGTAAAGCAATCGATGCATAAATTTTGTAATAATTTCCAGGATTTTTCTAAAATTTCATACAAAATTGTGATTTAATCAGTTTTCATTTCAGAATTTCAATCCCCGATATTGTTACGTCCACGAATCTCACCTGAACACCTTCCCTGCCACTTAAACTTCTATTTAAAACATTGTTCTCAGGTTGTGCACACCTGAATTCCATATGAAACTTCCACAAGTTGCAGACCTATTACCATAATAAAACATAATATTTTACATAAAACGATCCCCCATTTATCATCCAATCCTCATTAATTTCAATAAACGATTCGCGACGGTACATCATTCGATAAAATATCCACTAAACGGCAAAATAAATGATAAAAGCAACGAGTCATCCTAGATTCGCCGACTCGAGTTCCTGGATCGTATGCAAGATCGTTTCATGTCAAGAGAAATTATCGTACGAGCGATCGAGTAAATATGCGACAGTAACCAAAGATCTTTTTCACTCTTATTCTCCCCTCTTTCTACGCTGCTACTAGGTCCAACGAGTAGAATTTATGCGTGCACGGTACAAGCGTACATATGCACGATTCGAGTGAGAGGAACTCATACATTAGAGTCTTGATGTGGCGAGACTAACCGATGCACGGCTCGTTGGCGCTGTCACCGCCGTACTATCTCACTCACTTGCGTTCATCTCAAGCATTACACAAACATACACCGCGTACAAATATATGTCCCTGTATCCAAATGTACGAACATTGGTCCAGATTTTGCGAGGAATGAAAACTCGATTTCCTGAGACAACTCGATGACAATATATCAGTATGAATGAGGAATTTCTCATCGAACAATTTTAACTCGTATCGTTTCAATGTACACATTCGAATCTCTCGAATTCCAATTTATCGATCATTCTCTCGCGTACATCTTTCTACGATAAGAAACAATTGAGATCGAGAGGAAGGGGGAGAGAAAAGGGAAAGGAGGCACAATAATGTGATTTGTTCTTTTCGTGACGAAAGATAAGAAAATATAAATATGACGAAGGGGAACGAATAAATTTGAAAGTTTGAAAAATAGGAGAAGATAATATAAGGCGATAGGAGGACTTTGCAGGCGTTGCAACGTCCACCCTTTCCCAATCGCCAGTTTGTCAGATGTGTCAGGAAAGCCGACCGTACGCAGAAAGGGTTGCACCTGCTGTCGCAACGTCACAGGGGCGGTGGAAGATAAACGGG
The DNA here is from genome assembly GCA_018340375.1 of Gonatopus flavifemur. Taxonomy (NCBI): domain Eukaryota; kingdom Metazoa; phylum Arthropoda; class Insecta; order Hymenoptera; family Dryinidae; genus Gonatopus; species Gonatopus flavifemur. The sequence goes on from JAFFJZ010000001.1 coordinate 59,074,489, forward strand.
TCGCCTTAAGATGATGATATTAATTACCCACCTAAAATGTGATATCAGAGCATCTCGTGCGAAACGTGTCATTTCCGCGGTTCATTATAAAGAATCTGCTTCTTCCCTCTTTCTTGAATCTTCTCCCACCTCTCCGTCTTTGTTTCCTTCTTCGTCTTACGTAACGTCGAAAGGATTATCCGAAGCACATAGCGGAGTGATTTTAATTATAGACCCTAAGTATGTAGCAGGGTTCAGTGAATTGAATATACGTTTAATGAGGATACATTTTTTACCTTCTCCTTAATTTTCTTCCTCTTCTACAGCCATTGAATCACGACAATGTTTTTTATGATTCATCAAACCAACAGGTGTTTTCATTATGCTTTGATCGATTACTTTTAATATTCCTCTAATCACTCAATCAACGAGTTGTAGATGCAAAGAGTTCACGTACGAATTATATTTCCCTGATATTTTCATTTGACGTTAAACGACGTAACAACCCTGGTGAACATAATTATAGCGGCTGTCTAGCATCTTTCAAGGTACTAGCGGTGGCACTAGTCACTAGAAAGGGCTAGAGTGATTTCGGCTAGGAATATGAAACACCAGATATCGAGGATTAACGACGATAGTAACGAAGAATGAAAATCAAAGCATGGAGAAAGGTAGAAGCAAAACCAGGTGCCCATGTACGTTTGTTAATCCGCGCACTCGGCCACACAGGGACAGCAGAAGCCTCAGGGGCGCAAAAAGATGCGTGTGGCATCCGCGGTGGCTCATTAACCGAGCAGCCTCTAAATTGGCCTCGCGGCAGCTCCGTGATCGCTTCTTAGGCAGCCCACAGAGTATTTATGCTCGTTCCCGCATGGTCCAGAACTCGAGCACAGTTATATCATGGCGATTTATTTAGCTCGAAGGGAAGACATTTCTTACGAATTTTTCAACAAGCAATTATCGGTTGATAATAAGATATACATCTCGCATAAATTATAACTAATTAGGACTACCGCTAATTTACATCAGCTTCCTATCTTTCTTGTTCCGATAGGATCAACTGTCGGAACATCGATGATGTATCAGAAGTTTGAAACGCTCGGATTTCTTCTTGTAGATTCAGCTACGTTTCGCTTGGAAAATATGATTGAAGCCAATGCTCGGAAGTATGAATCCACATGAAAGTTAAGAAGAATTGAATCTTGCTTTCTAATCCATTGAACGATTGCACAACAAACGAGAAGAACGCCAAGTATCAACGTCAAACTTATCATTCCAATTTCATCGAGCGGAATGCCAATGTTAATTAGCAACAGGTACGCTACGTATTCATTGTACCAATCAATGTTTTATTACTCGAGCAACCGAGTAGAACATTTGAAAAGTGGTAAAAATATTATGAGGTACGTTAACCATAATCATATCGTAAATATTTCGATACCTTGTAGAATGCGACTGGGCTGCAGAGTGTATCGATGTAAGTTAGCATCGCCATGGCGTCGTAGGTAAACATAGAGGCGGGTAGGTAGGTAGATAGGTATAGATAGGTACCTATATATCGACCGGCACCAAGCGAGAGTGATTTTTTTCAATGTGGCTCGTGTTCCTGATTTATGAACCTCGACAGCGTCGAGGAGGTAGGTACAGAGTACAACTTGCGCGCTCGCCGGCGGTGCACAACACATACACCTATATGAAATACGATGCAACTTAACGGTAAATACAAGCACGTTCACGTGCATACATACATCCACACATACATAGAAATGATGGCCATTTAAATCGTATAATCTTCGCCATCAGACTTACAGATTTCTATAATATAATCCCGCTAACGGATCGTCTTATTACGTGTGGAAAGGATCGATATACCATGCTAGATAAGAATCAGGAAAGAAGATGTATGAGGGTGTGTGCCACATGAGCGAGTCTCCTCTTCTATATACAAGTAATTGCCAGTTGACTTTTATTTAAGAATTATTAGAAATTTAATGACTGATATCATCCATTTCATGGCACACAAATTATTGGGATTTCGTTCCATCGGGATATTAAACTACAAAATTAATCTATTAAGGTCTCCTGTAAAAATGATGGAACAAAGATCTCGTGGGAAAATACAGATTCTTCGTTGGATTTTCTATACCGCGGTCTTGAGGTGTGGCAAATTCGCTCGTTACTACGGTACATTATACACGTTGAGCTTCCACGTTGAATCGCATTACCTCCTACCTTCGGCAAGATTGTGTCTAAGGATCGCTGAACAAGCAGGAAGATAGTCGATTCATCTATACTGTCACTTGTTACACGGTATATCGGTTTGAAATGAACCGAGCAATGCTGCTGTATACTATTATCGATTCTGCAATTTCATCTAAGATAACAGATAAAGGTAACACCTAAGTGATTGATGTTGATCTTTAACATGAAATTTTTTCTATCCGCTACAAATATTATCTTTACACCATTTAACAATATAATAATTTTAAAATACACTGATCGAATGATCGATTCTCGTGCACGCTACCCGATTTCAATCCTCATAATAATGAAATGTTTGTGAGGAACAAAAGGATGTCCGAGACTCGACGTGTTGATGGAAATGGCACGTAATCTGGCTAGCAATTTGGCAGGGAATCGCGTGCCACTCGGCGGCAGGAAGACGCTCGACGAACGGAAGAAGGACGCGGAATGTTGTAATTGGCGGCAGAAGGCACCACGGGTGCCGATGTCCTCGATTGATATCGTCGCTTTAATGATCAACTTATACGGCGAACGATATATAGTCTCAGTTTTTGTTCTCACTATCGTTTATACATCGTATTTCAAAAACGTTGAAGAATTTCAAACAAGAACGAACGTTAAATTAAATGACGATTGATTTTTTTCTCCACTTCTCATCAGAAATATAAATATTTTGATTGGTTGCTGTATTATTTATTACTAATTCATGGATCTCACTCGACTACGAACCGGTTACACAATACTCATGTAAATGTATTCCTTTGATTTCTATAAATCATTTTTTTGAATACACGCAGGTTAATGTTAAGTGAAATTATTCAACTATATTTCCATCAGGGATTGTTTCCCTCGATTGACTTTTTTGGTTATCAAAGGAAAAATAACTTGATAGATCCGATAAAAATTCATTTGAACCGAGCGAGGGATTTTCAGGAACATATATGTAAATTGAAAAAGTAATATTTGAATGGTTGAATTCTACGATCATCGCTGACAATCATAACAGATAAAGAAATAACGGAGGTGATTTGCAGTGGGATAACGATCTTTTGACGCCATGTCTACGAAGGTAATAACAATAACCTGCATGCAGTATCACGTAAAGTCAACGACGTTTTACGGCGATTGTACTGTCGCAACGCGATGAGAGGGTGCGCGATCGTGTTGCAGCTGCTGGTTATCACTGCACGAGTGTAGTCTACGGCGAGGGGAAGGTGGCTATAAAACGATGCAGTTGCATGGCCAATATCTTAATTGCAAGATGCACATACGATTTGGACACCAACCAAAACGGTCGGGGATATGTGAAATATGTGCAATCGAATTTCACATTATTCGTTTACTGATTTTTATACAATCTTTGAACATCATACGAGTTTTCAAATGAAAGCATTGAAGAATCAATGGAGCCGAATGAATATACCCCACAGACGCTGAAAATTAATCGCTTGAAGCTGTCAATAATATTCTTATAAATCATTTGAAACGAGTTGAAGTTACATTTCGATTGAGACGCGATAACGATGAAAAAAGAAATGAAATTATTCAAATCGGTAATTGAATTCGCCTCGATCTCTCGCTGCTACACATCACAATGAATAAAATACAAACATGTCTGAAAAATTTACTTCTGATACGACAAAGCAATTACCATCGCCAAGCCCTGTCGAAGACGAATAAAAAGCTAACACTGAAAGTCATGCTTCTTAATTTTCTCTCATGTAAGAATCTATATGTCTTCTCATCGTATTTTTTTCCCTCGCTCACGCCGTTTGACTCGAGCATTTCTCATATCGGTGAGCATCGTATAGGAGAAAGAGACATCCCCATGGTAAACATTCTATTCTAAGCGATCTTCTGGATACTCTTAGTCTCACGTAGAAAGATTGTTCGTTCGCAATTAGGGCTCGAACGACGAGTGATTCGTTGAAAAATATATACTTGTTTGAGAGTAAGGAGGAAAAAGAGGGCAAAAAACAAAAGACGAGCGGAGAGTGGTGTTTCCCAAAAACGATTTCAGAACTGATGCTACGGGACGCACGGTGGAAGCATATAAATCGCTTCCAGGTTTTTGGCGCCTGTTCCGCCGGGACGCCTGCCTGTCACGCCTTATTCTAACGACGTTTAACTAATCACGCCAAGAGAAAATATATATCCGCGATGGGAAACTGGCGCCCCAAAGCACTCGATCACCCACCGGGCTCCTCATGCTTCTGTCTGGTTAATTTGTATCAAAACACATCGGGGTTTGGGCGCCACGTGAAAGAGTTATAAGATTCGATGCACGAAGGAGGATCCCAAAAAGAGGCTAGGGAGGAACAGACCGTTTTTCGGGGACTTTCTCGACCACTACGCTGCGCTATCTATTCGCAATGTGCGTCGCATGTGTGCGGACATGCACAAAATTTGTCTCTTCTTCGTTCATTGCGAGCAACGACGACCTGCTTTATTTTCCCCTCTCTTTTCGCTGTTCCAGAGAATTAAATTGCCGTTGCAGCGTTGAATTTATGCAGTTAGAGCACGACGGTACAATATCGTACGTTGTACAATGCTATACATTTCAAATAGAGAGAATTCGATTGAATCGACTTGATTCAACAGTGGTGTATGGTTATTTAGTATCATTCTTTCAGAATTTCATTGTTCTGGAATGAATGATCAGTTCATTATCATTTTGTTATAAAATTATTTCAATGTCAAATGAGAATATTTCTGTTTGATGAAAAGTCTGAATTCATGAATGACTTTGGTATCACTTTTATTCTCCGTCCATTATCAACCCGGTTTATTCACATTGTTGGTTTACTACTCATTTATTAATTCAACATGATCATGTAATCAACTTTTATGTTTGAAAGCGGATCATCCTACAACATATAATAAATTTACCTGACTATATATCTAAGATTCTTTTCATGTAAAAACTTGATACTTGTTCTACCGGAAGAAAAGAAATGCTTAATCGTTGACGATCATGACTCGTTCTGTTCGTTTACTTTCGATCAACATTAGTCAAACGACAGAATGATGAAAGGAAGACAAGATTTTTACATATACAATCACTGTTTGGAGATTCCGACTTCGAAGGGATACTATGTACTTTTATGTTCTCACGTAAATCCATCTATGTAAGAAGGTGTAAGGAAGCTCGTAACGTAACACCACCATCGGAGTCTGTGAGAGATCTGGCGACGTGTGGTCAGTGTTTGGTTTGACATCGAGTGTCATATGTCATGACTTCTTTTTGTCAGCTTCGCTTTATAAACTAGTAATTTTATTTTCGAGTATTTGAAGGAGACGACGAATACGACTGGATTTTGTCGTTTCAGATCGTAAACAACGAACTTCCACTTATGGAAACATGCGTTCGGCATATGTTACAGACATAACGATCCAATGATCGTGTATTCTAAAACGCAGTCTGATACCACATCTTCTATTGTTTTGATTCTCAAATTCTGAATTGAATACACATTACAATTAAGTTGTATTTTAATTGAATGCAAGAACAATCTTTTGTCAAAGTTCGATATGAAGAAAATTGATACCAAAAAAAACTTAGGTCATATCATCACATTGAACTGTGAACAGGCTGGTGTCTTATTACGTGAAAACATAATCCAACGAAACACAAACTTACGAAGAGGAGGAAAGCTAAAAGACGAGATACCGTGTCTGGCGCTAGAGCGTTAGAGAACCGCCTTACGTTGGTTGCCTTATTGGTTGTAGTTTTGGTGTCGGATGGAAACGTTAACAGTCTCCAGAATCCCTCCGGAGCCCGGATACACTCGTCACCCGATACCGAACTGTGTGTCATGCTAATAATTAGGAGATGCCCGCCCACGCTAAGTCCGAAACTATTTAGTTGTCATAGTCCAATGAAATTCCAACCCCTCCACAACTGACATTTACGACCGGATCTTGCCGACCTCGTGCCTACCAGTAGACTCTGTTCTCTAGGATTCTTTATGGCACGATACGTGCAAAATGAAAACGCGTAACTGGCTATGTTCGTGGAGAAAAAAATCTCGAGTGATAAATTTTCTAATTTTATGACTTCGCTGAAATTATATACGATGGTTTGTATCGAATATGAGATAAACAGTCGTCGAATGAATCACGACGATGCATGGATTTCTCCACGAGGGATTGATTTACAAAGGAAACGAATATGATAGAAGATGTTTTAGAATGTTTTCATATTTTGTAACTTGTGGTTGGATACAATCGATTAATCGTGATCACAATTCGTTATCTCCCATTCTCAAATCGAATAATATTAAAATCTTAAATCTTGTTTTGAATTGAAACCGGAAAAACTATATTTTATTTGATATGTTGATTTGAGGGGGTGCGATGAAACTCAACTTCAACAAAAAACAGTTGACATATTGAATAAAGTTGATAAATGAAAATTAGTTGAGAATAGTTTAGTTCGAGCTCATTATTTCTGGAAGGAAAGAAGAGAGGCGTCACTTCTCATGGAAAGTGGAATCAAATAACTAATGTAAGAAACGAGATTCGAGTAGGAAAAGCCGAAGGTACACAACGACCCGAGAGGAACGGAAATGTCTCCGCGTAAACTACTAATCACCATAAACCACCAGGCTACACGTGTTACGAATTCTGTGTGAAGAGGAATCACCAAGTTTCTCGCATTCGCTTTTCCTCCGCATTTGTTGTACCCTCGGGAAAACCTACCAAAGAGAGAAGTTCGTAGACAAAGTATATACGTTTCCTCTTCCTCGCATCTTTCAAGATCTTTTTCCCTTGAACCGTTGTTAAGACTTCTTCAAACACAGTTCCAAGTAGAACAAAAAAAAGTATATATCATGAATCTATAAATACAGTAATAAACTTCATCGAAATTAATAAAGAATATTCATTAAATTATCTCTTATTGGCATTCGAAAGCACGCTTTAAATCACATAGAGACGAAACAAGAATCTACAAGGAAATTTATACTCCACGCAACATCTCTATTTTACTCTAAAAATATATTTGTGTTTCCTGACAGTGCTTTGATACTTTTATGCAGTGAAAGAAAATTAAGTGTGCGTCTAGGAGACACTAACGAGGATGGATATATTTTTATGCTACACGTACGGTAATGTGAAAAATATGTGAAATTTTAACACAAAAGATTCGAGTAGGAATGTAATGGAAAAAATATATATTCGAATATTCTAATTTCGCATAAGATTTATGAGAACCAATGTTTCTTCTTCTTGGAAATTAATGAAATACAAGATTCTTTGTAAATGAAAAATAATGTTAAGCAAGTGTATAATAATAGAAGAACCATCGACTTCAATTACACAAGAATTTCAGATGCTTTTTTCTTTGGTTAGTGAAACGAGTGAAATTTGGATACCAGAAAACTATTGATCGATTCTCACGAACGATGTAACGATCAATTACGCAATTGTGTAACAACATAAAGTAAAAATCGAGACAATAGAATTACACGACGAGAATAATGATTAATTTTATTCCAAATATCGACATGATTTTATATTACACGGCAAACCCCGCTGTGGAGGAGTTTGAGGAGTCTAAAAACACCTACGCGATGTGAAGATGTGTTTTATAAAGAGACAACCTTCCTTGATATTATTAAATGTAAAGATGAAAAGAGTAGACAGAAGGAAGAGACATTCATTAGCATATACACGTTGAACTGAGAAAAAGAACTCGCATCTCTTTCTGGAGTTTCTTTTCTGCATCTTGGGATCGTAGACGTTCTTTCATTTCCATTGTACAATGGAGATTCGTACAGTTTCAAAATATTACGACGTGCTATTGCGCAAATTTGTCTTTTTTTTTTTGGTTAATGTATATTGATGTACAAACGTTGAAAGTTGATGTTACGGTGCTTGATAACTTGTTGAGTAATGGCATGGTATCTCGCGTGTTCAACCGTTTATCGTATCACATAATTTTGAGTACAAAATTTGTATTCCTTTCTTTTTTGTTTTCATAATAAATTCATGCATCCTTAATGCTGTGAAGGTTTTTGTTCTATCTGCGGTGTAAAGGAAACGTACAATTTCACGTTTCTTGATGTGTCATTGTTTTCACAGGTTATAGTAATTGTTGTGTCGTAATGAATGTTATGGCATGTTCTTTTGATATTACAACTGTCGGATTTAGGTTTCTGTGAAAGAGCTTTGTAATGATTAATCAGAAACTAAAGTGCACGGAGGACTTTGAGGGCTTGAATTTACTACAGTAGTTTTTAACTGACATTGTATTATTATGTATTGAAAAATAACAATTAAATATCGTAAGAGAAGTTCATTAAAAACAGTAAATTGAATTTTGTAGCAAAAAAAAACACCTATCGGAGAATTCTAATATGTGTAAGAGAATTTTTTAACCAGCAAATTCCGAGGTCAAAGTAACTGACATGAAAAATTCATACATTTTTCAACTCAATTAATTTTTTCATTGTGAAATTTTGTGCGTTAAATAATTACATAGGGTTTTAGAACCTTCTCTTTAAAATGTTTACTTGAGATCATTTGAACAATTGAAATCAATAAAAGAGCTCAAAAAGATATGGGATTACATCTGGAAGTCACAAATGATTATCGTCAAACATTTGTTAAAAGGAATTTGAAAATTCTTGAATGCAAAGCGTCTGAAAGTGTAGGAAGATTGAAAAAGAGAGTGAATTATATTATTTAAGAGCTCAAAAGGACTAGGTTTTTGGGTGATACGACAGTGTGAAAAACACAGACAAAAAAGCCATCCATTTATCGAAATATGATACCGAAAGAGCATGCGGCAAAGCCTTTTGATCTCTAGTGTTGGGATATGCTGGGAAGAACGGAAAAGATGAGAAACGTGAAACACGTTTGATGATGCTTTATGAAAATTCTCCTTTGTTTACGTTGTTGCGGAATACAATATTTGTATAAAATCTTGAATATGAGTTGACGAACTGAACAAATTTTTGAATGATTAAGCATCAAGGATATATTATCTTGAAGTAAAAAAGATGAGATATCATTGGACAACAATGTATCAGATGAGAATTTTTTAAATAAAATTCACAACTAGTAGAGTTCTGAAGAAATTAAAAACAAGAAACATGTATCAAATAAAAAGTTCTCATACACGAAAGTTAACAAAAAGTAAACTTTCCCACTGATTTGTCCTCTAATAATTAGGGAAGATTTATCGATCAGTCATTAGAGATAAAGAACATATGTTGCGTTAATTTTCTATTCCTTATCCTCCTTTTTTTCCTTCGACTTCTGAACTAAACCCTTGTTGGTAGAAAAGTGTCAGAAACTCAACAGGATGGCTAGCTATCGCTTCATGGTAATGTTAACACCATGGAGAGACTGCCGCTACTGAGATAAACGGCGTAAGTGACACGATAAGTGCACAAGGGTAGCTAGTTTGTTGTGTATTAATTAACACCATCTGTACTTTGAGATACCTCACGATACTGTTTGCCACATACACTTATTACAACTAAATTTTTAGATCAACCGAAAGTTGATAATGTAATTCCTTCTTGGGCGATTTCTGGAATTTACATGACAATTTATGAACAATTGAAGTAAAAGACATGAACTCGTGTCAACAGAATTCTAATATTCCTCACCAAATTTAGAAATATTCAAAGCTATCCTCAAATTTTGTATCGACGCACATATAAAGCCTGTTCAAACCAAGAATCGTTTTCAATTGAAATAGAAAAAAACAGAAGAATCGAAACAGAAGTAGGTATCATAAACATCCTTCCCTGCCCAACATCAATATAAATCACATGATTTTTATAGCGATGATTCTTACCTGACGAGCAATGGAAAAAAAATGCACTCTCTAATTTATATCGTTTATTAATAATATGATCCGCTGACTATTTTATTCGCGAAACAAATTACTCAGTGTTGCGATAATTGATGCCACACATTATCGAGCATGAATACACGAGGAGACACAAAAAATGTGTAACGAGCTCATAGCCGGGCAAATTAAATCTCCAGCCATCGTCGAGGCTGACATAGCACGTGGACTGTATTCATTGCATAGTTGAGGAGGGCCAAAAGACTGGAGAAAAAAATTTTTACGAGGGTCTAACGGGTATAGGTTGGATGACTCGTATAACTTGTCCTCCATATACGCACACGAAAAGAGGTATATGTCCTCGGCATGGTTCGCATCCGGCCTTACAGGCCTCACAACGTTCAACGATGGTCCCTATGATACACCATTGGCAAGGCTGAAGAGATTTTGGCGCCGGTGTTTAGCACAAAGTCACTGGATCCTTTTTTTTCCTTTCAAAGGCTTTTTTCCCTTCCTTTTCCAGAGGTTAGCGAGAGTTGTTAAAGTTATATTGCGGGGTGTTAAAGTTGCTCGAATGCCACAAAAACAATACGGCTTTATTGCTCTCTGATGGAAGAACTTGGAGAAATCGTTCTTTGTTCTTTCTTTTTTAGTCATTTAAAGACTAGAACGTGAACGAGAGGCAAGGAAAGAAGATGAACTGTTGGTATCCGTCAAAGAATTTGTGACATTTTTACGAACAAAGTATTCTTTTTTCTTCCTTCTCCCGACCGTGAAGAGATTTTGTCGAGATAATTGAGAGTGGAGGATAGATTCGTTGATAAAGATATCAGATATCATCTGAGAGCTCATTGATTTCGAATTGGATTCAAATTCGGAATACGAATGATAGGATTTAGGATGATTGTTTTTCCATTTTGTCCCTTTGTTTTTGAACTGCTCTGCGCCCACGTGTTCCTTCTTCATTTTTCAGCCAGCGCGCGTTGTACCGAGTTTCGAAATATATGAGCCACCCAGTCAGCCGGTCCCGTTGAATCGGCATACGCAGTCCCGGTCCCGCCATTTGGACAACAATTTCCACTTAGTGTTGTTTCGACTCGACATCCGAGCCCGGAGGAACCAACCGGCATCGGCGTGTCTCGAATGTCCGCCGGATACACCACGAGTATGTATTTTCATTCGAAACGACTGAAATTTTTCGACAAACGTGAACAACGAAATCGTTCTTAGCGAGCGTGTCAAGAACGAACATGTTACACTGATTTATCGCGCTTAACAAATGAATAATACTACACGGAAGTGGACAACTAAGATTTTATCTATATCTTCTTCTTTTGAGAACCAAGGTTTCCAAGTTGGAACATAATCAGTAATCGTAAGTATACTCGTTCAGGACATTGAGAAAATTGAATGCAATTAATGTTCCCTTGTATTTTAGTTCTTGAGATAACGTATCGCCACAATGGTTGTAATTCCACTGAAAACTGTTATTAAACCTGAGCTTCGGAGGATGTCGACTGTACATTTTTTAATTTCACACATTTTGTCGATAACTTGTTATGCGATAGCTGTTTCGATGTACAAAAATACCTTCGTGATATACCTCATTAATTCAAAACCTTTTTTCAAAATATCCATGTAAGTATAAAAATATACTACATCATGAAAACTAGGATTCATTTCAAATTGAATTCAAAATCACACGTTAACGCTCTCTTCTCTTATCTAATCTGACGAGCATGAATGAGATAGGAAGATGAAATTCCATGTTCAAAAGAAACTAAGACTTTCTTCCTTCTGAACCATCCGTTCCCAGACAGAAAAATATTCTCAAACGAGATGATGAATGTGCGATGAAGCAAAGTATCGTTGACGTTTTATACTTGGAATTTACGACAAGTTTCTCGTAAGCGTCCTTTCTTTTGGGATCTGAAGATCATTCAGATGGATCGACTCAATGAGAAAGAGAACGTGGCGTGACAGTGAATGGGCGCCAATGAACGCGCCACGAATTATGCGAGGAGCGCCCAAGTAAAGATGTTTATCGTTCAAATGAATTCCACGGCCCATGAAGACAGGATAGTATGAGTGAAAGGAGTGGGGGTGCATGGCCAGCCCAACCAAGTTTGAATGGGGAGAACATGTCGGAAGGTGTTGACACAAGGGGAGCGCCATGACTAAAGAAACTTCGTTTACTAGTTGCTTTCATTCACACCTCCGCCTCTTTCGTATCTCGTACTCTTAGATTCAAGCGAAATATCTAATTCACTCATTGTCATAGGTCTATAAATAAAATATCAATGAATTAATTTGTTGGTACATGATAATGCTTTGAATCGGGATTTTAATCTTAACATTGCGATATGGGATTGTAATAACCGATGTCAGGCTTCAAATATGATTCTGTCGTATCTTGTAATTCGAAAGATTTGAGATTCAGATTGTAACATCAATAAAATTGTATACGCCAGTTATAACACATAAGCAATTGAAATCTTTTGACTATATCGTAACCGTGAAAACGATGTTGATACATTCAATACGGTACAGATACCCAAATTATACTGAATTACATACAAATTACAATAATATCTCGACATCAAAAGTCAATGTGGAGTCCATAGAAGAGGCGTTTGCGGATTATCGATAGCGAAGATCAGTCTGAAGATCGACGATCTCCAGGATCAAGCGTATTTGTATGCTCCTCCACGTGACGAAGGTCCGATGCGGTACCACGAAGGGCCTAAAAAGAGGGAGTAGGTGGAGCGGAAAGGACCACCCAGCCCGTGTCGGCAACGTTAGTGTTAGCATCATACGTGGGCGCCATTCCCTCCTCTTTATCCTGCTTTAAACCTCTTCCTTCGTACCCCTTTCCACAATGACATCCGCCACCGCAGTAGGGTGAGGCGTAACTTCGACTCAAATCGAACGATGAAATGATTTATCAGAGCTCGAATGTATGAAATTTACAACCATACATGTCTTATAGCTGACGCCACCTCTCCACGAATATACGTGAATCTCTCCTCGGATCTCGCAAATCCTTATTTTTCCACGGATTTTGATTCACGCGAATGAATTACTGCTTTTCGTGTGATTTAAAATCACGTCCCAAAGCGAGGATTCCAATCCGTTTAAAGCTTGCCATTAGAAACAAAAACTTGGGAGATCTAAGTCATTAATTAACAGTTGACTCACCCTGTAACCGATCTACCATTGTCTCCCGGAATGAGTGAATCAATTTCGTTTGTTGGCGGAGAGATGGATTCACGTCCGTGAATCAAATAGAAAATGCTTGTCGAGAATTGTCCAAAGACAACAACGTTGACGATGACGACAACGACGACGACGACGACCACCACCTTTGACAACGCATCATATTGAACTTCCTCTCTCAGGAATGAATGGAGGCGGTACCGCTCAAAGCACAAGATAGAAATCATGAATAATTCTATGAATCGTACTGGAACGTCGATAACTCGTAAAGAAGAAAACTTCCACTTCGATGGGGGATAATGATGAGAAAAGAGACAAAAATTTAAGAGGCGGAGAAAAACAAACGATGAAACAAATTAATGGAAATTTCTCGGGATTTTTGAGATGGATATAATTTATTATTTGTCGTATACGTTTGATGGAAGTTCGAGATTCAATATATTCTTCATTCCCGTGTTGAGTGGTAATTGCTATTTATTTATTAGCACCGTATGAAGAGAAACGGACACTAGAAAGATATCAAATATCACAAACATGAGTTTGTATACGATTTCACTTGGGTTATCTGATGTTGTAAAATTTATTATTTAATGTGTATTCATGTACTGGTTGTAGTATAGTTATTTTCATATGTCATATCTATCTTGTAACTGTTACCATCGATTTCTATTCTTGATGATAAAAGGAGATTATGAGAATTAACAATGAATTCACCAGACCTGTAAAAATAGTTGAAACAAAAGAATAACCCCCTGCTAATTTTTTTTGCAGAGAAATTAAAGTGTATTCGAGACGGTCTCCGAACCTCAGCCATGACAGAAGAAAATTTATTACTATTTTCGCTTTCAGTTTCGTATACATACGTATTCTACTTTACGTGCTTTACTTTTCAAACCTTCGGTCTGGCGCCACCCGAAACCATTCGGGCAGTCGTTCAATGATCGTTAAGTTACGTTAAGATCATATCTTTCCTTTTTTCTGGAGATTTTTCTAAGGGAAGGTTCAAATTTCTTCCAATTTTCTTTGTGAGTCACACTCTCGTTTCAATGAAACCAATATATATCTTCTCAAAGGAACAGAATTGTTCTTGCTTCCTTTTTTTATTTCTACATATTTCAGTTGAATACTAAATCTTGAAGATGAGATTTTTGAAAATAGAAATTGTTGTTCGACTCAATGGATGTTCTCAGAGAATTTGTATCGCACCAATTAAGAGTATTTTATTTTATACTTCGAAACTTTTATTCCCTGATAAATTTCAATGAACATTGATAATTTCAACACCACTCCCGCACGGAACCGAATAAATGGATATCAATTAACCGAATCGCCAGCAAAATTGAATTGGTTGTAAGGGTCTTTTGGGAAAAAGGATTTTATAGATAAACGAATTCGCGACGAAACGTTGGATTAATTTTCCCGAACATTCCGGGACCGTGATGGGACTTGGGATTTTCCAGTACTCGACGAAACGCATTTCAATGCAATTCGATAAATCAAGGAAGAGGAGAAAAAAGAACAATATCTCAATGCGAATATACTATTCAATTTAAATGGTAACACAAGATCGTAGGAACGATTAAAGACAAGCCACGGTTGTTGTAACTCGTGAATTATCTTTACAATACCCTTCGAGATAACATCTTGAGAATTTACAATTCATTATATTGTATCATTCTATCACTCGATCGTATATCACTCTTCTATTACACGAGAAATGATAAAATTATGAAGCAAGATTGAAAAACGAAAAACGTTCTTGTAATTTAATGTATTATTCATGTAATCCATGACGATCGTACAAAACAGTATCAATCTTTTACCCAACTTTTAATGAATTTATATCGATTCGAATTGGTGATATTTGAAAAACAAGGAATCCAATGGAAATCGAATGAAATTTTTACTCGTTGTTGTATGGAAATTCTAGATACACATCATTTTCCGATGAAATGTTTTAACGAGAGCAATGTCGAGTTGGAGATTATAAATGTTTATTGGAGCGCTCTTTTATATTGGATTTCGGGGGAGTTACGAAAAATATCAATTAGACATAAAAGCGTGGGTCCGTGTCATCCGATAATGGCGAGATCGCTCCCGGCCTCCGGGCATCGAGTAATAGGGATGAATGCAAAAGAGAGAAAGAGAGAAAGAGACCGAGCCTCCGTACAAATAATACAAAGCAAATCGTACTGTACTGCCATTTGTCTATATGTATAACCATACCGTATACAGATAATTGGATTGCGTGTTTAACGAGCAGTCTAGCGTGTTTTAAGCCAATAACTCTCTTTTATAAAATTTCCGGTTTTATATCACTCATATTATACTCCTATTCATTCCACCTTGTATCATGGCGAATAAATTTATATAAATTTTTGGAGCATCGTAATATCGCCTTGTCTTCCCCTTGCGGGAAGGAATGAACATGATAGTTTCAACAGCTTAATCTGTTGACATCTTTTTATTACCTTTTTCGATATTAATTTTTGCGTTTATATCGTGTTATTACGTTCCTCGCTTTCAATTTATCCTCAAAATCCCGGCCCTCCAAGTTATATAAATATTACGTTAGAATTCATTCAGAGGACAACATCATCATCATCATCATTTCAATCATCAATAAAATTCAGATGTTTTTTAAATCCTGGGGAATGAAATGCTGAGATCCATATCAACAAAAGTGGCAACCTCTTAACCCAATATAATTCAGATTCATTGATAAGCATCGTTGTATATCTCCCTTCTACGCTTATATCAAAGTTCGTAAGATTCAATCTGATTTGCATTGATAGATAAATTGTTAGGAAAAAGTATATAGAATCCTTCCAGAGGTTGTATTTTTTTCATGCAGCAAATTTTGCAGCATGTAACTGCCCACTCGTTCGCATATGTTGCCTTGTTGATTCATTCACCCTACGGGGGTTTGTGAATTCAAAGACATCGATTGAATAGAAAGAGAACATTCTAAACGGAAACGATGATTCCCCAACCCGTGACTCTACCAGGTTCATTAGCGCGCCTGTCCTTTGATTAATGACCCCCCGAGGATACTACTCGCCACTGGTTTCTTTATAGATCATTTCATCTTAGTCTATTTAGCTGACTTTTAAGATGATCACTCTACATGCTCTTTAATAGATAAATTCCAAGTTGAATGGTGTCTTTTTATAAAATCATGGTAATGATTTTAACATGACTGGTAATTCAACACTTCTCGCCGTACACAGATTTTTGTAAATAAGAATTCATAAGACACTTTATATTCTGTATTTATTATCTCATTCGTCACCAATGATGCTCCCAAAGATTAGAATTTCCAAAACATTCATACGAAAACTTGTTTGTGAGAACAGCACATGTATTCGAAACAACAAAACACAAATCGTGTGGATTTTCACTTTTCCTCTCTCTCAACACATCTATTTTGAATTCTTCTTGAAGATTTGAGAAATAAAGAGACTCTATTAGACATCTGAAAAATCCAATCTTTCCTGAGTATATATGTAAACGGTCATGTCATCCGAAGCTATCTTTATACCTGTGAACGTGAACGAATAATGATCTTGATCCTTGGTTTTAGGACTTATAGAAGCGGAAGTTGGTGAGTTGGAGAGATAAGAAACGGAGAAGAAAGAAGTGAAACCAGAGGAAAACAGTTTGGGACAGGTTATAAGTTAACGCAGTGTAGCTAGGGCTCGTTAACGTAAGACAACCGGGTCGATAACGATCACGGCTAATCTCCAGTTGAGCGAGAGAGAGAAGAAGGAAGAGAGCCCTTACGGTTTAGTTTTTGTATGCCTGAGAGACACGTCGTGAGCAGATTATCTATCCTTCGGATATCCTACGAACAGCGCATATGTCGTGACAATTAGACGTCGTTAGAATTACTTGTCGTATAACTAATACCTTTTGTGCCCTCTCTTCCGAAAATCATTCATTAACATGGGAGTGATCAAAAATTTAATAACTGCGTGTGTAGAAAATAAGTACGTACGCTCCTGTATCCATTACCAGCTAATTTAGTTCTTTCTTGTACGTGAAGTTTACGCATCAGATAAGAACGTGTGAATGATCCGCGAAATTAGATATCATGTAAACATATTGCAAAACTCCCTTGATGACTTTTAATATACAATGTAAGCGGAAGGGAAAGAATGGTTATACAAGGAATGTTATTATATATCGTCGTTCAATGGCCCGAAAGATAATGCGAATGGTGAAAAGGTAACAAACGACGGAAGATTAAGAGGGCGTCGCTTAATTCGAGGGTTCTCTTTCAAACGACAACAGATTACGAGGAAGTGTTTGTTACATCCTTAACGTACGAGTCTCATCAAAAGTATACATGTGAATGGATATGTAATATATAATGGTTTAAGGTGACGGATTTCAGGCGCGGTCGTTAACGAGCATTCATAGTCGCATTAAAACGAAACCTGGATCTTTATCTGGGCAGCGTGACACGATACGAGTAGCGCGGCTTTTGCCCCACGTATTATATATTTCTATACTTGTACGTATGTGTATATGATATACGAGGACCTAACAACGCAAAAACGAAAACAACGTCATCACCGTGGTCGTGTAATTAGAACCTCCACCCGATTTATCCATCCGACAAGATTGGGATGTGAAAGAAGAAATATATATATATATAAATTCACAGCAGCGGTCACAGGTACGATATGAATATGAACTAAAACCCTGGTCTTCGTGCTGCTATAAATGACGAGGACGTGCGATGTTGACATTGAAATATCAACAAGGATTCACAAATTCATCAGAAAGACCGCACCCTCGTGTCTTCGCCGTGGCCGATGTCGCCACGTGTGCAATGTCCTCGTTGAGTGTTCTAAACGAAGCCAGATCTCATTTCTCATGTCTTATTTATTATTGCAAATTATCGATATTCGATTGCTAAAATTTTTGTACCCTAAAGAAAAGGCAAAAAAAAAGAAATTAAATGTAAATTCCTTGTTACCTTGGTACTCATTGTAGCGAGGGAAAAAAAGAAGCCAGAGATATCAACGTACAACAATAAGCCTCAACTACAAAGTTGATTCAGTTAAACCCTATCTGAGACACATCTAGGACATACTTGTGCGACACAATGTAAAATGTGTATATGTGTATATTTCGAGATAGACGTTAGAGAGAAGGGAAAGAGGTCGAATGGTTCCGGCAGGCGCTCTGCATCCTCGATTGCATTGCGTTGCTTTGCGGCGGGGCGCAACTACACAACAACGGTTTAGACTCAGGCGGGCGTAGCGTGTACCAACTACAAACAATGGCTTTGTTTCCCCGCA
Organism: Gonatopus flavifemur; assembly: GCA_018340375.1. Taxonomy (NCBI): domain Eukaryota; kingdom Metazoa; phylum Arthropoda; class Insecta; order Hymenoptera; family Dryinidae; genus Gonatopus; species Gonatopus flavifemur. The sequence goes on from JAFFJZ010000001.1 coordinate 59,093,041, forward strand.
CAAAACGTGATACAACTATAAAGTAACAAATATCTCGACGCAGATCGACACGCGATCCGTCCCTGTCGCTTAGGGCACCCAAGTTCTTATAAACATGCGCGAATGACCAACCGATGTGTGCAAGAAGTATATACGTACACGCTTATTTACACGTATGTTTTCAGTTCTTACGTATGTGTCGCACGTTCATATACAAATGTCGGGGGCTTCTCTCATCTGAACGACTGTCATTATATACGGGTTGGCAGCTCGTACATACCGCCCTTCCTCTTTATCAATTCAATATGAAAGACACAACGAGGAATTGAAAATATAAGAGGAAGGAAGATGATGGAGAGTGACGAGAAAACCTTTTGTAAGTACATATTCATGGAACGAATATCTTTATAATGAGCTCTGCTTACTAATTACAGACCAAGCTCTCTCGTATCGTTCTCGGCAATGTTTCTCTGTGTAACACAAATCTCTTCTTTATAATGAGTATGGAAAAGAGTTGATAACGATGTTCGATCGTGATAGAAATCATTCGAGAGGAGGAAAAAAAGGAACGCGTGTTAAGATCAAATTCATATAATTGGCATGTATCTGTGCTAATTATAAAACAATTACCCTTCTTGATTGATGTTGCTAATATTGTGTTGAGATTCGAGCCTGGATTGATTCTCACGTCGTACGCCATCGCGTGTGTTTCCGAAAAAACAAGATTTTCTGATGAGAACCTGTGATTAAGGGTACAAAGGTAGTGTTCTGCAGGGGAAATTTGAACAACGCGCATTCATTCAAAGCAATCAAGATCTCGGAGGAAATTAAGATTTGGGACTGCACTTTGACCTTTTCTTTAGGTTTTTGTTTTCGTGAATCCGATAATAATTGTTTCATTTGTTTTCGAATAAACATTCAAAATACACAGAGTGATGTAATTTGTAAGTGATATCATTAATCATTTCGGTAAACTTGACTTTATCAAAAATTCTGAAATCTCTTCAGGAAAACTAATGAAGACAAAATTTGACTTTTTACTATCAAAGATTGTAATATTTCGTTACATTATACGTCAATATTTTCGCAAGGAAGGGCTGTAATAAGGTGTTCAAAAATAATTTGTCGACCTGCAGATCGTGTGTGTTGTGTTACCAGACAGTTGGAAATTTTGTGTTAAAATCAACACATTTCACATGTCCCAAACGGTCCACACATATTTTTGTGTCGATATCACATAATGTGTTTGTGTCAGCTAGTCACTCAAGCTTGATGTCAATAATATAACACAAAAGGATGTTGATAAAATTTTGATTGGAATTTCCGATCGTGTAAATTCAACACATAAAGACTGTCAAATGAAATCCAAAATAAGTAATGAAACCAACAGTTCACAAGTGTAATTTATGCATTTTTTCACATCAATCAAATGTGAAAATCACACTTTTGTCGTGTTGAAACAATGCGTAAGAATAAATTGAAAAAAACAGTACTTCAATGAGCATTGAACTTGGATCGTCGGGACCGAATGTTGAAGCTGTATCACGCAAGCCACTGCCAGTCCTTTGGTTAAGTGTACTTTCTTTGCGTATATCAACTCGCACTCTATCTTCAAATTTACATATCTAGAAAACGAATTCCCATTAGAATGAAGGATGAAACCAAACTGAATAAATAGTTCTTCCGACGACTACTAAAGTTACAAGTACATAGAAGTTTCATAAAAAAATAGCTCTTACCACTGGCGATCTCCCCTTGGTAGTTAAGAATAACACAATTTTTATGTTCAATCTTGAGTTGAATAAAATTTGTGTCATTTTGACACTTTTTTTCACTTGTTTGAATGATTTCACATTATAAATCAGTTGAGACCTGATTACACAAGGACTGTCTGTAGAAGTTACACGTGTTTGTGTTGAATATTTAACAGAAAATTCATGACACACGGATTTTTTAACACATTTACACAAAATTTTCAACTGTGCACCATATTTTTATTCCGCATTCATATCTTGTCGATACATTACCAGGTACAGTTGACATTAAAAAATTTCAACTGCTTCAAGGAATTTGAGCTAAAGAATAACGCACTTTGATAAATCTGGAATCAAAACTGCTCAGCCTACGCTCACATTGATGCATTCCAGCTCAGAAAGTAGATCTGTAAAATTTGTGGGAACTTATTGAAATTGTTGAGCAATTTCGTTTCAATTAAAAGTGAAAGGGAAGAAAAATACCATCAAAATGATTTTTTAGACAATTCTTGAAAATTCAAGTGAACAATATGAAACTGCAATTCCTAGTTATATTTCTACTCGATCTAGTGACTGTGGAATCATTCAATAAAAATCTTTTTAATCCACAAACAGTGAATATTTATGCTATTCGGTATATTTTTATTGAATCTAAAAATAAAAAATAGAATCAAGTATAATTCGTTATAATCATCAAGGAGCAAACCTCTGATCAATTAAAAGAACATATCCAATTTTTATAGTTGACATTTCCCTTGACGAGTCTCCTACATTCAAGTCGAGGGCATTTATGTCTATCCATCCAACCTACCGGATGTTTGTGCACAGCCACTTTTCAGGGACATGTGGCTGAGCAGATAGGGATCGTTTTGTGAACCTAATTAGTAGCACCCAGTACAAACAAGGTGTATATACATAAATGACTTGACTTTAAATAAACGCACAAATGCGTGCGTTTCATGTTGGCAGAACGTGGTGTTGCGTTTCTTGTTTTCTGTCTTTCCAAGTCTCTTCTTTCGTCTTCGAGATGTAGACACACCGGACAACACACACGAGAGACGATCGACGAGAGAACGCACGGAACGAACGATTTTGCAGGTAGATACCGACGAACGTTTCGTCGTTCCTCGTTATTACGTGCATAATTTCTCAGAAGCTTCGCTTAGGGCGCGGTAAAATTATGCGCTGATCCAACCAAGCGACCAAGCATCCAACCCTCGAGACAGAACGAGAGTGCGTGCCAAGTTGGACAACTATACACAAGTGTACGTATTACAATGTCTACAGGTGTAGAGAACTGTATAACGCGACAGTAATCATGATACAACACCGTATACACGAAATACTATTTTCGATGTCGACCGAGAAACAGTGGCAGGGAAGAGCAACGTGAGAAATTATTCGGAAATAATTCAAACGAAGCATAGGTAAGAATCGCGCTTATCGCGATACAACGTTCTACCGTTTAATTTTCCACTTTACTTGATGACCTTGTATTCTGTATTATACCATATTATACGTAAGTATAAGTATAAGTATATAGAAGATCAAATAAATTGTCTAGCTCGTCATTTTCATGTTATAATATTTTCATTGAGAAAATTTATAATCTAAAGTCTGTTACGTCCAACAGACCGAATAATGACGCATCTTTATTTGACCATGGACTTTCTATCACTACAAGATGAGGGTTATTACAGTGAAACTACACAATTATTCTAATTCATAATTTTGTTAGATACCTACTGGGACGTCGGTATATTGAGGTGGAATTATGAATCGATGAAAGATACCAGTCAATTTCATTCGCGTAATGGCGTCGATGTAACGAAGGTAGCAGTTGGCGGCCATCGTCGTTCAAAAAAAGCATTCACGGTTCGATAAATCCGCGGTCTGAATCCCCTACTTCAGAACATCGGCTTCTCGAATTTCAATGAAAGATGGCTCGGATCATTTTTATTACTCATACCAAAATACTCCTGACGGGATCCAAGCTGAAAATCACATAGATCTTGGAATATTGTTTCCCCAACTTATAGAGTAGGGTTGTATTCAAACCAATGAACTTGATTAACCACATCGAGGATATTCTTTTTACAATTCCGAAAGGATTCATAAAATTGTTGATTGAAAAGAGCGCATGAGCGTGTGCCGGAGAATGGTGAATGGTCAAAAGATTTTCGCAAGATGGGGCCAGGAAAGTGAAATCCTAGAACTCTCCATGGGGCGGTTGAGCGGGACGAGGAAGGTCGCAAGAATCGAGAGAGAAGACCGAAACCACAAAACAGAGGGGTGGCTGTCGCTGTACGCCATGCAAGACGATCCCATAGTGAGATGACGCCTCCTTGGCGCCTCGATCCCCGACGTTAAGGACGCCCCGTTTCTACCCTCTTTCCCTTCGTTTCGCCATAAAACCCCATTCCTGGCAGAAGTTTACTTTTTCGTCGACCGCCACTCCTATTGCAATATATTTCAACTTTGGTAGGAAAAAAAGAAGGAGAAACAAAAAAAACAAAGGAAAAACCATGCAAGCGTAGATAATCTGTCGGTTCAATCAAAGATGTCCTCGGCTTCTCCGGTTTCAAAAACATAATTCTTGATCAATCCTACACGGATGAGAAGCGAAAGCAGATACGCGAGAGAAATTCAAAATTGAGAAATAAAGAAAATTAATTGCAATAACAACAACGACGCACCTTCATCAAATTTAATTTCTCCTTTTCTCTTTTATCCTTCAAGGTCTTTCCATTGAATCGAATGAATAATAACTACAAGAAGCTATACACCAAGAGTCGAATCAACATTCGCTACCGCCGCTCGACTCGACTCGACTCGACTCCACTTCATTTGATTCGGTGGCAGGCTGCAGGCGAACACGATGCCGTATATCGGTTCAAAGGAATATGCGTAATAATAAGAAGACAATTACGAAATTAAACGAAGCCCCTATAAATCCGTGGATGGAAAGACAAACGGAAGAAGGAACGAACGGTTAATTTGTTGGATATCAGCAGCACCGGCAGCTACGAACACAAACCAACGGTTGGCCCTTACCCAAGAAAATAACTAGAGATAATTACGCGCATAAATCAGAGTGTTAATATTTGGGGGCGGTAGTTAGGCAGGTACATTCACCTATAGGTAGGCAGACCCTGTAAGTCAGCAGAGGGAGAAATCATCTACGGAGAAAGAGAGATTACTTGTAAAAGTCCGACAGAGCGAGGGAGAAGAAAGAATAAGTCTATAGAGAGAAAAATAATACCAACTCTGGATCGGTAGATCATTCATGGGTTGGTTGGGTACGCCTCCTTGTTAGCCAGGGTTTACTTAGTCTTCTCCACTCTTGTGAGAAGTGCGTTGCATTCGCTAATAGCTTGCTGGTAACGAACTACCGTCGGCTTTTTTTAAGGACCTTTTAAGAGAAAACGCGTTTCGCTTCTTGCGCACTATGCCTCTTATCGATCATCGACGTCCAATCGCCGGAGTCGACTTTCTGGTAGTAGCGAATTCCTTCCCACGTTATCTGTCTTTCGATAATGAAAAAGAATCTACCGCAATGCGAATTATTTTCTCGTATGAAACTCCAGGGTTGCTTAACGTTGCGTTGATCCTAGGATCGAGGCAGAATTGCATTTTGAAACTCGTCTCAGGAATTCTAAATGCGTTTGTCTTAAGGGATATGTATTGCCATGAATTCTATGGGATAAAAATACATCCATTGTTACCAGATTTTCCATTATACTGAGGTACTCGACTCCACTGATGTTACTTCATCCACATCAAAGTGGTATGGAAATTATCTCTGTTGTCTCGGACGTTAACGAATGATCTGTTACTTCCCTAATCTCTGTTTTTCGCGTAAAAACATGTGATCGATACATTTTTCTCCTAATGAATTATTCGGAGTACAGAAAAATATCTCTACGCATAAAACATATTTGTTCGTTGCTCTACGAATCAAAATCTCATGATAAGAGAGTTCGTGTGTAGACAACTCCGACGGACAATCCCTTCACGGATCATTCCAAGAGACATTTCCGCTTTGGACAATCCTCTTAGGGCGTTTCCAGTTGGATAATTCTGTTACAGATCGTTCCGTTACGAACAATCCTGCTTCGAAGTTTCATGTTTCGAGCAATTTCAACGTGGACGTCTATCTTCGCATTTTCATTGTCAGTCTTGGAAATTAAATTTTACAAGAATAAATCTCCTTCCCAACCAAAGTACATGAATGAAAAGTATCAAAATATGAATTAAAGATTTGCCAATAACTTCTAACTACCGCACAATCATTATTTGGATAATCGAAATACACCGATTACGCGCGAGGATTATTTTTCCCCCTATTATCGATGGGAATTTGTATCAAGAGGTGGTTGTAAGTATACCCGAATGGAGTGTACGGTGGCGTTGAAACACTGGTAACAGGTGGACCTATAGTCGATTTGGTGGTGTATCTTCGTGGTGGGCGGTCCTACACTCCTTAAATCAGCCTGAAGCCACCATAACATTAAGTCTCTCTTCACTTCTCCACTCTCTGGCCACTACTCGCCGTTTATTTGTTTGCTTAGAGCGAGTAATTAGAATCCCATACAAATGGCTATTATTTATCGGGAGAAGATGGGATATGTAATAAGAGACGGAGAAAGAAGTATATGGGAACACCTTCTGATTGCCTGGCGTTATTAAACCGAGCGATACCTCGAGATAAACACACAGAGGTGAAACAAGTGAACGAGACTCGATATATAATTCAACCCTCCTGCCAACTTTCTTTATCCTTTTCTTTTCGTCTTTTATTTTCGTGTTAAACAACTTTCGTACAGTCTATTAAAATTTCTGATAAAAGTAATCACATTGCTTGGATTGCTTGATTAATCTCACTCATGGTTCAAGATTATCATAATAATCTGATATAACGCGCGATTGGGAGAGACGCACGCTGGACAAGGTGTACATTGGTTCATTCCAACCGATCATATCGACTTATATGTATATTGATCGTGGCTTTGAAATAGAACGCTTTTTCACTGTTTCATATAATAATTAATTTCCAATGAAAAGAGAGAAGAACAAAACATCTGTCGAGGTATGAAAAATTCAAGAGGAAGCTCAACGTAGTTTGACAAGTGAGAGAAGTGAAGGAAAATAACGAATCCAGAAAGGTTAATAATGCTAGACGCGTTCGTTATTGAAGTATAATGGAAGAGCAGCGTAGAGTGTTTCGTTGGTCGATCGGGCTCTACACACCTGACCCAGTCGAATACAATGGCAAACGATGTTCGATGTACAGATCACGTATGAAATGGATGAAGATGTGTGGGTGCACGTGTGTGAGCGGACCCCTAATACGGGCTCATAAACCGAATAAAGACTATACGTGTTGAATTGTATAACGTATAAGAAGAGAGCAAGCATATACATTGACACCAAATTTCAAGCGTGTCAAAAATGGTGAATTGGTTCATCAAACATGATTAACAGACACAATTCGATGAATTCCGAGCACAAGCTTTCTCTTTTTTGTATTCAAATTTCCAAGAAACGAATGGCAAGAGATAATACATGCGATAAAGAGAAGTGGCCCACATTTTACCTCGAGCATGTTTAAATTTTAAATATATATATATATATACACAACTATCCAGTATTCTTCCAGCTCATTGTTTCTTTCTGATAATTTAAGGTGTTGGCTGTGACTTTTGATCTTTCTAAACTGTTCTTTCATAATCGTTTTCAATTTTTATACTTGTCATGTGACGTATTCCAATGAAAATTCTATCCTGGTAATTGATGTAATTTATACTTTCTATTCTGTACCATCACTCAAATGATTGAACAAAAAAAAACAGTGTATAAATATCAACCACTATTCAGTTCAGACCAATTTGTGAACTGCAATGTAGATTCGATATGTCGAGAGGTCTTTAAAATCTTACATGTTCGAATCTCAGACACCCCTAGACAATCCAGCCATAATGACAAACAAACATGTTGATGATTTTGTGTACAAACAATTGAGATATTCAAGTTATCTTAGTTGAGGGGAGGTTTACCTTTTTCTCGACCAAAAAAGCAATTTTTTTGCATTTTTTTTGTAGTAAATTATGTGTAGAAAACATTACCAAAACCGTTTGGTCGAATATATTTTTTTTTTCAAAGTTATGGAACAAAAACGAGACCCATCTTCCGCCTCGAAAATTGAAATCGAACGGTAATTCGAGCGAAGTGTATTTTACATAAATATTTTTGAATTGGGCGCCCATATATTCGTACTATAGTAAGCAGAGGCACCATATGGACCACCAAATGTCGATACATGGACCATGATTCCGAAAAATTAGAAAGTTCTTTAAATCTTTAAATGCGTTTTTCGCGAAACCATGTTTTTTGAACTGTTGGTCACGATTACTCAAAAACTACTCGACGGATCACCTTTTGTTTTTTGTTTCAAAGCTTGTTAGATTTATTGGAGCCTGAACTACAATCAAGATGACATATGCATAACTTTGTTTTCACAGAACTTTGAAGAGCGAAAAAAAGCAAGAAAAACGAAGAAAAATATTCAAATGCCTGCCAGTTTCTTAATTTTTTATTTTCAGCGATGATTGTAGTTTAGGCTCCAACCCAATCAGAAACATCCGTAATATGCCAATGTTGACAACAGGTGCAGTACAGTGCCAGTATTGGGTGTCCAACACTTGGTGAACACGTACGGGATCAGTACTGGATGCATAAAAATACAGTAATACGCCTGTACTGATAAACCAGTACTGAGAACGTAATACCGGCCAGGTACTAACCCAGTACTGGCCCTGCACTGATTGCGAATAATGGCATCAGTACTCAATCCCCAGTACTGAAAAGCGTTATCATTCCAGACAAATGCCAGTACCCTGCCAATCTTGGCTAGTACTGCTGCAGTACTGCGCCTGTGGTAAATTTCTGGTTGGGAACTACACTCATATATTTTATGAAAATTTTTCAATTTTCGATCATTTTTGCAGGTGCTAGAGTGGCCAACAATAGACCACCTCTTTCTGAGACAGTCACTTTACGGGACGCGTCATCGGATACAATCACGCTATTTTTTAATGAAAAAAATTGTTTTTTTGTAGCCTTTGATGTATCAAACGAGTAGCCAAAATTTTGAGTTGATTACTTATTTCCTTCTATGAAAAAAAATCAAGAAAACACCGTTGTTTTGGTCAATAAAAAGGTAAACCTCTCCTTAAGGTAGTTCTCCGGGAGAATTCAGGATCAAATTATAAAAACTATTGTCAAGCAGAGCACCAAGGTCGAAGGGATTCGTTAATCATATTCGTTGGGACTTATATTCTTATTTATGACAAACAAAGAACCAACTCGAAGTATAAATAAAATAAACAACCTTGTAACAACAACGCGAAATTTGACATGGTTTTTTTCTCAAAAAATTTTTATTTTCGATCCGTTTATGACTTATGAGGGCTCCTTTCGTTCTCTGTGAGATTTGAAAAACCTTTACCATGGGGATTTTTTTATATGAGTCATCATGACACTGTCACACGCTTTTGTTTATTAATAGTGAAATACATTGTCATAAACAAAAGCGTGTGACAGTGTCATGATGACTCATATGAAAAAATCCCCATGGTAAAGGTTTTTCAAATCTCACAAAGAACGAAATGAGCCCTCATAAGTCATAAACGGATCAAAAATAAAAATTTTTTGAGAAAAAAACCATGTAAAATTTCACGTTGTTGTTACAAGGTTGTTTATTTATACTTCGAGTTAGTTCTTTTGTTGTCATAAATGAGAATATAAGTCCCAACGAATATGATTATCGAATCCCTTCGGCCTTGGTGCTCTGCTTGAAAATAATTTTTATAATTTGATCCTGAATTCTCTCGGAGACCTACCTTAAATCGAAATGCTCTGATGTAGATTGGTACAAGACTGATGTGATATTATTTCTTCCATATTTCCATGAAACTTTTTGGAATTCAGATTCTTCTTTGCCTTCATGTTTCCATATCCCACGCCAAGCATCGTTTATACAAACAACACAGTTAAATGATACTCATATGAAACAAATAATCATCGAACGATAAGTGAGCGATTCCCAAAAACTGCATCAGCCGTGTTACCTTTTCGATCAAAATAAATCCAATTACAATTCTTCGATTGACGCTTCGAACGAAAGACGATTACTTTATTTATCTTTATCCAAACGACTAACATTGGATAATCACTGATTTTATTTATTCCGTAACAGGAAAATCGATCTCGAGGGGGAGTAAGAGCGATGCGGATCGTTGATTAGGTTCGGTGTTGATTTAATTACGAAGAGAGTAATTGGCATACCTACTGACGTCCTCTCCTCTCACCCCTCTTCGTTTCTCATCCATTTTATCCATCCTCGTCTCTGGATATTCGCTGTCTCTACCGTATCCTACAAGCCTGGTATCTTCCTTCTCTCGGTGTACTCTCTCGTAGTGAATCCGTTGCATATTCATCGATGATAGATTATTATATGTCTTCACGTGTCGCGGGAATATCTAAGAGAAGATGGTGGTGATTTGAATATCGAACGATATTCATTCAACGTGATAAGGATAGTAATCTCTCCTAGCTGCTAATTTGATGAAAAGCAAGTAACAGTCTTTCCAGCCTCTCGAATGATACAATATTAATCTCATTCACACATTATTGACCACCAACGATGCAAAAGATCATTGCTTTGATGAATGTTCGATGCGAGCAGCATCCATCAGTTTTCGTACAAAGATATATTCCGCAAAGGTCATGAATGTAGCACAAGAACGGGAAGAATGAATACAACAATCGTAGAAACTTTAGATACTCTAGAGTAAAATATCACATGTTTCAGACATGTACCACTCTTGTAGAGTTCATTTGCATCCGACTTCATATAAAACTGCAAATATAACTGAAAAACATGTATGTACAATGAAACTATTAACAACAACAGCTAGTCGTCAATTTTCAGAAGAGCAGGAAATACTGCTCGCAAAAAGAGCTCGAAGTAACCGTACGGGAGCCATATAGGTGGCGGCTAGCATATATCGCGGCGATGTTATCCACAAACACGTGGGTTCGGCCAATTTATCCCAAGGGATGAGGTCGGCGCAGTCCGAATATAGGTGGGTTGAGGCAACCTTGTCCAACGGAATGAATTCAGCATGCAACGTCCGTGTGGTTGGACGTCTCCATCCCTTTGCCCATGTCAGCCACCCCTAAACCTTTCGCCCTGATCCTTTCAGCTCTTACTTTCACATTATACTTCCTCTTTTCAACAAATCACTATGCACGAACGAAACGCGTCTCTTGGAAAAGAAAAAAATAATAAGCATTCTTCTCTCATTCCTGTGAGTAATAAACTCGAGAGTGATAAAATCCACGGCAAACATCAAATGATGACATTAATTCCATTTCAGTCACGTCAAAATCAATATTCAAAACAAACGCTAGATCGAAGATAGATTGTTCTCTCATCTAATCGCAACGATCTTCTTCATCTTCCATCGAGATTTCCAATACACGGGTTGATAAAAAAATCACGATCATGAATGAATGAATGTTCTTAATAACGACATTGGGTCTAATTCGAATACTTATTCGATTCAATTGTAATTCCCAAAGGCAAAGCATTTGTTACGACTTAACTGATTGGAATTGTAGATTCACTTGGAAGCTACTTAGCGGCGTATCGTAATGAATCGGACAACATATATTGTTTTTAATGAAAGAGATAAAGGAAGACAAATTTTTTTCAACTTCTAGACATTGATCAACACTTTCCCTCTTCCTCTTTATTATTCTTTTTCTTTTTAATCGCCTTCAAGTGCGTGCTAGTGTTACCACCAACCCTCTTGGATTGGTCGATTTATCGTTGATACATTGCAGTTAATGTGTATGTACGTGTGAATCGGCCTTAACACGCTACCATCCGGTACTCTCCTGATCCGCTCTACATATCGGCGGTCCGACGTACACCGGTTGCCTGATTGCCACGGGGGCTCTTGGATTTATTGACCTGTCAATGGTGGCGCGCGAAAACGGCGAATTTACAACGCCGCAGGTGTTAAGTTCCGCCGTGCGTGTAATAACGGCCCGCTTCTGAGCCACGGTAAGCCACACCGTAATTATATTTCCGAACCACCGGGCCCAACCTCCTTTGTCATTATCATCCGAGGCGGCTTGGTCGTAATTCAATGAGATCTCTAGAGCACACGGACTTTAGATACGTCCATCCTCGCGCATGTATACGTATATGACCGATAAATACTCCATAAATATCATATAAATTTTGGTGGAATTTCGAACGATGTTCAGAATTTCACTGGTTCCATCGTTCTCTTTTCATTTATCATTCTGTGATGTGAACATTGATTTGTGGTTATATCTATTTCGACTTGCATATCATAATGCGATGCATTTTTCTCTTTTGAAACCGCAGACTATTCGTGAAAAATTTCATGTAGATGAAAAGTCATCTTCGTTTGAATGCACGGAGAGAGAAATATCGCTGGCATAGTAAATCAAAAAAATTTAACAAATCAGTAAAAAGAATCGTTGATGCGACTAGAAATTTGAACATTTTTGCAAGTGCAACAAACTTTTTGGAACCAATTTAGTATCAAATCATCTCTCTCCGGTGCGGCTGAACGATTTAACAAAAATAAATGTAGTTTTCCATTGCATCAAATCAAAACTTACCTTCAGCCTGGCGAGTCGAGGATCTTCGGCAGCGAGTTTTGCTAGAGCTTGATAGTCCCCTTGAGCAGCTCTCACCAACCATTCCCGAGATTTTCCATCTAATTGCTAACATGAATGAAGAAATGAATGTATTCATCTTGTGGTATCAAATATTTAGCAAAGAAAATACATTTTTTTACCTGATACACGCTCTGAATAGAAAAAAACGAGCATTATTGATCGCTATATAAATTGAATTGTTATAAATAACTGAATATTGATGCATTGATTAAAATTGGCATTCTCGGAATATCTTCAAGGTCAATTGAATTTTTGTAATAAAACTCTAAAAATGAGGCTCTATTTTCTGCAAAAAACACAGTGACTATTATTGTGATTGCCACTTTTCCTATCATTTTGGGAACTTCACGGTCATTTATTACGTGAATTATCATCACAGAGTGTCCAGTCTTCTATTTATTTCAACGGTCACTCTGTTCAAACTGCTTTTATGAGTGATCGATTCCGTTGGAATTCCTGATCTCTGAATGTAAAAGACTGAAAATTTCATTAGAACGGAAAGATAGGTTCCCTTTTGGCTGCTCAAGAGTAGAATTCTACTCTGTTGGAGTAAGAATTTACTCTTCAGAGGAAATCTCACTCTTTCCAATTTAGAAAGTGGAGACTGGACATCCAACAATAACTTCAATTTAGTTTGAACATTCGGTATCATTCAGTACCTACTCTCTATAAACATATCAGAGGCTTCTTCAGTCGGATTTTTCCTCATTTTGAAACCTCTCCTCGATATCGTGATAAATTTGAAACAAAAAGATTACGAGATGATCATAGGAACAATAGCGGACGGACAAAGACGTCGTAAAATCACATTGTTCTTTCCATAGAATATAACCTCGGGGCAGTACATTATTCATATTGTATTTGAATGCGGGTTTAAAATAGTCTTAGTTGTATTGTAGATACGTTGAAACAAGAAAAAAAACTCACACAGTGCGAATTATATACATTTTTTCAATTAAAAATCAGAGAATTCAAAAATCAAACTCTGCCTACACAGCACAACAGTTCCGAGTTAATAAGAAATTCTCTATGAATACATCATACTGAGAGGAAAACATCTAGTTGCTAGAATTGAATTATTTTTTGTCCCAACCAAATTTTAGCAGACGTAAATAAAACAGTTAATTCGATGGAACTAAAAGATTCAGAGACTGCATTTCCTAACTGTTTAAACCCAGTGCAGGGTTGCCGTCCTGTCTGGGTTTCAGAAATCCAAATCCTCAAATTTCCACCACATTTTATGCTGTAATGGAAATATATTTGCCTTGCATTATGCTTGAAAATTACATATTCAATTTTTATTTTCATAAGTCAATACAATTGATCAATATTAATTGAGATGCGACGTAATCTAATTGAATCAATTCATAGTAAATTATCTCCATCTTCATCGAATATATAATTAATTGAACCACTCATTTCACTTTTACTCTCCGTTAATTAAGTCGTTATTGAATACATGGCATTTTTATGACAGCGCGATAGTCAACAGGTCTCTTTTATCCTCCCTGTACTTTATATTACAGTTTTATCTTCGCATCAAGTATTTATTATGCTGAATATTGAATTCTTATGTAATTCATAATTCAAAAGACAATTAAGACATGATGTTTCGGAGGATTTTTAATTATCCTCTCTTGATTCATTAATATTTCTGCATAAATTTTTCGTCATGACATTTCACTTCATTATTGTTATATACGTTCTCTTTACAGTTTCTCAATTACTTGTGATGCACATGTAACGTACATTGTAGAGAAAATTATAACGATATTTCCTCCACATAGATGTTATTATTCATCATTCTATAATTAAAAAAAAAACTTTCGCCTGGGAATTCATAGAACTCTCATCTCTGCTTCAGCTTCTGCTCAATTTACAAAAAATGATGCTCGAAAGCATTTCCCTCTCACCAATTTTATTACCCTAAGATAATTCATATTCACGTGTATCAGTAATAATTTATTCGCGAGATATAATTATATTCGAAAAATATATCCTTCTACCGCACTAAATATACACAAATACGATGTTTATGAAATATATATAATAATCAGAATAAACGGAGGATAATGAACTTACCGAAGCAACGGAAGCGCTGTCATCCTCGTCAGCACCCTGTGGAGAAGAAAGAGAAAAACCAAAATCAGTCAGTCGTTCGAAAATCAACATTACGCGCATCTTAACTACGTATGCGTGTAGGGTACGTATGGACATGCATATCCACGTACACATAAAAACCGGTCACTTCATGGTTATCCATGTTCGGCGCACAGAATTGAGAGTGAAGGGTGCACTCTCCCGATGATGAACAAAGTATAGGGGAACCAAAAGAGAAGGCTGTAGATGGAACGCGTAAAAACAGCGGGAGACCAGCATATACCAAAATGTTCCCCAACCATCGGATTGATATACGGATCTAATAATTGATTCTTTGACGCAAGGCCCCCAGCGGTGTTATCTCAACTTACGCAACAACCGTTGCCCGGGAAATCACATTGGCCAACGTATCTACGTTTCATTGTCGCAAAATTTCTATTAGCCTAAACGATGATATTCATCTTATCTGATCGTTAGAATCGAATTTTCTCATCTCGAGGGTAACCGAAGATGTGCTGAGGGTTGATAACAGTAGAGTTTATGTTCTTATAATAACGTTTGAATACCGAGCGAATCGTTACTTGCGGATGTTTTTAAGAGTGAAATACCTTTAATTATTGCAATCAAATCCTCATGTGTTTTTTTTTCTATCGATCTGATCATTAGAGCAGAATGATAACTGAGAATTGAAAACTTTGAAAAATTCTATTCCTCTCGATGAAACATCATCACACGATAAGTGAATAAAGAATTATGGTTATATACTGATGGCGATAAGAATGTCAAAAATGACAACGATGACGATGAGAGAAAAGTGGCAGAGTTTTAAGAGTATAGAAAACAAGAGGAAGGGGGAGACTCGGTTCTCGATCCCAGGAACGTTAAATGACTATTCATCCCTGCTAAACTGTTTGTATTTTCACTCGTCATGGTTATGTCGGGCGTATGAGGTGCTCATATCGACACTTGGCTACGGATCGATCATGACTTCTCGTAAATTAGTTCCAGGACACAAGAAGACCTGTTGTTGCTCGTAAAAAAAAAATAAATTAGCCAAGTCATCGTTATAGTCGGACTCAATATATCTTTATCGATCAACACCGTTCCACGTGTTGTTAAGTGAAATCGTAAGCTGAGAAAGGACAAAAAGCAGAAAGTTAACTGGATTCGTTCAACATCTTTTTAATTGGGCAATCGTCGACGTAAGAATTGTCTAGAAGCAGGGCGTTAGGAAATCAAATAGATTCAATGGGGATTATTTGAGAACCACTGACCCCCCGTTGCGTCAGGTGGTACATTAAGGTGCGTTCCCAGCTTTCGTGTGCTTACGAACACAAATCTGCGTGTACGAATGTGCACAAAACGTACACGCGAATACACACCAGGAGGAATAGTCTTTATTATATGCATGGCTCGCGTCTTATCCTACATCAGTGATTCAACAATCATATTTTCAATAAGCGGTTGTTATTGCCTGACCGTAAGCAAGGATGAATGTTGCCGATAACAGAAACCCACTGCCATTATTCGTTCCTTCGATCTTCGAGATTCCTTTGACACGAGCGTGAAATATCATGTTCCGTATAATTTATGGTTCATTCATCTGATTAGAAATAATCTGACTTCACGATTGTCTATTCAATTTTGTAATTGTTGAATTGATAAAAAAAAATTATTAGGCAAAGAATGAAATAACAGAATTGTGATTTTCAAAAGAATTATGATAAATTCTTTGAAATTCATTAGATAAATAATAAACCTATTTGATCCCCTGGGTATTCATTGATTATAATTCATTCCAAACACACATTACAAAGTATACATTTTGAACGATTGATCTCATTAAAACTGTACATCGGAATTATTGCTGCGATATACGTATGACTTGTACTTTCATCGTCAAACCTTGGCGAGTTTAAGCGAAAGCCCCGAGAATGCTGATTGATTTTAAAACGATTCCCTTGATGCGATCGCCGAGATCTTCGATGGGATCATTGAAGAGACACTTGTTTGCTCGTATCTTGACTAAGAGATATGCAAATGGTCCCATCTACTCTGGCGCGAGGGGGTCTCGCGAGTGAATGGAGCATTGCACGCAATCGGACCAGTTAGCAGTGAAGCTGAGCCACGAGATCGAGGAGGTACATATAATGGCGTGGTTATCAGATAAGCTTATAGGACAGAGTTAATCGTAATGGCATCGCAGTGCCTGTTCCTTCGTCTCTTCTCTTTTTCTTTCGAACGAGCCAAGAGAAGAGGTAAATTTGAACCAAGAGAAAGAGAAGTCCTTTTTTACCTCCTCTGGCTTCATCCATAATTCCTTGTCCCGTCACAGAGCTTCATTGTTTTAATGGAATGAGTATTTTGATCGCGATTCTTGGGGATCAATTGATTCAATAATTTGATTACATTTTTTATCTTGATTATTCCTTGGGAGGACGAAAAATGATAATTGAATTTTTTCCAACGTTCATCTTCGATGATAAGATCTCACGTGAACAATAATGAGAATTGTGGTAGGTATATTACATTTCTTATTTGTTTATATCTACGATCTTTAAGAGAATTTACATATTTTTCCAATATCGACATAAAAATTGAGCATTTGCTACAAATAAATCGACAGGTCAAGATGTGAGAAAAACTTTTGCGTATCAGGAGAGAATAATCTTGTAGGACAACGGTCAAACTTGTATCGCTCGGAGTGTGGAGAAGAAAAAAGTAGAAAGATTCTCTGAGAAAATGGTCGAACTTTTAAAAGCTTCGAAACTTTCATTGAATATAGATGTTTTTTGAGATGCTTCGAGAGTTGATTTGACGTCAAAGTTGAATTCAGAACCCTGCATTCAACCAACTAGAATTTCAATTCAATAAATAAAAACGTATCATATTATAAATCGATTCACTTCGCTGATGATAAATTATTCTAAAAATTCTCCATATACCGTTCAATTACTTTTATTCACGCGCAACGGGTATGAGATCTTCGAACTCTCGAAATATAATTTCTATTATAAATACTTATTCCCCTCTTATCGAGTATTTTCATTGATCAGTGGATGCGCAAAACATCTTTTTGTAGCGTATTTCGTTTGTCCACTATGTCTACGAGTAGTTAACAAAACTGCAAACACGTGGCGCCTTTATTCAACGTTTTTTTCCATTCGTGTTCAGTACGAGGAACGATGAAAGAAACTGTCTCGAGTACGATACAGTCAATTTCCAGGGTAGAAACATTTTAATAAGCAGACGCGTGCTACCCTCCACTGGGGAGCATATAAATATATTCGTGAATGTGAAGAGAGTCGAGGAAACAAATATTGGTGAAACGAAAGGGACGAAGAACGAGAGGCAAAACATGTTGCGGCACGAGCTGCTTTGAGTGCTCCGCAGAATTAGCTTTATTATAACCTAGGGGCCATCCATACATGCCTAACAGCGTACGAACATTTGCCGTGGCCAATAAGCCGAATGCTAACTAAACACTGCACCTCGACGACTAGAACTCGGACCCCCAAACTCAACGATACTCGACGATGATTATAATAATGTGAGGACAAAACAGAGATGAGTAGTTGGCTCTTGTGAATTCGAAATGACCGTGGCTTTCCTTGTACCGAAGTCCAAGTTATTTGCATATTTTATTTGAGAAGTGAAATATATGTATAAGTATGAACGAAGTTCTTATTTTGCAACACGATTCTATTCCGAACGTCTCTGTCCTTCTGTTTGTCTCTCCCTCGCGTGCTAGCTGTTCGATTTCAATTGAGGGAACATGACCAACTTTTCCGGGCGATGAGCGAATAAGGAACGATTAGGTTCGGATTAGTCGAGTACATGAGATGGATTATGCTATCCTGCGGATAACATTGGCCTGATTTATTCCCCTAATGGGCGTTCGCGCATTCATTTCGAAGCGTACCAGGCAATTCTACGGGGCTTCGTCTGTGGCGACCGCGCGCGTTGTCGCTGACAGGAAAACTCTCGGTCGGTGATTCAGCGTTCGGTTCGGCGACGCCTCCCAACGACGACCACCATAATGCCTATATCTCCGTCCTAGGGGCTTGGATGCCGACCTACCTATCTATCTATATTACACCATACCATAGACAATCGTTTGTAATCATAATCCCAACTTCACTCATTTTCAATTCCATGGAAATTAACCGAAAGACGAAGGGTTGTACGATCGATTCTATATATACGATCATTCCATTTGTCAAGTTCCTATCGTATATCGAACATCCGATGTTCGATCTGGGTTATCCGAAACAGAATGAAGGATGAAAAAAAAGAAGTGGCGCAGATTGGCGAAGCACCTTTCCAATCAAACGTATGAATGATGAATTTACAATGAAGGAACAAATGAATGAATAAATGATCAACTATTATTATATCTGCAGAAACGTTTGAATAGATTGTTCAAATATTTCAAAATACGAAATAGGATGTCAATTAATATTTCGTTCATTAACTGAGTCAATTGAACACAGAAATGGTGGAAGGAAGACTATATTCATAGGAGAAATTAGCGATCGGGGCGATTATTAGCCAGCTTCGTATTGTGTTAGTCGTAGAGAGTGATTCATAACCCGTTTCATCGTATTTTCGCAAAGCGGCCGTCGAATTTGCCGCGGATGGAGAACATGGAGAGAGCATCGACGCTGCTCTTCGTGTATACCAGACTACTATCAACCCATCCTCTTCTTCTGTAGTCTCTACAACCCCACGGTATGGTGACAGGATTATATTCGTACGTACCCAGCGTGTTTCTCGATGTACTTCGGTGCCGCAATACGCGACGGTAAACGATCATATTCCCGTCGGCTAATAATTTACCGCGAGTACTCGGGAGCACGTTTGCTGCAACGATTGTCGTTGGTCGATTGCACGCCTGTTCCGTTATGCTAACTGTATGTCACTGTTTCGAGGGTCTTCTTCAACTTGAATTGCGACGATCATTAATGCGAATGAGCGAAAGGAGAACAATAAGATTATGAAAATAATCGGATTCTATTCTTTGATTCATTAATTTTTCATCAATGACAAAATCAAATACTTGTATTTCATCGAGTACAATCAATACTCGATTTCAATTGATTTTCAAAACATATAAAACATTCGATAACACTGGTCAGGGATATTTTATGAACCTGTAAGGGAAGAATATTCCTCATTGATCAATCCTGTCAAACGAAATTAAATCGAATGAAATCAAGGACTTTGTCGAACAAAACACAGTCATTTATTTTCTCGGAGTGTTAATATCGCATTAGTATTTCTCTTAATCAAATAACATCGATTGAATATAAACCACTGGTCGATTGGTTTCTATTGGTTGGAAAATATGTCTCCTCCCTATCTTTTATTTCATAATCTTTACCTTCATGATCTCAAAAACGTTTCTTTGACGCTAATGATATTCAATTACATCCCTATATAACTGATAGTAAATCTACTTCGATGTCCCTGAAAATAAAGTTCTATCGGATAGGCATTGATTCACAATGTATCCGAAACCATTCATTCTTCGGACAACCTTGATGCGTAGAGAAAGAAGTGTTTGAATGTACGCTTATATATCTACTGAAAGCCGAGCTTAGTCGAGCAGCTCGATAATTCGTCTCTTAACGAGTTTATCGCATCCTCTTTAACGTTATTAACACGGGCTAACGAACTGGAAGTGTCGAGTCATCGGGTCCTATAGTACGCACTCATACATACAAGGACTACCATCATCGAGTCACGGACACGCACGAGCTTTACGCATACACGTCGAATCGTGGTGAAGTGCAGGGCGAGAGGCGTGCGCTCGAATGGCAGGTTACGTGTATAAGGTGGGATGAAGGTACGTATAGAAGATCCGAGACCTGTCTGTGCGGCCCTGATACTACGCTCTCTGGGCTAATTCCAAGGTGTAATCTGTGGGTACCATCTCAATGGATTAGCATATAGATAGCGCGAGGTGGGCTGACCAACCGAGGAGAGTCTATACATATACATATACACATGCGGGCCTAGACTAGACCAACTCTGTTGAAAGGACAACGCGAGAGCCACATCCGTTTTGGTCTCTCTGCTTCCTCAGACGTATGGGAAGGAGGGAGGATTACAGGTGGTTCGACAACGTTCCTTCGTTATAATTGAAAATAAATTTCTAATGTCTATAGTTGATTGGAATGACAATGTAATATCACAATCAATAAAAATTCATGATATATCTAGTTTAAATAGATCATATTTGGTGCTTGTAAGATTAACTATTTTTGGAACTTGAAATTCAAATTGATCAATTTTATTTTCACTTTTTGAATGATAAATACATGTAACAGATGTCTCCTCTCTTCCTTGACACTACTTTTTGTTCTCATCGAGAACGATACACATCGAAAGTTCGGTTAACGGTCTTTCTATTCGAGTGGGTGTAGGTATCGCGATAGAACATGCCAAAAGATACCCCAGAGACATTGATTGATATAGCAATATTTTAAATGTCTTTCGAATCAATGCGTTTTCGATTGGAAGCAAATTGATTGGAGAATTGTAAAATTTTTGCATACAGATATGACAGGGCATATCAAACGATCGCTGCAAATGATGATTATGATCATAACAATCATCATCATCACAATTACTTGGACTTATATTCAAAGCGTCATCGATGCTGATGACGGTGACAGTGATGGTAAAGAGAACAGGCTTGGGCATGAACGAGACTACAGTCGAGGTGATTTGGTCGTAAGGTAATTTGTGCGCACAGCGGGACTGAGCAAACACGCGCAACGGGGGTGCTTCGAAAAATTAAATAACTCGATGACTGGTCACATTCTCCAACGATCCAGTTGAGTTTGTGGGTATACGTTCATACGTGCACCGATGACCCCGTACATACACACGTACACGTTTATCCATATCGCGTCCCGGTTTTCGAGGTCGTCTTGACTGAATGACGTGGCTGCTTCCTTCCAACCACCCTCTTCTCGTGATTTTCTTCCGCGGTGGGAGTAGCGACTCCGAACGTCGACGACTGCGACGACGTTATTCAGGATATCCCGGGGGAAGAACACACCGTGGACCTTGAGACCCAGGACAGGCCCAAGGGAGAGCGAGCGCCGGCCTCCCGCGGACTTATGAATACAAATAACCGCTCACTGCGCGACTGAAAGATCTCTGATAAGGCAAACTCTTCAGCTGGAGCGAGTCCGTCGCAGTCGCACCGCGTGGCATAAAGTACGAAAGAAAACTTGGATCTCGTGCAGAGGCCCAACATATTTACTACGATGACCATTTAACGGAGGATTATCTTTGCGAGAGATTCCAATGGTGCCGTTCTCAACGGTATCGTTTTTCTATCAAAGCAGATCCAAAAATTTTGCTCTGGAATGTGGGACGAAGAGAGAATGAGAAACTACAAACAGTTATAAATCATCTTGGAAATTCGATCACCAAAAACACCGATTCATATTCCATTTGTGTCACGAATTCCATGATTGGAGACCATATCTGTGATCGGCTAAAGCTAATATCCTGTAAGAATGTTCCTTTGATCTATCCCTGACAGCATGTTTACTAAGATGTTTGGTAATACCTTCTATCATGAATGGAATTACTGGTCTTTGAATGCTCGAATATAATCAAATACCATAAGCAAAGTGTGGAGATTGAAATAAATAAATTACAAATTTACCTTCTTCTCACATTGTTGATGACTATCTTTGAGAATGAATCTGTGTATCAATAAAAAAAACATGCTCAAGATCCCACGACCGAGACCACCAAGAATCACATTGTGACCCGGAAGGGTGGAGTTTGTCCACATATCAAATGACAGTTACAATCAGTCAGTTTTCAGTAGACCCTTGGCTGTCACTACGGGAGACGAGTCTCCTACGGACTACGGCTATTCAACGGTTGAAAAACATAGCACCCAACAAAATGGTTGTGATGTGACTTTGAAGATAGATACGCTATTCTTCCCTTAATAGTTCCTCTCACGATTATTTATTACCGACGCGGAATAAAAAAAATCGATTTGGCGATGCCGTTCGATGACGAATTTTTACTTTCCATTACTGGGAAGCATCTGTGTGTGCCTGAAATCTCAAAAGTTTAGTTTTCCATCTCAAATTTATGAAGAACTGATTGAGCAAATGAATTTATTTGTATAACGAGAACTAATTTAAATGATAATACACTATTCCTATATTTTCAAGATTAACTTGTAATGGGTGGGAAAGCTGTTAGGCGCATCTAGCCGTATTCCACAGGGTAATAGTGGTTGTTAACTAGCTTCTGGGAACAAGCTTGTTTAATATTGGTACGTTGTATACCACGAAGCTATGCGTAAATTTGTCTCGCACCTGGTAGCCACTATGGAAATTCCAAACTGGATCTGATTACCGAGTTTCAGGATTTCGATCTGCATTCGATGAACAACGCTGCATCGAATAGAAAACAACCAATTGCTCCTAGATATTTATCGAGTCAAAGATCCAAACCTGTGACCACGTCAAGCCCGTCTAACTTGTCAAGAATTATCAACTATATTTATTCTCTATAAAATTCTTTCAACTTTTATGTATAATATTTCGATAAAGTCGCCTGGAGGAAGACGTTGACAGACATTCAAGATAGCGAATATTTACGATGAAATTTATTGTCGATAATTGTTACGTATAGTAATGAATGTACGTTCCAATATCAAATACATCGATAAATTATTCATTAATTGATGATCAGGGAGAGAGAATGAGAAAGAGAAAATTCTTTTATTTCGAAACATTCGAGGCGGGGACAGATTTGCCTAATTAAAGGAACAAGTTGTAAACGAATTCATTCGTTCTTTGATACTGAATGGATGGGTGGATTATAAATTCGTGTCTCTAGACAGGATTTCAAGAGCGCACCCGAAACGACCAGGTGGCTTTATTCGATACTCAAATGCGTTTGATTGATGAATACAATATGTTCTTTTTTTCTGAATAAACAATGATAGTATTAGAAAGACTTCCTCCTTCGCATATAAATGAAATATGAAGATCGTGGAGATATGTTGAAGCATGAATTCAAAGATAAAGTACCTTTTTTCTGGTTTCAGATTCGATATCAATAAAATGTCAACTTCGAATCGATGGACATTTCAAATCATTTTATGTAGACGACTGTTCATAAATGGAAAGAAAATGATTTATAGATCGACATTGTTCAACGCGTTCTTCTTGGTAATATCAATTATTCATAATTCTAGAGAAGAATAAGAAGAGAGGATCATCAATATCTTTTGAATTCTTTGTATTCCGAAGGTATCCCTCAATTATCGATCGCAACATATAAACATTGATGTTGATAATTTACATTGTTCGGCTTTGTTGTTGTATTTCTTCATGGATAATTTTCTGTTAGGGAAGCATGGAAAACGTAACTTGTGTTGAGAATTTCTCTGTGAATATAGTACAGTTTCGTTGGAGGACTAAAGGTAAGGCAAGTTTGCCTGCGGGTTTGTCTCGTCGGGGTTGTCACGGACAGGATCATGCAAGCTGTGCTCCAACCTAATTCTTCTCCCACCGTTGTACTCTCGTCGACGAACCTCTTTGCATATACATTCTGTAAGATTACTTTATGCGGTTTACACCCTTGGTTGATCCTCCCTTCCGCCCTCCGCTCCACCAAATAACGTTATACACATCTCCACCAAGGCTCATCCTCCACGATCTCTCTTCTCCTTTGCCAGAAGGCAAACTACCCTCCAAGTTTCACCCAAAGTCCCTAATGTATGCGCAAACTATACAGCAGAATTCCAAGTTCGGCATAGCCGTGTTAGGCGTCTTTACGTACTAAGATGAGATCTCTTCTCTTGTCTCTCTCGTTATCGTTTTATTACGGAAGAGAAAACGTATCTCTACAAGATGCGCGCTTCTCGTAAGAGGCTAACACGCGTGATCCTAATTAGAACGCGTCCTAGCGAGGTGCCGAAGTAAAAGCGGAGCTTCTTGTTACGCGCCTTACAAAACGCCTCGGGCTGATATGAGTATATACCACGCCTGCGTATACTTATTCTACTTAACAAATGAATTCGTACGATGCACTGATACAACTATGGAAATCTCTTCATTTCAACAATCGTATCTCTAATGAAATTCTAGAAGCGAAATTTCATTGAATGGCAATTATCAAGTATTTAATTATAATTTTGTTGTGAGGTGTTTGAGGAGCAGGAAGGAAGTGAGATTTATCAGAGATTTTTCGTGTATCGATGACAATGACAAGAAAGGTTACGTGAAACGTGATGATGTGGCAATGCGTTGACAATTGGCCCGGCACGCGACACTGTGCTAGATGAAAGCTCATTAGAGATGCAAAGGGCGAAATGGCAGGACTACGCTGCATGATAATCATTGTAAAGAAAGACCTATCCAGGCGGTGGTCGTCGCTCCCACCCCATTCCCTTCATTCAATTGACTCCCAAGAGATTACAGGATGTCCGGAGGTGAAGGGAGTTCCTTCGTGCGTTTAAAAATCTTTCCGTCTGAGCTTACGAACAATAAAACTTGACGATTGAATAAAAGATCTCATTGTTCCCGATTTGTTAAAATATCGAACAAAATTGTAGGAATATTTATTTTCTGTAACTCAAAACGTTGTATAGTTTTGTTCTTCGATATTTTATGTCTCCACATCTCAGAAATGATTAACGTATAATTTGTATCCGCGTATAATTTCTTTACTCCCCATTTCGTATGATAATATTCGAGTCTCACGACAATAGATATCCCAAAGAAATTTTACATAATATTATGCCGGACACGAAGCGCATGTTTCACATTCGTAAAACAAGTCTCTCGATTCATGAAACGGAGCCAAAGTACCATTTCCTTCCGCTTTTTTATGTTGCTTTTCGTACTGAGAATATTACCCCACGGTTGTCGGCAAACTCTTTAATCATTCGACTCGATAAACATATCGAAATTATGATGGAGGATCGAATGTTTAAAAGAGGACCGGCATGCATATTCAGTCTGCATCCGTGTGTGCTTTGTGGTCATGGCGGAAAAGATACTCTTCCTCTTTTCTCCTCTTCTTTCTCTTCTACTTTTAATTTCCAGGCGCGGCTAATTATGATTTATGACAACATCGGCACAACATCCTGATCGGTACGCGAGATACCGCCCGCAGGATATTCAAATGCGATGGATATTGCTCACTACGATAAACGGCACACGAACGATGAGAGAAACGAAAAAGTTAGGAAAAAAAGACTCATGTATGAGGCTGGGGAAGGAGCGTGTGCTGAGGATACAAAGAAAGGAAGAATTCCTAGTAAATCCAATCGGTATGCAAGACCAACAGTGAGTCTCGTACGCACCGCATCCTTTTTCTCTTCCCCTTTCTCTTGCGAAATCCAGAATGCACATCCTTGTAGAAGAATTCCTCGTTACAAAATCACCGATTGCGAATCCGGTACTAGCGGAGTCAATTGTCGAATAGATTGTCCTACCCTGAGATGTTCGTTGTTTTTTAACACATAAAATATCGAAAGGAAATTGGATTTGAACAAGGAAGTGGAACATATTACTTTTGAAATAGTTTGTTATGACAAATATATATGTCGTGCATATTAAATTCAATTTCAAATGGAATCATCTACAAGATCTATGGTACCGCTGATATCGTTCACATAATCAATCTCAAAATACTTTCTTCATTGCAAGGAATTCATTATTTAATTTTTAATTCTAAATTCTCAACGAATGAAATGTCTGATAAGGAAGAATATAAGCAAATTCATTAATTATGTCTACATCTGATAGAACGTACTCACGTGTATTTGAAATATTCTTGATGAATAAAATATTTGATACGCGAGAGAAGGTACAAATTAATGAATTATGCTCGCATCTGATAGTGTGTAAACATATGTATTTGAAGTATAAAAGCGAAACAATATGCGAGAGATTAGACTCTTTTAAAACCTCTGTCTTCCGAGTTGATTAACAAATTACACGATTATTTATTCATACAGGATGAAATAAATATTTGCTGTATAGTTTTATGTCGTGCTGAGCTTTTTCGTACGTCGCAATATCAGTCAACGCTCGTTTTAGCGATAAAAATTTATCGTTCCATTATGTTTCTGGTCTCTCTTCCAAGGTCAAAGATTTTCCACATAAATAATCAACGTGTAATTTGAATTTTTCTATATTTTAATCAATATTAATGGAAAAAATAATTAAATACAAACTTCAAAATTGATTTGTAGAATGAGGATAAATAATTATAAAAAGTTTTTATAAATATAAATTGTAGGTATATATATATCCCACGATAAATAAAGATATTCATGTATCATCAATGAACTTACATTTCAATCTAATGAAATGAACACTCAATTTCTCTCGACATTCTTTAACAGCTTTGATGAAATCGAGATAACAGCTTTTAAACTCTAGCGTGTACTATAAAGTGAATATTGTTCACCATATGCTGTGAAAAAAATGTTGTTTCAATTATTCATGGACTGTAAAAAAGGTTCCGTGTTTGAATG
Organism: Gonatopus flavifemur; assembly: GCA_018340375.1. Lineage (NCBI taxonomy): Eukaryota > Metazoa > Arthropoda > Insecta > Hymenoptera > Dryinidae > Gonatopus > Gonatopus flavifemur. The sequence goes on from JAFFJZ010000001.1 coordinate 59,120,197, forward strand.
CACGTAAGGGTGGCAAGAACAGCAACGTAGATGAATCAACTAAACAATCGTTGATACAAGCTGCATTTATTTCACTCGGAGGAAATATTTATTTCTCTTGTGAAGACATTCATTTAACTCAATTAATGTCAATCATTTGAATATTTGATTTCAAAGCTCCAACAAAATAATTTAAATTTCCTCGTGGAAATTCATTGTATTTGGTAATTTTTCGATTCACCAACGGCTCTCTCATCGTCTTCCATTGATGTCGATATTGGATGTAAAAGAGTAGGAAATGTTTTAAAATTGGAATAGAATCTGACAGATGTAAAAGAATCCAGGTGTTTGCAAGAGAAGGAAATAATTAGAGGCGTTACAGTTGACCCGCATATTGATATTCAGAAAGAGAACATAATAAAATGCAAACTAGGATAGAAATAATAATTATCCCCAGGTTTTTGTATACTGGTTGAATATAAAAATGTTCATAATTTATATTCAAACTAAACTTCACGAATATTAAAAAATTATTAAACGACATTCGATAACGCATCTCGTTTTTCACGAGAATGATGTCACTATAAAAATCTGCAACCCGATCAATGATAAAAATAAAGTATGACACCATGAATGCAATGAATGGTTATTATAACCCAATTGCATAGATTGAACTATGATTCATGAGATATCGTAAAAAGAAATTCCTACCTTTTCGGAGCGTTTTTTATTACTGGGTGATGTCACACCGTTCGCTTTGCCCTGAAGATCAGTTTCACTGGCCATTCGATTGAATCGTTGCATCCGCTCGCGGAAACTTAGTTGTTCGGTGGAACCAGGATTCGTCGAGACCCCCTCATCCTGCTGCATTGTCAATAAATGCAAATGTCGAGTTGAAAACAGCACAAGAAAAGCAAGAAAAAACACACACACAATCCCGCAACCAACTACCCGTTCTGGTTCTCAATGAATCTATGGATACCCAAAAACCAATCCGTCAAACGAGGTGTTGAAAGAAATTCACAGCGTGCGGTGAGGACGCGTATCGAAGATGTGACCAACAGATTGCAGGACGTTCGAAATGATTGAATTCAACGGTCGTGTCCCGAGGAAAAACGAGAAGAGAAGAATAGAGAATCCTACACCTTGATGAAAGACTACAAAAGCATGCCAGACGATTAGCAAGAAAGATATCGTAATTAGACAAGAGGTAGAACTACGGAGTGGAAAGAGATTTACGATCGTATTATGAACAACAAGAATCATTTTTATATGTTAGATAGATATAAGTGAGATGTTGTTATGTTCACAGAAACACAAAATGCTTTAGAATTCAATTGAAATAACCATTCATTTTTATTTTTCTTCTGTACAAATAATGATTCGCTATTAATTATTTTGACATCAAATTTTTATCGTGGTATTTTTGATATTGTATTTTTCAATGTAAGTAGTCAGAGACGAATAGAATGTTCAGTTAGTTTTGTTATAAAAAGATATGCATGAAGTGCCAAAAAAAATTTGGAAAAATGTATTTTTGAGGTGAACGAAGATCGAGTAAAAATCGTATATTGTGTACAAGTGATTCTGATAATGTTACGAATTGCAACATGTTTGTCAAAGATGTAATGAATTGATTTTACAACTCAATAAAAGAATCAACGATTCTGAATTTGTACCTTCCATATTGAAATTATTTGAGCTTGTATAAAAAATTCATCAATCCTTGTATTATATTCATTTTGCAAATTGTGCAAAGTTTTGTCCAAAATTTGCATAAATTTTGGAAACATCCATAAACATATTAAATTACCAAAGCATTTGAATAGCGATAAAGTTCAATAGATTTGAACGACATCAAAAGACAAGACGTGCTGAAAGATATTTAAAGAGAAAAAAGGATTGAAATAAATTCAACAAATAACTCACCTCAACGACCGCTCCTGGAGTGCTTTTGTTCTTATCCACATTTTCTTTGTTTTCAAGTTTGAATTTATCCTGGCTCTTACGACGAGGAGGAACAGGTGGGGAGGATGCCGAGGATCCAACGTCAGGTTTATCTTCTTTGATTGAAAGACTTTGAACGGCACATTCGAAACTCGTTTGAGGTTCCTCCACATGACTATTAGAAGAAGGACTAAGAGGAGCAGGAGGTGGAGGTCGGTAAGGTGGAGGTTCTCGCAAAGGAGATACAGGGGCACATGTATCAGGATTGGGAAAGGGTAGGGCTCCTAAAGGACTCAACGAAGTCAAACCTTCTAACGGAGTTTGTCGATATTTTCTCTTGAGGACCAAATACATTTCTCCCTGGAACAAATAGACAGTTGAATCAATGTAAAACATATATGATTGTCGTGTGCCTACACAATGGTCTGCTATCAATTCAATTGATTGTATTCTTTATTAAATGAATTTAAACGGGATGAAGCATAAACAGAATGTCTGCGCCGGGAATTTTTCATATGTTCCATTGCCCTTTCTATTCAACCAACTTTTTTGATTGATCGATGTCGTTGAAATTCCCAACTAGTAGACACCTGATAAAATCACTTTGTTGGCATTTTTTTCCTGGGGAGGAGGAAATAAATCATTTATTGGATACAGACGTAAGTTCCTGAAAAAAGTTTCCCCATCTAAACGCGTTCTTCTTCAGGAGACTTTCTCAAAACTAGTATGCACGATAGAACAAAACATAAAAGTTCCATTCTGATAATTGTTTGTTAATCTCTAGATAATATGACTCCTTTCTAGTTATATCTCAAACAAAGAACAGGAAAAGAGTTATTTAAATATTATTATCACACGAATGAGTGACAAGAAACGGTAAAAACTTGCACTGTGTTTAAAAGCTGTTCCAATATCAGAATTTTGAATGTTACGCTCTGGAAAATACTCATCGTTTGCGAAATCCATATTTTCGAGTGTAAGAAGTGTTTTATTTTATTTGATGTAAATATTTTTTGTGCCATTGAATCACGAATTTTGATCATTAAAAATTTTCATCATAAATCATCCATTGATTTCTTCCCAGAGACACGCTCAAAAGAGGTGAACCGTGGTATAAATTTCATTGCAATCGGATAACAGGAAGCGGAGATCTGCGCGGTCGCAAAAATCACGAATTTTCAGAACTTTTTCCTCATCCCTCCCGTTCTCCTGTAACGATCTGGTTGAAACTTCTATGGAACCAGTGTCCACACTGCACATAACTGTGATAAAAATTTAATAACGATCGGATAATAGGAACGGAAGAGATGCGTGGTCGCAGTTCTGTTCACACACACAGATAGACAGACAGATAGACACGAAACCAAATTTGTTCTCTTAGTTCTGGGATGTTGTTCGGTATAAGAGATTTTCGTTTTAGAGACGAAAAGAATTTCGGCCCCCGGAAACGATCACAAAGCTTCCCTCTAACGAGGAAGCAAAAAAACAATGCAAATTGCTAAAGACTCTTATTCCACACGGAAAGAAGAAAACAGCACTGCTTACTGTCCATAACAGCAATCGGTTGAAAAACAAATGAAAACACGCTTGGATGATAAAGGTTAGCGCGATCACAGTGATGTATACTGCAATGAAATTCGTCAATGCTGCTTGGACATTAAAGGGTTACTGGGAGACGCAGTAATGAACAGCGTGAATTTGATTTTTCATTTTTTTTCAATGAATTACTGCGATTCACAGTAACCATTGCTGTTTTCTTTTTTCCGTGCATATTCCTCAGCCGATTGGGATGAAATTCATATGGGACTACTATGGGACCATAACAAAACAGTGGTATAAATGTTATTGCAATCGGATAACAGGAAGCGAAAACATGCTGGTTCGCAAAATCACGATTTTCAACGACACAATTCCTTTCCCTCTCCCGTTTTTTTGTGAGGATCAAATTGAAACTTATATGGGACCACTAACGATACTGCATGAAACTATGGTGAAAATTTCATAACGACCGGATTATAGAAACGAAATATATCCACATGATATTAGTATGTATGAGATTTTCAAATTTAGTTCCCAAGCTTAATGCTGACCATTTTCTTCCCTGACTTCCGATTCGCTTGAAATTCATACCATACAACTAACACCTCGTGGATCGAATATGCTCCGAATTCCATAACATTTGGATGATACGGACATACACGGAGAGAAATTTATTTGGAAAGATTACCATTTGATTCGTAAACTAGAACTATTCGGAAAAATCAGACAATAATTTATAGCATAACTCCTAATCATTGCCAGCTGTGATGGTAAAAATCCAAATTAATCTCGATTTTTACCATCACAACTGGCAATGATTAGGAGTTATATTATAAATTATTGTCTGGTTTTGCCGAATAGTTCTAGTTTACGAATAAAATGGTAATTTCCCCAAATACATTTCTCTCCGTGTAGGGGAGGAATGCTTTCAAAATATTGCCAAAAAATGCAGATCGCAAAAAAAATTTTCCACGGTTTTCAACCGATTGGAATGAAACTCATACACTGTAAAAAGAGAGTCTTAAATTCAGCTCATTTCATGGCTGAATCTATGATGCAAACAAATTAAGCCGAAAAAACAATTGCCGACACAATGGAAAAAGCATGGTCTGAAATTAAGATGCGAACAGATTAAGACTTTCTTTTTACAGTGTATGGGACCACTATCGGATCATATTCATTGCAATCGGAGAATAGGGAACGGAGGTCTGCGCAGTCGCGAAATCACGATTTTTTTCACATTCGCCCTCACCCCTCCCGTTCTTCTGTAAGAATCAGGTTGGAATTGATATGGGACCACTATCAACACTACATCTAACAGTGATTAGAATTTCATGACGATCGGATAACACACACACACACACACACACACACACGGGCGCGCGCACACACACACACACACAGAGACACGGGACCAAAAATGTTCCTCGAGTTTCGAGGGACTTTTCGGTCTAAAAGATTTTTCTCCCCTCCGGGCGGAAAATGGCAACTTTCTGCCCGCTGGCCAGAACGAAGTTGCCATTTTCCGGCTCTGTCGGGTAGAAAAACAGTATACACACCTCGGGCAGTGAAAAAGGAAGGCTAAGATCACATGTTTGTCGGGCTCAACTTCGCCTCGGCCAACAATTACATATGATCTTAGCCATTTCTTATTTTACTGCCCTAGGTGTGTAATATACTATTGAGTTTGGAGAGAAAAAAATTTTCGGCCCCGGGAAACGATTACAAAGCTTCCCTCTGACGAGGAAGCAATAGAGGTTGTTTTCTACATTTTGGAGCACTAATCCTGCTTTTTGGTTGTTCTCACATTAAAGAGAAATTTCATTGCTAACGTGTTTTGGGGAAAAATTTTACGATTACCTTCCGAAGTGTATTTATGTGTATTTTTCCATCTAATTTACAAGTTCAGGTTGAAACTGTAGCGATCAACTGACGTATCAAATTTGTGATGTCAAAATTTTCTGCGATGTACTGTTTTTCATTTATTGGTGAGTTTTAAAAATGCGACATTTAATCAAATTTTCATGGAACCAAAAATATTATTCACTGTAATATGAATGTAAGATTTTTATTTTATCGAGAAAATAATATATTAGGTGAGGAACTTACCTTCCGTAATGAAACCCTGCGAAAAATCCTACTACGGGACGATCAAAAACGATAAATTTTAGCTATCGTTCTCAACGAGTTTTTTGAGTATGAAATTTGTGATGTTATATCGTTATCAAATTTTATTTAGTAAAAAGAGCTCGTGACTCTGAATGACATGAAAATATGTCCTCAAACATGTTTTGTTTTCTCCAAGTAACAGGTACTTTTTTCATAGTAATTTTATAATAAAACCACATAAATTCTGTTTAATCTTATAAAACGCGATGAGAATCGATAGCGTTTCGTTGTTCAGTAAAGATAAAGCATTGTGAAACCAATAAAGCAGATTCGTGGTTTTTTATCTTTCTTCGAGCAGGAAATTAATTCAAACATGATTACACTGAGTAAAATGGAATGTAAAAATCACCGTTAATTCGTACATTTTTCACCCGTAAAATGATGAAAAAGGAAGCCAGTCTTACACAGGTGAAGAATACTTCTTCATACGTTAAGGGCTAGCCTATTGAACTATGTTTAACCTTTTTTCACCTCTCCTTCGGTTTTATCAACCTTTAATTGGTATCGTGATTTCTGTGAAAATTTTTCAAATTTCAATATTTTAGATTTTGTTCAGTTCATAGTATTATCTCCACTTCAAAAAGACGGAGACGTACTAAATGCAGAGATTTATGGGTGCACAATGTTCTTGAATACAGTTAGATAGAAGATTCGAGTAGGGATCGACCGAAAATTTTTGCCGAAAATGATTAAAATTGAAGTTATGATTATTGGTTTCGAAAAAAACTTAGGACTGGACGTTTGAAGTGTAGACGAGCTCCTTAATAATCCAATTATCATACTTACGATCACATTTCATTGTAATTAACAAAATACTTGCGGTTTTCGGTTTACAATTTCGGCCGACAAGCATTAGCCGAAAATTTAAACCGAAAATGGAAATTATTTCATTAATCACATTGATATGTGATCTTAAGTATGATAATTGCATTATTAAGGAGCTTATCTACACTTCCAACGTCCAATACCAAGTTTTTTTCGAAACCAATAATCAGAGCTTCAATTTTAGTCAGTTTCGGCAAAAAATTTCGGTCGATCTCTAGATTCGAGGCATTGAAACTTTTTTCCCAGCGGCATCACAGACCGCGATACCAATTAAGGGTTAACAATCGAAAGATATTTATTCCTTTTGTTACGATGACAACCGTAAAAATAATGTATATTCTACCGTGAAGTGTGTTACTATATCAAAAGGGAAATTCTACAACACATATTTTTCTCAGTGTAGTTCTCACAGAAAGAAGTAAAAGAAATGATTTCCTTTGCCGGAAATTGTTCTTTATGTTTCATCATTTGTTTTTTATTCCCAATCCACATAGAATCATACAAAAATATGAACTCTTGTCTTCGTCTGTCGGATATTTCTCCCAAAATCTAACATAGTTATTGTCCAAGTCCGAATCCTTTATAGAAATAAAACGAAAATTCACCCCAACAAAATCTGATGAATCACCGTGATATATCCTCTTAAATTAATTTTCCAGATAGAAAACCATGGTGTAAATATTTTGTAACATAATGTGCCGTAAACATACTATCATTAACTTCGCTCAGCTTGCAATGATGCATAAAATGTAAACATTATGTCTCCATTATGGTACCATCACCTCGTTTTGCTACCAATAATATTACTTCATACGGAAACATCTTGGTACCATGATGCAAACATTTCTTGGCGTGCACGTTACCATTATAATCGCATTATTGAGAAATTTTTACATCTGGGTCCTTGAGACTGGAAAAATTATCGGAAGAATGTACTGCAATATTTTGAGTCTTTAACAGCTGAGTATTCCGTCATTCGATTACTAATTCGTTTCAACAAACGATTCGAACTTCAGCAACATAAATCTAATACAGAAATTTAAAAACGTCCGCACGTTATTTTGTAGTTAAAATATTTATACTTGACCTACAAAAATAAAATACGTCAAACCCACGAGATTATGTTTTGATCTGCTTTTGAATTTTATGTAACATCATTGAAATGTTTCAAAATAAATTTCTCTAGAAATGAAAAAAGATTATCTTCGAATATTTGTAGCATGCAAGAGAAATTCATGATTACATAAATCAAATACTTTCAACAACACCTGTTATGAGATCATTCAAGCATCGTATGTATAACACGAAATTGAAAAATCCGGTATTTAAACGACATACCTTACTACGTTACATAATGAAAGTAAACAAACTTTTTTTCATAAAAATCCATCGTTTCAACTATTTAAGCAAACCGGCAACGTTGTAGAAGGCGCAACAAGTCGTTCCTGTCAAGACGAACGAAATGATAGAAACACACGAGCCTCTGACTCACCTCTTGGTTCTTGATAGTGGCCAAAATGTTGACATATTCCTTGAATCGATTCCTCGCTTCCACTGTGAAGGGAAATATTTACGTTCACTGTAACATTGTTATCTCAACACAACAGGCGACGTGTATGGCAAGTGTCGTTTGTGCATGTTTATATCGCATATACGAACAATAATGAAACATTTTACAAAATTTGACACATCCGTACACAGCCACACGCGTCGCCACGATGATATTCGACCCACCTCGCGTTTCAGGATCCTTCAAAAATTTCTTAAAATGCTTTACTAAATCGTGATTACGCGCGATCCCACCGTTTTGCAATAAATAATTACGAATTTCTTCGAGCGACATCTCACTGGGCGTCGCCATCTTGGCTCGACTAACGACAACCGCGACGCCTCTATCGTTCATCGACGAAGCTTTCGATTCGTGTCGATAAAAACAATATCTGCTCCAATACAATCGGTTTGTATTACTATATGTACGATATTTCACGTTTTCATTCATAAGAATGTTGCAAGTTGAATGAGTCGTTGAGGAATTCCATAAATTCTCGGAACTGTGAATGATTGAATACTTCGCGAGGCAGGGATTATATGTGTGTTTATTTACGTTCGATTCTTTGAAGATTTCTTGATTATTCCCAAGCAGCAACAGAAGTTCAAAGTATATACGAAATAGAAACGTTCATAGAATGTACGAATGAGATATGAAGAACATATAGTGAACATTCATAGAATATTCGAATGAGACTGTTTTGAATATACTTAGTACGTACATAGTACATTCGGAATGTACGATATTCATTCAATCGACGTTCGATTGACGTACCATCGTATATTCGATTACATACGTTCGATGAATGTGCATAGTAACTATGAAACGGTCTCATTGGAATGTACATAGAATATACTTCGAATATTCGCAGAACATTCATAGTATATTCCGATGCTACTTGGGTTGATAATGTTTGTATCAATGAACAGACGTATGGAGCTGGAAATGAGAAGAACTTGATTTTAGAATAGTTTTCTCTGGTTCTTTATGCATGAATACCCTGGTTAAACAATCCTATCAATTCCTATTGAATGGAATTGGAAATTCCAATTGAAATTCTGTTCGTTTATTCGGAATGAATGGGATTTTTTGACCACCCAAGCAGCAACAGGAGTTCCAAGTATCCCTAGTGAAAATCAGCATATGGAGCGACATGGAAGAGTCGAAGAAGCAGCATCTGAGCGGGAAACGAGCGAATATTCAAACGTTTTTACGCTTCATTCGTTCCAACATTTGCTTTCCACGAGCGGAAATTTTCACCAGGGATATACGAAATAGAAACGTTCGTAGAATTTACGAATGAGACACGGAGAATATATAATGAACGTTCATAGAATATTCGAATGAGACCGTTATAAATATACTTAGAACGTACATAGTACATCCGAAATGTACGATATTCATTCAGTCGACGTTCGATTGACGTACCGTCGTATATTCGATTACATACGTTCGATGAATATGCGTAGTACCTATGAAACGGTCTCGTTGAAATATGCATAGAACATATTTCGAATATTCGAAGAACTTTCATAGTATATTCTGGTGCTACTTGGGCACCCTGCTTAAAGAATCTTATTGAACCAATTGATTCTCATTGACTGCGATGCAGAACCAATCGGTTCAATGACATTCTTTAACCCTCTGGGGATACATTTATAGTTTCCTCACACATGGAATACACTGGATCAGTTTGACCCAAGTCTTTTTTGATCACTTATATCTCGGCTTTAAAACATCGTAGAGCAATGTTTTTCTTTAAATTCATCGTCGAAGACCGTTTCATAGGTGCTATGCATGTTCATCGAACGTATGTAATCGAATATACGACGGTACGCCATCAATCGAACGTCGATTGAATAAATATCGTAAATTTCGAATGTACTATGTACGTTCTGTGTATATTTAACACAGTCTCATTCGAAAATTCCATGAACGTTCATTATATGTTCTTCGTATCTCATTCGTACATTCTACGAATGTTTCTATTTCGTATATACTTCGAACTTCCGTTGCTGCTTGCGCAGTTGATAGTTTCTCCAATATTTGGAGAAATGTCAAGGTACTTTTTCAGAGATATACAACTTTTCGAAAAGAAGGATGGGTTATTTTGACCCAGTGTATCCCCAGAGGGTTAAGCAGGCCAAGCATTCTCATTGGTTATCATATATTGGTGTGTTCGTAAAAATATTTTGCAAATGTTGCAACCCTTATGAAAAAACCCGATATCGGAATTTCATCGTTGAATCATCAGTTGTATTAATACTATCCGAAATCTATGATATTGTTTCATTATCGTACAAGTCCGATAAAAATACGATATCTACGATAATTATCCAATGTAAACCCGATATCGGGAAATCATCGGGCTGCTGGGTCGGTTTTGTATCAGATAATTATCATAGATATCGTATTTTTATCGGACTTGTCTGATAATGAAACAAGACGATAGATTTCGGATAGTATTAATACAACTGATGATTGAACTATGACATGCCGATATCAGGGTTTTTCATAAAGGAACTTTACGTAGCAAAAAATGATTAAAAATAATGTGTGTATAATTATTTATGCTTAATATGTTGCAGGACATATCATAAGGATCAGTTCTTACCAAAAAGGTAGTTCTAAAAGAAAACGATCAGTTCTCAAACGTAAGAACGGTTAGTTTTTAAAAAAGTATCCATTTTTTAGTGAAATGTTTTCTTCTTCCTTTTTCTGTTTTTAAATTGAGTATCCAATATTGCCCTGTTACTGAATGAGCCTTTTGCCTCATATCAAGGGGTATATTGAGTTCAGTAGTGATATTCATTCTGAAAAATAAGACTATGCCAAAAGTAAAATCAAGGAAGTATCAAATGATTCAAGAAATACTTGTGACACAAATGTTTTCCCTTTCTTTTTAGAAATGTTTTTTAGAAACGGTGTCCACCGTTTCGGTTAGTTCTTAAATTTCCTTAGAATATGCCCTGATATGTTGGTTATATGATGTGTACCACCCACATAGCACAAATGTCTCAGTAATATTTTCACCATATTCTGCAACATTCTGGAGATATTGTAATATTGTTGGAATATCCTGGAGATGTTAACCAGTCATTTGTGCTACGTGGGCAACAGGCTTTGAAGACCTTCCGAACTTTCAAAGTTATCAAATATACTCCTCTCCGCATTTTTTTAAATGAAAAATGTATGAATTCACTGAGAGGAAGGTACCTAGTTGGGACAACTGAATGTTAGCTGCCGCAGCTAGATTTTCATCTACGCCTGGTAGACTCTCTAGTTGGGATGAATGAAAGTCTTGTTGTCTGAAATATGAATAAAATGATTTCTTCAATGAAAATGAGAAATTCAGTTGTGACAAATAATATTTAGCTGGCGCATCTGAATTTTTATTTACAGTGACTAATGTTTAACTAGACCCTTTCTTCCAGCGTTATTTATAAAATAATGAATACCCTTATCCTTTTTACAATTCAAGGAACATGCAGGTATTCATTCCTTCCCCGAAAAATGAGAGTGAAAAATTGAGATCCAGTAACTTTTCTAGGGGTTTTGCAATCCTTTTCAACCGATGGGACCGATTCCTCGAAACTCAACTCCTGAAAGGAAAAATTCCCAACATTATATATAATTAATATGATGAAATATAGTTTACATATAAGTTATATAGAATTTATGTACAAATTGTATATGATTTTGAAAATCTTTCACCCGAATGAATATTATTTTTCCACACCCAATTTGGAGACATTATGTTTCTTATTACTTGGGGCTTTGTCTATCCTTAGGGGTTCCACAAGAATATCGGAACTCGTACAGTCTAAAATCGAACCTGTGTATCGATATGCATAGTTTGCTATCAGAGTTTTACATTTCATTCAAGTTTCCTGAATAAGTAAGGAAGTGGGAACGTCGATGAGTAATGCATGCGACTACTTTCTCAGTTCTTCTGAATGTTTACGTCGCGTTCCATTCATCCTGAACAAAAAAATTCATCTAGATCTCAGACGTCCCATTTACTCCGTGAATGGTATAAGGTAACCTTATTGTCCGTGAGATCGCGAGGTCGATGCACATGGAACGAAACCGATCTCATACTTTAACGCTTAATCGTTTTCACCTTATAAAGGGCTCGAGTACAATCCTTATGAGGGTAGACTTATACATATGTATATATACATATATTTATCCATAATTGGCCAGTTTTGTATTCATCTCAACGAACAGTGATCTAAAACAAGTCGTACGGAGACGGAATTTTTACCAATTTCTTACCAAGTTTTTTCCCGCGATACACCTATGGTGGTCTCATTACAACAACACTGGGAGGTCTCAGTGATACTAGCTCAGCTTTTGTGGAATCATTTCGCTTGAATCGCACAATCGCGTACCTCAGGAAATACTGGAAAAGTTCAATGTTCCTCGAGTCATTCAAGTAATTACTATTAAAATTCCAATAGCGCTTTTTTAAGAACAATTAGTTCACATTTTCTAGAACAATACTACATCGTTTACGTGAGTTTTCTCTTCTTTTCGGTGTAAAAACTATCTTGTCTGAGATATTCTATACGTGACGTTTAACTCCCAGATAAGTTTTGAGAAAGATAAAGTACCGGCGGAGACAAGGAGGTAGAAGAAGTGAAAAGAGGAGAGAAAGCAACGTGGTTTTGTCGTAATCTCGTCGACGACACATCACCAACATCACCGTCACCGCGGCAGATCCTACGATTGCTGCTGTCTTTGCACCGGGTGCAAGAAACTGCTACATGTTCTTTTGCATTTAAGTATGCAACGTAGCATCAGCATAATGTATAAGAGAAACACGCGTAGATGATATCTTTTAGTGGATGCACCTAAGGGGCCACGCGGGGCGTCGCCGCGAGTCTTTGTCCTCAATTCTTCCTTTCTGACCACTTCTTTTTTTTCTCCCAACTCTTTCTCACAGGATCGCTCTGGGTGATCCTGCAGCGTTTTTTCAATTTTTTGAATGAGATCCATTATTTCGAAATGGTTTGCAAAATTTTTCATGCTAATAAAAAAAAATCTTGAATTTTTCTCTTCACAGGTTGAGAATGTTTGAGTTGCCTAGACAATTTGGTGATTGTTCATTATAATTTCAAATCATAATATCAGGCGTGAACAAAATATATTGTTTTTTGTTCAAAAGTATCATTGCTGACCAAAAAATGTTTAGAACAGTTTGTTTCAACTACACCAACTGTTTAAAACACTTTCTTTAAAACAGATTGTGAATTTTGTAACAAAAGCACATCTTTTTTCAATAGAAACACATTCATCATATGATCAGCTTTAATCTACAAATTTCAAATAGATTGTCCTGATGAACTTTTCCTACAAACAGAGAGTCCTAGCCTTTTAATGGCCCTCTAATGATCTTGTATTATCGGGGAAGATCCTTTGCTGGCCCTTTGAAGAGCTTGCAATCGTATTTGATGTGTGAGCTTAGGGTTGTCGACGCATTCATCCACTAGAATGTCCGCTGTTTGATACTCTGCACTTTAGCATAGGTAAATCAGTCGGGAATTATATAAGGTGTGAATTTGAGCAAATCTACAAACTGTGGCTTAAATTGGCTATGTTTTAATTTCAAAAGTGACTAAACTTCAGCCTCTTCCATTATGTCGGTGATTGTTTTTTGTGCTTACTTTACACTCAAAAGAGGCTGCACTGTTAGAAATGTCTTTAAATTTAACATATTTTTCATGTACATTTGTAAATTAAATTTCATTTACACGCAATTGAATTCAACATTTTCGTAAAATTTTGAATGTAATTAAAATTTCAATAAATTTTTCAGTTACGTGAATAACTTTTGCTCCCATTCAATGCAATTGGAAGTTCAATCAGAAATTTCTAACAGTGTAGTCATGACACAATCTGAATTAGAAACTTTTCTTTTGCAGTGTAAAACTGATCTTTTATTTGATCGATAGTAAAAAACACTTCCATTCTAGAACTCGTCATATTTTTTATTTGAAGGAAAAGTGATGGATGCTAAAAAATTGTCATAATTTACCCAAAATTTGTTTCATTTTGTGTATATGCGTGAGATCAAAATCTCCTTTGTCGCGATTAAAAATAATTTCGAATTAAAACTGAGTCCACAAAACCATCTATCAAAATATAACTTTTATTGCCTCCTGGCGATGCACGATATTTCATACAAAATTTGTATAAAAGTTTCTATAAAAACCATCGATATAGTGAACTATCACCATTGCTTCCTATCTAAGAACTTCATAACGAAGACGAACGAAGATCAGATTTGAAGCATGAGAATGATGTAAAATTATGCGGAAACTATCTAACAATTTCTAGGTAATGAAGTTGTTGAAGGCCTGAACATGAAACAGTAATAGCCTTCTGTTTGATGCTAATAATAATTTCATATGATTACGAGGGAAAATTGATCTCAAGTCTTGGTACGTGTTTAATTTTCTCATAGTTTTTACAAAAGTAATTTTTACTACTTAATTGACGTCAGTACATATGTGTATATATAAATACATTTTCTGGAATCGTGGAAAAAATTCGAAAACACTTCATCAAGGAGCATATATGGAGGTATAAACTTCACGTGCTTGGGAATCTAAGTCGAAGCAGACATCGCATTTACTACTTTGTTGAATAACTGTAGGAATCATGACGCGTGTCCATATGGTGATGAACATCGCAAAGTGGCTTCAGCAAGTACACAAAGTCGAGTATTCGACTAACACTTCAGAAGGCAAAGCGCGTCCGACCGATCGTTCACTCGGTATACATACATACTTAGGAACGAACGAGAAGAGAACAAAGTCCTTGCCGACAAATGCGTTTATATGGTATCATCATCAAACTGTTACAACGGATTGTGAGAGAAAATTGTGTTCCCTTGCTCCTTTCTGCATATCAAATTCATGTTAAAGTGTAGGCAAAATTAGTCCAGTCAAGTGAATTTGCATATATTTTGGATATTAAATTTTACTTTCGAAGTCCGAAGAGAACATGAAGCTTCAGCGAACGTTCAGATCAGGTGTGTATAGATCGAGCCGAAGGTTCATTAGAGCTAACTTTTAGATTCACAAACGTTTGACAAAGGTTCTACGGACGTTGAAATGTCCACCTCGAAATACTTTCAGGAAACATAGATGGAACGTTCGCTGAAGGTGAATTGATAAACATAAATTATTATAAATCAATCTAAGTATAGATATTTTTGTGAAGCTTCCTCAAACCTTCGATGAACCTTCAATGAACGTTCCATCCATGTTCGTAGTACTTTTGACAAACGTTCGTGAATCTAAAAGTTAGCTTTCATGAACCTTCGATCCGATCTATATACAGATCTAATCTGAACGTTCGCTGAAGCTTCATGTTCTCTTCGGGAGAATTATGATTCTTTTTCCGTGCATCACATTCAGAGGAGTTTGTATTCTATGAGACATCTTTGAAAACTCTTTATGATCAGAAATGTTTCAGATGTTGCGAATTTGTTGATTTTCAAGAAATCAACGAATGTGTATTATACTAGAATATTTTACTGTTGTACACGTATGATGACTACGTGTTGAGTGTTATAATGACACAGTATGTATGTCACTGTACCCGTATATTTAGCGACATACATTCTGCGCATGCTGACTCATTTTATAACGTTTAACACTGTGATAGGAAATTATATGGAACAGATGCAGTTTGTTTTTCAAAACATGAATATACCTTGTTGTGAGAAATGAGAAATAAATAGCAAATATCATTTCGAATGGTTTTTCACGGTTCTGTTGAAAAGAACAAAATCCTCTCAACTAATTATGTTTAATAGAAAAAAGGAATTTGACTTCATGTATTTAGAAATTTCATTATAAATTCCTTCGATAGTCACCAAAAGATATCAGCAGAACTGCACTTAGTTGTTTTTCTTATCAGTACACAAATGTTATAAAATCCATCAGAATATTTCACGCATCCAATTTTGATCCTCATTGTTTAACTTTACGTACAGGAAATGTTTTTTTATCAAGTAGCAAATCTCATGATTAACCAGAGATGGGAACATCACTTATTTTCGTTACTCATTATATGTAAAATATATGTAATAAATATTGAATTTGTATACAAAATATATATGATTATATACATTTTATACGTAATAAGTAACGCAAACGAGTAACGTTACCTTCCCTGTGATCAACGGTGTGATTGGTCATTCGATCTCCATGATAAGCAGTTCAGTGTTGAATTTAACATTGGAATAATACTCTTAGTGGTTGATAGGTCCGCACGTCCACACGTACAATTTTTGATTCTCCACCATTACCAGGGAGCACAATTTACCCTCTTCTGAATGCTTCAATTTCTGTATATCATAAATAAACTTATAATCTTGTACCATCAACTTACTAACTCAATTTACTGAATACATTCCAAGCTGTTTGACACTCAACCTCTGTGCATTCAATAAAGATCTTCTACTCGGCTCAATTTTCTACTGTGTTTTATTAAATTATTGAAAACTGAATACACTTTGTACATGCTACAATCATACGTGTGATATGATATCATAGATTCCTATCCACACAATGTTTTATTTCAAAAGTCCTGCTCGAATTATTGATGGGGAGTTAGATTCTAGTTTTCATAGGTTCGTATGAAATATCGATAATAATTGGATATAATTTTCATAAAAGAGAATCAATCCTTACAATAATCTCCATTACGAGCTTCAATTTCTATTGAGAGCAAAAAAATTCACATTGACTTTCAAACTGTGTAACTTTCGAGTGAAAGATATTTGAGGAAACGTTTATTTGACCTGTCCATTCACCTGGTCAGTATGTCATCTTTACACTTTTAAATCATGTTTGTTTCGATTAATTTACTTTTTTAGTGTTCTAAATTCGGGAGACGTATAACAGATTATTTCTTGTATGTTATTATAACGATCGAAGGGTAATATTCTAGGCCTTAGATTCTTGTACAAATTGAAATCATAAAAAGATACATTAGTAGAAACGAATACGATTTACAGGTGAGACGATGATTAACTCAGCGGGGATTCAGGGGGCGTATCTCTGTGACTAGACGAGAAAAACGAGACTCGATGATCGGTCGGTACCAGCTGAATTTCTGCTGATCTGGTGTGAATTTTTGCTGTTATGCCTAATATTTCTTTTTCTTACAATGAAAGTGTTCAGTTCCATGGGGTTTCTAGGTATGAAGGTTTAAAACTTGGATGGACAGTTTTGTGGGAATAATCCAGAACCGATCATCAATTCTATGTGAAAAAACATTTTACAATTTTTGGCGAATGATTTTTTCTATTTTTTTATATTTTCTCAAAGAAGAAGGTGGAAAGTACACTGTTAGGAATTTCTTCATTAATTTCAATGATTTTGCTGGAAGTTGTTTTCAAGTACGTGCATGAATTCTGTTTCATATAGGTTTTACATTGAATAATCTGTAGTTGTTTCATGTTTTTGTACATTAAATATAATATAGAATGTGCATGAAACCGAATTCATGTACGTGAACTGAAAAAACACTTTCAGATATTTCTGACAGTGTAGGGTAAAAAGAAATCTGCCCTTCACAGTAAAATCAGTCAGTCACTTCCCTGGTCAAAATAATATCAAATTTGACTACAAATTTCTATCCGTGTACACTGAGAACCCGATTTCTTAGATTTAAAGAAAATTTCTTTGCCTTCATTCTGATAAATCTTGTTTTCAATGGAAAAGGTAGTTCATTCCAATGAGAGAATTTCCCATTGAATTGAAATGATATTCTTCGAATCCGAAAAGGAATATATCTCTATCTCAATTTGAAAATTTTTTGTTTCAATCCGATGAAGAATTTTCCCATGGAAAAAAATATTCATTAGAATGAAGGCAAAGAAAATTTTCTTTCAATCTAAAAAAAAGGGTTCCCAATGTAGTTCTGATGAACCATAACACGCAGTTTTAACCATTTTATGCAGTTACCATTCTCAAATTTCAAATCATTAAAATGGTAAATCCTTGACCATGCGAAAATAGTTTTTCGTGACCCTATTGGTTTTTTTTCACTATATATCAGTTACTTGAGTCAACATTTGCTATGAATCAGAAGGACTTGAAGAAATCTAAGACTTGACCATGGACCTATTCTAACAACGGTAGGAATTCGTGCTAAAAAGCATTTCTCGTTTGATTTTTCGTACAATATTTTCAACTACAAACGTTATAATCACATTTGAAGCACGATGTAGTATTGATCACAGATAAATGAAAGCACGCAAGGAAAAAAAACTGAATCTAACCACGAGGAACTGAGTTTTCAAGCGCACTTTGCCCTTGCATTTTTATTTTATTTTATAAACTTATGATTTCTCGGAGTCACGAGAGCAATAAATTTCAGATAAACATATCTGGAGTATAACAACTATTAAATAAGGCTGTAACGTGGAAAGCGTATCAACAATGTTGTGTTTTAATATATTGCGGTAGCTTTATTCTTGAAGGGAGAACCGTTATTTGAATACAGTGTTATCAACTTTGGAAGCCTAATTAAATTTAATTAGTAAAACAGTGAGAGAAATTGGGACATTTATTTCCAATGTAACTCAATGTTGGAGAATCAATTTATGTTGGGAAAAATCGTGTCACTCGAATAATAGATAGAGAACTTTTAACCGCAACAAATGTGTGTTGGAATAAGAATTATTTATTATTCATGTGAAAGTATTGGTGAACACGAAAGTTTTTTCATGCTGTTCGTATTATCCACCATCATTTTTGTACATGCATTTTCATACGTCGAGGAAAGAGGCTTGGGAAAAGAATTCTGTGTGTTGTAAAGAATGTCACTTGAAATTCAATTATTTGCATGTAGTATTACTATTTGCATTCGTTTCTTATATTTCTCAACATTAATATACTGAAAAGGTGCAGAAAATTCGTCAGGAATGTATACCAGAAATGTGTATCAATTAACATCGCTTTCATGGAAAAAACAACAAAATAATATTGTCATGAACAACTAAATGGAAGTATTTTTTGATCGATCTTCATAGATATCATTGTTGAGTTTGAATTTGAGTTGAGAAAATGAACTATGGGCTTTGAAAATTTCATTGTTGAGGAGATATTAGCGTCGGTAACTCTTATCATTGGATGTATAGAGAAAAAATCATGAGACAGAAAGAGATGTGATATACGGGCTGTGATATCTCTTTAATTCAACACTCAGAGAAAAAAAGTTGCTGGAACAGCGAACCTCGAAAATTTGCTTTGCTGATATGGCAAAACTTGTTGCTGAATTAGAAAAAAATTTGCTATTACAGCAAAAATCTTGCTCTTTTAACAAGTTTTGCCATTCAGCAATCCGGAATTGTAGATATACAGACGGCTAGAAAATTTTGCTAAATTAGCAAATATCGTGCTAAAATATTAGGTGTGCCAGTTGAAACTCGGCTTTTTTTTGTCAAATTAAATTTGATTAAAAAAATACTTCTTTCAAGAATTATCAATTATAATATTCGCCGTTATTATCTACAGTCTTTTGCCATTTATCGGGTAGTAGATAAATGCCTTCACGATAGAAACTTGGTGGTTTTGAAACAAAATAGTTATCCACCCATTTCCAAATATCTTCGATATTCATGAAGTGCTGCTCTTTCAAATATGACGACATTGATCTAAATAAGTGATAATCAGAAGGAACTAAGTCTGGTGAATATGCCGCATGAGGTACAACTTCCCAGCCTAAATTGGAGATGAGTTCCTGGGTTGGTTTTGCTGTATGTGGACGTGCATGATCATGCAGTAGCATCACTTTTCGTCTCCCTTGCCCCGTAAATGGCCTTTTTTCCTCCACAGCATCACTTACTTTGATCGGCTAGGCCCGGTAACGCTCAGCTGTAATAGTTTGGCCAGGTTCGAGAAGCTCGTATCAAATGATTCCTTTCAAATCCCACCAGACACAGAGTAAAACTTTCTTCGCATGAATATTCGGTTTTTCAACTGATGTAGATGGCTGACCCGGATCGACCGATGCTTTTCTACGTTTAGGATTGTCGTACAAAATCCATTTTTCATCACTCGTAATGATTTCATGCAGTAAATTCTTCTTCTTGGACCGAGGAAGCAAATTCATGCAAATGGCAACTCTTCGTCTTTTATTTTCTTCCGTCAGTTTATGAGGAACCCATTTTTCTTCCTTCTGTATTTTTCCCAATGCATGCAATCGAAGTGAAATTGCTTGACGAGTAACTCCTAACTGTTCTGCAAGCTCTTCTTGAGTTTGACATGGATTTGCATTCAGTAAAACTTCGAGTTCTTCATCCTCAAATTTTTTGATTGCACCTGGACGTGGATCGTCCTCGAGACTGAAATTTCCATTACGAAATCTTGTAAACCACTTTTTCACTGTTGAATGGCTCACAGAATGTTGACCCAATGTCGTATCAATCAATTCCATAGCTTGAGCAGCATTTTTATTCATTTGAAAACAGAATAGAATACAATGGCGTAAATGTTGCTCATCGAAATCCATCTCATAAAATTGATACACAGGAAATTACTACTTGAAAATGACTGATGTGACAACTGCAACGTTCACGCTACATATATCCAAAATGGCGGACGAATTGGATGGGTTCAAATATTTTGTTTCATGCAACCAACTTAAAGCCGAGTTTCAACTTGCACACCTAATAGCAATATTTTTCCTGTAACAGTAACCGTTTTGCTAATTTAGCAAGGATTTTTCTCTGCGTGAATTATCGTAATGAAACTGTCTTACCAGGTGAGAATACATAAAGGTTTTCAAATGCCTTATCATGGTATTCTACAAAAAATTAAAGTTTTAAGTTCCTCAGATGAATTCGCACTCAATTTGTCACATTAGGAATTTTTATCATAGATTCTCAGGAGTGAGACATCAAAGATCTTGGAAAAAAATGCTTCAACGACATCTTATAATTTTGTATCGAATATCATTTAAATATCTTCAGAATATTTTTCAACGTGTTCCGTAAATGTTCGATAAAAATGTTGATGGGAATATATTTTATGTAAAGTTTATAATCTTTGAAGTTCCACGAACAGAATGAACCATCACAATGGATACATATTTTCTTCATCAAACTCACCGAAATGTTGAAATATATTCATATTTTTCCCTAACAATGGTATTTCGTATAAAAGTGAAAAAACACAATATATAAAACAATATCGTATAAATTCTCCGATACTGGCAGCCTGGTTGAAATTATTTTTTTAGCGAAGGGAGGGATATGAAAATCGACAAGGATTGAAATTTTTGATTCTATTTGAAATGTTCTGAATCCCTTTCAATTTAAACGAATTCAGATGTTTTCGTTTTAATCCCAGATTTTGAAGAGACGAGATTCATCAAAGCTCTGCTCAATCCACTTTGATATATTTTTTTCACAGGATGAACATGAACTAAAATAATCGATTACAAAGTGGAAAAAACCTTTCCCTCCTGAATGGATGGTGAATACAAACAAACAAACAAAAAAGAGAGAAAGATAACTTGGACATTATTCCAAGCAGATGTTCAGAAAAGAAATTTTTTTCATTCATTCGATGAAAGTGACATTGTCAGTAGAGTGTTTGTGAATTTCATTGTATATATTGAATCTAATACATTTAAATGGATTCAATTTCACTACGCATGTATATTAACAGCGTATTCAATCGATAATCAGATTGTTCAATTCAGTGTGAAAATTTATGTGGAAAACATTTAAGTATCTCGTGTTTTTGATTGCAAAATCACCAATGTTGACAGTGAAATTTGATTACGCTGTATACAATCTATCGGAACAACGAATTTTTTACGAGCACAGATTTGTGAATAATACCACAACGATACACACTGATTGTTTTCACAGTGAAAAATTCATTATCTCATCAAAAGATATACACAGCGAAATCAGATTTCGCTGGAAGTTGTAGTGGATTTTTTCTTCGTGTAAATCAAGAATTCGATCGAAATTTTATACAGTAGATATGTTCATCCGCATCGCAAGAAAAATTGCTTTCAATCTGAAATTATTCATGAAGTTGTTGATTTTCAATTCACTCTCATTACGTTTGAACAATTCATTTTGGAAACAAATCATCGTGAGTGGATAGAACTAATGATGAGATAGGATACGTGATAATGTTTTTTTCATGTCATTTGTAATTTCATCAGAAATCTTGTAATTTTACATGAGATCCCTCAAGCACGAAAAACATGATATACAATGAAAAATCCAGAATAACAGCGTGATTATAATTCACTGTCTTGAATGTTAATAACTGGTTTATGTAGAAGTAATTTGTTCCAGTGGTAATGACAATGTTCTCATTATATTAAATTACCACGAAGACGTGGAGATAAGATTATTTCCGAAGTTGTGTTGTTTTTTCTTGAAATTTGACAAAATTAGATTTTGTTTTGATTCATTCATTTATCATATGAGTTTAGGAAAAGGACTTTCTCTTAGCAAGAGTAAATGGTCAATGGCAATACTTTCTCATCACAAATTTATATTTAGAAGTATCGTATCTGGAATGTAATCACGCATTGATGAAGTGGTATGGTAATAAAACGTGACTTTGATATTATTCCACTGTTTAAATATCTCACTCGCGTAGAAGGATTTGAAAACATCGTATCATAACTTATTTTTCAACGATATTCTTCAATGAAAAAATTCCGCATAACAGATTTCTTTAGGAAAGACATAATTCTGATTCATTTGAGTGGGAGTTTTGTGTTTTCTGTATTCAATGTATTGTCACTCGTAGAAGATCTAACAAGCCCATTTTAGCCTTTTTTGAAGCTGAGTCTTTTTTTTATTACAAGCATTCACGAGGAAGCAACGATTGTGCTAGCGAAAAACTAGCCAACTTACCAAATAATTCCCTTGTCAGAATTTTAGGATTCATTCTTATCATTCTCTAGGCCTCACAAAGGCCCTTGAGAGAGACTCACAAGGCACAGCGTGGCATTGTAACCGCCATGAGCGAATGACGTGATTTGCATTGAAACTGCCAGACATTTACTTTAAGAGTGTGATTTAGGAGTTTTTTGCTATACTGTGAAATATCATTGTGGACATTTCCTCTAAAAAATTCTCCACCATAATTTGATGGACTGC
This sequence comes from Gonatopus flavifemur, assembly GCA_018340375.1. Taxonomy (NCBI): domain Eukaryota; kingdom Metazoa; phylum Arthropoda; class Insecta; order Hymenoptera; family Dryinidae; genus Gonatopus; species Gonatopus flavifemur. Next base: position 59,143,365 of record JAFFJZ010000001.1, read on the forward strand.
TTCTCCATTTGAAGCCCAAGTAGCACGGAAGTGATGGTGATATACAACACAATAAAAAATGAAACTTAAAACCCTTTCAAGTGATCCCGAATATCAGCTTAAAAATGCAGCCAAAAGTAGCGCCTATTCCAACTGAAAGTAAGCAATGAAAAAGACTGAATTTGAGTCAATTCCATCTTACTTTGGAAATTCAGATGGGATTCTATCTTAGTTCCAAAGTAAGATGGAATTAACTGAAATTCAGTCTTTTTCATTGCTTACTTTCAGTTGGGATAGGTGCTACTTTTGGCTGCATTTTTAAGCTGATATTCGGGATCACTTCAAGTTTCACTTTTTACTGTGAACCAACATGTCCCCTAGTTATATTCATTTGGGACAGTGAAAAAACATTCCATCGTACGTTCATAGGATATTCATTTCCGTGAAAGTCCTATGAAGATACTCCGAACTTATTTAGCGATGCCAACTGGAAATCATCAAAATATCCAGTGCATCTCTTATTCACGTGGTTGTGCTGCTTGGGAGAGGATTCAACAGCCTCACAGATGTGGAAGAATCCCTTATTTTTGATAAAAAAACAATTTGTCCACGATGAGGAGATGAAATCCATCAACGGTTGTGAAGAAAACATCCCCACATTTTTTACATGTAACGCAGGTGTTTATCAACTGTTGAAAAATCTGGTATGACATTACCATGATGTGGTTGAATATTCATTCTACCGTATTCGAATAAACATTGATTGAACACAAATGAACTCTTCTCTCAGTATAACTCCCATTGAATTTGATTGATTATTTATATTTTATACGAACTTAGTAGCTGTTAATGACTGTTCAAACCTGTTCAAACTTATCTAAAATCAGTTCCTAAGTGATCAAAATGAATGAATATTCACGGTTGCAAAGTTTGTATTAATGAATGAAATCTAATCAAGGTCCTAGAACAAGGAATTGAGAGATTATGCTGTGAAATTATTGTTGTTGTTATTCAATTCAACAGTACTTGTGTTCAATCAGAAAATCTTAAACATGATTCATGTTGTAAGTTTGGAAAATTACAAAGTCTGGATACAAATTTTCGTTGAAAAGTACCATTCGACACGGAAAAAAAATAAATCGCTGTGGCAGCGACTCATTTTTTTAGCATCCAGTTTTCACCGCTGTAGCTAAAATAATCGCAGTTATAGCTATTTTTTCAACTACAACAGTAGAAAATCGTAGCTGTAACTGCACGGGTTTCGTGGTTGATATTTGGATAGCCAAATAATATAGATGTTGAATTTTCGTTGCTACCGCTAAGTGAGTAGCTGTGGCAGCTAAAAAATAACTCCTGTAGCTGATTCTTATCTATCCAAATAATAGTTAATCATTTTTTTCCGTGGAGATCCTGTCTGAGCCCAGACCACGGGAGAATATTACCTGGAAGCAAAGTTTAGTGTTCAAGCATTCAGATTAGACTCAGATCTACAGGTCATCATGGTATTTTAGATTTGATTCAAAAAATAAACAATTGTAGATTCAATCGAAACTTGAGTCGAGTATAATGATTCTTGATAAGAATTGAGATAACAACTCAAGAGAAGAGACGAGAACTCGGAGGAAATGGTTTGTCACTATAGCGTTAACAAAATAATCTATCGTCCTCGCAAAAAAAATCAATCCAGCGACTAAGACGTTAGCCTTGTTAACAAATTTGTTCATTTCAGCAGAAAATTCCTGTTATGTGAGTAGTGTGTTTCGCTCCTTTAATAACAGACTACTTGCTATGCCAGCAATACTTTTCTTTCCGTGTTGTTACCCGCATTGATTGTCAAAACGATTCACATATTAGACACTGACATTTCGAGTCTTGTGATATATTTTAGACGCCTCAGATCAGAGGATATTTCAGAAGCCAGTTCTAACGAACAAGTTAGTTGGACAAGAAAATTCTGAGATCTAAAAAGTGAACTTGATCAGCAAAATGGCACGTTCCCAATATCATTTATATATAAATTATATATAAATATATATTGAATTAGGTATAAATTATAAATAATTTTGAAAATTTTTCGCCCCGGGATTTTTGTCTAAAATTTATGTATCCAATTTTTCTCAGCATATACCCTGCCTCAGATGGAAAATATTCATCGAATATCGTTGAATCTTATTCAAATTGGAGAAAGATTTGGTTAAATCTTACCTAATCGTTGGTTAATGAGATTTGGTCAGTTCATAAATTTCTCCGACGACAATCTCATTGAATTTCGCCAAATTTCAATGAATCTCGGATAATGTACTGGCCAAATTACATTATGTCGGGGATCCAATAGATGTTTGTAACAATGGAAGTTTGAGGTCTCCCTGATGAAAATGATAATAGCGATTGTCTAGCACCTTTCAAGGCGCTTATAGTAAAGCCATCGATTATAAGGTAGCTAGAATCATTTCTACTAAAGCCTTAATGCAACCCTGAGTTGAAGAAATTTGATAATCTTGAAAGACTGTTTTACTCCGTAATACGCAGCGAACCAGAGCCAAGTCAGTTCCACTTTTCCACTCGAGGATAGTTTTTAGATGTATTTTAGACGCCCACAACTCTTTTCGCACCGAGGAGGTATCTAGAAAACATTTGTAAGAGATATCTTCAAAGATATCTTCGAACATATTTAGAAACATCGAATCGGTTGATAGAAGAATCCTTACAGGCCGAGTAAAATGGTTAGAAGAAATTTATTCAAAATCCTTGCCTGCCAACGGTTCGAACAGTTTCTGTTCAATTCCGAAAAAAATAATCGTAGAGTTGAGAAATCGTTGTGAATGTTCTTCGGACCCATCGATGCGAAATTGCGTTGTGTTTCTTCAACGAAAAAAAATTCGCTGACGCAGCAAAACTACGTATCATATATACAGAATAGAAAATTTGTTTGGTAGCACATCAAAGTATTCGCTGTTTTAATTAACACGTGATTTCCTCAGCTAGGCTAGCAGAAAAATTCGCTCTTCCATATGTGATACTTCGATTTCCTGGATCAGCAAATGGTCCTCTTCTGTTCTCTCTTCTCGAACGATTAACCTAAAATTGACCTATTTGGTTCATATTGTTCTTGGGCTTAGATACAATTTGCATTCAAGATTTTTCTCAATTAAGTATGGTAATGTTGCGGAAGATTTGTGAATGTTCATAATTTGTATGGTGACTCACCATCCTATTCTCTCAAATTTTTACTTGAGATGAAATTGAGATTTCACTCTTCAGACAGCCAGAAGTGAGCTTGTCGAAATTCCGAGTGAAATTCCCACTCTTTTAGAGTGGAAGTCTAAGGTTTGATGTTAGAAACTCACAACCACTCCAATTTTTCTCGAAACGAGTGAGAATCCCACTCGAAACGGACTGGCTCACTTCTGAGACTTAGCGGAGTGAAACGCTTGATTTTTCACTCTTCCAGATTTAGAGAGTACCCAAGTAATACAAGAACTTCTGAGAATGTGCTCGAACATTCTAAGAATGGTCCAGTACCTTCTTAGACTGTTCGAGCACATTCTTAGAACTTCTTATGTTACTTGGGTATGAAGTCAATAAATTCACTGTCTCGTTAATATGAACGTTGAACTGATATTCACGGAGGTGAGGAGACTCTTGAGGGGATACCAACGCCAAAACGTGAAGCAGACTTGTGTTGACCAATTTATTTGGAAATCATTGGATAAATTCCTCAAAACCGAGTTTTCAAAGATTCTCTAAATTATATACGAAGTTTAGAAACTCATTTCACACAAATCTGTTCGATAATTGTTTAATAAGCTGGCTAATATGAAATGGTGGGGCGTAGTATCTCTTTAACGAATGAAACATAGCTCTTCATCGATCATAACTTCCTGACAATCTGTGATCCAGAAAATTATTGATGATAAATTTCATGTCCCCCCTAGTAGCTCATAACGTTTCACTTGAGATGCGAGGAGAATGAATTCAATTGATGGTCCATCAAATTTTCAACGGAAGTTCATCGAATAATCCGCCGCATCTGTTACTTATTGAATGTGAATGTGGGATGAAGCTTTTTGTTCCCAAAAGTATAATTCGTTATATTTTCCAAATACAACTTATTTAGCTTATATATACTACTTAGAGAATGTTGTTATTCGATTGATATTATAACATATTCTTCAAAATCTCTTTGAAACGTCAATATATGTATCAAATAATGAATGTAAATGTTCTCCATATATTTTCATTTCATGTACGTTTTCGAACGTCAGGTATCCCCAGAATGTCATTAAAGAAGATAAACTGTCTTATTATGCAGGTGGATAATTGTTCATATTAAATCATAAACAGTCGAAATCCACACATAAATCTTTGTTAAAATTATATTCATTCGGATGTAGTTATAATTCAAATATTATTCATATGATCCATTTACGGGAAGATGAGACTTTTACACAAGATATTATAGAGTTGATTTTCCTTGCAATAAGAAAAAAGATCTGAGAGATACAGAATATTGATAATTGAAACAAGATGAGAGGAGGTAATTTGATTTTCGATCCAAATGACAGGCATCTTCGATTCATAAGTTATACAACTCCGGGATTGCTTGGAAGTTATCGAAGCGAAATCACCCTAATCGTATACCATACTTTGAAAGGTATAGAATATCAGAAAATCCCGCAATACGGTAGTTGGTAGGCGGTAGGTATATGGCCTATACCAATACGCGAGTGCGAGCGCGTACAGGTATTATACGCAAGCTCTTTGTCGGTGGAGGTGGGGTACGGGTTTATATTGGCGCCACCTCCTGCACGGTTAAGCGAGCGACTAGGGCAGACTTACGCCTTGTGTATATAACTTTCTCTCTCTCACTCCCTTCTCTTTGCCTCCCTCCATTTCTTCCCTCTTTCTCTTTCTCTTGCGTTACCCTCCCCTTCTCTCTGCCACCCTCACGACCCACTCGTCGTCCCTCTTCGCCGCCACCACCGCCGTTGATGCTGCAACTCCAGGCTCTCTCGACTAACCCAACCTAACCCGCCGGCCAACTTCATTCCACGCCGACTGACCACCACCGACGGCCGTCGTCGTATACTCGACCCCGTTATTGTTATTGTAATTGTTGTATTAATCATCGAAAAATCTACATCCTGATGAAACGTGACCAAGTGATAAATCGCGGCGCGAAACTTCGCCCTGATCGTTAAGTTTTTTCGAGTGAGTGAGGATGATTCAACAGTGACTGTGTACCTTGGAAGGATACAAAATTCGACCCCGTTCATTCAATTATAGTACTCTCGATGAATGGACAACATAGTGGCGGAAAGTTCCATTGACCTTTTCCGACTTAATCGACATTTTGGATTTTACGGATTTTAAACATTGAATAAACTGGAGTGAATAATATTTTGCAGAACATCGAATCTGTACCGGCGAAAGGGTTGCAATAGAAGAAATTGTTATGGACATGACAGAGGATTGCTGGGACCACGTGGGTTTACTTCAAGAGGTCTCCGGTCCAGAACCACCCCCGCCACCACCTGCGCCGGACTTCATTATTCAGCAACAGGAGGTGAGTGGTATATCTTATTTTATTTGGATACACCCCTCTTCTGTGCTCTCGAACAAATCGGTGATTCTTCCGTATACAGTACAACACGTGCAATATCATGTGCGATTGAATGCATCGATCAAGAGAATCCTAGATTCAGTGGTTTGAGGATTGGGTGAGCCTGGAGAGCACACAACACGTGTACTGCCTCTTATGTCGTTACAGATATTCAACATGGTTCTTCAATTTATACGCTCTATGACATTTATTCAATCGAATAGATGTTGAACATTATTCGTACATTCCTTCACGAAGAATAGATTTTATGACATTCATACGTTAGAAAGGCAGGTATATCTAAATTTGCTATAGGGCACGTTCCATTTTCCATTCTTATGTACGTACTGGCACATAGTCCAAATGATTTGTACCAGGGAGGAGAAATCCACTACTGCCATTGATTATCATAATAATATAGCGAGACGAAGTTATTTTACTCTGTTAAGACACGCCACGTATGTACGATTTGCAATCTATACAACTACGTTTAATTACATTGCTCATGGCTGTAATTTCCATAGCAAAGATGGTTTCCTTTTTTTCCAATTTCTACTGCTTGATAATTCAACTTATTTTCACTATTGTTAATAGTTGATTACATGTATGATAATGAGTATATCTCGTTCCAAATAATTGATAGGATATCCGAGAAGTAAATGAGGGTAAATGAGAATGATCATGGATAATTTGATTCCCTTCGGTAACAGGAGTGAATTATTTTTTTCTCAGAATCTTGCTGTTATCGTAGAGAGATATTTTTATCATATTGGAATTTTTATCAATTCAACTGATGGGTCAAGTTCTATTATTATCCTCATTCCTGACTCGTATAATTAGCTCTTTTACTTGGAGAAATACCGTTTCAAAATCACCCATTGAGGCATTGAATGAAATATTAAAGCCTACCTCCGAAAAATAGTTGTAAGTAGTAGAGTCCATATATTTTGATTTTTTTTCCTCATGAATCCTGACTGCTGATTGCCCTCTTCCCATTTAGTAATCTTTGACCTCAGGTAATGTTTTTGTATGATTTCGTGTGAAGTTCTAAGAATATATGAATGAATAATTTGAAAACTTCAAGCGTAAAAAGACGATGTTGAAGAACAAAGATGAATGAAGTGATATTGTTATTGGGTCAGATAGTAGGTTCTTTTATAAATCTATCTCCACATAGGTATGAAACTTCTTTATTGTTACAAGGAAAGCCAATAACTGTACAGAAATATACCATTCCTCGAAGATACTCTTTTATCTAAGAAAGTATAAATAAGTTTTATAACAGTCATATGTTGTTTTGCGCTTGTAAATTATTTACTTCGAATAAAATGGATTGGATATTTCACGATGGGAAGATCGTTATCGATACTCTATGCAACTGAATCAATGGAATTTACTGATATCAATAAATAAATATTGAACAATATTGATTCTAATCTTTATTTATTTTATGGAAATGTACAAACTACCTTTAGTAGAAATTCATGTCGAAATTCTTATTGAAACCAAACCTCAGATTCCGTATAGATTCTTGTTAGATTCTTAGTTTCCCATTTAACATTCATAATCAGAACTTCATGAAGTTTTGAACCATCCATTTTGGTGAATTCACCTTCATACAAGTTGCAGTAAATAACAACAAATTTACAAGTTCATCAAAAGGTTTCTCGTAATATAAAGAATTAATCGTATCAAAACTCACTTCTCATACCACTTTTAGGACGATGGTCGGAAAAAAGCCGCTTTAGGTTAACTGTTAGGATTGTCTCTATTGAACTCAATATAAACCTTGATAAGAACCTTAATTAGATATCCCCACTTACAAGCCCCACTATCGTTTTATGATGAACTGCAATTTTTCAAAATATCAGCGGTGCAATGTATCAAAATATCATTTCCGAGTATCCTGATAAAATTGTTTCGTTATGGCTTCTGAAACATTTGAATACTATATGCTTAACGAAAATTCTTTGTTGACATGACTAGAAGTTTAGTGGCTGTCACTAAAGTTTGGCCACGTTGAATAAACGACCTTAACAAATCACATTTGATTCCCCCGACTAAAAGTGATTTGGTAGGATTTTTTTGGTTGGCATTACCAAATTTTTGTGAGAGCCACTAAACTTCTAGTTATGTAAACAATGAATTTTGGTTGCAAATTTTTTTCTCAGTGTATGCATAAATTGTTCTAGCAAAGATTATGACGCAACAAAATAGATTTTCCAAATATGGCAAGTAGACAACCTTTGAGGCTAATCGGACAGAAACAAATCATGTATGGGGATGAGAAAAATATTGTCCCTTGGAACTTGGCCTTGTAGAAGCAGTTGTCTAACACCATTCAACGTGCTTGCAGTGGAGCTAACCACTAGAATGACCCTTGAAATCAATTATAAGGTCATTAGAATGATTTTTGCCAGGGTAAGAATGTCGAAATCACTGAATCTGAAAACGATAATGTCATTGATTGAAGTATCTCATTCTGCCCTTCGTTTGAACTGTGTGGATAAACATCGCACCCCTAGGAGGAACTGTCTACATGTTTTTTTTTTATCAGATTTAGGGATCTTTAGAGTATTTGGGTACTCCAAGGTTGAGATTTAGATAGGAAAATACTAAAAATAGTAGAAATACATCCTTACCATAGCAAAACTTGTCAAAGTCAACATCAAAAAGGATTTAATGTCTCTTCGTTTCCCTTATATGAGCAAACTTTGGTTTAATTCAACAGAAGCAATCTAAAATTTGTGAAATTTAAGTAAGAACTTTATTTATACCAACTCAATTCTTCATTCAATGCAAATGAATATTCTAACAAATCTTCAGAAGGATCCACAACCTTCCATGGGTATTATATAATTGAAGATTTTCTCAGAATAATTCATATATTATATAAATAAAAAAGGCTAGAGAATTGAATTTTGTTTCCCACGGCATGATCCTGGAAACCCTGTACATCTTTTAGGCTCTTCCTATGTTATATAGAGAAACAAAATGTACTGTTCTAGTGCATCAAGTTGTTCTTTCAGCAATCCAGTGAACTGTGGCAGCAAATTTTGAGCCAGACTAGTAAATAAATTTGCTATTCTATACATAATTATGTGATACCTCGATCCGCTGCATCAGGAAATCTTCCTTCTCCGTGTAACTGAATTTATACGTACCACTGGATTTTTACATTCAGTTTTCAGGATATGACGTAAAGAATGTTCGGTAAGAGTATAATTATAAGTACACTATATGATGATTACTTAGAATTATCCATGTGTTTTGTCGGAAGAATGCTCCCTCAAATTGGAAAATTATCATCATCCCAGCGATGTACAACATTAAATTTCGTTCGTGTGATATTTTACTTGGTAGCGATTGTCTAAACAATGATGTATTGTATTCATATCGAATCCTTTTGCAATACTCGCAGTATTCTATAGCTTATTTGTCCATTTGTCTGCGAGGATTGTAAGATAAGTTATGATTTATTTTCACTTCTTGAGATTGAAATCATGCACAGATTATATTGCGTACAATAGCAGCACGGAAAGGAAGATTCTTGTTCTTGATTCTTATTACAGAAGAAGTATTAGCATATTTTCAGAATAATGGTTTATGCAGCCTAAACTAGGGTCAGGATTTTTTCAATGTGTTTCATACATTTGTTAGGAAAATCCAGAAGATGTAGGATATGAATAATAATAAACTTCACGAGATTGTAAATTAATGAAGGAATGGATGAGACATGAGTACATGTTTACTGAAGGGATGTCAGATACATTTGCAGGAAATTTATATGAAATTTGATGATCCATCGTGTCTGTTGTTTTTGGAAATTCATTTACAAGACTGTTTCATGTAAAGTCGTGGGTGAAGCTGTGATGTTGATCCGACGATAAAAATTTTCTTCACTATACGGTACTGTACGTTGAATTTGGGAAATATATTTGCTTACATGACATGTAAACGGAACATCAACAAGACAATTTCTGTTGGTGTAATGTTGAGGTGTTTAGATATCCCTTAGGTCTTAGGATGTTGTGGTCTTTGAAATCTTGATTATCCCATGTGTGACCATGTTGACTTTAAAATGTGACAGATTAAGACTTCTAGGTATTCTATGATTTCCTTATCTTCTGAATGAAAATAGAGATTCAGGGATGAGAATATATATAATAGGGTATATTGATATATTATACACTATTGGTATTAGAAATCAGCAACAAATTCTCAAGTTGGGTGTTGGAAAATGTGATGTGAGTGAGAATCGCAGACAAGCTCAGAACATGAACCTTGACTTCTATACTGAGAGAAATTTAGAGTTGAATTTACTATGGAATCTCAGGAATGGAGGACAATGCTGGCTTCTAACGAAATTAATTATTATTATCAAAGATTGTCAAGTTCTATTGTTATGCCATAGTTGAATATTGATTGAAATTCACCTTGAAGTAATAGAATGGCCTCTGGATCATGAAATTTCGGATCTTCCTCCGTATTTAGCTATCGGATTTATTTGTGTACGTTGAATCTGAGTTTTATGTTTCGATGGTTCTAATAAAACCAGTATCCAGCAAGCCAGTAATATTGTATCAAATCTAGTACTTCTTTCCTCAGTGCACTGGCTGAGTTTGGAGCTTGAATCACCATTATTGATATCATTATCAGGTTGTTAATTAACTTTCAAATTCCAAGTAGGGTGGAGCGGGGTGAGATGACGCACCTTCCCGCCTCTCTGCTGCATAAAATAATACATCAAACCTCGTTCACTCCAGAAAAATATGAAGATTCAATGACAATCTTCAAATCCTCCTTGAGTAAATGGGGTTTTATGTATTATTTTATGCTTTAGTGAAGCGGAAAAGTGCGTCATCTTACACAGAGAGGAATAATTACTATCGTCAACAATGTATTTTGTTGTTCCAAGAAATTCATTTCTCCAAAAATATTTTCTCTTGATTCAAGAAAATTTTTCTGCAACCAAGTATAGATTTATTGAATTGATTTCTCTTGGCTCCACACCATATTAGCTGCATTCAAGAATATATATTCTTAAAAATATTCAAGAATATATTTTCTTGGTATTAGTAATTATTTCTCTCAGTGTATCTTGATTTGCCCTCTTAATTTACGGTGGATTTCGATAATGACAATCCCAGTGAAGCTCCAAATTAAGCATTCAACTCAGTACTTGACCGTGGATAAATTACAGATGGATTTTGCTGAACATAATGTCGTTGTTCAACAAAATTCAAGTTCCAGCTGTCTGTTAATGCTGAGAGCATATTTCATATTATTTTCCATGTTTCGAGGGAATTTCGTATGGACGGGAAAAACTTTTCTAAGGGATAGAAGGGACAAATTTTTTGTTTCAAGAAAATTTCTTCTGGCTCCAAAACAACGTTTTCTTCAGTGCAATTTCCCTGATTCCCATGGTTTAGGAGAGAAATTTGGGGCTTGAGGCCAAGTCCGCACTTTACCTCTCATCAATGCATATGGAATCGCGAGTGGAAAAATGAAGAAAATAATACATTTTTTATATATGATCCAATATAGTTCATAAATAATTCATATATCATTATACATCAATTATATATGAACTACATTGAGTTGTATAGAAAGATCTGTGGGCCTGATGAATTATGCAATCGAATAATTAGAACAAAGTATTCACAAGTTCTCATCTTATATGTTTGAATATTTGTTTGGTGAAATGAATATTAAGTTGATTCAATAGAACTTTATTCAAATTAACTAATGGTTTTCTTGCGATTATTCAATTGAATATTCTTTCCCACACTTGAATGGGGAAATTATGTTTGAGTGGGAGAAAAATACTAACTGTCCTCTCGGTTTAAAATATATGCATGGAGTGTGTTAACCATTCATTGCACATTCTACATACAATTATACAGTTGACACTTTCTTTGCAGTTGTGAGGGAAAGCAGTATATTCTCCTCGGGGGAAAGTGAAGAGATTCCACTCGTGTGATTGTCTCCTCCCGTCTCCGCGTCAACAAACTTCACGCTCGTCCGAAATTCCCACTTCCCACCCTTGGTGAACGATACAATATTTTCCCATACCCGCATGGGAAGCGTCTGTTGTCCGACCTATTTTGAGGGAAGGAAGTGCTCAATTCCAGACGAACATAAGAATAAGCGAGGAAAATACTGACTTTCCGTCTGCTGGCTGAGAGCGGGAGGAAAATATTCACTTTCCGTCCACTGGTTGAACACGAGAGGAAAATGCCTATTTTCCACCCGCTCTGAAATATATCCATGGAATATCAAGCATTCATTGTACATTGTACATAAAAATATATAACCGATCCACTCTTCCCTTGCAGGTGTAGAAGAAAAATAGTAGGTTTACCTCGAGGAGGAGGAAAATATCGTATGATTGTCTTCTCTCGTTTTTGACTTGGGAAAATAAACTTTGCAGTCTTCTGAAAATTTTCATTTTTCCCCATTGGTGAACAACATACTATTCTAGTTATGAGTCGAAGATTTTTTCTATTAATGTAGCAATTGAGTTCTCGTTTATACAATTACAGCGTCTACGAAACATGCAAAGTACACTAAGAGAATTTCATATCATATACAGTACTATTTGTCTTCATACTTCAGCCAGGGACATTAAAAGATTTTGACTATAAGTGGTCTCGATTCTCGAACACTTTTACCATCAGCGATGGTAGAAGTTAGTAGGTTGTGACTTTCTTATTATTTTTGTAGGTAAAAATATTCAGCACTTATAATCGAAAACTTTTAATGTTTCTGGCTTAAGAACAAAAATAGGACTTTATACGATTGAATTTTTCTCAGTGTATATATTTGAGAGAATATTTCTTTGAATTCCTTCAAATGGAAGTCCACCCTCACAGACAAATCCTGAAATTCGGCTAAGGGTAAGAATTCTACTCCATAAGAGTGAATCTTGACTCCATTGAAATGAGAATTTTACTTCTCTGGAAGTGTGAAAAGTTTACTCTTCAAAGCGAGTTCAAATTTCACTTAAATGGAGTAAAATTTAATTTTATCAAGTGTAATCCTTCCCCTCGTCAGAATTATTGCAGGATTTGAATTTTTCAAGCTTGAGATTTCACTTTAAGCAACTAGAGAGATCAGTGGTCAAAATTTAGTCGATTACTTTGTGCATGATTATTTGATAATGATAATGTATATCAATGAAATATCCTAATGTATCCAGTGGTGTATGGGAAGCCCCCTCAGCCCCGCATTGCGGAGAGGCTCCCAAGCAGTATCAGCCAAAATTTTCCGAAATTAAATTCTGCATTATGATAATTTTTCCCTTTCTTTTGAGATCACTGCAACGTTTTCATTCTTAAATTCTGAATTTTTTCGAAAGGTTCGTAGAGTTAGTTTGGTCATAATAATATCTTACACAGTATTCAACAAAATCTAGAGTGAAGAATGTTTTTGTATACCAATAAAATTCAAGTGGAAAACACTGCAAAATTGTATATAATATTTATAAATAATTCAATATAGTTCGTACATAAATTATACATAATTCTATCCCAGTGAACACTTATGAGAGGAAGAGCTTTTTAAGAGGTCTTTTGGAAGAGCTCTGTCAATGTTATTACATTGATATCTTAATGATATGATTTTTCTGAGATCTCAAAAAAGAATCCTCTTAAAGAGTTCGTTTGTATAACATTCTGGCAATCTTTTATTTCCCTCAGAAATCGACGCATCTGATAACATTCTGATATCTCTATGTTAAACTTCTGAAAGGTTCTATCTGACCTCTTACACATATTTAGAAGATTTTTAAGAGCTCCGGATGATAACATATTGTTCACTGGGATCAGACTTATATACAATACTTTTGGAAATTTTTCCATTCGAGTCTTTTTTTTGTCTCCGTGAACGCTGGTTGGTTCCAGTTCATCATTTATTGAATAACGCCTCGCTAGTTTTTCCTCTTGAGCGTTCCATTGGTCATAAAAAAGAACTTCGAATATACCTACCAGGGATACACGAATCACTATTCCGCCGTTGATGGGTTACGTACAAACATCATAAGTCACCGTAACAGGTTTGACATATCAGAAAGTTCATCTGAATATTTGAACGTATTCCCAAAATTCATCTGTTTTGTCCTCTGATTTCAGAATAAATCCTTTGCTGTAGAAAATTAAAAACTTGCGCCAAATTTTTAGAAAATTTCTTACAACGTCTGGTCATCGATCAAAATCATTTTGCCTAATCACTGGGCCAATTATTCACCGTCATTGCTGGACCCACGTTATCATCCAGCGATCAACCCATGGTGAACCATTGGCAGGTGCCATTAACGTGCGATGAGTGACGTCTTTTGTGCAGTAATGAACCTTGTATGGGAAGAAACAAACTCACAGAGAATAGTATCTAGATGAGTATTTGGAAGTTGGGAAGTGAAACACTTTCATTGAATATTGCCAACATTCTATCAATGAATGAGGAAATATTATTAAGAAGCATGTCGAATATCGCAATGGATTCAACCTTATACACGGTAATGGAATTTAGATGCTGATATCAATCCTGATATCAATCTAACAAGAGGAACAAATCATCCAAACGAATTTCGATTCAATTATTCGATCCATGATATCACTATGAATCTTCCCTGAGGATCTTTATCCCTATAATCAAGATGTTTCGAAAAACAAACAATCATCAAATACCGCCTTGTATCTCAAACAAATCCATCTCATCGTTGAACGATGCAGACTCGTGCTCGAGATACCATCATTCTTCCCGAAATCTATATCGATATATATATATACATCTCTACGCATTAGCGAGACCAGCTGCAAGAAGAATCCCGCATCAATTTCTCTGTTTGTTCAGGCAATCGCTAACCAGCAATGAGAGATCTTACGAATAACGCAACCTATCATCGACTCAAATCGCCAGAGGCCACGGGATTTAGATGTCATTATATATCGAAAAGGGCCTTTGTACTTTGAGAGGAAGGAGTTGTGAAAGAGAGCCAAGGAGGGGCGGGGGGGAGGGGGGGTGATGATGGAGAGAGATGGAATGGAATTGGTAGGTGAACAAGCAAGCTCGTTTCGTTTCAATTTCGTAGATCTCGAGTATAACGAGCAGCTCTCTCTTCCTTTTCTCATCATTCTTCTTTCTCGAGCATTCTTTTTCTTCTCTTTTCCGTGTTCTTTATTTTCGTCGAGGCAACGTGCAAGGATCCGCGCGAGGCGTTGCGTTGCGTACACGGTGCCTTGTAATCATTCCGAAAATTATAGGCATTTAGTTGGGCATGAATGAGCCGGATAGGAAAGTTTAAGAAGAAGATATCGGTGGCATCGGGCGTCAGTCAGGGGCGCGTGCAGGTTCAGTTCGCATGCCCTGATCATCGTCTCTTTCCTCTTTTGCCCCGCTTCTTCTTGTTTCATGTGGCACATGCACCTGCCTCGATCAGAGCCCAGATTCACCTCCGATATATCCACCCTTACGCGAAGAGAAAAAGAGGATACTCAAACATACGTTTTCGATCGACGTTAATTTGTTCGTACGTCGATAATAAGAGTAACAACGTTGCCAGCGATCCGCAGTTGCCAGTAGTGAATACGTGCATTTAAAAAAGACATGTACTCTTGCTCTCATTATCATCAAATTGTTCCCTTCAAAATGACTTGGCACATGTGTAATTTCTTTACACACTCTTGTCTCCCGAGAATTCTTAAAACACCTGTGTTTTGGGAATCCAAGTTCATCATCGATACGTGTGAAGTTACCGGATTTTCAATGAAAAATAAAACGAAGAATTTGCGAAGTATCGAAGAGCCTCTAAGTTGGATCTTCAAATTTGAGGGGAATGTATCGATGTGAACAGCTGTTACGATGTTACGAGGGATCGACGAATTTGGAATGCATCAATCTTAATTATATGTTATCTGAGTAGGAAATAAAGGCGATAATGCCATTTAATTGGATTGATGATGTGGTACATAACGTTCAATTTGAATATTTTTTATGTTTATTATGGGTATAGAAATATCGGGTAAATGTTTCATCACTTGGAAAATCTTCAATCTTCATTAGAGATGCAAATATGATAAACTGATGTATAAATAAAACGTATGGTTGGGAACCACGGGAATTGCTCGTTTATGCTTTCGATTATGATCCGTTTGCGTCTTTCAGAATCATTCCTGATGTATAATTATAGGACTATTGTACGTTAAAAGTTGCTTCCCCTTGAGAATAATGAGGTTAACCGAGGTGAATCGACGTGGTTGGAATTGAGTACAAATTTCATGTCACGCTTATGAAATTTTCTCGCACTGGATAAATTTCTACCGCTTTTATGGAAATTGTATAAAATTGTGTGGGGAGGTTACCAGATCTTATCCAGTTAGAAGTGTATATGGACAGTGGTAAAGCAGGACAAAAGTAGGACACCTAAGCTCAAAAGTATACCAAAACAGAGGACATTTCAAGAGATTTGACAATCAGAAAATAGTTCAAATATAGTGCAGAGATAAAGTATGATATCTCAAAATACTCGTATTACAATGAATTTGTTAAACCCTTTCCAAATATCTTGAAACCACATATAACATGAACAACTTATCATATATTATAAGAATATATCATCTGCACTGTTTGGGCTTTTTATATAGTTTCATATTTCAACGTTGGAATATAAAAACTAATTTGAATTGTACAGTGTTTTTCCTCAATTGATGATCAACTACTCATGAGAATTAGATTTACTTCAATCATATGACTTTGGGGATTTATTCTTTGGGGTGACTTTCGTTGCTGCAACTGTGGATGGTGTACAAAGATCGATAAATAAATTCGATAATCCTAGGTTTGTGCGATTTCTAAAGCAAGGCTGTACTGGAAAATCAGGTGATTTATGAATTCTAAAAGACACATCAGAAATAACCAAATCGATCATTTTACAGTAGCTTCATGTTTCTGTCAACAATATGACATTTCATCATTTATCAACAACTGCGATTGGAGGGAGATTTTTACTACTCAAGTACATAATATTGATTCATTCTATGAAAAGGGGACAAAAAGAGTACTACTGAAGAGTACAAGTCAAAAACCCTGCAGGACGTTTCCCGCACATCCTGAAAAGAGTAATGTCCAGGTTGTCCCAGATGAAAGTTAACCCTATAAATTGTATAAACATTTGATAAATGAATGTTCACAAGAATTGTATAGAATCCAATCTTGATCGAAAGGTCTTCATATTTCATTCCATTGCCAATAAAATTGACGATACAAAGAAGAGAATTCAGTAATCCATGTCCATTTGACATTTTGAGATTCACGCGATGAGTCGAATATAACTATACATTTATCAGTACTTTATTGCCTTTACATTGTTAGAATTACACTTTGCCAAACAATGAATATATCTTCATTATGTTGATGAAAAATCTGTGTTGAAGATTCGCGTGCTGCCTTGAGAGATGAATGCTCGTGCGTTGTCAGGGATATCCATGTTAGTCACTGAAATTAACTTATCCATGACGTGTATCATGCACGTATGTATACTAATGCTGTTATACAAGATGTGGGCGTGGGAAGCCTTTTTCATTCGATGAAAGTTCAAGCGGACTCTTTTCCATCTAAATTGGTCAGTGTTCCATTACTTCTGATTATTGATATAATGTCCCATTCCATAGAATGATTCTGATGACCTGAATTTAGTTACGACAACTATTTGAATATATCCTCTTGACAAACAATCCCAAAGTCTTAGAACAATTACTTCTGAAATCAAAACATTCTTTTAGTTATAATAATTTATATTTCAATGAGAAAATCCGAGTTTTTCAAGCCAGTATTTGTGATAGTTTTTCGAAGAAGTCCTTCGGTAGTTTGTTCTTGAAATTTGAATCGTTTACAGAAACGAACCGAAAATTCAAACTCCCAAATCATCGTTATTCATCTTCTCGAATCAATTCCTTGTAATTCTTTGCAAATGACAACATCGATCAAAGAATGTACTGCAAGATTTTGAATCTCTAACAGCTGAGTATTTCGTTATTTTATAACTAACTTGTTTCAATAAACGATTCAAACTCCAGCAACATTTGATGATAGTACAACAAGGTTTATCAATACAATAAGTAAAGAGAATTCGTCCATTACAATTTTTTAAATAGTCGAAGTTTGAATCGTTTATATAAACGAAATGAAAATTAAAATTCACAAAATCTGATGATTCCTCGTTTTCAGGGACTGAAAACATCATTCACAAAAAAGATGACAAGATTTCAAGTCTCAAACAGCTGATTGTTTCGTTATTCGATTACTAATTTGTATCCAGAGAAACGATTCAAACTTCAAGAACATTAATTTTTTTGTCCGACAAACTGTTCTGTTGGACGAAAAAAATTATTTCGATTTCATCTCTTATTCATCAATAGAATTTTGTTGTTACACCCAACTGATTCTCTGAATGTAAAATGAAAAGTTATAAAAAGATGAGAATTTTATTATTACAAATATACGTGCAACTTTGAACTTAATCGGATCAAATTGTGCCATAAAAGTGGATTAAAACTATCTTCGATTCAGAATTTTTGTACGATCTCTTATGACACATAGCTTAACATTAGATTTTTTATTGAAAATGTGGAATGTATAACTTTTCGAACAGCACTTATGCGTCACTCTACTGAATAAACCAGTTGTTTTTAGTAAGGATAAAAGTAGATAACAGTTAATCAGGTCAAAAAAGATTCCCTTGACATCATTCTTTAAAATAGGTGGATTCATACTCTCGTGTACGAACAGCATGTCAATATCATCGAATCGATGGTATTTTTATTGAACTTTGACATTACAAAACAGATAATTAAAGTTCTTTATTCCAATGGAGTGAATCATAGAACATTTCTATTCTTGCCTCATGATTGTAAAAAATTTCGTAGAAGTGGAATGTGTTGCTTGAGTTGTAATTCGTGGGAAACGTACGTTGAGAACATTTCATCGGTACTTCAATAAAATCTTAATTTCCATGGTATCGCAAGATTGTCAATTAATGTATCCCACATCTTTCATTCGTCGATCTATACGCGATCGGCGTACGATGACGTTGTAATCGAATCGCACCTGCGTCGAAATACCTATTCCCGTGTTAAGAAGTAGTTTCGAGACTCTGGCTCGTTGAGGTCCGAGCTCTGCTCACGTATGAGTTTCCCACGGGGCGGGCGGCCAAACTCCAAGTCTGTTCTGGCCCCGTGGGGGAATATTGGGCTCATTACTTGCGCATAGGCAACACTTTCGGCGCCGATCGGACGCAGATTTTTATATTCCTTTCTCGTCTATACGTGTACTCCCCCTGACTCTTCGTTCACCTTATTATTCTCCGTTCAATCCTTGGTCCTCTCCTGCTTGGCCTTCAACCGTGTCAACGTTGGCGTGGGTGGGCTTTGATCGTTAATTCGTGAAAGGGCTATGTATGCAATGTGCTCTTCCATGTTTTATGTGATCCTTATACATGAGTGTAATTTCAACTAATGTTATTGAACGGTAAAATCTCGTATTGAAGTTTTTACGCTCTCTCGTATAAATTATTGTAATTCTTTACGAATGATATATGTATATTTCATTGATAATCAATCCGAAAATAATTGATCATTCATTTGATCATTCTGTAACCTATGTATCAAAGTAAATTGAATGAGAATTATAGAACTGCTCATTGAAATCCCCTACGGCACTCGTATGATTGTTTTCCAAACAAAATTGTATGGAAATTCCCTTTTCACGTGCGGCCCATCGTTATTGCATTCGTAGTTCCTTGACTCTACAACATTACCATAATGCATCGAATCAATAGGCACAAACAGAGACACCAGGTGGGCCCTGAGCGATACCCTTAACATCGAGTTAAGAACATATATATGCAGTGTCATCCATGTACACGCGACATTCCACAGTGTTTCTTCTAATATGTATTCTCGATTGCATTGTCTAGAATTGACGTTCACGCTAAAAACGAAAATTTCAAGAGAAAGACATCGAATGGAGAATGAAGGGGAGGAAGGTCGATGGATGCACGACAATGCACGTACGTGCTTCGTGAAAGAACTCGGTCGATTCGCACGATAAAGACGGCATGTGCCGTGCTTCCGAATTACTCTTTTACTACATATATACAATATATATGTGTATATATATATATACGAAAGGGCAAACTTCTCAAGCATCGCGGATAAAAGGAAAAAAGAACGCTAGATAGGCGAGTCACAACAACAAACCGCGTTTGTAAGAAAGATTACAGTGTTTGCGTCGCATGAGTAAAAGCTACGCGCGTGGCATGACGACACGCGAGAGGAAAAAGAAATGTGATTATTTATATCCTAGATATTATTACATAGCCTCCTGGAATAATAGCGAATGAATGTACGCTATTCAATGAATGCAAAAACGTAATCGTAAATCGGCAGGCTGACGTGTGATAAAGTCAAGTGATGTATTGTGATATCAATCAACGTAACGGGACAATCACGCATGTCGCTCTGCTATTCATCAAACTATCCTGTCAAAGTAAATGTGACAAAGTTGAGTTGTGATTCTTACAGTTTCAAGCATTTTACTTATCTCTTTTTCGGAGAATGTAAGAGATACGTTTGAACGACGGATTATTACGGCCGAGGAACAGACTGAATTCCCAATAGAATTTACTGTAAAACATTGTGAATTTGATGAGGCTTCTATTATCACGTCATAGTAAATTTCATTGTAAGTTCAGTCTGTTCTTCGGTTACACAGTACCATAGTCAAATTAACTCTCCATTTCTCTCCGTGTACTAAAACAGCCGAAAGATGTCAAATTTGTGTGCGAGATTCAAATTCCTATTGATTTGTTTGAGTATAGAGAGTTGAAAATCTGTAAACCTCTCATTCATTCAGGCCATAATTGCTTACTCACCCAAGTAGAAATGCTCTAGTTATTGAGGAGTTTTGTAACGCTAAACTAGCCAAATACTAGACACTTGCAAGTACCTCGCCAGAACCTTACGAGGCACTTGCAAGGGTCTACACGGAGAAAAATAATACAATAAAAATTACAACATTTTCTAGTGAATTAATACTATTAGGTCTCATATTTTGAGAAATACTCCTCAAATATGGAGTAAAATGTCACAACTGCAATAATTTTTACTACATTCCACAGTGGGCCAAACCACACTAAAAACTGGCCAACATCCAAATTTTCGACAGAATCGTTTGAAACTCAGTGTACAGGGGTTTTTGGGGACGCTGATTACGAATCTGGAATCAAATTTTGGAAATTCAAGAGAACGGATCCAATATGGCGGATAAAAATGTCAAAATACCCCGAATTTCCTTGAAACTCTTCACTCGGGGGTTTTTGGGGTCGTTGATCACGAATCTGGAATGAAATTGTGAAAATTCAAGATGGCGTATGCGATATGGTGGATAGAAAATTCAAAATTGATCGAATTCCCTTGAAACTCTGCAATCAGGGATTTTCAGGATGGCTGATTACTAATTGGGAGTAGAAGAATTTTGAATCAAGGATGGTGGTCGAAAATTTACACACATCATTATGAGTTAACAAACATCTATCAGAATCCCCTGAAATTCAACACTTGAAGGTTCTTAGAGTAATTTAGAGTGATTGATTTTCGGATTTCAAAGTTCAGATGCATATCCTTTACTTTTAGGGGCGCCCTAAAGCGGCTGAAAGTAATTTTAGCGGTACTTTTAGGTGCCGGATCAATGTATGGGCCTAGATGGGCCTGGGCCAGGGGCCTCAAATTTTTCAAATTTCAACAGAAAGAGAATACCCTAAAAAAATTTCCTCACAAAGGGCCTCATATGTTGGAGCGCCTAGGGGCCTCGATAACCATTAATCCAGCACTGATCACTACCAATGGAATAATAACTATTGAATTAACGCAATATATCTATTGAACGTAATTGGACTCACATACCTTATCCCTATACTTATTTTCACGAAATTCCGAAATCGACTTTTAGCCAACTTCGAAAGTGATATGACTCACTGTGCGCCATATTGAATCTACAAATCCAAATTTGGTTTTCCTAATCCCAAGTGTGCAATCAGCACCCTCCAAAATCTCTGAGTGACGAAAATGTCGAGCGAATTCTATGGATTTAAAAATGTCCGTCCAGCATATTAGACCCGCCATTTTGAATTTCATATTTCAATTACCAAATCCGTAATGAGTCACTTCGGAAAGCCCCTGAGTAACAAGTTGTGAAATGTTCTGGCGCAATTTTTAATTTTTATGATTTTTTCTTGTCATCTCCTCCACAGTGAATGGGGTTTACACAACATATTTATACTTCATCGGACGTTTTCTGCAAGGAGCGCAAAAAAAGCGCCGATTGAACTTCTAGTACACAACAATAGTAACCCATTAATCCTAGTCTGGTGTAAATTGAACGCGGAACGACCTCTTGATAGCGTGGACAAAATGAAAATTACATAGAAAATATTCATAAAATCATGCATCCATGCCTTGTAACACATCGTTCTCCTTGTTCTGTTTCTTTTGTGATTGTAGTAAACTTATGAGATGAAGAAACCATGCATATTGTGATGAATTTTCTCAGCTGGATTAAAATACTTAGAAATTTTCAACATACCTTCATCCACTTTTGATATGCAATTATTCATTTTCAAATTACCACCAATTGAACACTAATGTTTGGATCCCCTTAATATATTCACCAAGTGCACTTGAACTTATATACTTCATCCCCATAAACTTGTTTTTGAAAAATCTAGACTCGACTTTTGGCCAGTTTTCCCAGTCATCTGGCCCACTGTGCATTCGGTAAGAAAGCCTCTGAGACCGTCAGGCAATTGTGACGATATTTGACAAAATAGTACTATTTTACTATATTATTTTCCTGCGTGTAGTTTTTGGCTAGTCGAGCGTTACAAAACTCGTCAATTGCTAGAGCATTTCTACTAGGGCAGTACTCGTGGTTATTTTATAGCATTGATATTCTCTTCATATTTGCCTTGAGAAATGGAGCGTAGAAGGAAAAAAACTTCTTGAATCCAAAAATAACTCAAAACAATGATTGAAATTCTAGAGATTGTTGAAAATTATTATGGTTTGATCTGAAAATTGAGATAAAAGATAAATATAAAATTTATCCATGGGGAAAAATCTCTAATGTTGCCCATATATTCGACAATGTTGAACTCCAATGTAGAAATGTGTTCTAAAATTGATTATCATCTGTCTTTTCCTCATTGATTTGAATTATTAGAATTTCGATTCATTTTCCAGACTAATTGCATTTTAACCTATAGATCTCATATTTAAAGTACCCTTATTGAAGATATCAGATTAGTTCAAACAGCTACACGACTGAAATTTGATTCATTTATTTGAGGTTTACTTTCGGAATAGTCACAAACCACTACAATCTTTGTTTTTGAAAAGGTTTTGGGAAAGCTTGAAGAGTGGGCAATTAGTGAATGGATCAAGGTATTCCAGAATCCGTCATTAATTCACGTTTACATTAAATCGCAAGAATGTATATATAATTTACATATGGTTGATACATAACTCTTACGAGTTTCAATCTAATCACCATATTCTTCGACCTACCGATTACCACGAGGATTCAACACTTCAGAATTCTTTATTTCAATTCTTCTCTTTCATTACCAAGAATTCATGTAATACAAATCCATATTCCCTATTCCGTGTGGAAAACACGATAAAACGGGATTAAACCAGATAAAAGTTGATCCACTCGGGTTACAATCCCGAAAGAAGTCGTATCAAGAATAGTCGGTGCTAATCCGTAGATACTTTGACTTTCAACTAGAGCTCAGGTGATCATTAAATCTCGGTGTTTCTTTGAACAACGTGGTATGAACATTTTGCATGGAATCTCATTATTGGAACACGATATTATAATTGTTTGATCTCTCTTCAAAATGCGTACCCTTGATATCAGAGATTTATTTATTTTTATTTGTAAAAATTGTAATCAATCACTAGAATTTTTTTTGCGAGGCTACCCTATCCTGCCTAAATGGGCCTAAGACTGGGCCAAAATTCATACATGCTAAGGGTGATATCTGAACCCTTACTTGATCTTAGGAACTTAAATTTCGCAACAGGTCGTTCTTCCTCATCAATACACATAGGCGTGGAAATTCTATCGAAACGCAGGGAATGCAAATATAATTGGAAGCCATAAAAGTATTATTGTATCATAACGTTTCTGCTACGAGCAATTGAATTACTCGTTAAAGGTAGGACTGGAAAGATACTCGTTGAACAAGTAAACCACCCGAAGCAGTAAAATACCTTCAAAGTCCGTTGAATGGATCCGTTTAACAGTTCGCAAAGCGTCGTCGCCGCAATATTATAATTTAATGAATCATAGAAACAGGCCCATGGCGGTTTGTCAGTTGGTAGTTAATGGACCAGAGATATTAACCGCTTGGTTTTCCATCCGACTAACCTCTCGCAAACGACGACAGTTACGAGTCGACGTTCATACGCGATGCTCAACTTTGGAAAACACGATATACGTATACGTGTGTAGTATCTACTTGATGATTTCGGAACTCCAACTTCAGAATAGTATAAGCTTCTATATCTATTCGTACACTCAAACTTCCACATCAGGTATGTTATCAACTTCGAATGAATGTTTCGAGTGTTTTAATAAGAGAAAAGAGAACAATATTTTACATTTCGTTATGATCGTTATATTCCTGTTTTTTTTTTTTTGAAAATTCCCGTTCTCAAGCGGAGAAATGTAATCTTCTATTCGAACAGTCGATCGATCGATGGTTTGGAATCAGAGGATATATATCTCTTCTCTTTTTATTTTCTTATTTCGGAGAATAAATTAAATTCACACGGTGGACAGTTTTCGGTGGCTCTCTCACTCTCGCCTAATTAATATGCGACGATGAGACTCTAACGCGGCTTGGAAACGATAAAGGGAATTAAAAACCGACGAGATGCAGCTGGTGGATCGGGTTGAGAAAGAGGGAAAAAAGAGAGTCTAAGGTGCGATGCGTCGTCCCGATGAGACACGTTGGAACGTCGAGATTAGTATCCAGATAACGAAAGAGGTATACGTCCAAACATTTCAAGATGCTCGAGAGGTTCGTAGCTTTGATACAACGAGAGAAAAGCGGACACACGTATGTATGTACCACGTATGGATGAGATGAAACCGGAAATAGACAGTTCACCTAAAGATATAAAAGCTGGCAAAGGTATCGGTATGTATATACTATAGTTGGAGGATCGGATCCAAGACAAGTCGGAAAGCGGCCAGGCACAGGTGTACCGCCCTTTAATTATCGCTGCCTAATAAATTTCACTCGAAAGCCCGCGTTTAATGGTTGAACGTTACTCGAGTCTGAACTTGAATCATGAGCTGTATTAAATAAACATACTCGATAAGTGCGTATACTCGGGTGAATATATATTCACAGGTATATTCACGCCAGTCAGGGATTTTTCCAGATTTTATTTTACGATCCCAAGAATTTATCTCGAATTTGAATTCGAATCGATCGTTCAATTATTTTTAATCATCATCGTTGGGGGATTTCCGTTCCATTCTCGTGATATTTTATTATTTTTTCGAAGGGTGCAAAACGAGTGGACAAGCGAATGAGGTAATGCCATTTTCTAAATTCCACTTGTAACCCCCTATCGCTGATGATATCGTCCTTTTGAAAGACTCGTTGCAAGGTTCACACGGTTCACTCAGGATACACACTTGTCGCTGACGTTTTGCACTTGTCGCATCCCTTTTTCTTCCTGTTCTTCCCTTTGAATACTGCGACAAGTTCAGTCCCCCTCATCGTTAGAAGAGAAATATCATAGACCCTCTTTCTTTTCTCTTCTCTTCTCTATGTACACACGGATATAGCAGTTCTTGAATGAATGGAACTTCCTTACCGGACACGTGACACGTGCATATCCCGCATCGACCGGACACGTGTGTAAAGTACTAAATTCTATTAAGTTCACAGACCACGTTTATGCCCGTACGAAGTTCCTCTTACACACATATCGCGGTGACAACATCAGGGCGCACGAACAACGACCTTCGGTTCCAAACCGTTGAAGCTGATCGCGTCTTTTGTTGCTTCGAAATCTCTTTGAGGAAAGTATAGTTCTTTATCGGTGGGCCAATACACGTAAGTCATATGATGTGGAAGCGTATGTGCTTGTGCATGCACGTACATGGATTTTTGACCCACACCGCGGGAGAAAATAACAGCCGACCACTTGTTGCTAAAAAAGATTGCAGTAGGAGCAATAGCGGTAGTGCGGTGAGTGCCGCAAAGTGCAGGAAGTAAGAAACTCGATTCTTCAGCATGAAAAGTGTTCAAGCGTTGAACGACGCAGAAATTACATCCAAGAATAAGTGTAACCAATCTTTGATTCAATCTTTTTTGAATATGTTACATGACGTTACAGTGTATATTATTGCTGATTTAATCGATGCGATGTCGGTTGATGTCAATCTATATATACCGTCGATGAGAGATTTCCCATCCATCAAAGCCACGAAACTGGTACACGATTATACGTATATCTTCGATGAGCGCCGATGAGATTTCATTGCGGTTGATACGAACTAGACACCACGAGCATGAATACATTTTTCGATGAAGATAAGTGACTTTTTGAATTCTGTATTAATGAGAATAGGCACGCGATGTGACAATTTAAATGCGTTTGATTCGATGTGGATTGTATCTTTTATCACAGTTTTCAATGTCTATCTGTCAATGATAATTCGTCGTGTGATTCACTGAGAATTACCATGAAGTTCATAATCTTCAAAATTGGGATGTACTTTGATTAAAATTCCCAAAAATGGTGTATTTTTATCTTCACCTTTGAGACTTGTGCATATAAGGCAAAAATCATTATTGTTCCCATTATATTCGTGTATCGAATAGCTTTATTCCCATCGATATCACGTTAATTGTGTCAGTTTTGTCATCTCGTGAACACGTAATGTTATAATATCATTGACGTGAATGGATAGTTATGGAGATAAAAAAAAAGGAGAAAAATCAACGATTTTGCACGATTAAAATTCACAAATCTACCCCTCATTGTGTTGATTTATTTGACCATTTTACAGGATATCGGATGTGATTAGAGGGGTTTAAAAATGACGATAGAACTTTATGGTTGTCGAGTTTGAGTGGATACAAGCACGAAACACGAGGTAATAAAGATAAACTCACTCCTAAGCTTTGACGACGAATAGATGTAACTTTATCATTTTATCGATAAAGTGTATTCCTTATGTATACGAGAAATTAGAGAGTTCATGCATTCATTGAGAACAAAAATTGAAGAACGAAACATAATCGTATTCAAAAGAAGACATGTTTTGACATAATTTGTTATTCTCCCGAATGGCAATTGAGAAGCTCGATAATTGTTTAAGCTCGCAGTTTTTGAAAAAAAACTAAGCAAAAAGTTCCATCGAGATTCTATCTTTTGTTTTCATTCTCTTAATATTTATAATCAAATATGAAAAAACACCAATTACAATAACAATCCATCTTGCAAATTCCATATAATTATATCTATCATCGTTTATGTTTCAGAAACGTTTTTAAACGAAAATGATGTTGTTTCCGATGATAAGATCATTGCGACTATTCAAACAGTTAATTAAAGCATCCGTACGTACATAAATACATTTCCTTCATCTTTAAAAAACGATAACCCATGTTCATTTCTTATTCTTCTTCGTTAGTTATCAGTAATCGAAGTAAGGTATGTTTCGTTATTTCCTGCGATCCAGTTGATACGACACAATGTTTACATACCACGCAACTTTTATCCTCTTTGTTTCCACCGATACCCTACCGTTCCCCTTCTATGATCTTTTTTTCCCTTCATATATGCTTCAATTAAACATTGCCTAAGTGAAAGTACCCTTGAATAGAAAGTTTGGCCCTCGTCATTTGAATGTTCAAGTTCGTCTTTGGAACGATCCTTCGTTGCTTCGTTGTTGCCCTTTTAATTGAACAACCCTCCTCGGTATACAACGCCATACGTTTCTCTCCGCTCACGAGGGTTGAGAGTTTATCTCCCACGTGTGTAACGTGTGTTAACGTGTCAAGTTTGTGGATATCATCTGTGTTTGTGCAGAAAATATTCGTTACATTCTCAAGGATTCATGGATATATATTTGCACGAAGTTTGTACGATCAGACACTATATTTTTAATTTCAAACATCATGAATTTACAGAAGAAGAATCACGAGGATGTCAACAATCGTGCACGATCATGAAAGAAATACTCGAGCAAGACTGTATAACAAGATTACATCACGTGAAGAAAAATCTTTCAACATGATATAGGAGGTGTGTTATAGGTACCAATGAGTCGCATGGAATACGACCCTCGACAGGATCGAGGGTTGTTAGTCGATTCTCACAGTTTCCTTCCTTTCTTCCCACTCAGGTTCAGTCAGCCATTGAGCCACTTTCCCGCTTATTCAGCAATGATTCAATTCGGATGTGCTTTTTATGCCCGGTAGCGGTAACGATAGCGTCGGTGGGAGTTACCAAACCGTGGTGTGGCGGCAGACCTAACCGTAAAGGGGAACGGAAAAAGGGGATGTAGAAGCGAAGAAGAAGGGCCACCAAGTTATCCAGAGCTGAAAACAGATTGCACGGCATTGGGTTCAGCCTTCGACGTCGCCACTACCACCACCACCACCACCACCATCACCGCTCTCTTGTCACAAACCCTGGTTGCTTTTCTTACCCTTCTTTGGTCCTTAGGAACGTCGTTCATGAACGTATACGTACGGATTTGATTGTATATGTCCATGTAACTGGGAAAATGAAAGAGGAGAAAAACGAGCAGAAAAGAGAATCAACTAACCAACAAGTCGTTTCTTTAATTCGACTTCACCCACTTCTTTTTCTCGGCATTTCGCGCACCCTCACAGCGCGAATTTACCACCACTCGGGAAATAGGTTCGGTAGTTTTATGCGACAAAAGCTTTCATGCTTTCGGTAGTTCGTTTTATAGATTTATGACCTCGGGTTTAGGGTTGACTTTTTGTCATTAAAAGACTCTTTCGGTCCTTTGTGAGTACATAAAAATCGAATATCAGTGAAGAATGTTTTTTTTTGTATTCCTCACCGATGATGAAAGTTATTCGTGCTTCTCGTTGTAATATTATCGATAATCCAGATGTCGAGAATACTGTTCATTTACTCGCCGCTTCTCGGAAACAATTAACCATAAACACAGAAAAAAATCAAGTTTCAAAGTTTGAAAATATGTTGAACATTCAAGAACTTAGCATCCCAACATCCTCATTCTATTCCATCCAAGTTCTATTATCAGGTAGCATCTATTATTAAAATTGGCTCAAGAATTCATGCCAAAGTACTTATTTTACAATCTCACGTGCGATTCTCGACGCTTAGGTACACGAGACCCTCGGGTCGTCTCTTCTTCTACTTCTGCGTGATCGATTCGTGCTACGAAAAATCCTTCTTCTTTTGCTGTGTAACAGAAACGTTAATGATGGAAGTATCATTAACGTTCATCAAAAATACCATCTTCACTCGTTTTCCGTTCTCCCATTCACATTGTAATGCTCGAAAACTGCTTCACATAGATCTTGGAATAAATTAACCTAGCCGAACAGTTTATTTTCGTTGAAAGAGAGGAGAATAAAAAGAAAAGAAACGTCCAGCCCTAAAGGCTTAAAAACGATCGTGTCCATTCTAGACACGATCCAAAAGACGAACGCATTCCTAATTGTTGAAATACAATGTAATACCCTAGCTGTGCATTATAACACAAAGTAGCGAAGAATCAACGTTAAACGATGCCTGGTATAATAATGATTAGGACCCATTTTATACAGCCAGAAGCGGACAGATGTTGAAAATGGTCAGTTTGTTCATTTGTATCACGCGATATTTGTGCTCTCACCTGTAACTTATATCTTGATAATTCTTTCTCCTTATTTGTATTTACTCCGGTTTGTACTTTTCACGTCATTATTCATGAGTTGTACATTGATCTCGATTGGCATCGATCCGAATCAATTTTTTCGTCAAATCATACAATTTAAACTGATGTTTTGACATTATTCAGTATAGTACCGTTCATTGATCAAAGTACAGCAAAGTATTCCATAATTATCTATCTTATCGTGGGAGACTCTTTGTCCTCCGATTTTCATTTCGAGTTCCATTCGGCAGACGAGAGAAGCAATCGTGATGAATCACCATAGCCGCGTTTATCAATCGTTTAGGCGTGATCGTGACTCGATTGTCGAAAGTATCCAATGAGTCGAATAGGTATCCCAACGACAGTCAGTTTCACAACACACAGATATTATTTGTCAATGGTGTCGCTATCTGAAAACGTTCTCAGAGTGGCTTCTCGACGATCATCGATCACCGCTGGTTCCGTCTCGCGCGTGATCGAAATTACTACGACCCACTTACTCGCTCCTCCGGTATAAAAATCAACACGCAGTCAAAATATACAAATTTTACCAGCATATATATACTTGAACGTAATTTATAAATATATAAGCTATTTTATGTATCGGTTGAAATATTATCTTAAATTTGTAACAGCGTATCATAAATATCCTTCATTTGGAAAACATTGTTGAGATACTTGTTTACTCGAAAGTTGTTTCGAAAAGTTATCGTCATCGAAAATAAGAGGGATTATAAATATTCACATACATAATAATATGCACCACTACCGTGTATAACCCACCATCCTTCGCATTCAATCTATGACATTACGAACCGACGATTCTTCTTATCTGCATGTGCATCGAAAGAGACTTAAAAATGTTTGGAGCCGCATATATGCGAAAGTAAAGTTTATTCTCACGCTCAGAGGCGCGCGCGCGCTTGAACGACAACGACGACGACGAAGACGACGAAGACGACGAAGACGACGACGACGATCGAAGCGAAACAAGAATCGCAAATGCACCGAGAAACACAACAAAGATATAGAGAGAGAAAAATAAATCAAACGAAAAGAAGAGAAACAAACTCGTAGGCCCGATTTGCGCCCTCGTTTTCATATTATTCCTGCTGTGGAACTGATATCACCGTACCGCACGCGTACGTATGCATTGCTGCGAGTCAAACATAATGCCGCGCCATTGGTTTATAAGCACCGGTACGATAAATTATCGTAAACGCATGTTAACCATCCGCCTTGGATATTTGTTAACAGGTTAGAGTAGGCGGTTTATATGTATATATATATATATACGTATACGCGTATGTTAGTATTTACACATGACTACGATCCTGCATACATTTTCTCATATGCACCTACCGATTTTATAATGCAAAGTGGCTTCAATTGGTTTCCTTAATTCATCCCTCTTTTTCATATATTCTTCGCATACATTGATCACATAAATTTATCAATTATTTATGATCGCCGTGCACACGGCGTGAATAAATCTATAGCCTTCCTTGGATGATAAGTCGAATTGGAACGATCGGCGATAAATTTTGTTTTTCAGATATCATTTTTTAGTTCGACAATTAAGGAGCCATACCACTGTGAACGCTCAGAACTTAGGTGATTTTTCGGAATTTTTTGAAATAAAAGTATTCCATCGAATGTTCTGAAACTTTGAGGATATATTTATTTATAACTTAACTATATTATTCAATTTTTTGGTACAAAAATATCGACATACGAGCGACTTATGCGCTGCCTTCGGAGGCGTAAAAAAAAAGTTCTCCAACTGCTACCACCATACCGGTTGCTTAAGGGGCTGAAATGAAAAAAAAACAAAAATGACGTTGAACTAGAAGGTATACTCCGTACGGTGCACCAGGATTTTCGGAAAATATCGAAATCTGACAAAATGGCAGTGTTTTGAAAGAAGAAACTATGTTTTTTTCCCTAACAAATGGTCGTTTGTCCGATGTCAAATCGACAATTATTATCCAATCAAAAAGATCGTGATTCACCGTAGAAGAAATACACCCGAGAACATTCAGTTAAAATTTCAAGTCAATCGGTTGATTGCTCTTCGAGTTATGATGGCAGCAAATTTGAAAAATCCCATTTCGAGAAGAACTCGTTTGAAGATTTCACTATCGATTCACACTTCAGGACACTTTCTATCAATATTTCAAACAAAATGTGGTGATTCCAACTGAATTAGAGTACATTCAATGTCAATTGCAGTAAATTACACTCCAAAATTGTCTCTGTCACAAATTTCATTCCAAATTGTGGTCACTACAACAAGTAATTTTTTTGCGTGTGAATTCGAAAGGCAACCATTTGCTCTTTAGCAGGCTGTCATTCGGATAATATTTGAGATACGGTTTTGGAATTTCGACAGGATATTCTTAAGGGTACAAACTCTTGAAAAAGGTGAAAAATATCGATTTTTTCGAAGTGTCACAGTGTCATAGCTCCCTAATGTAGAGGGAAGTAAGTTGAAAATTCCTTTAACGTCAACAATGATCTCAGTTGCAAATCATGAGCATCCCAATCGATATCAGTCCGAACTTTACTTGCAGTTTAAATTAACAACGGAATGTAAACAAATTTGGATAGGAAAAGTATAAGGACAAATTGATCTTTATATTTGATTTTTGTCTGTGAATTCATAATAAAAAGTGCTCATTATTAATTCTAAGTAATTTTTTTATTACACGGAGAAAAGGAAATAGTGATGGCTACTGTAAATCACAATAATCTCATGAAAAACAAATATATGGTTTGGAGTGCTAGATCTCGAAGTATTCCTCCCTGTGATCACATCAACCCCCGCTATTCCGTTGCATTTTTATCTGTTTTTGAATCGAATGCTGTCTTTCGTAGTAATGCGAGAGACAAAACTGTCAAAATTATACATAATTTATATATAATTCAATATAGTTTATATATAATTTATATATATATCAGGACCTTTAATGAGTTCTCGTTTTTTTACACGCAGAAAAGCGTGTATGGTAGAACCAGTAATACAAAAATTGTCAACATTTCATTGCTGGTTATGCAATAATTTGTTGTTCGTACAGCAACAGCACATCGTTTCGTTAACAAGAATTGAGTTGCTGAAAATTACTGGTTTAAATGACAATATGAGTTGCCATTCTAAGTCACAATAAACATTGTTGATTTGACAAAACAATATCAAGCAGCGACAACAATGAGTATCACAGAATTTACCAGAAAAATTGTCCTAATAAAGCGGCATAATTATTCCCGTGAGGAATTAATTTAAAATTGATATCCAAGTGACAATACATTCTTCTACAAACCTTCCTTCGATAGAATTTCTCTTGAATTCACAAATATAGAAATCAATCCCAATCTCTGATTGATTAACAAACCTTACATGAGTTTAACAACTACAATTGACGAGTTTTATTCGGTTTTGAAAAAATTTCTGTGATTCAAATCCTAATTCATTTATTCAATGTGCACAATTTTATGTTTGTCTTGAATATATTTTCATCGTTAACTCTGAACTGAGTTGAGAATGACCATAAATGGCAATTTAAGTACTTAATTGGCATCTTGGAGATCTGCTAATGTGATGAAGGTTTTTCTCCCACTCGGAGGACCCGGGTTCGATTCTCGCTAAGAAAACTTTCCAACATTAGAACTTACAATGACCCTTCCTTCACATATGAATGGAACAACGTTGTGACAGAATGTTTGTAGAGATAAATTCGGATGAGAAATTTGTATTTCTCAGTCAAAAGTAATATTTTTTAAATAGGTAAATATAAATTATTGATATAATCACATGATATTGCAAAATTGAATATTTTAATTGTTAATAATGTTGACAATATAATATTGGTGCCAGTTTGGCAATAATGACGGTTATATTTCTACGATATTCATTGTGGGTTGATATATAATATTTTGTTGCCAATTCAACAATATTATTGTTAGTTCTTTTCTCCGTGTACAAAATAAAAATGTTATTTGAAATATAAGGAGCAAAAACGTTTTATTCAAAGTATTTTCCATCACTAGAGACCACTTTCTCCCATCTTTCTGGCAGTATATGAATTCCGCGGTGGAAAAACGACATTCCATCGAACGGAATAGGTGAAAATCAGCAGGGGCTATGTCCGGTGAATACGGCGGATGGGGTAGAACTTCCCATCGAAGCGTTTCCACGTAGGTTTTCCCTGGTTTTGCAACATGAGGCCAAGCATTGTCATGTAACAAAATCACTTTGTCGTGTCTCTTCTCGTATAGCGGCCGTTTTTCTTTTAGGGCTCGACTCAAACGCATCAATTGAAGTCGACAGTGATCCATCGTCATAGTCTCATTCGGTTTGAACAGCTCATAATGAATTACAACTCCCTGATCCCACAAAATACAGAGAACAAGCTTCGAACCATGGATATTTAGTTTTGGGGATGATTTTGATGCATGGCCAGGCTCAACCCATGATTTTCTACGCTTTGGGTTATCATAGTGTATCCATTTTTCATCGCCAGTCACGATACGGTGCAAAAAACCTTTTCTTTTCTGCCGTCGAAGCAGTAGTTCACACGTGACAAAACGCCGTTCGATGTCTCTTGGATTCAATTAATACGGCACCCAATCTCCTTGCTTCCAGATCATTCCTAACATTTTTAAACGTTTTGAAACAGTTGACTCATCAACTTGTAATTGTTTTCCAAGTTCCACTAGCGTCCGAGATCGGTCTTCATCGAGTAATTCCTCCAATTCTCTGTCTTGAAATTTTTTTGGTGCGCCAGAACGTTGTTTTTTCACAAGTTCAAAATCATTTTTTTGAAACGTCAGAACCAGTCTCTGCATGTTGTATCCGATAGAGCATTGTCACCATAGATCTCAACAAGAATTCTATGTGCTTCAGCTGCAGATTTCTTTCGAATAAAGTAGTGCAATGAAATTCCCAGCGAATACACTTTAGTTGGCACAAAAGTAGACATTTTCAAAACTAATAAACAATTACTTTGTTCACAATAAAGTGAACTATCCTCCACTGGAATTTCAGGTTAGATACAGTACTTCCTTGCAAGTGCGTTACCATTCGAAATTTCAAGCACGGAGTCCTGTTAGTGCCATCTGTGATGAAACAGCTAATAATTTTGGGAATTTTTTTTAACTTTCCCAGTTAGCACAGCGTGCCACTGGAACGTTTATGGAAGGTTTATAGAACGTAGGGGAGGTTTTCTAAATGTTCAGAAAACGTCCTAGAGACACATTTTGCTGTGAAGGCTGGAACCAGTTCTGTTTTTGTTTCGTTTTTCGTATATGTGTTGCTACATAAATTATAACTAGATTCATAAATTCCAATATTACTGTACCCACAACACTAAAAAATATAACTAGAATCCTCGCAATCTTGAATCAAATTATCTTTTCGATTACAGAGATTAAAAATTTTGCATCCGATTTGAAGCAATCCAATTCATCAATTGACTATAATCATATGGCACAGGGAAGTTCTTCCTATCGCTTATCCGAACACGATTTCAATCAGAGTACACAAGAAAACAGAGTCGATACACGATTCTAAATAAAATTTCAACATTAACGTCAAGAAATATATCATAATAATATAAAGTAGCTTAGATTGGTTTTCTTCCAGTTATTTCTGTTTGATCATTCGAACGAGTTAACTACATAACACGATAGCACGATAGCTTAAGTGGATATAAATACCTATACCCACCAATTATTTACGATCGCAATCCCAACTCCTGGTGGTTCAGATAAATCGCCATCCCCTTTCGATGCCTGACTCGCCTTACAGGCTTTGCATCCTTTTCGAATATCTTGCACTCGAGATTCGAAACGCGTGTTGGATAAAATCCGAGTCGAATATCAACACTCTCAATTGCTACTAGGATTAAATTATCACTCGACCATCTAATCCGATGGAACGATTAATAACAGTGATATGTTGTTACTTGGCATATAATTCATCTCATTCATCGTTTAATCGTTGATATCTTTGAAATTTCATATTTGATTAACAACCGCATTTGAGAATCAAGAAAAATCACGATGATCGTGACGTTTGTTATTTATGAAATGGATTTTATAGATTGCATTCGATGGGTTACGTTTGCCACTGGCTTATCTTGATGTGAAGCTTCTATTTTAATTAGTTTAATTCCTTTATTCATAATGTTGAGAATTTTATGGAATATGTTGTATTTTTGTTGAAAAATAAGTAGTACAAAGTAGTACAAAAGGTTAGAAATGCTAAGAAGGTTCTTTGAAGTTCTGAGTATATTTTATGAACATTCATAGAACCTCGAATGGGACTGTTGCGGATAAGTATATTCTATGCATATTCTTAGAATGTATTTTTCGAATTTATCCAAAACACTCTCACCTGCACATTCTATGCATGATCTCAGAATTAATGCAGAATATTTGAAATGTTCTTGTGTTACTTGGGTTGGTTTTGCACTTCGAATCCATATAATTTGTCTTTTCACGTCCAATTTTTACAAGATACCAAAAGCGCGTGAACGAATATTGTAGATTATTTTACACTTGGTGATTCCCAAAGTAAAAAACACGAAAGTGTGTAGCTCAGTTTCAATTTCACCCAGTTTCAACAGTTTTAATATTTCAAGAAAAATATACAAATATGATGATCATCATTAATCCACATTCCATGTTGCGAGTGGAGTTGTATTCAGGAAAGGCTAGTTAAGAAGTTTATGTGATAGATTCAGAAACATGTTGTGAATATATTTAAACAGTCATACGTGTTATCGTTATCTTCTCTCAAGTCAGAAATTGTTTGCCCAGCTGTAGTTCCGTAGAATGAAGATTTGTTTAAGTAAAACTGGACGGTATTGTTGTCGGAGAGTGATGAATTTAAAATACCGACATGTCGCATTTCCTTGCGCACTTACCGGTCATTTTGAGGCTGCATTTGAAGGTAATGGTTGTTTCTTGTAAAAGAAGTTAATTGGTTCCTGTGACAAGCCACCGTGCGTATGTATACCTACGCACAGCAAGTCCTGGTGGAAGGTATCTATCTCTTTCTCGGTCGGATGAAATCTACGCTTAATAGTTATGGAGTCTCATGTGGTATAGAGTACGGTATATATACGTGGATAGTAATGGTAGGGCATAAGTCAAGCGATTCACCTGTCAAGGAAATTCTCTAGCAGCACCAGGGACCCAGGCAACACTCATTAACGTTTAACTAACGATCTAGCAGCTGCCGTCTATATACTTACTTTCACTCGTACAATAGTACAAGCCCGGAACAGACGACCCGATTCATTTTTTTTCTCCTTTTCGCAATACACGAAGCTAATACTTCCGAGTCATTCCTTGTATTTTGAATCGATAGATTGGATAGACTATTGTTTTCATATTTCTCAAAGTACTTTGAATTTAAAATTCGAAAGATCGTGAGATCTTAATATTACACCCTTATGGAAATCTGTTTTCAGGAAATTATTTTTCATACGATACGGTGGCTCGTAGACGATGCAGAAACAACAAAAGAATAATATCTGTGTACTTCGATATCTAATAAGAAATATCGTTCGCGTGTGAAGGTTTTATCGCATCCTACGAATCAGAAATTTTGTTAGAATCCCAACAGAAAATTACATACGCGTCATCACGCTCCGAAGGGAATTGTGAAATTTTTTATTGAGAGGGAGAATTATGAAACTCAAGTGTGTGAAAAAAATGAGAATAGAAATATGTAAGAGAAAACTATAAGTATTTACACGATTGACACATATTTTCTCATACACGCAATCGAGTTGAACAGTTACAGGTTAAACAGTTTTTACATGTTTTCAAAATGAAGAATTTTAACGAAATATTTGAGCTAGAATCGTCGTTAATCAATCTTGAGCAAGAGCTAATATTCATGTATATACCCCCACATGTTGGTGTAGGGCGATGGAGGGAGAGTACATACTATTGCTCCGGTAATTTTAGCCGGATCTGCATATTTTAGCACGAACACTTCCGTCGATCATTATCCCTCTTGCGACCTGCTCACCCGACTCGCACTCCTTCTTCTCAGATCTAACTTGCACTATTTTCCTGACAGGTTATTACAATCGAAGAGAGCACATCATCAACGATGCGTAAGATTACGACTTAACGACATGCAAAAGAATATATTTCATGTGATTTATGGCAAACAATAAGGAAGTAATTTCTCATCATGCTATCTTTTTCCTCAACGATTCGTAAAAGTACATACAACTCTGATGATTTTCATTAGCCGCGAATGCAGAATCTTTTCAATGAAAAGATATCATTCCGCTTATCTTGCAAAAGAGGCTGCGGCAATTTTTCATGGGACCGTAATCGCATGTACCATTTGTGACAGTGTAACTGCACCTTTAACCGCCCTGAGCTTTAACCGGGCTCTTATAGTTCTTTATCGAGCAAGTAAGTGCTGCTAATTATAGTTATTACAATTAAAGCGACCTCACAAACGAGTCGCCATAAGCGAACTTTCTTCAACAGCGGAGTCAATGTCTTGCTTGTAAACATGCTCGAGACCTGTTATAAATGCAACATATTAAAATTATGCGCGGATTAACTGGATAGATAAGCTTGTATGCAAAAAACTGTCTGTGACGATAAAGATGCGCTTCGCGAGGGCATCGGCTATTTAACTGCAATCATCCGTAATCTACGCATTATAAAAAATTCTTCATATCTACTTTGAATAGTTTTGTACTTTCGAATGAACCTCCGTATCTTCCGTACCTCAAACACTGAAAATTTTAGCCGCATTATTTTTCTCACATATTAATACTTGGAAATTTATCTTTCGTAGAACATCCAAGGATATTAAGGTAAATTTCCTGTATCTTTAAATATCTGAACTCCTCGCATTATTGATGGCACATAATTATCTATTCATTTTGTATGGTCATGTAACGTCGAAGCGTGAGCCGCTCATGCGATGCCTCGTGCTCTGTGTACCTGATTGCAGATAGTCAGGAACAGAAGAAGCAGGTGAGGGCAAAAATTGCGATATGAGTGCGATTGAGAATCGGTAGCCTATCGGTGAGAATCGGTCATCGCAGAGTACATGAAAGCAGATAGCTTTGTGAAGCCACAATATCGAATAAGTGTGTAATCACGTAAACGAATTTCAGATAATTTTATATTTAAAATCGTTGGAATCAATCCAAAATTCCAAAACGTAAGTTGGATCGTACCGAGTATGCCAAAAATATCATATATCTACATATCGGTGACATTGTTCTGAACAATTTTATGAAAAAAAAAAAAAACAGAAAGAAACCAAAGGGAATTGAGTAGGACGTGTTATTCCAATCATAATTCAAAATCTTACAAGCGGAAACGTAAATTATCGCTTTTCAAAGCATGTAACAAAGAGTATAGAAGACTCAACCTTGCATTGAAAATAGACAGTTTATAAAATCAATAAAAAATTTTCCATCATTACAATGGGTAGCCGATAATCATTCATAGTTGTGCTTACATGCGATGTGGGAATAACGAATGTTTGCGCATTGTTTCGTGTATATTTTTTTCTCTTTAAATCATTAATTCTGTGGATTTTTCATGCTTCTTTTTATATCTTTCTCCTTGATGGGACGACTCGATCCTTGTCGTTAGCATGATATATGTATATTTTTTATCAACACTGTGAATAGATGTTGAATTAATCGAAAAACGTCAAGCATAGTGGTGAATTTCCCAATTTCCTGAAAATTTTGGATTCTTGTAAACCTTTTTCCAATGGAAGAGTTCAAAAAACCTGGAGTTCGAGATTTACATTTTTGTTTACTCGTAAATTTGTTACACTTTCGTGTTATGAACTTCAGAAATATCGGTATAACAAAGGAATGTTATCTTCAATATTACTGTAGCCACAATCTTGGAGATTTAAGTTACAAATCGTACATGGGTATCTCATACATCAAATCACTACTACAAATGTACATATATCACTCATGTAGTCGATGGAAATCAATGTTGAAATAGTATACGCAGCGGATGTCTGATTTGACATAGAAGTGAAGAATAAAAGCGCATCAACGTAGAAGCACGAGTCAAAATAAAGTCTTCCGAGATGGAAAAAGATATGTTACTTTCAACATTGTCAAGAGAATGTGAACAGTGTTCTCTTGTTTACAGGAAATAAAGTTCAGAGAAATCCCCGAGTGTAGGCGTCTTCCTTTACATCATACGACGTCCCATGTACGGAAGAAGTATCGCGACACGACAGCTGTGAGCGCGCACAGGGGTAAAAAAATGGAAATACCCTTACTCTTGTACTTAACGGCAACGGGGGGTAGAAGAATACAGGAGGAAAGAAACTTCTAGTTGATTCTGAATTTAAGTGAGAGGGACGGTGTGGAAGTGCGACGGAACCACTCGGATTTTGCTCCCTTTGAGCTGTCGTGGCTTTCTGAAAGCACTCTATATACGTTACAGATCCATCTACACCAGAACTCGATATTCGACTCTTCCTTTTTTTTTCGTATATAGGGTCAATTTGAGAATACACATATGTACTTTCTATACATCAAATCTTCTAATACATGAGAAATCCGTTCAGTGGTTGTCTCGCGAAGAAGAAAAATTGCATGTATCATTTATTCGTTGGTCGAGGAGGTATTGGAAAATAAATCAAACCGAGACTTTGATTTCCGAGGTAGATTATTCTTGTGTTTTTTCTTCTGCACGCTGCCGTATATGCTACGTATGAAAACGATGTTGGAGAGAATCCGCTGCCGTCGGAAGAGTTAAGACTGTGAAAGCAAGAGGATGGAAAAGAAAGGAATAGAGTCAAAGAGGAGAGAAGAAGAAAAGGGAGCGGCATCGATGCCGTGTTTGCTCCTCGCTCAGCCGCAGTTTATTTTGGTCGGGTTAATTAGTGTTGCCTCGCGAGGTTTACGGTTGACATTTCGTTGGCCGTTCGTTCGTTCGGTCTTCGTTCCACCACGGTGTACAGGGGGATATGAACGGGAATCGAAAAGACGAGAGATGAGGAGGAGGTAAGGAGAGGTCCAGCTTTTTTACAGCAACATATACTGGTCGGCCATACCGTGAGTGCCGAAGTAGAAGAAGAAGAAGACGAAGAGGTAAAGGTAGAAGTATATGGTTGTGAGGATGAAGAAGAGAGGAGGAACAAGGACGTTCTGGCCAATAAAACTGGCACTGGTACTCGTAGAGCTTTCCCAAAGGCGCCAGAGTAGTCTGGACCTCCCTTATTAGCTTCCCTCTTTTCTTTCTTAATAGTCTACCATAAGGATCATTTTCTCACCTTTCTTCTCAACGTGTAAACCACCTCTCGTCTGATCTATCACCCTTTGTATAAAATGAGAATTATGATGTGATATTTCTATTTCTTTCGTTTCTCGAGGACGACCCTCTGCGAGGAATTGTGAAATTGCTTGTCAGAGTTGTCGAGGGTTCAATTATCACCTATATGAGCAAGGAACGTTTAAATAATTCAGATTATATGATTCCTATTTCTTTCTTTTGAAAATAAAAAATATGCGATAAAAAGTTGTTGAATATTGCAGAAAAAAATATGATGAATTCCGTAC
The DNA here is from genome assembly GCA_018340375.1 of Gonatopus flavifemur. Taxonomy (NCBI): domain Eukaryota; kingdom Metazoa; phylum Arthropoda; class Insecta; order Hymenoptera; family Dryinidae; genus Gonatopus; species Gonatopus flavifemur. The sequence continues at coordinate 59,184,537 of JAFFJZ010000001.1, forward strand.
AATGTCTGTAGACAAATAAAAGGAGAGAAGAAGGGAACAGGAAAACAAAGAAATGGATGGTTCAAACAGAGGAATATGGGTTGTGTGGAAAGATGCCATAGTTTGCTGCCTTATTAAGTATTCTTATCGCTGGGAACGTCCTACCTCGACACGAACGTTTAACTTTTACTCGAGTTGCAAACATGTAGGGGACATACCAAGAAGCGAGATAGGCCCGTCGTTATGTCTTCTGGTTGAAAAGTCCGGTTTATCAGTGACGAAAAACCTGATGGTGGTAAACAAGCCAGTCGTCCTTGTGACTTTGGGCCTGTAGATACTCAATACAAATAACCCTGTTTCAAGTCAAAAATTTGTATCATCAGCTGGAAAGCTTATCTATCTTATTTTATCTCTATATATCTTCCTTCGAAAGATTTATTCCAAAATTTTTTAATTATTTCCTTAGACAAGGACGAAAGCCTCCAGAAGCATTCTTGGAAATGATATGTTCAATATACAACGATACACGAGTACTCTGTTGCAAATGCAAAACACTACACAAAATGATTCCTTTCTCAATATCGTACAACGTTAATGATAGTGTTCCACATTTCCGTGCGAGTGTCGGGAATATACCCGTAATTATTATCACGCGATTTAGCGGTGTAACAGTTTTCATCTTCTCTTCCAATTATTCTCGTGTTGATCGAAAAAGAAACAATATATAAGTACATGTTGTTTCTCATCAACAACAGTCAACAATGTGTATTGAAAAAAAACTTGTAACACGAAGAGAAAGATACAGAAAATACATTGTGCCCAGAAGGAAAAAGGTAGGAAGAACATTGAAATATTCATTCAGAAGTCTGTCATATTTGACATGGATGGCATAAACAAAATATGCCCTTCCTTCTGCTTCCATGTTGCGCGTGGATACAGGAACAAGTTGAATGGATGAACGGATTAAACGGGTTCATTGTGCGGTTGTGACAGTGACTTTTTGAAAAGAAAGCACGTTCGACGAGTTGACGAGTATCATTTTGAAGAACTTCTACGGAGAAAATTCCAAGAGATATTCATGTTGGTTTTAGTCAGTTTTCTTTAAGGGGGCGTGATCGGCAGCGGGTCACTAGGTTTACGCAGGACAATAAATCATCCCGAGTATTCTAGTGTAGTCGACGCTGCTGTTTTTCAAGGTTTTGAGGATCAGGTGAAGGGATCTTTATCTTCCCAAGGACCTCGTCGACCTGTCGGCTAATCCTATTAGTAGTATTAGATCTCCGAGTCGTTGCGTCGTACCTATTACCCATATTTTTTTTTCTCATTCTCAAATTCAACTGACCCTCTCTAACCGTTTACCGTTGTTTTACCCATGCTTATCTAGATTGGAAGGAAGTGCTCCTTGCGTACTTCCGTACTGACCGTCAGAGATCTGTTAATGGATAAATATCAATGTAGTCTGTTACAGGATTACAGGATGTACAAACTAAATAACTCGTGAAATTACACTAGCCTGTGGTGACATGAAAATCTTCTAATCCATTGGAGTTGTAAGGAACATTTTGTTCGAAAAATAAACCATGACATTACAGTAATAGAAGACTTTGTTCTTGACTGAACAATAGAATCGTTTTATCAAATAATTCCGAATGCGAAATCTTTTAAACAATCTATTAAGGATTCAGAGTGACAGTTTAATATGCTGCACTGCCTGACAATTCACAATTATATATAAAAATTAAGTATACTGTAAAAAATATTTGTAATAATTCTAATACAAAAGTTTGAAAGCAATTCACACACATATTTTTGTATTGAATCTCCCACATGTTTACTGAAATTCAAACACAATATTATGTTGAAATGGTTTTCATACAAAAATTGGTTTGAATCTTATAAAATTTGTGGTGAATTCAATGTACAAAAGTGTGTATTGATTGCTTCCAAATTTAGTGTTTGAAGTTCACAAATTTTGTCTAACAGTGTAAGAGAAATTTTTTAATTCCTAAGGTTCATTATTTCACAATGTTAGTTTCTGTCGAGTCTTATGTACATCGCCGTCGGAATATAAACAGCATTTCGAGTGTATTCTAATGAGGTTTTATATTCTCATCTTTTTGACGAGCATGAAATTTCACTTGTTCGTTATAAAATATTTTGTATGTTCTAAAATGTTCGGAAATTATCCATGATATTAAAAATTCCTTTTCTTCATAATGTAAACTAATATCAGAAGTTGTTTTATATCATTTAGTGTACAAAACCAAAATCTTGAATGTGAATTAGGAAATATAAAGTATCATAGATAGTAATATAGCGTTCATACTTTGAGGAAAGGATGTGAATTTCTTCCGGTATTTTCTTCCAATATTTCAATGTATGATATGAAGTACAATCGTACAGTTTTTTTCGTGTACTCTGTATCCTAGTTGAGTTAGGAGATTAGATTTGAATACATCTGAATGATAAAAAATTTACTCTGCAGTTTCATGCTAAATCGGGTCACTTGAGCTTATGTTGAAAAAGAAAAGAATTTCACGTTTTACACTGAGAAAAAGGTGCCTGAGCTGGCTAGTTGTGCTAGCTCAATTTCAGCCTGCATGGATAAAAGTTTAGTTGTTGGGAATATGAATAAACCAATTTATTCGAGGGCACAGAAGCTGAATTTTCTAGACGTCTAATATTCAAATAAACCATTTTTCTCAGTGTAGAGTGAATCAGGGTAAGATGACACATTTTCCTGATCAAATCTAGCATGGAATGATGAATGAAACCTCATTCACTCAAGAAAGATTTGAAGATTGTGATTGAATTTTTGTATTTCTCTTGAGTGGGAGAGGTTTGATGTATTAATTTACGCTACAGAAAAACGAGAAAGTGCGTTATTTCACCCCGCTAGCTCAACAATGGGGTATTTTGTTATATTCATAAGACTGAATTATTTGAAGGTTGTTGTACGTAATTGGAAAAGAGAATACAAATTAGCTTCTCTCCAAGTAGATTTCAATGTAAAATTGATTTATTCGGTCCAATTGGAATTGTTATGGAGTTTGAATCAAAATTCAGTCCTTCGAAACTCATAATAAAATGAGTAGATGTAATTAAACACCAACGCTACTGAAGTTATATTTCAAAACCCTAACAGCAGTATGAAAAATTAATAGAACGAAACAATCGAAATGAATAAAAGAAAAAACAGGAAACGCTTGTTGTGAAATTTTCTAGGTATTAAAAATGTATATTGAAGAGAACAATATTTTTTTATTTTTTTATTTTTGCTCTCTGACATGGATAATTTTACTGGTACATGCTGGTCAAAAATTATCGTGGCGTGGTGATAATTGGTTCATATCGACCACAGGCCATGTATCAAATAATTGTCCATGCATGAACAATGCAACATAGTGCAAAGAAAGAGGAAATTATATGGATCAAGAATATATTGCTCTACATTTTGCACCGTTCGTGAAATATTCTCTTGATGGATTACAGAAAAAACGATGCTCTTGACTTTGATAAAAAATAAAACAATCAAAATTCCTGGATATGAATTTTGTTTTTTGAAAAATGGAGTAGATTTCTTTTTATTGGTATTGAAGTGAGATTGTTATTGATTCGATGAAATTTCATCACTAGACTGCAGAAAGTTTGATATCTTCATGTTTTGATCTACCTTTTCAAATTTACTCCATGAACAACTCAGTTTTTAATTCAATATTTGTACAACAACTGTTCAAGAGGTTTAGGGTGAGATTTATATAAATATCAGAAGATAGTATTTTTGTATGTTTGGGTCGATTCAATAATCTACCTAGAAATATATTTGGCACACTCAAACAACAGTATTCTGTAATGTGTTCCATTGAAGAGATTTTGCATCCAAAGGTAACTCTGTTGTAATCAACTGATCTCCCTCATTCCTATTTGTTTTTTCAACTGAGCTAAAGGAATAAGTTTTTTAATACTAATTCATAATTGAAATACATAGAATCATTCACCTTCAAGAGATTTCAAACTAGCGATGCACGATATTTCACGATATCGTTATTTTTTATAGAAACTTTGTCGAGTTTATATTGAATTTTATAAAATATTGAAAGAAACTTTATACGAATTGTATTGCATTGCAGTATTTGTTTAACATTTTTGCATCACGAATTTTCAGTATTGAAATCAAATAATAGGTAGATGTTTCAGGGATGGAGACAAATTCAGACTCTATTTTTGTAATTTCAAGACAAATATATCGAGGAAATAAAGACAATAAGAGAAATCGATATATGTGAAATGAGAAAGGTTATTTCTTGTGTATTATCACTCCAACATATGTTCAATATATGTTGGACTTCACGATTCATTTGGAATTTATAAGTTCATACACAATATCATACGTGTTCTTGTAAACCTTGTAAATACCAATGACAAATTTTTTACTCCATTTCATTTCTTTGCTTGTTTTTCTTCGAGCATCTGGAAGTGAAATCTAGTACATCATAAAAAAATGTTCTTCATCGCTCGGTTTTCTTACGATATTAGTGCTGAACATGAGAATTCACAAATCTGACTTGATAACTTGATACCGATTTCGAATTTGAGAGGTGGGAAGAATATGTTCTGCAATACATTTCGATATGAAAAATTGGATCATCAGCTTCAAGAAGGATGAATAGATTTTAATGTAGACTTTTCCCGAGTAAAAATGTTAATTTCGGTTCGTCAAACGGGACTGATGCAGACTCGTTGCATTTTTGTGCGGTGAGGCTGCAGATCCAGTGCGGGCACATCTCGTCCGCAACAGTACCGCAGAAAAATGCAACACGCCTGCACCAGTCCTGTTTGGCAAACCCGAAATGAAAATTTTTACTTGGGTTATCCTATTGATTCCTATTGATAGGGGGGATTTTTTTTATTGAAAGTCATTTCATTTTAATGCGCGTCGGTAAAATTTCAATTGGACACAATCCAATTGAGCCATAACATAGCCAAAACTAGAGTGAAGATTTTTCAAAACCCTGTGATTTCACAATCTTTGGTAAATACTTGATTACCTATCCTGAGAGTAACGATTTTACCAATTTCCATGGTAAATTTACAAACTTACTGTGATATGCCCACATCCACAGTGATGTATTTAAAATTTTCGTGGTCTTAGAACTTGTACTTTGTATTTGTCGTGCCCTCAGAACAGTAAAAATATAGGATCTTTCCGAAGTAAATTTACAAACAGAAATAGAAATTCATTTTTAATTGTTTACAGTGTAGGATGTTTACAATGAAATCTTATACAACCTGCGATAAATCCCACAGTACATTGTACGCTCAATGAAATACTGTAAGAAAGCAATAGAGGTTTTATTGGTTTCATCGTTCAATAATGATAAAAAAGAACGGGAATTTCCGATTTGAAAATCAAATTCAAAACGATAGGAACAACATTTGATTTACATAGTTTGGGGATCCTTCTACGTCAGATTCGGAGAATTTTGAGTCATACGTTCTTTCATCCTGGTTAAGGAAAGAATTTCGCGAATAATAGCTAGGACAGCAGTATACAGAGGGAAATATAACTGGGAAATGGAATACATCTTGAGAGAATTTAAGAATATTTCATAATTTTTCTGGTGAACATAACACGGTTGTGATTTTTGTTGAATTTCGCTATCAAGAAATGAAAAAGTATCCATATATAACGAAAATTGACAAAAAATATGAACTTGTCAGAAATTGAGTATGGAATTTGAGTATTCACTTTCTAAAATTTATCAATTCCAGTTTTGTTGAAAAAAGTTCTGGATTTTCCTGGAAATTACTTTATTCCCAAGCCACATTTGTTTTGGTAAAATTTTTCAAGATTCCAAAGCAATGCAAAAATTTAACTGACAACCTCCAGCATTTTTATAGAAAATTCATATTGAAAGGATGAAAATTCTAGTGCACGTATCAGAGAATTGTTGTATCTATGCTAGAAAATTGAAGTAAAACCATGAAATTTCATGTAAAATACGGGAAAGTTTAGTAAAACCGAAATAATTCTGTATTTGAACAATAAAAGTTCACCACAAACAGAAAATTTCCAGTCTCACGGTACCAAAGAATTCCTGTTTTCTTTTACAGTGAGAGTTTTTGAATTAATTTAGAATTTTTCATGTGATGCTAGTTTAGGGTAACAAAAATAGGTATACAAATACGAAACACATTTCCGAAATATTATTATAGTACACTGAGACAAAATCGAAGCTGAATTTGAACTAGTGATGTCGATCCTGGAAGAGGATTGATCCTTTTTTATATAAGAAATATATAACTTTTATAGATTCCAATAAAAACTAGATACTTTTTATATAAAAAGTATCGATCCTCTCCTAGAATCGACATCACTAATTTGAACCCAGCTCCATGTTTGTAGTTACAGGAGCTAAATTAATATTGAAGTAACTGTGGAGAATATTTGTAATAGTAATAATGTATCCACTTCAATTACAAACATGGAGCTGGGCTCGAATTCGACTGCGATTTTTTCTCAGCGCAGAATTGAAATGAATCTTTATATTAAAGCCTGTTATTAAGAGTAATAGAATTCAAGTTTTTATGAGAACTAGCAGTATTGAAGCTTCCTCAGGAAGTCTGGTACAATTTGCATTTTCCTAATGAAAAATATTATAACTCGTGAAATTTTTTCGAAAAATATACTAAGGAAAAACGTTTTACTTGAATATTAAACAGCTGAGGATGAAAATTCAGGCCAACCAAATAAATTCCATTTGTTACAGCTAAATTTTTCATTTTTATTGAATAAAGTGTGTCATTCATATTCCAGAAAATTAGACTTTTTTTTGGTTGTCGTGGCTAGGTGCTTTCCTCTCAGTGCAGCACGGCTCTTAGTCATCTTACAAAGAGTAGCGCAGCTCGCAGAATTCTGATGGAGACTGGCATGATTTTCAACTCGGGTGTAAATTCGGAAATTCAAGCCGTGCTGGCATTCGTGGGAAATTCGGGAGAATCTCACGAACTGCGCTACTCTTCGTGAAAGAGTCGCGAGTCTTAATATTCTTTCCTGCGGTCCACGAACTAGGCTGTGCGTTGTGCCACTCTTTGTAAGAAGCATTTATGTTATGATAATAATCATTTTGTAATTTGAATAGAATATATTCACCTTATTTCTAACCACTTCACAAAGTTGTAAGGTCGGTTTCTGTCAACAATATAAAACCAACCGTCGGGTGCCGATAATCATGTGTTCAATCTGCTTCTATTTTTCCTTAATTTTATACCATATTTTCATTCTCTAACAGCGTTTTTTTTATTCATTCGATTACTCTGTAAGCCATGTAACTACATTTTTTAGTTGATCCAAATGCGTCCATTGACTAGGCAAATCTATTGATTCCCGATAATTGATTTTCTCTATACGGATGTAAACAAATTGCCGTTAATCACAGGAAAGAGATAATTATAGGTAGATAGAATATGTTCCATATTTTAAAATCTTTTCATCGTACTCATTGTTCAGTTGAATTGAGCTTTTATTATGCTGTACATACATTACAAGAGGGTTTATATTCGAATTATATACAACGCTTATTATTCATAATACTATGAAGTATACCAATTTCCAGCGTATGGCCTGTTCATTGAATTATTCAGAATATTTTTGAGCCTCATTTGATGTCTATAACTTGTGGAAACATCATGCTCTGCTGATTTGAATGATAATTTGCATTCATGTTGAGATGAAGGGTACAATTTAAAAAAAAAAACAACAACTCAAACAAAATGATTTCCAAGTGAAACTGTTTTGAAATGGAGATAATTAAAATTGAGTTGGAACTATTTATGGGTTGAATGTTTCAAATTCAAATTAATTCCAGCGCTTTGAAAATTGTAAAATCTTACATATCTAGAAAACGAGTTGATTGACACGTCAAAGTCTCATTGGAAAATCTTCTTCTCGTTTTGAATTCACTTGCTTAGGATTGAGAAAATATTGTCTCGCTTTTGATATCAATTTCGGATTCCTTCATGAAAGTAACAATATGATCCGAACTGAAGGCAAATTTTCAGAAAGAGAAAATATTGTTTCCATTATATGTGTAGCAGGGGGGGGGGGGGTAATTTGAGTGAACTTTTTCTTTTGTATATAATATGAAATATAGCATATGTAATATACAATAAAACAAAGTAATGTCTTCTCGCTTCAAATTTCATTTTAGAGTTTATAGATAACCTAAACAGAAATTATAAACAATCTTGTCTTGAAAAAATCCCTCATACGAAATATAGTTATCGATTCATGATAATTAGATTGAACCTTTGTCATAATTCTAAAGAATTATTTTTTAGTTCGTATTTCATATGAATTCGATAAAAAAATCTTTTTATATTGAATTTTTGCCTCAATATTTCATAACTGATGTATACTGAAATACGCCTCATCCCATGGGAGAGAATATTCAAAATTGTCAATAAGTTATTTATCGTTTATATACAAACTATATGGAATTGAGGTATAATTTATTTATGATTTTAGAACTCTTTTCATTTGGGAAATCGCAAGAATACGGGTAAATTACTTCTTACCGTGAAATTCCTCATTAAATAAGATTTGATATAAAGTTTATATATAATTTATGTACAATTAATACAGAAATATGTAAAAGACATGTGAAAGTGGCATGCACACGCTTCATAAATTGTACAGAATCATTTTTCATCTGAAGATTGTATAAAGGTGTTCCAGGAACATTACTCTCCTCTCAATGGGTAATTTTTGAGGCAGAAATGAGACATTTTTCCCTTCGGGAAGGAGCTGTGAAGTGTTTAATTTCAGGAATGACTCCCATCAGATTAGATATCATTGTACTACCCACCTGGATGGTTAATTTATTTTGTATATAACTCCAAAACTAAGCACTCACAAATATTCTACCAAAGAGGACAGTTTCTTATTTTTCCCTCAGGAATGACATCTTAAAGAGATCATGATATTTTAAATTATATACAATTTCAATAGAACTATGAATAAATTATATATATCAACAATATTAAATTATATATAAATTATATACAGTTTGAAAAAATTTCTTAATACAATTCCTATATGGGTTTGAGAGGAAAACCAGCATTGATTACACAATACCATGAAACATTTTTTTCCTGGTGCCCGAGATCTGGGAATTTATTCGGAGTAATCTCAGAGTGTTGAATCCGAAACGAATTTTTATATACAATCTATACGGTCCATGAATTTTATGCATAAAAAATGGTGAAAATTGAGCTCATCCGATGAATTTGACGTTGTTTTCGTATCCAATACTCGGAAATCACTCCAGATCAGTTCCCAAACATCAGCCAATGGAATGTCTGCTGACCAGTGTCGTAGATCAATCGGAGCATTGACAGTTCTTTGTAAGAAAACTGCATAAAATTGTTGAGTAGAAGATAAAAATTGCAACCATATAAACGAATCACTCTTCGAATGTAGTAAAAAAATATATTCCCTGCTCAATTCTCCTCATTATCCCTAAGAACTACTCTCGTTGGAAATAACCCCACATTCTCCGGATTTTGAAATGCTTCTCGAGTATCATCCTCTCAACTTGATGATCCTAGAATATGAATGAAGTCTAGCATACCTGTAGTGGAAGGTTCAGAAACTCAATGACTCCGTGGAAGAAGATAAAATCTGAAGCTACAATAAGACCGTACCACTCCATCGAGATCTCTAATCGATCACTCGATCCTCGTCATACTTTTTCCTTCGAATACGAATTCATAAGGAACTCGCAAACCATTAATAACAATATCTATTTATACAAATCAACTTAGAACGCGTACGATGAACTTTTACCCCACGATTTTTCAACACTCTGATCTGAAATCCGTTACTCTTATTCAATCAATTTGCAGATCAAATTTCTTATTCGTTTCCATCCTCCGATTGAATCCCTCCCTCGAGCTTGACGATAAATTTGCAAAAGGAGAATGATAAAATCGAAGTGAAGAAGAACAAGAGGAAGGATAAAAAGAAGACGAGGAAAAAAGAATGAATGACTCGCGAAAAGCAAAGAGGGCGAGACAACGCGATTTGTTTCGGAGATTCCCTTCGCCGTCGTCGTAGCGTCGGTTTGACAAGAGTAGATTCGCGTAAACATACTCGTTTCTTCTTGTTTCAACGTCATCGTGGCACAGGAACGAGGATAGTAGGTAGTAGTGGTGTCGTCGTTGTAGATGATAGTAGTGGTGGCAGCGCTGGTAGTGGAGGATTAGCGGGGAATCGTTTCACGCTACTTTTACGGGAGTGGGGGAGGTTGTGGGATCCGCAAAGTAGAAGAGGCGCGTCGGTATCGGACTGCGTGGGTACGTACATGACCGAACGACGCCCGCGCGCGAACTCGCGAACCAATCGTGAGGGGAATATCGGAGCGCGTTGGACGCCCCACGTGAGGCGCCAGATCTCACTATTCGCTCACCACTTTGAAAGTTGCCACCCTACAGCTAGTCGGTGGGGGAAACCTGAAACCCGATGCTTTCGAATTTTGCCGCTAGAGGGGAAACCAGGACAACGACGGCGGTGGAGTGGTGGTGGGCCGATGAAGTGGTGTGAGTGGTTTTCAGTCAGTCGCAGACTGGAGTGCCCTGTGTGAGCAGGGGACGGACTCAAAGAATACGAACGGACCAAAAACCGAAACTATAAACTCTCAACTCTCTTCCCCACGGTTTGTTTTTTTTTCCTTCTCACCGTGCGTAACTAAAGCCGTTCGATGTCCGTCCCGTCGTCGATGCAGAATCTTTATTTTCTTCATCTTGTGACACGAATATCAACGTAGTGCCGCGGTTTCTTCGATCAATCGCATGTGTATATTGTGTTGTATATGATTAGTGAAGACTGGATATATACGTAAGGGAGTACCTTCGAGGAGGGAATTACAAAAGGACCTATTGTGCTAAACTTACCGGGTCGAAGGGGTAGGTGTCGTTAATTTCGATAAACGCGAGATGCGACGATTGTCATCCAAAACCTATTGGAATCAAAGGAAACCTGATGGCAGCACGAGGTATTTACAAATTGTTCGCCCCGTCACGATCCGCTTTTGATTATTCACGTCGACGTCGTCTGCCACCTCGACACGACGTTCATCGTTCTAAGATACTTTTAGTGGTTAATCAAGTGTTGTAGTGCGTGCTAAGTGCGCGAACGTATACAATACTCGTCACTTTTTCGTTGTTTTGTTTCAACAAAATCAAACTTATCCTACGATCGATCGTTTGGCGTTTCGATTACAATGTCAGCTTATGCTCAATTCGGATATTCTTATCCGTCGGCGTCTCAGGTAAGACAAATTTCTCACGTATACTGTTTTTTCCATTTTTATATGAAAACACTTCCTCGTTATTCTGATTGTCAATCGTTATTCCGATATAATCCTCTGCTTGAAATTCTTTTCACTGATTGCCTATTTACGATTGTATGTGTGAATGCACAACGTGCAGTGAAAACATGTGTTTCACGTCAGACTCGATTCTTACACCGTCGGCCGTCGCTCGAGAGAATACGCTCATCTTTCGAACAATGAAAGCTTATTCACCAAGCAAAATGTTCCATTCGATTCCCGTTCATTTTTTTCATAGGATTGTGAGATCATTTGGCCGATGGGTGAGGATTCTGGTGTCATGATGATCTAGGAATGGATAAATTCGAATTGAAATCATTGTATAAATAATAATTGAAAATACATTTATGAGAGTTCCAATTGAAATTGAGTATTTTAGGGATTTTCAAAGTGAATTTTCGGTGGTGGAAATGATAAATGAGGGATATATTATATTCTCACAGAATGTACATAATTTATATAGTTTGTGTATAATTTATATATTTATTTCCTATCAAAGGGTAATTTGTCCTCAAAAATCTTACGTTATACGCTAACAAATGAATTCAAATTTCAAAATATAGTTATATATCCTGGTAAATTCTATTTGTTATATGCACAATAAATACTTCTTAGCCTATATAAATCATATAGCAACATAGTTTCATTCATTTCACGTGTTAATTGAGCAGTTGAATGGATTTAATTATACTTCTTCTTCCAGATGTATTCGATTAACATTCTAATTGTTTTTGACTTTACAAGAATACGTGATTAAATCGAATTAAGATTGCATTGCATCAAGTTCAAATATGAAAATACAGTAAGAAGTGCTTAAATACACGTGACGTTGATTCGTTTATCCCCATTTTCCTTGGATTCACAAATTGTGTTCAAGCATCCCACTTGATTCGGTTGTGCAAATGTTTCAGAAATTGAATTTAGAATTGATAACAATTACTTAATGTCATTTGGTTTTTTTAATCGTAATAAACGAATATCTTATGTGTAAAAATTTGCAAGTTTATATAAAATTTATGTATAAACTATATTGAATTCTATATAAATTATAAACAATTTTGAAATTTTTCTCACATCAGATGAGACATGTATGGTTGATTGAAAAAGTGTCTCTCTACACAAATTTTTGTATACTTGTATAAATAACTTTAATAAAAATGATTCATATATAGTTTATGTATAAACTGTGTCTGATTCGTAGACGAACTTCGTGAAAATTATATATGGTTATATATAAATCATATATAACACATATATGACCATATAAAATTCATATATGATCATCCGATCCATATAAGGATCAAACAAAACCCATTTATAGACTAAAAACACCATTTTCGGGACGTTTATGGTCATATATGGCCTATATATGGATTATATAGGGGTCATATATGAATCTGTGAGATCATATATGAGGTATGTTCGGTCATATATGCCACATATATAAAATATGTATGTATATTTATCATTTTTGTAGATTCTATGTCTATCTTATTGTATATAACAATGAAACATAAACTCTATGAAATCATTCTTCAATACAATATCCCAATCAATTTTCCAGGGACTGGAACGTTATTCACTTACGTTACTCATTATATATAAAATGTATATAATAATATATATATATATATATCGTACACGAATTATATATTTATTATATAGATTTTATATATAATGAGTAACGTAAGTGAATAACGTTCCAGTCCCTGCAATTTTCTGAACAAAATCTCATGCCAGAAACTACATTTTTGATCTACTAGACACTGGAAAAACGATTTGTGGAAGGCGTCTATGAAAGTTTGAAGGAGGGTTTTTTGTTTATTCAGAATACCTTTGAAGAAACACACAATATTCGAATCTATATACTTCACTTGATTTCATTATGCCTCGCGAACCAAATTCAAATGGAAATGTGATACAATGTCGAATTTTGTCATCACCCTGCACACATGGATACATAAATATCAAGAGTTATTTGAAGATGTTACCATAATTGCCCCAGAGTTTGAACAAACGTTCACGTCATAATCTCGCTGATTTATTTTTCATAGCTTGAATTTAAAATAAAGAGTTTTTGTTCAGGACTGGACAACGTACGATTCGTGTTCGTATAATCCACCCATCGTATTTCGAGCTGGAGTTTGCGCGTTATGTATCTCATGATCTCGTGAAAACTCACACTCTTGATATTATCGGAGGAACGTTCCTATGTAGGTACAAACTTTACAAACCAGAGAGGATGGAATGAATTGAAATTTTACAGGGTGAAATCGTTTTGAGGTCCGATTAAATTGCTTTTTTTCCGACTCTTGTCAAAGTTATAGAATATTCTAGTACTAATTCTGTGATTCATTTGAATTTGATATGTGTTAGGTCTCTCAAGAACGAACTTATTCAAACAACTAATCCATTATCTTCAGATATTCACAACATGTACAAATATGTTTCTGGCAGGGTCGAGAGTTTTATGAGAGTTTAATGGGGAAATCATACCATTGACTTGGAGACTTTTGATGATAATACGCTGATACATATTGAATTTCTCTGTAGAATATTTTGCAAGATGGATTCTCATACTTCTGAGAACTAATGAAGAAGAGTGTGAAAGAAACATGATTCTTTGCAACTTCAGGTCTGAGAATTGAGAATATTCATTGTATGAACCAAGAGAAATCTGTACTGTAAATCATTACGGTACATCGTGAACTCGGTACAAACTAATCTTTTAATTAACTAAACCGTTTGCAATGATTGAATAAAATTTACGATGTTCGATACATAATTCTTGCACAATACAGTCGGATAGTTATAGAAACTCGCATATACTAGCTGAAAGAATGAACTGTTTGTCATGGTTGTGAAATTGATGTATGAAATATTGATGAATCCAAGTTCATTCCGTTTGAAATAGCATAGTTTACACCATGAATAAAATTTTTTTGCATTTTTCAATAAAAATACTGAAGAGTCTGTGTATTTGTCACATTCTTTGGTATAAAATTACCAAAACCCCTGTAGTTTTCCCCGAATTGAGTGGCAGCAAAAATTCATCTGCTCCAAATAGAGGAAAATTCTCCCAGATTGGAGGGAAAATTAATTCACCCCACATGCAGGATTGTTGCTACCACCGAATTGAGGGATAATCCCATATTTACTTTTTACAGTATACCAACAAATTTCTCCGTGAATCCATCAATTTTTTCAACATATGCAGAAGAATACAATGCTTTTGAAACAAGAATCAGTTTGATAACATATAAATTGTTATTGTAGGAGAAGACCTAGCTTGGGAATATTTCTCATGTAGCGAGTACTTCACTGAAGAAGTTCACGATCAAAAAAATGTACCAAGAACTTCCAGGTGAGATTGTAAACAATTGACTCATGCATTTTTGCAGGAAAATGTAGCGAAAAACATGAAACTTAATGTGGAATCATGGGGAAATCTAGAACTTTTATTATCAACAACATTACTTCAGTTTTACGGTAATGTAAAATGTCTGTTCTTTTATTTTGTTAACAATGTGGCCACAGAAGTTAATTCCATCGCTAGATTTTTTTATATGAATCACTTATTTAATACCTGTTCAATTGACAGAAATTTTTACTGGATGATTTTAGTATTTTACTGGATGTCATTAAATTGGATTCAGCACACCCACTGGGAGTTTACTTGCGAAAATTGGAATTTTCCAGTTCTAAGACTCAGTAGACTCCTGAATTTTTTCTTACAATGTTGCACACGTATATCAAATTTATCATGATTCATCTGACTTTTTTTTATAGAAGTATAGATGAATTAATTGATCTAAATCCATTAAAAGACTGTTATAAAAGAAGTCTCCAAAGTTCAACTATAATGGGGTTCAATGTAACTGTTATTTTTCCGTCAATATTCATGCAATACTTGTGGCGTGCTGGTTATTCTAATATGATTCTTCAGAAAAGAGTTGGAATTCACTGCTTTCCACGTACTTTTTAATCGATTACCAACCAAGTAATATCAACACATTTCCTTATGCACGGAAAACATTTGTGGTAAAATCTGGAACAGGGAGAATGTCTTTCACCATTTGATACGAATTATGGTAATTCTAACTGAATAAAAGTAGATTTGATGGCACTTGTGGTTAATATGGCCTGTAATTTTTATATTCGTACCCGTTTTTTTTAAAGATGTTTTAGTTTTCAAATATTCGTCAGGCTTCATACAATGTTTCTTAGAAACAGTTAGGTTTACAAATTATGGTGGCAAGTTCTTATTTTACTACCACATGTATTGGGGTTTGATCAGTTATCCATAAAATTATAATTTCCAACGACCCACATACGATCTCAAGCGTGCAAATGGGACGCATAAGTGCAAATGATTGTGGGCAAAAACGATGACATGGATTCAGCTCAAAGTTATAGCTCGGAACGATGTGACTATTCAAGGATTGGGCCCAAGGCTGGAGATGCGAAATGACCCAGAAATATCAGTAGAGTTGCCAAGTTGTAAATATGCCCCATTTCATCATGCAATCCGATTTGTTCGACAACCGGATTATACTCCATTTTATTTTCCCAAGCACTTGGGGCAAACGCTGAAGATATTGGAATGATTTTATCCGCAGAATCGATAGAATTTTCTAGCGTGTTCTTAAAAAAATACAATGATCAAAACTTCTTGTTTAATCTATTCATATTGTAGGTCGAATTACTTATCACGAGAGTGACTGATTTCCAGATTTCCTCACTTATCTCTATACAAAACCTTGATTCATGGATAATGTATTATATTCCCATATTTCAAAAAAATTGTCTCTCTATTTGGAAAGACAAGGTAGCGTGAGCTCAGCCCAATCTCTCGAAATCTTATGAATTAATGGAAAATTTTAAATGATGTCTGCATATAAAAAAATCGCCGCATTCTTTTGACTATACCTCAACAAGAATTGATGCAATGTTTCATCCTTGGAAATTTTCTCTGATCCGATAAAAATTTTGATTGACTTAAAAAAAGTTTATATTATTGGTGAAATACGCCTTGGAATCCCAGCATAACTGTTTCTCTATTGAAAATCTATTGTATTGAACAGGGCATATTATAAGGGTTAGGTCTTACCAGAAGGTTAGTTCTGATATAAAACGATCGGTTCTAAAACGTAAAAACGGTTAGTTCTTAAAAAAGTGATGTAATTTTCAGTGAGATTTTTTCCTCTTCCTTTTTTTTAATCGAGTATCCATTATTGCCCTTCCTGGTTAAACGAATCGATTGATTCTCGCCAAATCTGATTGAATCTTGCACAATGTTCTGACCAAATCCTATTCAACCATTCTCAATGAGATTCAATCGGGTTAGTGTATTTTTTCAATGTAATTTTGATTGAACTTTGCCAAATCTAATTGAACCTTGCACAATGTTCTGACTAAATCCCATTGAATTTAATTCCGTCAGATCCTATGGATTTTTTCAACAAGGGTCGAGTTCAGAAGCGGTATTAATTCTACAAAAATGAGACTTCATGTCAAAAGTAAAATTAAAGAAGTACTTGTCACACAAGTGTTCTCAGTTTGTTTTTTAGAAATCGAGTGCCCAGCGTTTCGGTTAGTTCTTGAATTTTCTTAGAATACGCCCTGGTATTGAATCTATTGGAATTTTATTTGGGTGCAAAGAAACAAAAATGAAATATGTTTGAAATTCAAAGATGAATTAAGTTGATGACTCTTTTACTTTTCAATCCAGTAAGAATCATTCAAGTTTGAGTTTTAGTTCTAGAGAGATGCTAGTGAGATATTCTGGGAAGTATTTATAGACTATTGAATAATTTTCACAAGGAAAACTGTTGTCAATGGTTGTTAGGCAACCCCTTGATTATGAAGGATTTTGAAGAAAACGAATATTAATTTCGAATAATTGTTGAATCATTTAAAAAAATGGTCTGGTTTTTCTTTTGGAGAAATCATGAAGCTTTTCGTCTTGAATAAATTGAACGTCCTCAGAGATGATTCGATTTATTTTGGTATTGTTGTTGAGTAATTTGAGGGATGAGAATGATTCTCATAATCAAAATCTCAGTTTTTATTTCAAAATCTGAAGAAAGCATACCTACCCAGTGAACATTGTTCCACGCAACACTTCAAACATTCTATGTTCTTCGAATGTTAACATAAAGTTTTCTAATGCGTCGATTTCGGAAATCTTTTGGATACCTTCCTTATGAGATTTGGAAGTTATCAGAAAGTTGACCTGGATTACTTTCTGATAACTTCCAGACTTCATAAAAAAGTTCTCTACAAAATGTCCGAAATTGACGCAGTAGAGAACTTTCTCATATCATTCAGAAAACAAAATGAATCTTTGAAAGGTTGAGGGCGAAAATGTTCACTAGGTACATCATCCTGAAGCATATACCTGTTTCGTTATGAGGATCTGGATGTTATGTTCAAGGCTGAATACCAAATGAAGGAAAAAATATTTCTTCATTTTATTTTGATTCGTAAGATCAGAATTCTACATTACATGTGACGAAATTTTGACATATTCTATAGTATGGGCAGATAAAAATTCAGTGAATTTTCGTAAAATGCTGTAAAGTGATTATATTGTAAAAAATATATGCATTCATTCTAATACGAAAGTTTAGAAGCAATTCTGTATCAGATTTTCCACACTTTTATCGAAATTCAGACATTATTTTGGAATGATTTTTATATCAAATTTAATTTGAATTCTCATAAAATTTGTGGTGAATTTAACCGCCAAACCCCTCACCACGTTCACGCAACCTCAACCCCCACATTGGTGCGAAATTGGTTTGTCGATTTTCACTCTCCTCAATTTTATACAGCATAATTTTGCGAATTCTTACTTGTGTGAAAACTGAGGGTTGATATACAAATAATACGGTATTTACTTTCAAATTTTGTGCATAGAATTCACAAATTCTCCACGGAGAAGAAAAATTTGCTGACGCACCAAATCAGGAGTCTTTTGAGTATCTTTTGAATATGCTAGCGCGAATGAAATATGAGATATGCGGATAGTGATGATTTCGATTGTGATACAACAATATTGAATGATGTATAAGGATTTGTTCATATGTTATAACATTAAATATCAGATATATATTATAAGAAAACGGATATATATTTTCTTATAGGAAGTTTTAAGTATTTTCTAAGTGACATTATTTTTTGAAGTTTTGTAACTTAGAATTTGAAATCATATCAGACTCATATTTCCGTCGCAATCAATTTTCTGTACTTATGAACAATTTGCAAGATACACAAGAATAATGATTACATAATGAAACTGAATCAAGATAATATTTGTGAGAAACTTGAGAATACTTTATTATATAGTTTTAAAGACGATGAAATGAATAGTAAAAATTACACGAATTTTACGAAAGTTAAAATTCCTTCGATTCTGTCTTTTGGCGACGTTTAATCAAAATTTGTTTGAATTGTTGTGTGATAACTATCTCAAATCATAATTATTCATTCATACGAATTGAGAAGATGTTGCACTTTTTCACAGTGTTCCATAGTTGGAATATCTTAAATATATATTCACTTCGTAGTTTACGATCCACGTAACATAGCGAAAATCTTCGATTCCGTGAGTTCACGTTCCAACGTATCAATGTAACTGAGCGGTTGTGGCATTAGGTTTCGAGTTGGTCGATATTGATAAGTAGGTAAGTGTGTTTAAATCCTTGTAAGGTTTCTCAGTGATTCACCGTTAATTACAAAAATTCCCTTGTATGTTCATCTTTGTTAGTAAACAAACGGTTTTTGTTCCTTTTTTTCAAATCATTCAAAACTGTAACAAGATTTTTTCTCACAAAATGTACAAAAATCCATGGAATATTTTGTTTAAATCGATTTTTCACATAGAGAGTGTGAACTGGTATACGAGTGTAAATCATGGACGGTATATTTCTTGTGCTGTAATTCTTTTTCTGCGTCATAAATTATGTATAAAACTATCTATTGATTTGATTTGAGAATATATCAACATCCTGGGTTCAAAAACCCATAAAATTTACTCAAATCTATTTCAATGTAATTTGGTGACAACCTTGTCCTGGTTTCAAGGTAAGATTTGACAAGATTCTATTAATTTTGCATTGAGAGAGCTGATTGAATCCAACCAAATCTGATTGAGACTTCACAAATTGGCTTCAAGCAGTACATTGTACAAGATTCAATTGGATTTAGCAGGACTCAGTGGGTTTCTCCAATTAGGGCATTGAGTTCATCGTAAAATAAAGATTCATGAATGTTTTGTGCCTTAATGTTTTGTCAACATAACTTACGTAAATGCAAAAACGTAACACGCCGATCTCGTATACAATTTCTGCGCACTACGTTCTTGCGTTTGCGTAAGCTATGTAGACAGACCATAAGCGAATACTAGGGCCGGGGTGCTAGCCATTTCGCATGCCTGATAAAAAAATTCCATTCATTCCGATTGAACGTGCAGAATGCCATTTGAAATCGATTGATACCCATTTGAGTTGAATCGGGATTCTGTACGTTGAATAGGGCGGATCAAGTCCGTAAGGGTTTGAATACGGAGTTGGCTCCAGTATTTTTTTCTGAGTGCAGTTGATTTTAAATTTATTGAATCAATTTATACAAACTAAGTTCCTGAAGATTCTTTAGGGCTCAAGGAATCTCTAGGAACTGGTAAAGCTTTGTAGTTTATCATCGTTTTTTTCCAAACCATTCGAAATGCTCCAAAAAATCGAAATGTTGCTCTACACATCAATTCCACATGCATTGGAGAATCTGCCGCACAAGGGAAAAAACTTGTCGAGTCGCATTTTTGATGAAAATTAGTTCTTCCTATCAAATGATTCTTCAGAAAGAACTCATTTTCGTCAAAAATGTCACTTAACAAGGTTTTTTCGTTGTACGGCAGAATTGCTGTACGGAGTGGTATTTTCATTTCATTGAGCTACCATTCATTCATGACACCGGTATTTCCTTAACTGGCAATATTTTTCTCATCAGAAACTAATTATTATCAAATGGGAGTTGAGCGAACGCTAAAACACATAGAAAAGAGAAAATGGATAGATTCACCATGTAAGATGACAACGCGTCGCTCCGAGTCTTTGAGTGAACATTTCATAAAATACATTGTCGAATAATGTAGATTATATAAAGAAATGGGGGTTTATATATTTTTGTAAAAATTTCCATTCGAAGACTCGGAGCGACGCGTTGTCATCCTGCACCGTAAATTTATCAATTTTCTCTTTCCCGTGGAAAAAGCGAGTCGTAACAATGCGAATAAATCTAACTTCTCTCCATGGAAAAAAATGATGTGTTTGATATTCGAATAGCTAAAAATTAGCTATGGTAACTATCTTTCAGCTATGTCAACAAAATTTGTTGCTATAGTAGCTAAAATTTAGCCACTACAGCAATATATTTAGCTATCCAAATATCAAATACACGTAGTAGCTGACAAAGCTAATTCTTAGTTACCACAGCGAATCATTTTTTCCCGCGTTGGTTAGCGCATTATTTTCAAAGCTTTCTATAAGAAGACAAAATCCAAACTTACACGGAAAAAAAGAGTTATCAATACTTGAATAACATTTATCAACATTTAGAAAAATGACTGTCAGTTTAGGAAAAAAGAGCACCGCTGAAAAATCTTTGCAGTAAGGTTATCAAAAATTCGTAGTAAAAATACTAAACGTTGATGGTTTCATTGTTAATGTTTACAATGAATTTATCAACTTTTGATAAATTTACTACGAAAATTCTTCAGCGATACTCTTTTTCCCTAAATTGTCAGTCATTTTTCTAAATAATCATAACCTCTGTCTTTCCGTGTATTTGAATTCATGACTAATTTATATTCGACTCTTCTCTGATTTTTTAAAAGTACACAGAGAAAGAAAAAACTTAGTGTGGCAAAGCAATCTGATTTCGTTGGGCATCTTTTGCTGGAATCGCAATCTTGTCAAGTATGTTAGCAAGTTTTGAGCTATGGCAGTAAAAAATATCACAATACTTCCATTTCCTTATATATAAGGAATATGAAAGTAAAATTCACTCCTCCAGCTGAATTTCTTTGCTGTTCTATACATAATACTGAAAATTTTGCTGCTTCAGCAAATAATTTGTTGCTTTGGCTGAATAACTGGCTAGCGTATCCGGTGTTTCAGCAAAAATGTGACAATTGTTACATTTGGAGGAAGAAATTTTGAAATTTCAATCATAATATTGAATTCCACATGAAAATATGATTTTTCATAAAGAACTCGTGAGATTTCTTCAACAGATCGAAATGAGGATTTGATGACACAGGAGGGATTGATTTTTAATTATTTATATATTCTTCGAATCATGATGCTGTATGATTTTTCTTATATGTTGTGACAAAATTGACAAACCGTGTATCGTTGCAGTCGTTCATGTTCCACTTCCTCGTATACGAAAATTCCAACAATCATTTATAACTGACGTATTGTTACTCGAAACTGTACAAAATCACCTGGCGAATCATGAAATTCTTCCGTCACTTCTTCTCACTGCACTATCAGAAAAAAATTGTTTGCCGCAAACGGAATTCTTCTTATATAGAGCCTAAGAAGAATTTCTCTTGGTGTAACATTGCTTCCTTTTGTGTTTGTTATATATTTTTTCCTCTTGTATTGATTGGATTTCTTCTTGCGGTAAAAGGAAATTGACGAGGAAAAAAGCTTTGGTCGGGACGAAGAAGAGTATTTTTCAGAAGACTGCGTATCCCTCGTTCATAATTGACGCCATCCAAGAAATCAAAGTGATTTAGAAGAAAAATGGGAAATGAATTTTCTTGATACGATCAAGATTGTAGACTATAAAAATAGAACTGATGTGAAGAAGTAATTGATGAATCCTTGGATTGTATTGTAACAGAACTTTGAATCGGTGTGATTGATGTTTTATAATTTTAAAATTGATAAAGATTTTTAGGATACATGATGGATCGGAGATATTAGTTCAAATATAAGAATTTTAATATTCAAAATATCGATAATTAAAAATCATATTGTTCAGGGAAATTGTGATTGCTAGCGCTCTTTCATAAACTTGCCATTAGAAATGATGGAACGAAATGTAAATTATAGATCATCTTATGGGAAAGACTTTCGCTCTTTTTTTTTGTTATAAATCCGAAAAATGAATAGAGAGATCAAGATAATCACCCAAGCGTGACTAAAAACCATAGTCGAATCGATTTGATGAAGGTTCCTCTAATACCCATCACACGTTTTATTGTGCCAGCAAAAACAGGATTTCGATTCATGTTACAATTCAGTTAAACGGTAACATCTGTTTTGAATTTATTATATTAATTGTTCGCGTCGCGAGCCAATGAAGTCCATAGATTGCGAATTAGTTGAGCCATTGTGACCGCAGGTCGATATCAATATATCCTTCAGTTATATACTGGACATTTAGAAGATTTATCACTTTGTTACTTTGCCAAGATTTATTGGCTAATTCGAGATCTCTAATAACTTCACCGGATAATGAGTTCTGATTTTAATTTCTTGATTGATGTTGATAAATATAGAGGAAGATAAATATAAGCGGACCAACGTCAGTCGACAAGTTTCAAAACTTGTTTTCAAACACAAATTTTTGACACTGTCTTCTATTTAAATGGAACGTAATAAAAAATTTTAAAAAGTGGTCTTGAATAAATATTTAGACAGATATGAATTCCTGAAAAATAACTCTGAAAAAAGGTCTTTCACTGTAGTCTCACCCCTTAAGTTTAATGAAACTCCATATAAATAATATAATGGGATTTATATACGTTTTTCACAGGGGAGAATTAATCGAAAAATCGCTTAATTTTTACACCTCCAATTTTAAACTGATTTTTATGCCAAATGATAGATCGATTTTGGAGATATGGAGAGAGTTGATGTAGGATGAAAGAACACATTGAGAACCCAATTTCTTAGATTTGGAGAAAATTTCTTTGCCCTCATCCTGGTAAATCTTGTTTCCAATGGGAAAAATAATTCATTTCAATGAAAAAATTTTTGATTGAATTGAAGTAATTTTTTTTCAAATTTAAGGAGTATATTTTTGTTTCAATTTGAAAATTCTTTGTTTCAGTTTGATGACAACTTTTTCCTTACAACTGAATTTTCTGTGATTGGAATGAGGGCAAAGAAAAATTTTCCCCAAGTTGAAAAATTGGGCTCTCAGTGCACATTTAGATATCAAGTATATACAAATTATACACATATTATGTACAGAATTAATATTATGTATATGATTATATGAAAACGGACGAAAGAACACTCATTTACGATCATGTTTTTCAGTAGAGAGATATCATCCGGATAGAAAAATTTTACATAATTTTTAATTATATGTCATTTTGAAAACTTTTGCGAGTTTTATATAATTCATGCATAATTTATATATAATTCTATATGCATTGTACATGCATTTGATAATTTTTCCGCTCAGATATAGAATAAAATCGCTTCTATTGGAATCAGCTATCTCATTGAGTGTAAAAATTTGCAAAAATATACATAATTTCATAAAAATTATGTTTAATTCTCAAAATTTTTCCATTCGAGGCTGTGAAATATTTTTTCGATCTTTTGTACAGTACAGAAATGAGAGCCATGTTCAACCGCATAGCATAATTGATAGCATTCAGATAAATCATTTTATCGATTCATTCTGAACAGGTGATTGATTCGGATACATGACGTAAAGTCAATTACATATTGAAGTAATTCCAATAGAATGATTTGCTTGAGCGCACTTCATGACATGATTGAGTGGATTATTCATTTTCTCAAGATATGAAAATAAATCTCTGTACCTCGAACTTTTCTTGATTTTTTCACGTGAAATATAATGTATCGAGAATTGATTCTATGTAAAAATCTATCATCGGGGTCTTGTACACAGTTTTCTACTGTTTTTTTTTTTAATTATTATTTCTAATCTGTAAGATCGGAATTTGATTGAAATCCCAGTTCTGTAACATCACTCCAGGATCTTACAGATTTGATTAACCTTCAATCGCAGCTTAGGGTCTAGAAGACTGCAGTAGAATTTGTATCTTACTTTAAAATAATCACATTTTGAATGGGAATAATCATTCATTAGTGGTGCAATGAGCATCATGAGCCTCTCTTATAATGCTGCAAGTAGCATTGATGATCTAGCTACGTCAGGGTTTTATAGATATTTCAGTATCTAGAGTCTTCAGGATCTCTCTTTTCTACAATTTTCAAATAATGAAAATCTCTTTTTCACAAATTTATTGCTGCATTCAATGTTGGATTATTTTACCTGGTCCTCCGTTAATTACCAAGCCTTTTATGTGTTTATTCAGTCTTCAGTTTAATATTTTCCTTTCTTTTTTAAATTCAGTATTCAATTATTTCGATGAAATTTGATTCATGATATAATTTCTGTCACTTCCCACGTCAAATTGTATAAGCAACGTGGATACAAAAAATCAAATCTTTGTGGATGGAGGGAATCGATCATATCTTTCGTTACTCTGAAATGAAAAATGTGATATAATAATCACACAATTATGCTCCGAATGGTCTCGAAAAATACTTTTGAATTTTATACAGATCGACATACAGGTTTATTAAAAAGTTCCATGACATCTTGCACACCTTTTTTCCTGTAAATTTTACAATTTCAACAAGATCTTATATTTGAAAGTTGATTTTATCCCATAAAAACCCCACAATGACGTAAAATACCATTCTTTTTTCTAATTTTTTCCAAATGTCATTTCATTTACCAGAACTCAACATTTTCTTTGTTTTCGTAATTCCCTGAGATATCGTAATAATCCACCACATGGAAATGATCTTGTTCATACTGCAGAACGCACTATCGTGTAATTCGTTTTCGAAATCTATGCTCGATTGATATGATAATCAGTATCGAGATTCCATTCCCATTACGGAGGTATTTAGATCTGTAGCATTTATACGTTTTTTTCAACGATGATTATGATTATCATAATCGATGTTCTTGAGATAGCAGAAAGGAAAAAAGAAATAATTGTCACATGCATTAACAAGAGTAGGTAATTGATTTGTTTTCTTTTAGAGCTTTTTGTTTCATTCGACAAGATATCTCATCTTAATGGATATAATATGAAAAACTTGTAAGTTGAAAATTGTATATGTGACGTTGACTTGACGTTTGATAACGCAAATAAAATACGCAAAGTCTGGAATTACAGATGGGAGATAAACGTTTCATTTCTAATCTAACCCACAGATAAATTTGGTTTTTTAATGAATATATTTTTCGAAGAAAATACATTGAATTTGATTTCAAAATTGATTCAATGAACTCGTAATATATATCATTCCGAAAATTAATTTGGAATGCACATTGTACAATTTTATAAACTACTTCTTTAAATACAGTAATTGGGTGTAAATTTTAATCAATATAAATCTTCATAATTCATATAAATATTACTTCCAGTAAATGAACTACCAATTCATAATAGTATTCACTTATGGTAATTGAACAAGTAGTTTCTGAAATTGTGAATTCTTCATGTAAAATCAATAAATTCAAAGTTGAAATTTCTTGTCTTTAGTTTACTTTACTTTAGTTTCACTTTTTGAACAAATTGAATGTCTTACGAAAGCATCACTCATTTTTTTCGACAAAATTTGAAGTTGTTGAAACCGAAAAAAAAGTTTTTCTTTATTATTCAAATGAGAAATCGAATTCTTGGATCAGCCAAGCCTCTCCCGAATGAGAATTTTCAAAATTAAACATAATTTATGTGAGATTATGTATAAATTATATATAAATTGTATTGAATTATATCAGAAATTATATATAAGTCTGAAAATTTTTTCATTGAGCATCAGATTTTCAGGCAGGACAGGGACAAAAATTCTTATTACCTAAACATGAAATATCCTCATATTCATAATCTATTGGATCTGATAGAGATCATCCTAGCTCCCATTGTGGTATCAAAAAGACACAAGTCGAAAATTTTAGACAACCTATTATTTGTGTTGCGATTTTCACAAAATTCTCACAAAATTCGAGTATCATTTCATAAACCACAAAACAAGGTATAAGCATTTCCATGAGGAATAATTTGATTTTTCTTTCATGTAACAAATATTTTCATCTACGCGAAGAGGCAAATGCCTGCATAGCGAAAGTGAATGGTTGAATTAAAATTATAAATAGCTAGAATTCATCCCCTGGGCCTGATCAGATCAACCTAGATTTTGCTCGGATCGTGACAAAGATTGAAACATTAGGCTATAGCATTAAAATCTTGTTGGGTAGGTAGCTAGGTGCTTTGTTTACATCAGGATTTGGTAAAAAATGTCGAATTAAGATTTTGAAGAATCAAATTTTACAAACGAGATGATGAAAAATTTGCATAAGTTGATTAGCTTGGTTCCGAGACAACTTTTGGGATTCAAATCACGCACTCTGGATTGAACTTGATTGAAAAATGGTATAGGGATAAACAAGCGCCGAAAATCATCAAGAATTTTGAAAAGAGCGTATCATTTACATCGTAAAGATGCGAGTATAGCGGACGTCGTCTAGATCACATTTTTACGAGCGAACCGAGCACCGCTTGTCGAATACAGACTGTGTTTATCGTTTGTATTTCTTTTGAGTCCCGATACCAAATTTTGTGGCAATGTCAAATCCAGCGTAAAACATTCTCAATTATCAATTAATGAAATTCACAGGAAATTCCCAGAGTGTTCGTGGAGACTTGATCAAAACGATTCAATTCAAAACATAATCAAATTCATCAGATTAATCCATGAAAATTATGATTGAGATCGAATAATTTATTCTCTCTAAGTTCATCCACGTCGAATGATCCTTTGTAGGTGTCAGGAGTCTTTGAAGGGTTTTTATACCTAATTCCGGATAACTTCGTAGATCCTAATAAAGTATCTGACTAACAAGCTGATATGTTTCCAGTCCTACTATATTCGATACCGTTTCTTGCAGTAATTAACATTTTCCACTGCATAGTTCATAGCAAATCAAATGACTCTTCAATTGATGGATATTTAGTCTACAATAAATCATTATCATCATTAGTACAAACCATGAATGTTTGAAAACCAAAATTCATGAACCATTCATAACATTCTCCGTACGCTGTTTTTCTCATAAAAAGAGAAAAAAATTTGACGATGCGCATAAGCGTAAGCGGACGATCATGAAAATACAGCTGTTGTGAGGTCGGATGGATAGATACGGGTGAATTTTACCCGCATGAGTCGTCGAGAGAGATTCATCGCTGCAATAGTTCTACAAACTTCAAGTTTTCCACGGCTCGTATATGCATACGAAATTATTACAGAAGTCGATACGAGTTTCACCTTGCGTAGAACTTCTTTTCTCTTTAACGGGGATGATAATATTCCCTCTTCACGAGCACACGATTTTTTTTATACAATTCGTATCGCGATCATGACTCTAATGTAATTTATGACGTTAAATACCAATTCTCTCTGTGCCGGATAATAAATATTTTATGCCACTCAATTCTGCGAAAATGAGCGCAACGATAATTAGAGTTTATAACCCTCTCACGTAAATTTATAATGGTGCTTTGGACATGAATACAGGCCATTGAATCGTATTAGAATGCTCGCGCTTATATTACTCGAATCGTTCGATATCAAGTTGTCATTGATTTTATTTGCCAAGTATTGTTTTGAATGGAGAGTGATGTATAAAGTTTTGTAGTACTATTGTTCCCTGCGCCATGATTTATTTTATCTGTAGTTAGGTGTACGTTTAATCACTGTTCATTTCAACGAGGCTTTCAATCTCGAGATTTTTAGATTGTCAGATCTGTTGTTACGCTCGCTTGTCGCAGTTTAGTTTCCAACCTATTTCTATAGGAAGCGATTTGTTTATTTTGTCTTACACAAAATTTCCTTGTTATTGATCAATCAAAGGAATGATATAATAATTATCGATTTATCTCACCGTGATTTTCAATTTCTTATAAAATTGAGTCTGAGGGAATCATTTTTTATTTTTGTATATTGATACGATATGAGGTGTGGTAGACTTTAGACATTTTATTAGTTGTTCTGGCCCCGCAGGTATCCAAAAACTGTAATATTTCAGACATCTATCGTGAATCCATAGCTAGAGGCCACCGTAATATCATATAGTATATTCACCTCTGACCAGGTGAATGGATGATCTGTGGATCACCAACGGTGAAGCTACCATAAATACATCTTTTTATTCCAGGAATCCGATCAACATGGGAACGCTTCGATATATCCACCACACTAAAGAATTTATGTAAATAATTTTCAGTACGTCTAAGTGTAGGAAACAATTGAACCTGATGATTACAAAGTATCTTTTCACAAACACAAATCAATCGAAAATTCACATCACATTCTCCGATCGTTCCTACGAAAAAGAAATAAAATAAAGAACATCACCTTATTGCTTATCGACCTTGAAATTTTGAGTGGACAACTTATTAGCGTATAATTTTTCAACATTAGACAAGTAGGCGAGTGAAAGTGTATTTGAGACATCGTGTGTGTAATTTAAATCACACGGTTCTTTTGTATAACCCGAGGGACGTGGGATGTGAACGTAATTCGAAGCGTAAAATTCGAATGGACGGGCGAGGAGTGAATTTTCGACCGTTATGAATCACGATCGAGAAAAATCGACGGTGAGAATTCGCGCATGGCGCGTACGAGAGACATCGATCCGACACGTACCATTAAATTTACAGCCGTTGCATTGGGTGCGATTCTTCCGTCATTCGTCAACAAGCATTCGTGAGCCGGGAATCGAGTATTTGTACTCGAGCATCTGTCCTCTAAGAGCCATAATGGTCATCACGGATTGTAACGCGAATCATATGTACTGCACTTTCATCGTAGCTGAAAAGAATTTTTTTCCACCCATCGCGGAAAAAACGAATAAAAAAGAATAATGATATATGCCCCGGGATGAAAATTATGACGGATAGCGGTGTTTTATCTATTTCACGCTGTATCTTTTTTTACAATCGTACAATATTAAACGATCAACAATAATTATCATGGATTATTCATGAAGGCGATGCCAATTAATCGAGATTGTGTGAAATTTAAGGAATGTGTTACTTGTGGTTGATTCATCATCTTATTTTATAAGACGAGCTTTTTCAGTCAAGAATATTCAGCGTGGAGAACGAATTTCGATGGTGTTCGGGATTTAGTTTGTGTAACAAAATTTAGTGTTGATTTCGCATCATACTTGGTTTCTAAACATACTCGTGGAAATTTTATCGTCTCTATGTGAATTTTACACAAAAGTATTTAGAAATTCTTCCAACGAAGGATAAATGTTCTTTAGAAATCTCATCAGTACACTGGAGGTTGAATTATTTACGGAAAAAATTCAGCTCCAGCTGCCAAGTGATCAGTCATTAAATTAGTTCCTGTAGCAGCAAAATCTTCGCTGTCACTAATGCAAATTGTTTGTAAGCTGCAAGAACTAGTGCTACTGCAACTGAATTACCTTTTTCTTGCTCAAGGGGATTAATCTATCAAGTTTCAATTGTATTTGTATTCAAGAACAGAATGTTTCTTATAGAGAATAGAAATATGATTCACTCAATTCACCTAATAATCATTCCAACCATCTGCATGATGATGAAAAACAAAATTGAAATAAAAAATGTCCTTATTTTGACTTCCGCGAGTTGAGAGAAAATATATGATTGTTTTAGATCGTAATTATCAGGCATATTAAAATACTGTACCCAATGAAAACTTCCTGTCACTCGTCATTGAACTCAACCATCCTGGTTTATAGTGCATGTATGGGAAAAATATATATATGAGAAACATCTGCGAGGTTCTATTAGACAAGAAACATGTGCATGGTTGGATATGGTTTTAACTCGTGATTTATGGTTGAATTTACTATTCGTACGCTGAGCGTGATTATAAATCATGATTTCAAATATTTCTTTCCCTTTTACGTATGTAGGTGTAGGAGAATCTTGACGCTTATAAGAAGATTTTGATGACTATATCAAGTTATGCCATGTTTCGATACTTAATTCATTTTGAATTATGAATGTGGGTAGAGTCAATGGACTCGTAATTTATATGAAATTACAAGTACAGACTGCGATGATGAGGAATTCAAGTAAAGAAGTATTCGCCCGTTCGTAGAGATTATACGATTGAGTTGAATAGGTGAAAATTTTTTAATATTTACTGCAATTCCAACTCTAGCTGATGTGGGAAATTGTAATTATATTGTTTGATTTAATTCCCTCGACTAGAAATTTGACTCTTGAATCGGATTAGGTTAATCTTGATCCTACTCGGTTCCTGACAAGGATTGTCCACCATTGAAATCTTGTTAAGAAGACCTAGCTTAAAACGAAAATTAATAAGAAACTCCAGATTAAATAATCGAGATCTTGACAATCAAATTCCATGATTTCGTGTAATAAACAGAGTTCGCTTCGCTTGCAGTTTTATAACCTTGGTGACATTTGTTCCGCTATTCGTCTAATATTTTGAATAGTGTTCAATTCACGAAGAAAAAAAGGTCTGCTGAGAAGTACCATATTTTATAGCGTCTGAGCATCAGTCTTGTCCAGATCAAATTATCTACGTGAAAATACCTCTAAAAGTATCATACTGGCTTGGACTTTCCTAAAGAGATATACTACTTTTGTAGATATTTTCATGAAAATAATTTGATCTGCACAAGACTGATGCTCGAACACTACCAAAGTATGGTACTTTTTAGCAGATCTTTTTTCTTCGTGTTCGCTTGGAAGTGGCGACGATTCGTTCGTTGATTATTGAGGTTCTATATGATAGTGGAATAATTACTCTTTCCATTATGAATTTTACGAATACTTTATACACGGAGGAAATAATGCAGTAAAGTATGTAGTATCATTTTATCAAATGTCGTCACAATAATACCTGACGATCTTAAACGCTTTTTTACACACGGAGAAGAAGGAATAGTGATAATCACTCAGCGAATAGTAAAATATGGACAAACCAAACTGCGCAGTCATAAGAACTGAACGGCTCAATCGAAATTACCATACGCTCAGTTAAATCAACGATACGTTCAGTTAGAATATTTTACTATACCAGTTTTTTCCGTGCAAAATGTAATGGAAATTATTGTAGTTGTAATATTCTATTCCACATTTGAGGAGTGATTCTCAAGAGATGATATATGATACTAGTACATAGTTCACTAGAAAATGTTGCAAACATTCAGGTGAGACGAGACCTATGGTGTACCGGTGTAGACCCCATCGTACGTAGTTGAATTTGCTTCAATAAAAACCAACAAGCATTAAACTGTTCAGTTTTCTTCGGATTCAACAGCTTCTTTGATCGTTAATATTTTCCAATACTAGCTTCTAATATCAAATTTTGTGACAATCCCCAATTCACCTCTCATTATTTTCATTGTATAATTTTTTTTCATCCACACCAATGTTGGTGTAAAATTTGTAGAGTTTATGTATAGGCTTGAGAACAAAATCTTCATCTGAATTATTCATTTATTTAAACAGTCCGTGGACATCCTCATTCAATGCGAGAGATTTCATGTTCACTAAAGTCATCCTCATCCAATTCTAATCAGGTCATTCAGAGATAACATTGTCAGGTCCTTATGGAATATCACAAACTGTAATGACTTTTAATATTACTCCGGAGTAAACAATTCAAAAATTGTTATCTTCTACATGAATTTACCAAGTGTAATATCGTGGAGCTAACAAAATGATGCTGAAATTACACAAAACCTACAATAACTCTCCATTGGTATTCCATCGTGCGAATATAATGTCCAGTTTTGCTCCGTTGTGTACGCAACAATTTACAACACGCGTGTGGAAATTGCTTTGATTACTGCCATATCCGTGAAAACATACCGCGCACGGGCTTACAGTTGTTTGAACGGTTTTTACTGCAAACACAAAAAACCTATATAAACTGTTGGAGCACGCGTTTGTTTTGCCGCTAAATTACATCCCAATCATCTTTATACGTAATTCTGTAAGTGTAAAGAATTATTTTCTTTTCTTATGAATTCAGGGTGAGGTTGAATAATTATCTCAATCATCCGATGATTATTTTCTTTCACTTTCGAAGCTTTTCATTATATCGAATCCATCGCGACCAACCTAGATAATTACACGCATTGGGTTTTTGTATTCCATCCCTCTTCATAAACAATGATGATTTCTATCTCAAAAAATGTTTTTAGGGACTAAATATTAATTTCCTTGAGATATATACAGTTCGATAATCGAGAAACGATATTCATTGATCTAAAGGACATTGATCCAAGTTTTACGCTGAACTTCAACTACCCACAAAAGATTACTTAATTCCAATCTTTCACGGAGTAACCAATTTTGTAAATCACAATATACAAATTTTTTACTTATATGCATATTTATAAACTTCGATGACGCAAAATTTTCAATATCTCACAATATTGCGTAATTCTCTCCTCCAAATATATTCTTTCACTCACCTCGCGTATAAATAATGCAAATTCATTATTCTCAAATGAGTGTAATGAAACTGAATTCGTGAACGACACAATCGATAAATTTAGTCACTCGAGCGTACGACAACAGTTCATAAACTCAACGTTAATCGTTAAATTGCTTTTCATTACACAAATCGAGTAGAATCACCGAACGTTTAATATATTTCGTTTCATTAAACATTCATACAAGTTTACCACTTCTTCGAATGAATTTATCACATAGAAAATTCGCATTTTTCACGCACGCGTGGTATTCGGTTGAATCGATAAACATTAACATCTCACAGAAACGCACAACAGGTTAACAAGCGTAACTGGTGTTAAGTATTTGTCGTTTGCAAGAAGATCTTGCCGAGTGAAGTGTAAGTCGGTCTGTCTTATTTGTTATTTTAGTTTTATTTTCCATTCGCATGACTGTAAGGTATACCATATTATTATCATGTACTCGTCCCACGTTTTCCCAAAGATTTGGTAGTTGGCACGAAACTCTGTTGCATATGACGATTGGCAGAACCTGTAATTACAGTCCGTATTTCTGCGTTATACGTATATCTACTTATCGCTCGAGTCTCATTTACCCAACCTTCGCACGCATACGATATACATGTAAGAAACCGGTTGCTTTCCATAAGATGCACCTGTCGAAAAAACTTCTTCTCTGTTTCGCTCAGTTGTGGATTTGGTGGCACGCTGATTTCTGAATAACCAAACATGGAATCATTGATCGAGTACGATGCGAATTAACGCTACGTGAAATCGAAATATTATATTTAATATATCGTTGAGTGGATCACGTCATCGTCGCAATCCTCTCAAATGGATCTTCGAATGTTTTCATTGCGAGAAAGTATTTCAGGTGAGAAACTACTCGAGGATTCAGGATGTATTAATTGCTCGTGGATCGTAATTTATTTCTTATCATCGAAGATTGAGAGTGTTTTCATCCTTGCCTCGCCATTATGAGAAACATGAAATATATATTTCTTGTTTTTTCTCCTTTCCTCGTTTTTAGGAGGCAGTAAAACAGAAATTTCATCGTCGTTGAAGTGTCCTTCGTTTCTAAAACAAACGTTTCACCACAGGCAGCATAAAAATACCGTACGACCAGTCGGGTGCTTGGTTAATGCTCGGTTCTACTTCTTAACGTCGAGTTACTGCCACTTTAACGCACTCTTTGACGCTTCAAATAGACCACTGTGCTCCCGATACGCATATTCTAACAAAACATCCTCGAGTTATGCCCCTGCAAATTTTTTGGTAATCCTATTCTTCGTCCCCGTCGAATCATTCAACGTATGTCACATCGCTGTCCGCTTGATTTCATTTTTTTCCTCAACGTGTTTCATATCAACATTCAATCCAATCCATTATCCGGAATACTTCGGACTTGAGAAATCCTTATAAAAAGTGTACTTAGCATTCCGAAAGCGAGAATCAGGGAGTAATTAAAATGATCGAGCGTATGAATAATTCATTCGCTTCGTCGTAAGTGCAAATTGTTCAATAAGAAATTCAAAAATCTCTCACCGATTCGCATTAAAAAGCTTTAGGGAAAGCCAATACCACATTAAAAATGTGTTGAAATTTAAAAAAGTCTACCTTTTCGGTATTACTGATGATAAAAAATCCAAAGTTCATCCCTGAAAATAGCACGGTAGAGTTGTAACGTATGTAAACCAAAAGTTTCCATGTAAAAATAATTCAAAGGGGAAACGGATGGTGTGGAACTTGCGTGGGTAGGAAGCATTCGAGAGGGCATTCAATTTCGTTGATATTATAAAAGAATAATATAGAGTACACAGATCTGTTTGAGAATTTTGTACCGCAAAGGTGATATATTATTTTGTGTTGAAAACCCTTGACGTGTAGACGGTCAATTTCATTTTATAAAGCAAAAAGCGAATTCTTGATGTACATATTTTACATAGCTAATGAGTGTATGCAAGTAAGTTTATTCCCTGCAAAAACATATCATTTTCTACATCTCAATGGAGAAATTCTCTCTCATATCAATGTCTTGAATACCTCACGATGAGAGATCAATTATTTTTCACTTTTTATCCTGTTAAAGGATAATTAGCCGTTGCGATTCGCATTAACGATCACCATGATCGATACGATCGATGGAATGGTCGTACCGCTTAATCGTTCGATCGAATCGAATTTGTTCAACGATTTGATCCGGTTGTTCGTATTTTGATATATACGATGCAATGCTTCAAAATACTGTCCCGGGAACTTGAATTTTCAGTGGCATTTCAATGATTCAGGTATAGGAAATCAATAATATTTGTCACGATACGGCACCCAAGCATTTTGTCGATTCAAAGTTCGTATCAACCGGTTGGATCCTCATTCCTGGCACATATCGAAGTTTAAGTCACGATCCCTTTCCATTAACCTTTGACGTGGAAAAGACCCTTTTCAGACAGGTCAGTGTTATAAAAGTTGCGTGGATGGCTAATTTGTCGACAAAGGAGGAGGGCGCCTTGTGTGCTATTCTTGAGACCTTGGAGGTAATGCATGGTGTCTCACAAGAAGTCTCTCTGCGGTAAAGGGACAAGGAAAAGAGAGAAGAGAATCCAGATTCTTTGCACTCGAGGTCATTGGAATTTCAGTGAGGAGAAAAAGACATATAGTTACAATGATGGAGGTTGGTTAGGAGGGAAAGAGGGTGGCTGAGGGAACAACATAAGGCGAGCAGCAGCAAGAGAGAGTAGATTGTCCACTTGATCCCTTCGTGGACGCCATCTTTTCACAATGAATTGCGCGCGCGTGTTGCGTGCGCACAACATTTCTTTTCTTTTCCACTTTTTGACACAATATATGTTTAAAGTATTTCAACCCATGAACGTACAACATCACGTTCCTGTTTATCCGAACCTTCTTTGCCGTTTTATAATTATAGCATCGTTTACACGTTTGATCTCACTGAGCTCAACGTGGTTCACGTTACAACATAGTTTTCGAAAATTCAGCAGATGTCCTTTTACTTTAATTGGATTTCACGCTGGTTATTTGATACTCAATACTTTGTGATAAATCGGATGGATCGCAATTTTCGATGTGACAAGAGACACGCATAAATTGTTATTACAATCATTACGAACGAGGCAGATGTGAAACGATGGCTTATAAAAGTATTATCTCTCATAACATTTGTATTTTGTCGTAAAGTGCCGATGTATATAAGAGAAAAGGCAACATCGTTCCCCCTTTGCGATAAAGTGAAATCGAATTGATGAAATTCAAAAAACAATATTTTATGCAAGCTCTCGTATCAAATCGCATGATTGTTTATTTCATGTAGAGTCTCAGGTGTAGAATATTGACGATAAACTCGTGATATTGAATTTGATGTTACTACGGTTACTTCTCGCTATGGTGATCGATCGATAAGCAGCTTGTATTTGATACATTCAGACCTTTGAAATGTTTCATGTTGCATTTGTTGTATGAATTCGAAGAGGGGTTCGCGGTGAGTTATTAGATTCCTTCGATACTTCGCTTCTTCCAAAACTTATTGCATTTCTGCTATGGTAGGGATGCAATTGATGCTTTTTTCTTGAATAGAATTACTCGAATAGAAAACTAACCAGAAACAAGAACCTTACGAGCAACACATGCAAGCGTCTAGTTTTTGTTCAGTTAAGCGCTAGAAAACTCGTCTATGGTTAGAGCAGTTCTACTGAGGTTGATGAAGAACAAATAGATTCAGCTCTCAGTGTAAGTAATCAACTACACTTTTGATTCAATTGTTGAATTGATAAGAACGCCTACATTGAAAAAACGAATTTACATTCAGAGAAAAATCTGGTTCGTATAACTAGGCTATAAAACTAGTTATTTTTGGTTTTAAACATTCCATACAGTTACCAAAACCAGATTTACTTGATTTTATCTCGTTCTCCTGGTTCTTATAACCAGATTTTAGGTCACTGTAACCATAAGTCCTGACCCATGCAAGGATGGCTGCTATGACCACGTCGTTTTCTTTTCTCAGTGTATTTGAGCGAATGAACTAAAAGTTAGTTATGAAAATCAGTTCCGAGTAATAAAAGAACAGAGGTCGGTGATAAAAGCTGTAGTAAAGGCAACTTCAAATTAGTAACAGCAACTAAAGTCAGAAAAATTGAATTTGAATTTAGTTGAATCAACACTGTATCTAGTTGCTGAAACTAATTATTCTTTTGGATGTAGATTCATTGAGAACAGTGCTGTTCGATCATAGCAAAAAACAAACATCCAAACCTCATGAATATGTTGTCCCAATTTCTACCATGTGGTCCGAGCCCCGGAGTATATTTATGAATATTTCATAAACGTATTGACATTAATGTACTACGATAAATTCTCCATCCCTCTCTCATAGGTGGAAACAATTTATCGTTTCAAAAGTGATACTTTCCAAATCCTTTTTTCTTGCGCCAAATGGAGAAAAAAGGTTATACGCGTAGGGGGAAGGGTTTGTGTATATCTCAGCGATGCCTCCTGCACGAGCGATCTGAAGGGATTTTACGTCGATGACTGCCGTGGGGGTGAGAGTGAAAGAGAGAAGGGAGACATCTCTTGAAAGGTTCCGATGGGAAACCCAGCAGGGCGTGAATGGCTCCAGACGCGCGTTGAAGGTGCCCGGAACGTTTCGCGGGACAATAACAGAGCGAGAAGGAAAGAAACACTCACATACGAGTGCATATACGCAAAAGAACTCGTATGCGTGTCACATTGTATACACATGCGCATGCACGCACGCACGCATGAGCACGGCCTCGAGGTGTGCCGAGGTTTTCGAGGCTGAGGAGGGTCTTTGTTCCTGAAAGTTCGGTTTACCTCGTTCCTTTTTTTCCCCCTTTTTTTTGTCGCTTCGTATTGCATGACTTCGTTTTTTTCCTCCTGGCTATTCTCGAGTGAGGATGGATCTCACTGTGAAAATATAATGAGAACAGGTATTATGTTGATGTTGAAACAAATTCTGTAAATGCGGAGCCAACGCGTAGAGCAGAAAATCGATGATTGCTCTTTTTTTCGTCCTCGAATTTATGAGTTTCGCTCGATAAGAGAGAAATCGGAGTTTATATTCTACAGTTATTTGATCTCTAATATTTCTATTGAATACTGTTACCGCAGAACACGAATTATTTACAACAACATTCATGTATTTGAGGTTTTAGAAATCAAGATTGGAATAGTTCCGCGATATTTTATGATCCACTTTATAGAAGTTCGTCGTAATCGCTCATACTTCCAAAGAACGATTCACGATTCAATGAACCTGCGAAGGGATTAGCTCTCTTCTGATATCCTCTGAATATTCATTTCTAATGTCTGAGGTAACTTTGCGAGATTTCGAACGTATGCTTCACGTATTTAATATGCATCTAATTTGAATGTTTAACAGAGCTTCTTACGTTGTCTTATATTACAAACTCTTAGATAAGACGAACGATTTGTGTATAGTAATGAGATACTCGAATTCAAATCGATGTATTTTCAGTGATAACAGAGAAATAAAGTCACTCTAGATAAATTCTCTATCGCCAGACACCTATTATGTTGAAAAATAAGAAAATAATGATGTACGGAGAGGAAACGGTCCAATAAAGCTTTCGACCATCTCATATATTATGCCTTTCGTGGGCGGTTACCGGATGATTTCGACACGCTCCTCTACGAATAGAAAGGAAATAGAATAGGCGTAAGCTGTATTCCAGCAGCTTTTCCCAAGGGAGGAGAATTGCAGGAAGCTAAGCAGAGAGTAGAAAAGGCTTTATCAACGCCTGGAATATTTACCTTCCCCAACCAGAGAAGTCACGAGCCTCTTCATCCTCTCGAAATAACTCCGCGCCCTTGCTATATTAATTACCGGGATTCATTTCATCCTCATTTACAACGAGCTAATTTACCATGGAAGATCCCTTTTGTATACTGTAAACGCATATACATCCCTGAAACTAACGCTCTTACCTTTAACCTGATTGTCACGATCAATCGTATGGTAATGGGCTTTGTGTTTATTGTGCGCAGTTTTATCGAAACGATCTCTATGCTCTGGTTTAAAGGTTTCTTCGCACATAGAACATTCTATGCTCAATCTAGTAAACGATCTCAGAAGCCGATAGTTTGAACAATAATTTTTATCAGAAAAATAATTTCAAATCAATCCACGTTGCGATATTGAACGGGGAAAAATTGTCATCATTTTTATACAAAGTTTTTTCAGGTACGAAACAGTTCAAGTATGGTATCAATTCCAGTGAACTGACTCTATATAATTTCTGAATTTTTGCTAATATTATTTCTGACGGATATTTATCTTCTTCTGATATGTTAATTATATCCAAGACACGAGTTTCCAGTTTGTAAACATGTATACTGCGTTGTAGCAATGTATGAACTAATTGTTAGACTGAATAATTTCACTGGTTCAAGGGTGGACTATTATGATAATGATAGAACGTTTTTATCTTCGCGTAACAACAAGCCAGGTGCTAATGTTGACCTGTCTCCATTTTTTAACAGTCTTTGAATTTTACAAATGTTTTTCTCTCAACAGACTGGATTTTTTTCATCTAATTCATGTTCTATGTTGTATTGAAAGTATGCAAAACGAGATCTTATGAAAATTATGAATGAATAACTGCGAATGATTGAATTATTTGAATTGAAGTTATATAATCAGAAACATCCTAATGATATACATTATTGCAGGGGATTAAATGAGCGTCATTTTATATCTGTCAATGTTAATAGCATGACGCTCGAAAGATAATAAAATTATTCTCACGGCACGAAGGATGAAACACATTACACAATAATTTGTAACGAAACAAAACTTTGCTCAATTAATTAATTACCTTGAATTGTTACGTTTCCTGATTTTTTAATTCACGATTCTCATAGCGTATTATTCTGATACACGGGAAATGTGTGTACCTTATCGATAGGACTGATCTTTTTACATGTGCTATTGTTTGTTCGTTCGTTTGTTTGCTCGCTTGCTCTTTTTTCTATTTAGAAATTGTGTGTACAATATTTATGATTATATTCCATCCGATCTCGACGACAATGGATTGTTTATCGAACGAAAGGAAAATATTTTGATTCAGCGTTTTTTGTTTTTTCTTCAATTGCTACAGTCGAATGAGGGGAAGATGGTTTCTCGTGTCGTGGGAAATTCTAGTAGTCGTTTGATAGAGATAATACGAATTTCGCAATTTCCAATAATTCTGAATAACGTAGAATATTCGATTTTTTACAGCTCCTGGTGAGCGGAGGTCAGCCGACAACGGCGACATCGCCGGCGATGTCGTCGGGTGGAGCGTTAAGTCCCGGTGCCCTGTCTCCGTCGTCGACGGCTACGACGACGACCGGTGCTGGCCCCACCGGAACGTCTGGAGGGGCAACTACGCCCGTAACAGGTGCTACAGGACCTGGTTGCTGTGAAAATGGTAGACCCATGATGACAGACCCTGTCACGGGTCAAACGGTGTGTAGTTGTCAATACGATAGTGCAGCGAGACTGGCTCTAGGTGCTTATCCAAGGTTAGCGCCCACGGCGACTTCTTATTCTTCTTATCCCACGCCAACACCTTCCACCACCGATCAAGGACCTTATCCTAGCATCGGAATGGATAGTTCAGCGTTCTATTCTCCTCTGGTAAGTTCATTTTTACATATTTATAATAATTTCTTCTTGGATTCAGTTATTTGTGCACAGACCAAGAGAACTATGAATACAAATTATGGATAAAATTAGAAAATTCTCAAACAAACGAAAGTATGTATTCGCTCGAGTTCAGTCTTTGTTCTCCGAAAGCACGTTTCTGGAGAAAAGCAAAATTGAGCAACAAGACCACACCTCGCGCGTGGGCCAAGCATAGATTGATCGGTCCGTCGTTTTGGGCGTACAGGGCGATTATTATTCGCACCATCGTTGACTTAAGACGGATTAGCACGTGGTCTTGCTGCGAATTAGCTTGGAATCTCGACGATGGAACCCAACGACGTTGAATCGACCGCAGAGTCCTTCTGGTACATCCCCGGATCGTACGGATCCATACGTCTAGTCGTTGCGCCTCTTGACATCGGATGTGCCGGCTGCAAACGAATTATTCACTGTTTCTCTACCCACGGGGATAGGCGATAATCTCGTTTGAGTTTCAGTTTCGAGGAAGACGGTGGTCTCGGCGTCTCTGTGTGCGTAGCTTACATTTAACGAGGACTCTTCGTGTGACGAATTCTCACTCATTTATCAAGCGGGAACCATTTTCCCCGTTCCCAAACTGCACAAGCATTCATCCATCGAAATACTAAGAATCCAAAGAGCTAACGCGTCAATCTTACGTGTCTCCCATTCTATTTTGTTGCCATTTACATTTTATAAGAAGAGCATCGTTGAGCTTCTTTGGATTTTCTCTGCGAATGTATTTATACGAAGTAGACATTAAAAAATTCTACAACCGCACGGGCTATGTATTAGTACAATTACCATACGAATTCGCGACTATGATTTTTAGATCTGAATCCAAGATGAGAGAATATTACTTGATAGGAAGGGAAATAAAATATCGATTGCGAATGGTAATGAAACGTTTGTTTTCTTTTCTTCGTTATCATAAATATTCATGTTCTCGGTTATCAGGTGTTCTTCAACCACGAGAAAAGACCAGAGGCCTCTTTCTCTTATTTAAAATCGACCGTTTTGAATGTTGGATATTTTTATATAGCTTCATGAATATTCTCTTGAAATTAACTCCCTGTTAATCGTTTGAAATTACATTCGTGATAACGTATAATTGCAATACGGAAATCACGGTTCTATGGTAATTGTGTGACTCGTCATATGTGGTTAGGCTCAATTTCTGGCGAGTGAGTATAATAAAAATCATCATGAGAACAAGAACGTTGTACGCTGTGATTAAATCAACTGTGTGATGACTACCGATTATTTAGCCACTGCTTAGTAATCGATCGAATGTTATTTATGATCTTAAATTATCAGTTACTAGTGTCATAAAATTTTTTCAAGTGCAGTGTAAATATATGTATTTACAAACCGATTGACGTTTAAGAATGCATTTTGAATTTATTATTGTGAGGAGGAAAATGTGTACGTGTGTCCGCGGGATGCATTATGATGTATATCGTTCATTTTACTTTCGAGTTTCTGTAGCCAGATTTTCATAAAAGCCGTAAGTTGCGTGCGGAAAAACGAAAGTGCGGCGTGAATAATTAGGTCGCTGCAGACATTGAAATTACATCGAATGATCGCGTGTAACTTGGTCATTCGGAGGAAATTGGTGGGCGGCGTTAAAAATTTCAGACCTCTTCAATTATTAATGCATCTTACTGAGAATTAATTAACATAACTTATTATTAGAGAAAGAGCGTATAAAGCACTGAGAACAATTTATGATAAGTATAGAGGTGGTGTGGCGAATTGTTGTACATCGCATCAAATCGTTGTTGTAGCTTTTTTTCTTGAGGTATTGTGTTGGTTACGGTGTACTTGTGATGAAAATAAAATCATTTCTTATCTTCGTTCAGCGGCCTATCGACTCCTTTTTGCACTGTTTTATCATTGAACATCATTTTATAGCACTGAATTTCAGTTTGGTGCTCGCATGTTTTGATATTATTGGAACTTTATCGAGGTTCCTCATAGAAGCGTGTTGATGCAATACTTTGTGGAATATTTTTCGCTTCACAGGTTTCTTTCTCATGAAGCTTCAAAATTTCTTCAGAGAATTCTGTAGAAACTATAAATTTCAATATAAGTCGTGTTCTTTGTTCTTTGGAAGACTTTTCAGTACCTTTGTCATTGAAAAGACAATCATCCGGTCCTTCCTGAGTGGAAAAACATTCGAAATTATATGTAATTCACTCGGGTTATGAAGCACAAGTGAAGATGCAGTACTTTGAATTTGTATTTCATAAAACATCCTATTCAAGAAGAAAAATATGGATTTCGGTGCACTATTGCATGTTAACGATCACAACGAGCCCGCTCGGAGCATTCTTGTTTGTGAAATGAAAGGAAGTCAAGGCAATTAAATTTGAATTCATCGACATGATTATGGTAATTGGTTGCTCTCAGGCGGTGTTGTTGTCGATTAATTTATTTGCCGCTTTTTCATCAACTCTGGATCCTTGCGCCGTGAAAATGGGAAGAAAAAGTGTTCTAAACCTGTGGATCAGCTTCTTCAAATGAAAAACCAAGAAAATTGTCTTTATCGATGAAACGATGTCGATGATACGCATCTCATCTGATTTTTGCATCCAAGAGA
Organism: Gonatopus flavifemur; assembly: GCA_018340375.1. Classification (NCBI taxonomy): domain Eukaryota; kingdom Metazoa; phylum Arthropoda; class Insecta; order Hymenoptera; family Dryinidae; genus Gonatopus; species Gonatopus flavifemur. Next base: position 59,227,792 of record JAFFJZ010000001.1, read on the forward strand.
AAGTCGGAGCGAAAATACCTAATGAACAGTCATGTAAACTATAAAGATGAGCTGATTTGTTCTCGAGATTATTGATAATCTTCTCAAAGCCCTCTTCCAGGATATCCACCGATATTAATTAGATTGTTCAGTTGATAGTTGGGAATTTGTAGATTTATGCAAAATTCATGATGTTCGAGAAGCACTTGGACGATAAATAGTCGTGTTTCTGGTAACGGAAGCGTTTCGAACTCTTGACCATGTTTCCACAACGGAGTAATTTCACAATATTTTCATACTCGAACTGATTGTTTTAGATAATCCCTCGGCCATCCATTTTCGAACAACGATTTTTCATTTAATTACTCTTTGATGTTACCGTAGATACTATGATAAAGCCAATATCGTACGATATCTAAACCGATAATATCTGATGAAACTAATGTCGAAGTTTCTCGATTGACGAATCAAGTACAACAACGTTGGACGGTTCGATTCGGGAACTTTCTATATTTTTTTTAATATCTTGCTGGTATATTTCCAGCGACTGAAATGAATATCATTGTACACAATCTCCAAGAGATAAGAGGAGAGTATATCGTTCGTTAATGAAATTGTTAAATAGCCGTTTGGTCGTGAGTTACATATTCCATATAAATTAAGCAATATTGATAGCTTGTTGAACATTGTAATTCGATAAATTATATTCACAGCAGTTTGTCTTTGGTAGAAAAGATTTATAATAAACGAAATAGACAAGATAGAATGCTAACTTGACCGCTAATGAAATTCTTTACAATTTCATACTTCATTCCTCATACTCACAATATTTTAACGTCAATGTTACTATGCACGTGGATAATTCTAAACTGGTTTTTCATGTATTACAACGTCGCCTTACACGAGTATCTTGGTCTTAAAAAAGAGTTATGTGAATATTATGCGCGATATATTCTCGTATTTCATGAAATTTTGATAATAATTTTGTCGTAAAAATGTAATTGGAGTGCGCTCGAGTGGAGGGAATAACAAGAATATTCCTGTTTCAGGAAATGTTCGAGGAAATTGTATTTCATATAAAACAGATGTTAATGAAAGTTGTGTTAACGTCGAGTAGTCTTTGAAAGTTGAATAATTGATTACAGTGATCACATTTGAACGTTAAACGATGTTATTTCGATGCTCTTTGATACCGAGACTAATCGGAAACGGATGTCATAATGTATCTTACAATGCTTCGATGCTTTGAAATTGTATTGAATTTTTATTAGCGGGTAGCATCACAAGATTCATTCGGAATTCACATACTGTATCTGTTCGTTTCTCGTTTGAATAATCACAAAACTATGCGAGGATTTCAGTTCTCAGTGCCGCGAAGAGTATTACTTTACGATTCATCGATAAGCAGAACTACCTTGTACACGTGCTCTTATTATTGGCACTTAGCGTGCTTGAAAAAGCAACGCCCTTATCCCAACTTCAGATTTTTCAGATTTCTGATTCATGCGGTCTATTTATTCACATCATGGTTTTATCATTTTCAATTTGATTGATTTCTAGTATAAATTACCGCATACGGCGTGATGAGTATAATGCTGATGCAATGCTTTATCTTATTGAAGATTATTACCGCCGAGATTACACTTCATTATCGTGCGGCACTGATTTTTTAAATTCGCACACTCGAGAACAGGAATTTTTTTTAGAAAAGATTACTTTTACCGCTTCAATATCGCATGATGTTATACATATTGCAACGTCGTATACATCCAAACCATTTGAAAGGCTCGCGACGTGAGTATTGTATTCTGAGACGTGACAAGTCATTTGCTCGTCAAAACAGTGATATAAGATATTGTTTAGATATTGGATTACGATGTTAAAAGTGTATTATGAACTGTCATAGCGTGAAGAACAAAAGAATACTTGGATTCGGGTGATATAAAACAGAAAAGTTTGCTATAAAAATTCAAAAGTACACAGTGAAAAATTTTGTGGATTTTTAACACACGGGTATGTTTTAGGAGGTCGCCACTCGCAATTTATGTTAAATATTACCACAAAAAATGTATCAATCCTTAGCTGTCACACTTCGCCAGGGTAACATAGCTGCCACACTGGGGTCGATTATGACCCCAACTGGAAACGTACATCAAGCCAAGCTATGCGCACAGAGAGTACTAAAACTATCCCCATTTTTAATCAAATAATTTCCCTAAAGAAAAATTCATTTCGAATTTGTGAAAAAATTATTTCTGCAGCACACGTGCATCGATGGATATATTTTCGCTTCTAAATGGCATCATCGCTGTATCATGAAGAAGAATTAAATGAAACATGGACAATCATGTCACATCAGGGCGAAGTGAGGCGAAGAAACTCTAAAGTGGCACCAGATTGTGCGGAGAGTTCGAATTATCGAGTTTCTCGATGGTAATTCAAGATTGAATCATGTTGGCGTCAATCTGACCCCAGTGTGGCAGCTAAGGGTTGAATCAACACAAAAATGTTGAATTTACACTCTCTGAATCTGAAAGAGTGAAAAATCACGTGTTTCACTCCACTAAGTCTCAGAAGTGATCCAGTCCGCTTCGAGTGGACCCTCACTCTTTTAGAGTGGAAAATTGACTCTAGAATTTGAGTGGCTGTGAGTTTCTAATCTCAAACCTCAGAATATCACTCTAAAAGAGTGTAAATTTCACTCAAAATTTCGACAGGCTCACTTTTGGCTGGCTGAAGAGTGAAATCTCACTCTAAAAATTTTAGAGAGAACTGAAAATATGTGAAATTCAGAATTCGATATGTTGTTTTCAACACAAACTATGGACGAGTGGACCTCGTGTGACACATAATTTTTCGCTATGTAATTGACCTTGATGTGAAAATTTATAAAAGTATTCGATTTATCGATATTTCGGTATATTCTGAAATCTAAGAAAAATCTGACAGTCGTGTCAAGTGAAACCTTGATTGCTATTCCGCAAAAATTGGTTCTCGTTGGGAGTTGACCATGCTGGTAACGTGAAGAATTCCCATTTATATCGCGATGCGCCGTCGAACATCGTGGGTCTCTTGCACCCTTATCGTCACAAATTGCGGTGTACAATCAGCATTCGTCCCTTGGGCTGATGTTTTGCGCGCCATTCGTGGTAGACCGTCGACTTGGTCAATCCTTCGTGGAATTTTAGTCTCGTGTAATTTTGTGCACGCGACGATTATCACGCCACGCGCGCGCGTGCGCACGGAAAGGGAGGAAGGAAACGGAGAATGTCATAAGCGGCCAGCTCCAGCGGTAGGAATTTTGACGAGCTATGTACGCGCCAACCTCCACCGCATCTCAACTTCTCTTCCTTTCATTTCCTTCCTTCTCTCGATCCTTACTCCGAGAGAAGAAAAGGAAAAATGAAAGACGTTCGTTAAATGAACTCTGTAACTCTGGATTTTCCTCTGAAAATTGAGAAAGAAAAATGTAGCTGATGCAACAATGAAATATCAAATACATGAGAAATTCATTATCGACCCAGGGGTATATGCAAATTTGATCTACCATTTGTTCCATTTCTCTTTACTTGTTGGGAGATTGTAAGCTCTATTGTTATGCATGGTACAGAATTAGCGGTAACGTAGGACAGAGAGAAATGGGTGAGGGATATGAATCAAGGAAGATTTGCTCAACAACGATAACGAAGGAATTATAATACCGAACAGAATATTCATACCCTCGTACAATCGTACAAAATGATACTTCGCAACGTTTTCATGGATTTTATTATGTATGTATTTTATATTTCATTGATTTGAATTTTATCATTTCGATTATCATATATATGTTATTGCATCCATTTGCGGAAGTTTTTTTCTGGATCGTTAAGCGGTAAGCACGTGCCTCATCGACTATACAGACGGCGGCGCCGTCGTCGTCGTTTCGACGAGCATTGTAATATAATAAGAATCGGATTAGCATTGAATGAAGTGGGTGGCGCGAGAGTGGTGGGAGAAAGAAGAAAAGGCCACCGTGAGAGGAGAAGGCCTTTTATAGCGCGCACGGTGGTCCCCTTTCTTGTAATAAAAGAAAAAAGACTGGAATTGAAGGAAAAATTTGGAAAAAAACTGGAGAAGAAACAATCGGAAGAAGGACGTGTACCGAGTGCCTTGAGGTGGAGGTTTTCTCTTCAACGATCATACCTTTTTCCGGTTTAATAGAATATGCGAGGATATACGTGCTTGAATTTTTGAAGAGATTTCTTCAATTAAATTCAAATAAATGTAAGAGCATCGATGAATTCCTTAAAATCTATAGAGAATTCTCATAAATTATTGGACTCTCAAAGTAAAAAATTGCTTTCATTCTTTGAAGCATATCAGAATTAATAATAATACGTTTCTTTCTATTCAAGAATCTTCAAGCTTGAAAATCAGAAATTCTATGAATGTTCTTAATCTTATGAATATGGAGTGCGCGGTACTTCTTTTCCCACAACCTCTTTTTACCGAAAAATCAATACTGTGATTTCAAAGTATACGTACGTTATGTAGTATTTGAGTGCATGCGGGCATGTGAAGAATATATTCAACATTGGATATTTCACCGTATATTTTCAACTAAAAATGATCCTCAGCTGGAATCGATATTCCATAAAGATGTGACGAAAAAGGACATCACTTTGAATGACCTTAGTGCCCAATCAAAAAAATCCGAATTATGCCAATGTTGACGACAGGTGCAGTACAGTGCCAGTATTGGGTCTCTACCATTTGGTCAACACTTACAAGATCAGTACTGGATACATAAAAATACAGTACTATATGCCTGTACTGATGACCCAGTACTGAGAGCCTAATACCGGCCAGGTACTGATCCAGTACAAGCACTGCACTGATTGCGAATGATAGTATCAGTACTGAATCCCCAGTACAGAAAACCGTTATCATCCCAGACAAACGCCAGTACCGTGCCAGTCTTGGCCAGTACTGGTGCAGTACTGCGCCTGTGGTAAATTTCTGGTTGGGTGAGGATAAACCCGTTCGATTCATGAATTCCACGCATTGCTCCAATGAGTAAATATTTTTCAAATTGACGCTTTCAGACCCATCATCTGATGTTTCAAAAGGCCAGAAGATAAATTTCGAATCGAATTATACCGAAGAAATTCCATTTTGAGAACAAATCAAGCGTAAACGTTTTTGACAAGTGGAGAACACTTCTAAAAATGAGGAACGTACGATGCCCAATTTGTATTCATATGCTAAATTCAAAAGTAAACTTTACAAGCACGCAGGATCGTCTTAGGAATATTGAAAGCTCGAGGCAAGTGTTCAAAAAAGTAAATTTTGTATCTACAATATGTACTGCATAATTGCATTAACCGTGTTCGGTTAAAACTGAAGCCTCGGGGTTGTTGCTACCGCACTATTCACATGAAAATGAATCTCATGGGAACTTTGTACATGTACTAAAAAATATACTACAGTCTTTGACAGAGTAATTGCGGATATCATCTTTACAAAATGAACTGTAGATAATGATGGAATTTAAAATAAAGTTTCAAAAGAACATATTATTTTTGTTTACATGATGAAAATATTCACGTTCACTGAATTCACAAATTCAGAATTCAATCCATGATGATTGCAATTAGAAGACAAAGATATGACGATGAATTCATAAATTGATTCGACGATACAATGAACGATTATTCCAATTTCATGAATTTTCAATCGCAATCCTGAGCATGAAAAGTAATGGTTATTAACTTTCACGTGTCATTGCTCTTTCCTCTGCGATTTTCTCTCAACAACTGCGATCGCGATAACAGCCGTTTCTATCTACATGCGTGCAAATAGAAGGCGGCTGTCGTACGCGAATTATGTTATGAGTGTAGTTACGTGAATTTTAAAGGACAGGAAGCGCATTTGTTCTTTCGCTACGAGAACACTCATCGTTAATCAAATTGATATCCTTCTCACCCTTCATATTCTCTCCACTCTTTTGTTTTTATTAACTCCCTACTTTACACCACCGCTGCTCTTTGCGTTACGTTCCGTGCACGTCACACGATGAACCGCATCGATGCGGCTGATAAGAGAAAGAAAATAAATGCACACGATACCTGTATGCGTATTATAATCGGAAATTACATCGATGCATTTAATCGAAAGATAATAAAAAAAAAAGGCCACTCTCGATGAGTGGTGGAAAATTTCGAATATCCTCATGTTTAATCATGCATATCGTTGTGCATAGTCGTATCGATCGTAGATACGAATAATGTAAGAAGTTAAACCAGAAAGAGGATTATGTCTTGCCCTTCTTTTTCTCCCCTTCTCTCTCTTTTTCTACACAAGACAAGCCATGATCCTTGCTCCTTAATGCGTTTCGCACGAGTACATGCATACACAAACTCATAGTTATGTGGTGGAAGAGCAGTACGTTTGCTTATTGCTACCTTAATGCATGGCTCGCTCGTATAATCGGCTACTGACCGACCTGTGCTGCTCCGCAGTCAGTGTTGTGTGTTGTGCACAGTCGTAACAATAGTCTCCGAAGCGTCGTCGACGCTGGACCACCCGCAGTTTGCTATTAAAGCTACGTCCCAAGGGGCAAGAGAGTGCCAGAGCATTCAAATGTATATGGGAAAAGAGGAGGGGGGCAAAAAATCAACTGGAAGGAGGAAGTTCGGAAAAAATTTGGATGAATGTTACGAGGGTTATGAAGATTGAGTTATACTTGGGAATGGTTATTACCGTATAATGATGATGGCGTGGTAGAAGAAATAGCAATGAAAGAGAAGAGAGGATATATGGATGTCGTCGGGATTTTTATGAATTCGTAGAGCATTCGATTTACATAAAAACGATTGCGCGGTGTTGTGAATTGTTTATTCGTTTGAAATCAGATGTATTTTTTCATTCATATAAGAACGAATTAGAATTTTTCTTCGCATGGTACAGCTGATGATGGAAAATACTTAGCAATCGAACTTTATGAATATATATTTTACGATTGATAAGAAATGGAAGGGAAATGAATATTATAAATCATAATATTTATTCCATATATTAGTCATCGATCAATGTTTTCAATACGTCGAATTGATGAAAGTCTTATACTCTTCACGTGAAATGAACTTTATGATAAATTGTGATGAATAATTCATTCGGAAGTAACAAATTTGGATTGTAATGACATACTATAAGGATTCGAAATAGGATTAGAAGCATGACTATGATATAAGCACTTCACAATGACGACTACAAGTAACACACGATGACGATGAGGAGGAAGAGGAGGAGATTGAAGTAGTGTAATATGAAACTACCTGGCGCCAACGCGACTTTAAAGCTACCGCTTTGATTATGTTCCATTGTGGCACCATTAGCTTGTAACAAGCCACCACTGGCATCATCTCATTATTTTGGTCTCTCACTTTTTCCTTTTCTAATATCAACTCTCATTGTTTGTTTCTGACGATCAAAATACCATTTTGGAAGTTTCAAAGTGTTTCGATGCCTCATTGTACGAAACCAAGTTGCGAACATCGGTCAAGTTTTTATTGGAAACATTCAAAAAGTTCCCTTTTTTTTTTAGAAAGGAACAGAACGATACAATGATTGACAATAGCACTCCTTTACTTCTAAAAGCCGCGCTGTCGTAAAATGAACTGCTGGTAAATTTACAGCAGGACTATTGTTGAATTGACCGCAATATCGCTATTCGACCTGACCGGGCTGTAAATTTAGTCACAGAAACGCTGCGGTAGATTTGAGTTTTTCCACAATATCAAGCGGTGAAAAAGATCATAGCGCTAGCAAAATACAACAGTACAAGGCATGTTCAGAGCGTAAAGTTATGCTGGCAGTTTAATGGAACTATATTCGATGGTATACTATGGATGAGAATTTCATTTAGAGGGACTAGAGCATGGAGAAATGGGAGAGAAGAAAATTTCTGAAGGTTAAAAAATCTCCCGCTTCCACATGCTCTAAGCCCCTCAAACACAGAGAAAAAATGTACTCCAATTTACTACGGGATTATAACAACAATTGAAAATTTTAATATTTGAGGAAAAAAACAGATATAATATATGATTCCAATTCTGGAATTTCAAACTATTATGTTACAGTAAAATCGATTATTGAACTATTGAGTCTTGATTGGAATGTATACTGAGAGAAAAAAAGCGTACGCATTATCATCTTTATTAACGGATCGAAGACATCACGGATAGCAGAAGATAATAACATTAACATTATTTAAATAGGATTCATTGAACCAATGTTGAACGATCATCTTCTGTTATCCGCGACGTCTTCAATCTATTAATAAGAACTTTTATTGTTATGGTTTTTTGTTCCTCTCGGTATATCACAAATTTATCAAAAGCGGCGTTTAAAGATTTCAGAAGAAATTTTGAAAGATATCTCAACCCCTCAATTCAAATTTATTTCAGGAATTTTATCTAACAATGATTGGAAAATGTTTTAAAAGTATTGGAAGGTTCTAAACCCATAAAAGACAGTTCCAAAGTGAATTTCAAAGTGCTTGCGAATGAATTTTCAAAATATTTATAATCGTGTGGTGTTCAGGACATTCGTTCCAAGTTTCGTAACTCCTCAGAGTTCATTAAATGAAGCAATCTTTGGTTCCATTCACATGGACATGTTGATTACTGAAAACATAAAAACTGTTTGAGCGCATAATTATTCCGCTGTCGAGAAGAGGGTGGAATGTTTTCGAAAGGAAATGGTCAATACATTATAAAATTTGATGGGAATACTGGGAATTCTTCACAGATAACGCGATTCGTGGAATTGCACTGAAAGAAAGGCATCTGGAATTTAGTTGTCCCAGCTAAATTTTGGATGGCGTGGGTAAAAGTCTAGTTGTATGAAATATGAAGAAAACAACTTATTCAAGGCAAATAAGAAATTTAGTTGTGACAAATAAAGTTCATTTGGCCCAACAAAATTTTTACTGACAATATTTGATTTGACCGTTTTTTTTTCAGCGTGGATGAAATTTGCTGATTTTAAACCAAGTTGTTACTTGGTTTTACAAAGAGTTGGAGAATTATCAGAGTAATTTTTGCTAGGGCTGTATTTTCTTCAAAATATTTCACGAACAGAATTGAAAGCATAAATTCTCTTCTTTTTCTTACAAATAATTAGAGCGAATACATTGTTGTGTTGAATATTTGTTTAGAATTATCATTCAGTTTTGTCGTTATTATTTAAATTTCCTACGTGCCACTGAACGAGTAGCACACAATTATTGGACTAAATAATAATTCTAAAGAAAAAAAATTTGCAGATCTCTCACATGCGAAAAAATTTTCAAAATCATATATAATTTGTTTACAATTTGATATCGTTCATATATAAATTGTATATAAATTATATATAATTTTTCAAACTTTCCATTCAGCTCAGTCAAATTTGAGGAGTTTTGGAATAAGTCTCGCAAATTGTCTGTGACAATTGTAGCAGAATCCATCTCTTTTATTTTATCTTCGATCATTGAAATAAACCCACGATAATAAGTTATGTTATGCTCTTTACTAACAACAAGTATTCACAAAAGAATAAGTATTAGCTATCGGTCAAATTGAAAATTAAAAACGATATCATACTTTGAAAGTTCACAGATTTATATTCATGAGTACACTTATTCACATAGCACAAATTTCAACTCGGTAGCTGATTTGAATTTATTCCCCACAAAATCTATAACAATAAATCTTGTCGAAATTTTTATCTACGATACACAACTATTGAGAACAGATTCGTGCCTAAAATTATTAGACTTCATAGATTTATAAGTATATTATTCAAAAGTCTGTGCCGAATAACTGAATTCAATGCTTCGTTTTTTTGTAAATAAGAAACAATCCTTTTTGTAGACATGCGTTTATGTATAGTACATTTAAGTCCAAAATTATATAAAATACAATAAGATTCATTTGAAATGGATTTTCTATTCAATTTTCGTGGAATGTTAGTGAACAAAAGACAAAGAAAGAAAAAATCAATGTTCTTCCGCAGGGAAATCCGTACGGGCTGAAGGACGCGACGGGGATGGGGATGACGGCAGACATGGGGGCTGCATGGGGTACGGCCGCCCTTCAACCTGCTGCCACGGGTTACTATCCCTACGATCCAACCTTGGCTGCCTACGGGTAAGTTTATCACCAGGTTTCATGGGCTCTCGGCTCTATTAGATTAAACCACCATCGTACTATGCTCTCCCACCGACGCCATTAAAACGAATGTCACGATATCTTGCACCAAGTTAAATATACTCCTTCTATATTCACGTTCACAGTATATCTAAGGGCATGATTATAAACATATTTATATTTAATCATGAAATTCTTCTTGTATTATAAATTATCGAGCTCCAAGAAAATATTATCAATAAATTTTCCTTGAATTTTGACAAAGTTTCAGTAACGGAGTATTGAAATATCTTCAAAGAATTGGAATTAATACATAATGCGCTGTGTAAAATATCAATTCCCCTTCGAAGATATATTTTTTGTTCCTGGTACAAAAAAATAAATTGATTCAGAAATAGAAAGTATCCAAAAAATCATCACCGCTTTACCTCGACAAACTGAAAGAGTAAATGAAGAAATCTTGGAATCAATGAAAACTCTTTACAATCATAATTGCTCTTCGATTGAATGGAATTACTTGTTTCCCTCCAACATATTCATACTTTCTAAATTAACATATCCATTAATCTCGAATACTTAATCCACTACAACCGCGATCCTCGATTAAAAATCGACTACCGTGCGAGTAATTCATATGACATTAAGATACGGATTTTGGATATCCGCACTTAAAATATTTATCTCCGTAGAATAATTATCGACCTGAGATTTCCTCTAAAACTGCAGAATATTGAAACCACTCGTGCCGATAAATAGATATTTTTACAATATCCTGTATAAAACATTGTCACCGGTGAATCGTGTGAAATGGAAAGTATGAATTTTCCATTGGATTCTCGGGCCAAGGATGATTTATGTCGGTGGGGTGTTGTTGAAGCGATCGAAGAAAAATCGAGGTAAGAAAGACTATCGTACAGACAGACACGCGGTGAGATAGACGCGTGTACTTAGGTACGACACGTCGTCGGAATCCTCGAAAGTTAATCCCCGGAAAAAAATGCGACGCGTCGAAAGAGAGAGAGAGAGAGAGAGAGGAAGAGGAAGGAGTTTCATCTTCTCCTCTGTATTCAATAGAGAGTGAGAAGGGAAGGAAAGTTGGTGAGTTATACGAGGGTGCTGTCAACTCGAGGGCTGTCCCACTTCATCTCAGAGGAAAGTGAGATTATCGTTAGCGAAGAGATAGTCACTTGTTAGTCGAGAGATGCTTCAATTATTTCGAGCACAATATACTATATTTCCATTTCTGTCGAGCTGTTTTTTTTTCAGAGGAATAGAATTTTGATTGCGATGATGGGAGGGTATCTTTGGTTGGCCTTTCACAGGCTGATTTCTGTGCATGGCTATATATTAAGCAGTATATGGATCAATTTGATAATTTTGCTCAGAACCTTTGAATGTTCTTGCTTTGGAAACAAAAATGGGAAGAAAAGTTTTTAATAAAATTGTATATCAGTCATCCAATACAAGTTTATTGTGAATTTTCTATGAATATCTATAACGTAGCACTGCCAAAGATCGCTACCAAGTAGTGTTTTTATGAAACACACTGCCAAGTCGTTCCCATTTCCGCACATAAATCAAGCCAAATACGTGTGAGGAACTTAGAAATGTATAATACACGAAGCTGGTAACGCATTAGTCAGTTTCAATGCATACATGCATCTAACATATAGAATAACAACCAAATTTCGTTGAAGGAGGCGACATTTCTTGCTGTCACAGCGAAAAAATCGCTGTCATAGTCCACAAGGTTGCTGCGATAATGAATAGATTGCTATCACACTGAAGAAACTGTTTACTTGTCGTCACTGAAAATTTCAGTGATGAAATACGACCTTAACTAAGAATTTAGTTGCCTCAATTGAATATTAATATATAGTTATAGTTCCTTCAACTGGAAATTTTTGTTGCAATAAATAATCTTTCAGTTCAGGTACTATAACTGAAGCATTCTCTCAGCGCACAGCAAAAAATTTGTTATTCTACAGCAACAGTACCCAGCAAAATAGTATTTTTTTCTCCATTTGTGAAATAGATATCGGTTCATTATCTAAATATCAAATAAATATCTAACCAAAACAGGGCATATGTTTTGAATATATCAGTTTATTTCCTGTTCTCATCAGACCATTAAAGAAATAATTGGTACTTCTAATTCATTCATATGAAAGAATCTCATGTGTGTATGGATCAAGCCTGGTACAAGACCTGCCGAGACTTGTCTTGAACAATTCACTAAACTTGGCCCAGAATTGGGAATGATAAGATCAGGACAAGCTTGGGCCAGTGGTTTTGCCAGGCCCGATCCAATTAATTGACCAAGCATCAACCAAGGCTTCTTTGATCGCAGATATGGATGAAAACAGTAATTGATTCACATTTCAGTTCATGACTTTCTCCCTCACAATACCGTATATGAATTATTTTAACACGATAGAAGAAATGTGACAAGACTGGGACAAGCTTGTATGATCATTGGAAAATTTGAGTTCTTTGATATTTCAGTCAATTTTGATTCTACTGTTGAATTATGCTCAAACTAATAAGATCTTACTGAAATACCATAACATAAATCTTTTAATGATCTGATTTCCGTATGGAATCCAACATTGGAATCCCCCGAGTCACCCGAAAAACTAACTGTCTTCAAAATTAGCCAGACATCCCAAAATTCTGTGAAGAGTTCTTCAAAATCAGTTGATCTCCGTGTATGATGACATTTGAAAATGTCCTATTACCATGAGGTGAAGTTCTATCTTTACTTAGATCGATAATGAAAATCTAGTTTGGTGTGTAAAACTAGTGTGTAGGATTAATTATGGCAGGAAGATCGGCCCAGCCTTGGCCTGATGGTTATCCCCAAATCTTCAGCCATTGTGAATTCAAAATTCAGTCAATATTTATAAACATTGTGCCACTCATGTTGTGGGCAATATTGGCACAATTGTTGTCAACGAATGCTCGATTTTTACATTTGTGCCAAGCTTGTACCAAATGTAATGACTGACTATCCATTGGGAACGACGGGACAATCATGGAACCATATTGGGCCAATTATTCTTCACGGAGATTTGTTTCTGACACACGTGTCCACCTTGGGACAAGCTTAGGGTTTTTTCAGTCTTGGCAATACCTGCATGGGATAGTATCAAATAATCCAAGTTTCATCTGAAAAACTGTCCTATCAACGAATACTCATCAGTTCCCCTAGAAAATATGGCATTGAATTAGATTCTGAATTTCAGAATTTTAATCACATTCGAGCATTCGCGATCACACTTCACTAAACTATTCTCGTAGTATGAAAGATATTCAACTCCTCCTTTATGAAGTTGAAAACCTGTTTCAATGTTCAACATATATTTCATTGTTTGAACGAGCAGAGAGCTTATGTAATCGATATTGACATAACAAAAGAGTGATGTTGTTCACTTGAAATATATAATCTGTAGACACAAAGATCACATTTATTGAATTCACAGATGATCTTCATACTTGTTGAAAATTTTAATGAAACTAAACACAAAAAAAGTCCCTTTATTGGTAAGGATGTAACATTTTTCTTAGAACAGAGATTCATAATTCCACGATTGATGTCGAGAGGGAATAACTTTATTTTAGAAATAGCGTATGCCGCACGCTGTTGACAAAATAAGTGGTGGCGAGAAAAACTTCTTCGTCGTCGAATTTAATTGGAAACACTTGGCTCATGCCACTCGATCCTATCGTTTTCGTTATCACACATCCATAGATTCCTCTTCTCGTCTTGAATTATTGTTACCAAATTGTACGCTAATTATATCTTTATTCATAAAGGATGCTGATCCAAGATTTCAACTCGTGAACCGTTAGAGAGACGTGGGAGAGAGGGAAGAGAAAAAAAATTCTCCCCAGTGTATCGATGTTAGCATCCTCATGAAAGGCAAGAAAAAGCTTCGGGAACTGCACAATACCCAAGTTACACGTAAAACGTGACTAAATTACCATGAGAGTATTGTTGAAGTTTTATTTGCAATATTATCACAGTGATGCTGTATGCGGTGAGCTTAATGGACTTTGAACAATACGTACTACGTACTACCTTGTCTATTAGTACAAGAGTATCCGGATTATTCTATGCAGCATCATTGAACATTGTAATACGGTGGAATATCGTATCCTCGGTTCTACCATCTGCAACTCATCAGCCAATAATCGTTTCCATGCAAAAGAGAGGAGTGTAAATGCCACTTGGAATCAGCAATAATGAATTCACAAAAATGTTCAAGAATAATTTCTGGAGTTGGTTTTTTCAAGTTGAGAGGAATGAAAATTTGAATTCTCGATTGCAGTGCTCGTCTTAATTCCCTCTTCCGTCCCCTCTTTTCCTTACGAATAATTCTCTGAGTTCTATTGGATAGATACACACCTATACATTTAGGTGAGAGACCAGGCACCGACAGACGGACGGTTACAAAATGGCTGTGTAGGCAACGAAGTGGGCGTACATAATGGAGGCTTCCAGGTTCGGTGTATATACGTACATGCATACATATATCCATGTGTGTATATGTAGGTATCGCGAGCGCTAAGGGGAGAGAGAGCAATAGGTCTCTTCCGTACAGGAGAGAGAGTGAGTTTATTGATTGGCTTCTCTTCCCGGGGTTGGTTGGTTCGCTTGTTCACCAGGCCTCTACTACTATACACTCTTGTGCACACACACACACACACACACAATCGCAAACTCTCTAACCCACACAATTGTATATGCATACTCTGTCTTCCTTCATCCATTTCACTTCTCTCCTATGTTTCTCTTCGGAACAAGGCATCAGCTCCCACAGGTGCTTTACTTGCTTTGCTTAGCAACCCTTGTGTGTTCGTATACATACATCACACATTTTCACGAATATATGAGCACTGGAGGCTCTTCCCGTAAAGACAGGTACATGTGTAGATATATACATGTTCATACACATACATTATATATGTATGTTCATATATTCATCCGCTAGGGAAGACTACGCCTTTATACTTACTCTTTTCGTAGATGTAGTTCTATATATATATATACATATAACATACACAAATACTTGTACACATTGGACTCCGCGTCGACGGACCATGAGAATGAGGGATGGTAGGCATTGTTTATCGTGGAATCCACCCTTCTGCTCTCCACTCGGGACGGCGAGCCTCTATTAATTTACTTGCTTAATAATACGACGTACCCTTTCTCCTACGCTCTTTTCTCCTTCGTACACATCACTTTCGACGTACCGGGGGCCTCTGTATTGTTTCAGACCCGCCACTGGAAGTTACAGGCGCAAAGGGTGTAAATTGAAGCCACTCTCGATCGGGACGTTCGTATTCCGGATGTACACACAGGCACTGATTACAGCAAATGAGAAATGCATTGTTTTATCTCGAACACGAAGAACGTTTTCTTTTTATTCTCGTGTTTTTTTGTCTGTACGAACGCCGGTATAACGTCGGCTTGTTTTTTCATCACAGAGTTATTGATTTCGGAATAATTCTAATCGTTTGTCGTTGGGAGAATTATTGGTATATTTGAAGAAAAAAACCTACGGTGGAATTTCCATTCGGATGTGAATTCTAAAGCGATGCATTATTGTTCGTATCATTCTGTCGTTGATGTTAATCTGAGAAAAAGGGGAACGTTGAACACATTTATGGCATGTCTCAATGCATATACAAGCTTTCCCATATATCTAACTGATCCTAAAAAATTCGATTTTATCAAAGTTTTTGATGAAAGGCTGATCATTTTTTAGAGAAGGATTTTTTTCGTGTCAAAAAATTTACACAGTATAATTGAGAATATCATTTTTCATCAGTTTATTCCTTATTTATCCCACTTTTTCAGCGGATACAGTTGGAATGATTGCAGTTATAGGCTATTCATTAGCTGTCATAGCTGGAACTCCTGGTTGTCCTTGCACTGTCGGAGTGGTGGATAACCACAAAATTCAGCTTGTGAGTTATTTTTGTTGTAGGTGGCTATACTTTTCCTTTTAATAGCTGGAAGCATTTTTTTTGGTTACTCGTTTTGAAATATATAGTAATTTTGCTATTCTGAAAGCTCAATGAACAATGTAATTACTTCTAGAACAAATACCAAAATTTGGATACATTCCTAAAGCAAATACACAACCAAAACAAGAGTTATGTGACACTGGTCGTGACGTTAAAAAATCGATTTTTCATTCGTCCACGAGTATCAATCTGTAAACACGCAACGAGCGAATACGCTTCTGAATAGCTTTTTTTAAGTGATGGCAAAATCCATAAGGAAATATTATCTCAGACCACAATACGGCAGAAGAAGATACTATAGAAATAGAGTGGAAGATATTTAATCTTGTGAACTTCACTTTGGAAGAGTGAATTATAATTGTACGTAGATTCATGTTCTTTGAATTGCATCCAAATTAACAGTGCCGTGTGACGACCTCGAGAGTTCCGCGCTGCTATTTCGACAGAAACTATCCTATTTGGGGCGGATTAGAACATAGAAGACACGCGCAGTACCGGGTTGCGTATTAACTGTGCGATGCTACGAGGTTGGTTGATTGGTTGGTTGGTGGATAGGTAGGAAACGTTTGAACATCCGGGCTCAGGCGTAACTATCAGAGTAGGAGCATACGGATACACATATAATACACGTACAGGTATATACACTCTCACACGTATACGGAAAACATGGGCTATGCGAAGTCGTAGGACGTAATTACGCGCGTTCTGCCAATATTGGTTAACCTTTCGAGGTTGACGCCATCATATGCAAAGCCCCTAAATGAGTCGCTCGAGTGTGTCTAGTATTACGAGCGCCGTTTCTGCTCTCTGTATTCACCCGTTTCATATCGTTATTACCTACTCACCGGTAGTAGGTATTTGACGATTTTTCTCTTCATATCCCATCATCGTCATTCTCATGCTTATCGCTTTTTCCTCGTTTTTTTTTCTTTTATTCTATACCACTCGTGTTCGGGATAATCTCCCCGATAGCCTTTCCCGTGTAATATTGTTGTTACATGGGCTTTCTTTCAACAGTTCTCATATTCTTATTTCCTGAATTTAATTTCGTTTGATATTTATTCTGTGGATGAACAGACGGTCTGACGGTCTACTCTGAGGGTTTTTTTTTGTTCAATCAATGGTTTGTTGATAATTGAATCGTAATGCACGAATCAATCGAGTATCCTTTGGCATTCTCTCGCGGGCGAAGCGAATAATCGTATTCCCCTTCTGGTTTCATTACTCGAATGGCAGTTTTCTTTCTCCGAAGTCATTTGAATGGGGCACAGAATTTGAATTGCAGATATCATTCTTCGATAAAACATTCATCATTCAAATTGATTTCGTAGGAGCCATTTGGACTCCTACATCTAAGAAAAACTTGAAGATGTCGGGGGAAAAATGATCTTGTGGTAATTATCAGTTGCCAAGGGATGCAAATGTATACAATATATGCGCTATGGTTGGTTGGATCTGTGAAAATCAAATAAGAGTTTATGTGAATGCAAGACAACAAAAGGAACTCTTGACTATTGTTTTCTTTTTCCCTTTATTCCATATATTTATCCAAGTCGTGTGAGATGCTGCAAAGGTTGGAACGATCGATCAGAGAGAAACTATGAAGAAACCACAGCAGGTTTAACCCACGCATGTTGAATTCTCGAGGATTCTCTTGTCTTTTCGGATTTAGATGCTGTGAGTACGATGATATCGAAGAGAAGTAACGAAAAGAACAGAAAAGAATAAGAACTTTGATAATTTGAAGAACAATTATGAAGATTGAAGCGAAAGGGTGATCGCATTCTCATACAAACCACGTTTACGTTTGTCGTACACTCTTGCAATATATATCGCTGTTGTCGTGGTTGCATCTGCATCTACATAGCACCGAGGTATAAGTAATCATTACTCGCACGTGTTCTCTTTGTGTTAATGTGTATGTATCGTTCTGGTATATACATGTTATACATATATACCCTAACTTCTGTATCTGTATATATTGAAGAGAAGAGGCAATCGTGCCGATACATTCGAGCGATTCTCTTTCACTTGACACGCAACGGTATATACTTAGCATGTAAATGTAGCCAACATCGGCCATTGCCGTTTAATTTTGCATACGTGTATGTTCATGTACCCCTCTATGCATCTGTATACTTCTATGTTACCCGTTATACATATGCATTTAGATAATTACGCGGGGCTCCCAAGTGGAAAACCAATCGAAATACATTGTGGTCGGTCGGAGTCGGTTTAATGGAGTCTGAGAGAGTTATTATAAGGTAGCGAAAGAAAGAATTTGTAATTTGTTGAGAATTCAACCTGAGTAAATGGAATAGAACGTATTGAAAATTGATCCTCGATGACTGGGTGAAAGTCCCTCGATGTTCCGTCCGGTACACCTCTCTCGTGAACGCAACGAGGTTGACGATCTTAATGATGATAATTTTCACCACGTTCGAGATACAAGAAGACGTGGATCGATGGGTAACGTTTTTCAAAGACGTGACTACAGCAGCCTTCAACCTGACTAGCTCACTACAGTCTTACAGTCAACTTGATGAGGAAAAGAAAAAAGCAAAAAAAGAGAATGAAGCATGAAAGGAGGAAAAGGCAAAGATGGGAAAAAAAGGCAAGATAAAAAGTAGATGGCCGGTTTTATTGGCGAGAAACGAGAACCACAGCGGCCGCCTTTCCCTTGTCCGAGGGAGTTAATAGAGGGTGAAACGTCCTCCGCCTTCTTTGGCTCAGAATCTCTTCCTTTCTCTTGTCGTCGTGTTGCCATCCTCAGCCTGCCGTCGTCATCTAACTCTTGGCTCGGCTCTCATGTACTATGCGAATCATATCGAGAAGGATGAGACAGTTCGCGTCTGAGTGGGAATGGAATGGAATTAATCGTTTGTTTAATATAACGATTCTTTGAAAGATAAAAAGTACATAATGATGGTATCTTCGAATACGTGTGACAACTCGTGCACAAAGACAGGAAAAAAACAAGACATCTTTGAAATTTTTTTCAACATTTTTACGTATCTCACAATATTTTATGTCAAATTAATGTATAATTTTCGTAACTGACATTTCGTTCAGATTTAATTACTTGCAAATTCTTACTCGCAAAATTGAATAAAATTCAACCTTTTCCATTGTATCAGTATTTATCTTTGACGCCTACTTTTAGTTGGAACACTGCCGCGTCTTGAAAGAAACTGATAAACCGATGAGGATGGAAATACGTTTTATTTTATATTGTGTAGCAAATTTTCGATCGAACAAGCAGAATTTGTTATCTTATTTTGATATGAAAAAAACGATTGCAGTACAATCTAACTTCTTCGAGATATATTTATCGTTTGTTTTCTATCAACAATGATGTAGAGGACGATCTTGCCATAGATTATTTTCATACGTCTGTGAAAACATCAATTCAAATGTGGAAATTTTATCCTGCTATCGATCTTTTTATCACCACTACGAATTTACCTCCTACATGTTCAGGTTTGCCTATTGGTTGGATTTTACCTATATATCACGCCGTTTCCATGGTGAAGGATTCTGGTATTCCGTCAAGCTGTGCGTGTTGGTCTGGAAGCGAAATAGCGTATCAACGATAATGACTATAGCAATATTATTCTAAATTCAATCCATTCGTTCGTTTAGGAATTTATAGATTCGCAAGAAACAATTTACCTCATAAACGTAGAAGCTTGTTTTCTATTCCGTTTGCATTAAATACGTACATCTCCGGTTAAACAACAGCCAAGAAAGGGAATTTACTCCGCAACAGTCAACGTTGAATCAAGGGTAATATATTTTCCGCAGATTTTGGCAGAGTCCAAAGTACTCTTTGTTGGAGTTCGTTCGAGTTTCCTAAACTCGTATGTCCTTTTCCCTTCCCTACGTTCCGTTATACGTGGCTTGGCTCGCGCACCCTCCGGGTTAGAGGGAGAATAGTGCGACATCCTACTGAGTCGAGGGTGATACTCCTGTATATATACATACCCGGAAAGTAACTCCCCTCGGCGAGGCGGCGTGATTCCATCTAGCAAAGCTCCAGTGTACGTACTCACTCGACGTAATGGCGATTCGATCGATTCCCTCTCAACCTTCATTGTCTCTTTCTTTCTCTCTCACAAATACCGCGATACGAATATATATATAGATATACATATTCCCACATGAACACACTTCGAGTGCTCCCCTTCGCATCGCTTTCTCTTGGAAAAACACTTGTGCAGTATGTTATGGGTATGTGCCCCTATATATACTAAAATACCTATCGACGAGTCATTGGTTGAAGATGAAATCGCGTGCGAAATTCCTAATGGAGATACATAAAGCTATATAACACAATATTATTACCGGGACCAGGAACCTATTAGATTTGGATAAAAGATTAAACGCGCAGGAACATTGAGTTTTGATTTTGACGTTTCGTTTTCCGTATATACATAACATGATACTTTTTTATGGAATATAATAAACGTCCTGGCAGCAATCAATTCTTTCTCTTTCATTCTCATCTTCATTGGATTGGAAATAGCTCGTTATTGTGATTCCAGGTATGGAGCTGGGTACGATTTAGCGGCAAGACGAAAGAATGCCACGAGGGAATCCACGGCGACCTTAAAAGCATGGCTGAACGAACACAAAAAGAATCCATACCCAACGAAAGGTGAGAAGATTATGTTGGCAATTATCACCAAAATGACGCTGACCCAAGTTTCGACGTGGTTCGCCAATGCGCGAAGACGTTTGAAAAAGGAGAATAAAATGACCTGGGAACCCAAAAACAAAACCGACGACGACGACGACGCGGTCCTCAGCGATTCCGAAGATCAAAAGGATAAGGACGATGTGTCCGGGGACAATAGGGGGGATAGAGTCGGAGATGACGCGAGAAGAGGTCTCGATGATAATGGTGAGTACATTTTTTTCTTTGTATTCCTTTGTTTCGTGAAATCTTTACCAACATTCAAGCTCTAAATTCAATTCCTTGTTTCAACAAGAGTATAATCGAATTCAAATTCTTAACCGAATGATGCGACTGTTAAATCAATTTGAAGTCACCACTCCATTTGCGCCTCAAAGGGTGAAATCTAAAGCTCGTTACACTTCGATTTCACGACACACTACGAGTGTTGTAAAAGGATTACACGAACTCACGGTAATAACATTAAAATTCTAGATTCTCCAAAGCAGGATTTAAATTCCGGTTATTCTCGAGTATCAATAACATAAACAAACTGAAGTTTCCAACAATTCTTCAGGATACCAAAGAACGGTAGATACAAATAACGCAACAAGATGAAATCACAAGATCATTCGAAAAACTTCTAAGCTGCTCCTTTAAATCAGAGAACCGATAAACATAATTTCACTTGAAAGGATTGTAAATTTTTCCAGTGGATCGAGAATCGAGTATTTGCCGACAGCTTTTATGAAATGTCGGCATCGATTATGGCGGAGAAAAATCTCTTTACTCGATCTATACTCGCGGTAGCAAGTGCTGTTGCTGCTCATGCTCTACGTTCTCCGTCGGTCCATGTAGGGTGAGGTCGTACAGTTCGAGTTCGGTTCATTGTGAACGGAATGAACGTTGAGCTTGCTTTAGCAATATCAGAAAGACATGCCGACAAACCGATGGGCATTCGATATATCGGGAAAACTAGTCACGCGAGGTAGGTTAAGACACGCCAACGACATTCCGAGTCGAATGGATCGGTTGGTTCGACGTCAGTTTATCCCCCGATTATCAGTAATTCAAAACGATAATGGTGGTAACTCTCGCTGTGGTCCGCAAGTATAGGCGGAAGTCTTTAACGATGCGCTCACATTCTTGACCGTGGCATGAATAAATTCATCAAAGAAAAAAGTTCGAATCCGGAACTTGAAGTTTCGCCACACTTTTGTCATCCACAAAAAAATTTATTTTCATATTTTTATATTCCAAACGCATATAATTTGTACTTCTCATTTTACTCGAGACGATTTCTCTGATAATTTGTCCCCGACGACGTTCGTCGTGTATTATAGATCTCTTTTGGTGGTCCAATTTGCATGGTCGTTCTTGACAGGGATTTCGTATAATCCATTCTCATTTCATCACATCCGAGAGAAGACAAAAAAAGAATTCCATACCCATTAAGATTCATAAAACGAATATATATCGTGGATATGTTTGTGTATCAGTGAAAGTATTGATAACATTCAGAGAGTATCACAATCTGTTTTCGAATGGTTAGAAATTCGTATTGGGAAAATGATATATTTGAAGAGAAAGAGAGGAGGGAGAGTCTATATCGCGAGGGCGGACATAATGGTTCACATGTGGGTAAACACAGTGACGGGTTGCGGGTTGCCGCGCAAAGAGATTAATGGCCTTTGGTTTGGTCCCCACGGTGGACCGAACCAACGAAGCTGACTACGGTTGCTTCAGCTACGTCATCGTCGTAGTCGACGACGACGACGACGACGACGACGACGACGATGCTCGGTATATATTGGTGTATAAATACCTTGATCTCGATGTGTGCATGAACATGTATGAATGTGCATGTGAGAAAGAAAGGAAGCAAGAGAGAAAGAGAGAGAGAGGGTGCGGCCAGGTTGAGTAGCCATCTATAGAGCTATATACACTTCATACGGGTCTCTATGCACGTACCTATGTGCATGTATATACATATGTATACGTTGGCGTGCAACACAAGAGCGTCCTGGATCGAGGGTACGGTGATGTATCGGCGCTCGTGGCGAGACGAATGGTACGAACCCTCCTATGGCCACCATTACCCCACCGCACATTGGCCAACATCGAACACATGTATATTCACATACGTCTACATATAACTTACATGTTTCCATACACACGCAGGCGCACATACTCTTTCTCTATCAATCTTTCGGCCCGGGCCACGCTTAATGTTGTTATGTCGAGCTACGTCGTCATGCGTCCTGTTGGAAGTCTGTCATCTCAAAAGCCTCATTCTGCTGCGTGACAAGTGGGTCGATGTATCGTTTCTGTCCCAAAAATGACTGAGAGTATTGAATTAGGCGTGGAACGGTTCTTTCAGAATGAATACATTATGGGTGAGTTGAATGTAGAAGTAATGGCCTGATCACTTATAAGGATATAAATCTCGAAGTTATCAGATTCTTTGGTCCTCCCTCGTGATAGCTGAATATACTAAAAGTCTAGGTTCATCAAAATCACAATTTTTTGTCAATTTGGTGAAGTTCATCTTCATTTCAGGACAAAAAGCTCGCTGTAATTTCGACAATTGATTGGGAAATTCATTACGATGCAAAAATCTTCGTGCAATTGAATTTTAATTATTCTTTGAAGACTGAAAGAGACACAACTCAAGAAAATGAGCAAATAATCCTTGAACAGTAGCCAAAGAATCGTTTCAAAATATTCATGATTTGACAAAACTGAAATTGAAATAGAACTGATATCAAAATTCAATCCATTATGTTATTTCATCTTATCGATGAATTTTTGAAAGAATGTCAAATGTTTTTCAAAGCTTGTGCATTATTTCTATCATATAATATAAAATCTTTCCTTTTTAATCTTCCCTAATTATAAATGCAAACTGAGTTATTTTGAACATAATATTCTCAAATGATTCCACATCTTACAAAATTTCTAATTGTCGGAATTTAATGTGTGTTCTACTCAGTGCTGAAATTCGATATTTGTGTGGAACTGTTCGACTGAATAATTGAACGTAACAGGAATTATTAACGAGCAATCACGAGGAACTTTGAACGTAGATTACCAACGAACTCATTTTCAAGCTCCAGGGAAATTTAATCTCCCACGTATATGAATACCATTCAATTTAATTGCACTTGATTCAATTGAAATTAGATACGGAAAATTTATTTTTGAAACAGCAATATCGTCAATTAACGACCTGATGCCGTCACATCTCCGGTCGTTAAACGCTCGCCTCAAATCGATTATCAACGCGTTATTATTGTTCCGATCTCTACGTTATTCTAAAACGCAAAAATTGACGCTCATCAGAGATGTAATGAAATTTTAATTTGACGAAATTCGTTTGATGAAGTATCAAATCGAACGGTGCGAAAGATTATGAGATTAACATCTGATAGAGGGGGTCAGAAGTTAAAGAGCCACTTGTGGACTTAGCCAAAAGCGGTATCTGTTTAGTTGGCCCATAAGGTTTCGTTTATAAGGGGGATCGCAACACCCCGAACTCTCTTTTTCTCTTCTTCGATTCTCTTTCTCTCTAAAATAGCAAAGCAACGGCCCCTTACAGTTTGGGAATTATCGCTTGACGACCCATCAAGTAAACCCTCTGCCGACTCATTCGAACCTCTTAATGAAATTCTCACCCCTGACTGACTGGCTGGCTGGCTGGCTTTGCTTCGTTTGGTTTGGCTCAATGGCTAGCTGACAGACGGTCGGAACTTCGACGGTCCTGGAGTGTGTGTCCCGAGAGAGATGAGAAAGTAGAGTGAGCGAGTGAAAAGTAGACAGAAGAGAATCGGGGTTGCAAGAGATCTACTCTCGCTATGCCCCGAGGGGAAAGGCTGAAATCTCTCGCGCCCCTAAGTGGTTGAAGGCTTCGCTCCCTTTTTTCACAGCATCCTTTAACTGTATATAAGAGTCGAATAGGGAGATACACTTACTCCTACTCCGCTTTCAATCTCTCTCTTTCTCTTTCTTTCTCGCGTACCAGACCCTCCAGAGCGTGTAGATAACCAAAAAACCTTGGATAGCAATGAGAGAAAATTTGATATACACACATTCTCAACGTCTCACTTTCATATAAGGGTTTATGAACTATGAACACCGATTATTGGCCCCAAGTTGTGGACTAAACACACATGTCTTTTATGTGCTCGATAAATCAACCTGAACGAGCGTGTTTGAAATGTTACTTCATCTACTTCGAGACTATTTTCTACGCTATAAATACTCATTATTTCATGTAGTACGGTATATATGTAAAACGAATAACGCTTTTGTCGATCAGCACTGTACACAATATTTCTAACATGTATAAATCAAAAGTATATACATATATGTCAATTAACGTACTTATCGAGACATCAAAACATGATTTGATATCTCAACTCCCGTGACGCAATTTACACAAATCGCTTGTTGAATCTAATACATTGAGTGTACGTTACCTTTCTTATGAATTTATATGTAACTTTCGAGCGACAAAAATCTAACGTACATTTCGATGACTTTATTTTACAGAACCAATGAGACACGTCAAAGCGGAGCACCTTCAGCACGATAAGGATCTTGACGACGAGGATGATCTTGATCTCGAAGAGGATCCACGTAGTAGAAGCGAACATCCGTTCCATCATGCGATGCAGCATCATCATCACCATCATCCAGGATACGGGGGAGAGGAACATCATTTGAAGGACGAAGGGATCAAGTCCGATTGCAGTGGAGGAGGAGTACCGATCCCAGCGACGAAACCTAAAATTTGGTCATTGGCTGACACAGCCGCGTGTAAAACCCCACCCCCGCCATCGCATCAACACCATCAACAGTATCATCATCACTTACATCATCATCATCAACAACATTACATGCAACAGCAGCAGCAACAACATCACATTCCTAATCAGAGCCACCATCATCATCACTCGCAACAACCCTGGTTAGGCGGTAACGGTGGGTCAGGTGTTGTGGGAGGGGGTGGGAGTTTAAGTTCCTTCGCATTACCTTCTTCGGCATCTATGAGCCCATCCTCTGCGGCGACAGCGCCATATTCGGGTGCTGCAACCCGATACGGTGGTTTCCTATCCTCTTCGTCCGGGGGACAACTACATTACAATCCAAATTCCTCGTCCGGTTCGACCTCAAGTGCCTCTTCTTCGGCGGCCGCGGGGTTTCCCGAAGTTGGTACGGACACTCCACCTCAAACACCTCCCAATATGAAGGTGGCAACCCCGAACGGAGTGATCCAGGCACCTCCGGGCGGATATTGCCCTGGTGGCAACAACAACAACAACAACAACAACACTACCCCCACCAACACCAACCCCAATAATACTAGTAACGGTACTCATTCTATCCCCTACGCCAATGGACATCCCGGTGCTACAGGCTATTTATCAACGAGTTCAGGATCCGCGAGTAGTACGTCATCGTTTAGCTCGAGATTACAAAGCTCGCCGCATAAAGATTATTCCTCTCCGGTTGGACAGAACTCGATCCTTCATCAACATCAAACCACTGCCAGTTTACCACCCACGGAGGCTACTACGGCGTTCAAACCCTTCTACAAGGGGTGAGTGATTTTTGCGATGTTTGAAAAACAAATCTTTGTGCGACAATCGTATTAAATATGTAAATTTTAATTTTCACAGATCCCAATCGATGGGCAGTGGATTCGTGTCCCCAGTTTAAACAAACGATGCAGAGATATCCTGAGTTATCGTTGCATCTTTCAAAGTAAGTTTATTAAAAAGATTTTTTAATTCATACTTGGAGGTTATTGCCTTCCATATCAATACAATTCGCGCACACTTATTATCATCCAAATGAATCTCGTTTATAATTCGCAACATTTATATCCAACTATCATAAAATCCATGTGCCACGATTTTAATTATTTCTTGTTTCATTACAAAACACGTTATCGCTTTGATAAGAGCAGCACGTAGACTCCAAATGTTGATTAATTAAATGATTATTATTGCATTCGTATCGCTGTGCATCGTTAATTTAAAAGTCTTCCTCGATATTTTTATACCTCGACGGTGGAAATGTTTCGGATTGGATCATTAAGATACATCAGATATTGAAACAAATCACCGCCTGGAATGATCATCTTATCACAGCTTATAATTGACGTAGGATGGAATTGATCGTTTCGAGAATCGTGTGTGAGAAATTAGGTGTTCGATGTGAAATCATTGACCGAATGAAAATTAATTCGAAAAATGTATGATTCCCGATGTAATTGCGTTGAGTGGGATCGTAAGAACAATACGGTGACGATGACGATGACGATGACGATGACGACGACGACGACGACGACGACAACGACGACGATTAAGGTTGGTTGTTAGTTTGAACAACAACAATAACAACAAGAAAGGTAGTATGAGATACCGGAGTTTTATCAGTTTGTAAATCGGAAAGCGAAATTGTTGTTCGCGCTCAAAGTCGTACACGAACACCTCCGGACAATCGATAAGGAATTAATATCCGGTGCAGTCGATTGGTCGTTAGCCCAGGCCTCGCGTCGAAATAATAATGGCATTGGGTATTGAGGAGCGTGTGGGCAGTCTGAGGGAACAGAGAAAGAGAGTGGAAAAAGAAAGAGAGAGAAAAGGCTATCGCCACCTCCTTGACAGTGACAAATGGATGGAGATTTCAATCAGTGAATGGAATCACCACTGGCTCTCGTTGAGTCTTTCTCTCTTTTTCCTTTTATACTTTTTCGCTTCCACTTCGTCTGTATGTATGTTGAAACACTATACTTGGGCACACCTCAACCTGTCGCGTTGGTGAACCGAACAAACCAGCTTTCGGTCCAGCTGGACTCGGTAGAGCCAGAAGATACCAAGAATTTAGTCTATGTTTGGAACAAAGTTTACTTTGAGAAACCGATAGCTGAGTTCATTAACGGGATAACGTTATGACTATTGATAAAAATTCATGAGAGAGAGAAGCTCAATGTGTCCTGTCATTGCCATGATTTTTATACTGAAACTCCTTCGGGGATGGTATCTACTTATCAAAGCGTGACAGAAGAAAATTTCGAAATTCTTCAAATTGTTTGCGGTATTGTGTGTGTTTTCTTTTTCTCATTGAAATTCACGTTGGATTTGATTTCGCGCGACAAACGCGTATACTACGCGATTGAGAAAAGAACGAGCAGGAAAGTGGTTATCCAGGATGGAGTAGAGTTGGTGGTGATCGATCGTTAAAAGTGCCTCGGGAAAGCCGTTCGAGACTCCATCCTGATTCTGGTATTGGAGGAGACAAGGGAAATGGGAGTTGAAAGTGGTGGTGGGAAACGACTGTTTCCTCTCCTTCAGACAAACGATCCACCGGATTCATCTCAAGGGTTTTATCCTTTATGTTCTCATTCCTATATATCCGCTATAACTAAGTCGTGGTGGTGCTTTTTCTCCATAGTCCCCGCGACGACTCGAGGTTTCGGGTCGTTCGAAGGTTATCCAGTTTATCGAGATATTGGATCCGATCGAAATACTCTTCCTCTGGAGACTGCTTTCACCTCGCTTTCTCTATGGTGGCAAAAATTTCTCTTGACAAAATGATATTTTCATGTTTCCTCGGAACGGAAATCATTCTGAAGCATGAAAGAACATCCAGAACAATGATTCAATTGAATATAAATCTGTTTTCTTCTCTCGTGTATTCTTTTTTCGCGTTCACGGGGGTGGATGCTTTGCGGTAATGAAGAGTGACAATTTGGTGGGGTTGGTCGATTCTCTTTCTCTTTCAACTTTCGTACCATGCGTTGGAAGTTTTCTTCCTGAAATGGAGAATTGTCGTTGACTGATGGACGGATGTATCAGTATTTTTTTTTATACATTTAAAAAATTCTATTGAAATTCTTAATCATGTTCCATGTGTTTTCCATATCGCATTGTGCCTTCACGTATGTCAGTGGGGTTTCAGAGTTTTTCCTGTCCGTAAAATGTCATAGTAGCATGACACGCAACATGAAATATTCTAATTAGTTCAATTAAATATTACTAGTTATCGTTATCGTGATACTTATGCTAATAGGGTGAAACTGCGAAACTTCAAAGTTGTTACATTATTGTCTTATGCAAACATTCAACAATAATAATTGGTACATATCAATGTAGCAAATGAGAATTTGTAATTAGACACTTGAGTATATGTGGCAAAGCGTCTGACGACAAGTCTCGGTTGATAAGTTATCTACATTGCACACATAAATCTCCTCTTTTTTCAATTTTTTCTCAACGTATCTGGTATGAAGTAATGAAAGTTGTCTCCCACATTTCCTACATCTCACATCGAGGATCGGGAGCTCTTAATTAATTGGAAACACACGTCCGTCGCGTGATGCTTCATCGTCATTTTCATATCAAATTTTTCTAGAAAATATTGCAGATCGTTTTCAAGGTCAACAAAATTAATGCCGATTGATCGCATCGACACCTCTATTCATCAATAGTTGGATTGAAAAAAGTAAAAGTTTCGAATTTCTTTTCTCATGACATCGTATATTCAAGGATATATCCAACCTTCGAGTCTCTCTCGTCCGGTTCCCTGTGGAACGTAAGAACGAGGTGACGAAGAGATTTTCGGTTGCTGTTGCGAATTCGTGCCACGAAGCTACGACGTGGAAAGGAAGGTTAGTTGGAGAACGTCCAATGTGGAAAGAAAGAGTAGAGAGAAGATGCAAGAGGTAGGGGACGTTCTTTCAGAGGACTGCGGGTGTTAGCCGGTACTCCCTTATCTTCTGGCGATCTGATCCTAATTTATAGCTGCGTCCCAAATAAACTAGTTTTCGCTGTCGTCACCTCGCCTCGCCTTCTCTCGAAAGGACCATGTGTGTTCTCTTGTTCTTCCTTTTTATTCATCTTTTTACCTCTCTTTCTCTCCCTACCTACCTACCTACCTACCCTTTTCTCTCTTCTTCTTTCTATTTGTTTTTCCTTCTTCCAAGTCTATTCTTTTTTCTTCTCTACCCTCAATCTTGTCTTCTCCGTTCTCTCGAGAACTCAAAGGACTTTTACGATATTAGCCTCCTTCTTCTTCTGTTTCTTTTATCTCACTCGAGAAAAGGCAGTCTCTTTTTTGACCACCTCATCGTTTCCCTCCTTCCTTTCACACCATTTCATCTCTCTTTCTTTCATCTGCTCTTTCTTCTTTGCTCCTCGTAATGCAGGTATGAGCGCTCGATGTTTGACAGCAGCACGGTGACTATCAGGTAGCTACTTCGGTCTTTTATTTTCTCGATCTGACGAATGAACAAAAACAGAAAAGGGAGAAAAAAGAGAGATACATACAGATCTACTATTTAAGAAGATTCTCGCGTTGTAAATTGCCAATTAGCTCGAGGATATTTAATTACCATTGGAAGGAAAGAACGAATGATAATTCGTTCTGACCCACCCGCTCGATCGGACAGATCAGGCTTCGACCTATGGTCTCTGAACCAGGGTCTTCCCCATATTTACACGATCTTTCGATTTATCTCTTTCCAGTACATGACCACCTACTTCAGAATGATTTATCTGTATGTATATTATTCTTTCTTCTTAAATTCACCTTTCCATCTTCCATTTCACGATACAAGTGAAGATTAAATTCAATTTTATCTTCATTCCTGGCTCCAGAGATGAGCGGTATCAAGTATTTTGCATACGCGAATGCTTTTTTTTTCTCTCCTACCTCAAATGTGTGGTTGTTTTCCTACTTCACATCGGGCGCTTGAGAGTCAAGAGTATTTGAAACAAAAAAGTCCTTGAAACTATTCATCCGTGATACAGGTTATGATACAAATAATTCTATTTTTTGTGGGGTGGAAAATTGAAGAGTCAAGAAAAACTTTTTTCAACGACGCTTCAAATTTTTTGAATATGGAAAATTTAGAGGGACGCAGGATGGTTTGATAAACGTAAATTATTCTGTTCGCAGTGCTTTGATGATGACAGTTCAAAAAGAGTATTTCAGAGTTATAACTTTTATTGTTCTTTCTGCCAATGAATTGATTTCCTCCCGTCGCTGAAGTCTCCCTGGTTCCTTGAAAGTATTTTCAAACTGTATTTGCTGCGATTTATGAAATACTTTCATGAATAGTTATTTTCACAAACAAATTGTATAGGAACGCATTTCATGCTTGAGACAATCAAATTTCCTCCAACTATTCTCGAATGTAAATCTTAATCCACATAACAGGAGTTACGAATATACATACATCAGCATATATTCAAAATTATTATTCGGAAACATCTTTCATACACAAATCACGTATAATCAATGATTTTATTATAATTTTTTGATTAAGCATAAAATAATTTGAATCATCCACGGTGCTGCTACCGAAGCTCGATTAAGTCGAATTAATTAAGCTTCCACTTTTCAGCCACATAAATCATTCTTTCGTGTCTTTGTTCTTTAACATATTCACGAACTTCCTTGAATGATTTTAATTAACTGCACGACCACCATGCGAAACGGTCACAGGCTGATTTTTGTTCTGTTCTTTTTTCACGGCTACCAGATTGTCGGGAAAGAAGAATTTGGATGTCCATAAGATAAATCCACGAAAAATCAGCCTGTGTTCGGTTTATATCTATTTTTTATTCTCGCATTCTTCATTCGTTTCCAGAAAGATTTCTTCGATGCGATTATGGGTTGTATGATTTCAAAAAGATCTTTCTGCATTTTTTACATTCTCCGTGTTTAGTTGGCTACCCAACGACTTTGGTGTTCTTGACGGAATATCATTGCCCAGATGCAAGCAGCCACGTTTAGTGGGTACAAAATAACGGATGTTCGATCCTATTTAATTCGTCTTTCAATTGATCAGTCATATACATTTTCTCAGTATATGATGTTATCATGGAATCAAACGAATAAAACTCACTTTGATGAAACATTTGGAACACGTTGGAAGCTTTGAATCTCGCTGGTTGATCAATTTCTGTCATTCCTCAGAGATATCGGTACGAGAGTGTGTAAATCCTTACGCAATCACACGTTTTTGATT
This sequence comes from Gonatopus flavifemur, assembly GCA_018340375.1. Taxonomy (NCBI): domain Eukaryota; kingdom Metazoa; phylum Arthropoda; class Insecta; order Hymenoptera; family Dryinidae; genus Gonatopus; species Gonatopus flavifemur. The sequence goes on from JAFFJZ010000001.1 coordinate 59,259,698, forward strand.
TCAGTAGAGGTTCTTAGGAACCGCGGTTTTTCAAAGAATTTTAAGGTTGAAATCATTTGATTTCTATTCGTTTATGTATATTCACAAAAATCAATCCCATGCTCATATTATATTTCAAAATTTGAAACATTCAACTCAATTATAATAATATCTTAATACCTCATATTTTCTTCTCTTCGTCCATGTGTCAGAAGAATTACACGCTTCTTTCTTACAAGACATTCAATATTTGACAAAATTCGTCATTGAGAACTGAACGTGTCTCACTTCCAGTGTTATGAGATTTCGTTTTATGGAAATGTTTTGTGTTTGTCCAACCGTGATACAATGTGATTGGATTTATTATTGGAGGCCAGGAGGGAGCCGAGATCACAACAAAGATAGAAAAACGAAAATACGGTAGCTTAAATTTATGTTCGAAGGTGCAGGGTTCTCACATTCTTTTCCGTTTTCGGATTCTTCGATGTCTAACGGGAAAGTATTCCAGTAGTAGCTTTTTTTTTTGTTTTCATCATTTCGTGTGTTGTGGTATTTATTGTTCACTTTTTTTTCATAAAAAATGGAGTAATTAGTAGAATGAATATCTTCTGCATTTGAATGGGTGAACCTTGATTCTGCACGGGTCTCGACAAACTCTTTTACGCTCCACTCTGAAAAATAATGGACGAGTTTGTTTCTACAAAATGATGGCAGCAACAATCCCTCATAATTTGGTGAAGTTTTTTTGCACTTTTTGAAGGATTCAAGTGAAGTGGAATTCATCCCTGAAGTGTGGAAAAACCCCCCATAGTTTTTACGATACTGATAATAAATTTGAGTCAAGTATTTATGCAAACAAGTGAATACAGATCCAATAGGGAATCTGATACAGAACAGCCGTTAACTGTTCTGCAAAGGATGTTTTTGTTCAAAGCTGAGGATGAAATATTTTAATTTTCGTGGCTTTGTATTCACATATGTCCTTGGCTGCTGATAATTCATTGAATTTCTATAAGATATTCTGTCAAGGTTTGTCTATCGTATTCACAAATATGTGAGACATTCTTGCCTCCTGCTAGGACTGAGGTCTTCAATCTCCTTCCAACCAGTTATTACGATAGAATGGTGTGGTTATTGACATTCCAATTATCATCCAATAAATTTCAAACTTCGTTTATAATGAATCGATGGACAAATTTAGATACCGAAACAAAACTTAACGTCTAGAAAATAGAATCATTAAACGTTGTTTTGTGAGAAAGAATTCTAAATGACATCTCAATGTTGGTGTTTCAAAATTTTTTAAAAATTGCAATGAATCATGTTTTATAAAATTGAAAGATATATGCAAAATACGAACGATCCACCGGACGTAAATTGTACGTGAATCTTTATATCCATGCTTTCGAGCAATCCTTGAGTTTTATTATATTTGTTTTCCTCAAGACATACGTGTGTAAGATTCATCTACACGTTGTAAAATGTCGCAGTTGTCGATTACATGAGATTCCTCCACGACCTTTTCCCGGCATTCTTGTCAAATTCTAAGGTTATCACATTTGCCGATGTAGTCGAAATGATATATTACCAGTAACTGATTGAAACTATGTGCTGTAAATAATTCATGACGACAGTCTTGTGAGATCTTAATCGGGATGAAAGTTGGAATTTATAGAGGAACTTCATTTATGATTTAGTAGTTAACAGAGGTGAAGCGAGAAAACCAGCGATGAACGTTCTAAGATAAAGTTGAAATGATTCGAACATTCAGTTCCAGTCATGTTTAATTCAATAATTGTGGCTTCCAAGACAGCTACATTGCATGATGTAGAATTGCGATATTCTTGCTGTTTAGTTAGAGGAAGTAAAAAGTAGTTGCAAATTGATTTTTGAATATGCAGAAAGAATGAATAAATATAATTATTGAAATTCTTGTCTTCCCAGATTACAAAAGAAGTACCAATGAAACATATATTCCTTTTTTCTCATCTTAACAATTTATATCTCACGATACGTCGTCGATCGATGTCATCCAATCCACATCATCGGATATTACAACGAGTGAGAAAAAACCAGTTTTTTTTATTATCTCTAACGGATGTTTCAATACCAACTCGCGGAACGAGTCTCGAAATGTTTTCCTAAATAGAATCTTCTTAAAAAGAGAAGAGTTTATAGGATCATGCTTCATGCGCAATCTCTAACAAGTATCTTTCCCTTTTTTCTAATTCTTTCTCTCCGATTCATTCTCGAATCGCGCAGTCTGTGCCACTTGACAAATGTCTCTCAGCTCCGACCTTCTTTCTTTTTTACCTGCTCGTTAATCAGATAACTCTTAAATGCTTGCTCGGAACACGATATCTTATATGTATATATGTACTAAAATTTCATCTTTCGGAGAAGATAAAAGGATCGTTAGAGAGATCGTTGTAAGTATATCAACTCTTAATGCTTATATTGTGAGTACGTGATAAGTTAATAGGGGGTATAAGTAATCTACCTATACTATAATTGAATAGTAATACGATGAGTCTAGTCCGCGATAGCTCGAACCAAAATATTTTCACACGTTCGCGCAGCGAATCATTCACGCGTGATATTTATTACTCTACGACACTCGTCAATGAACATTTATCTGAAGAAACATGGATCACATTAATTACGTGAACTTGAATTCTCAAGAGATTCAATAATTATCACGAATCTCAGATGAAATTCATCATTATAATCATTTTACCAAAGAAATTGAAAAATTCAATAGTATGATGCAGTTGGTGCTTTTTCGCAGGGATTTTTTGTAGATTCATTCATTTCTCGGTTACGTGGTCTTACCTTGATGATAATATGAACAAGTCATAGGATCAAGGTTATTTATATCACCCAGCAATTTGATTCTCTTCCATATAAAATATTCAGTGGAAATCAAAAGAATTTTATCTGGAATTTATATTATAAGATCAATTTTTCATCCCTTTCGGAATTCATCAGCCTTTTACAAAATACATTAATTTTCGATTAATTTTGACGTGGGATAGCGAAGGAAGAAAACATTCTATTTGAATTTATTTGAATTATGCTGAGCTTTTCCGCTGTTCGTTGCGCTGATCATTTGATATTTCAAATGATGCTTACTGCGAGCAGAAAAATTCCTTATCGTGTCTATCGCGATTGAGAATAAAATTTGGAGTATAATTGATTGTAATTGCTATCGAAAGTACTCTGATTCAGTTGGAATTATTCCGATTTGTTTTCAATGGAAGTGGAGATTGTTCCTGTCTCACGAATTCGTTTAGTTCTCAGAAATTCCAAGCAGAATAAGCATTAGCTTTCTGACGAGGTTCTAAGTTCTGATAGTCGCTAAACGTAACATTTTTTCTCATCAACCGAATAGGATCGAATTTGACCTGACAAGGTCTACAGGATGAGGTTTTAGTTCAGTATAATTCGCAAGAAACTGCACTTAATGTTGGAATATGAGTAGTCTACATTCTCATCATTGGACGTTGCTGAGTATCATTACATGAACCATCCAACCACTGAAGATAATCGTCAATGCTATCTCCTAGCTCCAGGTGATACACTGAAAAAAATCTTCATTCTCCCTCTCTATAGAGAATATCAATCGGTGAGAATACAATATTCGATTGAATTAATTAATAAATTATTTATTAATTCCAAGGTATATTAATTTTCCGGACAGAGGATCGATAAGCTATTTATTGATAACAAAAAATCTCCTTCTTCAGTGTGATAGTTATTTCGTCGGTAATAAATGAGAATCATTCTGAAAAAATCCACAACCTTTACATCATTTTGCAGGGAAAAATGTAACATTTTTACAGTAATCCCATCGAATGAAGCCATCGTGTGCGATAAAAATAACGACTTCCCTGGTCTTGGTAATGCTTTAATCGCACCATCCGTTGACATATCGATGGCATAATATTCTTAGATGATTATCAGAATTAAATTTACGTTAGGTACCTGAGAGATCAAAGGGAGAAAGAAATGAGATAGGAGGATATCGCATAATCTCACGATTACCTAAAATACAAATTCTCGGTTTTCATTGGTATAAAGTGAGATTATTCTTCGCAGAGTAGTGTAATTCTATCCGTTCGAGTGGCGAGGAAACGATTTAATCCTAAAATAGTAAAAATATATTTAGCTCGATGGCGATGCCTAAATAGACATTGATAGCCAATTCTTTGTCAATTAGAAACCATAGAAATTTAAATTATAGTGGGCATGGATTATTCATACACAAATATATCCACAGTTTTTGTGAAAACCTGTTACGAATTTATTTGTTCGAATTTATGGGAAATTAATTGAAATCTCGAAGAATCGAGTTCCTTAACAAAAATTATGAGATAAAAAAAGGAATCTTTTTGAATATCAATGATTGGATGGCTATTGGCCGTGCTATCCAAATTCGCATAAATTTTACCTTCATCGTTGAATGATATTTTTCTGCGAGAGAAAGGAATAGGAAGGAGATACAATTCCCCGCAATATATATCTAATGCCGGTGTTGACATGAATATTCTATCATCACTTGTTGATTCTTGAATTGATCCTTCAGTTTGTGATCGTTTGCGGGTGATTGATGGGATAATAAACTCAGCAATAATTGATTCTACCTAAGAAGAACACGTTTGAAAGAAATACAAACTTTGTTTTGTATTTTATGCCTCCACGTATGATTGGAGAATATTAAAAAATCTTTATAGGATTGTAACGATGAGGTTTTGAATACTTTATCCTCGATGCGCCGAACGAAATTGAATGGAAAATTTATACCTTCGATCATGCTTTGAAAATACGTGATTGTCGCGTGTTTGAATTAGTTTGACGGTACGAATTGCGAATATGAGCGTCATGAATGATCCTCGCAGTCGTTTCTGATTTTAAATTCATGAGTATCCGAAATGTTATGAATATTCTATGAGTTTACCTCAAACTTTGTTTTCGATGGATATACATCTAAATGTGCGTCAGAAAATCGTGGATCGCACGAAAATGCATGTCAATTGTCATCCCCGTCATCATTATCATCCAAAATTTTGACAGGACACATTGGAGGATGTAATTGTACAATTTCAATCTCCCTTTATTTATTTTGTTGTCTTTTTCATTCGTTTGTTAAAAATTCATCAGATTTTGAAATATAAATTCATTTGTCTCGATGCAGGGAAGAAAATAAATTGGCTATTATTTGGATAGATCAAAATTAATTATATTACAACTATAGCTGCGATTATTTGAGCTGTAGCAGCGAAAAGAGTGACTAGCTGCCCCAGCTCATTCAATATTCCGCGTCTATAGAGATCTTTCCGATGATTCGAGACAGTCTTGAATTCGTTTCATTCGTAATAATTGAACACCGTCGTTCCGATTTATCTAAATGCTTCGAACCACAAGTGATCAAGTTATTGAGTTTGAGAGGGAAAAAAATAACGTCACGCGATGTCTTGTGGTTTAAAAGGACTCTCTTAGATTGTCTTTCTCTTTCTTGAGATTGTTCATCTTGCGGTACAATAGCTCTTATTAGCGATTATGGCAAGATGGAACGCCTGCGTCATGTATTTTCACATAGAAAGATGTTGCATGAACTTTCATGGACGAAGAAGATAAGGAGATAGGGTAAAAAAAGAAAATGTGAACACGACGGAGAAGCATCTGGGTTACACGGTTGAACGCGTGAAACAACGTGTTGTATAATCGTCGGACATTTATCATTAGTAGCTGAATGATTTTTCCACCTTTGTATAGAATTCGTATGAAGACAAGAGTGGGTGTAGCTAAAGAGATCGAAACACCCGGGGAAGAGATGAAGAAATGTCATTTACATTTTTATATGAAGTTTATATACACTCGCAGAAATAATTCCTTGCCGTTACCATCATTTTATCCTTGATATCGATCTTCTTCTCCGGGAACAAATGGTGTCCAACCAAAAAGCGGTCTTGTTTCAGAGTAATCATATCATGGATTGTTAGTAGAAAAAATTATGATTCATGACTCCCATGATGACCATCGCTTCTTGTGGTAAGGAAAATGATCTTACGCTGAAACTAGATGAATATTCTCAGAGGCAATGCTTAACGATACGCTGCCCTAGTAATAGAGTTTTCAAAATTGATTCCAATGTATCGTGTTGTCAAATGGAATAGTAATGATAAACTTCGAAACCGTGATAACCAAATAAAGCAGTATCCCGTGTGCCATGTGTAATCATTGAAAATTTTGTATTTTGCGATATCTTTTGGTTTTAGATGTCTTCTAATAAATTTTTAGATATCTATCAGACGAGTTTGAAACAAGAATTAATTTGAAATTTATTTAAAAGTGTTCCATAGGACATTCGAACCCTGTCTAAAATATATCGCGAGATGCAAAATGTTTACTGGGTTAGAAGAAAAATTTCATTAGCTTTAATGAAAACAATCTCTAAGTCTTATTTGAAAAATGCTAATGGTGATCTCAAGACTATTATTCTTAATCCAAGATTCAATATTCTGACGCCAAGATCATCAAATTTTACTCGAGGCGAAAGAGTTTTTTCCTTATCAAAAGGAAAATTAGGATGTTGAGAAAAAAATTTTCTCATAATAATGAAATTTTGGTTACAATAAGAGAACCTTTCTGTGGGTGCAATTTTGACTCCTTCTTTTTCTCTCAGAGTTATACTTCCTTAGTTTTGCGAGAGAAATGAATCGTTCATTTAACAAAACGAAAGATCCATCCAAGTTCGTTCGTCGTAACTTCATTCATTAATTTTTAATGCTCATTTTTATTCGTATTCTACCGTATCTATGATATATATGATTAATTTACGCAACGATTCCAATACCCGTTCAAAAACAATGAATATGGAGTAGGAAGCACTCATTGAGAGAATATAAAAACGACAGTGGATGGGCAGGAACGCGATATGTATCCTATCCATCATTCCGTTTTGTCGATAAGATCGTTTACGATTGACGAATAGTCATTTTCACTTGTCAATAGTAATTCTGCCTCGGTGAGAACATTGCAATCCAATATCGTAGGTGGATTATCTCTTCAGCAATCTGCTGTGTTACATCGTTGATCTATCGTTTTAAACTTGATACTAATTGAGAGTGGAATTTCTCGTGACGTTTATCGAAATGTCTTTTCTTTGATTATATTTTACGTTCTGTCCCTACTTTTGAAATAACTAACAAAAAATTGATATGCTTCTTGTTTTTGATTGTTTTAGTTGTATAGTATGGTCTATATCTCTACATTTTGAGATTCCCTTTGAAATGCACTTGTATTTGTTTTTGAAGTTTGAAAAAAAAACAAAACCTGACGATATCGATTCAATTCCATGAGAAACAAATATTCAAATTGCATGGAAAAACCACATTGAAAATAGTTGAGAAAGATTATCCTTGTAATACCATCATCTTATTATGTAGATATAATCTTCCTACGCCAGTGGAAACTGACAATTTTCTCTTGTCAACGTTCAAGTTTCTAAGGTTTCTAGCAGCGTATTATCTGATTTAGTTGTTTCACATGTAGCACAAACACTTGTGTTAACCGTGGTTTGTTGATTCGTAATCACGCATGCGCATATCAAACATTTATTGTGTGCGTTGAAGAAACCTTAAAATTTCCCACTTGGCTGCAAAAAGTGCCAGCACAAAGTAGAGTATACTGGCCGCAACGAATAATAACTTAACCTATTTAACGGTGGTGAAACCTCTTGGCAATCGATATTTCAAGATATTCCTTGCTAGCTTTGATGATTTATACCAAATACCACGTACCACGCTGATTTGTCAGAAGCACTTAAGGAATTTGTAATATGATATCTTAATCCTAAAAGCTGCTGTGAGTGTTCATTCGTGCATAACTGATATGGATCTGAAAGGCCAATCCCTTCTATTGCACGAAAATAAAATCTCCTATGATGACAGGAGCTAATAGAAAGTTCTCCAAAATACATACTCTCTTTGTATTGTACTCGCAATGGTATTTATTTTTTGCAAAGTTCATGCGCTGGAGCAATCTATTTGTGAACTCCTTGATGCATTTTTTCATAAAAATTTGGCTTTACACGATTTATATCAAATTCCAGAAGCGTTGAATTTTTTTCATCGAGCTTTTATGGAATATGTGTAATCTCGGATCAGATTTATCGGATTCATGTTGTGGAATGTGAGCAGACTCTCACCGAGTGAGTACGGTAATCGCGTATCGATACGCGTACTCAAGATTAAACACTGATCTACGATGGTGGGCACATATTACATACAAAGGTGGACGATATTAACGACACATTGAATATTATTTTATCAGCATTTTTATTGATATTCAGTTACTTTATACATGCATTTTTTCATTTCGATAAATTATCTTATCGTACAAAGAAATGATGGATATAATTATTCTTACGGTGTTGTATGCACATATATCCGAGCAGCATTTATACGTGACATTTATTAACATTTATATACTAACTATACACGTGAAATGAGATGAGATCTTTGGTCACGGGCTCTTCTTATCACAGAAATATGCATACGGTTTGAAGTATCTCATCCTCCTCGCGAGGATGTTATCGCGAATAAATTGATTTATCGATGTTTTAAAATTCATTGAAAGTTCGAAGAATAACTGATTCATTGTATAACACATTCTCTCTCTTTGGAACAGAAGATGCTGAATTCTGTAATTATCCATCTCCGCGTTATGAAGAAAAAAATCTGCTGCAACTCGTTACACGTGAACCATATCTACCGCGTTGCGAAACATACATACCGGATCCGTAAGAGACACGATAATCGCATACCTATATCGATATAAGTGCAAAAGGACGTGGCATGACACATAGAACAACATAAAACACTGATTCCTCGCGGTCTGAGCGTAAAGCTTGAGCGATAATAGTCCTGTTACGCGTGCTGATTACCACTCACTTACATTTCCGAGAATGGATGAACGTATATATATGGATTACAGGTAGAATGATGTGTATTGGTCACATTTCTGTACCAACGCGATCCATATCATCGGGTGTAGTAACGCCTTCAAACCGGTCACTCGATGATCATGTAATTGCACGGCGAGTATGGTGATTGTATTATCTAGTCGCGAATCTTCTGGTCTAAGAACATTTTTCTAAACAAAGTGGGGATAACGGGTTCAGTCAGCGAGATGTCGTGTCAGAATAACGGGAAATGTCACTATACTCGATCTTATTCAAGAGAATAATCCGCTCTGTGTCAGCAGATAATATAAGCGTACATGAAAACTCATTGGTTAATCGGTAAATTGTGCGGAAGACGTGTTTGGTCAACACTTAACGGGATCGTTATGCGTTCGTTGTTTTATCTTGTTTTCGGTGCAACAATAATTGCCTGTTGTTCGGTGTATCTGAATATCCGATGCACGAAAGGGATTTTGCTTTTTTTTGAATAATTTCAATGAAATATACTCTTTATAACGTGTCGTCGAAGTAAACCATTTTGTAGGTCGTGACAACAGGTTGCGAATATATTCTTATTCCTGTTGAGATATATGAGCGTTCTTCCATTCACCTTTGCGATACCATCTCGATTGCATATACAAAATGTGTACATCGTTCAGACTCTCCTCATAAACGCGTCGCACAGTACGTATAAAAGGATCGTTGACTTCAAGCAACCATGCGTGTTCGGTTACGTACGTCTGTTACTCAAAATCATTCTCGTGTTCAAATTATTCACCTGTGGTGTTTTTGCATGAATGTTCCAAAGATTTTTATCCTTTCGATGAACGGTCAATAATAAGCATATGCGAAAGTTAAGTTCTCGAACGGCGATTAAACAATATCGTAAGACAGTGTTCTTTTTTTATACCGAATCATGATTCTTCGGTTAAATGAATGGAAAGGAACAATCGATTTAATACCTCTCGTAATGGTGAAATTTTGCCACTCCTCGTACAATACTGTGTTGCAAACGATATTTATCTTATAGTTGAAATTTGAATTTCTATACGATTCAATCGATTGCAATAATCTGAACAAAATGAATGATGAAAATTTGTTATTCCCCTCTTGCCGAGTTCGACCCAACCGACATTGGCATTCCACATTCAACAAAACTCATGTTACTCAACACGATAGTATCGTTAAATTGTGTGGAATGGACTGGCGACGTCGTCTCACTTGGCAAATAAATCATTCATTTTTCCACGTTATTCACACATCCGTATGTGATAATGATACATCGAAGGTAAAATTGAACCATGTATTTATTTAAGTACACACGTATATATACATTATTATATACGTGGCGGTTGACTCGTCACGCACGATGCCCCGCGACTCTTTTCACCTGCGTTAAGCTACGTATGGATCAGGTATTCACACCATTACGAGCATCGTCGGAACCCTCCACCCTACCACCCCCGTGATATCTCGTGGACTACGGCAAACAAGCATGGATGCATGCATGCATGCATGCATGCGTGCATGCGTGCACCGAATTGCCACGACTCCCATATACTCGTTCACGCACCTTTACCAGAGCATGAACCCACCGTCTGCCTCCTCTCTTCTTTCCTTACCATCGCCTTTCCTTTATTCAAGAAATTGATGTGGGTGGGGGAAATGGAACAAAGGAACATGGCGGCACACACAACGAGTTCTAAGACACCATTTCCATTTCTCTGTTCCAGGATAATAAAGCGTCGTCGACTACGCAGGGCGAGGAAAGGTCCTTACGGGCCTTTGGACTGTAAATACTACTGCATGAGAGGTCCTGGGAATTTATTAACGTTATCTCTCGCCGCTTGTTGGAGTGGGAACGAATATAAAGGGGTAAGAGATAGATCGAGGAAGGACGAGAAGGTACATAAATCGTCCACGTAGCCTCTAACGCTGTGAGAGCAAAGCGATCCTGTTGGTTCTAAAAGAGGCTTAGAAAAGATTTGAACGTGTCTGCTCGTTGCTAGGAAAATAAAATATCCAATGAAAGAAAAGTAGAATGAGGGTGGTGCTATGACGAGATCCGAAGGAGAGGCAGGAAAAAACACTCATTTTACGGGAGAAGCAGACACCGAAGAGACCAGTGCAATTGTTTGTAATGTGATGATACGATGCATGATATATGATAGATTCATGCCGAATGAAGGAAATAATGCTCATTCCTGTTACAATGTGTAGTACTCTTCTATGTTCGACATAGAACAGTGATCGAACAAAACTATGAAATGTAAATGAATTGTAATATATAGATATGTTTTACTCGATGCATCTTCAAAATTAAGGATTTTTGTTTATTCTTGCTATTAAATCAAAGACGATGTCCGTCGGTTGAAAGGACATTAGATTGAATCGAATGTTATATATACGTTATTGAACTGAACACACACAAGATTTCAGGGTGCAATCTATTTGATTTGTTATAATAAACTTAATATATATGGAAAAATTTATTGAACTCTATATAACATGTGTTGAGTATTACCCCAATTCGAAAGAACTCAAATATTATTGAGTTCCCAACGATTGTGACGAATGTTGCTTATGTTATTCACCCCTTTCTCCCCCCACCGCCCCTCAAACAAATTTCTATCGACGTAGATTTTAATGTGATATGTATTTCGTTTTATTCGAAATCACCAAGTGACGATTATTCAGATGTATATAAAAATAGTGTACGGATGAACAAAATGAAAAGAAAAAGGATTTCGTCGTTTTATATTATAATTCGAAAAGCGAGGTGAAATCTCTTCAATTGTTATAAAACACCACAATATAGTTTTCTTATTATGTTCTTCGAAAGACCAAAATACGATTCTCCAAGAATTCTCGGAACAGACCACCTGTGGATGTCTTATTCCGTGTATATAAGAGATCTTGTAAAGATCCTTAAGAAGCTATCTTTAGTCGAGAGGCTTCCATTTTTCAAATCGAACAGTTCTTGCGTAACGCAACTTTGTTCATGAAATTTATTGATTTATGTGTCAACATCGTGTATCGAGTTTTTTTCGCTACTGGAAGGAACAATCGATTAAAGAGATTTTACTGAACTCGCTTTTTTTTTACATTCACACAATTCACATCACGGGCAACGTGCAACGTGACATCATTCGATGATGCTCCACACAATCATTCAGTTATCCACTCAATTTGAAAGAAGGTGGTTGAAGAAAAAACGCATCAGTTGAGTAACAGAGAGTCGTACTATGAATATTCCATGTTTATCCTCACACGTATTCAAATGAATAAATATTATTCAACACACAACATTGTATTCGATTGTATCATTTCCAATATTCCCTAGAAATATTCGTCCAACGGGCAACCGAGTTGCCTCCGCATGTTTTTAATATTATAATAATACTCGTGTTCCATGAATAGATTTCAAAAGTTTTTGGGATTGTGGTTAAACTCGTGATTCTGGTAATGTTTTTGATGTATTCAACCCACTCGGAGGATATTTTTGTATTAAATATTTGTTCAGGTCACCGAATGTAATGCAATTCAATCACATTCGATCAATTCTAACGTTTCAAATCGAAGCGGAAATGTTTAAACGATTATGCACAATTGATTTAATCCGAATAAAATCTTGTCCGATTATTATCTTTTCATTATTGATTTGAAGATGAGACGTGTATCCTTGGAGTGGAGAATTGAACTGATAGGATTGCATATGCATAAAATGAAATATTTGGAAGGAAAAGGTGAGTTTGATGAATTAATTTTCAAATCACTGATTCATTGAAATTTCATGATTCATCAGTCGATTGTTTGTTTATGTATCGTTCACATCTTCAGCTTAGCATTTCTCTGGGATTTCTCAAAAGGGAACCATAAAAAGCGTGAAATGATACTATTCCCCCGATTCGAAACTTGAACACAAAGCACCTGTTTCGAATCACGTCAGTCAATTGTCAATACTCTTCCAACACGTTATCAGTTTGTCGTGAAATGACCTCATCAGAAGCTTCTTACGCTATCTAAGATTTCATGCGTAACGTCATGGATCTTTTTACGTAACATTGAATTTTCAATTCCGCAATCAGAAATAACAAAATGAGGGAAGACCAACTTGAATTGTTCACATTCAACTAATATAATGATATGTCAACATTCTTAGTCCTGTTCGTTCACCTCGCGTATGTACAAGCAAACAAGATACAACATAAACATTTGTTATCAACTGTGCTCGTATGTTCGATAAAGTGCATACATTTGTGAATAAGACATTCATTTGCATATGACTGAAGTATTATGTGGTTCAAAGCTGAGAAGACCATCGCAATATGTACTTCTACGTTTCTTACCTGCTATGGAATCCTTTGGATGTTAGTATGCAAATTTACCATACTTATATTCCTCTAGTTTATATATATATATGTATTTTCACTACATTCTAAACTAATGAAGAGGGAAATACAAATAATTAGTAACAATTTGAATCGAGAAATAAAGTTATTTCTACTTCATCAAGTCAATCTCCTGGAAATGCTCATTGCGGAGCTTGAAAATTTAGATACATCTTCAGTTTTTTGAATAACAATAATGAAAGATTCAATTCCCATGAGAGAAAATCGTGCATTGATCTTGCATTCATAGGTTTTAACTCATCTTTCGAAGACAAGACAGTTCAAACGGTTGATAGTTCTTCCATTGACGCGATTGATGAGAGTATGAGAATTTTCATTCATCTTCCGTGGTGATGGATGGATAATTTCAATAGAAAATATTCTAGGAGCTGAAAGAAATTTTGCCTACTAAACAGAACGCTTGATACTCTTCCTGTCAGCAAAAAGATTGAGCAAATATGCAGCAAATCGTTGAAAACACTGAACAATGGTTTATATGGACTGCAAGGACTTCGCGTCGCTAAATGCGCGACATAACGACGTAAACTTGAAATTTAAACTTGGAGCGTTCAGCTAGAATTGTATTGAACTTGATCAAATTTTTGCTGAAGGTAAGTTCAACGAACTTATAATTGAATGCTTATTTTCTGTGTTTAGAAGGATTTTAGTCTTCAATGGTCTTTAATTGGATTTTCTCATGATATCTCGTCTGATATAAAACTATGAAAAAATTGGTGGGTGCAGCAGGTGTTTACTCTCGCGCATGGAATATGCTTCCAATGATTTACATCATAATAGTTTATCTTTTCCTCCATTATAACTTGATGTCTGACTTGATGACTTGAGGGAGGGGTAGGGTTAATTCGATCAAAAAATAGCCTATTTTTATGAATTTTTATTGAACAACCAGTTGATTTAAATGAATTTATTTCAACGGGATTTTATTGAGTAACATTTGAAATATATTCTGTAGAATTTTCATTGAAAAATATCCAGATATGCGCCGGTGGAAGCAATTTTCAATGAGCGCCAAAAAAGAAAAGGGTTTTGCGGTGGACAAAATAACTCAGGATTGGATCATCTGAAACAAAAAAATCAAAAAGATTCTGTTAGTTTATGAGTTTTTCTAGGTAACCTCGTCGAGTTTTTTTTTTTTCAATTTTTGGATTTTTTATGGCACTTATAAGTCAAAATACCGATTTTTGACGCAAAAAATCAACAATTAAGTCGTTATAAAATATACTTTAAATTAGAAAAAAAAAAACTCGAGGAGGTTACCTAGAAAAAATCATAAACTAACAGAATCTTTTTGATTTTTTTGTTTCAGATGATCCAATTCTGAGTTATGTTGTCCACCGCAAAACCCTTTTTTTTTGGCGCTCATTAAAAATTACTTCCACTGGCGCATATCTGGATATTTTTCAATGAAAATTTTACATAATATATTTCAAACGTTACTTCATAATATCCCGTTAAAATAAATTCATTTAAATCAACTGGTTTTTCAATAAAAATTCATAAAAATAGGCTATTTTTTGATCGAATTAACCCCCCCCCCCCCCCTTAATAAATGCATATGTAACTTTTGAATCCACGGAGAAAAAAATTTGCTGTGAAGCAATCTTGTTAGCTATGGCAGCGAGAAATGTTGACTCCTCCCGCAAAATTTGTTTGATATTCTATGTATCATACATTTTTTGCTGACACAGATATAAAATCGCTGCTGTGGCCCACGAAATCACTGTAATAACAAATAGTTTTCTGTCATAACGAAAAATTTGCTACGCCAGTAAAAAGGATCTAGCAAAATTAGATGTCGCTGTTACAGCAAATTTCTTTTTTCTCCGTGTCACCATTACTTTGGTCAACAGCTATTTTGGTGCCTGCCCATACAGCAAAAGAGTCCCCACGAAGAGTTCCCGTTATGACAGTAAACATGAATTCATTATGAAAACTTTGAATTCAAATTGAATTCTCCATGAACAACTTACTGTTCAGGAAGAATTCATGTTTTGAGTTCATGAAGAATTCTCCAGGCATTCAACATGTATTCGTTTTGAATTCATTGAATTCATATTGAATTCAATTTCACTGACATAACGGGGACTGTTCCAAGAACTCATTAAGGAGTCTTCAAGAATTCAAACGGGTTATTTTTGCTGTCTGGGTGAGGTTTGAGAATTGATTCGGAGTAGTTTCAGGGCACTGAATACGAAAACAACGTCAGATTTGTCGGATCAGCTCGTTTTTTATAATTTTTTATATATAAAATTCATGAATCATCCATATATGAAAATTATAGGTATATAAAAGATGATAGAAAGTGAGCTGATTCAAGGAATATGATATTCATTTCGTATTCAAGGCACCAAAAGCACTCCGAATCAGTTACCAAACTTCGGGCACCAGAGAAAAAAGTTTTTTTTGTTGACCTATGTTATCTTTTTCTAATTCGTATCTTGTATATTGCATCCTATTTTTTGATAGGTTTTCTTTGGTTCAATTACATGGAGTTGTAGATTTTCGTCTCCAAAGTGCTTCTTAACAAATATTCAACTAATTAGATATGATAACAGGGGAGAAATGTAGAAATTGTGCATTTTCCATCGTAGGATGATTATACCAGAATATACCAGTAGCCTACTACTGTTTGCTGTTGCTATTTGCCGGATATGATGTGATAAAATATCCACAATAAAGTCGCATCCCGTTAAATATTGTCAGATTAGTCCACGATTATGCAAATATCAGAACAAAATTGTTTCCAGCAACTGAGAGAGTTTTATGGTGAAAAAATTATTGCTGGCCAAATAAGGTGAATTAGAGAACAAATCAAAATCATTGATGTAATGAATTTGCTTGCTGGTTTGAAGAATTTTGCTAACACAACAAAGAACTTGACTACGG
Source organism: Gonatopus flavifemur (assembly GCA_018340375.1). Classification (NCBI taxonomy): domain Eukaryota; kingdom Metazoa; phylum Arthropoda; class Insecta; order Hymenoptera; family Dryinidae; genus Gonatopus; species Gonatopus flavifemur. The sequence goes on from JAFFJZ010000001.1 coordinate 59,275,940, forward strand.
GAGTGAAAATTTTTGCAAGTACCACAAACTTTTGGTAGGCGTGGTAGTAACAAATCACTTTTTTCTGCGCTTTGATTACCGCATAGTTTGATTACATGGGTCATAACTTATTCGAAATTTTGAAATGCAGTTTTATTCAAGCGCTGGATGTTCATAGTACGGGATTAAAATTTGCAAGAATATTCTACAATATGGTATGCTGAGAATCATTAACAGATCCAGCAAGTATTAAGAATATATATTTAGTCACAAGCAGAACGCCCAAAGCTCTGTAAAAATATAATAGGATTCAATCAGTTAGCATCCTTCTTGATGTAGTTCTTGAATCCTTTTTGTTCAGGTCTCATAAGAAGAAACGTTCATTAAAAAACATTTTGAAATCACCAAAGATTTTAACCAGTCATTTTCTCCTACAAACACAGAAAAATCATAAATTAAGACTCCAAGCTCTCCACGTTAAAGATTTCTATTCAACGATTCTAAATCTTTGAAATCAATTTTGAGAAGATAAAGTTCCCCACGAGGTGTTTGATTATCAATTATGTTGATGATATATCGAATCTAAGGGAAATAAAAATCGAAAAATCAGGAATAAAATGGAGGAGAGGAAGAAAGAAAACAAGAATCACCGAGATTTATCCACAAAAACCGTCATACGCAAATTTACTTATGCACATACGCATAAATCTAGACTGTAGATCTTAAGGCTGTATAAACCTATACCCATAGACATCAAAGGAAGAGACATTATCGAGGTGGCGCCCGCTTGGACCCTCCAGGGGATCCTTATACCAGAGACAGAACGCATGGCTATATTATATATAAATATAAAATATGGTTGATCGCATCACGCACGTATCGCGATTAAACACACCTTGGTGTGTATATGTGTCCAGCGTGTGAGTGTGTGCGATGATCGATTGCAATGTGCGTGGAGAAGCTTAAAGCTCATAGTGTATGAAAACGTTTTATCTTCTCTTGGTTCTTGAAACCAGAAGTAATAATTATTACAAGATTGTAACGTCTTACCTTGTCAGAGAAAGTGAGAAGAAAAGTAGACGGGGGAGGAGAAAACAAGACATTTTTATCATACATTCTCGCTTCTATTCTCTTAATTTTCTCCACGCACAGGTCACTTTTTCACACATCTCCTGACCGATCGTTCCCGATGTTGGGGACGACGATGCTGATACCGACACCGTTCTTGTTATTTTTTTTGTCGTTTTTCTTTGAAATTTTCATCATCTGCGCAACTTGTCATTCATTCGACTTGGTATATGAATAAATAAATAAATAAATATATATAGTAGATAGAATTTGTTGCATCGGACTACCCGATGTGCTATAAATCATATGTTGTGTATAAAATTAATAGTGAAATATTGTACTATAATAACTGTAATATAAAAGAAACATATATTATATCTATGATTGTCCGCATACGTTCGTATGATCCGTATGTTAAGTATGAATGAATAATATCATCGACACTTCGAATTTGGAATAAAAAACATAATTTTTCAATCGTATGTAATAACGAATATTGTGTTCATGGAATATTTGAGCTTCTTCAATTCATTCGTTCGATCAAATCGAATACATTTGTTAAATTGGATACGGAATGTGATCGGAATAAAAATATATAAATATGTAAATAAATGTATTTGTTCTAAACGAATACGCGTCTTGTGCGAATTGCGCTGATTTTATGTGAATTCTGTATCAAAAGGGAAAATCATACGCATATACGTTGAATCGACTGACGTTTTATACTTTGGCATAGTTCGGAACGATTTGAGATGGCGGTAAAATGCAAGTATTTTTGTCTTTGCTCTTTGTCTTCGTGGAGACAAAAATTGTACATTGTTTTGTAAAGATAACATTTATTTGTATCTGTGATAACGGGATGTTTGGATATAAAACTCAAATTAAGAAAGGGAAGTAACCTTCGTACTGGTACATACAACTTTGACGAGAGAAATATGTGGGAAGAAGAATGACATAAATGACGATTGATGCTCGGGCGCTCGTTATATCATAGTATATAAGTAAAATTATGTAATTGATAGATGCAAATGATGACATTATTTTATTTCTATTTTTTTTGTAAATAATCACGAAATGATGTTGTGAAAGACGCACAAGGGTCAAGCGTGTGAGCAACTTCGAAAATTCTTAATTATATATTGTCGTTGATAAGCGAATCCTAGGATATGAGAAACTTGCATCGTATTATACGGCCCCGTGCAATGAATATACAAAATTTGATCATACGTGCACGAATTTTATTGTAAAATAATCAAACTGTACATAAATTCTTGAATGTGAATATAGTACGGATAAAATATATGTATACATATATATGCCGATGATTATTATTATTATTATTATTATTGATATCGACATCACAACATTATATTATATTATATTATATTATTATTGTCTACTATCATTTATGAATTCACATTATATTAAAAAGAAGACTATTATGTTGTACGTTGTTCAACTTTTATTTCCAAACTACCACTCATTCTGATTTTGTTTTTAATACATTGTTACATAAAATAAAAACTTATTTGTTTTTTAGAATGTATCTTCTGTACAAAAAACATGTGAATGGATACCACATGACTCATGTGTGGGCCATGCTTCAATCATACGTACAAAATGATTCAATGATTGAATCCAAGACGAGGATGGAGCAAATAAAAAAGGGTAGTAAAAATACAGTCCCCTCTCCGAATAGTTGCATGATTCAACTATGAATGAGAATAGAGCAAGAAAAACATAGTATGATAAGAATGTTCATGAGAATTGATTGGAGTTTTATAAATTTGAACAAAAAAATATCTTCTTAGCAACATTAGATCAAAGATATTTATCAGTTTCTACTATTACAATATTTCATCTTGAATTGAATACTCCACCTGTAATGATCATACTTCATAATACAATTCATCACTTCATTATTCTATTGGTACTTTATACTGAGATGAATTGATTTATTTGGAATATACATATCAAATATACATTTGAACGAAATGCATGAAGAAATAGTGGGAAATTGAGTTAACAATCTGATTAATTTCGAATTGTCCAGCCCAGACAAGTTATCTTACCTATAAGTGACATTTTACTCACAAAATTCATCATTGTACATGAGATATGTTTCTGAATGGAAACGTTTTCAAAATTATGTATAACTTATATGCAATTCGATATAATTTATATATAATTTATATTCAATCCGTTGTAAATTAGAATAATTATTAGATTCTACGAACCTTTTCCCATCAATAATATTCAATTGATTACATTACGCGGAAAAAAATAATTCCCTATAGTAGCTTTTTTGTGTATTTGATATTTGGAGAGCAAAAAAAAAATTACTGTAAAAGCTACATTTTAGCTCCTATAGCAATCATTTCTGTTGCCGCAGCTAGAAAAATAGCTACCACAGCTAATTTTTTGCGATCCAAATATCAACCACATCATTTTCTTTCGTGTAGGCTTCGGGTCGAAAAACTGAGAAACAATCAAACAATCCGAGTCCGGTCTGTTACTTTGTTTGTAGTATAACAAAGAGATAGTGATTAATCCTCAATTGTAATGCAGTGCTAAAATGTCTAATGCCATCAATGAAAAACCTTCATTTTGTGTTTTTTGTATCTTCATGATTATAATGCGTTTACAGATGATTTGAGACCAGAGTTGAATTTTTTGATGATTCTTGAATCAGAACGGTTGAAACCATCGAATAGGATTTTGGAGGAGGAAATCATCAGAAAACAACTCGAATGTGAAAATGGTTTGAAAATTGCAGGCAATTCTCAGCTGAAAATTCATCTGAAAGCCCTGAAATTTAATTTGTATAGAATTTTGATATAACTCACAGAAAAATCATTCGATTCGGGGTTGTCAATTGCATAAAATATTATTCGAATTGTTGAGAATATTGAAATACACTTGACAGATTTCATTTATTCATAGCGTTATCAATTCGGTGGAATTATGTGCAGAATTCATGATTCTTGATACTGAGATATTCAATAAGATTGTGGGATATATATGAATCTATGCGAATTTGGAATGGACTCCAGTAAGTATTCAATATTAGTTGATCTCATGAATTATGTGTTACCAACTCAATTTGAAAAGGAGAAATTGATTTGAATTCAGTCATTCTGGGACTGTATCGCATGAGGGTCCTAGTAAAAGAAAAACCTGTCAATTCTGATTAATTCCTGTCAAAGGTTTGAAATTCCGATCAAAATCTATTGGATATTAGACAGTTTTAGTTGGAGTTCTGCATCTGTACATTGGTTCGGAATAAATAGAATTTTTTAATCAGGGGTGATAGAAACTTTGTTAGAAATTCATTTCAGGATTTTGCAGGTGTTAACAAGGCTTTGAAAGGTTTTAGGGAATTCCTACACCTGGAGGAAAGTATCCGGTAACGATCACTAGAAAGAATGCTATTTTAATAACAGGTATTCAAAATCGGAGAGAGGGCGATAAACTGTTAATTTCATCACGGAAACCATGAATCGACATACAAACGGTGACTTGATTGCGATGCCATCATTCAATCTCTATTTGAGAATTGCAATGAGGGTCAGGATGAATAGTATTCAGTCCCATATATTTTTCTCCTTTAGGAGCAAATTTGATGGTCGCCGTTTCCCTTTACATCAAAATTCTCACGCAAATCTGAGATGTCTTCAGACGTTGGAAGATGATCTTTCAACATCTTACAACAGGATGTACAATCTGATGTCTCATAAAACATATCTATTCTGCAGTTCTTTTAAGAATCTAATAGCTTTCCAAACAAGAGATTTTCTTATAGAAACAAGAAATTCCTACAGTTAATAGTTGACTACTCTGTTGAAAAAAATAGAGTTTGTTCCAATCCAGCTGGCTTTCAACTAGTTGGAATCAACAGGAATTTTGTACAAGATCATCATGGATTGGTTTCAGGGGTTTATTTTGAAAAAGCAATGTTGTAGAAGTTTGAATCGTTTATAAAAACAAAACGAAAATTCAGACTAACGAAATATCATAACTCTTCGTTATTAATCATTTCAAATTGACTTGTTGGGACTGAAAACTCCATTTAAAGAATGTGCTGCAAGATTCTGGGTCTTTAACTGAGGTTGGATCTGAGCATTTCGTTATTCGATTATCAATTCGTTTCAATAAACGATTCAAAGTTCAGCAGCATAAAAATCCACACCTGATCAAATATGTAATATCATTACGTTTCAATTTGAAGTTGGGGGATCTTTTATCAGTCCACAGACTTTCTTTTTCCTCAATGTGAAAAGAGCGATGAATCATTGGCCGTTCCATTCAACAGCTGGACGTGATACGATGATCCATCGGAAAAAAGCAGGAGGCTGGCAACGCTGCTGTAAGGAAACATTTTTCTTATATTCTTCAATATCAACATTATTGTTTATGGATATGCATGAAGTAATGACGAATACTATCGTTCTTCCTTGTCGACATCATAACGTCATCAAAAATGACCCAATTTGTTGGAATGAGAAAGAATCTCGAGAAACGATGTAGTGGTAATAGTTTGACGAAGGAATGGTTCTCCAAAAACAAAGAAATTACTCTCCAAATACAGAAAAGTGAGAATTCCACTCGAACGGAGGGATAGGTTCCTTTCTGGTTACATAATGAGTGGAACTCCACTTCTTTGGAGTGAAAATTCACTCTTTAGACAGCAAAAAGAAAACCTATGTTTTCAACCTCACTCTTTTCAATTTAGGGAGCACAGTATTCCAAATTTTACTATGAAATTGAAATAAAACTAATGTTTAATTACCACTAAAAAATCGTCTCATCAAAAAAAGTTTGTCACTTTTCAAACGAATCCTACGTGATAATAATCGTTTAATGCCTGACAAGAATTTTTGATCGGGTCCCGTCTGGCATTTTCAGGACAAGAACTACTTGGGATAACTTACCGCGAATAATCAACAAAAAAACCAAAATTCATTCGTTTGACGGTCTGGATGATCCTTTGGATAAGAAAACCATAGAAACCGATTGAAAGGATCAAAATCCGTGAATAGGGACTAGGATTGGGATTCATTTATCCTAAATAGGCATAAATAGGAACGAATAGATTTTCAGAACAATGAAATTCCCAACAAACTTGGTATATTCTTAGCAAAAACAACCAGAAATTTGATCAATGCAACTGAGAAAATATAGTTGATACAACTAAGTGATGAATCAACCATACTCATACAGCACCATAGATTTCAGTAATGCCTTAATTGGATTTTAATTTTTCATCTTCATCACGGTTCAATATCCTTTCACAGAAATATGTCAAAAATCTGTCGATTGAAATATTAGCCATTTGCAATGTCTTAGATATATCACAAGATAAATAATACAATGAAATATTTCATAAATGTTCTGGGAATAATTTAGAAATATTGTCTGAAATGTGATATCAGCGGACATTGCAATGTTTCTGAAGGGGCTTTGAAACCTCAGTGTGACATACAGCAATATCACAGAAATTTGTCAATGTTTCAGATGTTAGATTTCTACAATCTTAATAAAATCTTTGGTGCTGTATGAATACTTTCTTGATTGAATCAACAAAATTTTTAGTAGTTCCTTCCAAGGATGTTCAGTTGAGATGTTTCGGTTACAGTGACAATAGAAATTTCTCTCAGTGTATAATTACATTTTCTCCTATTCTTATTATGATGAATTGCCATTCGTTTTCAATCCAACTTTCGAAGGAATTCATATCAATTTTCGTTAATTTTTTCAATAATTCGCAGTATTTTACCGATGATTTCAAATTTCCAATAACTTTCAAGTATGAGAATAGTACTTGTGATAAATCTTCAACCTCCGACGCTTCGACATCATGTCATCGTATACGTCATAATTTTTCTCTCGTGAATTCCACCTTTTCGAAGTGTGTATTCTCCAATGCAATTTTTGAATATGCGATATAATGAATTAAGAATCGGACCACCTTGACGAATCAGCACGGGAGGCGCTTACTTGACCCAAGACCTTCCGGTCTGTTGGCAAACGACACGCATAGCCAGCGGAGATCGAAAATCGAATGTTGGCAAAGGTTTTGGTTGGATGATGGACTCGGATATATACCAAGCTCACTCGACACAACCGAACCCGTCGTACAATTCGTTTCATTTTATGGGTTCATAAAGCTACACAGACCGAGATAGAAATACACAGGACATCGGTACACGTGGAAAAAAAAGAAGAGAAAAATCAACAGGTAGTGAAGGAAGCAATAACAACATAGTTGAACATTGTTCCTATTTCGAAAGAACCTAATGATACAATCGTCAAAAAATTCAAGGGTTCTTTTATGACAACGTTAAATCTTTCACAATGCTCTGCAATGAATGGTAACAACCATGAGGCAATTTCGTTTGTACCGTTTCAAGTTTTCATTACATTATCATCGAAATTTGTATGTCGTTGATTTATTCCTCTGGAACGAATGTGATCCCTGTCAAAAATTATCCATTCGAGTCTATTCAAGGGGATTGGAAATGTCAACTTTTTTGTGTGGAATTTTGAATTCCACGCAATATTGTTTTTTGAGTCTATCGCATAGCGTTAGTAATATTAAGAGAAGTGACAAATTGACAGGAATTGAAATACACAGATGTTCATGATTCAGAAGAATTTTGAAGGAATTGATGATTAGGAACAATTTACAAACAATAATTCAATCTTCGAAAAAGGATTGAGAAACATGACACGGAGAAAAAAGTATTGCTGGCATAAGAAGCAGGTCTGTTACTATAGCTCCTACAAACAAAATTAGCTGAAAGAGCAGGGAAAATGATTGACACAACTACATTTTTCTGCTGACATAAACAAATTTGTTAACAGAACTAACGTCTTAGCTGCTGGAGTAAATATTTTTGCAAGGACAATAAATTTATTTGTACACTCAGAGAAAAAAAGTTGCTGAAACAGCAAACCTCGAAGATTTGCTTTGCTGATATGGCAAAACTTGTTGCTGAATTAGCAAATAATTTGCTGTCACAGCAAAAATCTTGCTCTTTCCACAAGCGCTTGCCATTCAGCAATCCGAGATTGTAGATATACAGACAACTAGGAAATTTTGCTGAATTAGCAAATATCTTGCTAAAATAGCAGAATTTTTGCTGTAACAGCAACCGTGCTGCTAATTTATCAAAGCAGATTTTTCGAAATCGCTTTTTCAGCAAGAATTTTTCTCTGCGTGTAGGCGTTATAGTAGCAAACCATTTTTTCTCCGTGTACACATTGAAAGATGAGCACATTGAACGATTTCAGGGATCAAATAGAAGAGAATCGAATCCTCCCGTGTGAATTCTTTTCAATGAAATATCCTATTCCATATAAATTTTTGTAATTCTACTTTGGTGACAAACATCTCACTGAAAACTTTCCTGAATTCCCACTGCAAAATTCTGAACCTCACTGAGAAACTATGAAAATCTTGGAGAAATTTATCTGAACTTTTGTGAATATTTCTAAAAACCCATGGATTCTTCTTTGAATCACTGAAATTCTCTGAGAAATGATCAAGTCTTGAAATCTTCTGAATAACTCTTCCCTGAAAATCCCTGGAAATGTCGGTGATTTTCAAAACCATTTTCACACATTTGATCCATAATGATTGGAAATTATAACACCAGTTCAAAAAATACGATTTTACGTTAATACATTGCATGGGAGGACCCTGGTTAGAAAAACCTATAAACTCTACACGGAGAAAAAGATTTGCTGTCGCAGTAAATCGAGCTATTACATATAGAATAACAAATCTTTCAGCTAATCTAGATAAGAATTTGCTGCTACAGCAAACTGGATTGCTAAGAGAGCAATGTGATTAACCAAGGTAGTAGATTTTTCGCTAGCCTAACAAAATTCTTAGTATCATGTACAGACCAGCAAACAAATTTTGTTAAGAGAGCAAACATTCTTTGCTGCCACAGCTAAAAAATTTGCTGCTCCAGCAGCACGTACTCAGCAAAATCAGGTTCCACTGTCATAGTGGATTTTTTTTTGCTCCTTGTACTCGAGTCGAATCGAATTGGATTTTACAAGCACTCTCACCAGGTTTTCATAAGATTTTACATGATTCAATAAGTTTTGCACTGAAATAGCTCATTGAATCTACACGGAGAAAAAATGGTTTGGTACTATAGCGCCTACAATGAAATTCGTTGTCCTTGCAAAAATATTCACTCCAGCAGCTAAAACGTTAGTTCTGTTAACAAATTTGTTTATGTCAACAAAAAAGTGTAACTGTATCGATTATTTTTCTTGCTCTCCCAGCTAATTTTTTTTGTAGGTGCTATAGTAACAGACCTGCTTGTCATGCCAGCAATACTCTTCTCTCCGTGTAGCCGAATCTAAATGAAATTTTTTAAATTAACTTCAACGATTCAGAAGGGGGAATTTCCAAGTGAGTTTCTTTGATCGGGGAACCCAAATACAGATTTCCTTTCTAACTCGGGAGTATTAAACCAACTTTCTGTTATTTTTATCAAGTACCCTGGTAAAAAGTAAACATATATAACTCATACATAATTCATACATAGTACATATATAATCCATACACGAAAACGTGGGGAATCATATATAATCCATATATAATGACCATAAATTATTAGAGGTGGGCGAATCTTTACGAAGCAAATCTTTTGTATAAATAAAATGTTCAATTTGCATAAAATTCTATAAAATTTTCATCAAAACTCGTTAAGTATTTTATACAAAAGATTCGCTTCGTCAAGATTCGCCCACCTCTACAAATGATCCATATATAATGTATATATAATCCATGTATGAAGAATATTTCATATATGGCAGAATTTTTTTACATTTGTGAAAAATCTTGCATTCATGGGTCATACATGGATTACATATGAATTTTATATGGATCACATATGATTTTTATACGTTCTTATATGATTCATTTTCACTAGGGTAATTTCTGATAAACAAAAAGTGCAGTTCTACTTTTGAAAGGAGTAGATATAAATCCTGAAGTAAACAATGATTTGTATTGTCTCGGTAACAAATGTTGAATTCTACATTTTTAATCTCCTTCTAGTATCTTCCTCCTCATATATGCATCTCAGATGTCCCTACGATTACAACAAGGAACAACAAAATTTATGACCATCATGAAGATTGTTTTATCCGATTATCATAATCTCGGCAAAATTTATGTAATCACCGCAACATCAATCGCCGACAAGAACTGTTCGACTCTTTCCAGTATTTGTATCGAATTTCCCAGTCGTGGGAAATTAGTTCCAGCTTGATATCACGCGACAGTTTATCGCTCGAGGAATATATCCTGGGCAAAAACGAACGAGAAATATCATAATTTCCTTTCCATCGGACTGGAATACAAATTATTAATATCGTCAACGATCTCTTACACTTGGAATCCATGATTTTTTATCTAAGGATGATGAAAGTGCTCCTCTCTGAATGAACCATAGATTCACAATAATCGAATTTTTCTGGTCCACGTTGAGAGAATATGCAAGGGACGATTTCAAAGTCTCGTAACAATCATAAATCGGAGCGAAGAAAGAGTCTCAGGGGCGAACAACGATCTACCAAGAAAACAACAAGGCAAGAGAGAAAAAAATGAACAAGAGTCGGCTCTATTCGCTGTGGGGATCTCTGCGCTATAAAGTCATAACACAACACATATCTATCTCCTCCGACTTTGCATCCTTTTTCCGTCTGATTCCACTTTCCTTTTCCACCATGTACATGGGATCGGTGCATCGTATGACCCGTGCCGCAACATTGCCACGTCGCCGCCACCACAAATACCCGGGACTCTTCGCACCGACGCAACTAACCCGAGAAAGGTAGATGCGAGCGAGTGAAGTTTACAAGACTCTGCTGTATAACAACGGCATTATATCATTTGCCAGAGAAAAATATGACGCCCCGAGAACCGGCCGTGTTCCACGGAGTTTGCATCAAGTGCATGGCTCATATTCACCGTCGAAGATCATCTTCAAAATTTGCTCTAACTCTTCGGTAACATGTACGTTTATTCAGGTTTATCGTACAGATATTGAAATGTATGAGAGATTTATGAAAGTGTGTATCTGGAAATTTCGGAATCTTGTACAAAATGTTATTGAGATTTTGTTTATTCTTTTTCAGGCCTAGCAAATCTGACTGATTCGGTTAATTTGGAAACTTAATTGACTTATTCGACTAACACGAAACATCATGGACATTTTTTTCAAAGATGCAGTCCCGAAGTACATTGGGGAAGCGATGATTAACATATATCGATTTGGAATTTGCCGTAATCTAGCATAACTTTGAGGATAATCTATTTTTATCATACAGAATATAATATATTCCTATTCCTATTAAATGTGCCGAATTCGGATTCAAATCTAACGGGTGTTGACCGGTTTCAATGGGAATTCTGCAAGTTTCAACAGAATTAGTGGGATTCTCTTAACCTGGCTGATGAATAATAGATAAAAATAAGATGTCTAAGATGAATCAGATGTCTCTGAATAAGGAGTAAAAATTGTAAAAAATATAATAAATTTGACAATTCTGTGCCCTGAGAGAAAATTGAGTTATTCTTGAGAATACATTTTCTATCTCTAGATGTAAAAAAATTGAGGTAAAACATTTTTCTTCATATCACGCTGTATAGCTTCCAACTGAAAGTTTTCTTCACTCAGAGGAATCTGCAGTGAAGGCAACTATGTGAGAGGATAACTATTAAATTATAATTTTTACAAAATTTTTATATGGTTAATGCAATAAGTAGTTTTCATTACTTCAAAGATTGTTACCTCAACTGTTCATACAAGTGTGAATACTGAATTTGAGGGGTTGTCCTCAAATAGTTGATGTGATTATTTGAATTTCTCTCATGGCAATGCAATATTTTACTCGATTGACGATTTTTTTCTCTCAGTGTAGATATTACTAACTAAACAAAAGGTCAGATTAATCGTAGCATTCTTCATATTGTTCATATATTTAATATTTATACCTTCCTCTCCTTTAACCATGGTTTATTTTATAGCAAAGTCTCAATTTGGTCTCGGCGCAAACGCGGGCGCTTGCATTTCCAATGACTAATATACCGTGATGCACCGCGTGGGAGCATCGGTGATGCATCGTCCGCGTGTTTTCTACTCGCAATGCATCCCTCCATGCTTCTCACGTGGAGAGGAACGACGAGGGCCCCTACGGGACACCTTGGTCGCGCGTGCTTGCTATATAATAGTTGTTCAAAGAGGAAGAGAGCAAGAAAAGGGAGAATGAAAGAGAAAGAGAGTAAGAGCTTAGACTCGAGGCCCAGAACTTGGTTCCAGTCTTTCTCTCACCATGGGACATCGGTTGCGTTAACTTATGTCGGATTACCAACACTATTTCATCGTTGGACACAAAAAAGACACACTTCTTGAAAGTGCTCGTTATTTGGATTCAAAGAGGTGACGCGACTTGACCTTTGTCCGCATTATAAAAAATATATAGACATTCAACATATTAAATAATCAACTCACCTTTTATTTTATATATTCGAATATAGAGAAATGCCTTAAAATATATAGCCTTTATCGGGATGATTTTATTTATGTATGAGGAATATCATCATTAAGAGTAGTAAGAACGAATTTGTCATGGTTTAAGATAACAACGATTAATATTTGTACAAAATGGCGGTTCATTTATTTCTTTTTTATCCCCGAGACGCAAGTACATGCAGCATACGGCTGAACGATCGTATGCACTCTGCATGCGTATATATTTCACGCGTCTTTTATTGAACCATCCACAGCGGGATTTCTCCGGCTATATACCTTCCATGTTTAGCCGCGAATAATCTCAATGCACACTCGAACGAGGTGTGTGATTTAAATAAGTATCTTAATTATTTCAATTACAGACATATAACAAAGTTTGCCGTCTTGAATATTTTGATGATCTTCGAGACAACTTGCAGAGGTAATATGAGAGAGAACTGCGACTCTCCGTGGTACATTTAACGACGGCATTAGGGACATAACGATGGCAAATGAAACATCTTCCATCGCGTATCATGCAGTTTTCAGGATTCCCCAAGATTCTTCAGCACAATCTATGTGTCAAAAGGTATACGTAAACCGGTTACCTTCGGCTTGCCTCGTATCCAACGAAGAACCGGATTGAGTTATACGATCGACATATTTTATATTCTCTTTTACAATTATATAAGGTCACTGGTCAAATTTGAAGAGAGTCTCGTAAAAAGATGAATTTCTCGAGGAAGGCTTTCTTTATCGAATTCCTGATAAGTTGTTGCCAGCATGATGAATATAACAATAACATCACTTCAAAATATAAATTAGTTCAATGTCGTGGATTTATCAAATGAATGCTAACAAGGTTGATGTTATTCCTGATGAGATCTCGGTGATTACTCCGAGAACATAAGGTTATACAAGAAGATCTTTGCCTCCGTTGGATACTGTTTGACTGTTGGACATTACGTTGGTGTCGGTTTCAGTAAGAGCACCTAATACCCGAATGAAACTTGACATTCCTGCACAGCGGGGTGGCATTTTTTCCTGTCCTTACTTATATCGTAGAACGACTGAAGTAGTCTTTTCTTCGTTCCTTGGTAAAACCAACAACTCCTAGACAACGGCGCACCGTTGGGGGTGTCCATTGGACGGCGATCCTCTTCCTCGATGACTCCATCTGTTTTGGCTCCATTCTGACGGCGAATGCGATTTATAGTTTCACCAACTATTTTCGCTTTTTTTCCTCCTGACGCCACTCAACATTCTTCCTTTTTCCCTTTCGCCATCCAGTTTGTAATTTACTAACGAATTGAATCGTAGAACGATTCCTATTTACCCTGATTTTATGCCCCGAATCTTACACAATTCACTATCGGAAAACCGTCCACTCTACTCGAAACTGAGAATTCCATTTATATGATAGATTATTTTATAAATGAGAGATTCAATTCGAAGATGCCGATTTCAATAACAGCTTCGTTTCAATAGCAACTTCATCTCTCCTTCGCGAATAAAGGATTCTTGGAAACTCGAGTTCCAATGAATTCACCGTAAAATCAGTTTCGGTACACTGTACAACGTAAACGAGAACTGTGTTGGCGATTAGTATATAGAATCGGCCGACATTGAGAGCAATAATCCAATAAGCGAAATAATCGGCGTTACAAAATGGTAGACTGATAAGAAAAGGAAGAAGAGATCGAAGAGCAGGGGGGAGAGGAAAAAGCCACTGTATAAATGTTAGAGCGAATGAAACATCGTATACAGGCCAATCTACGCATACACATTCACATAAAAACTTATCTGGCAGTAAAGATGTTTACAGCGCGCTCTCTGCACCGCCGCTATCACTATCACTGCGAAAGAACGGGGCACTCTAATTGATTTGTGGCTCCGGCGCTTATCGCCGCTCGTAACTTAAATTAAATTACACGAGAAACGATCGTCTGTGGTCGTCGAGTCAACGTTGTCGACGAAAAGTTATATGTGTAATGCCTTAGAATTGATGCGCCGACTGGAGGTCGTTTGTGTTTGACGAATTTTCGGAAGCGATTAGCGGTCGAGAAATCAGAAGAAAAGAAACTAAATAAATTAGATATCATCGAGTGTATTCGTCGTTCGTTTCGAGATATCAATACATTGGGGTTTTTGTAAGTTGAATTTCATTTGAATTACGATAGATAGCTTGTTATTTATTTGGATCTTCATGAATTATAGAGGGACGGAGTTACTGTGTAAGATATAGTGGGTAATTGATTGAGATAATTTTTGTCTGTACTTTTTGGATCTTATATGGTCTTACAACAGCCCTCCTATTTTCGCTTCGATTTTCCTACACGGAAAAGAGAAATTCATTTTGGCTACGAAATTTGATTTTACTGTGTATTTTTTAGTAATGTGCTTGTTGCTAAAATAGGGAGTTTTTATTGGCTGCTACTGTGAAAATTTCCGAGTATTATATTTGAATTTGTTTGCCTTTGCATCTCATATAAAGATTTTTAGGTTCCGCCAATGCTGACAATAGAATATAGCTTGGCAATCTATGAATATCCAATGCTGATTAACAACCAATATAGGGGAAGTGCGCCTAATTCGCACCATTGCTTAAATTGCACTACTGGCGTATCGGTGAAACGGAGATGCACACAATCCTTTACGCGAGTAAAACATGAACTTGAACTCCAATCCAGTTATCTCACTGAGTTTTGATTTGCTGATGCGCATTTTACTTTTGTTACAGCGAATTTTGTAAACTTGTAAATGTATATGGTGCAATTTAAGCACCCAAAATGCAATTTAGGAAAAGATTGTCCATTATTTGCTTATTTAATATCAAGTTCGCTTTTCATTTTCTCCCTGTCTCGTTATGGAAGTATTATTGTATAAGTTAAGAGGAATTTTATGTGCATGAGATTTTTATTTTATCAATTTTTTATACCAAGAAATGGAGCCAGATTCTTAAGTGGTGCAATATTGGCACACTTACCCTAATTCTGCGCCGATATCGGTGTTCAAAGAACTCCGGTTGTCAGCCTACCATTGATTCACAATTCCGCCAGGCTTGGCGCTTGCTAGGCTCATCCTTGGTTCTAATATTGACCGAACAATAGATTCTATTGAAAGTGAGAATCATTCAAAACGTGGTTGAATATTGCCACAAACTTTGGTCTAGTCTACATGAAAATTAGTTTTCAATGTAGCGCCGATCATAGCATGGCTCAATATTGACATGCTCAATAATTTTCACTTTCGATGGCTGAATTGCTGGCTGAGTCACTGATCGAGTGTTTCTC
The DNA here is from genome assembly GCA_018340375.1 of Gonatopus flavifemur. Lineage (NCBI taxonomy): Eukaryota > Metazoa > Arthropoda > Insecta > Hymenoptera > Dryinidae > Gonatopus > Gonatopus flavifemur. Next base: position 59,291,820 of record JAFFJZ010000001.1, read on the forward strand.
GCGAGTAGTGAGAGATGCACACAAGGGATATATGAGACTCAAATCATTCTCTGGAAGAACAGTCAATCGGTCTTTGTTACAGGTTACACCAGAGGGTTTTTACTGCTGATTCATATTGTGTATACTTCTCATGACAAACTTCAGCGATGAAAAACACCTAGTTTTTTTCACAGATAAATGAGAAAAACACAGTAAGACCCCAAAAAACATATACTGGAAGTTGCGAAATGCGCATACTTTTTTTATATTGTTGGGTTATCATTGGCGCAACATTGATGAACAAATTTTTCTATTGTTTCCGAATGATGGTCCATTTCATTGCCATTTCTGCACCAATGATGGGGCTTCATTGGAAAAACACTTTGATAAATCATGAAATGATGTTATTATTCCAGTGTTGCGCCATGTTTGGTTGCCAAGCCTCTGCCATACTTTATCTACATTGGGCCTTGCTAGCGCAACTACTTAAAATCGAGTTGCCTTCACGGATAATTCTCAAGGAATTTCAATAGCTGCAATGCCTAAGTAATTCGCTGCTCTCTAAAATTTTTAGAGTGCGATTTCACTCTTCTGCCAGCCAAAAATGAGCCTGTCGAAATTTTGAGTGAAATTTCCACTCTTTTAGAGTGATATTCTAAGGTTTGAGGTTAGAAACTCACAGCCACTTAAATTCTAGAGTCAATTTTGCACTCTAAAAGAGTGAGGGTTCACTCGGAACGAGTGAAAATTCCACTCGAAGCGGACTGGCTCACTTCTGAGACTTAATGAAGTGAAACACATGATTTTTCACTCTTTCAGATTGAGAAAGTGGGGTAGCAAATTATTCGCTAAGCTAGCAAAGAACTCGCTGTTGTAGTGAAAGGTAATTGTTTTTGTTTACTAGCATTATAAAATTATTTAAATTAGAGAAATGAGACGGTTCCAATTCACGGAACATTCGTATTGAAGCTTTCACGACAAAATAAAAATAACCGTGATATGAATAAATGTTTCACAGAACACAAATAAGAATGCTAAGCTTATCAATTTATTGGACAAAAATCTGAACCTCCTTGATTGACTGCATCAATGTGGATTTATTATCGTCAATGGTGTCAATTAACGATGAACACTTGGATTTTCGAAACCCGATGATTAACTTTCTCTTAATTGGAGTTGTTCTGTCTCGATGATTCTCCTCGTTCCGCCAAATCCCTCGTAATTCCTCACAAACCATTACCGATATTCTGACCATTGATTGTGTATTGTTCCACGATTCCGTACAACGAGTACCCAACCACGAGTTTCGACATTCAAATTTATCATTGTAAAAATATTATCTTATCTGAATTTTTTTACCAGCTTCATATAGATTAAAATTCGATTTCTTTTGATGGGGATAAATAAATAATGCGTATAATACAAGTGCATATCTTTGCACAATTATGTTAATTATATAAAATAATGTAACAAATATCCGAATTTTTTCTCTTTCAATTCAAATATTGGAACCGTTAAAACCACAACATTCGAAAACAATAGAAAAAAAAAATTCCTCGTTCCTTGTATATTTTCTTGTTCCTCTCTTGTTTCGATAATCAAAAAAACATCTTATACAGAGAACTTTGAACAACCACGAGTTAAAGTATCGCTTAAGCTTCCGCAAAACGAGATACGAAAACAATCCATGACGCCTTGTATATTTCCCAAATTTTTTCCATGCAGCGTGTAAAGGGACCACCCTTGTCAAGAGTAATGTTCTTTTTTTTTTCATGTCATCTACTTTTTTCAGTTCTTCACTTTCCCGTGACTATCTGTCGTGGGACGAGTAGGTACAAAATTGTCAGATGCGCGAAGGGACTCCAAAATGGTTATACCAAATCCACAAGGACCCAGTGTTCTGTGAGACTTTCTTATCTTATCGCTCGAGTTGACTAAGGAAAAAGAGACAAAGCAAGAAAGAAAGAGCAACCCTTGTGTATCGGTTGGGTCAGCCTACAACAACATATTATTTCTATCTGTTCTTTTCGGTTCTTACGTTCATTCTTTCCCTCTCTTTTTCTTCTTCCGTCTCATCGTGTGCTCATCCTTTGGTCGTGATTTAAGATCAGCTGGCCCGTGTCTTCACCCTGTCGCACGTCTGCAATCCTCCAACCCGGGACATTTATCCTGTAAATGAGTCTCGACATGAAAGAAGGAGAGGAAAAACAAAAGAAGAATGATTTCGACGAGGACTGATGAACACTGCCTCGACGAGACCTCTTACACTCACCCATGAATTGTTTCGGATTAGTTGAGGGCAAAAGAACAGTTAATTTTTTTCAACTTGTCTCTGACGATTGGTCGTTAACGAGATATTACCCTATGATTGACGGATAAGTTCTACTTTCTTTCGAACAAAGAAAACACGCGATTTCCCAGATCGAAATCTTCGATCCAGGGACGCCTCATTAGGAAAGATACGAACCAAATTGTACTTTTGGGAGTGAAGATAAAATTATTTGATTAATTATTTGATGTTCTTATGGTTATTCGATCGATAAGGTTATGGAAAAATGAAAAGTCAATTGAAATTCATTAAACATCAGAGAAGGTAAAGTCAGGAATGAAAGGTATTTCCGTGAAACGATGCGATGTTGCTGTGACTGTTTACGCGCACAAAGCAGCATGCTGCCTTGTGACCAATCTTTACCTTGTCATGAAATATAAGACTGACGCTTTCTACTTGAGTGAAACATGAAAGCAACCAAATAGTAATTGGAAATATCAGTGCAAAATTTGATATACATGCCCATCAAGTTTTTAACATCAGAATTTGTGTATGAAATTTCATACATGCCGTATTCAAAATATTTATGTTGGATTGAATATCGAATGTTAACGGAATTGTATTCAAATTCTCACGTGAACTCTACCATTCGAAGTTGGAAATTTAGTAACGTCTTCATTAATTTTATGTTGGATTTTTGATATCAGAACTTAAAGATTCTTTCCAAGGATTATTCACAATCTCACAATATTTCATCAACAGAATGCGTTACAAAGAACTTTGTTGTGAAACTTAAGACGGAATTCTTCAGCAGTTTTTTTGTTCTCATCCAAGAAACCAACATTTTCGTTGCAGTTTCAACTTTCAGAAAGATTTGTTCGCGATCCATTTCCGATAGATGTGATTCTGAGACAGCAAATAAATCATATTCTTCATTATTATATTTTCAACACATGAGAAATTTGTTTTCCCAAAATCTAAATCCAACTTCACCATACGAATTCAATGAATTTCAGAGTAGTATGTTGTCTCTTTCTTTTTCTCATTTTTCTAAAGACACAAGATTTCTTTCTTTCCAAAGAGAAATCGATACAATCTCGCATATATTGGAGAAGGTGTTGGATATTTTATTTCAAACGTACCGTGAGAGCGGTATTTCTCAGCACACGTCCTTTCATCCGCCACCATTCATTCACGCGGTCTTCGCTCTTCATTGATGGCCAGAATTTCTTTCCTGTGCGGAATCACTTGTCAAAGGGTCTCTTCTCCCCTGGTTGCGGCATTAGGATCCCGTCCAAAGAACGCGCAACGCGTGAATCGCGTAACGACGAAGGCATTCACATAAATAAAATTCCAAATCGCGGTGAGTTCGCACGGTCCATAAGTGTCCGTCCAAATCCTGGATCAAAGATCGGTGGCCCAGCTGGCTGGGACGAAAAAAAGGTAGCGAAACAACCAGAAACGACGGTGAACAAACAATCGGCCACAGACAGGACGTTCCAAGGATTTCGCAGTCACACCTAAGCATGGATATATGGATATACTTGTACACAACTCTCAACGAAATACTAAATCGCCGGGTTCGTTGTCTACCTTCTGGCAATGCCTCTCATGCTTTGTTGTTTTAGTTTGAAGAAAAATCTAGATTCAATTTTTCTTACTCGATCATTTCCAAAATTGCATATTTCCCCACACGGCACATCAGTTCAGAAATAATTCATAATCAGTTAATTTCGAATTATGAGTATTCAAAATATAGGCATTGAGAGCTCATTCTCAACTGTTGTGTTGTGTGGGTCAAAAACAGTGACTTGCCTTCTTTTGAGATGACAATATTTTTCTGTTGGGCAGTTCATTCATAATTTCATTGTCACAATAAAATGTTTCAACGTCGAGGTTGTTAAGATTGTTGAATCACTTGTTTCTTCTTGACTAGAAATTCTGAGTTGGCTAATTTGTAAATCCAATCACATTTCGATGGTTGAGTATTTGATATCCTGAGCCAGGATATAAAATCTTGATGCGACAACGTTTGGATGTTTTTATCAGGTACATTCTTTATCATCGAATGGTTTATAATCAGGTATATTTTATTTGCAGCCCATTAGAAATAATTTATCACCCAGAAATGTGACAGGGAACAACACATACAATGCATTGGTTAGTTGGGATCTCTTACATACATCACAGCGACATAACGGATGTTATTACTCCAAGAGAGTTGAATTCCAAGGTGTTCTAACCGTTATTCGATAACACCGAACGTTCATGATATTTAAGTGATATATGAGCAGAGAGAAAGTCACAACTAACCAGAGTATTCGATTATCTAACCACAATATTCGAGAGAAAAACAAATATTCTAAAGACATTTTTTCTCATAGAATTCTAGAATTTTTGGACTAATATATTTTATAATTTGAAGTTTCGAAGATTGAGGTATGTGAATGAGTCTCCGAGTGAAAGATTATTACGAGAGAAAGGGTTTGTTCCATACAGAAATTGACGGATGGTCCAGTACCGGCTCGATACAGGCTGACAGAGTGCAACTATTGACGGCCGGTGTGGGTCGGACTACGGAATGATAACGCCAAATAACTCTGATTCGGTGCCGTTTACCAACATCAATTCAATATTGGAAATCAGTGTGGTTCCGACATTGAGAACTGATACTACTAGTATTGATTGCTATTCAAGTACCCACGACTGTTACTCAACCGTTATTTCCGCTGTTGTACCTTTGGAAGGTTTCGAATGCATTATCAAAATTTCTGCACTAAGGGGAATTTAGAGTGAAATTTACTATGGGATCATAGGATAACCGCCAAGGGTTGCAAACTGGCAGCCTGTATTCAGCCAGTACTGGACCATTCGTTAATTTCTACGTAGCGAATCGAGTCTTCTCTCAAAGTACACGAGACATTTATTCACATTGGTTCGGTACGGAATCAACGTCGGAGGCCAACGCTTACGTACCAAAATTGTGCCGTTGTTGATCCAACATTGTTGGACAAGTGGTAAATCACGGTTGGTTCAAATATCGAACCAGTACCAGACGTCCGTCACCATCGGCTCAGTACCAGAATTTCTACGTAGGTACTTGAGTTTGATGATGGTTTAGAATTGGTCCAGTCTAGGTCAAGAATGGACTGCATTTAGTTCAATATTCAATGCTCATGGAATTATCAATGCGTACCCATTGTAGCGACCATTTCATAATTCCAGACCTAAAAGAAACAAAAAATTTTGAAGTTCACTTGCAAATCCATGTAACAAATTTCAATATATGCGAAAGAAATTCTTCGTATCAATATAACAAAATCAATAAATCTGGTAACTCGTTACATTTTCGTTGAAAGTTTCAAGGATGTCTTCACAACACCTGGATCCTTCCCGTTTTTTTAAGCTTGTTTGCGTGACCATCGTTGTATCACTATACCGTCGGACGGTGAAGCGATTTATCATTACCATCGTAGTTGCTGCTGTTACCGTTGGCCGTTACTGCCTGTCGATCCATCGTAGAAGGCCGTCATTATTTTAGAATAATCTAAAACCGATGGTGATTAGTAGAGCCGTCACCTGTATCCGCGATTTTCAGCATCAGTCTCGTTCGTATGGAAACGACGGATTCACCCCGTACGATTTTGATCACCATGGGGATGGACGAATGCCGGATCTCTCCACGACTACCCATCATCTATCATTCTCATCTATTAACTTTGATTTCCAAATGAATCGCGTGTGTTTGAATAGAACTTCTTGCTTGAATTTAAAACATTCTATTTTCAATGACTTTATATCTCTTCAACTCTTCCACGAAGAATCGAATCTCTTAATTTGAATAATTTGGACCAAACAGACTCGTAATTCACCTTAGAGAATTTCCGAATCATTACGAAACTCTTCTACGTTCGATCAATTGTCCAATGTGTCGAGCGACTTCAACGCATCAGGAACGAACATAAATTGAACATATTTACCTCCGTATTCCATACACATTAATTAGCGTATCTCCATGCGACATTGAGTCAAAGCATGTTGATCGAAGGGAAAAACAACATCGAATTCGAATTTTAATTAAAATTACAACTCAGGTAGCTGTCTTTTCTCATTTATGTATCGAAGAAGATCAAAGTAGGAATATCAGACGACCGACTCGTCATTATACTCATTAAGTATGTCCTCATTTCTTCTTCTCACTCTTTTATTAGTCGTGTTTTAGTTCAGCGGCTTCCTTTTGATGACTCCCTGAAGCCGAAAAAAGTCTTTGGACATGTCATCGGACAATCAGATCATATCGTATTAAGATATATCGCATCAAAGAAGTGTTTTGTGAAAATTTTTCAGAATCTCCAGGGTTTATTAGAATAAGAGTACGTTATCGTCATCGTCGTTGTATTTGAATGATGGATCACGACGAGTGCACAGCGTGTCGTTGATTGAGCCGATCATTTATGGATGTTTTAATTTGAATTTCATCTTTTACAAACTTCTCGTAGAATTCGTGGAACTTCGAGATCATCATCGTGTTCGTGATCGTGTATGGATGAATGGATAAATGATGAGAGCACATGGCGTAAAGACTATCCGCAGTTCATTTCAAATAAAAACTCCGTAACATTGACATTTTGTACGAAGAAGATCGAGAGGAGCATATTGGTTTTTCTCAACCCGTGGATGATACGGTGTGGTCCATAAGTCGTGTGATTTTGTCGAGTAATTTATTAGCCATTATCTGAGACAATGCGGCTACCTGGGCGCTAAAGAACGTGCACACGGTTTAGAGCGTAAAGAGCGACATCCATGCGTTCCTTTGGATCAAACGAAGATGGTGCGTGAAACGGAAAAGGAGTCATGGTGCATAGGTGGCGAACCAAGTATAGATGCGTTCATACATTTCTGCCGAGAATCCCTCTCCTTTGATGCGCTTAAGAATGAGGGGAGAACGAGTGGAAGGAAGAAGTGGCAACGACGGCAATAGGACTAGGGGAGAAGATGAAGAAGAAGAAGAAGAAGAAAGGAGAAGAGAAAAAGAAGACCAAGAAGAAGTAGGAGAAGAAGGAGAAGAAGTGGAAGAAAAAGTCGCCTAATTGATGCTTCGTCTTTGTTTTGGTTAATTCCAACATGGTTCGGCCATTAAAACGTCCCGCTGTATCGGCGGGCCCGATCTCCGGTGCGAGATAAATGATGACACCCGCTCCAGGGATACCATACTTACCATCACCACCACCACTATAATCACTATAGAATCACTATCATCAACGTCAGTACTACCATTCCTTCGGTTGCCGCGTTAGAAATATTCTACACGGAGTTGTCAACCGGAAATGTGAAAATGATCGTACATTCCATTCATTGATTGATTTCAAACTGAATCTTTGAATTTATATCCGTTTTGAGACTTGTTTCCAGCTATTTATCAACATGGGTGATTGAGTTTTTGTTTGAAATTCGATTGAATTCAGCTTTCAATGCATCTTGAAATAATTCTTAGAAGGACTGCAGATTCTAGGATTCTAGAATGGAGTTGTTTACTCCAGTTGAATTCGGGGAGAATTTTTCACTTTCGAAAATTGGATTTCCATTCTTTGAGAATAAAATAGCGCAGAAATTTCATTTGATAAAAATTCAAGTGGACTTTGAGACTGTTACATACACTGAGCATTTTTTATCTTTATGCTGATATTTTCAAGACTAGAGATGGCCAAAAGGCTTTTTTGTCCTGTTTCAATATTCGAATCTTTACAGTTCCTCACATTTTTCAGAAACTGCAAACTTGAGGATACCAACTTGCTCTCAAACAGAGACCTATTCTTAAAATATTGGAAATCACCAAACGGTTTTTTGACTTGAAAATTATACAAGTTGTAATGCTTTAGGTGAGAATCATGTCAAAATCTGTGCTGAAATGATGATTCTTGCAGAACAATGAGGAGAAATTGTTTAGAAAAAAAAGGATCTAGATGCTCTCTAAATTTCATTGAGTGAACATGCACTCCCAAAGAGTGAGATTTCACTCCATAAGAGGAAATTTTCAATCTCTTGGAGTGAGAACAGGGACGCAATAATTCAACACTATGCACTTGAACGCATTTGGTTGCTATAGTTGAACTTGTTTGAATATTTTCCTGTTTTGTGGAAAAGTGTTCAAAATTATATATAATCCAATATAGTTTGTATAGAATTCACATATAATTCCCTCAGGGGGAATTTTGGGCGGGAAAATACGAGGGCCTGATGAGGCATGCCTGATTTCCTAACATCAGGTTTCGTTACGGTTTGCCCTTTTTTGCTCAATTTTATGGAAATTTTATTCGAACCCTATTGTACCCTTGCGTTGCAACCCTATTTGAATCATATTAGGGAAATCATATAAGGCCCTTGTCAGGGCCTCATAAGATTTTCCTTATTTACGGTTTCTGGATTCTTACCTGAACAGGACCTTATTGGGAATAGGGAATGCCTGATCAAATTTCAACTAGGGTCTATACAACTTAGATACAATTAACACATACATGGATAGGACATTTCCTGTGAATTTTGGGAAAAATCCTATAAATTTACTGTGAAAATCCCATAAAAACAGCAATTCTAATATACTTTCATGTGAAAATTCCTATACGTGTACGAGAATTCGCTTCTTTCCCGTACAAGTATAGGAAATTTTCTTTACATAGGTATGGGGGAATCCCGAATATTTTTTAAAGTGTACATATAATTGTTTCTGCTCTACTGTGAGTCGCCTGGGGCCCTTGGACCTCCCATTGTTGTGCCTCTAAGTGGGAATTGTAGTCTCATAAAAGGATGGAATTTAACTCTTCAAAGTGAGTTAAAGTTTCCCTAATATGGAAGGAAAACTCATTTTTCAGGAGTGGAAGCTCACTGTCGTTGAATTTACAATATTTTTACTCTTCAAGGGTGAAATGTTTTAGTGAAAGAGGGATTCCAAGGAATTTCGCACGATGCCTCGAAATCAGGTCTCATCTGGCTCAGTTTTTGTGTCGAAAATTTCAACATAATTTTAAGGTAGGGATTCCCATTTAGTAGAGGATTACTAGAATGATTTCTGACAAGATAAATGTAACACAATATATTCTACAATGATTTTCAAACTGTTCGATCAAATTTTCGAGATTTTTAATGCGGTGATTAAGAAGTCATGATTTGAAATTGAAGAATTATTGATTTGAATTTGAATCACTCTGTTGAAACGAACCCCAATCAATATTGGTTGAGTTTTCCGTGTCATTTATTTCTCTCCTAAAACATAAACTTTGAATATATTCTCTCATTCACATGCACGAAGAGGTTGACGACATTTTTCTGCACCACTGAAATTTCAGATGAAATTGGAAGAAAAAAAATACAATTATCATCTCGTAATAGCAGTAACATGAATATTTGATCTCGCATGGTATTTTGTGAATTCCTTAAGTAACTTGGATAATAAAACAATAAAGTGTAGACTCTTCAATATTATAGTAAATGTTATGAAATATGGCATAACGATTATCATTTTAACGTGAAATCATGTCGACATCGAAATTCATCAGTCGGATTAATTATCATAAATACCTCTGTTAAAATTCGCTCATATCATTCCATAATCCCACTCTCACTCGTTTCTCGATATCACTAATTTGTATATCTCTGCACGTGGGTAATTGAAGACTGATTCCTTATCAATTTTATTCACATCAATATGTTGAGAATTTTGCTAGAAGTGTTGGTGAGCATCGTTTCAATATCTTTCTCTCTTCTACAATTAATGTGAAGAACACGCTGAGGAGTGGTGTTTTTTTTTCAATTCCAAACTCTTCCAATTCAATTTCGTGTTAGAGTTCATTCATCTTCCTTGAAACCAAATATTTTGAAATGTAAAAAAACTTCATTTCTTTCATTGAAACAAAAAAACAGTTGTGTTGTTTATAAAGGAACTTTCTTCCCATAACTTTCAAAGTTCTGGTAGCTTGTCATTCCATATTTCAGAATTCATTTTACTACAGAATCAGGTACAGAAATTCTTCAAAAGCATTCGTAACATGTCGAATGAATTTAGAAGATGAGCTCATGATGTGTAGGAGAAATGAGGAGTGAAAAATGAGTAGAGGAAACTTGAAATAGTCAGACGTGTACTTGACACAGTAATAATTCCAGCCCCTGCAGTAGAACATTATTTCTTATATATTTGCTGTACTGCTGCGGGAAAAATTTTGTAAGAATCTCATCATGAGGACTTTGAAAATTCATCTGCGAAACTTGGGGGCTCGAAATTTAAGCAAAAATGAAGAAATCTCTCCGAAAATTGTTGCTTCAAATCTCGACATTCGAAGTTTGAACGCAAAACTTTCTCCACAGTTTTGTGATTGAAGAAATTGAAGATTTGTAAGCAAACGTAGATTTTTCTCCATAAATTGATCCAGAGTTTTTGCGCAACATAGTTACAGAGAAATGCAATTCTGACATATTAATGTCCTTGGCGAGCAACCAAACTCTCAGAGCAGAAGGAAATGTTATTTTTCTGTTCTTTGTCATCCCTATGAATACTTAGGAATTTAAAATTCTTTTGAATTTTATGCATTCTTCAAACACGTTTGTAAATGAAATTTTCAATTCTCCTTCGAATGTGAGTGAAATATTGCTTCTGTTACATCAAAAGAATTTTCCTAACCGTGTGGAGGAACGTTCTTGAGGAACCTAAGAATCGATACCAAGATTTACACAATGCATTGGACGTGGAGAGCCTGCCGGTATCTAAAAACATCAGACCGAATTACCACAATTAACACCAAGAATATTCGAATGGATTTTCAACCTCCTATCGTGATAAGAACGGTTTCCGAGTTCCCAGCAATTAAACGTCATCTGTAAACGTTCCATTTCTAGGAAATACTTTTCGATTAAGGTTAAATTAAACATCGTGTCGAACATAGATGTACATTCATATAGATACATCCATCCATGTTCTATATCTTTATATACAAGTCCCCAATGACTTCGGCATACGTAAAGTGATAGAGACTGACGCGGATATAAGTGGCTTTGAGTAAGGTTGAAACGAGATTTCATGGCTCTTTCGAAGGTCTTTCGAACTCGAAACGTAGTAGTAGATATCATATCGGAGCAACGGGAAGAAAAGGATGGGACTGGCACCGAGAGTGGCTATGCCGTTGTGGAGTGTATAAATTTGTAAAGCCGGGAGCTAAGGCCACTCAACCTGGAGTGGCATTAACGGCCGGCAATCGCCACTAAAACACTAAAGTATTAATGTAAAACACATTCTGATAGAGATACCCTGACTCTCTCTTTACCCCCTCGTCCTTCTATCATCGTGGATGAGAAAAGTACGTGTGTAAAGCTCGCTTCTTACCTTACATGTTCGGTCCGCACCAATACTACAACCGTGTGTACGATTCGATGTGCATCACTGCGCGGAAGATAGGTTTTATCCCTGGTGTTACATCATTGATCCACATAATTATGCGCGCTTAAAGAAGTCAAAAACATTTGAAATATGTTACCATTTATTTCCATTTAGAGACAACATGATTCTCCAGTTCCAGGGATGCTGAGATTGATTCTCCTATGCTGGAAGTTCAAAAGTCCATGTTGTTCTATCATATTATTCGAAAATTACACGATAATGTAATATCTTCGCTGTGTGACGATAAATTGCCTCCACAATATCGTATTTGTAATATGACAGACAAGGTTTTGCGAGCTCGTATGAGAGGGTTTGAAATGAATGTTTAATGGGTAACTTGTCTAACACTTGTTCCTTGATACGCAGTATTCGTCTGATATCGTATCATTCGAGCCCATATTCTTCTTCGTCAATGTAGGATCGTGTGTGGTGGTAACATTGCAATCTCAGATATTCGCCCTGAGAACTGAAATAAAATCTTACTTTTCTCGATCTTAAACTCCACATTTCTCGACACACAACCTAATGGAAATTTTTATTATAAATTGATAAATGGTTTTCAGTTTTTGGTGAAATTCTTTTTATCCAGTTTCAATCAAAATTGAATGACAATCACGTTAATTGCTGTAGGAACCTTTTCATTCGATGTTTTTCATCTCCCTCTGGAACATCAATGGAATTCAGTGAATGATCTGATGAGTTTTCAACAAAAAATTCGATGGTGTTTTGTTCGCATAAGGCATTGTTCTTTTCTCTGTGATTACCATAGCAGTGCGTTGATATTTTTCATTCAGATCCTCATCAGTTCTGTTGCTAACAGAAAAATCCATCCATATTGAATTGTTATCCCTCCTCATCGACTCTAAATCACAGGAAGTTCTCGCGAAAGAATACATACGTATTTTCAATATCCAACGCATTGATAGATATTGTATTAAAAAAAACCTCCCTTGCTTCACATCAAACTCGACTACAGGCATTTCAAAGGAATCAGTAAGGGCTCTTCACTGCCCTATTCGTGCCCCATTGAAACTCCAGTAGATAGATGTAGTTTGAAATGATTGACCCATTTTCAATTTTTTCAAATGCATAACATGATGCATCATGAATCTTTCTTGTACTATGCTCCACAGGAAAATCAACCCTGCGTGTGTACGCTCTTGGTCTTTTAAAGAAAGTGTTTCGTAAAACTAGTGTACATACGTGGGTTTAAAAATTTTCTGATTTTCATGTATGAAGAGAGTGTAGTATTGTGTCCCTAAGTGCGAACACGGGAAAGTGATAGGAACAATATAATAATTGTGGCAAACAAGGAGACCGAGCGGAGAGGGGTAACCGAACCAATTGACCAGTGGCAGAGGTATTTAATTAGATTAACGCGGAATGAGATTAACGGAGGTGTGAGGAAAACAAGACGGAGAGGGATAGAAATCTGAGAGACGACGCATTATAATGAGCTTTGAATGACCTCTCTTCTCTGTTTGCCTGCGAGTGGACCTGTTCAGGACCCTTTGGGTGGTCCATCCGACTGCTAACTCCGTCTGTCGCGGTCGATTGTCGATTCCTGCTCGTTACCTGGACCAGGCGACACATTTTATTGCCAGTTTTCGTCTGGATAATTATTTAACGCTTTACGAGGGCCCGTATGCAAAGATAGACGGTTATCACGGTCCGTGAGTGAGTTCACAACATCATGAGCTTTTTTTCCTTCTTTCTTTTCACTTCATAGGCAGATATCATCGTATATTTCAGTCATCAAACTTTCAATTTTCGCTTTATTTCTTTTTGTTTAAAAATCGTCGTATTAAATATCGTTTCGAAATCATGAAAAATTTATATAAGCAGATTCTGAAACAGTTTCTAAGGAATCTCAAACCACGTGTTCATTGCAGAATTTTTACTCGACAAATTCTTCATATATCGGATCATTTCATTACCGTACAAGCAGTATATTCGAAATTCTATTTCTAGACTCGATATGAATACCTTCAGATATAACTTCATATTCCATATGATGAATCGGATATTATCATGTATAGTATGCATCTTGAAACGAATGAAGATCATTTCAATTGATACAGAATATTTTTCTTGGTTGCATTTCTGGATTCCAACTGATTGTGAGTAGGGTTATCAGCCTGCAGGCTGTGTGCTTGGTTGAGTTCTTTGAGTTAAGAGGTGCGTCGAGCCGTAATAAATACTTCGATGAGATGGACAAAATAATGAGTTTTAATTTCTTGAAATATGTTTTTAATGTAAATGTATTGTTTTCAATTCATACACGGGTTGATATGACTCGGAGTTTTCAGGAACCAAGTAAAAATATAAGAAAGGTGCAATGGAAACAATTATTGCATCAATCCGGAGCATGATTAAAGCAGAAAACTGTGGTGGCAATCACTGTAACAAAATTCCTTCTAAACATTGAGAAAATATGACTAATTTTTTATAGCCACTTTTTTCTGAATTGTCAGAAACTTCAACTGGATTTTGTATTGAATTCTGAGAATTCATTCATGTTTCTTAGAATTCAGTAAAACTTATCTGAAAATTCAGAAAAATTTTGCTGTAGAAGATTACAGTCACATATCCTGAATTTTCAGGAGGATTTTTTTACAGTCATACTAGATCGCTTCAAATTATAGCAGCGATATCGATGCCTCTGAATTTTAGACAGCTAAACAGCATTGTTATGAGAGCAATATTGTGTTCTCGTCGCAAGTAAAGGGAGGAGCTTTGCGGTTATTTCTAAAAATCAACAAAATTTCAATCTCCAAAATCAAAAATTCGTACACTAAAATGTTTCTCTGAGTTCAGGAAGCCAGTTCAGTTCTGTGGCCAATTGGGTATCCATCTGTGCTACATTTGGATAGTTAAAAATTAGCTACGGTAGCTATTTTTTAATTATGGGGCAACAAAAGTTATTGCTATGGTAGCTAAAATTTAGCTGTTACAGCAATATTTTTAGTTATACAAATATCAAATACACGATGTAACTACCACAACTAATTCCCAATTACTATAGCGGGTCATTTGTTTCCGTGTTTGAGGGATTTAATCCCAGATAACATGTCAGCTTGTCATAAGCTTGCCAAACAACATTGCAGCAAGGTTAAATTGCTATCTGGCAATAACACAATAAATTACGGGATTTTTATCAAATCGTGGATTCAGGTGATAGGGGTTGCACGTAAGCTTCAGACTGATTCATTCGGGAGAACTCGATGGGTATCCGAGCAGAAATTCATATTCAGTGTTCGGACAGGACCAGATCTTATCCAAATCAGTTGAGATATGAAGCACGAGTGAATATGAAATTTTCCAGCATTGGCGTTCTAAATATGGCAATATTTTCAAAGCATATTAATCAATAACAACGACCCGAGTCAAAAAGTGCAACCTAATTTAGCTCTGATTTGTTGCGTATTACGGAGTGAATCAGGGTGGATTTTATTTTTCGCCCTGATCTCGCTCTGTTCTCAACCTGATCTTGCTTTCAAAATTCTCATTGGACCTGATAACCACTTTTTGACCCAATTCAACTCTGGATCGTTGCGTATTACGGAGTTGATTAGGTTTCAAAAGGTATGACAATTTTTCGACTCGGAAAAATCCTGTAATTCTTTACTAGAAAGTATAGTAATTTTTATGATCAAATATGACTTACAATCTCACCATGTGAGCCATCCATATCACTCCAACATAAGCCTGAACGGGGCCTTGAATGGGCCGATTTTCATTTTAACCCAGCTATACGTCACTTCCAGGGGGTCTTCCAGGGGGATATTCATGATACCTGTCCTTGATATCCTTTTTATCCATCCCTGGTAGTATCTGTTTCCTTCACGTGGTGGGGAGGATAAGTATCTCAGAGTTGGGTCTTTTTTTTTTGAGTGGAATAAACTACTCAAGAGAAGGAATACAAACTGAGAGAAACGAAATCATCCTAATGCCAGAAACATCGGCAAAATCAAACGGAAGGAAAGCAAGGGGAAACTACCTTCCTTGATATGTTTCAATACTTCCCGAGGAAATGAAACCTTTTTCCTAACCTAGAATATTATGTAACAAAAACAAACGAACAAATTAATAAATACATGATGGCGCTCTCTCGAGTAAAATATTCCGGAGGTAAACTAGTCTCCCGTTCGGATCTCCGGGTGGAGGCTGCTCGAGGAAGCTTCATCAGCAAGGAACGAAAACCGAAGAATAGGATAGGGAAAAGAAACAACATTCTTCGAGTCGGAGCGTGGAATGTTAGATCACTGAAGCAAGCGGGAAAATTAGAAAATTTGAAATTAGAAATGAATAGGTTGAATATAGACGTAATGGGGATTAGCGAAATGAGATGGCCACAAGAGGGCGATTTCTGGAGTGGGGATTATAGAATAATTCATACAGGATCAAAGAACGGTCAAGCAGGTGGGAATTGTGATGCATAAAAGAGTGGGAAATAGAATAGAAAATTATTCGCAACATAATGAACGTGTGATGATGGTTAGAATCAGAACAAAACCGGTAGACACAGTCATAGTCCAAGTATACATGCCCACATCTGCATATTCGGAGGAAGATATTGAAAAAACGTACGAAGAAATAGAAGAAGTGATAGAATATGTGAAGGGAGAAGAGAATTTGATAGTGATGGGGGATTGGAATGCGGTAGTAGGACAAGGAAAAGAGGACAACATTATAGGAGATTTCGCGTTAGGGAGGAGGAACGATAGAGGACAACGTTTAGTCGAATTTTGTGAAAATCATAAGATGGTTATCACAAACACTTTATTCGAAAATCATCCAAGAAGAATCTACACTTGGAAAATGCCAGGAGATACAGCAAGATACCAAATTGATTACATATTAGTGAAACAAAGATTTAGAAACCAAGTGAAAAACTGTAAAACTTATCCCGGTGCAGATATAGATAGTGATCATAATATGTTGATGATGAAATGTTCTCTGAAATTCAAATCTCTGAAGAAGAAAAGGAAAATGCAGAAAAGATGGAATCTGAAGAACCTCAAGCAAAAACAAACACATGAGGCATTCGAGAAAATGTTTGATGAAAAATTGGGAGATCAAAAAGAGAAAGACTTGGGAATAGAGAGGAGATGGACAAAGATGAAGGGGAATATAAGAGAATGTGCGGATAAGATTTTGAAGAATGATGGAGTAGAAGCTAAAAACCCATGGATAACGGGAGAAATTTTAGAATTGATAAATGAAAGAAGAAAATACAAGAATAATGATAGCCAAGAAGGCCAGCAACGATACAAATCATTGAGAAATAAAATAATAAGAGAATCAAGGAAAGCAAAAGAACAGTGGTTAGAAGAGAAATGTCAGGAAATAGAAATAAGATTGCATTTAGGAAAAATAGATGAAGCATATAGGATTATTAAAAGATTTTTCGGACAAATGAAATCTAGAAGCAATAAGATTAGAAACTCTCTAGGACGACAATTGATAAAAACGGAAGAGAAAATAGAACAGTGGATCAATCATTTGGAAGACTTGTATAGAGGAAACGATGATATAGCACTATTAGAGAAGGGGGAGGATGTAGATGAGAAAGAATTGGGAGATTCGATATTGAGATCAGAATTCGACAAGGCTTTGAAAGAATTGAAAAATAATAAAGCGCCAGGCATAGATGGCATAAGTGCGGACCTTATAAAAGCCTCCAGTGAAGGAACTCGCGACGCACTGTTTGAATTGATTAGAGATATGTACGAAAAAGGAGAAGTACCGGAAGATTTCCAAAAGAATAAAATTTTCGCTATCCCGAAAAAACAAGGGGCAGACAAATGCGAGAACTACAGAACGATCAGTTTAACTTCACATGCTTCGAAAATACTGACCAAAATTATATACAGGAGGATGGAAAATAAAATAGAGAGTAGATTGGCAGAGGATCAGTTTGGTTTCAGAAAAAATAGGGGAACGCGAGAAGCAATCTTAGCACTCAGGGCAGTAATAGAGAAAAGGATAGCGCTGAAGAAATCTGTGTACATAGGTTTTGTAGATATACAAAAGGCTTTCGATAATGTGGACTGGGAGGAGATGTTTGCGATCCTGAAGAAGGTGGGAATAAATTATAAAGATAGAAGAATAATATACGAATTATATAAGAATCAAAGTGCAATAATAGACATAGAGGGTCAGGAAGGGGAAGCACAAATAAGAAGAGGGGTGAGACAAGGATGCTCATTATCGCCACTGATGTTCAATTTATATATAGAAGAAGCAATGAACGAAGTGAAGGAGGAAATTCAATCGAAATTACAGATTCAGTGAGAAAATATAAGTATGTTGAGATTCGCGGATGACATAGCTATATTGGCCACGAGTAGTACTGAGTTAGAAAATATTCTCAACACCATGAGAACAATATTATTGGAAAACTATTATATGAATATAAATAAAGACAAAACAAAATTCATGATGTGTACAGCAGCGAAAACAGCTAGAAGAACGAGAATCAAAATAGATACCGAGACAATTGAACAGGTGAAAGAATTCAAATATCTAGGAAGCATAATTACAGAGAACGGCAAAAGCGAAAGAGATATAAGAGCAAGAATAGCACAAGGGAAACAGGCTTTTTATCAAAAGAGACAGTTATTATGCTCAAAAAATATAAGCTTGGAAGTAAGGAAGAAATTCTTGAAAAGTTACGTTTGGAGCACAGCATTATATGGTTGCGAAACTTGGACAATGGGGAAAACTGATCAACGAAGACTTGAAGCTTTTGAAATGTGGTGTTATAGGAGGATGCTCAGAATAAAATGGATAGACAAAGTCAAAAATGAAGAAGTACTCGAGCAGATAAATGAAGAAAGAAATCTTTTGAAACACATCGTGAAAAGGAGAAGCAATCTTATAGGACACACATTACGGCATGAGAGTTTATTGAAAACAATATTGGAAGGGAAAATGAATGGTAAAACTGGTAAAGGTAGACCTAGAGCAAGTTATATGAAGCAAATCGTACAAGACAAGGGATGTAGTAGATATGTAGAAATTAAACGTTTGGCGGATAATAGACAGGGGTGGAGGGTTTCATCAAACCAGTCGTAAGACTGATTACTTCATGATGATGATGATGATGATACGTCACTTATTCACTCCATTTTGCAGATTAAATATCCTCAAATGAATTACTTCTTCTTCTACATTTTGCGATATTCTCTGTGAACATTCAATACAATTTCTTTCTACTTCGTTCAAATATAAATAAAATGAGACTCAATCAAACAGTTCTATCGATTATAATTTCGAAAATTTCAGTTAATAATACTTCCTTGTGTTTCGAAAGTATATGAAATATCCATTATATGATGAATATCCATCCACTTCAAGTATAGCTATGATACATTATCTGTTATTGAAAGATTAGTTGCTGTCCGATCACGATGCTAGACTTCAAGATTCATTGTTTCCTATCAACAACTGTGTATCAGAGCGAATGCAAATGCCTGGGGTTATCGTTCTCTGAATACCGGAATTTTATCTGTGACAATTGTGTAACAAATGAGCCTTCAATTCTCAACATCAAAAATGTTGATTATCCTTCCGCAGTTGGAACGTGCACATTCAGATAATGTATTTATTGAATTGAATTGATGTTACGAATGGAATAGGGAGGAAATTTCTTCTATCTACAACTGATATCTGCCTCTAATTGATATTTATTTTAATGACGATACTGTCTTTGAGTATACTTTCAAAGATGGTAATAGCATGAGTTCTGTGAGCATTGAATACATTTAAACACACGATTATTCAGAATGTAATTGGAACGACATATTCTGGGAAAATTAATGACAAGAAATTGTTGCTTGATAGATTCTTGAATTTCTTTTATAAGAATCACTTGGATACTTTGTGCGAAAAAACATGACGACGAGTTTCTGCACGTTAATCATTAGAACGAGTTACAGGTGGAGCATTTATTTTCTGATTATGCTAGAATCAAAATATCTTGACTGGGAATTTATCTTTCAGAGTTTATCATTGAGCTTCTATGGAAACCTGGCTAGAATTTTGATTTCTATGCAAAAATACGTGAATTTATTTGATTTCAATTTGAATAATAATAAAAATCATGAATGATATTGACTTTAAGCGATGTACGAATAAAATCTATGTTTATATTAACAATGAAAATGAAAAGAAATACCTCTCCCTATCGATAGGTTATAATGTATACCGAGAAAAAATATCCGAACGACGATATGTCAGAAAATCAGCCTGTTGCAAATTCCGATAGTAGAACAACGACACTCCTTTTTCAGTTCTTTCTCCTCGATGATTTACATGCATATGATAACAGGGCACGAGGCAGCCAACGTTGTACTACCGTATTATGTGTGCACCAGATTATAAGCGTCATTGTTTCGATAAAGTGTACGAGAACCTATACAAATTTAATAAACCTGGGTTAGTTTAATGGCGGTGCATGATAATGAGTGGGGATAGGAAAGGGGGAGGAGAGATAGAGGGTCAAGAGTCCAGCGATAAAAGGACTAGATTCTCCGCTAAGATAATGGGACGTAATTAAATTCAACCTGATTTTATTGCCACGCGGGTTGAAACCGCTCGTTTATGCGAAGCTTTTATGCTTCCGACGACCAAGAACGATGAGCAAATTCTGTAACTGAGCTTTGATACTGATCCCAACTTGATTATCATCGCTATTATTATTATAAGTCAGAAACGGACGTTCTCCAACATTTTATTATCGTCACAATTCCATCTTCTCCACGTCCTACGGAAGGACCACGCATCCCATCATCATCGTTCTTGTGGTCGACAAAGTGCCGACGAAATTTCTATTTTAGGCAATGGGAATTTATTCCTCGTTTTCAGGGTTTAAAGCGTACCAATTTATTACGTTGGCGGCTTTCAAGTTTCTATAGGATCGTGATGTTCCGTGATTAAGCATTTCCTCTTACACGTTCCTAACATTATGGTATTCGATTGATAGCTCAACACGATGAAAGATTACGTTCGATATCAAACACTTCGATCCTAAAACACCGTCGTATTTGTTGTCGAGGAGGTTGGATTCCAATATCTGAACATCAAGCTTTGTTGTATTTTTTCCCCAAGTTTCATTCCATCATTTTGATAATTTGATATGACAGGGAGATTTGATCGTATGTGAAATTTATTCCGAAAAAAATATTGAAAATATTGTTATGATATACTCTATCCTGATTTTAAAGCATACGAATGTAATTTTTATGTATTTTTCAGTGTATAATAAGTTTAATAAAAAGGTTATTGCATATGAAAATATGTAAGAATTATACTTGGCGTTTCAGAATCCATCATTCGGATTTTTGTGCGATATTTTACAGTCGAAATGCAATAATTTTCCGTTTGTGAAAATTCGATTTGACCCTTAGTTTCTGAGATATGGGCATTTATAGATTTTTTTTCACATGCAAATCACTCAAAAGCACTGTGTTCTACATACTTGAACTTGACACCATTCGCTGAGTTGGAAAACAACGGATCTTCGGAAGAAAATCGAACTATCCTATCATTCTTTGTTCCGGAGCTATGATAATTTGAAGTTACTGGCTGACAGCTCAAAAATTTCAAGTAGCTATAACTTTGGATCAAAAAGTAATGGGCTACTTCAGTTTTTTTCCAGAGATCCGCCGTTTTCCAACCTAAAGAATGGTATTAATCTCAAGTATGGAGAACACAGTACTTTTGAGTGATTTAGATTCGAACCAAATTTATATGGAAATAATTTAATTTGATGGAATGTATTTTTTATACAATATTCATATTTTAATCTTTTTATATACAATTTTCATTTGCTCATTTGACAAAATGTGTAAATATCTCAAATCTGAAATCAATTTCACATAATTTCTTCTGGAAAACATATTTCAATGTGGTTTTTATTCTCATCGATCATTGATTATCATTAAAGTGTTACTCTGACAATTACGAACGGATCATCTCAACAAAGTGCAAGTAATGATTGAAAACCGTTCATGGAATTTGGTGATGCCACTCAATGTAGTCTCCATCCGACGGTGCGAAGATAAAAATGGCCTAAATCCTGCCTCTGAGAGAATGCACGGAAACGGGATTATCTTCCTCAACTAAGCATCGAATCATCGTGTGTTTATTTAAGGGAATATGGATCAATATTCTCGTTCTATATTTCAATGAAAAATAATGGAATTTAAAATGTTGTGCCTTTCTTGAAAAGACAAAATAGTTTCTCATGAATATTATCAAGGAATTAAAGAATATATGGTATAGGGATTGGATGGAATTATCTGCAGAAAAATAGAATCTGATTGAATTTCAACTTCAAGAGAATGTTTCCAAAAATTGTTTTCAGTATTTCTGATCAGATTGATATCATTAATTTGGACAAATTTGTGGGTTTCTTTCTAGGAAAAATATTTCAGAATATTTGCACTGAACTGAACTGGAAGAGACATCAAATTTAATCAAGTTTCGTATCAATTATTATAATTTTAATGTCTTCTGACGAATACAAATTCCCTAAATTCTCATAATTCCTCCTACTGGTTGTAAGCATGGTAAGAATGGAGCGTGCAACAATGCGCAAGGGATGTGTCAAAGGTAGAAAATTAAACAGATCTTTATTCTCATTGAGAAATTCAGTGGAAAAATTGTAGGCGTGCATAAGTTTTTTTTAACGGTTCACTGGGAAAAGAACTGAACCCTTGTAATTGTCTTATCATTGCAATCACTTGCAAGAATCTCGCGAGCGTCTGGTTTGTGTCTAATGCAGCGTTGCAGTATATTTATGAAAAGAAGTTATATTTTTCCTCTAAAATTCGACAATTTCAACGGATGTGCTTTGAGGAATATATTCACGCTAAATTATACCAAAAAGTATGGCAGTATTCTGCCAACCCTGAGTGGCGTTTTCAAAATTATATGTAATTTATGTATGATTATATATAAACTATATTGAATCATATATGAATGATACATAATTTTGAAAATGTTCCCACTCGGGACACTTCTTCCAAGGGCTGCACCACAATTGATCCCGCACTAAATCCCCCGGAAAAAATAACCCGGTCAAAATATCTCGTACAAAAATATCTCCGCAGAAAATAATCCCCCACATTGAACATCTCCATTCTACAATGTCCAAAAAAAAGGAACAAAAATCACAAAATAAACACATGAAATCAGTTGCAAATGTATACTTATAATCTCATATAGCAATGCAAAATTACAAAAGTAATAAAACAAAACCACTTCACAAAACAACATTGTGCGCAAGACCCTTCAAGTATGACAATTTATCCATCCCATCATACCCACCAACAACATTTTTCAATCTTGCCTCGTAACTTAAATATTTTTGGCGTCTAACAGTGTTCACAATACGACCAGCTCGATGCTGCTCAACCGTCAACTCTGTCACACTCTGTTCTTCCTTCAAACAGTTGATAAACTGTCCTATATTGGCATGACTGATGCGAACATGCTCATTAAAAGCACGACCCTACCCCTCCACAGCATTATTAGTGCCAGGTAAATTAGTGTAAGAAGAAAAAATTATTATCTGGCCACCTACAACTCCACTCGCTTAATATTTGGATAGAAATACCATTCGAAATAGAACCATTAACCACCAAGAAAACCATTCAAAATCACAATACAATCGATTCCTGAAAATACAAAACAAAAATAATTCAAAAATTGAAAATGAGATACAATGATATGGGGATTTTCCAGTTATGGGATATTTTCGTACGGGGATATTCAACTATGGGATCAAATGACCGGGATATTTTGATCGGGATACCCCTTCCAAGTATGTCATTCCTAATACTTCCGTACACATCGATCAGAAACTCCGCGTACTTTTACATTGCATTGAATATATCTACTTCGAATCATGTCGAAAAGTTAAGGTAAGAATTTTTAGTTTGTGGTTTCAAGTATAACTACTTCACGGTTTTCAATCATTTTTTCGCTCGGAGTATAAGAATCTGAACAAATATTTGGGAATTAAAAATTTCCCAAGGATTTTGATGCTGCGAAATTCGTATTGAAGGAATCAGATTTTATAGAATTTTCATCGAATAATTCCTAAGAAATGTCTCCTCTATTGTACATGACTGCTCTTTAGGAATGGATTCTTCAATGGATGGAGTAGGAACCTGCAGGAAGATTTATGCCATTTTGACTGAAAAAGCTTAATTTTCTTCTCCAAAAAATTGCAGGGAGAATGAAGCGTTCTGATCAGACTTGAGTCAAGTTAAGAATTAGGGGCCTTCATTTTCCAAGGATACTAGGTTTTGAAAAATCTCTCCGAGGTGGAAAAGTACAGTAAAATTATGTGGAATTTTCAATTAAAGAATCTTGTACGATTGAAGTATGACCTGAGTATGAATTTCAAAAATTCGAATTCAAGGAGACATCATTACCCAGCTAGAAATTTCCTTATCTGAAATTTCTAGTGTCATCTAAGACCCGATTGTGAGCCAGACGATTCAACATGCTTCGAGACAGAGAGTTAGATTCGAAAAGTTTCATTTCAAGAATGCACGTGCTTGAATCCACCTGGATATCATAAAATTTTGAAAAAGAATATGTTGATCACCAACTGATGTATTCTCAAACATGAAAATTCGATCACGTCAGACAAATTCTGCGTCTATCAAAACTGAATAGCAAACAGAGAACCAATTGAGTTGCAGGCTCCCCAAAGTCTTGTGGAGAGAAACAAAACAGAATTTTCTTAGTAACTCACTGTATCATAAATAGGGTTTATGATTATTTCAATCTTTAATTCACTTTCAGGGATTTTTAATTCTATTCAAAGTCCTTTTTTACGATACATTCATGGTTTTTTTTCAGTACATTTGATTGGAGTTTCAGATTAGAATTCTTCCAGCGCATTTTGAAGGCATCCTTTTGGTAGCAACACACCGAAAAAAGTATTGATGAAATAACAAAATATTTTGCATAATACGAGAACAACGGAAAATTTCCATTCTTCCAAGAGAATTTTTGTTCTCCCAACAAACTTGTTTCGCTCTCAAAGTGTTAACAAACAAGAAGAAAAAGGGTCTAGTTGAATACTAGACAGCTAGGAAATCTAGGCTCTCTTAGCAAGAATGTAGTCAAAGTTTATATTCCCCTTGAATGAATTGTTTCACTTATATTTCAGACAACCAAAGTCCAGTTGCCGCAGCTAGGTACCATTCTCTCAGTGAATATCAGCAGACATAAAAATTCCAGAGCAACTATACAGAATGATTCATTTATAACTCGTTCATTTGGGTCTTTCCGGATTTTTCTTCAAAAAAATCATGAAGACAAAATGACAGAAATAGAAATCCTCAGGATCGATGTTAATTCGAATTCCTTTTCAGTGAAATCATCTGTACGTGAAGTTTATTCGTTGAATTTATGTAAGCTGATCTTCTACCTTCACGTACATTCAAAAGCTCATAATTCTTGAATGCAATTAGGAAAACAGCATAAGTACACATTCAACTATACCGTAAATTCCCAGTGTACGAAGCATTCTTTAGAAAATCATCCTTGTATCGATCACGAATGTGTTTTGTTATTCTGGACACACGAATCGAGTTTCCATTTAAAACCATCATTGGATCTAAATTATGTGGCGAATGAAAATGACGGACTCCATCGTGAATCGTCTACAGTCTGCATTGTTGAAGTCTAAAATTATTTCAATACCGTGACGAAAGAGGAAGAAAAAAAACACAAGAGATGATGAAAAAATCAACTACACGCGTCTCGAACAATTTTTGTTTCTATTGTTATTTTTGATTCTAACTTTTGTATGAGTTCATAACATCATTTTTGTGTGCATGGAATATGGAAGTCAGGTACGTACGCGTGTTTGATGAAAAGTCACGTTAATGATATCATCTTGTCACGATGAAAAAGCATTGTTCGATATGTTGTGGTGGTGGATTGAGGATGAAAAGCCAAATTCATTACATATTCCAGTCAACTGTTGGATTATTGAGTCATTGCTTGTCTAGACTGGAAGTACAAATCACTTTGTGCTTAGAGAGTACTTGAGATCAGCACTGGTAGTATTACATGCGCGTAGTTTATTCTTCGTCTTTGAATCTATTATGGAAAGGAAAATTTAACTAAAGAGAAAAATGTGATTTAGCGATTGTTTATTGTTTTGTTAACGTTATACCAGCGCTATAATTTTTACGGGACAAACTGAAAAAAAATGCACGCAATAATTCAAAATATCCCTCTGTACAGCACTTCTTCAGCAGTTCAAGAAATGCTGTACAAAGGGATATTTTGAATTAATGTACGTATTTTTATGTAGTTCGTCCCGAAAAAATTTTTAAAAGCCCAGCCACTGGTATCCCCTTAAGCCATGTGGTTTCGATTACTGGATGAAAAATTATTTATTGCTCGTGACTTTTGAGGAACAGATCATACAAACAAAATAAAGAATCGATATATTTTATTGTAGCACATGTTGGTTTGAGAGTAAAGTTCAATTAAAAGGACACCCCTCTGTAAATATAAAAGAGCGCCCCTAGTAGCAATTTTCTCTAGCCAATGATGAGGCACTGATCAGTTTCCCATTTTACTGATCAGGGACTAATCATGAAACTTACAAGTTTCCGACAAAGGGTGTAACGCTCTGACTGATGAGAAACTGATTGAAGAAACTGAGCAAATATGAGCGAGTAACTGATGGGTTATTTGTGAGTAACTAACGAAGCATTTATCACCCACAAAAATGTGAAAAAGATGTGTAATTATAACAATGGATTGATGATTCTTCACTCAAATGATAATTCATGTTTCTGTTGAGGATGTTTCCAAGGATTAAAAAGTAAATTTTCAGCAAAACCCGTAGGAAAAATTTTCCTAGCCTTTTTCTTAGATAAAAGTTACTACTATACTTACTCATAATAAATAACAAAACTATATTAATTCACAACAAGAAAGAATATATACATATTACACCTCATCTCCTTTTATACCATAACCTTACAAAATCTAACAATTTCCAAGGTAGGTTTGTTATATACATATACTCTTTATGATTATTGAGGTTAGGTTTCATCGATTTGATACAGCAAACTCCATTTCTTTGAGACACTTCGAATTTTGGTTGACACATATATCTGAAATAGGTGTACTTTGGCAATTGAAATATATCACTTCAATAACAATCACACCCTGGTAAAAAAAATCACTCTGAATCTCTCTGAAAATTTCACGTTTCAGAGAAATTCAGAGAGATCCAGAGAGATTTGGGGAGATTCAGAGAAATTCAGAGCAATTCATAGTGATTCAGGGAAATTCAGAAGGATTCAGGAACGGGTGAATTAGGAAAAATTGTGCGTTGAACTTTTCAGAAGGATTCAGAGAAATGCAGAGAGAGATACATTGAGAAAAATTTCTTGTGCGAGATTTCAGAGGCATTCAGGAAGTTCCAGAGAAACTCAGAGGAACGGAAATGAGGACAAATTTAGCATGGAACTTTTCAGAAGGATTCCGAGAAATTCAGAGAGATTGAGAGGAATTCAGATAGAAATGAATTGACTGGAATTCTCCGTTCAAGATTTCAGAGGCATTCAGGGAGATTCAGGGAAAATCAGAGACACGAAAATTGGAAAAAATTGAGCACGCAATTCTACAGAAGGATTCAGGGAAATTCAGAAGAATTCAGAGAAATCCATCATGATTCAGGGAAATTCAGAAGGATTCAGGGACGGGTAGATTGGGGAAAAACTGTGCGTTGAACTTTCCAGAAAGAGTCAGAGATATTCAGAAAAATTCAGAGAGAGATACATTGAGCAACATTTTTTGTGCGAGATTTCAGAGGCACTCAGGGAGAATCAGAGAAACGGAAATTATGAAAAAATTGAGCACGGAACTTCATGGAAGGATTTAAAGAAATTCAGAGAGATTCAGAGGAATTCAGGGAGAAATAAACTGAGGGGAATTTTGAGTTCAAGATTGCAGAGGCATTCAGGGAGTTTTAGAGAAACTCAGAGACCCGGACATTGAGAAAAATTGACCACAAAACTCTTTTAGGAAGGATTCAGGGAAATTCAGAGAGATTCAGAGGGATTGGGAGACATTCAGAGAGAAATAAATGAAGTGAGACTTTTGGTTCAAGAATTCGGAGGTATTCAGGGAGTTTTAGGGAAAATCAGAAACCCGAAACTCAGCAAAAATTAAGTATGGAGCTTTACAGAAGGATTCAGACAAATTCAGAGCCAGCTTTGAATTCTCGATATTTGGAATCCGAAGAGATTCAAAGAGATTCATGCACGGAGAAAAAGGGATCTCAAAAAGTACCATAATTTATGGATTTTTAGCGCTGGTGTGACCCGAGTCTCAATATTTACCTGAACAAACCTCTAAAAGTACCATAATGGCTGGGACTTTCATAAGGAAGGTACCATACTTATTCTGAAAAGTCCAAGAAATTATGGTACTTTTAGATATTCGTGCAAGTAAATATTCCGACTCGGGTCAGACTAGCGCTGAAAATCCATAAATTATGGGAATTTTCAGGATATCTGTTTTCTCAGTGTGGAAATTTAGAAAAATTCAGGAGAATTCAGAAAGATACAGCAAATTTAGAGTGAGCTTTGAAATCTGGATATATGAAATTCTGACATATTCAACGAGATTCAGAAGAATCCAGAGAGATTCAGAGACTGTTCAGAGGAATCCAGCATGAGCTTTTAATTGTGAATAAATGAAATTTTGGAGAATTCGGAAAGATTTAGAAAGTTCCTGAAGAATTTATAGATTTCCATAGAAAAACTAAGAGAGATTCAAAGAAAGTTGGAGAGATTCAGGATGTATGGCTATCTGACAGGTCTCCAACTTCCTCTGAATTTCTCTGAAATTGCTCTGAATCTCTCTGAAAAATGTCCAAAAATGTAGAGAGATTCAGGGAGATTTTTTTTACCAAGGCACCGAGAAAGTTCTATATTTGGATTTATTTGGATTGACTAAATTTTGTTTAAGGCCTTATATCTAGTTGGAGCTAAAAAAAAGGCCTTTTTTCATATTTTTTTTTTGACCTCGTTTTTAAATTACCATGAATAAATAATATATGAATCGATTAAGCAACTCTTTGGGAATATAAAAAAATTTTTTTATTGGTGAAAATTTACAAAATGGCGGCTATTTGTCAATAAATATAAAACAGTATTTGAAAAAGTATCTCTGCGGCACGCAGTAGAAGTCCTCTGGATCACCATCTCGAACAATAAAAACAATTTTTCATTAACTACATGAGTTTTACGGTTGAAGTACACACGATTATATTTTTAGGAATTTCGTTCGCAAAATGGCGGTTGTTCAAACAAAAAGTTGCGTTTTCGACGAACAAAATTGACTTGAATTGTTTATAACTTTTTTAATTGTTTATCGATCGTTGAAATCGTGTGTACTTCAACAGATAATCTAATGAAGAAGCTACAGTTGAAATTTCAAGTCAATCGGATGAAAACTCATCGAGTTCTAGTGTGTGCCGATTTCTCACCATAGGTTCCAGCAAAATGCTCCTACAGCCACCATTTTGCAAAACATTTCCAATAAAAAAAGTTTGTCTTACTCTTGAATAGCTGCTCAATGGATTGGCTTATTGGTTGTTCATGATTATCATAACGGAATGCTCAAAAAAATTAATGAAAAAAGCTTTTGTTTTTAGAGAATAAGGGAGATATAACCCCTTAAATCAACTAAATTTCTATTTAAATATGAACCTACTAAAGTTTTGGTTGAGTCAAATAAACGATTCATTTCATCCGAATAAATTTTTATTCATTTCAAATAAAATTTACTTGAATCAAGTAAAATTTTATTGGATGCAATGACATGTCTAGTAAGTTCATATTCAAATAAACCATTTTTCTTGGTGCAATATTTTCTTCAAACCGAATATTGTTTATAGACATTTACGCTATTAATATTTCTTGCGACTAGAGACAATAACTTGTGAGAATTTGATCAGTTTTATATGGATTTTGATAATCATATTAGGCAAATCAGTTCCCAACAAGTTAGTGATCAGTTTTTCCTGATTACACGGAAAAAATAATTTAGCTGCAGCAGCTAAGTAGCTAGCACGGACACGGACAGTCATTAAATTAGCTCCTGCAGCTAAATTTTAGCTGTTACCGCAAATAAATTGACTACAAATGCAAATTTTCTTGCTGTAACAGCTAAAATTTAGCTGCAGAAGTCAATTTAATGGCTGTCCGTGTCCATGCTAGCTACTTAGCTGCTGCAGCTAAATTATTTTTTCCGTGTAGTTTTTCCTCATCAGTACCTCATCAGTAATAGGGAAAACTGGTTATATTTCTACTAGGGAGTGTGGATTATACTCGACGAAAAGATAGGTCTCTTTCTAGTAATATAAAGAGTGAAATTCCATTCTGTTGTAGTGAAAACTCACCCTTTAAGCAGCCAAAGGGAAATCTATCTTTTTATCTGGTTATGCTGTTTTACATACTCAGTCAAGTTCTTGCAGTATTCTTACTCTTCTCACCCTGTTAAAAATGCCGCATCGATTGGGACAAAAACTGCGTCAGAACGGAAAGAAACAGATTGAATTGCGTTGGATTTTTGACCGATTTTTTTACAACGCACGTTAACAGTGCACTTACACAATTCGGCAAATTCTATGAATACCAGACAAGTCGATTACGATATTTGTACATCACTCGATAATCTCGATATCATCACAAGCAGTTTTTGTTCAAAATGAAGTTCTAGTACCATTTGATTAAGGAAATTTCTCTGAATCGGATGATATAAAAGAATTATTCCTCAGAAAAATTGAGTTAACCATCTTTTTGTCCAGTACGGCAGAAGTGCACTAAGAATGATTGTATTTACCAACAACAGCACGTACAATAGGCACGTGGCTTCTCATCCTGTCACGTAGACGATCACGATAATCATGATGAGTTTGTTGGACTTAATTCTCCTTCATCTTCACAATAGGAAAAGCTTATTGTCGCCACACATGGTTGGCACTATGTTTGAATGGTCTTTTTTTTTAAATTCATAGTCATTATCATTTAACAACACCAGGCGTCAGTGATTTCCACATACAATCATTGTCCAAGACTGAATCATCTCCTTTCTTATGTAAATTTAATTGGATTTGTACGATACAGCACGGGACATGCATTATTCTATCTATACCCCCCAGAACATTCCAAGACACATGTGAAAAATACGTCAATCGAAAGAGTCACTTTGTCCATCGAAAATTGTTGTCACGCAAAAATCCTTCAAAATTCTAAAAACACTCAGTCGTATTTTTCAATGAAGCATAATTTCTAAACTTGAAACGAGTCTGTGACTTCCGCCTTTGAAATTTCATCTACAAAGAATTGTATACTGCCGAGAGTTTATCGAGTGCTTTGATCTGAGGATGCCAAAAGGAAGATGAAGTCGATGGAGAGCATGTCGTGGGATTCACCATAAGAAATCCGAAGAAGCCACGGAACTTCTTTACGCCGACGAAAAAGGGAGTGAACGAAAGAGGCAGAAAGATGGATAGATAGAGAGAGGAATAAAAAGAGAATGAAAAAAGTCAAAGAGTAGGAGCGTAGAGAGGAGAATCCAGTTCAGCGGCTGCCCTTGATTCATTCAGACCCTTTTTATCTTGAGAATTTGTCCCGGAAAGGACACTCGATTTCTTGGAAGGCGAGGGTCCCCAATCCCCTCTCTCTTTTTTTCTCCTCTTCTTCTTCTTCTTCTCCTCCTCCTCCTCCTTTATCTCTTCTGTCTTCTCCTCTTCTTCTTGTTCTTGTTCTTCTTCGCCATGTTGGAAAAAAGGTTAGGACCGAATGGTGAATGTTGATAGTGAAGGGAAGGTACGTATGTTGGAGTCCAACTAAGACGACCGTGGAGTAGAGAAAACGACAACAACCAACAACCACGGTCGTAAGAGAACGCATCAATGGGCTCCATTCAGCTTCGAGGAGATTCTATCTGAGAGTAGTTTTCGGGTCCAGGACATCGATCTTGTTCCCCCTAATTATTTCCAAGATGGAGATCCAGCGCGTCTAGCACAAGGTTCGAGCACAGCTTTCTTGCTTACATTGCTTGTAGCGAGGCTATTTTTGGTTCTCCCACCCTGTTTCTCAAACACGAGCTACGACCCGAATTCTCGTACCTGCTTCTTGGACCGAAGGTACCTACAGGACTGTATTTTTTCAGAACGGATGCACCTTCCGGCGGTTAATATCTTCACGAACGATCCAATCATTTTGCGAATCCCTCTTCGAGATTGGTTTATTTTAAATCTGGAGATTTATGTGGTGTACAAGTGACGAGGTACTCGTGAAAATCATTTATTAATTTCATTGTCATTTTTGGCGAATAAATTTTCATCCTCGTGTTTGGTTTTTATTTGAGAAACATGAATTCATTGATCTCTTTTCTGTGCAGCATCAGGAAGATATATTGAAGATTATTGAAAATTTCCGTATCAGGACGCTTGGATATTCGTGAAGTATAATATAAACGAGTCAGAAAAATTACAATATACAAATTCCGATTATCCGAATTGATGTTATGTTTAACATATGCAAATGAAATGCATCACTGGGTATCGATGACATCTGTTACTTGAATATTTGTATACAATGTTCAGGATCCCAAATCCTTGATATACGATTAAACCAGCGATCGAGAATTTGTGTTGCGGTATTTTTTTTTCCTTAACAAAATTCATAAGATTTATGAAGAACGATAAAAATGAAATGTCGAACGTGTCGCTATTATTGTCGATTACACGTTATTTTTTTGTTTATTATTCCATGAAGTACATATTTATGCACAAACACGCTTATATTTTTCCATCTGCCATGAGCGCGCAAGTTGATTTATAATTAATCAAATTTCATCGAATGGAAAGAATGAATAATTCGAGGCGATAAGTATGCGAAATCTTGTATATTCTCGATACACCTTCAGCAGCATTTTGAAATATTGTATGTGATTGATCAAACAGGAAGCTGAACAGTGATCCTTGTTTTTTTGTTCGATGGGTGACGCGATACGCGATACGTCAACTGCAAAATTGTCTTCCCATAGCCTGACAATTTGATGCAGATAAATCACATCTTTCATAGAATTTCATGTAAGAAGAATAATGTTTTTGTCAGAAGGAAGAAGGTGGTTCTGTTATGAGAGTGCGAAACTTGTTCCCTCCTTTTCATCAATTGACAATGACAATATAAAATTAAGATATTGGGATCCTTGAAGAGAAAATAGAACCTTGAATATTAATATCACAGGGATTATCCAGAACTCAAAGTTTGAGGATTAAACATGAATTGAGAAATAAAAAGATATGTATATATGCATAAATGAATAACACCACTTTTATTTCCACGCGCAAGATATACGAAACGTCCAAAGGAATGTGAACCGCACGAGGAAATAATAACTTCTCACTTTATCTTTTGAAGACAATCAGTGAGCCGAGAGAATGCATTCAGTGATATAATACTTTAGATGCATTCTAGATTCACACAGCGCATAACATCTATCTTATACTCGGCATTTAAAGAATTTTCAACGATCAACAATACTCCTTTATGCAATCTGTCACGTAAATGAAGATGAAATGGAAGGAGATCATGACTTCATACGTTGCGGACGTTGAAACGTAATGGAAAAAAGGAACAGGAGAAAAAAATTAGTCGAGGCGGAATAGGAGGAGGAAGTAAGAGAGAAAGATGCCTGCATAAGACATGCCAAAGTGTTTCGTGAAGATGGGTAAAGGAAGAAGAGGGCGGCGGTTGGGGGGAATATGCCTTGGCGGGGGGTGGTGACAGCGAGCCCCACAGACCGCGGGGGGCCTCCTACGAAGGGAACCAAGAATTTAACCGCGAATGGCCACGCAACCAGCGAGGAGCCGTCACTTCCAGCAAGCTTGGGCATCTATTACCTCCTGGTGCCCTGCCAACCACCGTACCGCCACTCGTATCTTATATTAATATATTATTTACCTCGGTACGACCCGGTACGACGACGTTCTAGAGATATATACAACATACATATTCACTCGGTCAGATAGTCGCGAGAGTATACGAGCTCAATTGTAAGAGACCAGCCTACGTTAGTATCTTGGATTAGTAATACGTGAAAGTTACTAATTCATAGAATCATTTCATATGAAAATTATTTCAATTTTTGTTTAGGTATGGTTTTCAATTATTCCTGTTTATTTACAGAGAGCAATGTTCATGGGTTCCATTCGATCAATCGTTGAATATAACTGGGATCTTGAATTTATTAACACTTAGTTTAAAATTAAAAGCACGAGTTGTATTCTCGCGTTCGAGCATGCTTGATGATCAGTGTTGTAGATGTGGCAAAACGAATTCATGATTGTCTAATTTTGTTAGATTCATACAACACTGTTCGTGCACTGGAAATTGAAAGGTTCCGTATTTGAATGAGAAAGGATGTTTGCCTGTTTTGTGGAAAAATTTTCAAAATGATTCAATACAGCTCATATATAATTCTGAAAATGTTTCCACTCGGACATCACCTTTCAAGAGGTGGCCATCATTATGGAGTGGGTGCTGTGGCACCCTTGGACCTCTTTGTTGCGCCTCTGCTGTGTAGCTATCAGGTGCAAGACCTGAGCAGACCCGACTGGAAATTCAATTCAAATCTGACTAAATTTCCGGTCTAGAGAAATGATGTTGAACGCATGTTGACTAGATTTCGATTGCTCTCTAAATCTGAAAGAGTGAAAAATCACGTGTTTCACTTCACTAAGTCTCAGAAATGAGCCAGTCCGCTTCGAGTGGGATTTTCACTCGTTTCGAGTGAACCCTCACTCTTTTAGAGTGGAAAATTGACTCTAGAATTCGAGTGCCTGTGAGTTTCTAACCTCAAACCTTAGGATATCACTCTAAAAGAGTGCGAATTTCACTCCAAATTTTGACAGGCTCACGCGGAGAAAAATGCAGGTCGAAAATATAGTAATCTTGATTAAAAATTTGAGAATATTCCTTAAAATCTGAGAAATTGTAATCGAAAAACATTGGACAATTATCAATACTTAATAAAAAATAGAGAACCATATGAACTTTCCAAAAGTCGCATACAAAATTTCACAAACCCACATAGACAAAAAGATATCTTTTCGAAATCTAGAAGATGTCTTGGGACTTCGCAAGATGTCTTACAAACTGTTCTAAAAGATACCTAAGAGAAGTCTAAAGGATGTCTTATGCGACAGTTTTAAACATCCAAAACATGTCTTGAGTGGAACATCTTTTAGAACTCTTACTAGATATCTAAAAGATATCTTTTAGACTTCTTCAAGACGAGTTTTAGATATGATGCAAATTTTTCTTAGGACCTCTTCCCTGATTGATAAAAAACCCATTTATTCCTACTGAACGTGCAGAATTCGAATTTTAATGTGAATTTATTACATTCAATAGGAATGAATAGGTTTTATTAACCACGGTTGACGCACACTTTCAGATGATCTGAAAATGTCTTGCGAATTATATATTCCATCTCTGTAACTGTCCCCGAGACACAGATCTTTTAGGTGAAATTCACGTTCATTATACGTACATTCATGTTCAAGGAATGTTCGGACCATCCAATGTCCGGACGTTCAATGAACCTCCACTGAATATTCTTTGGACCTTCGTGTTTTTTTGGAATTACAAACCATGACCGTAAAATTTTCTTGTACGCCTGTTCAAAATATTTCATTGAACCCACTGATTCCGATGCAGATTCTGTTGGTTCGATACAATTCTTTAAGCAGTACTTGAACGAATTAAGTTTTCAATCCGTGCAACATCAATTGTGGTCCGACGTGATCCAATTTGGTCCGTAGAAACAATGCACACTATGAGATTATAAAAATTTTCATAATGAAAGTCGCCAATTATTTGATTTTATATCAAAATTGATATTTTTTCAAATTCAGGCCTATAATCATTATCGGCATATTATTATATTATTAATATTGTGATTTTGATTTTCGAGATATCTGAAAGATGTCTTTTATTAAATCTTTCAAGACATTTTTGAAATAAAATCTATTAGACATCTTTGAGATAACTTCAAGAGACTTCTTAGAAATGTCTTCAGTGGGACATCTAAAAGTTGTCTTTTAGAGATGTCAAAAAGATGTCTTTTCTTAGACATCTTTTAGATGTCTTCAAGATTTGTATGTTTACTGGAAAGTGAATTGTAGGATATTGAAATTTTGTTAGTATTTTTGTAAAATGTCACCCGCGACTTTTGGAAAGTTCATATGTTTTCCTATTCTTTATTAAATATTGATAATTTTTCATTATTTTTCCAATAAAATTCCACAAAAAAGTGGACCGTTTTGTCTTCATTATGCATTTAAGAAAAACTTTCAGATTTTAAGAAATATCCTCAAATTTTCATTAAAGATTACTATATTTTCGATCTTCATTCTTCTCCGTGCACTTTTGGCTGGCTGAAGAGTGAAATCTAACTCCAAAAATTTTAGAGAGTACCCGAAGTATGAAAACAGTTTTATTTTCTACAACAATTCATGTTGGAGTCTCATTGAGAGTGTGAGAAATGAAAATCTCCTCCAAGAAGTTTTCAATTCATTATGGATTCTCAATACATTTCCCGGTCAAAAAAGTTCCACATACACGGAAAAAATTATAGTGATCCAAATTTTTGTTGACTAGTATGTCACTTTGGGGCAGAGCACAAATTCCAGAAGAATTCGTACACTGGATTTCAATAATTCGTTGACTCTTTCCATTATTTCGCAATCAAAATGAAAAATGAATTCCATCGGTGGAATCATAGACAAAGTCAACGAATTATTAAAATCCAGTGTATGAATTCTGCTCGGATTTGTGCCTTGTCCATATATTATTCAACGAAAATTTGGATCATCAATTTTTTCTGTGTAAGACAAATGTCTCGTTGATATCTCCAGGATATTCTAACAATATTACAATATCTCCAGAATTGTGCAGTATATTCTGAAAATATTACTGAGATATTTGTGCTATGTGGGAGTAGGCTGAAAAGTCACCAGAAGCTCCGTGTTTCTCAATTTCTCATTGACTCGTGAAAAATTTATTCATGATGAATATGTTTTAAAGAATCCACGAGGATTCTACAAAAATTTGGCATCTTTGAGTTTCAGAATTCGTGAGATAAACTTTCTGTTGATTGAAGAGTTGTGAAATAGTCTTCTACTTGTAACTTTGGTGTCTTTGGAAGGACAAAAGAATCTTTCATGTATCCTGCCCTAATCAAATTCATCCACTTTTGGCTGTAGATTGGATCCTTTTATGTCAATATTTTCTGGAATGTGACAACTCATCAGTTCCAAAGGGATTCTCAAAGAATCCTTCCCCTGAGAAGTAATACTAGAAGATATAATGAAAATAATTTCGACACCTTTGGCGCCATTTCTCATTCATATTTCGTTGTTCATTCAAATAATGGAAAAACCACAACTTTATGATCATGTTCAACATTTAAAATCTCATTTCACCTTCTCGCAATATGGACAGTTTGAAATGTGACATTAACTGTTAAAAACATGTTCTGATATGACGATAATTAGACCGTGATTTCATAAATCAATTAACACGCAAAATGTGAGGCAGCTATCAGCAACTGTGGATCAAAGTTACAGGTTTCTGAGCCGAAATCAAGTGTGTTATATGGATAAATATGAACGTGCACGCTTTCCATTCGAAGCTGGTGGTCATGGATATGTACTCGAACATACAAGCGTACGATACGACGATATGACCATCTTTATGATATCAGAGTACAGAGTGTAAAGGTGTACCTATATGTGGCCATATACGATCATGATGTGGCATATTCATTTCCATGCCAACCTCGTAAAACTGACTTAATTTAATGTATCTTGCTCCCTCTGTTTCTTCTTCTTCTTCTCTTCCTTCTCTCTTTCTCGTAACCATACCATTCTCCTTTCCCTTCCATATTCGTAAACACGTGACCAATGGGAAAATCATAACCGATAAATTGAGATCTATTGAATTTGCATGGATTCATTTCTCATTTAAATCATTGGCGATAAATTTCAGTAATACATAATTCCAAGTACAAATGTGCATGTAAAATGAAAATGATGGGGGACTTTTATGATTGAGATTTCCAACGTAGAGTTAATAAATACCAAATTGCATTTGTTGAATGTCCATTGTGAGCTTGTAATTTCGTTTTTCAATGCTATAATTTTGATACACGATGAGATTCGACGAATATAATTTCCCAATCTCACTGAAATCGATCAAATTAAATCTTCTTGTATGCAACATTTGCGGCCTTTCCACCATCCCCATCGAGCAGGGCTCCCACTGGTCCTACTTTTCCTACTTTTCCTACTTTTTGGTCAAATGTCCTACTTTGTCCTACTATTCTGCACTTTATCCTACTATTCCTACTTTTTCGTAAAGTCCCTGACGAAAATCATCTTATAATCAGGGACGTTTTCACATTTTTGCCACTCAGGGCCCAATAATACTTTGCCGCTCCCAACCTGAACTGGATTAATGTTTCCAATTATTTCATCAAGTATATCATAACAAAATTCTTATAATTTCTCTAAGAATTGTGGCTTTATAAAAAATTATGGAAGAATATGAGTTTTGTGACGAGTTATAAAGACTTATGAGAATATTTTCGTCATGGGTGTCATAATTTGTTCCATTCTTTTGCCATTTAGTCAGCATTTTTATTTTTTGAAGTTCACTCACATCGTATACTGTTCTTCTTGCTGCGATAATCAAACGTCAATCCTCAGATTATATGTTTGAAAGAATAAATAGAACAAGTCAGTAATTTTATGATGTTGATTTCAAAGTTCAAACCAAACAATCACACGAAAAGTTGGTTATAACAGCTATTCAAATAGTTGATTTTCGACTATATACCGGATAATTGCTGTAGTTGTTGATTAGTCGCTACATCTATTTCGGTAAATGATTGAAATACGTGATCATTCTCTAAATTTGAAAGAATAAGAAGTCTATGGCTCCACTTTATTAAATTTCAGAAGTGAACTTGTCCAGTTTGAGTGATATTTTCAACTGTTTCGAGGGAAATTCCTCTTCAAAAGTGAAAAATTCCCTTCCAAATCAAAGTGATCTAAGGAGTCCAACTTCACACCTCAGACTATTACTCTCGAAGAGTGAAAAGTCTACTAAAAAAATTGATAAGCTCACTTTTGGCTGGCTAAAAAGTGAAATCTAACTAAGAATTTAAAGAAATAGTTCGATTAATGAGACCACAATTGATCCTGCTTTCCGTAATGCTATAATTGGAGGTTCATGAGATCAGACAATGTGATGATTCGTTGATAATTTTTCAATTGAATTATCATCTGAGGAAGTGCAATAAACAAAGTAGCACGTCAACTCAGTTGAAATATCAAATAAACGATTTTTTGCTTGCATCATATTTGTATATGCACAAAACGTCGAATTGACAATTCACAATAAACATGATTCCTTACTCAAACCAGTTAATCAAATAACGAATGAAATACTGAACTAGAGGAATATCACAAATGTTGCGAAGTTTCAATATTTTCAATGTGTTTGATAAACTTTTGAACGGCATCACTTTTTCCACATGCCAAAGCAACAAAATTGCATATTTTAGACTGATGAAAAAAATTTGAAGAATTTGATTAACGAGAGAATTGAAAAAAAAACGATTTTATAATTTTTGCTTATTTTTAAAAATATATATTCTATATCAAAATTTCTATTAATTCTATTAGACTATTGAAGGAAATAATCTATGATAATTGCAAATTTTTATTCCAATAAACGTGATATAGATGTAACGTTTAATAAAACTATGGTGATCGATTTTATTTCAAATTTTTTGTTAATTTCGTAATTCTGTCATAAAATTTCTTTATATAAATGTTTTATTTCTATTTTGGAAATTATTCACCTTTTTTTCGGGTTGTCCTACTATTTTTTTTTAAATGTCCTACTTTTTTATGGAAGCTTAGTGGGAGCCCTGCCATCGAGCAAACACATCAAAATTGAATACGAATGAATGAATTTACGAAATTGTTGTTCTCTCTCAGTGGCAAGAGCAATGAAGGAGTGAAGAACGGTTTGACGAATCAAGAGAGAACCAGTACCCATTCATACCGAGGAAATTCATTCACATCTTAGGCATTTGATCTATCCAGTCGGTGGTGACCAACCGGAAGAGGTGCCGATGTCCACCTATTAATTCTAACACCAAGCAGCAAGTCAACGGTCAGGTAGTCATTGGTGGTTTTGAATATACCGGCGTAGAAAGTTTCTTGTTATCTCGATGATAAATCTGAATCATAAATTTTTCTCCGAGAATCCAGCTAAGGGAAAGACGCTTTGTGTCTTTGAGAGGTCTATGGCTGGCGAGTATACCGTACTCCGCTGTCGGATGTTCATACGATTATAACGAATGAAAAATTGACGTCAACAAAGGAAACAAGTATAAAGTATCTTATTACGAAATGATTCATTTGATTTATGTACGTGGGTAGATGAAAAGAAAGACTCGTAACGAACTTTTTCTTTCTTCGTGACAAATCTCGATTATCCATTCATTTGTTTGGAGAAATAGATAAAATTACAACCAGAAATTCAAAGTACGTAGTATATATAATTATATTTTTTTCTTATTCGAGAGAAATGTTTTCTCGAATCAGGGTTTTGTTGTTGCATCGGGATTCAAATAAGTCGATACACGAAGAATGTTGCACACGATTTGGGATGTTGCGATTGCTAATATGCGGATACATATTATACCGTACGCCATGCGTTGTAGCTCATGCAGGGCCGTAACGGGGTCCCGCAGGGAGAGTAGATATTCTTTTTCCCAGACTCCTACGCGCTCGCGGCTCTGTCCCTAATGTCTAATGAATGGCCCCCAATAAATTCATAAGCCGACCAAAACATGACCGCGAGATGCAGAACACGCCGCCGCAGGTCCTCCGAAACCCCTTCCACGGCTCCTCGCCCCAACGATCATCCTGTCTTTCCCGTTCTCTTTATCTCTTGGTCGCATTAAAACCGAATCCGAAAGCGCATTTTATATGCAACTGCGACAGTGTACCGACGTTAGGTATAGATACGAACCAGTGTTCTCGAGTCTGTAATGTAAGTATATACACGTAGATATGAAGATGAAGCATCGACGGTTACACCGGTTATGTCGGCGTTTTATGTTAAGACGATCCCCAAATTGGAAACCAAACACTCGTAGTATCTTTTACCACATTAACTTTATCAGGATGAGGTAATAACGTTCAAGAATTTTGATAATACGTCATCATGTATTCACTTTGTTATAAATAATCTTCGACTCCTCGTACTTTTCGATGGTCATTGGTGTCGTATCATTGTTTTCACATTTCACGGGACGAATTATCTCTCCTTGAGATTAGATGAGCCGAGAACGGATTATTATAGCTTGCGTTATCGTATACACAGAATAAGACACCAAAATTTTGTTCCCTGTATAAACGTCATCGAATATCATCGAAGACAATTTTTATAACAAACACAATGTGAATGAATTTTTTGAATCAAGGTCAGGATGCGGTTGATGTGAAGTCGTATGTTTGAATGTTATTGCAACAACGATGTGATTAGGAACACTATTCTT
Organism: Gonatopus flavifemur; assembly: GCA_018340375.1. Lineage (NCBI taxonomy): Eukaryota > Metazoa > Arthropoda > Insecta > Hymenoptera > Dryinidae > Gonatopus > Gonatopus flavifemur. The sequence continues at coordinate 59,333,210 of JAFFJZ010000001.1, forward strand.
TCTTGATTTGGAACATAATCCTCCAGGTAGAGGAGTTTTAATGTTAGTTGACAATCTTCCTGCATGGAGAAAACAAAATTCCCTGAGACGCACGGAAAAGCTGGGTCTATTAATATTTAGAAAAATGACTGGCAATTCAGGGAAAACGAGGATCACTGGAAAATATTCTTAGTGAGTCTACTAAAAATTCGTAGTCAATGTATTAACAATTGATAGTTTCACTGTGAAAATTATCAATGAAACTATCAACTCTTAATATTTGGACTACGAATTTTCGGTAGACTCACTACGAATGTTTTTCAGCGATCCTCTTCTTCCCTAAATTGACAGTTATTTTCCTAAACCTTGATAAATTCTTCCTAAATATTAATAGACCCGGTCTTTCCGTGCAGCAAAATATGATTCAGCTGTCACAGCGTTTGTTGGGACAGTGATTGTTTTGCTAGGACAGCTAAATTTCCAATATTATATGTAGAATAGCAAATAACTTGAGCTGGAGGATTCGACACGTTTTGCTGTAACAGTTAAAAAGTCGTTTTCATGGCTAACAGGATAGCTGTGATAGGAAATTGAAAAAAAGTGTCATTGACTATACTCGGAAACAAAAAGGTTGGCGTTTCATGATGAATATATGTTACATATAGTTTTTCAACCAACAAAAAATATACTGCACGACATTTATAAACATCGATTCAATTCTCTGATTTGTTTGATGATGCATTTGGAAACAAGCACAGAGAATATCATCAACCTCATAATAATTTAAGAATCTCACTTGAACATCTTGACTATAACCATCAGTTCAGCGCTTAATATATGCTACGCTGGATATTTTATAATGTCTTGTGACATTATAATACTATCTAAACTTCAACTGTACTTGAAGAATTGTACAATCGTCGCAAATATCTGTACATTAAAAGCTACAAGGTACTTATTCAGGTTCACACACAGAATTATCACGGGAAATAAAATATTATCATTACAACAATATACGTATACCAGGAGATACGAGCTGGATAACCAGCTTTCGGTACACCGAAAGAAAAATATATTGTCTTGAGTATAAGATTTTTAATGCTCATTAAGATTCATTTCTTCTCAAGTGGACAAGATACAGTTTCTTCATTCAATGAAATCCAGCTTCATTCAACACAATTCACCGAACTTGATAAAATCTGAAGAGTAGTATATGGGAGTAGTATAAACCACTAAATATGAATGAAATGAAAATGCTAGAAGATATCTATGTAGAATAAACCAACCGACGTGTTACCGATTCTTAGAATTTTTACAAACGACCTCCAAAACTAACGAAAAATACACGTTGGTGAGAAAAAATTTTGATTCTTCCTGCTGATAGAATAAAATCAACCTACGCAAATGTGGTTGGAGAGTGAGTTTACGTTGCTACGAACATAATATAAATTTCTCACAGAAGCTTCGTTCGTGTTTTCTTAGGACAAGTTAATTAAATTTTCACTCCGTATTGACGATCTCTTCACAAAAAAAAGAACAAGATGGAATTGAAATGATAAATGACTCGATGAAACTTGGCTTTTGTACAGGTCGAGTAACGGAAATAAATTTATTTTGTGTTAACGCTACAATTTTCAAATCTTCCCTTATTCACCTCTTTGGTTGTATGAAAATCTCCCTTATTCCACAACTTTCAACATTCGACCACAAGTTCTCCATGACCACAAATTCTTCGACGAAACTTGGAAAGTGGGAAGCATCTTTGTAGCGGCAACGAGTGTTTTCATATCTTCTCGGTTATGGCAAAACTTTGGTCTTTTAAACCTATTAAGAGAACAGAATAAGGAAAATGACGAGAGAATTTTGAAAATCAATAGTACCTTTTCTCAACTGTATTGAGTTTCTGAAGCTGATGTATCGTGTCGTTGGTATCGTGTACATGGAAATCATATTCTTCAATTTCACAACACAGTTTCCATAGAAAAGTATCATCATTCTTTTCACAGAATGGTATGGAATATGATTCAAACTGTTGTTTGGGAACGAATCATTTGAGAAAACGAAATCTTTCTGTCAATGAATTCTCTAGTATTAATTATTCTATTCACTCTGCAGGCTTTTATAAGGTCTGGTCATGTCTCGCGAGTCTTGCACAAGGGCCTGACTAGAGATGGTTGTTCCACAGATCTTGATAGCATCTTCTCTGGTAAAAATGAAGTGTCAACGATGCCACAAAGTGTCATAAAATTATACTCCCTTTTGCGAACGTACATCATATTTTTACCAAGGTTTATAGTTTCAATGCTCATGTAAGAATTTCTCCCGTAGTAGAAATATCACAAGTTCTTTCTCATGACTCATGTGTTATTCGCAGGGAAAAACTTATTGAAATAAAACTAGTGAGGGACTAATGAATCGCTTGTAAATCTGATCTGACTAGTGATATTTGGATAAAACTTGTGAATTTCTTGCAAGGTTAATCCAAACATTACTAAATCAACTAAAATCATTAATAAGCTGTTTTATTTATTAGATCAATATTATTCATTAGATTCATATTTGAATTAATTGATTTCTCTGGATGATCGGTAAAAAAATGTTTCATGCACGTACACAAAAAAAAATAATTACTCAAATTCAGAACATGTCTCTTTATTTTGAAAATAGAATTCTCTCCAGACAGTGTTCTTTTGATGCAAGAAAACAATGTTACTACCAGAAAACATAATTCTAGAATGAAAAAATTCTCTGAGTTGAAGCAAATTTGTTCAAACTAAGAACATATCCGAATCAATTATAACTTCAACAATAAGTATTTATTTTTACCCTAATTATTCTCACAAGTACAATGTTGATTTCTAATAAGTTCCTCGTTAGATAATGATGATTGTTTCACTAGTTGTGATAAATGGAATCTAGTTAGTTGGAGTGTTACATTCTGGTGAGTGCCTTGTGAGTTGTCCTCACTAGTAGAAGAGATGAACTCGTAAGTACCTCATTGTTCACTAGCGAAAATTCCTACCAGGGTCAGTGGCGCAAGGCTGACCCAGCCTTGACGAAGATCTGGAATGATAACATAATTCTAGGAATCAATAGCTTCATTATTCTCAATTTTAACAGCTGGGACAATGATGGCAAAATATCGCCAATGCAACATTTGTCAACGCCAAACTTTTGCTATAAATGTTGGCAAAAACTACCAACCATGTTGGCGTTTGGCGAAACTGTTGAATTCCTACAGGAATGAATATGTCAACACCACAGAGTATATTGCTGATATTTCCAAATAATACACACCATTTCAAACATCTCAAATTCATCGTTTGAGAACAGTTTTTTGGTGTATTTTAAAAGGATATTCAAAATCCATCACTTCGAATGTATTTGAAAAATATGTTCATGTAAAAACATAAGAAGATTTTTCACTTCAAAAATATTGTTGACACTATTGCATCACTTTTTATTTGTAAACTTGACGAGATACAAAACGATTAATGAATCTTGTCTCCTAAAATTCAAGAACACCCAGAAAATATCACGGAAGAAGAATTTGTGACTAGCTCTCTGCGAATTCAACATTTTCTTCCCTAAGTTTCTTTGGTGTCGACATTATGCGCAAATAGAATTCGCGACAGGATACCATGTATATCACATATAAATACACATTGTCACGAAACTTTGGGATACTTGTACAAACTGTCGGTACATGATATCTCCACGGTGAATGCGTACATACTCTCAAATACTTACAAATGCACACGTATACCAGTCTTGTAAAGCGTATAACGTGGCAAAACTTGCTGAAACTTCACTTTGAAAGAAAAAGACCAAGCACTCTGTTGGGAGGTGAACTTGGTCGCTCTTCAGAATATGTGCATATATATTTGGGTACGCGTATAGCGTATTTATGTTAAAAACTACAATTTCCACGGAAATACAGTCCTCCGCAACCATACGTGATAACAAAAATCTACCCTGAAATGCTGCTAGAAGGATACAGTTTATACAATGAGAGTCAGTGGGGAATACGAGAAGCATTGGGTCGAAGATTTCAAATTCTGGAGATTCATATGCGAGTTTGGTTTGATTAATATTTCCAATTATATTTTTTTGGCATTTTAGAATTAACTGATACACCAAGGTCTTCCTCGAGGAACAAATTATCTTCAAGTTTGAAATATCTTGAACGAAGAGAATGATAATTTTCCGAGTTAAATTCGGAGACTCGATGCATTTAGGTATTCTTACTTCTGCCTAGTCAGCATTCTCATTGACATTTACTTCAGAAGTTCAGAAGTAATCTTACAAATTGCATCGTTCTAGTTGTTAGGGAATATCCTTCCAACAAATGATCCCAACTGCTGAAGTAGTATTTCCAAAATGCGCTTCTTCTCAATACCTACTTCACGGAAATACACGGTGACTTTGATTATGTAGTATATACGTTTCTCATTATCTAAATAATAAATGTGAACGATAGCTCCATAATAGTTCCTGTAAAGATAGATTTTTCTAATAATACAATGAATGCAAAAGTTTCGTGAGAGTGGTGGGAGTGGATTTCGTACTCGGATGCATTCAATATCATGGGAGTGAGGATCCAGTCATGGCAGTCGGCTATAATTATTCCGATGTAGATAACAGAAGTAACTCGAGCGTTAATGCTCGGCAATGCTGGGACGAAGTTACCGCGTAGCGATTCAGCAACACGCGGGGTGCAGCGACGAGACAGATCACGAGGTCCGATTGGCTCTTGGTATATATAAGGTGGCTGCTGGTGCTTCTTCTGTTGCTGAATGATATTCATGCCGGTCAACGGTAATAACGATAAATTGCCAGGTCGTAATGTCTGTAATGGCGTTCCCGCAGCGCTCAACGATACCATAGAGACGCACACAGTTATTCTTAAAGTTCTTTTATTTGTTTCCCCCCTTGCGAGTAAAACATCACTTTCAATCTTCTCAATCCTCTGGTGCGGATACACGTGTATGCGACGGTTATGAAATTTAACCCTTCAAGACGTGAAACAAATTTTCTCTTTTACTCTCGTGAGTTGCATTTTTGTTTTGTATTCATCTTTTCTTTCCTGTCAGTGATCGTAGCATTGGAGAATAAGAGCAATCATTTGAAACACTTTTTTCAATAGTTTTTCGGAATGATTTTCTTGATCGTACAATTGTTTCTTATTTTTCAATATACGTCAATTTCCAGAAAAATCGTTCTAGGAGGTTTTGGTGTGAGGAAGAGGTTCAGAACTACTTCGTTTGTGTCGCTAGCTTCCCTCTCGCGTTAAGAGAGGACTTAAAGTTACCGAGGGCTCTGTTGAAAATTTATGTACAAAAAATGAATAATCCAGGGTGAAAAATTTCCTGGAAGTACAGATCGTTTGTGTAATTTTTTACAGCAACAAATCTGAATTATCAGAAAGTTTTTCTGAATTTGCAGATGTATTTTCAAAACTTATCCATATTGTTCTCAATTTTCAGAAATTTATTACAGAAAGTTGTCTCTCTCTCTCTCTCTAAGGATATGTATCACCAATTTGACTGGTGAATATGATTTTATGTTCCTTCAAAATTGTTAAGGCTACGATGAGAACTGATCACACGAAGGGAACGGAGAGTTCTTTACGTGTAGAAACTTGTTTGTTAATTACTTGAGCCATATCTCTACAAAAAATGATTACTGGCGTTTCAATGGGCCGCTAATGGTCCTGCAATGCCGTTGAAGAGCCATTAGTGGCCCTTTGAAACGCCCTCAGTGGTGTTTGCTGGGATTATAAGCGGCTTGTCAGTTATTCGCGATGTTCCAACCATACCCGGTCTTCCCTATGAATTACAGGACAATCATCGGTTCTACACTTCGGACTTCAATGAATCGTAGGCAGGGAATAATTGGATGAATGGAAGAAGTGAATACCATGAACCAGGGACATCATGATCCATAATATTCATGTATGTGGATTCAAGGGTTCTGCTTATTCGAAAAATACAGTGACAAATTAACAAATCCTGTCATTCGCCTGTTGTATCTTAGTTGCCTCGACATTGAGTCTCCCTCCATCCACAATGTATTGTGGATGGCACCTTCCATTTGTCCACCTATTTTCCATCTGTATATCATCCACCGAAGCTTCAATTGGAAGATCGATGGTTACATTGTACGAGCAAGAAGCTCCAACGACCGTTCAATCAGTCTCATGAACTCATTGGCATTTGAAGCTTTATTGGACATTCATCGAATATTTCTTCCAACAAGGATTTGGGACTTTTGAGGGAATCAGCTCATTGAGAAAACGATTTTTTTTGTGTAGTGGTTTGTTATAAATGAAGAGAACATAAAAAGGAAGGCCTCAATTCAATCAATTTATTTTCTCAATTCAATTATAGAATTAAAAAGGATGGTATTGGCAGACAGTTCACAGGCCCTGAAAAAACCTTTGCCATCCTGGGTAAAAAAGTGGTCAACTCAATTGTTTTCGAAAATTATTTTTTCATGTCATTCGATTCGGGGGAATTTTGGTTGAAACTCGAGTTAACCATTTGTTTTGCCTTGCACGGCAGACCTCAAGGGTGATTTTTTTTTTTTTATAAAGATGAATGAATTTCGTAGAACAAAATTCAGAAACCATTTCTTCTTCGATATGGCAAGAGAACTCATCTCCCTCATGGCAAAATCTTTTGTATTCTGTTGCAGTTCTGTTACACAGAATCCATGTGGTGTGCTTTTTCATTCCATTCGGGATTTGATTAGAGAAATAAACGAAAGAATGCATTTCAAAAGAATCTGTGGTAATCACTATGTCATCATTCCTAGCCAAAACATAGAGAGTATTGAATGAATTGATGTTCACTTCATATTACGGGCGCAGAAAAATACCCCTGGTGAACATTCAAAAGTGAAGGAAGCGGATGTTGGAACAAATGAAGCGTGGAAATGTTCCAATTCTTTCCTAAATTCCCACTGAACAATATGTTATCATTGAGAGCTCTTAAAGATATCCCAAATATGTGTAAGAGGTCAGATGGACCTTTCAGAAGGTTAAAATAAAGATATTAGAATTTTTGCTAGAATGTTCTCCAAGCGGAATCTTCAAGATGTATTCAAATCATTCAAATATCAATATGATAACAACGACAGGGCTCTTTCGAAGGATCCCTCGAAGAGTTCTTTCTCTTGTAAGTGTTCTATGGGTTACACCTAGATGACTCTCTGTTACCCTTAGATAACTCTTGGCCTACGCTTTCGTGGCGCTTCAACGCTTCATTCTCACCAGTGAATAACCAATTCGTTGGTTGAATATAGTCTAGCCAATTAATTAGTTGGCGTAACCAACTATGTGGTCGTCACAACCAATTCCTCTGGTTGTTCCGACTGCATTTGTTGACGTGGGCATCAAAATCAACAGAATTGATCGTGACAACCAGTAAAAGCACACAGTTGGCCCCCCAGTAAAAATTTGTCTAGTGATTCTCTAGTTGTAACATCTACCCCAAAGAAAAACTAGAGACCTTGTTAGCTAGACCTCTAGAATTACTAGAGGAATTTCTACTTCAACCACAAGTACTTCAATTTTTTGTTTGTCTACAATCGTGACAACCAGTTAATTGAGTAGACCATATTCAACCAACGAAATTGGTAATGCAACTATTTATTTTCCTTTGTGCAGTTCCCTGGGGTTTTTTAAATTCGTTGGAATGACATACGGTTGTTGATTTAATGCGTTGAAGTGGTTAAACTAAGGTCCTTTCAGATCCTGTGTATTCTCAGAGAGTTAACTTCCCGCTGAATTAGTAGCTTTTTAACTGTTTCTATTACGTGAAATCCGATCAAAAGCTGACAAACTTTCTACTCGATTTTATCCGAAATTACCAAATAGGAACACCCTGTCAAAACCTGGTTGCAACATTGTTGTCAGTTCCCACTGGACAAAATGTTGTAAAACATTTCTGGACCATCCCAGAGACTGCTAATGCCATACTATTGCAAAGTGTCGAATGAAATGTTTCCAGAAAATATCTCAGGAACGTCCTGCGATGTTTTATAGATATTCTTTTGAAACATGTAATTCGCAACGTTAGAATGGCAGGAAATTAGAAGTCTCTGGGAAGTTTCAGGAACGCTTCAAAATCTTCAGTCTAGTGAGTTTTTTGTGAAAGAAACAATTTTCGCTCTCGTGCTTGGAAAATTTCTTTGAATGAAAATTCAGTCCCGAAACTATACACTGAGGGAAATTTATAGTTACAATTTCCCATGCAGGTATCGCCAAGACTGAAAAAACCCAAGCTTGTCCCAAGGTTGGACTTAAGCCAGAGCTGATCCGATCTTGCTGCCATAATTAATCCTACACCCTATAGTTTAGTTTGAGCGTAATTCAACAATAGAATCAAAATTGATTGGAATATCAAAGAAAGCAAATTTTCCAATGATCATACAAGCTTGTCCCAGTCTTGTCACATTTCTTCTATCGTTTTAAGATAATTCATGTACGGTATTGTGAGGGAGAAAGTCATGAACTGAAATACTAATCAATTACTTTTTTCATCCATATCTGCGATCAAAGAAGCATTCGGTTGATGCTTGGTAAATGAATTGGACCGGGCCTGGCAAAACCACTGATCCAAGCTTGTCCTGATCTTATCATTCCCAAGCCTGGGCCAAGTTTGGTAAATTGTTCAAGACACGTCTCGGCAGGTCTTGTGCCAAGCTTGGTCCATCGTTGGGCCATTGGTTCATACACACATGGGTTACTATGGAATTATAGGGATGGGGGACCTTACTGGAAAACATTGTAAGTTTGATCAGTTTTCTATTTTTATGCCACAGTAGATTTCATTATATTATAATGAATTTCATTAGAAGTCAGTATATTCCCCCATTCCTGTGATCCCATAATGAATTCAACTATAAATTTCTCTCAGTGTACTATTATGTGTGATAAAATATAGCAGAACTTGGAAACTCCATCGTGTGTAACTGAATTCTCAATTCAATCATCAAGAATTAGTAATTTTATTCACACGCCTACTTAAAAAATGAACGAAATTTCAAGAAACTTTCAAGAGTTCATGTATAAAAGGTATATGGACTTCATACGTAACATGTTCTTGTTTTTTTTATTTGTCTCAAGGTAGTTCCAAGAAAAATACTTTAGAAAATCTTGAAAACATCCGCAACAGTCGGCTTTATCGATTCTTAAGCTGCCATCATTTTTATCTTTCTTATTTTAAATTACCCTTGAGTCTGATCTTTTTCTCAAAATTTTTTCAAAGATAGCTGAACGCAACGATGAAAAATTCATAAACTTTTTTTTTTAAATAAATTGAAGAAATGTAGTAACTAATTAATTTGATACTCCTATATATGGAGAAATCCTCCCAGGCAGCACAAATGATCATTTTGAATTCACAAAAACTTCTGAATGAACTTCTTAAACAGTCCCCGTTATGACAGTAAAAATGAATTCAATACCAACTCAATGAATTCACAATGCATACATGTCGAATGCCTGAATAGTTCTTTATGAATTCATGATATGAATTCTGAAGATTAAGTTATTCATGAAGAGTTCATTTTGAATTCAAACTATTCATAATGAATTCATGTTCACTGTCATAACGGGAGCTCTTTGCGGGAATTTGTGTGCTGTATGGGCTGCAAAATAATCGAGTAACATTGAATTTTGGACCCTCAATTGCAATAAATATATAGAGAAATAAAGAAATTTTGCAAGTTCATGGAAATCGACAGGGAAAACTTTTTTACAGGGTCGATTAGTAATATTTTTTCTTCGATTCGAGGTGAAAATATCGCGGCATATCACATGTTATTGAAGTATACAATAAACCTATGATATTTGACTAGAAGAATTTCATTGCATCGCATTTTAATTTTGAGTTAGCTCATAATATTCAAATCCAGTGATGAAAATTACAGCAATCAATATCTACAATAGTTAACTAAAACCCAGTTGATTAGAACCTGGGTTAATTAGCCTAGTTCACATTTTGTGTATTGCGATGTCTTTGAGACATGTTTTAGATGTCTCACACAACACTTTGAGATCGGTTTTAGACAAGTTTCATACAAGAACTGGTCTGAAACTCATCTACAAGTTGTTGTGCAACACATTTAAAACTCGACTAAAGGTTTTGCCAAACATAAAATGTTGACTGGGAGGACACTACGTGGAATAACATTTTGTAACATTTTACACTGCATGATCAATGAGTGATATAGCTCATTGTGCTGTAAACATATTGAGAATACTTATTATATGATACTAAAGTATACTTCATGCAATGGTAAAGTGTGTACTGTAGTTGAGAAATAGTATACTATTTGTGAAATCATTCCTTTCCTAATTGCATGCTCATCATGCTATCAAATTCGTGTTTATTCTTGAAAGCAATGCTTGTGAATTCTGAGGAAAAGAGTGAATATAATGTCTTTAGAAGATGATTGTGAACCCAAATATTGATGTACAATTTTCACAGTTATTCTTCAGAAAAAAGAGTTTTTTTTATTGATGGTGGACGAATTTTACTATCCTTTGAATCATATTAGTTACTTGAATTACAAATAAATTAATAAACAATCAACGCCGCTTCATTTTCTAATTAAAAGAAGCCTCATGAGATAGATCATAACTAAATCAAATAAACCAATAGAATTCACTGAAATTGAATTGAATGACACTTGATAAGATTCAGTGAGTTTTTTATTTCATAATAAGTCCATTGTATCCAAAAAATCCAATTGAAAATCATTGAATGGACTTTGATCAAAACATTGTACAAGAGTCAATGAAATTTGGCAAGATTCAATAGATTTTCTTTGATAAAAGGGTATAAAAAAAGTTGATGTATGTAAGAAATTTATTGCTCGGGATTGTAATTTGACATCACAAGTGAGATACACATCTCGTTCAAATATTAGGCGTCATGATTATGATCGACCACAATAATGGACAATAGCAGATCCTCACGTCCCACGACCTATGTTGAGAAAATTCAACAAATTCACAGACACAAAATCAATCGACGCTACACTCCCGAGCGGCAAACGTGTTTCGATATAGAAAAAACTTGTAGTTCTCGCAAGTAGGAGATGGCAGCACCGTACTGCACCGTACAGAATTAAAAAGAGGTGGAGAACGAAAGAGTGAGATGTGAAATTGAAAGAGTGAGAGGACGATTTTAGAATAGGGAAGAAGAGGAAAGTGAAAAGAACGTGTGTAGAAAAAGGAAGGGATAGAGGCAGAGAAGAAGAAGAAGAAGAAGAAGAAGCAGAAGAAGGAGGAGAAAAAGGAAAAGGTACAAATCACAGTAGGGGAAGGTAATAAAGAGAGCGAATCAAAGAATATAAGATCAACAGAGAGAATGAAGAAAATAGAAGACAAAATATCCTTGTGTCAGTGTATCTATGCGCATATCGTAGTCATGTTTTCAGTGTGGGTTTAATCTTCCCTAAGAGAGGCAAAAAAGGAGGACCAATGAGATCCTTCTTTGCTTTGGTGTAAGTACAAACGCAAGGAAAGATGACCTCGTGCTGCTTTAATGATTCTGGAATAAAATAATGAAACATGACCGAGTATCAGAAAGGGGCGTTTACTTTGCACAAGAAAGAGGCACGAGAGGGAGTTGGGAGTCGCACCCTTTTTCCTATACAAACACACCAACCATTGATATACAAAGAATGTTGCTAACAGATACACACGGAGGATCTAGCGACGCAAAGGAAGAGAGAGGCAAGAAACACTAATGAGGATCACGAGAGAAAGGAGGTTGTGCTCCGAAGCGAAGATCATCGGCTCGGGATTGGCCCCCGTGAGGGCCCGGACCATCGACCGCAGCAATCTGGTTGGACAAAGGTGTTTGTGCATCAGGTGAGGAAAACTCACCTGCCACATCGTGGACCATCCCTTCTTCCACCTCACTTCTTCGCTACGTACTCTTGTTATTCAAAAGAGTAATGTGCAATAACCATGAGGTAAAACGTAACGTTATGTGGTTTGTCAAGTATATATTTCATTGTATACAATGTTGGAGTTTTGAGTAAATCGAGCAGGAAATTCGATCGTACGTAGGACATCCATTAGAGTTGCTTGATCGTGAAATTATGAGCGGTAGATGTGACATGACTATCTGATGTCCTAAGTACATTGTTGCAATATCGAATGATCTGAGGGAAAAGTTTAATGGCCTGGAACAGATATGAATTGAAGGGATTTCGAACCAATATTATGCGCCGTGAACAAGGTTTCATGAAAAAGTATTCCATCGTTCACAATCCAGTAATTTCAGCTCAGCCGTACAGCACGATACGAATTTTAGGAGAAACTAAACCTGCAGACATTATGAATCTAGGAGAATTTTAGATCGCACTCGAAAACTATGTTTTCGGATGAACTTCTTTTAGCACTTGTAATGCAAAAACAAAACAGAACAATTGAAATAATTCAACTGAATATATGTATTCATAATTTACAAAACAAGATTTTTAACCAAATACTAAGCTACACGTGAACTTTGAAAGGAAGAAAAATTCTTATTTGAGGATAATCTTCTAACTTCACCACATTTGCGAAGTACTAGCTCTATCGAGAGAATAGGAAACCGACACCTCGGCTCGTCTCTAGTCTCGACACGAAAAAAACTTTCTTTATGAAGTAGAAGGTCCACTCAAAACTTGAAAACTATCTCGAGTGGAAGCATTCGATCAAAATTGCATAAAAACTCAATAGAATTGCATGCAAGATGATGATTGCATTGAAAACGCATAGAATTTACATAAAAATTTCATTAAAAAATCAATTTCTTAGAAGTTAGAATCCACTCCTTGTCGAGAAGTTTCTGTTTTAATGCCTATTCTAGGCGATAAAGTGATGGATTTCAAACGGGTTGAGAGTACTCACTTTTCATGCTGGGGGCGAAAACGCTCACTTTCGCGGGGTATGCTTACTTCAGAGACCTACTTTCTGCTCACTTTGAAATATATGCAAGTTAAATTGGTTGAAATGGTATATTGTTTACTGAGGGGGAAAAGGAAGCACTCACACGAGTGAAAGTTCCTCTTCCTCCCCGAAGTTCACAGAATATATTTTCCTACACTTGCGAGGAAAATGCAGATTGTTTGTGGATATGTAAAATTCCTAATGGATGGTTGACATTTTTTGTCGCAAACTTGACTCTTACATATTCCAGAGTGGATAGTGATTAGGAATCTAAAGGTTCGCAGGAAAGGTGAATTTTTCATTCCTAGGGTGGAAAGTAATCATTTTCGTCCTGCTTCAGTATATTGATTTGGAATCCATCACTCTCTTGTTCAAAAATAGGTTTGAAAATGGAAACTTTCCCTGCAATTGTGGGAAAAATAGTACACTTAGCTCAAAGAGAAATATAAAATTTCAATTCATCAGATTTTGTCATTTCGCCTTTGGTTCAGGGAAACGAACTCCACAGTCGTCGGGAATTGCTCACTTACACCCATCCCTTGGAGAACAATATCTTCCACCGTTGAAAACTTGGGGAGTTTTTCCTCACTCAGTGAATCATAGTAAATTTTATCCCCTGATCGTGAAAAAATTTTTGTCTCACAAAAAATATGAGATTTTTCTTCTATTTTGAGAGACTATCTTACTTTTTGGGTGTTCAATCTTCTATAAAGTATAAAAGAGAATTCTATTGAATCATGGAGAAAAGTCCCTCAACGTGCAGGAATTTTCCTGTCACCATTTTCCGGGAGGAAATTTTACAATGGTTCTTTAAAGCGTATTTCTCATCACACCGTGGTGCAAAATATGAATACTGTTTGTTCTCCATCTCAATAGCAATAACTCATGCAATTGTAATCTGTATTCCTTTCACCTTGGGTGGAGTATAGAATGGAAGGCAGCAAATAAAGTTTTGTGTATCGCATGTAGTTGCTTTCTAAAAATGCATTAAACATTTGTATCCTATACTATTCATAGTAGAAAGAAAACACAAAGGACATTTGTACTTTGTAATTTCTTCTTCGAGTGTGCAAAGAATGGAATTATAAAGCTCCTCTTCATTCCTGACAGTTCTTGGACAGTGATTGTATATCGACCTCATTGATTTGATCCCAAATTCAAACTCATTGTCTCTCGCAAATCACGGGTCTTTAAAAAATAATGATGAAAAGGTCTTGATTTCCAATCCAAGAGGATGCTAAGAAGTTTTTTGTTCCCGGAGAAAAACAATGTTTCCGTCGTTTCGAGCGTTTCAATGAGTGGCAAAATCTTAGTCCACATTTTGATTCAAAACCTGGAGTATAAACATGATTTCATGATGTCACATCCATTCACATAGTGATTACCTCATATCATTAATTTATAACCGATGTACACTTTTTCATACTCGAAACTAAACACAAACAGCACATAAATTTGAACAGGTTAGATTTTGATGCTTGAAATCAGAATTTTTGTTGCATAATAGATTTTACATGAGAAAGATATTGACTTGAAAAAAGGTTCCAAACTTAATAACATAAACATCAGGCCCACTTAAATCCAACCAAGGCCTCAAATTAGCTAGATCGTGTAGACGCAGGTGAACTCAGAATTATTCTAAACGATCATCAATGAAAAATAAATTCGAACGATTCTCCCTGAAGAACTAGATACGCGAGTTATACGTAAACCACATTCATTCGATTTATTTTTTATTATCGAGCCAAGAAAGTAATCAAATCAAATGAGTCACAATTTCATCAATTCATGAATATCTTCTCCTTCCTCGCTCTATCCTGATTCTCTTTCATAATGAGAGTCATTGAATCTCAAGAAAATAGTAAGATTATTCCGACCACAAAACGAGGAGGATCTGTTCATTTGCATGTATTCGTTTGATTTGTTCTTCACAAAAACTTGAATTAACTCTCTAATCTGTGTCATTCATTTACAAATGAAAATCCTATCGTGTGGGATTTGATACGCCGAATAATGGTATTAGATGATTATCATCTAATGGTATTACCATAGCAAATGAAGAGACAAGTTATTCACGGAGCGGTGTTGATTCATTCATCGATTCGTTTCATTTAAATATTATCAGATTGAAAGATCACGAACCTGAGCATTGAGGATTTACATTTCGAGTTAAAAATATCCAACGACGGGATTCATTCAGATATTTCCGGATGGGTCTAAGAGAGAAAATAAGAAGTCGTGTAAAATTGATCATATTCGAAAGATCGATATACGACGTTTTGTAAAAATATCAAAGAGTTTTGAAAATTCGCCTGCACGACCAAGTAAATCTTTCATGAATTGGTTCAATGTATTTCTCATCGCAGTATGCAATGTACTTTGTTCTGGCAATTCAATTATTTTACTTTACAGAAGTTCGTTAAAGTTCGAATGAAAATGAAATACTTCAAGAGGGAAGGTGTGTTAGTACTGAACTTTCTTGTAACTTTGAAAATCATTTCATTGTGCGAGTCATACGTCAACTACATTCATTATATTTTCATTGTACTACGAATGAAGTTCGGTACAGAGAAGAGACGATATTCGGATTGAAGGAAAAATTCCAGATATCTAAGCGTGTGTTGAAACTAAATTTTCATCCTAGGATAGACACGAGAAAGTTTGATAAATTTAATTTGTCATCGTGTTCCTCAGGAATTACAAAGAAAATTGAGATGCACTGTAAATAGTTTGTCAGAAATTTTCTTCAATAACTTTCCGAAAATTTTTTAAAATTCAGTAAGGATTATTCAAGAATCAAGAAAAAATTTATGATAGAAAATTATGGTCACATTTCTTTTTTTTGAAAATAATCTCACAATTTTCGATTAATTCGGTTTATTGGATTCGGTTAGTATTTCGTTTCCATACACGTGATATCGGTGACCGGTATCGAGTCGGTATCAGCTATCGTGAGTTGATTATCCATACAAATGGAGTTTCAAGATATTTTTGAAGTTGAACATGAATTTCAATTTGTTCCATCAACCAATCAAATACATCAACCAATGAATTTTTTTTTTTACAAAGAGAGAAGATGGTTAGCGGATACTGTTTTAGATTTTTTTCAATTCGTCTTGCACGAGTATGTATAAAATAGCGGAATGAAATCTGATCTTCATCTTATCTGTCACATCAAGAAATAGAAATCTGTTTCTTTTCATTTCTCCTTTCCCCTCGATCAATGTTATTTTCCACTCATTTTCACATATCTTCAAAGTGAAATTGTTCATCAACTGATCACGTTTGAGCCATCATACAAGACTTTACAGGAGAAAAAGAAAATGGAGTAATTTACCGTATAGGATGACAACGCGTCGCTTCGAGTCTTTAAATGGGAGTCTTCACAAAATATATTGTAAAGATTTTCATTCAAAGACTCGAAGCGACGTGTTGTCATTCTACAGGGTAAATTTCCCCATTTTCTTTTTTCCGTGGATATGCTTCATATTGAGCTATGATCATCTGTTGCTATTATACTCGAAGTTTGGTATTTATAGCAAGTATCCCACACACAAAGCAGCTATTATATCGAATTCTCAGCACTTATAGCGAGTTATTTCTTTTCGTACAGTGATTTAAATAATCCCTAGTACATAAAACCCTATTAATGAATTAGAAAAAGTCTGATCCAATCCTACAAAATCAATCACAGAACTTCTTGCCGATTTGGTAAATGAAATATACATCAACGCGATTGATCTGCGCGTACTAAATGTTGTTTTATGTAAAACAAGCTGTACACCTTGAAATCTAGCGCATTCAACATCCCCGTATTAAACATCGAGTTCGTCATGAAGCCAATGAGATTAGATAACATCATTTTTCCCTGAAATTATCGTTATCAGTTTTCGACATCGCAAAAGATTAAATATAAACACTCTAACTGCTTCATCATGAATGCAAACGAGCTATTCATCGTGTTCCTCTGTTCCATCCGTACGTCGATGCTTGCAACAGGAAACAATCATGAGTTCGCTATCAAAGCGGATGTAAGCTCGCACAATTATCCGTAATTAACGTTTAATAGCGATCGGCGCAACAAGCTCGAGGTACCTGTTTATTTACTTTAATATCGAAATTGAACATGAAATCTCATGTCAAGTTTCCAGAGCGCATTACAAGCCTCATATTGCTACTGAAACTGTTAGCATTCATAAGGTTTGTACTCGGTCCCTGATAAGACGGTGGAACTATAATGGATTGAGAGATGTGTCGTTTGTATCGATATATTTTATGTACTACCGGATAATTCCATATGAATTCGGTGTTCGATCTTAACAAGATCGATTAGAGGGAGCCACAATGTTGAAAAAATTTGGACCAATTGAAGCATGTATTTGTAAATTGAATTTACCACAGATTTTATGAATTTATATTTTTTTTTATTAAAAGTGTGGGTGATTCAATGCAAAAATATTTGTATCAATTGCTTGTGAACTTTTGTATTGAAATTAGTATAAATACTTGGAAAATTGCATAAGAAATTTCTTGAAGTATGTTTTTTAATGTGTTACATATTATATCAGGAAATACGTTAAATTTTGAATTCAAATCCTAATGTACTGTAGGTTTGATACACACGGTTTCTACATTACACAACCGTGATTAAATAGAAATTGATTATGTGTAGAGGATGTGCTATGTATGCATGATATTGTTTTTATGGAACTGAAGCATTCGTACTCATATGATACACGAATTGTATCAGCTTAAGTTGTCAAACTTCCCTGCTCTATGATGCAATGTTTGAGTGAGGAGTGTAAGCAGGCTGACGAACAAGCACTCAAAGAAATAATTGAAGCATTCTTCCTCCTCCAAACGTTTTGAGAGCAAAGTTACTCGGGGGGTAGAGAATGCATTCCTCTCAACTTGATGAACATTTTCCTCAGTTTTCGATAACATCAGACTCAGTGTCGGACTGGCCCGTCCGGCTCCCCGGCGATCGCTGGGGGCCCTCCAGTATTGAAAAGGTTTTACTCTGGAAATTTTTATGATTTTTAAACTCCTGACTTTTCTGAAGGAATTATGAAAAAATGTTGCTTATGGTCGAATTTTCCTCTGTAAATTCACTGCCAAAATGCTTTGGCAAGCTCTGAAAAACATTTCATCGAGCTGAACAAAAATTTTGTAAGACACGCGGAGAAAAATGCCGCTCGAAAGGATAGTAATCTTTAATTGGAAATTGGAGAATATTTCTTAAAATCTGAGAATATTTCTTGAAATCTAAGAATTTTTCTCGAGTTCGTAATACACATAAAACGGTTCAGATTTCTCTTGAATATTGCTCGAAAAACAATGAAAAATTATCAATACTCAACAAATCATAAAAACAAATATGAAGTCTCCAAAAGTCGCGAATGAAATTTTACAAAGTGAATAACAAAATTCTGTAATTTGAAAATAAGATTCCAAAGTTTTGTTACTTACTTTGTAAAATTTCATGCACGACTTTGAGAACTTCATATTTGTTTTCATGGTTTGTTGAGTATTGTTAATTTTTCATTGTTTTTCGAGCAATATTCAAGAGAAATCTGAACCGTTTTATGTTTATTACGAACTCAAGAAAAATTCTTAGATTTTAAGAAATATTCCCCAATTTTCTATTAAAGATTACTATCCTTTCGAGCTGCATTTTTCTCCGTGCATAAAACATTATTTTGACATTAAGAAGACATTCCATTTGAAATGATATCACAAAGAACGAAAATCAGTATCTTCAGAGATAGGTTGAGCGCCTCGATTGGTTCCAGAAAAATCACATTGTTTAAACAAACCAACGAAAACTCTGCATACTTTGTCAAGAACATGACCATATCATACTCATTAATTGATCGAAAACGGAATCGTTCATTTTAATTATAATCTTTCGTAACTATACATAATAGCAGTCATATCATACGCGATGATAAAAGCTTAAATAGATGGTTGTATAACCGACCATTCGAGCATCATGTAACTAGTGGTTGAGGGGTTGTTGATAAGCCTCCTTCAAACATGGACTATGCATACACTAATTATCGTTCGTTGGGTCCTTATCTTAAGCGCGTTTGTCATATATACATATTTGTGTGCTACAATCAACTTAATGTGATGATGTTGATAATAAAACTCTTATACCGGAATCAATTGAATTTGTACCGATGAATATGTTTGTTTACAAGATGCAAGGTAGAATAGAAATTCCTTTGATACCATGCGTAATGATCATCAAATCAAGATGGTTGTTTTGAAAATGTGGATTTGAATGAACAAAATGACGATAAGAGATTCAATCCGGATTGACACAATGTAAGATTCTCACCGAGAAATAAAATTGTTGGGTTTATACAACGTGGAGGAGGTTTTTCGAACATTCAGAACACACCCCAGAGACACATTCTGCTGTTGAGGAATGTGAATGCTACCGATAAAAGCAGATACTTACATAAAAATCCATATCTTTGAGATATCTCAGGTAAGAGATACCTCATGAGTTTGAGATTTTACACTGTAAAACAAAACTTTGGAAAACTTCCAGTACCGTACTGGAAGCAATTAACTTGTACGTTTGAACTGAAAAATTACATTGAAATCATGGAAATTTCAGTACACGTATCAGGAAATTTTTGTATTTATACTGGAAAATTGAAGTCAAAAACATGAAATTTCATGTAAAATACGGAAAAATTCCGGTACAACAGGAATTTTGTTCAGCAATGTATATCTCCCCTGGCAGGGATGGTTCTAACCACCTTAAATGTCAAGGCCCTTCCTACACGGAGAAGAATGTGTATGGTAGAACTAGCAATATAAGAATTGTCAATATTTCATTGCTGGTTATGCAATAATTTGTTGTTCGTACAGCAACAGCAGATTGTTTCGCTAACAAGAATTGTATTGCTGAAAATCACTGGTTAAAATGACAATATAAGTTGCCTTTCCAACTCACAATAAACATTGTTGATTTGACAAAACAGTATCAAGCAGCGACAAGAATAAGTATCACAAAATTAACAAAAAATAATTGTAACAAAATCCATTCATTGTCAAAACAACTATATATTCTGAACGTATAAAGCGGTGTAATTATCCCCGTGAGAAATTATTGGATTCACTTCAGGAGACAGTTAAAAATGATATCCAAGTGATATATATTCTTCTACAAACTCTTCTTCGATGAAGTTTCTCTCGAATTCACAAACATGAAAATCAATCCCTATTTCTGATTGATTAACAAACTTTACATGAGTTTAACAAACAAATTTGACGAGTTTCATTCGTTTCTGAAGAAATTCCTATGGTTAAAATCCTAATTCATTCCCGGGTCGAAAAAATTTGGACAGTCCTTTGTCCTCTTGTTTCATTTTTAGACTGATTTGTCCCGATGGTTGATCAATGCGAACAAAAACAGTGCTTTTTCAAGATTTTAGTCTGAATTTGTCATCAATCACTTTTACTCGCTGGAGGAAAATTTCAGACTGAAATCTTGACAAAGTACTGTTTGTCTCCGCAATAATCAACCATCAGGACAAGATCAGTCTAAAAATGAAATAAGAGGACAAAAACCGTCCAAATTTTTCGACTCGGGAATTTATTCAATGTGCACAATTTCATGTTTGTCTTGAATATATTTTCATCGTTAATTCTGAACAAAATCGAGGATTACCATAAATGGCAATTCAAGTACTTAGTTGTCGGATCTGCTGATGTGATAAATGCTTTGTCTCCCACTCGGAGGATCCGGGTTCGAATCTCGCTGAGGCAACTTTCCAACATTGGAATTTACAATCACCTTTTTTTCACATGTGAATCAAACCACATCGTGATAGAATGTTTGTAGGAATCAGTTCAGATGAGAAATTTTTTTCCTCAGTCAAAAGTAATATTTTTTATAGTGTTGCCACGAGCCACAAAACGAGCCATGGAGAATTCTAGATTCTAGATTATCTGAATTGGAAACAAACTCCTTTTTAGTCAATCAAATTGATTTGAAATTGAGTTCAATCAACTCTCAACTGAATTTGAAGGTTCAAATTGGAATATACCTTTATGGAAACGGGTTTCAAATGAATTTATATTTGAGCTGGTTTCGAGCCAACGTTTCGACCTGAATTTGTGCTATTTGATGTATGAATCGGTTGAAAATCCAAATCCACGGAACAGTGCGATAACACGAACCTCCGAACTGAACTACAGGATCATCCAACCGAGTATTGTAAGAATTTTCACTTCTTATAGTCCTAACTGAACCCAGTTAAAGCCAAAAGCTCGTTACAGCTCGTTTTGCGGCTCGTGACAACACTAATTTTCTAAATACGTAAATATAAATTATTGATATAATCACATGATATTGCAAAACTGAATATTTGAATTGTTAATAATGTTGACAATATAATATTGTTGCCAGTTTTGCAATAGTGATGGGCATAATTTTACGATATTCATTGTGGGTTGATATACGAGGGTGGATTGATAAGTTTCCGGCCTGACCAAGAAAAACAACGTTTTTAAGAATTTTTTTTTTTTTATTTCTCAACATAATCTCCTCCAAGGCTGATACATTTCTCAAAGCGGTGCTCTAGTCTAGTAATGCCATCTCTATAGACTGATTCGTCAAGCTCCTCAAAATACCCGTTTACAGCTTCGATTACTTCCTCATTGTCCGCAAATCTCTTACCGCCAAGCCATTTTTTGAGGTTAGGAAACAGATAATAGTCACTCGGGGCTAGGTCTGGAGAGTAGGGAGGGTGCGACATTAGTTCAAACTTCAGATCGTTGATTTTAGCCATCGCAACGATTGACGTGTGCGCTGGTGCGTTATCGTGATGAAACAAGATTTTTTTCTTCGCCAGATGAGGTCGTTTAATTTTCACTTCGTGGCTCAAACGTTGCAATAAGTCTGCGTAGTATTGACCAGTGATAGTTTTACCCTTTTCAAGGTAATCAATGTATATAATACCTCTTGCATCCCAAAAAACAGTAGCCATAACCTTGTTCGCCGAAAAAATTGTTTTTGCCTTCTTTGGAGTTGGTTCCCCTGGTCCAATCCACTGTTTAGACTGTTCTTTGGTTTCAGGAGTGTAGTGGTGGACCCAAGTTTCGTCAACGGTTACGAATCGACGCAAAAATTCGCTTGGATTACGCTTATACAACGCCAAATTGGCGGTAGAAATGTTCTTTCGAATCAATTTTTGGTCGACTGTTAGCAAACGCGGCACCCATCTTGCACAGAGCTTTTCCATATACAAATGTTGGTGCAAAATATTTTGTACACGTTCATATGACATCTTACAGGTCTCAGCTATCTCACGAACTTTTAATCTGCGATCTTTCAGCACTATTTGATGGATTTTTTCGATCATATCTGGAGTTGTGACCTCAATGGGGCGTCCTGAGCGAGGCTCATCAGAGGTGCTCACACGACCCTTTTTAAACTCGGAAACCCACTGCTTAACGGTTGAATATGATGGGGAGGATGTCTCCAGTGTTGAGTCCATCTCTTCTTTAATTTCCTTCGGCGTTAACCCCTTCAAATAAAAGTATTTGATGACAGCACGATTTTCCAGCTTTTCCATTTTTACGAAAAACACAGAGGCGTCTTGGTCAGCGTGCTCTCAAAACTAAACTAACATGGCGATCGGACTGAAACTATAGCTACAAGCTATCTAAGGATGGTACTATAGAACGCGACCTCAAGGTAGGCCTAGTGGCGCCATCTCTTGGTCAGGCCGAAAACTTATCAATCCGCCCTCGTATAACAATATTTTATTATCAATTCAGCAATATTATTGTTAGTTCTTTTCTTTGTGTAGTGACTACCCATGTGTGTATGGGCTCATGGCCCAATCGTGGACCAGCCTTGGCATAAGACTTGTCGAGTCTTGTCTTGAACAATTCACCAAATTTGGCTTAAGCTTGGGAATTATAAGATCAGGACAAACAGGATTTCAAAAGTCGATAGTGATTATATTTAAAAATTATGGACAAAAAACCAAATTAGTTGATAAAATATGATCCGTATAGGACTCATTTCACTCGCATATTAAATATCTCAACAGCATATTTTTATGATCTTGATGACGCTCACTCGGCTCACCTCTGAATGTTTTGGATGGCACTCGCCCTGATGTCTTCGAAGTTTGAATCGTTTATAGAAACGAAACGAAAATTTAAACTCTCATAATCTGACGAACGATCGTTATGTTTCACCTTGAATTACCTTCTTGCAACTGGAGGTGCGTTTGAAGAATGTAATGCAAGATTTTTAATCTTTAATAGCTAAATATCGGGATGTTCGAGCACGAATTCGATCCAATAAACGATTCAAACTTCAGCAACATTCGCTCTGTTCGTATTTTTTTTTACCTCGCTTGATGACGTTCGGTCCACTCGCCATCTGATGTTCTGAAATTTGTTCTAAAGAATTGAAGGCAGTTATACAGTTATTGCGTTTCGCAGTATTCGTTACTGGTTTGCCTCTGAATCTTATTGCAGTAACTATAACGATGATCGTGATAATCTTTACTGTCCAATTGTATTTTCATTAATTTCTCAACCGATTACTACCACTCGCGGTAACGGTTAGGCTGGAAACTCCTACGAGCGTTTTGACACCGCGTTAACGTTGGTTCAAGCCAGAGATACCGCAGTTTGTCTGTTTTCAACCAGTGTTGACGCTCGCATGAGTTTTTGGCCTAAGCTCCCATGAAATAATACCTTTACTGTTCAATTTTTTGGTGTATCCAGAAACCAAAATATGCACGTCAAAATCAGGGGGCGCGAACTTGAATCAACGATGTTCAGACTGATTGCAGCCCGCGTGGAAAAAAATAGTCTGACGTCGATCTTCGCAATAGTCTTGCAAGAAGAGTCTCGCAAGACTATCGCATACTTATAAAAGCATACGTCCAAGATACAAGGAAGATTTGGGTAAAAGTATGGGATTTGGGACTCTGCCATATTCCTGCGAGACTAGTGTAAGATCCTGTGAATCTGTTGAAGGTATGGAACAAGTATGGGAAAATTTCAATTCCCATACTTTTGTCAAGATCAATCCCGTATCTTTGCCCTATTTTTTCATACGTGTCGCAAAATTCTTGCGAGACTTTTTCGCCAGATTGACGCCAAACTGTTTTTTTCTACACGGGAGGACCACCGTATGTTGGACCACTTGGAGTAACTTTACATGGATACATTAATACCTACTACTTCAACAACTTTTATGATTTATTTATGATTTGTGTCAATGCATCCATGAGAAATCTCAGTTTATGCCCCCTGGTCAAAATATCTAAGATAAAATCATCACCGGGTGGGAGGGAAAGGCCATTTTTGTTCGTATAATTCACATTCCATTTTATATTCTTATCAATCCCCATCCCATCTTTCTCATGCGTATATTTTTTTGCAGATTTTTTGTCACGGATATTTTTGTCTTTTGTTTTTTGTTCATCTGAAGTCGTTAGACCGGGTACCGCAACTGCCCGACACCCATACAACCTTAGAGGGGCGCCACATTCAGAATGGAACCTCAGCTTGTATTGTTCAAGAATTGAAAGAAATAATGAGAAGGGGCTTCAGGAACAAAATTTGGGGCATCAGCACCCACTTTGATTGAACCCTAGACGCGCCCATTGGTATATTACATTGCGGATGCTTCCTATTGCAGGAATTCATAGCCCCTGAGGATTGGAGTATGAATTCCCATTGGCTAATTAATGGCCCCCGTGGGCCCATTTTTTATGGAAAACTTCACATAAGTGTTATAAAGTAGTAATCAACATACATGCGTTAGAAATTTTCTAGTGTAAAACTAAACCAGAAATTGAATGTGAAATGATGATGAAAATCCCACGCAGTTCGGAATTTTCAGTGAAATTTCTGGTAACTTTATACTCATGTACTAGGAATTAATTTTCCCCACACCTTTACGGAAAGTTGATGTTTTATGACCTATTTTGCAAGTGAATGTGTCAAAGCGGGAGCAAAATACCAACCGTCCTTCCGTTTCAAAATGTACATATAAAAATTTTATATACATTTATACAGACAATTTGCACTTCCCATGCAGTTGTGAGAAAAAATAGTATGTTCACCTCAGGGAGAAGTGAAAAATTTCCATTCTTGTGATTGTCTTCCCTCGCCTTCGGCTCGAGAAAACAAACCTCGCACTCGTCCGAGATTTCCCACTTTCCCCCATGATTGGAAAGGGAAATTCCAATCATTTTCCAGAGTGTACAATTGAACTCAGTATCAATCAGAGTTTGAAAACAATTGACGTAATGTTTCTTACAGTGTAAAGAAAATCTTCCGTGACTCTACCGAAATTTGTTGGACAGTAATTCACCCGTTCACTGTAGGTAAAAGTTCTTTAGAATTCAATAAACAATTGTATTTTTCAGTACACGGAAGAAGATAACATTACTGGTTACTGTGAATGACAGCGATCGGTTGAAAAACAAATGAAAACACGCTTGGATGATGAGGATTGGCGCGATCACAGTGATGGGTATTGTAATGGAATTCATCAGGGCTGACTGGACAGTAATGAGGGCTGAGAAACGCAGTACTCCATGGAATGAATTTGAGCTTCAATGTATTTTTATGATTCACAGTAAGCATTGCTGTTTTCTTCTTTCCGTGTAGAATACCGAGTAATATTCTTCTCGGTATTGATATATTTATCATATTTCTCGAGATAATTACCAAAATTTTGATGATTTTCCCAAGGTTTTCTGCGGATTAATTGCTGCTTCAATTACCGAAGAATTTTTTGGTAGATTCACAGATTTCTTAACACTGTACAATTGATCAACCCTTGTATCAACATCTGAAGCATTTCTACTAGGGCTAGAACTTGTTCGACTCCATTAGTGCTCGTTTATTTGAAGTAATTCTGAATGAGAAATCAGTGAATATATGGAATTAAACATACTTTCCTTTCAAACCGATTCCTGTTTTCAGCAGCATTGATAAGACTTTGTTCTACAGGGAATAAGTTTGTGCAGGTTAGATTTTTTGATATCATTTCATCATACCTAATTCAATAATAATTGTATTTTTTCATATAAAAATATCTACAAATACAAGTTTAACATTCTCAATTAATTTCAGAAATATGATGACGTGTAATTGTGATGATTATAAAGTATTCTTTCTTTGAGAGAACTCGAGCATCAAGAGGTAGGAAAGGGAAGACCAATTTTGCGCGAACTTTTTTCACATGGAGAGAAAAGTTATACTATAAATAAATTACTATGTTGCTAGCATGTACGGGACAGACTTGCCCATGTGATATTATTTAGTCTGGCACTTTCTGAAAATTACTATATTTGATGGTACCTAATGGGAGAATTCTTCCATATTGTACTATCAAATATAGTAATTCTTTGAAACTGTCAGACTAAATGATATCATATGGGGAAGTCTGTCCCGTACATGCTAGCAAAATAGTAATTTATAATATAACTTTTCTCTCCGTGCAGGAGGTATGTGATTAATATCAATTTGGAATGAATGATAATAAACTACATACCTGAGATTCCGCATTGCTGCAGACTTCTAATTTCCCAATGATTCCTGAAGATTGAAGGATAAAATTGTAAAATTTGTTGACGTTTGAATCGATTGATGCTCGAATCCCCTTATTAGCGCATTTTTTCATGAACAAGTAAACACTCCATCGATATTTTACAGCTCATACACGGTAATGATTCCTAATTCATCCAATAATTGTCACACAATGCGAACAACTTGGAGATATAGCTCGGTTATCAACGTGAAATAATAAGAAAATAATAGTACCAGCCTCGAAGTGTATGAAGTAGTTAAGTCAAAGGACATTCATTATCAATAACGACAGCGTGACGACATGAACACGTAATTTACTCGACATTATCCTTGTATCTCTTATTTCTACCTAACAATGTCATTTAGTTCAATCAGGTTGACAAGAATTGAATTTCAGTTGAATCATCATTTTCGTTGCTTGGTTTCAGCAAACAGCGATAAGGAAATGTTGACAGTGAATCATAGAGTTAAAATCGGTCCCATCTAAAATAAATTTCATGACGCGAATTATGTTCTTGAATAAATGAATCATGTGTGAAAATAATTCATATCCCAATAAAGAAATACACAGAGGAAAAACTTTACTGACGCTGCGAATCGAGGGATCATATATAGAATAGCAAATCTTTTTGCTCACGTATCTAAAAATTCGCTACCATGACTAGCTATCAACTATAACAAGGCATTTTTCACTAGGGTAACAAACTTTTCAGTCAGGTAGATGGTCTTATTTATGCGCGCGACTCTTTTAATGAGCATTTTAGGTTTTGATTCATAGTTCTTTTCATTTAGTGCTTAAATCTCTTCCAAGCATGACTGACTAGATACTAAATAAAAGACTGATATGTAAATAAATGAACGATTGTTCGCTAATGGGAGCTAAGAGATTCATAAATGGGGGCGTTTACTTTATTATATAACGAATTAACAAATCAATTTTAGTTATGAAAACACCAAAATTATTCGCTGTGACAGCTAAATTATAATAATAATTTAGCGCTAATTTAGTGGCTGTCCGTGTCCATGCTAGTTACTCCGCTAGTGCAGTTGAATTGTTTTTTCCATCTATCCCGAGTGGAAAAATTCTCAAAATTATATACAACTTATATATAAATTATACTGGAATATATATAAATCAGATTGAATTATATATAATTTTGAAATTTTTTCAATCCTAGGAGCCTGAGGTGGAAAATCTGCCGATGGTTTTAAGGCGTCTCAAAATGGCCCTGCATTTGTATACGTCAATTAAATCCAGAGATCCAGGAATTTCGTCGAATGTTGGAGGGAAATATTTTTTATTATGGTGATAATTGATGTAGAAACGCGTAGAAAAATCCATAAAGTGGTGGTACGGAGATTGAAAGAATTGTTTACAATTTTGCAAAGTAATGTTGGAATTTGTACTCGGAGAGAATATTATATTTGAAAATATCAACGAGGAATCGGACTAGCGACATGAGACGAAATTGTACGATCTTAGTTCAATTTATTATGAAAAATTTCGAAACAAGTATCAATCTTAACACTGCGATATGTCCTTCTTAAATGCGATATGGTCCTTCGTTAATTTGTACCACAATATTTTTCCCGTGTAGTATACTGCTTGTGGACGAATGTTCATACACTGTAAAAAATCATCGGAATTTTCCTATGTGCAACTGGGAAATTCCGCTCATGCGCTAGGAAATCAATCTCCGATAAATGTATATGAAATTCCCCATAAAATTAACTGAAAATTCCAAAATTCATGGGATTTTTACTATCATTTTCCAGTAATTTTTCGGTGAAATGCGGGAAATTTCTAACGCATGTATGTGTTAATTACTTCCAAACAATTATGTGAAGTTTCCTATATAAATTTTTTACATTTGTACAACATGCTACATGTTCCTACAAAATATTTTATAAAAATTCTGCAAATTTCTCAAAGCGTTCAGAATTTTACAGTGATGCAAGAAAAAATTCAAACAATTCCGCAGAATTCTTGAGAACAATGATGTTAATTTGTTTATGCATTTAAACATACACTGTGAGAAATTTCTGCATGAAGCTTCAACCACATGTGATGGAAGCAATTTCCACTCACGTGATTGAAAAAGGTCTTGAAATTTCAATAATATTCGAATGAAAATTCAGTTGATAAACTGTACTATTATGAGTAATATAATATAGCAAGAATTGAAAATTCAACCACATGTGATTAAGATCCTAATTCAATCACCACGAATTGGAAGTTTAATTTACAAGCGTACTTGAAAAAAGAATGAAAATTCAAGAAATTTTTAACAGTGTAGATGGATTACATGCAAATTGTTTCGGTAACAAACAATCGTTTCACAAGGATTTCCACTATAATATTCCTGATACGTTATACCACTTCAAAGCAACTTCAATAAAATTTTGTAATGTTACAACTGATTATTGTATTAAACTGTGTACAGTAAACGGTTAGGAGCAATATTCATTTAGAATGAATTTAAAATCTATTAAAATAAATCCGTCACTTCTATGTGCAATCACATCTCGATATGTTTTATGATTAATTAGAGATCAAAGGTTAATATTCAATGAGCATTAGGTATTGTGCTTCAATTTTGTCAAATGATCATGAGTTTGCTATAATTCCATATTGAATGACACTAGACAACGGATAGAATTGTTTATCAAGATCACTTTGAAGAATTATTGTGCGTCATTGTGAATTGTTACTTGAGCTCATTGTAGATTTATCATACTTGGTTGACAATCTCAGCGAGAAGAGTTTGCTAATTCTCTCTTCTGTTTTTATATTGAATTCAACGATATTTCGTTAGATCGAAAACTTATTAACTGTCAAGGATTGAGGGAAAATACATAAATGGATTTCTTAATGTGAAAATGACCCCAACCCGGGTAGAAATCATTTATGGTGTTCCCTAGATCTCATCATGATCCGGAGACCGGATGAGGGCCTGATGAGGCCTTTTCAGATCTCGTTAGGCTCTGATAAAGCACTGAAGAGCACTGGAGAATGCCAGAAATCATTTCTAGTCGAGTTGGAATAATTTTCACTTCAAACGATCGTTTTGTGCAATTTTCACCTACATCTGATAGATGTAATGTTCTCGAATACAACTTTTGCAACTCTAAAAATTGAACAATTCATCATCCACATTGTACAATCCGCATACATCGTATGCAGGCTTTTTCCAGACCTATCGATAACATGATTCTATTCCCATTTTACGTTGATTGGTCAAATCTGTCAATATCCAAATCATATTCCGCATCTTTCCAATCATGATCCATCAACTTCTAAACCCGAATAAATTCGGAGAGAAATTCGTACGTGTCTTCTATAAGTGATCAATTACTTTATCGAATTTTGTGGAATGTGTGATATTCACGGATGGTGTGAATGACGTATAACTACAGCAGAAAAGATTGAAGCTGATATTAAATTTTATTTACAATGTTAAAAAATCTCTGAGCATGAATACCATCCCACTACGGCTGGCGTTGAACCATCGAAACTATGTTTATAAAATAATGATATTCCAAGTCTACAAGAATTCGAAATCAAATAAATTTCGAGGCACAGAAAGGATCATATTATATTTCGTCCTTTCTTATTTTTTGCGAAAAGCATGAACATCCTCCGGGTTCAGGAATGTCAGTTCACATATGAACTGATTGAAAATCTTCCGCTTGATTCGTTTAATTAATCGCCGCATGGTTTGACTTTTCTATTCAAAGACCGCTCTAGCGATGATTCCGTCCAAGGTTCTTTTGAAGTTACATGTACATTCAGGGCAGATACGTCTAGCCGTATTTTACTCAATCTTTTGAAATCGTTTACATGGAGGGGATCCCGGCACACACGTACTAAAGTAAATGTATCAAAGAACAAAACACAGATGCATTCGAAGATCTGGCTAGATTTTATACGATCACAAGATGAGTGTTCTTTCATGTTACCGCTTTATAAGATATTCAATGAATCATTGCCTATCCGATATGATTTATGACAATATCTATTGTATTCCCCGTGATTTTTTATCGAGAATAAATGGAACATTGTTCCAGATTGTATCGAACAATTGACGACATATCCGTTTTCATTTGTCAATTTTCTTTATGAACTGTATCGAAAAGTACGATGGGTAGGGAGGTACAACAGAACGAGTGATCGATTTTATATCAGGATGATTGTTCGAGAGATTTGAATTTCTGGAAATCAAATATGAATAATTATTGAATTTGCGTAGAATTACTTACAAAATTCAATGATCAATGTTGAATTTATTAAGGTTATAAACATAACACGATCTCTTTCGTTTCGGGAAATCACTTAATCGGTACAGATAAATTTCGATTATTACATCCACGGTGTACAAGGCACGCGATAATGAACTCAAATCTCGGACACATGTTTTCTAACAAACAGAATTAAATCTGTGATTTTCGTCATAATTCTAAAACGATAATGTTACGAAGATTACGATTTTGACAAAGATTTTGACGTTGAGATATGATGTCTCGATGTTTGTCTGTACCAGATTTCAAAAATTATCAATAGTACGTTAACAAAGGGTCGGCCGAAATCCTTTGAAGATACGGCGTATCAGGAGATTCGTTGTTTGATCTGCATCGGAACATGGACAGGCACTTCGTGGCATATCGATAACGTGTATGATCGTCAATGGCAGGAATGATTACGATGAAGTCTGGTTAGTCGAAGCTTATCTGAACACAATATATTGGTTCTTGAATACGCGTTGTGACATTTCTCATGGAAGAACATTTTTTTTTTTGGAATTCGTTGAGCATGAGAGGAAACTTTGTGAATCTCGTGAATGAGTCTGGAAATTTATATCAGTTTACTGAACGCGAATGGAATCGTCATGCAGTGCTATAATGATCTTTTGTTTGATGGGAATTTATTCCCTTCTGTGGAGTATGGAATCAATTTAGGAACTTAACTGAATCCTGCTGGATTCGAAAAATGGAAAATACAGATCTATTCAGATCTACGTGTCCCAGCAAAAAGGACTCTAGCCACCTCATAGTTCATGTCAAGGCCCTTTCTAGCTATTAGCTTCTCTGCCGGTGCCTTGAAAAGTGCTAGACAACCACTGTGATTATTTTCACCAGGGCAGATCTGAATACACAAAAATTTCACGTTGATGAATTTCAGTTATCGTGCATTATTTCCTCCACTTTTTAATAATTTCTAAGGCTCAAGTATTTGATGGAAAAAATTAATTAGATCTAAGTTGACCTGGGAAGCATTAATTTTTCCATTTTTTTAGATCTATGTAGATCTCATCCGTCAGATCGAGCTTCGAAGGACCTTACGTACGTACTAGTAATCCTTCAAGCAGTGATGATGCAAAGATCTTTCGTGTAACTCAACAATATCGTTTCAGCGAGGTAGAAGAGTGAAGTGAAGATTGCTAATGTATTTTAACAATGACAGTAGCACCGATGGGCTTATCTTAGAGAACGACGACGAATTAATTATCCCATGACGTCTTATAATTTAATTTATGGATAAGGAGGGGACGAATCTACACCGAGGGAACGTTATCAATCCAATGAGATTAATCACTCAAGTTCAAACCGACCTTCTATACACTTCACTCTCCTCTTTCTCTCTCTCTCTGGATACTTATATACATAACACCACGTCATCCTCTCGTTTTCACGTAAACCATCAAAGCTTTGATTTTGATTTATGAGAGAATACATGAAGGATCCTATAGCAGGTACTTACCATCAAAATTTATGAAATGACGAGAGGAGATTGGTATTGTTGATCATGATCATTCCATACTCAAAGATATTCGTTCCGTTCATCAACGATGACAATCATTAATATTATTCGTATTCTCGATATTCTGTTCTGTTTTTCACATCCATTATGATATTTTATTCAAAATAGATTCATTTCATTGAACGTTCGAACCAAAGTCTTCAAGTTAATTGTTGTTGCGCATAGTCGTAGTTGTACCGAAACCTCATACATACATAATATTGAATTACAGGTTTTAATGGCACGAGAAAGTGAAAGAGAGAAATCTTGTGACACAAAGTGAATTGTTGAAAGAATAAAAACTTTCAAAAAAAAAAAAGCGATTCATTTGTGTACTTATGAAGAAGGATGACAGTAAATTTCAGTAACAAAAAACGAAGAAAAGATGAATGAGAATGAATATCCCATACTTCAAATTCGTTTGAAAGTGTAGCATTCTAAACGCTTTTGATTCGTAGAACATTCTAAACGAGGTTCACAAAAGTTATCCATGAATATTGTATGGTAAATTTAAAAAAAACGTTAACCTTCTTCGATATTTGAATGTTAACGAGTGAAAAATTTAGTCACAATCTTGTATCAAATAAAGTTAATAAGAACGCTATATCTAAGCTTCGCACACAAATGCAGAGAACGTGTACGTATACGTTACCCCTAACCCCCTTCTCGCGGGGGACAAATGGTTTGAGGGGTGGTTATCACGAAGTGAGGAGTACTACCCCCACTATGGAATTTCTTTCTCTCCCCATGGTTTGACCCTCCCCTCTTTTCGCATTTTCTCGCTCCACCTCGATGTTCTAAAGTACCAACCTACTACGATATCAAGGTGGCTGGCTGGCTGGTTAACTATGCTTTTGGGCTTAACCCTCGTTCTCGCCGAGTTGTGCTGCCACCTAGACGCCGTCGCAGTTTTCGTTGATCTCTACACCGACTTAGTCGACCACTTCAAACTGGTCAGAGCGTCGACTTGGATCGTCCTCGAAACGCATTTCTCCTGTCAAAGATTCTCTTGATATATTTTGTTCTGTAATAAATATGAGTGGTACGAGACGTTCCCTGTGCTGGTGTTTCATTGAATTTTTCTAAAGAAAGCTGATCAACTCTGTAATTAATTCATAATGAACTGTGATCTGTGATTATTGGTAATTTTTGTAAATAAATGGTGACGAAGTGGAGGATCCATGGAAAATTGTAGTTTGTATTCGCATGGCAAGTGAGCTAGATAGTTGGAAGGGTTTTATTTATAATAAGATTCTAGTATGTATGAAATATGAAAAATTTATATCCTTGATCGATGACAGGTAAAAGTGGATTAAGAGTTGTATTGAAAAGTGATTATCATTGCTATGGTTGATAAATTGGAAGCAATGCGTAATGTTCGAATAAGTAGAACAATTTTAGTATAGTAACCGCTCTCCTTTGTAGACTCATTTTCATTACATTTTCTCATTAACAGAGATTCGTTTGGTACATTCGTACATTCGTGTGAATGTACAAAAAGAATTCTGCCCTCATCTGTGTTGAATCGTCGTTTAGTATTGAATGATACAAATAGTAAATAAAAGTGCACGAAACGGATAATATTATGAATGAAATATCACGTTTCTTGCAGAGAAGGAATATAATACGTTACTAATTGCGGTTTCTATGGTGGATTTTATCAATCCTTGGTATGGATATCATTGTTTTTTATAATAAAAATACAGTATTCCCGAGGCAAAATAATTGACAGAAATTCATTCTCATTTCAGCATCATTGGAAATCCACAATCAGGCAAAGTGATGTTTCGGCTTCTTCCCATATCAGATTCGATGGAATTCCGATCGAGGAACGTCTGCGAAATCTCTCTCGACGGATTGCGCTGTATACGACTTCACTTATCTTGTGCTTTACTCTTCGCACCGAAGATTTGAAGATTCATGGTTTGATAAGAAGTTGATGACTTTTGAAAATATCTTCTGTATAGTGTATGTATCAGCGTACCACATTAAGAACAAAGTATTGCAAGCCTCGCTAACTGATCTATAATTGCTACAGCGTCTACAGAAACAAAGTGCTACAAGAATAAGGAAAATTATTGATACTAAAACAATTTTTTCAACAGAACCACTGTCTGAACTGTTGGAGTGAATACTTTTGCAAGGGTGAAGAATTTTTGTATTGCGGCTACAGTAATCGTAATCGGTGCATTAACAAATTCTTTATGACCACGAACAATTCAATTCTTCCATCTACACGAAAAAAAGAAAACAGCAATGGTTAGGTTACTGTGAATCGCAGTAATTCATTGAAAAAAATGGAAAATCAAATTCACGCCGTTCATTACTGCGTCTTCCAGTAACCGTTAATGTCATCCAAACGTGTTTTCATTTGTTTTTCAACTGATTGCTGTTATGGACAGTAACCAGTGCTGTTTTCTTCTTTCCTTGTAGTTTTCCTTTCAGAAATCTTGTCGCAAAATGATAATACACGCAATTATGAATATACATTAGAGGTAAGAATGAACCCAATATCTCTTTTCCTTCTTCACAAATAAAATAGCATGAGAAGTACTTTACACCTATGAAATTGGCATACTTGATTTTAATAAACACCTGGATAGCAAAAATGAACTCTCAATGTTACTGTATATAATTTCAAACAGCTAACAATTTCTGTAACTTATAAGAAGATTGTTGTTAAATTCACCAAGTTTTCAGTGAAATTAAATTTGTTCTCCCATGTATCATGAACTCCTTCCAAAGTTAGAGAACTCAAATTCTAGACACCATTCGTCAATCTTTGTTTCGTTAGATTTGAGATCAATTAATTATGTATAATTTTTGAGATATGAAATTTTGAATCTCCGTCTGAGAATTCTGTTCAGCTTTATGTGACAATATTTTGGAATATATTTGAAAAATTTCATGAAAGAAAACTTATTCATTTATCGAATTGAGACAAATTCGGAGAACAGAAAGAGAGTTCTTCAGGAAGAGTTGAACCAAAATGTTATCGAGCATAATTTCCCACATGGAAAAAATGTCCAAAAATGTATACAATTGTACACAAATTGTATACAAATCGTATTGAATTGTATACAGTTTTGGAGATATTTCCACATGGGTTTATGCTGCAGGCGCATGCTAACAACTCTCACGCGTGGCATCATTAGAAGAACAGAGAGATCCAAGTTTTGAATATCTTCCTTTCCTTTCTATCTTATGATATTGCACGTGACAGAGTCGCTAGAATCCTGAGCATCATCCTCGTCATTGTGACGTCGCGGTAACTAATTGTTTGCCCAATCCTGAAATATCATGAATTCTGATAGTTTTGCAAAGATTTATCAAGAACTCGTTTTGTAAGACACTGTCTAGCCCATCATGTATTCTGTCTATCAGTTTCATTTTCTACTCTCCCGTAGAAAGGTTTTCCCTGTCCATTTCCATTCACTTGTAAAATTTGTAAATTATTTTTCATGTTTTGAGGAAAAAATGGGTGGAACTGTAAAAAAATTTTGCATGGACGAGGAGAACTTTCTTAAGGGTTGTTACAATTTCTGGCAATATTTCTTCAAAGATTCGTAAAAAATGATTTTACTGGAGATGCGTTACACGGAGAAAAATGCAGGTCGAAAATATAGTAATCTTTAATCAAAATTTGAGAATATTTCTTACAATCTGAGAATTTTTCTTAAATGCATAATAAAGACAAAACGGTCCACTTTTTTTTGGAATTGTATTCAAAACACAATGAAAAATTATCAATACTCAATAAAGAATAGAGAAATATATGAATTTTCCAGAAGTCGCATACGAAATTTCACAAAATGAATAATAGGATATTGAAACTTTGTTACTATTTTTCTAAAATTTCACGCGCGACTTTTGGAAAGTTCACATGTTTCTGTATTCTTTATTGAGTATTGATAATTTTCCATTGTTTCTCTAATAAAATTCTACAACAAAGTGGACCGTTTTGTCTTCATTATGCATTTAAGAAAAACTTGCAGATTTTAAGAATTATTCTCAAATTTTTATTAAAGATTACTATATCTCCGACCTTCATTTTTCTCCTTGTACTGGTGTTTCCTTAGAAACTTCAGGTAGCAAACTGTGGAAGGTCAATTGATTGAAATGAAATTCTCAGCGTGTATGTGTATTTTGGCCCAGTCTTGGCCATGCAGACAAGATGGAACTCAGTGTAGGCCCCATGGTACACACATGCTGGCAATGATGTAAATGAAGGGAGATGAGCATTCATACTAAGAAGTTGACGTCTTATCAATTTGTATAAACTATTTGATATTTTTAACATAATGATATCATCCATGAACCATTATGGTTTGGTGATACCTTGTTTGTAGTGGTACAATTCCAATTACGTGGATAAAATATTGGCAAATTTTATTTCCATCAATTTGAAAAATTCAGTCAGAATGAACAAAATTTCACAATTATATGAAATTTAGATAAAACCTTCTATCGTTTATATATAAGTTTGATGTAATTATATCAAAATTATATATAATTCTGCAAATTTGTTCACTTGGGGGATTTCGGATGAGAAATTTCTCATTCTAGGAGCCCATTTCATTCAGATATTTCCGAATCAGTTTGATTCAAAATATGCATTCTATTTATTCCTATTGGTTCTTTTCTTATTGCGAATAAAGATTTTTAGCCATCTAATCATGACCTCTTATCACCGATTTATTTATTGGGAATTTACATGAGAATCAAATTTGTTTATACAGTTTTTGATTAGATTTTTCAACCCCAGTTATCCTGATTGATTCTGAATAGGTTTGTTTTATCGTTTCGATGATACGCATATGATATTTTACTATGAAATTCTATTCATTTCGATAATATATGAATAGATTGTATAGAATTTCAGTAAAACAGATTTGCTAAAATCTTATGTAATCCAATAGATCTGATTAAATTTCCTTGAACAACAATAAACAGTTTGATCATTGTGAAATATTCCAAAGACATACAATAGGATTCCGAATAATCCAGATTTCATGCGTTATTCAAAGTTTTTCAAAGCGATAATACGAGCTATCTTCCAGAATCATCGTAAAAAACTCAAAATGATATGGAATATGCTCGAGAAAATTTTCTAAACATATGTTTTAAACTTTATAATCAAACGAATCTTTTATGTATCGTGACACACGTGTTCTTTCCTGTGATCATAAATATAAATTTCAATTATTATCTTTTGAAAAGTTGTAACATCTCTTAATTGCATCAATAATCGCTGCAAGTTGCAATTTTCTTCCATTTTGTGATGAATAATGTTGTGAGATTTCGCAACAGATATCTTCACGATTTATATGTATTCGGAATCCATAAGAAAGTGTGGTCAACGTTTCCCTCATGTGTTTTATCACAAGGAATATGAAGTCCTATAAATCTAACAAGACAAATTATCATGTGGTAATTTTTCGATTTGACGTACGATTACGGTCATGCGTTCAACACTGCGGAATGAATATCGTGTTGATATTAATTTGAGAATTTTAAATCATGCCGTATAATGGGAGTCGATTTCCGTGTCAGTTAAGCCCTTTTTCTCTTCGTGTCATATTATAGTTTATCACTGTTGATTTATAATTATAGCTCGTCGACGTACTTTTCACATACAATTACTCGCAGATCAATCTTCATATGTGCGAATGAAATTTGTATGGAAATTCATGTTCCCTCTTAAGAATACGATTCATTGTAGCAATTTTATTTTCGTTTTTGAACAGTACAAGTGATTTCATTCATATGTATTTTTCATTAAACAATCATCCTTCATCGGGAAAAGGTTGAAGACAATTCGGTTACTGTACAACGTGGATCGAATATTATACATTAAAAAGATACGAGACAAGTTGGCGAATGAGGAAATATTCTATCACTTCTCTCAAAAGTTGCTGGGATATTTCTGTGAACTGTTGTTGAAGAGGATTATTATTCTCTTGAATTTTATTTGTTACCCTGAAAAAAAAATCTACCGAAAACTTATAGTATAGAGAGATGCGTTGAAATCGTCAGGATTTCAGTATACGTATCAGAAAATTGTGATATTTGTGCTGCAAAATTGAAACGAAACACATAAAATTGTATGTTAAAAATAGGAAATTTCGGTGCAACATAAATTTTTCAGTTCCACGGCACTAGGAAATTCCAGTTTCTTGACAATGTATAAATTTGAATAATCAACATTCGAATCAAACTATCTCTAAAAAATTTAATTTCGAAATTCATCTGAATATTTTATGTTTAATATGATATATTCCTTTTTATGTTTGTGTTTTTGAAACGAATGATACATTTTTTCAGATCGTGAAGAGTATTCATTGAATAGCCTAGTAAAAGCCCTCCCCCCTCTCCTCCTCCCATATATTTATAAGTTTTTGAAAAATACTCGAAGTAATATGCGCAAAAAATATTCTGAAAAAAGGTAATAATGAATCACTCACATTCAATTTAGTGTTGCCGCGATATTATCGTCGATAATTGAGGAATAATCGATTATCTCAATTCTTACACGTTCCTATGGAATATATAATCCACGAATCTTCGATTATGCTCATAATGAAACGGATTAATGAATAATCCCAGACTTGTACACAAAATAAACCAAGATATGCTTCCATTTATCGTTACGATATATCGATAATTATCGTTACGATAGTGTAAGAATAGTTTGATTCATTTTGTTTAAAAGACCAAGATGATCCATTATCCCGTTTCATTTCGTGGACAGTCGAAGATCTACGCGTTAAAAGTTCCATGAAAACCTGTCAAAATTAAGATAATCGATTATTTCTGAA
The DNA here is from genome assembly GCA_018340375.1 of Gonatopus flavifemur. Classification (NCBI taxonomy): domain Eukaryota; kingdom Metazoa; phylum Arthropoda; class Insecta; order Hymenoptera; family Dryinidae; genus Gonatopus; species Gonatopus flavifemur. The sequence continues at coordinate 59,372,349 of JAFFJZ010000001.1, forward strand.
TTTCGACGATAATATCGCGGCAACACTGATTTAATTGAAAAGAGGTCTGTTCAAATATGCAACTATCAAAATAAAAACTGATTTTCCAATTAGACATAACCTAGAGATTGCCCTACAAACAATGATTACTGGCGTTTTAATGGACCGCCGATGGTCCGGCAGTGCCGTTGAAGAGCCGTCACTGGCCCTTTGAAATACCAGAAGTCGTGTTTGCTGGGTGGATAGTAGCTCGGTTAACTCTAGTAAAATTGGATAAATTCCCACCAGGTTATATCAGAGAAATCTCATTCTCAGTTGAGTGTGAAATTCAATTTCCCCTGTAGCATTTGTTCTGTGAACATCTATGGCTTGAAGATTCTAAATTTTCAAACTTTTTTTCTCATCGCTAAAATCCTTTTCCCAGGTAGAAATTCTCCTGATGAAAAAGTGGGTCACCCAAGGCTCTGCCCGGCCCAAACTACGGGGCTTAAGAACACACTAGCACCGGGACATTAGCCAAATTTTTCGTGTAAGATTTGGCTGAAGTCCCGACGCTAGTATCCCCTCAAAATGAGCCGATTTCCATTCCTACCAAAGTTGCCATAACCCTAACAGCGCTCGGAAGTTTTTAAAATGTTCTAAGAACATCCGAACGTGTTTGAAATATCCTCTGAACGTTTTAGGAACATCCAAGGGACTTGAATATGAATTTTGCTCTATTCAACTAATCACCTCGGGAAAAATTTGGTTTTGAATTAAACCAGACGTACGTGGTAAGTCCATCTTATCAGATTTTTGACGCTGAGGATGAATTTGCATCAGTCCAGAGTAGGATTATTGAATCCAATTTAGATCTATTCCAGTTTCAGATTCATTTGAAATGAAATAATCAATTCAAACTGAGAAAACCAAACAATCATGAATTTAAATTCCGAATGCTTCAGGTAATTGTTGAATCCATCGCAGCAACATGAAAGAAGGTCTAGTTACAAATTACAGTAGACCAGAAAGCTTGCCGCGGTTTTCGCATGAAAATCTTCACGGTGTCTGCGAGTGATGTCCGTTTACTTGGGCGCAACAGCCAACGACAGTAGCAGCACCGACTGCTTTATAAATAATTCAGAGCGTGTTTCGAAGCGATCGCGATGCACCGATGACACACGCGTGCACACACGAATACGTGCATATACACGCACATCACTTCCACACGTAGTCACTAGGTCATTCCAGTTTCAGTTTGTTCTTATTGAACGATTGTCGTAGGATTGTTTTTTTTCTCTTCATGTTTTCTTCTTAAGTTTCTCGATTAATTGTATTACAAAACAACACTGTCGTTTAATTCGCTCAATCGTTTTGTATGCTGTAAAATCATATCAGTGATTTCAATTTTTTCTTTCACGTGCTGTTATAAAAAAAAAAAAAAAATTATCTTATAAGTGTGAGAAATTAGAGCTGAGTTGAGTTGATGATCCTGTCAATTTTGGTTCTGGAAAGAATCCCAATCAGAAAAATCCGAATTATGCCAATGTTGACAACAGGTGCAGTACAGTGCGATTATTGGGTCTTCCACACTTGGCCAACACGTACGGGATCAGGACTGGATACATAGAAATACAGTACTGTGCCTGTACTGATAAACCAGTACTGAGAGCTCAATGCCGGCCAGGTACTGATCCGGTATAGGCACTGCACTGATTGCGAATAATAGTATTAGTACTAAATCCTCAGTACAGAAAAGCGTTATCATCCCAGACAAATGCCAGTACCCTGCCAGTTTTGGCCAGTCCTGGTGCAGTACTGCGCCTGTTGTAAGTTCCTGGTTGGAATCGTGAACGATCGAAGGTTTCTTTTCTCCACACGTATGCTGTGGATGGGAATTTTCGATTATGAGATATTTATATGGAACTCTCAACCAGGCCCGGCGAAACGTTCTCAGTCCGAGTGGGTATCAGACCGGGAGGGGGGGGGGGGCGGCATAAGAAATACTTGCCTCAACAAATTTGTGAATGAGACTGGCCTTCAGACTGTGGCATAGTCCGATCATTGGAAAATGAAATATTCAAAATTCCGTGTGGGTAATTACTCACTCAACCACACGGAAAAGAATGTTTAGCTGTATCAGCTAGATTTTAGCTATCATAGCTAGATATTTCGCTGCAGCAGCTAGAATTTAGCTGGTACAGCTTAATATTTTTTGCCGTGCATTTTCCATGTGGAGGTTGCTCCCCACTGAACCCACATTATTCACCGGGCCTGCTCTCAACTGTATGATTTCCATTACAATCTTGGTATAGTACATCTTTGATCGAAATATGGGAAGTTTGGAGTTATTCAATATAAATGCTCTAAGATAGGTTGGGTAAGAACACCCTGAAGAGAAACATTCTCATTCTCTCTCACAAGGTATTCTAATCTATCTCTTGTACAGTTTGGCTTTTTAACTCTCTTCTGTTATCAAAACTATTCTGAAAATGTTTGAGAATATACACAATTCGATGCTGTTTAATATTGTAGAATATTTTTATCACACCATATCACTTTATTAGGGTCCAATTCTATAAAACATTTTTGGTGGTATTAAATCAAATTTAATGTTAATAAACTACTCACTTGAATTTTGATTAACCGAGTGAGGAGAAGTAGTTGATAATTCTGTATTGTCTTCCCTCGAGTCAAGTCTCTGAAATGACGGAGTATTAGTAACACAAGTAACATTCAAGTAACAAAACGTGTCATCTATCAGCAACAATACAGTAATCGTTATTATGCGTGTAACAAGACACGCCGTAAAACCGGATTGGTGTTGACAAATTTAACGTTGCACTTTAAATAAAGTCATGAAAAGACGGGTGAGAAAGAGGAAGGAAATACAGAAATCCCTGGAGCAGAAACGTTACCTTTGTACGTGAGCGTTCTGACATACCAAGGTATAACAGTGGACACGCAAACTTGTATTATACGTGTATACACACGTTGGAATAGAATATAATCTTCATATATGTATTCGAAGAGGAAGGATGGAGAAGGAAAGGGAGAAGGAGAGAGAGAGAACGCACGTCCCGTGAGACGGCGAAGTAGGGGAGGGTAAGAAGAGGTTGCGCACGGCTATGTGTAGACCGCGGTGTTAACAAACGGTACACTAATGTTTCACATCTCGGTGTACTGCCTCCTTGTATGTTTGTCTCTTTCTCCCCTCGTCTTATGTCTCTTCCCTTCGGAGCGTAGTTCCTTTCCTCGTCATCCAACAAGAGCGTGAAGTGGTAGCACACTGTGCCTTGAAAGGAAAAAAAACAACAAAAAAGAAGAAAGGATGAAAAGATACGTGGAATAAAAAGAGGACAAACTGTTGGGAAGAATGAATCGAGTTGGAGGGAGGTGGACAACGCGAATGAGGAGAATATCAAGGTGAAAAGAAAGGAGAGAGGGATTTGAAGGAAGAAAGTGACAAGTAGTCGCGAGTGGAAGGAGGCGAAGGAAAAGAGAGATGGAACGAAAAAGGAAGGCAGGGTGGTAAAACTTGACGTACCACGGTTTTCTATCGAGTGGAATAGAGACGGAGAATGACGAGCGGAAAGACGGGCAGAAAGTGTCGAGTTAAGGGAAGAGTAGGAACGAAGGAAGAAGGTAGACAAGGGGCGGAGCGATTTCTGTCCGCGCCCATGGAGGGGAAAAAACTTCGGCTCCACACCCACTTTCGTTATTCTTGGTGGGGAGACAAAAGAAGTGTAGAAGGGGACAATTTATTCAACCAGCGGTACCCCTTTCTCTTGTCATTTATAGTTCCGACACTACCCTACGACTCTTTCGACTCATAAAAGAGAGGGATGAAGTTTGTATGTCGAAATGAGCAGAATTATTATCCGCTATCTACAAGATACATACGAGGCTCATTCGAGGTATCTCGAGAAAGTATGTTTTTCTCGGAGTTCTCCCTGTAACGTGGAATTAAATATTTCATACCAACGCGTGTAACATGGGATTTTGTTTGATCTTTTTACACGAACTATAAGTGTTTCCGTTATGAATGTAAGAACATCATTTTTGTGGTGTCTCGAATTATAAGATTATATTATTGATTTATTATTTTTACAAACAAAAAAGATTCCCGCAACAATTGTATATATAATTTGTATAGAAATTGTATATAATTCTTCTGAATTTCTTCGAGTCTTTCACACAGCTATTTTCATACACAAAAATTCACAAGAAGATGCGATATACGTGGACAGAAGATACAACATGAATCAGCATTGAAACACGGATGTACTCAGTTTACATCGAATGAACTAATCAACACTAGATAATGAGATATCTAAACGAGGTGTGCTTTCTCAGAGGATACAAAGAACATAGAACGCATGTTATAGTAGGATCATCAATGTAGAATGATTATCATAATTACCAAGGCCGGTTTCGTTCCGAGAAAACATTCAGGATGAATTATATCATTCATATTGAAATTCGAGTGAAGAATCGAAAGCGAAGCTAATCATTCATTGATAATTCCGATGATAGATTCTTTATCAGCATTCTTGAATGCACGATCAGTCCAAAGAAAGAGAAACAAGAAAGCAAATGGAATGGAGAGACATGGGAATTTGTATTTAAATTGCAATTCCATGTTCCGCGTGATAATCAGTTATAGATTGATGCGTAATACAGATATACGATGATCGAATATTTCTTTTACCGTGATTTATCTTTGAAATCTCTCAGGAAGATGAATTATTGGTTGAAACTGGAGGTACGGATAGATGCACGTGGGTAAAGTGGGATTCCGTTATCGTATCGCCATGCAACTATGCTTGTACTTCGTAAGGTGGATGGATTCTGAGATTACGTGATACAAGGTGAAGCTAGGTACAAAATTATGATTCGTAATTGAGGATGTTATTGTTGTTGTACATGTGGATTTTAAATTGTCGTTAATTTGATGAATTCCGAGTATTCGGGGAATGATTTGATTATTTATTATGATTCAAAGTATGCTTTCAGTGAATTTAATATCCTAATAATTTTCAGTGACCCTACAATCAGTGGTGAGAAAAAAATTGGATTCTATATATTTTCTTGTTCTAAGAATGTATATTTTTGTCCTTATTTCAAAAAAATGTTTACTTTTAATGAGAAAATTGTCTCCATATCAAGCTGTATAGATTCAAACTAAGTCAGTAATTTCTCTTTCCGCAAAAACAGTTTTCTTGAATCAAGAAAATATCGGATTGGACTCGGTCAATCCAATATTTTCTTGGTTTAAGATTTTTTTCTCCCAGTGTATAGTATAAAATCTCCATCCGAAATATATTATACATATTTTTAATATATTTCGGGGACAAATATGTTTTTTGTATATCTTTGTTTCTTCAAAATCAATGATAAGTTCAAAATGTCTTGGTATTCGGATGTTGTGACATCACAAACCACTTGGAAACATTCTTGGAATAATGAATAATTTATATATAATTATATGAAACGCATATATGAACTAGAGGTGGGCGAATCTCTTGTATAAAATACTTATCACGTTTTGATAGAAATTTTATAGAATTCGATACAAATTAAACATTTTTTTTATACAAAAGATTCGCTCCGTGAAGATTCACCCACCTCTAATACGAACCATATTGATGTAAATATACATCCATAAATGTGAATAGTATACAATTTTGAAATTTTTTCATTCGGAAAGATGTTATTTGGCATACATCAAGTTCTGAAAAACCAACAATTATTGGGGTCACTTTTTCAAAAACGCGATTGCCGCAAGGTTTTAAAAGCTTTTTCAAGTGCTTTGCGAGGGCCCGAGAAAAGATTAGGCTAAATTCTACTGAAGAACATGAATTCATATCAACGTCATACAACGTGATATGATAATCCAATTGAAACAGTGGGTTTTTTCAAAATGAATAATGACATTCGAAACAAATATTTGTGAATGAAATTAAATTATACGCTTGTGATTCAGAATTTGTTTATTTTTCAAGTTCTGTTATGTGATCCTTATGACACAGATTCAAAATGTCCAAATATATTGATCCGCAAAACGTCAGTGCCAAAAAGTGTCTGAAAAATAATTCTGGAACTAGATGAGACATCATTACAAATCCAAACAGACTCAGCGAATTTCTTCATAAGTTTGTATTGAGTACAAGGGGCAGGGAATCACCTCTCCATTGAAATTCAAACCTGAGGAACTATGTATGAATTACAAAATATATAAAAGTTTGATAAGACGCGTGTATCAATTTTATATCAGTTCCTTAGAATTATTTGTCAACACAGCATTACATATGAGCTTTTATAAAAATCTTCCGGTTAAATAGAATTTTTATATAATTACAATACAATTCATATGCAAAAATACTTTCTCAACTCACTGTAAACTGTGAGAGAGATCCGGATATTTCTCATACGTAAAGTAAATGAATTTACCAACTTCTTTTTGGAAAATAGATTTCCGTAGACTGAAAAAACGTTTGTTTCGGCAAAATTTTGGTTGAAATGAATGCAAAGAAACTTTTTGGTTGGGTGGAATGAAGTTTATTTAGAATAAACAAAATTCATTTGTCTGTATGGAAGCCTTAATTATTGTGAACCAAATTTTGTTCACCCGAAATAAATTTGATTTCAGCCAACCAAAAAGTTCCTTCGCGTTCATTTCAACCAAAATTTTGTTTGGCTGGAACAAACTGAGTTTTCAGTGTATTGTTTCAGTGAAATGTTCACATGAAAATTTGTGAGAATTCTCATGTTTTTGAACATTTTTTCCATACATCCATGTTAGAAAACTTTTAAAATCATATATAATTCAACACAACTTATATTTAAGTTATATACAATTATCTATGAATTATATACAGTTCTGAAAATTCTTCCAAATGCGCATTGATAAGAAATCACGCTCTTTTCGTGCATTTGTTATAGATTTCATTCCAAATTGAATTGAAGAAAACTACAAAAATTTGATCGAAAGAAAATACCGTATATCGGTCAATTGATCAAGTAAGAAAGTTTCATGTTACGTGAATTTACCTCCTGATTAGCTCGATTAAATTTCGGGTTTCTCAGATGGTTGATGAAACCATGAACACAAATCAGATAAGCTAATTTGAGTGGAAAATTCCCAAGATTGTATATGATTCCACATAGTGGATATATAAGTTATGAATAAATATACATGAATTATATACGAATTTGTGAATTCTCCCATTCGGAAAAGTCGAGACCTTACGAAAATTCTGACAAATTTTTCGCTCGTTGTTGATACAAATGCAAATATAACACTTTGAGAATTATTTTTCACGTTCATTCATATTTCAGAATATTCAAGTACACCGTAAAAAATACTCGAATCCTTCCTATATCCAAAGTACATGAATTTTCCTCATTTTGCGAAGGGAATGAATTTCTGCGATATGTATGGGGAATTTGCATGTACAAATATGTAATAGAATTGATTCTTTTCTATAAAAAAGTGATTGGATTGGTGTTAATTTTCATATGATTTGAATCAAAATTCAATACAAATTGTGATGAAATAACGATTCTGTCAAGATTGCCCATTCATGCAGAATTTTTGATAAATTCCCAGTCTCTTTCCTATAAATGTACCGAAGTGGAGAAAGCTTCAAAGTGATATATAATTTTTATATTATTCTATGAAACTTTTATATAAACTGTATTGAATTGTTGAATATAAATGATACATAATTTTGAAAACTTGTTCACTCGGGTGTATGTTGTTGACTTCATATAAATGAGTGAGAAATTTTCATAAAAATCTCTAGATTTTTTCCATCATTATCATCCAAATTCAATAAAATTATCAACAGATATTTTCTGATTCTTTTTAATAATTGGAACGTGTTAAGTGACGAAATTCTTAATAATCATACAAATTTTATATAATTTGAAACATTTTTCCGTTCGAAGTTTGCCAGATGAAGCATGTTTGCTGGATTTTTTACCTGATCTCATTCTTTTTACATCATCCCCCACGTACACGAAAAGTTATATCACTAGTAAATCAAAGTATCGTCGTGGAATTCAAATGGTCATTAGACTGTTTTCAGAACCAATACGATTTCAACATTTGTTGACCTAGCGTCCGGATGGATGAATTCCAAAAATTATCAATAATTCATATATAATTGTATACAGTCTGAATATAAACTATACACGGAGAAAAATTTATAGTCAAATTTACTATGGGACTCTGTAACCGAGGAACAGACTGAATTTACGATGAAATTTACTATGACGGAACAATAGGAACATAATCCAATTCACTACGTTTTACGGGCACAATAATCAGATAGTAAATTTGATTACAAATTTCTCTTCGTGTATCGGATTAAATATAAATTATATATAATCTCAAAACTTTTTCCCTTCGGGTGAATACGATTATTTTTGGAGTGTCTTCAACTTTCTAATGACACATTTTGTAATCAATGCAATGGATTGCGTTCAATAAAAATGTCACATTGAATTTCCGGAATTCAAATTGTCTATCCATCATGGATCTGTGAAAACATCTCTGTCTCAAATTCAGTGATCAATTTCGATTCCACTCAGAAGTCTATAAAGTTGATATTGAATTTTGATGATTTTAGGCATCAAACTTTCTTACACTTTTTCACACTGGATGGTATATGGAAACTGTATAAATTACATATAATCTTTTTGAAAATCAGAGATAATTCGCACGTCATGTGGATACAATTGATTGAAAATTTATATCGAATTTTTGTACAATGATGTGGCATACAATTTAACCCTCAACTTCACTACCAGAATGGAATTAGTGAACCAGTCTATTCGCACAGGATAGTTACTAAACAATCATTCAAATTTTATTACTGGAGGATTATTAGCTCGATGTAATAACTCGAAATTTCAGAGCAAATCACTGGAAATTTCCAACTTTTCTAGCTGTTTTTCACAATGTTTCAACGTGAATGAAATCGTGAATTTCGATGGCTTCGAGTGGAATCCCTGGATACTGCAAATCTCTCATCAAAACTTTAGCGTTGACTCCTAATCCTTTATCCCCGTTGATGAAAAAAAAAGGGAATTCCGGTGTTGTCAGGAATTCACTTTCTCGACATTCTTTTGACGTTGGTTGAGTATTCCGAAAATGATATGAACCGAAAGAAGGAGAAACTTGAAATCTGTAATTTCTTGATTAGTTAGGTGAGCAGGTGTTAAATCATTATTAACCCGAGGGTAAGATTCCCAAATTTATATATTATTTATATTATATAGGATTATGTATGAATTATATATAGTTCTGGGAATTTCTCTCCACATCCAGAAAGTTGTTGAATTTTGCACTCGAATTGGTCATAATATCAATGAATGCTGCACATCCGTTTTTAATCTACAACTTGGTGAAATATTTTCAAATGTACAGCAAAAGTCCCTACATTATATCTGTATTGTTGACATTGAATTCACCACAGATTTTATGAAGGTTGAAATGAAATGTTGTATCAAAACTATTGCAAGATAATATTGAGTTTGAATTTCAGAACAATGTGGGGAAATCCAACATACAAATTGGTGTGTGTTATGTCTCCTCAAACCTAATTATATAATATTAGACACAGGGTATCATTTTTTTATATAAAATTCAATGTAATTTCAACAAATTTCCTATAAAAAATATTAATACTGTCAGATGCCGCCCATCATCACAGTGTACCACAAAGAAGTAATCCAGAATTGGAATTCTCCACGTTTTCTCGCTTTTGTATCGAGTACTCAACAATGAATCCAACAAGAATCGTTATTCTTTGAATTCCGATCAGTACCACATCCGATTGATTTCCTACGAAATCAACCATGGAATCAGAATGCTGGGCATTTTATCAACAATGAAAAATTCCTTTACAAATTGGATACTAATCAATCACCGTATTCTAATGAAATTTATTTTGATATCCATTAAACTCGGTCATTGGTAACAATTTCCTTTGAACATCGGTGATGGAAATATCCGTACATTGTCTTTTGGTATTGGAAAGCATTAAAGTTATAGGGTGAATACGGTGATTTTGTATGTACGTGTGTTCATACCACGGTATTGCGAGAGAGAAAGATCGATTCATGAGCATCGAAAAAGCAAGGAGAAGGTAGGTACAGTATGTATTGAATGAGAATGAGAGGAGCATGGGGGAGAGAAAGGGGAGAGGGAGAAACGGTTTGTGTAGTCAAGTGTCGCGCTGTGTGCGGAGACGTAGAGTGGAAGCGAGGAAGTAGGGTGGTAGTAGATCGAGGAGGATAGCGGTGCAAGGGGTATAACAGCGAAGTAGTTGACGATCTTGTCGTGGAAAAGAAAGGTGAAAAGAGAGAGAATTACAAGTATATATAGATTATAAGGACGAAAGATGCCAAGAGTATAAGTGGGGAGATGTCAGAGTGTGCGGTCGTGTTGAGGGAGGAGGAATACTCGTGGAGGAGGCGATGGTGTACGGAATAGAGACGGAGAAGACAGTGAACAAACTACCAGGAAGAAGTCAGCGGCAAGTGAAGCAGCGCCGCTGAGGCTAAACTTTGGGATCTATCGAACTAAAATTGTCGTGTAGTTTCTCCCCTCTTTCTCTACTCACGAGGGATTTTCTCTTACCCCTCTATCACACTTATCCTTGTGCGTCTCTCACTCCCTTACACCCCACCAGAATATTGCAAACGACGGCGCGCGGTGCAAGGCATGTCTCAGTCGGTCTTTCGCGTTCTCTTCCCCTCCGCTGCACGTCATCCCCTCTACGAATTGAAACACAAACGAAGAGGGAAGAAGACGACAAAAGGTGGGGTGTTGTTGGCGACGAGGATGAAACGAATAACTCATGATCGTACGCAAGAAGGACAAGAAAATATTGTACGTAGCTTACAACGTGGAAAAAAATTATGTTTGTAGTAGAGTCAACGAAAACCTAAGTTTTATCCCTATTCGTACCGGTTTCTCGAATTCTCAGAGAATTTTGAATGAGAGAAATTCAAATTTGGAAAATAATATTCAAAAATTTGAGAAATTTCGGCGATAACGGTGAAAGGGCGAAAGTTATACGTATGTGAGCGAATGCATATATTCGTATACACGCAACACATATATGAGTTCTTGCGCGTGGCGAAGTGGAAACAACAACACATCAACAGACAGAAACGGTGGTAACGAGTAGCAACAAGCAAAGAGAGCAGAATGAGAGAGGTGGGGCAGACTTTCTCCCCACCACGATTTGCAACGTGCCAGCTCTGGACCCTCCCATCCGCGGCGTCGAGGGTATCCCATCTCGCAAAAATCGTCCCCTTTTCGTTGAAGAAAGAAAAAGAACACAACGGCGACGACTCTCTGCCACCACCACCACATCACCTACCACTACTATAAGAAACAACCGACTACTACACAAGTAATATTGCCACCACCACCATCACCGCCACTGACAGCGTGTTACTCTCCAAAGCGCCACCTTCGTTGTCCTCGTTGTCGACGTCTCATCTCCTCCTCTTCTCCATCACAACTACCACCACCACCACCACCACCACCACGAGCGTCGCGACGCGACACGTCGTGCCGCGATCAACCGTCATCTCACGCGGAACAACGCGTGACTCTACCGATCAACTCCAACAGTTTTCATACAGTTCAAACGAGACACTCGTTGTTGTGATTGTTCATCGTGCCTACGATCGTAATGTCAAAAAATCATATAATTTCGTTTCGGTGTTCTTACCCTCATATCGCGTTCCACCATTTGAATTTGAAATAGCGCGGGAACGACGATCGATCGGAAACAAGAAACAAGTAAGTAACGGTGAAAGTGCGTTGGAACTCCACACGCTGTTTTGAAACTTTTTCCAACTTTTGATTTTTTTCGCGATATTCAAAAAAGTTTCAAGTAAAAATGAGAAAACCCCTGCAATAGAAATTTCTGATTCGTTGGAGGGATAATATCCGAGGATACAAAAAACAGAAGAAGCCAAAAAAGAAGACAGGACAAACGTCCGCGCGCGCACACGTGTGTATGCACGTATGATCGTTCGTGGGTGTACGTATGTGCGTGTGCATCGTTGATTTGCCGGGTCCTCTCTCTTTCCTTTTCTCCCATCGACACAGGATAGTGCCAATTTTTCCCTCTCGTTCTCAATCGACTCACTCTTTTTCCCTCTCGCTCTTTTATTGGTGTTCGCTTCTCACTCTTTTCGTTTGCTCGGCCGTCCCTCTCGCTCGCTCCTCCCTCTATACCTCGTGTTTCTCCTCCTTTCTCTTCTTCGTATACACCAACACACCAACTCTCCCTCCTTCCTATCCCTCTTTCTCTTACTCGTTCAAATGTGTGTACCTACCTCCGCCTTCTCTCCTATCCCAACACGAACGAAGCGCGCCGGAGGACTGGATTCCGTCGAAAAGAAACGACGATTCGGTGGAGGATAGTCGCGACCGATCATAGCTGGCGCGTCGATCGGATCAACGACGTGTGTGGACTACGCTAGGGACAAACTGACGATAACACATTTCGTTTGGTGTGTAGTGTGTTCCAGCACGACGTGCCACTGTTTCACAGTTAATAACGTGCAGAACTTTTCATTCCTTTATATCGGAACTAAAAATATCTACGTGTTGTATACGAGTGAGAAAGAATTATCAATTGTTTCGGGGGAGCAAAAACAAGGGAAGGAACAACCAAATTTCAACAAAAAGATCAAGTGTTGAGGAATAGTGATGATCTATTGTAGTTGGCGCACCGATCGAAGCGTGTGAACTGTGTATGTCGGAGATATCATCTCATGATCATCATCCGATCATGATCATCGGTTTGTGCAAAGGGAACAAATCACTCCACACATACACGTAAGTGTACCGTAAATGTCAAGTTATTTTCAATCAACGATTGAAGATCAACCAAAAATCGACATACCATAAATCAAACCGGAAAAATATGTGGACAATATCGATAACGATCGTGACATATTCCAAGTGATAATCATATTGGATTTTCTAAAAAAAATCATCGACTCAGACTTATCCCTTCGGTGTCTCGTGCATTGGATATGTAGGTATATATATAGATACATGCGAATGTATACATATATACGTGAGTGTGTGTACGTGTATATGTGAATGTGTGTGCTCACTTCTTCCGGAAACGATATGTTCGCACACTACCCCCACCTCTCAGCAATACCAATCACCAACCACATTGACGTATCTTCGATATCTCAATTATTCTTCCTCGGTGACATGTGAAGTGTGCATACAGTGTCGTTGGATCTTCAATATTTCCACCAACTGTACAAGACTTTTCAGTGAGAGTGGAAGGGAAAAACAAGATATGTAATTAGGAAAAATCGTGTCCAAACCAGTCACGGTACGTTGTTGATTTTTTTTATTGCTCGTGACAGTGCGTGTGTTCGTTTAGTATGAAGATCAACCACAGACAACTATCGTAATTCAACATTTTGTTTCTTTCACACTCACTGAACAAACAAAAGGAATAAAACCCAAGCGTAAAGTAACAAGTGAGTACGCGGGATTGTGAACAACGTGAGTGCGTGGTTACGCTTCCTTCCGCTTCGAAAGTAGTTTCAGTGGTGTAGTAGTACAAAGTCCAAGTTAACAACCACGTGAGAAAATTTCCCATAAACACGAATGGGAACAATGCGAATAGCGTAGCGGCGGCGCCCGACCATCACGGCCCTGGGCGGCCGACGCATCATGTCACAGTTCTCCTTTCGAGGATCGCCAAATCTACAGGTGAGTTTACATACGTATAGAAAATAATTCTAAGATTCATCCTACCGAGTCTAGGAAGAAACATGTTCATCTAAATAGTTAAATGAATGTATTATACTATATCCAAAGGGTATCCCCAAGAGTCGCCTGTTTTTTTGTAGCAATCGCCAGTATTTGGAAAACATATCTAGTTTCTATCGAGATTTCATATAATGCGATAACACCTAGATATTTTTCCAACAGAAGACTTCAATTTTGTCAAACATCGGCTATCTCCGTTTTTTAGGCCTCGAATTGTGAACTAAATTGATTGCCAAAATGACGAAGGAACGAAATTATATATTCATATATATATTGTATAAAAACGGGTGAAAAAAAACACTGATTTTGGTGTCACTCTTTGAGTTCGTGTTTCATGTTAAACATAGATTTGATTCTCGAAGATGATATCTTCGGTTAAATATTCGTTGCCTAAGAAGCAGTTGGATATAATGAAGTCATTGATCAGTAATCACGTATTCGCACAAATATCAAATATACAAATTGTCTCGTAGTTTCATTAAAATAGCACTCCATTCAACCAACTGTACGCATACATGGTACAGGTCAGATATAGAATTTTCTCAACATCGGTCCAATTCGTTACGCACAATTGAATCAATGAGCAAAGAGTGAGTGATTTCTGTTTGAAAATACAAGTATCAGTTTACACCGATAAACACTTGTATAGTACCAATGGTACAAATAGATAAACCTATGATGTGTGATGAAGAATATTATGTATTCAGTAAAACTCCATATAAGTATAATTAGTTACATAATATGGGATAATGAATATACAGGCTAGATAGTAACCTTTGTTGAATATTGAATAAACATTTAATGCCTTCGTGTATCCTTTGGACATGTTTTAGATGTCTTGCGCAAGCCTTTTAAGTCAATTTTAGACCAGTTCTCTTCTTGAACTGATTATAAAGATACTTTGAAGATAAGTTTCAGATGTGAGACGTGAACTGTTGTAAAACTTATCTAACAGCGTTGCGGAATACAAGATATTTCGAAATATAAGATGTTCATTAGGTATTTCGCAACTCACGCTCAATGATTCATGGTTAACCATATTGTTATTATCCATCTCTTTTGATTGGTTGTTCATCTTTATCTGCAAAATTACACTCAAAAGGGAGTACAGTCGTGATGCAGGTTCTTGAATAGAATTGATTCTTGTTTGTGGAGAAAGTATTTAGTTTTTATAGATTTGTATAAAAAAAGAATCGATTCTCTTAAAAATGAAGAGTGTACGATGAACACTCTACGATGGATCAAAGAAGGATTTTCTAACCTAAATTTCCATATATTTATATTGGTATTGAATGAAATAAGAAGGTTTGAAGAATAACTTCCTTGTATATAATTGACATAGAATTTATATAAATTTTGAGTGGAAATTGTATGTTAATTCTGTGACGTTGTTCTTCAAGACAAGGTTTCTTCATAACTTTTGTGCAGTTCATATATACATTTTTCGAATGAAATTCCACAAGGTGGAGCCTTTTCTCCAGTAATTGTGCATAGAGAAGGAAATTTATTTTTTATAGACGTTTTGTCGAGTTTATATTGAATTCTATGAAATATCGATTAAAAATATCGAAAATATGGTAAGAATTCTGCTTTTCTAGTGGAATTTGATCTTATAATTATACACAATCCACCCATAATTTATATATAATAATAATTCTATATAGATTATATATAATTTGGAAAATTTTCCACTCAGGGTGGTGAATGAAGCTTCACAAGACTGTTGAAAAGAAAAAATGATTATTACTAATCTGATTGTAAACTCAGGTCACTCACCAAACGGGCGAGTGAAACAACTGATCAGCGGAAACAGATTCTTTGAAATAACCAAATATTTTTTCTTCTCTGTGTGGAAATAAGATCCAAGTTCTTTATAGATGCTTGTTTATTGGAGCACAAGAGCTCCCTTGGATATGGCAAATCAAGGTGAATTAGAATCTTTAAAAGAAACGATTTAATTATAGAATTTCCAATCCATTAATTAGAGAATCTAGTTCCACTGATTTATGAATGAGAACTTTGTCACTATCCAAATAAGAAGAATGGTCCAAATTATATATAATTCAATAAAGTTTATTTCTGAATTACATGTAATTTTGAAAATCTTCTCTCTCGAGTGCTGAGTTTGTAAATGCGTTTTGGAATCAATGTGAAATTGAAGTATAAGCATCCATAGAAACAACTACTCACTATTCACGCTTTGTGAAAGAAGTTATGTTCCAAAAATGAAGTTTAGCTACATCAGTTTTAGGTCACTTTTGTTCATTCTATCCTGTTCAATGTAACGGCAACTTGGGAACCATTTGAGCAACATTTTTGAACCAATTCTTTCAAATAATAAAGTGATATGTGAGGATGGAATATAATTGCACCTATATTTTTGTCTTTTTGTTGACGTTGAATGTGCAGAGTATTCTACAGACATTTTGACGATTCTCGTGAACTGTGATTCCGTATGAATAATTTGATGAGATTAGAATTCATTGATTATATAATCATGACAGTACACAAACATGACAATCAATATGTAATGTCATCACATCACTGAAGGTGGAATTACAGGTTCACGAATCACACTAAATTCACAATTCCTTGTATGGGTTTGCTTTGCAAGTTGAGACTCTAAACATGCTCTTAAATCAATTAACTAATAAGAACAATGTTCTCTCTGAATTTTCTCACAAATGAATTGTAATTTTCGGTCACAATTAAGTGAATTGTTCTGAGTATAGAGGTCTTTCTACTCAAGTTCTAAATTTCTGTGAGCAGAAAAATATTCTATTGAATATGATGGAGGAAGATGTGCGAAAGCAGAGCATAAATATCTTTGAAGTGCAGTATGGCATGTACAGAGATATAATCAAGTGGGAAAATCATCAAAATTATATGTAATTTGTATATAATTAGATACAGTTGATAGAGTGATGGGCAATATATGAAGATATCGATATTTTTTATATAAATTTTGTCGAGTTTGTATTGAAATTTATAAGATATCAATAAATACTTTATACAAATTTTATATAAAATACGCATCTCCAATGAAGCATAAATTTATGTTCGCACAGAAATCAGAATCTTAATTACTTGATTCAACATTTTGAGCGGTATACAATTTTATTTCGGAATCTAGAGTTCTTATTCTTGTTATTTAATTAGAGGTCTAGAATGCTTTTGTGTTCATGATATATCACAATTTTTATCATACCGTAGATTCAGAAAAGTCTTATACTAACGCTGGAAAATTACTTTTAATTTATCGAACATTACACTTAATTACACAGAAATTCCTGACAACAACTCTTCTGAATTTCTGTACAAGCTTCCTATTAAAAATTCTAGTTTATATCGACTTGTGATTTTTTTGTACCCATTTTAAACATTAATTAACAAGTGAAGAATAATAAACTCAACAGTTTCACCTGATTCAGCACGTCCAAGTCTACGTCAAATTAAATTGGTTGCATAAAATTGGAGCATAGAGGAGATAATCTTTGTTTCATACTCATTCACATTCATTTGACATTCATTTGTTCTGTACAACATGGAAGTGAATCATAGTTGAACTGGAAGAGAACTTTATAAGATGATGTTGATTAAAAATTCATCGTGGTAGATATCGATTCACTGTTCCAATTGAAGACACTTTCATCAAAGTTAATGTCTATCAGAATTATTTATTTGAGAATAAGAATAATGTCAGACGTCTACTCGAGTGGAACAATGTTACGAATCATATATAATTTATACCTAATTCGATATAGTTTGTATATAATTTGTATATAAACTATATAGAATCTTGCAAATTTTTCCACTCCAAATATATTCACGTAAAACTTGATTTCAAAGATACCTCAAAGTTGAAAAGGTTTGGAAATGGACAAATTTTATGTTGTCATTTGTTCTTTCGAACAATAATTTGTATTTGTTTCTTTCCAATCTTAGAGATTTTTCCGTTATAGAAAACAATAATCACGAAGGCAGTGGGAATATTCTTCACATTGAAACATGTTTTCCACAGAGTTTATTTTCAATATTGATGTTTCGTTTTCGTTGTGGAATTGTGAAAAAATAATTTCATATTCTATTGGAATCCACCAATCAACTCGATCTGAGTTAGCAATGCACGACAAAGGTGCTATAAAAAATATCGTGCATCATTGATTTGAGTATTTCAGTACAAAAACGGATCAGAAATAATCTGAATCCTCACAAACTGGAAAATCATGCTCGGTAGATTTGAAGCAGTGAAATTTCACTGAATGCAGTGAAAACCCGACCACTGCAAAATCAATGTCTATCAACTGATTTTGGCGGCAATTCAGTCACTGATTCAGTTGGTGAAGAGGACACTATGAAAAAACTCCTCCTGATGACTTAGAAAATGCAACTGTAATTTTTCACAGCCACGTTCTTCTGAATTTTAAGAAAGTTCTAGAATTTTGAAAAACTTGACCGAATTTCCAGGATACGCTTTGAAATTTAGTTGGAGTTTCTCAGAATTCAGTATAAATTTTCTGAAAATTCAGAAACAATTCTCCACGGTGTATTTTCAACCGCAGAACCAGTGGCTATTCACATAATTCTCACTGATCTCATTCGGTGATCAATCATTAAATGTAAAAACAGTGAGATTTCACTAATTCAAATTTAGAGAGTGAAGAATCTATTGAAAATTAAGTCTAGACAGTTTATATATAATTTTTTACAGTAAAATGTATGTAATTTATACATCATTTTTATGGAATTATCTTCATCAATGGATTTTATATGTGTCTTTTTTATTATTTCTTTAGAAGCTTCCAATTTAATGTATATAGCTTCAATTTTTTTAATTATAATCTCTCCAAATACGGTCCCCGATACTGCAAAATGATATTTTTCTCACTTATTCAGTATCATTTGTTGTCGTGTTTCGTCTCGACACTCTCGAGATTCTCCTTTTAAGAAGAAAAACGAATTGCTATTCAGGTTTCGAACCTAATTCGGTCAAATTTCGATTTCTCACCACTCCAACTGAGCCACAATTGTACGTTATTGTATTTCCACACCCACGTTTTCGGAATAATACTTATGCATGAAGAGAATTTTATATCGAAATCCCTCACATACTATCATCATTATGAGAAAATTCAGCACATGGGAAATGGAAAATCAATCATTTGTATCTGAGATTCAATATTCATTCAATCTTCAATCAAGAACGTGTTTGGAAAACTGAGTATGAACTCATAAAATGTTGTTATAAAAATTCCATTCCCAATGAATAGTCTCATTTTTTACATGGGACTGAACATTTTTGAATCAAACGGAATTTATCCACAAAATGAATACAATGTTTATTACAAAAAATAGAAGAGTTTACAATTCTCTTTTTGAATTCCTTCTTCGTATGCTTATTTTTTGTATTTGTATAATTTTTAGTTCATCAACCGGTCGTTGAGTGAATATTCGCATTTCAAGTACAATACGAGTTCCCGCTGATCGCGTGACTATTGATTCCATGTGCATTGTCAACCGTTGAACCGATTAGGTTTTGCAAATCTCTCTGTGAATCAATCAATTTAGCAAATCTTAGAATCGTAGTTATCGACGAACCTCATTCTTCCTTATACTCTAGCAGGGGACCATTGTAACAAAATACTACAATACAAGAAGGAGAACAGTTGAACATAAAAAACACAATCCACATTGTTTCCTAATAATTTTCATAATGACTAGCGTTTACAATGTCGTTCATGATAACTTGATTATCTTTTCGTGCTGTGCCAGAACATATAATTTAGCTGAAACAATGAAACGACGATAGATTAAAAGAAAATAAAGTATGTAACAAATTTTCACAATTTCATCACATACTTACAAACTTATTTTTGAAGTTTTTCAATTATATTCCAAATTTTCTTTCGTCATTTTCCCTTAATATTTCAAGATATCTAAAAAAAATTACAATTCACAATGATTGTAAGTTCTTCTTGAATTTTTCAAGTATCAACAATTTTTAGGATATCAAAAAGAACATCAGAGATGTGTACAAAATCTCTGTTTGCAACTAAAACCAATTAATTTACATCTTGTGGAGTTTTGTAGGATACAACTCTTGTGGTTTGAATGATCTTCTAACATTTCTCTGAGGTTAACCAACCGTGGTTTGAGAATCAAATAAATGTTCAAATAGGAAGACTCTAGTAATTCGAATCAATTGAGAGTTCAATAGGATTAAGTTGAATGTTTTGAACAAAGAAGTTGCTGCGCTCACGATAACTTGAACTCAAATTACGGTGAGCTCATAAACTTCATCCTCGTTCAAGTGAAGTACTACAGTTTGATTTTCGCAGCGCTTGATACTCGATGCAAACAAGATTGACTTCGTGTTATAATGTTTCTCGATCATTGGCCTCCAGGTATAGAGGTGAAGTTTAAAGAAGATAATAGGTAATCCTCTTACACCATTCCTATTTCCATGCCAAGATCGTGGTGGAATAGGATACTATTTTTCATTCTCCCGTTCTCTTCTTTATTCAGAACCATGCTTTACAATGAATTCATACCAAAGGGTATGTATTCAAAAACCAAAGACAAATTACTGAAATTATTCTGTACGGATCTGGGGTTATGAAATTATCATCGCATTCGGGAAGAATTCATTTTGTTGCAAAATTTTCTACAACTCAATTCTCATTACGGTTAAACTTTTTCCTCGTCAGAAAATATAATATCTTCATTCACCATTTCACTTTTAATATTCGAATCAAAAGAACGTGATAAGTAAGCGTTGAAAATTATATATATATAAAAAAAGATGTTATCCAACCGATATATAAAGCTTCCGCATCAAACAAAAGCGAATAATCAATTTATTTAAATCAATAATACAATATTCAAATCCACTCTTCTTCTCAGACTCCCCGAGCGAACGAGGGAGCAGTCACGGTGAATGTGAATGGGTCCAAGATCTTGAGATTCCAAAAAAAGTCTTACGAATGGAAATGAATATATGGAAGCGTCCCAACTCGAACGACCTTCTCATCCCGGTTCTCGATTCGTGTGCTCTTACTACACAAACTAACCAAAATTCTACACCTGGTCCATAAGTTTTATCGAGATTTCGTAGATTTTTATTCGATAGGTGGTGATTTAGAATCCAAGTTTCATTCTGTTCGAATATCTTCACGATGTTATCAGGAACGCATTTGTTGTTCTCTACCATTCAAATAATTCTCCTTAAAATGGTAACAAATGGTTTTCCATAGTTTGTGAATTTGATTGAAAATATTGGTAAGAATTTACACTAATTATCACATTGGATTAGGGTTCTCGGAGGAATTTTTACTGAATTGAATCGAACAAAAATTCTCTACATCATTTTCAATTAATATGGATGGTTCTCAAAGTGGAATTTATAATTTGATTGATCTTCGTGTTATTGAATTTATCGAGTTTGTCCCTGCCGCATGTATTATTCGCGTTAGAAATTGTTCGCGGAATATGTACATGTACTGTTGCGTCTCAATGGAGATTCGAGTTACAGTGACAAGTCGTGGCTTATTATAGATGTTCTGTTCCAGATATTGATCAGTTTCATGCAAGAGATGTATATATATTTTTTCCAATGAGCGCGATATCTAACAGCTTCATTAGAAGTTACACTTACAATGTTTGAGCTTGATGCGAAAATTCAATAGAATTCATTACAATTCACGGTGCATTATTCGGAAGTGCATAGTCGATGCTTATGAAAGATATGCATTATTTATGGGTTGAAGAAAATCAATGAGTATGCGATGTGATCCTCAGAAATCTGCGTTTCGAGGAATCAATTATTAGATTCGTTCGAGAATAATTCAAGCATTACTTATTGTCACTTTTATATGAAGCTATTATTGATCGGATTATAGTTGATATTTCGGTGAGAGTTCATAGCTTGTGACCTGGGTGTTCGAATTTCAAATAAATATCTCCCATTCTGAAGATTCGAATAGTACATTTATTGAATATATTCACAATGTCAGGATTGAAGTTTTATGTAGATCGATGGGAAAATTGACATAAACACGTCATTTCAATGTTGAAAAAACGTTAATCGTCGATTTTTTGTTACAATCCGATGGAAAGTAGACGTTTAGAATTGATATTTTGATAACGTATTATTCACATTAATAAACGGGAGCAATTCCCATGGAAAAATTACATGAAAAGCGAGGTAATGATTACAGTGCGGATTCCATGTAGAATTTATTACTCAGCCCTGTTGGATTTAAATTGTTATCATAATATTTACTTCACAGCAACGCCATTCTCATTTATTTCGGTAACAATGTAAATATAACATTTGTTCCAATGTAAATTTTACTCCAATTGCATTTATATGAATAATTATGTTCAATTGATAACAACCAATGTAGAATTTACATTGGACTTTTCCCCGCGTGAGCGGAAGTAATTAACAAAAAAGGTTCTAAGAAATGTTTTTTGAATTTACATACATTCGGTTACAGCATTTAAGATGTGCTTATGAAACTTTTGGTGTTCGAACATCAAAATATTCAACAAAACCCGACAAAACTAGATGAAAATTCAAACAAACAGCAAGATAGTAAATAGCAATCCTAACAGCACACCCACCAATTTCCACGTCGCATCTCCGTGGACTTTACGTGGATGAACGGAGACACAATGGAGAGACAACGTAGAAACGTCAGATGCTGTCTTGAAAAATACCATCCTCCTCGGTATCAATAGACAATTTTTTAAATAATGTGTCTGATTCAATTCCCGTTTCAAAATCATCATTTGGACATGTGATGATTATTTGACACACATGTTAAACGATGTTTAAACCGTTGCTATGAAGTCATTATTTTATGGTTGAAAAACATGTGATTTATGTCAAATTTTTAAATCGAACCAACGGAAGAATGTCACTAATCGATAACATATGATTATTGATTATTCATTCAAAATCCTGGATTTCTAATGACATTTTACTATGAACTTCAACACCAGTGAAATCAACTGCTTTTGACAACTCATTGACTAGGAAGGAAGTACTTAAACGTGTATAACGATGTACGTTGGTTATCATTTTCTATGTACCGATGATAAGAATTAAGCTCGTGGAAACAGATAATTTTCTATTCGAAACACATTATGTCTTATATAACATAATATACTTACCCTTTCGCGTATCATTCATGTTATTCACGTTTTCACCAAGAATATGACATGGGTAACTATTTGTATCGTATCAATAGATGTTACGATCATGATAATTGTTCAAATGAAGTTTTCAGTTCTCTATTTGTTCACATATTTTTCTGATCAACGGAAAGGCATATCTGAGCTTTATACAGTTATTATTTTCTGTATAAAATCTCATTCCGTCGAAAATTTTCCATCAATCGTCACAAAACCTTGGGTTCATGTAAACATTTCTAATATCAAAGTTTGGACAATTTTTCACCCATGTATGTGTTAATAATTTTAAATTAAGTTAAAATATGTGGATCTAGTTCTTGATTTGTGGCATCATCTAAAAACTACTGTACAATCTATTCAACGCCTGTTGCACTTTATGAATATTCTCTGGTACACGGGAAGACCGGATTTATTGATATTTAGAAATAATTTATCAACGTTTGGAAAAATGACTGTCAATTTAAGGAAAAAGAGGATCCCTGAAAAATATTCGTAGTCAAAATATCAACAGCTGATAGTTTCATTGGTATTTTTCACAGTGAAACTATGAATTGTTAATACATCGAATACGAATTTTCAGTAGACCCACTACGAATATTTTCCAGCGATCCTCGCTTTCCCTAAATTGCCAGTCATTTTTCTAAATATTAACAGACTCGGTCTTTCCGTGTAAAAGTTCTTCCCCAATATTCTGAATTTTTCATACAACAAAGTAGAGAAAGATTCCAGTTGTTTTTACTGTACACACATTTCCGTCGAATCTCTCTTACATTCAATTGTCGCGTTGCTTAACTAACATTTTGCAATAACAATAAAAACAACAAAAAGCACTCACGGGGTAATTTTCATAAAAAATGTTCGCGCATGTAACCTTGTCATCGATCTCTCATCAATTACTTTCCACGACATTCCCTTTATTTCTTCTCTCCGCATTTTTCGGCGAAAGATCAAATGTCTACGATTTTATAACACGTTTCAGTGGCGATTCATAATTTATGTTGGCACATTACGCACGCAACAATAAGCACCTCTCCTCTAAAAGGAAACTTTTCATCGGTACGTCGTCTTATCACTTTTGTTCGTGTATAAAAAACCGGGACGACGATAGGAGAAAATTCAAGTATCTCATTTGCACGCAAACTTCTTTCGTGGGTTTTCATAACGTCGCTCGTTGATAAAATTCTTGACGACTTAATACTTACCAATGTAACAATTTCACAATTCTTTCTCTCTCAAGTGAAATTCATATACAATTGTTATGTACACTTCTAATAGGTAATTCGTTCTTGAAGAAATGATGCAAGGAATCGTTTGTATTAATAACTGAATAACGATCGTTATATGAGATCATAGAGATTTTTCCAGAACAAAATGCGCGGATTCACGATATCGTATATCAAAGAGCTTTTGAACCCATAGTAGTAATTTTCTCTAAATGTTACGAAAATCCATTAATCCGCGTTATAATGCACGATCGTAATTTTGCTTCCTCAGTTAGACGAAGTCCGTTTAGAAAATGAATGGCTGTTGGCAAGTCTGAAGGTTCAAAACCACGTGTCTTGACGTGGTGCATATAGTTATGTAGGTGGGTTGCATGGATATGCAGCTCTTCTGACACCAGTGCGGAAGGAACATGTGTTGCCTCGCCTAAAGCAACGCTTTGAGATGATCGAGGAGGAACAACGGTGTCGTAGAATAATTATCTTGTCTTACTACAGTCAAGCTTTATATCAAAATATTAGTGTAACGCGTTATAACTTGTACCTGGTACTGTTACGGTTTCATGCGCTATATGGATATCATTGTACCTACAAATGGGAATGAATCTTATTCAATTTAGCATTGTTTCGTAATTGATTTTGTAATTGGAACTCAATTTCTTGTGATGTAAAATTCAAACAGATTCGGTTTCAATTCAGTCCATATTCCTCCGAAGTTGCGGCTGTTATTGTTGTTTCGACTTGTCAAAAACATTTCATATCATTTCAACTATACAATTCTATATACAAGATAAGGAATGGAAGAGAAGATGAGTTCACTGCAATGGCTACTATCGATAAAAGTGTTAAATACAAAATATTTTCATTTTTCGATGATGAAGTTATTTTTTATTGCGTACGATGACCCACGCGTTGGACACATTACTACTTTGAAGATGTATTCTTACTGTCAATGTTTTGGGAAAGATGGACCATTATCGCATTATGCAACGAATAGATAATGCTAATTGAGATTTAATTAAAGTGTTGAATTGCTTCTCACCGTTTTGAGAACGATATTTATATGTAAAAGTGAATTAGTGACTGTTTTCTTGAATATTCATGACCTCTGACAATCTTCAATGGTGTTTTTTTTTTCGTTATTTAATTCCGTTGGGAGCTGGAGGAGTATGATAATGTACAAAAAGTATATTGAATGTTTAGATTATATTTTTTTTCTCCCAGATGGATAATTTTGTTTCATTAAACATCACGAAAATGTTTGTATTTGTTAGAAAATCCTGTTCCTTGGTTATTAAGTTTTAAGACATTCGGAATTCGAACTGATCTATTCTAATAAATATATGAGATCTTTCGATTAGTTGGAAATATCAAAACTGGCATTTATCGTTGCCTTAATGAGTTGAAACTGAAATTGCAATTTTGAATAAATCATTCGTATCATCGATTGTGGGTGAAAATATCAAAAATAGACGTGGAGAAGTTTTGAAATGAGCATGAGATACCTCGAGTCACATTCAGAAATATATTGAATTCAAAAGTAAAATAAGTTAGTCCTATTTTCAACAACACGACTGAAAATTATCATCAGTCAACTTCAGAGATCATAAAGTATTCTGAATTATGAATATATGAGTGAAACGAGCACTATTTTGTTTGTTTTGTAAAATTGCCAGTGTAGCGAGCTTTAGTCAGTTAGTTGAAAAGTGAGTACATTCATTGAATATTCATCATCTCTTTGATATTTCATATCAAATTTTGCAGTCAAATGCAATTCGAGGTGTCCGATTTACATCCCATTACTTTGAAAATCCAAATCCGTGAATTCTAGGGGTGAATCAGTCCCATGTCTGCCGCTGGTTGAACCAATTCGTCAGTGAAATTCGCTGATTCTCAGTACTTTTCACTGATTTGGATTTAGAGAGTAGGTTAGCTGATATTCATGCGAACTTTCACTCTCCAAAGCCTGAATTTTGAATTTTTCACGTAGTCTTGACGTAGGTAAGGTTTTCTTGAGAAGATGTTAATATTCATGAGGGTTTGACTCCTTGTCGAGACCAAAGTAAGATTGAGGTTTACTTCCCTGAGAGAAAGGCACCTAGCTGCGGCAACTAAAATCAAGTTATCCCAGCTGGCTTGAATGAAAATTTAGTTGTCTGAAATGTGAATAAAACAATTTATTCAAGACAACTAAACGATTCAGTCGTGACAAATGAAATTTATTTGGTTCAAACAAATTTTCATTCGGAGTGACTGAATTTTCCAGCTGTCTACTATTCAAGTCAAACCTTTTTCTCAGAGTTGACCAGGTTTCAGGAGTTCAATTCAATCATTCATTCCAATGAAAATAGTATTGCACTGAAATTTTTTTCACAATCTTCGACTTCGTATCAACGGATCTCTAATAGCCTCTGTGATTCTCTAAATACAACATAAAAGCTTAAGAGATTAGGTAATTCCATGGAAATAAAAATCTCCACAATCGTTACCGCCGTCAATTTGAAGTTCGAGGAGACTATAAATATTTCATCATTCCGAATGATTGGATCTTCTCCTCGAATCAATAAAAATTTAATTACTCCAGAGATTTGTGTATTGATGATATTTCCAAGTATAATCTTTGTCGTATGCAATGGAACTTTTCTTTTGTTCAGACACAGAATATTTCTAAATGACAATGAATTTTACAAAAATGGCACAACTGATAGTCAGAGCTGATGAAAGAAGAGAGATCGTGTATAGTCATGAGACATGTAATACTTGTATACTTTACGCTGATGAGTTGTATGTACGATCAGGTATGGCGTAAGAGAAGCAAGTTTCTTAATGGATAAAATGGATAAGTTCTCACTTTGATCTTCAAACTTCGTTTCTTCAAACGAAGTAAACATTTTTCAACCTTTCTCACTAGTGTCAACTAAACGAGGAAGCAAGAGAAAGGTAAATAAATGTCGATGCAACAGTCTTAATTGCTTAGAATCATATTTTAATTTTTTGCAGTGGGTTTAACATTGCATGTGTTTGCAATGTACTTTTTGGTATTGATTTTTTCATTGAATACAAAAATTACCATTCCGAATGAGAGATAACAATTAACCATATTTTCAAGTAACTCATAGATTCCACAGTCAATGGAAATCTAGTCGTCTGAAATATGAATAAAACAGTCTATTCAAGGGGAATGAATAACTACAAATTTATATTCAGGGAATAAAAACTACATTTTTCAGCTGTCCAATATCAAATTGAACCTTTTCTCTCAGTGAAGACTATGAAAAGTATCAACTGTGTGTTAAAAGAGAATCAGAAGAGAATTATAAGTTCGACTTATTCGCACGCTCTCTAAATCTGGAAGAGTGAAAAATCACGCGTTTGACTCCGCGTGTCTCAGAAGTGAGCCAATCCGCTCACTCTTTTGGAGTGAAAAATTCACTCTAGAATTGGAGTGGCTATGAGTTTCTAACCTTAAACCTTAGACTTCCACTCTAAATTTCTAGAAGCTCACTTCTGGCTGCCTGAAGAGTGAAATCTCACTCTAAAAATTTTAGAGAGCAAGATACGCGTCAAAGAGAGACGAATTTTTTATAATATAAAGTTGATTACATTAATTTATTTGAGAGTGTTAGTGGAATCCATGGAATGGGATACCGCCTTATTCTTTTGAACAAAATCAGCAAAGATATTGCCGAAATAGATACCACGACTAGTTCCGAGACTGCAAAGATATCTCAGTTCATTTCCCTCTGACGAAAATCGAGCTGAGATTTCATTGAAATTTAGAATTCCAGTTGAGACTCCACGTGGGGTTTAGATTCTGATTAACAAGATTCTGATAGTCGCTGAGCATGACACCCTTTGTCAGGACCTAATTAGGATGGAGGTTAACCTGACAAGATTCAAAAAATACATTCCTAGTCAGCCTTTGATAGAATATGACTGGTGTAGACCAATCAACCAGCGTGTATGGTTGG
The DNA here is from genome assembly GCA_018340375.1 of Gonatopus flavifemur. Classification (NCBI taxonomy): domain Eukaryota; kingdom Metazoa; phylum Arthropoda; class Insecta; order Hymenoptera; family Dryinidae; genus Gonatopus; species Gonatopus flavifemur. The sequence goes on from JAFFJZ010000001.1 coordinate 59,400,533, forward strand.
AAAATATTTGGTGTATTATTTTCCAGTATGGCTTACTCCTTACAAAGTAAATCTTTCTTGAAAATTGGTAAAAAATACTCCAATGGAGTGAATTTTACTCAGAAAATAGTCATCCACACACTGCCTGGGCGCTGGATAAGTAAGAGCTAGGATAGCAGTTACTCTCCTTTTTGCTCCGTGTATCATCGAACAAGAATATTCAATTGAAATATCAAACTCGTGGAAGTAGAATAATACAAGAAACCAACTTTCGAATGAATGTTTTATTCAGATTCATTTTTTGCTTTCATCTAATTGATTTCAATGCAAGGGACGACACAAATCACAGGCAACACACTTTCGTTTAGTCGCATCTAATGATACTGTTTCATCGTCTTGTTTTTCTCTTTCACCAACATGAAATTTCATGCTCTAGCACGTGTATATTTATATCCAGACTTTTATTACCGGAGAACCTCTTAACAACTCTTATAAAATTATCATACAATTAAAAGAATTCTCACGCCAGCTTCCGTGATAGTATCTCGTCGATGTGTTTACTTGCATTTTTCTTACCCTAATGAAAAAGCCGAAGAAAAGAAAGGAGAATACAACGAGCAGAAGACAATTGGATTTCCAGCGCCAGAAGAGTCATATCGTATTCGTTTGCAATGATAACACAGTGCTGAAAGAAGTTCTTCCCATTGACGGTGGTAGGGTACAAATTATGAATGGTCATATTATTGCAAGTTGGCAATGTTTTACGTACAAGGCAAGCGTATGCATGCATACATGCATAGATACGTACACGAATAACCGTTCTCGCAGGTAGATGTAATCTTCTGCGATAGTGCAGTTTGGATGACACCGGTGGTTAACTTCTTCTCCTTCTTCTTTCATTCGCTTACCATAGCTGATTCTGTCGCTACTCGATATTCGACCTAGCTGACTCAGATCCGCCCTCACTCTTTTGCACCTTCTCTCATTCTTCAACACTCTCTTTCTTTGCCTTGCAATATTGCTTTCGCAAACTCACATACAGTTGCAGTTATTTTCCTCCTTACATTCGACTCGTCTGTTTTCTTTTTTTTGTTCTTATTCCCTTTGTTGCACGTGTACGATGCGTGTAAGGTTATTCAACACTTCGAGGATGCTGGAACTATTTTCGTTGGATTCATTTCCAATTGTTTCGTTCGCCAACGTATTGGTCTCCTTCGTGGATTAAAAATGGAATTAACATAGTTGTAGTTGCACAATATCAATTCCATATTCGAACAACAAGACAGAGCGTTGGCAAATCAAATGATTGATGCATTCGACCCCACTCTCCCTCGCCCTGAAAAAAACGTATTTATAGTTACCGAACGAGTTGATTGGTCCACACCGATTGCTGGTTCATTACTCGATTTGTGACTTCGTAATAACTCGTGTTTGACGATTAGGAATAAAAATGTTGGTAATTTTAATTCAATCGTTCTCTCGATAAATTTTACTGGAAAGATGTTTCTTGAATTTATGCCTCACATTAAACCACTATTTGTTTGACTGTTGAGAATGCAAAGAACCGTGTCTCGAGTCCAAGAAACTATAGACGATAATGGACTGACGCATAAACATTGAGCCAGACTCAGCGATTTCCTGTGATTTTCAGTTTGATAATCAGATCTATCAATGAAACATTGTATCCAATTAGAAATGTTACAGCTATTAAAAACTCAATATCATATAAATTACAAAATGAATGTTGGGAAACAGTTCACGGATGAATCTTGTAATCACAACTTGAAATATTTTGCATTCTAACACTTTGCACGCTATATGCAGACGATCTGCCTAATCTTAGATGAATGAGTAGAAATTTATATACCTAGTTAACTAGCACGAGAGAATACTAATTAATAGATCTTGTTGAGATCGTAGCTGTATTTAATTCGATCCATAAATTCAACATATATAAATCACTGATACAATCATACTAAATATCTCCACAAATACCACAGCATGCAATAATATCAATTGGACTTTCTTACTGTGTAACATTTCACTATTAGCACGATATTATTATTGAAGAAAATTATCGAAAGAACACGCAACGTGGCGAGTTGATATATTAATTTGAAGTCTTCTCCTTCTTCATTGATGTCGTGATTCACTCGTTCTTCACTCTCCATTCTTTTTTTTCCTTCAAACGCTGTATGTGAAATGTCATTCAACACTTTTGAGAATACATACGTACGCACTTGTGTATGAAATCTGACCGATGGAACATGGTTGCTTAAAGTGTCGTTGTCGTTGAGATTTCCGGTCCTCCGCTCATATTTCCACACTACGACTAATTGACATTTTTTCCAACGTTTCAACGAGTATGAAATTTCATCAATTGCAATTTTATTCTCCCCTGACGAGTAATAAATTTGATTCCTCCAAAAGTCAATGACCAGCCTGGAAGAATCTTTGCGTTGGATTCTCTCCATTCATCGCACATTTGGATCCAATTGTTAGAAGAGCAAAATGGAAAATCTCGTGATCGTCATAAGCGCAGAAGACAAGGGAATTTCGAGCGGAATACTGCTTTATCGATAAAGATATGGTCTGTTTTATATGGATGAATCAAAGATATTACATATACACATAGATACATATAAAAATTCTTCCTTCTCATATTCTGCGTATCTCTTATATTTCCATTTTGTCATAACACCTTTTGTGGTTTGCGGTGGCGTGTTTCTCATCAACGGAGACGAACACATGTAACTTTCAACTCACCAGGCTATTTTACGTGAGAATCTTATTTCTCGCTATAAATTTCCCTTTGATTTATCGTGCTCAATTATTTGAGGAACAAATTGTTCATTTGTCAACGTTTGACGTTGAAATTTGTACGACGTAGTCTGTAACGATCGTGTTGGATCACAGTGGTTAGTATCAAAACGCGCTGAAGATTGCTATTCGCATGATATAAGAATATTGATGAAGCTGAAAGCATCGGCCAAAAGCCAGCAGCCGATTGGCAGTTCTTGGCCGCTAGTTTTAGCTTCGCAGAAAATGTAACCAAGAACTCACGAACCTTCTCAACAGGAAAATTCACTCAACTGATTTCCACAAGATTTTAAATACGAAATTAAGTCCATTACGAAGAAATCATTATCTCAAGTATAAAGTAGTGTATCTGGTTATTCATTTTTCTCCATTACACGTTCGCTCACGAATGAATTTACATATGTACACGCGATCAGAATGGTAACATTGTTGATCTCTGTTGACGCTTTGCGCTCGACTTCACTCGAAGTCATTTCCGATACTTTGATTACATTTCCATGTATTGATATAGTGTATATATGAACCTACTACGTGGTGTAGCATAAATAATCTACATTGTAACTGAGACTGAGTTACACGTGTGATCAACTTCCACTAATACGTTACGATATCCATTTCACAAATCTCTTTCTCGGTATGCAAGATGATCCACCGTTTAAGAAAGATTGTAGTTTCCAAAGTTCCTCTTCAGTTTCGAATCTTATAATCATAATCAATAATTTCTTCTCATGCTTTTTCTCCATAACAAAGTTATTCGATATTATGTTTCTTGTCTAGGAAGTGGATTAATTTTACTCTGTTGGACCTTAAGTTTTATTTTGACGTTTAGCGAAGGAAAACGTGTGAGGAGAGAAACCTTAGAAGTACCACATGACAATGATGCGACAAAGGTGTAAATTATATCGTTTATTCTGTAGTGTTCGCGCACAATACCAAGTACATTGTGTCAGTGACAGCGTATCGTCAAGGTACTTTCTTTCAAAGTCAATAACAAATTAGCTATCCGATTTATGAGTTAAAAGTGTGGGAGAGAAGTTTGTTTGATTTTTCATTCTCATTATTTCTCAAAACCTTTTGATTTAGACCTTCAAGAAATTATACATCAACGAGTTTGAAAATTAAATACTCACTTTGAAGAGTATCTTTTGTAAACAAAAGTAAAATATTTTTCCACGGTTTCTTTCAGTTTTTCAATGAATGTTAAAATCGAGAGAAATATCAAAACAACGATCGAATGATAAAAGTTTCTTTCTAAAGTATCGATGGAAGTTGATCGAGACAACTTGTTTGTCCTTGAGATATTCTTTTAAAACGAGAAAATGTTGATCGTATTAAAATATCTAAAACATACCGCGTGGTTGAAGTTTGATGATACGCAACACGGGTTTTAGAAACTTTAGCGAAATTTATTCCAAGTAGTTGAGAGTTTTACTCATTTTGATGTAGGATCTTTTGTTTTACTTCGCAAGAGCACTTCTTCCCGTGTAGACATCCAGAGAACCGTGCTGTGAGAAGTTCTATCCTTATCCGATCAGGTAAAAAAGATTGAACAAGCGGTGAAGTATGTTACATTTATACGCTAAAATAAAAAGAAAAGACACGTTCTACAATTTCTTCTGCGTTGTCCTAAAATCCGCTTGGAATTGTGTTATACGAAAGCGATGCTCGGTGGATGGACAAGATGTTTCAGAAGTAAATAGAAGCTTAAAATTTGGATTCGAGAGTTGAAAAGAAAGTACATGAAACGTGACAAAAGTCAGAGCAGATCCTCTTTCCACAAAAGTTTTTCAAAACAGGAGATGTTTTTGTGGCTATGAATAAGAGGCGGAACATGGAAAACTAACGAGAACAGAGTAGGAACATAAGTAAGTGCTGTGAAACCTAAGCATATACTGGGTTAGATCCATCAATCTGGTCAGAAGTCAATATTGACTCCGTTGGGCCTCGTTGCAAAGAGGGCATCAATGCGCGGCAAACATGAAGAGAGATCGGTCCCTTTTTTTCGCTCACTCAAGACACGCGTGACAAATGCTCCGTGTGCAAACACTGGCGCATCTGTGTCTACAGGATAACCGATTCCTTTCAAAATCGTCTATAAATCCTACACGTTACGTTGCACGATACTCTGAAGATTCATCTTTTCAGTCTGCACATTGAAATTTTGATATTAAAAATCATTGAAAATATCATAACATTGAAGACTCAACTACATCGCACTCGTATATCAGAATGCAATTGCAACGCACATTTGCATACAAGCGTTTTACATTAGCATTAAAGTGTCGCTTGTATCAGAATACCGCGGCACGAGGCAAGTGAAAGGCATTGGGTATTGTATTGTAATGAATATCATGTAATTGTGTGTGTATATATTAACTTATGCGCTTATAGATAAACGATGTGCAATTAAGATTTGTTTCTCGTTGAAGAGAATATTATATACGTTTTTTTTTTCCACAACGATTTCCTGCATATACGGAGCAAAGGTTTTCAACACACGATACACATTGGAAAAGAGAAAAGAAGAAAACATAAAGCTTGATTGCATTCTAGTTGAAGTTCAACCTCTAAAGTCGGTGAAGTTTATCATCAACATGATCCTGTAACAAAAATTCCACATTATCGACGAAGAAATACAAAGTTTTAACTCTGTTAAAAAGAAATGCATGTTAACATCGGTGCAGTATATGATGACTACCCTTCAATATGTTGCACATTGTAAGTATAAATCGCGTTATAACACGAGCTTGTACCTGGTGTTCGTACACACACTTCATGCAGACACACTGGTTTTCTCTTAGTTGCAAGATATCTGTCGCCAAAGAGCGATAGACTTACCCGAGGTCTTCCAGTTTTTTTGTCTTTTAACCGATCGATCGATCCTCCGTCCCTCGGCCCATCGATCATTCATCTGGGCCCCTGCGCGACGCTAATGCGTTAGTTTTTCGAGACGCGCAAGACACATTGGATTCAAGACCGATGATCGGGTTGTTGTTCACCACGGTTAACGTCGTGTAGGAAAGAACTCGATGTACGCGAGTGAAAAATATAATATCAAACTATGCGTCCTTGTAACTCGACGATGATCCACGATGATGTTACATTTACGGAGAATCAATTACCAAGGACTGGAATTTTAATTCTTATACTATTATATTCCATTTCCCTATTCTTTATTTTTCATTCGGAAATTCGTTATTCATATTTTTACCTCTAGCGAAGAAAAAAATGTCATTGTGTATCTCAACTATCGCACGAAACCAGGTAGCGCCCTTGAATTCCATATGTATATGTGACAACGTCGATAACTTTTCTGTTGAACCGGTTCTCGTGCTTCCAACATAAATAGAGAATTCCTTTTCGTAGAGGTTTCTTTTCCGAAATCCACCTATCAATTTGTTTGTGTGTGTCAGATAAAATTGGGATGGCATGGTGGGGTATGCGGAGAATTTACGTTTCAGATATATTTTCTCATTGGTTAATAATTTCATATAACTTTAATATAAATAACTTTTGTATCAATAACAGCAGCCATTAATCTAAATTCGTAGTATTTTCATTGAACGTATATATTCATATACCCACACCTACGGTAGTTCGATGAGATCTCTCCGAGTAGCTCAGTCGCTTGGCTTCTTTTCACGTTCAGCGTAGGCCCTTAGGACTGAATTATGGTTGATGTAGAGTCCGACACTCGGCAACACGCTTCGTCGTTTAACCTCATGCCCCGATCCTCTGTTCCTCCGCATGGAGAGTGCATTCTTGTAACATTGCCTGCAGCGGCAACAGCAGCAGCAGCAACAGCATCCCGTAACCGCCTTTATTCCGAGGACGTATGGAATCTTACCGTTCCTTGACACCCTACCACTTTATCCTTGTATCTTTTCGATAAAAATCATTCTCTTAACTTTTCATTTCAATTCCACGTTCAAATGTATATAGTACACATTATTTATTCATCTATGAAATCTGATTTCCAAGACTAAGCGCATTTCCCATTTTGGATATGAAAATTGTTGTTGCACAATGACGAGCGTGACATCGAGAATCATCAGATCGAAAGGTTCACACATATTATTGAATGCTATGCGACAGTTGGCTGTTCTCGAAATTCAGTAGCTCGACACGTATTAACGCGACTCGAGCCAATATAATACACGGTGCTGGTAAAGCACACACGCTTTTCCAACACAATGCCCGGAGGTCTTCGACAATATGTTTGGGGGCCACCGAACTAGACTGGATGGGATGGATTAACGGATGGATGAGTTACGTACACGCATACGCGGGCATGTGTTGTACATACACAAACAGACGAAAGGGAGTTTTTGGGGGGTTTGTTTAGGCCTTGGGCGCGAAAGGCACTCGAGCCGCTAATCTATTTATCCATAGTGTTTGATATGGAATTAATGAGGACCCAAAAGGTTTTGTGTCAGGGCCCATACATTTTTCGGTTTACTTTGGAGTCTCTACATATATATATATATATATGTATGATAAAAGAGGGGTGACTGACAAGGCGTGTCACAGTTGCTGTTTCAGAAGTGTATATGAAAGAATAGAGCAAGAGATATAATTTAAAGCGTTGATGCGTTACTTCAATGACGATTCTTCACTTTTGCAGCTGCCCTTCAATGATGTCTCAAAGATTTCATGGTCGGAATATTTGTTATGGAGAGTATATAACCTTACCAAATATGTTTTATGATGCATTGTATTATGGAATAATGAATCATCTTCAAAGTCATACAAATTCTATGTATAATTTCGTTGAATCTACTGGACCGATGTTGGCAATATTCTCATGCATTCTGATGGAAGAGTTGTGTCACCATGTTCGTAAGCAAAATGTAATCTGTCAGGAAAACACTTTAACCGTCTTGAAACGGAATGAACATTCATGTTACAAATAATTTCATCATGAGCACACAAACTATGATTTATATTCTCGCGAAATGAGAATGATGGGAGCATATGAAGCATGGGATATGAAATTTTAGAACCCGATACAACGGATAATATCAAATAATCACATCTTACTAAAATTATCTTATAGCATGAAATTATGTTGATATTATATTCTTAGTCTATTTTATCATTCATAAGATGATCACATGATACGCAACAGCCAACGACACTATTCGACTCTCACTCCGGTAGGATAAAAATGTGATGTAGTCAGCGGAATCATGAACATCAGTGTCAGTTCTCTGAGATATCGAATACGACACTACTGATCTAGTGAGCTGCGATGATCGCTACTTCTGCCCTGTAGAAAATGTCGATACATACGTGTATGTAACTAATTGAATAATGTAATATGTTCAGGTAGTAGGTAACTAATGTAGTTGTGGGGCTTCAACCGTGTCGAAGAGCGTGGGATCTTATTCTTTTCTTCATTTTAACAGATTCATTTTATGAGCCTTACCAAAATTCAAATAAACGAGTTGAAAACTCCAACACATCCGACGGGATTTGTATCAAATATAAAAATACAAAATTCGCACAGTGCAGGGCGTTGACCTCTCTAGAGTATTTCCATACACAAGCTTTGGTTGAATGTAGTGCCGTGATTAACTGTGCAGTTTACGTTGTACGTATGATCGAATTTCACTCTATATATGTGCAGTATGAAGTGGAAATTTGATGAGATATATGTATTTGCTCATCGTACATTCGGTGCAAGATATCCACGTAGCGAGTGGTGTCTTGAAGATATATTGAAGCAAATTTCGGATGTATTACACGATATCATTCGTGTAAGGAACATAAACATAATTTGAAATAACGATTTTGAGTAGACGCGTAAGGTAGATGTTTAAGTATATATTTTCCCCTCTTTTCTGAATCCTCCGCAGTAACCGCACACACGGCTCCTGATCTGGTGTTGCAGTGTCCTGTGACAGTGAGCGTCTCGTCGCTGGCGTCGTCTTCAGTTATATCGCCTACCTCCTCAGGACAGATCCTGAACGCCGGTGGTGGAAATACCAGCGGCTCATCCTCCTCAACCCTTGTGGGAAGCACCGTTACGACGAATCATCATCCCCTCGGGCCAGCAGGCCTATCTAATCCAAGGATGGCGGTGACTAGCGCTATCGTGAGGCCTCCTGGCAGCCCAACGACCGCCTCGGTGAGTCCCTCGCAGGGACATCCACCGCCACCACCCCCACCTCCTCCTCCTCCAGGAAGCGGTGGTAGATGCTGTGATACTGGTAGACCTATTTTTACCGATCCTCTGACCGGTCAAACCGTTTGTTCCTGTCAGTATGAACTTTTGGGAGGCTATCAACGACTTAGCGGTTTACCTACGGCGGCCCTCTCGATGTACAGTACGCCGTACGCCGCAGCGGCGGCCGCCGCTGCCTCCGAGGGCATGGCTGCCTATTTTCCCAGTCTCGGCGCGGACCAAGCGCCTTTCTACACGCCCACGGTGAGTTTTCAATATTTATTCCTCACATTTATATAGATTGCGCTTGAATTGACATGACAATACCACACACAGCTGTTTTTTTCTACCGAAAACTATTCTTAAACGCTACAATCGACACGATGTTATCGAGTTTAACGATCGCAAAACCAGGAGCTATAGCTATCTTAAAATAATGAGTGGGAAAAAATGCAGACGAAAAATCAAGAATACCATTGTTGAGGTATTTTTATTATTCTTGTGTATCGCACAAAGAGAAGAATGATGGGATAATATCTCTCCACATGCATGAGAGGAAAGAAGAACTAGTAACACAACGTAAATTTATGAATTCCCCGTGGCTTTCCTCACGGTAGTAGAACATTTTCGTTTCAATGTGGCGTTGAATATACCAAGAAAAAAAAATAAACCGCCTGTTATCATCGCGTTTTACGATCAAAAGCTTTAGAGACGGTTATTATATCTCGTACAACACCATTTCGAAGCATTTTAAGTATTTTATGAGATCATGTCAGGTCAAGAGGAAGGTATTTCGATTTTAGTGAGTTCTCAAGAACGATGAAGTTTCACCGTCTTATTGGTTTCACTTTTATTTTTTTGTTTATCAAATCAAAATATTTACTTGTAACTTATATCCAGTCATCACATCTGCCGCGTGGATACTAAAGAAGAACTGGAATTCCTCTCCATCGATTCATCCAGTTTACATCATTATTCAGCTTGATTAAACATTCAATTAGCCCCTGGTGTCACTTGAGGTTTACAAATCTTTTAACTGAAAGCATCAGAATCACTTACACATAATTACTAAAAAAAGATTATATTATTTCAAGTATGTCGTTTAACGATAAATCCATATTCAATCAAGAGCAAAAATAAAGACTGAATAGAAAAAATTGGAATCTCATTCAGCGATGCCTTATTGATGATACAAATGACGATGGATCTGTTTAATGACGATCATCATTGGATCCAATAGTCGGGGTCATGGGTTATTGAGGCAAACAAGCACCACCACCACACACATCGATTCTAATTATTATTATCAGTACGTCTCTCTTGTGTTTTCTCATTATCACCGATGAATCGAGGATCGTGATGAACGTATAGCCGGTATTTAATTACGATCGTTGGTATTCGCGTTGAACTCGGCTATCAATAATTAAAAGGTTTGCAGCTAAATTTTTTACTGGCTAGTATAGTTAGCGTAGTTAGTCGTATATGGAAATTCCAATCACTAACTTCGAATTCATATATACATTGAAAATTTGTGACGCAAGAGAGATTTAGGGAAGCAATTCGTGTAATACAGAGAGTATTTCGAGAACACAAAAAACAAACGTTCACAACAATAATGAATGAGAGAGAATAATTTTTCAAACTGATGATAATAATAATGTCGTACCTATCCTAACGAAATTACAATCACATCTATCACCAAAACCGATGAAGCAATCGATCAAAATGATGGATTGTCTTCACGGATAATCCATTCATCGAATAAATTCTGATCGCTGTTTGATGATCTATGAGAAGAACAATGAATATTTTTCTTTTCTTTCATTACAGGCTGCCGGTCTCGACCTGAAAGAAAATCTTGGTGCTGGTGCTGCAGCGGCATGGCCTTACCCTTCCGTGTACCACCCCTACGACGCTGCTTTCAGTTATCCCTTCAATGGGTGAGTTACGTCAAAAATTCTCATTGTTTTTTCATTACCATGTCGCAAGATTTGTGATTCCGAAAGAAATGTGAAATTCTTTGAAATAAAGATTCTGTATCGTGGTGTTTTTATTCAGAATATTCGAGTGTACTTTCTATCGACTTTCTTTTGAAATGTACGAGAAATTTGATGATAATCTACGAGTATGTTTTCATTCGTGAATCATCGTCGTCGTATCGTGCATGAATTTTTCCTCTTTCACTTCATTTTTATTTGATATATATTTTTATACTACGCATGTTAATGACGCGACAAGACACAGTGCACGACCAGATAAGCTGAGCAACGACGAAAGACAGTGATCGTAACACATAAACATTCTAATAAATTAGCGCTCTGATGACCCGGGATTGTCGCCCCTAGGGGTTTTTCTTTCACGCCGTCAACTATTGCCCCGCTTTGGAATCGTCTTACGCGTGTCATGGCATGACCGTTGGAAGGTCTCGCACTTGATAAATTTCAATCGTTTCGACTTGGTAAAAATATCCGAGAATAGGTAATAAAGTCGAGTCTATCGAGCATTCGGGTATCGGTTTTTACTCATCTGTATGTTATTATATTCATTCAATTGAGCGCTATCGACAGTCGATAGACACGTCGTGCACGGAAAAAGAATAATCACGCTAAAATTATGAGAAAATTCCGGTTAAAATTGCATTGTTTATTTCATGTTTGACCTATCGAATCGTCACATAACTCTTTTTAAAACGCATCGCATTGAAGACAAAAAATTGCATATAATGAATCAAAGCTTTCCTACTGAGGATTCTCATATAATTGAGGAAAAATTGTTTTCTCCCGAATAAATATTTTATTCGTCCTCTCTACATATCATATTCATTGGAATTGATGGAATATTAGATCGAACCAAATAACGAAATGCTTGTTCCCAATAGATTGGTGTTCTAAATAAACAATTTATCCGCGAAAAATAATCAATTTTTGCATCCAATTGAATATTGAATTCCTACAAATGCACATCCCTAATGAAAATTTCATCCCGTATTTTTTTATGCAATTTAGCGCAGTGCAAATTCAATGTAAAATCAGTGGTATTTGTGAATTTTTCACACCAATATCTTTCGTTTTTTTTTTCAGTAGAAAATGAGGGTAGATTCGGCAAAAATTCAGTGTAACTGTACTCCAACTAAGAATATCCAGAGTGATCGCTTGATGTAAAACGGGTGGAATTGATTTTTGGTGTAGTTCTGGTGTCAATTATGGTGCGGAAAATTCACAAATACACCAGAAAATCACGGTGTTGAATCGGTGTATTTGATTCTATTAGGGATTTTATGGAGAGAGGACGAATGAATATTTTTTCCAGTGTAGCACTCTCGCTTCAGAAGAATTCGAATAGATCCCTCGAGAATTCTTGAGAACTCTTTTCGAATGCTTTTAGAGTCTATGCACTGAGAACTCAATTTCTTAGATTGGAAGAAAGTTTTCTCTGCCCTCGTTCTAATGAATATTTTTTTCAATGTGAGAAAATTTTTCATCAGATTGAAACAAAAAAATTTTGAAAATTGAAACAGAAATATATTCTTTCTTGAATTCGAAGAATATGATTTCAATTCAATGAAAAATTTTCTCATTGGAATGAACTATCTTTTCCATTGAAAACAAGATTCATCAGAATGAGGGCAAAGAAATTTTCTTTAAATCTAAGAAATCGGGTTCTCAGTGTGTGCTATCTGGAATTTTTTTGAGAAATTCGCATTAACATTGCAGTATTATCGACGTGATTTTGAGAGTACCTGTTCTTTAATTCACACATGCAATAATTCATGGAAGCAATTTGTAATATAAAAACTTGTTATAAAAAATAATAGGAAAAAAGAAGAAAACTTTTGTCAAACATTTTGTAAAAACAGGTTATTTGGGAAACCTGTGCCTTGAACGTTTTTGAAAGGAAAAGGAAACAAAACGAAAATCCCAACTCAGAAAATCTAATAAATCATCGTCATTTATTCATCCATCATCGGAGTATTTTGTTATTTGATTACTGATTCGTTCCAATAAATGATTCAAATTTCAACAACATGAATTCACTGTAAAAAGTGTGACAGAATGTGGTAGCATTTTACATGAAAATTTCATTAAAATTCAACTTTTTCCATCCTATCGGCCTTTGTTTTCAGTGCTTACTTTCAGTTCAAACAAAACTATTTTTGGCTACACCTTGAAATGAACCGATATTCAGAATGAGGGTGAATTTTACTTTTTACTGTGTTCAGGAAAATTCCAAGAGCAGTAATGGAGTGAAATTTTTGGTCCAAGATTTCAGAGATATTTAAAGGCAACACAGTAAAAAGTAAAACTCAAAGTGATCCCGAATAACAGCTTAAAAATGCAGCCAAAATTAGCACCTATTCCAACTGAGAGTAAGCAATGAAATTCAGTCGTTTTCATTGCTTACTTTCAGTTGGAATAGGCGCTACTTTTAGCTGCATTTTTAGGCTGATATTCGGGATCACTTTAAATGTTTCGAAGAATCCCAAAGAATTGAAAAAATTCAATTAGAAAAATTCTGAGAGATTCCGAATGCATCGCCATCAGACAAGCTTCCAACTTTCTTTGAATTATTATAAATCACTCTGAATCTCCCAGAAGAATGTTCCAAAACAGGACAGATTCGAAGAGTTTGTTTCTTACCAGGGAATTCACTTGCAATTGTATTTTGTAATATTGCCGTCATGATCTTCAGAACAGATACTTTCAAGATCACATCAATATCGTTGAAATGTTGATGCAAAGTCTAACGGAAATGGGTTTTTTTAGAGAATTACTATCTAAAAATTACATCACTCGATTCATTGATTCTAGAATATAATACAAACAATTGATAAAATATATAATAAATCGGATAAAACTTGAAAAAATAACGCAATAGTTCAAAAATGATGCATTATCGAGTAGCATTTATTGAACCAAATCCAAACGTTCGGGTGCCACTTGGGTTGCTTTCGAGACCCGATTTGCAAGTTATATAAAAATTTCAAATAATACACATTTTTCGATGCATCGAGCATCTCATTTATCACGTGTCACGTTGTGGAATATTTGTGCTGGCGTGGCACATCTGTTAGTCTCCCCTCGATTCATTTTCACTCTTCGAAATTCGATAAGGGACCTCGGGGTCCGGTTATCATTCGTTAATTGTTTGTTCGATCATCAGAAATAAATAATTATGTAAAACAGTTGAACGAAAGAAGAAGATACGTCAGGGCGTTTGATGGATGTTCGTTTCGTTGTAATTAAAAAATAGTGTCAAAGCACGAATATTAGAAGAAATCGTTGTTTTTCATAAACTTGAACTCTTCTCTGCACTGCGCACTATCAAATGTTTATACAATTCTTTACATGGAAGTATACGTGTTTCGTAATGGCAACGCTATAATAAGAGAACAAAAAAACAGGTATTCATTGTAACGATTGGAAGTAGGTTCCTTTGTCATATCGAAATCAAAACTCTTCGAGTTAACGACAGAAAGTCAATATGTTCTCCGGTCATCGAAATCTATACTGCAGCAATAGCAGTTACACAGAATGACGCACTTCCGGCGGGGCCTGTTTCGTATGCAAGGAAGTGATCGGATACTACAGCTTGCTTAGCATCCATTCGGTCTAGTCTCTAATCCCTAACATGACTCGGAGCATGCCTTTAACAGAATACAAGAAAAAAAGAGTTACCTACCGCTTACCAGATTAGTTATAAAGTCCGGTCACTATCCCTCATATAACTTTGAAAACTTATTCATGCCGTCGTTCATTTTTTGACATCAAATCATAATCGAATACAACAATGATTATGATGAAACTTTTCCTGGAAACGTTTCAACATTGATTCAACATGGATTCAATATCGTTAATGGTTTCTGAGTATCGAATGAATTCCTCGAAACACCGGATTATTTATTCAACCAACAGAATACGATTCACAGGAATTAAATGTTCATTTGGTGTTTAACTTGAAAATTTGCTTAATTGTGAGCATTGTGAAACAAAACATAACGATCAGAATATAAACATTTTGATACCATATTTCAGGAATGTGTAAAAATTCCACTCTTTATGAGAGACTGAAATGAAATAATGTGATTAAAATAAGCGTTGTTTCACACGTTTTGGAAATATCTTCTTCGTCTCAGGTTTATGATATCTAACGAGAATTAATTGATAATCCACCGCGAATAATATTCAGCGTTGTTGACATTAAGTAACGTAATTTACGATCTCGTTAATTGTATATTCAATCAAAAAATCAATTCTTCTACCAGTTTTGTGGTTACTTTTTTTGTAACTAATTACTTATCTATTTTATTACCTACATTATTATACCTCGTGAGATTACCCGAAACGGATTATATTGCGAAATCTTTTCTTAGATCTCGTGTAGCAATCTTAATGAGGCCATAAAACCCACGCGTTTTTGCAATTAATGTACGCGTGTGTAAGAATGAAAATATTCAACTGTTTAAATCCAAGAGAATTGTAAATTTGCGGGTACATGGATTTTATTTTTATTGGACGAAATGTAATACGATAAATGATGCGAACAAAGTTTGTTTACGATCTTCCGTGGGATGGAGGGTAATTGATTTTTAATATCCCATTCGATGAAACGCATGATTTTACAAATTCTTCTATAAAATTTCACAAAATTCTGAAAGAGGATTTATTTTGTCCGTCGTTTGATGCGTTTCGGGGTGAGTTGTTGTGAATCAAACGAAGTTTCTTGGGAAATTTTGGGAAAATGTATTTTGTAAGGACATAAAGAGGAAGACAGGGAAGAAGCGAGACACATTATGCGCGCGTGCGAGTTGCCACGACACTTAGCATAAGCATACAAAACACCAATAATGCAGTGTTGGTATGCACGGCCGTGAGGAGGTCTCGGGATCGTGCGGGTTAACGGTCTCGTCTTTCCGGCGGATTGGCCCTGCTTCCGGAGACATATAGGGTAGACAATAAGAAAGTAACAGGCGGCGTATTGCTTGCTTTATTTCGTTGTAAGAACAAGGCTGTGCTTTACCTTACACGTCTCGCCTTGCTCGTGTCCGGCTCGATCAAATCGGACAGGACACGTATATTATTAAAAATCGTGTGTTCCTACACCGACACGCGCGCAGTCTCTTAAGGATGTTGCTACGTGATTGGAATTTTTACAACTCGCTCAGGTGTAAATTAAAATACACCGAGGTCACGATTTTCGAATCAATCAACTCTCAAGCGGTAATTCGTGGCGAACGTAATGTTAAGCACCGCATTCGTTTAAATGTATATTTCACATGAATCTCTTTTTAACTTCCCGCTTTACACGTGTGATCCACCGCCACGATATTCAGAATCAATAAGAATTTCAGAGATGGGTCGAACGAAAATTGAAATAACATTCCATATCATTGATAACAACCACGAGGAAGAATGAATTATTTTTTGCTTGTAATGAAAAGAAGAAATTGATTATTGTGACAGATTTGTAATATTCTAGAGATGTGATACTTAACGGTATGTGAGAATGATAGTTTTGGATCATAGAAAATAGGTCGTCGGATAGATTAGTCAACGCGAATATTTGTACGTATCTATGTGCGTAGTTATCATTCTCAATTGGACTTGGTTGTATTCCGTTGACTATAGTTTACCGAAAGGTTATCGTCCGTGTAATATGTGATAATTAAAATCTGAAAGTCCGATTTTTGAAGCGATGATGACAAATGAAAGAATCAATAAACTGACTTTTTCCACACTTGGAGGATTCGGTTTTTGAATTCATCGTCGTTGCTGTTTCACAATACAGTTATTGAAACTTTCCTCTCTTTGTCTTCTCAGATTCCATAGAATGTTACATAATGAGTTTCGTACAGTAAGAAATTATGTATGTGACATGAGAGTACATCACGATTCGAGCACGATATTGTGTGTACCTTAAATTTTTTTCAATATATATGTATATAAAGCTTTTATTTCCTCCTTTGAAATAATAATAGAAAACTTGATAACAATATTTTGAAGAATCAGAATTCTTTCAACGACTCTTTTCTTGTTCAGAGAATCATGAATGATGAAATAAGAATTACGAAAGTAAGGCTTTAGAATTCAATTCATTTACAGTGTCATTAAAACATTATATAACTTGTTGACTAACTTTGGTTAATAATGTTATACAATCTTGCATTTAATATACATTTGATGATATGTTAATTAAATGCTGCTTTGTATGAAAAGTTTAATTTATAATTATTCTCATGGTTGTTTGTGCTCGTGTCATGCGTTCTCCAATAGAATCGGCGGAAAGGTGCGAATAAATTTTGATTCTATGTGGATAGTTTTCATTCTCGTTCCAGAAGAATAAAGATCTCTTTCCAAAGATCTCTCTTTAGAGTCATATTTCTAGATCAGACGTAGGTTCATCGTCACATTATTTATAGAAAAACATCCTTGCGGTCGAGTTGATTTTTTCTTACGAGAATTTTTCATCGATCCAAGGGGAACCGTTGAAAGTTTTGAATAGACCGAAAGCCGATACGATAGTTTAACCAAAACGGTTCGTCGTGGCTAATGAGAGACACGCCTTCTCTCTTCTCCTCTATGAGCTTTCCCACCCTATGAAAGGGAACGACATGTCTCGCGTCGATGATGTACGGCCATTTAATGACTCGGTTTCTGGTATTGGATGTAAGGGAGCGACATGTATTTTTTTTTCCCTCAAAGTGAAACGTTGTCGTAATGGCAAAGGGTTGTAGAACCGCTCTTACCGTAACCCTTCTACAAAACTTTTCAAACAACTATATTTCCTTTTTAATCAGTAAGAACAATGAAAATGTAATTTCAATCGTGCAAGCTGAATTCAAAATTACAGAAATGGAATGATTTGTTTATTAACTTAGTCATCGAGTGGAACGTTCATTGATTGATAACCCTTGTAATTTGAAGATCTTGTACATCCGGTGAAAAGTAAATACCAAACTTTTTTCCTCGTCGTTAAGGAAAGATTGTTCTTGGAGTTTTCTTTGAACACATGGATGACAATGTTTCGCTGAAACCACATGACCGAAAACCTCTCATACTACTACGCACGTGCGTGTATATACGTATACGTTCTCTTTTGGTTCTCGCGCTTTCCCCATTAGCCTTAATGGACGTAGATTAGTCCCGGCGCTGCGTGTATACGAGCGCTGGGATTTAATGACATGGGCGCACCCCTATTCCATTCACTTTTTACTCTTAACTTGTGTATATTGATATTGCTGACTGCCATCGGTTGAAGGAACGTGTGTCTTTCTGGATGACACGTGACGTACGCTGTTTGAAAAGATCTCGTTGCGTTCCACAGAGACAACCAAGCGGGATTCGAGTGATTTATAAATCTCAAGATTCATGCGCAGTCAACAACGAATACGTCATATCATTAGACGAACAAATCATTTGCTCATCGTCAATGAAAGAACTTTTTTTTCACTCGAAAGTATCGAAAAGAGGGAAAATGTATAATGAATAAATTTCCACACTCTATCGTTTCGTTATCCCAAAATCTTCAGCACCATCACGTCAAATTAGATTCCCTAATATCCAATTACGATCGCAACATCGCGTAATCAATCTTCCTCTTTGTGTAATACAATATTCATCAGGTGAGTGAACTCATTACATATGCGAATAGAGTCAAGACTGACTGACTCAGTGACTGACTTAATCGTCTATTGTATATATTCTGTGAGAAGCATTCAGACGTTCATACAACTAAATATCAACTATACATTGTTTCTTTTTGTATAAAATTCGTTCCTAGCCGGACTTATCGATTGTATGATCAATCGTACGGAATATACAATGAATGAGAGTATGTGTGTTTTTTAGATTCAATATATCGACGATAAACTTGGGAATATAGTTATTTTATTCGAAATGATACAATGTTAAATGAATTCAATCATCAAATTCTCATTTGCGTGGATCGTTGTTTGTTGGAGTTCCAACGGAGTATTCACATCGAACAGTCTCGAATTGTATACAATGTATACAATACACTTTGTCTTCAATCATAAGCTGATAATCGAAAGGCTTATATTCTTCTCAACTCTCTTCTCTGCTTTCATTTTCTCCCTTTCTGGTCAGAATAAATATTTGTACACTCGACGTGTGGAGTAACGTCGTTGAGCTGTCGAATTAACAGTTTCGGTTCTACCGAGCATCGTCATCCGATTCCCTCTTTTGTAATTGATTTATGATGAGAAGCTGTATAAATGATACTTTAATCACTGCCCAAGTTGAAAAAATCTCTTCCTCCGCGCTAAGTGGGGAAATCAATTCACTCCGAAGCATTGTGGATGAATTTGAGGATTATTATTCCTCGTCGGATAAACCAGACTGTCTAACGTTGAACGAAAAGAAAAATAGTAGCCTGACAATATCAATGAGTGATGAAAAATGATTTGAAAGACTCAAAAGAGCTTTGAACGTTCAATTTTTCGTTTAGTTTGTATGTTAGAAAATATGATGTAGATTTATGAGTTCTTGCGATACTGTTTGTTTGCTTTTATGTAACTGTATATTCCAAGCACATTTCGAAATCGATGCAACATTGTTCCCGCTCTTGATTTTTCTTTGGGAATCATATAAGACGAGCTCACGTGTTTTTATTCGTAAATCTGCAATGAGGATGAACAAAAGGGGCTGACAAAACGGAATAAAAGAGACCGCCTTTTAGGGATAGCAACCTGGTCTTTTTTTGCGGCTGATTACACTCGAGCGGTAACCACGCAAGAACGAATAGATGCCGAAGACGATGTTAATGTGAGAAAACGTGCGGTTGTTTGTGCGTGAACGCATGTTTTGTGTAACGCATATTTGAAATAAGATGGCGTCGAATGGAGTGGCGGGCATCGAAATGGCTACAAAGCACACACTTTCGTGTGTACGTTGATAAAACGTGGAGCCCATATGAGCCCTATGTACACCTGGAAAGAAGGGTCGAAATGGCGACTACGAGGAAGAAAGAGATTGTGTAACTTGGAGTGAGAAAGAGAAAAAGTTTAGATATCACCCTCGGTCACGACTGGTAACGAGAGGCGGAGTCGTACTAGGCACACCTGGCACCGAACTGCCCCCGGTCAGTAGTTCTTTACCTTCCCCCCTTGCTATCCCTCTCGCCTCAATGTACGTGTGTGATTGTATGTAACTTGATGGACGCGATTACCACATCCGACTGATGATTTTTCATACACCGTAACTAGACATTCCCTCTGTGATTAATTACACAATGAGAGATATTTTATCCTGTTGAATCAATTTTGGTCTCTTAATACGTCGATGCGATGGATGAATATTCTCTCAACTCGACGTAGAAGGGAGGGAATTGTGTGGGAAAGGGATATATGATACCTGATTTCAAGAATGTAGGCGTATGTAGTGCTAGAGAAGTACATTCGAACCAAGATACATATTTTGTGTTCAATTGCGTCTACTGCTTTTCCGCGTAAGCTGGTTTAATTGCAATGCAAATGACGGACGGTCTTTCAGGTACATCGATAATGGATATGATGAATGTTTTAGAGCGAAACATTCGTTTCAAGGAATGTTTGATCAAGCTACGTACGAAGCAATCTCATGAAAGTACAAAAATTCAACACGCGGAAATGTATCAGTTCTCTACGTTAGAGTACCACTCGTACATTCACATTTTATCACAGATTAATGATGCGTTTCATCGGTAACTGCTACTCGATAATTGGTCAATAAAGTGCGTAGAGTTTAAAGGCGGATATGATTTTGCGTTGTACATGTGACATTCGAGAGAAAGTGAAAACATTGAGTGTTTATTGATAAGAAATGGATAGACGACGGTGTTGAATGTCTTCGAGAAATCAAAGCGGACAAGAAGGATAACCGGGCGCTTATTTTAATTCCCTGAATGTCATCGGTGGTCAGATTTGAGAGGGGTAGTTTCCATGAAGTGAGCAAGTTCGGAGATTATGTTGGAATGAGTTCAGTAATTCGTACACTGGAAGAAGTGGAATGCAATGATTACCATGTACAAATAGTAATTGGAGGACAACGTCGCGATTATGGTTTTGGTTACTATGAAGAATTGTAGCGATGTTCATGCACATTGGAATGGTTACCATTTACATGAAGATGGATACCAAATAACGTAGTCGCTATCATCAACTTAAAGATTCTGTATTTCAACTGCCATTTTCGCATGGTAATGGTTACAGTTCACTTTTCTCAGTGTATGCCATAAAGAATCCATAACTGTACTCCATAAATCACTCCACGAAGTCTCAGAAGTGAACCTTCTGTGAACTCGTTTCGAGTGAACCTTCACTCTTTTGGAATGAAAAATTCACTCTAGAATTGGAGTGGCTATGAGTTTCTAACCTCAAACCTTAGACTGTCACTCCAAAAGAGTGGAAATTTCACTCTAAAAATTTTAGAGAGTAGGGATTGAGGGATTGAAATGGATCGGAAGTTTTGAAGGTTAAAGAACATGATGGAGTGTTGGGGATTGGAAAAAGAAACACATCAAAAGAACCAAGAAAGAATACATTTGAGGCTGTTTTATCTCGATAAGAAGAATAATTAAAACTCAGCTACTGAAAAATGATTTCATGTCATTACCCGATTGAATTCGTTTGTTTGAATGGTTGATTCAGAGATCTATATAACATCACGTTGAAACACGTTATGCGAAGTAAATATAAATACACTTCACAATTTTTTAAATGTTTGTATAGCGAATGGTAACTATCTGCAGTAACTTCAATGCTCACATGACTTGATACACATAACACGAGATCATCTCTGAAAATCTTCAATCTTTTAAACCTGAAAAATTTGAATATGAGATGAGGAAACGTTGAATGTCAATTGATATAACAAAAATAAGATTTGACTTGATCATGATATATATGAGGATCGAGATATTGCCGTATTTCTAGCGACAAAACCGGGAAACGGGTCTCTTGGACCATTTGAAATATGGAGATCGAGGCTGAACGGTGTTCCATAAGAGAAGAGGTGGATACTGTCAGGCAGAGAAAGCACGGCCCGATTAGCAATCGCCATGGAAACAAGCAGTTGATGCGATCAGTTCACGCATGAGAGGAAAGGGACTGCGCGGTACGCGTACACACACCAGCGTGTAGATATTCATATAGATGTGTATTCATTTTATACACCACATAGAGAAATTTCTGGCGTATCTGCATAGCCTTCGTATTTAAAGTACCGCGCAGGAGGGAGAGGAGGAGGAGGAAGAGGAGGAAGAGACATAGCGGTAGACGTAGACGGGATGAGAGATAGATCGGGAGAGAAATGGCAATGAGAGGATGGCAATGAGAAAAGAGATTTTGTACATGTGGGAGTGAGGAACACGAGACTCAGGGAGAAAGTGTGCGTGTGCAGGACGGGAACCAGTAGAAGGTAGTAGCAGTACCAGTAGCTGCAGCAGTTCACGTTCTCTCGGGGGCGGCTGCTCTGGCTGTTATCATGAGAAACAAGCTTCCACTCTGATTTTTTAATCCGATCCCATCCCTTTGCCATCGCCACCACCCAACTGAATTTTAAAATAACTGCAGAACGCCATTTGCTCCTCGCAAATAGACCCGGGGGTTAAGCCATCTCCAACCTTGGTATAATACTGTGTATAGCCTACTACACCCACACCATTCGAACCATCAGTTCCTCTTGCTCTCATTCCTCATCTCCTCTCTTTTTTTTCTTTTCTCCTCCTATTCCCTACACTCATTTCTTTCTCTTTCTTTTTCTCATTTGTTATGTACGCGTGCACTCACACCATTGATAAGTATACACTGTTGCTTATCCAGTTATCCTCGTTCTTTTTCATCTCGGTCCTTCACTTGTCCACTTCTACCTTTCTCCATATAACTCGGTGTTTTTTATACATATACAATTTTAGGTGCATTTGTGTAGATGTATATTCATCTGGAAAGACTGATATAGAAGTATACGTATGTGTATATGTATATATATTCGTCTCCAATGCATTCAGTTGGAGAAGCTCTTCTGGATGGATGTGATAGGGACAGATAAAGAGAGGAAAATAAAGAGATATAGGAGAAGGAACAAAAAAAGATGTATATCTGCATGGAGGCAAAGCTGATGCCAAATTGAAATGTTTAGCGCCTCGTTTCAGCTGCTGCTACTGCTTCTGCCGTTGCTCCTGCTACTGTTGTGGATCTCTATACGTGTAGACGTATATATATATATATATTGGTAGATATAGCCCCAAGTTGAACGGAATGAAAGAATTAGATGGAAAAGGAAGAAAGAAGGAGACACCCTGCGTATGTGTGTTTGTGTCTATGGATCTGCCTCAGGGAAGGGTAGATAAGTGACAGTTTTATTAATTTCCCATCTCTCCCTGGCGTCTCGTCGTCGCCGTACCCACCCCCTCTTCAATCCGTTTCTCGTGCACTCGCAACATCAGGGATGTCAGCCGTGTGTCCACACACTTCTTTATTTCTGCCTTCTGTGTGTCGTCTGCACACACAACATAAGAATGGTGTGAGGGATGAAAGATAAAATTCTATAATGGCAATGTGACATAGGGAGCTCTCAAAGACTTATATATATAAAGCATCTATGATCTCTCTGGGGATTGCGAATGAAGAACGGTACTGTTCTGGTTGTGAGAGTTTCGGAAGAAACATCATACGCTATGAATTATTGACGTTGATATTTGCCGTTGAAATTATTGAATGCATCAAGTTTTAGTGATTCGTACTGACGAAAGGGGTCCCTTGCATGGCAATTGATTTGAATTTGTTGGAATACCTCATTTTTCTATACATCAAATGGTGTTTATCTACACAGAAATTCATACATTGTGCTTTGCTGTGGTGTGACATTCATGAATCGGAAGAACCTATTTTCTATGAAAATTTTGGTATCGATTGTTGAATTCATCACCTGTAGGAAATCTCTGATTTGATCGAACTGGAATCATAAACCACATTTTTTGCATCTTCGTTGGAACAATGCTTGGAAAAACACTTTCGAACGATTCAATCGAGTGAATCTGGAGTACATATTCAAAGTTCAGATAACGTTGAAACTCTTGAGATAATTCGAGTTTCAAATCGTAGCTTCTATGTCTGATTTTGCTTTCGGGAAGACAAAAAAGGATGATTCCAGAAAAGATAAAGCGAAATCAAGAGGAACGCAGAGAGGAAAAGAATCGAAACATTCGGAGAGTCTACCCCTTCCAGTTGGAAATCTGGTTGGTCGGCTTGACGGTGGAAAATTTAATTTCGATCCCGTCGATTCAGCAGTTATACCGAAGTTTAATCTTTGATAAGGGTTAGTCTTTTAGTAATGGGATCCCAGGGGGTTGGTCGCTTCGGTCCAACTTGGGTTGGATATCGAGCTAGCTGGAGGACATTCTTCTCTTTTTTGCTTCGCCCCCTCTCCTACATCTTTGTTCATCCTTAAAAGAAGGAAGCTTAAACCGTTAGATAGGAGATCTGCTCGCGGGATGAAAATACAGTAACAGCTACCCACTTATATCGCTCCTAACCGAGCAAGACTTGGACTTTTATGCCGTTTGGGGAAGGCGTAACGAACCTTACGATTGGATAAGTTTCTCGACATGAGATTCCACAGGAAAATCACTCTTCCTCTCTTTTCCAAACTTTTTCTCGTCTTCATTCTTTTAACTTCTTGTTTACCTGGCTCTGCACTTTTATTCTTCTATCGCGGATGACGTGTGTAATCACCGATATCGATCGATTTCCGATATCCTGTAGCATCACATTGAAATTCGTGGATCGAATAATCGTTTGAAGAGACCCGTTCGTTTGTTTGTTACAGTTATGGTATGGACTTGAACGGTGCCAGGCGGAAGAACGCGACTCGAGAAACCACGAGTACGTTGAAGGCCTGGTTGAACGAACATAAGAAAAATCCATATCCGACCAAGGGGGAGAAGATTATGTTAGCTATTATCACGAAGATGACATTGACGCAAGTATCAACGTGGTTCGCAAATGCTCGGAGAAGATTGAAGAAGGAAAATAAAATGACGTGGGAGCCACGAAATAGAGTAGAAGACGAAGATAACAATAATGAAGACGACGACAGTGGTCGGAAGAGTGTTGACGAAAAAGATAGATTAGGTAAGAATTTATAGTTTTTCTCTCTCATACATCTATTTTTTTGCAGTATTCAAGCAAATTGATCATTGATATTTTCAGATTCGAAAGATTCGGGTACCGGTTCGAGCGAAGATGGTGAAAGATCCGCACATCGTTTAGACTTGTTGCACGGTTCCGGAGTTGGAGTTGGCGGTGGTGCTACCGGAGGTCAGGGTCGAACAGAGAGCGAATGGAGCGAGTCTCGAGCGGATAGCGGACCGGACAGTCCAGAATGTTTGTACGATCAACGCGAACCTAGGCATCCCTTGCAACTTCAACATCCCGCGTATTTGACTTCGAGTCATGGTCGTTTGTTACGTCATCCATCGCCCGAAAGTACATCGCCGAGTAGTCATCACCTTCATCATTTACCTCCAAGTACCAGCGCGCCATCCACAGGAAGCTCGGTAACGACGAAACCTAGAATCTGGTCTTTAGCCGATATGGCGAGCAAGGATGGTGATCAACCAAGTACGAATCCCACGATGACGGCTTTGACAACTCCCTACAGTGGTACTCCGAGTAGTGGTGGAGGCGGTGGAGGGGGAGCTGGACCCGGAGGTGGAGGAAGCGGAGGAGGTAAACTAGTTAGCCCCTTGGCAAGTCGCTTACCACCTCATCATCATCTACATCCAGCGATGCATCATCCAGGAACACAATTTGTTCGACCGCATCCTGATTTTTACCGGAATTTCTATGGCGCGTCCCATTTAGCCGCAGCGGGTGATATGTCTCTACTGGAAACATATTCAAGAACGTTGAGTGGATTGGGTGGTGTCATGCCACCTTCGAGTGGTCCAAGTATATTGACATCTTCTTCGTCTGTTTCTTTACCCAGTAACGCGAAACCATTTTCCATTAACGGTAGCAGCGGTGCGGGTAGTGGACCAGGAGCTACGCCCGGAGTTAGCGGGCCAGTTCTTTTAACGACAGCTTCGTCAGGATTATCCCCTTCGTCGTCATCGACGGCGTCGTCCGGTCGTTCAGATCAGTCTCCACAGCCGAGTAGTGGGAATCTCTTATCCACGCAGGAACTCAAGTCTCCTGGTAGAGTCTGATTATCATTACCCGGAATAACGAATATATTAACGTTAAGAATCTACGACGAGAACCGTTGTCGTGCGGTGTGACTGACAATAAAATAAAAGGGACTACTAATACTACCAATCTTGTAATTAGTGTACAGTATCGAGAGAAAAAGAAAAGAAAAAAAAGATAAGAAATCACAGAGACTATATTATATATACATATGAATATATAAATAATATTAAAAAGAAAAAAAACTGCCCACCCTCTTCCTTCCTAGTCCCCACGCGCTCTGAATTTTTTTTCCTGTCAAGGATGAGAATTTATCGTAGTCCTACGTACGTTCATTCGTGTAATGAAACAGAGAAAAAACAAACCACAACATCAAATTATAAACACACACGATCACTACCTTCCTCAAAATTTCATGAGCAGGTTTTGACGCCATATTTGCTATACATAAAAGAAACTATAAGTACTATCGTATATTATTGATATACAGTTCTATTGATTGATATTATCATTCTCATTCTTATTATTATTATTTATGTCTTTGTAAATAGTAGCGTCGGCCAAGTAGAAGAATCGTCCGCGGCCAGTGTATGTATTGTATGTAGAGTAGGTACAACATTATTAATTATATAGAACAAAAAAAGAAAAATTATACTAATGATGATGATTATTATTATAACGACAGTGACGTTTTATTATTATTATTATTATTATTATTATTGGTATTATTATGATCATGATGATTATTATTATTGTTATTGCAATGTTTATAATATTATCGATTTACAACGACTCGGTCGAACATGACGAGGTATGGATCGTTGATTGATGCGTGACAGATCACAAAAGATGGAGAGAAAAGGGCGCGCAAGAGAGTGAGAGTAAAATATTTTTTTCCTTGTGAATAGTTGTTGTTATTATTATGATTATTATTATTATTATTATTATTGATGATATAATTGAAGGTATCGTGACCAGAATGGTTTAAAACCAAGGAGTAACGAACACATAACAACGAGTTTACAATTCAGTATCGTGCAATTTTTATGCTGTTTCATTACGTACAAATTATCGTAACAATCTTTTGATGTCTGTCTCGTTTTACCGTACTCACAACCGTCGCGTCCCAATAATTACACGGCGGGAAATAATGATATCATCTCTTGTTAACGAATTTGTAACGATTAACACAATCAGATTTTAGGATACGACGAAAGGAAATCGGATTATAATAATACCTGTATAGTATGAAGCGCAGAAAGGACGCGGCGGTCGTCAACATATCATGTCATGTCGAGAGTGAACGATCGCCATTACCTTTTAGTCATTCGTGTCCAAAATTTCACGCGGGCCCACTGATGCCACATTGGTAGACAGTGGACGGACTGTGTCTTTTCGCAATAAACAAATCATTACAAAAACGTGTGGAATTTCTTTTTTATAACTGTACTTTACACTCCTATCCTTCCTAATTATCTATTGTCGAGGATATAAAATTCCGAGGGGATAACTCGGTCGATGAATCTGAATTCATCGGAGGATCGAATAAATTTCATGCACATGTGTGCAAAGTAGACATTTGAGGTTCCCTATGAATATGAAACGCTTCCATTCCAAGTATCGGTTTCCGTCCTCCTTCCGTACCTTTCCTTGGTCTCTTTTCCACGAAGACCACGTGTACTTATAAAAATGCAAAGTGATCGAACTTCTGGGTGGTTGGTAGACAAGCCTGGTTATTAGTAAACATTTAAATCGAGAATCGCTACAGCTATATAAAGAGTGGGCCGTAGAATGTTGCTCTTCTGCTCCTCTCAGTTCCAATTCTTCCTCCTTACGAGGATGGAGGAGAGAAACAACGTATGCCGTTGCGGTTGTGCTAGAGACCGAACAGTCAGCCAGCGGGTCGGCTGCTGCTGCAGCGAGCATCGAGGAAACAAGAAATCAACCCGCGAGACCACCCGTCACGGCCTTGGCCACGACAACGAGAATCAGAAGAATATCCCGAGGAGGTCCATTTCGTCTTCATGAATCAACTTGTTTCTGGATCGGCATAAACCTTCAAAGCTCTGTCGTGGTTCATTGGGAAGATTCTCTCCTCCCTCTTTCCTTCACTAGATCTTGGTCACGAAGAATCCGTCTCTTTTCCTCGAGTATATAAAATTTTTTTCTCCCCTCGTTCTACCGCTCTTCCTTGATTTTTAATATTCAACGGGGGAAAATGTTTGGAAATTCTTCAAATGAATTCGATGATGTACCATCGAGGGAGACTATCGAATGTTAATCTTCTCACCACCATGAGCATTTTTGGTGAATTCGTTAAAGTCTAGCGATGAAAAAAGAAAATTCATCTCAATATCTGTGTTTTACATGTTCGAATCTCCCTTTAAAACAATTTTCATAGCTATCTACATCGCGTTCTTGCAATGAAATAAAAATTTGAAAGTGTTACATTCAACAGAACTTGTGTTCCCCGATTTTCCATATCAACTCCTCATTGATAGATTAGAGCATTTGATAAATTCTTGATCAGAATCCTGTTGACATGCCTACCTGCTTTGGGTGAGTATGCCTTTCACATCAAATTTGCATTCTTGTTCATCATATTACACTTGTACTTGCTGTCTCATAAATCTTCAAGTTGAACTCATACTTCACATTATATTCAGTTGCTATTATTCCTTGCAAATCATGCATGATTACCTTGAATCTATAATCCCTTTTCGTTTTCCACATCAGAGCGATTCTTGAAGTCCACTTGAGTCTAGGAAGGATTTTATTGATAAATATACTGTCAATGAACAGCAAACAGATTTGTTTACAAATAATTTGAATCATATTATGTTGGTGTAACAGTGTAAGCTCCTAGTGAAAATACATTTGCTAAAATTGCACTGGTTTTGGTACCGACAAATCATTTTTTTTGTCTGGCAATTCGAACTATCTTTCAGGTTTTGTTTGGATTTTCTGAAACCAAATGTTTCATGAATTGTATTAGCTCGTCTCTTCAAGATAAAATGCTTCTTGGGGTGTCTCGGGTGGTTTAAAACTCAGTCACCCTTGAATTTTTTCAACCCTGAGTATCGGACAGATTGCAGCAGTCACAAAACAACCAAATCCTGTAAGTACTATTCAAGTTCACACATGAATCAATGTAATGAAACTAAGTATAAGATCAATATCGTGACATTTATTGTGCACAATTTATCACTTTCATACTTTCAATTGAAAATATCATCCATCATAATTCTTGAAGTGATACTCCGTATCGTGTACCAATTGAGTACAGTATTCTTGCGCGTGAAAAACTTATCATTCGGATCTATCGATATGCTTGACATATTGATGTATCGATATGCATTTGAACGTACTGAGTGACATGATCAAACGAAAGCTGCAGAATTCTTTCAATGCGAAAAGAAGTGCGTTCTGATTCGCTTAATGGCGGAGTTCTATCATTTTTCTAGCAGTGAAATTGACTATTCAATTATTCAATCACATGATTCTTTTTGAAAAATCCACAATCATCGTTCACGAATGCATCACCTGAAAGATTTTATGCCAGTTTATTTGAAGGAGATTTGACTTTAACGTGAGATTAAAGACGTTAACACAACACATTAAGATCCCTGTATACGTTTTATAAGAATTTTATTCGATTTCTCGAGCTCGAGTTTTATCGGCAATGTAAATTGTAAAAAGACTCGTTTTGGTCGTTACCATGTGTAACGTACGAGTTTCCACCAGTTACGTAAATCAGTGGGATAACGAGAAAATTCAACGAGACCGCGTTAGTCTTTTGAACGTTTGCATCGTTAACACAAAACTCGTCCCTCGTGCTCTTTTCAGGATTTGATTCATTTCCACGCGTCATTTTCGCGTCGCCTTCTTCGTCCTCGCTGTTGTATTCGAACTTTACGATGGTGCTCGACCTGATACGTTTTCTCGTTGAGTGACTCCATAACTTACCACACTCCACATTTTGCGGTTAATAAAAATTAATAGCGCATTGCCTCGTATTATACATAAGCTCGAACACGAACTGTTTTAATGTCCAATCGAAACGGTGCCGAACAAGCGTCTTTCGCTTCCAAGGGTGGTCATTACCTGCCCTGTATGTGGTCATCCATCAATGATCAACCCATTTTTCTCACTCAATCTTATGAATTATCGTTCATTGCTTCATCAACTCGATTTTATAGAAGAACATAAACGTGGATTATTATCAATTAAATGTACTATCGATTCGCTACTGAAGTTGCGATCGTGGAGCAGAGAATTGTGCTTTGGCGGATCAGTTTATCCAAGAACAGTTTTAATAATCAAAATTATGGATCATGATATGTGTAGGTTGTTAGGTCGTGTGTTTATAATAATGAACCTCAAAGGGGAAAAAACAAAGAGGGAACGTAGGTTGGGAGGAACAAAAAAATGAAAGAAAGAGACGATAAACTTGGTCGATGTTGATGCTTTATTGGCTTTTATCGAGTTTTAACGCAAGCACATTTTAAGGATTATATTCCTTTATGGAAACGCCGTTAATTTTATGACACAGGCATATTTAGCCCTCGGCCTCGTAAAATCATACTTCGGTTGCGATAAAGTTGAAACATCGACATCACTGACTTTAAGCAAACTTCATCTCATAAATCCGACTAGGTAAACTTTCCTGCTCTTCGTTCGATTTATCTAGCATTTCATACATGGTAGTATATCCCAAATTGGATACTAGTGCGTTTGAATTGTTGCTTTGGTCGTTTGCGAACACAATCTGTGCCAAATTTATTCAATTGTCAGTATTGGATTCGAACGACTCTCAGTAATCAAAGTCAGCAACTTTGATTCACCCTACGTAATGTAGATCAACGATTCTTTTTTCGGTTTTTAACAAAGAAAGAAGAATATTCGACAATATTTTAAATAAAGTTTCAGAAGGATTCAAAACTCATCTAAATTTAATCATAAAAGTGAATTAGACGAGGTACTTTGATACTTGAAACCTAATTTATGGACATTTCGAAACTACATTCTTCTCCGAGTCATTCCTTTTATCGTTATTGAAGAACCTCTCCAGATATCACAATCCTGTAATTCGAATTCCATAACTCTTCAAGTGATCGCCAAACACATTTTTCTCTCAAGTATCCATAAAATTCGATGCAAATACCTCAGAAGTTGAGGATCGCGCCAACAAAGATGTGACGAATCCATTGATGATCGATAACAAGTCTACGCGAGTAATAACGAAAAACTACAATGAAAATTAATCCGAATACTCGCATATATTTGCGGGACCCCGAATAAATGCTGAAAAAAAATCCAACTTGTATTCCAGCGACCGAAAGAGAAAGAGAGTGAGGAAACGGAAAAGGGAAAGAGAGTTCCGGGTGGAGCGACATGAAAAATTAACGGGTTCGGGTTTTGACACTACGTCAAACTTTCGTTGGTATACGTAGTTATGTAGATACGAGTGATAGATCGTCCCCTCGCTGTCGTCGTCGACGTCTCTTCTGTTGTGGAGCACACTCAGCATTAGAGAGACATAACAGAAATGAAAAAAAAAATGAGAAACGAGGTTTCGAACTTCTCCGCGTCGCTAACGACCAACGTACAAATCCCAATTTTACGAGAGACGCTCTCTTGGCATAGCACGTGTCTCTTCCGCAATGATATTCGAACAAGCATTTTTCTTTTTCCTCGTAAAATTTATCATCTCTCTATTAAGATTGATGACGGTTGATAATTGGTACTGAATATAGTAAAAACTTTTCCTACGAACTTAAAAAAAAATAAATATATTATATGGTATTGTGGGAGGAATAACGTAACGTGTTATCGGACGTGAAATTCTTTTAGTCAAGGTCTTGAGCACGATTCACGTAGGTATCGGGTGATACGTGTTGAGTGTTCAATCGTCTACTAACAATTATTCAATTATTTCATCCATATTTGTTCCTCATTCGTTTAATAATTATTCTAGTTCACAGATAAGAAATCTGATACGATTGTTCTTCTTCGTACAAAGTTTTTGGATAAATATTTGTATGCAAATTGATATATTATCTCCCTTATAAATAATAATCAAAATGTTTATTAGCAGTATTTTTCCAGAATATCACGTTTTTGTGAATTACAGTACAGTGTATTGTTTGACACATATCGTAAATTCGTGTCAGTCACATTAATATAATATTTATCATACATTATCGAATCATTCATTTCCTTTTTAACATGAGGAGCTTGAAAAATCTGATGATATATTTAAAGTGTTCGTGAATCAAGATTCAAATTTATAAACGTGTTGATTTCATAATTTCTGGAAAGATTAATTTCATCACGCATCTTAATATCTTCGTACAGCGATAAGAAAATGGTTTATTGACGTTGGAGTATTGTTGACGCACATTGCCTTATACAAATTTCTTGCTTTCTCCAACGCTGACGATAGAATGTAGCTTTATACGAAGCTTCAATTCATTCAGACGCAATATTGATCGAAGAGTGAGAAAATGCTATTCTATTATTCATAATTAGTGGATTGATTCCGCCAACCTACGATTGTATCAGACGGATGAAATAGATCAGTGTGATTTCGCTGTGACACTCACCGCTGTGTCTTGGCTTAAACTTGGTCTACCGCACGGAAAAAAATGTCTAGCTGTATCAGCTAGATTTTAGTTACCACACTCAGAGAAAAATCTGGTTCTCATAACCACGCAACGTGGTTGATTTTACATGAAAGAAAAAGGAATAGTTGCAGCAACTACTTGAATAGTCGATTTTCGACCATCTACTTAAGTAGTTGCTGCAGCTACTTAATAGTCAGGACAAGTAACACGTTAGCTGTTTCAACTCATTCAAAATACCTCAGGTATCTACGTTAGTTAGTGCAACTATCGAGTTACTTGTCCTGACTATCAAGTATCTGCAGCAACTACTTAAGTGGATGGTCGAAAATCGACTATTTAAGTAGTTGACGCAACTATTTCCTTTCTTCCGTGTATCTTTGAACATTCCGTCTGGTTGCCACAACCAGATTTATATGATT
This sequence comes from Gonatopus flavifemur, assembly GCA_018340375.1. NCBI lineage: Eukaryota > Metazoa > Arthropoda > Insecta > Hymenoptera > Dryinidae > Gonatopus > Gonatopus flavifemur. Next base: position 59,433,725 of record JAFFJZ010000001.1, read on the forward strand.
TTGTTTTGTTTTCCTAGTTATCATAACCAGATTTCACCCTACAAACAATGATTACTGGCGTTTCAGTGGGCCGCTGATGGTCCGGCAATGCCGTTGAAGAGCAGTCCCTAGCCCTTTGAAACACCAGCAGTCGTGTTTGCTGGGCAGCCCAGCCAGCAAAGTGCTTCCAAATTCACGTTTCCGCTACTAGCAGTGCTAGTGGTAGCAACGTAGTAGCTTTTCCATTACCGTGAGACTGCATGCTACCATACCATATATATGATTCCATTTATAACGTAGCACTACCTCAGTGCTACCAGTATTATCAGGAAGCGCTACCAAGTAGTGCTCTTAGTAAAAATACTACCAAGTCACTCCTATTTCCATACATAAATGAAGCCATATATGTACAGAAGATTTTTAATTGTATAAGTGAATGGTAGCACCACTGCCAGAAGCGCTGCCTTGATTTTGTTGGCTGGGAGATCACCACAATCAAAAGTTCTGAACCATGCAAGGACGGTTCCTGTGACCATGTCACTTTTTTCTCAGTGCATAGCTAGATTTTTCGCTGCAGCAGCTAGAATTTAGCTGGTACAGTTGAACATTTGTTTCCGTGCGTTGGTTGTATACTGAAAACAAGGACTGGCGGAGTCTACAATAATGTTGGTATTTCACCGCTGTGCCTTCCTAGTGCCAAAGATCGCCCAATCTTGCGCTACATTGCAGCACCCTAGAATCAATACTCAATTCTTACCTAGCTCAAAGTTTAATTCCAAAGTTGAATTTCCGTTCCAAAAAATTTTCCAGAATGTTTGTTCTGCAAGACATTGTTTCTGAAATCTTTTTCATGAATACGACAAATTTCCTGGAGAGCCTGGATTAGAGTTCAATGTAGATTTCCACTTCAATCTCCATCAACCTCAATCCATCGATGATTCAAAGCTAAGGATTCGTACATTCGGATGATAATGAGAACAGATAATTCCGTGCATTCTTCCGGTAACAAAATTCATGTTCAAACCCAAAAAGAATCAGAAGAAATCGCAAGAGACGGAGAAAATCCCTGCATTCTGAACTATGCACCACCACGACAGATCTTCTTCCGTTCGTCTTTTTCTTTCCTCTCAACATCATCAGTCTGTCTCTTCCCTCCTCTGCGTCATGCCTCGTCTCGTTGTAAACTGTAGCCGCCTTTGACAGACTGGCGGCTGGCGTGAAAACGCTCGCCAATTAACTCGGGGTGAATTATGCATCGTTCCTTATACTCCACTAATTTAGTAGGTGACTTATGCTGTACTCAACAGTATGTATATTTCTGCGTGCACATGTATACGCGTATAAGAATTGGCACGCGGATGAATTCGAGTGGGTACCTCGTTGAGTAGTATGAGCTCCCTTCTTCTTGTTCTTTGCTTCATCCTTTCTCTTGATCTAATCTCTCTTCTTCTTTGCCTAACTTTTGTGCTTTTTTGTCTCCTTCGTTCTTGATCTATCTCCGTCTTCTTACGAAGAGGTTTGGTGTCACCACATCAGCCGGACATCCGGTGAGTTACAGAACGAACCTCCTTTGAAGTCTCTGAAACATCAAGTTCGCGGTATTGTGTGCTTGTAAGTATATATGGATGTATGAAACAGGCATGTCGAATGAAATATCAAAAAGATCTGTATTATTCTATGAACTCATTATCGGTGAAAGACGGGAACGATTTTTAAAACATTTTGGGTCATTCTTGTTAAGAAAAGTTCGAGAGTTCAGATTTATGTGTCGACAGAATTGTTTATTCCAAGATCACTCGGATCTTCACCCTGATCAGTAATTTAGGCAGATACAAATTTATATCCAAACACACACTCCAGAGGAGGAATTGTTTCTTCGTAAAAGATAAGGGATTCTTCTTTGTGTTTTGAGCATCGATTCCTCTATGAATGAAGAAAAGAATTTTTGGCGAGAAATTACGCAATTAGTTTCTATAGCACACTGAATTCAATGAATTTCTCGATCTCCTTCTCCTCCTTCGTACACAGTTTGATGATAGAATGAGACTTCAATTGGAAATTCCAGCAAAAAGTACATTGTATAAAAAGTTCCTTGTTAACCGGACATTATCCATAATATCAACATTATTAATTCCATACTGAATCACGTGAACATGTTTGAGAAACTGAACGTTTATTTTTCAACGATCCCTCGTGCGCTAATGCGACATCGAATATCACAATTCGCGACCACCCTGAACTTTAAACTCCTTCTCTGATTCTGGGAGGAAGAACGATGGCGAAGGGTTAGAGAGGAGAAGGAGGAAGGAGTACGGGCAGAGATCGAACGACTTTTTCAAGTAATCGCGCTCCAGGTCTAAGAGTTACAGCCCGCCTGCGGTATTCGGCCACGGACGATGGTTTATTCAAGAACAATAGATATAGCCCGCGAAAGATCCGGGACCCACAGCGAAGAGAAAGCGGTCGCATCAAAAGCTTCGATATACCGAAGAGTCACACAAATCGGAAACAGTTTGATTCCTACAGACATACATATGTGTGCAGACATTTGACTCTTGCTAGGACAAAAGGTGGATATTCAATCTCGGTAACTCGATTGATGCGATACACAAGGATTTTGACAGACAATCCAAATTAAGGAATTAGTTAAGAATTCCATATCATTCTGAAACTTGAAATTGAATGTTCGAATGAAGAAAAGCTTATCATCGCTTATCATTCTTTGAACTTCACTGAATTCGGAAACTTTACATGAACATTATTAAACTTTGTTTCCGATATGTTTATCCTGAAATTTTAGGTACACGTGTTCGGTGAAATTATAATTGACGTTCCATGAATTATTACAGAAGAAAATTGATGCTTTCGCATAGGGAACGATTTCTTATTCCGTGCGCATAACCGATATTTACTGAAAAAAGGAATAAAGCGCTCCCCTCGCTGTTGCGTGGTCCACCAAGCAAACTGAATTTCCACGAAAGCATCGGGTTCGCGCCTTTCGAGTTGTATGGTATCGTCTCTTGGTCGCCGACGACGAAGCAACAGCGTCTCAACAGCAGCAACATAGTCAAGAGTTTCGGTTGTGACGACACGCGCACCACTAATTATATCGGCGACTTGTGTTTGTTTTCCAAGAAAGAGACGTGCCCACGTTGAAACACAACGAATTGCTGTACAACATATAACCAAAGAACGAAATAACATATAGTTATATACCATACCATGGCTTGCCTCAACATCGATTCCGTGTATAATACATTCGCATTAAAATATTCACATAAATCAGGCATGAAAATCAAATAAGACACGTAATGAGATTGAATACCTTTTCTCGGATCTTGAAACCTCTCAAGTATTTTCTCAAGGAAGGAAGTTATATAGTTTTTCATACTTCATCAAAGAATTCATGTCTTCGGAGAATCTTATATTATTTATCAAAGAAATATTTATTTCTCCATCCATCATTGAAAGTGAAACATCGTAAGATCAGTGCCAAAGCACGTGTTTTATCGATAATACGACACACGGTATAGAAACTTGGATACAACTCTGTCGATGTCTCGATCGACTCCTCCTCATTGTTTTGCTGCGAGTTTCGAATTGATTTATTTATTGAACGGACAGCGCGGATCCAGTGGATATTCGGTCGGGTCGAGTGGTAGAAAAAACTGTATTTAATTAAGCGTCCAAAGGATCTTGAGATCCGATGAGGAACGAGGGACTAGTTAAGGGATCGCGGACAAAAACGGCCACGACTAGCGGCTACGGTATGGTCGATCGCGGACTTCCATGGTCCATAGTAGCGGGGACTGTATCTGAAAAATGATGAGACAAGGTGGATGAATGACGAATCAATTGATGGGTTTCATGACAGGTCTTCGAATTGTTTCGATACCCAAAGAGAGTCACGGTACTGGTGGATAGGTTTGTGGTAAATTTAGGTAAAATTTTGCAGTTTCACATTCCCTGTAGTTTCAAGAAGAATCATTTGTACGAATGTTTTGTAATAAATTCGGGAATCAAAAATATTGGCACTCAAGTGCTTTTGTTTCTTCATCCAATGAAATTTCAGATTGAAAAATTAGTTGATTTTCCAAAGACTTTTTTCAAATTTCCATAAAAGAAAACCTAGGGAGTAGTCTGAAGTAAAAGAACGCGTTCAATTCCTTGGTATCTGTCGGCACGTCATCTTCACGGTCACATCTCAATCAGTGTCTGGGCAGAAGGAGGAGAGGATTGGGAAGAATCGAGGGCGCCAGAGCGACGGAGACGATGATGAAGACTAATACGGTAGCAAGAAGCTTTAGAACTCAAGCTGAACGTGCCGAATGTTAATTACGCCAGTGGGGTGCTGCAGGTGAAAAACTGTTCGTTCAGGTTCTCGCCGATGATCCTCATCGATCGTGCGGTCGTCGAATTAATGGACTGCCAAAGCTCCACATCGAATTGAGAAATAAGAAGAAAAGTACGTGATCTTATATGAGGTCGCGTTTCTAATGTCGTTCTTCGGATTGTCCGGTTGAAAAAACATGTATATCTGGATATATATATATATATATATTGGAATGGCTCACTGGTCTTTCGCGTTTCAACCACAGGATTAGAAGAATGACAAAAATGGTTAATTAAGAAATTAAGATTGATTCACATATTTCATCCATCCATTCGGTGGCTGAGATTTACTTTTTACGTCCTTGCATCCGGCTGGTTCTATCGATTTTTGTGTAATCCTTGAATCTTGAAATGGATCATTCTCGGAGGTGATGAAGAAAATACTTTCATTGGACTTGATCATTTACCATGGTGGTTGAATAACGCATGTACGTCACAGTGAAATAAAACACTCTCTGTAGATCGAGTAGAGTGAAACATTCTTATTCAAACAACAGAAACGCAGAATAATAGCAGGGAAGATAAACGCGACATAATTGAGAATTATATAATATCTCAAAATATAGTGGTGTATAAAAAAAATGGAGTAATTTCTTGAAAGTTCATAGTTGAACTACGGAAATAAGATAAACGGTGCTCTTCTTTCGCCGTATCAAAGATGGGATGCACTTTTATAATATTCTCCCTTCAAAACTTTCGACCTACTTCTTTCATCAACTTAAAAAATGACTTATACTGAAATATAACTGAGCACACAAAAAGAAATGTGGACTTCAAATGTTCCTTTGAGAAATCAAAATTTCATGAGCTCCTTCTTTCGCGGGATATTATATAAGATAGGAAAGAAGAGAAAATTTTATAGGTTTCAAGAATGCAGGTGATGACAAAACAAAGAAGTTCTACGATGAATGAATATAATATGATGTCGTTTTATCGAAATATTCTTCTCCAACAAGCTTTTGTTTATGTGCACTATGATAGAGAATGTCTGTGCATGGTTCATCAATCGAATCAATACAGTAAAACAGTCCTTGCGAAAAGCTATCCTCACGACGGTGAACATGAATGAATGACAAACACTGAATTTCAAAATGAACTTTCGATGAACAACTAGATTTTTCCGAAAGAATTCATAAGAATAAATATTGAACATGTATATATTGTGGATCCATTTTTAACGTCATTACGGGAATTGTTCGAGAATTCATTGAGAGGTCTTCAAGAATTCAAACTCATCACTTTTACAGTCTGGAGTAAATGTCAATGATCGTCCATGAATTTGGCTTAATTATGGCTTATCAAGGACTGACTGGAACCCCTGGAACTGCACTGATTATACGAATAATAGTATCAGTACTAGGTCCCCAGTACAGAATAGTAGCACCCTACCACTCGTAATTGTGTGGTACCCCTAGTAGAAATCACTCTAGTTATTCTCCAGGCCATTACTAGGTCTTGCATGTCCCTCACAAGTGTCTAGGGAGGCCGTGTAATGGCCTGGAGACTAACTAGAGTGATTTCTACGAGAGTACCGCGTCTGTTGTGAAATTCTGATTGGGGAAGAGAACTGATCAAAATCATTATCCTTCAATTCATGTAATTTTTACGTTGATCTGCGAAAAATCTGCGAATCAATATGATTTTACCTCATCTCACGTAATCTGATCTTTAATCATGACAAATAACGTTGTGACATCTCTTGAACGGTATATCGTAACATAATTAGAGATTCATCGTGACATGTGAAGGGTAGCATGCCTATCACCTCGTTGAGGATGACTAAAAGGCGGTCATATAAATGTTTGTTTTCCACGTCTATACGCGCGAAAACATATATTTCAACTCGGTCCAGGATTTACGATCATACAGAGCTTTTCCTCGTGTAACTGTTGATCTCTCGCTTCTCCTTCTTCTCCATCGCATTCACGTCGTCCCTATAGATGATACTTACCGTTCGTTAAATCACTTCTAATTATTGTTTAGATTTCCTTAAAAATCAGTTCGTAATTCCAGAGAAAATGTAGATTTTGCTCCACTTCTTAAATTAACGAGTCAACCCAGTCCGAATGTGGCGTCACTTGAACCATGAATCAAAGAAATTGAAATCCGATTTCTCGTGGAATCATATAACCGAAGGCAATCGCTAGATTCTAATAAAAGCATCAAAATTAAAATTTACTCCGGAGAATGACGAATTTGTCGGCGGATCATTTATGAGTATAAATACACATACTCGTATTCGAAAATGTACGGGCAGGATATAAGCGCACGCGACGTTTGGTTGAAACCGAGTATATAAATAAATAAAGTTTATTATGAGAGAATCGAGAGGAAGAAAAACGCGACCCGCGTCACAACAGTGTCGAGGCGCGAAGCGTCAAAAGTGGATTTATGATATTTTCCCATCGTGAGTCTTCCTCTGCAACGCCGTCGTATGACGCACACTTGTGAAGAAGAGAGAAAAAAAGAAGAAACAACGTTGGTAGCGGTGGCCTTTGAAGTCATATCCTTAAGACACTCTCCTGATGATGCATCGCCGTTCTTAGCGCACGCGCTTACCCGTTAATGCCTCTTAAACAAATCGTCGCTTGCTCTTTTGATGGGCATTACGAATGTCGATCGAATCACTTGATATAGAACCGGATGAACGTGCCCATCCTTGCTCTTCTTTTCTATCATCCAATCCCCATGGATGTTGTTTCTACAATCAAAGAGCCAATTATATCTGTAGAAGAAACTTTATGACCGAGCTTTGATTTTAACCTTATTTCCAATAAACATTAACTCTCTCTCATGATCTCTTTTGCACAAACTCAAAAAGTTTCACGCCACATTTTCATATATTTCGATCTCAAATACATGTTTCATCTTCGGGAAAATATTCTCAAATCTTTGAAAGATGTTTCATAGACGGATATTTCATTTTTTCCGTATAGTTTTTTCTCGAACTCGTGACGGTGAATTGATGCTTCGAAGATGAGGAACAAAAAATTGGAATCATTAGTATGACGAATTGAGAATGAGAACAGATTCTACAAGTACGTTCCGATAATACTGACTCTCTGTAATACACATTGAGCATCGTTGATGGTTGTAACCACATGTACGGAACCTTGAACCCCTTTAGGGATCCTGACAATCAATTATAAATAATTGGATATGATTCATTGGTAAATCATGCATCATTCGAAAACTTACACTTCCCTCGTAATGAGAGCAAATAAGCGAATAAGTCAACGCAATCCTCTGTTTTTTTCTGGATTTTTTATCTCTCTAGAAAACGAAGGAGAGTATCAGAACAGCGCGTCACTAAGATCATTATACTGATGGATCTCGGGCTTTTCGTTGCAGAACGGAAGACATCGCATTACGTTGTCATTTCTCCGCCCATATACTCAAATTGAGAAAGATGCATTCGTTCTTAATGATCCATTCCTCTTCTCTATTTGTACAGTATAATGATGTTCCATCATATTCCTCTTCTTTCATGTTGAGAATTTTTGGAAATTCTGTAGTATTTTCAATCGTTCAACGTGTTTCACCTATTTGAATAAATTTTGCTACGCTTGTTTTGTAAAATCCAAAGACTGATCACTTTATTGCAATTTCATAATTTACATGTTACTCTCTATGCTCACATCCATATAGCATTAGCATGGCCCAGACAATTTCCCATTATATCAATTTGGAAAGAATTCATAATGAATTCTGAACTGTCATAACAGAAATCTTTGTAGGATCCCATAATGAATTTTTGAATAATCGTTTATGGTTCTATCCGGAACTGCGGAAGGTGCGCGATGGGCATCTTCTTACACTGAGAAAACAGATCTTGAAAAATACCATAATTTATTGATTTTCAGCACTGGTCTGACCCGAGTCGGAATATTCACTTGCATGAATCTCTGAAAGTACCATAATTTCTGGAACTCTTTGAAATAAGTATGGTACCTTCCGTATAAAAGTCCAAGACATTATGGTACTTTTAGAGGTTTTTCCAGGTAAATATTTAGACTCGGTCAGACCAGCGCAGAAAATCCATAAATTATGGTACTTTTTAAGATACCTTTTTCTCCGTGTAGTAATTCAAGTAGAGCTTGATTTGGTTGCAGTTTTATGATTTCAGTAGCGCCTACTGCACTTGTAGGTAGTGATAAATTGTTTGTTAATTGTATGAAACTTATAAAATAGCCGAACACATTATTGCGTTTATGGAGATGAATGATTCAGTGAAATTTACGATGAATATTCGCGAATGTTTTCAGAATTCCAGAAAGATTCTCAAAGAATTCCGTTTGAAGAATTTACACCGAGAAAAAAAAGTGGTGAAATTTACATCTTGTGAAGTCAATATTTGGACGATCTCGAAACATAGTTTAAGCTACCACAATTTTAGTTGATTTTACAGCGAGGAATGTAAGATCTATATCAACTTGGATTGTGGTAGCTTGAACTATTTGTGAGATCGTCAAAATATTGACTCCGCAAGATGGAAATTGTAGAATTTCTTTTCTCTCAGTGCATGAACATAACAATGAGTTTATTAGGAACTCCTTATAGATGCTTGAAGAATTCATATGGGGGTTCATAAAGTATTACTCATGAATTCGCAAAGTATGTTCAAAGAACCCCCGTTATGTCAGTTCAGAATGAATCCGTGGGAGAATTTTATTGTTTGTTCTCGTCAAAATGAGCTCTCAAAAAATTCAATTCAGAATTTCGGAAGAATTTGTGAAGAATTCCAAAAGAATTCTTGACGAATTTCGAGAATAATTTTCAAAATATTCTAGAAGAGTTCTTAGAGAGCTCTTGAAATATCTTACCAGATAGCAATTGACCTTAGTTACGAGCTTGCTTTAATTCTTCAAATCTTCTGACACGATTCCAAACAGACCCCCGAGTGGAAAAGGTTTCAAAATTGTATATAATTGATATATAATTCAATATAATCTATATATAAGTTATATATGATTGTACATAAGCTATATAGGGTGTTCCAGAATTCGCAGACTGGATTTTACAGATGTATTTTGCAGCCAAAATGTAATAATTTCCCGTATTGAAAAATCTTTTTTGAGGCTTAGTTTCTGAGTTATCAGGATTTTTAGATTTCTTCAAAAATCCAAACAACCCAACAGCATTGTGTGCTACAAACTTCAGCTCAACATCATTGGCTTAGTTGAAAAACGGCGAATCTCTGGAAAAAAATTGTCATATCCTGCCATTCTTTGTTTCAGAACTAACTCTGATAGAAATTTGTCCGGGCGTCCCATTCACCATCCACGTACTAGATGGGACCCATGTAGAGGCAACTGGATAACACATTTCATTTGGTTTATGTTGTAGATTTTTCATGCGTCAACTGATCATCGTACAGTTACATTGATAGTCCATGAACACAGTCAAAGAAATAAAAGAAAGCCCCAGCGTCTGAATTTGTCACTCGGGATTATTTCATGTAAATGTAAATAAATTCAAAAGCAACGTTCTTGACTGGAGATTACATGTCAAAATACATTGTTACCTTATTCATAGGTGTGATTTCACAGTTAACACATGATTCCACATTTCCAATCACCAATTTGAACCACATCCTAGCAATTTCCTGGGACATCTGGATGGGCACGGGCTAGAAAGTGCGTTACAAAACTAGCTAAAACCAACCTAACATCTGGGAAAACTAGCTGATGCCCATCTAATTCCCAACCATAATTTTTACTAGGAAAAATACTTTGAAGTTGCTCAATTCTGATTGGCTGAAAGCCGAAGAATTCCAAATTGCGAAATGATGGGGTACTTCAATCCTCTTCCAGAGATCCGCCATTCTCCAATTTAGCCATTTGAATTTGAATTGATTAGAAAAAATTTTAAATGCTGATATCTCAAAAACTGAGCCTCAAAAAAACTTTTTCAATAGGAAAAATTATTACATTTTCGTTGTAGAATACACCTGTGAGATCTAGTCCGCGAACTCTGGCACATCCTGTTTATAATTTTGAAGATATTTCCAGGCGGATCACAACGAAATTCCAAAAAATCTCTTGAAATCTTGTGAAAAAAACTTCAGAAGATTTTGAGGAGCCTCAAGTATCAAAATGAACGGAAAATGCTTTACGCTTCATTCTTCATGAATCAGGAGGCGGTTACCGGAAATGTTCAATGTATATTAACAAAATTCTCCACCAGCCCAAATGAAAATGTCGTCTGGAAATTGTATGAGGCTCAGTTAGTTTCTTCAAATCTTTGTTTATTTTTTAGCTGGTAAGATTAGGGTGAGTCTACCTAGCCTGTATCGCACTTTCTTGTCCTTCCAGAGATGGGTAAACCGCAGTATTTCAATCAATTCCCATACAATCCAATTATGCTTCTGAAATGGCATTCAATTCGGATGTATTCCAGTCCTATGTGGGGAAGTGTTTAGAATGAGATTACAAAAATCCGCCGATGTAGTGAAAGCTCAGCGGGCGCACTCGCAGGACCCGAGTTCAATCCTCGCTGGGAGAATTTTCAATGATTCAATTGTTACCCGGATTTCCTTACTGAAAGAATATATTCCGAAATTATCAAAAATTCTCCCAATGAGGATTGAACTCGGGTTCTGTGGGTTTGTTTTTATAGAAAAAGTGATCTGCAATGCTCATTAACTTGGATTCTGAATACAAGTTTTTCTTTAGCTCCATAATATAGATTAAAATTCTTCAGATGGATCCCGAAGAAGATCCGGATAAGACTTCCCAGCCAGCAAAATCGAGGTAGCGCTTCTAGCAACGTCGCTACCATCCACTTATACATTCAAAAGCGTTTGGTACATACAGTACTTGATTTATGTATGCAAATGGGAGTGACTTGGTAGTATTTCACTAGAAGCACAACTTAGCAGCACTCCCTGGTAATACTAAGGTAGTGCTACGTTATATTTTGCATTATATATATGCTGTGGTAGTGAGCAGTGCCAAAATCCAAGGACAGCTACTACGTTGTTCCCTCGGCATTGCTAGTAGCATGAACACAAATTTAGGAGCGCTTTGCTGGCAGGGTTAATGAGTATCTGGACATGGAAACTGCACTGATTCCTAGATCTATCCAGGTCTAGATACGCTTTCGATACCTATGCGAGCCCTATCTGGATATCAACTATGATTCGTGAGATGGATCTCGAGTAAGACTGTGGCAAGAGTTGATAAGGCCCCAGGTTTGAACTGGATTTCAACAGAATTTAGAAAAAAAGGGGTGTCGAATTTTGAATCTCGTTAAGTGGGGAAGCTGCTTGTTCCCAACTCAACTATGAAGTAAAGGAGGTGCTGAATCGTCACCTCCTCCTCAAATGTCATACAACCACGGTACACCACTCAAGATACACCTGGTATTGGATAATATTATCAAATCTTTATGAAACACCAGGTGAACTTTACGCAAATTTCTAATCCAGATAATAAAATGTTCATTATAATTGATTGAAACTTTCAGCCTCCTCTTCCGCAGTCGTATCCAATCATTTCATTTTTCTATGTGATGACAAATGGATGAATTGTATATCTGTATAATGAAATTCCTCGGTATCAAGAATTTTGTGACAGCCCTTATTAAGCATAACTAACAAACTGCGAACGAAAATACTGTACTCTAATGTTCAAGTAACAGCCTTAGTACGATAATCATGTTCTTATAACGTGTAAGAGTAATATCTATTTCTACAGTCATATATAATTCAAATTCTCTCAAAGATGCGTGTACCATCGCAATATGTCGTGTACTTCGCCGAGATCAAGAGCGTTTACGCGCCGCTTGTGGAAACGAGGCGTCACAAATCGTCGAGGTGTCTCTCTAGTTTTGACTTGGTCTTGTTCTCTCACAAGGTTTTCTCATGTAGAATCAGCGTAACTTACTGCTTATTTCCCCTAACACCACGAGTCTCTGTCAAATCTTTTCGGTTCCTTCGTCAAAGAAATCGCGAGGGCGGCAGAGGAGCGTGAAGAGTTCTCTCATCAATCACTGCTCGGCTCTCTTTTGCAAGTGGGTTTTATTTTCAGTCTGCCCCGGTTTTTTAATATAACACGCATCATTAACGCGTGTCCTAGCAGCTCGCAAGCTTGAAAACGATTTAAATAATGACCAAGACGAAAAACTACGATGTCGACGTACTTTACGTTGTTGAAATATTCCATGTTTTTGAAAAATAGACTAAATGTGAGAACATATTTAATGATGATATTTTCTTACGGAACAAAAAGGGATATCATTGCACGGGGTATGTCGTCATAAAAACCGAAACTATCGATCAACCGATTGGTGTAACCAACTGTTCACTGAATTTTGTATGGTTCACATGCAGAGAAAAAGATTGGCTGATGCAGCAAATCGAGATGTTATGTATGGAATAGCAAAATTTTTTATCAAAATAATTGAAAATTCTGACACAGAAAATTGAAGGTACCCAGCAAAATCTGATTGCGCTGATGTAATGTCATTTTGATATTGTTTTCTTTGTACATCCAATAAATCTATTCTCCTCTCCAGCGCCATCCAATTAGGATCAACTTCGAGGACAAAATCGTCCAACTTTTACCGTTTTGAATTCGGTCCGTGGAGACCTTCACTCGGTATACAAACGACATAAATCATCCTCTCATTATTTAGCAAATTTCATTTAATTCTCATTCATAAGAATCTCAAGAAAAACACATTCTCTTCGTAACAATAATGATTCTATAATATTCTTAATATTCTCATTAACAGAATAATCAATGTCGAATGAATAGAACGAAGAGCACATTGAAAACAACATCACATTGAAAAAGTTGTATTAAAAGTGATTCATTCTGGCGTGTATCAAAGAAATATCATCACGATACACGAGTGCTATCTCTAGGTAACCCTCGTTGTCGTAACGATCTTGACGCATTGGATAAATGTTTTTGTCATATCGCAGTCATTCAGGTAAATCATCCTCCGCTAATGACATGGTCCATCCACAGCAGTTCGTACATCAAGGTGAAAGGAATCTGTACATAAGTCTTTGTGTATATATTTATAATACATATACGTATGCATATGTATTTTTTTTTCATCCACTTTCATACTTCTAAAGATTCACATTACTTGGATGAAATCTATTCGTGAGTGGCGGTGCACATTGTTCGGTAGAATAAACAGTGATCATTCATCGGGCTATTTATCAATTCCAATTTCATGGTCAATGGCTGCGCGCTCTTATATACACAATACAACGTCAAATAAGTAATTTCTCACTTCTGATACAATAAGAAGATCCTTCATAACGTCTTTATGAGCAATTATATTATACATCGCGATGGATCCTGATCTATTCTGACTTCTCTGTTCTTTTTTTCTTCTTTCTTCTTTCGTTCGATAGGGAAAGATTTATACATTTGTTGAATTGTGTTGTGAAATTCATTTAAAGAACCATTAAGCTTCACGTCAACGTATATGTTGGATATGGATGTGTATGGGTGAGAATCTCTTTCGTATTTAATCGCATTTAGTCTGTGAATATACGTAACGGTATTAAAAGCTGGGACTTATCGAGCTCTAGTTTTATCGTTACGAAGCTCGGGCTTGCCGGTTTATACGAGTGTTCGAATCTATGCCCGTATACAGATGCGTATATTCCATATGGCAATAACGATAGTAGGGTAGAATTTTCCACGGTTTTTTACTTATCTGATGTAACGGGAAGGTAATTTATGAGTTTTTGTGTTCTCCTTTTTTTGGTCAAAGGAAACAAAATTTTAATTTCGATGATGTGTATTTTCCATCCATTCGGATTCGTATGAATATCGAGTTCACTCGAATGCAGAGATATATCTTTGTAAATTGAATGTATTTGGGAAACGATACATGCATATCGAAGAAAGCATATACACCTTCGTCTGTGATTATCAATTTATAAACGAGAATATCATTGTAGAATCCAATTTTAATTCGAATTGAGAAAATTTCAAACCCCAACGACCGCAAATCATTGTGACATACGCGATATCGAACTGCATATTTTGTTCCAGAAGAGAGAATCGTGCCTCGATTCCGAAAATTGTTATTCGAGGAATATTCAAAGCTTCTAGAAATCCTTGTACCTGTCGTCGGCACCTGTCTACGCGCAAACATGCGCCAAACGTGACGATCCTTCACGAGTATCTACCCACACTTTTTCCCTCGTTTTCCAAAGCTTATGATTACATACCAACACAATCATCACGCCCACACGATTGTGTCCTGTCGAAGGACGAGACCCAATTAACACGCAAGTCCTTCGTGTCGCTGATCCTCCTTCTATCGTGGTTTGACGAAACAGGCTCGTCTCTCTGGTATTCGATTAAAATTCATTAAAGCTACCGAGATTAGCGCGGTTCTGAAAATGGACTCGAAAGATCCGCGCGGCGCATATCAATTGGCTTCTGTATATACTCTATGCTCGAAGAAATCGAGAAGGGAAGTATAGCATGAGAAGAAAGAACGAGGGAGAGAAGGGAAGTCGATGCGAGTCGCTAATGAGAGCGACAATTCAGTGTGTGTGTCAGGCACAGGCCGCATGGAATGCAGCCAGCCGCACGGTTTCCAGCATTCATAAATTCATTCCGTCGCTTTCTGCCAGCTTCGTTTTATCGCCTGACAATATGCCGCGGGAGACCGACCAATTCGAAAAAGGAAGTAAAGAGAAACGAAAAAAAAGAACAACGTTCGCTCCACGTAGTTTCAAAATCAAAGCACCCCAGAGCTTTAATCCAATGCACTGCTTATTCAATTTTCATCCTCCACAGCTTCTATACGTTCACGAATATATGGAAGCGTTTTCTTATGTTGCATGAATTATCTTATCGTTCATCCGTTTATATATCGCACACATTTTTTCCCTGATTCGGAATAAGTGAAATAGAATTCATACTTTGTAGCGTGTTTCAAAACTGCACCCTCGCGTTGTAACATTGTGAAATCGGTCTGGAAAATTCACGGAATACGGTGGAAAAGTTGGCGTTTTGCCCAATTTTGTTTTTTCCTCGTCGGTGAAATCTGTAATTTTGATTCCGGTGAAGCGCAACTTGGCGCAGATGATTCGACAACAGCTCTTATCAGACATCGTATGAAATTTGGTCTCATTTTTCAGCCAGATCAAACGGAGTCTGCCTTTGTCTCCAGTTTTTGGCAATGTTTTGGAATGGATTTCGATTAACTTGAGAAAATCTTAGCTGAGAGTCTGGCGTCAAGCTTGCGGAGATCTTTGCAAGCTTAAGCGAGATTTCTCCGAGATTGTCGTCAATTCAATTCCTTCTACGCGGGAACCTAGAATACTTTATAAAATTGTAATATGAACTCTCATTGGAAACTAAATTTTGATTCCTATCCTCGCACGTTGGATCGCGAATGCATAAAAGAAGAGCCCTGTTGAATGTGAACGCTATTCATCCCCAGCGAGTTGTTTTCACGAAAAGGACGATAGCTATCACAATTTATCAGAGCGACGAATTGTTTTCCTTGTCTTTGGTAATCCGAAAGAGATATTATAACGATATATAGCTTGAGAATCTGGAAACACGTTCACTGACTTAACCCAAGTTTTACGAACGGCTTTGAGTAAGACAATGGGGGCTTCCCAGGTTTACAGTATTTAATGCTTTGTGTTACCATAGCTTGTATGTGATAGTCGTAGGTAGTGGTAGTCGCGTAGTCGAGGACGTTAATTAGGCGGCGCTCATATGCTAATACGAGTACTAAGCTCCGCTTATTCTCATAGTAGCTACGACAAGCCGTGAGCCACGTACAAGCATACTGTGCGCGTTTGCCCGCAGCACTTGGTTACTTGCTTGTATAATATATACACGAAGGTTGGTACTAACCCTACCTCACTCTATGCGCCTACCTACGAAGTTAACATACGTGTGCAAACTGCACCATCTAACACGTGATTATGCGAAAAGCACTTACTTGGATACTGAGAATACCAGTCTCACATCTATATATCAGCATACACACGTATGCGCATTTACTTCAAGACACACCTTCATGTCTCTCAGACCACCATGCTCATTGAGCTATTTGTCTCGCTAATATCACACCTCCTCAGCCCCTGTAACAAAGCTCTTCCTTTATATATCCTATGTTACACCATTTTCCCCATATTCTCAACACGACTCATTGAGCCTGCCTTCTTCTCTTTCGAGTCAAACGCCTACGTCGAATAATCTATTACTTCGAGACTTCAATGACATCCATTCTTTCCATTCAACTGACTACGATTTTCAGTTGTTCACGGTACGAGAATTAATTGCATCAGTTGTGAACATCCATAGACATAACAAGACAATCAGTCAGTCATAACAACGTATGATCTGAGTACAATCTTACTGTATAAGTTGTGATCGATTGGCCACACGTGAAATGCACACGTATAATATTTACACACAGATAACATTTTTCTCTGTTAACGAACATGACTTCACCACAGATACAATTCTTGTATTGAGTTTTCAAAAAATCTGTACACTGTTGGAATTACCCATGTGTGTATGAACCAATGGCCCAATGATGGACCAAGTCTCGCCCAAGACCTGCCGTGACTCGTCTTCAACAATTTACCAAACTTGGCCCAGGCTTGGGAATGATGAATTCAGGACAAGCTTGGGTTCTGGTCCCATTCATTTACCAAGGATCAACCTATGCTTCTTCGATCGCAGATATGCACTGTAAGAAAAGCGGTGTCAGAATTAACACCGCGCGGATTCTATAAAAGTCCACCCCGGAATTCGGTGTTAAAATAACTCCAACTGGTGTTAGAATGACACCATACGGTGTCAAAATAACACCGTCAGGTGTTGAAACAACACCATTCGGGGTGGACTTTTTCTAACACCGCCAAATTTTTTACAGTGTGGATGAAAAAAGTAATTGATTCATATTACAGTTCATGATTGTCTCCCTCAGAACACCGTACATGAATTATCTTGAAGCGATAGAAAAACAAGCTTTTATGATCATTGGAAATCAGTTGATTACATTTAAAAGTATCCTATTACCATTGAGTGAAGTTTTATCCTCACTTGGATCAATAAAATCTAGCTTGGTGTGTGAAACTAGTGTGTAGAATTAATTATGGCAGGAAGATCGCGCCAGCCCTGGCCCGATGGTTATCCCAAAGTCTTCAGTCATTGTAAATTCAGAATTCATTCAATATTTATAAACATTGTGCCACTTATGTGGGCAATATTGGCGCAAAATTGTTCTGAACGAATGCTCGATTTTCACACTTGTACCGAGCTTGTACCAAATGTAGTGACCATTTCCAAAATATTAACAAATATACCATAATTGACTATCCATTGGGAACAACGGGACAATCATGGAACAATATTGGACCAATTGTTGTTTAAGGAGGTTTGTTTCTGGTTTTGTATCTATATTGAATTTGATGTACAAAAATGATGAAATGAGGTATAAAATCAAGAATCAAAAGAATTATTCCAAATCAGAAAACCCTAGCGTAAAAAATCTCTCAAATCGTATTATAAAATGAAAACAATTGGAAATATGAGGGATCCGTGTTCATCACCAGGGTTGCCACCTCTCCGGGTTTGACCCGGAGACTCCGGGTTTTGTCGAATTTCTCCGGGTTCCGGGTCTATTAAAATTTTCTCCGGGCCATTTCTCAAGATTTCAATTCCTCAGCAAATTTCTCCTCGTCCTTGCGAAACTTCCTTGTTCTTTTCCTTATTCTTTCCTCAAAACAAGTACAAAAATACTCTGCCAGTAGGTAGGTATATGTCTTCTGTGACTGGCTTGACTAAATTACAGAAAAATGCCAATTTCGAAAGTTCCTATCATTAATATTCCACATTCCCATCAATCCTACTATATATTGTACAATATATAGTATGATAAAAGGCAAATTGAATTCTCCACGGATTCTATTCTGCTGACATTTCAGTAGTTCATTTTGTGATTCCGAAAGGATTCAAAGAGATCTAGTTTTTGGAACTATTGCTATTTGGGTCATATAGGAGTATTATGGGACAATTACTAAAGCGTTTTATGAGTTTTATTGCGATCGAGTCATCAGAACAGAAGATATGGGCATATGCGAAAATATTCTTCCCTTAGCGGTCCACGATTTGGAAAAAATTTTTTTGTCAAGCACGCCCACTTAACATAGTGAAATATGTTCTTTGAGATCCAAATAATGTACTTTAACGGCTGAACACGTGATTTGAGGTGATGGTCGCTGGGTACATCGCTTTTTATCGAGAATTTCTGGTTTTTTGGGCTTTAAAGCTACCCAGCATCTTTTCACGGGGGAGCACAACTCTCCGACTTGGTACGAATTGTTGTTAGAGGTCTAGAGAATGTTCCTTGACGGTGCAACAAAAAATCGACGGATGATGCCTCCGAGAAAAACGGGTTTTTTATGTTTAAATTTCAAAACTTCGCCCAAAAATTCTGGAAAAATTTAAGTGGACTCTTTGATGAGAGATACAACTTTTTTGTTCCTGACATTTTTTTGATTCCGAGCTTCCTTCTTGAGTAAAAAAAAAAGAAATAATATGAAAAGAATCAGATTTCAGCTCGATATGGGTGCGCAATTCAAACCTGCAAGATCACACTGTCTGGATGGATGGAGATTGTTGATGAGAGGCCTCGCAAAGATTTTCCGGTATTTTTGAGCCCCTCAGTGGTGGCATAAGCTGAGCCCTGAATGATGACGAAAGGAGGACACATGAATACGTGGAAGAAGCAGCCGGGAATTGTGTTGTTTATGATTCTAATTTATAGGCCCATATTAATAGATATTTGAATTGTTATTCTTTTTTTTTATTGAGTTTACATCTTGCAAATGGAAAAAGTTATTTGTTCAGTCAACTCCTCATGAAATCACTTACCATCATATTTCAATTATCTACTAATTTCTAAAAATTAATATATGTATGTTAGAATGAAATACAAAAAAAAAACAATTCTTACCAAAATAATAATTCGGCAGCTTATGCCACTGAGAGGCGGAAAAAATACCGGAAAGTCTTTGCGAGACCTCTCATCAACAATCTCCATCCATCCAGACAGTGTAGACTTGCAGGTTTGAATTGCGCGCCCATATCGAGCTGAAATCTGATTCTTTTACTCAAGAAGGAAGCTCGGAATCAAAAAGATGTCAAGAACAAAAAAGTTGTATCTCTCATCAAAGAGTCCACTCGAATTTTTTCAGAATTTTTGGGCGAAGTTTTGAAATTTCAACATAAAAAACCCGTTTTTCTCGGAGGCATCATCCGTCGATTTTTTGTTGCACCGTCAGGAAGCATTCTCTAGACGTCTGACAACAATTCGCAGCAAGTTGGAGAGTTGTGCTCCCCCGTGCAAAGATGCTGGATAGCTTTAAAGCCCGAAAACCGGAAAATCTCGATAAAAAGCGATGTACCCAGCGACCGTCACCTCAAATCACGTGTTCAGCCGTTAAAGTACATTATTTGGATCTCAAAGAACATATTTCACTATATTAAGTAGGTGTGCTTGACAAAAAATTTTTCCCAAATCGTAGACCGCTAAGGGAAGAATATTCTCGCATATGCCCATATGCATGTTCGCAAGAATATTCATTTTTGGTTACATCCTCCCTTATTCATCCAGTTCTTCTGAACGAATCAAGCTCAAACTGATGTGGGATCACTATCACTCCGGTCCACAACTGTAATGAGAATAATATAATGATCGAATGATCAGAACAGGGCAAATCTGCTCTCACAATTTGTTGAGGAGAATACAAACAAAGTGCACTGAAAAAAATAATTAGTTACCCTCACTCCAAATCAGTTCCAACGACAAGACACAGTTTTTGGTATTTGGATAACTAAAACGGGCGTTGGCTCAACTGAATTCAAATTTAATTTTTCTGACTTCAGTTGCGTTACTGATTTGAAGTGGCCTCTACTACACTGAACATGAAATTCATCAAATGCTAACGTTTTGACATCAATCCTCGATGTCCATGGAACCATAAGAGCGAAAAAATCGCTAGCCACTCTCACTCACATCAAATGTTAATGTGCAAATCATTAGCGGGCGTTGTACTAGAGATGAATGGCAATAGCGCACTAATTCGTGTACAAGACTCCATTTAGTGAAGTGCAGACATCTTTTAATGCCGTTGATCGCATCTTTCCGTGACCTTCTCTTATCAATGCATGAGTTTAGAAAGACATAAAATATAACGCGATATATTAGGAAAAACAAGAATTATCAACGCTCGAATATCCTTAATCTAAGTAAAATTGATTTATATTGTAACCATATTGAATTCCTTGTATTCAAAAAAACATTTAGTAAACATAAATACTCGCGCAAAATGCCTGAGTAACCTAGCCGGTTCGATTCTCATCACAGTGTTCAATTTTTTTGTCTAGATTTCTCGAATTTTGCCCGCTTTCTTTGTTTCAATTCCCGTTCCCCATACTCTTTGTATCCTTTCCATTCGAGCTTCGTATTCTTTTCAATCACGTTTCTGTTACCCTTCAGCATACGCTTCGTTTACTCTTGCTTCTCTCTCCCATTTTCACCAGGGTTCTGGGAGTTAATGGTAGGATAATGACATTTTATAATAGAAAGTCTGATGCTTTTGATAAGAATGTTTGGTATATAACCTTAAAATGCAAGTATATCCTCAATATACTATAGGCGAGTCTAGTAATTTATAATAGATCATTTTTCTCAGTGTATGTAAAAATTGTTAACATATGGGATCAATTAATGATCCTCGAATTTTCAAAACCACAATTTTAATCATAAGATTTTAATCTTATTGAACTCAGAAGATCGCGCCATATGCACTTTTCCTTAATTCCCAAGATATCATTGATTGATGTCCAGTACATCGTTGATCGATGTCTAGGGACATTGAGCGCTCGTGCCAAGTTGGTCACGGAAAGGTGCGATCAATGGCATCAAAAGATGTCTGCCCTCCACTAAATAAATTCTTGTACACGGATGAGTGCACTATTACCATTCTTCTCTAGTACATCGCCTGCTAATGATTTACACATTAACATTTGATGTGAGTGAGAGTGGCTAGTGATTTTTTCGCTCTTATGGTTCCATGGACATCGAGGATTGATGTCAAAACGTTAACATTTGATAAATTTGGTTTTCAGTGTACAGCTTTTATTACCAGCTTTTATTCTTCTATTATTCGGAACTAATCTCCACAACTAACTTCAGTTCATTCGGTTAATCAAATCATTTTTTTCGGTGTGTAGTGCTTACTCTCTTCATTCTTCTGTTTCCATTTGCGTGAAATTCATGTGAAACAATAGTCGCTTCATGAATCGACTGCGCTCAGAGTTTTATGTCATTTGGATCATTCAAAGAAAAGATAAGGAAGGCATGTTTGTAAAATAGTGTCAAATATCACCGGTCCCAAAAAACTTTTTTCCCACCTACGCTTGATCTCTCAACCGATTTGGATGAAACTTATACGGAACCATCATAAGACTATTACTAAGGCGTCATTCAATTTTCATTGTAATCGAATGAGCAGAAAAGGAGATATGTGCGCTCGCAATAATGTTTATTTTTGGTCACATTTCATTTTCCTTCCCCAGTTCTTTTGGATGAATCAAACTGAAACTCATATGGGACCACTATCATGTCGGTCTACAACTGTTAGAAAAATTTTATTATGATTGGTCAATCCCAAAGGAAGATATGGACATTCGTAAGAATGTTAGCAGACAGACGAAATTTGTTTCCTGAGTTTCAGGGAGTCGTTTGGTGTGAGAAATGTTTATTTATGATATAACAAATTTGTCAGACCTCTCCCGCATGATTCCCAAGCTTGCTCTGTCGAGAAAGCAGTATGGAAATTTTGTGGAAATGGACAGGGGGAACTTTTCTACGGGATGTCATATACATAAACAGTGAAGTGTCACGATCCTGGAAGTCTTTCAACCCGAAATTGCGAAATTTCCGTTAAATTGCGGAATGAGGTATTTTCAGAAATTTCTTACCGTGCCCTGTCCCTGTCTCCCCATCCCCGCTTTTTTCTTGTATCACATTCTCCGGGTCATGAGTGCATTCGAGGTGACAACCCTGTTCATCACTCTCTACTATTCCTCGTGGTTTCTTATCATTGTTTTGCTTATGTAATAGAATTTAAACGGTGTGTTTCACTAGGGAATTTTTCATTCTCGTGTAATAAACAGGACTTATAGAGTTATTTCCACTTTTCAAGATCTCGATTTGGAATTCTTTACTGGGTTTTGATGTACATAGTAAAAAGTAAAATATGCTTCCATTCTGAATACAAGCTCATTTTGAAATACAGCCACAACAAGCCCTGTTTCATCTGTAAATGAGCACCGAAATGTCAATTTTTCAAGTCAGATACAGCGACATTCAGTCAGAGTTTGTACGATGTATATATGAGGTTTTTCTGACAAGATTCTGATAGTCGCTGAGCGTTAGACTCCTTATCAGGAAGACAAGCTGACAAAATCTCAAGTAACAAGAAGAACGCCACAGAAAATCCATGAATCAGGGAAAACCTTTTCCCATTTTCTCACACTTTTCCTTGTCCGCATTAAATAAGTGCCCTAAGTTTTTTGTTTTCAAGAAAGAATATATTGGTCGATGTGAGTGGAGTCATTGGATATCTACGATTGAGAAAGAACGACTATTGACTATGTCTCTGAAGATTTTCTTGATAAGCCAAAAGAGAAGGAGAGACCGAGAGAACGAGGATTCGTGGCCTCCATCGAGAGATCGGTATCTCGTGACTAAATGGCCTTTCGAAGGGATTCGTCATTCTAACACACCCAGCGTAAGTGCCGGTTGCGAAGAGACGAGCCGAAATCCTTCCTCTCTTTCTTCGCCTCGTTTAATTTATCCGTCCTGACGCCAAATAGCACGATCTCGGGTCTCAGGTCGTTCGTCTAATTCCAACCGTTGGACCACCGTGGAATCAAACGTTTCAGAGCTTGCGACGAACACCTCATTCTAATACCGGGATTCTCCGACTATTGAGAGGAAATCGTAAAAAAGGAATTTTTACTAATTAGACTTGTTTCGTTGATTCAAAATCGACGAAGAAGGGAGAATACATATTTGAAATTTCGAAAAGTAACAATATATATCGAATAGTACAGCACAAAAGATATTTTTTCGTCGTCAGAAAACAAAATATGTTTAATGGAAATGATCCTTAGGTTACTCTTGTCTCTTATTTCCCATTCTAGCAGTGGTGGTGATCGGACACCAAGGATATCAAGGAGAAGAGGTATTCAAGACTCTTGTAGCCTGTCTTACGTAGATGGACCACGGGGACCAACGGGCAGTGGGTGAATACCATGTGGTGTAGGAGGTGGATGGAAGTTAGACGCTTCAAAGATGCCGCCATCAGGATATAGGGTTACCGCTTGTCCATAGACCAGGTTATTTCTCCTAATAGCCTGTATTAGGTTAGGACGTTTGTGTATGTATATGCATACACATAGTAGTTCTTCTCTTTAGTTTCTGTTTCTCGTCTACTCCTTGCCTCTTACCGCTTTGATTTCCTCTACTATATTCTCGACGTGGTCTCGTGCAACCAATGTACACATACACACATTCGTATGTACATACATGTATCCTACACGTATATCCACGTATACAATCTTCATGGAAAGGATGGACACTCTTCATTCGTATCTACCGAAGCGTGAGCTGTAGACACGCCGTGTCATCAGGTTCACAATGGACACTCACGTTAGCGAACACCATATTTAATCCAAGAGAGTGGTGACTGAAGATGCGGATGAGATCGGTAAAGTACCTCAAGCGCGATCGGTACACTTTTTTATGGAAATTATCGGCTTGAAACTAGCACGACCCGCTGCACCTGAAAAACAGGTGTTCAAGGTAACCGGCTGGGTTGATAGATTCGACTTCTATTCGATTTCGATGGAGTGTATTAAATTCTTCAAACATTTTATCAATTTCTTCACATCGTATCTGAATATATTATCATAAAGTATTTCCCTGAATATTGGGAAGCGTAGTTTGGAGAAAGTACAAGAGATTCGAGCGAGCTTCGATGAATTCAAACATCAATGAATTATCATAGTATCCAGTTGTATATTTACATCCTGATAGAGATAACTTGTTCACGGTAATTATAAACGATCGTTGAATAATGTACACCATATATTGGAAATAAATTGAAGTATTTCGCGTTTGATTCGACCTGCGTTGAATTCGTTTCATTGGAGGAAGAGAACACAACAGGTTCTCGTATAGCTACCGTCATACGTTATTCACCAGATGATATATATCATTGCATATATAATCATGGCGAGAAGCAAGCAGCTACCGATTGATAAACCGAATCGCATCTTGTTGGTGGATTTTGTTACGAACGTTGAAAAGAAATCCAGAGCGCATTTTAGATGCATTAATGCCACTGATTCTGTTATGTACGATTTAACATCAGATCATAAATCATTCTTGTATACTAGAAGTACGCGGGGGGGGGGGGGAGGCAAAAGCGAAGGAGGAAGAGCATCTTTCGATACAACGAACGCGGTACTTTGATACCGCTCGAAAGTACTCACATTTCATAATTCATTAGCATCGTTTTGAAACTTCAGCATACTCCATATATACATTGAAATTCATTGGTTTCGAAATAAACAGAATCCAAAGTTCTAACGTGAATTATAATCACAAGTTTGATGATATTATTAATTCCTTGTGAGAGGAATATCTATCAGCTGTGAGGAAGAATGATTTTTTCTATCCATCAGTTCGATCATGAATTCCTGAGAATGTCATTCCCCGTTGATTGATATCACCAACGTAACCCATTCAAGTAATTTTGCAAGTTAACTCGAGCGTCTTTGTGCTTGCATATGTAAAAGAAGAGATACCCGGTCGTCAGCGATAACGAGATCTATCTGTCGTTGCTTGCTGCACTCGTGCTGGTGCTAGGGCGCAACTGGACTGCTCCGCATTGCATTGCACTGCACCGGATGTGACGATTATCCTTGCCGATACACAACTCGACCGATCGTTAAGGAGTTGTCGGCGTCCGGTCGTTCGTGGAAAGTGGTCTTGGCATGGCATGACTGATCCTCTTCTTCGTCTCATTCTTTTCTCCGCTCGCTCTTCCTCTACTGCATTCGCTGCACTTCTAAGTTCAACTTCAAAGAACATTGTTGTTATACTCCGAGCTCAACGGAAGTTGATGTACGATGATGCTTTCATCCAGTTGACAGAGATACGATAACCCTCGGCTATATATACACGCGCATTGATAATGTGTCGCTTCGAGCGATATGATGACGATTTATCATGAAGATGAATGAAATCGATACAAGAGTCAAAACTCGGTGCGGTATTATAATTAACGACCGAGATTATTTGCAAGTACCTTAATTGTGCTTCTGATAAAGAGTTGATGTAATGTTCGAAGTATGTCTTGATGAGAATTTAAGTCGTTGCATCGATGTGATGTAATTTCATCTCACAATGGAGCAGTACATTCATTATATTATGAAATCATCGTTATACAGAGATAATTGAAGTATGATTTTTCTGTTCCATCGTTTTTATTTGTGTACATAAATATATAAATGATTGATGAAGATCTGAGATCAATTTCGCGTTAAGGATGGATGATAGTTGTGTACTGTCATTGAGGATTTCGAATAGTGCTTCAAAGGTCAGTGATGATTTAATTTACCGGTTCATTGGTTGTAAAAAATACCTATACCACCCTTGTGACCGTTTAGTTTTTGTCCGGTGCAGCGTCACAGAATGCCTAGAATCACTTCTCCTAGGGTAAGCGACGCGATCGTGACGGATGATGGAATATTCATAATAATAATTGTGGAAAGGATCAAACATATATCTCGATGAAAATTCATCGAATATGACATTCGATCAACCAAAGAAAATCGGTCACCGTAGTTTGTTTTCCCAACAACCACCTGAGATATTGAAATATTTCCACCTTCCTCTTCATATCTTTATTTTCATATTTCAAGAACTCTTTCACCTTTTCAATTCATATATTTTCCTTTTCCGGCTTTCGACGTCGAGCGATAAGTTAGAACCACGATTCGAAGACTCGTCATTATTTATAATTTTCCGCTTCGTCAGCGAAACGAAGTGAGGCTGAGTAACGTCGTCGCGACGCTCAGCAGTGTTTCTTACGTTGAAAGAATACCCAAAGCCGGTGAGATTTTTTCCCACCTTTTGTCAATACGATGCATCCGTTGATTCAGAATCATCACGACGTCAACGACGAAAGCGTTGTAGAGATAGAAAGAAGAGGAGGCAGAAAGAGGAAGAGAAGTTGTTCAACCGCCCCCGTGTTGGCAGAAAGGGCTCGATGTGCTTGCGTCCTGATAATACTTGAGACAATGACCGACCGCCATCGTTACTTGCTTGGTAACGCGCATTCGCGACACACGGACATACTCTGTACACTCTTTCAACTGGAATCAATTTATCAAGACCTCAAAGCGAAAGGATGCACAAGGAAGAGCAGAAGAGGAGTATCTTGGAATCCTGTTGAGGTCGACCTCTACCATTTCCATTAGGAGATACCTTGACGTGTATATACTCGTATATACTTGATCCTTGATTATTGTTGTTGTTCTTGTTTCTTGTCAAAAGTCTCAGAAGAAGACGATTCATCTGAAACATGGAACGCTTTAATGAAGAAAATCAACGAATCCCCAATTAAACTTCGACACGCTCGATCTTAATGTGGACACAATTACAGGCGCTTCTTGCATCGAAGTTTCTCGGGGAGTAGATCTTGATCGAAGGTATTTAATATCTCGAATGGTGGATTCTTACTGAATCCATAGAGATTCGACAGAATGATTAAGTTGAACCAAGTGCACGAAGGGTTGTGCACCGTTCGTGGCATATAGGTTTACGTGGCATTCACCGCAAGGATCTTTGTGAGTATATAACGAGAGCATTGCCAAGAGAAAACGTCCTGTACACGCATCTTTCTTGACTCGTCCTCGGCTCTGAAGCTCGTTAGCTGCAACCTACGCGGTTCACGCGAGCCATATCACTTGTTCTTTTCTTCCCTCTTGTTGTATTTCTTCGAGTCTGTGTCTGTTTGTCCATCAAGAGGTTCTTGACTCGGTAGCGAACAACCACCATCCCATTCAACAAAGTTGCGATTTATTCAATCATTCACTGACATATTCTTGTTTGAACAACTGCATGACGATGAATACATAATTTTGAGATGATGAATGAGATAGATGTTGATGTTGTTAAAAATAATAACTCGTTTGAATTGGATTTCTCTCGATATTATATTACAATCCCGGATATATTTTAACCGAAGAATAAATGTTTTTATTATGACAATAAAACCTCAGAACGACGATAAAGGTGCTAATTGGCGCTTGTGTACAAGCGATATTGTAGCTGTTTTTATTGATCTTGGTTGAATAATTTTTATCGATGTCCATTGATTTTCCCGTCGATTTTTTCCTCAGAGTTCTCACATTCTCAATCTTTGTCAGTGATTACATCGTTTCGAGCGACTAACCTGTTTCAAGATTACTCGAGATTTAATTAAGGTCAACGTGCGATTTTCCAACGTTGTGCAGCGTTCACAGAATTTTATTGCCGCTTTACCACATTCTTCAGACGCTTGGTGCAATCATCCTACGAACTGGTTTTATCAGTATTAGTGAATCGTGATACGTTTAGGATCGTTTTGTAACCCGTGTGTTGAGGTAAGTGGAAAAGAAAATCGTTGCTGAGAGGTAGGGGTGGGCAAATGGGAGGACCAGAGAGTTTGCTGGAGCGCGGGGACATTTTATTTGAATAAAACAGACGTAAACCTCGATATTCCCGTTCAGGTTTATGCATTCAAGTATAACACGAGCCATTCTGGCTTTTAATGATCGTACGTTAAAACATTCGGCCTTGATTAAACACGTTGAAGAAGAAAGAGAGAATGAGATAACAAATGCGTCAAGTTACGGGGTGTAGCGTTGTACAACGATACCTCGCCACACCTGTACTATACAAAAAGCGCTCCTTCTTCTCTATAATAATACTCATCTTTGTTTCTCCTACATTTATGTGATCATTTAGTTGCAATCATTCTTAGCTTCCTTCCATTCGTTTTTCAAGATTGTTGAAATTACAATTTTAACTCTGAACATCGTGTAATAACGTTTTCATTCTGAATTCATTTGACGTTGTTGTTGATGAAACTTGGATTCTGAGAGAGGAACGTTTGAAATTATCCTACGTCGAGGGAACTGAAATTGTATGAAGTATTATCTTGATGGAAAAGACGGAAACGAGTGGTGTAAGCTTGGTGCTGTACAGAAAAAATTCAATGAGAGAGGATTCTGTATTCCGAAGTAGAGAGAAATTCGTTTATTGTATGGATCAAATCTTGAATACATTCCTCGATTGATTATTGTTCATGATAATTTGGAAAGAATTCAGTTCTTCGAAGAAGTAAATATTTGCTCAAGCTTGAACTGACTCATGCACAAAGGCTAGAGGGGAAATTATTCTCCTTCTTAAGGAACGAAATACAATTTTCTAAATCAAAGAATGAATATTTCTCTGGCAGAGATCCTGGAAACTCTCAAAACTTGTGAAATTTTGGTACACTGACAGAAAATTCGAACGGAAGTAGCATGGAACCTTCCTCCACTTCAACAACATTGCAATGGAGTGAAATTGTATCTGAAATGTACGAATTCATACTCTAAAAGCAGGGAATTGTTCATTCGATACAAGTTTATGGTACTAATAAAGTATATGACACTTGGAAGTTAGAATTTGGTTTGAATTATTCACCTAAATCAAACAAAACACATCTTAGTTCCATCTATTTCCATTCGAGTAAAACTTTTGATCAACTCAATCGCTCTTGATCTTTATGTTCCTCCCAATATTTCGATTGAATATTTCAATGAGAACCCATCGAATTTCGTTGAACTCTACAAGCAATACTTTCATCTTCGTTTACAACATCCGTTCAAGTTGAATAACAAAATTCATCACCCAAACATCACCAACATGAAACTCAATAAACTATTCACGTAACGACGTTAAGAGGAACTAAGAGATTTTATCATACGCTATTAAAACTACATTCACACGCAATGATGTATATCTATACTCAAAAATCATTATGAACACCTTAAATACCCGATTATATTTATTCAGCGTATTTGAGTGTAGGTATATATATGTAGATATATATACATATATATGTGTCTTCTCCTTCAACCACCGTTCCCTGTTTTCGAGTTAACGTTACAACCTGTTTTGCATTAATTGAGCGGGTCGCGCTTTCATTGAAGTGACCGTAGTAGAGTCTCGGAATGTCGTATCGAGGGAACTGTTCAGACCCCGTGTAAATTTTCATCAAGCTCCTTGTAAAGATCCACACTGCAGCGAATAGTCGGTGTGACTAATTAATGCTCCACAGAATTACCTACTCGAACAACCGCACGTGGAACTTGACCTGAGGCTAATCGAGCCAGAAGTCTTGTATCAGGATCCAGGGTGTTGTAAGCCATCATAGTATGAGCGAAAGACATTGATTATGTACAAAGCGGTAGAATCGAATTATTATATCTTGCGATCAGCGTCGTTTATCAACGTCTTTTATTTGTCAATTCTCCTACAGCTGTGTCGATATTCCAACCGGAATACACGAATAACGAATAACGTATCGCGATAGGTAGCTTTTAACACCCCTCAATCACCCACATGGAATCATATACACAGCGAAAAATTTTGTGTCACACACTGAGAAAAGAGCAATTTGGGGGTTCAGTGAATAGTATTATATTAGATCGATGAATTTGAATATTACCGAAATTTCAGCGATGTTTCATGAAATTTCAAGAAACATCACTGAAAGTTTGCTTTAAATTATTCAGTGTTCTACAATTATTCACGATCTAATTCGCTGTGTGTCACTCAATTCCTAAACGTTTAGTAATTGAGTGATATACAACAAATTTGGTTATAGATATTGTATTATATAATAACGATTGAAGAACACTGAATCATGTCAAGCGAACTTTCTATAACACTTCTTGAAATTCCATGAAACATCGCTGAAAGTTCAGTACTATTTGAATTTATCAAACAAGTATATCACTTTTCAACGAACTTCCAAATCACTCTTCTCTCAGTGCAGGAGGTTCACTCAGACTTTGTGTTGAAAACAACATATCAAATTCTGAAATTCACAGATTTCCAGTGAAGATTTAACATTTTTTGTGTTTATATGCAACATAAATTGCGAGTGGACCTGCTGGAACATACACTGAGAAAAAAACTAACAATAATATTGCTGGATTGACAATAAAATATTGTTATATATCAACCCACAATGAATATCGTAAAAATATGACCGTCGCTATTGCTCAACTGGCAACAATATGATATTGTCAAGAGTATTAACAATTCAAATATTCAATTTTGCGATATTATATAGTTATCTGAATAATTTATATTTAAATATTTAGGAAATACTACTTTTGACTGAGGAAACAAATTGTTCGTCCGAATTTATTGCTACAAACATTCTATCACGATGTGTTTTGATTCGTTTGTGAAGCAAAGGAAATTTTAAGTTCCACAGGTGGAAAGTTGCCTCAGAGCGAGATTTGAACCCGGGTTCTCCGAGTGGGAGCAAAAGCCTTCACCATATTAGCAGATCTTCAAGATGACAACTGAGTACTTGAATTGCTATTTATTGTAATCCTCGAATTTGTTGAGAGTTTACGATGAGAATGTATTCAAGGCGAACATAAAATTCTGCACGTTAAATGAATGAATTAGGATCTGAATCACATGAATTTTTTCAGGAATGAATGAAACTTGTCAAATTTGTTTATGAAAGTTTACTCATGCAAAGTTTGTTGATCAATCAGAAACTCAAATTAATTTTTGTGTTTGTGAATTCAAGAAAAATTTCATCAAAGGAAAGGTTAACTGTCTCCCGTGATGGATCAAAATATATATAGCTGTTTTGACGACGAATGGGTTTCGTTACAACAATTTATTTGGTTAATTCAATGATACTTATTGTGCTCGCTGCTTGATATTGGTTTGTCAAATTAACAATGTTTATTGTGAATTCAAACGGCAACTTATATTGTCATTTCAACCAGTGATTTTCGGCAATACAATTCTTGTTAAAAAAAAACAATGTGCTGTTGCTGTGAGAACAACAAATGATTGTATAACCAACAATAAAATGTTAACAATTCTTATACCGCTGGTTCTACCATACACATTTTTGTCCGTGTACACGTGTGTTGAAAATACACCAAATTTTTCACTGTGTAGATAAATGAAATCTAAAGCATTGAAATTCAAATATTTTAGATAATTTACTCACGTTGGAGTACGCAAAATATGTCGAATGAAAGGGACGGTTACCAACGTTGTATGTGACATCATAATCTAATAAGAGAAAATCATTCGAAAATAAATCTTTTTCAAAGCTCTTTCGTTATCTGCTTTCGTATCGAAAGAGGAGAGAAAAAAAGTCAAATCTCTAAGTCGAATCGCGGTGTTTGAAAATTCTAAGGTGTGGTGTTGTTAACGTCCACCTGTCTGTATTTACCTGTTTTCACATCGGTATAATGTCGCGGACTCGCGTGGCTCTCGACGTACGAGCGAAACGACGGTCAGTCGTATATATAAATCGAAATTTACGAACTTGTCGTCAGAATCGCGTGACTACGACATTTCACTCCTCGTTTACTCAGCAGGGAGCCGAGTAATAAGTGTTACTAGTCTCTTTCATTCGTAACTTCACGCATCACGATTGCCATCTTGTTGGAAAAATCAACAAAATTCCGTTGACACCGCGCGTGGATATATTCTTCTTTTTGTTGTTTATTGACAAATTAGGATTCATTTATGAAGACAAGTTTGTCCTAGCACATAAATTTTATGGATATTTGAATAAATAAACTGACAATTTTGTAAATCGACGATGAATATTCTGATTCAAAGGGCGAGCAGGAAAAACAATTCGTAATTTATAACAAAAATGTTTGTGTGTGCCTGAAGTCTCATCCAGACTCCATTCATTGCATGTTATTCATCATTATCTTGGATAATTTACAAATACCTCGCCAGGATCGTTAAATGCGATAAATAAATGATGATCTTTTAGGATCTGGCGAATCAATCATATCAGAACAATTTCATCTACGTTCCCTTGTTTTCAGTTCGTCAAATGAAAGGCAAATGATACTTACTGGTTGTAGTTGGCACAAGAACTACGCATATGAATGTATTTGGGTGTGTACATATGGCTTCGCCAAGACTTCGTATCGTGTAGGCGTGGGCGGCCTCGTATCCGGCCTAAACCTCTGGAAATAATATAGCGCCGGTCCATAGGGACATTTGCACCATCATTAAAATTCGCGATAGCAGATCGAACAGGTACGGTGACATCACCCTCGTTCGCGCGAACCAACTAAACGAGCGTATAATACTGCTCGAACGTTCAACGTGTAAACTTTTCCTCTCTTCCTCCCCTTCGCGATCGTGTTCATCCTCTCGCGCGTGTTCGTCCTTCTGGCGTTCGAAAAGAACCACAGCAGAAGCGACCACCGTCACACTGCAAATCTACAGATGATGTAGATACCAATTGAATATACAAACATTCTATGTACCTAATGCAACGAGTATATGATACAGAGGAATTAATGCTCCCAACGAGGTACGGGATGATCAAAGTATAGAAAAAATTGAACCACGCGTGATCGATTAATTATAGAACATCACTAGCTCATATTGAAAATGATAATTCCAATTTACTTGTCATTGATTGAATTTGTTCGGGATGGGTGAGTTTTGATCTGGAAATTTTTTTCACATCGAAATACGATGTCATCATAATCAACTGGGGTGCAATTCATGTGGGAAGAAGGGGATAACAAAAGAGGATATAGGTGAATTTAATTGCATTGAATCGTCGAATTCGAGGAATTGAGGAAGTTTCGAATAAGAGATTATGACAATCTTTTCTTCGAATGATAGAGATCCAAATGGTTGTACTTCCATTTCTGAAAAGCGAATGAATAATCGAATGTCAGGGATTTAAAGGATTCATACTCATTTCTATTGATGGTAAGTTCACATTGTTTTGAAATTCATAAAAAAAGGAGTAGAATCATCGGGATCAGAGGGCAACTACGTCCTTAGATACGGTCGAGAGCACAGCAGAGACTGTATCAAATCTTGATTACTGTTATTAAAGTTAATTGTTTCTTTAGAAACAATATACGTACTAATTAGCTAATCCTTCATCGACATATTAATGAGCTGTAACGTTGAAAATGTTCTTTAGCATACGTTTGTCATGCTTTGAATTTCTTTATCCTTAAAATGGCTGCGAAAGAAGTAGTATTGATAATGCAACCACCTTTTTGTGTTTTTGTTGTTAGGCATTCTAATGATTAATGAGATAATCGATTCAACAGAATTCAAACTAAGCAGAAATTTTGTTTTGAGCAAACTTTTTGCTTTAATTTCGTACACCAATTTTCAAAATTTTTTGTCAAGGACAATGCTTCAAAATCCCTATGCATGGAGGAAAATGCAGCTCAGAAATGTAATCATTCGTATGAAAATCTGAGACTCCTTCCTAATTTCTTTGATAAATAACAGGCTGTGAGGTTCAGGAAATGGATTCTCACTCCAAAATATGAGAACTCGTGGGAGCGTAGTGGAAAGTAACGAATCCGATTGAAATTGAGAGTGCTGAATAGGCAAATGTTTATAATGAACTTCATTAATCAGACTTTTGTCCAATTTCGATGAGATTTGGCGATTTCTTCAACCGGGTGTTCTCTCATATGAAGTTAGATCTATTTTACTGAACACTTCAACGAGTTCTTCCAAGAATTCAGGAAATGTGATCGTAATCTACTACAGCAACTTTTTTATGAATTTTCAAAAGGGGCTTCTTCGAATTCTAAAAAACCTCACTGAATTAGCAGCATACGTTGAGTTGAAGTTTCTTAAAATTTAGTAAAATTCATCTGAAAAAGGGGCCGTGAGGAAATATTAGGCACACCCTTAGGGAAATCTACTCCATTCTGGCCAGAACGTTTCATTTTTTCTCCGAAAAGTTGCAGGAAAAGTAATGCGTTTTGGTCAGAATGAAGTAAATTTTCCTAAGGGCATTTTCTGAATTTTTGGAAGGAATTGTTGTGGAGTGAAAGGCAAGTTCAGATTTTGTCGAATCTCCAATCTTTCTGGGGAGGAGATAATTTTGGAACTTTTCTTCATTGAACCTTAGCTTACATTGAAGTTGGGGATAGAAGTGATATCCAAATCAGGATCATTTTCTGGCAGGCGTGACTTTATGCGTTGCAAAAGGCCAGTGGATGGCTTTTGAGGAGCACTGTAGGGCCATTAATGGCCCATTGAAATACCAGTACTCATTGTTTATAGGGTTAAATCCACAGGGAAAGCAAAAAATTGAGACACCTTCGTGGATGACTTTATATTTCGTACACAATGCCGTTTATGGCAGGAACAGTAAACAAACTTGTGAATCAAACATTCCTTCCAAAAAATTCCCCGTGACAGCGAAATCTAATTGTGGTGGGTACCTTTTGGTGTACGGAAAGACCGGGTCTATTAATATTCAGAAAGGATTTATCAACGTCCAGAAAAATGACTGTTAATTCAGGGAAAAAGAGAATCGCTGAAAAATATTCGTAGGGAGTCTACCAAAAATTTGTAATGAAAATATTAACAGTTGATAGTTTCATTGGTATTTTTCATAGTGAAACTATCAATTGTTGATACATTGACTACGAATTTTCAGTAGACTCACTACGAATATTTTGTAGCAATTCTCGTTTCCCCTAAATTGACAGTCATTTTTCTAAATATTAATGGACCCGGTCTTTCCTTGTGGAGGAGCAACTTTTTCATTGTAACAGCAATCTATTTTCGATCACCGCAAATTCATATAACACTGAAAATTTGGTTATTTTATGTTTTAAAAATTTGATGTTCTAGTTCATCATGTTGCTGTCTCAGAAATCCAGGTAGCTGTGGCGGCGAATTTTCAGCTAGGTCAGCAAAAAGATTTGCTATTCTATACATAATACCTCGATTGCTGACTCAGCAAAGTTTCTTACTCCGTTTATTTAGACTTGTCCAAAAGAATTCGTGTGGGATTTTGCAGTTTGTGAAGTGTTCCTTAAGCCCATCCAGGAGCGAAATTTCTCATAGAATTCCTACGATGTTTGGCACGGAGAGAAAAAATTCGCTTTACTGATATAACCGAATTAGCAAAAAGTTCACTCTTAGAGCGGAAATCTTTCTATTTTAGCAAGCGCATGCTGATCCAGCAATTCGACATGCAGACTGCTAGAAAATTTGTTGTGGCAGCAAACGTTTTGCTAATTCAGCGAAGTGGATTCTCAAAAATTTTATAAACTATTGCAGCAAGAATTTCTCTCTGCGTGTGTGGAAGACTTCGATAATCTTCTTAGAAAAATGTTGAGGCTCTGATGAAATATCAAAGCAAATTTCCAAGTTCCTCAAGAATGTACAGAACTTCCCTAAAAATTCAGCGACATATTGCAAACACCTTTTGCAGGTTTTTGCATATAAATCTTCGAGGCCTTCTGGATCTTTTGATATACTGACAGAAATATTCACCATCACCAAAAATATATTGTTTCGTTCCGAGAAGTTCATTTCTCCAAAAATATTTACCCTTGATACAAGGAAAGTTCCCTGTTGTCTGTAGTCCAGAAAATCCGATGATCTTCCTGAGTTTCAGAACAGCAAATCTAGAAAACATTTCCCTTCATTGATATTTTAGATGAATGAAATAAGAATCTACGAGGGTAGATTGATAAGTCTCCGGCCTGACCAAGAAAAACAACGTTTTTAAGAATTTTTTTTTTTTATTACTCAACATAATCTCCTCCAAGGCTGATACATTTCTCATAGCGGTGTTCTAGTCTAGTAATGCCATCTCTATAGACTGATTCGTCAAGCTCCTCAAAATACCCATTTACAGCTTCGATTACTTCTTCATTGTCCGCAAATCTCTTACCGCCAAGCCATTTTTTGAGGTTAGGAAACAGATAATAGTCACTCGGGGCTAGGTCTGGAGAGTAGGGAGGGTGCGGCATTAATTCAAACTTCAGATCGTTGATTTTAGCCATCGCAACGATTGACGTGTGCGCTGGTGCGTTATCGTGATGAAACAAGATTTTTTTCTTCGCCAGATGAGGTCGTTTAATTTTCACTTCGTGGCTCAAACGTTGCAATAAGTCTGCGTAGTATTGACCAGTGATAGTTTTACCCTTTTCAAGGTAATCAATGTATATAATACCTCTTGCATCCCAAAAAACAGTAGCCATAACCTTGTTCGCCGAAAAATTGATTTTGCATTCTTTGTAGTTGGTTACCCTGGTCCAATCCACTGTTTAGACTGTTCTTTGGTTTCAGGAGTGTAGTGGTGGACCCAAGTTTCGTCAACGGTTACGAATCGACGCAAAAATTCGCTTGGATTACGCTTATACAACGCCAAATTGGCGGTAGAAATGTTCTTTCGAATCAATTTTTGGTCGACTGTTAGCAAACGCGGCACCCATCTTGCACAGAGCTTTTCCATATACAAATGTTGGTGCAAAATATTTTGTACACGTTCATATGACATCTTACAGGTCTCAGCTATCTCACGAACTTCTAATCTGCGATCTTTCAGCACTATTTGATGGATTTTTTCGATCATATCTGGAGTTGTGACCTCAATGGGGCATCCTGAGCGAGGCTCGTCAGAGGTGCTCACACGACCCTTTTTAAACTCGGAAACCCACTGCTTAACGGTTGAATATGATGGGGAGGATGTCCCCAGTGTTGAGTCCATCTCTTCTTTAATTTCCTTCGGCGTTAACCCCTTCAAATAAAAGTATTTGATGACAGCACGATTTTCCAGCTTTTCCATTTTTACGAAAAACACAGAGGCGTCTTGGTCAGCGTGCTCTCAAAACTAAACTAACATGGCGATCGGACTGAAACTATAGCTACAAGCTATCTAAGGATGGTACTATAGAACGCCACCTCAAGGTAGGCCTAGTGGCGCCATCTCTTGGTCAGGCCGGAAACTTATCAATCCACCCTCGTATACCTAGCTAGAAATGATTTTTCATCGCATTCCCCAGACTTTGCAAGGGCCTGGTAAAGTTCTCATGACATCCCATGTGGAAATTGCCGGACTTGACGAATGGCCCAGTACTGGCAAGTTTGTATTCGTCATACTTCGGCCAAAACAACTGCCCCCGTACAGTGCCATTACTTTTTTTCAACTGACACCAATTGTTCGACGGTTCTCAGACGGTATTGGTTTTCTTGAGTGGACAGTCTTGGATCAGTACTGAATCAATACTGATAGGAGAACACGTAGGTTGTAGAAAAACGAACCCGTGCTAATACTGCGCCAGAGTTGGTAATATTTTGAAGCGTTACACAGAGACGGTACTGCGCCAGCATCGACGCCACGTTGTTTCACGACAGAATTGTTGGTGAGTCGGGGATCAACCTATTTCTGCTCAAACATGGCTACTTTGATGAGCAAATACTCCGCCAGTACTGACCCAGAGTTGGTAATCTTTTGAAATTTTACGAAAAGACGATACTGTGCCAGCATCGATGTTTCAACAGTGTTTTACTGCAAAAACGATTGTGGATTGGGTGTCAATTTACCTTAGTAAGTTATGGAAAAAGTTGGCGCAAAATTTCCCAGCACATGCAGTTTGGCTGCTTGGAGTCTACATGGGATCAATAACCTTGCCATTCAAAGTGCCAATAATACGCCATGGAGAATCCCCGTGGAATGCATTGAAGGTAGAATTGAAATGGTCATACTGGTGAAATTGAAATGCCAGTCCAGGGAAAATTGAAATCCCAATGTTGGCTGGATTAAAATGCTGGTATAGGCAAGATTGAAATTCCGATTCAGGTACAACTGAAATATCAATACGGGTAATATTGGAATATCAGTTTTAGCTAGGTTGAAATGACAGTACTGGCTACGTTTGAATGCCAGTACGGGCAAAATTGAACGCCAATAATGGGCCTTATGTAAGACATTGTTATCATTTCAGTATTGGTTCAGTACTGTCAAACGACTTGGGCCAGTAATAGCATTACAAATTCAACAGCTCTGGCAGCTATGGCAGCGGTACTAAACCAGTACTGGGCCGTTCGTTAATTCCCACATGGGATTTCTTCAGGCTTCGTCAAGCCCTGATGAGGTCTTGAAAGAAGCTAGAAAATGTCACGAGTCGTCTGTAGATACCCATGTACTAGCGATTTTTTCATGCAATAATAGTTGAAGAAGTAATTCACCTCAAATATAATATTCAGGGACAGTCATTTGTTTATTTTCCATTTCCAACATCAATTCACTGGTTCGAGAAGTTTCAAGAAAGTCGATGCATTCAGATAATAATTCAGTTCGCCAACATAGTTTGTTGGATTGCTTTTAGAGTACTACATTCGTCACAATCATTTAATTTTCAATTTCAACGCTTACAAACCGACGGTCGTTCATTTTACAAACAAGTTGGTTCCGATCAAAGGACGACCAATATGATTATACCACAGGATACATCAGAATCTATACAACAGAACGCTTAGCTGGCTTCCAAGAATCTTTTAAAGCATCTGTAGGAACGTAAAACGTCCATTAACGTTCTTTTGCGATAGAGAGGGGAACTACGCGTGTTGAAAAAACAAGCAGGTAAAAAAATTAAGTCTCTCCCGCGAGGTTCTCTTCTTCGTTTTCACGCACCAAGTATATTTATGTAGATCCGTCGATCGAGTTGCCGGACCGTAAACGGCAGCTGAAAATGTTAATGCGCCATGCTCAAGTGCCGCGGCAAAACCTCTTTTTTATCTTTATAGATTACACACATACTTGTTTGTAGCATCCGATTCGAGTACACTTGTATAAGTGAGGGTTTATGAATGTATCGCTGGAACAGGTAGATTATCCAGTATTCAAGGAATCATAAGCAGGACAAGAGTACTACACATCTTGTCGATTATATTATCGAGAGGTCCACGATATGTTGTCTGATGAACATTCGACGGTGTGAAAAAAATATATTTCTTGCTTTTACAAATGTTCCTTGAGCCGTGTTTCCAAAATGCATGTATCTTGAGTTAGGAGGAGAGAATTTTTTATTGTCATTGTAGCATTATTGTTTCATTTGAACTCGATTCAGTTGATTTTCAATGAGCACTTTATCTTTTGTTTCGAGTCATAGAAACTTGTATCCGCAGATTCGAATATCTCTGGGAGATTCGATAACATCGTATCATTGTAGCCGTAAGTTGTACGTTAAAAATTTCATACCCCGAAATATCCTGAATTTTTGGAATCTCTCTTGTGATGTGTCGAACGTAGAACGGATGTCTTATCGTGGTAGGATCGTGAGAGCAGGTGGATAACCACCAACGCAGTCGTGTATCTCGAATAGTCGAAACCTTCGACCTGTCTCACTTCCCAGAGGGTTCTCGGAAACTTGCAAGAGAGAATTTTTGGTCTCCTTCTATCGCGGAATTTACGAATGGTTCGCGTTCGCGCGCGCATACGCGCGGTCTCGCTACAAATCCTCGGTG
This sequence comes from Gonatopus flavifemur, assembly GCA_018340375.1. NCBI lineage: Eukaryota > Metazoa > Arthropoda > Insecta > Hymenoptera > Dryinidae > Gonatopus > Gonatopus flavifemur. The sequence continues at coordinate 59,473,769 of JAFFJZ010000001.1, forward strand.
AAACTCTCTTTCCCTCGTAGATCGCGCGGTACGAACGAACGCGACACCTGCTGAATTATTCAGCGAGATCAGCGCGGTGCCTCCTACTGGTAGCAGTAGTCCTTGATTGCCTCCAGAAAACGTCGTTGTCGAGGAACAAGTCGGGCTCAGAGGAAGAAAAAAGAGAAAAAACCCGAGGTGGCGCGAGAAAGACAGAGAAGTATCGAAACGAATAAGAAACGGTCAAAGAATTTTTCGAGAATCTCTTACTGTAGATGTATAGTTTTTTGATCCATACATTTTGGAAGAAAATAATTGCGGGAAATGTTATTGTTCTTGTTTTATCGTAGTTGTAGGTAATGCGCAGGAATCTGATCTTTGTTGTGGAGATTATTACTTGCTGGAACAAATTGATCATCGAATCTGACTTGATTTCTTTGAAAAAATGAAAAGATTTTGGAATTATTCATATTCCAATCATCTCATGAGGTGATGAAAGATATAAATTTCTTATATATTTCAAAGTTCATCCTGTGGGTGGGAGAATTTCCCCAATATGCTCCTTTTACAATACTTACCCTAATTCTCACTTTGTGTACAGTTTTCTTTTTCCAACTTAAGTTTAACTCCCCATGAACAGGGAAATACGATCAGAAGAAAAGAGGGTAGATACAAACTTTGTCAAGAGTTTTTCTTTCACTTCAGGTAAAGACACCAGTTTAAATTGAAATAACGCAAACGTAAGGCCGAGAAACTCCGGTATGTACACAGATTAACTCAGGGAGGCAAAACGGGTACCAGTTAGTGTTAGTACCTGTTCATACTGAAGACCGCTTCGCACAATCGCATTTTCTCCCGTTGAATCCTAGCGCGATCTGTTTATACACGATGCCGGACACGCCCGACAAATATTTTTCCTGGCGACCGAAGTCTGTGCTATAGATCCTCATCGAACCCATCTAGGATGACGGCGGTAATGCGCTCCCAACGGGATTACCAGTACGGAAAACTTCGAGGATACGCACGAGCCGTTTTAAACAATCTCCTTTTTCGGTTCAGCACCTATTCATACAGAGATCAAGGTATATTTCTTCCTTCCATTTATCTATCCATCCACCCTTCCGTTCTCCCTGGAAAAAAAGTTGGAACTTTGGCATTAGCTCAGTCTCGCGTCAAGTCTGTCATGGTCACTTCCTGTTATACGCACTATACTAAATCATTCCAGATAAATTTATCAATGCATGCAAATGGTTTGATCTGAATATATGAAATTTCCCATGATCTTTCCATTATCGTTTCTAACAACCGTATTTGTTGGAATATTGATAACTTACATATATATACCAGAAAATAATGAGTCTGTCAAGAGTGAAATAATTTTAAAAAAATTCTGCATTGAATTATCGATAATTGAAAATTTTATTCACAAATGTGCTTGAGACATGCATGAAATGAAAGAAAAAAAAAAGTTATATTCCCATGTACTTTAATGAAATTTATGTAACATATATCAAAAAATCGTATTTCACGTTGAAATATTTTTTCCGTCATCAGTGTACCAAGATACGGGAACATATTTCCTTTCATACGATCAAAAACATAAGTTGAGATTCATCGAACGGGGGATTATAGTCTATCTCCAAAGATAGTCCACTCCTCTCTCATTCCAAATCATATTTTCCCTCCAGACCTTTATTATATCGTGATTTTACGCCTTCTGCTCTCACACTCGTCGACGACGTCGTCCTCGTCGTTGGGTCGAGTCTGGTCAGAGGCTCGTTAATCTTTTTTACGACGCGGCATTCGCCACGAAAGAACTCCTTCGTCGTTTCGACGGTAAGCGTAGTGTCTGACGTAGGAGGTGTCCCGCACCAATAAATAATTTTTCACTTACTCCCTGTAGATCTGGTGATGATAACCCGAGCTGTGAAATATATCAGACTGCACGTATCTTGGGGGTAACGTGCCATTATATGACCGCTTACAATACAATCAGGATTCCGTGTGTTTATTAAACAATTACACAATAGTTGAATATTATCCTTCGATCATCAATGGGGAAAAATAAATAATATAAAGTTCAATCCACATGAGAAAACAAGTGAATAGGACAAGACAACCAATGGGAATCCGTGTTCGAGTATTTTCAAACACACATGTGAAAAATTACATAACTTCTGGTGATATGATTGATCATAATTGCTAGAATGGATAGTCGTACTTTGTGTTTATGGAATACATGGTCTACAGAGGATCATTGAAACTAATGTACGAAAATTTGGTAAAGTTTGAAATTTCCCACGGAAGGAATAATATCATTGTCAACTTCAAGACGCGGGTGGTTTGGCACCTTTGTATTCGATGTTCGCCCTTGATGCAATGGTTCAAGAACCATCCTACGATAGTGTACGGGTATACTACAAAGAGAAAGAGAAAAAAGTGAAGATACCGAAGGTGGGAGTCATTTGGAATACGCGACAACAACATGCAGGAGCGAAACACAGAATCGCACGAACGTTGAAATGCTATGGAGCGAGGGAGTGAAAAAAGAGAGAGAGGAACTAGGACTGCCGCCCTGGAGGGCCAGTGCTCGGACTCGTTGGTATATAAGAGTGCAATTAAAATGCCGCGCTAGCGCCACTCAACGGCAACCGCCGATAAATAAATGCGACTACAGCCGTGTACGTCGTGAGAGGCGGAATAAGTGTGTGAAGGAGGAGAAGGTGGATGTTGGGTAGAAAGAAGAAGTAGGAGAAGGAGAATGACTGTTTAGCCGATGGTGGCAGCCAGAGGTGGTTGTTTGCAGCCTCCACCTCCATTGAGTTCTCGATCTCGCTCTCACCTTGCGTTGTCTCGTGTATGTGTACATAAATATACGTGCACGGAGTTGTATATTTACACACATATACATTTTCCGCCTTCTGCCTCTGGCGCTCCACAATAAAAAGGTGGAGACGACGACGCCGAAGCTCTGCGGCCATGTTCCTCATACCCTTTGCCATGACTACCTTCCCTCCTTCTTCTCAAACCTCTTCTCAAACCATGGTGAGCTTCTCTACACCACGGCCACCCTCGCGATGGAACAACAAAAAAGGCACACACAAGGCGCGTAACGTATAGCCGCGATCTAATTGTTGGAATTATTGTCTCGCTGCGACCAGTAAGAAAATGGTTGCTGGTTGCTGGTTGCTGCTGTTGATGGTGGTAGCTAAGAGTCGCCGCTGCATTGTCGCCACCAACGACGAACAGGAGGAGCCGCCAAAGAGGGTGGAGAAACAACAGAGACCGGGGGAAGAGGAATCGAATCATCGGGATATTATTCAATGTCAGAGGAATGCCAGACTTTAGAAGGTACAAGTTCTCGTCGACTTTCTCTCGTGGGATTTTAGTTTTCTGACTTCGGTTAATGTTGTTGTTGTTTCTCTGATAGTCTCTTATTCGTGGATCTTCAGTTCTTGTATAGTAATTAGGATACATATATATGTATACATATACGTAAACTCCTTTTGTTCTTCAAATTGCTGAGAATTCAGTACAATATTCAAAATATTTGAATTTATATTTGATTCTAGTTCGTGTGCGAAGATCAATTTTTTCCGTATTCTTGGTCAATGATTCGACGCGTTGTTTGAATGACCAAAAATTTATCGTAAATAGGTACTCTCTGGATCTGGGAGAGTGAAAAATCGCACATCTCGCTCCACTAAGTGTCAAAAGTGAGCCTGTCCGCTTTGAGTGGAATTTTCACTCGTTTCGAGTGACCTCTCACTCTTTCAGAGTGGAAAATTCAGTGGTTGTGAGTTTCCAACCTTAAACCTGAGAATATCACTTCGAAAGGGTGGAGATTTCACTCGAAAATTCGACAGGCTTACTTCTGGCTGGCTGAAGAGTGAAATCTTACTCCAAAGATTTGAGAGAGTACGTGATCAAATCGTCATGTATCTGTGAATTGTCTACTGAGTATGAGATTGTAGGAGATTCGTGGAATATTCTATTGTACAAACTGTGAAAATCAACAAGCTAAAGTGGTTTCTTTCAGGGTTTTTTCAACACACTAGACACAACTAAAATTATTATCACCGTAGCTATTTATTAGCTGTGATATAGGAAAATGTAACTGCTAAATCAAATATTATAGCAATATTTTTAGCTTCCGAATACCAATCACTAAACTTTTGCTGAGCAAAGACGAATATTTGCTATGAGAGCTACGTTTTTTTGTGGTAGCAACTGACGGATATAGAGAAAATGAATTAATCCGTGACAACGGGAGTCGATGAGCGGGGAATGGGGTTCATCCGATATGTGAAATTTTATCGACATCCTCAACGGATTTCTATCGATTTTTCGTGTCGTTTTATCACAGCTGTTATAATGTTCCTATTGGATTCTGTGAGGAAGTAAATATTCTATTGTTTTGTATCGGTACAGTCAGTGAAACCTAATACGTACAGATGAAATCAAAGTCTACTGGAAAGCCATGTCGTTTTGTCACAGCATCTATGGGAATATATTTGGATTTTTCAATAGAGGGTGCATTAAGTTTTGGCGAGAAAATACTCTGAAAGGGAGGTTTTCATCGAGCCTCATCGAGAATCAATGTTTTTGTTTCACTTTTTGATGACTTATCACGTGTAGAATATATTTCCTAAACTTTTTGACCAAAATTAATTCCGTTCACAAGGTATCGAATGACAATGAGACCCTCCTCCACCCCCAACAATGGATAATTCAATCTTCAAACGCGTTTTCTAAGAACGTACATATGATTTCCAAATTGACAGAAAAATTATGACTCAAAAACTACTGAATGAATTGACTGTGTTTTCTTCATTTCCAATTAGATTAAATTTATTTTCGGATATAGCTGAATAGATTTTGCTGTTTCTTATCTTCTTATAGCACCTCTGAAAGCGAAAAGAAGTGTTTGTTCGTCATTTATTGATGTTATTGATACAAACTCCTATAAATATTGAATATTCCACAGAAAGTCTGGGGTTTTTATATCAGACACTTTTTGCAAGTGCTATAGCGTCAGTCGATTACTAGCGAATTTCGTCTCAAAAATATAAAAACCACCACAATGTGCGCTATGTCAGTTTTTTCCTGGAAAAATTACTGTGCTGTTGCATAGAATCTTCCTGTAATCTCTCCCGAAGAAATCAATTCAGTACCATGATCCGGTGGTGCACTGTGACATTTGATGGAATACTTTCTCCATATATGACTGAAAATTCTCTGTTCAACTCGCAAAATTACTCCAACGTTGGAAAGTTTGTTATTTTAGCAAAAGGTATCCTGCGCCATAAGATTTCGCTGTCAGAGGGATTTTTTCTACATCCGCTGAGAAAAAATAACTGACATTGTCCACTACCCCATTACTGAAGTATCTCACTTTTGTTAAATGAAATTCATTCGTTTCATATGCAATATTGAATTTGTCTGTTTTCGCTCTAGAAAATTCAAATTACATCCTGTGATTTTCGCGAAAAACAATTCTCAGCTCATTCACTGAATATTTTAGCACCTGCAGGACAGTCATGATCTTATCAGTGATCTTGGAAAAACGTTCTTTGGAGTCACGAGTTTAGTAACGCTGCATCACAGAAAAACTGGGCCTTCGAAAGTGTCTCAACCGGTGATCTATAGAACGTTTCAACTAGGATACCAGTTCAGTTTTCCGTAATGTGGCAAAAAATTCCGCTGTGGTAGCAAATATTCAACTGGAATTTAACAAACTTTGTGTCTATCCGAGAAGGAATGATTCAGATCTTCACAAATTATAACACATAACCACCAGCCTAGTGTTACCTCGAATCTGCCCCAGAGTTTGCAGAATTGGCCCAAGAAGCTTGTCCTGATAGTTGTGCAGTTGTGCACTAAATTATGGAGTCTGTGAGGACTTCATTTTTTTCGCCACAAAGCGAATTGAAATTCGGCCCCATACTGATGCGTCCCGTTACCGGAGTCACCAATCCTGGGAAATGCAAACAATCGTTATCCCGACTGGAAATGATCATAGGGTTAACCTGACATATGGTGAGGACCTCCTTGATCCTTATTAGACCTATTTAGGACCTATTTGATCCTCATTAGGTTCCCTTGAATTATCCTAGAAGGTTGAAATAGGTTTCGCCCGCTGTAATCTCATCAAGACCTTGTGAACATATACAGGGTGACCCAAGTCGGACAGATTATATTTGGGCAGCATATTCTGCAGCAAGAATGCAACAACTTTTGTATTTGGCAAACTTTGTTTTGAGGCCTAGTTTTCGAGATATAAGCATTTTTAGATTTTTTTTCAAATCCAAATCACTCAAAAACACGATATGCCACGTACTTGGGCTTGGGACCATTCGCTGAGTTGGAAAACGACGGATCCCTGGGAAAAAATTCCAACTATCCCATCATTGTTTGTTCCGGAGCTATAGCGATTTGAAATTTTTGAGCTTCTAGTCAATCACCGTTCAGCAACTTTGAATCGTTATAGCTCCGGAACAAACAATGATAGTATAGTTAAATTTTTTTTCCAGAGATCCGCCGTTTTCCAACTTAGCCAATGGTTCTAACCTCAAGTACGTAGCATATCGTGCTTTTGAGTGATTTGGATTAGAAAATATCTAAAAATGCTTATATCTCGAAAACTAAGTCTCAAACAAAATTTTGCCAAGCACAAAAGTTGTTGCATTTCAGCTGCAGAATATGCTCTCCAAATATAATCTATCCAACTTGGGTCACCCTGTATGTTTATAAAGTATCGTTTAATGGAGTGGATGCAAAAATGTCCTCATTGTGGATTGTATACTCCTCGGTGAAATAAATTTTCTCTAAATTAGGAAAATATTTCTGAACAAATGTCAACTGTGCATATCTTCCAAGTTAGATCTCTCCATGCCGAAAACAACATTTTTGAGTTGTGAATTTCCTGTTCATATCCTAATTTCAATTTATTCTGGAGGTTTTGGTGTGGGATTCCGCATCAAATCCTTATTAGTCTCACCTCATAAGGTGCTTATATTAGTAAAACGTGACATGACTTGTCAGGTCCTGACGAGGTTGCCTTACCAGAGCCTGGGCTGGATCAAAGTTGGCCTGATCTGGTTCATGGGGTAAATTTTTAGTCGGGATAGGGCTAGTTGATTTGATTGTCATCAGGATTGAAATGATAACAACGTTTTATCCGAAGCCCAGTATTGGGACCACAATAGTTCCTGAACTGAAAATTTTTGTGACCCGCACTGTTGAATTCTTTATGGCATGGCAAGTATTAATGATTGGTGGAAAAGTTTCGAACACGTACAGATTAAGTTTCAAAACTTCGACATACAGTACATTTCGGTAGATTTACCCAAATTTGTCAAGAAGCAATTGACTCGATCACAGTGGGTAAAAATGCCTGAATATTCGGCAAATTCATCCGGTTTTTTTCGGTAGAATTATCGAAAAATCGGCATATTGATCACAAACTGTGGGTAGGTTTTTCGAGTTGTGCTTCGGGTTGATTGCTGCCTAATTACCAAGGAACTTCTTGGTACATCCGATATATTTATTTGGTATTTATTATCAGGTAGTGTTACCAACAAAAATCCGTCAAATTTCACCCATTGGTCTATTCTATATGTTATCGCTTGGCTGCATATAAATCAGTCAATCAATAACTGTAGATAATTATAACCAATTGTTCGTAACAATAACTAAATCATGTTCTCAGTGTGCCGAGGTCATGAATCTTCACGATTCAGATATTAAATTTACAATCAACCTCAGAGAAACATTCAAAATCTACGTTTGTTCACTTGTATATCAAACTTAAATGATTCATTAATCAATTCACACTCACGTACGCCACTCCGCGCTTCGTCACACAAAAATGATCACACATGAAGATACAATCCATCAATAATTGAAAACAATTATCGTTGAATTTGAGAAAATGTCACGAGCATCGGTGATGAGCTAGACCGGAGAATTAATCTGATACCGTGCAAACTAGAGCTTGATGACCGTTCCGCGGCATTGTTCTGCCAAGATGCCTGCTATTGCTATTGGTTTCTTTTTTCTTCTATCCTCCTGTCTTCCTCATCGTACTATACTACAGAAGAGTGTGGTAATTGCTGCGCTCGTTACCGTTCCTGCCGATGCAGCGCAATCGCGGACCCTCCTGACAGAAAGATAATAAGTGGTTTTCCTTCCAGAGTCTACCTACACACTAATACCTGCAGATCTTTACTAGGACGTTTTTTCCTCTCGGTACTTCTTTCTATTGTTCGCGAAGAATCTTCTGTATTAATCGCAGAATAATTATGAAGAATATCGATAAACTCGTTAGAAATTCAATACCCAACTCTGCGGAAAATGATTATAAACAGGAACAATATACATTCTCTACATAATCTACGTTCTGTCGTTTGGAATTTCATATATCTTGAATACGAGTTGAAGATGATTGTGTTAAATTTTGAGCTCATTATGTTAATTGAGAATGAATGGGTTGATATTGTATTTGAAGTCGTTACCGGCGTATCTTTCCGGGGCGATGTGTATATGCTTGAGGTATTCGCGAAGCGGAATGATGCATCGTCATATACCCAAAGGGCAAAACGAAGGATCCAGACGTCGACGGAGAAGTAAGCACAATCGGGGACATTTCCACCCTACTCTTCTGTTCGTTTCTATACAAGCGGATAGAAGGAACAGAAACGGGGTCGCGAAAAGATATTTACGAGGCAATAATTCAACCGCCACTTAGCCGGCTATTAATTTCGGAAATTGCTGAGAAAGGAGGATATTATGAGAGCAGAACGAATCGTGGCAACGCAGCGTTGGGAATCGCATGGCCAGGACATGGGAAAGACGTAGTCACGTACTTACTTACACGTATACACCAAAGAGAGACGACTCTTAACTTCAAAGACATGCGTCCTTACCGCATCCTTACCGATGTCTTCCAGTAGTAGTTATCCCATTGTCTTTGTTCTTACAAGAGCAAACTGTATTTCTCACGAAGGACATCGGATCTCTGCTGGCGGATTATTGAATATTACAACTCCGATACATTCACAAAATAAGAAAAATATTACTGTATAGATTTTCGGAAAGTCATCAAGATGATGAAATTCAATCTTTTACGATCAAACCAATAATGTCGAAAAATGAATCAATTTCCAAGAATCGAATAATTTTATATAAAGTCATAAAATATAAGAATGAGTCTTCCACTCGTGGAGAAGAAGAAGAAGAAGACGAAGAAGAAGCAGAAGAAGAAGACGAAAGTGCATTGGATAATTAAATTTCTTGAACCAACAAATTTTATTACAACTCCATGTCATGTCCGAGTGTTTATATATCCCAGACGGGAAAAAGTTTTACGACATTTCGTGAGGAAGACGTTCCAGTATCGTATACGTAGATAAAAATATATATATATATATATACGTGTACGTATACACGAACGTCACGACAGATTGATTGGAGTGCGAAGGATGTCGTGTTTGCCGGATGGATTCCAATTATGCCCTACTATTTGCGAAGCACTCCCTCGGTCCAGCGCGATGATTTCATATCGGTGGTGCCCCGATGGTGGTGCAGAGTCTCCGCAGTACCGTATGTAGTGGACCGTGGCTGTCCGATATGCGATATTAATACGACTGACCCCCGACCCTTTATTCCTCTTCCTATCTCTCTTTCTCCTTTTCCTCCTCCTTGCTTTTTCCTCTCGTCGAACAGACCGGTATCGTTCGCGTTATTGTATTCGCTCTTGCAATACCGCGCGCAAACTCTGCACCGGGTCAAAGTGGAAACGATGGAGATGAAAAACGAGGAAAGCAAGGAAAGCATTACGATATATCCGTTTCTCTAATAAACTACCGTCTCTTGTTCCGTACGATACGTGAGCAGATGTGTAGGTATTTGTTTTCGACTACGTACATCATCGAGCTCGTCACAATATACATTCCGTATTTGATGGTTCATGTTTGATCTATCCTTCCTTCTGAATCACTTAAATGCAACTGGATGTGCTTTTTCTTCCTGAAATTTTGATTGGATTGGTTCGGAATGTTCTCCTAGGTCTCGACTGATGCTTACATTTTATCATTTAATTGTAAGCAAATTTATATATATTGAAGAATTAGTTTCATCGACTACGAGAATAGAATTTGAAAAGTAACAGAAAATGATGAATTCATAAGTACAATTTGAGAAATCAATTATCATTGTGTCGATCATAAATTATCTTCGATATATAGATAGTTGTCTATCACCTTAGCGCGATGCGTGATCAATTTTTTCGTATGAATATATGTATATCGAATCCCATATTGAGATTGTACGTATAAAGGGATATGGATATTGGCTTTGATCGACGAGATTCCTCGTGTACGAGCCCAGGCGTTCCGACAGGGACCATGGCTCTACCTTGATGTTGATGGACGTCGTTGGATTGTAGAAAATGAAGCCAAGTAAAGGCACATATCGTACGCGTATCCGCGTCTGTTGTTTTGAGGTGAACTCACGCTGCGAGACTTATGCTCCATCGACACCGACGAAATTTATCTCAACCTCGTGTTGGTTCAAATAAAAATCATTTACAATGTACTATGTCGTACAACTGAATAATATTCAAGTTGTTTGGATCATTGAAACAAATACTTGCGGATCACAGGATATTTTGAAATTATGTTTGGAATATTGTTCGAATATCGAAATGATGGTAAATCAAAGAATGTTTAGTATTCATTACAGAGGAGGAATCTCTTGCTCTCGTATATATCATTAATATGGATGTGTTATTGATGTATCTGTGTTACTGTTCTGTCTGATGGAATAATTACTAATGATATTCGAGTGATCGTGAAATATTAGTGTCACGAGATTATATCGGCATCATCGAGGGTGGTTAGCTCCATTAATTATTCTTCCAATGAGGATACCACGCGGTTCGTATACACGCTGCTATCCATATCATTATCAATCAATTATATGATGGAATCTCATCAGCATAGAGAAAAATTACACTCCCAATTCATAGGGAAATTCTGAGCTTGCATGAGAGATTGATATATTATATTTCTCATATTTTTCATTCAACGTTCAATTCGCATGAATTCAATTAGACAAAAGTTAGGATTTTTATGATATCTTCGTTGCGATATTTTCAAGTTATCTTTAATATTAAATGCTGCGTGAGTACCCGCGCCGCTACTGGCTGAGTAATGTTGCCGGAGTTGTCAGTACTGGCAATTCCGGACCTACCATTATGGGCGTGGTTGAATAGACGGTACTGGCAAAGAGTCGAAATGATAACATCACTGAACGTAAGGGCCTGTATACATTCACCACCTCGTCGGTAAAGATATCAAATGTGATCCAACTACGGTGAAACTCTGGCATTGCAACAGGATCAGTTGTTTTGCCAGAGTTGGATGAAAAATGATAAGGAGTCGAAATGATGACATCCTACGGGTAGACATTCAAATCCGACCCAGTACTGGCACAGTACCGGTAACCGAAGCTACCAGGAGTGATCATATTTCAATTAGAAACAAAGAAAACATTGAATTCGAACTTTGAAAATCTGAAGAATTCATTGTTCCTATTATTGTCATCAAAGAAAGGCACTGTGGAAATGATTCCTTGAAAGTTCACTGAGTGAGGATTGAACCCAGGTCCTGCGAGTAAGAAACCTAGTCTCTATCATATCAGATGATCTCCGAGTTGACGACAAATCACTCAAATTAACATTCAGCGTAATAAGATCGTTGAAGTCATACAATTCACCATAGATTCCGTAGAGGAATAAAGTCCTACCAATACTGGCACATTGTCATCTCTCGAACATATTGAATGATGATACCAACTCTGGCCTGATGCTAGCGCGACTTCGGCTCACTACAACAGCCAAATTGCTAAGATCGTGATTTTAACGCCAGTCGACTACCGATTTCGTAATCACTGCATCGGTACTGGTGCAGTATCGTCTTTTTTTCGCATTTTACCATCCAATTGACTCTGATTCGGTACTGGCATGGTTCCGTTTCTGTATGATCTGGGTATTCTCCGAACATTATTGATTCGATACTGACCCAAGACCGTCTGACCGTGCAAGCCAGTACTGTCTTAAATCCGGCAAACATTGGGCAATAGTTGAAAAACGGTGATGATCCTGAATGAGCACACTTATTCCTGCCGAAGTCTGGCAAGTACAACTTGGCCAGTACCGTACCATTTGTCAACTCTGGCTATTTCCACATGGGTAGAATTTTCATGAATGAAAAAATAGCGAGTAATTTGTGTGATCGTGAACTTAGTTTTATTGTACTGTGATCTCATGCAGATATTCCATCAATATCGTCTCAACGACAATTAAATGAATTTCGTGAAGAAATGTTTATAAGAGGTTATCGATTCAAACGGCACCCACCACGAATAGAATTTTGGAATTTCTCTTAAACCAATATAATTATCTTTCCCGCGGTGTAGGATGGTGAAGATTCTTTAACAGAGCCTGGTATGCCACAGTGATCGTGAGATATGGCACCAATAAACGTTTTCCACTAGTGTGGATTACCGTTCCCCGAACGATATCTCATATCGAGACCGGACAATGTCGATATGCGACGAATGGGATGCGGCATGCCAAACCTGCAGGCTTGATATGATCGGTCTTCCGTATTATTGCTTGTACCTTTGCTTATATATGATACCAATATTCCTCATAATTCTTACAATACGTTCTGTCTGTGAGCATTGACCAGACAAAATAATACTCCCTGAAGCATGTAGTGAAGAATATTGGTATGAATGTAGGAATCAAGAGAACGATTTCATATATTTTTCAATTTCACTTTGAATTTAATATAAAAAAGTATATCATAAAGAGGAGATGACGTTCCCCGAAAATTCGTTGAATGGTTTTCCCGACAGCAACAATTACGAATCAAAGTGAGTATAAATATATCGCTCGTAAAATGAGGTCTAATCGAACTGCGTGCGACGTAAGATTGTCTCATTGCGTGACGTATTTGGCACGTGTACGTGACACGGAGACTACAATGTTAGTGTGCAATAAAACACAGTGACCCCGTGAATAATTGTGTATAACGTGCGTGTTATGTCGGTCGCATAAGAACACAGATCGAAGCTGACAAAGGATGACGGTAATATGCGCCTGTGTGAGTTTCATCGGCACTTCACCCTATTCGACAGTGTTGTTTCGTATCATCAACGGTGGTTTACTGTAGGTTGTTAGTCTGACCCCCATGATCTATCCACGAATCGCGATACGCTAACGCGTGCCTCTCTCATTACGTACACGCATGGAAGTATTGTACAACACGTCGAAGGAGAAAAAGGAAGGAACGATGCTAGGAATGATGATGATTGTTGGATTAAGGGATGAAAACAAAAGATGGAAGGGTGGACTGACGGAGCATGTCAAATATATAAGTACAACAACGTAGAGGCAGAGGGGTGGGTTGATTTTTGTACGAATCAAGGGATGATTATTCTCAAGGTTTGAGAATTTGGATGTGACAAATGTATAAATCGACTTTGATTCGAACGTTTCTGCGAATCCCTTTGGATGAACATTCGCTCATATGAACAATTTTGATTCTCAAGAGTGGATTTTTTTTCTATGATAATGGCGATTCACTTGCGAGGAAAAGAGTGAATATTTATTCTTGTAGAGTGGAATCTCACTCCACAAGAGTGCAATTTTCATTTTCTTTGCTCGGAAAGCATAGAGTTGATAAATTAACACTTATCGTTCACGTTGAATTTCTCAAACAAAATCCTCTTCTTCTTCCTCTTGATTGTTGATAATTCTCAAAACTACGCGCACATCAAATATTATATCCGGAGTAAACGGTCCACTTCTGTACCTCAATCGATCAGTTTGAACAACCTTCCCATCACTGAATGAGTCTGATTTTGTTTTCCTGATAAGGTTCTCACAGTTGTCAAACTTGAAAATTCTTATCATAATCCGAATAAGATTCAGTTCAAGATGAGAAGATAAATTTCTAATCAGGAGTAAGCAACTTCGGAATCAATAAATAAATCTCAAATTTCATATTCTTTTTGCACAAACAATCTCGTTCGAATTGTTATCAAACATTTGATTCGATGTTTTTAAATTCAACATTTCCTTTCAACGAAATTATGAATGAGAGTTCTCTTGAATGATTACAATACCATGTAGAGACAAAAGAGATAATGTTCTACGTATCGCAACATTCTATATTACCAGTTTGAATCAATACAAACACAAAATTTCCGAGTATTGTGGGATAGGATGAATACGACAGAACACAATAACAATAACGTTGCAAGGAACATCGTGATAGCCACAATAACAATATTATTATATCTCATGAAGATTTATCAGAAGAATCACGTAATGCGATCTCTTTACATCTGCTATAAACAAAATTACAAATTTTCATCGATTAACGTTCAGAGTAATTAAAAATTAACGGAATATTATCATCTTGGAACTTATTTTTATATTCAACATTCAGAGTAATGCCCCACTATACCAGCAATAAAACGTATTCACTCGACGATCTACCGGTTGCTTACAGCACAGAAATCCAAATACTGGCAACGTTTTGCAACGCTGCTTCCTGTTTCCTGGCTTCGCGCGGGGATCCCGTTCTCCGTCCGTACAACTACAGTTGATAGTCGCGACTTCCTGTACGAAGCAATTCGATCGTTTTTAAAAACGTCAGCAAAATTCGCTACACTCGTCATCTTGATCTTCGTTCACCGTGTTTGTAGTTCATCGTACGAAAGTTCTGGGAACTCTGATCGCAATTGAATGAACAATATATACGCGAGCGATGAGTATTCGCCGAAATCTTATGAATCTTATAGATTATCGATATATTCGCTATCATTTCTATTAATCTATCGTACGCGTATCGTAAGATACGATAAATTCATCAAATAAGAACAATATACTTTGCTCGAGGTATAATAAACACGCGGAGGAGAAGTAATAAAGATTATTCACTCGAATAAATTTCAATCGTTCGATGTAATCGTATATTGTTATATGTTGATACGAACATGTCTTAAATCCCTAAAAAATATCCTGTATAGAGTATAACTGGCTACCGACCAGGGGGGGAAACGGACAATCAGAACAGCGGCAAGTGAATGGGAAGGCGCGGCTTTCTACGCTCTTGAGTGTACATTCGAACACGAGATCGAGGTCCGAATTTATGTGGCGTTCCGTGCAGTTTAATTCGGATTAAACTTATAGGTTCTGGCGATACTGGAAGGAACGAATTAAAGAGATTTGCGATTGGATACGTTGCTTTAACGTAGGGTATTTGCCTGTTACTGGGGAACAAAAGGTCGAAAGGGCTGCTTCGATAGTGGGTGGATATTCTAACTGTGTTCGACGTGTCGTTGTAGCCAATTTGATTTATCGTTTTCAAAGTCTTACTTGATCACGCGCCTCTTTTTCTGTACCTCACTCTGTTCGCAATCTCACATTGCGCTTCGGTTCTTTGTTTAACAGTCGTGTGCAAGATCGGATTGACGTCCATCGAAAATTCTTCTGGGATGCTCCCGAATCGATCATTTCAAAAGGAAAAAGAAATTTGTTCGTGGTGACGAATACAACGAGTAGAATCTAACATTTCGATTGTATATACAATCCTTATCAGGGAATATAAAAATACTCATGAAATTCATTAATTTTTTAACAGATCGCAGATCAGAGAGTTGATAAAAATCAACATGTTTCCCTCTCTAAATTCCTTGGAGTGGAAATCCACTTCTCAAGTGTGACAGTACCTACTGCCATTCCAACGAGAGTGAGTTTTCACTTCATGAGAGTGAAGAATGTTAACTCTCTTGGAGTGAGAATCCTCATAGCGAGTGGAAATTTCATCCTGAGGCAGTGAAAATCCACTCTTATGGAAGGGAAACTCACTGTTCAAGAGTAAAATCTCGCTTCTTTTAGACTTTAACACTGAATTTTTCAGTTCAAGAAATTTAGAGTCCAGATAACATCAGAAGTCATCTGGACGTTTTAGCAACACGACCGAAGTTCTGCACGTCTTGGTCTCCGGGAATTAGATTTTAGATTAGAGAACCTTCATTTACAGTGCACCCGAATACGTTTCCGTACGTTCTCTCCATCTGACGCGGAACGTTCATATTGTTTTCCACGCGTACTTTCATGGAAATTAACCTTCACAAACATACGTGTAACATCGCAAAACGTCATTGACAACTCTATTGAACACGTCCCCAAAACGTCGCTTCCCAAGTAACACAAGAACATTCCAAACATTCTGCGTTAATTCTGAGGTCATACATAGAATGTGCAGGTGAGACTGTTTTGGATGAATTCTAAGAATATGCATAGAATATACTTATCCGCCACAGTCCCATTCGAAGATTCTATGAATGTTCATAAAATATACTCAGAACTTCAAAGAACCTTCTCAGCATTTCTAACCTGTTGGGCTACTTGGGTTATTGGTGAAGATCAATAGAACATTACGGAACATTTGTATGTCTCTGGAACATCCATGCGACGTTCTCAGAACGTCCCACGTAACCGTAAGAGCTTTTAAAATACATTTCAAATGCATCAAATGTATTTGAAATCATTTTTGGACAAAAGGATTCCTGAGGAAAGGTTTTAAAATACATTCCCAAAAGATTGCTAGAAAGAGGATACTTCCAAATGTTCTTGAAGTATGTTTTGAGAACTTTTGCGAGAATGTATTTATCAGAATGTAAACGGGATATATTTGAAATGATTCACTCTAAAATGGTTCTCAAATTAGTAATATTTTCGTGACACTTAGAACTCGCTCTCACAGCACTACAGTCTCAAAAAAATCCTTATAGAATTCATACAGAACACAATCAGTTCAATAAGGATTTTTTATGAATTCTTCTGGGACTGTGATGCTGTTTGGGTGCAAATATTTGCTGTTTCCAACAGGCTAATATGAAAATGCCGTTTTATTCGAAGAAATATATAATTAAGGAACATTCCAAATATATTAAAAGTATATTCACAGCAAAATACAATTTTTTATGCTTTTTTATTTTCTTCTCTATCTGGCTATATTTTTAATACATTTTCAATATATTCCAAATAAAATTCAATGCATTATTAGGGTGTTTTTGTTCAGTATTCGACATACATTTTAGATGTATAAAAAATACATACTAAAACTGTAATGTGTATACATTAACCCTCATTACAGTTATGGGTGAAATTATATAACAATAAAAATAATAATAATATACTTAAATCATTCCTAGAATATATTGAGAATGTATTATAAATTCAGGCAAATTAGGACGAAAATATATAGGAATCATATTTTGCTTTGAATATATTTTCAATACATTTTCAACATAACTGCATTATATTTTTCCCATCGATAGAACATTTGACCTTCATTTATACTTGCAATTTTTGGTCATATTTTTCTCCCATAAGAATTTTGCCGATCATGATATATTTTGTATCTTGCATTTTATGGTACATCTTGACAGGAATCTTTGAAATATCTTGAAAAATGCATTTTAGATACTTTTATAGCTGTATTTACTACCTCAAAAATAACTTCACTCTAATGACGTAATTATCCTGAATAGAAGCTTCCAAATCTTTGCTAAACGCAACAATTCAATTTCAATCACATTTTCTTTCAGAAATTTCAAGCGTTTCTACGCATGTTCTATTGATTTCATAATGATTAATTCCAAAACATGATCTTCAAGCTTTTAATGAGTGAATGTCATCATGGTTGGTATAGCTCACGCAGTCAAGTGTTAGGTTAAGATGCTAGACAGTGAAATAGGAAAGAGGGTTCGAATCTGCAAATAGGTCTTGTTATTTTTAACATTTCAGATTTTTCAAAACTAGACCATTGCATATGGCATGTGAATCACTAGAGTTCTAAAGAACTCAATGATGTCCATGAGATAGGTAATCCAGAAGAATTTATGATCGAAAAGATTTTTTCTCGCTTCTGTTCAAAATGTAAATTAAAAATATTTTTAGAGCAATTTCAAACCTTCAAGTGGAATATTTGAAAATAAATCTCCTAATTACGATCGCGCTTTTTTTATGCATCCAAAGGAAGTTTTTGATGCATTTCACATACAAATACAATGTAATAATTATTGTTTTCGAAATTTATTTATAACTACATTAGCCATGTATTCCAAACGTCCCATAATAGTCCCATTTAGGGAATAAATTGAAAGAATTAGGAATCAATTTTTCCAAATGTATTTCGTATATTCCAAATGTATTTGAATACCTTAGATCAATGCATTGAAAATATGGTTCAAGTGGTTTACCAAAATGCATTGTAAAAGTGTTTTTGGGTACGTGGGCGTCCTGGGATCTCATTTGAACGTTCTCCGTGTGAACAAGTACGTTTTGTCAATGTTTAGCAGACCTCCCCATGCTATCCGGGAGAGTAGTTGAGGAAAAAATTCAGGGAATACAGACTCATTACTGCAATACCGTGTGTGCGTGTTCTTGTTGATTTTTGTCGGCTTCATGACCTGCGATCAGTTTAGCCGTCAATGAATTTCATATGTGCTGTGATATTCCCTGATGAGGATTGCATAGACAGTCCGAACTTGGAAAAATGATCTGGGATCCATATGAAACTTGGCAGCATTGTAATACTGTTTTGGTTTGGCAAAGTTAAACCCCTAAATAGACCAAATACTGTTTAGTATAATCGTTACACATTGAACTATCAGCTTTTTCGTCATTGTCATAGCTCAGCAGCAAGTCTACTCATGTTGAATCATGTGCAATGCACGGTCCAGTGTTTATCATGAATCTATCTTGCTGCAAGTTCATGAGGCAAGCTTGGACCAAGGTTGTGATGAGGTTTCTAGTTGACATACAATAAGGGTGAAAGCTCACAAACCCCGTGCAGGAGAATTGTAGCAACTTGACATTGACAAGGCTGTCAATAAGAACCCAAAAGCAATCGAATGACAAGTCTGAGAATCTTGTGACAAGCTCATATCCTACCTAAAGTCGTGTATGACGTAAGTTTTCCAAACTGACTTCAACCAATCAAGTGGTAGTTACATAAGTATACTCATCTATCATTGGGGTGGCTATGGTTGTACTTGCCCCCTGAATGGCCGATTTGTTTTGTTTATAACTCAAAAATCAATGATTAATCTAAAAAAAAAAGTATCCTATTTTTGTGTTGGAATCATCCTTCACAGGGTTAAAATGTTTTGTGGGACACCCTGTAAGTGCTGCAAAGTAATTATAATCCAATATCAAATGAATATATACACTGAAAAAAAGGTATGGCTCTCACAGCTCTACTATTTATGTGTTCTTGCTGTCAAGAAGTATAAGGATGCCAGTATAGCTCCCACAGCCGAACGCGTCGCTATCATAGCAATCTGTCGGCTGTGGGAGCTACACTGGCATCCTTATACCTTCTGACAGCAAGAACACATAAATAGTAGAGCTGTGAAAGCCACACCTTTTTTTCAGTGTATAAGATCATTCCAAAGTCCCTTGCAGTCCCAAATCTCTTCCCTCAGTTTCTTCAGAAATGATTGAATAAAATGAAAAATAAATATCATCCAGGTGCTACATCTTCTTTGGATCATGAAGAAGATGCATTAGCTAATTATCTTGAATCTCGTCCTCCCATTTCTGAGGAAACTGAGGAGAGAGGTTTGGGACTGCATGGGACTTCGCCGCAATACTTTCAATATTAATTAAATATGAAATTTTCGAGAGGGAGAGGATGAGGAGGATAAATCAGTCTCCCATCGATTGGTTTACAAAAATCTATTTCAGAGTCAACTATTTCTCATCAGATTTCATAACACATCAGTTCAGGGAGGATACATTATGAATCCAATTAAGATTTGAAAAACTTTACTTGAATTCCCGTGTTGTATTGTAGTAGATTTGATATTTTAATATCCAATTCTTGTGTAGTAGTTATCATTTATCTAACTCTAGTGTGTTTGCTGCTTGTTTCACTTCTGTTATTTTCTCCTCCCCTTATTTTTTCTCGCCCTTTTATCATTTATCTAAGTCTCAAGTGGATAAACGAATTGAATATTCAACACTAATCTACCGCCCAGAGGAGGAGTTTCATTTCAATCAAGTTTATTGTTCTAATATCGTGAATAAAAATGAGTGAAAGTTAATATTAAATGAAGAGATGAGAGTTTTGCAAGAATTTCACAAGAACCAGTTGCACAGATAAAGACAAGAAAGAATTTCGTAGTATCTTCCATACATACAACCCCTGTAAAGGTCATGCGACTGATACTGGTGTAGTGACAGCGAAATATACGCATCTTGCTCTGAAAATGACCCAAAACTACGCGTTCATGCAAGTGGAGAATAGGACAGCAGCAGTTCCCTTTCTCTTTGTCTTGGTTGAGCGTGGATGAGCCGGATTAGCTCCTCACCCTGCGTTCGCTCTTGGGGATGCCTATAACTACTGATGAATACGGATTAAGGAAGCACTGGGTGTGTGCACGAGAAGTGCGAAATTGCTCCAACTCTATTCTTTTTCTGTTCTTTCCCTTGTCATTTCGTCTCATTTCTTTTTCCGTATTTTCGTTTTGCACGCTTCTCGCAGAGAAACAGATTTTTCTCTCTACGAAATACAGGGTGGAAAAATATTCCACTTATCCGGATCCGTATTTATTTATATCAAAATGAAACACATTTATGAAAAGTATTCGAATTCTATAAACATTTCTTGATATCGTTGAAAAAATTGTGGGCAAAAAAAACATCAAATTCATTCGCACCCAGGTTCGCCAATCTAAAGCCAAGGAGGGACAGATATTGTATGAGGATAAAAAAATAATGACTCGGTCGATGAATTAGTTTTTCAGAGATAATATTAATTCAACTCTTTCGCAAGTCACAATGAAAATTAATGCAATTTCGTCTTCCACGAATTTCACGATGTTGCTTCCGTGATTACATTCTCATTGTCCGTCTTTCCACTTCTGCTTCTCTCATACACGTACATATTCTATGGCAAATTGAATGCGCTCTCCGTGCCTGATGTTCTCTTGCTCTACAGGCTGATCTCTGTCTCAACCCTCGAGAGCCAATAGTACTTCTTAATCCTTCCGTGCAGGACCAAACACTCCTTACTTTAGGATTAACTTCGACCGAGCGAGCCTAACTGCCAGGCGACTCTTGATTCTTGGAGTCTGATAAGTTTCCTTCGCCCACACCTTCAAGTATAATTACAATTTATATTTGTGTTCAGTTTGTAGCAATCCTTGTGTGAGAGGAAAAACAGCGGGAAATTCGTCATGAATTTGTTTTTTATTGTCGAACAAAATGATTCTTCTCAGGCTTTTGTTTTTTATGCCAATATTTATTCCTGAAACATTTGAAATTTCATGCAGTTTGTGAATGTATATTTAGAATATGAAGTACTGAAATTTTTACTTGTTGTTCCAATAACAGAGTCCAAGGCTGTAAAAATTCGATGACAAATGAATGAAAAAATAAAATCTTGTGAGAAGAATTCGTTCGCCAACCAATATTCACCTTGGTGATTCTTCATTCTCTTCGCCGTCTGTGTCGCAGATGGTGTCAAATTAGATACACGTTTGTCTCAGCGGAACAAACACATCGAGCATTAACCAATTGCGGAAAAAAGGAAAGAAGTAGAAGACGAGCAGCCGTGTATTCCTTCCAAACAAACGAATAACTTTGCGAAAGATTTATTTAAACGACCAGATTACTAATTATATTTGCGGATAATCCGAGTTATCCCCCCAGTCGAATCGTGTGGCTCTCCGAATGAATAGGAAATAGTCGTTGTTAATGTCTTCTACCGGTTGGGAAAGTACGATCCCTTCTGTGTTGGGATTAACTTCACCGTTGGCATCGATAAATCGTTCGTCCTAAAGTCGTACGTTTTTCAGCACCACCGTGGACTCATTCATAAGATTTTTGTCGAACAAATTCTGCTGCGAATGAATCATTTAAGAGGATTTTTCCCACGAAGTATTGCATTCATTGCGAGGTTCTTTACTTACAGTTGCACGGTGTTCTTTGCAGACAATCGATATCCACTGAAATAATAAGTTTTTTTTTTTCACAATGACTGTCATCCACAAACTTCAATTTTCAAAAAATGAAAATAGATTTAAGCAAATTTTTTCCAGTTGAAGAATATTAAATTCGCTTTTGAAGGATTGATCGATCGAATAATAAACGCATATCATAGAAGTTGAATTTGAGTAACTGTGAGGAGAATTAAAAGTAACGATCCATTAATCTCAATCAATGGAGGTTCACTAATTGAAGTTATTTACCGATGGAATGAGATCTATCTTGCAATGTTCTATTGCTGCATCAGAAAACCGCTTGAGGGTGGTTACAGGAAAGTTGTGGCTCTATGGGAAAAAAATTCGGAAGATTATCTCAACTTCCTTCCACTTTTACGACGGGCAGAGAGAATACGAAATCTACGGAGGAAAGAACAAGAAAGTTACGTTGTCTCCTTCCTTGGCCCTTTTCACTTGCTCGATTATCTTATAAAAATTCACCGGTCGTGGCGCAAATCGTGTTACTATGGCGACTATATAAGTTCTTTTCCACCACTCTATTTGGTGTCATTAGAACGATGGGGAAGAACGGATTCTACCAAAGCGGGCCTCAACGGGAATGTATAAGCCGATCTTTTGGAGAATGAGCTTGCATCAAATATCCATGAACGCGGATACATTCATTTCCTGGATTCATTTTGATGATAGGATATTTTATTTGGCTTATCATACAGTATGATTAACAGAATTGTTTTTTTTTTATTCATTTCAGTAAAGTGGTAGATCTATTATACATACAGAGTAAATAACTTCATTTTTGCTTTGTGGTTTCCAACTTGTATCAAAACATTCCTGGCTTTGATGAAGTCGTGACAATACATATTTCTCTTAAAAATGAAACCCCTCGCTTAGAATGATTTCATCCAAAGATAATCATCAATTCCACACAATCTCTGTTCCGAGCCAGACACGAAATACCAAACTATCGTTACCATAGAGATCCACTCGTCATAAAGTTTGTTTAGACTTTCCAAATAAATCTATTACCGTCGGTGGCACATAATTCGCTTTTTCGATTCTTCGTTTCTCCCCTTCCCCTACTTACTTCGTCTACCATCCAGAGAACCGGAAATCGCATTCGAGTGCAATTCTGAAGGATCCACGATGCGGCGGAGATGGATCCGAGAATAGAGGGCAGTCAAAGAGAAAGAAGAAAAGGGGTTGGGGATTGAGTAGGAGTGAAAGAATAAGTAGGAGGAGAAGGTCTCGGTAGATAATATACTTCGCGGAGTACGCTCGTCAAACACAAGCACGAGCAAGCCCAAGCTCCGGATATATTAGAGGATGCATCTCCATAAAAGTTGGAACCCAAGCACAGCAAGTCAACATCTCTTCTTCCTTCTCCTATCGCGTAAGATAAGGGGTGAAGTGGGTGGTTGGTGGTAGTTCCCTTTTCCGCTTTGTGAGAGCACCATGCGATGCTCGTGGTGTAGAGGAGGTGGAAGCGACCAAGAGCGTCTTGCGGCAGCAATCACCGATATTGAGGGTTTCATTTCGTCCCTGCGGTGGTGAGAGTCTTCATGAACGTTGGAAAACTGGGAGGAGAGAAAGGAAGAGCTACGGTACTTGTCTTTCCTACCCTCGAAGGAGTTGAGAGAAGGAATACGAGAGTTGCTTCGGATGCAAGAACCAACACCACTACTACTATCCGCAATACGATCCTTGGTCGCTTTATTTCGTCTCTTCATCCGACGAATTCTCCATCGACTCTGTTGTTACCATACAAAATGAAATGCTTTTTCCTTCCTCTTTTGGATTATATCAATCTGAAAGATTATAACATTGAATTATTTTTCCCCTGTTCTTCATTTATTTTTCTATATTCAATTCAAACGATCTGCTCTCCCGAATGCATGATGTACGATGCAAAACGAATTCTCCCAAACATTGTTTGAATCAAGTATCGATTTCATCTGAAAATTTAATAATATTGCAGATATATTTTAGTTTTGTTGTGTTTTTCAGCATTGAACTCCAGCATTCATTTTATCAATTGAAATAACTTTCTTGTATGTTCATTCTCAAACTTGTCTTAAGATTTTTTTTAATCTCTTCTCATTAATTCTCTCACCAACGTATTTGAAAGTGAAGGAAATTTGATCGCAAAGAAAAAAAAATGTGTCACTCGTATTCCTGAATACCACACATGAAACAATGAGATCATCAATAAAGAATCTGCTCACATTCTTAATTTTTCATGTCCAAATTGAACTAATGTGTTTCAACGAAAACAATGCTACACCGTCTGAAAGATAATACTTCCGGTCGTAAGTTAAGGGCGAGCCTATCGTACACGTGTAGATCGTACATTGTGGACGAGTGTGCGTTGATATATACGAGGACCGGCAGATTCGAGGCGCGGCCGGTTCGTGCAAAGTTACTCTTAGAGATGCACAGAAACGAGATCCACAGAGATAAACCGAGCGACTCACCGCACTGCTGTTTCATGGCCTCGCAGTTTCCATTTACAACAAAATAGCAGATGAGATTATACGATTGCGGGTATAATAATGCTCACGTTCTAGTTTGTAGATTGTCATTAGAAGACTTCTTTTTACATATTTGTAGAAAAAGTATCGAGTAAGAAACGAATCGATTATTATTTACAATACAATTTGTTGTCAGTCGATATTCATTCGTTTCAACGAATAGTTTCGTGGTTCTTCGTATCGTATATTTCTTGAGTTCTGTGTGGAAGTTTTATCCATCCGTCCTTCTCTTGATTTCTTTTTACCGACTGTTGAGGAGGCTCGTTGAGGATTTATGCAAGTCTTGAATTCGTTGGCGCCAGCCGCACGCGGCTCGTCGGTTTCGCCCGCGGAGATGCCGCAATAACTCGCATTGTGTAAGCTACGGGGACCCCTTAGCGTAGGAATCTAACCCGGCGGGCCCGTGGGTCAACCAGAACGAAGAAAAGAGTCGGACGGAGAGAGGAGTGGAAGGAGGGACACGGTGGGACATTATGCCAAGGATCGTTTTCTAGAAGGTCGGTTCCGTGCGCTTCATGTAATCGAGCCGCCGAGTTGCCGTGTGCCGCGACTTCCATCGTAACATCGTCGTCGTCGGTCTCGTCGTTGTTCTATTCTTCCTTCTCTACGTCACGAGTTGCGCCGCGAAAAACACGACACAACATCGACAATGTCCTCTCAAATACTTCTAACGTACATTGAAGTGTTCACGCAGGTCAAAAGGATTGAACGAGAGGAAAAATTTATCCGATTATAGCGATGCGAGGATTCTAATTGATCGGATGGATCGTACGTTTTATCTGATTGCAAATTCTTACGAGGACAAGTCACTTGATCCTCATTTTAAACAGATATTTTATAAACGAGTAACGTGATTCTAAGTTTATGCATGGTATTGCAATGAATTTTATCAATTTCTATGGTTCGCACAGAGTAATGTGCATTGGGAAAACATGTGGAGACAATTTTATGGAATGTGTTGAAAATATTATTCCAGTGAGTTTTTTTGCGATGCGATTGTTGGAGGTTGTTTGTTTATTTGTTACATCATATCTTATTGTTGAGTTGGTCTCATTATCCAACATTCACCTGTTCCCATTGAGATAACCCCTGGCGAAAATAATTTCATAATTTTCGCTCGCTGATCAAGTTAAATTTGAGTGTATAATTTATTTGGAGAACTCAAATCATCAACCGATTAGCGAGCAACTGTGAATTTAATATGTCATCATGTATATTCATAGTAAAAATTACATATTATACATCACGAAACAATGTGCAATCAAAATTGGGACGATGATAATGTCAACATTAGTATCTTAAAAGCATACTGCACGTATCACCCACGTCTTAAACGTGATGACATTTATTTTCGCAGTACTCGCTGTTGGAATTATAAATTATTTCGAAACACATAATTCATCATTTCGATGTTAAATATCTTGAAAATGAATACAATCACGTCCGAAATGAGAACAATGAGTATAAAATCATTGTGTAGAATATCAAGGAGATGTTTACAATCAGTAAACAGCAACTGAGCATTTGTGAGAAAACAAAGAATGAGCAGGTAAAGATTGTAAGTTGCGTGACACAACAATTATTAGAGATAAACGTCAGGTTGATATGAATTCAAACAAAATATGCACTGAAGAAAAGGAAAGGGCACTCAACTACGTGGACTTTTTGACTGAATCAAATCCGATTACCAGTTGTTTTTCTTTCTTTCATTGGGTTCAAATATTATAAACGTAATTTAATATCGCGGTTTTGTTGGTGTTCGTATAAACTCGTTTGAAAGAGAAGGAAGGGAAAATCATTGAACCACTCGTTACATCTTCCTTTTTTACCTTTGCTACTGCATAATGTAACAACAGCGGTTCCTCAGACAGTGCTAAGCGTCAAAAGCACTGTATTTTGCGAAGATTTAAGAAGGTCGGGGTTACTCAGGTTATGAGTTATAACCATCGCGTATATATGTATCCTTTCTTTCCTGACCATTCTTCCTCTTTTCGAATAACTGACTCCTTCATATTTCTGATGCTTCTCGTTCTTTACACCTCTCATATCAGAGAATCACATTGTGTCTTTGGTTTTGGTCTTTTCTCATCTCCAGCAGAAGAGAAAATAGAATGAAAGTAATGTTCAGACTGCAATATAATCTTGCGGCTATCTCATTATTCTGCGATCAGCTTAACTCTTGATTTAGAACTTCTTAGAATCGAAGTACATGTTTTTCATGAGTAATTCGATACTTGTATTACACGAAATATTGAAGAATTCTACTGCAAACATTTGTTACAAATCAATCTCTGCAGTGCTTCTTCAAATTTGTATGATACTGCATTTTATACCTCCCATATTCAGGGTGGAGAACATTTGACACGTAATATGAATTCAAAAACCACAGATTACATTACGAATGGTATACACAACAGTTCTTATTTCTTTTCATCCTCTCGATTGTGCTCGAGACTACAATGTAATTTTTTGGTCGGCTTTATTACCCTCGTTCCACGTGTACTTCAGACTTTTGATTTTCCCTGCCTTGTTTCGGTTTGAAGATCGTTTCTGGCGATGAAGGTCCAAGCGAAGATGAAGGTGTTGGTTTCTCCATTGTCCAACCATAATTCCACACCACGCAAGATATCTAAAGAAAAAGAGCTTCGAACTCTGAAATCTTAGAAGATGAGTTAACCTTTTGCGGAGTAAATCTTTCTTTTCTTCTCCATCCTCGCTCATGATCATTGGGGGTGGTCCTCGATCCGCGAGAAAAGGCGCAGCACGGTAGCTGAAGCGGTCGCTCACTGAACTAAGCCTAAGAATACTTTATCTGACGCATCATCTGCTTACAACGGTGAACCACCAACTCTATCTATCTCGTCCCTTCTGTGCACGGAAAGGATATGAAGATAAAGAGATGATGCCAAGTGAAAGTTTCCTGACCCACCGCGTTGTAGCAGGACCCATACACATAGGTAGCTATAGCAGCCGGTCCTCTGTGATTATCCTCTAAAATTTTTAGAATCAGATTCTACCCTTTGGCTAGCGAAAAGTCAAATTTTCGTTCCGATTCTTCGATTGTTCCGAAGGAACAATGTTGAGGATCTCATGAAAAGAATATATGGAGTAATCGTATTATTGGATGGGAAATTATTCCCCAACTCGTACGGAAATGTCGGGAGAATGGATTTTTTTCCGTGATTTAGATCTAATCTGCTCAACTTCTCCATCTCTGATCTCTCGGCGTTGCTATGGAATACACGCATGTTTCTCAACGTTATGGCGAGTTCACACTGTTTCCCGCTGGGAATCGGACGACCCCCTGATACTCCTCACGCTGTACCATTCCGTATAATACGCGCTCATATCTCAGGATTATAAGTCGAGCCTGAAAGACGGTGACAAAAAAAAGAGAACGAAAGAACAGAGAGAATGAATCCTGGAGATGATTCGTTCTTCACGAGTATGTTTTTGGACCGAAAAGAGTGCAAGCAAGGATCAACATGTTGAGAATTGAAAGCGTGAAAAGAACGTACGAAAGAGTCGAGCCACCCCGAAGATAATAAACATATGTATACATATACAGCATACAATCCTGCAATGGAATTGATCTTAGAATTCACAATATTCTATTCATCAGTTCGAATACAACGGTAAATCAGACGCGGAATTCATCCAACAATTGACATTATCTGATCTGATGCTGAGATTTTATCTACTTTCAATAGATAGAAGTCAGTTGTGAGAAAAAACACTAATGGTACAGTATAACGGAGGAATAGTAAGTGGAACATTAAATCGCAATGGCATTGACCACTTATTTTCACTGAAGAGTTGGAAAGCACTTACGTTTAGAGAAAAACAAGAGTCTAAGGGAGAGAGAAAAGAGACGAACGAGTGCTTTCATCTCATGACGTGTTCGCCTTACAAGCTCCGTGTACTCGACTACAGTCTGATGATACGCCTTTAAATCCAGCGACACGAACCAGTCGTAAGGAAGAAGAAGCAGCAGCAGCAGCCGCGGTGGTAATAGTAGGAGTGAGAATAAGGGGATGGCATAGGAAGATGGATGAAGGGTGAGAAGGGCAAAGAGAGAATAGTACTAGACGTGCAATACGAGCATGTGTAATAAGGAACGAAGAATTCGCTGTCGAGCACTGGCGTCGACTGGTATTCCAGCTATGGAATCCTGCTTCCCTCGACAACGACACCCTGCAGCTCTAGTCGTTGTCTCAAGACGCTGACAGGGTCCATATATCTACACGCTATTACGCATTGGAACAAGATTCAAACCCGGATATTACTTTGTATGAGAGAAAAAAAAGAATTTCTACGGTCAATGAACTTCCACGTCCAATGAGATTCGAATATTTAGTGAGTTCTTCCTTATTTTTATGATCCCTGTTGTTTTACAGAAATTGCGGTTTCCTCCATTCTAGTAGACGAGGTGATGTACGACAAGGATATTAGCTTAGCGTCAGAGAATTTCTGCGGCTCTTGTCGTATAAAAAGAAAAAGTAAATTACGGGGTTTTGTGACTGCACTCAGATGCGTATGCATTACAAAATCAGTTATATAATCAAGTTCACTCACCAATAGAGAAAAAAATGTGGAATTCAATTGTGTTATTGAATGTGAGGATATAGCAACGGTTCGAACACTTGATAGAACACGAGGAAAAATATTTTATATTTTAAATATGTCATGCGAATCGATAGATTTCCTTGGAATGGGTTCGAATGGTACTCAACGTGAGGTCAAGCTAGGATGATAACATCGTTCTTAGGTTGGCTTCATCGGTATTTCTGAGTATTTGCTGGTTTAATACTATGACGCAGAATAGGAAATCAATTATGATCATTCGAAGAGCTTGAGGTACGATTGTAACAGTCATTTTCACCAAACATTGACAAAAGGCGAGCTCACACGGAAAAAATAATGTGGTAGATATTTGGATAGCTAAAAATCAACTATAGTACACTGATAGACAAAAAGTGTAAAAATCACAATTTTGATTAACAGATTGAAAACATCGCGGTTCATGAAAATTAATCGCTCAACATTAGTTAAATGAATTACTATTCAAATAGTAATTATGTTTCTTCAGGTATTAATTCATTGACTATTGTTGCTCGGGGAGTAGAAATCTTTTTGCCAGCCCAGCTAAAAATTCGCTGAAAATTCTAACTGAATTGCTAAGAGAGGGACATAATTACCTAAAGTAGCCAATTTTTTGCTGGATTAGCGAAATTTTTTGTGTCATACACAGCATAGCGAACAAACTTTGTTGGAGGAGGGAACATTTTTTCCTGCCGCAACTGAAGAATCGCTATGCTACACTGAGAAGAATGGAAATGGGTATCATAGCTACTATATTCTGAACTGAATGTTTTCTCCTACTGTAGCTCCGTTTTGTAACTGAAACTGCATGAATCGTACCTACTCAAGTGAGAATGGAAGAAAATATCTATTCCAAGTCTCACAGCTTCAAATCGTAGCTGAAGATGAGCCCAGCAATCTTCTGTAACTACAATAACTCTAGTCAAACAGCTGGAGTAGTTAAAAAAAATCTTTATTCTTCGTGAATTATATCGCTAGTAGCGATAATAAGAGCTGGAAATAGCTACTCTTCGGAGCTGTGAAAGACGTGAGTCTCAAACTATCGTGGTCGAAATGATCATTGCTACAGTAGTTATTGGAGTTATTGGAGTCCAAGTTTTATTTGTGATAGGAAGAATGCCTTTCCATTTCAAACTCTTCGAAAATGTTGCTGTAGATACTTTTTAGAGCGAAGCATCATTTCAGCTACTTTTTCTCAGTGTAGCTAACAAAATCGCTGTGATAGCGAAGAGATTGCTGTCATAACAAAAAACTTGCTGCTCCAGCAAAATCAGGTTTCGCTGTCATAGCAAATTCTTTGTTCTTCGTGTGAACGATTATCATCCATGACATGCGATATCTCCGATCTGTTAATGTAGACTGTAATTTTCATCCTTTTCCCTCTCAGTGTAGCTATTTTTTACCTGGAGCAAGGAAATTCATAGCTATTGGAGCTAAAATTTGGCTATCGCAGCAATATTCTCAGCCATCCAAATATCAAATACAGAAAATTGCAACCACAGCTAATCCTTAATTACCATGCGAATTATCTTTTTTCCAGGTGATCTTGAATTCGTACTCAAGCAGCACCTCAGATCCAAAACAGTTCATAAAGAACTGAATAGGAGCTTGAGGAATCCGACATGGATCCCCAAACACTCGTTTCCGAGTTCTATGCTATGTGAATGCATGGATACATCGAGAATAATTCACACACTTGACATAATGTTTCAGAATTTAAAGTAGAATGGGGTGAGATGACGCACTTTTCCGCTTCAGTACAGCTTGAAATGATACATAAAATCTCATTCACTGAAGAAAAATAGAAAGATTCGCTTGAAATCTTTA
Source organism: Gonatopus flavifemur (assembly GCA_018340375.1). NCBI lineage: Eukaryota > Metazoa > Arthropoda > Insecta > Hymenoptera > Dryinidae > Gonatopus > Gonatopus flavifemur. Next base: position 59,504,803 of record JAFFJZ010000001.1, read on the forward strand.
TATCACCCTTGATTGTGCGAGGTTTTATTCATCCTTTCATGCTGTAGCAAAGCGGGGAAGTACATCTTCTTATCCTGATTTACGCTACACTGGCAACAAATTTTTACTGGAAAATTTCAATATTTCGTTGGAAGTTAATAATCGGTACATTGAAATGAAAATTCCAGTACATATACACAAATATTTCAGCACCACTGGAATTTTATTGCAAAAAAATGAAACTTTACAGTGAAAAATCCGTAAATTTTCAGTAAACGTACTGAAAAATGAAATTACTGAAATTTTCCAGTACCGAGACGCGCGAGATTTCCAGTTTTTTTTTTTTCAATTGTAGAAGCACTTGAGTATAATATTTTATTCAGTTTCTTAATCTAATTAGGCCAATCGGGGTTCAAATGGATTTCTATTCCAATTTATAATTGAATTCAAATCAATTATATGATTCTGGTTGACTTTTTATTTGAAATTGAACGAAAATGATTTATATGCACGGAGAAAAAAGTATACGACTTTTTCTCATTTTGCTCGATAAAATGGAAACAGGAAGGTTTGTAAAATTAATTTTTACATAAAAATACGGGAGATTGCGAATGGATCACTGAATTTTACTATACACTCTATAAAATTTAACGTCCAGTGTTAAAAATGTCAATCCTACCTATCAAGTTTTCTACAATATTCGTAATCTTCCGTATTTTCATGTAAAAATTCATTTTACAAACCTTCCTGTTTCTAGTTTACTAACAAAAATAACAAAATTTCTCATATTTTCATGGCGGGATTTTCCTCCGTGTACATGCTGAGAAAATGAGATTATGAAAAACCTGTGTGAAAGGAGATGACTAGATAATACCACTGAAAGCCACCAGAAAGAATATCCGTTCAAAAGGAATTATGAACTGAAGGGAATTATAAAAATCCCAAAACGAGGTTTCATATTTACAGATACGAAGACATTATTTTTGATCAGGAACACGTACATACGGTCACTGCAAATTGAGAAAAGCCTCGTACTGTATGTTTGTCCATTCTGTTCAATCGTCGGGGACGCTATCAGGAAATTACTACTCTCCAAAGTGTATGTGTTAGACGTTTGTGTAGCAAGACATTCCGAGAAGCTTGGACGACTTTAATTAACTCTGAACGACTGCTTTGTGTCAATATTTTCGATAGCTTCCTAATGTTGAAGTGCATATACACATACATACCCTAGTGAATTCATGAAATAAAAGTACTTCTTGTATTATTTATCACTCCAACAACTATATAAATTCCACGATATTAATTTAATTCTCAACATTATTCATTATCTCATGATTTCTGGAAAATTTCTTCCGAGCGTTCTGCATTGAACATAGGCCCCAAACTCAGAACTGCCTGAAACACAAACGACGAGTAGCAATTAAGTACTCTGCGTGTTCATAAGGATCCGTGGAGCAGGTTACTGGTTGGGTTTGGTTTGGGCTCTGGCCCTCAAGGAGCCTAATTGATTTGCTCATATTTGCCTTTATTTTTCTAACTCAGGATCATCCATATCCGGTCCATATGGGGCGGAGCTGAATCACCAATGTTTCTCCCTGTTATGTGAATCTGGTTGCGCCCAACAGAAATAAAATCGATAAATTTTCCATTTCATATTGGATAGAAGTCAGTACACTGAGAAAACGTTTGTTTCGGCGAAACAAAATTTTGGTTAAAAAATTTTGGCTGGAATAAAATTTTTTTAGGATAAACAAAATTTATTTGTCTGTATGAAAGTCTTAATTATTGTGAACCAAATTTTGTTCACCACAAATGAATTTTATTTCAGCCAATCAAAAAGTTTCTTTCAATCGTTTATTTCAACCAAAATTTTGTTTGGCTGGAACAAACTGTGTGTTTTTAGTATAATTTCAGTCTTTGATACAGTCCGATACTAATTCGGGAATAAAGTGATGGAATGGGTGAATGAGTGGAATATTTTCTCCTTACAATATTCATTCAAGGTAATAATCTTCGCGACAATTTGTTAGACCCCAATGTAAAATACATATAATTGTATATAAATTATATGCATTTTCAAAGTTCTCAGTTTCAGAGTCTGAATCGGTCCCATCGAGAGTGCCCTACATAGCGCCAAGCTAGAAATCCAGGACAAGTCCTAAAAATGAGAGCGTGACAAATAATCCTGTCTGGGACCTACCAAAGAAAACAGAACAGGAGTTTGAATACTACTGCTAAGAATTAATTCCCACCCGGTTTATGGACAGTTTGAAAAATAGTAACAATGGATAAAAAAATTGTTCTTTGATCATCCTCCTCCGATGACAATTCCAAATATGAGATTCAAAACGATGTTCCCCTTCTGTTACCTGAAAATTGCTCCTATAAATTCATTCAATGGATTTTTAAAATCCCACTCATTCGATTCAAATGAGATTTCACTATTTTCAAATAAATGAATTTCAGAGTGTATTCTTCTTTACTTTATATATCCGCGATGATGGGGTCATCGAGAACTTTGGCGATCAATTATCATGCAGATAAGAGTATACAATGAGGCACACACAGAAGATGTTCTCCTTGGTATCACTCTGGAACCCTAATGCGCTTGTCGGTGGGATCTCCAAAGTTCTGTTCCTAAAGACCGACATACATTCCTGTATACATACATATACACATCTACAATACATACATACACTCATCTGACGTAACGGTGGTAAATACACATTGTGAAACACGCGTTGCTTTGAATAATAAATCAATTTCGAGGGACAAAGACGTGAGGCCATGATTATGTATGGACATCGCGCCTTGTCATGAAACAGAGCAAAGCTGGTTGGATTGGGAAAGCCTTGGTCCATGATATAACCATGGAGTGAGGAACCAAGTAGAGTATAAGGTCTTTGATGTATTGAGTTGGGCCATGTCGATTTGGTAAGTACCACTCTACTAGGATACGGCCAGTATCGCCGCCGCCTACCACCACTACGATCCCCGTCCCTGCCCCTGCTCACCCTCGGAACTTCCATTCGAAGGGCAAACAGTACACCCTCCCAACCTCTTTTCCCGACGTGTCTCTCGATATATGTACGTGAAACGATCCTTACTGTCTCTTCATCCCTCTTCTATCGGTATGTATTTTAGACCGCGTGAAACTAGTTTCGTATTAACTGACCCTCTCGGTATCCTCGTTAGTTTCTCGGCTTACACATACATAACCATACCGTGTATACATTCAAGGTTATCAAACCGAACGATAATGAGGGTGATGATGTATTTAATGCGAAGACAAATTTATCTGATCGAATATCAAAGAGTGGAAACTTTGAACGATCTCTTTCATCTCGATATTACGGATACTTTCTTCAAACAATCGCGTGCATCGGCAAGATCAGAGCAATAGGAAAAAAGATATATCTATACACACGTGTGGGAATGTATCTGTACAGAGATAGCATGAATGAACAAAAGGGATAAAAATAGAGAGAAACCGAATGGAGAGAGACGAGATTGATATTGGTTTCTGAGCGAGCCGAGGAAAACTGTACGCTTGAAGCTTCGAGGGCGGTTCACTGATATTGGGCATTCAATTCTAGCCAACCAACCCCGATTCTCTCACGCGCCCCTAACAACGCATTAACATGCATGAGCCTTGCGTGATTGTTTTACCCTAACCCAACTCTCTGTCCCTCGTTTCTCTTCACTCTTTGTCCCACTCGATCTGGCCTCAAATCTGAGTAGGCACTGCGGTGCGCCGAAAACTCCAAGCGCGCGAGTAAGCGAGCGAGTGCGTGCATCCAATGCAAATTTAATGTCGAATATCAATGGCCGCCGGCGCCTCTGACAATCCGAGAAGATGACGAGGGAAAATGTAGATTCAATCACAAGCGCATGCGTAGATTTGTTGGGTCCTCTCGCATGCTCGAGTGATTAGCCTGCTTCGTGGTAACTTACTTGACCGATACTTGAAGGTCCATTCATTCCATACTCCTTGCATACGGAATATCAATTTATATCAGGTCGAAACGTTTGAATGATTATATGTGATAGATGTCTTTGGTTGATCTCACTTGCTGGGCGAATACGCGTGGAACACGATGTAAGAAGAATAGGTGTGTTATCTTCCCTGTCGGTGTGAACATTCTTTGATGCAGGCTTTGTCCTAGTTCCAATTTCGCCACCAGTTGGCGAAAGTGTCGTGAAGGCCAAATAAATTTCGATTTTTTAAAATGAAATCAAGTTTAAATGAAAAATAAGTTCCCTCTGTAAATGTTATGTATTATAATACGATTTTAATTTCTTTCTTTATCAATTTGGATTAGTATTTCCAACATCTAATTTGAATTGACCGCTTTTTTTTGGCCTTAGCTACTCGAATTTCGTAGTGGCAAAATCAAGAACTAGGACAGAAAAATCTCACAACACATACAAAAGATAACACACCTATTCTTCTTACATCGTGGCGTGGAACGTATGTGAATTTCAATCATCATTCTATTATTCGTTTAAATATTGTCGTCCGAAATTTCATTTGTAATCAAGTAATTCACATGTGTATTCCATATGATCTTGACATGAACTGTCAGATGAAGTTATAGGATTTCAAATGAAATTTCATGTCATATTCGAGCGATATTCCATATCGGTGGTCTTCAAAATTCTCACGACATTTTCGGGCAGACACATTTGCAAATTCTATTGGAAATGATTGACCATGGACAGGACATTTCGATAAAACGATGGTATTCAGCGTGTTCTTGAATTATTCAAGCTGCCTCGAGTCACTGTTCTCTATTATCAATTGTTCATTTTCAAACTATCATGCAAAATTGGATTCTCTGATGGGTAACGTGTGACTGAATAATGAGTTGTTAGTACAAATTTAATGAATCATTTCATGGTTATTTTGGAATTCTTGCAATTTTTCTATCAGAATCAAAAAATATCAAAGTCTTGTGATGAAATTATCTACGAAGAGATCATGTATTCTGGTATAAAATCACGAGAATGCGCTGATTCATGTCGATTTCCGTTTCCTCAATATCAAATTGTGTCAATCCCTCGATGTTACTAACATCACGGTACAGTACAGTTTTCCTCGGAATAGAGTGAATTTTCCGATGATCCATATCAATCGATTTCACCCTTTGGGTATAGCAAATATTCTAGATGTCTGTACACGTATATACACACACTCGCTGATACAGAGTACTCTTTCCTGCGTTCGAACGCGGCGCACCATAATACGATCGTTGTAAAATTATGATCGCCACCCCTTCCTTCTCTTTCTTGGATAAGTTGTATGTGGGTACTGCTTTTCTCCTTGTTCCCCGAGATCGAACCCTCTCGTCGTTTTCGCGTTATAGAAGTTGTACCACCTCCAAGCCTATGAATACTAAGCAGTTTATAAAAATGTTGATTTAGCACCTCTTCCAACTTTATATGCCGTCCTCTTCTCCTCTCCCTCTTGGTTTCCTTATCCTATATCGTTCACCCGTCTCATATAGGTTATATATATGTATAAATCCTGCCAAGGTTTGTTGACTACGAAACGGGAATACGATTTTTTACCATCATGAATAACAAAATCGAATCAAGCCTTCAAATCGAAGATAGATAAATTTGCTTTTTGTTTTATATATCTTTCTGGAATATTGACTCAATTTTGTGATTTTTGTAATGTTCTCTTCCTATCATGGGACATTCGCCATTGGAAGTTCTCTCTCGCAAAAGACAGGACATCATTTTTTCCTACAGTGCACTGTGAAAAGTCAGTCAAGTTGTCCCCCTAGTTTAGTGGCAGCAACCATCCCTCTCTGAATGGAATTTCTTTCCAAATGAAAGAAAATTTTGCTGCCACCGAGTCTGGATGAAAATTCCACATTCAATTTGTACACTGTATTTTTTCTAGAGAGCATTACTATCGCAAGAATTCCAGAATTTGATATTTCTTGAAGAATGAAATCAAAATTAGCTGTTTAGTTTTTCAAATCAAAAATATAATGAGAGAATATTCTATCATCGTATCAATGCTTTGACTGAAGTCCGTTGGATTTCAAATTTTATTCAGAAATCTTTCCTTTATTAGAAGTTATTCTGAAAAAGAGTTGAATCGAAACATTGAAGGAATAAAATAATCATTTTTGTATCCCCTGAACATCTAAATCGAAATAAAATGATAAATTACCTTTTGTGCATCACATAATGGTGAAAAATATTCATTCGTGTGCATTATATTACGTATAGCATCACTTACCTGCATCTTCAATGACGTTCGACGATTTCAATCATCACTTCCTAGTTTTCAATTCGAACCGTTTATAACTGCGAATGTAATTCAATGATAAATATAAACACGTGAGGTCTGAATCGACCGAGAAAACCTTTCATATCATACAACTACCTACGGCGTACAAAATCACGTAATAGCAGTTTATTTCATTATACGGATTAATGGAAGTGAAGACTCGATACATAATTAGCTTTCGGAACAAGCAATGAAGATTCTTCTTTCTCGTGGGGCTGCAATGATGTTGCGTGAGCATACGATGCGGAGTGAAATCAGATAAGACGCCATGTTGGTGGCACTTTCGTGTCATCCCAGGCGTCCAATCAGCAGCGGGGAGGGAAGCCCCTTTTGCACCGCTTAAAACCATGAGAGTTGGGGCTGGAATGAGTTTTAAACTCGTCCCGTGCTCTGATCCGCTGTAATTAGCGTTGGGTGATCACTGGCGCGGCTAACCCGTTCGTGAAGATGCCCCTCAAATCAGAAACAAAGGCGGGTTCTCTTGCCTCGGTGTCCCTTCTTTTACTCCTCTTTCGTCGCTCTTTTCTTTGCAGGTACCACGAAGGGGGAAAAAGAAGATCTCCTTCTTCTTCTCTTCTTTGTCAATTATAGGCCGGGAATCGATACCCCACAGGATTTAATCTCTCTAATCGGTAATTATCTCCACCCTTTTTCAGCTTCCAGTTCGCTGATTCTTCATCTTTCGCTTTCCTCCTTTCGTCTAAAAACCAAATACATTCAAGACATTCTGCTGAAGGTTGCAGTTATCCGATGATGACTGGGAATTGATGATATATTTTTCAAATAAGATAATTCATAATTAGGAGAAAACATTTTGGATTATAATATCGATTCTTAAACTTTTGACATTTCATATCCAATATACAACTACAGAAAATCCTCGATACGTGAGAGGAAATAGATACAGTCGATAGCGGATTACGTCGGCCATGTTTCAGGAAGTGCACAATAAGAATTTCATACAAGTTGAGTTCTGGTTCAATACCGACAGAACCGACGTGAACATTAACACATTGTGTTGCTGCAGGATCGCACGGACGATACGTACAAAGTCATATTAGGATCAATGATGTTACAACCCGATACGCATGGTTCTTACAGTCATGTTAAATTCGTTCAGTGCTTAGAAGAAACTTCCCTCCTCTCGTGTACTTTTACATCCAGGAAACGAGGGTGAGGAACGTGAAAATCAGTGGGACATCATAGGATACAGATGTTCCACAAACCAGGCAAGCTCTGCACGAGGCCTCATAATAGGTAACAGCGGGTAAGGTATTATATCCACACGTATGGATACAAAGCTTGCATGAATGAATGTATACGAGAGAACTGCTAAGTAGCAATCCCACAGGACTTTGAGGACAATGGTAGACCCTTCGTGTATTTTGACTTTTTGACAGATGGCTGCACCGCTACGATTTACCGAACAACGCGTCCGTCTACAAAATACGATGGATGCTCATATATAGGTCGTACATGCCCTACAACGGAAGATATGTTAGATTCTCGGATTTGGAAACGAAGAAAACTTTTTTCATCCAATTATTGCAGATGAAAAGGTTACTTTTTTTATCATCTTACGACGCGTTTGTATCGTTTCATGGGAAGAGGAAGACATTTCGTATACACATTTCAATCTCAAAGAAACTCTCGAATGACTTCTGGTACACCGTAGGGTGGAATAAACATCCCATTGAAAGTGAATACGTTTCGTATGAAGATGTTGAAAACTTTTCTACTTCTTGAATTTTCCATACGGATATGATAGTGGGAAGCGAATGTATGAGATGTGCGTATGGTTTCAGGACATAAGTTTTATGTATTGGCCTCCCAAAGCGTTTCCAGCTCTTTTTGAGGCTAACTCATCGCTCATGGAGCTCTAATGTTGTCTATGATTCTTCGGAAACTGACCCCTCGATCATTCAAAATGACCGAGGAAAGAAATAATTGCCCGTAAAAGCAGTGTTGTTCGTCTAGTCGACGCTGTGTACGAAATGGTGGATGAATCAAAAGACAGCGGGGGACGATCTGTTGTGACTGTTGCCACAATGAAACCCTGAACAGAACAGTCGGTGAACAGAGTTATGTTGTAAGCGTTTCCTAACACGAGGTTTCTAGGTTGATGACTTCTTTCACTGTTCAGCCAGTAGCTCTTTCCACATATATATAGAAAACTTCATGATGGTGGGTGAAGAAAAGAATCGGACGATCTTTTGTCGATGATTCGGGAAGATCGATGTCTCTCAGATTGAGATGAAATGAATCAGAGTTTTCGACATCTGCATATACCCACGTAGACAAAATTCGTACGACGACGATCTCGGAGAAATCTGGCAGCAAGTTCAGCAGCAAGATATTGCAGAATTCCTCCCAATTTGATGCAATATCTTTGCAAGTTTGGCGCCAGATTTCTCAGAGAACGTTACCATATCCTGCAATTGGTAACCATGATCTGTCATTGGGTTGAAAAGATCAAACAAACGACATCCTCCCAATATATCTCATTAAAATATATTTATAAACTCACACAACAAGGCACAAAAACATTTATAACCGTAGAAATCTAGTTCAGACATAACCATAGTATGTTACGAGTATTTCCAAGGTTCCTTCTGTCAAGTTTTGGAACTATGGCTCTTCGTTGTTGTACCTGGCCACCCTGAGAGTCATGATTTATGGGAATCCGTCGTAATAGCGCGCGATTCATTCTTACAAAAAAATATTTGTGTGCGCGTGGGTTTCTTTCCTTTGGATTGTGCGTTACTACGTTGGATATCTGACTAAACATTTTCATTTGCGGAGAAAGAAGTAAAGGAATCAGATGACGAATGTAAGAAGGTGAATGAGACTAGAACTGGACACCATGGGTGTACATGATAATAGGATCAACAGTTGGGAAAAGTGAATTGTCACTGCGTGAATGGATATAAAAGAGTGCAGAAGATACGTTTACCGATTTTCACACGCACGAATGTTTTTTCTAGTTGATACAGCGTATAATACGTTGACAATAAAACATCGTTCCGAAATTCATTGTCAGACGAATGGGATTATAAACATCGGCTACGTGAAATTCAATTATGTATATATGTGTTTGTAGAAGTTTCGAGGATGAGGGCTTTTTATTATCCAATTTTGTTCGTATTCCGCTAATGAAAAGTGAATTTCGAATTCAAATGTGTTCCAGAAAAGAATTAAATAGTCGGTCCATTCCTTCAAAAGTAAATATATTTGTATTCTGTTAGACGGTCAATCAGCTTTGAGAGCTTTCTTGGATAGTAGATATCTAGATCTCGAGTTAGTCTGTAAACATCAGAAACTACAAAGCATCTTCAATGAGTGTAGTGAAATTGAATTTCGGTAAGTACCGATCTCGTAGCCGAGAAATATGATCAACATTTCGATAGATTACTCAACGTGTATTGCGAGAGAATATTCAAAGCGGCCTGGAATTTATCAACTGCTGAGATTCTTCAACTTGGCCACACTGTATAGTTTAACTCAGGGTATCGTGATTTTGATAGATTCGCTCAGTTGCTGTGACTATGCGGTTTGATCTGTCCATATTTCATCACTCCAGACGCCAGCGTGGTCATAAATTGTTGAAGCGTCTCACTGTACCATATGAAAAAATACTCGAGCAAGCGTTACAACGGCATTCGCCAGATCCTTCCAAGCTCCACGCTAATGGCTAGCCTTTCGCGAACTCCTGTTAAGATTCTCGCAAGAGCATAAAGAATTCAGTGAATCTTGCTGTCGATACAATATATGTTTAAAAAATTCACCTTGTAAAATTGCCAATTTTACAGAATTTTTACGATAATTTGATAGCAAATGTCTAGAAAAGTGCAGAAAATTCTTCATTCGCGGATGAGTAAATTATTATCTTTTACAGTGTACAATAGTGAATGAATTTGAAAACTCCGGCTCGTCTCACATAATATATTATATGCAATTTTTTGACACCTTTCATGAGAAAATCTGCAGAAAAAGAACGGTCATGTTTGTCAAATTTATAAAAATTTGTGTCTAATTTCTTAAATCAGGAAACCAAACGCAATAACTGATTCTGAACTCCTCTTTACGATTTTTCTCGTAACAAAATTTGAAATTGCATGCGGAAACAACATTTCATCGAGAAGCAATATATAAATTATTCACAGCACGGGCTTGAAATACAAGCGTGAATCAATCTTCACGAATAGGATATTATTATTGAACTCAACAATATGAGTTCGAGCAACGGGTATTTCAAACGGTATTTATTCAGCAGGAAGAGGAAAAAATACGTCTTCTCGGTCCCCCTACATCGTACGATGCATCAATGCAGATGCAGACGTATCCGGCTATTTTTCGATTCGCGGATTCCGGTTGGTGCAAACAAAAATATCGAAGAAGCACTGAAAAGAGGATGAGTGTCATAGAACGAAAGAAAGTGTGAAAAAGGAAAGAAGAGATTCGATCGATTGACAAGGGGACAGACTTTACAATTATTCTGAAAGGAAAGGCAACGTCGGCTGATTGACGTCTCTATGGAACGGCCATAAAGGTATACGAAAGTGGAGTAGGCACAAGAGGGTCCCTCGTAACTCGCGGATAAATGCGATTTGAGGAGCATGAAAAAGAGAGAACGAGAGTGAGAAGGATACAGGAGGAAAGAGATATATCTATTGACAAATTCTTCCAGCAGTCTAAGAAGATAGGGAGAGGGAGGTCAAGAGAAAAACTCATGGTGTGAAAATGCCACCCACGCCTTCTGATCTTCTTTTCTTTTCCTCCTCTATCTCCTCTCATCTCTGCATTCTGGTCTTGACTCAATAAAAAGTTCCACCTGCCCGCATCGAGTCGTGCGTTATTACATTATAGTATGATCATGAGTTCTTTCAATTTTTCTACGAAGGGAATCGACATAACTCAAGTAGAAATTTTTGATATCTCATGAGCATCTGAATTTGGTGCATGGGAGATTAAATATCAAGGAATTCGAAATCTCAAATCTTCGAAAATTGTCTTTTCTCGAGTTGTGCCGGTAACGGTTGACCGCCCGCGGCCCCGCATCTCGTTAACGAGTCGAGCCGAGCGTAGGATTAATTAATTAGCTACGGGCAATGGTAAAAGCAACAGTACCACCATCGCCAACAGCGGGAGCAGTAACAGCTCACAGAGCTGTAGGTGGTAATGAATGAAGGCGTTACAGGTATCCCAGACACGCTTGTAATCGTTAAACGGTATAATCGCTGTAGGGTGCTCTACGCGGAACGAAATAAGACGTCATGGGCAGGTGGTCGTCCGCACGCGGTCAAATACGTAAGTATAACTGTAAGTATTGTACATAACGAACACATATGATCGTGTAATAAGTCTACAAAATCCTCAAGACATTTTCAGTTGAAGCGTTCGAGAAAATGGTTCCATAAGTCACACTTAGAAGGCCATCATATTGAATTCAAATAAATAAATTTCCTGCGCATGATGTTCTCGTTCATCGATTCAACGTTATTATTCAGTTTCAAACAAAACAGGCTCATCGTTTTCTTTTGGCTATATGCGTTCAATTGAACTCATAAATATTTCCTCTCCAATTTCTTTGAATAATCAAACGGAGATCCGTAGAGTGAAGAAACGAAGATTCAATATGTTTGTAAATCAACTACATTTGACTCTCAAACCAGCTAAAAATAACCATCGATGGAGGATGACACTCAGTCATCTTTTCATCTGGTTTCCTAGAATATCAAACAATATTTCTCTCGAGTATCTCTTGAAGTCAATCCGTAGACATAATATCGACATTCTATATTTTTATTTTGTATTCCTTGAAGTGGAATGTGAGAATACTTGTTCGTGAATGATTTTGAATTTATTCAGAATGTCATACAGAGTTCATCAATGATTGGCATTCATCGATGGTTGATGAACAAAAGATTACCGGATGATAACTTGGAATCAGTAACGTTGATAAATAATTAGCCCAGTATGAAACCAATGATCGGTTCAATGATCAAACGAGAAGATTTCGATTCATGGTCAAAACTATGTTGCTGAAGTTTGGGTCGTTCGTTGAAAAGAATTAGTGATCAAATAAAACAATATTCAGGTGTTGCAGACGAAAAATCTTGCAGTAAATTTCTTGAACGATGTTTCCAGTTCCAAGGAGTTATATTAAGGAAAATAAATAACGATGATTTATCAGATTTTTTGAGTTTGAATTGTCGTTTGGTTTCTATGAATGAGTCAAGTTTCAAGAACATGCCAACATTGATGGTATGTGAACGCGGGCGCCGATGCTTTTTTGCTTCAAACAACAATTCACAACTATTCATAGTCAATTACTAAATCATTAGAGAAACAACTCGAAAGTCCCATTTCTATCACTTTGTGGCTTTTCGTCACTATCCATATGAAAATCTTCAGGCTCCGCCAATACTGACGATAGAATATAGCTGGGCGCAAGGCTAACAGCCAAGGGCTAGGTGATCTATGTAAAGACAAGAATGGTTGACAATGGTATAAATAATATACCAATATAGGCGGTCAATAAATCACATTTCTTGTTGCATCATTGATCATAGGCTGCGCCATGCCTGACCCATCCTACAAACAATATTCCCTGGAGAACAAAAACTGATTTCACACAAGGATCTTTAGCACTTGGCGGGACTCTGCGCCAAGCATTAGACACCCTGATTAAACGAAACCATTGATTCTCGCTAAATCTTATTAAATCTCGTACAATGTTCTGACCAAATCCTATTAAATTACATTTCATCAGATTCTATGGATTTTTTACCCAGGGCAACCTTGCAATGTCAAAAATATCTGGAATTCAGGTTTATAAACATTCTACATTGCATTCAATGTACAAAAACATGAAACAACTGTACATTATGCTATAGTTTACATGAAATTTAATATAAAATGTGTATAAAACTGAATTCATGCACGTACTTGAGAACAACTGCTAGCAAAAATATTAGAATGAATGCAGAAATTTCTAACGATGTGGTTGACAGTAGATTTTCATATTGCACTAAGCATGGGCGGTGGCTTGGCTCAGCTTCTGCAATAGTTTTGCCCAGCTTGGGCGATAGCGTGGCCCAAGGTGAAACTTTCTTTTTAAGCGTTAAATTACAATAACTCTCACCAGAGTGTGACTCGTTTCCCGCGAGTAGCAAACCAAGCATTCAGTGGATATATAAGTCTTCTCTGAAGGTTCCATGACAGAAAGAATTCTTCATCCGGTCTAGGACGCGTTTACTTCAATTCTAGGACCACCGGATTTACTCCATTCATCAGAATGAATGTTCTTTATTTATTTGCAACTACAATAAAGAAATCAGTCACCATTGGCGTGAAATCGGAGCAACATTGCTGCAAGATTGCGACAGCGTTAATTGGCTCTCGCCTGATAAACAAATTTTTCTATTGTTTACAATAGATGGCAAATGCTATTTTAACCCTATCGCAAGTGTTGGGTTTTGATTGTAGAAACTCTTGGGCAGAGGCTTGAGTGATTTTAGAGGCAAAGGTAGTATAATGGGCCCCTGCTGGTAATATGGGCTCCCTCGGTATCTGATTATCAAGGTCACGAATTCTAGCAGTGAACACTGAGAAACTACCAGAACTGGTTCCCAAACGACACTGTAGATCGCGCTGACTGCTCAGCTGTTATAATTTGTAATATATCAAGCAGTGAATTTTGTTGTCTCTATCAAAAGTGTGAAAGGTAAGAGTTTGACTTGCTAATACTACGGTTTTTTCATTTCAACTGGTAAAACCAAGTCCAGGTATGTATTCAGTATGCTATAAAGATTGTGTTTTACATGAAGTGTTGTCAGTTTACTTATCAAGTTGAGTGTAGGAAAATTTCATTTTTCAAGATGGGCAAGGTGAATATACGGGTTCCTTGCACTGTGGGTACCCAGATAACAATTTTGAGGTATTCTTCCGAAACATTCTAAAATATATCTTGAAGAATTCTAAAAGATGTCTTATCAAACACCTAAAGACATCTTGAAGATATCTTACGGAAGATATCTTCAGAAAACTCCAAGAAATCTCACATGAAGACTTCCAAAAGATATCTTTTGGTGTTTCATAAGACATCTTTTCGAATTCTTCAAGATATCTTTCAGAATGATCCAAAAGAGTGATCCAGCATTGTTATTAACTGTGGGTTAAGTGTGTGATTTGTGATATGTGGGCTCACAATGATTGTACTGGTTGCGAAGAAGATGTATACATTTGTAACTTCTGTAAATGAATTGAAACGAAAAAAATTGCCAGTTAGTTTATAATATAATGAATTTTATTGTTCAAGATCAAAAGATCTATACAATAGGGTTGTACATAAGGCATTGCGCTAAAGCATGTAACTATTCTAATGTTGAGATTATTATACTAAGTTTATAATTCGATACAAAATGAATATGCGTTTATATCAAGTTTAAAAATACATCTATGTATACAAAAGGTCGGCGAGAATTATTTACAAGATAAAGGAGAGAACAACAAGCAGGCCTGATCAATACAAAATACATTTCTATGATTATCTTGCTCCAGAACTGTGATTCAGAAATATGATTGAATTATGATACAATATCGGAAACGTTCCTGGAGTTCGAATCGTTGATAGAAACAAGATTGAAAATTCAAACTCATGAAATTTGATGAAACATCGTTGTTTGTCTTTTCGAAACAACTTCTTGTGACTGGGTAGAGCATTTGAAAAATGGATTTCAAGATTTTTATCTGTAACAATTGAATATTGTGTTATTCAGTTGTTGATTTAATTGGAAGAACGATTCGAACTTCAGCGGCAGCCAGTTGGTTTATAATGAGTTACTTTCTTTTATTTTAACGCGGTATCCAAGTGATCCTTCAATATATATCTAGATATTATTGTTGAAACAATGGTAGAACCAACTCGATTTCATATGAATTTATGAATAGACGAACATTTTTTCTCAATTGTTGTCCCGTTTTTTTCCACATAAATATCTTGGGGTCCATATTACCCGCATAAAAGTTGGCGATGGAAACATGGGAAACTTGAGAAAAAAACATTATATGCCTCTGAGGACTGCGAAGAATACATCGGGATTTTCGAACAAGTATACTGATTTATTTCCAATTTTTCCACTGAAAATAAAAAAAGTTATTATAAAGGAACCAAGTGGGGGCCCATATATCCACCTTTACCTCTATCATTTCAAAGTTCCAACCCTACAAACAATGATCACTGGCGTTTCAATGGACCGCTGATGGACCTGCGATGCCATTGAAGAACCATTAATGGCCCTTTGAAATATGCCTGCAGTCATGTTTGCTGGGAACATGCTTGGAAACCTAGGCCCGGTCCATCTTGATGAGCCTTGCGTCAGCCTAACACTCATAGTAAATTCTTATGTGGGTAGTTGTATTCGATTGGTTTTTCTTTCTAATATCTTCCAATTTTGTGGTTGTTTCAAAGAACACAACTCTGAGCTGTGGATAATCGAATTGTTCGAAGATCATTACCCACTAGGAATATTGATTGTAAACTTCAGGCTAAGATGGACCATTTTCCAGTCAGTCACAAGGAATCACTTGGTCATGTAACATAGCCATACATCCGCTGATTATCCAATGCATCCATTGTTTGCCTATATATTGTTGCTCAACGATAGACCATACTTACATCGGTGACACGACAACCATCGCTGTTCATTCAACTGGAACCATATAGCGGCTGATCATTGGCTGTGTTTACATTGTTAGGCCTCTTATACGTAGGAAGCGTCTTGTACAATTTCTGCACCAAACTGTTCTCTTTAAACTTCTTGGAATAATTATTGACTCTTCAAAGAGTTCAAATACTGCAAGTGTCTTCCCTTTTCTCCTAGCGAATGAATTTTTCGCTCCAGGAACCGAAGTGAACTACCACTTCCGTGAAGTTGAATTATTCAATCTTTCCAAATCGCAGCATTTTTGATTGAGAGATCAGAACATGATCATTGCCAAAGATGGGTAATTTTTTTAATTGTTCTAGAACGGTATCACATTCAGTGCGAATACGTCAATTCAATGTTTTATAACACGACGGGATTGAACCTTCTATTTCCGCATCGAATCGAGGAAATTAAAAATTGAATGCTACCTGCCAATCATTAGCCTCCTCTTTCTCTTTTTTCAAAAGAATAAAACTAACTACATTGAGTATTCATGAAGTGATACGAATCACGAGAGGATCACCATTTATGAATTTCGTTCAATTAAATCCATTTCACGACGAAATAATGAAACTGATAATTTCGTTGACAAGTTAGACTCTTTCTCTAAATAATGATATATATATATATTGTTATTCCATCAGGGGCCATCAAAATTCATTCAATCATACCACGCGGGTAGGAAAAAATAGATTTTCTCGATATTTTTTCGCTACACTTGCTCTTTTTTTCTTCTTCTCGTTCTTGTTTTATAACGATGCGAATTTTATTTTATTCCACACGACAGATCGTTCCAATTCACCAAAGCTTGTGTGTATATAGGTAATATTTGGTGCATCAGAGGATTTGGGCGAGAGATTCGACGCTGCCGACGCCGTCGTTACTACCACGGCACGGCTGTTGTGATTGACAGGAGGCAATATGGTTGTCTATGTGTATGCGGAGAGATTTCCCTTTTGCTCTTTGTCGTTCGCGTTACGCAAGCTGTTGCACCCGCATCTGCGCATTCATGCAAAGTCAAACCGTCCACTCGCTCGTCCACACGTCCGTCCGCTTGTCTATCCTTCCGTACGTCTCTCATCTCCGATAATCATCGTGTGCAATTTAGTCGTGTGCAGTTTTTCATTCGTCAGCCGCATAGGTATCAGTCACACCAACGATCCTATCGAATCCTCGAACACCCTCTTTCGATCCTTCCAATATTATCCGAAATTGTCTCTCCTGGGTAAAACGAATGATCAATTCCAATCTGGGTTGAATTCCAATTCAAATTCAAAAGAACAAAGCACGATTCTCATTTGCCTTCGTAATAACATGGATCGATTTTAGAAGTCAAAATCGTATCTCGCATCATTGATACATGAAAGATATAAATGTGTGAAGTGAGTTTTATTGCGAGTGAGTCGTATTCATAGAACTCACGTGGGGAGGGAACAACTTTGATTGACGTTAGATCGGAGAAAACACTTTCAGAAATTAGGCTTTGTACTACACTTTCTTTCTACAATACAAAACAACTCGAATCGCTGTCGTTTGGGAGCTGAATATTATTGTTGACACACCCAATGAATAACTGTTCCGATGAACCTCGTACTCACTTGCCGTAACAGGGAAGTTGTACGCGTCGCTGTGAATGGATCAGGGGTCGTTCTATGAATGCAACCGTACTGTTTGATGAAACTCAATGTAAATTTTTGTATCTTATTTGAAAGTTCGTTTCAAAAATAATAATTATCCAAGTGTTGAACGTTGAATAAACGTGCGAGTTTGAATGGAAACATTGATTCGGTATCAGTTAAACGCTATCATTATACATCAGTGAATGAATAGGTACCTTTGGTAAACCGTTCAGCCAATTGCCACAACAATACAGGCTTCTTCTCATGAAGGGGTCGTTTGTATCCTGTGTAATGGCCGCTGAGGTCTACCTATCCCTAGCACCCTACATTGTGAAACGAGGGGTATGTTTTCTCCACCTCTTTCCCCCCATCTCGCTCTCCCTTGGTTCTTCCTTTTCTCTGCGACGATTTACCAAGCACGGTAAGTATATATCGACACGGTATGCCAATAAGAGTTGGGGGGTTAGAAATGGCGTATTCCGCACGGTACGGAGTAGGCTGCTTGTAGGTAGAAATACGGAAAGGAGGGACGAAAGTGGTTTGAGAGGATAAATTCAAGCAGGAAAGCAGCGTGCATCGTTTCGGCGTTCGAGAAACGGGGATTTATTCGGAAACTATTGCATCGATGGAAGGGTAGGTAGAGAGATGGCAAAAGCTCGGGAGCTGTGGGGATAGTCGCGTTTGGCTAAATGCTCCACCACACTCTCCATCCACCGATCCTTGTACTATATACTGCTTGGCCCTGCACCTCTGAATTTTCTCTAAACAGCACGAGAATGCTCTAACGTAATATATTATCGGAATCGAACGACATACACATAACGGCGTACACATATACGCTGCAGTGCCGTATTTATTTGGGAGGCCTCGATGTTCCTACGACGACAACCACGACGACGACAACGACGACGACGACGACGACGACGACGACATCCGTAGAGAAGAGAGAGTTTGGTGGAGAGAAGTAGCCGTAAAGCTGCCAGCGCAAAGTATTGCATAAATAAGTACGACGCGGCGAAATATTCATGGTCGTACCGAACCGTCCTTCCTCTTCCCTCACCCTCTCGCCAACTCGTGAATTTCTCTTTTTTTTTCCTTTTCTCTTTCTCTTCTTCCCCCAGTCAACCCTGGGTTTACCCATCAACCACCTCTACCCACATCGTTCCCATATAACCTGGTCCCGAAAAGCATGGATCTATTCATGAGTGTCTCTATCAGAGCTACCGTTCTGCTGTTCCATTCACGATAAATTCACTGGAATTTTTTTCATATATACATGTATGGGTATATATATTTTTTTTTTCAACTCGACTACACTTCCAATGAGAGCGAATTGGCACTATAGAAAATATATTGGTGCGTAATCACATTCATCTCTGAAACATAATTTAGATTGTTAGTTTGTTGAGAAAGAATTCATTTCATTGGTACAGGAGTGAAGATTTGTGAAGATTAATGTCAAGAATCTTCTTAATTAACTTCCCATTACGAATTAAGGGGTTATATCTGTTTGAAGCCTAAAAATAAGAGAGTTTTCTGTGAATTCTTTGTGACTCTGCAAATGGAACGATCGATATCAGGTTTCGAGGATTTATTATAGGTGGATCTTGAGGTGGAAAAGAAAATTCTCCCATTTCAATGTTGAGGATAAAATGGCGGCTCAGTTGTATAAACAAAAGAAGCGTATTTTTTGAAGGCGTTCCACGGCCGGCATCAGAAGTCTCGTACGTCTGTAGCTAGAACAATAAAAACAATTTTCTCTTAATCTACATGAATGTTGCTACAGATGTACGCAGGATTATTGAGAAATGTTGATTCAGGGCATATTATAAGGGTCAGTTCTTACCAAAATGTTAATTCTAAAAGAAAACGATCAGTTCTAAAACGTAAAAACGGTTAGTTCTTAAAAAGTTACCCAATTTTTAGTGGAATGTTTTACTTTTTCTTTTTCTAAATCGAGTATTCAATATTGCCCTGTTACAGAATGAGCCTTTCACCTCATATGAAGGGGTATATGTTCTTGAAGTCTTGAAGTCATGTTCTTGAAATTCAAATTGTTTATAAAGACGAAACAAAAATTCAAATTTACAAGATCTGTTGAATGATTATTGATCTTCTCGAGTGAATTCCTTAGAATTTTGGGTCTTCAACAGCGGAGCATTTTGTTATTCGATTGATAATTCGTTTCGATAAATGCTCCAGACTTCCGCAACATAGTGAGTTCAGTAGTGATACTCATTCTAAGAAAATAAGACTTTATGCCAAAAGTAAAATTGAGGAAGTATCTCTCACAGCACCACAGTCTTAGAAGAATCCTCGAAGATTTCATAAAGAACCCAATCAATTCACTCAGAATTCTTCTGGGACTGTAGTGCTGTGTGGGATCAAATGATCCAAGGAATACTGCACTGGAAAAAAAATTTCGGTAAATTTACCGAAAATATTCGGGAAGCAATTAACCCGAACTTTCGGTAAAATTGCAAATTGGTATCGGGAGTAATTTCAAATATATTCGGTAATTTCACCGATTACTTTCGGGAATGATATGAACTCGAGTAACTTGAAATTACCAAAATAGGTTGGTAATTTTACCGGTTATCCTCGGAAAAAATATGGAATCGAATGGCTCAAAATTGTCGGAATGGTATGGTGAAATTACCGCAATTCGTGAATTTTCTGCAGTTTTGTATCAAAATCTACATGTACTGGAAAATTATTGCTCAATAATATTCATAAAAATTTCATCACGCGAACTGATTTCGCATATTCCTTGTGTTTCAAGATCACTCATCTAGATGAAGAGAAAATCACACCTACCTAGCGGGATTCGAACCTACATTCCTACCTGCCTACCGACTGACACCTAAGACCTAACCGCTGAGCTATGGCGCGACATGCTGGATAGCCACCTTGGGAGTCCACATATGTTTCATATTTAGAATACACAAAAAGATAGACAAGGTGTGAATTTTCAGTTACGTTTGGTAAATTTTCAGGATCGTGCTAACAAAATTGTCCCTGCCATTACGTTTTTTTTCAAAACTCGAAATTTTTCCCAAGTCCTTTCATGGATTACAAAAACTTTTCCCACAAACTACGGAGAATTGACCGTAGTTGTTTGGAGAAAATTCACCAGGAAATTTTTTCCAAGTCCTGATTCGAAATAAAGGGAGAAGTGGAAAAAAAATTATTCTTCCCATATGGACCATTCGATCCCAAATCTGTTGAATCGGATAAAAAACTTGTCCCTGCCAGTACGGTCTTTTTTCCAAAACTTGAAATTTTTTCCATAAGTCCTGGTTTAGGATAAAGGGAAACATGAAAAAAAATGTTTTCCTCGTATAATCCATTTAATTCCAAATCTTCTGAAATGATTAAAAAACCTGTCATTAGGAGTAGTTTTTTCCCACCTCGAAATTTTTTTTAATTCCACATATCATGGACAAAAATTTTCCCGAACAAAATCATGGTACCTGAGTTTTACCGAATTATCTTCGGTAAAACTTTTTACCGAACCAGTTTTGGACGATTCCCGCAGGAAGGTTCGGTAAATTTACCGATTTTTTTTACAGTGTGGTCACACAGATATTTTCTCTTTTAGAAATCGAGTGTCCACCGTTTCGGTTAGTTCTTAAATTTCCTTAGAATATGCCCTGTATTGATTTTTGCCATTTTTACATCAATTTGGAGAAAAAAATCACATTTTCGCTGAAAAAATCGACCATAATTTGTTTATAAAACTCGTAATTGTTCATCATTCTCAAAAATCCTATTTACTTCGATGGATAATCTATCCGAGAAACTACAGTTGAAATTTCAAGTCAATCGGATGAAAATTATTCGAGTTCTGATGTCGGCCGATTTTGGAAAAGTGGTTTCGAGGAAAACGCGTTTGAAGTTTGAGAATGAGTTGACCATAGGAAATTCTTAAAATAGAGGCTTGCTGATTTCTTTACCTTCAGTCTGCGATCCCAGCGCCATATAACTGCCGTTCTAAGTTCAAATAACTCTTCTCCAGCTCTTTCTTGGACGATTCAGCGATTTTTGGTAACATTCAAAATCGCTACATGATTGAGAAAGTCAGGATTTGTCATTTCGAACCGTCCAGAGTTGCTTCAAAAATTCATATTTTAGGAGTTTTCAAAAAATGTTGTTTGATGTCATTCTTGAGATGTTTTTACATCATTTAAGCTAATAAAAAAAATAAGAAAAGAAAAAATTTCAAACAGGTATAAACCCTTAAGTATTTATTTAATTTACAGTGAAAATGTCCTGAAAATTGGAAATCCTGCTCAATGATGATTCTTGTCTCTGATGGAATAATGGAATCCACGGACTAAACTAAAGTCTTCAGAAGAATTCTAGTAAATTACTGTCGACAAGCTAATGAAATGTCGTTGATTGTAATCAGTTGCCCAGAAATTTTCATCTCAACTAAATAAGGAAGAAGAATGTATTTCTGTTCAAACCAGTTGATAGCTTGCCGATCCAAAATATTCCATCATATTACTTGAGAATTGAATTTCAATCTCATTTATCAATATGTTCCCTCCGCGTAACGAGACATTTATAAACATTCGTTTGAAAAATGCACAAGTCATATACAAATATGAAACAATATTTCGGGTGAACGATTAATCAAGCCTCGCAATAAACGTTTCAAAAATTAGATTATCCCAGTCGCAGAAAGACAATTTTATTCCAAGAACTCTCAATAACATAGCCAAAATAACTTCCAATTATAAATTTAGTCCATATAAACTTGTGTGTTACGATAGCAGCATTCTCCGAAGGTTTCCATATTCACTAAAAATTTTACGCTGGAACGAGAGAACAGAATTTACGGGTAAACTTGGTGGTGTAATAAAATGAATCGTTGAAGAGAAAAAGAAACGAGGGAGCAGAGAGAGAAATGGAACGAAGCAACAATAAGTCTCATGAGCAGTGTCTGAAAGAGGCTTCTCTCCTTTTCTTTTCGCCTGTGTCCCTGTACGTCTTTACGTTCCTCTCGATTCTTGTGTGAGATATATACACGCATACAATTGTACGCGAATGCATGTACGTAGTACGTATGTATGTATGTATACAGGGGTATAAACGTAGGCAAGAAAGCAAGAGAAGAAGGGTGATTAATCTTGCGGTCTTCCACGTCTCAAGGCGCGGACGTGCGTTATTGATGGAGACTTCTTTCGACCTCTACCTTCTTCTCTCCGTTTTCTTTTGCACTTCAGTTTCGTCGTTTACCCCTCTTGGGTATCTTCTTCTTCTTCTTCTCCAACTCCGCCAGCTCTTCTCTCGCTGCTTCTTTCCTTCTGGTTTTCGTGACAAGCGCGTGGCGTGTCCACTTAAGTACCTTGAAACGTTATAGGTTGAAAATACCGTACCCAACGTTGAAGCATAAACTACCCTGGAGAATTTATTTCCCTTTTTTTTCCCCTAGGCTTCTCCAAAAATTCTTCCGATTCTCATTCACAGGATCGTATTCTGTTTTGATCGTGTAAGAATCAATCACGTTGTCTTTCAATAAGAATGAATGATACTTCACACTGCAACAGAATTTTATTTTGACTCGCAATTGAACTTCCGAGACATTTTTCATATCCGTGAGACGTCTGTTTGTTGAGAAACAGTCCGAGAGTTCAGAAGAACTTCAAAATTGCTATTCTTTTTCTAGGTATTCGGCTAAAACTCGCAAGAACTTTGGAATATTGGGAGTAGGATGAGAATCGAGTAACGAAAAAAGAATCTAGGGAATGAAACAAGGAAGATCGTAGAATGATTATGATGACGTTAGAGTGATAGTTATAAATACGTGGGAGGATAGATTTTCATCGAATGGAGACTTTGAAAAATGGAATGCGATGTGTATTCCTGTATAACGAGAGATCCAACCGAGCTTCGCAAGTGTCCTTATTGAGGGTACCTTGCAAAAGTTTTCTCTTGGGATGAAGTCAAAGAGAGGAAGGAGAACTGTCGACGACCAGTGTCGTTTCTCTTCATACGCAGCTGTATAAGTCGAAAGAAGGAAAGGGGGCGGAGTAAGGTATACGCGCTTTTTCTACGGAGTGTCATTAATATCCTTTCTCGCGACGCCTCCTCGCAATTTGTCAACATCCTGATATTTAATTTCACGTCCTTTTACCACGTCGACGCATGTATATCGTACTCGTACTATACATAGCAGGTGCAAAACGACTGGTCCCTGAAATATGCTGATTCTTACGTGTCAGGCATAATCGTATATCAAAATGAAAGACCATCACCAATCATAGTCCGATTTGAGGGTCACGAGCAAGAATGTGATATGCGAATCATTAGTTGACGCGATTCATTTCTTTTCAATGATTATTCTTCCTTTTAGATTGAGCCAGAACAAACCCTTGATCCTGCTCGTAGTTAATCTCTGTTTGATATTTATGTCAATCCACGGTTAGCTCCCATCGTATGAGATTTCTCGCTCGTATCAAAACGTTAGATTCCAGGAAGGAAAATATATGGGAATGAATATTGCTGCAACAACGGAAGTAGATTTTCCCGTATTTTCAAAGACAAACAGTTCTGGTGATATCATTGTATGTAGTTTCGATACCCTGAACACTAATATACAACATATGTTCAACCGATACCCACGACTCGCACCCTGGGGAGAGGTTGGCTGTCACTGTCGATAAACACCAGGAGAGTTTATGAATTGTTGATACAAAGTATCGAGTACTGAAAAGTCGTAAAAGAAACCTTCATGTGCAGCATACGCGGTAAATGTATATGATGGTCATTTTAATATACTTTGGTGAACACATTCGTCGATGATGGATGAGGATAGAGGAAGTACGAAATGAAATATAAATCCAATTTCATCGTTCCAAATACGAACCGATGTACGAGACTGAAACAATAATTTATCGAAATGAATGATACATCATTCAAATCCAATACGACACACATTTAGATGGCAAAAAGAACAACGATATACAAATTTCTTACTCCAAGAAATAAGAAAAGTGATCGTTAATCGTTGTCAATCGTATCGGATTCACGTTTTTCTCTCTCGACGGTAACATTTTTCATCGTTCGATGACGGCAGATTCTTCCTATTTTCCTTTTCTCCTTTACCTGCTGCCCACGCATCGCGTATATAGCATTCGAACAGATATAAACGTAGGTAGCAAGCAGAAGATAATAGACGGTAGCCAACCTCTCGAGGGCCGTTAATCATTGGGGATGATATGCTATATATTCCTATGTATCCACCGACCTACGACGTGTGGTACAGTGCAAAACCACAAGGATGATGATGGTGTGTGTTTGAGACGTGGTATGCGGATATGTGTAACCTGTAAGATATGCGAGAGAAGATTATAGGTGGTTGGTGCCAAGGGAAACGGAAGTGACCACGCATACAAACAATAGATATGTATACACTCCAGGGATCAAGACTACAATGGATACCGAGTTTTTCATGCTTACCTGTCGTTCCGTTTCTTCTTGTTTTTTTTTCTATTTCAATACCGAGGGACCTCGAATAACGCACTTTATACAGTTTGAATTTTATAGAACGAGTGAATTGAAAGAAAATGTCTTAATAATGTTAGAACAAATCTATTTCGAGGAACACAATTGGTATTGATGTGAGAGAAACACGTGAGGTCAAGATAAATGATGGTTCGCTTTCGACCATCTCATTCTAGTTTTTCATTCCTGAAGAAATTGATATTAATGGTTAAAGGACGGATGGAATCTACGTTGACCCTGTGCGACTATTATCCTCCATTATATGCCTTCAATTCTGAGCAGATCCTGAATCCTGCTCATCACCACAGGGATGGGAATGATGGATACCAGAGAGTGACCGTTGAGAAATTTTGAATGAATTCCCAAATGTCTTCCAACGTTTTTTTAATTCCGATAATCAGAATTTTCGTAGTAGCTTTGTAGTTCTCTCGAATCAATTGAGGTAGGATTACTCATTCGACAAGTGGTAATTATTTGAGATTTGATACGAGTTCTCAGGACTGGACTAGGGACTGTTGAAGCTTGAGACCCATTCGAGGTCGTTTCAAGGTAAAAAGCCTTTTGCCTCGATACAGCTTCCTCAAATGAGACCCAAGGCTGCAACCCCCTCTTCCAGTCTTCTCCTTAATCCAGACCTGCGAATCATCGTCTCGGAAGTTGAAGGATTAGAAAACTTCAGCTCAAAGCTTGCTGCACAGGAATAAAAAAGTTATCAATACTTAAATAACATTTATTAATATTTAGAAAAATGACTGTCAGTTTAGGAAAAGAGAGCGACGCTGAAAAATCTTTGCAGTAAGGTTATCAAAAATTCGTAGTGAAAATACTAAACGTTGATGGTTTTATTGTTATTGTTTACAGTGATGAATTTACTACGGAAATTCTTCAGCGATACTCTTTTTCCCTAAATTGTCAGTCATTTTTCTAAACAATCACAACCTCTGTCTTTCCGTGTGCGGATCATGCTATTTTCTATCATATCGATGAGACCTTCGGCATTCTTACACGGATTTTATTTGACCAGTATGTCGGTTCAGAACAAAGCACAGATTCGAAAATAATTCATTCTCATTCAATTTTGATTTTCATTGTCAAAATAATTTAAAAAGTTGCGAAGAATTTCATCGTCATTTTATCTATGTCTATCTGATTCATCGAGCTTCGTGACGTCTCTGCAAGCACCAAACCCACAAGGATGATGAAGAGGAATCGAGAAAGGAAGAAGGGTGAGAGTGAATTTCATGATACACGTACATACGCAAACATATGTAGACGAAGCATCCTGAGTTACTGGTCGAAGTAACTTAAGGTGTGTACCTAGTGGCTACTGGTAAAGTAGGCACTCCAGTCACCGCAGTGAAGATAAGCTAATGCGTTTCGTGGCTCTAATGAGGCTGATTGGCGTACGGCTATGTATACTAACCGCTGCTCCCTCGTGTCTATATCATTCGTTGAGTCTGTTCACCTCTGTTTGAACTGAATTCTACGGTATGTTACTTGGAACAGGGAAAAAATGCACTCCCCGTTGGGATACGAAGAATTAATTGAAATATATTTTCAAAGAGTTTAATATTTTCCTGAATATTTTTGTTCACCATTGACATTGTTCGACGAACGATGTTTGTTTAAATATGACGTTCACAAGCGTTGGATGTATAACGTAATGAGTAGCTTTTTTCGATCATCGAGTATGTGTGGAAATGCATATATATATATATATATATACACACACGTAAATCAATATCTACTCCGAGCAGAATTCTTAACCACCGTTTATTCTTGGAGATATTTTTACGATATCCCAGTGGCACGTGAGTTGCATTAACGATTTACGATTATTACCATACGTTCTCGCTCGAATTAGTAATAAGCGTTATTATTATCACAGGTCATTCATCACGCTTACACGGTTGCCGTATTTCTATTTTGCGTGGGCAGAGATTTCAGAGAACGGATACGACAATCCAAGAAGAGGAGGGTACAAAGTGATGTTTTGTAATTCGAAATACATATAACAAAGGATGTATGAAATAAGTGTTGTTGCCTGTCGATCACGAAGCGAGGAAACAAATAACAATGGAACGCAGAATATGATTATTCATAAGTTTTTGATTCGGATTCGAGTGCAGGAGTGTCTTGGCTAGAGATTTTTATCGTATAAGGACCAGATCAAGTGAACTTGAATTCATTGCAGATTTCGATAAGGTTATCTGACAATCCGTGTCATGCTTCCCTACTGTGAGGAATTTCTGATCGAAACTTTGAGAATATAAATGAAAATTAGAGTGTGAATATATAAGTCCAAAATAAAATCAAGAATTTGAATATTGAACGTAGTTAAAATTGACTGGATTAAACCTATTTGATTCACACCAAGTCAATATTTTTGAGTTGTAAGTAGATCTATGGAGAGATCTAATGACACCTAATGTATCAGATGTGAATGTATCTGAACACAACAATCAACATGTCTGAAAAATGATGTATGTGGCAGGAATAAATATGTATAATAGAAATCTAATTGAATTCAATTGCATCCAATTGAAAGTCATCTCTTCTGACTGAAGGTCAGACATGGAAATAAATTATTGCAATTAGTGAAACACTTTATTGCATTCCCGAGAAAAAAAGATCTATGTAGATCTCTCTAGATCTAAATCTTGGCAATAATCTCTACAAATCTTTTACATCTGGAGATTTCAATTTTGAAAGGAACCCAAAATGGTAAATGGAGATTCAAAGAGAACTCTGAATATCGTTTCTTATCTCCGTATGCATCTGTTGAATCTCTTGCAAGATGTAAATCTTTAGATGTATAATAAGTTGATGTCAAAGGATTTATAGAGATCTTTGCCAAAATTGAGACCTGAAGAGATCTACATAGAGCTCATGAGATCTCATCTTTTTTTTTCGGGTTCATCCTAGGGTAAAAAAACCGGATAAGACCCGAATGATAATCCGAATCAAACCCGGATGGGACTCTCCGGGGTTTCAACCGGATGTATCCAAGCGGAGATACGTGTTTTATGGTGATTCTCCATTCAGTTCCATCCGGAACCTATCCGAGTTTTGGAACTGGATACTGCTTGGAATTTCAGATGAAACCTGAACAAGGAACTAAATGACTTCCATCCGAATTTCATAGGAGATTCCGAAAAATATCCATTATTCAAATCCGGATGAAACCGGATGAAGAATCACCGCGGAACCAACAACTGCACCTTGGCACACCTGGATGGAATATCGGAAAGATTCACACTGAAAAAAAATGTCTTCCAACCAAATGAATAGTTTATTTGTCCTCTCTCCATAAAATATTTCTTAGAATTGATGAAATATTTAATCGAATCAAATAATGGAATGCTTGCTCCAAATAAATTGGTCTTCTGAATAAATAATTTATTCGCCACAAGTAATTAGTTTTCACATCTAATTGGATATTTAATTTCTACAAATCAATATTTCATGGACAAAGGACAAATAAATATTTTTTTCAATGCATCCGGATTTGATTCGGAGTCCAATCCAACGTTTTTACCAGGATTCAAACAGTAATGTATTTTCCAGCACTCGTAAATGGTAACTCTAAGAATGTTGCTGAAATTAGAATCGTTTATTGAAACAAATTAATAATCGGATAACGAAATACTCAGACCCAAAATCTGACAACACATTCTTTCAACGTTGTTTTCAATTTAAAGGAGTCAGTTTGAAGAAATGAATAACGATGTCTTATCATATTTGGTGAGTTTGCATTTTAGTCTCGGTTTCATAAACGTTCCAAACTTCTACAACATACTTAAAGGGGTGAAATACAAGCAAATGTACCTTTTTTTGAAATTTTATGACAATTCATCGGTTAAAGATCAAATAACAAAATGAAGCACACCTCAAAATATACGTTCAAAACTATCTTCACCATTTTTTTGAGATGAAAATATTTCAAAACGGCGGACCTACGAGTTGGTACCTCGTTTTTGCGCCGTGCAGCCTACAGGTCTCAATTTTTATCTAAAATCAAGGAACCAAAATTCTATCGTTGAAGTATATCAAAACGCACAACTTGACGCACAGTGGGGCCAAATGCCTAAAAGTTGGAAAAAATACAAAAAATGAAGTTTGTAATTTGGAATATTTGACCGTTGGGGTAAGTAAAGTAATGTCCCGAGTATCACAATTCAGATATAAGAAGATGTGATCTGCTCTCCCTCCCCTTGTATACCAGTTTGAAAGTACCCTCCTGTGAGGTACCATTCGTATGACTACGGAATAGTAAAATGATGTCCATGTTCAAAGAGACGCTGTGTCTCGAAAAATGAACCGATCGAACTCTTCGAAAATGGAATCTACTGCTGAAAGTGTACAGAATATACCAATAATCAGAGGAATATCAATTTATCGAATGGCAAATGACAACAGTGTAATGATTGGATGTGATTTTTATATCTCTGAATTTGGAAATCCGTTTGGTTTGTTGAGGAAAAAGTTGTGTTCCCAGAATTTCCCAGCCATTCTACTTATTGGAGATTGTAGACGAAGGTCTCACCTTCAACATGAAACAAGGAAAAGTTGCCACTTTTTGCCCTTTTGAGATTCCGACATGATTTTGTGAAGGAAGTGTCTCAGACCGCATGATGACAATCACCGAAAATTTGAGGGAATTATCAAGAGTTCTCAAATTCGTTTGAAAATCGGTATCACAAGGATTTTCGGGGTCATTGATTATAAATCGACTGTCAGAATTCCTAAATTTAGAATGGCAGATCCAATATGGCGGACCAAAATTCTCAAATTTATCGGATTTTTTCTAAATTTCGCGCTAGGAAGTTTGCGGAGTCACTGGATCGGTTGACAAAATTTTCAAATTCCAATATGGTGGACTGAGATGCTCATATTCGTCGATTGTCCTTTACACTTCGCACTCGGGGTTTTTCAGAGTCGATGATTATAAATCCGGCGTTTTCGTGTAGAATTTTATACATTCGCCATTCCGTTCTCATCCACCATATCGGATCAAACAATTTGAATTTCGGAATTTCGACCACGGATTCGTAATCAGCAACCTGTAAAACTATTTGATACTGAGTTTCAAAGAAATCCGATAAATTTTCGAAATTTTGTCCGCCATATTGGATCCGCCATCTTGGATCCGCCATTTTGAATTTCGCAATTTTGACAACGGATTCGTGATGAGCAGCCTCAAAAACTATCGGGTACTGAGTTTTAAAGAAATTCGATGAATTTTCGAATTTTCTTCCACCATATTGGATCCGCCATTTTGAATTTCGCGATTTTGACAACGGATTCGTAATCAGCAGCCTGAAAAACCATTTGGAACTGGGTTTCAAAGAAATCCGATGAATTTTCGAAATTTTGTCCGCCATATTGGATCCGCCATTTCGATTTTTGCAATTTTGACAACGGATTCGTAATCAGCGATCCCCGAAACCCCCTGGTACCAATTTCCAAGCAATCCTAAAAACTCCTTATAATTTTTTCCAACTTTTTGGGTTTTGGCCCCACTGTGCGACGGTGAGAAAAACAAAGAATAAAATTCATTCGCATTGCTTTTTTCAATTTTTAGATTAAAAACAAAAGTGTGTTTTTTTTC
This sequence comes from Gonatopus flavifemur, assembly GCA_018340375.1. Classification (NCBI taxonomy): domain Eukaryota; kingdom Metazoa; phylum Arthropoda; class Insecta; order Hymenoptera; family Dryinidae; genus Gonatopus; species Gonatopus flavifemur. The sequence continues at coordinate 59,535,544 of JAFFJZ010000001.1, forward strand.
AAATGCTTCTGAATTTTCAATGTTTCATTTTCATTTGTTTTGACTCCGTCAAGTTGTGCGTTTTCACCTATTCTAACTTTGGAATTTTGGTTTTTAAATTTTAGAAAAAAATCGCAGCCTGTAGGCTGCACGGCGCAAAAACGAGGGATCAACTCCAAGCAGCTGTAGCTCCGCCATTTTGGAATATATTTGTCTCAACAAAATTATAAAGATAGTTTGAAACGTATTTTTCAAGATGTGCGTTACCTCATTCATGGATCCTCAGTGGATTTTTCAACGTAAATTCTCAAAAAAACAGTACGTTTACATGTACTTTTCCCCTCAAGCCATTCGTGTTTGGCGTATTCTTAACTATCTTGTTATACTCAAAATCTCCGCAAAAATTCATGAACGTGGTTGAAGTAGTTTATTTTTAGGATCCACAATGTTTTTCGAATCCAAAATGCATGGCTGCAATTCCTGCTTTTCGAAATTTATCCAACGAAACGAAGAAAACATTTTTTCATTCCATGGATTTCTGAGGACTTGAAAATTTTCGAAAAAAAATACAATGAACCCTGTTTTTTCAGAGGCAAAAGATGATTCTTTCCGAAATGAATGGAAGACACAATATCAAATTCCAACGGAAGAAAATAGGGTATTTTTTAAATTTGACTCCGAATACTTCAACAATTAATCTCAATCTACTGTTTGTGTTGGGCTCGCCACAAATGATCCATGTTTGATGATTATTTATTGTAAAAAGAAAAATGTCACATACTTAGAAATCAACATATTTCAACAGTTATTCGAAATTGCACTTACCATAAAAGCGTTTGCGATTATTACAATAATTAACTAAATGGAGTTCTCAAATATTGAAGGGATATTGACAATCTGAAGATTCTTATTGAATATTCCAGAATAGAAATGCATCGAGCTTTTGCTTTCCATACAAATTACAAATTTTCCAGTTTATCGACTGGGTGAACATTTTTTTGGTAAGATCACTGAACTTGTTATTTGATGAGTACTTTTTGGGAATCACGTTGCAATATTTCAATGAGATTTAATTAGATTCAATCAACCTTTCCAATGCACAACTCATGGAATCTCATCGAATCTTCTCGAACAGAAAAATTTTATGGTTGACCTCGAGTTTGACATGGGCTCGATCAAGCAGTGCATAATACCAGATAGATTCCATTAGAATAATTTTTATAGAGTCCACGAGATTCTTTTTCTGTAGAATACAGTTCAAAATTAACCAGATTTTTAACAATTTATATGTGAAATTCCAATCTCTTGCCGATGAACCCATATATGACTGGCCATTTATAATCCTCATCCGATAAGTCATGTATACTCTATCATGATCCATATAAAATTCATATATGGTCATGTATAATCCGTACCTAATCCATATTGAATCCATGTATGGCCCATATATGACCCATGAATGCGAGATTTTTTCACATATGTAAAAAAATTCTGCCATATATGAAATATTCTCCATACATGGATTGCATATGCATTATAAATGGATCATATATGATCATTTATGGATTGTATATGGATTATATATAATTTCACGCGTTTTCATGTATAGACCATACATGGATTATATATATTTATTATGTATGAATTATGTATGAGTCATATGTGTTTACTTTTTATTAGGGTAGGCCAGGAATTTCAGGATCAGTTTTTTCTGAAAGTTGTTTTCAAACACGTGCATGAATTGAGTTTTATATACATTTTACATGAAATGCAATGTGTTTTTTAGCATTTGCTACAGCTGTTTCATGTTTTTTTTGCATTAAATGTAATGTGATGTGCATGAAACTGAATTCATGTGCATGATCGGAAGGAACCTCCAGATATTTCTGATAGTAAATCATCGTTGATTCATCAATTTGCATGTGGAAAAATATTTGTCAAAACACCTCGTCAACTCTTTTTTGTATGGACAGCACAGAATATATCCAGACAGGATAAAACTCTGAAATATAACATATATGTTATCTTTAATGGCTTTGCGTTGTCTGGGTACTTGATGCGTGAACATAATATGAACAATGTGGATATGACGAACTGTTCTCATTTACAATGGAAACTTTGCCTGACACAATGAATTTCTTCATCGTTATCCCGAACACGAAGGTCTAAAAAATGTTCAGTAGAGTCGCATCGAACGTCTGGACATTTGGCGGTCCATAAAACATTTCATAAACGTGAATGTATGTACAAAGAACCTAAATATCACCTCAAAAGTCTAGGTTCTTTTGGGATACTGCGTAAATCTCAACAGATCTAATAATATTTTTATTGTTTATTGAGTGGGGAATACATTTTTCTCCGTATGCATGAGAATATGAACATTTATTCGCAATCCCTAGCCCAAATGCCCTATTTCATTCTCCTCCCTTGATATTACATTCAAAAATAACTTGAAACAATCATTGCAGAGTCAGTTACACCGAGCCAAATTTCTCATATTCGAAATAAAATTCTTCTCATGATTGCACCTCACACCGAATGAACTAATAAATGTCACGATGAAACGCAAAATTTCTGCGTTTCAACGTCCTGTACAATCTCTATCAACTCCTCACATTCTTTCATACAGAAGATCAACGGTACCTCTGCCATTAAAGAAAACGAATTCTTGGTTTGCACACGCGATCAAGCAGCACAATGTACCTATTACGACACAACTCATATCGTTAGATATCCAAACGGCCTCTCATTATCTAATGGTTGTCATGTCAGCCAACTGTGCCAGGTCCTGATACGATATAGCCGGACACACATCGGCCAGACTCGAACTCTGCCAACAGTCGTTAAGTGGTCTGTTTAGCGTCACTTGCTGCATTTAACGCTCGTTGACTCATCTCAACGAGGCGAGGGTGACAGAAGGAATAACTATTATAATTGAATTCACCTCGATAAGAATCTATTCGTTCCATTTCAATGCAATTACGGGAATTCCAATTTGAAGAGTAAACAACGAAATGAATTAAAATAATGTGATTTTGAGAAATATTCTTCCATTCGATTCAGGCGTTCGTATTAATACTTCGTTAATAGGTAATTTATTAAGGGAAGAAATATTCCGAACGAATTTGTATTTGGTGCACCGTACGGTCACGTGATTTTCATTAAAACTACCGCAACGACCCCAAAATCGTTCGAGGACCCTCGATAGCCTTTCCCAGTCGCTCTTCTTCCCATTTCCCGTTTATTCTTCCTCTTTTTCTCTCCCTTGTTTTCTCTATCCGTACCCACATATTCACTATTTTCGCTTGCCCAAATGAGTGTATATAAAAGCAATTCACATACGCACACGTTTGTAAATGTATCCCAACGCACAACGACAAATGATTCGCAATGGGCATAAAATTTGGAGAACGAGAAAGGGCGTTTCACGAGTTGAGGAGCCAGTTTTACGAATGAGCAGTCACAGATGGCCAATTACCATCGACAATAAATACAATTCAATTTTATATTCATTCCACTTAGCGCTTAGGCGCGGTAATCCATCACCGAGGATTATTTCGGCTATCTTCAGGCCAACCTACACGCGTACACCTACACGATCTCTTTCTTCGGATGCACTCTGTGCAGCATACATACATACAAGGATGTATAGATACTCCTACATCTTTAAGTAGGTCTGAACGCGTGATACATAATGCTAAGACCGGCTCTAATGTCATTCGTGAGCTAGGTATTTATGTTCGAGATGGCTGATAGAATGGCTACTGGTTATATGATTACTTTTCATGGTAACCCTGGATCATCTCTCTGACTGCTTTTGTGACTTAAACGACTTACATCGTTATACTCTGAATTTGATCGTATTATATAGTTTGTAAACATCCTTCCGAATCATAATAAATCGTTTCAACGTCCAACGAATGTTGAATTATTTTGATCTGTTGTGAATGCCTGGGGAAGATTTATCACGATTCTCATCTTTTTTGTCAGACTCTTCTGAAATGTATACTGCTCTCGGAATACGCGATATATACTACGAACGAATGTAATTAGGAACTTTAGTGAATTAACAATGCCTCTTCGATTCTTGAATTCCCAACAAACTGCTATATTTTTGCGTGAAATATATTCAGAGTTAACTCTCGACTGAACGAGCTGGTAAATGGATTATTTACGAGAAAATGTTGTTCTATAATGGTATTCATAACCATCGCACATCCACAATAAAATACCATCGATTATTTTAATTGATACGAAACCGTAATCTAACCACCGAGTGGAAAAAAACGGGTATGCTGATGCAAACCCAGTTAATTTCTCTCCTCCTACAGATGAGAAAAGGAGAAGCACATAATCAAATTCCTATGTATTCCATCACGCACACGTATATATTCACACATATACCAACACAACTCGACCGTGTATTAAGTTTGAAACTGTCGTAGTTGCCTTTCGTCGCGCTTCTTATGCAAATCAAGCGGAAAAACTCGCGTGTTTCCAACGTGTTTTAATTATTCAGGCGACAACTTTCTGCAATGAAATTAGAACTCTTCGCGCGCAATCGTGACTCCTTGCGACAAGTGTTCTGTTCATGGCCGACGTATTCCACCAACCAACCCCAACCCCCTCGCTCCGTTCAGAGAAGAAAACTGGATAGCGGTACGAAGCTTAGCTGAGATATACTTTAATCCACACCAGGAATGAGTGGGACAAAGAAGCGGCGAGAGAAGAAAAGATTAAGAAAATAAGACGAGCCAGGTAACGTCATTCGTAGAAGCTCTACGTTCGCTCTCCGAGTCTTGCAAAAGAACGTCATTTCAACTCTCTACGGAACTTTAAGACAAAACGATGTCGCAATGAAATTTGGGTTGACGTTTCTCTCGGTGGAAGGAAAAAAAAGAAACAGGAAAGGAAATGAGTGGAAGGAAAAATTGAAGAGAAGGAATTACAGTGACCTCGATCTGTTGTGGAGAAAATAATCTTCTTATGTGATGTATGTGCATGAGTTCGATGCTGGTATCACATGATTTCTGATACGAAATCTTATATGCATTTATTCAATCATGAGCAGTTGGAAATCACAACGGTTGTTGTCGCTTTGTATGCGTCATTGATATGTGTTCTTTCAAATTGGAATCATGATACAGAGGTATTGTGAAAGAATGTATACGAAAGTTGGTCGGGAAACGGGAACGCCATAGCGTTTCGTATGTTCCTTCATGCGGGAAAGTTGTAAAGTTGTAATCATTTGAAATGAACTATCAGATTTGAGGAGTTTCAAATGAAGATACTTTGGGAGAGAAGAGATATTTGATAATCATGATCAAGATTCCCAAGATATATTTCAGGTACCTTCGTGATATCTCAAAAAATACAGATCTAATATAACCTTCTACTCATCTTCTAGGAGAAATGTTAAGATATCTTGTTGTTCTTTGGCATACGAACCATTCAAAAAAGTCTTCCAGGAGAAAATTGTATGGGGAAATTGGAATTCCGCTGTAGTACGTACGTGTCTAAATTATATAAGAAATCAGGCGTTTCACACCGTAAAAAGTCTGACTGAAAGTGGCTGCAACTTACTTGAAAACTTGACTGCAATTCAGCCTTTTCCATTGTGTCGGCATTCCCCGTGAAAAAATTGTCCACGACTGCTCACGCTTGATGACTGAAGCCTAATCACGCGTGATCAGGCCTCAATTTTATACCCACGTGATGAGGACTTATCATGCCCAATCACGCTTGATTATGCTCCATTGTACGTGAGGAATTCATACCAAACCAATAAGTTCGCCGTAAGGAATGAAACTGTAACAATGTTATAAAACACTAATTCATTGTCAATCATTTCTACTTATTGCGCTTATGCAGCTCCCATTTTCTATTTTTCAGTTTTCAAGCATGATCATGCGTGATGAGGCGTACGCGCCTGCGTTTGAGGCCGATTCAACATAATGAAGCATGTGTATTCGTGATAAATAAAATCAACACACAGTGATTTTGTATGACTATTCTTCAGTCGGTGAGATTTTGCATGATCACGGGCGAGAATGGTTTGTCTGGTATGATCACAGGCGGTTTTCACGTGGGTACAAAACTGAAGCGTTGGAAGTGATGACAAAGCTCAAAAATGAACGACCAGGTGTAATCAGTCTCACTCACGTGCAGTCAGTATTGGACACCAAGAATTTTGCCGAATAATGTCCATGATTAGACCTGATCAATTGTTTCAGCGATGGTTCGCTGGATGTTTTTTTGCGACTTTCAAGAAGATACAGATTTTTAGCTTCCGGAGTGGAGCCGCGTCTGGAATCGGTTTGTTGCGGTCACGCATGAAAAGTCGGTCACACATGACAACCCATCCTTCCTATATAAGAGCCTCCGGGAGGGAACGTAGGCTCATACCGCCCTGAAGAAGCCAGCTGCAATGATGGCGAAACGTCGGCAACAAACCGATTCCAGACGCGGCTCCACTCCGGAAGCTCAAAATCTGTATCATGATTAGACCTGAACGATTTTTTCACAAGTTGTTTTGGATGCTCACTTTTAGCTGAAATAGGGCTAGTTTTGGCTGCATCTTAAAATCAGTCAATACGAAGGTTAAAAGTAAGTGTTACTTTTTACTGTGTAAGTTCAATTCGACTTTGATTTTTGGCACGCTGCCGTTGCTTGTAATTTGCCTTAGAACGATAGTGGATGAAACTAACTGTAACCTTGTGGAGTATGCTTCTAAACCCTTGCGAATTATTATTTGCTCACGAAAGGAGGAATTATATTCACTATGCGTGAAATTCTCAAACGAAGTTTTATGGTCAAATCTGTTTTACATCCCTCAAAGTGGGTAGAGAAGAGGATATATAAGAATGGTGTTGTAAAGAAAAATGTTTTCATAACAATGTTTTTAAAGTACTGTAAAATGGGATCGTATACTTGAATGCTACACATGAGCTGTAAAAGATATCCAAACGGAATATTTTCAGTTACAGAATTAATGATTCTTGGGTGGTAGAAATATGAGTGCAATTCTGAAAGTATCAACCGAGTATCGCGAAAACGTTATATTCAGAGAAGATAAATGAAACATTGGACGATATGTTATGGAATGAGTGTGTACGTCTGGCACTTATTTGGTAATAACAATATCACTCGTGCCATTTTGAACATACAAAGTGGCATGTTTGGCGCCACGTTTATATGAATAAAATTATTTGCTTCTAGGAATGAGTGTATGTAGTTGAGTAAAAATCGAAAGGGTAAAGCAAAGAGTAGAGTACAAGAATCACTTTCTCTCTCTACCTTCTTATTCATCTCTTCTTCTACTTCCATTTCTTCTTCTTCTTCTTCTTCTTCTTCTTCTTCTTCCTCTCCCCTTTCTAACCATGATGGTATAGATGTTGATTGCGAGGCGGCAGCTGTGTTTTATGCGCCAACGTTGCTCTCGGCTTTTCTTATATTATATTATCGGCGTGTTGAACGGCAGTTCATTCCTGTTCCTACAAACTGTGAATATTATATTCTGCACGTGCCCATGGCTATGCGAAACGAGACGAGCAAGCCAAAGCTGTTGTTATTGCTGTTATTCAGATAATCGTAACTCGTGTAGATTAAATCAGATAAAAAATGAAGTTATGTACTTTTTTAGCATTCCATAAGTCACGTGATTTGAAAGCTTGAATATGTACAATCGTACAAATATTGTACGCATGAGCGGCATAATGTTGCTCAACAGTGACGGGCAAAGACTTATGCATACCGATTGGACGAGATCTGGCTCAAACCCGCCCCAAGGTTGCCACGGGTGGCCTCAGCTTGGCTCAAGTTCGATCCGATTGTTCTGTACACTAACCCAAGCTTGTATTTTCTATAATGACAATGGGCCCCAGGCTGGGTTCATCCTCTTCAACCCAGTATTAGGGAATGACGATGGGGTCCATGTTGGCTCAATCTTGGCCCTGTTGTGCTTTCCCATACAATTATAGTTGGTAAAAAATGAAGATAATGAATCTTAGTGCGGGCACAATTGAACTCGGCCCCAATTTGGACCAGCGTTCGGCCAAGATTGGGGTGAATTTATATTCCGAGCATGTGCGTACAATCCTTAGCGTGTATGAATTTTGGTCCCACTTTGGTCCAGTCTTGGGCCCATATAGGCACGATGGGGCACAACACTAGGCCCAAAACTGGGACAAAGTGAGGCTGAAATCCCTACCCGCTGGGGTAGAATTCAAAGCAATTTGCCAATTTGAAAAAAAAGGAAGGGGCAGTATTGATTGCCTAGTCTGGGTTCATGCTGGGTCCATGATGTTACCAATCCTCGGGTAAAGCAATACAGGCAAGCTGAGAACGATGTTATCATGTCAGGGTTGGCCTCATTGGTGACCCTCAGCTTGGCCCCACGTTGGGCAGCATGGGGACCCACCCTGGGCTTAGATTGGGCCCGCCGTTAATACACACTTGGGAAGATATACAGGGTGTCCTATTTTATTCTTGAAATGCAAATATCTCAAAAACATGCCTCGCAAACCAAAAGTACTTCATACCATAGTTGTTATACAAAGAGGGGGCCACAAAACTGCGATATCGATTTCATCATAGATGGCGTTATGATCGATTGAAATGAGGTCAACATCATTTTTTCAAACGGGAACCCCCACTTTTTATTGCATATCTTGATTCTACGCGAAAAAATGAGGAATTTTTGTTTGAAACATTTTTCCTAAATTCTTGAAGATGGAAACGGTGGAAAATGAGGTTGATGAAAAAGTTCTAACTGCATTGTGTGTGAAGCAACGCTCAACAAACGAAGCAAAACAAGCATAATTTCAGAGAAGAAATTGAACACAAAACAAAACAAATGTCATGTCCAAAACATTGTAAATGACTTCAATTCAATGTAACTCTTCTAATGCAGTAGAACTATCTCATCAACCTCATTCTCCACCGTTTCCATCTTCAAGAATTTAGGAAAAATGTTTGAAACAAAACTTCCTCATTTTTTCGCGTAGAATCATGATATGCGATAAGAAGTAGGAGTTTCCATTTAAAAAATTGAAGTTCACCTCAGTTTCACTGACCACAGCGCCATCCACTATGGAACTGATATCGCCATTGTGTCGTCCCCTCTCTTAACAACAACATTCGAATGAGATATTTTGGCTCTTGGATGCATTCCACAAGATATTCGCATATTGTTTCATAGACTTTATTTTTCATCGATTGTGGCGCCATCTTCAGAAATTTAGAAAAACGTTTCAAGCAAGAGTTACTCAGTTTTTTGCGTAGAATCAAGATATGCAATAAAAAGTGGGGGTTCCCGTTTAAAAAAATGATGTTGACCTCATTTTAATCGATCCTAACGCCATCTATGATGAAACTGATATCGCAGTTTTGTGGTTCCCTCTTTGTATAACAACTTTGGTATAAAGTACTTTTGGTTGAGAATGCATGTTTTTGAGATATTTGCATTTAAAGATTAAAATGGGACACTCTGTATATCATATTTGATTCACGTGTAGAATTAGAGCTGGACTCAATGGTACATAGACATACTAAACAGTGGACGAATGGCTCAACGCTGGGCCATCCTTGACCTAGGATGCATACTTAAAAGTGATCCAAGTGTGGGAAAGCTTTGGAATGATAACATCGTACCGGGTTTGGTACTTGATATTGAACCAGAATACAGATTCAAGTTTGGACCAATCATGCAAACCCAAGAAAATACATCTTTAGAAATGTTCAAAGGAAGTCACATCAACACATGCTAATATTGAGAAGACTGAAAGGAACTCAAACTTGTCCCAGGCTTGGCCCATGTGCCAGCAACAAACTATGGCGAAACACAATTGGACCAACATTTTTCTGTACTTGTCCCATTGTTCCAAATGATCAGTCGGTCATGGTACATTATTCTGGGAATATTCCCAGGATAACCCCCGTAGAAACAAGCATTGGTGATGAAAAATTGTATCCATGAATACACAACCATCCATGTTGAAGCACATAAATGATGCGCATAAGCAGAGATTGAATTTGGTTTTTTTAATAGCTGAAGACTTGTTAGCTGCAAGAATCTCAAATACATTCTTATGGAGGAATTAATTTCCCAGTGATGGTTCCTAATCATTAGCATGTAATAGAAGTATCTCTGGTTTTGCTTATATTCATTTAGCTTGTTCGTATAAGCATAAGAAAAATTTTAATTACCTCGTTTCTTCACCGAAACTCAACTAACAACCTTTCAATCGAATTCGCGATCAGCTCCTCTGATAACGCTGCACCCAGCCCAAAATGTGGTTCTGAGAGAACATTATAGAGTCAAGCAGAGCATATTTCATACCCACGCATAATCAGAATATGGAGAAAACACGCAGAACTCTGAACTATAGTGATAGGATGATATACCTGAGACTAGATCTCTTGTGAATTTTCATCTTTTTTTAGCTGCTTTCAAAGTTAATCAAGGCAATTTTAAATGATACAACATAAACAACCTGCAATACCGTTTTTGTACAACTCTCCGAGTAAAATTGCACAGTATTTGTATTGTCTTCAATTGTCATTTAACTTGTCAATCATTCAAATCACTCTAAAACAGGATTCCTCTAAAATTGAAGAATTTTCCGTGAATATCCGTGATGGTCAAAACTGAGAATTCAGTACATGGAAGACAGAAAATAACATCTTCCATTCCACAGTACCTATTTTATATTATTAAATATAACAGGAAACAAGCATTTCCGGTTATTAGGTAGTATCCAACAATCCCCAACTATGTCGAATTTAATTTAAACGTACATTATCAATAATTGAGTCATACGTGAATGCAAATGAAGATAATGTTTATCAATAACTTTGAGGAACTGAAAATAACTACGAAGAGTACATCGAAATACTACCAAGCGATAATTATTTAATCGAAAAATTGATTAGGTGTTCGAGGAATTCCAATCTCCGATAATGAATGCGAATGAAATGTCGATTACAGGACAAATATCCATCAAATCACACGACCACGACACATCAGGGTCCTAATGATTTTCCAAAACATTATAAGAATAATATTTCAGTACATTATAAAAATTTGAGAGAATTACATTCCCTTTCATTGCTATTTCAGTATTTGTCTCTCCCCTAAGATGAATAAATATTTTCTTCTCTCCTACGTACGTGCAGTTCAATCAAATAGAAAACCCAACAGACTCCATGGAACACACGCATGATGTCTCTTTCCTGCCTCCTTTGCGATGATACAACAGTATTTTTTCCTCCTGTGATTTTTTCATTCATTGGAGTTTTACAGTTGAGAGAAGTTCTGTTGTGATCTTGGTCTCCTATTGTGCGATGTTCTTCTTACAGACCAGTAACGGTGGTGGAGTAGAAATGAGGAATAAAAGGGAATGGGAAGAGCGAAGTCAGTCTTATTTATGGCTATATTAATCCTTAAATGGTATCTAATGTCACACCAGGCACGGCGTGGTGTGGCGCTGATCTATCTGATGGCAGAAACAGCAACAGCAGCAGTAGCAGCAGCGGTAGAAGAAGAGGGACGTGGATGGGCGAGCCACTTCTCTGTGTAGGACTTGTGTGCCCATTGTCATACTTATTCATACGTGTGTTTTTGTCCACGTTGCTGCTGTTACTGTTACTTTCAGACAGCAACAGCAGTAGTCAGTCCAATACGACCGCACAGCAGAGTACAAACGATGGTGTCGAGTTACCGGATGGTACACCGCGGGGTGTCCATGACTTATACCTTCTTTGGTTAGCCTGGTTCTTCACCCCTGTTCCATCCCTCCCTTTCTCCCTGCGACCTCTGTGATCTTGCCACACTTCTCTTCCCTCTTTTCATTAGACTAATATCAAATCCTTATACCACTTCATTAAGTTCCTAATGTCACTTCCATGCCCAACGAACCGATGCATCTATTTTCTTCTTTTTCCTGCCTTTTTATGACATTCCTTTGATGATGCATAATCAACCCTCGTTATCCGATACCTTAATGTTGGCGTGTCAATGAACCAATATAATTCTCTTTCGTTGATACAGGATCAAATGATCAGATCAAAGGCTCTGAGGGGGTACATTCATTGAAATCGCATAAAACGTAAAACTCGATGCACGTCCAGTTCGAATATATGCATCAATTTTGTGAAGAATTATTCATAGTTGTATTGATTTTCATATGTATATACATATATTTTGACATCTAGAATACTTGATGCTTTTTCCTATTCCTGATTAGTATTCCCGCTCCCCTCCGCACACGCACTTATAGTTATTGCTATATCGATTCGAATCAGAATTCTTTTCATGTACAACAAACTTTTGTATCTGCGCGTTCAACCAACCAAGCAACCCCAAACAATGTCGAAGGGGATGAAAATAATGGACCATGCGAATAAATCAGTTGTATTCCTGCAACTGTGATATCTTTCATTTCTTACCCGCATTCATTTATATCATCTATGTATGTAGAACATACGAACCGAGTCGCAGAGGAGAAAGGAGAAAATAATTTCAGTTTTAGAGCAAACCGAAGGTTCCCAAATGCTTTGTCTTATTTGTACCTTACATGGTTCAGCACGTATTGAACCAATCGCGTATACAACTTGTAACTCGAATTGATGTACTTAGAATTTGTCATGTCATTATGAAAATAAAATGTTCAACTGCAGGCGTTTGAGTTCAGATTTAAGATCAGAAGGATCATCAGTTATTTGGGAAAGTCAAACCCAGATATCAATTTAACCTTGTTGCAATGTTGTCATGCAAGCTTGTGACATGGTTGATATGAGCCTCCTCGTTGACACATGACAAGGGTACAAGCTTACAAAACCCTTGCAGCAGAGTTATAGCAGCCTTACACTGATAAGGTTGTCAATAACAAGTCAAAAACAATCGAATGACAAGTCTGACAAGCTTATGACAAGCTTACATCCCAAGCAGCAACGGAAGTTCAAAGTATATACGAAATAGAAACGTTCGTAGAATTTACGAATGAGGTACGAAGAACATATAACGGACGTTCATGGAATTTTCGAATGAGACTGTGTTGAATATATTTAGAACGTACATTAGTACATTCGAAATGTACGATATTCATTCAATCAACGTTCGATTAACGTACCATCGTATATTCGATTACATACATTCGATGAACATGCATAGCACCTATGAAATGGTCTTTTGGAATGTACATAGAACATATTTCGAATATCCTAAGAACGTTCATAGTACATTCTGGTGCTACTTGAGATGTTATCTGAGGACATTCAACGGGATGGTAATAGTAGATGGCTACTCTGAAGGTAAGAGCTTCTTCGTTATCTTGGAGATCTGCTGATGTGATAGAGGCTTAGTCTTTCACTTGCGAAGCAAACTTTCAATGAATTAATTGTAAATAGGTTTCCGTGGTTAATGAGAATAGGGAGAATGATTTTCAAGGCCACGAACAATGAACATGAGGACAAATTGTTTTGCAGCGCAATAATATAGATTGAATTTTTTCAGAATCATTTCGAATGAGATCCGGATAGAACCTAATTAGAGCCCGGACACAAAGACCAGCTTGATTCCCAGATAGAAACGCTCCCAAGACCTCGGGGATTGGGGTTCTAACTCTAATTCGTGAGATGAATCCCAAGCGAGACCCGAAGAACCCGAGTGAAATCCGGGCACAAGTATTGGATTAGTCGCCGTATAGAGACGGATAAAGTTTCGGTATCCATCTGATTTTTTGAGCAAGGAAGCGCTTACCAGAATCTGATGAAGTAACTAGCACTGGACCGTTCGTTCATCCTTAGCAATAATTATAACGTGGTTGAGGTAAATTTCTAATTAACGTGTGATGAATCCATATTCCATATGATTGGTAATTAGGGTAGCGCAAAGAACCAAACATTTTTTATTTCCGTGTCTTGTATGCAAATAAGTTAGTTTTTCATATTTTAAGAGTCGTCTCTAAAGATCAACTTGAAAAGAAATTTTATAGCGCCACTCAGACGTTTTTTAGTTCTAAGAACAGTAAAAATTCATTCGTTTCATTTTTCAATTTTTTTTTCTCATCGCAATAAAATTCAGTACCTAAAAAAATAGTAACGTCCTCGAAGTTAGAGCTCAAAATATTCATCTTTAAAGATTGCTCAAAATTGAGGAACATTTTTCAATTCATTGCTGTTGATGTTTTCGAGTGACCTTAAAAATTCATACTGACATTCAATAAGTATTATCACTTCTAATTAACACCTCACACCACGAGATACACTACGAGATGAAAAAGAAATCCAACACATCACGAGAATATAAATTTCCCTGATCAATAAATTGGATTAATTTCAAAAACTTTAATGAATCAAATCAATCAATTAGAGTACTCAGCGAATTCCATAAATCTCAGGGATTTAATTTTTTTTCTTTTTTTAATAAATTTTGTGTCTGTGCTCGAGAACATCGGAAGCGATATATTAAAAAATGTTTATTTATTCCAAACGACTTTAGAAATAAATATTTTGAGCTGTAACTATGAGGAATTTACTGCTTCTTCAAATACAAAATCTCACAGCAACGAAGGAAAAAGATTGGAGAATAGAAGAAAATTAATTTTGACTATTTTTAGAATTAAAAAAAATCTTGAATAGCCTCCAAAAGATTTTTTTGAGCTGATCTTGAGAGGGGGTGCCTTAAAACATGAAAAGCTAACAAATTTTCATGACACAATCGGTTTTTTTACGACATCCTATTGGTCATTAATTGGCCAAAGAGAGAAAAAAGACATTTGCTCCGATAGCAAACTATTGCTATCACATCAACTTTGTTAGCTGAGACAGCGAGTTTTTAGGTGTGACCGCATCAAATGTTTGCGCCTTCGGCAAATTTTCAGTCCTATGTTATACAACAGCAAAAAAATTTCACGTCAGAAGTCCACTTGTTTCATTTGCACAGCTAACAAGTGGCTGTCATAGCTAATAAGATTGTTTTGATAGCGGATAGATGGCTGTCACAGCAAAAAGTTTGTTGCTCCAGCAAAAGGTACACAACAAAATCAGATTTCGCTGCGACAGCGGATGTTTTCTCTTCGTGTTTGAAATGTGATGAAAGGCAGTGGAAATATTCGTAAGATATTTAAACAAGTTGCATGAGATATTTTCAATTCGTGCCAAAGAACGTTCAGGCATATATCGTGTCCCTTTGTAAGAATGAAGTATGGAGTGGTACAGAAATTGGAAGAGAATCTACACAATGAGTCATTTCGCGCTTTCCAAATGTAAATCCGAGTCGAAAAATTTGGACGGTTTTTGGCCTCCTATTCCATTTTCAGACTGATTTTGTCCTGATTGTTGAATGATGCGGACAAAAACAGTACTTCACCATGATTTTAGTCTGAATTTCTTCTCGATCACTTTCATTCGTCAGAGACACTTCCTTGCGTGAACACACACTATGTTTTCACCAGGGGTTATATGGGATCCGTTCGTAGTACGAGATCGCTCGATCATTGTTTTATTTAACTTTTAGAATTTGTATTTTTAGTTCGATTAATTCTTCACAGAAGAACAACTTGGTTGCTCCAAGTTCCCTCCATTCGAAGTTTTCCCGGTACTTTTTCTGGCCAAAATCAGGATACCCAAGCCACAATGGACAGAAAAGTTTGACGTTCGCCAACCGAGGTTGTAGAGGGCAGGACTGTACACTGAGAAAAATGAGATGTGAAAATAACCTCTATTTCGTATATTTTTCACCCGTCAAATAATGAAAACTGAAGCCGGCCCTTCAAAAGTGAAAAGTACCTTTTCAGTGTTGAATTTCACCGTACATTCGGTTTGATTCACCAAAAAGATGGTATTTATCACCTAACTCATGGTAATAATAACCAAAACAATGTATTTTTCACTGTCAAATACATTACTATATCCCAGACAGCACAACGCGCCACTGGAACGTTTATGGAAGGTTTATAGAACGTAAGAAAGGTTTTCAGAACGTTCAGAAAACGCCCCAGAGACACATTGTGTTGTTAGGGATTGGAACATGATTTCTACAATGCAGATTTTTCTCAGTGTAGCCACTGACACGTACTCCTTTTTACATCCATGTGCACTCAAAATGGATGATGTGTTCGTGGCTACAGTACCACCCCCTACAATCTCGGCTGGCAAACATCAAACTTTTCTTTCCATTGTGGCTTGGGGACCCTGACTAAACTTTGAAGACAAGATTTTGGCTGCTACTTACTCATTTCTGATAATCATTGAATAACGCATTATCAATATTTATGACATGTCAAGCAGATTCCGCCAAGTAATTGTAAAACATCTTTTGCATCGGGAAAAGGGTATATTTGAATATTAGGCAGCTTAGAAATTTGGTACCTTGAATGGAACTTCAGTTGAACCAAATGAACTCCATTTGTGACAGCTGAATTTTTTATCTTAATTCAATGAACTATTTTATTCGTACTTCAGACAACCAGACTTTTATTCACTAGCTCAATCTTAGTTGCGGCTGCGGAGTGCCTGCCTCAGAGTTCTTTCCAGGTTTTAATTTGAGATAATATTTACCACGCGGAAAAAAAAGATTTGGTGAAGTAACTATTTAACTTGGAAATGCATACCCATTTATTCCGTTATTTTTCAAATCGATTCAATCAATTCAGTATAGCTACAGTACAAATGGATTGGTCACTTTTTTTTAGGCTCTCATGTTTCAGCACGTGTTATTAACAATTCCCACGACATTATTTTGCATTGGAAAAAATTCTTATAAGTACCCACGTGTGTATGGACCAATGGCCCCATGATGGACCAAGCCTGGCACAAGACGTGCCAAGACTTGTCTTGAACAATTCACCAAACTTGACCCAGGCTTGGGAATGATAAGATCAGGACAAGCTTGAGCCAGTGGTTTTGCCAGGCCCGGTCCAATTCATTTACCAAGCATCAACCAATGCTTCTTTGATCGCAGATATGGATGGAAAAAGTAATTGATTCATATTTCAGTTCATGAATTTCTCCCTCAGAATACCGTACATGAATTATCTTAAAACGATAGAAAAAATGTGACAAGACTGGCGCAAGCTTGTATGATCATTGGAAAATTTGTGTTCTTCAATATTTCAATCAATTTTGATTCTATTGTTGAATTATGTTCAAACTAAACTAATAAAATCTTTCTGGAATACCATAACATAAATCTTATAATGACGTGATCCCGTACGGCATCTAACATTGGAATCCCCCGAGTCACCCAAAAACTGATGGTTTATCTTCATCCCAGAAAACAAAGTGGTTCAATGATTGTACAATCATGGACACTTTGAAGTCGTTCACGATTTTACCATGAACTATATGATAAGTTAACACATTATTGACCAATGATGCATGCATTGAAGACTACTGCAACTGTTGTGCATCAATGATTGTACAATAATTGATAGTATCCACGCATTAGCCATTCTGATAGTACAACCATTGGTCAATTGTTCATGCATCATTATGTCCATCAGATTGAGCGATCGTGGACTCGTTCGTTTTGTTTTCTGGGATGAAGATACTTCAGTTCTATCCTTACTTAGATCAATAGAATCTAGTTTGGTTTGTAAAACTAGTATGTAGGATTAATTATGGCAGGAAGATTGGGCCAGCCCTGGCCCGATGGTTATCCCAGAGTCTTCAGCCATTGTAAATTCAAAATTCAGGCAATATTTATAAACATTGTGCTACTCATGTGGGCAATATTGGCACAATTTTTCTCAACGAATGCTCGATTTTTACACTTGTGCCAAGCTTGTACCAAATGTAGTGACCATTTCAAAAATATTAACAAATGTACCATGACTGACTATCCATCGGGAAGAACGGGACAATCATGGAACAATATTGGGCCAATTGTTCTTCACGGAGGTTTGCTTCTGGCACATGTGCCAACCTTGGGACAAGCTTGGGTGGTTTTCAGTCTTGGCAATACCTGCATGGGTACCTAAAAACTTATCAAATAAGTTTCAAAAAAGTTCAAAAACTTTATTCACTTCCTTCTGAGAAACAAAATCGTAAAAATCACCTTATTTCAGAGTCGCTCGATGAGAACCATCCCTCAAGAACTAAAAATATTTACCTCTGTCTCGTGTAATAAATTTCTTTTACCCATAGAGAATATACGACACGAGGGTGGGAATTTCGTCAAACTCGCTTTGATTTCTCAATAAACTTATAAAGTCTCTCCAGAAAATATCACAATAACTCCATACAGTCGACCATTCGCGTGAGGGGAATAATGATTCATCCTTTTTATTACAAGGAAATTGAACTTTTATAAAAGCCCTATCTCACACGCACATCCAATGAATAAAAATTTTTCAAAAAAGTCAAAGGATAATACATAATGCCCATCAGGGTGTCCAGGGATTGTATTTAATTCAGCAATAACAAGAATATCAGTATAGCAGTCAACAATGGATATCGTAGATATATCTATTACCACACACATACTCACTGTGTATGTATTTATGTATACTTAATACCTTTAGTGTATATATATATATATATATATATATATATTAGGAACATAGTGCATACGAACGGCATGGTGCGGGTTGGTTGGTCGGTTATATTGAGGTGTCACAGGCAGCGAGCACCAACAACAACGTGCGAACCAACCGAGGTCGGGGCTAATGAATAGCATCCTCCCGTTTCTTTCTTTTTTCCTCCCTATGAAAAATTATTGTTGTTTCCTTATAGAAGCAAGAAGCCCCCACCGGGTAGGTCGTCTCACGGTATGTGTCGGATCTACCACCGTGAGCCGTACCATCCGCCATCGCTCTTGCATTCTTTTTTTCTTGAATATATGTGCATATATATGTATATATATTTACACAAGTTTTATACGACATTAACATTGATTATAGTGGTATTGGTAGAATTGGCATTGGTGTTGGGGACGTCCTGCGGAGATGAGACGGCAGCTGGTTTACTTCCTTGCACCGATCATCCGCACCACGTTATAGATATTGTCGTTGCGCATCCGTAGTATACTCGCACGTCTACGTACAACCAGTTCGCACACCACGATTCACCATGATGTAACTTTAAGCGGTTTCACGTACGTCGCAATGCTCTCGAGAGCGCGGTATACGTGTAAACATGTGGATGAAATTACATGTATGTGTGTTATGTGTTCCTCACAAACGAGCCCACCGGTCGGGCACATTTGTCTTGATAAAAGGGACGAGCAAATTAAAAGTAATGATTTGTAGAAATATTTTGGTCCTTACCTTGCTCACACCAATCCCCCCTTCTCTTTTTCACTCTCAAGGGAAATGGAGCCATTACGATGCCTAATACCTCATCCGTTAGCCGTGCGAATCCAGCTAGTTTCTGCAGGGCATGTGTTCACAATGTTCAATTTATATATGGAACGAAAGGCCACATCCTCTTCCCTTCCTTCGTCTCGCCAAAGAAAGAAAGAGAAGAAAAAGAAGAAGGAGAAGAGAAGTACATGAGGTGAAACTCGAATATTGATATCAAGCAGGAACATTATGAACGTGGTAATTCTACTGTTACATTATATTTCATTTGTAAATGAAAATTTAAAATACCTTGGAATTTCAATTCCATATTCTCGCAACCAATCGCTGTGTACGAAATGTGTTGAAGACACATCGCATCAGTTCTACAAAAATAGTATCAACAGATGAATCTAATTAAATCGAAGGAAACGAAATGTCATCAGAATCATAAGAAAATTGAGAATATTTTCCGCGATAAAATTGCGGAACATTAATCCTTCCAAGTTCATATACTTTTGCCTGTCCCATTTGTTCTCAGAAAGGTTTTGTTATAGATATCATCACGATCTATTACAATTATCTGATTTTTGGAAACAAATAGCTCATTTCCATACCTCATATCTAAAGAAAATCTTTTGATACAAAAATAGCGGTACACACCTGCCACGTTCAGCTATTATACCGATAGTGCATCCACCCTCGTCGAAGATATCGATCGAATTTAGTATTCACCGACAATCTTCGATGTCGATCCACCTGCGAATGTTTCAAAGAACCTCGGCCGTTACTACAAGAACATTTTGTGTGTACTTATATATAAAACATACGTGAATATACACATATACAAACACGTATGTCTGAAGATAATACGGATCAATGAAACGAAAAGAACCCGTTTGACGGTGGAATCGTGTATACGAATGCCCTGTAATCAAATAAAGGCGAACAATGTTGGCGAACGACGCGAGTCAGCCAGCTCAGCAGCGCGATTTCGAACCCGCCCGTTCCTTGTCCAGGACACACCCACACCGTAACCAAGAGAACGCTGTTATATCCGCGTATCCTGTGTGGATTTCACCCCTTACTCGAATTCAGTCCCTTTTCCAACTCTTTCCATTCATATCGCAACTACATTCGTACCTCTTTTCCTACCCATATAACTTTCGATACGAAGATCCAAAGGTTGAAAGGTTTCAAACTTTAGTATGTCTACTCGAGCAGAAAAGGTTGTTTGATACATGGATGGGAGTAGAACTTTCCTTGTAGAATTCGATCGTGGACTAATTGAGTCCACGATCAGAGTTTTGTTGATGACTCTCTGATTTCATGTAAAATCCAATGCATGTGAATTTATATACCTAATGTAATCTTAATAGGTAATCGACTCTTCCGAAAGGAAAAACCCAACAATATTTGATAGAATGATATATATTATACTAAAAACTATAAAGATTTTACAAAAAATATTCCATGTTTCACTCCACATGGCATTTTCACTTGTTTCGAGTGAATCCTCGCTTTTTTAAAGTGGAAAAATTCACTCTAAGCTATCACTCTAGAAAGAGTCGAAATTTTAACGAACTCACTTTTGGCTGGCTTAAGAATAAAATGTCACTTTGAAAATCTCAGAGAGTTTAAAAATGGAATAATTTCATCTCTATAACAAAACCACAAAACTTGGATTTCCATCAAGAATACATATGTTAGTGTCAATAGAATAGTAAGAGACCATCACGAATTACCGGTGAACGAATGTTATATATCTTATCATCGCTGTTGGAGGTTAACAATGTAACAACTCGTACATTAATTAAGTGGCTCGTTCACTGTCTACTTGCGTTTGTAAATCCGCAAGCGCGTTGGTGATACAGGCAACAATTCACACTGATATTATTACGAAGACAAACGGACCGACGTTATCTACCATCGACGGCTTTTGCTACCCCTCCGTTGTCCATCCCGGAGGAAATATTCATCAGGTTGGGAAGAGCGAATTAGGTTTATAACTTCGAGTTTAATGTCACTGGATGGAGTGATTCAATTCAGTTGTGAACATGATGTATACGAATTTAGAAAATTTACATCATCATCGCACATGATAATCACAATATTCACATAAACCTAGAAACGTATCTCTGTGTGCAATGACAGGAATTGAATTGAATTTCGCTGAACTCGAATTCACTTGGAATCAATTCCTCAGCAACTCCTCGATTCAGGTCATCCGAATGATAAACGATTTTGATTTTTTGAAAGCAAGATAATGGATACGAATGAGTTGGTCTTTTAGAACAAAATTGAACATACTGATATTTGCATGTTCCCTGGTGAAAATGGAAACTGAAATTATGCGCAGACGAAATGTATGATGGAGCGTAACAGAAACGTTAATGAACAGTGAACAAAGAGTAAATGGAACGGTTTCGAAGAGTACTTGAAGCAAAGGTTGGAACAAAAAAAGGGTATAAAAATCAACGCTCTATGAAGAGTATGAACAATATAAGAGTATATTTTAACCACTTGGCGAGATTCGAACCCATGATTTTCATCATTGCAATCCAACGTTTTATCTATTCAGCCATGGAATGCTATGATTCCTGACAGTTTATAACCGATACTCAAAGTCTGTATGAAATGATTCGCATTACCTTTCATGGAACGTAACAGTACTCTTCCCAAAACGGCATTGATATGTATAATTTCAGTACTCTACAACAAGCAGTTATCATAAGCTTCGGCAAAATGAGACTGGAACCTTTTCCCGTTTCTTCTCAGCTTCGAATGCGCTTACTACGAGCGTATATTTCCACCAGAGTTCGAATCACGAAGACTGATTCCATTTGAATCGATTAGTGTCTCGACATCATCATTCCGAGTCATACATGGAGCTTCCCTTGCAATCAGTATTTCAGCGATTAAAAGTATTCTTTGGAAGCGAACATGACTCTTGGACAGTTTTCTCTGGCAATAGTTGCATACGGAGCTTTGCCATTTATCGATATACTCTGTGACGCACTAAGTTTATTCCAAACGTGGATCATTTGAGCATTCCTCAGCTTTGCCATTATTCCTTCTATATTCTCCTCTTTGAAAAATTCCCTCCAGTCTTGGTAAGGAATGGGGAAGAATTTCGATGGTGGATATATGGTGAAACCATCACACGGTGCGGATATCATCGCATCTATCTGTGAACATATTATGCATAGTCAATAATAGTTGGAATATCTGCTTTGAAGATGCCAAAATGAATTAGAGGCGACTATAATATGATAATTGATAGAGTAAACTTCTAACAACGAACAAAGACATAATCGATACTCTTTCCAATGTTTGATACAGTACGAGAAGTTCATTGTCTCCTTTTAACATGAAACATTCATCTAATTTCCATTCTGTCCTACTGAAAGTGGTCCTAACGAAGCGTACACTGGAAAGTTCAGTTATTTACCGAACATGACATTATTCTAGTAAAAAAACTGCTTTTAAATCGAACCAAATCACATGTAAGCTTGTCATAAACTTGTCAAATTTTTTATTGATATCTTGTTGCTGAAGTTTGAATCGTTTATTGAAAGGGATTACTATATAATCGCATAACTAAATATTTCGTACTCAGCTATTGATGCCCAAAACTCTCGCAGTAAATTTTTTGAATAACATTCCCAGTTCCAAGGAGCTAATTCGAGGAGATAAATAATGATGATTAATTAGATCTTGGGAGTTTGAATTTTTGATTCATTTCTAAACAATAACAAGTCAAACTTAGACAACACCTTGACATCCTTGTTACAACGTCACTGCAAGGGTTACTTCCATCAACCTCCCCTTAAGCCCGTCTGACAACCTTGTAGCAAGGTTGAAAATTGCTAACTGAGCACGTGTCCTTGGAATATTCCCTAGAAATGGAAATGTGATTGGGTGGTTCCAAATGAAGTAGTCAATAATCTCTAATTGTCCGCGCCCCGTAATTTCCTGGTGACCCTGTTACTAAGGTACTTGATCATTTTGAATGAGTCTGAGAAATCTGAATATAAAAAATGTGTACATCGGCACATCAGCGAACATCAATTCCAGCAAGAATCAGCAAAAAGATCTCTATGATGAGCCAAAAATCTGATTCCTAGCAAACAAATTCATATCTTACCGAATGGCTTGAAAATGAAAAAAAAATATCCCTGATATATTTTTAAACTAAAGAATGTAATTACGGGGGGTACTTATGAATCGACTTACGTTCTCCGTGAGACACAGTTTTTTCAAAACTCTTGTTATAACTCCAGGTCCATTATAACCCCAAATGTTTCCTGTAAAATGATCATTCACTTCTTTTACACATTCAGTGGCCACACGGCGACCCACGTTGCTTCGACTGAACGCCAAAATTGAAGATCCTATTGTGACGTCAGATTCCGCTGCAGCGAAATCCAGTGACATGTTCGCAAAAGGCCTACAAAATCGTAATCATCATTGAGTCTTAATGGTAACCCTCGAATTCGAATTGATACGAATAGTATCCCTGGTAGAAATTTGCCTGGGCATCCCGTTCACCATCAACGTATCAGATGGGACCCACGAGGACCCAACTGGATAACACATTCCAGCCAATTTGACTTCAGTGCTCAAACATTTAGGTGATTCATGTAGATTTTTCATGCATCTACTGATCGTACAGTAACCTTGATAGTCAGAGGAATAAAAGGAAGCCCAAACGTTTGAATTTTTCACTCAGGATTATTTTATTAAGATAAATTCAGAAGCAACGTTCTCGACTTGAGATCACATTTCAAGATACTTTATTCATATGTGTGATTTCACTGCAAAAACATGATTTCACATCTCTAATTAACAATTTGAACTACATTCTAGCAATTCCTTGGAACTTCTGGCTGGGCACAGGCTGGAAAGTGTGTTACAAAACTAGCTAGAAACCAGCTTAACATCTGGGAAAACTAGCTGCGGTCCATTTAATTTCCAATCATAATTTCTACTAGGGATGATGTGTGATTACAGTGAATATATCAAAATAGATTCAAGCGCATAGACAGAATTCGTTAGATATTGAATCACAAAACCTTTCGGTGATTCTTCATCTTGTGACTAACGTGAAATGAAATCACCCCTTTCATGATTTCTCATCTTGACTGAACTGATGATTTTATTCTCCGAACTTCCTCTAATAGAAATTATGTTTGGGAATTAGATGGGACCCAGCTACTTTTTCCCAGATGTTGAGGTGGTTTCAAGTTTCATTTTGTCCGCGATATTCGGCAATCGAGACAGAATCTGTTCGAGACTCAAATAGAAGGACGAAAACCGTCCACATTTCTTTCACTCGAGAAATGAAAACAATTTCAGATATCTAGAAGATATCTTTTGGTTTCACTTAAGACTTCTTAGACCATTCTAGGTGAAAAATATGGACAGTTTTTCTTCACACCGTTGATGGATTTCGTCCCCTCATCGCGGGGGAATTGGTTTTTTCATAAAAAATGGGGGATTTTTCCACCACTTTGCGGAATTATTTTGTTCTTTGGGTATCGAATCCTCCACAAATAAAAGAAAAGTCCACCAAATTGTGGTGAAAAATTCCCCATCTGTGGAGGAACTTTGCTGCCATTATTTTTTGGGGGAAAATTCCGCAATCATGTTTTACAGTGTACATGTGAAAATCAATATCTAAATTTCTTTGTTTTTGCACAAGTATGATTGATTCTTATTGAAATTCTAAAACTGACTCACTTCATTAGAACCACATCCATATCCAAATAAATTCCTCCATACTTCCATAATGATAAAAATCGCAGGGCATCTGATAAATGACTCTTAGGCCAAAGACTCGTTTTCAAAGCACCACGTTTGTACCAGTCTTCTAAAGGCGTGTTATTCATATACTTCGCCAAATTTATGTAACGCAGTTTCACATTTGGGTAGGTCAAGAGTTGTTTGAAAAGATCCACCGATGAGTTCGATGTTGTTCCTGAACTCACAAAAATTAAATAGACATCCATTTCAGAGTTCCATCTCGCTGCAGATTCCACGGCACACGCTTGACGTGTATTCAAACTGATATTTTGTCTATCAAAAAATGTTGTTTCGTGGAAAAAGATATTTTTGTCCGATGGTAAACTTTTGGAATCTGAAAATTAGTTGGAAAATTATTTCTACTATCTTACGTTGTGTTCTCATTTTCAATTTTCGTCACATTTCTTTTCAACACTCTAACGTGCAAAGCAAGAATACCGTAAGTCCCATTTCTGAGGAAAATGAATTTCTCATATCATTTTAATCGTTAAAAAATTCTGTATGCTACACTGGAAAAAAAATTTCTTCCAACCAAATAAATAATTTATTCATCCTCTCTCCATAAAATATTTCTCAGGATTAATGAAATATTCAATCGAATCGAATAATGGAACGCTTGCCGCAAATAAGTAGGTCTTCTGAATAAATAATTCCTTCGCCACAAGTAATCAGTTTGTGCATCTAATTGAAAATTTAATTTTTACAAATAAATATTTTATGGAGGGAGGACAAATAAATACTTTTTCCAGTGTACTGTGTTTTTTAATTTGCAAGAAAACTTACTACTTTTCTAATAACAGCGATTCGAAGTACGAAGAAATTAATGAAATTTGAAACATTTATAGAACAAACCATACAAGGAGAAAAATTTGTAGCAGAAATCCCTACAATAATAGCAGTTTTGGGACACATGAGCTTTTATGTACATTTCTCCTTTAATTTGTGGTAATTTTTTGAAAACTTGTAGTATTATGTGCCAGATGCAAAGTTATCTTCACTAAAATAAGGTATGAATTGCCATAATTAGAGGAAAAATGCACATAAATGCTCATGTATCCCAAAACTGCCATTATTATGGGAAACCATGTTAAGAATTTTCCTACTATCATCAACGTTTCCCTACAATCATAATAATTACTATCATCAACAATTTATGTTCTTGTTACGAGGAATTTATTCCTCCGAAAATATTTATTCTTGTTACAAGGAAATTTTTCTGCAACCAAGCATAGATTTCTTGAATTGAGAAAATATTTTTTTGATTCAAGAAAATTTCTCCCGACTCCACAACATATCAGCTACAATCAAGACAATATGTTCTTGAGAATATTCAAGAATGTATTTTCTTAGTATTATTAGTAATTATTTCTCTCAGTGTAGTCTATAGACTTCAATCGCGAAAACCATTTATATGGTATAATATCTGGGAAAAATGATTTGTTTTATTGATTTTGAAAGAAAACAGTTTTTCTTGATTTTCTCGAATTCAAGTCAAATGCATTCACGGTCTTCTTGCTTTAGACGGCAGCACTTTACATAATTTCAGAGAAATTTTCTTTTGCATTCCCGAACAAAATATTCCTCACTCATATCCCGTAAAGCACAACCACCAATCCTCCACCTAGGACTTCGGTAGACTGGAGTTGGAGAATTGGTAGAGAAATAAGAGCCGTGGAAATACGGGAGAAATAAGGGAGAGTCTCCGGTGAGGCAACGGAGAGGCGACGGAGAAATGTCCGCCCCCTGTATTTTCGATATAATTCTTATTGGTGCATTTACGTAACCAAATCTGAATGTATGAATTCACGAATTTGAGTTTTACTGAAAATACAGGGGGCGGACATTTCTCCGTCGCCTCTCCGTTGCCTCAACGGAGACTCTCCCTTATTTCTCCCTTATTTCCACGGCTCCCATTTCTCCACCAATTCTCTACCTCTGGTCCACCGAAGTCTTAGGTAGAGGATCGGTGGTTGTGCTGTACGGGATTCTGTTTCAATATTCTAATCGTGTCAAGATTTTCTTGAACCCAAGTATCGAGAAATCCCATTTCTCGCATCGGAATCAAGCTTTTCAATTTCATTCTCCCGCTCAAGAATGTGAATGTATGGAAATATTTCTACGAAGATACACATGTACTCAATTCTGTTGGAAAAACAGGATTTAGTCCAGCGCTGGCTGAAGTGAAATAGTAATTTCTCATAAAGTCGACGTAAGTTGTTTTGGATTAGATCATTTGATAATTGAAAAAAAATTTCGATTTGGAATTTTAAAAATTCAATTTTTTGATAAATCATTTCTACTACGGGCGTGCGGGGACCACTTTTTATTGGGTTGGGTCGGGTACCCGATTCATTCGGGTTTTCCAAATTCATTCAGGCTGCCCGAATTTAATGAAGTGGTTTGAGTTCAAAATTTTCAATTACCACTCGCAGTTTTCATTACCTTCAACCTTATAAAGATATTCAAATCACATCTATAAATCCAATTTTAATTGTAATAGAATTCCAAGACAATTTTCAATTTCAAAGTTCCTAAATTCACACAAACTGTTCGACAATCTTTTCATGCTGTTCAATACTGTATTCTGATCTTTCTCTCACTCATGATTGTCTTTGTTCACTCTGAGCATCTTTGATACTAAAATACTCTGATGCTTATCGTTGAATAACAGAGTGAAAAAGCAGCACAAGACTGATGAACAAAATCAAAAAGAAAAAGTACAAAATGAAGTGGCGATAAAACTGCTCGAACAAGTAAGGACTGAGTAAGGAATATAAGGAGGTGTCTTTAATATTAGGGCTGGAAGGTTAATCGATTAATCGAATAAAACGATTGATAGTTGACCATTGATCGATTAATCGTTGGATTCCAGTTGATCGTTTTTTCAATGAGTCGATTAATCGATTAATCGTTGGATTCCGGTTAATATTTTTTTCCATTAATCGATTAACCGATCAATCGGTAGTTCCGATTAATGGTTTTGACAATTTATCGTTCAATTGATCAATTGGTGACCGATGAACGGTGGAAATGATTCCCTAGAATCCACGTATAACTCGATGCACCGATTAATTCACAGAACGATTGACCGAAAACACGATTAACCATATGCATTGTACGAATGTTCCTAGAATACTCGGAACAAATATTACGGAATATTCGGTCTAATTTGAATGTTCTGAGAATCTTCTGTGGATATTCACGAAGCTTGTACGCTCTTTATGAGAATATTCGATACATTACATTTTACGGATGTTGTGAGAATGTTCTCAGAATGTTCTGTGTTACTTGGAGAGTATTGGGGAGTTTGCGGAATGTTTCATGATATATTTATCATCAAATGTTTCATTTCCATGTCTCGATGTAATAACCACAATAAAATCTCTGTTACAATATCAATTTCATATCAATATTATCCTTCTCTCATATTTTCAAATTCGAGTGGAGGGAGAATAACTCTTCCACATGTATAGACGACAATCTTGATCGATTTGTCGTAACGATATTGGGTGGAGAAGAAAAAGTTCGCTCACTGCTCATTTCACTGGCAGGCAGAATCAAATACTATTTGAATCACCCGAATTCAATCGGGTACCCGGAAAACTCGGGTAATTGAAAAAACCCGACCCGATCCACCCGATAAAGTCGGGTACCCGCACCCCCCTAATCTCTACAGAAAGATATATATATATATAAGATCACTCAATTTTCAACAAATAAAAGTCTGCTCCAAAAGAGATGATTATTTGAAATTGATGAATTATTTATAATTCAGTTTGGTTTATAACCCTCCAAAGGATTATTTTCATCCTAACGTATAATTTATAAGAAAGGTCTATCTTTTGATTTATGGAATAGGGTAAGGCGGGGTAATATGCCCCACTTAATGTTCCAACAACAATATTTTCTAGATGTCAAATATTATAGCAATGAAAATAATACCATTTGAAAGTATAATTATTAACGTGTATTTGATCAGCATCACAGCTTCAGGGTTCTCATAGCTGAGCGGTGAAATCGAAATTCCCAAAACTCTCCAAAGTGGCGTGTTACCCCCTATGCGTGGGTAAAATGCCATAAGCGTTTGGCTAATGACTTGAATGAGAATGAATGATCGAAAATCTATGGAAATGAATAATTATAAGAAATCCTTAGAAAATATAACATAAATGTATAATATAGACACATATCGTAGAATATTGGTGTGAAAAAGTGAAATTATCAACGATTACAAAAAATATTCAAATGACATTGAAATATCACACTTGGGGGAATTTAACGTTACATTTCTGCTAAATCTGCATTGTATAATTTGTTTTAGGGGTAATTGGCACTAGTGGCATAGTGGCATATTACCAAAATTGAAAACTGGCATTTAACCCCTATACACAAAAAAAATCATGATTAGGAATTTTTCTACTCCAATAATGATATTCTTTATGGTTTGTGGAATTATAATATTTGTTAGATGGAATATTTTATCATCATTCATCTTTCAATTATAAATTAATAAACATTAACGAAAAATTCACTTTTGAGTTACAGCATAAAATTCCATGAAGACATTGTGTTTTCAACTTACGTCAATTTCTCGAATAAACAAAGACATGCAAACAAATAACTGTTGTGATATGGATGCAAGCACTAAAATGAACAAATCAACGTATTCCTAAAAAATATCCGTGTATTGAACATGAAATTATCGAAAAGTGGCATATTATCCGTGGTGGCATATTACCCAACCTTACCCTAAACCGTTTTCATGGTAACATTCTTCTTCACTGAGAAAAAAGATAGTGGACTCAACTAAGCACCACAGTTGGATGCGTTTAACCACAATCCTTCGTCAAGTCAATTTAAATACCAGGTTCGTTCAATTATGCGTAGTTGAGTCAACTACGAATCTAGTTGAATCAAGCAATTATCGCAGTTGAACGTATTCAATTGTCTTGCGTAGTTGGGTCCACTGTTCCTTTTTCACAGTGTTGAAAGCGTAGATTATTCACATCGCGCATTTCTTTACATAAATTGTTTTTAAACTCAAAGAATTAGATTTTCAATATTACAAATTGAAATCTTCGTTCGAGTATTGTTGTTTTTAATTAACCCATGATGACCCAGTCCTCCCGGCTATAGGATCAAGCTGGATTTTCCTCAACACAGAAATTTTCTAGAAGGTTCTTTTACGTTCTGAGTTTTCGCATAAAATATTCGCCAGGAAATTGAGTTCGTGTGATTGTACACTTGAATATCTTTTTCAAACGTGACTCATAGCCACGCCCTTGAATTCATTCGATTTCAAAATCTAGACACATAAAATTCAGCAATACAACGCAATCAAGTTGAAGAAATATATGATTCATTCTCTTACGTGATCACATTGTGTCTGTTCGCACAAATCATCCTATCGATTTTATTTGGATACTCAATTAAATTACGTAGATAATATTGAGTTTACAATCACAGCATGTATGATGAATTTGAACGATCCATTTATTTCAATTCATACTTCGAATGCATAGACATACGGCTTGAATGAACGTAATGATTGACACAGGTGTAGGCTAATTTCCTACTTGAAATGAGCGTGATGTGATTGAAAGAATGCCTCGTATTCATAAATATTTATTCATCCTTCCATATGAATGGAGTTGTTTTTCAGCGACTGGAACATTCATACAAAAAATCGAACGTACCCAATTCTATGTTGACAGGAAGAGAATCATATTCGTTGAACCAAGCACCTTGGTAAATGAGTTTCGAATTCCGTGAAATTATAACAATCCACACCAATCCAATCACAATCATCCCTATAAATAATTCTTTCGCCATTCTCTTGACTTCAATATGATCACATTTTTCAAAGTATCACTCTTGTTCGACTTGTCTTGTTCCGTGATTACTACCTCAGTATTGAACCACTTCAGATTACCAAAAGTCTGTAAGATAAGCTCAGGACCGTTCCTGCTCAACGTATCGCCCATGCACAAACATTTTTCACCACTTCCGTGTTTAAGCAAAGAACAATCACTCGCTATTGATCAATCAATAGATTAATAATTTTCTTATCAAGAACTTATTTCAATACATTGTTTACAAAATAAATCGTAATTGAAATCCATGAAATTTCACACAATGGGAATCTTGCGATGAGACCAGTTTTGAACTGGGCACCTCAAATTCTTGCTCTTTCTTGGTCTGTGGGCTGCTTTGCTACCAAACTGTTTGTCCAACGCTGAATGGGGTCCTCACCTTCTACCGTCTCTGTGCAAGCGCACCTGTTGCGGCCTCACCTGAAACGGCCCTGGACGGACACGACGCTTTGACGTTATGAAAAGTTTCGAAAAAAGATAGTGCACTTTGTTTGATGGTCTTTAAATCTTATCTCTCACACAGTTGTACAGTATGAGTTTTGTCAGCACTTTCGGAAACGATTGAGCACAGAAAAAAAAATCGTCTCAATTCTACAGCTGTTGTTTCATATATGTATAACAAAAACTATATTTTTCTCGTTCCAAATAAACTTTTTTTGCATTGAAAAAGGATTTCTTTGGTTTGAATCCGGATTTTAAATTTTTTTTTCAACAAAGAACAATATTTCCTCAATTCGCAGTTCAATTTATTTATTTTTGGAAAATAGCAGAGTTCACTATTCAATGTAACAATAACACATGTTTCTAATATATTTCCAGTACAATGAGCTATGTAATTCACTGATGATGTGATGTAAAGTATTACAAGGCGCAATGCCACGTAGTATCTTTGTGAAGCACTGTGAGTACTAACAATTTATGTAATTTCCATCCTTGAATCAGAATTTTATGTGCCTACAAATCAAAATGCGACGTGATATAATTTATTATTTCACGTATCGGGGGCAGCCTGCTATGCTACGCATGATAGCAAACTTTACTATTTTGTCCGTGAACATGTGAGACAACGAGTATTCAACGAAAATAATATTATTTCCGTCTATCGATAGACATGACGTATTATTATCAACATATTGTGCAAAAAAAATGTTGAGGAAATGAAAATAAAATTGATATCAAGCAATTCCAGCTCACGTCCAATAGACTGAACGAAGAAATCGTTGTAAACTATACCTTCAGCGCGATTGGGAAATATCGCTCCAACGTATCGAATAATTAAATCATTACCCACGTAGAAATTGACAACCGGACTGACGCTGTATCGGGTGCCATGCTCCGACCGTCGGCTCAGAGTGGAAATGTTAACGCCAATTGACTCTACCCTGTTTAAAAAATCCGATTTGGAGTTATTAACTCGTCAATCAATTTGAATCAGATTTTTGTTCGAGAATTTTCCTATTTGATATTATTCAAATATAATCGGTTTGAATGAGATCAAATAGGAAAATCCCTGGACAAAAATCTGATTCATACTGATTGAGCAGTTAATAGGTTTGAATCGAATTTTTGAAGTAGGGTAGTCCGATACTGATAATATCGTTGACTGATCGATTATCAGCGTTGTCCGGACATTGGTAAATCTCGGTGTCGGTTCCCATACAGGAAACCCCGATAATGTAAACACAGCCAATAATCGGCCCATGTACCATGTCGGCTACCATTAAATGGCCAACAATGGATTCACATCATTGGCACAAGTGTGGCCCATCACTGGCTGATAAGAAAGACCAGCAATGGAAACAGCCGATAATCAGCCGATGTATGGCTATGGTAAATGGCCAACAATTGATTCCCCGTTACTGGCTGAAATATGGTCCATTACTGAGTGAAATGGATTTCAAAGTTGAATGTATTGTATTCGTAATCACCCGTGAAAAAAGTTTGTTTTTGCCTTATTTCTATTACGCTGAATAAATAATTCACATCCATCAAATACGTTTTACATATTCAAATGAATTTTTATTTATATAGATAATCAATTAATTACTTTCTCATGTAAATAACAAAAAATTTGAAGGAATGAGCAACTGAATTCAACTGATTTATCGAGAGTGCTTTTGACTCGTGTAATTTTACATTTGAGATTGTGAAAATATCGGGCATACAAATCTATTTGAGAAAAAAAACATCCATTTCTGATCTTGTGGAAACTGGCATGAGAAATTTTCCTTAAACAAAAACAAAAAAGTGTTTTGGGTCACACTTAACTACTCATTTAAAGTAATACTGAACCAATTATTCTGGAACGCAGTCATATCACCAATGGATATCATTATTATTATGCCCCAGTAATCTGTTATTGATGGCTGACATTCGAACATTATCCCGAAATTTCTGGTCATAAATCGGGATCATTCAGCCCCATTACTGGGCCAATCAATAATTTTATATATGGCCCATTATTCATTGCCATTACTGGACCTACGTTATCATCCAGCAATCAACCATTGATGAGCCATTAATGGGCGAAGAACGCCGTTTGTGGTCCAGTAACGTGCCATTATTGGGCCAATTGATGAATCCTGTATGGGTTACTGCCATTATTTTGATACTAGTGATTGGCCTATTTCATATCGATAACATTTTTTAAGTAATTCATTCATAAAAGATACAAATGGGAAAGTCCAATGTTGGTGCTGTTGAATCCACTTCCGTCGGTGTTCGCGAACACCAAGAAGTTGCGCGCAGCTTTCGGATCAGTACTGGCCCAATCGTTCCACCGACTCATGTGCCGGCATTCGACAGGAATTTCTACATGGGTATATGTAATAATCGTAACACTAATTCAAGATTTTCATCAAGTACTTCGTCCCTGATACGCATCTACGCACTCGATCTACCCTCTTCCAGAGTGAATGCCTAATATTGGAAACATACGCGGCAACCTTCCAGACTTGACCCTACGACATCTGAAAGGGTTCATATATATTCATGCTTGTACAACGACGACTGCATATGTATGGAAAGTGTCGAAGAAAGTGGAAGGACAAGGGAAAAGATCTGGACATAGAGAAGAAGGAACCCTCGATCATATGTAGGGTGAAAATGAGATGAAAAGTTTACAACCCGTGTCCGAAAAGCCTAGCAGAAGCACGTCACTTCAGGCAGTCGATAAAAAATGTTTCTCGTGCCGAGATAATAAAAGTGTGAATAAGCGACGAGGGTGCGAAGAAAAGATGGTAAGTGGGAGTCGGAAAAATAAGAGCCAAAGGGAGTCCGTGAATGTTTGAAATATTTTTCCTCGTCGTCCGAGCATAACTCGCGATGGGAAATCTTTATTGATTCATACCTATCGTATAAAGCATGGTTCGGGTCAATATGATATTTTCCTGTCCTCCGATGTTCTCTTATCTCCCGTCTATGTATTGAAAATTTATCTGTGTTCACAAACTGTTGTTTGCGATATACCCATCGTCGTATTTTATGGCGTTTTTTCATATCTTTATTTAACTTTCATTGATTTATTCATGGGTTGCACTTCTTTTCTCTATGATATGTCTTTATATAGAATTTTCCTATTTTTGTTAGTACATACCGTTGATATTTCTTCCCTGATATTTTTGAAATTCAGTATCACATCTTTCGATTAGCGCAATAATCATCCTGTCTGTTCCGAGTACTGTACTGTATCGAGTTTTTCATCCTGGAAATTCAGATCAATTCTCCTTCGTTTTGTGATTTACATTTCTTAAACACTCTGCAAAATACAATCATATTCCAAAATGAACTACACTCATGCACAGTTGGAAATTTTGTCTAAATCTGTTCGAAAATCCGTGTGTCATGAATTTTCTGTTAGATATTCAACACAAACATGTGTAACTTCTACAGACGCTCCTCGCGTAATCAGATCTCAACTGATTTTTAATGCAGAATCATTCGAACAAGTGGGGAAAAGTGTCAAAATGAAACAAATTTTATTCGACTCATGATTTGACATAAGAATTGTGTTATTCTCAACTACCATGGGGAGATCGCCAGTGGTGGGAGCTACTTTTTGATGAAAGTTCCATGTACGTGTAACTTTGGTACTCGTCTGAGAAACTATTCATTCATTTTCATTCATTTTGGTTCCGGCTTCCATTCTAATGGAGCTTAGTTTTTTAGATTTGCAAATTTGAAGATCGAGTACAAATAGATTACACAAAAAATCATCAAGTATCCTATCCAAGTGACCGGTGGTGGTTTGAGTGATAGAACGTCAACGCTCGACGATCCGTATTCTTCAATTCTCATCGAAGATCATTTTTTTCCATTTTTTCTTATACATTGTTTCAACATAAAAAGAGTGCGATTTTCAAATTTAATTTACGTAAAAAGAACCATAAATTACATTCGTCGACTGTTCATTCAGTACTTATCTTGAATTTCATTCGACGCTACTTATGTGTTGAATTTACACAATCGGAAATTCCAATCAAAACTTAATCAGTATCATTTTATGTCATATTATTCAGATCAAGCTTGAGTTACTAGCTAACAAAAACACGTTATGTTGAATCGACACAAAAATTCTTGTGGACCGTTTGGGACATGTGGAATGTCTTGAATTGAACCTTAAATTTTCCAACTGTGTGTTTGGAATATGACTTTTTGACTGTTCAGGATCTCACGAATCAAGATAAATCAACGCTCCTCTCCCTAATTGAATAGAATCGAGTTTTGTACTTGTTTGTGATCTTTTTCGAATATCAAAATCAATGAACTGATTGAATTCACAGGGCTATTATTCAGGAATTGAATAATAATTGGAAAAAAAAACGCGTTGAAGTAAAGATCGATTTGAAAGTAGCCTGTAGTTTATGGGAAAAAGCAATAAACTGGAATATAATTCACTCCTAGTACACGAGCTGTTGATTCCTCGTGTTTACCGCAATCGGAAAAAAAGTCAACAATATTGTGGTAAGTCATTGATTGATTATCCACTTAATCGTAACATCAAAGGATTACGCCAGTTTTTTGTATCTATACATGGTACTCGTTCCATAATCGGAATAGAAACCAGAATATCAAAAGAACTGTTAGATCGGATTGGTAGTCTACGAACAGCTTGTATTCAAATGTTACATCAAGACACATGCGATTGGCATTTATGTTGCGCGTAAGATATCGGTACGTATCCTTGTATTCCTTTTGATGCAAATAAAAGAAAGAGTAATGTCGCGTCGCTCGTAAAAAACCGCCATTCATTTTTCCTATACGAGAATGCTTGAATCGTTGAATGAAAGGAACAGAGGTATAACTCTCTATTCGTACTGTAAATTATCT
Organism: Gonatopus flavifemur; assembly: GCA_018340375.1. Lineage (NCBI taxonomy): Eukaryota > Metazoa > Arthropoda > Insecta > Hymenoptera > Dryinidae > Gonatopus > Gonatopus flavifemur. The sequence goes on from JAFFJZ010000001.1 coordinate 59,571,809, forward strand.
TTGACGTTTTCTGTATTTTGATTGCATGATTCTATCAAAATTGATGCCTCATTTTGAAAAAATCACAGCAGCCATTATTTTTCAAAATAACAACTTTACAACTGTACAACCTTCATCACAAAGTTCATCATAAGTGATTTATAACAGAATCATAAACGTATCGTATTCGAGTCGTTTCGATCGAAGCTTACTTGTTTTCATCACAATCTTTCAAACAAATTGTAGAATGAATTGGTAATACGTATACATACATATATAGTTAAGGGTAGCAAGTTACAATCTCGGTGTTGAGGGGTGAGTTTCTGGGCGTGTCTCCCATCTGGCGACTCGGCGCCTATTAATTAATCGACGCACAGCCGAGACTAACTGCGAGTTAATAAGCAAATTGCCACGCAATAAAGTTAGCGCCAAGTATAGAGAAACACAGAAGTGGATTGAAAGGAGCGAAGAGAGAATTCGTATACGATGGAGAGAGTTGGTTAACGTTCGGATCTAGCGCCCTTGTCCCTTACATACACACACACACATATATACCCTCCTCTCTTCTCTCTTTCCTTCTTCATGTATATGTATATGCATAACAGTTATACCGTGCGAGGCCACAGATGTGGCTTGCTATTCACAACCCCCTTTCGCAAACCACCCCTTCAACATCTACGTCTTCTTCTTCTGCTACTTCTGCTTCTCTTTCTTCTTTTTGGCTCCCGATTCCCTATATAATTTAATGTCATTCATTCAAGTTGCTCATAAAGGCTGGGTGCTAATATTAAAATCTCGGATACAATTTTTTCTCCTCATACCACGAGTTACCCGCTCTCAATTTAATCAGTGCACGATAGTAATTATCCCGAGAAAAGCAAAAGTAGTTGCGTAAACCCTGTCGCGGTGGGAATAATTTAATCGGTATCGAATACTTTATGTAATCAAATCATCCGAAGTTTCACGTAAATCAATACTTTGCTGATCCGGTTTATGAATTTATTATCGGTTTGATGTTGATCAACGGACACGAATGAGTTCCGTTAAAAATCTTAGTCGGCTAGATGACACTTTGTTTTATTCAAAACGAAAATTTACACTTCGATTCGAATTTGATGACTCAAAGTATACGAAATGGTCCAGACGAAGGGAAAACATCTTCATTGGTAAAAATGCCAAGGTAGGAGAAAGACAGATAATAAAGTGTCTCTGTTTTTCCATTCCTCTTTCGTACGTTGAATACGATTTCATAAAATTTCCAACAAATCCATGCAAATAAAGATGAGAAGCAGACGAACGTGAAATTACTTTCTCCAGTGATAACCTGTCTTGACAACGGATTTTCAAATGAGAAATAAAATAATCGCTAATCCGATGTACGCATGCTGCTACGGCCGCGGCAATAACGATAATAATACTTCATGCAAATCCTTTAATATCCGTTGATGAAGCTTCGAGGCCTCCCCTTTTCTGACTCACGACACCCTCGGGGATGTTAGACGTAGCATCGCTCTTCTCTGGACATGGCCGCCCGCCCATGCTTCAATTCAATGCAGTTGACACTGTGAGAAATGATGTGCTTGATTATTATAATATCGTCACCATAAACATATTCAATCTTGTAGGGACCTCATTTTATGGTGAAGAATTTTATGGAATACTGATGCCGTTGTACGTTGTTACTCTGATTTCATCGTGCACAGAAAATAGAGCGTCGAATGTTTATGGGATTTTCGATTGAATCTAGAACAAAGTTTTTCTTATCAGCCCTGACAACGTCTTTGTTTTCTTTTCAAATTCGGCTTGAGAAATGCTTAACTTGGCAAAAGTGCTTTGAAAAATTATGGGCCGTGAGATCCCGCCATATTTTTGAGACCCTCACAAAGAGTATGGTCAAATTTCAAACCCCATGATTTTTCAAAAAGACTTTTGTCAAAATTTGCCAGCTGGCTACCACACTTTCAGTGGGATTTCTCTTACATTGTTATCAAAGTAATTTTTTCTTTGCTTTCCGAACGCAAAGATTTATGCATATTCATTCCCCTTTATCTTTGATGGGTTGTTCATCCCAAACCTAGTAGAAATTTTATTAGGCATTCCCTATTTCCAATAAGATGAGAACCAGGTTAGAATCCGGAAACCGTACATGAAGAAAATCTTATGAAGTCCTCACCTGACTTCCCTAATAGGATTCAAATAAGGTTGTAACGCAAGGGTGCGATAGGGTTCGGATAATATTTCCAGAAAATCGAACAAAAAAGGGAAACCCGTAACGAAACCTGATGAGCACCTGATAGGAAATCAGACATGCCTCATCAGGCACTCGTATTTGCCCATCCAAAATTTCTACTAGGGAAAATATGATTGCTCGAGTATTTTTTACTGTTTTTGAGTTCTTTCAAGCATTTGGCAACCGTTTTAGATTTAGGAAATCGTTTTTACTCTCCAGCTGTATTTTGTTCGTTTGATATTGAATTTTCGTCCGTCCCGTTTTTTCATTGGAACGTCAATTTTTCAATTCCTTGTCTCTCCTTCAACATTCTTGTTGTATTTGACTAGTCTCCAGAAAGTCCAACGATTGCTCAAGAATCCTTGTAATATTATCTTTTCAAGTAGAATCACAGAATTTTCTCAACAGCCGAACATTTGAAAATTTATCCTCATCTTAATCAGAATAATAGTAGCTACTATTATGTGATACAGTAGCGCTCAAATTAATTGGAACACCAGACGAGTCGTGCTCTTTCTGCTGTACGACAGTTGGCACCACTGCTACCTGGGTTTTCAAGAACAAAGAAGGATATATTAATTATTAGGATACTGTTTGTAGCTTTTTTGGTTATTAAACTGCGTGTCATGTAAAAATTGTAGTGATTTCCCTGGTGCTCCAATTAATTTGAGCGCTACTGTACATATGAGTATCCTGTGTTTACCCGATTTCGTAACTCAAATGACAGTCAAGGCGATACCCAGAAGAAAATGGACCATGAGGTTTGAACAGGTGCGGGGAATTCTAGTAAGTTACTAACCATGAACCAATGAGTTATTCCGATGAGAATTCCGTTCCGTTCCCTAGAAATTCCGGTCTATTGGAAAATTGTCTAAGAAGTATCGAGAGCAGGTGAACCAGATCGATTACATCATTACCTCAACAGAATCAACATCTCCCAATGTTTCAGGAACGTTCACGAACGTTTGTTCCAGATTCTCTGGATGTACAAATGTCAGTGCGTTTGGCAAATTTTTATTGAATATTTTGTGGCCATCTTGTTCCCTAGGGGTAGAGAATTTCAAAATATTTCATTAAATATTGTGTTAAACACTTTGTTTATGAAGAGAAGTGATTGTTTTCCTCAAAATGTCTTTAAATTTCCAATGTGCGTATTTTTTTCGCTAAATTTGAGTTAGTTCGAAGCGGAATAACTTATTCCAATGAAAAAATTTGGTTTCCTTGATTTTACCCTAACATGTTTGTACTATGGAACTTACACTTGGCCAGCATGGGCCCTATTCCACCTACATGAAGCCAAGACTGGGCTGAAGTCAAGCCAAAATGCATACACGCTAGAGTAGTTAATCACAAAGACCTGGGTATTCTACGGCGCAAAGTCAAAGAATTCATTTTAAACAACTGCAGCACTGCTATTTTGTTATTTGATTATTGAAAAAGTTTTTTTCACGTCTTTGAACTTGAAGTATATTATGTACATTGAATCATTCCAATAAATTTTCTCAATTTTTTGTAATGAATCATTAAAGGACGGGTCATTCAAACGAGGCTCGTTCTTTGAGACGAATAAATGGAGTTGAATTATCGATTGTCCATATCAATACATTTATTAGACCATTGATAATCAACCTTGCGGTGCGTAACTGCAACTCTAGGCTACATTCTATCATCAACATGGGTGGAACCAGAAAACTTACGTATCAATGAATATTCAAAATTGTCAAAAATCTTGATATGAGATCAATACGATGCAATTATTCCGAAGTTTTGAAAATTGAACTGGAATAGTTTTAACAAGAAAAAAAAAATACTCCACATAGCTGAAAAAACATCATTTGGAGCAAGAAACTGCTGTTCCGGAGGAAGAATAATTCAAACAATTCACGGACGAAGAATGAATTCACAAACCCAAAGTTCATACGCTTTATCAACATCTTCATTATCATCTGCACTCATCTGACGGGTAATTTATATTCCCAACGAATTTCCTTTTAATCACACGAGAGAGTTCCTGACAAAAAAAACAATATTTATCATCTTTCAAAACGAAAATCATGATGAAACGGTTGAAATTCTTTTATCTTCGATGCAGCGAAGATAAACATAATCGAGACGAAATAAAAATCATATAAGTACGTCACGTACATAAAACTCCCTTGGTCTCGCCATTCCTTTGAACAGCCTTATATCCATACTCAACTTATTTGATTATGTATATAAATTTTTCCCTTTTTTTGGCCAACGAAAATCTACATACTTGGGAAATTTTTTCTTTTAATCCCCACGACTGGAACATAACCACGACGAGGAAGGTTTGCGGTTCACTCTTTTTCCGCTCCCTTTTTCGGCATACACTTTCGCTTATAACCCACGAACGAGGGAGCATAAGAACGTATGAAAAAAAGGGTATGGGGAGGAAAGTTGATGGAGGAGGAGGAGGAGGAGAAATGGGAAGTGAAAGAGCCTTTTCCCCGCGCGATTCGCCAGCGTAGACTCTCTCGTAAGGCTTAAATAAAGATAACCGAGGCTTAGAGTTGATATCATGCTGAGGGGGCGGTTACGGCTGGTTGAGTCAACGAAATCAATTTATCCACTGCTCCTCTCGCCCTTCCTTTCAGTCAAGAAGCTAGAGAGGGAAGGGAGAACAGAGGGTGGAGGTCGAAAAATGGTGGTCGTGATCATTTTCGTGAACGTGTATACACCCTCACACGTATAAGATATACTTTGACGTACAGAACCGCTTAGGTATACATGTCCTTGGAAAAACGTAGAATTCGGCTTAAGTACGATCGCAGACTGTTGGAGGAACGAAGATGGGAGAAGATACTCATCTGATTTAATGGTGAGTTTATTTGGGTCGATTCCCCACCTTTTAATCAACAGGATTGCCTCACAGACCGCCTACCGACACGGCTACCACCAGCCACTATGTACTAGGCTCATCACAATGTGTGCGCTTGTATTTGTATGTGTTTCTTAGCCCACGTAAAATCATCCTTTTACCTTCTCCTCGACTACCACTATCCACTCTCTATTCTTCCACATCTTCTGGTTCCACGACAGCTCTTTCCCTTGTATTATTCTTTGTCTGTGTCTTATTCCGGAGAACGAGAGCTTGCGGCTGTCGGTTGGTGAGCTTTCGTAACCACGGGGATGGTTATTACCACCGGCTAATCCTGAGCTCATTGACTTGACTAACACCCCTAACACATATACCAATGCTTTCTCTTCCTTCTCTCCCTGATTCTCTCCTCAAGATAAAACTTAAGAGGAAACCATAGGAAAGTATCTTCTCATTCTCGTTGAAACAGACAATTTAGAAGCTCGGAAAATGGCTTTCACAAGACTACCGAGCCTGATATTACACGATTGAGGTGGGTACATAAAATTAGGTGGAATCGGTTAATTCAAGTTCTCTCGGAAATCAGTTGTAACAAAATTCATTTTATTCTGTACAAATTGTGTACATTTCGTTTCATCATTTTCTTTTCAGTTCTCATCCTCTTCGCGTTGTTTTGAGAGTCAGTGATCTATATCCTCATACCAAAACGTTCGGAAAATTTTCATTATAAAGAGAATGGATATTACATTCCATGCAAATAAACCATTGGCATCGGTCATGCGGTAAGTGAGATAAATACTGTATGTCGAAGGGAAGAAATAAAGAGAGAAAAAGAAATAGGTTAGAGGAAAACCAATATGGACGCGATGGTCAATCCGATTTCACGGCTTCTCAATGGTCGCCGTCAAATATGTTATTGGATCCCCGAGTTGGATATGAGAGCGTTGAAATTCTATGACCATCCTCGTCGACCTTTGGTGTTAGGGAAGAGGATGAGAATTAGAGGGAGGGTGATGTCCTGAAGGAAAAAGGAAGCTTACACGGGCTTCAGGGAGTCCACCGTCTGGAACATCGTTTCGACACGCGGCTACCACGTTTCGTTCAGAAGTTGTTCGCGAATTCAGATAGTATGAGGGACTACGTCGTTCTATTATTGAAGCCACGAAGTGGAGATCGTTGTAAGACGTTAGTCCGACCGGACGTCGTTGTCCCCGAGCTTCTCCTTGATACGATCTTTCTAGTTACTCAAACACTCTTCTTCCTTGACTTGACCGGACAATGAAAATCCATTTTCCATGTGCAGGTATACGTGTATATATCCACAGAAGGTCACCGAACTACCGTGAACAGTGGACTGTAGATCATCCATGAATGATTTTATCGTTCTTTAATTCTCAGGTGAATTTGTTACCAATTATTCTGCCATCCTTGATTCCCGATTGAAATATTTGTGTCACGCTGTAATTTTTTTGTGTTCAAATTCATCATAACAGGATTCGAGATGTATTCTGCAACACCAAAAAATATGTTTTTTTTTTTCATTTGAGGTTTCTTTGGCTTCAGGACTTATTGAAAGAAACGAAGTACTTGTTTGGAGTGAAAAATTTAATCTTGAATAGTGAAAATACTGCAAGTCCTGGAAGAGTGAGATTTCGCTCTTGAACAGAGACTTCTCACTCCATAAGAGTGAATTCTCACTCCAGAAGAATGAAGTTTTGACTCGGTTTAAGGTGTCTTTGTGGTTCAGATTGTCAAGAAAAATTTGTTTTCTCATAGGAAAAATTGAGATACCGTTTTGAAAATTTGTAGGTATGTTTATTGAACATTCAATATGACAAAAAAAATTTTTTCAGATTTGAACAAATTTTCTCTTTGTTACAATAATTCAAACGAAAAAACACTAAAAAATGACGGTGGGAGTGATTTGAGGCGACCGGATCATCTGAGAAAAAAAAATGGTGAATTATTCCTTGTTGAAGTGGTTATCGCATGAACTAGGATATTTTTTTCTTAAAGAGAGAAATTTCACCTTCTCCTGAGAGGTGAAATCCTTTCCACAAGAGAATGGAATTCCACTCTTATGGAGTGAAAACTCACTCTTCAGGAGTGGAATATTACTCTTGGTGGACTTGCAGTATTTTCACGCTTTAGGAATGGATTTTCACTTTGAGAAATTCGAACAGTAGGAATCCATACAAGAATCTGAATGGATTTCCATGCTTTCCTGTGAAAAATACGGATAATGTTCTATGGATTTGCTGGAATTTCTAAATTTCCTACACTGTAAAAAAATTCCTGCTGAAAGTTTGGATAATATGATTAATTTTTCATAATTTTCAAGTGAATTTAAGTGAATTTTGAAAAACTTCTACAGAATTTCGGTGAATATTCTGAAAATTCTGCCATGTTCCTTGGAATTCCGCAAAATTTATCTGAAGTCTTAGGAAAAGGTGACTCTAAAAAATTACAATTACATTCCCTGAATTTTCGGAAGGAATTTTTGTACAGTGTTCATGAAATTGATGTCTATCTGGTTTCTGAGATGAGAGATTTTTATTATGTACTTCCAAGGATTCCAGCTTCAAGAGAACACAAATCTTTTAGGTCAAATTCACGTCCATTGTACACTGAGAAAAAGGATGGTTCGATTCAATCGAGTTTCAGTTGCCTCAAGTCCACCGCGCATTTGGATACGGCGAAATCAATCTAGGAGTTGATTGAACTGCCTTGTGGGTTTGGAAAATTAGTTGTGCCAATTCCGCGAGAAATTGAGCCAAATCTTGAGGATTTAATTGTAATTCTTAAAAACTTGATCCAATTGATTCTTTGTTTTGAAACGACGTAAAACATATTTGTTTTGAGTCAAAACACTTTTGAATGACAATATTCAACATTTGTTTGGATGTTACATGCCTTGACATCAATACCGTACTTGAATTCATCAATTCCATAAGTTATTCGCTGAATACAGTAGAGCAATTCGATACAATGATCAAATAAAGAAAAAAAATGGTTCCTTAGCCGGGCTTTCCGATAGAATTCACACAATTTTTCTGAAATTCGTTTCAGTGCTGTTGTCAGAATGGTTGTTGGCTCCTTTACCACCATCCGTCGTCTTTTATCTTCGCCCGTTTTGTTGGTGGGAGTCGTTTTGCTGCTTCCGTCCGTGAGGCATGGATTACTTGATCAAATGTTTTCGCTGGACAATGTTTTATGAAGGAATTCTGGAATCAAAATTTCGCTTCACCGTTGACGAGAATCGAACTCGTAACTCCTAGTCTTGTAGACCAGCGCTCTACCCACTGAGCTATAGAGACTAATTGATAACTTCCACCCAGAAATGCCGTTTTAAATATGATTCACTCGATCCAGGAAATACAATTGACATGATATCTCATAAAATGGATAAAAATTCATATCGAATTTGTAAATCGAAATGAATCATATAATATCATTCTACATGAATTCAGGTGTTTTTTCTCAACAAATAGAAAACAATTCTGTATTCAACGAACACTTTTCTGTATTTGTATGCATTTTTTTTGGTTGAAATAGATTTTATGACACACTAACAGCGATCACATTGATGAGGATGTTTCAAGTCCGCCAATTTTCAGTCAAACTTATTGAATATTCGTTCGATTAACCAATTCACTGGAAACAATTGGATGAGTATGTTATCTCAAATGTTAATTCTTTCCAATTACACCGGCATGCATTTTGATTACTTCAATACGTGATTGAAACAACTGCTGGGAATGGTACGTTCAAAATTTGTTGTGTTTCCATCAATGACGTAGCGATTGATTGGAACGCGCATCTTATTAAGTTACAATATCGCTGCGGGGTTGACTCAACCAAAAGTGTATATTTGTACCAAATAACGGGAAATTTATGCCAAACGTTATTCTGTTGACTCAACCGCATACCTGTCAAATTCCCGGCGTGCTTGACAAAAAACCATTTTTTTCCTCAGTGTACGTATGTTCACGTTTATGGAATGTTCAATGCACACAGAAAGAATATTATATTAGAGATTACCATATTTATATTGTACTTTTGGGATATATTTGATTATGTCGTTATGAACCACAAGTATATGAGAGTTCACCATACTCTCTCGCGGAGAGAAGAATAAATATGTTGGAATTTGGAATAAATATGATTCTGAGCCTCATAATAAAGTATATCCCAAGAGTACCATACGAATATAGTAATCTTTAATATAAAACTTTTCTCCGTGCATCTTTCAAATGTCCAGACGTAGAATATACCTCTATTGAACGTCTATAATTTCATCCTAACTATGAAATTTAGTTGCCGCAACTGAATTTTTTAGTCATTCTAACTATAAAATTTAGTTGCCTCAACTAAATTTTTCAGTCATTCTAACTATAAAATTTAGTTGAAGTCAAATTTACGTCCATTGTACGTATATTCACGTCTATGGAATGTTCAATGCACCTTCAAATGTCCAGACGTAGAGTATACCTCTATCGAACGTTCTTCGGACCTTCGTATTCTCTTGGGGAGCTGAATCTTCGAACTTCCTTTGGGGGTTTAAGATTTACATATGGATTCTCGACGTCTGCTGCAAACAGAGGCGCAACAATATGATGGTACGGATCGGTGCCGAAAGCATCTAAATTTCGATGACTGGAAAATATGAAACTTTACGCATTTAACTGTTATTGTTCAGCTTGTTCGGATATTTCTTTTGTTAAATGAATTACAACGTCAGCCTTCGCTGGTTTATATAATTAGTTAAATAATTCAATATGAGTTATATATAATTCTATGTAAATTTCATCCACTTTCACACTTGGGCATCACAATTGAGGGGGTGCCCTGACACCTTCGGGAGTAACAGCTATTTTAGATATTCGACAGATATTGTTTTTCAAGAAGACTTGAATTCTTGCGTATGTTGACACTTTTGCGGGAAGAACATATTCGGATTCTTTCCAATATACATGTATTGCAGTTCCCTGGTGGAAAAGTTTTGTTCACTTTTGGCACCGCAATATTTCAATGAAATTCAATGATAATCCTCAAAGTTCAACAAACTTCAATGGAAGTCGACAAATTTCACTCAAAGTTATTGAATTTTGTGGACAATTATAGAATTCGACCAGAATTTTGTTGAATTGAATTGAATTTTGCTCATTTCCGATGAAAACCCGGAGTGCTAAAAGTGAACGAAATTCAATAGAATTCAACTTGAGAATTTTGAACATTTCAGTTACACATTTCAGTAGTTCAGGAGCATATTCACATAAAATCATACCAAAACCTACAGGTATCACTATGTATAACTATGTTCGACATTAATCTAGAAAGCACAATTCCAAATATCTTCTACAAATAATAGATTTTGGAGCCTGATTTGCCTCATCCATTCCAAATTACGGTGTATGAAACCCACTTATATGAATTGCAATAATTTAAACTCGATCAGAAGAATTTTGTTTTCATAAAAATCAATTAAAATTCGAATTCATGTATGTATATATACACGAATATGATTCTTCAACCTTAATTATTGATCCGAATCGCACCGAGTTGAACAAGGAAAATAAAACAGAAGTGTAAATACAACGAAAAAAAGATCATCTACTTCTTACCGGAGTAACTCATTCCTATAAATCGTAGATTCAACGAGTAGTTACGCCCAGCTCGTTTTGTTCTGGTCACAATCGAGGACAATGACATAAAGTGGTATGAGCTAAAGAAAGAAGAAAAATAACTTCTGCGGAAGAGGTGAAAATATGGTGGTCCTCCTATTCGATCCGATAAGTAGGTTCGTCGAAAGAATTTAAGAAAAGTTGAGAAAGAAATGTAACTGGAGAGATAAAAAAAATCCCAAATCCATAAACCACACGAAATAGTGATGTTTCAACATCCTTTTTGAACAAAAAATATTGATTCGTACGTCAAAGAAATATATTTATCACTATCATAAGGTTTTTGTATTCGAAATTTATAATTGATGATAATTATCGAAATCAAGTGATTGAATTGAAGATATGAAGGCACGTGTAAATGAAACAAATATAAATAGAAGAGAGGGAGAGTGTTGGGTTTAAGAAGTTGGAAGAATGAGAGACAAACGCAGAGGTGGATACCAGACAAAAGATGATTGAGAAGGAGGAAACACATATGGATCGAAAACGAGAAATGAGAGAAGAGGAAAGTCGCGGGACTCCACCTTCTTAATTCAGAGAGAGGCGATAAAAATGACACAACCACTGCTCGACCGTGCTGACTTATATCCATTTACCACACAACGGGTGCCTGACAAAAAATAAGAATGGAATAAATAATAGTATGCTTTTCCTCTCTTCTACTCCCTTCCTCCTTCTCTTCATCTAAACGATAACAAATGCGTCTCTGAAAAGCCTAGCTCTCCCTTAACAATGAACCCAAAAGATTCGCTCATACACAAACGCGTGGTTCTGGTCGATTACGATTTTAGTTCTATACCTTTTCTCTGTTTTGAGATGCTGCCTGTCAACCACGATGGTAAATACGCTTCTAAATCTTCGGTATTCCTTACCTGATTCAGACACGTTATTCCACGCTACTATTCAACATTCTTCGCTCTTCTCATTCCATTCGATTTGAACTCCTTTTTTCTCGAGGGTGATTAGTCTATATGAAAACAGCATTAGTAACCTGCTAAAGGATTTAGTTCTCCCCTTCAGCCACAGATTAAACTTTTATTATAAATTACCTCAACATTCATTCCTCGCGCCTAAATGTTATGACAATCAAAACTCTATTCATTGACCCGAAAAAAACAATGAAATCTAATGAAATCTCAGTAGAGTCTGAACATTTCAACTTAGGCGACAATCTTTGGAGTTTTCCGATATACTCACTCACTCCCAGAGATCCCAATTTTGCAAGGAATCCAAAAAAATATAAGAAGATTCAAAAAGATTTCTGAAGATCTCTGTGGATTCCCGTAGATCATTTTTCGCCAAAATTTAGGTCCGAAGAGATCTACATATATCTCACGAGGTCCACCTAGATCTCATCAGATCCAGTCTTTTTTTCCCGGGGAGTTAATTCATTTTATTCTAACTCTCAGGGAGGACATGAATTCACACTAGATTACTCATTCCATATTGAAATCCGAAGTATGGGAAGATCTGTGTATGAACTAATGTCCGAAAACCGTGACACGGTCGTATGAGCTTTCATTGATCCACAGCTCGTGTAAAAAATAATCTCGTGAAAAGAGCATTCGTCTCCTGACTGATTGACTGACATACAGACATAACTGACAATCGCGACACTTGTATTATTATATAGATTCTTTTCTATAGAACAGTCGTAAAGCGACTTAAATCCACGTCACCGGTCAGAAATAGTAGTATGAAAGAATAAGAGAGGGGGAACAGATTGGTTTACTATTGTGGTATAAGGTCGTGAATGCGTACACGTGTATACGCGTATTACACATATACATAGGCGTGTGCAAGTATTTCAAATGTGAGCGAGCGTAGAAACGACACGACCCTTTTTTCATATCAGGGTAAGGTGGTTCACTCTGTACTTTGGCTATTCAAAAAGGGACACACAATGCAGAAGCGGGACGCATTGTGTCCGTGTGCCGTGGGCCTAATCGGATTAGAGTGTATACGCTAAAAAGAGCAAACGCCTAAATCGCATTTATATTGGCCGCGTGAATCAGTCGTAAATATTTATGTTACTTGAAGAAAAATCCTGTAGAAGTGGTACGTTAATCGGTTCATAGATGTTCCTTACAATTGGATATTCTTGATTCTTTTTTTTTCTATGCCTGCTTTCATAACCAAATCTCAACCTCCATCACAGAAGGATTTTGGGGTAAAAATCTCTGCACATTAATTCACGAATACAATATTTCTTCATTCGCTTCACACCGTTTGAGTGATTTTTCGAATAAATCTCGAGATTAGGGATAATGCTTGATATTCGTGGATTTCGACTCGTGTATATGTTTGTATTTTTGAGAATTTGGAGCTGAAAATTTCATTGGGGTGATATGCGTTCGTGAAGATACGTCTCATCTGCTAATGAAATTATTGGTCACCAAAGTTTCCTGTGAACAGAGATATTTCCGCGGTTATTCGATTCATTTTCCTTCCATTCGATTTTTCGAAAGCATCCCTAGTGAAAATGAAGCGTATACACGAAACGCGAAGGAAGCGCATACGAAGCAAAAAATGTTTCAATTCCCTCTTCCTGAAGAGTGTGATGCCCACTTCCTGTAAAGTGATGAAATCATACATTCCATACATGTTTCATAATCTCTCGATCCCGTTTCACACACGCTTCATGTGAAGTAATAGTAAGTTACATTAAGCGTGTGCGAATCATACCAATTCTGACTTCAAATAATATCTTTGAGCGGTTAATCCCAACAACGATTCATGGCTTAGTAGATCATCGGTTCGATTCTCGCTATGGGTACAATTTTTTTAAGTTTCATGAATTTTGTGTGTTTCCTTTGCTTGAATTTCCTCTTCACATACTCTTTGTATCCCTCCCATTCAAGCTGCGTATACTTTTCATTATCGTTTCGGATACCCTCCAACATACGCTTCGTTGACTCTTCCTTTCCATTTCCATTTCCACCAGGGATTCAATTTTTGAAATGGGAAACAGCTCTTGGATCAGTGAAGGAATGAATTATGAATTTTGATGACAGAAGCGAGTTTGAAATCAATTCATGAACGAGTTCATACGATTATTACTGGATTTGTACTGAGCATATGGAAAATAAACAATACAGGAAATTCGTACTGAGAAAATCGATAAATCATCCTTACGGTAATCCACGTAATCACATTTTCAAAAAAGACGGATATGTTTAGCATCTCATTCCATTTGTTCGATTCAAGGCAGATTTTCTTCTCTCGGTTGAATGTTGTCAAAGAAAGAAGGGGAAATGAACGGTGAGAGCTTACGGTGTAAAAAAAAGCTAACACACCTCCGGCAAAGTGTCGAAGAAAAGAGAGAACGAAAAGAACCACCCCCTAATTATTCGGCATTGCCATAGTCTTTAGTCCAGGGTGGCGCATCAATCACGTTGGGAGCCTTGTCAGAGGGCGTTGTCTTTGTAAATCTTGTCCGATCGATGGCTACCCTTACGCTGGAGTTTTGGGTCAAAACTTTTTCCCCCTTGTCCCGTTGGGTCGTGGCTGTAAATGAGTTTATAAAGGCAATATCTTCGTTCGCGGTGTAGTTCAGCGAACCACCGTCAACGTCGCTATCGTCGTAAACTCACCCTCTCGTTCGCGGAAGGGTGGCAGCGCTAATAATAAAGTTTCCTTGGGTGGTTCGACAACGCGTAGACAGATTTTTAAATTTCCCGTCACAAGGAAGCTCCATCTTACCCCCATTCCCTCTCCTCGCCCTCAACGATGAGGTTTCTCAGGGTTTGTATATATATATATGTATATGTGTATATACATATATATATATAGCTATCATGACTCTCGCGACGAGGGTGAAAAAGATGGAGAAGAGTGTAAGAGGTGGTTGCTCCCCCAAGACCGAGGGAAAAATTAATAAAGTTGAGGAACAAAGTAAGTTGGATGGCGTAATGCTGCTGCTGCTGCTGCTACTGCTGCTGCTGCTGCTGCTGCTGCTGCTGCTACTATCACTGCTACTACCGGGCTACAGAGGGGAAAAAGGGAATGAACGGAAGGCTTCCTAGGGTGGACTTTATTATAACGGAGTGTCGAGTCTTTTATGCTCCTTTCGCCCCTGCCCCAACCACCGCTTTCTTCTACTCTCACCTCCTTCTCTTTTCCTTCTTCTCTTGCTTTCCTTTCGCCTCGAACGGGTTTGCTTCGTAATGTACATGCTGAGTGTTTTATTTAGCTTCAGGGATGTGTATTTACCAAGTTTTTCGTCATTATCGTTATCTTCTTTGTACCTCATATATTGCGTTGTTTCCTACTTTTCATTCCTTTCGACTCCTCCTCTACCGTTCAGATATCACAAAAATAAAACAAAAAATGATGAAAATAAATCAATTGAACTGTTGCTCCTTTTTTTTCAATGCTACAAAGAGAATTGAACAAACCACGTGTCATTTTTGAACAGTTCAATTATTCATGTATCGAAGAACGAATCTCGAGTACAAGAACGTGAATTTCAAGATTCCTCAATTTCTGTCAACTCTTCCTTCTTTCCTTCCTCCTATTTTATTATCATTTCTGTTGTTCGAGCGCGTAGCGTGTATTATGTTATTGTCGTCGTTAACGACTGACGTGTTGCCACCCAAATCACCAGACTCGTAACAACAGATCAGTGCTATGCTTGGCGCGGTTTCAAAAATTCCGTCGTCAGCAACGATGTTGTACACGAGAAAGCCTGGCCTGGCAAGTGTAAAATTTCTGTATCGTGTCTCTTATACCAATCTTCTCAATCGTCGATTGAAATATTTCATTTATTACAATTTCCGCCCCATTCGTCATTTATCATTCGAAACCGTGCTTTTTAATCTATTTGACTTCTTTGTTCGTTCTAACGAGAATACGATTGTATATCGATGATCAAGAAGATTTCAATAATTAAAAAATGATCGAAACACCTAACAAAGTCACCCCAACGCTGGCGACTCATTGCAGAACCAAATAGGGAGAAGAATCGAAATCCACTCATCCCCTTGACTTCCAATGAGGCACCTCCAACCATTCGCGATGTTCCCGTCAGCGCTTGGAAAGTTGGATTGTTCAATGGCCGACGTCACATACAAAGAGAAAGAGAGAAGAAGATGGACGGATGTGAAGTGACAGACACGAGGTAAATGGAGAGAGAAGGAGAGAAAAGATTGCAAGAAGCTGGAGAAAAAAAGAGAGGTAGCGAAGCGATTGCTTGCGCACCGGTTGATGGACAGCGGCGCCAATTTGACGGTTGGAGGCTTCGACCACGTTAGGCTCTTTTTTTTCAGGCTTCCCTGTATCCGCACCCCCTTCTCTCTACCTCCCTCGCCACTCACCTCCTTTCCTCTCTGACAACTGCCGAGAACCGTGCTGAATATTGCATTGGTCGTTTGAAAGGGCTGCTGCAACGTCAAGAGAATGTTCCAGAGCATGATTCGTTCGTTCAGTATTATTTTTTTCCTCGCTTTTCCTCTCCGCTCTCCTCTCTTCCTCTTTTCTCTTCGACGGAGAAGGGTAGAAGAGACAAACCATCGGGTGGTGGTGTCACAAGCGCTACCTATACGTTATCACCACCTGCTTGGGCTTCCCTATTCCTATACCAATTCGATGCTGTGTATCACTCGCCGATCAAATATCACTCTACATTTGGAATGCGATTGCTGCATATAAGTTATATACATACATTCAACTCATTCCTAGGGAATTATTTATTCTTGTCAGTTCCTAAATGGATCATTATCTTCCAAACTTGTTATTGAAAGACAAGTCTCGATTGGATTGTCTTTCATTGGTAATTATTGAACATGGGTAGAGACTAATGGGCTAATATGCGACTGTTTATCGATATATCGGTTTGTGCGGTGCGTTTCACGTACTTCGATAAAAATTCCTACACTCTCATTATCTAAAATTGGTATCGACGGTCGTCCCTTGCATCAGTTTATGTATCCTCATTTGGTACTGATGAAATGAATTTATCAATAGTCCTTTCCCCGCAATGATACTTTTAATTTGATTTGAATAGTTTATGCACAATCAGAACAATTGTCCATTGTTGATAATGTATGAGAATTTGGTGAAATCGTATCAAAACATCGTTCTGTATATCTCGCGCAGAAACCCATGGAAATGGAGAAGAGGTTTAATTATTTATAGCTGTTCGAGTGAGTTAACAAGAGGAATAGAACGTATCGTCACATAATTTGGAATTCAAATCAATGAAATTTGGTATTCTCTTGACACGTTAATGATTGTTTGAATTAGTGAACGACACGTTATATGTACCCACGTTAAAAGCTCATGAAAATCAATAAGTGAAATCCATCCAAAGTCTGGACAATACGTTCTCTTTACAATGAATAATTTATACTGCCAAATTTGACAAAAATCACGCGAAAAAGACTTTTGATTGAATCAATTGAATTTCAGCGTCACATCACAGGATAATTCTTCTACTGGCACTTTGCTACATTTATTCATCTTTTGCAGATATTTGCAACTGTGTTTTTGAATATTCGGATCAAGAATAATGATAGTTCTCGAGGCAAATGTTTAGATACTTCTTTTGTTGTAATCATCACTGGAGGGATGTATTCATTATTGTGTTGTTCCTCTCCGGAACTCGGAAATTTTCATTCCACGCGACAATACATCGGCTCCCTCGGAATTTCAGTATAATATACATTCCGTCATTGTATCGAACCGAGGAGAATGAGAACTCAATTTCATCGACCTATTGTGAGCAAAAATATCATGATCATTCAGTTGTACTTGAATCAAGAGACAAGAGAATTTCATGAATATTCAATGCTATCGAATTGAAACGATACAAGATTCTCAACAGTGTTCACTGAAGGAAGAAAGAAAGACAGAAGAAAAAGAAATATCTGAGACAAGTATTAAATTGGCACATTTCAAAAGCATTGAAGGGGCAAAGCAGTACTCAACGTCTTCAAGGGACGACGAGGCGCGAAAAATTAAATGTCGAGTTGGGGAAGGGTCGGTGCTCCCTTCAAAAGAGAAAAGGAATGGCATAATCGTAGTTTAGGTTCAATTGATTACGGGGTTCAAGGAAGAAATGAAAGAGTATTAACTCGAATGGATTTTTCAACGACTGACAGCGTGATATTCATCCATCCGTAATGAAACAAAGAGTCCATCGTGGAACTGTTGAAATCATTAGTTCCGTTGTATTTTATACGTCCCCTCGCCTGTCCCCGGCCTCGAATTTAGGAATTTCGCACGGAGCGACAAACTCGTGATATTCAATCACGAGAATTACCCTCCTATTTCTATCACTCTTGATATTCTCATCCGAAAATCCTCAAATGACTTAATTATTATAGAAGAAAATATATTCCTCCTCGCAAAAGGACTTTCTCGCTTCCCTGATCAAACCG
Organism: Gonatopus flavifemur; assembly: GCA_018340375.1. NCBI lineage: Eukaryota > Metazoa > Arthropoda > Insecta > Hymenoptera > Dryinidae > Gonatopus > Gonatopus flavifemur. Next base: position 59,589,923 of record JAFFJZ010000001.1, read on the forward strand.
ATGAGAATAAGCAATCTAGTCGCGTACAACTTGAGCCAATCCCGCAAGGAGAAAGGACGACGAACGAGAGGAACACGCGGTAGCGATTCTATATTGTGGAAAAGTGAGATCAGAATGCGACCGGCGTCGCAGCGCCTAATGAACCCATCAGACCGACGCGTGCCCTACGCGCAAAGTTGTGATTAGACTGGGCATTTGCCACAGCTTCCAACGGATACGAAACTTATCCTGGTCGTGACCTCAAAGACCCAGCATCGTTTCAATTATACCGTTGGTTCTCCCAGTAGTCGTTACTCCACAATATAAATACTCGAATGGGTCGAATGTTCTACCTTATACGAGGTACATTAAACTCAAATGAGAAAGGTCAGATTAGGATGAAATGTATAATGCATGTTAATGGATGGTCCGTACAGAATTATTATGCGTGTGAGAGAAATATTGAATTTCATGATTTCAAGGTACGATTCTGGATATAGTATTCTGAATTGTGATTAGTGAGATCATCCATAATCCTCATGCGTGTACATTCACAAGCAAGGAAAGAACAAGCGTATTATACGTGGCAGGCCACCCGAGACGTTGAGGCATTTTTTCTCGTCCTGTATTTTTTTCACCCCACGATCCGCTGGAAAGTCACGACGCGAAAGTGAAGAAGTATAGTTGTAGGTCTCTCCATTCCAAGAAGACGACGACTCTTTCTCCATTCAGAACTCCTGCAGCCACCAACAACTACTACCTGTTCATTCTGTCTTCCTCTCCTTCTCCCTTAGTTCAACTTGACTGATGATCATCAGTCATTCCAAATAGCTTTACTCATGCCCTTTCTCTCTATTATGAATGGGGAGGATCTCTGGACCATCCCACACCCATTATTCGTCATTACACGGTCACTCATGAAAACACGATTTTACCACCACCAACTTTCTTTTGACCAAAACACTACTTTCAGTAACATAACTCTCAAAGAGATTGAAATACAACACGCTTTAATTCACCGTGTGATTGTGGTGGATCAACATTTATCTTCTCTTGAACTCATTTGTAGTATCCGTGTATTCAAATAAAAATCCTTACCTGGAGATGAGTTTTTGATGGTTAGACGCAGAGATTGTATTCTGCCCACGTAGAAGACTTCTTTTTATATATCCCAAAATAATTGTATGGAATTATTTTTTGATACAGGATTTCAAATAGAATTATTTAGTACACAATTCTATGAAAATCCAACGTATCGAGGAATTCCACAAGGCTTTCTACTTCCATTTTCTACGGCATCAAATGAAATACATACCCAAAGAAGTTACAGAAACCAGCGTTGTTTTTATTCTTCATTAACGTGTGTGTTTTATCATCAGTTTTACACTGTTTGGTCTTTTGTGAAGCGGAGAGAGAACATAAGAACTTATAATGAGCTTTGGGATGACATCGACGAAGAGGAAGGAAAAACTTCTAGATTTATTTTGAATCAACTTCCCTTTGCCTCTTTTTTGTTCACTTTCCTCTTCATCAACAAGATCAACTTAATATAAAGACTAAACACGTAGCGAATGCATGTTTATCTATTTCCCTTCTGCCTATAACATGTCACAAGGATATTTTTTGTACGATATAAGTTGATCCCATGAGATCTTCGACGACGTATAAAAACTTCCGGTGATAATTGGAGATTTTATTATCGACGATTCTACGCGGGAACCAATTCCGGGGGCTGATGAATTTCTAATAAAAGTCGGGAAGTACGTGTGACATTCACTTTAATTGGTGCGGTTTTTACTAATTTCCTAACGTTGTCAAAATATGGAGTTGATTTTATGTGAATCCCACCAAAGTGCAAAAGTTTTTATGCATACTCTGGTAGAAATTTTCTCAAGTAAAATTCGATGTCCTAGCAAGTCCAACTTTTTTCACGGTAAGGGCCTTGCAAGTGGAACTTACAAGTACCTTGTGAGGCATGTAACGCTTGAAATGATGAGTGAAAAAGTAAAAAAAATAACGAAAAACTTGAAAAGAACTATACATGAAAAAGTTACACGGAAAAAAATGCCAGTCAAAGATGTAGTAATCCCAAATAGTACAAGAGTTCTAAAAGAGGTAATAATGAATACAATATATTCATATAGACCTCTTTTGAAACTCTTGTGCTATCTGGGAATTTTATATAAACACTACTTTAACTTTACCTTTTTTTTTGTGACTTTTCTTCAGTTTCCTTGATAAATCTAGATGAACCTGAGACAGTAAGGTTCAGAAAATGGAGGTTGACTTGAAAGTACGAGAGACCTCAAATACAAATCAGAAAGTATCAAATCTGACTAACATTTAAGAAACTTAAAAAAAAATCGAAAAACAAAATGCATAATGAAATTTGACTGTTGAGTGACTTGAGTTTCAATCAGATCTGTTACGTTTTGCTTCGCATTCATAGCATTTCATATTTTTAAGTGAAAATCCATTTCTAGATTTTCATCGCTTCAAGTTTGCACAGAAACCTAAGAAAAGGTTTTAGATTCATATGAAAATTAATAAATTTTTGAATGGCATTTTTCTCCGTGTACATTGATGGAAGATTCTTTTAATTCTACACTTGAACGAGGGAATATCGAGATGTCAAAGAGATAACTAGTAACACTAGGGTTCACAGGATGTTTTCGAATCATTCAATATGAATATTACATTACGAATAAACCTTTTTCTCAGGGTGGTTCACATCCCTGGTAAAGAAATTCCTCTGAATCTCTCTGAAAATTTCACGTTTCAGAGAGATTCAAGAAGAAGCAGAGAAATTCAGAGCAATTCAGCGTGGTGCAAAGGATTTCAGAGACTAGCGGATTGAGAGAACTTGTGGTTTGAATTTTTCAGAAGGATTCAGAAAAATTCAGAGGAACTCAGAGAGATGCAGGGAAATTCTGGGAAATCCAGAGAGAAACAAATTCAGTAAAATTCTTGGTCCTGGATTTCAGAGGCGTTCAAGGAGTCAGACACTTTTAGAGATAGATGAATTCGGGAAGATTGTGCGTAGAACTTTTCAGAAATATTCAGAGGAATTCAGAGAGATTCAGAGGAATTCAGAGAAATTCAGAGAGGAATTGATTCAGCTAAATTTTTGATTCAGGATTCCAGAGGTATCCAGGGAGTGTCAGAGACTCACAGAACCGGGTGAATTTGGGAAAATATGTGCGTAGAGCTCTTCAGGAATATTCAGGAGAATTTGGAAAGGTTCAGCGTGATTCAGAGAGATGCAGGGGAAGTCTGGGAAATTCAGTGAGGAATAAATTCAGTAAAATCTCGGTCCTGCATTTCAGAGGCTTCCTGGGAGTTTTAGAGACTTCCAGAGACAGGTACATTAAGAAAAATTGTGCGTGGAACTTTTTAAAAATATTCAGAGGAATTTGGAAAGATTCAAAGTAATTCAGAGAGATTCACAGGAATTCAGAGAAATTCAGAGAGGAATTAATTCAGTAAAATTTTTGGTTCAGGATTTCACGAGTATTCAGGGAAGCCAGAGACTCACAGAGACAGGTGAATTAGGGAAAATATGTGAGTAGAGGTTTTCAGGAATATTCAGAAGAATTTGGAAAGGTCCAGCGTGATTCAGAGAAATTCAGAGAGAAATTATTGAGCTAAATTTTTGGTTCAGGATTCCAGAGGTATTCAGGGAGTGTCAGAGACTCACAGAGACAGGTGAATGAGGAAAAATTGTGCGTCGGATTTTTCAGAAAAATTCAGAGAGATTCAGAGGAATTTAGAGAGATCCACGGGGCCTGGGAAATTCAGAGAGACATGGATTCAGTACAATTCTTGGTCCTGCATTCCAGAGGCTTTCTGGAAGTTTCAGAGACTTCCAGAGGGAGATAACTTGAGAAAAATTGTGCGTGGAACTTTTTAGAAATATTCAGAGGAATTTAGAAAGATCCAGAGTAATCCAGAGATATCCAGAGATATTCAGAGAAAGCTTTGAAATCTGAATACATTGAATTCCGGGATATTTAGAGGAATTTAGAGAGATTCAGAGAAAATCAGAGAGATTCAGAAGAATTCAGAGGAAGCTTTGAAATCTGAATACATTGAATTCCCGGAGATTTAGAGGAATTCAGAGAGATTCAATGAAATCCAGAGGAATTCAGAGAAATTCAGAGGAAGCTTTGAGATCTGAATACATCAGATTCCGGGAGATTTAGAGGAATTCACAGATATTCAGGTAAATTCGGAGGGAGCTTTGAAAATTAAATATATAAAATTCTGATGGATTCAGTGATATGCGGAGGGATTCAGAGAAAGTTGAAGAATTCAGAAAGTATCACTATCGGAAAAGTCTTCAACTTCCTCTGAATTACTCTTGAATTAATCTGAATCTCTCTAAAATTTGTCCCAAAATATAGAGAGATTCAGAGGAATTCAGAGAGATTTCAGAGAGATTCAGAGAGATTTTTTTTTACCAGGGATATGGCTCATGTATGATTCATTCCCACTAGAGAGGTAATTCCCTGCTCACAGCATTTTATATAAAAAATTTTATTCCTTTTTGTATTTTCCAGGAAGAAATTACTGTCCAGATAACATACACGAATTACTGATGAATTTTGAAGAAAGAACTTTTCCTGAACTCTTTTACAATTCAGGAAATTCTTACAGAGTTTTCGAAAGAATTCTTTGAATTCCAAAAGAGTTTAGGAAGAGTTTTTTTCTCAGAATTCATGAGTGATTCTTGTGTCTAATCTGGGTTATTAGATGTATGTTACATATAATGCCCGTATTGCAAAAAATCATATGCAATTCTTAGGTTATCATTGTATAATTCAGTGCAGATTTTATTTACTGTTCAAACAACAAACAAATCATAACACTTGACATAAAGTTGACGTTTTCTTCAGTACTTTCCTCAACAGCACATCCACCGACTTCCACGTCGCATCCCCGTGGAGTCCACGTGGATAAATGGTAGACGTGGATAGAACGTGGATGAACAGTGATTCCACGCGGAGGCAACGCAGAGGCAACGTAGGAATGGCCGGTGCTGTACGGGTTCTCACTCCCTCCCGAGCCAGTTGGTTTCTATAAATTTTTATCACTAAAATCTTTTCAACCTCGAGAATTCTACGCAAAATCTAGCTAAAATTTTGATTTTTGACTATTCAAATGTGGAACTGTCACTCAGAAGAATCAATGCAAATGAAATAAAACTTGTACTTTTGATTCTATAGTGTGTTATTCGATCGTTCACATGTGACCAATGTAATTCGTAATATAGGTAAATACTATACTCACAACACATGTGACAACGGTTACGGTGGTAAACACTCTGATGTTTCCAGCTGTGTATATCCTACCACTATACTACTGTCCTTTTCATTTTCCTTTCGTGCTTCGACGAGTCACATATTACATAATATACGCTATGCAATTCTTGATTTCTATAGAATTGTGTGAATGAATGAAATAATGATATGAGCGCTAACTTTGACACTCCCTCGCTCACGTACATAGGCAGCTCTCCACGTAACATGGTTGATGGTTTGATATATAATATTTCCTAATTTCAACCTTCCAAGTGACGAAAATTTCAAAATTATATATAAATTGCATACAAATTGAACAATATCTCCATTTACACAGTTTTCATTAATCGAGTGGAAAATTCTTTAAATTATATACAATTTATATCACATTTAATACATTTTTTTGTATAAATTGTATATAACTTATATGTGAATTCAATCAAATTATATACAATTTTGAAAATTTCTCAGCTTAGGAAATGTGAGTAAATTTCGAAGCTTCAGGAATTTCATATCGAGACAAAAATTCAAGTTCAATCGGATAAATTCACATGTAGCGAATGATACTCTCTTGTCACGACAAACCACTTATTCCATGACTATATTACATCCTAAGGGTGCATACGTGACTATGCCATGTCATCCATAGCTTCATTACTTGTCTGAATCAATATCAATAAAGCTCACGTTTCCCAGCCTGAATCAAAGTTAAACAACAGTCAGTCTCTTTGCTTGTTACCACTCCACCGAATCGATATCATGTGATGTGAAATTCGTGCTTTCTAACATTCTATTAGGATTAATTGCTGTTACTGGGAGTTCGTTTGGATCAACCGTTTGTCTTGTATTTCGAGCACGTTCTGCAATGAAACCACTAATGTATCGACAATTTTATGTGCCAAACACCGCACTCCGTCTATAATAACAATAGATGCAGAAAATATACTGTATAAGATGATTATAGAATTTTCTACCCTTTTCGGAGAGTTTTGCTATTGAAAAATGGAAAATATCCGCAATACCGTAACTCGAATACGAATGACAAATATCTTCAAACTCACATCATTGGCCAGCATCTGCGCATGAGGTTTCAACAAACATCCGTAATGGATACTGTCACTTCAATGTCATTGATAGAAATGAATTATTAGTTTCCCTTTCGTTCTTCTATCCGCAAATGACTGGAACATAAGTGATTAAGTGAGTATGTGTGGTACTACGACTCATCGAAAGGGTGGAAAAAAGAATTGTTTGTAACTTCATGATATAACAAAATGATGTAAATTAAAATTTATAAAACAAATTACGGTGATCGTTATCAATCAAAGCATTTGAAGGATTTCGCATCAAACTCATTCCATTCCGCAACAAAAGAATTGTCTTGGAATATCTCCGAACGATTATCATAACTTTCATATCACTTTTTGTTCCACGTTTGTGGGATGCGAGAACAATATATAGCGTTGAAATAACGATCCGTCGGAATCGCAATTTAAATTTGGAATAACGAAAGAAATTCTCCCTGTAACGGCAACTCAATGGTGACGACGATTGTAACGATTTCTGGATACGCTGAAAAGAGTGGTTTCATAAGCCATCCCCTCTTCGTTGTATCGTTCTTTTCTTTTTTCCCATCAACACCCCAGGAAAGAGATTATTACAGATGCTTGAATAGTGGAGGAAGAAAAGAGGCGAGGGAATTTTTTTCTCTTTGAGAAGGGAAGTTATGATGGAAAACAAACAATTGCTCTGGTCTTTTCGTTCGTTTTACGATTTGTTTACAATGTAAAGAAATACTGTGCTTCTCTTACACAACTGCGTTCATTCATTATACACAATATAACAATGTATCATTCAAGACAAGGTAATTCTATACTCGACTACTTAGAAATTTATGAGGATTCTTGGTAGTAGATGTTCTTTGTCAATCGAAATTTACTACACATCCAATGCGATTGTTGATATTACTCGATGATATTTAATTCGGAATGAACTTCTTCAGAACGGAAATGTGATACCAAATCATGTTTGATTTATGAACCGTGCTATGCATCATCCTTGTTTCGAAAGTCCATTCAAATCCATTGATTAATTTAATTCGGTTTAATACTTGTTCAAACCAATTGGAACCTGTTAAATTGATCAGATTCGATAGAAATCCAATAAATTCGAATATTCTTTAATCGTCGCAAAGTTTGTATCGAATAGGTTTCAATAGACTTTTTTCTTCCGAGGCAGAATTCAATCGAATCATCACATACGCAAAAATCGTGCGGGAACTGAGGAACTTGGAATCAAATCTCAAAATACAGTGTACCGTTCAAGAATTCTGAATCACCCGGTAGATGCGTTTGTAACCCATTATCTTATCCAATGGTAGTTGCTGGTCACCAAGGGGTATTCATACTTAATTTCTTATCTTGTAAAGCAGTGCACTTAAGATTGTCTCTCCCGCCAGAAGAGTCGTAGCTGCGAGAAACATTTTTCCTCGATGCCATGCGTATGTATGGATATATATATTCATAAGAGCTGCGTATTGTTTTTACGCCACACACTCGGTTCATCGATACGTGCGTGTGTGTATATATATATGTATATTGAGAACAGGTTTGCGTGGGCGAACCGGGTAATCTTTGTTACCGTTGAATGCTGGTCGACACGATGGCAGCACAAATCAAGAATACCATGTATCAGAGATGGCTGGGGTATTAAAATAAGAACAACAAGAATGAGTAGCTTCGGGTTTATGTTAATCGCTGCCAATGAAGCAAGTGTTTCATTTGGTGACGAATTGTATGAAAGAGATTTTCTTTAATCGAAAAATAACATTTGACTTTCGAGTTTGAGTAAGAAACAGATGGAATTTGATCCACACAATTCCAAGTGTTCATATTTACGCTTATATAGTTGTGAGTTTGGGACTACCACCCGCAGGTTAAACCTTTCACGGTTCTACGTAAGAAGTTTGCGAGATCACGTTGCTCATGGTCAGAGTCAATGTTGTGTATTGTGCGTTGTGGCTATATGTAGAGAAAATTCTTGTTCACAAAATGTTTTCTATTGGACAAAGAATTGGTCCAATGACTGGTTCTTTATTCCTTTTTATTCCTTGCTGTTCACATCTTGTACGATCTTGGTTTACTTGGAATGACAACTTGTTGGTTACCCTGGAAAGAAAAGTCATGTTTTTCCTGTGCAACTTGCTTAAGAGATCTGTCGTCTCTTATTCCACAACAATTTTCGCATCCACATTCATGGTTGAAATATAGTCAGTAGTCGATTCCTTTGAAAAGACTTTTGTTGGAGAATGATTCTTATGATGATTAATGATGAGTTTTATTGTTGTTGTACTATATATCAATGTTTACAGCTCAGGTTCATTAAACCGAGCAAGGAATTTGTGAAAAAAAAGAATAAGGAATCGATCTTTCGAAAGGGGTTGGAAGTTGAAATGATCTCATAATTCCACTCCGTACAATAAGTTTCAAAAATAATGTATATAATTGTGCAATTGTTACATGCAACAGTGTATATAAAAAATATTACATCATCAATCACGACCTGTCACCAGTCTGACATCGACAATAAATTTTCTCCTCACATGAAAATACTCTCATAACATTTTCAAAGATGGCGTGATTCATTCAACTTTTTAAAAATCCAGTGATTTCGCAACTACCTGTGACCGGGAATGCGATGGTATCTCATTCGATGTGCGTAGAGAATACATTTGTTTGAAATCAACTTCTCGGCCCAGGGGATGCTGAAAGAGACACGAAAATTGATTTTAAAAACCAGCTACCGTATACATTGTTCCTTTTGGTGGATGAAAAATCGTTTCACGGTGAACTAAGGAACAATGGCTGACAGAAAGACAGACATACAGACACACGAACGGATGTAGTTGGTCGGACAAACGCTGGCGGCTCGTTAGGCCCGAAATACATTCTATCCAATACTAATTCAGGCTGACATAATTGGGGGTATTTGTTACCTGGATACCCTTTTCATATACTGGACGCGCTCCACGTACAAGATCGTATAACGAAGAAGAACATGGAAAACCTCTTCGGGCGATTCTAGGGGTCGATAGGCGATGCTATCGTAGGTCGACAGCTTGTAGTCCAACTCTGGTTCGTCTCGTTATCTGCTTTTCTTCTCTCCTTTCCACTTTTGCTCTTTTTTTTTTTCATCTTTTCGTACACATAGTTTTTCTTTTCATTCATTGTCTCCGTGTATGCTGTTTCTTTTCTTTTTTCTTCCAGACCAACCAATATGTACACGATTTCACGCAACCGATGACTCCGTGATAAAAGGAAGTGCTGCTTTGAAGTAACGGGAACTTGTTTTTTTACAATATCCGTTGCTAATCGGATATTCGAATACCAGAATATTTTCTTAAGTCCATCAGATTGAAATAATATAGACATGTATAAGTATTCTCCATGATATTTTACTTTCACTCTTTATTCTATCAAAAGATAACTAAAATAAGTTGACATGTTCGAACTTATATGAGAGCGCCATTATAAAATTGAGAACATAAATTTAATTTGAATGTGCACACAAATTCACTCAAATAATTATTTTCTGTGATTGAATACAAATTTTCTCCTATACATTTTCTATTTGAATATAAAAAGGAACTTTAAAATATTCCCTGAATTTCGTGTCTTATAGAATCTTTTGATATATATTTCTACGTTTCTCCATAATATTCCTTCTCCCTCTACGTTTGGACGTTACAGAGATTGAAGTCCTTTTTTTTTCATCTTTTTGAAAAGTTGCGATCCTACGTGTCTCTCGTTGTTTATAGTATAACTTTCTCCTTTCAGCTTTGATAACCAAGTTCTTTTTATTTTATCTCCTTCAAACCGTCTGCTTGGTTTTCTTGGATACTTTCCTTTTTCACTGTTCGAGCAACCGCTTGATATATACATGTCCTGTACGTAGCCGATGACCCCTCGATAGCCGGAAGATAGCCGCCAGATATTTGCAAACTGAAGACACAGTCGTACTCTTGTTTCTTGCAGCATCCCACCATTACCTGGTGCGTATGTACAGGAACATTCAAAAGGAATATTTAATCCAGGAAGTTTAACCACTTCCCAATCACTTCTATGCTGATCTCAAGTTTCTTCTGGAGATTCAATGAATTAAAACTCTAAATAAATCTCAATAACACCTCGATAGATTTATACCAAGGAAAATTAGTAAAGTTCTTCCAATTGTGAGAGCCTGAGGTTTCAAAGTCTGATGGTGAAGTCCTGATTCAAAATTGAAGAATTCATTTCTCTTTTATCTTACCAAGTGATATTTGAATAGAATCACTGGTAAATATATTTTGGGTTCTTGTTCAAACCTAAAAAGAGAAATAAATAGATACTTTTTCCCCAATTCATAATATTGATCTCAATCAATCCATCAAAATCGTGTACTAAACAAAAGCAACCTCTACCGTGTGTGGATCCTCACCTAATTTTGACTTAGTCTGTGCTCCATGTTGCGAAATATACACAACATCGTTGTGAATATATTTTTCTATTGAAATTGTATTGATGTACGTAAATTAGGGTGAATAGAAAAAACACCTTGAGAATGAACGCTTACTCATCAATTAATCAATTGATCTACAATTTTCTCTTGTTTCACAGATGTAAATTGTTGCTCAGTATCCTTGGAAACGAAATATTGAAGTCAAAAATGTCCCTTTCGAAAGAGTTTCTATTCCCAGCAGCGCGATTCACAAAAATCTCTAGGCTCTCACAAGAATCTCACCAGGCACTAGCCAGAGTCTAGCCGCTAGTGAGGAACTTGGAAGAACCTCGCTGGTGTCGATGCAATGCTTACTCGGGATGCTGAAAGTACCAATGAGTCTCATAGCATCGAGACCCACGTTGAGCCTTTGATATTAGTACTGATTCTATGACTACTTCATGCTATCGTTCAATACCATCTGAAATTCGTGTCTTTCCACTTTTTTTGCCATCAATTCACTTCAAGATCATTCAACTGATTTTTGAATTATTTTTATGCTATTTATTCAAACTAATCATCATTCCATTCTATTAATTCCTTCGATGAATTGTAGTTCCGAACTGATTAATCATTGAATGTCTTGGATGGAGAATCAGTTGTTCAATCACAATCCTAGATCACAAGAATATCATTTGTTCTTTTCTAAACTTCTCAAGAAGGATCTCTAGTATTCTTATACTTGAATCGACCTATACGAGTCACGTGTAACATACGTTCCTCCATCTACCGTGACTTTGTCCACGACGATTACGGGCGGTCCGGATCAGAATGTGCGCGCTTTGTATCCCTATATCGCCGGTCGCGGTCGTCGTATAACCCCGTCTTGATTTACTGTCTTGCATGATGGTAGATTCTGCCTGATATTTTACGTATTGCAATGGTTTGAGCAGATATGTAGAAGAAAATGATATTAGCTACAAAATCAAACACAACGAGTCGTTTGATAATTTTATTTCAGGATGTGATTCTTCAAAATATTCGCGACTATTCAAAACAGAAATTCTTCAATGTCATCTCAATGTTTCTAGTATTTTCATAGTAAAATTTAGGGTCATCACACTATCAACTGGATCGGACTGCTTGAGAGAAAAATTCTATGGATATTCGAATAAACTGCAAAAAGAAGGTAAATTGCTGACATGTTGCTGAAATTTGAATCGTTTATTGAAACCAATGAATAACCCAAGACCCAGAATCTTGCAGCACATTCTTCACACGTTTTTTTCAATTTCAAGGAGTTGATTCCAGAAGATAAATAACGACGATTTACCAGATTTCGTGAGTTTGAATTTTCGTTTCGTTTTTATGAACGATCCAAACTTCTACAACATATTTCTCATTCAAAATTCGCGGGTATTATGGACGTATATTATCTTCTCTTGTAGGTTGGTAGTATCGTCCTTGATATCTATGCATAATTAATCAAGGCAATATATTCAATTGTTACAGAGCTATTGGCGTTGTTATGAACTTATAAAAGTAACCCAGACAGCACCAAAGCTCCCGCAAAGAGCTCCCGTTATGCGACTAACAATGAGTTCAACATGAATACAGTGCATTCAAAATGAACTATTGATGAAGAACTTAATGTTCAGAAAGAATCCATTATGTAGTCTCGATATGAATTCTTTCTGATCATTAAGTTGTTCATTAAGAGTTCATTTGAACTCATATAGATTCATATTGAACTCATTGTTAGTCGCATAACGGGGACTGTTTGAGAAGTCTTCAAGAAGTCTTCATGATCTTTTATGAATTCAAATTGATCACTTGGTGCTGGCTGGGAAGTTTGAATCGTTCATAAAACCGAAACGAAAATTCAACCTCATAAAGTTTGATAGATCAACAATATATATCTTCTCACATGATCTTCCTGTAACAAGACACATCATTTAAAGGATGTATTGCAAAATTTTTGATCTCCAACAGCTGAATATTCCATTATTCGATTACCAATTCCTTTGAATAAAAGATTCAAACTTCAGGAACATATGTCTGATTCGGTTGAGCAAAGAATTTGCATTGAATTTTGATTACCGAATGAATATTCTGCCGCGGAAACGTTCAGGATCTTACAAAAGGTTTTTGGTGATGAGATTATGTGGCGAAAAAATCCCCAAAAGAACACAAACCTTCTGGGTTTAATTTACGTCCATTGTACGTGAGTTCACGTTCATGGAACGTCCAATGCATCTTTAAATATCCGCACAGAGAAAAATGCAGGTCAAAAATATAGTAATCTTTAATAAAAAGTGGAGAATGTATTTCTTAAAATCTGAGAGTATTTCTCAAATGCATAATAAAGATGAAATGGTTCACATTTTTGTGGAATTGAATGAAAATTTATCAATACTTAATAAAAAATAGAAAAACATATGAAATTTTACAAAGAAAATAACAAAATTCCAATATCCTACAATTTCACTTTGTGAAATTTTATACGTGACTTTTGGAAAGTTCATATATTTCTCTATTTCTTATCAAGTATTGATAGTTTTTCATTGTTTTTCGAATGCAATTCCACAAAAAAGTGGAGCGGTTTATCTTCATTTATGCATTCAAAAAAACTGTCAGATTTTAGGAAATATTCTCAAACTTTTTTGTAAAGATTACCATATTTTTGACCTGCATTTTTTTCCGTGCGGACGTTGAATAGACCTCTCTTGAACGTTCCTTGGAGCTTCATGTTCTCTTGGGGATGCTCACAAGGCTTTGAAGGAGGCGAAGAGAATGTTTAAGATGAACAGCATCCCGGACGATCATCAACATCAACTGATAAACAACAAGTTAATCCAATCAAGGATCTCGCGGTCAAAAACCATCGATTAGCAATGGACAGATTTTGATGATGATTCCAAAAGATCAATCAATTCGGATTTATGGGCAGACAACTCTTTATTTTTTTACCCCGATTATACACCAGTATATTCGCCTGATTCAGCACAACGTGACTTCTAGCTATGTCTAGTATGCTAAAAAACCAATAGTATAAGTTCATTGTATCGGGTGAAGATTGATTGATTTGGAAGAATAAATAAAGGTTGTTAAACAAATTAATTTCATTTTTTGGACACTATGGTACATCAAAATTCAAGGCTTCATGAAGTTATATCTGCACGATGTCTTCACGTTACAAAAAAAAAATCTTCAAGTGCTAAACGCGTAAAATTCACTACTTGACTCGTGTATTTATTAAATCTCTGAATCACAACAGTGGTTCGATTCTTCGCTCTCGGTAAACCCCATAAATCCTCAAAATACTTCAAGAGGGAAGTAACAAACTCCACCATAGTACCTCTGGAAACGAATCTACAGAGAAAATGAAATGAAATATTCAAATTTCAATGAATTTTCAGAACCCCGTGTGACGATCGTTCCTTTCTCGTATCATCATCATAAAATAAAAGCAAACAACATTGATATTACAAGCTCAGGGAACGAGATATACATTCAAGAAAAGAGGATAGACCCCAAATCTGACGTACAAATATTTCGATCCGTCGACAAACAGTCAACCACACATAAGTATTCATGTACACGTATATCACGAGAAACTGAAAAAAAATGCCTGGCAGATCCAAGTTCGTGAAAGACTTATTTGCGACCGAGACTAGAATTCCGTAACTTATCATGTTGTCGGTTGGTATTTTCATTGTAGAGGCGAAGATTTGAAGTTTGGGTCAAGTTTTGTTGACAGATTAAAAAGTCCAAACATCATAAATCAACTGCCGGTTCGGGTTCCGGTATTTTTGTTCTCTCTACTGTACGTGATTATGACGAAAAGTTTTCTCAATTTCTTGTCAGACTGGAAATAGTATTGGAATATGATGCGAGAGGGAATAGGGTGTTGGAGTTGAGAATATGTTTACGTAATTCACGTGAAGGACGGTTCGGAAGTTGTCTATTGTCATCTGAAGATTGACATCGATGTTCGTGATTCAAATTCCCTATTCTTGTATAATTCTCTCAACAAATTCAATTAATTTTGTTTCTTGAAAGAAGAATAATATATATATATATATATATTATTCCAGGGCATATTGATTTTTCAATATTTGACATGAACAAAAAAAAAAGGGGGGCGGTCAGTGTTTTGAATTTCAGATGTCTTTGAGGTTTGTAGAAATATGTTGTGAAGCTAGAAAGTTTTTCTGTACACATGTGACATTGTTGTAACCCAGAAATCTGATTCTATATGTTCCTTTTGCTTTCTTTTTCGAAATATCGTTCGCCGAACGGAACAATGTGCCCACCCATGACGATACACATGTTCCTCCAATTTTCCGAAAACTGTAACTCTCGCAGACAAGACATCTCCCGCTGAGGTGGTTTGGACGTGGAAGAATGGTCAGTGGTGGGTACATTTGTACATATTCTTCTCAAACGCTTCGAAAAATCTATCATCCTCTTTTTAAAAGATTCGAAGACAATTTTATAAATATATACAAAATTCCGATGTACATGTGGTATCTATTGGGAAATATTGATTTTCAAGGAATCTACAAGATTATCCGGTAAGAATTGAATGCCTAGATGGAAAAATTTCTCAATAATTTTATCACAATAGTGATATGCGTCTCGAAAAATGTTTGCATCGTGTTACCAAGGTCTTCCCGCATGAGACAGTGTTATTGAAATTCGACATGAATGAGTTTTGCGTAATATTCATGTTACACAACTTAGGATATTCCGTTGTGTAAAATTTATTCAACATATGCATAACTTGATACAGAATTTCGACCCAAAATAAATGAGAATTTTTGTGAAAAACATCAATATCGAATTAAGATGTGAGAAGGTATTCAAATGCCAAGTGCCTGCGCGCTTGTTTTTCAGAAATACCAATCAATACGTATGTTTCACGAGTTGGAAAATTACCTATGTGCGTTAGCACAATAGTTCTGTGACATATTAACTCTTCCTTCTCACGACATTCATGAACCGTATTATTCATCGTGTCAACTTGTTTCCCCATCTTAGGTGTTGAATGTAGTTATGTACGGTATTCAAATCATCACAGTTCGTTTTCCACGTGAACGATTCGAATATTCTAATTTCTTGTGTTCAATCAACAATGTTGAAACGATGACTTGGAATGTCATGGAAGGCGGTGATCGTTGAGAATTGTTTCGTGGAAACACAACGTTGAAATCAATCGTATCACTTTGATTCACACAATAGAATTTGTTGGCATTATGAATACAATTGAAGTGACGTAGGTCAAGAGAGCTAACATTATTCGGTTCGAATGGAATCAATGTATTCGAAATACAATAAGAATATTTTTCAATTTCTTTTTCATTCTGAATGCAGTGGAAGGAACAAGTGAATCGTTCACAGGGTGTACCATAATTCGCGGACCAGATTTTTCTTTTGATCATTCATCGATCGACGGCTCATCTGCAGAGATCGTTTCAAACAATCGAGTACAAGGTACATGAGTATACTGATCGATGATCGGAATGGCCAATGCCCAGGTATGCTTTGGCGAACGTACCATGCTTTGTACCAAGCTTGAGTCAATGCTTGATTCAACACCGGGCCTAGCTTGGTTACTAGCATTGGCACCAAACTAGATTAATGTCTGAGATGATAACAATGTTCAATGCTTGGCATCCAAGCTTGGTTCAATATTTAAGATTCAATATTGGTTCTATGCTTGCAATCGACATTGTTGCCATTATTGATGTACAATACTAATTTGAGCTAAATGAGTAGGATAGATTTGAGTGATTGACCAAACTTGGTGACAAGTTAGAGTCAATGCCAGTCATCACCGGGTGTGGCTTGAGAGCCAATAATGTTAACATGCTCATAAGCCAAGCTGTTATCAATGCTTTTTATCATCGAGTGTAGCCTAATCATCAACAATGTTATCAATCTAGATTGATGTTTAAGACGATAATAACGTTCTCTACTGAGCATTCATCTTTCATATACATGGGAAGTCCAACACGACAAAATATGCTTGGTCCTAGCATTGATGTTCAAGACGCTATATCAAGGTTTTGGTTAGCTATGACGAGCCAAGCATTGGTCAAGGCTTGGTTGACGAAAATGAAATCAAACACGACAAAATATGCTAGGTGCTAACATTGGTATCCAAGACTCTATCAACGCTCAGTCAGCTATGACGGGCCACGCATCGGCCAAGGCTAGGCTAACCAGACTTGGCCTACCAAGCTTGACGCCGATTATGGCGCAATTGTCAGTGAGCCTGGGTGTAGAGGCAAAGGTGGAATAATGGGCCCCTGCTGGTAATATGGGCTCCCTCTGTATCTGATTATGTGAGTCACGAATTCTAGCGGTGAACACTCAAACTACTGGAACTAGTTCACAAACGACACTGTAGATCGCGCTGATCGCTCAGCTGTTATGGTTGATGATATATCAAGCGATGAATTTTGTGCTCGTTATCAAAAGTTTGAAAGGTAAGAGTTGGACCTAATATTACTACAGTTTTTTCATTTCAACCGGTGAAACCAAGTTTGGGTATGTATTTAGTATGCTTTAAAGATCGCGTTTCACATCGAGTAATGTCAATTTATTTACAAAGTTGAGGGTAGAAAAATGTTATTCTCCAAGATGGTCAGGGTGGATATACGGGCTCTCTGCACTGCGGGTATTATGGCCCCCGACTCTGAATCTGAACTGTGGGTCAAGTGTGTGGTTTGTGACATGTGGGCTCACAATGATTGTGCTGGTTGCGAAAAAGATGTTTACAATTGTGACTTCTGTAAATGAATTGAAACGAAAATGATTTCTCCAGTTGGTTTATGATAAGTCACTTTCCTTCATTTTGACGCAATATCCAAGCGGACTTTCAATTTATATCTAGATCCAACTCTATTCTATGTGGATTTATGAGTAAATGAACACTTTCCTTTAATTGTTTCATTTCTTTGACAAAAATACCTTGGAGCCCATATTACCCGCACAAATGTTGGTAATGAAAAAATGGGAAACTTTGGAAAAACGATTTTATTCCTTTAATGGCTGCGAAGAATGAAACGGGACTTCATGCAATCAGTTTTGGGTAGTTCATAGAAGAATTATGATTTATTTTAGATTTTTATGCTGAAAATAGAAGAAGTTATTAAAAATAAAGAAAGTGGGGGCCCATATATCCACCCTTACCTCTACTTATGGCACTTGATTGGTGATAGATTAGTTTGTTCATAACTTTGTACCCAAATTACTTCAAATTGAGAAATAGTACAGGAGAAAGTTGTTCGTTTTCGACAGAAGAATATTTTTGTACCAATCCTGCAAATTTAGTGTGAACATGCATTATTTTGAAGATCTTTCAGATGCATTGTTTATAATGTTCACAAATTATCAGGAAGTTATCTGGGTTAGAAAATAATTGGATACTCAGCGATTTGAAAGATCTTCTGGATATCTAAAGGATTTACAAAACTAAGGAATAAGAAAAGATTGTGATAGAAAAGATAAGAAAAGAAAGTGAACTTCAATAGTAACACGAGCAAATACATTCCACTTTCCTTCCTCCTTGTGCAAACTGTCGTGATGTTTATTGTAAAAATCCAACAAAATAAAATAAAATGCAAACTACGGTACAGACATTTTGACTCTACTTTTTAAACAGCGATACCTTGACTTGTTTCAAAGATATGACATAACTCACGAAAATATATATATATATATACACGTACATATATTTATATCTACATCACTATAGGTCTGTGGTATACGATCACCGTAGGGTACTTATAACTTCGAAAGATTGTCAATGTTTCTCTTGTTCTGATTTAATGATCGTATTTTGAAAGCCCGAAGGAGGGTCTGGACTAACCGTGGAGAAGAAAAAAAACACGAATGGCACTCGTGTGTTCGTGTTTCCCGTCTGTCAACGCTTATAAGTCCTTTGACTCGGGGCCCCTACTCGAGATTTTCACGCAAGCACGTGAGTGCGAGGTTTTTGTGAGAAGAATATACATGTAAGATGACGAAAAACGAGACGCCTCGCTTTCTCTTTATCTCGGATAAAAGAAAGAAAAATTATCACACATATATACGTGTTAACTTGTTCCAGGGAATTTTTACACCCGCCGTACGATGAGAATATGATACGCAGTTACGATGAATTCTAAAAGTAGTGGTCCACAAATATTTAACACCAGACAAAATTCAATGAAAATCATACGAGAGAAGCGTACAACATGATTCACGATTAAAAATGAGGAGATCAATTTATTTTCAAATCTCTTAATGTACATAAAGAAATGTTCAACATTACAAGAAATGAAATGCGAAGAAAAAAACAAGGATACACGTTGAACAGAAGCGAAACTCCACGGTAGTAGATATTTATAAGCAACAAATGACAAAGGTGACAAGGCGAGAAAATCGCGGGTGTACAACGCCCGAATTTATGTTTCGCACCGTCAAACGAATACCTCGCACATTTCTCTCAACAGTCAACAGCGACAGCATCTCAAAATACTTTGCAGCGCGACAGAACGTAATACGTTTGTAAGATGTACGTGAATCTCCCGAGTTATTCTAGCGCTTTGTATCTTTATTGTTATTCCTCGTGTCATTTCATTTCGTTTTGGGAACAATGATTACTCATGCACTCGTAATTCGATCTCGGAAACTCTCTCCTACCTTCACAACTATTGATTAGCCGTTCCAAATGACTGGGGAAAGAAAAAAACCTCGAGTCCTCGTACAAATTTCTCAACTTTGAGCCATAAATTATGAAATTTCTAATGGTTCGCGGGAAACCGATAACTCACCACAAAAGAAATCAAAGTTTGAATTGATGATTTATTGTAATTTTATTATTCATATACACGGAGATGTCTGAAACTAGCAGCTTCCCATCTTTGACGATCGGGGAAAAATGTCGTAGATGGAGGAGAGACATGATTCATACATTTTACTTTTCTCGAGTTATTTATCGACGAGATAAGGATGTCGTAGCTATCGAAGGCGTCGGTTTAATGTAAACACCGATATCACGGTGAACGGAAAAAGACAAAATGCAAGGTACGGATAGATATAAAAGATATTAACCAGACACTCAGAACATAATGAAGAAGAGAACTAACTGAGAATTCGGTGTCTTTCTTTATCACGGACGCTTTACATCGCACGTCTTTATTTCACTTGGGACTATTTCTGTGGTACAACACAAGTGTGTGCGTGGACAAATGACCCACCAATATTCTAGTTTAACATACCCATATCCAAATGTATGTATATGTTCTTGATGGAGACATACGTGTGAGGAGCGTGATGTTTATGTTACCACGTGGACACACGTATACCCGATGTATATACCTTCATAGATGGAACGTGAACTCGCGTGTGGGTGTACATACAACACGATGGCTTGAACCACTTGACACATGCTCGCTTTATCACTATCGGAGGTGTTACGATGAAGCGAAACCACGGGGCAACTGTGTCAAAATGTAAATTGACATTGCCCACGATTATCTTCAATCGCATGTTGACATGGATTTTAAACATTTTATCTAACTGCAAAATTCGGAGAATTCAAATTTCAAGGATATGCTTGTTCTTCTTTGTTTTCTTGTTTCAGCCATTATATATGTATTCAATCGAATCATTTACATTTACCATACGGACCAGACATTACAGAAAATGATCGTTCAATATTGATAAAATGTGATTACGTGAGCAGCGAATTACAAGTATGAATAGTGTCCTCATTCTTCACCTTACATAAATCCAGTTGAAAGACCTTTAGTCTATACCAGAATAGTCAAACAAATTCACAAAAGTGCCTGTTTAACAAATCATCGACGAACATTCTTCTCACGATCATTAATATTGAAATGCCGCGACTCGTCTTCCTGGTGTTTACCGATTTGACTTGCCAAGTGGCAACTCGTGCCACTTCCACACAATGTATGCCCCACACAAATGAGGACGTGCATCGTCAATGTAGTTTGATTAGAATGAAGTGGTTAGGTAATAATGGGAAATAAAAAAACCTTTGTCTTTGTGCGAGTCATTTAGAAAAGAATTATTTTGAATTCACAATGCGTGAATTGAAACGTTATACGCTTAAATTCGATAACCAAAACGTTTCTAATTTTCCACGTTATTCTAATTATTGATTAATTATTTGTATCGAATGAGTCGATATACGTGCCGTTCAATTAGCGTTTTGTATTTTTTAATGGTCTGGGAATTGAAAAAGAACTATCCTTTATTGTACGAGGAAGTGATTTTATTCATTTACTATCGATAGTTCGATCAATTTCTCCCGAATCGGAAACATGTGATAATAAACTATTGCATGAATAAATGCTTTCCAGTGAACATTTTATGTTCTGTGATGTTTCTCAAACAGCTTTTAGATGTTTTGCACGACACTTTTAGATGAGTTTCAGATCAATTCTTGTCTACAACTCATCCAACAGATATTTATTTATTTATTTATTTATTTTGTTTATACGGGTATAAAAGACCCTTTGGTACATAGAATATACATTATTTGAACCACATTATATATATCATACATCAAAGCATTAAGCATCATGTTAAGCTCGACTACATGCATCTTATATTACAACAACAGTTAACGTGTATAATTATAGGTGAAAAGGACAATTAGATATTAAATTTGACAAATAAGAGAAAGAGAATTCCTAAGATCAGAATGAGATGAAAATAATTCAAGCACATCACTGTAAGAATTTGCTAGGATAGATATCCGATTTACCGGATCAGAATAACCGTGTCTCGATTTATAAGAAATTGGATTGAACAATTTAGGGCGCCTCAATAAACGAGAAGGGACATTAAAACGTACAAGTCTAAGCAGTTGAGGGCAGCGAATTTTCCCATTAACAATTTTATACAAAAATGAAAAATCATTGAACAAACGACGTGATTCCAAGGGAGGCAAGTTAAGTAGAGCCATAATCAATGAGTAATCATGACAAGTGACGCTCAACGGACGGCCTATCTGATAGGCAGCAAAACGCAGAAACTTATGCTGAACTCTTTCCAAGTCTGTACAATCCCGAATTAAATGAGGACTCCAAATTTGAGACGCATACTCAAGATGAGGTCTAACTAAAGTACAATACAGTGTTCGAAGTGCAACAGGATCACGAAAATCTTTACAAACGCGCTTGATGAATCCGAGAGATTTCATGGAAGTACCAACTATGTGATTGTAATGATCTGAGAAGTTAAAACGAGAGTCAAATGAAACTCCAAGATCACGAACAGTATTTATAGGTGATAACAGAGAATGAGACAAGTTATAAGGAAAATAAATAGCATTTTTACCTCTATGAAATCTCATCACATGGCATTTAGTGAGATTTAATGACATATTAGATAGCACACACCAAGATTGTAACCGATCCAAATCAGATTGCAGATTTTGAGCATCTCTGTAAGTTCTTATAATCATAAACAGTTTCAGGTCATCAGCAAAAAGAAGATGTGTGCAGTACTTGAAAATCGTAGAGATATCATTAATGAAAATAATAAATAACAAAGGACCTAGATGTGAGCCTTGCGGTACACCTGAGGATACAAAAAATGAATCAGAGAAATATTGAGAGACACGAACTGATTGCGTACGATTCAGAATATAACTCTGTAACCACGACAAGAAATTGCTTCGAATACCTAGATTACTTAATTTATTTAACAATATATTATGATCAACTCTGTCAAAAGCCTTTGAGAAGTCTGTATATATAGTATCCACTTGGGCATTTTGATCAAGCGCAGAGGACACAACATGAGAAAAAATAGACAAGTTAGTTACGGTAGATTTGCCAGAAGTGAAGCCATGCTGGAAATCAGAAATAAATCAGATATCTAATACTTGTCTCCATGACATTCTTCAAATGCAAGAAATTCAAATACAAAAAATTCATCGACAAACCTACTACTGTGATCAAAAGGTAAGGTGAATTTTTTTATAAAATGTAAATTCTTTATTGATTCTCCCAAATCAATTTCATCCCATTCAAAGTAATCCCCGTCCGATAAAACGCAATGTTGCCAACGCTTTTTCCAGTCCTCGAAACAGTCGGAATAGTCTCTCTTCGATATAGCCTTCAAGACTTTCTTTGATTCGGTTTTTATCTCCTCAATCGTGTCAAAACGGCGTCCCCGCGTCGCGCGGAGCCAAATCAGGCAAATGCGGTGGTTGCGGAACGATGTGAATCGAGTTTTTGGCAAAGAAGTCGCGAAGAACCAATGCAGTGTGAGCCAGTGCATTATCGTGATGAATTAAGGAACCAAGAGTTGTTCGCCCATAATTCCGGCCGTTTCAGACGAATATCTGAGCCAAATGATATTCCAACGCTATCAGCGAGGTCTCTGATTGCCAATCGACAATTTTCAAGCACCAAATCTTGGATTTTCTGGACGTGGCCCTCGTCGGTAGACGCTCTCGGCCCGCTTTGAACTCGTTGTACCCCACTTATAAACGTTGCCTTCCGCAACATTGTCAACGTGTCCACACAAAAATGTTCGTTCCGCAAACAAAATTTGATGCAAGTTCTTTGCTCAACAAAATCACCCATTGTGAAAATTGAAAAATTCAGTTTTTGGTTGTTTACAAAAACACTTGTAACTCCTCTCTAAAATTTTTAGAGTGAGATTTCACTCTTTAAGCAGCCAGAAGTGAGCCTGTCGAAATTTCGAGTGAAGTTCCCACTCTTCCAAAGTGGGAGTTTGAGGTTTAAGGTTAGAAACTCACGGCCACTCTAATTTTAGAGTGAATTTTCTACTGTGTGATTTTTCACTCTTCCAGATTTAGAGAGTCTGAGATAATCAAACCTCTTAACAAACAGACGCTTGGCTAATGTTATAGACAGTCTTACCGACCTAGGAAGAAAAATTTTACCTGCCTTCCTAATGCCCGGGAGTTTTAAGTAACAATTTCACCTTACTTTTTGATCACAGTAGTATTTTATTCAATAGTTTCAACTAATAATTTTATTGATGAAATCCATTCCCGGAAAATAAAATGCATATTAAAGCATAATAGACGCGAAATTGATAAGAAAGTTTCTTGGAAACAAAAAAGAAAACATCCCTTTTATTCAGTTGTATTCAATTTTGATATGTTATATTCGATTCAAATGAATTCTTCTATCAGTGCGGACTAGAAACAATAATCAGATCTAGGTGGGATGAAATTCACAAGATATTTCATCAAATTATTCACTCTCGGTGATATATTGTTCCTCGTGAATAACTGTTCATTGAAATTCTTCTTCATCGCGATGACAACTCGTCGTTGAATATAGAACTCGACAGTTCGCTCATCATTGACCATATGTATATATTGCGGGAATATAAATTCTCTAGATCTGTTTACTCATAAAATACAATCTGACAAGTTTGTATAGACGAAGCTTAAGCGGTTGCGATTTAAGCGTGCGTTAGTCACTTCGTAATATATTACGGGCAAAGTGGCGGTCGTTGACGCTCTCTTCGGGTTTGTTTGCCCGAAGCTTAATGGACACACACCTCAAGGACTTTTCTCGTGCTTTATAGCCCGCAGAACCGTTTGGACTCCGTCCAATGTCCGTAGCACTCGCCACTTTTGCTTCCAGCGCCCTTATGTCTCGTCCTTTTCACACCGAGAAGACCGAGAATCGTGAACTTCCGCTCATTAAGATCGCTAAATTATCTTCCTGATTATTCACACACGTAATTATATTTCAAATATATCATGATTAACACGAACGCTCGAGCGAGCGCTGAATGTGCACGGTTTATTCAAAAGCGCCTTGGATACGGGAGAAAGGTTAACGGTTAAATATATATATAAATATACGATTTTTTCTGGCGTTTGAGTCGATTCGGTAAAAAAGGAAGGATTATTTGTAGACGTGAGGGAAATGTCAAAGAGGAATGAGTAATCGTCAATGATGTACACAAATCTAATTAACCGTAGAGATGAATTCTCCAGGTTAACTTCTGTCATCGTTTAATCACGTTCGTTATTTCTGATTTGATTATCGATTCAATAAAACCGACCAACTCGAATGATTTGAAAAAGAATACTCTTCGCTGTATATTATTTTATATATACACGCCATGTTTGTCAAGACTATCAATTATTTGAACATTTTTTTTCAAGTCAGTTAAATGGAGAAAGAGAGAGTTGTGTATAAAAACATTAACCCACTCGCGACGTTATTTATTACGGAATATATGGGGGGGACTGTGACAACCCTTACTCCGTATGCGATTTTTCTCCTATTTCTTCAGACCGCATGCTGGGTATGACGTTGACAAGCGGGATTCTAATGAAAACTTACCCCAAAGTTGGTTACGCTTTTCTTTACCGTGACTCTTCTTATACTGTTGTCAAAAGACAGAAATACAATCACTCATTTCATTATTATTCTCCTTTCAGAAAGTGTGCGAGAATGCTCTTCATTATTTCACCCTTTTTAGGTCGTCGATACGAACATGATCGACCTTTTCCCCAAAATTCAGACTTCATGCCAAAATTTGAACTATATAAATTGTGAAGGATGATGAATCATCGAATTCGACTTTATTGAAACATGTGTTGTATAGAAATTCATTACCTTCGATAATTATTCATACACTCATTACAATTATAGCGAATTTACTGAATGGGTATGTTTGAATGTACTCACAATTCAAATATTCCTACCCTAGGGGAAATAATACCTCTGAATTTCTCTTTCTCATTGAACCTGTTTCTTTTTTGCTGAATTTCTCTTTCTCATTGAACCTGTTTCTTTTCTGCTGAATTTCTCTACCTCATTGAACCTGTTTCTTTTTCGCTGAATTTCTCTATATCTCTTCACATTGTGTTAGAAATTTAACAGAAATCCCTATAATATCAGGGTGGCAACTAAGTAATTGCGGATTTCACTCATAGATGGTGTCAGTTGAATTTTTAGGTTTGCAGACGTAGTACAAATGTAAAACACATCTTGTTATTTGATAGTTGGCAATTGAGCTGTCAATCAGTAACAAAAGTTTTTTGATCGTTTGCGTAGTTTTCGTTTGGCGTTCGTTCAAAAATGGAAAATCAAAAGGAACATTTTCGTCATATTTTGCTTTTTTATTTCCGCAAAGGGAAAAACGCATCGCAAGCTCATAAAAAGTTATGTGTTGTTTATGGTGAGGAAGCCTTAAAAGAACAGCAGTGTCAAAATTGATTTGCCGAATTTCGTTCTGGTGATTTCTCACTCAAAGATGAAAAACGCTCTGGTCGTCCAGTTGACGTTGATGACGCCCTAATCAAAGCAATAATCGATTCGGATCGTCACATTACGACACGTGAGATTGCAGAGAAACTTCATGTATCACATACATGCATTGAAAATCACTTAAAACAACTTGGGTATGTTCAAAAACTCGATACATGGGTTCCTCACGAACTGAAAGAAACGCATTTAACGCAACGCATTGACATCTGCGATTTGCTAAAGAAACGTAATGAAAATGGTCCATTTTTAAAGCGACTGATAACTGGCGATGAAAAATGGGTTGTGTACAACAATATCAAGCGGAAAAGATCGTGGAGCAGGCCAGGTGAACTAACTCGAACAACAGCAAAAGCTGATATTCATCAAAAGAAGGTTTTGTTATCAGTTTGGTTGGATTACAAAGGAATTGTCTACTTTGAACTCTTACCACCCGACCGAACGATCAATTCTGATGTCTACATTGAACAACTAACGAAATTAAACAATGCAGTTGAAGGAAAGGGGCCCGAATTGACAAATCGAAAAGGTGTTGTATTCCATCATGACAATGCAAGGCCACACACATCTTTGGTCACTCGGCAAAAATTATTGAAGCTTGGTTGGGATGTTTTGCCACATCCACCATATAGTCCTGACCTTGCACCATCTGATTACTTTTTGTTTCGATCTTTCCAAAACTCTTTGAATGGTAAAAATTTCAGTAATAATGATGATGTCAAATCGTACCTGATTCAGTTTTTTGCTAATAAAAACCAGAAGTTTTATGAACGTGGGATTATGATACTGCCTGAAAGATGGCAAAAGGTCATTGATCAAAATGGGCAATACATTACAGAATAAAGTTATTTAGTTCCATGAAAAAAGTGTCTTCGATTTTCTAACAAAAATCCACAATTACTTAGTTGCCAACCCAATATTTTGAATTTTCCTGAATGATTATGAATTTTTTAAAGATTTTTTCAAATATTCTCAAAGTTATTTGAGTTTTTCAATGAAATTCATCAAGAGAATAGAAATTAGGAGAAAATGAGTGATATCCTGAATAATTTAGACATATTGAGAGAGAAATGTTCATCAAGGTAGTGACGATGAAGTGAGGATGGAAGTTTATGAAAAATTATAATGTGGCAGACATCTTTTATAAGCTTCAATCTTTCCCATGCAAAAATTCAGCGATGTTGCCAATGCGGACGAGGAGCAACGATTTGGGCTTAGAATTACAAACAAGCGTAGAGAATTTGTATTGAGGCAAAGCCCAGCAAACACGACTGCTGGTGTTTCAAAGGGCCAATGACGGTTCTTTACTGGCAGTGCAGGGCCATCAGCGGCCCATTGAAACGCCGTTAATCATTGTTTGTAGGGAGTGGACTGACAACAGAGTTATTATTCTGCCTATGCTGGCAATCCAAAGATGAATTGTAGTAAGGGGGCTCGAGCGTGAGGAAGTGGGGGAGGGGAAAAGTTAAATTTTACGCGAACTTTTCTCAAAAAGTACATAATTGATACAAATTCAAAATGAATAATAATGAATTACATACTCTGGATTGCGCATTGCCACACACTTTGAATTTCCCAATGATTTCTGCAGTCTAAAAAATAACATTATAAAATTTGTTGACATTGAGAGGTTGAAATTTTATAATTTTATTATTTACACTTCAGGAATCATTGGAAAATTCAAAGCGCGTGGCATTGCGCAATCCCAAGTATGCAATTCATCATTATTCACTCTAAATGTGCAATTACGCACCTTTTGAGCAAAGTTCGCGCAAAATTTGACTTTTCTCCTCCTCCATTTCCCTATGGTCTAGTCCCCTTGAAACAGCATTAATCCAGGGATGAAGAACCAACATTGCTCTCATAACATGAGTTTTGTATCTACCAATCATTGAATCACCATTGCATCAACATTGCTAGAGTTTTGGCGAATGTTCAGAGGAGTCCATAGACAGTCTAACAAGAAGCACCATTCCCGGACTTCCATACATTGGAAAAATTCATTCAAAGTCCCTCAAAAGTCCCTAGAGAAGAACACCGTCCGTAAGCGAGTTTGATTGCGGGAATTTCAAACACCGAGAAGAAGGATAGTTTGATTCAACTAAGTTTCAGTTGCCTCAACCCCGCCACACATTTGGATACGGCGAAATGAATCTAGGAATTGACTGGACTGCCTGATGAGTTTGGAAAAGGAAGTTGTTTCAACCCCGTGAAAAATTAAGTCAATCTGCTGAGCAATTGATTGTAATCTTCACGGATTTGGTTCAATTGATTCTTTCCTTTGAAAGAGCGTGAAACATATTTGTATCTAATCAAAATAGTTTGAAATAACGACATGTAACATTCGATTGAATGTCACATACCATAACATCAATATCGTAGTTCAATTTATTCAATTTCATGAGTTATCCGCTGAATAGAATATAGCAATTCAATGCAATGATCGAATGAGGAAAAAAAAAGATTTTTCATGTGGACTTTCCGAATAAATTTACACAATGTTTTAGGAATTTGTGTTAGAGTGTTGTTGTCGGAATGGTTATTGACCAGCTCTTCTCTCCTTCCTACCATGGTCTGTCATTTTCTCCCTGCTGCTTCCGTTGTGTTTTAGCGTAGACGATGTTGTCCGGATGAATTCGAAAAATTCAAATTTTGCTCCACAGTTGAAGAGAATCGAACTCACAACTTCCAGCATCGAAGACTAGTGCTTTACCCACTGAGCTATGGAGGCTGTTCAAATAACCTCAACCCCCGAAAATGCCATTTTGAACATGATTCATTTGTGAATATAAGTAGATCATACTCTCTGTAAAATCACGTGGTTTTTTCTTTCATATGAGTAGGAAATGATTCTTTTTTCAACGAACGCTTGTCTATACCTACATTGATTTTCTTTGGTTGTGATGAACTTCATGAAATATCAAAAGCGATCGCATTGATGAGGTTGTTTCAACCTCGCCACTTTTCAGCCAAACTTATTGGATATTCGTTCAATTAACCAATTCTCCAGAAGCAATCGGATGAGAATATTATCTCAAATGCTCATCCTTTCCAATTACGCCTGATGTATTTCAATCACCTCGATATGAGATTGAATCAACTGCTCAAAATGGTGCGTTCAAATTTTGTTGTGTTTCCATTAAAGACGTGGTGATTGACTGAAACGCGCGTCTTATTTAGTTACAATATCGCTACAGGGTTGAATCAACCGAACGTGGATTTTTGTACCAAATGACGGGGAATTTATATCAAGCATTATTCTGTTGACTCAACCGAGGACCTGCCAAACCCTTGGC
Organism: Gonatopus flavifemur; assembly: GCA_018340375.1. NCBI lineage: Eukaryota > Metazoa > Arthropoda > Insecta > Hymenoptera > Dryinidae > Gonatopus > Gonatopus flavifemur. The sequence continues at coordinate 59,619,266 of JAFFJZ010000001.1, forward strand.
GGGGTTGCCAAAAACACATTTTTTTTCTCAGTTGAGAAAACGCAAACAAAAATCGAAGTGTAAACGCAATGTGAAACGACGTGGGATTTCGCTTGAAATCACACTCCCTGGGCGATGTCTTGCAAATCACTCCAATACGTTTCTGTTTTTACAGAGGAATGATGAATCATTCCTAAAATTGATTGCAGTTGAACTAAACTTGTGCCTAAGATTTGTTTAGGGTATATAAAATTCTAGAAGAATTGATCCACGAATGAAAATTGTGTTACGGAGACATAAAACTTCTCATCAGTGTGCTCATCAGACAAATCGTATCAATGTTCAAAAACAACTCTAAAATTAGGCAAAAACAGATTCAATACTCAACGCGTAATCATTTCACTCGAGATCCAAAGAAATACTGTATCATCAGGAGACCGAGGGGGATGACCAGAGATAATTACAAACAAATTCAAAATTGTAAATGCACTTAGTGAACATCGATCAACAACGCTACGAAGTTAAAAAGTAAAACGAAAACAATCTTCAACCAGATCACTACAAGGCATTAACGCGTATGTAACAGGCGTGCTTAAGTAACGCACTTATCTGTCTTACACGATTGTGTCCTCGTATACCGAATGACTGTTTGCTAATTATGCTATTTGCCAGATCGGCCATATTCCCGAAGCCAACTGGTACAAGACTGGTTGTAATCACTCGATCTTCAACGGACAGCCACCTTTGGTCGATTTTTTCGTTCTCTCCCTCTCCCGATCTTTTCATCCTAATGTCTTCGTTACAAGTTGGAATCGTAAAGTAAAATCGTGTCTCGCGATAGATACCTATATATGTATGTATGCATGTACGTATGTATATTGAACGAAGGTGTAGAGCCCGCTGCTCTCTTATCTTGGTGAACCAAGTTTGCTCCACGTCTCAACTACTCTTAGGCCGCGACGATGCACACGTTTCCAGGCGACTGGTTTCCTGCATCTTGTCTTCAAGAAACGAGAGGATTGGATCTTCCGTCGGAGGGAATAAAAGTAGAGAAAAAAAAAAGATGAGAGTATTGTATCTTATGTTGAGGAAGAGAGAGAAAGAGCCCATTAAACCAGTCGAGTTCTCGGATACGCGAGAGTTCCGTGCCAGGCAGCTGCCGGTGCTGTTCAACAAGCGTGTACGTCGACACGGGGACAATAACCATAAAGTTCCATGATAATGGAAGAGCGAGGGAGATGGAACAGACGCGAAAGGGAAGCATTAGAAAAAGATGCAGAGATTTATCGTGTTCTAGGATAAATGTCTCGTATGAATAAACAAAAAGAAAACGCTTGAGGATGTATACAAGTATATATAACCGTTCGTTTCTGCGTCCGACCAATGGGCCAAGGTAATGATCGCGTTGTGCGAGCTTGGGAAATTTTATGTGCCAGTTATTGATACTCACTTCGAAGCAACGGACGTTCAATTATAAGTGAAATGATACAGAAAGTATTGGGAGGTTGATTAGTCCTTAAATTTCATTTGAGAATGATGAGTTCATGGTTTGGAGGGTGAGTTTTATAAAGCACACATTCCTATGGTATTGATTCGAGACACCATATACTCTCCTTTGGTTTCATGTTTCTACATTTATCATGAAAAATGATAGAATGATCGATGCATGGTTGAATCTTGCACTTTGGTTTTCAAGGTGCTGTTCGCATTCCCAGTGCCAGCATTCATTAAATTTCGCGATTCAGTAGGTACTGGGTTCAAATATTGAAAAGAACTGGGAAACATTTTCTAGAATCGTAACATGACTTACTCACTCATGATTTTTTCTTAGATAATTTTCAAAGATGAGTTAGCAATGTCTTGAGTCACTGTTATTATACAATGCAATTTCGTTCCTTCTTTGTTTTTCAACGACAAAACGCGGCTTTTTGCACAGCGAAAAATTTTGTGCCGCAAAAGGTCCACTTAGAGTTTGTGTTGAAAATAGCGTACAAAATTCTCAAATCGACAGATTTTCAGTGTAAATTTAACGCAAATTACGAGTGCACCTCTTGGGATGTAAATGTGTGTTGAAAATGTACAAAATTTTCCACTGTGTGCGGGACGTTGATACTTGATGGTCAAATTACCGCTAAAACTAATAGACGTTCTGAGTATTTGAGTGAATAATACTTGGTACATGAATATGATGACTATGCTAATAAATATTATATTCCCATATAAACATCTTTTGACTCCATCAATGCTGACGATAGAATATGGCGTGGTGTAAGGCTGATTTTACTACACTGAGAGAAAGGTACCTAGTTGGGACAACTAAATATTAGTCGCCGCAGCTGGATTTTTATTCACGTTAGCTAGACTCTAGTTGGGGTAAATGCAAGGCTACACGGAGAAAGAAGAATAGTTGTAGCAACTACTTTGTAGGCAGCGTAACTAACTCGATAGTTGCACTGGAGCTTTCCGAAGTGTGCGACCCGAGGCGTCAGGGGCGTGGAATGAACCAATAGAAATCCGTAGTTCACGCCCCAGACGCCTCGGGTCAATCACTTCGGAAAACTCCAGTGACTAACGGAAATACTTCGTAAGTTGCAAGGTATTTAGGTCAGTTAGTGCAACTATCGAGTTAGTTGAGGCAGCTAACGTGATACTTGTCCTGACTACTGAGTAGTTGCAGCAACTATTTAAGTAGATGGTCAAAAATCGGCAATTCAAGTATTTGCTGCAACTATTCCTCCTTCTCCGTGTACACAGAAAAAAAAAATTCTTGTATCAAGAAAACATGGTTGAATCACGGAATTTTGTTTTGATTCAAGCAAATTGCATTGAACTGAGACAATCCGTGTTTCATATATAACGAAGACAACCATGTTTTTTTGATACAAGAATGTTTTTTTTCTGTGTAGCTGTCTGAAATATGAATAAAATGGTTTATTCAATGTGAATAAAAAATATACTTATGACAAATAAAATTTCGCTAGCACAACTAAATTTTTATTCACAGTCACTAAATTCCCTAGCTGTCGAATATTTGAATAGACCCTTTCTCCCAGTGTGAGCTGGGGAATTCACATGGAAACCACCCCGGTGGAAAATGTTATAAATTTGTAATAGAATCCTTGTCAGAATTTGGTTCTACACAAACTGTATGGTATTTCTAAAGAATTTTCACTAAATCATTTTTGTTCCATGGAATTTCTATAAAAACTTCTTTCCTTCATAGACTCCTTTAAAAATTCCACAATGTTTACACAAAAGCAAATCCTTATTTTGCTTCGACAAAAATATATGTATCTAAACTGATGAATCCAAGTTGGTTCCGAGTCATAAAAGAATAAATGACGGTAATAAAAACTGTAGTAAAGGCAACTCAGTAACAGCGACTAAAGTCAGCGAAAGTAACTTTGAATGTAGTCAAACTAACGCCGATTTTAGCTATTGAAATGCATTCATAGCTCTCCAGGGTTAAATTCTCAAAACAAGAATTCTTTTCGACATTTCGAATTATTCGTGACCCGTTCAACTCTCCAAAATGTGAACTCTTTATCAGACTCAAAGAACATCTGTTGAAACTGGATTAAAAATCCGAACTTTGTTCATTACCGCGAATTTCTCACCTGTTAGCGGAACCTCAACAGTCGCACCAGATACGCATCATACTACTGTCAGACAAAAAGGACATTACTCGAGCAAACGTACATCCACCGACTTTACATTATTTTTGACTTTATAATACAAGAACTTGCCGAACATCTGAAGATATTTTCGGTTTTATAGGTGGAAGATGCTGATGATATTATTGCAGAACAATTCTAGAAGAGTTTTCGATAAAAGTTGATAAAATATATCCTGTCAAAACTGTTTTATGCATTAATATTCTAAGCATCCTTCTTGCTGCACTGTGAATTCAGGCATTTTATTCCAATACACGCACAGTGTTTAAGTCGTACACTCATTTCCTAAACATTTGAGAGTGTGTGAATACATTCAGAAAATATAGATACAATGTATTATTTCATAACATTCTCTTGGGTGTAACATAACTCTTTTGGGTGTTTAGAATATGATTAAACGATTCAAACCCCCTAAATGTAGGTATTGGAGTGAAACATTTGAATTTGCAGTGTAGAAATTGATTTGGGTTTGATTTCTGATAATTTTGTTATGCCAAAACCAATCAACCAAAGTTAACTCAGATGACTTTCTGATATCATTTGGAGAACATAATAAATGTTTGGAATGTTGAGGGGAAAAATGTTCACTGGGAAGTTTATAGGAACGAAACGAAAATTTGAACTCATAAAATCTGACTAATCGCCGTTATTTATTTCCTCGAATCAATCCCTTGTGATTTTTTGCAACTGGAAATATCGATCAAAGGATGTACAGCAAGATTTTGGGTCTTCGACCGCTGAGTGATCCGTTGTTTGATTACTGATTCGTTTCAATAAACGATTCAAACTCCCGCCAGAATCAACAACGACTTCAAATGAAAAAGTTTACTTGCTTCCACAAAAGTTTACAATGGAAAGAATTAAGATTTCGATGCAATGACTTATAAATCACTGTAAACAATGATTCTGGAATTTTCCACCAAAAGCTGGTGGCAGCGAAGTTCCTCCATGCATGGGGAATTTTTCACCATCATTTGGTGGACTTTTCCTTCAAATGTAGAGAATTCAACACCCAAAAAACAAAATAACTCCTCAAAGTGGTGGGAAAATCCCTCATTTTTTATGGACAACCAATTCCCTCACAATCAGGGGACGAAATCCACCAACAGTGTGAAGAAAAACTTCCCACATTTTTTACAGTTACGACAGCTGAACAGTTTTTCAGTGAGCTCGTCATGTTATATCAATTACTATAAATATTTGTAGACAGGGAATTTCTAAACTGAATGAAAAACGGCACTTTTAGATCGGTATCGATTGTGAGACGATTAAGGCTATGCAAGGATCTAATACCAAATGGAATGGCCAAAGCAGAAGTCGTTTTAATGAGCTCTACATACCATTCGATGAATACAACCAGCAAACCATGTAAGTGTAGCCATCGCATCAATGGAAAGTAAGTATACCAACTTACCAAACGTGTTTGATGTTCATAATATTGGAAGTGAACTCACAAAAACCTATTTTGCACTGTAAAAAAATATGGGGAGTTTTTCTTCACTCCAGAGGTGGATTCCGTCCCCCCATCATGAGAGGGGATTGTTTTTTCCTCAGAAGTAGAAGATTTCTCCTCCGTTATGAAGAATAACTATTTCGTTTTTGTAATGTTAAATCCTCTAAGAAAATGAGGGAAAACTCCACCAAATCATGGAAAAAAGTGCCTCATTGTGGAGGAATTTTACTTCCACTAAGTTTTTGGGGAAAATTTCACAATTATATTTTAGAGTGTGTTTTGTTACAAAAGTAAGTACCCGGATAGCATCGGGTGGTTTTCTGAACGTTCAGAAAACGTACTTGCTTTCACAGAAAACGTCCAAATAAAATTCCAGGACGTTCTAAATGATGTTCAATTTATGTGTAACATTCGACGTTCTGGGGACGTATTCAATAAAAATGTCAATGACGTTTTGCAATACTACGCATATGTTTGTGAAGGTTAGTTATCATGAAAGTACGTTTGGGAAAAGTAACGAGAACGTCCTGTGGTAGATGAAAAAGACGTACTGGGAACGTATTCAGGTGCACAAAAAATGAACGTTATTCTCTGAACGTATTTCAACCTACTCCCCGGAAACGAAGCGTACAGAACTAAAGTTATATTTCTAAAACGTCCAGAGGACTTTCAATGCTATCTGGGTACTGCATAACATTTCAAAACACACAAATGACCTTGATCATATGATAATTATTACTATAAGCACTTATTTTCATCAAAGTAATAATTTGTATCAGTATCTATCGAATTCAGGAATCTGTTTACAAGATTATGACTAATCTGGAGGTTCACTGTAAAAAACGGTTCTAGAATTTTCACCCAAAAAATGGTGGCAGCGTCTTCATAGAGGAAGGATTTTTTACCATAATTTGGTGGACTTTTCCTTCATTCGTGGAAGATTCAACACCCAAAAAACAAAATAATTCCTCAACGTGGAGGAAGAATCTCTCATTTTGTATGGAAAAACAATTTCCTCACGATGAGGGGACGAAATCAATTTGTACAGTGTTTATTATCTACGGCATGAAATCTGAAAAACTTTTAGAATTTATAAAAGAGTTTTGTAATGTTCATTCCGATTGGTTTAAGTGAATCCAATGCGGATATATTAAAAATTCCTTCACCTTCATTCACACTATGTCCAGATGTATCGATTCATACAGCGAATTGAAATTATCATTTCAGTCCAGAAACTCCTTGAAAAGCTCAATTTCCGTATCATTTGAATCGTTTGAAAACTAAAGCACCTTTCATGTCTGGCTTGCTTCCATTATCAGAAGAAAATTCCCGTTTCTAATTTACAGACAATACAGCTAGCATATCAAGAACATAATCATTTGTTACGCGAACCGTAAAAAATTGATGCCACGATATTCCTTTGTTCCTAATAACGATTTTTCTTGGTATCCATCGCCGCAGTATTGCTCTTGATGCATCCTTGATTGATATATAAGCTCATCGTTATTTCAATCCAAGTTTCTCAAGATGGTTGTGCTTATCTTTCCATATTTCTCAAGTATACAACATCAGGACGTGTATAAATATTCCCATTAGAATATACGTATGATAATTCAAGAAGATCGATGAAAATTTTTCGCTCTCCAAATATCCACGACGGTAATGAATATCACTGAAAATTTTGATATTACAACGCCCGCTTGGTTATTCCTGGTAAAGAATGAGAGCGTAAAAGTGGTGATCCGGAGCAAACAAACCGTTTCATCCTTTTTTTCGCGAATCCCTTCTTCCGGTCTTATTAATTTCGTAACACCGCCCATTAAAGACCTCAGGGTCAGGATGTAGCGAACGTATATACAGTTCTCTACTCGACTCGACTACGAATGAGATACAAATATACATAAAATGTTTCCTCCGACTCAATGCGCGACCTTGTGCCATGGGTTTCTCGAGGCAAAGACCTGAAAATTGGAATTTATATCGTTGTACAGCTCTTGGTGCCTCTCGACGTCGCTCACAATACTCTCAGACGAGAGCATTAATTATTGGGGGAACAAAAGCCAGCTTTATATTCCAAAAATTCTCAGAGGGAGAGGAAAGGCCATCAGCTTTGATGTTCATTAATGTCAACATTTTTCCGAACAAAGGAGTTTTTATTAGTTTAGTGGTCGATGTGTGTTTCCAGATCACCACGCGATGCATATAATAAATTCATATCAAATGGTACTGGATTTTATTTTTCGTTCGTTTAGATTATTATTATGGTAGAGACTTCTTATGAGGATTTATTCCTTTTCCGTGAAAAATTTGTCTTCAATGTATTGCGAAAACTAGGTACTGATGTTATCGAAAACTTTATGAGTAATTCATACGATGGATGGATAAAAAACTTCTGGGAAGGTATGAAAGAATTATTAATTCTTGATCGATTCTTTTGTACTTGGACGAAGTTCTTTCACATGTTGCACAAACTTGGATGTCTCTCAAGGAAATGTAACATCGAGTACATGGAAACTTCATGAGAGTGCCATTATTTCAACCAAAATACGGGTTTCTTCAAAATACTACCAGAAGGGTGTTTCTGAGATCCCTAGATTATTTGTAAAATGTACCGGCAAATCCTGCCTCTGTTTTGTCTCGAAAATATCCGAGAAAATACATGAACATTCTCATGGATTTATAGAAATTTATGTCACAGAGGTTCCATGAAACTAAAACATTGAGAATAAACGGAAATAATTGATACAGACATTTAGAAAAAAATTTACTCATGCAAAAAATCGAAGTATCATATACCGACTGGAATTTGAATCGGGTTAACCCAGCGTTTGATTAAGTTCCATTAAAATGTGACTGGATTTCCCACAACTAATTGGATTGTTGAAAGATCGACATGATCAATTGAAACGGTAACCCTAGCAAGAATGATTCTAGCGATATGATACTTAATGTCAAGGTCGTTTCTAGTGACTAGTTTCACTGCGAGCGCCTTGAGAGGTGCTAAACAACCGCTATAATTATTTGCGCTAGGGAAATTTTTCAGTATTAAATACAGAATAACAAACAAATTCTGCGGGGAAAATCGAAATCTTTTGCCCTCACAACTGTGAAAAATTTCTGTCAAAGCAAAGAATTAACCGCTTCGGTAAGAGTTACCCAGCAAAATCAGGTTTCGCTGTTGCAACGAATTTTCTTCCTCCATGGCATTTTGTTGTTTCTGAGGATTCATGAAAATCCTCCTCAGCATGAAATAATTTGATTGCAAATTCTTCGTACAAGGAATCTCTCATCTATCCTGTGTTTTGGAATTTTACCCATTTAAATGCAACTACACGCCAACCCTGCTTATGATGACATATCAACAAAGCCTCGAGCCAAATACCATATGTACATCGTATTTCAATCTCTTGAAAATAATATCACGAATAATCACCATTCTTTGATCTATCACTCGAAATGCGATTATATAATACCCACCTTTCCCTCCTTCTTTTCTCCAATACATACTGCACGTACACTGGTTTTATCAGACCAGATTAGGAGAAGAGGTTATAAAACAGGTTCGGATAATGCGGGTGCACGTAAACCTTCTCAACAGCAATGGCAGACGTTAATTAAGTTCGGTTAAAAGTTTGCAGAGCGAGCTAACAGCGTTATCCCTCTCTTTGTTTTTCTGTTCTTACTTTTTCCCTCCCGTACAGTCTTTCGCTCCCTACTGGTTCTCGGCTTTCGCGTGAAGCGGGTTGGTACTCAGGTCCGCAGGACCGACCCACTACTACCACCAACGTTCGCGGTACAGAGGATTGTTACGAAAGGATTTGCGGTAATCCTCAATCTAATTTGCATGCTGATGGTAATGGATGTGTATCTTCCCTTATTCTCTGGTTTTGTCGCCGCACTAGCTGCACGCTATTTCCACTTTCCAGGACCCTGTATCGGTCGCACGCCAATCATGTTCGTTCCCATGGACGTGGATTGCTGCGCAGGTGTATCCGAAAAATGGTATCATCGCGTAATGCACCTGCTTAAGGTAATATCGACGACTATGCGTCAGATAATGACGTCCCCGTGTCGATCCTTCGATGAATTCCAAAGAATAAGGAAGACAACGTGGTAACCTGCTATCTCCACCTCATCTATTTTATGAGGGATACTTGGAATCAAACTGGAACAAAGGAAATCTGAAGTTGTAAATATCTAAGATAAAGTTGATTTTTAAAACCAGCTTAGTATAATGCTTTAGTCTATTGACACAGAACATGTAACGAATTAATTTCAGGGAGAACTGGTTGAGGATTCTCAATTTATTTTAGAATCATCGTGGATTGGATGGTTCAATGATTTAGTTGATTTTGTGGCTTGGATGAATGATCTGATTGGCACACTTGTAAAACTGTTCATCTGAACGATGATAGAATGAGAATCTTCCTACTATTGGAGATGTTTTGAAGAATTTTTAGAAGAATCGAATGTAATGTAATCGAATTTGTGAATACAATGTATTCGTAACATCCCTGGTTGGGAAACCCCGTTGGACCGATTGATTCCCATTAATTCCGATGCAGAAACACAATTGAAACCCATTCATTTCATCCTTTTTATCGGTTTGAATTGAGTTTCTGCATTGGAATCAGTAGTAATCAATCGGATTCTTCAACCAGGGATACTTCAACAGCAACTGAATGAATTAGATCTCCACACATGGTACATTACGAGCAAGAAGAACATGGGACATTTGAAAATCAACCTCTCATGTTTACAATCCATATTACAGCAGAAGCTTCCATGACCTTCAAAGGATCTAACTTTTTGAAAGTCATAAACCTGAGAATGTATTATTTCCATCTGTTATCTTCATTTGTGAACGACAAATGAGATCGCAAATCCGTGGGATGGGTTGTGTACACTTGAGTTGTAAATCGAAATCCTTCGATTACAAATTCACGTTGATGAATGAAATCACCAATTCATCCTCTCGATGTAAAATCAAAAATACACTGAGAAAATGTGTGTCGTGAGTTCATAAAAAGATCAGATTTCGTTGACAACAAGGTAGAAACAATCTATCCACAAAGTTTTATCGATCCTGGTAATTTTCAGCAGGACTGAAATTTCAGAATGAAACAGGTAGAAGATTCACCATGTAGAGAACTAGTCAGAACAGTTGGAACGAGTATAGTTGACTATCGTTTTCAGATGAAGTTAATGGCATGTATGCGCAATACGATCACCTGCAGCAGGTACAAGACAGGGAGATAGGATGAGAGAAAAGAACGAAAAGGAAAAACGAGACACAAGGCGGAGCGAGACAAGTCGACAAAATAGGAAGACAAGGAAGAACGCCCACCAAGATCCGGTAAGCCTATCGGCGTGGACGCCGATGGGAAAGGAACTCGACTGTTAACAAGATGGTGTTCACTACTCTGGACACTACCACTACTACTACCCATTATCATCGTGTAGTGGCTTGTCTCTACATTTTCCTTTCCTAACGACTATTTTTGACGTTGTTGAAAACAAGATACCTGGATGAGCTTCTATCGTTACAGCAATATTATATCAACCACACGTGAGCAGGTGTACAGAATCCACGGGGTGTATTGTTTACCAGAGCATGGACTTAAATTGGACGTGAATTTAGTAAAGATGATCGAGAAAGATTATCAAATATAGTAATCGAAATCTCATTCACGACTTATAGCAGCGGTAAAACTGCATCGATTCTGAGACTTATTTGAATCTATTCAAGTTGATTCACCTATATTTACAAATTGAATGGACAGATCTGTGTACGTCTACCGAGATTCTTCCATTTTGCCTCAGGGAACTGAGATATGAAGATTTATTTGTTCTCATGAATCATATATCTTAGCGGCTGTTCTTCGTCTATCTCTGAGATAAGATTCCAATGCTTGACAACATTATCACAAAACTTCGATTCTCTGTGTTTTTTAGCATGTACGAAACAGTGTTGCAAAGATGTCGAATTGCTAATTTGATTTGGTAATGAATTGAGAATACCTTCCTACCTCACTGTTCCGCTGGTATTACTTTTGTAATCTGTCTTGAGATATAGAAAATGAACTTCAAGCTCGCCTTAGATCGAGTTGAATTTAAAAGCTCGATTTTGGCACCCGAATTGTGAGTTTCCGTTCAACGATGTTCATATTCCAGCCTAGCGATATGAAAAATCTGTAATATCCATGGATGCTTAATTTTTGAGGGCTCATTCTCTGTCGTGTGAATGAATTTTGAAATAAATCTGTCCTTCCCATTCCGGTTTTATGTTTTTGTTTTTTCCAAGTATCCATGTTGAGACCTACGTCAGTAAGGATTATGAGGATGTCTATGGATTGATGAACACAAGTAAGAGTGACTACAGATAATATTACCCTATCCACAAGTGCTGATATCTCTTGTTACCTGATGATCGAGTGATCTTGGAGAACGTCTCATGAGCGAAACAAAATTCTTTGAAGTCCGCCGAATATCTTTCCATGCGACAGGAGGGGTTCTTCACTTGAGTAATTTTTGTAAGCATGTAAGTTTAATACACCGTCTTAATCGCTTTTATTTCATTAAACATATTCCGTACATTATAGTGCGTATCAGAATTTCATGTCAATACATTACGAAATTCTTCCATCGTTCAGTCAATCAGGTTATCAATTTGAGAGAAACAAGTAATTCATTTCCCCTATTAGCGAAATCGAAGCTTCTGTAAAATAATCGTGAATCGAATCTCTTGAATAATCAAACCCATAAATAGTTTTCCTGAATCCCACGTGACATTGAACTTGAAATTTAGACGTTCTCTCACTCATACATCTGAATAACCACTCACAAATTGACATCTACAAGAATCTTTATGTTTCTTAGCATTCGAAAACTTGTATCAACATGATAACGTACAGTGAGATCTTTTTCCTGAAATCAATTATCTTGTCGTTCTCTTTTTTCTCGGGATTTTTTCTCAAAGTTCAACTGATTAAAAACCAAACTGTTCTTGTACAAGTTGTCGATCGTGATGTATTGAATCGTCAAATCTTCAATATATTTCTCGTATTTATTATGCTAATAACACGGGAGTCATAAATATCGTCGCTATCAAGGTCTCACGGAAGAACTCGATGCGACCAAAAACTTGTTCTCTGCAGTATTACTGACTTACACACGAAGCGATAATTCTTTTGGCTATTCGGAATTCAGTATCCATGAATGTTTACGACCAAGTTAAGCGAACGTATGTGAAACACAGGATCTCCACGAGGTTATTTGTGCAGATGAATTCACTTTGTAGTGGAACTTGTTATCAGGGATAGAATTGTGATCACCAGATAGAAGTTATCGGTCACTAGTTTCGTGTTAGAAGGAAACATATCAGGGTTGTACACGTCTTGGTACTAAATGTGGAGTAACACGGAATCCGAACGTTTGCAAGTAGGTCGTGTACTTACTTACTTACTCGATGATATGAGGTGGTGCTTTTTTTTTTGGGAAGAGAAATGTGGGGAAGGAATTCTCCTTGTATTGATGGAAAAAGGCGTGGGAAAGGGGAATTTATGTATAAATTTGGAGAATTAAATTTTATCTATGAAACTAATCTTGTTGAATTAATCGTGGATTGTTTGAGTTTTCAGTTTCAATCTTTTATATTTGAGTTTGCAGGATTTTAAACTATCTTTCTGGGTGCACATTATTTTGGGCTATGATTATATCAATAAAAGAACCGTTAAGAACATGAGCATCATCTTTTCCAGGGAGTTCCCAAAGAAAAAATAGGCAAATCTATTGAAAATTGGTATGAATAGATGATTTGCCTCGTTCTCCAACCAGTATATAAGCAGACTGGGGTCCATGCTGAACAAAGGTAGGCTCCATCGCGTCCGCATGCTAGGGGAGTCTTCGGGAGAGCTGATCCAAGTGAAATTGTTTGAGAAAATGAATCATAACTTCACTGATTTTCAAGATTTCAGGATGAACTTTGGATTAAAATGTTCACAAAAACATACAGATTCAAGAAAGAGTTCAATTTCAGGGTAAGGCCTCAAAACCACCTCCTGAACGGAATTTTTCATAAACATTTTCGCGATAAAACATCTATTGCACAACACTGTTTTTGGACTTGAGGCTGAGGAGTTACGAGCTCAATTTTTCTTCAAATACTCGTAGATGAATAAAGTGGAAGCTCACAGAAGAAAAATGCTCGTTTTTTTACTGTAAAGATATTCATTCTGGAGTATCAAATAGGATCAGAAATGTAGGAGGGATAATTTTTGCCAATAAGAGGGTGGACTTTATTCGTTTTCAAACTCTACCACGAAATCCGCAATGAAATCTAAGACTTGACGAAAAATACCCGTGTGGAAATCAATCCTGGGCATCCTAAAGTATGTCCGGGGCCCGTAAGGGTATAATTTAGGCATAAAATATAAGAGTTTCCCATCCATGGCCCATGTGGGCCCCAGTTGGGGTTGCTAGTGTACTCCCCGGATATTCCAATCTAGTGATACCCACCCACAGCCCGTATAGTCCCTGGACAAGCCACCATTGTCTTGCCCAGGTATTGTAATTTGAGCATGTCCAAACACACCTTATAGAGCCCCTGGGTTGACTATCATTGTTTCCCCTATGAAAAATATCTGACAGAACCGCACAACATTTTTACCCAGATCTGATAGGTTTGTCTGACATTGTTTGGTTTGTCCATCACTTTGAACACTCATAGAACCGCCAGACAGAGCCAAACAGAACCTGCCAGATTCGGGTCAAAATCCTGTCTAGTTGAAATTTTATTTCATTATTTTGTGTATCGAAAGTTTTTTTTTCCGTTCAGTTTTCTTCAAACATTGGGGAGAGGTAATGAACAAAAAATCCTTTTTTTTTTGGTGTTATTAACCTATATACATGCAAGAACGAAATACTCCATATTAACGTTGGTAGAATTGTCTATAGAGTATTTCAAAATAGCCAATGAGATTTTCCCCAAATATTTCGGATTGTAATTCTCGTATCCTCTTGAGTAAAAATCAAAGCTGACGTACATTCGGGGCACGCTCAATGTTGTTAGGTCGAAATTGCATTGTCTTTCATTCCTACTAGGGAAATCTCTGACACTGAATGAATCAGAACATATGTTGATTTCTGTGTTTTTGAAAGTTATTCTTCCCCTGCTCTTAGTTTCCAGGTTATAACAATTGAAACGAATTTCAAACAACCTATGAGCTCGAAATTAAAGTTAAAAAAATTTGATACGCCTATGGCTGACTGGAAAAAACATTTTGATTACCTTTCTGAAAATTTACATACAAGAGCGGGTGGGAATTTTAATTTGTTTTTGATTTGATGGTAATTTTACATGAAGCATAGATCCGTCGAAAGCTAACCCTCAAAGAACATTTTGCGTCAGCGAATTCATTTGTCTTATATCTGAGGAATATCAACCAAATATCTTGAGGCCCAGTGGAGGATGAAATTTGAAAATCATATGGGCTAAAATGCACTGCCTAAGTTGGCCCAAGTAGGATTTTTGATGTGGGCCAAGTTTGGGAACCATAACGGGGCCCAGATTGAGAAGCGTAACACCCCAAGTTGGGGCCAATCCAGGTGTCCTAACTAGGGCCACATTTTAAGTAGGGATTATAAACCTGGCCCAGGTCTGAGCCCGGAAAAATTTCCACACGGGTATTGCATAAGACGGCTTTCAGATATCTAATCGTCTTACTCACACAGCAGAGCGCTATAAAAATTCTCAACAACTCGAAGCAACTGTTGTTGAGAAGTAGCTGGGAGGCTGCGTCGCCAAATGCGCAGCAACATGCAGCAAATATGAAAGTTGTTGTCATAGTGCTGCGAAGGTGTTTGAATACATGAAGCTATGACACGTATGATTAAACAATTTCCCCACCACGAAACCAAAACTGGTAGAGTAACTCTGAAGCAACAGTTGCACTACAACTTCTGCTGTTGGGGTATGCAACATTTTTCGTCAAGTTTTAGACGTTCTGTTTGTTGGGTTGCTACGATTCATTTAGCTTCGGACTATGGATCTTTTTCTTTCTACTTCACAACCAAATCTGCACTGAGGAAAAGGGTCTAGTTGGATATAAAACAACTAGAAAATCCAGTCAATCCAAATAAAAATTGAGTTGAACCAAATCAATTTATTCTTCGTCACAGCTGAATTTTTTATTTACATCGAATAAACTGTTTCATCCATATTCCAGACAAATAGACTGTTATTCCTAAATTTTGGTTTTTGCAAATAGCTACTTTTCTGTCAGTGTAGTGGGACCTGAATTGTTCGCAATTCGATTTCCCATGAGAATAATTGATTTGATATTGATTATATCGAAACATTTTGATCCGGTAAGACTTGGAACACCAGGGGAAAAATGAATATTGCTATGTTCAATGAAGAGTATCATTATTTTTGTTAATTATTCTGATAAACAGTACAGATCGAATCATATTTGTTAACATTTTCATTCCCTCTTTCCCAGTCTTCATGAAATTCAACGATAATCTGATTATACGAGATCAGTAATGTCTTGGGCAATTCAAAACGTTTTCTACAACTCTCAAATTGATCTTTTAAATTTCAAAATGAATTCAATGAATCAGGAGTCTACCGCAAATCCACTTGTGCCAAGTCAAGCTATCTAGCCTCGATGATTCCTCGAATAATGTTGGAACTCGTATAACTACAATGTCAACCCGCATTTTGATACACAATTTGGAATACTCAAAAGTCATCCAACTCATCCTGAATCCGATACCAGCAGATTCATTGGCATTAACATCAATATGTCACCTTTCTACTTTATTTTCCATCGTACCATCTCTGAGCAACAATTTGATACAGCGGCATGTTCTTTTTCTCAAATGAATGTACAAAGTAAGTATCAGAGGTATGTGGCGCTAAAGGCCTGCGAGATAAAATTTATTGGGACGTCATCACTCCAGTCGTCGATTGGGACTTATAAATGTAAACGAAAATCTGTAACGCCTGCCGCACGCCAGTGGCCGGTGAAGCGTACAAGTTATACAACGTACGGCGAACGTAGTATCCCTTAAAAGGGGCGCCTATCCTCTCAATAGCTGGAAAGACGAAAGGGTAGGGAGCCAAGGAGATGATGAAGGAATGAGCAAGGAGCGGAGAGGGTACAAGAAGATGGGGGGACTGGTTGGTGATCGGATTCAAAAGAGGGCCGCTGATCGACCAACAAGTGGTGGCGGCTCTTTCAAAGGATCTTTTCACCTTCATCCAACACTCCTTCTCTTACCGTCTTTTACGAATGTGCATACGTACACGTATAAACTCTCTTCGTTTCACGAATGATAATCGAGTAGCAACCAGCAGTAGTGGTCCAATGGTATTCTTTCCTAAAACGTCCACACATACCTCTATCGACGTTTGTGTATTCCCCAGTAGATTAGGTGTATAGGGTAAAGTGCTGAGAGCCGCTTCGAAAAGAGACTATTTGAAACGAAGAGCCACTGAGAGATCGAATAGGCGAACCAGTTGGAATCGAAGAGGTATATAGCAAAAGAGGAAAAAATCCTAAATGGATACCGCGACACGACCACTTGGCTTAATGATGTGTCGCGGTATACTGATCCGTTCTCTTCTCTCTTTTTTTTTCACTCGTCTCTCCTCTTTCCATCATTCATTGCATTTTTTTTCATCCGAACGATCTTCGAGAATTGATTGAGCTGACTATTTGATTCCCAGGATGAATATCCAGCTACGTTGAACCGTGTACAAAGAAAATACAGAACTCCAGGAAAGTGATTGTTGAATTTCTGCTTGATTTACTGGAGTGAATTTTCAAAGTTGTCCTGGATATCAGGAATCTTTCTAATCGAAAGAAACTTGTCTTCAAAATATAAAGGAATATAAAGTGGTAGGAAAATATTTTCATCGTTCAAGTGGAATTATTTTTGAAGTAATAAGTACATCGATGAATAGATCACTACGATCACTTGGTATTTCACTTCCACCGTCTGTGGAAATTAATAGACATCGCTTGGTGCACAATTTCATGTTCGTAAACTTTGTCGTTGCAAAGCGCATGTTTCAGATCTCAGAGGTAGTCAAATACACCATATTTCTCATTTTCTAACTTGAGTGAATATCTTTGAACGACAGATGTTTATTTTCAACTAGATTAGATTCATGTTGAATGATGGTAAGAGACCACTCTGAGCAAAGATAAAGGAAGACAGTTGATAGATGAATAGAAATCGAAGAGAGATGAGAGTGAAAAAGACCAAAAGGACACCGCGACAAGACCACTCCGCTTAACGATGTGCCGCTATCTTCTCTCTACTACAATTTCATTCCCCTTGATTCACTATCAAAGGTCAACCAAAGCACCGCTCTGCCAGCCTTTTATCCCATAGAGGAATAGTACCATCGTTCGAATGTTTCAATCCCATGTTAAATGTTTCAATTGAAAAATAACTCAACGAACATTATTCCGTTGATCACGTTGAAGCTAATGAATCAAGCGCTAATGATGAAATTCTGTAAACGATTAATTAAAGTTCGAAGAGAGTGAAAAACGATGGAGAATCCAAATGAGATGTTGAAGAGTTTTTCGAAGGAACGAGAAATAATTCAACTTTGTATCTCAATGAATATTCGAATAATCACATTCATCGCGGAGAACCAACAGATGATTTTGATTCCGCTTTTCGCTTCGATATAAATTAATTAAACGATAGAATAACGAGAGATCCAACACGATCGGGAACAGGTAGATAGTTATATAGTGATTGACGAAACGAGAAAGCCGGAGAAAGAGAGACCAGGAGAATGTTACGATAATAACAGCGATTATCGCGGTATTTCGAGAAATTACTAGTAAATGGCAGCCTGGTACATAATTGAACATCGGCCGGATATAACAACGTTATATATTTGTGCGCATACATTCGTGCTTATGATGAAGCATGAATGTATGTATGTATGGATGTATGTATGTGTTCGTAGAATAGATGAAGAGTGAGGTCAAACGGTGGGGTAATACCTAACTGTATAGGGTGTTCAGGATATTTGTATGAGTATACGTACCTCGGCGCTCGTATAGATAAACTAACACGTACAAGGAAACACGGCTATCTATCCAGTGGAGGTTTATACGCGTGTTGCCGCTGTAAACTCGCGCCCGGGTACTACTATGCCAACGTAATCGTACGGGATCCCATTGCATGAATATAATTTGCATACAAGTTGGTTATACGGCAATGTTGAAGGGAAGGGTGAGTCCCGGCAGCATCAGCTGGCCCGACCGTATAAACGATTATATGGAGCCAACAGATGTAGGCGGATACTGGCTTGCTTACTCACTCATTCTCGTTTGTTCACTCAGTTCTAGCAACAACAGCAGCGATTGGCTCTATGCATATATGTGTCTATATACACCTTTCAAGCGGCACCCTTTACTTCGACTATGTATATTTGCGTATTATCACGAAATGTCCTGCTAATGGCGTTACAGAAGGGAATGGTACGCAATGTGGATTGCGTTTGACAATTGCTCATATATGGGAAGCAAAAAGAATGAAGATTGATTTATTCTATGAATTATTAACGACCGCAGATAATTGAAGAAGTATCTATCTCGGCGTATACGCTAGAGCTAATAAATCCTATTAACTTTTTTTGCATCAAGGGAATCGTATCACAGTTGTTTCAACCATATTATGTAATTAACTTAGGGAATGTCGCAACAACACGTTACAATTGGATGAGGATTACGATGAGGTTTTCTTGTCAATGCCTCAATTGAGGTTGCAGTATATCTTCACGTACATCATTTCATGGATAATTTCGATAGTTTCTCGTTCTCTCGACGAACGGAACACTAAAAGAGTGGTTTGCAAGTTTTCAGTTTTTGTCTCACGGTTGTAACGCAATCCCTCGTCATACAATTTCGTAATTCACAGGAGCATTAAAACGATGACCAACGGTGGTCATTATGATTGCCGTTATTCTCCTCACAAAATCACCAGTAATGCATCTTTGTTTCCTCGAGGAAGAATCCACGGGGCGGCTAATTGGATGGAGGTCACCTAGTGTAGGAGATAATGGATATTAATTACCGCGCCTTTACTTTCCGCAGCATTAAACATTTTCTTGAGGTGGCAGGGAGTCCACCATCTCTCATTGTTAGTCCCTTTAAAAAGACGTAGTTTCGCATCCGTTAGATATAATAAGTAAGAAGTCTGCAGTAACAGCAGCTCATCCTCGTTGTCGTTGTCGTCATACCCGTTTCTTCTTCTTCTTCTTCTTCTTCTCCTCCTCCTTATGCTCCTTCCCTTATAATCCATCTAAATTTTAAGAGCGGATCAGTGGATCCTTGGAAAACTTTGTCGCAGAGTTGCTAAGGTAATCCATTTAAATAATTCTCGTCTCGCCAACATCGCTTTTCCTATCGTCTTCAGCCTCTTCCGATCGAAGAATCATTGAGGGTTCTATTGTCAAGCTGAATCGAACAATGTAATATGACAGAAATCAGAAAACAGAGGAATCGATATACCGATGAACGATCGATCATGAGAATAATGAATAGGAAAGATTGTACACATTTTTGGGAAACTTATAAACAGCATTGAATGAGTGCGTCAAGATTTTAGAATGATTCTATCCGATCTCTTGAGATTCACAAATAAGAAAACCAACGATTGATCCATTGAGACTGTTTTCATGCCTCACTGATACTCCTTCCAACGTAATCTCGAAGTCATTTATATGCCTCACTCCGAAACATCCCCAAAGAATTTCAACGAGCTTCTTTGATCTTTGCAACAGACACACGACGTACGCCAAATCTAGAGAAGCAACGCTCATTCGTCAACAGCTCGTTCTGTATCTGACTCTTGCATTGACCCTTGACAGCAACAGCAGTGCGAACAGTAGAACCAACATACCAATGTGAAACATCGGATAAGGTCGACGCAGGTTAAGATCGTGTGAAATATATAAACGTATAGAGAAGAGTGCGTTCTCTCAAGCGTCGCGACGTTAATGTGTCCAAATACAAGGAATTATATGGGTGTACAGTTCTGAGACGGGAACGCTCTTGTCATTGGTTTGAAAGGGAGTAAACGTACAGTTTGTGAGTTAACATTTGAGATCACCGCATTCCACATTCTTCCACTTTTTTCTCTCGACGAAGACGAAGACGACTACGACGACTACGACGTCGACGCCACGACGTCGACGAAACTATTCCCGTCCGAACAGTCATGAATCTTTCTTTATCGTTTTCTCTATTATTCTTCTTCCTCTCTCTTTTGGTCCCTATACCCCTGCCAGAGAAGTCTCTTGAATCTAGTCACAGATCTGTCATCGACTCTTCTCTCGATTTTACACCTATCATCCACTACCGTTCTCAAACCGTTTAATGTGACCGTTGCGAAAACGTGTTCTTCTTCAGTTTATGACTAACATAATTTACCGAATAGGTTGATAATTCGTAATAGAGTTGCGTCTGTACGCTCCGTAACGCATATTAAGTAATCCCTCGGAGAGCTGACATAATTGTTACAAGTAAAATTTGTATAGAGTAGCAATTCTGAGAATTCACAGTTTGTTATTCATCGATCCATCACGTGAATCACACGTCAACTTTTTCCCATCAAGATGCAGCTAGATTATCACGTATCCACAACTCTTGTATAAAAGCGTAGCAGGAAGACCCATGTCGTCGAGGATTTGTCTTGAAAGCCCTGACGCTTTTGAAGGTGATTACTCACCTCGATTTTTCCTCCAGAATGGTCTAAGAACAAACAAACTCTCGTATGTCCTGACCAAGAAAGATATTGTCATCATGAAACAACGTGTCAAATGATGATCGATGCGAAGAGGAAGTAGAGGGTAATGAAAGAAGCTATACGGATACATCACAATCGTATCATTTGATTTCACCTCAGAGAGACGCGTTATTCACAATTTATGAGAGAAAAAAAAACATATAAAGCTTATCATACGATTGAGTTTCATGGTTGAACAATATGTGTAAAAATTTTCAAAGTTTGTGCATGAAAAGACACAATTCGTGAACGAATATATAAATTGCCATTATTTTCCGCTGTCTAGATTTAGATCCGTGTACTTTCTGTATAGTTATCTCTTCTCAAAACTGATACACGTCCTGAATTATCTAATGAGTGAAGATATTGTTCTGAAAAAGATTATAGATCTTCCAGAGCTATGCTTTTTCCCCGTGTACAAGAAGAAACGTCGACAAATGCTATTTATTGCGATTTATTTGAAATTTAATATCAAATCCTGAACAACCTAACTACAAAAAACATGAACATTCATAAACGATGCGTTTGAAATGATTTAGACTCGAAACACTTGGATGAGACTTAGGATGATTGTTCTTTTTTTTCTCGCTTCTTTTCAACCCGTCGGCACACAACGGAGATTCTCGATACTTCCACTTAATGCCACGGCTCGAAATTAATTAAACTTTTGCGTACTTCCTGCGCATTGTACTAACGCGCGTGGGGTTGGGAGCGACGGGGGGCGAGGAATAAAATAAAACGTTGATGACACGGCAAATCTGAGTTCTGTAAAGCCCATGGCTTCGCACTCTTTCTCTCAATGCTGACTCCCTTAATGGCAAAGAGAAAAAAACAAACGGATTCTCACACCGTTTTCAGATAGAATGAAATGAAATTCTGGTTTCTGGTTGTTTCTTTAAACGGATGTATAAACGAATGCCGAAATGGAAAAGGGCATTTCTCTTCTCCAATTTTTGGAAGAGGATTTATACAAATGAATTGAAATAATTATTCTCTTAAAAATAATTGAGGTAACAACTTTCGGTTCATTTTAATACAAATCAAACATAACTCGAATAACAGCAATTTATTATACATCTAATTATCGGCACGTCGTTTTATTGCAAATATTCTGGTTGGTAACCACTCACCGATCCTTCCTGGCCCTTTTGAACATTCAATTGCGTGTGCGCTGTTCTCACGTGAGTTCGAAACGATGCATATTTATATGTTCATTAGTACAGTATAATTCAACCATGGAAGAAACGGAAGAGAAAAACGAAGAAAATTGGGTTCCGTGAGATCCTGGAACAACGAAGTTATCGCACGATATGTATTATTACGCGGAAGCCCGAAAATTTGTCATTTCAATCCATTTTAATTAAATTTAATGTTTTTCAAAGAATTTGCAAATTAAATTGAGTTTTCAAGTTCATTTGGGTGAGAGTGGGTGCCATTCTCTGTGAGAAATTTTCATCATTTTTGTAAAGGGGAAATAAATCAGTTCTGTAAAATTATCAGAATCAGAATTTATTCTTGGATTCTTGAGTGGTACGAGGAGGATATCATTTTCCATCTAATTAGATTTTTAAAGTATTCATAGAATGCATCGAGTTCAAATTTGATGGAATCTATAAGGGAATTAAAAAAATTCCAGAAGCGTCGTGAAATATCAAAAAATTGGAAAGAATAAGAAAAAAGCAAGGTGAAGGATCGAAAGAGACATGGGAATACAAGCTATAAAGCAATTGACGCGGGCAAGTAATATCTGAAAAACCTGTTCTCGGTTTGACAAGGTCTGTCGAAGGAATAACATTGAAATGTTATCTTGAAAACATTATAAAAGATAAATAACATGGAACTTGTAGTAGATTCGACTCTTTATCGAGTAGTAGTCAACATTATTAAGTGAAAATATTCTTGTTTGAGAAAACAAGAAAAACTGTAGGTTTCGTTAGCGGAGTTTATGACATCGATTCGTACATGGATGATACGTGTCCAGTAAACAATTTGGTTCTTGAGATATCTTGTGGAACATTTTCGAACGTCATTAGGTATCTCATTTGTACATTCAATCGGTTGATTTTGAATGTATTTATGTCTTGAATGCAAAGGAGGATCCAGGGCAGTCGGTGATTGACATTCTTTAAAGCGTCAATAAGATTTTAAATACTTTAGAGTACGAATAAAATACGACAGCGAGTAAAGTGAATGAAGATTGGCGTTATGAGATGAGATTATCAAGGTTTAAAAATTAAATTGAGAGTAAGAAGGTAAAATGAGACTATGAGAGTGCATCGGTGTTGTGTATATGACACATAAAAGAGCCCAGGTAAAAATTGACTATGGGCGCTCACCAAGATGGGCCGAGCCTAGGCTACCAGGCATGGCGCAACTCTGAAATGATAACATCATTTCAGCCTCAGCCCATTTGTTTCCACAATCAAGACCCAACACTGGAAACAGGGTTGTGATAGCATATGCCGTCAATGGCAGACCATAAAACAATTTGTTTGCCAAGGATGAGCCAACGCTGTAGCAATCTTGCGGCAGGGTTGCGCCCATCTCATGCCAATGGTCACTTTTATTGTTTATTGTAATTGAAAATAAAATAAAAAATCCATTCTATCATTTCGATTGAACGAAATGAATGTCGGACATGTAATTTCAACATGTAATTTTTCTGATTAGTTTAAACTGATGAATGACGTAAATCCGGTGGTCCTGGCGTAGAAGTAGGCGGGTCTGGAAACAGATGAAGAATTATTTCTGTCATGGAATCTTCAAAGGAGACTTATATATTGATTGAATGCTTGGTTCGCCACTCGCAGGAAACAAGCATCACTCTGGTGAGAGTTATTGTAATTTGCTGTTTGAGAAGGAAGTTTCACTCTTAGCCAAGCTATTACTCAAGTCGAGTCAAGCTAACGCCTAAACTGAGCGAGGCCATCGCCCAAGCTGAGCCAAGCTATTGCCCAAGCTGGACCAAGCTACGACCCATGCTTGGTGCAACATGAGAATCCATTGTCATTCAGAGTTGCCTAATGCTTGGAGCAGTGTCCCGCCAAGCCTTAGAGAGCCTCTGTTGAAAGCATGCTTTTTCCTTCAAGCAATATTGGTTGAAGGATGGGCCAAGCGTGGCGCAGCCAATGATCAATGATGGATCAATGAAGTCGATTTATGACTTCCCATATTGGTACAATGTTTAGACCATTGTCAACCATCCTTGTCCCTACATAGATTGCCCAGCTTTGGCTGGCAGCCTTGCGTCTAGCTATATTCCGTCGTCAGCATTGGCGGAGCCTGGAGATTTTTATATGAGAGATAGAGGTGACGAGAATAGATGACAAGAATTGTTCGGTCAACAGTATCATCCAACGAAGATGAACGTGGTAAATTGAAGAATTAATAATAAAGAGA
This sequence comes from Gonatopus flavifemur, assembly GCA_018340375.1. Classification (NCBI taxonomy): domain Eukaryota; kingdom Metazoa; phylum Arthropoda; class Insecta; order Hymenoptera; family Dryinidae; genus Gonatopus; species Gonatopus flavifemur. The sequence goes on from JAFFJZ010000001.1 coordinate 59,643,593, forward strand.
TATTTAACCAGTCGATTAGATCAAAGGTTAATCACGAACTCAAAACTTTTCACAAATATTCGTTTATTATCAATTGGAATCAATAGAGTGCGGATAAAAATAGTTGTAAGTAGGTATGATTTTCTAGCTAAACCTGTGAAGTTAAAATCAAGTATCAGTTCCACGGTCGAAGCGTGGAGGAAATAAAGACAGTAAACAAACATAAACTTTTGAAAACATTGGAATAAACGAATTGAATCTAAACCCGTGAAAGATCGAGGATATTCATTAATCCAATCAAGCTATCCAACGACGATTCGTCTGATCATGGATGGTATACGTGATTTTTCCACCCATTTCTTTCTTTAGCATTCACGCAAGCACGCCCTTATTCGCAAAATTGTTTCCATTCGACGAGGATGAACCGATGGTTGCTGTTGTCTCCCTTGGAAAGCTCGTTCACGCTTATAAATCTCAACCGGGCAATGAAGAGAGGAAGGACCTATAGAACAAAGTGCAAGTGAAGTGAAAAGGATAGAAATAACGTTCCTCACAAAACGTTCTATTCAATTCCTCTTTGCCGTTCAAGCCTTTTTTTCTGTTCGCTTGTGTTCCTCTTTTTTTCTCTGTTTTTCGGCGCAACGTGGAAAGGAACGAAATGTGAAAAAGAAGAGAGAAAATTCACATAAAAACAGAACGTGGAGAGCAATATTCTGAACGAACAAGATATATAAATAGCGAATGTGAACAAAGTATATCAAATATTCATAGAAACATTTGTGTTAACAACTCATATGAAATACATCGTTAGAGTGGAGGGAAAACAAAAGATGTTTCTCAACTCGTGTTGAGATACGAAATTATTGTAATTCAATGAAACTACGAATCGTTTGCCAACCCAACCACTATAAATCCACGAAAAGAGATAAAAACGAATAGCTGGATTCTAAACGGAGTAGTAAAAGTATAAAGGATGACTGGGACGGGGAGAAAAGAAGGGACAAAAGAAGGCAAGGAACGTACAATGGGAAGAGGAACTTACACGACCAACGGAAGAGAATAAGAAGAATAGGTAGAAGAGTCACTAAACCCAAATACGAGCACACACACACACAGAGACATGCACCATTCACTCCAACCTGCGAACCTCGTGAGTACCTGGAAACGGTGCTAATGATATGCTCGGGCCACATCTTGAATGGACCTTTCGGGAATTCTCCGACGGTTTCGGAGAATTAGGAATTCCGAGGACAAGTCTTCTTTTCTCTAGACTTTCTTTCTCGTTTCATCCGGTACTCTTTTTATTTTATTTCAAATGCTTCTCTCTTCCTTCTCAATTTGGAATTTCGATTGTACTCTTTTCATCCTTCAAACCGCGGTCTCCGTATTATTATCTTTTTGGTACTTTCGTATTACCATCTCTACAATTTGTCTCTTTTAAGAGTTTTTTGATATCAATTGTGGAAATCAATTAAAAACTATCCGTTCGATTGGTTCGCTGAGATTCATTCCACGGGTAAAAGAATGAATAAACAATGCGAGAGTACAACGTACATGTTTGAAATGAAAAAAATAAGGGGTGATTTTGACAAAAAATGTATTGTTCTTGTATCGAAGTGAAGAGGATGTTGCTGCACGTGCTGGAGGACCCTCAGGTAAGCGTGTACAGGTATGTACTGATTCGACGACTCCGACAACTTCGACGACACAACACAGAAACCCTGTTGCTGAATGGCCAGACGAGGACCTCGTTAACCACGGCCTTGGCGCCGCTTCGAGATGCCCGTTTTGATATCGTGTCTTCTGAAACTTCGTTTAGCCTTCTCTCACGGTCTCACCTTTCTTTTCTCAACTTGTTTTCACGGTTCATTTTACTATACCTGTAGATAAATACAATTTCGAACATGGTCTTTTTATGGCCAGGTTATTACGTTTTATTAGTACTTCATTAGGAAAAAAGTTCCAGAGATACAAGCCCTGGTTACACAAGGAATTATTTTGGTTTTTTCATCAGAATTTAGTTGTGGTTATATTGTTATTCGTTTCAATATTGAATAGGTGTTATCGCAATGTACCTATAATGCATCCTATCGATCAGCCCTCCCTGATCCCAATTTATTTATTTGATATCAGAGACGCAGCAACCTAACGCCATGAATGGGTGCCAAAAGACATCTTAGAAGATATCTTTGAAGACATCTTTTAGAGGTCTTTTAGACCAAAGAAGAGTTTTAGACATCTAAAAGACATCTAAATGTGTTGCGCAAGACATCTTGAACTTATCGAAAAGACATCGCGAGACATGAATTGTTGTGTGGGATCTAACTTTCAGCGATTGGAAAAAAAAACGAACGCATAACTTGTTTGGATGTTTCTTTCTGTCAAACTGATTCAAACCTTAACCTGTATCGGAAGTGACCACCCCAGTTTCATACAATTTTTGTTTTTCCATTTCCACACTCGAGCATCGTAATCAAAGGGGTAATTCTCATCCTCTCATCCTTGGACTCTTCGTTTTCGCGTTCCTGTCCAATATTTAAGAATATATTCTGAATATCCGACATCATCATGCTCACATGTGTATCGAAATCCAGAAAACAACAGCTCTTCTTCAAGAGTAGCAATTATAATTAAGATTCATATAACTTGCACCACATCTGTACTCAATATTTGACCATCCACACACGCCGCGCTCATTTCGAACAGCCTGTAGAATTCCATGCAACAATCAGGAATGAAATACTATTTAATTGGAACTTGACGAAGGTCTGATTGAATCCCACTGATGTTAACATCACGAACGATTCGCATAAAGATATTCAGACACAGGTAAACATGATACAACCGTCTATACCACTACTGACGTACATGAAAGAACGAATTCAATACAATCGCAATTAACAAAGTTCCATACACGATGCAATGACGAATTTCTTACCGTGTTCGTTGATAGATTTTTTCCCGATCGGGAGGGAACATATCCATAACCGTGACAGATACATAAAATTACAAGTTGGAAAACATTTGTACCGTGAGCTCATTTGGATACCTATACTACGGCAATCAATTTTGAAACTATGTTCCCTCTCTTCCTCTTCCCATTCAATCCGGATGCACGACAAAACGGTCGAACGATCGATGTCGTGGGTGGTCGACAACGAGGACAGCTGTGAATGAGCCCAGTGTTCGATGACTCGTTTATGCGCCGTCGTTATCGGCTTACACGCGAATATCCCAATGACCCGGGCACCATGTACGGACAAAAACCCATTTATATTGTTCTTCCTCGGCTCTCCGGGCTCTATTCAGAAATCGACAATATAGCAATGATAACAAGCCAGCGTAAAATGCGCAGCATCCGATAAATATCAAAATGATATTTATTACCATCAAGTCATTTGATACGTTGCTCTTGTTCCCGAAGAAAAGAAAACAATTTATGGATCTCACCCGGTTAGAATTATCCGCATTCAATTTCGTACGCAGGATTTTAGAAGTATTCTTCCAGTTGGGTATTGATATACAGATGCAGCACATTTCTAACAGAGTATAAAAAGAATCCTCATAATTATTGTATCAGATACGAACTAAGAATCTGATGATAAAATCTGTTGGTAGAGGACATCTTTAAGACCCAACACGACATGCATGTTTCATAATAAATCTGGTAATAATGCGTATTCCGTAAAGGACTGTGGCCATTCATCATTCCACGATGCCACATCGTTGTCCCAGTTCTCTTTCTCGTTCATGTAGGTACGCGTGTTCGTAGGTTCGCAAGTGCGTCATCAAGCGTCTTCTAATCAGGGTTACGATGTACTCGCCCGCGCAAGAATCTTTATTGCCGCCTGTACTGGCGGCTCGTTAGCCGGCCGTTTTGATCTCCCTAGCAATGTCTTGCCGATTATTAATAGTGAGAAGCAAAGTTGTATGTCGTTTTGAGTTTGAACAGAAGAGCTAGGGATATAAATTCATGTATAAGTATAATGAGTTCCTCAGGTTTCAACTTGTTTATACTCGTGCAAGATAAAAAATCATTATAATCGTATTTAAGATTCTTTAAGTTGAATTTACGTAACGAGTTATGTCATATTAGACAAAATCATTTAAATTCTATTACGGACATCAATGGGTTTTTACCACTTTTTTGCGAGTATTATTATTCGATTATCCGAAGGTTACGGAAGATCGGTACAAGGTGAATTGTTCGCTCAGTCAAATTCCATCACGATTACTGAATTTTTTTGTTGGTACCTATTCTCATGATCGGTGTAGAAACATAGTACGAAGATCGAGCAAATGTTTACGAATTACAGATCGTTTCGTAACAACGATCTGTTGAATTTCCATTGATCTGTTGTTAATGACGAAGACATTTCAGACATTTTGGTCTTTATTCCTCATCCATTCAGAACTAAATTGAGGTTACAATGAAATTCAACGTTGCTCTTGTAAGATAACACGAAGAAAGGTGTGTTTGTAATAGACGTTGTATAAGTACAAAATAGTGAGTCCAGGTACGCGTGTATGTAGATCGAGTAAACTCGCGCACCCGGCGTGGAACATACGCTTCATTAACGGATCATCTCGTGTTAATATCTACTTTATCCAGAGGCTGACCGTATCAGCACTGGCCAGGCGCGTGTGTATCCCGGGATGCGGGTCGGGCTGCAATCTACTCTTATCTCGATGGCGCATCATTGCTGGTTGCTCATTCCTGGCAGTGCCGTAGCGAGGATACTCTGTACCCTATTCTCATCTTTCAATCAACGCCAAACGAAATTCATTTTCCATGTTCGAATATCAATTTTCTATTCAACGGCCCACTACATAGTTTTGGGAGAGATATTTTCAATTTAGTGGATATTACTCGATCCGATTACGCGACGACATGATTCAACTGAAAAAGATTATCTAAATTCAAAAACTCATTCGATCAAAGTGATAAAATCATTATATCATCATTGTTTATTTGTACAATATGTTATGAGGTGAAGGAATTGTTGCTCCTTTGAATTTTCTGCAAAAGGAAATTAACACTACAAATTCATGCAATTTTTGTCCACTTTGAGGTTTAATAACAATAACTTTTATGCTGGTCTAATTAGAGTTAGATAAGGTTGCGACTTTGATGGTACAGCAATTTTTTTAGCTATGGCAGCGATTCTTTAGCTGTGGCAGCAAAAAATGTCGACTGCTTCAGCTGAATTTGTTTGCTATTTCATGTAGAGGGAAGTGGGACGAGATGACGCACTTTCCAGCTTCAATACAGATCGGAATAACACATGAAATCCCATTCACTCAAGGAACATATGAACATTCACTTAACCCTCGGTTCGCACTCATGCTGAATGAATCATGCAGAGCACACTGAGTCCAGCGGACCCAGCCAACTTTGAACTACCCTTGCATCCGTATGGTGCATAATAAAATTCACAGAAAAATCAAGTAGTCAGTCTTAACCCTTTTTCATAATACTGAACGGCGGTTTTGATGATTTATGCATTTGGATGACTGGAAAAAATGTGTAAGTGCGAGTATGCCGGAAAATTGACTGTTTCTACATAATTATTTGTAGTTCCTCAAAAGTTGAGTTTTGAAGGCTTATGTTTCGGAAAATCATAGTTCATTAGGTGTACTTGAAGGTTGAGAAAACCAAAATTGAGTCCCCTCCAAAGAGTATGTTTATTTTGACATCTGAAGGTGGCAAAATTTCGGATGTTGAAATCATTGTTTAGCCGTGATTTTTTCTTACAGGAGACTTGAAAAAACAGCTTTCATTCATGAAAAAAATTCAGTGATTTGTTCACAGATCACAAGTAAACATTGTACAGGAGAATGTCATGAAAACTGTTACTCGGTACAAGCGCAATCTTCGCAGAGTTTGGAGCGGTGATCCATGCAGATTGGGCGCAAACATGCAATGCACTGATGGCGTGTTTTCTTATCGGTTCTGGAAGGGCATATTTGGCACCTTTGTTTTCTTCTCATCAGCTCAGTTTCCTCAACCTCGAGGATAGGTTCCCGGGGTTCTTTCAGTATCGCATCGATGGCACGTTTCAATGCAATTCGCGATTTTTGAATTTTTTGCCGTTTTGAAAACCGTTTTGATTTGTTTCATGCAAACTCTCGCTGAATTTTTTTGGTCGTTTTGAATCATATTATTTTTGCATGTCAGAAGGACCCTGGCATTTACAATTGCTTGATCAAGCATAGCCCAGAAAATCTTCAATGGCCATTCCTCACTACTTTACCTACCGTATATCACGAACAAAGTCAAATTCTGGGTCCCCGGGAAAAAATCATTAGATCTGATCGGATCTGATCAGATCTAATCAGATCTCATCAGATCTGAATAGATCTTTTTTTGGGGTTAATCAGATGTGATTAGATCTAACCCTATACATGACTAGATCTGACTAGATCTGAACAGATCTCTTTATTGGATCTCTCACTTGATCTGCTCAGATCTGATCAAATCTGATCCTAGATCTGATTAAATCTGTTCCTATATCTGATCAAATCCGCTCAGATCTGATGAGATCTCATTAGATTTGAGCAGATCAGATGGGATTTGGTGAAGACTCACACTAAGAAAAGTATGCAATTATATATATATAATTTGGACAATAGTTGGATGTGGCGGAATCAACATTCAGTTAGATGTAATTATCGATATATACAGATTTACAATTAAGACCTTTTGTCATACCGTTATCAGATGTCAAGATTATGAATGAATAGTCAAATTTTACTATACGCTTTGTAAAATTTGGCTATTGATTCATAATCCTCCATATTTTCATGTAAAAACTGATTTTATAAACCATTCTGTTTCAGGTTTAGCATGAAAAATAGCAAAAATTCTTATATCTTTTTTCTCCGTGTTTACGCAGAACTGTTTAGATCTGATCAGATCTAACAATATTTACCATAAACCATCTAGATCTAGTAAGATCTGTTTAGATCTATCCAGATCTACTTAGATCTATTCAGATCTACTCAGATCTGTTTAGATCTGACAAAAATTTAGATCTGGTCAGATCTGACGATTTAGATCTGCTCAGATCTGATTAGATCTGATGATTTTTTCCCGGGTCCCCTGGACCCTCAGTGCGAATCGAGGGTTAAAATCTTTATACCTTCCTCAAGTGAACTAGGTTGTATCTATTATTCCATGCTGTAGCAAAGAGGGAAAGTGCGTCATCTTATCCTCATTTACTATACTCATATTATTGAAAATTTTCTGCCTTAGCAAATAATTTTCTATTGTGGCGGAATAATTAGCTGACGTAAAAAATCATTTACTGTGTTAGCAGACAGTGTGCTGTTTCAGCCAAACGTGAGATATGCAAACCACATTTCGCTGTCTCGCTTGCTATTGAATACTGAAATTCTTGCAATGTTATTTCAGAACAAGTACTGTTACATTTCATTAAACGTATTCGAGACTTTACACGCAGACGTAGAAAGTACACGGAAAAAAATGTTTGATAAAATTTACCAACAAGAGGGGTAAGATACGGCACTATTAGAATTTCTGTTGATATTCACTAGAACTCTAGTCAAATTTACTACTGTAATAGTAATCTTAACTGCGACCATCGTAAGTTTTACTAAAATTCTTATAAATATTACGAAAAATTTTAATTTCCCATATTTTACTGAATACGTTAGTAAATCTTACAAAACATTTTTTTCCGTGTACCGTTTCTAAATACGATACACGGGAAAATTACTCCGGTTAATATATGGACAGCAAGAATTACTGCTATTTTAACCGGAATTATAGTTAAATGAATCAAGTCTCCGGCAAATTTAACAAGGGCTCCGGTAAATTTAACAAGAATTCCAGTAAAAGTCACAGATATTCCTTGCTGTCCATATAGTAACCGGAATTCTGGTAAAATTAACAGTTCATTTTTTTCCGTGTACGATTCTAAATATCGGGAATCACAGCTTCCCATGGCTCAATAGACAAGACACTTGATTGCATTGATGAAAGGTACAAATCTCGACAAGCTGTCAAAATTCTTATTCTGGGATAACTCTGTGTCCGCTTCTCTTGCGTTGGGAATTTTCAAATCTGTTTTATTTACTTTTTGCTCATCTCTTATGACAGAATGTGACCGTACCATCTGTATGGTGGAAGTTGAAGAATCTGACTGTTAAAATCTTCGTTTATTTTACTCCCGAGTAGAATATCGTCAGTTGGAGAATCTGACCGTTAAAATCTTCATTTACTTTACTTTCAAGTAAAATATCGTCAGTTGAAGAATCTGACCGTTAAAATCCTCATTAATAATTCTACACTCCAACAAAAATAGTCAATTATGAATCTGGCGATTAAATTCACATTAGGTGTACGTTTTTCGAATGAAAGTTGAGCATCTGTCAACTTGACGGCGGGAATCGCCATCAAAATTCACATTTCAAATGTGTTAATTGCATTCGTGAAATTAACAGTAACATTAATTCAATCTCTATCCCACAACTTATTTACAGTTACAACAGTAATTAGTTACAACAATTATAACAGTTACAAACCCGTTTTTCGGTCACAAGAACAATTCGAATATCGGATTCGATTTTCACACCTTGAATACATAAATGTAGAGAGATGAAGAATTTTTAGTTTTTTTTGTACGGAGTTGCGTTAACGGATGGTTTGCATCGACATGCAGGTCACTTTTTCCGCCAGTGATGAACCATACTTCTGCCAATGATAGAGTATCTATCGTGTCAAATCGAACAGCAACCTTACATTGGCCGATTATCGGCTGTGCTTACATTCTCAAGCTTTCTGAATGGAGACCCACCTACGAGTTTTGTAACGTTCAACTAACCAAAAACTAGACACTTGGGAGTACCTCGCCAGAACCCTTTGAGGCACTTGCCAGCGTCTACTGAACCTGATTTTTGCCATATTCCCGTGGGACATCGAATGATAAAATGCAGTCGAATACGTAGGCATTACATCCCAAGAAAGAAAACGTAATCACATTCTGCTTGGAATCTGGTAAAAGTCAATCAAATTCATCGGAATTTATCTGAGACCATGGAAAAATGATTGGATCTGATCGGATCCAACATTAAGGGGTTATATACAGTTAGAATTTTCAAAAAATCGATTTTTTTTAATTTTATTTTCTTAATGTACATATATTTAAAAATACACACAGAAAATTTCATATCGTTCCGGTGAGAATAGACGACTCCATGTAAATTAAAAAAAAATGATATCCTATGTAAAGTGCTTTTCAAACTTTAAACGTGTTTTTCTCAAAATGGTGTTTTCAAAGTCGGTGACCAACATTACTCGAAAACGGCTGAACCGATTAGTCTCAAATTTTAACATGAGCTTCTTAAATATATTTTTTAGTAATTAATCGAAGATTTTTTCTCACCGATAAATATTTTTCTTTTTTTATAGAAGAATTTAAGGTCGAAATTTTGGTGAAAAATCGATTTTTTTTGTCGAGAAACCGCCATTTTGTCAAAAAAATCTATTTTGCTTATTCCTTCGAATAATTACTAGATTTGAGATTATTTTATCCGAAATCTGTTTGGTTTTTTAATTTCAGAGGATCCAATTCACAGATACAGTGGTCACCGCAAAACGTCTTTTTTGAGAGGAGCTCCCGGAGATCAGCTGTAGCTCTTTTCCAAATGAATATTTTTACTAATACTAAGTATTAAAATACAGTTAAAAGATACCATAATACGTGTACAAATGTTTAGATCCATAAATTTGAAAGTTTTCTCAGAAAAAATTCTGGAAAATTCGCTTTTTTTCGGCCTTTCAACTGTATATAACCGCTTAAATCTGATTAGATCCGGTCAGATCTGATCAGTTAATTATTTAAAATAACGCTGTCTGTGTTGACGACTCTCATTGACCTACTGATTCTGGAAATTCTTACATGAATCCAATGAAATTCGTGTAAGGATTATGTTTATTTGATTTCTCAAAGTATCAGTTTGTTCTAAATAGTGAAGAAATCGTAAACGTATTCTTTTCAACAACATACACTGACCTGTTGTACAGAGAAACACATAAGAAGGTATCATCTGGAGAAAGATAATCCGTGTCTGAGTATACACATGAAAGTGAAGAAGGAGAATAGTAGAGAATGGTAGGCATAAGAGAGTTAAGCTTACGAGCACCACGGGGCCACCGTCGTATAGCACTGCAGTATACCAGAGTGAACCTTAGCATTGCCGTCTGCGCTCGTATAACATCGTAATCGCAATGATAGTAATAACGTCTCGTGAAGTCTTTTTACATAATCAGCGTTACTCACAATTTGTGGATTTGTAAAAAAAGAGAGGAGGGAAGAGAGAATCGGCGACCAAGTGAAGGTATTGTAAGAAGCGATCATCGATTCTTGATATATTCCTGTAGACGTATAGAATAATAATTCTTTATACACTCTTCGAATGTTCGAATAATTGAATCTTATCAAATAATAATTCAACGTGGGAAAATAAAGGAGTATATTTCACTCCATACAATTAGTCAACATTTTTGTGTAGTTCCTAGTATTCTTAGTATGGCTGACTTCTTGAAATTTGATGAAAAGTAGAGTAAATGAGGGTAAGATGACGCATTTTCCTGGTAAACTCCAGCATGAAATAATAAATCAAACCCTATTTGACCAAGGAAAATTTGAAGGTTGTAACTGAATCTTTATATTCCTCTTGGGTGAACGAGGTCTAATGTATTATTTTATGCTGTAGAAGAGCGGGAAACTGCGTCATCTTACCCCACTTTGACTACCCCGTTGCACTCCGTAACTTCTACTCCAAAAATAGTCATCCATGTACTGCCTGGTCGCTGGAGCAAGAGCTATCGCGATTGAAATAGCAATTGCTGCTCATTTTTCTCCGTATACACTGTGCAAAAACAATTGTTGACTTTTTTCCAAAGAAATAGTGATAGCAAAGTTTATTTAAAAGTAAGAAGTTCTTTACCATAATTTGACAGACTTTTTCTTCATCTGTAGAGCATTCAACACCCAAAAGGTGAAATAGTTCCTCAAAGTGGGGGAAAAATCGTTTATTTATCACTTAATTTTTGTCAGGAGACAAAATTTACCACAAGTGTGGAGAAAAATTCCCCATTATTTTCACAGTATATAACAAATAAAAGTCAACATGTTAGTCACTCTTAATATTGTTACACTTTAATCGCTCATACTTGTTGCAATATATCATACTAGCACCCCTAACTTGAAATTCCAAAGTGAAGGATAGGTTTATTAGATCAACGAGTAAGTTTCTTATGGGATGTTCCAAAGGATATTTCACTTGCTCGCAGAATACATAATACTGTGTACGTACTCACGTAATATTAGTCCTCTACGGCCCCTTTGTGTAATTTGTCTTTGCCTGTAAGGAACAACACGGAAGGTCCAGAATAATTACACCCTTGATCATATCAAGCCTGAAAACTGCTCGAATGGGCATGTAAATTGAAATCTTACTTGAACTGGGCGTTGATTATTATTTTTCTTTCCTCAATGTGTCCCCTCATCAAATGATCTCAATCCATCATTAATATGCTCCTTGCGTTTTTCGTATGAGTCATCTACCATGCGAAAAAAACATACATCAAAGTTGAAAATATTTAATTATTCATCTGCCTGTATCCGTCCTTCAATGATCCAAAAAGATCAATTTATTTCCACTCATGTGATTTCAATTACATTTGAATGGGAATTCAATTATTAAACTGTACTATTATGAGCCATATAATGTAGCGAAAATTGAGAATTCAATTACCAAGAATTGGGAATATCATCCACAAGTATACTTGAAAAATGTATGAAAATTCAAGAAATGTTTAACGGTGTGCCTTTCGAGAGATTAAACCCTACAAAAAATGGATAGACAGTCCATCAAATCATAGTGCAGAACTTCCGAGCCATAGGGCACCTTTGCCCCATCATTTGTTGAACATACATTCTCAATTATATTCTTTACAGGACTGTAAGCATAATCACAACCAGGATTTCTGTGTTTAATGACAACAAAAGACTCTAATATCGATTCCGTTTTTTCGTACATGATGAAAACAATGACACGGATCAAGTATATTTATTTAGATCTCTTTCTAAAATACCAAAAAAAAACAAAGACAACGAATGTATGAAAATCAGAGGAAAGTTTAGGAAGCAAGGAAAAAAAGATCGTTGAATTTTGTGTGCGCGACGAGACAAAAATTCAATCTTCACGACAATGTTCATTTTGACTGTTATATTGAAAAAATGAGAGAAGCGTAGCATAGAACACGTGGAGAGTAGTTGGACGATGAATGGTCGAGTTGGTGTAGTCAGCTGCTGTCAGTCCAGAGTCCATCCGGGCGACCAGTCGACGTACACACATACATCCAGGTTGTAGGAATACCATGGTATATACGTTCAACAGGACCAGCCAAGCCAACCCCAACCCCACCGCTGCCCCTCTTCACCTCACCAGCAGCCTTCCGAGCTTGGAGGTGGATACAAGCTTTTCTACTTAGCGAGAGGCACCCCCAAGGGGGTCGAAGGCCGAGACCCATCCTAATTGCGTCCGAGAGACCGGACAAAGCGCGACCCGTGTACATAGGTATATACATGCATATATACACATATATACCACATATATACCACATCGGAATGATAGAGAGAGGGAAAGAGAAGAAATGGAGAGAAGGTCGCAGTTCTAGAAGGCGTAGGGAAGTTAGAATCGGAGGAAAGGAGATGATGATGGTGATGGTGGTGGTCATGTCCGGAGTTGGGAGTTCGTTTCCGGTTTCCACCTCTTGTTCGTTCTCGTCGTCGTTGTCGCCAGGCTCCTGCCCTCTGGCGGTCGACACGGTGTACTACAAAGTTTGGCGGACTGAATAAACTTGGCGGCGGACATGGCAAACCCCTCGTCACAACTTGGAAAAACCAGACGAAATGTATAGGGAGAAAAAGATTCGACCGGAAATAAGGGTAGGGTGTTGAGCGACTGTCGACTCTATCGCAATATTTCAAAACCTTTTGTAAGATTGGATGTAGGTTGATTTTATTTTTTGTATTGCTATTGCCCTGGGCGTTCTTCTTCGGTATCTTTCCTCGCGCTAAGAGTATAACGGATCGATGTGAAGATGTTAACATCGGGTATATACGAGAAAACTGAATTATACACGATACAAAGTACGCGTAAAGTTTGCTCGTCTCGCGGTGGAAGAGAAAATCAATATTCATCGTATATTCTTTTTAATGAATTTTTTTTTCTATCAGTCTAATGTGAATCAATATCCATCGACAACAGTGATATGTTGAGGTCATTAATCTATTCCAAAGACTAGATATTATATTTCATGGTTCAATCCTGAAATATCTGCGGAAGACTTTTTATCAATTTTCATTCCAATGTAGATATTTTAATGTTATCTATTTTATATCAAATGATATCTTAATTCAATTTGGTAGCGTTGAAATTGAATTAAAAGTAGATCATGATTAATTGTGTATCAATGTTATGGTTCGTATAAGTTCCGGTTTGAATATGAATGAGAAGACAACCTTTCGACACTGCTGAATATTTCACGCTCTCGAATGAAACGTACCATAACAATTCGCAAAGTATTCGAAAATAATTGATCATGAATTCTTGAGGTGTACCACAAAAGGATATTTTCTGATTCTTGATCTTAAAAATATCAGTGAACGATATTTCCAGGGAATTCGATTGAATCGATTTTTTGTTTCATTGAAGATCTCGACGAATATAAAAAATTCATTCTAGAAGAAATTAATGAATACCAATGAACTGAATAAACTTGTTGTCTTTGGATTTAAAAAAATTTCCAACTTTTCCCCGGTGTTTTTCAGCCACCTCCACGGCAAGTCTTCTTCCATCCAGTTTGTATCCAGGTCTCCCAAAGTGGAAGACCCGAAGTGGTGGTTGCCCTACAAGGAAAACATCTAAGAATCTCAAATCTTCTTCGAGTTGTTACACATTTCTTTCTCATGCCTTATTTTTTTACAAGGATGCCGATGATACATCAATTCCATCTATTGCTGAAGATTGTTCACGAATACGAGGATGATTTCACAAAATCAACCATGCCTATCCCATTCTGCAAAACTGTCCATCTTGCCCACCACAGGGTGTAACAATCTAACGCTATGAATGGGGGTGCCAAAAGCATCTAACTTCCGGTGACTCAAAAGTATGTACTTGAAAGTATTTGATTGATAAAGTTTAATTTGTTTAGATGTTCTTTTATGTTGAAGTGACCACCCGAGTGTGAAAATGTTCAAAATTATATATAATTTATGTATATAAATCTACATACATTTTATATGTTGTAGAAAATGTTCGCAATCGGACATCACGATTCAAAGGGTACCCTGTTGTCCACCACTTGAGCAGAGACCGACCTTGGTAAATACAATCATCACAGAATGATTGCATTTTAGAATCTCGCAATTTATATGTTGCCTTCAGGACTGGATCTTGCAAATCCAAAATAGTTCTTTAGTTCATCATGTAACCGGATAGTGAATGGGATGGTTATTTCACATCCAGCATTTCTTTGAGAAAACATAATGCTCCTGTCCAATTAAAAAAAATCGGTTTTATTCTAGGAATTTGTTACTTTGGTTCACAAAAAGATGTACGAAATATCATGACTCAAAAAATTTAGATTCCGTACGCAGGTACAATTGACTATTTTGAACAGAGTATATTCTAAGAAAATTCAAGAAATAACCGGACACTCGATTTTTAAAAAAATAAGGAAAACATTTGTGTGACAAGTACTTCCTTAATTTAACTTTCGGCATGAAGTCTTATTTTTTTAGAATCAATATCGCTTCTGAACTCACTATACTCCTTGATATGGGGCGAAAGGCTCACTCTGTAACAGCCCTTGTTGTAAAAAATCCATAGAATCTGACGGCATTAAATCTAATGGTATTTAGTCAGGACATTGTGCAAGGTTCAGTGAGATTTGGCAAGGTCAATCAATCAAAATTACATTTAAAAATACACTAACCTGATTGAATCTCATTGAAAGTGGTTGAATAGGATTTGGTCAGAACATTGTGCAAGATTCAATCAGATTTGGCGAGAATCAATCGGTTCTTTCAACCAGGGAGGACAATATTGGAAAAAATTTCACTAAAAATTAGGTCATTTTTTGAGAACTAACCGTCTTTACGTTTTAGAACTGATCGTTTTCTTCCAGAACTAACCTTTTGGTAAGAACTGACCCTTATAATATACCCTGATTCTCAATGCAGAACTATTTGCTCCTATAGTGCAATTGAACCGTTCTTCGATAACAATCCCTACAAACAATGATCAACGGCGTTCCAATGGGCCGCTGATGGCCCTGCAATGCCAGTAAAGAGCCGTCATTGGCCTTTTGAAACACCAGCAGTCGTATTTGTTGGGATCATACCTCTTTGGCTATAGGAATCTTCAAAACAATATGTAGCACAGACGGTTCTCTGCAAAACCTTTTCTCTTTATAAAAACGATTCATTAAAATATTGATTAGACTTTTGATATTGAACTTCTTCAGAACATTTGTTACGAAGTACAAAAAACATAAAATATGATTGCTAAATGACAATCATTGACATTATTATAGAATGATGGTAGAGTGTTGGAAATTCGTGGCATTTGCTGGATTTTGTTGATGAATTCTTTTACCCGAAAAATGATGTGATGAAAACTGGCGTGTTATTGATAGGTTCAAAATTTTTGCAAAATCATAGAATACTTCTGGAGCTGGGGCTATGATTTGGATCAATGTGATTTTGTATAAAATTTCTATCAAGTTTCAATTGACATTTAATACAAATTTTATATAAAATCACACTGGAGCACACGATAGTCCCAACCTTGAATAATTCACTAGGAATTGTTACTGTCAAGACTGTCAAGTATATTTCGATAGAGTCCGGTAGAGTTTTAACCTATACCCGAGCAAAAAATGATTCTTTGATTAAAAGGAATGTTATTCTCCGGAAAACTGATATAGAGCATCAACATTCGTATTCAAAAAATATCAATTCATTTAAATCGAGTACTCATTTACTGAATATTATTTATCCACGCGCGGATACTCAGTTGCACTGTAGAAATACTCTACCAATAGTTAGGCACCTGGCTCCCTCAATTGATTTGCTTAAACTTTTTTCAAGAATTATTCCAATTTTGCGAAGGTTCATATTCCCTGTTTCAATCATTTGATCTCAATAAAATTCAGACTACGCCTCAGTGATGATCCCGCAATGGTCCCATATGAATTTGAAATCAATCGATTGAGAAATCAAGCATGCGTTGAAAAAACCCCAGGAAAAACTCATCAGAGGAGAGTGAGATAATTGGAAACACATGAGCAAGATCGCAAAAAACACAAAGAAATCCCTTCAATGTGGAATGTCTTCGCATCACAAATTGAAGGTTGATTAACAAACTTCAAGTCTGATCGAAACTTGAATAAAAACTCTTTAAATTGAATTAAGATATGAAAAGAAATGAGAATCTTCGACGTTCGAATTCACCTGAATGTCGTGGGGTAATCACAAATAGTCTTCCAAACTATTGATAGGCTTGACGAGAGGGGGGGGGCCTGTCAGGGTGTTCCCTCCCGGGCCCGGATTTTTCCCAAGTACTTTATCTCCTTTCATTTTCGTCAAACGTTTCCCAACTCAAATGAAACGGAAGATATATGATGAGGTATATATTTCTGATTTTGAAATCAAGAAAGTTTGTATTATGCCTTTGTGAGAATAAAGTTTTTCAACCCTTTTTCAACCCAATTTCAAGAAAATTGGGGCCCGTAAGTCGCTTCCTGACTATCAATAATGTGTTTCCGCAGCATTTGAAGTAGCGATTATCGATGCAGCATGTGTAATAATCACTATGATGATACCATAAAATAAACAAGATCTCAAGGTGTAAAATTTCACTCAAATACAAATCAGCATACGATATCCCTTCTTTACAGGATTTCCTATTTTGATTCATGATTCGATGTACAAAGAAGTCAACATGGACGATAATACAATTGATATGTAATGATAATTCAAGATGAAAAATATCAGAATATATAGTGTTATCAAGCGATCCCATTTGTTTCATTGGACTCGTTCGTGATTACCCCACATTATCAACCACAAAAACAAATGACATAAAACAGAACGAAGGGTTACAGTTGGAATGGGAATTGAGAAATGGAATCCGTACTGATGTGACTTTCTTAAACCACGTATTGAGTTTAATTCAAATCAAAACTTCCAAAAATATACTGGTCTTTTAATACACCGAAGTTACATCGAACTCATCAAAATATTTTATCAGTTCTCACCTTCAAAGCCGAATTTCTTCCCCACTTTGAATCAAATGAAAATATCTTACATGCAAAAGCACATAGAGCTATGACAGCACGGAAATATGAAGCGATGATGATGTTCCGTTTCACCCCACCCTCTTTTAGATCTCATCAGATCTAAGTAGATCTGATTTTTGGTTCACGGAATCAGACTGGATCTATTCATATCTCAGGCAAACTGACTGGATCTTGACAAATCTGGTTAGATCTGTGTAAATTTCGTTGGGTCTGAATTGAATATTACATTTGATATGAAGGGATTATATCCTCCTTATTCTCTAAAAAAAAAAGCTTTTTTCAATAATTTTTTTGAGCATTTCGTTATGATAATCATGAACAACCAATACACCAATCGATTAAGCAACTCTTCAGGAGTGAGAGAAACTTTTTTTGTTGAAAATTTTTTGCAAAATGGCGGCTGCAGGAGCGTTTTGCTGGAAACTATGGTTTGAAAACGGCAAGCAGCAGAACTCGAAGAGTTTCCATCCGATCGACTTGAGAATTGAACTGTAACTTCATCGTGTGATCATCTAGTGAAGTACACAAGATCATAATTTTAAGAATTTTTTTCGCAAACCGGCGAGACCTTGAACAAAAAATTCGAATTTTCAAAAAAAAAAATCGACTTCGATTGTTCATTAAAAAAATTCTCTTGATCAATCATGAAAATCGTGTGTACTTCACTAGATAATTACACGATGAAGTTATAGTTCAATTTTCAAGTCGATCGGATGAAAACTCTCCGAGTTCTGCTGCTTACCGATTTCAAACCATATTTTCCTGCAAAACGCTCCTACAGCCGCCATTTTGTGAAAAATCTTCAATAAAAAAAGTTTTTCTTACTCCTGAAGAGTGGCTCAATCGATTGCTGTATTGTCTTGTTCATGATTATCATGAAGGAATGCTAAAAAAAATTATTGAAAAAAGCTTTTGTTTTCAGAGAATAAGGGGGATATAACCCCTTAATGAGCAATTGGCTCTTCAATCATTAAACATTTTGTGATGTTGTCCTACATTCAACATAATAATAATTTGATGTAATAATAATGTCAATACTCAAGTAGAAAAATTTTCAAAATTATATATAATTTGTATTTAATTATACACAACTTATATATAAACTATATTAAATTGTCGATCAATGATTGATTTCCACGATGTTTCTATTCGAGTACAGCCAGGACATAATTGTTACATCAAATTGCCATGCTAACTGTGTACATTCCTCGTTGCGAACACTTCAGTGTAACAGAATCTGGAGAAATCTTGAGAATCAATTATAATTTCCATAGATTTATATATAAATTTTATTGAATTATATAGAAATTATATATAATTTCCATAGATTTATATATAAATTTTATTGAATTATATAGAAATTATATATAATTTCCAAATCCCCTTCCCATGTGTACTTCGCAGTGTATGAATTCAATGAACGTTCTCAACCGGATATTAGAATGAATCGAATTAGAGTGCCAAATTCAAACTGTGATATATCCACGAAAATCGATATTGAGGAAACGTCATTGAAGTATCTTATTCAAGCCTGTATTTAATGTTCGTAATTTGCTTAGAAGGAGGGAGATAAAAATGCGAACAATTTCAAATATCTTTATGAATTTAATGTACGGCGATGTGCCTCAAACCGAAAAATATCTACGATCGATCTTTTTATATGCCACAATCAAAGTCCATTCGATATTTGATTATTGCTATGATATAATCGAAGGGAAAAGTCATTTGCACTAACAAATTTATTTCATAGATGATATTACCCTCTCAGTAAATAATTTTATATTAATAATTTGAATCCTTCCACAGGATATATTGAAAAAATTCAAAAGATTCCTACTAAACGAACATAATTTCAATAAAATTTAATTGATGCTCACTACGTTTGAATCGACATTTTGTACGTTGAACGCGAAAGGATTGAATGGCTTAACCAAAATCATAACACACATAAATATCCTGAGAAGATTTCCATACATCTCAAAGAAATATTTTCAAGAAACATTTTTATAACGTTGCATAATCAATTTATCAATATTCTTTGAAATCTTTTTTACAATGTCCTAAAAAAATTTCTTGGATATGTTTATTGAGTTTGAATACAGTGTAAAATGAAATACATTTTTATACCAATGATATAAAAAAAGCATCTGAATCACAGGACTTTTGATATACCTATGATACGGAAATTATGTATAAAACTATATGATGTAACTGGTACGTGTTTGAAGCGGCCTGCATATAACTGGCCTATGTTCTAACAGGGTAGATACAAATGAATGCTGTCATTTGTTGCATGTAGAACGATGTGGATGGATCTGTAGTCTACACCCAGCCAGTTCAAGATTGAGGAAGAGATCTGTGAGTTTGGAATAGTTATTCGAAGCGCCAGAGATAAGTCGGACCCAACCTGTGTAAAAATGATAAGTATTGCATTGAGTCATGGTGATCAATGTAACCCGATGATATACTTTCCATTTTTATAAGGGAAGAGACAACGAGGAGAAACATAATTCTGCAAATTCTGTATCAAAAGAGTGCATTATCAATCATCGGCGTTGCTGACAAGAGGAACTTTTGAAAAACAAAACACACAAAAACCAAGGATCTGACAAGAGCACTCGGCGAAGACATGCAGAATGAAGGAAGAAATAGAATTCTGCGGAACGTGGCTTCGACTACCACGCCGTCTAGATTATAACGTGAAACTGTTTTACAAAGAGAGGCGGAGTTCTCTGACGTACAGCCTTCTTCTCCTCTCACGCTCCTCCCATAAGCACGCCGAAGCTTCCAACTGTAATGCAGTGAGCGCCTATGGAATATCTCTTGGAAGAGGGTATTTTTGTCCCGTTGTGCTGCGATCTGCCGGTGGATTGGGCAAATGTTGTTCTTTCGTATCTACTCAGCCGCGAGAAGCCAAGGATAACGGACCTTAGACATCTTTCTTTTGTGCCCGTGAAAACCAACTCACATTCTTCTTCATCTTCAGAATGACTTGCTGGTTTATTAGGTTAGTTCTATATTTTTTATCGATATTATATTTTCCATGCACATCACAATCATTCATATATATATATCATCACCAACTTCAACGAGCATGTCCATCATGTATGGATATTATACACCGAGAGAAAAAGCATGCTCTAAACGCTAGGGAGCACTTCACACTTCTAAGGCGTTCAACGCATGAGCCCATGCTTTTTGAGTATTTGTCCCATGCCTTCTAAGCAAATTGCCATGCTTTAAAAGCACGTTATAACAACAGCGTTAGGAGCGCGAAGGGCGCCCTTGCGTTCAGAGCATGCTTTTTCTCTCGGTGTAGAAAGTTCCAAGTTTGTGGAACTATTGGAAATAAATCTCAATCATTTCTCTAATTTTGGGTTGAGTATTTTGTTTGAATATTATTATAATTTTTACTCATATTCACAGGTGGTGTACCACAGAAAAAGGAAAACGAACATAATGGGTCCACAGAATGATTGTGATGAAAGAACCAGAGCCGGATTTAGAAATTCTGTTTCCCTTCCCAACGCACGTGTAACAAAGGATGAGTGATAGGCGGCAGCCTAGTGTTTATCCTTCGTTACACGCTGGTTGAAGAGGGAAACGAAATTTCAAAATCCAGCGCTGGAAAGAACTTGTCACACATTTTGGAAAATTCATAGCTTAGAAAGAAATCTTGGAAGAAACCCTGTTTGAAATTCAAACTTTCTCAGATTTTTCAATTCTAGAACGTTAATTTCCCCTGGTAAGAGGAAACGAGAAATATCGACTGGGAGAGTCCAGAACTGAATGGAAAAGATAGTTTGTGATCCTTTCAATCTGTTTCTATCGTTTATATTTGTAAGAAAAGTCATGAACGAAGAAAAACAATTCACTATCATTGGAAAGTCTGATTCCGCTATGTATCTCTTACCAGGACAGCGAATTTTTCACTGTCACCGCTATCTGTTTGCTTTGGCAGCCATTTCATTTGTGACGACAGGGAACTTTCAACCGTCACAGCAAAGAAATTCAACTACTACAACTAAGTTCGATTGTTTTATTATATTCAATACTTGAAACTGTATTTACAAATAATTCGCAGAAGTGGTGGTTTCGATAGCTGAGCTATTCTCTGAGATAGCGAATTATTCACTAAGCCAGCAAAAAATTCATTATTTCAGCAAAACTGGCACAGCAAAATGAGATTTTGCTGGTACAGCCAATTCCTTCCTTCCTGTATTTTGGTGATTAACTCCTCAGTGCCAATGTTAAAATACTGTCATGGAAGGACGTTTTATATTGCCAAATTAGAAATCATTTGAAGATAAAGTACTTGTAAAACGCAACAACGTAACTAAGTGGGACGCTGGATTGAAAATTAGGAATAACATCAGTGATTGAAATCAGATGGAAATAACGATGTACTCCTCTCCGGGAGATAATTGCAGCACACAAAGAAGAATAGTGGAACTTCACGACGAGATCGGATACCAGAAATCCCACCGAATGATTGAGCCAATTCGATATTGATTGAAATAAACAAACATCAATTCACTCTGACCAATATTCTGTTGACTCAAACGTGCGAGAATATTTGCCTTAGAGCAGAGCCTTAAATTCTATCCCTAATTTCCCATTGATGTTCAATAGATCCATTCTAATGGATTTTTCAAACAACCGTCAGCAATAATATTTCCCTACCGATGATACAAGACTTTATCAACAATGGTATGTCATCATACTCTTTATACCCGTGATTCAGCCCATTTTTCTCATTATTTTGTGCTTATTTATCAGAATTTCCCTGAGCTGCACGTTTTCTCCGAAGAAATAGGCTGCTATGTTTGGTAGATATCATCCAAAACACATGACAATACGTGGCTCCATTTCGAAATCTCAAACCCAATGAAAGGTAAGAAAAAAATCAAATACTCCAACGAGTTCCCAAACACAATCATGCGTAGAACTCTTTTGAAAACGTTCGTAGAAGAAGGAAATGTTTTATCATCAACCATTGTAATCACAACCTCGTGAATTTTATGTAAGAAAAGACCAAGCATGCTACATTGCGGGTAAATTGCCTATTCAAAAAAGTTACCCTGAATTCAAAACATTTCACATGGAGAGAAAAAATTCAATGACAATGGAATCGGGTTTAGCTGAACATCTTTTGCTGCAACAGCAATCTGTTTGCCATCACAGTAACTTTGTTAGCTGTGACAGTAAAAAACGTCAACTCCCACCGAGGCTGAATAATTAGCTGATGTAGCAAATCATTTGTTGTCCCAACGAATTTCAATCTTTTCGTGTTATTATGTTTGAAAAATCATAATTTCAATTCGAAATGCGAGGGAACGATTGAAAACTTGATAATTCCATCATTGTTAATCACTTCTTTCAGTTGGAAACTGAATCCATAAAATGCGTTGCATTCAATCTCCTATTCATAGTAATAAATTTCCTCCCATTGACTGAGACGGAGCCTCGCTGATTTACTACTGTGCCATCTTAATCCATCAGTCACTTTACGCGAAATTAAGCGTAATCTCGATGCAAGTAGCATCAAGTGTGCGATGGATTAGGCATGCAATGATACCATTATTCAAGTTACCTATGTAACTAATACTCACGTGAAATGAAAGAGAATTCGTAAAATTTCCTCTCATTTTTCTTCTAACAAAGAAAAAGTTCCACAGTATCCTCTGATACCTCCAATATCATTCAACGTTATCAAAATCTACGATGGATGAAGAACAAGAACGACAGGATACAAGGTTAACACGTTCAAACACGATTCCATAGATTCACGAATCAGAAAATGAAATTAATCGGTAGGAGATCAGAGTAGAAATGGAAGTATGATGGATTGATGATGGATGCCTATCAATGTTCTTGGGACATGAATCGTATGTATTAGAGACGCGTTATACCGGCAATGAAAAATAGGTTACCTTTTAGTAAATCGTTTTAGAGCTATGTAGCCGGAGGGAATGAAGATCAATAAAACAGAATGCGAGTGAGAAAGGGAAAGAGAAAAAGAGAGGAAAAAGAAGGAGAAAGAACGATTTGAGGGTGGCTCCGTTTTCACGACGCCGAGAAAGGTGGAAAAGCAGGGGTGGGGAGGAGGTGGCCAGACAAGGATAGAATCGTATGGAATAAAATGAGGGGTTAAGGAGAAAAAGTGATACGGTAGGGGTGGTCGTCGCATCATTTTATTCGATTTGAATGAAACTTGTATCAACAGTTTGAAATCGCTGAATTCAATTAGATTAAGCTCTTAATAAATGAAATACGATTGATTAAATCGAATAATCGTCATGATCGGATGTAAGGGAAATCTTCTCTCAATGAGGATTGTTCGCTGTTGGAAGGAATCAATGGAATTGGGATTGGCTGTTCTGTAAATTTAAAGAGATAGTATTGATTCTCTCCTTGCATATATTTGAGAATTACATGTAACTATGCGGTATAACGGAAATCACAAATTCATTTGAACTCCAGATTGTGAATTGGTTGATTCACTATAGAAAACATAAGTTTAAACTCCCTGGCGTCATATCAAGGAAATTTCACTGAAATGTGATGATGACTCGGAACGACAGTAATATGATCTACACTAACTTGTACATTCGAATTTGCATGGAAAATAAACAAGATTTCACAAACATATTACCAAATCGATGAAACATTGATAGAATTAAGCGGAACGTATATGTAATACCCAATATTTCAAAGCTCAATTCAGTACCTCGACAGAGCCGGATCTGAGGAAGAGCAAAAGGGGGTTCGTGCCCCAAGCGCTGAGGAAAAGGAAGCCCTCTTGCTACAATTTGCAAAATCAGACATTCACATCCTGATGAACTAAATCCTTATTTATTGCACAGATGATGGTTGAATATTGAATAACCTGATAGGGTTGCATTTTTCTTTCGATTATATTAAAGAACAATCCATTCAGGGAGGGAAAATTTTCACAATTATATATAGTTTGTATGTAATTTAATATACTTCATGTATCATTTTTATGGAATTATATATAAATTATATAGGGAAGCGTCATGATTGAGTTGTGCCATCGTTAACAAATTTCCTAAATCTAGCACCGTACACTGGATGTTCACAATTCTCAACTGCACAGTACAGCTCAGTCGGTATGGATTCATTACACAAGTTCAACTTTCCACAAAGATAAAGAATTGTTTTTATAAATGTTTCGCATCTAGAATTGAAGAAATTAAACATCGTTTCGAACATTCAGATTCCTTGGGAATCAATTTGATGTCCCTAGATCCCTGAAACCTTTATAAATCCATTCACAAAATGTTCTTATGACTCCGGATACCTAGAAAACGATAAAATCCTTTTAATGTTTTCTCTATACTCTGAAAGATCAACGACCCGGTTGAAATATTCATGGGTGCGGTGACTGAATCTGGTTAGAATCTGGTTTTGATTACCACGAAATGTAGTTGAGAAGACCAGATGAAAAGTTGGAAGCCAAAATTAACTACATATTCTGGTTATTATTCTGAGAAAAGCACTCCCCAGGTGGGAATTAACAAATGGCCCAAGCTTGTCCCGATCTTGGCCCAATCATGACTTATATTGGGCCAGAATCCATGAGAAAAAATTACCCAAGCTTAGTGAAAGCAATGCCTGAATGCAATGCCCAGCATGGCCCAATGATGTCTCATGATATATGTATTATGAGTATTTTGGAGCTTGGCTCATACGATTAAACCGGACCTGACCCAAGTTGTGTATATTGACTTTTGCCATGCTTCAACCTGATTCTTCAAACATACTTCTTGGAGAAAAAAATGACGTCATTTTTCAACCTGCTCAAAATTTCCCATAGAAAACGATAAGATTTTTAGCGGGGATATCGGTACAACTCTGTAAAAATCACAAACATGGAGATGTGGCATAGGTTCGCAAATAAACATTGGTTGTACATTGGCCCAATATTGGTTCACCATGCTTGACAGTTTGATGTTTTGACAAGCTTCAACCACTTGTTGTAATGACATTCCCTACGAAACGTGGTATAGATTCTCAAATAACAAATAGTGTAATATTGGGCCGATATTGGTTCGCCATGCTTGGCAGCTCAATGTTTTGTCAATCTTGAACCACTTGTTGTATAAGCATTCCTTATGAAACATGGTGCGGGTTCTCAAATAACAAACGGTTTTATATTGGGTTGATATTGGTTCACCATGTTTGGCAGCCCAATATTTTGCCAAGCTTGCACCAGTTGGCATATTGGTATTTCCTATAAAACCCGGTATGGTATCTAGAATTAACAACGGTTCAATATTGGTTCACTATGCTTGGCAGCCCAGTATTTTGCCAAGCATGGGCCAGTTGTCAATACTGGCATTTCCTACCTTGGCCCTGTCAAACTGAAAATCCAGTCAATTTTGGCTCCAAACATTATATCTGGCCATTACAATAACATTTTGTGGCAATTACGAACATTTTCTGGTCATCAAAACCAGGTTGAAAATCATTGTGACCATGAATATTTTAACTGACTCTTATTTCAATATTTATTATCATGTGAAATGTTTATGAATTCTGCTTTCACATCTCCTCTTCATTCGAATCTTCTGATGATATCCGTGATGGAACATTTTTAAGACAAAATTCCGAGAACAAACCGTGGTAAAAAAACCGGATAGAAACCGAAAAGTAGGGAATGGACATTTATCCGGCTTCATTCGAGTTCCACATGGATAAATTTTCAGGCATAGGTTTTTTATGCGGGTCTATCCGGGTCCTATCTGAAAAAGTCAAGACTCTTACGAGATGGTTATAATAAATACCTTTGTAAGTACTTTTCCGTCATTCCGGAGATCCGCTGATACCCTAATAGAAATTTTGGATGGAAAAAAACCAGGGCCTGACGAGGCATGCATGATTTCCTTTCAGGTCCTCATCAGATTTCGTTTCGGTTTTCCCTCTTGCGCTCGATTTTATGGAAATCTCATCCGAACCCTGTGGTACCCCTGCGTTACAACCCTATTTGAATCCTATTAGGGAAATCAGATAAGTCCCTTGTAAGGGCTTCATTAGATTTTCCTTATTCACGGTTTCCGGATTCTAAACTGATCAGGACCTTATTGAAAATAGGGAATGCCTGATCAAATTTCTACTAGGGTATGATGAAGGCTCGGTCTTTCACTTTCAGGGCTCCGATTTCAACGATCAAATTGTTGGTTGTTTCGTGACTAAAAAAGGGAGAATCACCTGCAATGCTCACCAAACCGGATGTTGACGAACAATTTTTTATCAACACGATAATTCAGATTCAGATTTCTGAGATTGGTCTCAAATAAGACCCATGTGGACCACTCTAATGAAAACTTGAATACAAAAATTGATTCCCTGACATACAATACATTTCCGAAAACCTATCCAGATTCTGTCTGAATTTCAATTTCTATTTGCAAGATCAATCCCGAGCGAATGAACCCAAGTTGAATCCAGAAACAAGAACCGGATTAGTCGCTGTATTGAACTGAGTAAAGTTTCGCAGCCTACCCGGTTTTTTAAGCAATTATGTTACTCTCCCAAGATGCAGATTTTTGCATTGTAATAAAAGAAACTCAATTGAATTCAATTGACTTCTTTTGTTATTTCTTTGATCAAATTATCAGTGGACTCAAAACGATCAGCTCTTATTAATATAAGATTAATTAAACGATATTATTATGGATGAAGGGGGAGAGTTGTGTTTATTATACATATATATGAAAATCG
Source organism: Gonatopus flavifemur (assembly GCA_018340375.1). Taxonomy (NCBI): domain Eukaryota; kingdom Metazoa; phylum Arthropoda; class Insecta; order Hymenoptera; family Dryinidae; genus Gonatopus; species Gonatopus flavifemur. Next base: position 59,670,720 of record JAFFJZ010000001.1, read on the forward strand.
TGTAAGGATTGAGGGACGAAAGAAGTTCAAAGGGTTGTTGAGCGAGTAGCAGATGTTCTTGGCGTGAGCCGAATTATTAAATATCACAAGTTGCACCCTTAGTTTCTCATTTCTCCAGCCTATTATCGTCAAATTTGATTTGTTTTGCATATATTTTGTTCCCTCATTTTCTTCGAGGAACTAAATTCTCATACCTGCAGAGAAAAGGATTATTTTTTAATTCAAGCAATTTTTTATTTGAAATGTTTCGAATAAATAAAAAAACTTCTCTCAAAAAACGGCCGAAGCGAACATTAATCGTTAATAAATCATTCCTGCATATCCCAAACTTCGAAACACTAGCCATAATCGTAACTTCCTATGAGGACAGCCCAATTAAGAAGCATCTTCTCAAAGATACAATACTGGAACAAAAGCGACAAACTCTTTGGCAAAGTTTCATTTCCAGCTCAGTTTTGTGACATAAAAAATTCTTTCCCACCTGTTTATGAATCTTGTTGATCAAACAAACCCAAAACAGAATTGGTGAAACGTTGCTGGAGAGTCCATCTCTCTCTCTCTCTCTCTCTTTCTCTCAAATCGATCATAAAATGAAAAAGGTCTTGTGATTCAGAACTACTTTTATCTTTTTGGTGCAAAATACTTCATCTCTCCAAAATTAATTTTCATTCAAAATTTTGCTACTCAAAAGTTCTCGAACAAAATAATCAATCATTTCTTAGTGTTTTAACACAATGGATGGATGAATCTGGTATTCTACGAATTAAAGAAGACTTATGGACCTCATTTCTCAATCTCTGACTTCTACAATTATTTTTTTGAACACAAACAAGTTGATCTACACTGAAAAAATCGTATCAAGAACATCCCTCTAAAATATGAGGCCAGTACATATTTCTCTGAGTTTAAGAGGATTGATGTGAGAGTGCCACTGAACGTTAGAAGAATTACCACTGATATTAAGAGAAAGATGTACTAGGCTCATATTATAGGGTAGATAGGGTGTATATTTACTGTAAAAATTATGCAGAGTTTCTCTTCAGTTCGGCAGTGGACTGTGTCTGGGGTTTGTTTGGGGATTGTTTTCCCATAAAAAATACGGAATTTTTTCTCCACTGTGAGGAAGTTTTTGATCTTTGAGGGGGTCGCAGTGTTCAAAAGATGAGGTGAAAGTCCACCCAATCAGTTCTTCGTCTATAGAGGAACTTTGTAACCACCATTTTCTAAAGGAAAATTTTATAATAATTTTTTCAAATCCACTTGTGATCTTTTGGACTTTTTCATCTATAATGAAAATGATAAGAGAGATACGAACATTCCAATCTCCGTAAAGATTTTTTCCCCCCGCACGTGGAATCGAGAAACCTACGATCGTGAGTTTGAATTCAGTTATCCGCGGGGATGCATATTACATCCTTATAACGTATACATATATATGATCAAAGCTATTAGTCAAACACTTGAAATTTCATATAAGGGCTGTCAGTCAAGGTTATTTGTCTCTGACAATCACCGCCCTTAACGAGTCCAAGCGGGTGACCCACTACTCGCAGATATGAAAGACATCGATCACTTCACTTCGCTGTGTTAAAATTTTCCTGCCCTGTCGTTGGTAATTGATCATCAAATTTGTAAAATAAAAAATTATCACAATCTATTTTGGTTTCTTGAGTGCTATGTAGATACAATGAAAGTTAAAATTCAATTAACAATGTTAGCAATGTTACTGAACGAATGGAAATACATACTTTATATTGTTCAGCATCGTCCAAATTGTTCCATCATTTACATTCGAGTGATTCCGCGGAGTGCTGTGTTTGAATACACACTTGGAGGACAAGATACCATAAAATTTCTTACAAGAGTATTTCAAAAACACCCATTATTACGACGTTGAGAAGGTAAAACCAACAGTTCCTTTTTCCGAGTCAACAAGAATTCTGTGGTGGAAGGAGTCATCTTTGGGATATATTTTCCTTCATTAAGCCTTCTCATATTAACTGGAGTACACGCAAGTCTGCATGCTGAGATTTAAGCAAACTTTTTCAATGAAGATTATTCCGTAAAGTCCGTTCTAACTACTGTTCCTCGCTTGATGTTTCCTCTCAAGGGTGCCCCAACAACTTTTTTCATTCGTTCAACTTTTCGTAGATCGTCTACTCGAAATAAAGGCGTACAACCACCGTTCTAAGGGAACGTATTACTCATGGCAAAACAGGATTCCACGAATAAGAATTTTGAAAGTTCCCTGAAGGTACACATATATTCTTTCCTCCTTGGCCCATATCCTCTTCGTGCCATGAAGTATCATTCGTAAACTTATTATTTCCCTTACATCAGCAATAATTCATTGATCTTTCGGTAATCTTCGAATCTCTTAAAACTCAACGATATGGAATAATTAATGTTACAATTGTGATCTGTAGTTGTTAAGGAGAAGAGAATTGAAATACTCCATTTAACTTGAACGTTTAATTGAGCTCGTATCATGAAATTTCACAATTTTCACTGAAGTTCGTGGAGTAAAAATACTACAAACGTTATTCGGCATTCGGTAATATGATTCTGTCATACATTAAGTATACGTTTTCCTTTCCGTAATTGTTGATAGTATGAGTGACGATAGTCTGAATGACTGTGACTTGACAAACATAGTCTTCTTCATTGTCAGTGATTCTTCTTGAGTAAGGCATGTGGAAAGCAACTAACTCGATTTATCGCTTGTTAGTGGACTTGAAGTCCTTAATTCTAATGGTAAAAGGTATTCATGTGTCAGTATATACGTTCATTCGTTCGTTTATTCGTTACTGCTCTGTCATTCTTGGACGTGTCAAAATACGAAAGATGCGGAGAAGGTAGAAGAAGAAAGGGAGTTCTTTGCTGCTATTGCTGCCATTCCTGTCAATGCTGTCCAGTTGGGAATCTAATTAGCGGACACGCCTGGACATTACAACGCAAAGGTGGATTATGCCTGAGGTATTTGAACTCTATTCGTGTATTGTACATACATTATGCACTCTTTCAAATGCGATAGCAAGTAGTCATGGTAAGTATAATTCATTCTTTCCATCTTCTTATCAATCAATTAGACCCATCATAACTGTTTGTGGAACGTCAATGTTTCTTACTCTGTTTTCGCAATGTATATTCGGCTGAATGGATCAACTCAAGTATTTTCCACTGTTTATCACATTAAAACGGATAATGGATGTTAGTCTCTTGCTTTCATTATTTGAAAGACTTGAAAAACGGATATGAATTTGTTTCATCGAATAATGATAATTATTCAAACTGTAATCCAATGGTAATATTTTTACAAGCTTCTATACAATTCGAATATCGAATAAGATTGAAGATTCGAATTTGAAATGATGAAGAATTAGTGAGATTGAGAATCGAAATTTTTCAAGAACATTCCAATCTCTGTGAAAATGATGAATTATAAAACCATTCTTTCAATGGAGAACGTTATTATTGAATAAACTCATCGATAAACGGATGTACGATCAAATGAGGCACATGGTACGTTTCATAAATGGAGGTTGGTTTGTGTATGGTCGTTTCGCGCTTCATTCAACCTAACCTCGAGGCAGCGCGCCTCTTTTCAACGCTTGAAGAGCAGAAGAAGGGGGTTACAATAGGGCCCTGTGACGGCTGAGCACCGTGCAACAGGATGATAATTGAACGTTTCAGTGGCTCTCTGCCACGAGTAATGATGGTATACATACATACATGTATACACACGAAGTATATGTATAGACAGCTCAACATGATTGGAGGTTGCAATATACACATGATTGTTGATTGGCGAGGCATAATAGAGAATTATTCAAAACGAACGCGTGTTCTTTTTTTTCTATTCTTCTCCGTATTCTCTTTTTTCTTCATTCATTCGACTATCCCCTGTGCTTTGCATGATTTGAAATACGATTATAAATCTGCAAACATGACATTTTTTCAAGTACCAAGAATTTTATTGTGAACAAAGAGAAATGCGGAAGAATGAAACTTTGTACAGTTTGTCGATTGAAGCCCCTCACAATATTTCAGAATTCAAGATAGGTGAGGATAGGATATTATGTAATCATCAAATCCTTGAACTATGAAGTAAAAGTAACTGCGATAATTGTGAACAGAATAAATCAAAATCACTGGCTTCAGAATATTCCATTTATATTCTGCGCTATCCAAATGATGAGAACATAACTTAGGAAAATCAAATTGTACGACTAATGATATGTCATGATCCACACAACGCATTTATTCGTTTATTGAAAAAATTCTATACTTGGCGTCGAGATTCTATCGTTTCTTATGGCGTACCCCCATTTCTTTTTGTAAATTTTCTATATTCATCACACATATTTTTCTGAAACACTATTTTCCATCTTCTCAATCCTGAAACTATTCCTTTCAATTGAATCAAGATTGAAATACGTGATCTGTTATCCAATACCGAATGATTGAATTCCAAATATTCAAAAAATCCTCGAAAATAATCGCTTCGAATTCTGTTTGGTGCACCATTGATATTGGCAATCAGATATTGCATTTAATTTACGACCCTCTCTTCTAACTCCAGAACCGACAAACGTTTTGATCAAACATTTGCCAAACACTCGGGTGCCTGCTCGGCTCGGTAGGACTTGAAACAACCTCTATGTCATGCGGTTCACAAACAACAATCGAGCGAAATCTCGGAAGAGAAGCAGAAACGAAAAGAGAAAGGAAGATGCCCAATTGTTTTGCTACTGTCTGTGCTTCGAAGTTTGTTGGGCTGCATACCTTGGGGCGTTCGTTGTTTCAATCGACCAAACTTTTGCTCCATCGCAAACCTCTTTTCTCTTCTCCATTTCCTACCTTTTCTTCCTCGTCCTGTATTATAGTTTCTTTATCTCCATCAACATTCTCATCTGATTCAAATTAAATGTGAATCATTTGATGAAGGTTGGCGGCTTGATTTATCCAAATATGAACAATGAATATCGTTCTGACACGGTATTTGTGAAGCAGCGGGGATGATTTTATCGATTTTGTGTAGTTATTATTCGTCATTCTGTGAATCTTATTGTTTTTTTTATTCCGAATTTTGGGAGGATTTCAAAGTGTGACAGTTCTGAAATTGAAAATGTTGACATTTTTTAATAAGATTTTTGAAAATTATCTATCAATGACATCCCTTCTACGACATTTGATCTGATTTTCGTGAACTCAGAATATCGATTCTCTATTGAAAAGCAGAGTAAAATTGGAATCCCACGAATATGTTCATTCAGAATCCCTCGAATCAATTGCCGATCGTCCCACGGAGAGACCCTCTTTACAACCTGTGCAACAAAAGAGAATACACAAACCATTCGTTTTACGTAAAGCTTATGCAAAAAGTAGCTCCGCAAACGTTTCACGAATTTAAAGAGACGTGCCGTCACTTATATGGATAACTATTAATTAAAGTTGCGCGTTCACGACGCGAGTTGACTGGAGTTATTTCAAAGTTATCCAGCCTAACCCAACACGGCGAGGGGTCTAACGTCCTCGGGGCCCTAAATGGAAACGTCAGGAGGTCCATGTAAGTGGCTTGTCCAACATTTTGATTAACACGTCTCTCCGGTTGCGGCAAAAGCGAGGCCAAGCTCAAGCCGACGGCTCTGCAAATCGCGGAAGGTGGTTATATTTCCTCCTCGTTCCACCATCACCGCAGAAATCCCTTTTACCTACATATCTTAAAGGTTGGTATTAGCTTGTCGAGAACGAAGGCAGACTGTCACTCAGCGAGAGTGGAGGCCGTTTGAGCCTGGAGAGAAACCAACTGTCTGGCGTGACTGTTGGACGATGGGTATACGCCCGTAAATCGATCTGTTAAAAACATGTTTACACGCTACACCTCCACCTTCAATTTTCAACGTTGTTCCGCGTGTTTCACGACTTCATCGTACAAAACCTCCTATATCATCAGATTGCGAAATTGGATGAAAGTCGGCCGATGGTTATTTGCCTTTTACAAACATGTATTCGCATTGGATTATTTATCCAAATAGTTTGAGGTTCTTCGTGACTATAATGCATAGACTGACTTGATGATATTCATTGGCTACGATCAAGTTTTCAGTCTCCTCCGGTATCTTCATTCTGACATTCCTTGTCAACGTTAATACCACGTGGGATAATCGGCAACCCAAAGAAGGAACCGAGCGAGTGACGCACGTCCGACAAATGGTCTACCACCCATTTCTAGGGCTAGCTGCTTCTCTATACCATTCGCACCCGGGCACAGGGCAAATAAGCACGGTTTACAGTTGAGGGGTTGTATCGCAAAGGGCTCTTACTAGCGTTACTTATGCAATGTAAAACGGCTCATGGAGTAAGATATAAAGGATCGGTGGAGGGGTAGGTAGCTCGACCGAATTCATGCCCTCTTAGAATACAACCCTTGGCGGAAGGGTCGCGTAGAGAGCAGGAACCCCTTATATTACTTACGTAGGCCGACTCCACAGTCACTCGGCCGTATCCACTGTTATACATATACATAGGGAAAAACCACCCCCTCGTTGCCGCACAACGTGTATAATACCTATATACCTACATCCCTCGTTGGAGAGTCAGCTATGATGCTCGTCTTCTCAAATTACCCGTCGTTTAGAACTCGTTTTCACCGTGAGTGCAAGTGCACACAAATATATATATATACATAGAAATGATGTTAGCGATATCGGGACAGGAGAGAAGGGTGTTTGTAAGCGTAATAATAGGGTAGATGAGACTCGTTTGATTAACACGAACATTTACGAATGACGTTCATCCGATTAAAGTTAGACATTTATATCTATAGGAATTTGAACGAGATAGGTTTCGGTATATACATATAAACGACTCCGGGAATATTCATATGCGTCTTAATCTTACATATACATGACGGCGTAGTAGCTCGCTTGACCAGCACTTTATTCGATGAGATTCTTGTGATACAAACCAGTCATGGGTTTCGTGAGCAGAGATGACCATGCGCGTAACGTTTCGGTTCAACTATCAAATTTTTACGAGAACTAATAATATTATGATCGGTCAATAAGGTTCATTTGACTAGCAAACTATTTTCGATCATGGAACATTTTCCATAAAGTATACACGGAGAAAAATGATTTTGAAATTGGTAGCGATGAACACCACTATCTTGCCTAGGATTGAAGCCAATTTTTGAAAAATACGCAATGAGTGCTTGTGACGATGGGAATGAATAATAGAAAAATAACAAAGATCTGCTAAAAAGTACCATACTTTATTGTGTTCGAGCATCAGACCTGTCCAGATCAAATTATTTACATAAAAATATCTACAAAAGTAGTATACTTCTTTAGGAAAGTCCAAGCCAGTATGGTACTTTTAGAGGTATTTTCACGTGAATAATTTGATCTGGAAAGACTGATGCTCGAACACTATAAGGTATGGTACTTTTTAGCAGACCTGTTTTCTCCGTGTAGTAATGAAAAATTGTATCAATCATGCCGATACTGTGGAGCATTCAGCGACAAACGTAGTTAGTGACAGTTCTCTCAGTCGTTACAAAAACGTCATGAGATTGAATATAAAACGCTGTATTGCCCGGCGTGGGGGGGATTAGGGGTGCATTTGAGACGATATTTCAGAAAATATCGTCTCGGTATCGTGTCATATCGTTGGACTGATATCGATATCGTCTCGATATAAAAAATTCTGCATTCATGATTTAAAATTTGTACTAGTATTTCACAGTAAAATGTAAAACTCACTTCCTTTCTGAATATCAGCTTATTCAAAGGTGCAACTAAAGCTAGCCCTGTCTCTACTAAAATTAAGCATGAAAAACAAATGCCGACACAATAATGGGAGAGACTGAATTTTAGTCAAATTTTAAAGTGAGTTGCAACCACATTCAGTCTGACTTTTTACAGTATTAATTTTGTTTCCAATCGAATTTTCCATATAAGAATGTTTCATATAATACAGAAAATTTCACATATTTATAAAATATTCATACTAAATCATACATTCCCTCGGGAAAAAATGAAAATCGACTTATTCAAGACCCTGTTCGACAGGACCTTGGACCCTAGTAAATATTACTCTAGTAACTTCTTAGACTATCACGAGGTCTTGCTAGGCCTCGCAAGACTCTCTTATGAGCTTCGTGAAGCCTTGCGAGGCTCAAAGAATAACTGGAGTAATTTCTACTAGAGGATGCGTCTGTTCTCAATCGGAGGAGTTTTCACCCGGGTCATATATATAAAATTCAGTGTCGATAATGATCCCATATAAGTTCAAGAGCGGACTATGGCCTGTGCCAACGGTGCCATGGCGCAGGGGCGGCAGGCCGTAAAAGGGCGGCATTGGGGTGAGAAAAATTTTTCTTTAATTTTAATAATTTAAAAATAATTTTTAGGAGAATAATAAATTTCAATCGATAAAACAAAAATCCTTAGTCATGAATATTTTCGTGAAAAATTAATTTTTATTGCGATACAAGGGGTGGCAAGCTGCATGGCACAGGGGTGGCAAAAACCAAAATCCGCCTCTGTATAAGTTTCAACTTGATCTTCGCAGAAAAACGGGAGAGGGGGAGGAAACATGTTATCGACAATTTTGATTTTGTAACCGTACGTCTCTTCGCTTCCCGTTATCCGATTGGGATGAAACTTATACCACGTTTCAGTTATGGTCCCATAGGGGTCCCGTATAAGTTTCATCCCAATCGGATCACGGGAAGCGAAGAGACGTACGGTTACAAAATCAAAATTGTCGATAACATGTTTCCTCCCCCTCTCCCGTTTTCGTGCAAAGATCGAGTTGAAACTTATATGGGATCATTATCGGCACTGAAATTTTGCTCCCTCCCAAATTTGCAACAGATGTACAAAAGCGGAAGCCGTGTGCCAATTGGCAGAGTTTTTTTCTTCCCCTTCTCGTTTTTCTGTAAGGATCAGATTGAAACTGATTTGGGACGCTTATTGACACTGCATAAAACTGTGGTAGAAATTTCATAACAATCCGCATGATAGCGGTATTTACGAAATTCTCAAATTTCGTTTCGAAGCTTAGCGCTTACCCTTTTCTCGCCTGAACACCGATTTACCTGGAATTTGTATTGTACAATTAACACCTCGTGAGTTGCATATCCTCAAAGTTCTATGGCATTCGGATGATAATGACATAGGAAAGACATGCTTTTAAAATGTTGTAAAATAATGCTAATCGCAAAAATAAATTTTCCACAATTTTTAACCGACTGCGATGAAACTCGTAGGGACCACTATCGGATCATAACTAGAGCGTGATATAAATTTTATTGCAATTGGATAATAGGGAGCAAAGATATGCGCGTTCGCAAAAATGACAAATTTTTGCTACATTTCCTCATCTCCATCAAATTCTTGTGCACGTATCGGGCTGAAACAAATATGGGACCATCATCGACCTTGCTGATAACTGTGGTAAAAATTTCATGACGATTGGATAACTCAAACGGAAAATATGCGCGTTTGTGTAAACGTTGACAGACGGGCAGACGGACATCGGACACCAAAACACAATTGTTCTCCGAGTTTTGGGGAGTCATTTGGTGTAAGAAATTTTGAGTTTGGAGGAAAAAAAATTTTCGGGTCTCCGAAACGATCGCTATGCTTCCTCTTTGCTTTCCTCCTAAACTGTACCTAATACTTGAATCTATGAAAAATTTGTAAAATACACATATCATCATGAAATTCAAATTTTTGTCTCCTTCTGAAAGAATTATCTTTTGATAAATTAAAGTGAGATTATAAAATCTTTGTGAAGGAATGAAAATCGTGTTTCGGAATCGAAAGTTTTCTGCTGTAAAATTGAGTATGATCGAATAAAATCAAAGCAGTCCTACTTTATTCCAGTGCCTTGAGAACATACTCATTTTTTCGTTTTTTTCGAGAATTATGCCAATTATGGCTGAACACTATCTTATCCAAGTTTGAAGTTTCAGAACTTATCCCTCTACCGTACAAAACAAGAACGTGGTTAACTCAATTTTTCATCATAATGTGATTCTGGTATCATTCGATTCGGGAAATTTCCCTGAATGAGGTGAGATAAAAAAATAATTTCCAAAAAAAACTGAGTCAACTATCTCCTGGCCCAGTACGACAGCCTTATTGGTTACATCATTTTGATTCTAAGAGCCCTTCTGGAGAGTCCGATCCACTTGAGAATTTTCAGCAAGATATGGCGATGCACGGAGAAAAAAGATTTCGTTATTTTAACGAATCTGTCTTCGCTGAACGGATTGAATAACCTAACGATGACATTTCACTGTGTTAATGAGCTAATTCGCTGTATTTACTAACTGATTCGTTATAATTATCAGTCCTTCGCTAATTTTACGAAGCTTGATTCGCTGAAACAACGAATCGGGGTTCACTTCAGCGGACTTGCTTGCTGTCCATATAATAACAAGCGAGTTTCGTTGAGACAGCGAAATTCTTGCTATTCCAACGAATTCTTTTTCTCCGTGTGGAAATTTGTACACGGAGAAAAAGGTATCTTGAAAAATACCATAATTTATGGAGTTTTGGCGTTGGTCTAACCCCAGTCAAAATATTTACGCGAAGATACCTCTAAAAGTACCATAATGGCTGGGACTTTTATGAGGAAGGTACCATACTTCTTTATAAAAGCCCAAGAAATTATGGGACTTTCAGAGGTTCGTTCACGTAAATATTTTGACTCGGGTCAGACCAACGCCAAAAATCCATAAATTATGGTATTTTTCAAGATATCTGTTGTCTCAGTGTAGCAATATCAACAGAGGGAAAGAATAATGAGGCTCACGGACATATTTTCGCTGGTTGTAAAAATTCCAATCGGTTCTCTGATTGTCGGATTCGCAAGTAAATTCACTGGAATTTCATTTTTCGATAGCAAAAAATGGAGCATTCTTTTTGTATTATTTTCGATACAATTAAACTCAAATCAAATATTGATAGTAAATTCATACGATTTTTTCCATTATCAATAACATGAATTAAACAATGAGAGGAGGGGTTGATGGATCTGTTCCCTGGTTCCATTCGATACTAGGGTACTTCAATATGCCTCGATTGGAAAAAACCTATACAATCTACTTAAATCAAATTTACCGGGATTTACGCGAGAACATTATATACTTTCCAATGAGTTTTTTTCAAAATGCAGTGGGTTTTCCATTGAAAAAGTTTATTAAATCTACGCTGAGAAAAACAAATCGTAGAGCTAACCTCGTAAGAGTTTTTGAATACGGTGAATTCCGCCCCGCAGTTGAGTCAACTGAATATCGATTAAAATAAATCCCCGCTCAGTCATTTCAATCGATATTCAGTTGACTCAACTACGCGGTGAAATTCGTAGTATCCAGATTCTTACAGGGTGGAGGCAAACCTGGTGTTTTCTCAGTGTAACCATATCTAATGAAAAATTATCAAATTGACCTCAATTAGAACATTGTGGAAGATTCTATGAAAAAAAAATGTAAAATTAGCACAATTCCAGTACCCTTCTTTTTCCTGTAATGCATTGTTAATGGAATCTCAAACGGTATCTTTTAGAAACTTCTGAGAGATTTTTTAAAACGTTCCTGAAGATATCTTGTAGAAGTAAAAACATTGTAAGGGTTTTAAAAGATATCTCCCCGTGTTGCACAAAACTTCTCGCACTAGTTACAATCATTTCTGAAAATATCTTTTAGACAAGCTGGCTGAAAGGTCCGATAAATTCCCATAAACCCTCATCCACTATAGGAACAGATAGGATATTTTATTCCTATCAGTATTCATCAGGGTTTGTAAATCATACCGATAGAAACCTATAGAACATCGGATTCCTTGTAGAATCTCAGAGAAACCATCAAATTCTGTGACGCTAACCACGATAGAAACCGATAGTATATCATTGATTCCGTTAGAATTTGGTCTGTCGGTTTCTATTGATCTTTTTGCACACGGCAAAGAGTGCTATGTACAGAATAACATTGGCATGGTTTATAGTTCTGAAAAAAAACCGTTTACAACAAGAAGTCAAAAGGAAGTCTGTAATAATGTAATGCATTCCCAAAGAATTCTCTATAAATCTTGGATGATATGGGGATCAATTGGGATGAGTTGGTGCACATTGAATTTCGCAATCCAAACGTGGCAACGTCGGTGCCATACACGGAGAAAAATGCAGCTCGAAAGGATAGTAATCTTTAATAGAAAATTGGAGAATATTTCTTAAAATCTAAGAATTTTTCTTCAGTCCGTGATAAACATAAAACGGTTCAGATTTCTCTTGAATATTGCTCAAAAAACAATGAGAAATTATCAATACTTAACAAATCATCAAAAGAAATATGAAGTTTCCAAAAGTCGCGCATGAAATTCTACAAAGTAAATAACAAGATTCTGTAATTTGAAAATGAGATTACAGAATTTCGTTATTTACTTTGTAATATTTCATGCGCAACTTTTGGAAACTTCATATTTGTTTTTATGATTTGTTAAGTATTGATAATTTTTGATTGCTTTTCGAGCAATATTCAAGATAAATCTGAACTGTTTTATGTTTATTACGAACTTAAGAAAAATTCTTAGATTTTAAGAAATATTCTCAGATTTTAAGATATATTCTCCAATTTTCTAATAAAGATTACTATCCTTTCGAGCTGCATTTTTCTCCGTGTAGATACTTCAGAGAACATACACATTTTTCAATTTTCCGAAATGTCGCCAATATTCTCGAGTCTCGGATGCGTCAATATCGATATCGTCTCGGATAGTCGAGACGATATCGATACTGGTATCATACTCTCGTGCAGCCCCAAGAGTGATTCGTAATATTTCAAGGCAATGATTGCCAAGTAATGTATAGAGTAGATTCCAACACAGGAGAAAAGAATAGAACCATTGCACGGTGTGGAATCATTCATAACATTTCGAGGTAGTGATTCTCAATCATTCACGGAAAAAATCCCCATATAAAAATTACATGAAGGGTCAGGTAACGATTACAGTGTGGATTTCATGTAAAATTTACTACACGACCCTGTTGGATTTACATTGTTATTAAAGATAATTCACAGCAACACTTCTCTCATTTACATAACGCTGAAACTAGCAGACGTAAAGTTGGCAACCGATTGTTGTAACTTTTGAATCAAGGTTATTGGAGCTTTGTTTATACCAGAAATCGATTGAGTAGCATCCTACCAAACGTTTCAGATCCTCAAATCCTTAATAAAAACTGTGTATAAAGAGTTATGAAAAGCGGCTGCTAGCTCTACGGCTGCCAGTTTCAGTTCTATCTTTTAAGTTTCCAAATTTTACTCCAATCGCATTCATGTGAGTAGTTATGTTAAATTCACAGCAGTCAATGTAAAATTGGACTTTTTTCCGTGTTGTATACCGTACATCACTGAGATTATTCATAAACTAAGTTGCTGAGGTGTGAGCACGGATGTACGAACGATTCATAAACTTTCAGTATGCTGAAAATCTCAATCGTGCGATAGATCTGAGTCGGTATAAGCGTTACTCCGGTTAAGTCAGGTTGGTTAGGTTGGTAGGTTCGAATCCCCATTACTGAGAAAAAAATTTCTTTCTATCACAGCCTTGCATCCGGATCAATGGGACGAAAAACCGTCGTGGAAGTATGAATTCTCAGAGAATCAATTTTTTCTGCGTAATGTTTGGAGATAATTCACGGCATCTTTCTTCTGAATGATGGTATTGATCACTAGGTTTCGTGAGGAATAGGAAGTATGTTTGTATGAAACTAAATGAATTAGCAGTGATCTTCATCCGAAGATAGGAACTATTACTACTCCCCGCATAAGGAACTGTTGATAGAAAGCTCCAGTTGTCACCAATTTGCTACCCCTTTTTAGCAATGATCCTTCGTATTCCTAGTAATCATTCACTGTTATTTTCTCTTCGTGTATGTTAGGACAAATCGAAAACAAAAATAGACAAAAAAAACATAAAATTGAGATCACGAATGAAGGAATTAGCCTCAAGAGTGTGGCGACAGTTAGTTCATGCTTTTATTTATCCAATTTGCTATTGTACTGACAGAATAATATTTATTCGAACATAATATAATACTGCAAGAACTCGAATAATTACAATGCTCCACTAGACATTGAAGTCCCATATCATCGAATCAACTGCACGTTATCATGATTCACATGTAATTGAGTGTCCCCGATGCCATTTCATGAGGGCAATCGTATCCCAACGACCGACTCGTGAAATATAATCTAGAATCAATTTTTCCCAGCAATATGCAAACATTAATTCAAGAGTGGAGTCGAGATATTAATGTTCATCGATACATCATTCTTTTTATTTTTGTTGAAAGAACAAGATCGATGATCAGCGGCAATGATATTATTCGCGTATATCATGAAAATATTGGTCTGAATGTTTAAAGCGATATACAACCACCCTCATCGAATGCAGTCTACGAAAGTCGACGATAACATATCTGTACATATCGCTAAACCAATTATCGATCAAGGATCCTTCGGTGTTAACGAGGTAGGTACACGTTACGACTTCCGTACGTACCGCATCTAATATCATGATGCGCTAATATTAATGCATATTAATGCACCGTGCATGCGGGTATTTTCATTCACTTTACGTGACCATCGCGCGTGTACAGACTTATACATAACTGGCGCATTTTATTTATGAGGATGGAGGAGAACATGGTTACGCGTTGCATGACCAATGGTAGAACGGAGGGATAGAAGAAGAGAGATAGCGTGTGAAAAAGAACAAGTATAAATATGAGAGTGTTTGTGAAAAGTATGAAATCGGCGGTTGATAATGGGCGCGCAGTTTATCAGGTAGAATTTTCTCCCTTCCAAGCCCCCGCCTCGTTCTCTCTTACCGCCATTTCCCCTTGTCTCACTTTTCCAACGCATCGACGCGCCAACAACGGTGGTGGGACTTTCATTGTACACGCGGCTGCAAACAATAATCATGACACGTTGGATTGCTCGGCAATGACAATGGAATTGATGATATATCGATTGCTCGCCCGACGACACCGTATAATTGTTTTACAACGCTGACCACCGATATACGCGTATTAATGGATGAGTGTGCGTACGTGTATAGTTATAAAGCTTGCCAGTTGGCTTCGTAAAATCTCTCTCGGAACAAATAGGTTTGGGACGTGTCCATACGTACTCTGGTTTGTGTACAAAAGCATTGTTCCCTCTATGACCTATAGATACTCTCTATAGATTAGCGAGAAAGAGAAATTTCCAATCATTAATTTCTACCTACGAGATTTATGAGAAAATTGAAAGTCGTATGACGCACGTGTCGTCTTCGCGTCTTCACAGCTAATCTTGGATCTTGGGAGAATTTAAGGGATCAAGCTGTTGCTTCATTTCATATTTGAGGTACAAATTTTAACATACAAACAAAATGTGTAGAATATCAAGTCAAGATATATGATTCCTTACGCGAGAAAGGACTCACGTTACTGTCTCTAGGGAGGAAATGACCTTCTTTGTAGTCGGTTCTAGTCGGTAGTTGGCACGTGTATGTTCGAGTGAAGTAATCTGGGATCTCATAAGCGCGAAGTAGCGTCGTCGTCAACGTACGACCAGCATTTTGTGGAACTAAGGTTATTAGATGTAAGATGTATACATACATATATATTCATGTATACATCCACCCGCGTGCGTGCATATAAGAACAGGTGGCGCTTAAGGCGGTAAGATTTGTAGTTTCATTAGGCGGGATACTGGCACAGGCAACGGCTGGTGCTACCGATGCTTATAATACGAAAGCCAAGTTGTCTACAACCACTTTACATCAGTACTTACTTGTATCGTCAGTTATCCCAATCCTTTTCTGTATCAAGATCACTCTGTTCTTATCATCATTGGAGTTCTAGTCGTAAATATAAGATACATCAAAGAGCAAGAGAGGAGAGGATATCAATTTGATATTTATAATATTCGATATAAAAATTGTATATAAAATATCAATGAAAAATTAGAGTGTTGTTTTTTCAAAGCATATGCTTTGCTCGTTCAAATAAATGTGTGAATAAGTTTCAGTCTGGAAATCCAGACACCGCTTTGAGGAAAGTATTTTTATTCCTGTGCCATGAGGTTATGCGTTACGTACGTATCTTACATTCATACATTCGGATCAAAATGCTGCAGATGGTGTTTGCATATAATGCGCACAGTTCACCAGGGTGAACAGCTGTCCAGGATTTTCCAATTTTTTGTTCTTATGCCGAATACAGCATACTTTTCTCTCCGCCAGAGATACGGCAAGAAAAATTTTTATTGAGAAGAATTTTATTTATTTCCAATTGCGTTTACAATAATCCTTGCTCACTACAGGTGAATATTCTCAGGTCAAACCAATTTTCAATCCAATTTCATTGGATACGTCGACAAAATGAGGATTGATAACACACGCAACGATGATATTTTTAATCATCGCAAGGCTCACTCATCAATCATGTTCGATTCAGGAGATGTATGTGGGAAAATATGTGGAATCCCCGATGATCATTGAGATATTCAACGTCTGGTGTGTCACCTTACGAACAGATGTTATTATGTCAATGGATGGTTTTCAGCCACGTCATGATCCTCTCGAAGCGTCTTTAACGAGGTAACGGAAAGTCATTATACTTTCGTTACTTCGACTCTCCCTTTTTTTGACATGGAAAACGTGTCTCTCGCCCTGATCCGCGGATCTTGTATTGCGTGACGCAACCGCAGGGTGTAGGAACATCGAATTTTGAATTGAAGACGAGGATGATGACGATGATGATGGAACACATGTATGCGACCCTCATCCCTTTGATTTTATAGCTTGTCCCTGACCCTAATGATGCTGGGGAAATATTGTTCTCGTCATATAGATCTTTTTCCAAATACCCGATACGAAGTATGGAAAAATCGACTTGAACGTTTGCGTAAATAAAAATCATTGCGCTGTGATGGAACTGAAAAATTTCTATTCATAATGAATTTTTCCGTATTTTACATGAAATTTCTGTCTTTAAAACAATTTTCCGATATGTGTACTGGAATTTTCATAATTTGACCGTAATTTTCCCACACAAATTTACAGATTGATTGTTTTCAATACAGCCCTGGAAGTTTTCCATATATTTTTTTTACAATGCCCTAGTAGAGAATTTGATCATCCTTCCCTATCTTCAATGAAGCCCTGATTAGGTTAGAATCCGGAAACCGTGGATAAGGAAAATCTTATGCGGCTCTTACACCCTTGTAGAAATACTCTAGTAATTGACGAGTTTTGTAACGCTCAACTGGCCAAAAACTAGACGCCTGCAAGTGCCTCGTAAGGTTCTAGCGAGGTACTTGAAGGTGTACAATAGAACGGCAAAAACAAAGGCATTTTTCATGATTTTTTTTCACCTAGAAGCTTGTATTTGATTCAAACAGAATTTTCTAGTGTTAATAACACGTTATTGAAGTATATTGAGGTATTTTTTTTGTTTTTTTTTCAGTAACGAAAACTTTGAATGCGCATTTCTCGAAACATGTTTTCCCAAGTTGGCGGGGATGATAACTAAAAAAACTAATAATCCAGTCGGAATGAGGTTTTGGGGACATCTTCGTTATTATATTAGCTTCTAGTTGGAGCCAAAAAATTTGGTACTTTTGGAGAATAAAGTACTTTTTTATTGCAAAAATGACTTGAAAAAAGGGGTGAATTATCGATTTTTGCCTATTTTGCTCTGCCAAATCGCGAATTTTATATTTTTCCCATTTTTTTTTGGTTTAACTAGGGGAAAGTGATCTAACTCGGACCATGTTCTAAGTTGGACCCCCTTATGTTTCTTGGAGACTTCAAATTCAATCAGCTTGCCCGATGCATTCCTAGATACATTATTTGGTACTGATCATTTGTCAGCAAGTTGACGAATATCAATTCATGTTGCGATTTTTTACAAACAATAATGTGTTGTCAGCACTGCTGCGAAAAATTTTCTATCTTCGAAAAATCCGTGAAAATTGTGTTTTTTATTATCAATTCGAATAAAGTGTTAAATATTCTCAGATCAGTATTCATCACTCTTTTTGAGGATATATTCATTTTAGTGAATCATTTCGTGAGTTTACCCATACAAAAATTTGTGGGCTTCGCCAATGCTGACAATAAAATATAGCTTGGCGCAATGTTGACAGACAAGGCTTGGCAATCTATAAATCTTCAATGTTGATTAACAATAAATACAATGTTGCACCGATGTCGGTCTTCGACGGATTTCGTTTGTCAGCCTATTATTGCGGCACAATTGCGCCAACCTTGGCTGTTGCTTGGCTCATCCTTGGCCCAACATTGACTAAACGATAGATTCCATTCAACGCCAGGATCATTTGAAATGTGGTTCAATATTGCCCCAAACTTTGGCTTAGTTTCAGTTTGGTCTGTCCATATTTTACTATTCGCTCAGTGATGATCACTATTCCTTTTTTTCCGTGCATTTCTCGAATTGATTCCATTTGAAATATGTGATTGGTGCAAAAAATATGAACTCTGAATATGATATAAATTATTACTATCCTCTTCATCCGCACAAAATGTACCTCTCAATACAACGTTTTACATAAATCCCGTATATAATCCATGCACAAAATTAATCCCGCGTGGAAACCCTTATTACAAGAATTTCATCAGCTCATCGGAATAAAATTTTCATTCACCAGGGAGAGAAACTGTGACACACACATGCATCTGCGAAAAAATCGTACCTCCTAGCACCAACAAGTATCAATCCAAAACTTACAACACGAATGTTCCATTTGTTCAGGAAATTGATGACTCGCGATAGGATACAATTTTCTGTCTGATCTGATTTCCCGCACCCGTGACACGTTATAGCGGTGCCAGAGCGAGAACGAAGGGAGCATTAGCGAGTGGTACTTCGCAGTTCGCATTGAACGAATCAAATATTTAAAATGCGCGATTGCGTCAGTGCCGTACCATGCGTCTGTCACATACCTCGTGTCACTACGATACAACAATGTTCTCTATCCTTAGAGTCTGACAGCCATTTAGCTGATTTAGCGTTACACGTCGAGGGTTTGGAGACACCAAGAGAATAGAGAAACGGAAATGGTAGAAGAAAATACCTTCTTCCATTTTTCTGGCACTCATCGTGTTCATGTTTCGTAACCTATGACACGCGAATCGAATTCGTCAAAGAACTCATCACAAATCTTTACCGACACGCTCCTTCGTCCTCATTTCCGTTTAGCGTCAACTCATTCTCACAGTATAACGACATTATTCGTCTTCGAGAAACCAACAACAGATGTTTTATCATTGGAAGCGTGAATTACACAAAAAGAGAAGCGAAAGAGATGATTATGTTTGATGGATGACGTGACAAATGTTGGGATAGGAAATTAAAATTAAACCAAATTTTTGATTCAGTATCACGATCGTTGGACTTGGGACGAATATAAGCTTGAATAATGAGTTTTTTATTTTGGTAAAAGCCAACCATAGTATAGACAACAAGTTCGATGATAGCTTCTTCGACACATACACGAATTTTACGGTGCAAAATAATTTCATTCGTCATGTCCTACTTTGATATATCAATACCGTCACATCTCATGATTTACTTCTCGATTATATACCGTTTATAATGATACTTTGAAGTCACGATGGCCACGCATGTCAAAAACGGAACGAGTCTTTTTCGAGAAGGATGTGTTCATGTTGTTTTTCAAGAATTGGCTTCTAAGGTAACGACTTTCTTCTGTTGATATAAGAAACTGCCGAATCATATCGGTATTGGCATCTTTCTGTTACCGAAGCAGAAATCGAGCGAGAGTTGGTGTTTGTATTGTATCTCAAACAGGAATGATGGAGGCTTTTATTACAGGTGAATAACCTTCAATTAATCATAATTAGCGGAGTTGAAAAAATAACCGTGCATCATTGAAGTTCGTGCAGTATAGAATTCATGTTGATGAATGTGAATTCATAGTCAAATGTTTTGCGCTTAGTAATCGAATGACACTTTGTTACGTTTGTAAATTGGCTTATTATGATTGTTGTATGTTTAATGCCAATCAAATCAATCTCCATTTCTCATCCGATTAATGATCTTCATTGCAGTTATTATTCAATTTTATGAAAATATCGAAACGCAAAATATAAATAAGAATAGTTCGTTGAATGAAGATTGACGATTTTTTCAGTCAAAATCAAAATGGGAAATGAAATGATAAATATCGAATACCTAGGTAGCATGGCATATTCGCGAAATAACGTGGTTTCATTATTTTCATACATGCATTTCATGAAAAAGTGTGTGGTGTTGGTGTTGAAGATATATATCATTGCATTAAAAAAAAACAATACAAATGCGATAGTTAGACAACGAACAGCTTCTCTGTCGAGAGTTGAAATTCATAATTGAACGCTGACAGTTTGAATATGGAATATTGGATTGATGCTTGTACCTTCTCTGTGAGGGAAGATTGAATTCAGAGGCGCAATATCGAAATATAAACATGTCTTCTGGTTATTTCAGTTCCACCAAAATTAAACTGTGATAAATCGTGGATTTTTTGGTATATTTTGGTGAATCCTCGATTTAGGCAAGTTTTGAGGTTCGTTTGGACAATTCTTTTTGCTCTGTACAGATATGTTTCGTCAATATTCATACTGCTTCATCAAAAATTCACAAATTGAAAAACGGTTATTTTTGAATCATTTTTCGAAATACAAAAGTTCCAAAATAATCATTTGATGACCATACTTTTTGGCTCAAGTTTGATGAAAATTATTTTTAAAAAAATAACCATAGGATCACTGCAGAAAGAGGTCATTCCGAAATGGTTAGAAAAAGCCAATCCACACAGTAAGAAGTAAAACTTAAAGTGATCCCGACTATCAGCTTAAACATGCAACCAAAAGTAGCACCTATTCCAACTGAAAGTGATCAATGAAAAAGACTGAATTTCAGTTGGAATAGACGCTACTTCTGACTGCATTTTTAAGCTGATATTCGGGATCGCTTCAAGTTTCACTTTTTACTGTGCATGAGAAAGATTTAACAATAAAAATGGGATCTTTGTTGTAATTTGATATGTTACGATTACTCAAATAAATTGTAATGTATCTTTGACGAACCATGACGAATAAAACAAACGTTGTGGGTTGAGCATTAGGAGAAAAAAATATATGTAAGTAATGATGATGCAAATTCTCAACGATCCCTGGAAGATTGACAAGAAGAAAACGCAGACAAAAAGAAAAAGAAGGAATGAGTTAATTTCATAGCTGATCACCCAGAGTAATCCAAGCAGGGGCGTCGCCACTGATGCAGAAAACAAAGCTGCAGGGTGCGGCGAGTCACCCTACCAAGGTTTTCCGAGTTGTACGTCATAAGTGCTTCCGCGCTAGATTCATCATTTTAGTCGAACAGCTTCCATCGAGATATCCATTTTTCCACCCCTGTCGGTGATTCGAGTAGATTGTGGACAGTGACGCACATCATTCTGAGATTTCTTTCGGTGATTGTAAAAAGGAATATTCCGAAGCGAATATTCATGATAAAAATTAATTCCCTGCATTATACATCAACTGAACATTTTTCTAAATTTTTCCGGCGAAAGAACCTCCGAGTCTTCCTTAAACTCATTATCTGGACAACGATGAACACGATTGACGCATTCAATCTCACGTTCTCACTCAGCTGAAATACCGATGGATCGTAAGTTGTTCCCGATAGTATCAAAATATTATTGAAGAAATATTATTCTTGGTTGCATCTTTTCAATACCTTGAATCAACATTTTTTTTCCCAACCGTACACATTCGGTTTGACCAGGGACCCTATAACGACGACACGCTGCATTATCGGTTAATAGCTTCTTCTCTCTCTGTTACCCTGTCTCTCGAGGTAGATTTGCCCATGTATACATACATGAATACATATTTGTCCTAGGCACCAACTCTGTTTCTCTAGCCTTCGACGTTTCGGTCTATTATGCGCCCATAGAACCGCCGCGAGAAAAATACACAGAGAGAAAGAGTCTCCACTAATCTGGCATAGCTTTTGTATAGAGGGGAGAATTCGTCGTGGTATTGCCACTCCGATAAATAAATCAACTGGTAAGCAGCTACTATTAGGGTGTCCTGCGGCGTGTATGCGACTCACGCCCCACACGCGCACATCTTTTTTCCCTTTCTCCATCTCAAAATCCATAGGTGGTAGTTATAGGTGCCTCATACATTCGCACGAGATGTAACCCATAACTATATCGCGACATTAACACTATTATGCAAATGTATGCAAACGAACCTTCAACGACCGCATGCGTGAAATATATATGTTGTTGCTACTTCAGCAATTTTGTTGTAAATTTATTTGTCGGAGCGAGTGATGAATTTCTTTCGTGTTCAAAGGATAAAAATGCATCCTCCGTTGCGTGGCTTTCAGAGCAAAAAGGATACGGATTACCTGATGAATTGAATATAATATTTCATGCAACATAGTACTATATCGTGTACGTGCTAATAATATATCGTGTACTTTTAATTCAATGATACTTTTACTTGCAGGATTTATTCTCATTGAAAATCACTCCCAATATGATTTATCTTATGATTGCGTTTTGGATGAGGTTAAGCGGTACGCTGAAATTCTTATTCTCCACGAGTTTTATGAATTTATGCATGCGGAGCAAAGCTTTCCTTCGGTACGAATATATTTCAGATGTTACAAAAGAGCGATACATATTAAATTTATTGCAGGAATTGAAATTTGAGTAAATATATTTCGGAACGATTTTATTCATCTTCGAATTTTTTCATATTCTTTACATAAATGATTGTGTACAATATTCTTCCAAAGGTTCTTGCATAGAAAAAAAATTCACTGTGATAGCTGATTCAAGAGTTGAAAAATTTGCAAAATTATATATCATTCATATAGAATTCAATATATTTTATACATAAATTATATATAATTTGAAAAATTTTTCCACTTGGTTGTTAGTTGTCATAACAATAATATGTGGCTATCCCATCACATTTGGAGATCCCATATGCAATTTTGAGCCATTTAAATTATGTTTATCTGCAATGTTGAAATCTATTATACATATTACATTAATTCAAGAACACGACACTAATAAATTTCAACTTGTTTTCTTCAAACATAAATCAAGAATTATTTGAACTATCAACAAATGAATAACCCCTCTTCCAGATAAATGTGAATGAAATCCCAAAAACAAAACAGCAAAATTGACTTGTGGAAATGCATCAGTTGTTAAACTGCTAATCGAATCATTACTCATCATCAATTAGATTGAATGGTGAAAATAACGCGTTCCAGTAGAATTAAAGGTTGCACATGTTCACTTGAAAACGTCAAAAAGAACATCATCCGTATAAATATACAAAGACGTTTACACATTATGTGTGTCCGAGCAGGTAATGCCTCTTATGAGATCACGAGTCACTCGGCATCAGAATCACGTTTCCCATAATCTCCAGTGAGCTCATAAATAATGCGTAGCCTACGTGCGATCCAGTATATCGCTCTCCACGTATACGTTAAGTGAACGCACGTTTACGTGCCTTGAGTCCTTCTCCATGTACGTTAATTTATCGAATCTGGTCACCTGCTGATCTTTCTTTCTTCTCTCTTTCTCTTTCTCTTCTTCTCTGTACATACTTGTGCAACATCTTCATAACTCCTCTCTATTCATAACTTCAAATTTTTATGCGGGTTAATATTATCAATGGAGATGGCAGACATTTTTTGATACGTTTAACACTGATATATTTCCTAGTGAAAATCATGTATGACACATGTATGATACATATAAGGATTATACATGGTTAATAGCCTATAGATAAATCATATACTCATATGTTATATTACATACCATAGATAATTCCTACTAGGATTGCTTGAGGATAATATTAAATTGATAGCCCTGCTGAAATGCTCATTCGTTAGAGTATAGTGATTTATTTCATTCCAACAGCAACTCTTTGAATTGAATTGATTGAGTGTTAAATTATTCAATTACTTCATCGATGTTGATGAAATTATCAGGCTTTGGATGTGAAACATTGAACAATTCCAAGTACGATGAGCTGGAAAGTACCTCCAGACATGAATTTTTATATAATCGTGAAAACCCCGAATGGAAAAATTCTCAAAATTATGTAAGATTATATATAAATTATATTGAATTCTGCGTGTACTATATTTAATTCTGGATTATTATATATAATTTTTCAGATTCCATACAGATTTTTTATCAAAATTTATGTTTGAATTCAGGATATATATTACTGGAAATATACATGGAAAAATGATCTCCGCGACAAAAAGATCCGTTTTATTTGAATTCAATCACACATACTTTCTGTCTGCCAATACTATCTACTCAAATACACGAATATGTTAATTGGCAATGCATATTGCGACAATTTATGCAGCTTGAAAATTTATATGTTTAACTATCATTCATATGTCACTTTCGCACACTCATACAGAACTATGTATGCGCAGAATTTGTTATTTTTCCTTGCTAATGGCTTCCCTAATAAAAATGATCTCCGCAATCATCTACATGTCTTCAGATTCAAGACTCGAAAACCTTTTGAAATTTGGAATTGTTTGCGGTCAAAAAACGCGCATTGTTCTGCGGAAAATTGTCAACAATTATTCAAGCAATGATTTTAGACAAATTTTCAAACGACATTCTCAAAAAACAATGAAATTTTATATCGAATATCATGTGTTGGGAATTTTTTTTTCGTACAGATAATAAGGACAACAATTTGATGACATTTCATTGGAAAATGACGACGTTCAGAACTCGATGTATCGAACAAAAGTGTTACAACTCTGATAAAAATAAATCTCTACATTTCTCCGCATTTTTATGATTGTTCGAAATTGGACAAAAATGAAGAGAAACTCTCCAAATTTGAATCAGTGAAATTAAATTTCTGAAGTGAAGTGAAATCAGAAAATTCCAAGTCAATTCGGCGATTATTGTCCGAGTTACACGCACATTTGTAAAATTTTTTTACTCTATGCCAAGTGCTTTTGAAACTTTGAATGCGTTTTTCTCCAAACTGTGTTTTCAAAGTTGGTGACCAAGATTTCTCGAAAACGGCTGGATCGATTAGTCTCAAATTTCAACACAAGCTTGTTGACTATATTTTTCAGTCATTAATCGAAGCTTTCCTTTCACCGATGAATATTTTCATTTTTATGAACAATTCAAGGCCAAAATTTTGGCGCAAAATCGATGTTTTTTTCAGAAGCCGCCATTTGGTCAAAAAATTTCATTTTGCCCATTCCTTCGATTAATTACTAGATCATGTATTACTTCAACGAAATCCATTTGGTCATTTCATTCTGGAAGAGTTAGTCCCGAGATATCTTGGTCACCGCAAAGCGCTTTTTTTAGAGGAGCTCCTGAAGATCAGCCATAACAGGTCTCAAAATCATTATTCTTACAAATAAAAAATATTCAAATACAGGTCAAAGTTATCTCATTATATGTACAAATTATTACAATAATCAATTTAACTGTCTTTTCAGGAAAAATTCTTGAAAAACCGCTTTTTTGCGCCCCTTAACTGTATATAACCCCTTCAATCCATGATGTATTATATTGGTAATAGAAGAATCATTCTATGAGAAGAAAAATATGTTTTCAAGATCCCAAACGTGAATTTCTCTCCTGAGCCTGATCAGGGTCAACTCAGCCCTGGTGAATCCTAAAACAGGCACGTGAAAAACACAGAAAATTTCAGATGGCTGTATCTCATTTAAAATTGAATTGATTTGAATCCACTATGGATGAGTTTTGTTCATTAGAGTTTATAGTTCGAGAATATTTAGTTCCAAAACTATTTTCAATGAAGAGATTCTCAATCGCTGGGAGAGAAAGACACGTTTGAGGGTATACAATACTCCATATGCCCGTTCTAGGGTTAAAAAATCCATAGAACCTGACCAACTGGAATTTAATGGGATTTGGACAGAACATTGTGCAAGATCCAATCAGATTTGGCAAGATTCAATGTAAATCACATTGAAAAAACACACTCATCTCAGTGAATATCATTGAAAATAGTTGAATAGCCCTAGCAGAAATCACTCTAGCCTCCTCATAATTTAATGCTAACCCGGGAAAGAAGAATCACGTTGAAAACAACGTTGAAAAAAACGTGGTCTTCTACGTTGTAACCATGGTGAAATGGTTGCTCTTCGGAACAGAGAAAAACAAGGTAGGAAACGACCCCATGTGGAAATTTCCGGGATTGAACAAACGATCCAATACTGGCGGGGATTTATCCGCCGGACTCTGGCAAAACCAATTGAGTCCTTACTGTGTCATCGCTGTTTTTCGATTAGTGCCATGTATCTGACAGACATCACACAATACTGGGTCTTGAAAATGGCCAGATTCGTTGCGATACTATAAATCAACTCTGGCACACCCATCACGCCAATCTGATTACCCTAGGTCATGAGAGTGGTCAACCAACGATTCATATGCATTTCAAACAACAAATTTCTCGAATGGTTTCGGTCCGAAGTAATTTAATTTATCCAAATTTCCTACTCCTTCTATTTGTCTGATTTCTATGTAGTATAGTAATCATTACGAGAAAAATGGCGAAGGATTCTATTCTCACATAGTAACATTTACGATTTTCAATAAAATAAGAACGAATACTATGTTAGGATGGTAAATATTACCATACATCTCTCTCCGTGTACCGATTCTTAACGTTGTTTTCTACGTGTTTTTTTTCTCCCGGGAATGCCTTTTCTAGTGACTAATTTCACTGCTAGTGTCTTGAAAGTTGCTAGACAACCGCTATAATTATTTTCACTGGGGAGGATTCGGTCGGAACATTGTGCAAGATTCGATAAAATTTAGTAAGCATCAATGGATTTTTTTAACCAGGAAACCCCGCTCGGATCCTCACAAGGATTGGCTACCATCAAAACCTTCGCGGAAAGACCTCGCTTGAATCAGAACATGAAATTAAATACCAATTATAATAATTTATTATGAGAATTTTGATTCAAATCAGATGAATTAATTTGCACAAAGGTCATCCACATCGCTGAGGCTCAATCATTTTTAATCAGAATAAAGAACCAAACGAACGGCCTATTTGGCTCAATTTACGCGTAGATTCATGCTCATTATGAAACCTCTATACACCGAATTTCAACCAAAATGTAATTTTTCGTGTATAATGAGATAGAGAATCATTTATTACCGGATGTGTTATACTAAAAAAACAGAATTCAACAAACACGTTGATCTCGATGAACATTTTTTTACTCTCCCATATTGTTCGAATGTAAATACGATACAATGGAACCACGATATGTCAAACCTGTACGCGTATTCGTTACTTTTCTCGTGATAAGTAAGGCACGGAGCACAGGATACATAAAGTGTTTATAATCTTGTACCTACATACCATTCCATTCATTTTTAGTAGATTATAATCTTCTCATAATTGAATTTTTAGGCAACGTGTGATGGAAAAAAGGAAAGAACATATCGCAGAATTCTAAAACACGTCACGGCTGACGACTCGCGGTATACGTTTTCTTCATTCGAGTATTTCTCGCAGACGTTTCCTCTACTTGTTCACTATGTGGAACGCACTTTGAGTTCTTGTCGAAATCCTTTCAATATACGGTACATATGTATATGCGGAACAAAATGAAAGAAACGAAAGGAAGCCAAATAGTATACTTGGAAAAGTATGTTTTTTGCAATATATATATATATACGTGACTTCTCGTGTGTTCCATGGAGGAATAAAAACTAAAGTCTCCTCGCCTTGCCGTTCATGCCAAATGGGGGAATCTTCGTGAAAAGAAACCATTGACAAAATCCAGGGTGATTCCTGCTGTATCTTTAATTTATATCCCAGTGCACTTTGTGATTTCTTCCACGTATATATCCTTATGGTTACTTGGACCCTTTAGAAATGCAATTGTGGCCCTTGGTTTTCCACTTCCTGGAACGATACGCAACATCCGTGGTGGAGAGTATAATAACAATATATCGTTTGATCCCAACGATGAGAAATGATGAATCATCTGTCATTTAATCTGGAGACATTGCAAACACAGGAAAGTTTATCGAACGTTGGAGAATAATTATTTATTCATATTCATAACGTAACACGCATGCATATCCATTGTTGTTTTTTTTCGCCTCGACGAAATTGTGTGAAAATAATGTCAACACCCGACGACGTTATTCATCACTCCACCCTGTTGTTGACAAGAAAATATTTTTCTGAAGTTATTTCACAATGTTACACGCTCAATTGGAGTACACTTTGACCGTGGAATTATAAATATTCGCGTCTGTTTCGAGGACGAACGGTCGCGCGTGTTTGTAACAAAACCAAAAAAGAGAAAGAGGGAATAATATGAAAATTCCCAGCGATTCGTAACAGAGCATTCTGTATAAGCGAAATTTCGCACAACCGTTGAACGTGTTCAACACAGTCAGCATTACGGCCGTTTTATTCCGCTAATGCCTCGTGCTCTCGTCCATCTACTCGCGCTTCTATTCATGAAACATACGAGGTATGAGCGTACGCGCATGTATTTGTAATACCTACACGTGATACATATAGATGCCAACTGCATTTTATATTCAAGGTAGAAAACATCCTCGTCGTTAATGAATCGCGCGAAAAGAAGGTATAGGTGTGGGAGTGTTATAC
Organism: Gonatopus flavifemur; assembly: GCA_018340375.1. Lineage (NCBI taxonomy): Eukaryota > Metazoa > Arthropoda > Insecta > Hymenoptera > Dryinidae > Gonatopus > Gonatopus flavifemur. The sequence continues at coordinate 59,699,522 of JAFFJZ010000001.1, forward strand.
GACAACGACAAACAGATAATTCATTGGTATGATCGTACAGAGCATGAACACATCAATTTATCTCTATACGCGAGCGTGTATGAAATATTGTTCCACCCCGCTCGATATCAATAGGGAATCAGGGCATGGAATTGTACAGAGGATTGAAAATTATCTACAAGATTTATCATATGTATATCTCATTTCTCCTGTACTTTATGAGTTCGAGTCATCCAAATTCAGAGGACACTGATTTTAATTAACTCTTATTTATTCGGTTGTTCAAGATCGTTGTACAAACTAATCAGAATTTACGAGGATTTGCGAGAAAAATAATTTAATGATCGGATCTATTATCTATCATCAAGAAAAGATCTCATTGGATTTCAAGAGAACAAGAGAATGTAAAATGAGAAACGGAAAATGAAAAACGATGCACTCATGTCAGACTGTTTTGGAGAGACAACATTGCCGTTCCAACCGGGATCAAACGTCAAATGAAAAGGATAGAGGACGAAATATAATTTTTTCTCCGGCGAACCATGAAACTCATGCTTGTAAATGCGCATATATACGTTCGGGGGAAAAAAACCTGAAGTGATGCACTTTTTCATAGCTCTGGGTAGGTACAATATTTGAGTTTCGCTTTGAATAAAAGCGCACTGCAGTTGGACGACGATAAAGAGTTTTGACAAACGGGCTAGACATGGTCGTTGCACGTCGCGACGCCCGTTGCACAACCGCCTCTCCGTTTCTACCACCCGTCGTCGCACAGCAGATTACTACCATCGTCGCGGCGGCAGTTGCTGTACACCGCGGTTTTTTTCATTTAGTCCCGGTAAAAACGAATGAACGTCGAGCGTCGAGCGACAAACGGCTGCTCTCTGGTACACGTCGCTTACATACATGGATACACGCGGAGCATTTATGCGTTTCTCTTATTCGTTCGTTCTCTTCTCTCTCCCTTCATCATTCGGCGATGTATTGAAACAAATCATTGTTTCCGTGAAATAATCCTGCACAGGTCATCTCGCGCCATTGTATCCGTTTGAACTGCGTACACGCAGTTTCTCTACTCCCATCAGTTGTATCGTGGAAATTAAAACGTCCCTGACTTTTCATTTTTTCAACATTTCCTCGTTTTCCAGTCCGTAACATCTCCATTGAATTGAATAATAACCGTTCGCGGTCGAATTTTTCATTTGAAATTATTGTGAAATCATTAGAACCTTCAAAATTTATTCGATCGTTAAATCTGGCATATTAGCGCTTGACGGAAAATACTTTATTTATATCCTGCGACGAATCATTATTCCCTCCTCCGAACGGAGTTGGGGAGTTGAATCACCGAATGATGAAACATTCCGACCACTGCATTAACATCGATGCCGATTCGCGATCTCCCCTTTCCACCGATATCACAGCTCCCGAATGACACGTATTGAAATTTGGAATCGATATCGCGAATACGGATTTAAATCTTTATGTACATATAAATATACATGGAAATTGTGAAGTTTCGAGTGTGCGCGCGTATACAAAGACATGTGTAAATTCATGCCGTAGCCTAGTACGTATACGTAGTTTTCAACGAGTGGTCGATGACATTCGCTTTTCCCTGTAATGTTCCTCCTCCCGCTGTAAAACGATTTTAAACCACCGCACGACCGATACGTCATTCAACAATGTTCACGACCGCCGAATGACGCTGCTCGCTCCCAATTTTCTGTATTTTCGTTAATGAAATTGTATCGATTCCCAAGGCTTTTATATCTATCCCCATACGTATTCACTCGGCATGTAAATTGTTGGAACTTTACGCTACGCGAATGATGTTGTAGATTCAAAGGAAAATGTAAATATTGCATTTATTTGTACTTTATCTCATATCGAAGGGAGAGAGAGAGAGAATTCTATGGACAGAGATGAAGAGATAAAAAGAATTCGCGACTGAAGATCTTATGACTGTTTCGAGTCGCGAAGTACGTCGAGTTGAGCTCCCCATCGTATCGTCGAGGCAATGAATACGAATAGGTTTCGCGATACGATCTGTGTATCTCTTTTACTACTAACTCTCCTTTTTTCTCCTCTTCTCTCCTGGGTATTCTCAATGTAGAGGGGTTAAATTAAATGATTTGCATAAGTAGGTGGGTGTCGACACCGACAAACATTGACAAACGCGTGTGCAGGGGCAACAGCACCAACAGCAGCCGCAATTCCCGCGTATACAGGGGGTGGAAGGGAAGCCGGTAGCGGCAGAGCCTATAAGAATATATTATTACGGATAATGGAAACACTGTGAGTAGTACTCACACATTCAAACCGGTCACAAGATAAGAGTTCGGCCCACACGAGTCGACACGTGTTGTGTGCTGAGCCTTGTCTGTGGGTCACTGATACAGCTATTCGCAATTATTCCAGTACGGTAAATATATGCTTTCCTCAAAGTGAGCAGGAAAACAGCCAACCCAGCATCGATACTCTTCCCCTTCGGCTTGTATTATAGGGTACCCAATCCTTATCTCGTTTAGTCTTACCGTGAGGTTTTCCTTACATCCTACTTTATGATAAACATGACAAGTTGAAGACATGGCTCCTCAATTTCAATTTGATAAAATGAACACAGTGGTGTTCATTCCACTGTGAAATTTGTGAGCAATCCTCGATATATAGTACGTCTTCTCGTAAAGTCAGGTTTCAACATTCATCTCCAAGAATTGTTTAATTTTTATCTGTAAAAAAGATTGGAAGAGTTGAACGTAATCACTTTTCGAAACACTCGACTATCCAGAAAAAACATTTTCCTGCGATCTCACAGAATTGTATATGGGTTATCTAAAGACATCAGACGCTTCTCCATAATTTAAAAGGGTTGAAATGAAAATAGATAAACAACAGCGTTGATAATAAATTTCAGCGTACAGAATGCATGAAACTGTGCTCCTGACTCGTCCCACTCTTCAACTGACTGACGAAGTGTTTGTCATTGTTACGACAACGACGTCACGTGGCAATTCATATTATTACTATTTGTTCAAGAGCTTCGATGACGATCGAAATGGCGAGATATACAAAGATGGTCCATGCATACGACCCTTCGTGGGAAAAGCCAACACAAACAAAATAAAATAGAGATAGATAAAGTGACATGCGCCTTAGCGTAAGGGGATGACTGAGAGCATCCCCACATACATCGTGGTGTCCTCTCGCGTGTACCTAATCCCGGATTGACTCGTGTCACTTATTAATATTTCATGCAAACACCATGACTTACGGACGAGAACGATCATAACCAAACGCATCTATTATTGTACTCGAGTTCTTTGTGATCACTTTTGAACATAGATATCGCTGAAAATGAACAAAGTTGATTTTATCGTCATGCGACACGATAAAATCAATCAGCCATTGATCTTGACAAATGCCAGATTTTATATCTTTATATCGCGTGAAACGTTGGCGTAAGACTTTTTTTTAAACAACCAAAATATATCTCCCGTACTTGAATTTTCTCTTATTATGCTTTTCCTTTTATCCTGGGGGGGGGGGGGGGGGTTTGTGACAGTCAAAGGAAATGCAACGACCGGAAAAGCAAGATCTGCAAGCCAAAACGAATCGGAGTAATCCCACTCATCGTATTCCCTGAACCTTTTGCGGAGTCTTCTAACAGGGAACGAACAGGGGTCGAACTACACCTAACCCACATCGGAAAGATGATTCGCACAGCTCACAGGACTCCGGTCGATGAGCATTTCGTAAATGGATCTTACTGTTATATTCTCTCGCTCCTTCTTCTCCTTCTACTTTCTCCATTGAAGTTATCCTTCCCATTTCTACATGCAAATAAATACATAGAATGAAAAAAAAAACACATCCGCGTTACTATGGTTGTGGCGAAGACGGTTCACAATCGTGGTTCCTTTCTTCGTCTTTCTTGCGCTGTGTTTCTTATCCCTTCTGCGTGTCACCTTGTCACTCTCCCATCTTCTCTTCCGCACCCCTCTTTTATTTTTCCATGGTGGCTTTGCCGTTTTAAATTGCTGATGAGCATTTTTAGATTGGTCGCGTTAAGTGAATTGGTACATGGACGGTACATTTCTCTGTGTTCTTTCGATAAAAGTATTTGATGAATACAGCAGAACGACATCAGCAAAAATTGCACGATCGCAATGATGATTTCGACCACAATCTATTCTGAAATGAATGGAAAACAAGAATGATGTGAAATCATCTTATTTTTTGACAGAAGGGGTAGCATGGAAAATTGAAAAAATTCGAAGTTTCGATCATCGTGAGAAGAAGAAAAGAGATTACCCAATCAGAAATTTACAACAGGCGCAGTACTGCACCAGGACTGGCCAAGACTGGCAGGGCACTGGCATTTGTCTGGGATGATAAAGCTTTTCTGTACTGGGGATTGAGTATTGATACTATTATTCGCAATCAGCGCAGTGCCTGTCCCGAGTAGAAGGTTGAATCCGATACCGATCCGATTTTCCCTAAGCCAGATTTGGTATAGATATGGGTAATCGGATTGGATCCGGATGTACTGTGTAACGCTTCATTTCATCCGGGCCAAATCCGGGCACTTGATCCGAGCCTGATCCGGCAACTAAATTCAGGCGTGATAAATTTTCCTTCAAGTTTCTGACAGAGATGTGGTTATCCTCCTTCAAACAGGTTACTTGATGCGGTCTGAATTGGTCAATCCATAACCCCGTGATTGCATTTTTTATCCAAAAATCTTTAACAAATTCAATTTTTGATCATGTTTTCAACTTGACATTTCCTATGTAAATATCGCAATAGTCCAAGTCCACTTACATTTGAACATCAAAGTACAATTATTATCCACTTAACGTGTAACATAGTTTATGAACAATCTAATCAATATTCTCATTCCCTTCCTAACCTAAAACATATCTGTCGTATAATATATTATCGCAATTCGCACGCTACAGATGAATGGTTGAGCGAGGTATACCAGGTGTGTAGGTATGAAACCGGAATTTGCCCATAGGTGGCGCTAGATGTCGATGCACTTACCGACACATCACGTCAGCGGTGTCTTGTTATTGTATTGATATCCGACAAAGATTTCCAACTCACAATAACACGAGTTTCATTCAGTAGCATTAGTTTATCAGAGATAAACATGTCGAGTTTTGTGCCAACAAATTACGATTTGCGGACAGCACTACTTTTCTGTTTTCATCTGAAGAAAACCGCAGCCGAATCGCATCGAATGCTTGTGGAGGCGTTTGGTGAGCATGCTCTCGGTAAAACACAGTGTTTCGAATGGTTCAAACGGTTCAAAAGTGGCGATTTTGACGTCAGAAACGAAGAACGTGGAAGACCACCGAAAAACTTTGAAGACGCTGACCTGCAAGCCTTGTTGGACGAAGACGACGCTCAAATACAACAATAACTGGCGGATCAGACAAAGGTGACCCGAGAAGCCATCTGCCTTCGGTTGGAAGCCATGGGAAGGATACAGAAGGTGGGGAAATGGTTTCCACATGAACTCAACGAAAGACAGCAGGAAAACCGCAAAACATCATGCGAAATGCTGCTCGCCAGGTTCCGAAGAAAGTCATTTCTCCATCGAATTGTGACTGGCGATGAAAAGTGGATATATTTCGAGAATCCTGAGCGCAAAAAGTCATGGGTTACTCCGGGTGAACCATCAACATCGACGGCAAGACCAAACCGCTACGGACGAAAGACAATGCTGTGTGTTTGGTGGGATCAGAAGGGCGTAATCTACTACGAGCTGCTGAAACCTGGGGGAACTGTCAATACTCAACGCTATCGACAACAAATGATCGATTTGGATCGAGTTTTGCGTGAAAAACGACCAGAATACCAACAAAGACGACACAAGGTGATTTTGCTGCATGACAATGCACCAGCACACAAAGCAAAACAGGTCCAGGAAACGATAGAGTCGTTCCGTTGGGAGATTCTTCAGCACGCGCCTTACTCACCGGACCTTGCCCCATCCGATTACTACTTGTTTGCATCGATGGGACTCGCACTTGCTGAGCAGCGCTTTACTTCTTACGAAGATGTACGAAAATGGCTCGATGACTGGTTTGCCTCAAAAGAGCAACAGTTCTTTTGGCGTGGAATCCACAAATTGCCAGAAAGATGGAAAAAATGTATAGATAGCGACGGAAAATACTTTGAATAAGTTACTTGATATCATATCATTACAATAAACGTGTTTTTTCTGTACAAAAATTCCGGTTTCATACTTACACACCTGGTATATATCAACGAATAGATACAACCAGCACTCGCGAGAAACCTCAGCCATTCAGTATCGTATCAAAAATTTGATGGTATCCCGGTGACTTTATCGGTGAAGGATTGGAATTTGTATAATTCTAGAGGCATTTCAAAAAAATTTACTCGCATTCATTTTGAGTTTTCTTATTAGGGCGGAGATTGGGTTCTCCATATCTGGACATGGATGAATTAACATTATTCGTATTCGACTCCCGTCAGAAAAACTAATTTGAGTCTGATGAGATTTTAAAAAGTTCGCCTTGTTAGGGGCGCTTGTTAAGGTCTGCCTGTTCCGGATTGGATTATGATTTCCCTAACCTGTGTCTCGTCTGGTGAATTGATCAAGGGTGAATGAGGTTGGATAAGGCTTTTCTTATTAGGACACAGACAGTTTAGGCATATCCAGGCCTGATCAAAATTATCTGCATCCGGTTTCAATTAGGAGGACTGATCAGATCCGGATAAGACTGAATGAGGTTTTGCTTATCAAGTGGCCGATTAGGTTAGCCACATTCGGACCTGATTCAAATCATCCGCATCTGGCCCCGATCAGGAAAACACATCAGGGCCACATAGATTTTTTCAGGGTCACCCTCATTAGAACTATCATCGGGTTATCCTCATCGGTGCCGGATCTGGAATCCCCGATAGGGTTTTTATCTACACGAACTTGGTCAGGCCCAGATATGAAGCCCCATATGGGGCACCCCATTCCACAGCCGGATCCGGTCCGGACCACTTCAGGGCTTACCGGATAGGAACTTCTACTCGGGGTACTGAATCAGTACCTGGCTGGCATTAACCCGACCGGAAATTCAGTCAGATTCGATCGGGTTGACCCGGCGTTTATTTAGGACCTGACGAGATCCTGATTGGGTCCTCATCAAACGTCGGGTTGACCCGATTGAATTTCTAGTCGGGAAGCTCTCAGTACTGGTTTATCAGTGCAGGCATAGTCCTGTATTCCTATGTGTCCAGTACTGATTCCGTACGTGTTGGCCAAGTGTTGAAAACCCAATACTGGCACTGTACTGCACCGGTTGTCAACATTGGCATAATTCGGATTCTTCTGATTAGGTATTCATAAATTTTCTGTAAACAGAGATATTAGGAAATAATGAAATAGTAAGTGCTTGAATTCTTAGCGTCTCAAACCTTCTATCATTCTTCCTCTCAGGATCGTTTGAAGATTTTGAAATATACTTGAATACCCATTTCCACGAAGCCTTATAAAAATTTGGGAGATATAGAAAAAGATGGGGAATAAGATAAAATTGAACTGAATCACAAAACAATAGTCTGCAGAGAAGGATCTGATCCTTTTATGAAGTTTTTCGTGAGGCAGGGTGCCAATAACGGTTGCCGAACACACCTAAATGCCAACACGACCAAGATGAAGATAGTTAAAAGTTAATTAAATCTACTCCCCGAGGTTCTTCTTTCTCCGGGCATTAGAATCGAATCGAAAGGGGGACCGCTTTCACCTCGTCTACCTTTAAAAACATTTTCTTCTTCCATCATTTACAATGCCACGCACACACCGTCAGGGTATTATTCAATTGTGCACCCTTTCTTTTTCTTTTAGAATGTCGACAACAGGTACATATAAACTCAACAGAGAATGGGCCAACAGTTGGAGTGGCACTATAGCGAAGTGCCTTCTGGTCCGATCCGATAAAAAGAACGAGTAGTCGGCCAGCCGAAACCGTCCGGGATCGAGCAACAACAATAATGTCGTCGTCAGTTCGTTAAGCGCTTCTTTCAGAAGCCACCTATTCCATCCTCTTCAACTCGTACATAGCTCGTACACATCTCCACTGTTGTATACAACAAAGGTGCGACCTCGAGATAACTAGTCTCCGCAGCTTGTGTACGGATACCTTCCTATATATTCACACAAGCGTTCATCGTCTTGTTACATAGGTGCGCTACGACATCAACGGAGAACGTTATGACATCGTACACGACCGTAGCATGCTCTTGGTAGTGCGTGCTGCTGTGATATGCGCTATTGCTGCGTTCAACAAACGCAGCGTGACTTCGTCACCTGTGATAATATCAGCGTCTGCGTTATACCGCATGCAGGTTCAACAACTACCATCTATCATGTTGTGATTCCCATAGGGAATGTCTTGAAAAGATTCGCGCCTGTGTGAGTTTGGTTCTGATTGAAGAGCATGTACGTGTATAACTTTTGAAATTATATTCGTACGAGAACATACGACGTATATAACTGCTATGTACCATCTTTATCGTCTTTCGTAATGTACTTCTTCTTAGAGATTATTGAAGAGTAATGACTCTTGACGATTGACTCGATTTGGCGTGGTTTCGAGATTACGTAATTGCATGATGAAAATAGATGGAATTCCATCAAATTTTGATGGACGATAAATCAAGAGATTTCTGGAGTTGGATGTTATTGGTGTACACACAACTGTACATGTACGACGATGGGTAAAAATATGGAAAACGCATCGTCATGTACCAAGCGCGTGCGCTGTTTTACTTCGTCAATCTCACGTCTGATCAACATAGGTGATTGATCGACGACGGATGATCGCGAGTCATGACACGGACTATCGTAGGTAGCACACACCCTATGCTCCGCGTATTATTGGGCAAGAATAAAAATGTCTCTGGTTGACAACTACGATATGACGAAGTAGTTTTAATGAGATGAGTCATGTCTCATAACAGTGAGAATCATAAGTTTATTCATTCAACGATACATCGATGAAAGGTCATACGTATAACGAGATATAGAAGTGAAAATTAGAAGGGATTAAACTGTTGAATAAATTCAATCGTATCCTAATTTTTTCTCGTTCCGATGATTAGGGACTTTTGTTGAAATGTATTTGATAGATTTACAATATCGAACAGAGTGAAAAATAATGAATATTATTCTCCCTTCGTAGGGATAAAATTCCACACGCATAGCGTGAATGAATAGTGAAATGCTCTTACGTGGATCGAAACGATTCCACGCGAGATCGCAGGATTATGTCGGGGAGAGGGATGTATTTGAAGCCAGTTCCCAAGGAAGATATATACTATAGCGATCACATGTTTTTCCACAAAGCCAACAGGAGTCAAAAGTAGAGAAGCCATTATCTTCATAATGAATTCATTGCGAACCGTTACAAATTTCGATGAAACTCTTGGTATCCAAAAGGAAAAACCATTACAAAAGAAACTTGACGTTCAGCCAGAAACATACGAACATTGTTCCTTCAACCGGAGGTTCGACTCGAATAGATTCATAGCGGAAAATATGTCAATCACGCGCGTGCTTTTCCATGTATTCATATGTAAGATTCATATCGGTGTACGTTTGCATGTATGCCACTCTATCCACAGCTTTATTCCACATCTGTTACAGCCCTGTCTTTTCTATCTGTCTGTCTAGTTGGTTGGCTTTTGTTAACGAGATTATATACACGCGAGAGTTTCTATAACACGGGAATGTAGCCTCGCGAGTATCTATTCCTATTCCTAACACGGTTATTCGAGTTTACTACTGGAACCACAACACAACAATCTGGTTATTGTTGTGCGAACTTACGCGTGTACAACTGAACAGAGCAATGCCAAAATAGAGAACAGCTCAATTATAGTGTATTGGGAAGACGGTGTGAACGCGCCCCTATGGTATAGATCTGTGGATGTATTTGTTTGTCTGCGAATGTAACTTGCTTGTTGTCAAGGTTACGTGGGTGAAGAAGAGGGGATAAGGCAAAGTTTCAAGCGGAATTCTGGGGAGTTGAAATGTTACCCTTTATACAACGATGTAGTTGTAGAAATACTTGAGATTGTGTACAATTTTCTCCTCGCATTAAGCGCATACTATCACCTCATGATTATTCCCCGATAAACATGTATGTTCTGAGAACATCTGAAAGACATCTCACCAAATATATCTTCGTGATCCCTAGTAGAAATGTTGGATACGAAAATATCAGGGCCTGACGAGGCATGTCTGATTCCCTATTAGGTCCTTATCAGGTTTTCCCTATTTTGCTGGATTTTATGGAAATCTCATCCGAACCCTATTTCACCCCCGCGTTACAACCGTATTTAAATCCTATCAGGAAGATTAGATCAGTTCCTTGTCAGGAGCTCATAAGATTCTCCTTGATCACAGTTTCCGGATTCTAACTTGATCAGGACCTTATTGAAAATAGGGAATGCCTGATCAAATTTCTACTAGGGATGTTTCTTGAGGATATCAAAGAAATATCTTACACTTATTGAATCCTGTCTTTGGAAAGTTTCGAACAATAAGATGTACACGGAGAAAATAATATAATAATGGTTATCAGACGAAGTATAGTAATTATTTATCGTCATAATGAATCATATCCTCCGATTACTATATTTTTATGAAAATGGTTATGCAATGATATATAATCTGAACGAGTAGAACTGATCTGGACTCCGAAAGGATACCTTTTCGAAACATTTCATTTTTGTTCTTTTGGGTTCCTCTTCCGTTCATAGGATGTTATTCCAAACAAAACATTTTTAATGTCCAAGTTCGGATGAAATTGTTGGTTCTGCGTAGGCAACGTGAACCTTGATTGACACATCCATTTCATCCACTTTTGTGTAAAAATTCTCTTCTGAACCAAACCTCCCCGCAACGAGTCATTGAAAACTTAACGAAAATGCAACACAGAATGTATATGTTATCAGTTTCATTCCCTTTCATACCGTACTCACCTTCTGTCAATCACCGGAACGTGTGGTCTCATGAGAATACTTGATTCACGCGACACACGAACCAATTTTCAACTAACTGTAATAATAGATAATTCATACACGTCAAAAAGTACTAAAAGGGAAGGAAAGAGATTGAACCATCAAAACGGTTAACCGACCGAACAAGTTGGATTCTGGTATGAAGGAGTGCAAGAATCGAGATGGTAGAGCGAGAAAACAAAATATGTGGCGAGAAGATGATGGAAATAAAAAGAAAGAGCAAGAGAGAAGGTTGGGGGTGAGAGAAAGACTAGAGGGAGGGTAGCTTGTCGAGTTTCCTGACGTGACAGCAAATATGCGCCACTTGGCAGCTGTACGTGTATATGCGCTTAAGCGAGTCTGCCTGTTGAGATTTGAAACGTAACACCCGTTACAGAATGTGCATGAGAAAGAGTATGTATACATGCATGTTCATGTACCTCGACGTGTGTATATGTGTGATCTCTGTCGGAGTCGAGGCGCCAACAACTCATCTCCTCTCCTTCAAATTCACCCAACTTAGGTCCTCGAGCAACCTCGAGTTTCTACCTCTTTCGCTCCTCTCATTCACGCTCTATACACACATCTCTTTGGCTACGATAAAAGGGACCAACGCGTTTAATTGGTAATCCGTTTAAAAGATTAGTAACTTACGGTGGGTGTAAGGACATGTCGCTAGTCCGTCTGCAGCTTGTACATTTCGCATGGACAAGCCGAAGGACACGATATCAATGAGAGATCGGAGTATTATCGTTAAAAAAGAAAAAACGACTCATCATTTTACAAATCATCAATCAGTACGAATCGAATGTGTACGCGTGAATAAAAGTAGAAAACCCAATCAATCTTGAATACATTCTTTTTAGTCTTGCAGCTAAAATAGATGAGGATGAAAAGTGAAGCCTCGAGGCTATCTTTCTCTGTTTTTCATCTCACGCTGTTTCTTCTTCACTCTTCTCTTCTCTTCTAGTGTTTTACACGACCCCGCGTGGCGCACTCACTTTTCAAACGAGCTTACTCTTTGCCAGGCAAGAGCACATGGCCTAAGGGTAGTAGGTGGGACGGGTTTCAAATCCGGCCTGATCTAATAGGGATTAACAGAGTGACAAATGTAAGAGTTAGTGACGGTGAGGGGTGATTTTCCACCCCTACTTCGTCTCTCTCCCTCGCACTGTTTCGCTCTCTTCCCTCAACAATGTAGAACGGTGTCGTTGAGGACAAAAAAATTAAATGAAGAACTCAATCAAGGACTGAACGAGCTTAAGACTAACCCACTCTCTCTCGCTCTCTTGCTCTTTCTCTTTGCCAATATAATTCTCCCGTCGTTGAATTTCAACGAGTACTTATTTGACGCGAGTGATGTGACGTGACACGTCAGGAGTGATTTTTTAACTTGATGAGAGTTTGAAGATATTTCAGATGCGTAATTAATGCCTCTTTTGTACTTCGCTTCGGGATATCGAGTTACGTTGAAAGGTATCAGGAACAGATGGTTCTTTTGAATTTGTCAGCATTGTATACACGGATACGCGGAAGTATTTCCATCATTTCCAAAATTATAGTTTGTATCAATTGTCGAATTATCACCTTATTTCATCACCATCCTCCCATCCAGTTCTTTCGGAAAATGAAATTCTTAAAATCATAAAAAATGAGGAATTAAATTTGGATACAGTCAGAAAGGTGTTTTATCGATTGAACTGTACAGGATATTGATTTCCTTTCAATTGAAGTCTCTTTGTATCGATAATGAACGTTTTAAACGGAAATAAATTCTCATTTTTCACTAAGAAAACTGATTTTTCTTCTGTATTCTCTCAGATTAGACACAAAAGTGTGTTCATCTCGCTAAGACCGCACTGTAAAAAATGTCTATGAGAAACTTCACATGAATGTTACGTTAGGAATTTTCCGTATTTCACCAAAAATTCACTGGAAAATGATAGTAAAACATCCACAAAATTGGGCATTTTCAGTTAAATTTATGGGGAATTTTATGTACACTTATCAGAAATCGATTTTCTATCGCATGATCGGAATTTTCCAGCTGCTGCGTATGGAAAAATTACTTTTCCGTTCAATTATTTGTGCTGATTAGCTTACAAGAGAAATACAAGAAATTACATCATTTTGTTCAGAAAAAATGCACGTGATACGGATCATGATTTCACCATTGCATTGGTAATCTCTGCAATTCATCTTGAGTTTTCATGATTTTTGTTAAGAGAAATATAAAATCAGGAGTAACGACCTGATAAATTTCGAGTTTCTCATTAATTTTATAATATTTCCAAAGATTCTACTTGATCTATCGAAGACAAAGATAACATAAGATAACTGGATCTTTGAATGCCCTTTCCCCCATCTCTTCACGGATTATAAACGGCGCACAATATGTAATTATCTTATCGAATGTAAGTCAAGAAATCTAGACCAAATTTTTATCCTCATTGCTCCACAAATTATACAAATTTCTTCCATCCTTGCATGAAAAGAATAACAGTTATTCCACTCTTTCCAAATCTAAAACACCATTTCATTTCCTCCCCTCACTCACGATTAATCAAGAAATGATCATTGTAATCGTCTCAAATCTATATAATTCACGAATAACCCACACAGTAAGCAGTTATTGAGGATATCTAAAAGAATACTCAATTGAGAGATCTTCAAGAACGTTCTTGAAGAGGTCTTAAAGATATCTTTCAGAAGTGTTGGAAAGTCATCTTGTAAAAGACTTCCAAAAGGTTTTTTGATTCAAGACATCTCCAAAACGATCATCCAAGATATCTTGAAGATATCTTTTAGGAGCGTTTGGAAGATATCTTCTTGGAAGACTTTAACGAGATATGTTGAAGAAAATAGATTGTCAGCAGGTTTAGGTTATGAATACTTGATCATATGAATTGACATGAACAACACTGGGAATGTGGAACTTTTATTATGATCGAATTACAGATATGATGAATTCGTTCAGAAATCGAAAGCTTGAGAAATCTATATACATGCCAAGAGATTTCAAATTCTGCAGAAAGTACGATTCTGTAACTTTTTAATACCCGCGCTGGAATTAACGAATCTTCAAGACACAAATATTTTACGAATTACTGAACTTTTAACGCTTAATTTTATGTACAGCCTTCGAGTAAATTTAAAAAACTCCTCATTTATACTTATTAATAAGTTATTCTTCAATCACGATGTGATAAAAAATTTTGAAAAAGATCTGTGGTACCACGGCCAACTTATCTGACATTTGTTGATATAATAACAGTTTTCCAAAAAGATCAATCTCACTCTGGAAATGTCATATTGACAATTATGAGCATCAAAATCAAATTGTCTGCATAGTTCAGGTCACTGAAGCGTAAGTACACCTTAAGATGCGCAGGTTCGATTCCCGCAAACTCAAGAATCGAGAAAAAGTACGCTTCATAGTAATGCGAGAGCGATAAAGACAAACAGGGGGAAGAAGGAAAAAAAAGACGTTACAATTTGTTTTGTGAATAAATTCAAGCTTCTCCTAAGACATTTTCATAAATTTTTCAAGACATCTTGAATAAATCTTGAAGACCGCTTTTAGATTTCCTAATTTCTTCTTAAAGATATCTTTGAGAAGTTTCCGAGAGGTATTTTAAAAATCTATTCATGTTGCATAAGACATCTTTTCGATAAGATATATTTTAGAAAATTCTTCAAGACTTCTTGTACTTTTTGAAGATATCTTTTAGAATTCTAAAAGATATCTTTGTGTCTGTTTGGGAAGACCATTCGATTAATAAGAATAGTTTCATAATATTTTATTCGAGGAAGACATTATCAAGTATTGTTTTGAGTAATGTTTTTCCTTCCCATCTCTTGGCAATGCACATGAAATAATTGATATTTCCCTTCACAGATCATGCAGATATCCACAGAAATTTCCGATGAATCATGATAACAAAATGAACCTCTTGAAAAATGGTTGAGTTCCTTAGAAGCGCTAAACTCGTCATAAGATTCATCGATCAATGACGGTGGTCAACAACCACCTGGCTCCGGTATATCGATCATTTTCACAGGCCTAATCTCGATCAAAAATTTTGGCGTAATAATGGGATAAATATAATCATATTGTCATGGCCTCCGGCACGATACACCGGACCCACCGAAGTAACCGGTTCTGAGGAGCATCGAGAAAAAGGAGGAATAATAATAACCATAATCCCATATCTCGAAGGAACAAGACGAAAACCGATAATAAAACTGATCTCTCACAACAAATAATATCCTCTCAATTACAATTCCAAAGAAAATTCATGAAATGCGAACGTACATTAACTACGATTATACGCGAAATATACAAAAAAAGGCCATTCATATCCCGAACGAATTCATAAACCCGTTGGAGAAACATATGTTATTTTATTCTGTCATGGTATTTCGTACAAAATAATGCATACATCCCGACTATGCGAAGGCGTATTCTCTTTCGCTTACCGTACCTTAATAAATCAGACGGAGTTTTTCTCAGTCTGAAAAATCTAAAAAGCAATCTTTATGGACTTTCATACGAATTATGGTAATGAAAATCGCGAGGTTATATGATACGATACTCGGCGATAACATTCCCGTGGGCCGTTGCCGCGACGATACGCGTGTCCCAGTGTCATCGATGAGCCAAGAAAGGGGAGTCTGCTGTCCGCAAAACCCACAACTTCAATCCAGGATCGCATCTTTCGCATTCTTATTGTCCATTCGCATGCCTTTGCCCTACGTACACGTGCAAACAGATCAAGACGAATACGAAATCAGCTTCCTCCGGTTTATTCCTACGTGTCTCGGAGCTTTTCTTTCCGTTGTACTTACATACAATATTCCTTCGATCCTTGGTATAATTAATGAACTCTTCGGTGATGGAATGAGTTCGATGGAAAAGAAAAGAGGAATGTTTGTCATTGAAGATCGACGATCTGCATGTACATTTGATGCACGACTCAACTGAAATACATGTGTTACCACGTGAGAACCGTCTTGTTTGTAACATTGTTATGAGTGTTTATGATATGGGAGATCATACTGAATCGAATAATCATAAATTCCTAAACGGGTAGCAATTAAACGATTCGCTTGGTTCGCCAACAAATTTATGAATCATTCATAACTGTGACGCCATAATTCAGCAGTCAGAGACTTTAACGGTCGCAAAAATGGTTGGATATCGGATTGCGTGAAGAACATTCAAGTGAGGACATTTTGTATTTCAAAATCACCTGCTTTTTATTGCAGTGCGAATTTAGTGACACGATGAGGTTCGATTAAAAAATTTTCCTCTCACAACTTCTAGCTAACGTCATAGGACAGGTGACTAGAATATCTCAAATTTTTTGGTGTCTTCTAGGTAGAGAACATTAGATTCAATTGAAAGACGCACTATTGCAACAACAACAAATCATGATCCGCTCTCAGATTATTCATCCATGACAGATCTCCTGACAAATCCTCGTCTAAATCCATAAAAACAAAAAATTCGAATACCTTGATTCAGCTTTGAATTTTCTCTACCCATAAGTATTTCAGAACGATCGAAAATCGTGTATCAGATTGGTGCCCTGGTCCATCACAAAACCAGCAGATCGCCGGAGTAGCCAAACTGGACGGCTGGAGATTTATCTGATCGTACGAGAGGCAAGAGGCGAATAATTCGATCGTTGGAGAGTTTGCTACAGAGGAAGAGAGCTGCGACGACTCATTAACATTCCGGCGTGTATATTGGGTAGAAGAAAGAGAGGATGAACGAGAAGAAAAAGCGAGATAGGGCTCCAAAGAGGGCTCCGATACCTTCTGCGTCCTGTACCTCAGAAGGGCACAAGCCCACACAGGCACACACTCTTCTCTCACCTTCTTACCTTATGGTGTATCTGTATAACTCGTTCCACCTTCGTTGAGTTCAGCCTCGATTCACGATGGTTTCCACAGTGTCCAGATGCTGCTTGACGCAACCGACACGCGTGTTATATTCACTCGCGCAAAAATAAGGACAATCCGTTTGATTTTCATTGTTCCGCGGCATATCTAGTCCAATCGGGTAGTGCAAAAGTTATGCTTTGGCAGTGATGTGGCGTAGGGTATGAAATGGAGATGGAAGGGATTGATTTGATGGCGTATGACCATTCTCTGAAAAGAACACGTGATCGATGCGGGAAATTGCTTCAAAGATTCGGTTCGATTGTTCGGAGGATGCAACGGTAAGCATTGTTCAATATTATTTTTGATTCAAACGCAACTTTCAATTCAATAAGAAATTGAATTACAAAATAATCCAATTCTACCATAGGAATTTTGTGAATATTTTGTATAATTTACTATTTCGTGAGAATTTATTGTTGTGTGATTCAACAAGCACTCCGAGCATTGTCAATTCAAATAATCGTCATGAAACCATGTAGTTTGGGATGATGGCGCCACTGTACGGTAGAATAGTAGAACAACGTCTCGCATCGAATTGAGTAGCCTGGAGACTCTCAAAATATCAGTATTTCTCGTCATTCAATGATATACTGCTAAGAATCAAATTAATCAGATTCATAACTCAATGAACACTTATAAGAGGAAGACCTCTTGAATGGTATCACTTTCCTGAGATCTCAGAAAAAAATCCTCTCAAAGAATTCGTTTGAATAACATTCTGGCAATCTCTTATTTTCCTCAGAAATCGACGCATCTGATAACATTCTCATATCTTTATATTAACCTTCTGAAAGGTTTATCTGACCTCTCACACATATTCCGGAGGTCTTTGAGAGCTCTGGATGATAACATATTGTTCACTAGGAATAGAATTGAGTTATGCACACTGAAAGGGATTTCTGTAGTAAAATCTTGCATATTATACATTAGATTGAAATATCTTCTGAAAGTGATTTCCATAATAGTCTGATTGAACTCTCTGGAAATGCTAGATAGAAAGGAATTGACAATAACAAAACAAATTTTGTCTATTTCAATCTGAGATTTCCACCAGTGGAATAAAGCCAAGTTCAATCATTTACAGCAGTGTGAATTATTTTTTGCAACGAAAGGGGACTCAACTTTTTGGAGTTGATTGGATAGGGTACCTGAAAACGATATGAAATCAATGAAATCGTTTTCGGAGTAAGTTTTCCAATATTCAGTCATAAATTCGTTTCACTAAATGATCCAACTTTCACAATATGTAAATTTCAATCAGATTCCAGCGAAATTTTGATCTGCATCCTGATTTTGTAATCCACACAGAGAAGACTCTTTACCCACATAACAATTCGTCTTAAAGATATCTTCAAGGCATGGATTATTGTCTGAACAGTTGAATATAAAACGACATTAAGTGAACAGGTTAAGTCACGTGAAATCAAATGTTTGTGGTTTTAATAAAAATTTTCAATTCAAAGAATTGATATGTTGTTGAGATAACTAAATTTCTGTTTGAGACGACAGCACACTTTATTCTCAGTACACGTGATTTGCGATTTTCACTTACTGTTCCTTAGTTTTAGTTTGCATCTATATATAAGATCATTGAAGGGATAATAATTTTCACCAACGCAGGAAATTTATGCGTTGTTCAACTGTGAATATTAATGGTTGATGATAGTATTATTTAAATCTGACTTTTCAATTACGTATCATATGTACCACTTTTCCCATCGAAAATATCTTTCAGAATAGTTTCAATATACTTTGTCATTTTTTAACGATCACGCGCATAACTGTTGCTACACAGCACAAAATTTAGAACAATCGTTTGGAAATGGGATTCAGAGGATTTGCTTTGTAAGCTGACGATTTATCACAATATTTTAGAATAACACATGTATCGATCAACTGAACTTGTGTCCATATTTGTACCTGTATGTTTTAGTGAATAACACGTGAGATCTATTGCGTATGACTATCTCGAAAGTTTCCTGTATCCCGATCGTTGATCACATGCATTATCATGTAATTTTCGATGAATTGTGATTACAAAAATATCCGTGATGTTTTTTTCTCCCTCAAGGCGAGCAGGACTATACGATGCGGTGAGATATATTCAAATTTCAGATATCTATTATTCAGGAGGAGCCAGAATTCATGATAGGCCCTCCAACGCGAGATTCCTGGAATTGAATTGAGATTTGTTGTATGAAACTTGTGTGAAATGATAAATTCTTGATGAGAGTAATGAGGGATTTACATAAATTTGAGTTGAAATCATTGAATCTTCTGAAATTTTTCAGAATCTTCATTACCGTTTGAAGGGACTAGAGCATGGGGAAGAAGAAAAGTCCAATAAAATTTCATTTTTTAGCCTTCAGAAATCATTTGGAAATTCAAAGTGCGTGGCAGTGTGTGATCCCAAGTATATAATTCTTTATTATTCACTTCAAATATGTAATAATTACGTACCTTTTGAAAAAACTTGGCGCGAAATTTGACTTTCCCCCTTGAATATTTCCAATTCTCTATAAATCTTCGTATGTTTTTCAAATCTTTAGAGGCTTTTCTACTAGTTTTTGGGCAGGAGTTTTCAGAAGTCTTTATTCTAGAGATTTTTAATCTTTATATAGATTCAGGATATTACAAAAATAAAACTGTAATTAGATTCTGTGAGCAAATTGAGCATATGAGTACATAAATACAAAAACATTTGTCTCATGAAGAGAAAATTTGTTCAACATCTTGTACTGGATTTTGTGCCTCTGAAGAATATGCCGAACGACATGACACTGATGTTATTAGAATTAAAATACGTGAGGAAAAAATTACTGGTGAACCTTTTCAGAATCTGTGAAGACAAAACGCTGTAAAGACAGTCATTGATGATCCTTATACAATTTTTAAGAATGGATTTATAATATATAATCTTTATTGCTTATAGAGTTACAAAATCCCTTTAGCAGGGGGGTGCAAACGTGAGAGTGTTACAGAAATCATCACATCTCCTAGTTTACATTGAAATATATATTCTTACATATCTACATATAAAAACGCTCTGAATGATTAGATTATATGTTCTTCAGCTCAGACCTGGAGGTAGCATTCAAAATTTCCGAAATTGTATTACCTATGAGATAATGCGTTCTAAAAGAAGCATAGAGCGGACATTTCAATAAAAGATGAGTTACATTTTCAGTTTCCTGCAGATCACAGACTAAACAGATATCGGTTGGCTCAATGGAATACGTAATTTTGTTGATAAAAATTTTCAGTTGGTAATTGTTTGCTAGCCTAAGATTGGCTAAAACTCTCTGCCATTCTGCTGGGCATCTTTGCAGGACATAACCAGCTGGGTTTGAACAAAAAGCACGGGGTATAATATTCTGGCAAAATGTAGATTTCAAGTATCTTTCCATATCCGCCGATCTCAATTGCTGTTCATATGCTTTGAAAATTGATTCCTCGCTCGATCTCAGTTATGTGAGGTCCATACCCTCCCATAGATGAGGAAACTCAGTTGTTTCTAAGAACTCTGTCATCTGCAGCGCCCAATTGTACTTTATGTTGCTGGCATATGATTTTGACAAATGCTATAACCGAATATAACAAAGTCTAGGTAAGCGTTTGTCATTCATTCCCAATGTTTTAAGCAGCCAGTGCCTGGCTAATTTTATAGCTCTATACGCTATCGGTAGGATTCCCAGCTCCAGCCTTAACGCATAACCCGGAGTAGATCTCGGAAGAACCAGTAATTTTTTGAATTGATGGGAGATTTTATACAATCTCTGAATGAAAGATTCTAACAAACCGAGTGAACACATTTCCAAAATTACATATAAGTATACGTGAATTATATATAATTTTGACAATTTTTTCACTCGACAAATATTCAAGTTTTTATATAATTTCAATATACAAAATTTATGGACATTGCGAAGAATATCTAGCAAGACTTTAAAAAGATCTTTCCTAATAGGGCTGGGGGCTATAATCTAATTCAATGTGATTTCATATAAAATTTATGTCAAGTTTCTGTACATTCGTATAAAAACTTGATACAAATTCTATATAAAATCATATTGCATCGGATTATAGCCAAAAAAACTCGGTGATTTTAGCTTGGGGAATTCTATTATTCATCGATTTTGAATTCATATTGGCAATAGCCGATATGTAAAAATATCTATATTTCTTATGGAATTTTATAAAACATCGATATCGTAAAATATAACTCATCCCTCATGGTTACATAATTTTAGTAATGAACATATATGAGATGTGTTAGAATCGCACAGCAATGGACAGAATTATTTATCGCTAAAATGTATACTATACTTCAAAACTTGGATTTCTCAGAAAATTTCTTTTGCAGAAACTTTATGTCGAAAATGTTGAGTGCGTGATATATGAATACATATTTGACGTTTTGAGATATCTTGCATATATTTTCTAGATGTTTTTCAAATAAGAAATGGTGTAAAATTCACCTGCATGCTTTGAGCGGTAAATCAAAAAAGTATCATTCCACACGAAATTCGATTTGAAAAATTCATCTACAAACTACATGAAAGTGCCACAGAATTCTATCAGAAGAAATAATGTTACATAATTTACATGCAGTTCTTATATCGAATATACATAAAATCTATGAAGATTAAAGGAATGCAATTTTTATGCAATCATTCAAAGATTCACGTGGAAAGATATTTTTCACCCACTTTATTAGAGAGTATCCAGCGGTAACATTCATGACTTGATAACCTAACAGACCTGGATGATTCGAAGATTTTAGCTCATGGGAATTTTTATGAATACAATGTTTGATAGATGCATGGAGACTGAGGTTCAAATTATAATACTCAATCGAGGATGTTTGTGAATATTTACAAATAGATTTTTACGGAAGATGATAACTCTAACAACAATTTTCAACAAAACACATGGATCATCGCGATTGTTGATGATTTTCTTATTTACAATCCAAAAGGTCGAGATCACAAGATTTTGAATTCTTCTTTGTGAAAAACCTGGCAGGGATTTTCGTGAATAATCGAAAGCACGTGTCCATGGAAGATTGTACATAGCCCTAAGAACAATTTCTGACTGAATGCAAGAGCTATCGCAATTGTTAATCATTGTGTATTTACAATCCAAAAGATTAAAAAAACGATATTCGAAGTTTTTTTCTATACAAACAAATCAGGAATTTGAATGAATATTCAAAACTGTATATTCAAGGAAGATAATCAACTGAACAACAATATCCAACTGAATGAGGAAATTATCGCGATTGTTGAGATTTGTTTATTCAGTATTCAAAGAATTCAAATCATAGCATGCTAAATTGGTCTCTATAAAAACGCATTAGGGGGATAGCCACTGTGATGGGTCAAAAAATTAGTGATTTTAAAGATTTTTTTTTACCGAGTGAATAGAGGAATTTTTGGATTGGGTTTTTTTCATTTTATTAAGTACACATCTGATAATTTTCCACGAATTTTTATCGAAAAATATTGAGAAGTTTGAAAAATACAAATGATCCCGTAGCGCTTGAGAAAAAAATTCCCCCCTGAATGGCAGCATCGATTTTTCAAAAACCAGTACTCTGAGGAAGAAAGAAAAATTTTATTGTAATCTGTATGAATGTAGTTATCGTTGTACGTAGCCGTTTATTTTTATTTTTATCTCTCACAAAATGATGACCGATTGACGATATTTCCATTTTTTCGACCTTATTTTTTTGGTTCTAAAACAGTTGAAAAAATAGTAAAAAACAAAATTTTCCAAATTGGCTACGCTTAACCTCAACCACTACTGAGACGAACAAAACAAAAGAAAATAATTAGAACTCGGTTAATAATTGTTCGAGTTATTGATGCCGCCAGTTCAAAACAGTTGGTTCGAGAAAAACGCGTTCAAAGTTTTTAGTCCATTTCTCTCGTAATGAAATTATATATGTTTCAAATCTTCATACCTTTATTAAACAATCCAGTCCTAGACCATATGACGGTTCTCCCCCTTCATCTCCCCAGTTCTTGTTGGATTTCTTAATTTTGTGATCAATTTTTTCGATACGATTCTCAGCAGCTTTAATCCGGGCTCTCACTAAAATCATTGTAACATAGTCAATTTTTGAAATATTGGCTTGAGATTTAGTTCACATATTTTTGAATATATAAACTTTGATTCAAAACAAACTAACAGAATTTTTTTTTCTTTACCCATCACACGGGCTATCCTCCTTGAGAATTATTTTTTAATTTTCAAACATGTATATTCCTCAATAATAATAACTTAATAACAATCCCCAATCGATGCCATGAGTGGTCGCGATGGTGAATAATAGTTGTTGCTGATTCTTGTTTATTTACGATTCAAAGGTTTGAGATGACAATATTCCAAGTTTCTATCTAAAAGGACTCATCAAACCCTCATGTAAATTTAAAAAACTGCATATTCATGCAAGGTAATAACATCAACAACAATGTCTGACTGAATCCATGAATTATGGCGATTGTTGATAATTGTGAATTCAGGACTCAAAAGGTTGAAAGATCACCACATTCCAAGTTTTTTTTGTGAAAAAATTAATATTATAAATTTCTGTGAATTTTTGAAAATTCACGTATTTGAAAGAAAATAATTGTGGATAATTCTCAGAAATTCTGAATTGGAAGACACATAGAGGAATACTCGAAATATCGTAATCTCATCCCCCTGAATTATGAATGAACAATTAATACCAATTGCGATAACTCTTGGATTCGGTTGCACGAAGCTTTTTTTTAGCTGTCACAGTTACTCAGCGGCAGCAGCGAGAAATGTGACAACCACAGCAGAAATTCAACAGCTGAATTATTTGGCTATCCAAATATCAACTACCAATTCTGTGCATTTACAACTACGAATTCCTCCTATGGTAACTCAAAAATAGCTACAGCTGCAATTATTTTGGGTACAGCAGTGAAAAAAGGTTGCTAAGAAAGTGAGTAGCT
This sequence comes from Gonatopus flavifemur, assembly GCA_018340375.1. Classification (NCBI taxonomy): domain Eukaryota; kingdom Metazoa; phylum Arthropoda; class Insecta; order Hymenoptera; family Dryinidae; genus Gonatopus; species Gonatopus flavifemur. The sequence goes on from JAFFJZ010000001.1 coordinate 59,723,470, forward strand.
GGTGTCACAGCTACTTCATTTTTTTGCGGGTGGAAATTATTTTGTAAAATCTCTAAAATCATTTTCAAAGAGAATTCTTAACTGAGAGATGGAACCTCTGCTTCTTTTTCCCATTGCTTATGTTCATCCATTGAATAAACAATCGTTATCATCGGTATTCTATCGATTGATTGACACAACATTTTATTCGTAAACAGTCCCATACGATCGAGTCCCCGAATTACCCATCCCGATTCTTTCGTTGAAATCCATTCTTCTCATTCACACTGAGGAAAACGATCAGTCGGTAAAACTGAAAAATTTTAAGTTGGTCCATAATAGTTGCTGCAACAATTTTTTTTTGTTCGGAATACTGTTGAATAAGTTAGAGCAACGAGAAATAATTAGTTGTCATAACTATAAATAATTCAGTTGTAGATTTTAGTTAACGATACTATAATCATGTAACCATAGACGATTAGTTGCATACACAAATATATTGCAGTGATGAAAAATACAAATTTCAGTTGATGGAATGAAACATTTTTCAGTTAAATAGTTCGGTTTCTGAAACTAAAACTCATGAGTACCATCAACTAATTTTATCAGTTCATGTTATTTTGTACTTCACACTGGAGGGATTGTTCAGTTGTCATGACTAAAAACTTATTCGAATATGACAGTGTATGAAAGATTAATTTCTCTCAGAGACAATCGACAAATCAATTTCCTCCGTACTGGAATCAATCTGAAAATTTTTAATGGAGTTTATGCCCCCTGGTTACAGTATCAAACGTTCCTAGGAGTTATTACAGTTCGTCGTTTCATTTATTTCATAGTGTGGCGTTGTGCACAAAACACTACCGCATCTCGTTCGTACGTGTTCACGTGTGACTCGATATGGTCACTCTTGATTATTCTTCTCAGTCAAACACACAAACAATATTAATACAACATCAAGTTGAATACCTGAAACGTTTTATCGTATACGAGTGCTGAAATTGTGTGAAAGAGAATTAGGATTTGAGCATATCATCGAAAAATTTTGTCGATTACAGTACCAATGTTCCCAAGAGTCTTTTCGATTTGTTGTTCATAGCGTGGCATTGCAAACAAAACACTACCAAATCTTGTTCGTGCGCGTTGACGTATTACTCGGCGTGGTTACTCTTGTTTATCCTTTCTTAGTGACACTTGCGGATAAAATTACGACAGCAAGTTGAGAATCTACAACGTTTTATCCTATATGCAAGTGCTGAATTTGCGTGAAAGGAAATTGTGGGGGATCCTTTTGTCAGCAACCAGTTAAAGGAATGGGGCCTGGAACATTTAGTGGATGATTTCACACGTAAGTTGTATTCTTTTATAGTTATTGAATATTCTATGAAAAGTTATTATATTACGTCCTTGAATTCTCAAAAGTTGTTGAAAATACGGGAAAATAATCCATATATTTTTTGAACAGTAAAATTTTGATCACGATTATTGAACTTCTCCTTTTTCGCCTTTTGTATATATTTTGAGGATTTTGAAATCTTTTAATATGTCTGACTGTTCATGGAATGTACATTTTCTAACAAGTTTATTCATAAATTTTTCCAACAAACGTTTAAATCTTCCAAATATTTGTCTGAATATTTGTTTGTGTTCTAAATATATTATACATGTGATAGGTTATATCTAAAAGAGTTTATATTCAAATAGAGTTGTTGAAAAATCTGATGACTTTGAAATTCAAATACATTAGGAATGTTCTTCTTGTTGAATATAAATGATATTGATTTAGGACAACACATTGATCGTGTAACATTCCTATCAATTCCGACAGAAGAGCCAGATTTAATAATTCCCATTCTAGGTTGAAAATATCAATTTTTACGTAAGCGACGAGAATATTTAAGAATAATGGATGTAAATTTGTGTGAAACATCTCATTTATTTTCTGTATGAAAAATTCTATAACCAAAAGATATATATGCTATGGAAAAATGATTAATATTAATAATATAACTGTTTCAGCGTATGAGTGATTTGGAAAAAAGCTTAGAAGACCGCACGAAAGAATTGCAAAAACACAGCAACACATCTCCACCCTTCATCATCGCGGTCGGAGATCCTGCTGAAAAGATAGAAGCTGTCTATGTGATTATTTAGAAAGTCAAGTACAAGTACCAAAACATCACTTCTGCTGTTGACTTGTGCTTCAAATCATTTCTTGCATTCGATTCGAAGTATATATTTGATATATTTGAGACATTCGGAAAAAATGATCATATTCAAGCTTACACTGTGGCACGATCTTACCCAAGTAACACCAATGTGCGGAAAATATTCTCCGAACGTTCCTAGAATATTTAAACGTCCTGCAAACATCCTCAGAACGTTTGACGAAGATTGTGTGTTACTAGGGTATACTGCGAGTCTAGAGTTGCATAATCTCGAAGATATAATTCATTATGGAATGCCATATGTACCTCATCCTAATGTAAGTGATGAGATTTACCTAATATGTAACTGATTTTGTATGTATGCGGTTTTTGCAAACCATCATGTTCCTGTAACTATGACAAGTATGAATTATTACATTCTTCCTCTATTTTTATAACTATGTCAAAGTATATTTGAATAAAATACAATGAAACGAGGAAATGAAATGGACTCATTTCAACTTCCTTTGGTGTGATTTTGAATTCACGTCAAGTAATGGCGAATGCATACAGATTTTGTTTACTGTTTTCGTAAAATGTGTCAGGAATGAAAACTCAAAATATGTCATGATAAAATATACGCTTGGGATTACACTCTGGGTATAAATTTCTATTCTGTAATGATTAAGGAATATTGAACGACAAATTTTCTAAATCTTAACAATTTTTCAAATTCATCCAATAATATGTCAGAAAAACAACTGAATGAAAATTCATCAATATCAGGGTGCAATCCCAAGGACGTATTTCAATAACACATATTTCAAATTTTTTCATTTCTTCCGCACTTTACGAAAAAGGGATGAAATTCAAATGAGAAAGTAATTATTTGAGTGGTATTTTTTCATTCATTTTCTTGAGCATAGCAAATATAGAAAAGTAGTTTGTTCAAATGAATGGATTTAGTCATTCTAGCTATAACATTTGATTACCTCAACTGAATTTTTTTGATAGTAGCAAATATAAAGCATAGTGCATCCAAGCAAAGTATTTTAGTTATTCTGACTAATTTTTTTTGGTAGTCACAAATAAAAAAGTGAAGTACAGCTGACAATTTTTTCAAGTCAACGTAACAATACGATATGAGAAATTTGAACCATTGAATTTTTGTTACTACAACTTGAAAGTGTTCACTGAATTGATATAGTTGTAGCAACTATATGGACTTAGTTGGAGATTCAGTTCCCTCCATTATTTGTCCGAGTCTACATGAAAATACTTTTTTAGTTGCTACAACTAAAACAATTTATTTGATGCGGTATTTCACTGAGAAATTCAGTAAATTTTTTATTGTGACAGCTAAAAATTTTTCTCAGTGCAGATGCAGTTCCTTTGAAAGTACTGGCAGTCATTGCTAAGTCATTCAGTGATAATTGGCGATTCAACAATATGAATTCCTAATCACTGTTTTCTTGGAGATGTGACTTCATGTTCCAAGATAGAACCCACTCAACCTTCAATTTCCATGTGACTGATGAACAAATCAGACATCTTGAGTAATTCTGAGGCCCATTATTTTCACTGGAGATTTATGGGAAATACCGTTCGAATTATTTTGAACATTGAGTTCCAGAATTAACCTTGGAACACTCGCGTGTATCTGTCAGGTACGACATGGAAGAACTTCATAAACAGATACATTGAGTAATTATCTTGGCCCAATTTGATTATTCAATATCTTTCCATCATAAAAACTTCATGTTTGAAGACCCAAATGCATCAAAATATATCAAAATGATAATTCGATAAAGAAATAAATATAGAAATTCATCACAGATACGCGTATTCATGGGAAACTCCATATACACGGATAGGAATTTCTCCATAAATATTCGAAGAAATCCCAAGAAATAAATCCTAAAAAAATTTACATTGAAAACCTGATTGAATCAATTAATTGCAAGTATTTTCATGTGAGAATTCCTGTACATGTGTGAAAATCTTCTTTTTCCATGTAAGTATGGGAAAATTCCGGATATTTTCCGCAGTGTGAAGATATGATTTTACTGCTGTGATTACATTATGATGTTCCTGGATTTCCCAGAATCCGTCTAGAAAATTCAATACATAGTGTTCCCACATCATTATAGTTTCAAAATTCCTGGAATTTTCGACCTAAAATTCATCTTAATTCACTTCTCCCTAAATTTCTGGATTTTCTCTGAATCTCGTTGGATCCCTTTTCAAACTCTAATGAACAGTTCTTTTCCCAATTCGTCTGTCAGTAAATTTTCCTGAATCCCTCCAGATCTTTCTCAAACTCCTTGAATACCCTTGAAAAGTTCAATGCACCCCCAATTAGGAAAATCGGAATAATGCCAATGTTGATAACAGGTGCAGTACAGTGTCAGTATTGGGTCTTCAACACTTGGCCAACACGTACGGGATCAGTACTGGAGACATAGAAATACAATACTATGCCTGTACACGGAGAAAATAATTCATCAAATATTACAGTGTACCACCGGATCAGGGCGCTACATCGGTTTCTTCGAGAAGAATTACTGTGTGGTTGCATGGAATCACACAGTAATTTTTCTCGAAGAAACCGATGTGGCACCCTAATCCGGTGTTACACTGTAATATTTGATGAAATATTTTCTCCGTTCACTGATAAACCAGTACTGAGAGTTTAATGCCCGCCAGGTACTGATCCAGTACAGGCTCTGCACTGATTGCGAGTTATAGTATCGGTACTCAATCCCCAGTACAGAGAAGCATTATCATCCCAGACAAATGCCAGTACCCTGCCAGTCTTGGAAAGTACTGGCGCAGTACTGCGCCTGTTGTGAATTTATGGTTGGGCCAACTCTGAATTTCTGTCAATCTTCCCGAATTATGCCGAATCTCTTTGAATTCCTCTGAAACATGAAATTGTCAGAGATTTAGAAACAATTCTCTTCTAATCCGGGTTCCTATGGACTTTTTTCGAAAGAATTGCTGGGAATTGTCAAAAATTCCAACCGTTACTTCCCTCTTAAATACGCAATGACTCAGGAATCAGTAGTTTTTTTACCCATTTTGATGTAATTCATATATAACGTGTAAACATTTCTTATATATTTCATACATGATTATAGTCTTCAATTCCACTCCAATTCTCTGTATCTTCAAAATCATATACTCAACGCAAAACAGTATTCGGATTTTTGTGATCATAAGTTATCATCTGTCATACAATTCGGATAAAAATCCGAGATTTGGAAAACAGGCAATTTTTCAGGTCGCTCGATCAAACTTTGATACCCTCTTTGGCTCAGGGCATATTATAAGGGTCAGTTCTTGCCAAAAAGTTAGTTCTGAACGAAAACGATCAGTTTCTGTATAGGATTGAAATGATCCTTCGAGATAAAATGTTTGTAGATATCTCGTTCAAGTAAGAATTAGCGTGGTTCTTCGCCGATGGGTTTCATCACGAGAGCCGTTTGATTAAATTGTAATATAGGATGAAGCAGCGGACTGTAAATTTGATAGGAAGTTGAAAATAAGGCACAAAATTGAAGTTTGTAATAGAAATATAATTAGATAATATATAGCACAAAGAGTCCACGTTCTACAAGTAATTCGGAATTGACCGTGTTACTCGATCACCCGTTGTACTCGCAGTAATCTACGTGCGAATTTGAATATGAGTAGGGATAAACCCTTCACAGGTAGTATAATATGTAGATGAATCGTAATGATCGTATGAGTATGTGTAAAAAACGGTTAGTTCTTGAAAAGTGACCCAATTTTTAGTGAAATGTTTTCCTTGTTCTGTTTATTTTTTCAAATCGTGTATCCAATATTGCCCTGTTACTGAATCAGCATTCCACTTATATCAAGGGTTATAGTGAGTTCAGTAGTGATATTCTTTCTGAAAAAATAAGACTTCATGCCCAAAGTAAAATTGAGGGAGTATTAAACAATTCAAAAAATACTTGTCACACAAAAGTTTTCCTTTTTTTTCTTTAGAAATCGAGTGTCCACCGTTGCGGTTAGTTCTCGAATTTCCTTAGAATATGGCCTGCTTTGGATATCTTTTATATTTCCTTGATTTTCTTCCATATCTCCACATATATTGGCAGCTCCTTAAACGCATCGAAAGAAATCAATCACACGAAAAAGTCTCTTTCGTGTTGAAATGGGTAACGGTTACCTGCCGTGGTTCGATCTACTTTGTATCAACATGGTAGACGATGACAACCGTGTACGACTGCAGGCGATTCAATATTCAACTGACTGCCGTTGTTTTGTCCCTCTGCAGCTGCCAGCCACATATACGGACGTATAATACACGCATAATCAAAATGCAGACAAGTGCATGTACACGCGCGCGAGTATATACATATAAACAACTCGTATACCGCGTATATAAAATGTCGAGACGGAGGATGATTGGAGGAACTATATAGAGAGATCGCAGACGAGATTCCCTCTCCATCATCCCTTTCTTTCCTTTCCTCTTTTCCTCGAGGCGAGGAGAATAAAATCTGAGCGCATTATTCAATCGGTGTCCCACGCCCGGAATGCGCACGGATCAAACTTAATAATGCGTTGTTGGCAAAAAGCCGGAGACGCACGCGGATGCCATATACGCAAACCGATATACCGCATGCGGAATCGAGGGGATGCAAAAGACGCCTGGCATCGCGACGCGCAATTAATATACGCGAAGACGAGGTTATCCATACGAATGTCAGGTTGGATCAAATTCATTTGGTATGCGTGCCGTACCATACAATCCGATCGCTTCTGCTATCGTCCTGCAAATACCCCGACGACCCTGACGCTGCATCCTAATCGCATAGACTTGAGAATTCCTCCCTTCAATCTTCTTATTTCGTTCTGAATCTGAACGAGAATGTTTGTGATTTTATTCTCCAAATTCTAATAGTAGTATTGAACATTTTATACAAAATACTCAGAAGAAAAATCACGCGAGCGAACAAATGAATATCGCAAAGCTTGTTTCTTCGCGACACCGTATAATACGGATCGAGTAATTCAAGAAGAAGGATTTGTTTTTTTCTGCATTCTTCGCGAAGAGAATGGGAGACAGCCAAGCAGGAGGAATAGCAGACAGCCAAGTCCATAAGATAAACTCCTCATTAGCGCGACAAACCGCAGGCGGCTTAATTGCCGCATGGCGGGTGGCCATTCCATATGGGTAAGGAACCTCGAGGCTTCTACCACCACATCGTTGTCACGTCATATAAAATCTACCAACACCAATTACCTGCTCGCTCTTATATACGCTCTACATAGACATTTCACCACGTATACACATGTCAATTAAAATTGTCGCAGGTTCGAAGAACCGTTCGTCTTCCTTTTTACCTTTACCTCTACAATGCGCATTACGCGAAACGTGTCGAGCATCAACCGCGTATGAGTCCATTCTTTGAGCCGAGAGAAACCAGCTTGAATGGCCATGACGCGTTAATAATTATTGAGAACCCATTAACGTGGAATTGTCAATTCATCAAAGGAGAGAAAGAAGAAGGGGTAAAAGGATTAAAAGTTTCATTTCGAATGACATTGTATGGTTCGTTAACGATTGCTTTGACGCATCGGATATTCACTTTGATTACATTATAGGAAAAGATTTCATATTATCATTTATATTTTTGTGGATTTATGGAATATGAATGAGTCGAGATAATTATTTCAATTCAATTATTCGCATTATTATTTCATCACTTGGTGACAAAGTATTCAATATTTGTTTTACAGTCCATTAACTTCCATCGTCAGAATTCTGATAAATAGCTAAAGTATATCGTATGACACGTTTAATACGAATAAAATTATATTCATGAATTATGAGTAACCGAACGTAATTTAAGGCATCCATGAGAGTTCATCGGTGTACGAAATGATTTATCTCATATATGATTCGCGAGAGGTATTTTAGATGTCAATTGAAGTTTTTATTTCACTTTGTTCCCTATTCCGGCACGAAAACGTCTAGTCAACGGACAGGTATTAATTGAGAGATTTTTTGAATTTAATCTTAATTTGAATGATTCATGCGCTCTATTCGTATAATCTTAGAATATAAATCCTTAATGCACCTCTGCATGCATTATCGTGTAAAAATAAACTCTTTCCATTCCCTAATTTGGATAATTCGATCGATATATTCCCATTCCTGCCATCATTACCAGCAACGAATGCGAATTAGTCATCATCAATTTTCCGCATAATCGAATGGAATAGTTCTTCTCATTTTGTTGATTGATGTAATTAATCAGCTATCGTATGTATTAATGGAGTCAGAATAATACAAAAGTAAACTCATGAGAGCAGGGATGGCCTTATAACAAAACACAGCTTGTACGCGAATGAGAGATATTGAAAACGTCAACAAGTCGAGAAGTGGGAGGACAAATCCGCCAGGGGGAATCTCAAAACGAAAACGCAAAGCTCGCGCGGGTTGTCGAGTGCGGACTTCACATATTTGTATTCTACTTCTGTCTGTTTGCCGAAACATAATATTTCGGCTCATACTTACGCCCGAGAGGACTCAGTCGTCGTTGTCGTTTGCGTTTCAACCGCCGCCACAATGACGACGATGAAAGTCTCTCCGATGACGTGAAGTACCACCAGAAACTCCGTTTTTTTCTCTCTTACTTCGCAACTGAGTACATACCATGTCAAAAGCCTCGCGCGGCACTCGATATTCCATTATGTTTAGAGGCATTCTTGTGTTGATTCAAGAAACCGAATACAAAAAGACGAATCCATCGATGAATATTATTTAATCGAGAGATCGATATCACGATATAAGGTCGTAGTAACAAAGTGGCTGGAGGTTCGGGATGTTGATAAATATTTTATTCCCTTCAATTCACAAAGAAAAGCTGAAGAATAGAATGTACCATAGAATGAGATTTACTTTCAGCGTGGAACGAAGAACAAAAGCAGAAACTGTGGATGAGAGAACTACCTTCTCCTTCTCTCGGTAGCGTGTTCTCGACCTCCGTATAGAACATTTTGTGTGTAGTCCGCAAACTTTCTTCCGGGTTCCAACAACCCTCGTCTTTGGTCGTAGCATTCCAGAGAGGTGGGAAGGAGTAAAACGAACGAACGAAGCAAAATACGCGAAATCGAGACTCGCTTCCATTTACTGATACTACCACTAACCCTGCTACCGCCACCACTACTACTGCTAATACTGCTACAACTACTACCACTACTACTACAACTACAACTACCAACATCGCCACAACCTAAGTTTTTCCACGACAGTAGGTACGCAATCATTTGTTCAACACACCGCCAACAAATCCAATACCGCTAAAGCAGGTACAACGAACACATGGATTTTTCTCCCCCTAGTCTCTTACTCTTTTTTCCTTTCTTCCTTCATTCTTGCTCCCTTAAATTCGTTCCATGTGCCGGCTCTTTTAGTACCGAAAGGAGAAATGTGTATACGAAGGTTGCATGTCGAACAGGAAGCTCACGATGCTGAAGTACAGTGTACACACGTACGCTCTTTTCACTTAAGTATATGGAAAAACGATAAAGTACAAGAACGAAATAGTACTTTCGGCTACTTTCTTCGATTGTAGAACTGCGGCTTGGATGTATGCACGTTATGAAGGGCTTTTGTTTTCTCCTTCTTATATTGTGGAACAATTGATTTGAACATTCTAGGTATCTACTTATGCAATGATTCTTCGAACGTTGTCCCTTGCACTTGCACATTTTTAAAGTCCTGTTCATACCAGAAATCGATCAAGGGATCAATCTATGATAAAATTTTCTTATGAAAAGCCCAGACAGTCCGCTACTAGCTCAACGGCTGTTAATTTAAGCCCCATTATTCTCAGCTTATGAAGTCTCCTAACATGAGCAATGCTATAGATTCCCAACTGACAATGATTCATAGAATTCTCTTGGTTTTGTCAGTATCCTCATCACGGTCATGAGACCTGACGAGACATGAACAGGCAATAATTAGACCTTGACAGTAGACTCAACTACTAGTAAAAATCACTCTAATTATCCTCCAGGCCATTACTAGGTCTTGCAAGTCCCACACAAGAGCTTGGTGAGGCTTCGTAATGATCTGAAGTCGTGCTAGAGTGTTTCTACTTGTGATTTGCAATAAATGCTATACTAAACTGGCAGGAAATGAAGTATCCTGGCCAATGATCCATACGCAATCCACTGATCCTTCATTTTGAGCTTCGGGGAATTATAGGTGGAGAAGAGACAGACGGCTGGAAGACATGAACACGAGGTGGATGAAGCGACATCCTTCATAATTGAGGTAACGAATTCTTGACAATGCTGATACATTGATACGCATGAATTAATTATGTAGGTTTTCAAAAAACCTGGAGATGTCATGTCTCTCATTGTCACGATTTCCCAAAATGAATGACCATTATCCTCGTCTGACAATTTCGAAAGATGAAAATATGTTTCATAGAATTGTATTTTCTTCGTATCAAAGAGTACACAATATTCCAGAAAAGAGATGTCGCTGAGATGATATTACACATCTCATCCGCGTGAAATGAGTTTAGAGAAAGCACTGGCTAAGTGAAAGTGGTTATTGATGTGGTGATCAGTCGGGCACGAATCGATTCAAGGACGCAGAGAATTTGTACACATCTCAGGGGAAGTAGCAAAAGAAAGAAAACCTTTTCGCTCATTCCCGGGTACGTGTGGGTGTAGCGGTTGAAAGGTTCATGGAGGGGGAGGAAAACGTGACAGGACTCTGGATTTATTCGAAAAACACTTCTACGCCACCAAGGGAACGAAATGGCGACGACGCCGTGTGGCACTCGAGTGGTCGGATCGAGGGTGTAAGGGGAAGAAGAGGGCGATTCCTTAATATCCCCTGGAGACTACAGGGGGATCAGATACACATCGGTTGGGTTCGCCTATCTATTCAATATGCCTCCATTATTTGGTAGGTGATAAGGTGGTATAGGGACGATGGTCCCTCACACCATTCCAGTCTCCATCTTTCCTTCTCTTTTCCTCTTTCTATATTTGCTTCTCTTCACCTAGGGAAGTGAGCCAATACATGCTTATACACAGCTCAACCGTATCTTTTTATCCCTCCAGGGAACCTTGCGATGAGCGATAGTCCTTTCGGTTCTCTGTGTTTTTTTCTTGCTCCTCCTTCTCCTCCACCTCCTTCTTCTCCTTTCCACTCTCGTATATTTCTTAGATCGTAGGAGACAGGTTTCGACCAGAGTTGTTCTCTCATCCACGCACCTTGTTTTACATCTTCGTGAAATCATATTTTTTTCTATGTTCACGGTTGGGAGTTGTATGCGTATACGACATAGTTATGAATTTCCAATGCAGTCAAATCGAATATAACGAATGATTCTTTGAGAGAATTAGTGGTGACGAAGCTCTCAATTTTGGAGATGAAAAGAACCCTCTCACCTGGTCCTACGGGAACAAACTTTCGATTGGTTTTCCCTCACTGAGAGAAAAGTATCAATCACTGTTACTCAACAAAGATAGTACAAAAAGACCCGACCGTGTTCTCAGGAAATTTAACTATTTCTTGGTAACCGCAATTATTTTTGTGATAACTATGATTGAAAATGTAGTTGGGTTCCTTTGGTAGAATTGACCAATTTTATTTCTCTCAGTGCTGATGTTTCTCAGACGTAGCGTGGTGAATCGAGGTTTTGAATCCAAATTGATACGTATTATTCGTTGACGCTAAGAATTTCTGTCATCAACACACGTTGACCCCTGTTTTGGAGATAGTTAACTTAGTTGGCTCCCTAGTTGGTGAAGCACACCAACACAGAACACTCTCCCCCAGCAAAATATTGCGCTCAGAATGGTGTGTAGGAGGAACATTCCCAGACATTGGAACTTCCTTCAAATGGTTTTCCCTGGCACTTTTATTCAAATGGTTTTCCCAGACCGTAACAATGATCTAACTCATGAGCTAACTCGAGGTTTGTGGCAACACTAGCTCTGTCCATGATTTTCTTTACTCGTTTAACAACCACTCCATGCAGATATTGCCAAAACTGAAAAAAAACCCAAGCTTGTCCCAAGGTTGGCACATGTGTCAGGAACAAACCTCCGTGAAGAACAATTGGCCTAATATTGTTAAGATTTTTGAAATGGTCACTACACTTGGTACAAGCTTGGCACAAGTGTAAAAATCGAGCATTCGTTGAGAACAATTGTGCCAATATTGGTATAAATTTATAAAGTTATAACTATTGGGGCAAGCTTGGACGGAGGCTGCCCACTTTGGGGCAGGCTCTGGTCACGCCTGGGCCGATATTTATGCTCACTAGGGATGATATACACGTGAAGATTAACTACCAGTTTTTCGGGTGACTTGGGAGATTCCGTACGGGATCAGATCATTATAAGATTTATGTTACGATATTTCAGTAAGATCTTAAACAAATTTTCCAATGATCATACAAGCTTGTCCCAGTCTTGTCACATTTTTTCTATCGTTTTAAGATAATTCATGTATGGTATTCTGAGGGAGAAAGTCATGAACTAAAATAGGAATCAATTACTTTTTTCATCCATATCTGCGATTAAAGAAGCATTGGTTGATACTAGGTGAATGAATTGGACCGGGCCTAGCAAAACCACTGCCCCAAGCTTGTCTTGAGCTTATCATTCCCAAGCCTGAGCCAAATTTGGTAAATTGTTCAAGACAAGTCTCGGCAGGTCTTGTGCCAGGCTTGGTCCATCATTGGGCCATTGGTCCATACACACATGGGACACTGTAACAAAAGTAGTAGCGAAAATTTGGCGATGACTTTAAATATGGCGTATTTGACTCCACTACTTTTTTTTCTCAGTGCAGCCTCGTGTTTGGGGTTGAGTTTCCTCATTCGCGATCATTGCTTGAATTTCACATTCCCTTCACAACAATGAAATTTCGCTGTTAGGCCAACCGTTGAGTCAATTTGTCTACTATGTTCAACCACCATGACAACAATGATTTAGCAAAAACTGTGAAAACGTCAATCAAACGTTGAGCTACAAAATATCTCTAGATTGAACAAAAACAATAAAAACTGTATCTCTCATATCGCTCTCAGAGATCTGTTCCCTCCAACACGTACAAGTCAAAACAAATCTATTCTGTCACGGCTTTCTTCGTGGTACTGTCGACGACGTCGACCTTCGTCGAAGTTTTATCTTTTATTTCCCTCCCTCTTTTGATTCACGTACACGAAGCCAACATCCATACTCGACATCTTGCATCGCAAGGAGAGACGACGATTTTCCTCGTGTGTAGCATAGCTTTTCACAGAAGAAACATGGTGTACATTTACCGTAAAGGCAGCAACCGTATCTCGGCTCGTATCTTGACTTAGCGGAGAGACGGTAAAACCGCCATCGTTGCCACCGGGGGTGTGAGTTGCTTTAAGGGTACACAATGGGGCCCATATGTTTGCCAGGTCGTATACGTTCTCTTACGTCCCTCTCCCTGAGGACCTCGATCGACCCCACGACTCTTTTCCAAAGATTCTATTGACGTTTACATGTAGATGTGTCGGCGCACGCTCGCAAGTTCACTCCTCGTGCATAAAGCCATTCGCTATTTCGCATAAACTTTATGTTTCCTTCCATCCTTGCAGATTTCACAAACCTCCGGTACCGGTATTAATCAAGAAATATGCATCTTCAGATATTATTATGAAACGTTCCCTCGAATGAAAAACGCGGATTCAGTTACATCACGTGAGCAAATAATTTAAATAATACAAGCTGATACGTATTCTCTAGTCACATCACGTCGCATAGTCTCGACACAAAGCACCTCCAATCTAATACCAACTGCATCCATTATAATACCCCATTCAAAAGTATGTAGATCGTATCCCGCGATAAACTCAACTTGAATTCATGAGATTTTAAAAGAGCGACAAAGTTTGCATAACCCATAACACGGACTGATTGTACACATTTATCCGTTGTTTTTTCCCTCCAAGTTTACATCAATGCGCGTTATATTCACGAGTCGAGGATTCGTGACAAGAGTGGAACACGCGAGTTTTGCCATGGCCTGGCGATCTTGCGGGCGCAGCGCACCGGAAGATTACCTTTAAAATGCTACGTAAAATCATCGTGGTTGGCATAACAGGAGAAAAAAAAGTTACAATTACTTACTACTGGAGTGTTTAAACGCGGAAAAACCTCGCGAGTGATTTGAGTATCGTGTCGTGTTAACTTGCGATCGCGCGTGTTTAATACGACCTCCCATCGGGATCTACAGCGCCATTACGGGGCCCGTATCGTTCGCAGCAACAAATATCCACCGCAAAAACGATGCCTTTAATAACCGCGGTTGTGTGTGTACATGTTTATATATACATATATTCATATGCGATTTTTTATCGCACCATTATATGTGCAATATATGTATCTTACTTCTTGGAACACCTATCTGGATGCAGCCCGGTAGCGTGACTGTTATATAATTAATGTCTCCTTAATTAATCGTTCAAATTTTCGCACGGTCGACGAAACTACTACACGAGTAGATTAGAGGTTCGAGGATGTTACGTGAGTTTTTATGACGCTCATAATTCGCTCACATGTTCGAAATGATCTCATAAAGTAGTAGCGGAAAAGCAGGTAAGAGTCGATGAGATAGACTCGTCTCGCGTACGCTTTGTACAGAGACATTATTATTACAAAGTCGCAAAATGTATCTCATATTTTGCAATGAAGGAATTCATAATTGAAATTATCGAATCGTGATGAAATCTCAGGAAAAGGAAATTGTACTCTCTATTTATCGCGCAAGATCAAACTAGAAGGAACAAATTCATCAAAGTGCAAAATGCCAGCAATCAATTGAAGGGATTGCGTACGGGCGCAAGCAAGCACTAACGAGTTTTAATGGACTCGATCGGAGTGCAGTTTCTCTGTTTCTCCCTGTAACTCTTGCCCACCGCTGTCTCTCTGTTTTTCCGTACCCCTTCCCTCCCTCGCTTCTCAATTCATCTTTTTCTCTCTCCAAGTATCACGTCGTTGCGCTTTGGCAGGCCCCGTCAATCAGATATCGTCGAAACGTTAGCGAGGGTCGTCGAAGTGCCGATAACCCCGTGCGCACGATCACGGCTTCCTGCTTTAATTTAATTGGACGACCGCCAGTCGCGCGTGCCACCTGATAAATAATTAACGCGTCTGGTCCGAATCGATTATCAAAATGTCATGGCGGATGGACAACGGAAGTGAGGAGGAGACGAGTCGGGGTAGAAGAGTTCGATATCGATGATCGCCGATCATCAGAAATGATGTAAAGCGATAGTTCAATTATCGTGTACCGGGCATAAACAACCTTATTTATAACTTCATCGTTTACTCTTGGACATGAATTTCATCCTCATTAATAAAACACCATTTTTGGTTCTTCAGATAATTATCTACGGTCTCATCATAATTTATCATAATTTATTATTAATTTCGCAAGTCATGGGGAATGGATTGCGAAAGGCAATTTCCAAGCCACTACGGGTATTGAATATTGATGACCAGTACTGAACATTTAGGTTATTTGATTTATCTTTTATGGTGCTTCCACTCCGTTTAAGATCCTGAAATTTAACTTGTTCGAGATACTTCTTTTTGTATAAATTCAGACGATCAACAGCGATCTTGTTATATTCTCTTTGGCGAATTGAATTTTCGTATCATCGGATGCTGCGATGAAAACAATTTCCAATTATCTCGTGCAGATTTTCAGCTTGAGAATTTTCTAAATGAACAACAAACTTTTATTCTGTTTCATTTTTATGTCCTTTTTTTAGTTTTCAATTCAGGATAATCATACGGTATGAATCGAAAAATAAGAATAAACATTTTGTTTCGCTATCCCGCACTGGAATTCAGTACCTCGCAGACGACCCCGCTAGTTTTGGACATGATCTTACGAATAGTCTCGATTATAACACAATCCAAGGTGTGAATGAGATCTCGCCAATAGTCTCGCTGATCATCTCGCAAAATTATTGAAATATTATGATATTTTGACCCAGAATCATGAAACTTACATTCCTGAAGGGGAATAAAAAATCAATTTAACAAAACAGTCATCTCATGAATTAATTAGAATACAATAGAATACGAATGGGTTATGATCGTCGGTAAAATTGCGATATCATTTGTTCTCTCCCCATTAATTTACCACGAAATAAGTTCCTAAGTAGCACAACAGGTTAGAAATGCTAAGAAGGTTCTTGCAAGTTCTGAACATGTTTCATGAACATTCTTAGAATCTTTGAATGAAACTGTTTCGAATAAGTATATTCTATGCACATTCTCAGGATGTATTTTTCAAATTTATCCAAAACAGCATCATCTGCACATTCTATGCATGATCACGGAATAAACGGAGAATCTTTGAAATGTTCTTCTGCCACATGAGTTAAGTCAACTTTGAGTGATTATGACATTTCTAAAAGATATCTGAGACGATTATTTTCAGAAAAACTTGAAGAATTATCGAAAAATGAGATTTATCTGAATAATCATAATTTATCAGGTATAGCCTTGCAAAAACTCAGGCATGAAATTTGCGACAAGTTTTCGTTAACAACGTTGTTGCATAAGTCAATCCAGTCTCTTCCTCACCAATCATACAAAGTACCGATCCTGGTACCTTCTCAAGAATTTTTTTTTTTTTTATTGCAATACACGGGTTAGCATCCTTTGATATAAAAAGTAAATACAGAGTCAATACAAGACAGCGTCCAAAGACGCATAAAATACAATTACAATATGGTCATGCATTAACCGACAGTTTAAACCGATTCAAGGAAACACCAAACAATTCCATCGACCGATGGAAATTATTTGCTAATTCACAAATGCGAGAAATCGGATCATAATTTCCAAATCTAGATTTAAATTGTACAGGTCTAAATAAAAGCGCTCTCCTAACTGGTCTACCGGGGATGTTAAAATTAACTTTACTCAGCAATGACTCGCAATCAAGAAAACCATTAATCAATTTAAAAAGAAATAGGAGATCATTCATTTGTCTCCGCTCTTCGAGGGTAGTTAAAATTACAATACAATTCAAATGATCGTAATATTTATGAAGAGAAATGGATTTTGAAGCAAATGTCCCTTTTTTTCTTATAGCGGAAGATTGCAATATTGAATGGGGAAACCAAATATTTCATGAGTTTAGAGAAGAGGGTTGAAATTTGAAGTGATGTAACTACGTTCGGACTATTTTTCTCTGAGAATTGAAGCAATGCTATACGAGACCTCGAGAGAGATTATTAGCGAGATCTCGCTAAGGTATTGGATTGTTTCATAGGCGAAACACTTCAAAGACAGCACGAGACTATTTGCAAAACTGTTGCGAGACTCTGAATTTCCGCGCGGCATTGGAAGAATGGAATTTTTTTTCATTTTTGAAAATCATTTTTCAAGATTCAAAACTTTTTGCAAAGCGAGAATCTTTTGTGACTGAGAATTAATTAACGGGAAACAATACGAAACAAAAGATCATTAAAGATTCTACCATTGGACATTCCGCGAGTTCAATCTTGATCTGCATTATTTGGAGCATGTATTTTCATTGTTCCATAAAAGCAATAGCGACTATCTTCAAATTGAAATATTCGACTTTATTCATTATCGTTCCTTTTTGCGTTTATGTTTTACCAAAAAGTCAGAGGCAATGTATGGAGCAGGTTGTTGAGCACGTATTACCGTTGTACATTACGTTTAATGGTCCCCTTCCTAATGGAGGCTCAGATCTTTGCCTTTCCTCTTTCTACGTTTACGGTTTAAGCAATTTTACGCGATACGCTCGACCGCGTATAATTTCTGTGATCGTGGTATATACGTATATCTATATATATATATATATATATATATCTATATAGATATATCCCGGACGCGTGCCTAAACGCGTCAAGAAGATGACTTACCAAGAAAAGCTCTCATGTTAACGGTTTTAAAAGGAGAAAGAAGGTTCGTTGAGAAATATCAGGAATCGGTAATGATATTTAAGTGAATGGGAGAACATAAAAAACATACGAGTTTTATCGATTTTGAATAAGAATTATATGTCTTCATTTGGGACGGATAATTCTTTATAAAATATACTCATCATATTGTATTTAAAATCAGAAATCAAATCAATATTCCGTTGTAATCACTTGAAGAAAGAATTGATATTGAAACATCAATTGAATCTTTTATGAAATCAAATGAACAACGTGGAGCAAAGTCAAGAGATTCTGAAATGAGAATATCATTTTCACTCAATTTCGAAAAGAGATAAAATTATCAATGTCTGCATCAACTGTCGATGAACTTATTGTTCTTAGTTGTGAGTGGTGATTAGGTAAATCATTAATTTCAAAACTAACTATCAGGGAAATTAATCATTTCAGGTTCTAGTTGACTGTACAATCATGTCACATCACAATGTGGGTTGGTACCTATGTCTATCATCATTATTCCTTTGACCCTGTTAGTTTCCACGTTTTGAGATATGGCTGTTGCGCAAACGGGGTGTCGCGAAAATATGAAAACTCATAACCATACACAGTACTCTCTGAATCTGGAAGAGTGAAAAATCCCACGTTTCACTCCACTAAGTGTCAGAAGTGAGCCTGTCCGCTTCGAATGGAATTTCCACTCTTTTAGAGTGAAAAATTCAATTTAGTGTCGAAGTGATTGTGAATTTCTAACCTCAAACCTTAGAACATCACTCTAAAAGAGTGGAAATTTCCCTCGGAAATTCGACAGGCTCACTTCTGGCTGGCTAAAGAGTGAAATCTCACTCCAAAGATTTTAGAGAGTAAGAAATTTTGTGTTAGAAACGGTCCACTCAAAATTGGTGTTGCAAATCAAAATCGAATTGACAAATTTTCAATGTAAATTTAATATTTTTGCAAGTCCGGCTTACGATATCAGGTGCCCCTACGCCAACAAGAGGTCCACCGCCCACTCAAGGAATTCGGAGTCACAAAAAATACACTTCATCAGAAAAATTTTATTCTCCAAGCTTATGACCCCCCCCCCCCCCCCTAAAGACCTGGCGCCCTACACCATGGCGTAGTGGACGTATTGGGTAATCCGGGCCTGTAATTTTGTATTAATTTCTCACATTCTGTGTGTCAATATTTAACACGAATTTTCAGTGGACCATTCGAAGCATGCACGTGTCTCGAAGAGAACATGAAGCTTCAGCGAACGTTCAGATCAGATGTGCATAGATCGGGCCGAAGGTTCATTAGAGCTAACTTTTAGGTTCACAAACGTTTGACAAAGGTTTTATGGACGTTGAAATGTCCGCCTCGAAATACGTTCAGAAAACATAGATGGAACGTTCGCTGAAGGTTCATCGAAGGTTTGACGAAGCTTCACAAAAATATCTATACTTATATTAATTTTGATCAATTTATATACCCGAAGGGAACATGAAGCTCCGACAAATGTTCAGAATAGATCATGATAGATCAGACTGAAGCTCTGTTGGAGCTCAAGTTTAGATTCGTAAACGTTCGACGAAGGTCCGATGAACGTTGAAATGTCCACTTGAAAATAGTTTGAATGAACGTTTATAAAACGTTCATCGAACGTTTGCTAAAGGTTCGTTCGAGTTGCAATTTTTCGATCAAAGTTTTTTTCAAAGTATATTTTTCCACGAAAAAATGAAAGATTGGGGCATTTCTAACTATAATTGTAATTCCGTCTGAAACATAAAAAACTGAAGGTTGAATGAATCTTCGTAGAATCTTTAATAAACGTTCTATGAACCTTCATTCAAGCTATTTTCAAGCGGACATTTCAACGTTCATCGGACCTTCGTCGAACGTTTCCGAATCTAAACTTGAGCTCCAACGGAGCTTCAGTCTGATCTATCATGATCTATTCTGAACGTTCATCGGAGCTTCATGTTCCCTTCGGGATGAAAGATAAATACATTAATGTACATAAATTATTATAAATTAATCTAAGTACAGATACTTTTGTGAAGCTTCGTCAAATCTTCGATGAACCTTCAGCGAACTCTCCATCTATGTTTCCTGAACGTATTTCGAGGCGGACATTTCAACGTCCGTAGAACCTTTGTCAAACGTTTCTGAATCTGAAAGTTAGCTTTCATGAACCTTCAATCCGATCTATACAGATCTAATCTGAACTTTTTCTGAAGCTTAATGTTCTCTTCAGGGTGTTGAAAATACACCAAATTTTCTACTGTGTATAAGAGCATGAGCGCGGATGTCCATACTTTTAGGACTTTCTACTCAGTAGAACACCTACACAGTAAAAATTTTATATCAGACATTAGCATATTTATATTGTACTTTTGACATTCACCATACTCTCTCGTGAGTATGAAGATGAATATGTTATAATTTTAAATAAATATAATTCTGAGCCTCATAGTAAAGTATATCCCACGAGTACCATAAAAATATAGTAATCTTTAATATAAACTTTTCTCTGTGTATCTTGAGTGTCACAGGCACTTCGATTTTAGAGTGAATTTTCACTCTGAACAAGTGAAAATCCCATTCGAAGGGAATTGGCTCATTTGTGACACTTTTTGAAGAAAATTTCGAAAAATTCGACTTCTTTCCCTTTCCCAACTCTGAATGCTCGAGGCCCTTTAAACTTCTTGTTCCGTTTTTGTTATACCGGTCTCTTTACGCTGCCAAGACCAACTGGACCGGGGAAAGCGTACTTCCAACTTAACCTACGCGGCTGAGATAAGATTCCCTGACTCATCAACCGTCATTTCCCTATGACGGTGGTAGCCGCTTTCGGGATAAACTTTGGTTGACGCACCAACCGGCATTTCCCCTTTCGCGGCATTACCGTCAGGGAGGAAGGCGCATTGATTAGTTCGAGGGATTCGAACCCCCAAGCCTGTCGGACATCCATGTCTAGAAGTCAGTGCGTTAACCCGCTCAGCTATGGAGCCGGTCCAGAGGTCCCTTAAACATTTGGAAAACGTACTGTCAGAGAACCGCCACATCCAAGCAGTAGAGAAAGTTTTCTGAACGTTTTAGGAATGTAGACAGTCAAGAATATCTGAAAGTTTTTCTCAATCACGTACATGAATGGTTCATACACATTCTACATTGCATTTAACCCTTGCTTACCACACTTCACAGGAATCACATACTTGCCACACTGGGGCGATTTCCACCCCAGCGACAAAAATTGTTATAGAAAATGAACTATTGAATATTTTTATATTTCAATTTTCTTATAACTTATTTGAAGTTTACTTTGGAATTTGTTATAGATTGTGCAGCCGAAAATCAAATTCAAGTATACTAAAAGAATTAAGTATGAAAACAAAAATGGAGAAGCGACTACTTTCACAATAAACTTCATAACTTCATTATTTTTGAATATTTTGAGCTGAAAATTGGACATCATACTCATGGAATGTTACTGTTGGAAAAAAAAATTATTCCTCCAGTGACTGCTGATAGAAAAGTATCTATACAGAGAAATAAAGGGAAGAATTTTGTGAGAACATGAACTATGTGTTTCCACCAAAAATTTTCAATTCACAACTTTCAATAACTGCTGCAGACAGACTAATGAGTCCACCGGAATGTTACTGTGCCACATAGTAGTAGCATCCTTTGGCTTATCCACATATGTCGCGATGGACCTCGTGCCCTCAGGTAAAGACACTTTAAATTGAGGAAGAATGGGGCTGACATGGATTTCTTCCCAGTCTGGTAAATAAAGGTTATTGTACAACAACATGAAAAAACTACAGATTATGCTATAGTTTACATTAAATTTAATGTGAAATGTGTATGAAATTGAATTCATGTCCGTACATGAGAAAAACTTCCAGCAAAAACATTAAAATTGATGCAGGGATTTCTAACAGTGTATCTTTAGTACTGCAAGAACAGAATCCTCGAGGAGCAGCACGTCTTCCAAATATTTAGAGCACTCCTACCTTCGATATACCTGAATGAGTTTTGAGCACCTTCCTTTGCATCTACTACACGACGTTTTCATCGTATTTTTTATGCCGGTACCACGGTGCGAGCCGAATTTTTTATTCTGAATCATCCAAAAGCATTTCATCAATATCAAAATATCGATCTGGACAGGAATTTTTCCGAATAGAATTTTTCATTCCAATTGAGTATTTTTAAATACGCGGAGAAAAAGGTACCTGGTATAATAAAATACCATATTTCATAGAGATTCAGCGTTGATCTGACCGAAGTCAAAATGATTACGTGAACAAACCAAACCATGTGCAGTAAAAGTACCATGATGGCTTGAATTTTCATGAAGCAGGTAACACACTCCTTTATAAACCCATATAGCACAAATATTTCAGTAATATCTCCAGGATATTCTGACAATATTACAATGTCTTCAAAATGTTGCAGAATATTCTACAGATATTACTGAGACATTTGTGTCATGTAGGAAAGTTCAAGAAATTATGGTACTTTCAGAAATTCATTTAGTAAAATAATTCGACTCTGATCAAATCAACGCTGAATCTCCATACATTATACTCTCTTCCAAAGTGTCTGTTTCTCCAGTGTAGTTTGAGATGAACGATTTGGCTATTGCCACGTACACTGTGAGGAATTTCTGCATTAATTTTAATGTTTTTACTGGAAGTTTTTTTCAAGTACGTACATGAATTCAGTTTCATGCACATTTTACATGAACTTTAATGTGAACTATAGCATAATCTATAGTCTATATCTATGTCTCCTCATGTTTTTGTACATTAAATTTAATGCAGAATATATATGAACCTCATTCCATGTACTTGATTGAAAAAAACCTCCAGACATTTCTGACAGTGTATACTAGGATCCTCTTGATCATTTTACTCTCAGATTTAAGTGAATTGCTTATGTAGCGCGAAGTCTCTCAACAATGTCTTAGAATGTTGAGGTTTTCTAGAAACAGTAGTGCCATGTGGAGATATTATCCCTCTTTGAATAGTTTCAATTTCTTTTTTTGTATGTCAATATCAGCTGTCGTTTCATGTAAAAATCAAAACGTGACGCACCTTAACCCGCATGATTATTCAAAAGTTGTTCTACGACAACACTCATCGATCATTCATGATAAATAATATGATATGCTTACAATTGAAAATTTATGACATGACGAAGAAAGTTCTTAAACATCAACTGGTAGTCGGAAGAAATACATGAGTTGGAAATCTACATGGAATGTAGACAGTTTACGGAAAGGAATACTCGCACTTTTTATAGCAATCCTAAATTTCTAAATTCTAGTCGTTTATCCACATACTTTCAAAATTCCATAACCACACGGGGAAAATTTTGTAATAAAAATCAATATATTCGTATCGTAATCGTGGGACATACTTTATTGTGGCTCACTTCATCATGAGGCGAGAGAAATTGATACTGTAAGATTATATATTCAATTGCATCATAAAAACTACAATAATTTCACAAGAATGACAAAGGTTTGCTAATTCCCATGTAAAAAAAATGAGACCAACTAGATCTAAGTTGGACATAAATTTTGTATGGAAATGGGGATGCAAGAATTATCTATGTTATTTGAAGAGAGGACCAATGGATATGTCATTTAAACATGTATAATTTTCTATGCTCATTTCCATGTATAATACATATGTCCACTTTTGACCAAACAAAGTTTAATTCTTTCACATGCACGGCGAGAAATTTGTAGTTAGATTTACTATGTGGTTATTTTGCCCGAGGAACAGACTGCACTGTGAAGAATAATCGGAATTTTCCTATACGCAGCAATCGGTAAATTCCGGTCATGGGATGGGAAATCAATTTCCGATACGTGTATATGAAATTTCCCATAAATTTAACCGAGAATCCAAACTTTATGGGATTTTTACTATCATTGTACAGTAAATTTCCGTTAAAATACGGAAAATTCTTAACGCATGTATGTGTTAATTACTTCCGAACATTTGTGTGAAGTTTCCCATAGACATTTTTTACAGTGTGACCTTCCAATGACATGTACTGTAAAACATAGTGAATTTGATCATGTTTCTATTGTCTCGTCATAGTAAATTTCATCGTGAGTTCAGTCTTTTCCCCGCTTACAAGGTTCCATAGTTAATTTAACTATACATTTTCCTCCGTGTGGGAATTATTCTGCTCCAAATATCAGATAAGAACTGCTTACAAAAATTTTCTTCCAATATATAGTATGTGATTTCTCTCTTATAAAACACAATTCAAAACTACTCAACTCCTGAATCTTGTTTCTATCTGATTCTCTAAATCTATCTGCTTTGTGAAAAAATTTTATGAGAGAACCTAGATATTAATAGGAAAAATCCCATGAAGTGGGGAATTTTCCATTGAATTTACAGTGAATTTCATATAGATGTACCGGGAATAGATTTCCTGTCTCATATTCGGAATTTTCCGGTTGTTGCGTATAGGAAAATTCTGATTATGTTTCACACTGCACGCTTCTCAGAACTGACGGAAATTCTTCAATGAAATCTATCTGAAATTATCATCATGTCGGAAATCTGGGTAGAATCCACTGAAAAATTCTCGTCAGCTTTTTTTTCTAATGGATTCTATCTGAGCAGAGATCGGCAATAATTATTTTGTTTTTACTAATGATTTCGGGATTTATTATCATTATCCTTGAAATCAGAATTCTCTTTGTCCACAACCCTGTTACAAAAATCCAGCTGGGATTCCACATGGATTTCAGATCCGAAATTTACCTGCGTTGCCAGCTGAGACTCCACCTGGAATCAAGAATCCCAACTGGATTCCATGTGGGATTTCCAATTCCAACTGGGATTCCATCTGGGGTCAGAAATTCCAACTCAAATCCCACGTTGAAGTTGACATCCTAGCTGGGATTCTGCCTGGAAATAGGAATCCCAGCTAAGATTCCACCTGGAAATGAGGAATCCCAGCTGGAAACGCAGGTAAATTCCGGAGCTAGAATCCACGTCGAATCCCAGCTGGATTGTTGTGACAGGGAGTTTAAATTGAAATCAATATTTTCCATTTTCGTAAACTACGATCAATGCTGCGGAAACTGAACAATCTGATTCTAGAGATAATGAGCAGTGAATCTCAAAATCATTACTGCTAATCTCTGTATCTGACATTTGGAACAGGGATTCTCCGATTTGATCTTTATCCTGGAATCTATTGCTAAAAAATTGCTCGGATTTCATGAAACTGGAATGACATCACTTCAGAAAGTATATGAAAAAAATGTAACTCGGAAACCAAAAATTCAAATGAAACAGTTGAGCCCTATTTTCTGACATCGCAGCGGAGGCATTCTTTGCAGACTTCCAGAATTAACCAACTCAAGTAACAACTAAACATTCTAGAATATTTTAACGTCCCGCAAACATCCTGAGAGTGTTTGATGAACGTTTTATGCTACCAGGAAATCAACATAGCGATGGTAACATGGTGCTGATTGGGTTGTTACCAACAATGGCGTTAATTGTAGACATCACTTGTTTTTTAAATCATCAACCCTACGAAATATTGTAATCGTTACATTTATTACGATGTATTCTCATTTGAGTATGTGACATCAAAGTGATGACTATTTAATTCTCTACATGTACTCATAATTTAGCCCAATTATCAAAATTACCATAGCCACCGATGAATTTAGTACTAGAAATTCTATAAATGTCGGACAAAATTTTGAATCTCAAAAGAACCCGAAATCTCCAAACTTTAGAGGAACGTTCAAACGCCCATACGCTGGTCAGACATTGATCGAATTTTCATCACACGTTCGATGACCATCTTTTTCTCTTTCAAAACCTTTAAAAAAATCTATACTGAACGGAAAAATAGTGGAGACGATCCGGCGACGAGGATGACTCCGCCGTGTCTTTCATTTCTCAACACTCTCATTCCTTCCTAACACTTCTGAATGTAGAATGAAACAATCTTTATCTCCCGTTTAAATCACTCCACTTTCCATTGCGCAAATATTTCTCCCCTCTGGTAGACAGAACAATTCTCTTCGACATAAATCAAGAGTTGATTTTTCATTCCCGCTTATAATTGTGAGCATGTCCTACACAAGGTGCATAAATATATATTTATGCGGATGACGGTATCTCGTATAACGAGTTCACTCGTCGTAAACCGTATAGTCACATTGTATAAAAGCACACGTATACAATTCGCGGTACTTCTTTATCCGATCCTTTGCGACTTCTTCCCCACCTGCCCCACCTCTTCGCAGGTTAATTTATACGACATAGGCAAGTATGTCGACGCCGTATCGTATGTCCCGTGTTTTGTCCGAAGGGGCTCTCCTCGTTGCAAAAGAGGAGGTGCATTATGAGTTCTAGATAACAGTTCACACGCAGCTGGCATCCAGGCAGCAGCCGCGGGAGCCTCTTAACAAATACCTTCGCCATATAGAGATCAACAGAGCAAAGTCTTTTAATCTCTCACGAGAGCTGCACTTGACTTTCAGTCCCCCAAGATCTTCTGGGAAGATCCTGAAAAGTATTTTATTCGATCAATTTGATGAATTTCATTGTTCACTTCATCGAATTCATTCCCACCTCTTCCCATCTATTCATACACGATATATCATCCGGTGAATTTCATGAATGGAAAGTAGATGGATTTTTATATTACGCGTCTGGGAAAGAATCCTGTTGAGTATTCCTATTGAATTTCTCACAGATTAATTCGTTGTTTTTATCGTGATTGACATGCATGAAAACTATTATGCATCGCAAGATTTGAATTCCAATCCTCAAGTGTGAAAATAATTCTGTGAGTAATGAATATCTTATCAGAGTTCCCAGTTTCTCTGACGAAAATAGAATTTGCTGCGTCATTCTTTTCACATTTCCAATCCACAACATATATAAAAAATACTTGAATGAGGAATAATCGATTCTCCAATAATCTTATTTTCCATTCGGGTTATTCAGCAATTAATTTCATCCTCGTTCTCGTCCCTGAATAATTATTTCCTGATGAAGATGTCATTGCTCGAATCCAATCATCGAGTATTCCTTTAAAATTCTCCATAATTACAATAACAAATGACTCTCTTGAACATTAATACCTAATTTTTCTATCGTGTATTCGGACGTTAAGCATGCTTTATATCCAGCGACAATCTCAAGAAGATTCCACGAATAACTTTACCATATAGAGATCAGTGAAGCGAAGTCCTTAATCTCTCGCAAAAGCTATATCCACCTCTCCTCTTCATCCGTAGAAGAGGAGGTTCGAATCGCGAGAGCCGCTCGATCAAGATCGATTAAATACGCCTGGTTGTGCAAGGAACGTCGAGACGAAGGATCTTAACATTCCCAACGGATAAGAATGTCTTGCACGCGTCCTACCGTGAATATAGTAGGTATCTATTGCGGTGACACGAGTTCCACGATGCACTAAAACTTGAGCCGCGCATGTTTCATCTTGATAGTCCAAGATAATCCGGTCAAAAAAGTCGTAAGGAATGACGAACGTTTTGCGTGTTTCTGTTAAACGTATATCATTTATAATCTCGTCCTTTCACGATCATGCAATTTCAAGAGTTTAATTGAAATTGACAGGTAGCTTCTGAAGCTTAGAAAACCTATCGATTGCATTTTTCTCTACTCTCATCGGGGATTACCGTTTGAGAATGATTCAACGAATATCAATTGTATTGCATATTATTTGCATACAATTTCAAACCATAACTCTCACAACAATCTCTCTCACGTTGTGAAAAATATGAATTATTTCCGCAATCCTAAATGACAAAGATATAGTCGTCAAGCTGAAGAGAAAATATGGATTACGGAAGCTAAATGCATACATGTTCATTGTGCAAATGAATATTTTGTTTACACCCTGCGACTGAGATTAATTCCCGAGTCTAGCACAGAAAGTGCCAATTAGTTGGGCGTTCGTATCCTGAACGATAAAATCGCTCTTCTGTGTTACGTCTCGAGTGAGATTGGGTTGGAAAACATGATTCAACATCATCGTAGTTTATCAATGATCCAATGCGGTTAGAGTGCGAAAATGAGATATTCCTTAACAAATGCTAAAACAATGAAATGAATGTAATATTAATACAGTGCAATTAATTTTGACGAGTCTCACGAGATGTATCATAATTTACAGCTCAGGGATATCACGCGAACGGAACCGAGAACATGATGAATATTAATTCGAAATTCTTATCGTCAATTTTATCATTGTTCTTTTGATTTTTCGATGCAATTTGGAAAATTGTAATGTCAATGGGATAAATAATCATCTTCAATCATTTTTAAACTCATTTCAAGGAATCCATTTTACAGTGAACTTCGTTATGGAAGAAAAAACAATGTAGACTTGTAGTTCGATGGTATCGACTCTAAAGAGGAAAGCACGGAAGTGTTGAAAGGCCATCTGGTCCCTGTCGAGGCTTGTTTCTTTCTAAAAACTCGGTTTGCTCGTTAGTTTCTTAAATGCATACAGCTGTGTCACCTTTTCGACATTATTTACAATGCGAGATAAAACAGAGAGAAAAAATTGTTTTCGCTTCCTCGCGAATACCGTTACATCGATTCGCATTTGAAAAAACACTACATATTAGGTCGTGTAATTACGTTAAAGGAGAAATCGGTCTTCCAATGGGTGAAATTTTACAATTATTTCATTTTGTTGATGTATATTTCTCCCAGGAGAATTATTCAATCCTTGATTCGAACATCGAGTTAAATTATTCGATTTAATTGGGATAAATTTGTAGAAGAACACGCTTTTATTCCAGATTCACAATAGGATACAGATCATTTTATCAGGGATGCGATTAAAACAAACAGGGAGAGAAAAAGCTAAATCGTTGGAACAGGTGCAACAACCGACGCCAGCTGTCTATCGCGACTTGCAATGCCAGTTATCTCGTGAGCTTACCGCGCCTCAATGCCATGAAAGACGCGATTCGTCGTCTTCGAAGCTGACGTTACGTGCTCGAACGAAGCCTCGACCTCGGTCTTATCAGACCACTTGCAGCCTCCTTCCGTGTATCTTCGAATAAGCACCGTGACTTTGCTCCAACGACTAATCGAATGGAGACGCCAATCCTGTGATTTTACTGTGTTCGAGAGTAGATTCGTATTCGAAAGACTTGAAAGCTGTGAATATCGGTAACGGAGGAAAGAACTGGGATTGCACGAATAGTTCCCTAATCCCGTATGATCGTGGCAATCATTGGACTCCATTTTTGTTCATCGTATCCTGATTGGCAAGCCCAAGATCGATTACACCAGTCACATTCTTTGCGATCAGATTTCATGGAAAAGATCTACCAGTACCAATAAGTGCAACGGTTTAAATATCAAAAATAACAAAAATGGATTCTCATTAACATACCGTAAGGTGAATCCTTGCATGTTGCAGTAACAGAACATTTCTCTCCACGCGCAATTATTCGATATTCACGCAAAGAAGAAATGAAGAGATGATTTCACGAAGGTTTTAATTTTCCCTCGTTTAAACCCCCTTGACAATGCCTGCATCAAAAACCAAAAAATCACGAACAGCATAGAACGATTTTGCAAATAAGTTAACGTCAAATCGTCAAGTCAAATAAATCATAATAATGTAAACAGAAGAAAAAAATCAACACAAATATGCATGTCGGTATTTAAAATTCCTTCTGTCTTGACAGATGTAGTGAAATGAAAAATGTTGATGAACGTTATTGTTCGGTACACTCCAAAAAAATTCATGAATTTATATGTCATTGTAATACAGCAATGCAAATAGTTCAGCACTCTATAAGAAATGTTAAAACAATTTATGCATTGCAATTTACGTACTCTTCAGCAAATAAAACTGAATTCACTTCTGAAATGATAATTTGGAAAATTTGGAAACGAATACTAAAGAGGGTTGTTCTGAATTGAAAAAATGAATATCGCTCTGAATTTTGCTTCAATAAAAATTTCAAGTTCATTCTTTCATTCTCAATTAGATCTTCCTTTTACTGTAACATGAATTCCTTCTCGTCGTTTTCGACACTAATGATAACTGGCCTTCGCTTACATCTGTCAATGATTTACGAAATAACCAGCATATAGGCGAACGGATCTCCTTTTCGTATAACAATACACTGGATCATCCCCGCTGGCGATTTTACAATGAATTCTGAAAACAGGAATCGTCGATCTATATAACCGATAGTATAAATATGTAGTCATCAAAAGACTGTATATAACCTTCAGCAGATGTACGTTATAGACACTATAATCCCTTATATTTACATTCTGTTTCGCAAAACTGACTCAAAAGAGTTGAAATCATCCATAGATATCGTGATTTCCATAACGGTATGTTTATGGAAATCCAATTGGAGTTCGAGATGCTAAATTTGTCGTGAGATACATAAACCGAACAAAAATCAGTTTTTCCAATCCAATTGAGTTCCGATTGATAAGACAAATAAATTAATTCACTCAAAAATTCCTCCCAACAACGTTTTCTACAAATCTAATTATCATTCTCAATTTCCCTGCCCGTTGCGATAACTAATTACGAATCAAAGATAAACATGGAATTTCCATACAACACTTTTTTCATAATAGCTTATCTTCTTCTTCCTTCCATAATGAATCACTTCTAACGAAAAAAGAGTAACTAAGTTGTTACATGAATTTACAATACCATCCCTTAATGAGGTTGATTCGAAATGCAAGCTTATTTGTGCAAAAACAAATACAGATGTACTTACATGATGTCTTTAAGAGATCATTACGTACTTATTACTGGCGCTTTACTCGTTTACCTCATTAGAAACGACGGGAAAGGCAAAGAATGTAGTGTGCTCGCAATTACAATAACGAAAAGGAGTATATAAAGAACGGGTAGTGGAATTGATGTTATTTTCATCAAATTATTGCAAACATTATTGTTAACGCATGTACATGATTCTTCATTCTATTCTTTTCATTTTCTTTCACGTAGGTGTGTATTAACTGGTACCATGGTAAACGTGACGCGTATCATGGAAATCCTCCCCCTCCCAGATCGTTCGCACGATGGAAGAATCCAGACATACTCACATTACTAATTCATCATTGTACCTTAGTGTACCATGAGCTGTAAGATTCATACGTGTATGTATGTACATATATTGCAAATGATATATATCATTTCGCAATGCTTATGTACCGATGATTATGATTCATTACGAGAGATTCATTGTTTCTTGTTATGGAACAATTAAATGAATACAGTTCTTATCAATGTACGAGAGGAACAGGATATTCTGAAGAGAGGCGTTGATAATCGTGGAATATTCTTGTATTTGTTTCTTTGAGAATTGTTCAAAAATCACCAGTTGGAATTTCACCCCACCTGGAAGTCACAGATCTTATCAGTTCAACTTGTCACTTCCAATCAACTCAATGGTATATCATTGAAGTTCGAATCTCTCCGAATAATCAGGTTTTCATCGGCCGCGAGGAGAAAAATCATATAACCGTCGCTGAGATAGTAATTTTATCAACTGCCACTGTGAGTTTTTAATTGTCACAACGAAAAAATTCAGCAACCAAAGCTCCACGAAAAAAAAGTATCTTGAAAAATCCTATAATTTATGGATTTTTAACGTTTGTCTAACCAGAGTAAGAATATTTACGTGAAAATACCTCTAAAAGTACCATAATGGCTGGGACTTCAATGAGGAAGGTACCATACTTCTTTATAAAAGTCCAAGAAATTGTGGAACTTTTAGAGGTTCGTTCACGTAAATATTTTGACTCGGGTCAGACCAACGGACTGAATACTGAAAATTTACCAAGCATCACTGAAAATTCGGTCCTTGTACTGGAATTTTCAAGTTTGAGATTGCGAACCAAAATTTTGCCATGATTCCGCGAAAATTTTACAGTTCTTGTGCACCAGTAAAAAGTATCGCCCTCAATAAGGACTTGGAAAAAATTTCGAATTTAGAGCAAAAATACCTAATCGTTGGTGTACTGAAATTATACAGGTTTTGAACTGCAATTTTCAGGTCGTATGATGGAATTTTCCAGTTCACCGTGCACTGAAATTTCCCACTTCTATTGTACTTCGTTATTTCTGACAGGAAAAATTCCAAGTCTTCACATTAAAAATTTCCTGATCGAGATTTTGAATAATAATTATAATTGTAGCAAATAAAATTGATATATGAGGTGTTTCGAAGACAATCCTTTGTATATCCTAAATCTGAAGCATATGTAGTAACCCAAGCTGGAGTTCCAGCATGTCGCGCTATAGCTCAACGGTTCGGTCTTAGGTTTCAGTTGGTAGGCAGGTAGAAAAGTGTAGGTTCAAATCCCGTGAGGTAGATATGACTTTCTCTCCATCCACATGAACGATCAAGTTTCTCAATCATCTTGAAACACAAGGACCGTGCAAAATCACTTTGTGTGAGCAATTTTTCTCTAATTTTCATAAATATTTTCAGCTTTAATTTTCCAATACATGTCCTGGAAAAGTCCAGCTCGTGTACTGAAAAATTCCAGTACCGAGGCTCAGAAAATTTCCAGTTTTGATGCTGAAATCATATAACATTTGTATTGAATTTTTGCAGTACAATTTTCCGGTAGATGTACAGGTTAATTGCTTCCAGTACATGTACAGTGAAGATATCTGTTTTTTCATTGTAAATTTGTTTGTTATGCTATATACAGCCCATGCGGGAAAATTTTCAAAACTACCCGTGAAAAAATTGTCCACGCTTGCTCACGCCTGATCAAGGCTGATGACTGAAGCCTGATCAGGCGTGATCAGGCCTCAATTTTGTACCCACGTGATGAGGACTAATCATGCCCAATCACGCTTGCACTGAGAGAAGAGCGATTTGGAGGTTCAGTAAATAGTATTATATTTGATTGATAAATCTGAATATTACTGAACTTTCAGCGATGTTTCACGAAATTTCAAGAAGCATTACTGAAATTTTGCTTTACATTACTCAGTGTTCTACAATCGTTATTATAGAATACAATATTCATAACCAAATTTGCTGTGTAACACTCAATTACTAGACGTTTAGGAATTGAGTGACACACAGCGAATTTGGTCGTGAATATTGTATTATATAATAACGATTGTGGAACACTGAGTAATGTAAAGCAAAATTTCAATAATGTTTCTTGAAATTTCGTGAAACGTTGCTGAAAGTTCAGTAATCTTCAGATTTATCGATCAAATATAATACTATTTACTGAACCTCCAAATCGCTCTTCTCTCAGTGTGATTATGCTCCATC
Organism: Gonatopus flavifemur; assembly: GCA_018340375.1. Classification (NCBI taxonomy): domain Eukaryota; kingdom Metazoa; phylum Arthropoda; class Insecta; order Hymenoptera; family Dryinidae; genus Gonatopus; species Gonatopus flavifemur. The sequence goes on from JAFFJZ010000001.1 coordinate 59,756,886, forward strand.
ATACTTGAGAAATTCATGCAAAATCAATGAGTTTTTTTGTAAAGGAATGAAACTATGATAATGTTATCAAACACTAATTTATTGTTCATCATTTCTACTTATTGTGTTTATGCAGCTCCCATTTTCCAGTCTCCAGTTTTCAGGCATGATCATCCGTGATCAGGCGTACGCGCCTGGGTTTGGGGCCATTTTAGCATGATCAAGCATGTGTATTTGTGATAGAACAATCAACACAGAGTCAAATTGTATGAATATTTTTCAGTTGGTGAGAGTTTGCATGATCACGAGCGAGAATGGTTTGTCAGGCATGAACGCTGGTGGTAAAGCTTGATCACGGGTTTCCACGTGGGTACAAAATTGAAGCCTTTGAAGTGATTACAAAGCTCAAGAATGAACGACCAGGTATGATCAGGCTCACTCACGTGCAGTCAGTATTAAACACGGATAATTTTACCGAAAAATGTCCATAATTAGGCCTGAACACGTATAATCAGACCTGAATGATTTTTCCACGGGTAAATACAATTTCTTTATAATCATATATAATTCTAAACATTTCTTCACACGACAGTATTCAAAATTTAGCTGCAATTTCAAATAATTCACATCTATCGCTAATTGAAAAGAGATTTGCTGAGCGAGCAAAAAATTCGATATTCCAGTAGAAGATACACTACGAGATTTTCCTCTCTTAGCCAATTTTTCCCTGTTCTTGCCTACAAGAACAGTTTTCTGTTTCAAGATTCATTAATAACCCGAATGAGTGAATATGATTGCACATGCGAAGAGAAAATGAGAAATTCGCTTTTTGTTTTTCGCAAAGAAAATTCCATTATAACGAAGAACAGTCTCATCGAGAGATGAAATTCTTATATATCAATTAATTTCGCTTTCATGAAAGGGCTCATTCTCCTCGCGAGGTTGAATATCTTATTGTTAATGATCCTCAACGGTGAGAATTTGTACGAATATTCAGGAGAAAAATTGTGTTTTATAAACACGTATAGATATACGCGAATGTACGAATACGGAAGATAGTGTGCACGATGCCACACATGAAAAGTTGTGGGTTGGTTGCTGGTGCTGCTGGCGATGACGTTCATTATGGCCGTTTAATGGCGTGCGATTTACCATTGAAAAAAACCTGCCGACACCATCTGAATGAGCCATTACGCGGCGCGCCGGTCGACAGAAATAATTATCGTAGCATTGACACAAAAGGGTTAGCTGCTGATTTCGCCGTTGGCACGGACGCTTCTTATTGGCGTTACATTCAACCACGTTTGTTCAAAGTCATAGAAAAGGGTTAAAGCCCTAATCTCTGTGTATGTGTGGATTTCTTCCTCTCTCTATCTCTCGCAGGGTAGTTAGAGAACAAAAGAATGTATGAGGGAGAGAATGACCTATCTCCTCTGTTTCGTCGGCGACTGTACGCACTTGAAAAGGCAGATTGTTTGTTTGTCGGGAATTTTCGTGCGCAACAAACAAGCGGGTACAAATAATAATATCTCGGCAATGTGCTTTGTTCGCTACGGCCAGAGAAATAGGGTAAAGCTGTTGCGAGGGACGATCTTTGCTGCCCCCGGGGGCGACGGTAACGAGGCAAACGAGTACGGTAACGTAACGTCATTAATGCCGGCCTCGGGCCCGCGTGCATTATGTATAACGCATAAATGTGTATGGATATAACATATACGTGTAGATATTTTTGTCCCTTGTCTTCGTTACAGCAAACCTCTCTGTTTTTCTTTGAATTATCATTTGTTCGTTACGAAACGATTGAAGAATAATTGAACGTCTTCATTCATCTGTGAAGTTGTCGAAACATTCTATTACTTTTGAAGTTACATTCAAAGAAATGTGTAACACGAATTAATAATGAGTCTTTGGTTGTTGAAATTCGATTAAACAAAAATTACAAATTCGATATATTTATCTATCATGTTTATAAATTCTTTTTTGAATATCAATCCACTCTCGTGCTTGACATCATTCGCTTCGGCTGTTGAAGAGGAAAAAAATCAGATGAGATAGCTGAACATGAGATAGCTTGTCATTCGAAGTACGGCTTGTAATACATTCATTATTTGTTCTTTCTATTCTACCGAACGTATACCGACTGACTTTAATTGCTCTGCTAACATCAGTGACGCTACTTCCATTAGGCAGCAAGTCAGTCACTTTCCTTGTAGCACTTTATACACACGTTATACGTAAATCCATGTGTACTCCGTGTCTCCGGAAGAGTGCTTCGTTGGTTCGGTTTGGTTTCACGTTATCTCGTATTCGGAAACATCGAAATAAAGATGAAATTGATTGTCTCGGTACAATAAGTCCTAAATATCGTAAAGTTCTTTCAATGTACAGTGATGTATAATATTCCACACAGCATAAAAGAGACTCTTGGAACATCAACTGATAAAAAGTATTTAGCTACAGGAACTAAAATTTAGTTATCCTAGTTGAATTTTGGCTGACATAAATAAAAGTTGTCTAGTTGTCTAAAATGAGAATGAAACACTTTATTCGATAATAAAAACACAAAATTTCTATTCAATTGATTGAACTGAACCATCTTTCTCAGTGTACTTTGGAGACATCTTTTTCTGCAGAAAAATATTTATGCGCGGGAGAGAAAATATACACATTTCAATGAAATAAATAATTTCCATATGCACGTGCGATATACGCCTTTCTCAGGACAGTATCATAAGTAAACTCAGTTCCTTGGTGGTTTCAGTCCATTATCCGTATGATAACTGATGGCTCACATTCTCAACAGACATAACCTCGGACCTGACGTCGGTGAGACACATACAAATCTTCACTCATGCAGTGCATCCCATCTGCAACAGTTTCAGCAGAATTACAAGGAAAGCAACATATATTATATCTCCGCATCAGACACGTGTAAATCTACCGGTTACTTGTCGCTATGGTTATTACATTATATCACATTGTCTGATTTATTCATTAAATCATTCCCCACGCGATCAAGGGATCCTATAACAATTTGAAAATTTAATTCAAGATTTGATGTAAGATTATAACAAACAGATTTTGAATGATTTATTGGACAAAATATTATGAATTTTTGAGATATTTGGATATTATATTCAGATACAAATCACCGAACCTAACTTCAAGGACAGATTTGTGGCAAGTCAAGACACTCGCAATCACCAACACCGAAGGAATATAAGAATGTGCAGTTTCAGCTCGATACGCTGTCTTCCGAAGCGTATTCCTAAAGGAACACTCGCTACTCCTTTTTCCTCAACCTCTGAAGCACGGGAACAGGTCTTCGAGAGAGGGAGCTTTCAGGAGCAGAGACAGACAAAGCCAGGCCCTTCCACCGAGTCTTCACACCCTTGAAATCTCTTTATCTACTCTCAGTTGAATCCTCTCTCTTTTCGTACCGCGCGCGCGACGACGGAGCATTGATTGCAGGTTCACAGTCTGGAACCTCAATTGTAGCATCTAAGGCGCGTCTTTCCACGCCTCGAATAATCGTCTCGTTGTGCCGCTTCTCTACGTTTTCCCCCTTGTCCTCGTCGTCTCTTTCACTTCCTCCACAATCGTCAACCTGAAGCGAAACGTCTCATTCTCGTTTTCTCGACTCGTCGTTTCAATCCAACAAAGTATCCGCTAAAATTACGAGCGGAAATCACGTGCTCTCTCTCTCTTTCTCTTCCTTCGCCATTCGACCTCGTCAGAAAGGAAGAATATCGAAAGGCTAGGAAAAAGATTGTCATTCAACGATCCACTGACGATAATAACGTCGAGAACACGAGAAAGGATAGAGGAAACCATTCGGAGATCGGAGAAATAATTCTAGATATCCACGATTTTTTAAAATTCCATGCACAATTCTGTGAGAATAATTGTTTACATTTTTCTATATTTCTTCCTTGGATGTTGCAAGTAGCAGTGACTTTTGAATAACGAACCAAAGAGAATGCGATCGAAGAAGTACAGAATATTTGGAATATCAAAATGGAAACTAGAATCAAAAACGATATCCCTAGAGTTGAAAATGTAAAATTCTTCCGTTCGTTGTGGTTATAATGCGAGGGGAAGGGAAAGACAATAATTTAAACTTACGAGAGGGTAATATACACCCATGAAACAACCTATACGGTAACGAGACCCCTCGATCCTTGAAACTACCGAAACGAGTTACGAAAAGGTGCTTTCTTTCGCACGGCTCTACATTTATACATATATACCTGGATTATATACAAGTATATAAACCGTCGTCTACGAAGGGCCGGCAATGTTGCAGCAACCCCTCATTATGCTCTCATCGTAACCCGTTATTAAAGCTGTTTCTCACTTTTATGAAACAAAAAAGCACGAATTAAGCAATAAATATATCGTTCCCCTTTGTAACGAATCTTCAAGTGGATGAGCCATACAGTAATACCGTCAAATGAACCATCAAGATTTTTTAAAATCAAATTTCGTAAAGTACTTATTTAGCCGAACAGTAGAATTCAGAGGGAATTTTGATACGTAAATTCTATATACATTTTAAAAGTTGAATTGTATATCATGAGTATGAGTATAATTACTTTTGAAGGTAAATTTGTAAACGATCAATTCTTATAAATCGTTGAAAAAAAATCAACCCTTGTTTTATCCTATTCTGAAAACTCAGATGAAGTTTAATAACAAAGGATAAACGCGGTTCTCAAAGGAAGAAAAGGGTCTGAGAATCTTGTTATCGATATCTTTATAATTGATGTACATTATCAAGCATTAATCGAAGAATATCCTGATAAATTTTCTCAACAAATCATTCAAAATTAACCCAGTCATCTCAAAAAAAAATTTCCGTGCGGTAGTCAGGATAATTCATGATTGCTTTGTCTGAAACTGAAAAACCGGAAAGATTTTGTTAGTACATGAGCTTATCTTGGATTTGAACGAAGAAATTAACGAAACATTAATTTTTGAATTTCTGGCAAAGGTGCAATACAAAAAAAAATAACCCTGTTTTCTGCAAAAAATTGCTCTGTTTTTGTTTAATTAAAAAATAAGTTCTAGCTAGAAAAAAAATCCTTTATATACAAATCCAAGATAAACATATTGACTCACAAAATATTTTTGGTTTTTCAATTTCAGATGAAGCAATTATGAGTTATTCTGACTACCGCATGTAAACTTTTCTTTGGAGTGATTCGATTCTCCCCACTACCACTGGCTTGATTTTCAATATTCTTGCATGAAAATCTATCAGAATATTTTTTTATCCGTACTCAATAGTGTGCAACAATTATGAAAATATTAATAAATCAAATACTCTGGAAAAAAGATTTGCTTTTTTGTATCTGTGACTATTTTCATTCCGTACTCTCTCGAATTTCTAGAGTGAGATTTCACTCTTTAGCCAGCGAAAAGTGAGCTTGTGGAAATTTCAGGTGAAATTTCCACTCCCTTAGAATGATAGTCCCCAAGTAGCACAAAAACTTCTGGAATATGCTATGGTGACTGTATGAATGTGAAAGGGATGTGCAGATGAGACTATTTTGGATAAATTCGTTCAGATATTCTATGAAGGTGCATAACACATAATTATCCGAAATAGTCTCATTTGGAGATTCTACGCATGTTCGTAGGATTCTCCAAACACGCTCTTAGCGTTTCTAACCTCTTCTGCTACTTGGGTCTAAGGTTTGAGGCTAGAAACTCGCAGCCACTCCAATTCTAGAGTGAATGTTTCACTCCAAAAGAGTTAAGGTTGACGCGAAACGAGTGAAAATCCCACTCGAAGCGGACTGGCTCACTTCTGAGACTTAGTGGAGTGAAACACGCGATTTTCCACTCTTTCCGGATTTAGAGAATAATATACCCAAGCAGCAGAAGAGGTTAGAAATGCTAAGAGCGTGTTTGGGAAATCCTACGAACATGCGTAGAACCTCCAAATGAGACTGTTTCGAATAATTATGTGCTATGCACCTCCATAGAATATCTTGACGAATTTATCCAAAATAGTCTCATTCGCACATCCCTCTCACAATCATAGAGTCACCATAGTATATTCCAGAAGTTCTTGTGCTACTTGGGTATGGAACGTTAGAATTCCTGATTATGATAATTAAATATTGTAAAACATCACCACCTGCTCACAATAGACATCAAATGAGAGTTTAAAAGAAGCTGATCACAGTTGGTGATGAAAAATCTGATCGGATGATCATTAGATCTCACCACGGCCTTAACAGCACAATGTGTCTCTAGGACGTTTTCTGAACGTTCAGAAAATCTCTTCTACGTTCTATAAACCTTCCATAAATGTTCCAATGGCACGTTGTGCTGTCTGGGCGGTGTATCATACAGGTCATACAAATTCATATCTTGGCTGTATAAAGTTTTGTGATTTTAATGCTGCCCTTCACATTGCCTATCACTAGCGGTGCCACCTGATTTTAATGTACAGGTCACGTGATTTTGGTTACATTCATATAACTTCACACCGCGAATATTCAAAATAATGGATTTTTGAAGGTTATTAATGATTCATCCAGATACAAAAATATTGAAGCTCGCAAGTCCTTGATTTTTCTGGTTACTTTGGTTCAACCGTCCCGAAGAGAACATGAAGCTTCAGCGAACGTTCAGATTAGATCTTTATAGATCGGATCGAAGGTTCATGAAAGCTAACTTTTAGATTCACAAACGCTTGACAAAGGTTCTACGGACGTTGAAATGTCCGCCTTGAAATACGTCCAGGAAACATAGATGGAACGTTCGCTGAAGGTTCATCGAAGGTTTGAGGAAGCTTCACCAAAATATCTATACTTAGATTAATTTATAATAATTTATGTTTATTAATTCATTTATTTTTCATATAAATTGATCAAAATTAATATAAGTATAGATATTTTTGTGAAGCTTCGTCAAACCTTCGATGAACCTTCAGCGAACGTTCCATCTATGTTTCTTGAATGTACTTCGAAGCGGACATTTCAACGTCCGTAGAACCTTTGTCAAACGTTTGTGAAGCTAAAAGTTAGCTCTAATAAACCTTCGACCCGATCTGTACACATCTGATCTGAACGTTCGCTGAAGCTTCATGTTACATTTCATTCAACAAAATTGACTTTGGTACACTTTCATTAGTTTTGAATCAGAGTTTTCGGATGTAATTTTCAATTTAGGTTATAAACATATTTATATACACATATACATATATGTATATGAATCACGTGACCGTACACTCAGCGCATGTGGCGCCGCGATGGTGATCGAAGAAAGGACAGCATTAAAATCACAGTTATTTCTGAAACTAATGTCACCTATTTGATACACCGTGGATCTCACCCAGCATACAAATTACTAACGAAAATCACGTGAGAAATCACGTGAGATACCCCAGTGGGATCATTTTCGATGCATCGTATCGTGAAGAGAAATTCGAGAGGAGCTCATTTTATTCGTGGGATGAGCTCCTTCCTAGTTGAAAAGTTTCGCATTCAAGGGTTTACCAAGGACTAGAAGAAGCGTTAAAAGCATCCTTCCTTTCCTCTGCTTTTTCTTCTTCTTCCTCTCGTTCCACCCTTTTTGATACGAACGACGCTCAAACGAATATCGTTAATTATGCCAACATCAAGCCAACCAAAGAGCCGATAAAAAGTTCAAACGACTATACGAGTTTGCTGGCTGCTAGCTGTAACCATTGAATTCTTTGGTTAACCGTAAATGTTCTCGAAGAAACAATGCTTAGACGATACTGAAATAGGCTATTGAAGATCCTTCGGTAGAGACACGATCTCTAAAAGAAAATGAGCCGAATTCAACGAGTTGAAGAGCAGACTCTCTTTCTCCTTGAGAAGCAGATCCTTCCTTATCGTTGAAAAAATTGATTTGAATATCGAGATTGCGTATGTTTTTCTATTTCAATTCGGCAAATATTATTCCTTCTCTTGGTGTTGTGTCAATAGCTTCTCTATCGTATATGTCTCACGAAAGTGATATAAAAGCACTTCATGCGAAGAAGAAATACTTTCTAGTTTACAAAAGTTTAAAAACCATTCTTTTCAGGGACATATTATTTATATTATATTATATTTTCCATTCTCATTTAATTCAACTCTTTGTGATAGTTGTTGGAGAAAACAACTCGCAGAATGATTTTCTTTCCCTTTCAAATGTTATTCGGTGGTTCCAGTCTAAATAGAGTGCGAAGAGGGTATCGCAAGGTTTTGAAACGAGTACCCAGAGGCGTAAGGATGCAGCAACGAGCTAATGCGTGTTTCGTGTCAACGAAGGACGGTTCATGTATGGTGATGGAAAGGAACTAGGATGTACCTTCTTCAATGAATGTGCTCTCTCTACTCATCGTTACTAAAAGGAGAGAGATACACGACTCGGCAAGGGGTAGTATGAGGGACACATGTTTTCAGGGCCCCGATTACCCACCATCACCTTCTTACACGCGTACGGCGCCATGTTTTCACGTAATGTCGCCTTGTCGATGATAAAACCCTTCTCATTCAGTCATATATGTATATACGTATAAAGATGTATATTTTTTGGATGTATTTTATATTCTTGACTCAACAACAACACTATCAAATCTGTACAAATTTTACGGGGAGTAGAATTTCAGTTGAAAGCAAAAAAAATGAAGATTCATCATTTTTCTCCCAATGAGAGGGACACAATTTTTTTTAACTTCTCTAAAATAAGGCGATAAAGAATACAGTTTTGTATGGAATTTGAAAGAAATTCGATAATAGAGTATCGAAAAAGAAGAGAGCATTTGAAACACTTGTATCGATCTCATGTTTTAAATTCTTGTTATGCCAAACTTTGATACCTCTGCAACCTCGTTCATCACGCGTGACGTGAATTGATACGATGTTGATCTTCCGGAACATGGATAAGAATTCCCTACGAAATAGTCCTGAAGAAGAGTTTGTTACTTTAAAAGAGGGGAGTTTCATCAATCACTTGATGAGATGTAAAACCAGGTAACAAAATTCAAAAATTAAAACACAATGAAATTTCTCACATCCTATAGGGGGTCCCTTCAAACAAATTCCATCATCCACCTAACACTGTCAGAAAGATCTGGAAATTTTTTTCAAAGTGAATAACAAAATTCTGTAATTTGAAAATAAGATTCAAAAATTTTGTTATTTTGTAAAATTTCATGCGCGGCTTTTGGAAACTTCATATTTGTTTTTATGATTTGTTAAGTATTGATAATTTCTCATTGTTTTTCGAGCAATATTCAAGAAAAATCTGAACCGTTTCATGTTTATTACGAACTTGAGAAAAATTCTTAGATTTTGAGAAATCTTCTCGGATTTCAAGAAATATTCTCCAATTTTCTATTCAAGATTACTATCCTTTCGAGCTGCATTTTTCTCCGTGCAGGTTCATAAACATTCTGCATTAAATTCAATGTGCAAAAACATGAAAAGACTATGGATTATGCTATAGTTTACATTAAATTTCATGTGAAATGTGCATGAAACTGAATTCATATACGTACAAAATTTGGACAACACTTCCAGTGAAAACATTACAATTCATGCAGAAATTTTTAACAGTGAAGTAACACAAGAACTTCTCAAATGAGAAACAAGAACGTGCAAATGAGACTATTTTGGATAAGTTCGTGAGGATATTCTATGAAGGTGCATAGCATATAATTATTCGGAACAGTTTTATTTGGAAGTTCTAAGGATGTTCGTAGGATTCTCCAAACACGTTCTCAGCATTTTTAACCTCTTGTGTTACTCGGGCAGTAACGTACGCTATATAAACGTTCCTTGACTTTTCAAATAAATTTCTCGGACCACACTGACAGAAAAACGATCTGGTTGTAACATTCGTGGTCGCAATAACTTGAAATCTGGTCCAATTCACTGGGAGATGTGGTTGTGATGTCCAGAAGAAGTGGTCGAAGCCAAAATTAACTCAATCTTCTGTTTATCACACCAAGAAGAGAATCTTCCCAGTAAACACGACTGCTGGCGTTTCAAAAGGCCAGTAACGGGTCTTCACTAGCATCGCAGGGCCTTCAGCGGCCTATTAAACCGCCAGTAATCATTGTTTGTAGGGTTGTTCCTCTAACCTGGAAAATGTAGTTAATTTTTGCTTCAGCCACTTTTTCTGGACATCACAATCACATTTGCTGGTGAATCGAACCAGATTTCAAGTCATTACAACCACGAATGTTCTAACAAGGTCGTTTTTCTGTCAGTGCACGTGACGAGTTCCCCTCGTTGTGAAATTTGTCGAATATTGAGTAATATTCATACTCAACGTGCAACAACACATAAAATTCCTCATTCACGCGAAATAATTAATTACAATGCGAGAACTCAGAGAACCGATTTGTTGAAATCTGTCTTGGTTATAATAACACACGTTTACGATTTAATTGGAAAAAATTACATCCTTAGAACAAAAAAACATGAGCACGGTAACTCGAGGAATAATGAGAACATACGAATACGATCTGAAGAAAAGTAACAAAAGTGATTCATTAAAAGTTTCCATATGCTCCTTTGCACGCTTCTGTGATTATTTCTCATACTCGTGTTCATCGATAAGAGGTGTAACTACGTATACGAAGCTCAAGTACAAAGATTGATTATCTCGCGACATGTGTATGGTACCCTGTCGACCCGGAAACACATAACATACGTGTATACATTTTTGCCCTTAGGGCGTTCTAATGAACGAGACCGAAGAATAAAACGAAAAGACGCACTATCTATGTATGTGGATAGCTCTTAAAATCCATGAAGAAGGGAAGGCCACGTGCCGGAGGAAATCAACCAACGCTGTGTTGCTTCCACAATTCGTACTGGCCCATGCGTTTCCTCGCGTTCTTTTTTCCTCTCTGTTTTATAGTGTGTCAACATGATTGATATCAATGATCCTCGTGTTAACGTGCGTTTTTCAACTATGAGGGTGGTCTGAATCGAATGAATCTCAAAAATCGACGAAATTGTTGTGTATCAAATTTATATTGTTGGATGTATTCTCGTGCACGTATGCTTTAACGTTTCCGTAAAAAATTCTATGAAATTTATCTCAAATTTGAATATGATTTCGTAATAGTCCGTACATAAATTCTATATGAATTTCATAAAATTATATTCTCGGCACTGGACATCCCAATAAACACACACACGTTATTTCAACGTTGAAAGAACGTTAGGCTGTCAAACGGACGTCAGTCGTTGATTTCATAACGTTGATTTTTAGTTGAAATTTGATAGGGAAATAGACGACCATGGCAGGGATTACGTTTTGATGACGTGTAATTTAAACTAATATTCAAAAATAACCATCAAACGACGTCCTCAAAAAAGGTGTTTTGAACGGGTTTCAATCACGCGTTTAAAATGTGTTCATAACACCTTGTGTTTGAACTTCAATTGAAGATATTCTGCTAAAAATGTTGAACGAAACCGAACAATGGTGAAAATTTCAACAAAGAGCAAGATAGTAAATAGCGTGGCATACTTTCCAAATTCTGTGATACTCAGAAATACTATTGTTCTCGATATTGAAAGAAAAGTTTTCAAAATAATTTGTTGGATTCAATTTACATGGTTTTAGAACCATCATTAGGACACGTCAATATTTGACGTCTTTTGAACGATGTTCAAACCGTTGATATGACGTTATTTTATGGTTGAAAAACAGGTGATCTGCCGCGACATTTTTACGTTGAATAAACGCAACAATTTTACTAATTCACAACGTGTGGTTATTGACTGTTTTTGACGTTTCTAAAACGTGCGTGTGCGTTTACTGGGATTGTATATAATTTGTATAATTATGGATTTCTATTGAATTCATCAATTTCATAAAGAAAAGTTTATAGTCCAGTGTAACTCAGTGATTTATCATTAGCCACTATGGGAGCATGGAATTTCGAATAAATTCCTAATGTTTGACATTTTTTAATAATCTCTGGAGGGTGGGGTACAGTTATTTCGACGCAAAAAAGGCATGTTTTTAAGATTTTTTTCTGGTGATACAGATAATGTAAGTTTATCAAGTTGATTTCCACATAATAATGCAACATTTCAACAATATTCTGCTAAATTCTTATTGAAAAATATTGGAAATTGAGCGATTGATAACAAATCTTTGGAGGTGCCTCGAAAAAAAACTGTTTCATGGTGTTTGCGATAACTCGCGACAGAATCATCTGGAACACAAAAATCAAAGTGCGTTTGTTAGAGAAGATGTTTCTTGAGGTGATGACAAGGGGGTTTTTTGTTCTTTTCATTTTTCAATTTTTCGTAGCACTTGGAAGCAACAAAACCGATATTCGCTTTAAAAGAATCAGTTGATTTGTTGTTGTAAAATTGTTAATTATTGAAAAAAAAGTCCTCGATAATACCGGGGAAATTATGTGAAGAAGTCCTGTGCAAGACTGCAAAACAATTGGTCCAGTAGATTTTGAGTTATCGTGAACACGGACTTCAATAATGACGCACTTCAGAAAAATGCTTTAAAGTTTTGCGCACTGAAAAATTAAAAAAAAACTCGATAATTCTCTCATACAGTTAAAATCAATGTGATACATCAGTATCCACAGACAAGATTGGAATTGACAAGAGAAATTACAGATTTCCAGCACAATATTTATTATGCAATAAATTTTCCTAAAACTCCATGAATTCCTGAAATTGAATAGCAGGAATTTGTACTGTATAAATCAGGAAACGTACATATGATGTCTCTTTCTTTCCTGAGATTATAATCTCTCGTTCTCTTGAAGAAACTATTTTACTGTGTGAAAATATAAACTTTCATGAAAATCCAAACTCGGTCCGACGTTAATATGAAGCACAGTAAAAAGAATTGTATTTTACATGAAAAATCAATGGATTATTCTCCTATCCTCCCAGTAAGCACACGCACGTTTTAAAAACGTCAAAAACAGTCAATAACCACACGTTGTGAATTAGTAACATTCTTGCGTTGATTCAACGTAAAAATTTCGCGGCAGATCACGTGTTTTTCAACCATAAAATAACGTCATATCAACGGTTTTAACATCGTTCAAAAGACGTCAAATATTGACGTATCCTAATGATGGTTCTAAAACCATGTAAATTGAATCCCGCAAATTATTTTGAAAACTTTTCTGTCAATATCGAGAACAATAGTATTTCTGAGTATCACAAAATTTGGAAAGTATGCCACGCTATTTACTATCTTGCTCTTTGTTGAAATTTTCACCATTGTTCGGTTTCGTTCAACATTTTTAGCAGAATATCTTCAATTGAAGTTCAAACACAAGGTGTTATAAACACATTTTAAACGCGTGATTCAAACCCGTTCAAAACACCTTTTTTGAGGACGTCGTTTGATGGTTATTTTTGAATATTAGTTTAAATTACACGTCATCAAAACGTAATCCCTGCAATGGTCGTCTATTCCCCTATCAAATTTCAACTAAAAATCAACGTTATGAAATCAACGACTGACGTTCGTTTGACAGTCTCACGTCCTTTCAACGTTGAAATAACGTGTGTGTGTTTATTGGGCTTGAAATTAATTCCTACCTTTTTCAAAATCGCCCACTTTTTCTTCCAATCATTATCGAAAGCTTTTTGTATATCTACAAAGGCTATATACATAGACTTTTTCAACTCTAGTCTTTTCTCTACTACTGTTGTGAGTGCTGAAATTGCTCCTCGCGTTCACCTATTTTTCCTAAAACCGAACTGATCTTCTGCTAATCTACTCTCTATTTCATTTCCTATCCTCCTGTATATAATTTTTGTCAGTATTTTCGAGGCATGTAAAGTTAAACTAATCGTTCTGTAGTTCTCACATTTGTCTGCTCCTTGTTCACAAATCAAATAATTTATATATAATTGATAAACATTATACATACAAAACTACAAATGTGGAGTTATGATTTGAGGAATCCGAAATTATTCTCTTATTCAATTCATCATGATCACTCCGAATCAGTTTCTAAACCTCAAGAACCAGATTAGCTGTTTTCAGTGAAATACAAATTTATGACATTAAATTTTAAATATTGGAAAAAATAATTGAAATTCAAGATAATTTGTACGAACGATGGCTCGTTGGTATCAATCCTTTATTATCGTGTATAACGAAATGCGTCAAGTTTTTTCATGGAATACAATCATTCATTCGATCGATGAGTTTCTTTTATTCGTATTTTTCTATAGATGTACAGTCACCGATCTTGGCAAGTGTCACCGAACAAGACACATCTACGCCCATGATTGGACAGTCACGATGACCCCAAGACGATGTTACCCCACTACTGATCATTGCGAAGAAAATAGTCTATGGAAAACGTCCTTGTCTCCTTGCACGTCCACAAAGAACTTGTACGTGATGTGCATAGATCACTCGTCGATTGATTGGAATCTTGCATCGTAATCCCAAAGCTTGCACTCTTGCATTCCAATTATACATCAGCATTCAATCATTTCCATTGGAATCGATATCCTTCATATCACGGTTGAAGGAATGATTTATCAGTTCTCCAAATGTGGATGAATTGGATGTGAATTTCATCAGATCAAATACTTCACTGTAGTTTGTATATTTCTCTGATTGACGATTGAATTATTCTCATACATTCATCGATTCCATCGAAGTCTTCCAATGAACAAAGTACAGAATTCCTAAGGACTCATCGAATCGGAGAAATTAATTACAAAATAATCATCGGATCGTCCATAGCAACGATCCAATACTACAATTTGAACCCTGTCCCGTGCACTTTATACCAATATAATTCGCCGACAGTTAAATTGTAATTGTACGCTGTGCATATTTTCATCGTTTAGTTAGGTGAAAGATACAACGAATGGGAATGAAAAATGAAGTAATGGAAGCACAAAAGGATTAAAGTAGCGGAGATGGAAAAAAAGCGGAGAGAGAGAGAAAAAAAAGAGGAACGGGAATGGGAATATGGAAAAGCAGAGATCTGGGTAACAAAACTTGGATTCTACAGTATACGCGTCGCGTTTATATTAAAAGCTTGCAAATTCGTCGCGAACGGGGAAACTGTCTCGAATGCAAAAGAGTAAAGTGAAAGAGGATGAACTATATATAAAGCGTTGAGAGATAGAGGAGGAAGAAAGAACCGGTAAAGAATGGAAAAACGATGAGAATACCAATGTATATACCGTACATGCATATATACGTATATAGGCTAGGAAAAAAGTCGCTATCTGGACTAATACTGGTATGATATCGCGACGACGTGAATCGTGCGGACGAATATTTTTAATTATTATTTACGAACAAATGGGAGCCGCGAAAATGAGAGCACAGGACAGAAAGTAGCGGGAATGAATATGAAAAAGCACTTCATTTTTTTAATTGGATACTCATAGCCACAGAGACGAGTCTTTCAAATGAATTTTAATTTTGATTAACCGACAAAAAGCTTACGCTCTACCTTGATTACAAACGTAAAAGGTAATGGTTGATCGAAAAAGTGCATTGACCCGGGTGGAAAAATGTTGCCAAGAGCCGACCAAATGGTAATTCATTTTCTCTAATCGATGATTGACAATCACGTTTTTTTATTCGACTAAGTGCTAATGCTCGATGCAATTTCATTATTTCCTACCATTCGTTACGTACTCACGCAGAAAAGTACCTTTTTGGAAAATAGTAGAGTTCACATTTAATACAGCAACGCATGTTTCTAATATGTTTTCAGAAGACTGAGCTATGTAATTTACTGATTATGTGATTTGAAGTATCACAAAGTGCAATACCACGTGGTATCTTCGTGAACCACTATGAGGATTGGCACTTTTCTTAATTTCCATTGCTGAATTTGAATTTGATGTGCCTAAAAATCAAAATGCGACGTAATATAATTTACTATTTCACATATCGGGGACAGCTGTGCTTCGTATGACAGCGAATAATTTTACACGGTAAAAGGAAGAACTCAATTTCGGCTAGAATGTGAGCTGAATTCAAGACGCAGCCAAAAGAAGGCTCGCTAGACTTAAAGTCAGCCACTAGAAAACCTTTTTGAACTCACACAAAAGTACAGCTCACGTCAATCACTATTAGAATGAAATTAAGACCGAATTAAAACAGAAATTCAAAGCAAATTCTTTGGCTATTGTTGTTTGTTGGATCGATGATGAGAAATATATTTGTGTTTACTTAATAATGAATTCAAAAAAGAAGTTTTCCCCCTCATGATGTATCAAACTTTATTCACGACTCTACGATTGTATCATGATCATAGTTGTTCAAGACTGAAAACCTGTAACACTCTCTGAGGGATTTGAACCTACGTCCTTGCAGGATTATCCTGTCCTTGTTGTTTGTGTTTAACCACTTCACCATGCTGCAGTGGTGTGATAAATCATCTTATAGAAGTATAATCTTATAGCAAGTGTAATGGGAAGCCAAAGAAGAATTCTAAAAACATTTTAGGGGAAACTGAAAATCAGTAGAAATGTGAACATCCTCGGAAGTTCGAATTAATTCAAATATGCGTTATGTTTCCCAGACAGCAAGACAGTTTCGAAAGAATGCCATGTGAGTGCTGAACATGAACTTCTCAAGAACTCTCAGCATTGAATTCTTTCAGATTTCATTTAGAACTTATGGGGTTCTCAGAGAATTCTTCTGAATGATTTAGGAAGTTTGTAAAATGTTCGAAAACAACTCTCAAAATGCGATTTAAGAACTCTCAAATGTCTAATGATATTGACTCGGGTGGTGTTCTCTATTCAATCCGAAAGAATTATTTGCGGATTCGTTGAAAATGTAGATGGCGCTAATAAGATCATACGTTTCTCAGTTCGTACATGCTAAATCAACTTATTGGCGGAAGTTTTAAATACCTTTTTGGAATTTCTTTTTTTCACCCTAAGATTCGAGTGATTTATGTTCTCTTATCACGTTAATATTCATGCTTTCATAAAGAATTGTAATAAATAATCGTTATCAATACGAAAAATTGAATAAATATTAAAAAAACCTCAAATAAAACGTTCCGGGGGGTGATTTCATCGGTATACCGGGAGATACCGAAATGTTCTCTACAGAGATTTGTGTTATTCAAAATATTAATATTACGAAAATAACTGACATCTAAAATTGACGATAGTTTTATAGGGATTGGAATTACACTTCTTTGAAGAATAATTTTGAAACAAAAATTTGTCCAAATTCAAAACTAAACTCTTATACATCAAAATGTACGTTGAATCCTCCCAAATTCCAATGTCAAATAAAAATTCTTCTTATGTGCAGGCAGGAAGAAATATTTGATAACAAACGAATGAAAAATCATTCGAATACTTGCATAAAACTGTTTATTGATTTCAATGTACCCAATGTGAACTAATTTTATATTATCCAATTTATGAAACTCTCCAATTAACAGATACACTGAAAAAAAATGTATTCCAGTCAAATAAATATTTATTTGTCCTATAGCAAAGAAATATTTATTAGAATTAACAAAATATTCTTTGGAACCGAAATAATTTATTGGAATTAAATAAACGATTAAAACCATCTATTTAATTCAAATAAATTATTCTGGTTTCAAAGAATGTTTTGTTAATTCTGATAAATATTTCTTTGGTACAGGACAAATAAATATTTATTTGACTGGAATACATTTTTTCTTTTCAGTGTACATTTGAAATTCAAAATAACTCCTTTTATTAAAGAAACGAGTTTCTTGAAAAGTCTTAATTTGCCCTTTATTTATACTTTCAATGTTCTCAAAGAATTCTCTAGTGAGTTCATAATAATTCTAATGTGATGGAAAAAGAACACCAAGAATGCTCTATTGGTTGGACATTTCGGAGTTCTGAATATATTCTACCAGAGTTCTTCCGATTACTTTTGGTGCTCCTGTAGAATTCTTTCGAACATCCAAGAATTCTTTGCGGATTTTTTGAGAACTCTTAATGTTGTCTGGGTTGTTCAAGTGGAAGTGTCAAAATCGAAGAATACATGAACGATGTGCATACGTAAACAAAGTCCAGTAACAAACTTTTATGAAGTTAATACTATAGAGTTTTTACCAAATTTGTTACACATACTGAGTGATAAATGAAGAGTATAAAATGATTTGATCCAATTGAGGCTAGGATTAATTACATGTACACATGTGTGCAGATATAAACAATTATGATACTAAAAATAAAAAAATGTCAACCTCATTCTTGACTGAAATATCGATCAAACTCTACGTGGCTGACTATGAGATATGAAGTAGTGCTAAGAATCAGCATATTACTTGGTTTGATTCGATTAAACCTGATCATAACACATTTCCATTCCTCATTACAGCTGAAATCGTAATATTACTGATTTTAAGTCTCGTCTGAAAATCAGTCGATCATGAAATCGAGATTTACTTTTCACTGTGCATAATACTTGTTGAAGATCTCTTTTCTCCGTGCTCTAATTTGAGTCATTCGGTTCTCGACTGGTTGATTATTTGATTGATTTGCAATTAAAAATCCACGAGAAAATTCGAGATAATTGAATTTCATGGAAGAATTTTTATATTTCTCAATTTTCGAATGAAATTTCGTCAATAGAGATGATAACAAGGAAAATATAAGTAACAAAAACAGCATGACGATAAGTATCGATTACCGTATTTAAGAAAGATTATTGCACTCATGATTGAATTAGAGAACAAGAACGGGTTTGTGATCTTACCATCCATTCGACTATCATTCACCGATTATCAGCATGTTTGACGACCGTACACGTGGCGCGCAGACTTCTTCATGTTTTAGTACCTTTTCGTCGAGGGATATGTCCCTTGTGTAAACTATTGAGAAAAAACTATTGAACTCCATGGCAAACGCTTGTCGTCGTTCGTGCTCTTTCTTGGAATGCGAGGAACTACACGGCTACCAGCTTGCAAAATAGGCATTAGTCGATCCACTGGATGGTCTTTACCTTTGCGAGTACTTACCACGATAAAGAATGTCGTGTTAAGGAGTACAACGTTTTTTCAATGCTTAGTTTTCAAATGACTTAAACATGCAAGGCATATCAGATTCCTCGAAGAACTAATTTCTTGTCAACGAGAGACATTTTACGCCTTTTAAAAATTTTTATGAATGAACGTAGGGACTTTCTTTTCAACAATCATTCCTTTCATCGAGTTGACGAATTTTAACGAAAATTGTACCATCACGAGTATTCATTATAGCAATAATTGTACGAATCAAATGAGCCGATGCATGGTTGATCGTTTGGCAATCTTGTACAAGAATTTCTAAACAACCCACCCTCGGGGAGTGATGTATTCTTGTTTTGTTCCTGACATTGTTAATCTTTATAGAACAATTCGAGGAACCAACCTAAAATCAGGAATCTGTGTTCGAAGAATTCGGATAAGAATGACGAAATCCTGTTGATGATAAAAATAAAATGAAACGCAAAGATGAAAATCAGTTGAATATTTTCTAATGAACGTTCCTCATGTTTTGGAGAGTGACAATGAGAAAAAGACACGCGACACTTTGGGTGGCCATTATCTCATCCGACAGATAATGGATTCCATGGTATATAGCTTGGCATCAGTTATTTTAATCCAACGATTAAAAATGTCAGACACATGTTTGTGAACTGGACGATCCTATGTCGCGTCGTAGTAAAGGTGGATTATTCTCTCCTTCCTCTATCTCCTTGTTTGGATATTTCGTAAGGACATCACAAAACCAAGAGCAATTTTAAATCGCTTCGAGGAGAGTGTTACCTGACACTGAGGCGATTTGAATTCTTAATCCTGAAAGATTTAGTACATACACGCAAGGAAGGAAAAAGTATAACATCGTAGGAAACGTGTTATGCATTCGTGTATGCTTAATGAAGACTTTGAAATCTAATACGTTTATCGTAGGATCTAGTCGACGAAGCAATGATCTTTTGTCGTTCAGCTTATACCGAGTGACATCAGGATTTGAAATTCAATCGCGTCGATGAGTCTTATGCGAAGATTCATCTTTGAACATATTTTACAGGAAAATGTTTTTGAGGTATTGAAATCTCAAGGTCGTATTGAGAATCAAAGTTAAACGTCCTGAATGATGGAAGATTCGTGTGGAACCTCATTTCGAATGTATACAAAATTTACTGTGTTCTTATGGGATGAGATTTTTCTCATGATTGCAAAGAATGTAAGATTGGGTTGTTATGATCAAATAGATTTCTAATTTCCTCATCAAATTATAAGAAGAATTGGGGCCTGAAAGTTTGTGAATACTGAAGCTGATATTAATGATGAAGTACAAAAATGTTCCAATGCCAACTTTTGGTGGAATAAGGTTAGATTCATGCACTGTACACCCAATTTCTTAGATTGAAAGAAAATTTCCTTCGCCCTCATTCTAATAAATATTTTTTTGAATGGAAGAAAATTCAGTTCAATGGAACAATTTTTCATCAGATTGGAACAGAAATATATATTCCTTCTTGAATTCGAAGAATTTGATTTCAATTCAATGACAAATTTTCTCATTGGAAGGAACTATCTTTTCCATTGAACACAAGGTTCATCAGGATGAAGGCAAAGAAATTTTCTTTCAATCTGAGAAATCGGGTTTTCAGTGTGTGATATAAGACATATTTATTCATCATTTCAGAAATATGAAAAATATATCCATATCCATGACGATATTGGAAATTTAGGGATTTGTAACGTTTTTAAAACGTCCTCCCCAGTAGAAATGCTCTAGTTATCGACGAATCTTTGAAACACTTAACTAGCCAGATACCAGACACTTGCAAGTACCCCATCAGAACCCTACGAGGCACTTTCAAGCGTCTACTTTTTGGCTAGAGCATTTCTACTGAGGCTGCTTCAGTTGGATAGTCATTGAATTGATTACCTTTGCTATAAACGCAAAAAAATCCGAAGTTCACGACAATGACAGTGAGATTCATAGACTACATAGGTGCACCAATTGAAGTTGCATGAAGAATTCAGAGGCCTGCGGACATCTTAAGAAGGAATAACGAAGTTTTCCCAAGCGATTTGTCACAACTTGTGGATTTATTGATTATTAAATATTGCGAACCAAATCAATCCAAATCACAAATGAAAACACAAAAACTGTCCACATTTTTCGACTCGGAGACTCAAACGTTTTAGCGTTTCAAAAAACACGGCTGGAATTTTTGAAACGAAGATTCCCCGGGTAATAAATCAATCAGATTGGAGAATTTTTTTCTTCTAAACTTTCATTATGCTGTCCCGAGGACAACATTTGCAGAGGTTTGATAATTCCAAAGAGCCCATATGTTTCATACAGCAGGACTGGTCTCAGACTCCATACAGGTGTCCATAGATAAGGCTGTAACTGTTTTCTTAGTTTTGATGAATTATTATTATTCTGGCGATACTTTCCTGCAGCCTAAGGCTGGCCTTGTTATTAGTGAATTACCCTCACAGCACATCCACCGATCTCTACGTCGCATCTCCGTGAACTCCACGTGGATAAATGGTGGACGTAGATAAAACGAAGATTCCACGTGGAGACAACGTAGAGGCAACGTAGAAATGTCCGGTGCTGTACGGCCCACATAACACAAATGTCTCAGTAATATCTCCAGAATGTTCTGGCGATATTACAATGTCTCCAGAACATTGCAGAATATTCTGGAGATATTACTGAGACATTCGTGCTATGTGGGGGGTACTTAACTCCACACCGGAAAAAATAATTAGTTACCCTCACTCCAAATTAGTTCCAGCAACTAGATACAGTTGTTGATATTCGGATAACTAAAACCGACGTTGGCTCAACTAAATTCAAATTTAATTTCTCTGACTTTAGTTCCTGTTACTAATTTGAAGTTGCCTTTATTACAGCTTTTATTACCGGCTTCTATTCTTTTATTACTCGGAACTAATTTTCACAACTAACTTTAGTTCATTCGATCAAATGAATTATTTCTTTCGGTGCAATACTGTATCAATTTGAAAGTCTGCAGAAAAAAATTCCTGATTGAACCCCTGAAACTCCAAGATATGTACTATTGATTATTCTATATTTCCTCGATAACTCAACAGTAGTCGAGACAACAATTCAAAGGTCCATCAAACAACCAACCAACTTGTAATGATCAGCCTACATAAAAAAAATTGATAAAACAATGATCTAGGAGAAATCTGACTGAAAATCTGGTAGCAAGCTGGCAAAAATATTGGGAATTTGTTATTTGAAAGGTATCTTGGAACAAATTTTCTGAGAGTACATTGGGTTTAGAATTCTGTCAGACTTTTCCTCAGTTACTTGAGAATACTTCTCACCAAAACTTTTAATGAAACATGACACCATTAGAATTTTCATCAATATTTACTAAAACTTCAGTCAAGTCTACTACTGCAATAGTAAACTTAACTGCGACTGTTGTAAATCCTGTTAGAATGCTTATTATTAATATTACGAGAAATCTTGACCCTCCCAAGTAACACAAGAAGTTCTAAGAATGTGCTCGAACAGTCTAAGGAGGTGCTGGACCATTCTTAGAATGTCCGAGCACATTCTCAGAACTTCTTGTGTTACTTGGGCTTAAACCGTAACCCTTCTCAAAATCGCGTCAACCATAACCCCCGCTCTGACCAACTGCTGCTATGCTTTTTCAAAACGTTCAAAGTTTTTAGGAGTGAAGAAAACATTTTATTTTCGATTATGATGAATGTATGTGGAGTAGGATAGTGAGTAGATGTACAGGAATTAGTCAATAGTTCTGTGCAGACTAGGAATAAGATTTCAACCAAATTAACTCAAAAAAATTGGAATTATGAGCAACCAAAGTTCTGATAGCGGTCTGTGAGACCGGGGTTGAGGTTGGAGGATTAATAGTTCCGTATTCTACTGAACCCGCTAATAAACCTTATGAAACATCTTTCCCCGTCTAGCCGGATTCCATTCCTCCTGATTAGGGCTAGGGCTATTATCTGATTCAATGTGATTTTATATAAAACTAAATCAGATTACAGCCTCAACCCTACTCCGAATTCTTTATCTCGCCAATTTTTCTTCGCTGGAAAACAATTAGATTTTGACTCCTCTGAATATACAAAAGAATTTTGCTGATTATGTTCTCAACGATCAATAGAATCATGAGGAACCATTTATAACTCCATAGATGATAAGTAAACTTTCCACAAGATAATTTGAGGTTGTGTTTGTCTTTTGTACAATTTTCTGTCCAACTCATCTCAAGATTGTCTGGTAATTTCTTGATAGACTCAAGAACACTCAAGCATCAGGAGAAGTGGGTAAAATCTTGCGCCAACTTTTTCCATAAATCACTTGATAAAATTGAATTTTAAAATCGATACTAATCAAGTACATACCTGAGATTGACCTCTGAATATCAGTTTAGATTTCTTCATAGTTTGCGAGTATTTTAAAACAAAATCACAAACATATTCTTATAGTTGGAGGTTATTACTTTTAAAATCCTCTTATACTCGCCAGAAAATCAGAAAGAGATTGAATATTCACTATTATCCATTGAAAATTTCCGTTGAACGCACATTGAAAGTAATTTTGGATCGCAGGATTGTAAAAAAGATGAAAAAAACTGGTCACTTTGCTGCTCCAATAGCAAACATCGTTCCTACATTCCAAGACAGTATTCTGGAAGAGATGATTCTTTGATGAGGAAATTTTTGAAAATTGTAATCTATGTATACAAAGATGTCTGACATGGTCGTTCCAAAGTGTTGGGCACAGGTGTGCTGTGAAGCACGTGGCACATAATCCTGTCGTGGTAAAGGGGCGTTAGTGAAGGCGGAGTCGTGTCGAGAACCGCAAGGGAGAGGAAGTGAACCCGACTATGATGCACACGTGTTCATGTGTACACAGAATATATAGTTCTTGCACCTATAGTTGTACTGTCTGCTACTTGTTCTAGCTACTTAGCTACACGTTTCTACAAGCCTACACATCAGCTGGAACTGCATCTTCATATACATTTATGAAGGTAACCCAATGCTCCCATTTCACAACAACGTTCATGATTGACGTTTTGAATATTCAAATGCTTGTCATAAGTCTCACCAAGAATCAATTCTAATGCTTGGTTAATCAACAGGAATTGGATATCAAATCAATAATTCCTGTCAATTATTTCTCCCACGTTCGAGTTGAACGAACAGGAAAGTTCAACAAACTCAATGTTTAGAATAAAAAATTCAAGAAGTCTATAAAAAGACATTCGCTGTGACAGTGAAATCTAATTTTGCTGAGTCTCCTTTGCTGGAACAGCGAACTTTGCACTATCAGCAATTTTGTTAGGTAAATACTGTAAAAAATTGACGGTCTTGACAAATATTCACACCAAATAGTGTTGTTTTAACACCACATGGTGTTATTCTCACACCATAAAGTGTCATTCTAACACCGTTTGGTGTTATTTTGACACCGATTTCAGGGTAGACTTCTATAGAATCCGCGTGGTGTTGATTCTGTGTGAATCCTGACACCGTTTTGACACCGCTTTTTTTACAGTGTGAGCTTTTATGAAACTGAAACTGGCAGCCAATTGATGTAACTTTTTATAGAATCATTTTGTCACATGGTAGATCGGTAGGAAAATAATTTTGTTTTGCAATCCTTAACTAAATATGAAAAAACCGAAGTAATTATTCTATCAACCCAATATTTCAATCGCAAAATCGCTTAGTTACAAGCCCCTCAATCGATTCCTGATATGAGAAATATTCGAATCAAGTTCAAGCGAAAGTTGTAACAATCGGCTACTAGCTTTTGACCGCTAGTTCCAGCTTCATGCAACTTTTCAGTATTATATATAGAATAGCCTGGAGAGTTCAACATTTCCCACTGCTACAACTCAAAAATCGTTGTCATTGCAAACAAGATTACTATGATAGCAAATAGATTGTTGTCATAGTAAAAGATTTACTGTTCAAGCAAAAGGGGGCCAGGAAACACCAGATTTCGCTATTGAATTTTTTTTCCCGTGTTCTCAAGAGCCATGTAGTTTTTCAAGAAATGGACCAAATTTTGCTACGTACTTTCTGATCGACTAAGCAATGAATGGAAATTTGAAATCCACAATGATGAAGTAAATCACTGAAAGTGAGCTTTGAATATGAAAGTGGACCTGCAAATGATCCCTCAGAATTATGCGAACGATTATAAACACATTAATCCACAAATGTCAATAATTTTCTCAACTTTACGGAGGAAAAATGGTTCGCTACTATAGCGCCTACAAAGAAATTTGTTGTCCTTGCAAAAATATTCACTCCATTATGTGTTTTGAGCTTTGGATTTAGATTTAGAGCCAAATCCTAGCAGTGTACTTAATTGCTATGATAACCAAGATTTGTAATTATTGTTCAGTTATTTGAAAACTACGTAGCAGAATTTTGTCCGTTTTTTAGGACTCCATAGTCCTTAACTAGTGCTGCCGCGATCTTCGATCCAGATCGAAATTTCGAGCCAATCCTCGAGCTGACCTCAATAATTCTGTACGATCCGATCTTCGAGCAGAGCTGAAAAATTTTCCATCGATCCGAGTTTCGAGCTGAGCCAGAACTATAAGATCGACGAGCTAGATCGTCATTTAGGAAATTTCCCTTCAGACGAGGAAACAGAAAAAACATGTGGTGAAAAACTACTTGATTTTACGCACGAAACGATATTGGGATTATAATTATCCTAATATTAAGATTAAATATTGAGATTATCATGGAATAAGTCAGAGTGTACTTTTTCTCCATATTTACCACGGTTTATGAAACAATATTCTGTTCAATTGGTAGCAAAATCAGAAATTTAAAAAAAATATATTTACAAAGATATTTTTCTATTATAAAGTTGATTTTTCTTCATCATCAATCTTCTAAAGATACACTCATTGAGTTATTATAATTAACACATTTGTAAAATTTGATTCGATCAGTCATGAAAATTTCGAGAAAGCGTTGATTTATACTCCAGCTTCAAGAGTTTCAGAAATATGATCCATTCCAAAGAGCTTTCGAATGCAAAAATTTTTCATTAGCACGTGTTGTGGATGTAGATCGTCAGATCGTCGATCTAGCTCGACGATCTTCGAGCCCATCCGAGCTCCGATCCGAGCAGTAAAGCTATCGATATGATCTCCAAGCCGATCCTCACTGTAAAACACAAGAGCCAAGCCGAGCTCATGCTCAAATTTCGGATTAGCTCGGATCGCGGCAACACTATCCTTAACAATGTCTTCAGAAACGTTTTTATGAATATCAAAGAAATTGTGCAGACATTATCCTCGATTTGTTATGATTCTTTGATTCCAGTAGATTTGATTGAGGGTTGATAACATCTTGTGTGTCCACAAAATTTTTTGCCATTTTCTGAGACTTACCACAACCGATAGAAAAATTTTTGAAATATGGGGTTTTGCGCTTATGAAAGTACTAGTCTTTGAGTACCAGAAACACATCTTATCATATTTTCTCATCACTATGATAAATTGAATAGGACAGATTTGATGTGGGATTTTCGATCGAACAATAAAAAAAATCGAAAAAAAAATTCAAGTTAATGTAATTTCTTTCGAATTCAATTTTTCGGAAAAATCCTACGATGTTTGCTAGATTTTTGACTATATTTGGGGAACCTTTACGTTTTTTTGTCCTGGATTCATAATTGTGACCTGTAGCGGTACGCCCATGCGAATTAATAGACTTATTTTGAATGTGCTGATATGCCGTCATTTTTCATTGTAAAAATAAGATAAGATGTGTTTCTGATACTCAAAAACGAGTACTTTAATACGCACAAAATCCAAAAATGTATCAATCGTTTGTGGTGAGTCTTGGAAAACGGCAAAAAATTTCGTAGACACAAGGTGATATTACCTCTTAGAATCTAGTGCGAACAATTTTTACTGGGAAATTCCAGTGTTCCACTGGGAATCATGAGCCAGTGCATTGGCATGACAATTCCAGTAAATTTGCATAAAAATTCCAGCACATCTACTGGAATTTTATAATGCACAATTGATGAAATTTCAATAAACGTACTAAAAATTTTCTGTGCCAAGACGCAATGAATTTTCAGTTCTTCTCACTATATCCCAGGTATGCTTCGACAAACGTACCCTGCTTTGTGCCAAGTTTGAGTCAATGCTAGTCAACACCAGGTCTAACTTGGTTGCTAACATTGGCACCAAACTAGATCAATGCCTGGGATGATAACAATGTTCAATGCTCGGCATCCGAGCTTGGTTCGATATTAAAATTCAATATTGGTACCATGCTTGCAATCGATATTTTTGCCATTATTGATATGCAATACTAATTTGGGCTGGATGAGTAGGATGGATTTCTCATCGGCGTCCAAGTTTGATTGAACTTTCACGTTTGAGTGATTCACCAAACTTGGTGACAGGTTAGAGTCAATCCTAATCATCACCGGGTGTAGCTTAATAGCTAACCATGTTACTAAGCTGATGAGCCATACTGTTGTCAATGCTTGTTATCAAGCTAGGTCAATGTTTGGGATGATAATAACGTTTTCTGCTGAGCATTCAGCTTTCATATATATCGAAAATCCAACATGGCAAAATATGCTTGGTCCTAGCATTGATGTTCAGGACGCTATCAAGATTTGGTTAGCTGTGACGAGCCAAGCATTGGTCAAGGCTTGGTTGACGAGAATGGAATCAAACACGACAAAATATGCCTGGTCCTAACAATGGTGTCCAAGACTCTATCAACGTTTAGTCAGCTATGGCGGGCCATGCATCGGTCAAGGCTAGGCTAACCAGACTTGGCATACCAAGCTTGACGCCGATCATGGTGCAATTGTTAGTCTTGGCAGATCTCAGGATTGAAAATCACTGATTCACAAGTACAAATCAGATTGCTTAGAATCAACTATATCTCTCCATAACTGTGGATCTTTCTGAAATAATGTAATGAATGATGTAATGATGAAATAGGTCACCTTTGTATGGCATTATCGTGAAAATAGTCGATGTAAAATACGTGTACTTTTTAAATTCAGCACCACAAATAACATCGAACATCTCTCGTATATCCGACATCCGTCAAAATAATTAGAAAATCGCATAAATCAAGTCACGGCTTGATTTCCCACACAATTCTCAATGAATTCTCCTACAAAAATAATAAGTTTCATTACCTCGTTGATTCACCAAGATATACACAAGAGCTTACACGCTGATACGAATGCCATGAACGTTCATGCAGTATTTTCTCAATCTACTTGGGAGGTATATAATAATTCACGCATCCTCGCAACTTGACACGAGATATTTTCTTATAAGAAATCTCCTTCGCGTAGACGTCATATACATTCGTCGACATAACACGCTTGTGTCACACGCTTTCGTGTTTATATATGGTCATGACTATTGCGACTAATTAGACTATTAGTCGGACGTGTTAGTCTCGTAAAAGGCGAAAGTTTACACCGTGTTTGGCGCGCAACGTGAACGCGCACAAATCTACGTGTGCGAATGCAGTTTTACTACGTTCGAGCTGTCTCAAAGCACATATTATGGTGGAATTTCTTATGGAAACTGTAACTCTCACAACAGGTAGCCTCGCACAAAAAGATGCTTTTTTCGGTGTTTAATATTCTGTGGAATACACACGTGTTGCAGAATTCAACCACGTTATGTATTACATGCTTATAAACAAGTGCAACTTGTGGAAGACGCACGCGAAGAGACAATTATAAGATGTGATAAACTTTCAAAACGAAATTTTTCAAATACATTTTCAATATTCACCACATATATCAATAGTTCCTTCACTGAAAATTTGTGAAAAATCCAGAAAATGTAGAAAAATTTGTCCTCACCAATTTTAGAAGAATAACTTTTCTCTTCCAACAAGAATGAATACCATATATGTGCTTAAAGTATTTGAAATTTACTTAAGGCGGTAGCGACATGTAGAGTACAGTTTTGTGACTCAGTCATTTTCAATTAAACCTCGCGTGACCTGCCAGAAGACGAGACTCGCCTTTATGTACACCCACACACGGTACTCTCATGTAATCCTTTCACGTTGCGAAAAAAATGCCGACAATGAATATCTCTGAGTACACATACGATAAGCACTTCACGGTCGGCTAAATTCACATTTCTGTTTCCACAGACCTTTTTTGTTCAATTGCATATAATTCATGAATATTTAATACGCGGTGTCCGTGATTGCTTAGAAATTTCATTTAAAATTCTCTCAAAATCCTATTCCGAACATATTCCGCACCGTATGTCCTTGAGGAGAAAAATATTTTGAAGCGTAGAAAACGTTTTCATAATTGAGCAATCTTGGGAAAGAATGAATGAACGAATGCACAAAATTTCTCTTTCCATATCATCTTGGTCAGCAGTCTGAATTGGCGAGAATGAAAAATTATTGCCAGTTCTCAGGTGCGACGATGGCGTCGTACGATCACAAGAGTCCATAATTCGCGCAAGCCCACGTGAGTGAATTATGGCGAGTAGTAGGTTGTGTTGTACCTACCAACCTACTCCCCGTCGGACGCGATCGTGCGGCTGCAGACTATTCGTGTAACGTATGTACACGTTCAGCGATACACACGCACCAAGCGTTATCGCGGTCGGTAGCGTCCGTACGTGGCATTATATCATGCTGTACTGCGTGCACGTTTATATATCCGTGTAACTACGAGTCATTTGAGAAACGGTTACCTTTACGAACGCGAGTGGTCATCTATCCTACCGTCGCATATGTGTCGAATAAATGCTATTTTTCTCCGCTTATGAGAAATTTCAACTTTTACAACCTACAAAAATCCTCCTTTGTAGACACTCGAATTTATTTTCATTACCTGATCAAAATTATTTCATATCCTGCCTCCCTGCACGAAGAAAAGTAATATATGCGATTGATTACCATTCGCTCTAGTTCTTATCGCAACTCTGAATTAGGAATTGAATGATGGCTCGCGATTTGGTGATTATTACGATGCTAACTTATCGTTGCCATGGTAACGTGAACAGTTTATCGCACTCACTCCGATTTTGAATGGTACCTATTAGGATGGAGCGAAGTGAGTCAATGTTCGAATTTAAATATCCGATAGTGCAGAAAAGGTGCCTTCCACCATCGGTATTCAGTGTGCAAAAGCGCAATTTGGTCAGTCAATCCCTTCCACTGCCCCAAGCGTGTTGAAAATTTGCAAATTTGGTGATGCATGTTTCAGGATTCCAATGCTTCAACTTCTTTCTGGGGGTGGAAGGAAGTGACTTACAGATGACTTAGGAGTTTTTTACAAACTTCTTGCAGTGCAAGAGTAGGAAGTCGCGATGCTTTTGTTTTTATTCGCTCTGCGACCCAATAGCATGTGGGGGAACACTTCAAAGCCACTGTACATTTTGCAGCAAATACAGCATCGCCTTGCAAATCGTTTTTATATAAACATTTCTCATACTACTTTTACAAAAACGCATGTGTTCAGATGTAATGTTAGAGCACCATAGAAGTTTGTAAAAACCTCCTAAGTCCTAAGTCACCTGTAAGTCACTTTCTTTCACCCCCAGAAAGAAGTTGAAGCATTGGAATCCTGAAACATGCATCTTGAAAACACCATTGAGGAATGATATTTTTCACCAAATTTACAAATTTCCAACACGTTTGGGGCAGTAAAAGGAATTGACTAACCAGATTGCGCTTTTGCACACTGAATACCGATGGTGGAAGGCACCTTTTCCGCACTATCGGATATTTAGATTCGAACATTGACTGCCCAGGTGGAAAATGCCAATACTGACAACTGGCCCATGCTTGGCAAAATACTGGGCTGTCAAGCATCGCGAACCAATATTGGTTCAATATACAACCGTTGTTCAATCTAGAAACCATACCGGGTTTCATAGGAAATGCCAATATGCCAACTGGTGCAAGCTTGGCAAAATATTGGGCTGCCAAACATGGCGAACCAATATCAACCCAATATGAAACCGTTTGTTATTTGAGAACCCACACCATGTTTCATAAGGAATGCCTATACAACAAGTGGTTCAAGATTGGCAAAACATTAAGCTGCTAAGTATGGCGAACCAATATCGGCGCAATATTAAACCATTTGGTATTTGAGAATCTATACCACGTTTCGTAGGGAATGTCATTACAACAAGTGGTTGAAGCTTGGCAAAACATTGAACTGTCAAGCATGGTGAACCAATATGGGGCTAATGTACAACCAATGTTTATTTGAGAACTTTTGCCACATCTCCATGTTTGTGATTTTTACAGAGTTGTACCGATATCCCTGCTAAAAATCTTATCGTTTTCTGTGGGAAATTTTTAGCAGGGATGACATGAAAAATGACTCCATTTCTTCTCCAAGAAGTATGTTTGAAGAATCAGGTTGAAGCATGGCAAAAGTTAATATACACAACTTGGGCCAGGTCCGGTTTAATCGTATGAGCCAAGCTCCAAAATACTCATAATACATATATCATGAGACATTGGGCCATGCTTGGCATCGCATTCTGGCCCAATATTGAGTACCAAGCCTGGCACGAGGTTATCATACCAAGCTTTCACCAAGCTTGGACCATTTGTTAATTCCTACCTGGGTGAATTCGCTCCACCCTGGTATCTATTACAACTTTGAAGTATCTGTCACCAAATTACTATTCTTCATAGTAACCGATATCATATACTGTTCTCCATGTGTATAACAGCGCTGCAGAAGAGCTAGCTGAACATTTTCAAACGATGATTATCAACATGACGCTTATGTCCAGGTGATTCCAAAATTACCAATTTTTGGAGTCTACTTTCAGTTACTTTTTGGTAAGCAGAAAACTCGAATAGACTGAATACAATTGAAATCGAATCTAAATACTCAATCAAGTAGGGTTCTTTTCCGTTTTGAAAATCAATCTCCCATTCTCTGAATACCTGGAAGCATTTATTCCGACCATTTAGAGACAGAGATCTTATCAATCTACAAAACTTGACCTCCCTCCTGCTGTAAAAAAAAAATAAACCATCAATGTAATGAAACAAAGAAGAGGAAGACAATAAAAATTCACTCCTTTTTATCCACAGATCGATGGGATGAATTTCTACCCGAAACACGTGTTTAAGCGTACATCGTACATCGTCGTAAAGCTAAAACACGGCAAAGAAGAGACAAACAAAGTTCTGAGTTCAAAAATGTGTGCGTGAGAAGGAGAGTGAAGAAAGAAGCAAAGAAGAAGGCAAGGTGAACGATGACGTCGATTGTAAACTAACCGTTGGTAATGTACTTCTCTCACGCAAAAAATATTGCGCGTAGAATGTTCATAAATTGAAGTATGATCACGATTGTACTTGAAAATTATGCATTTGTATTTTCAACTTCCATATGATCGTAAATATCTGACATGCGAGATATACATTCCCCTGTTCGTGTAAACTTTACTTCAACTTCAATTTTGAAAATCAAATGAGCGCCTGGGGAGAGAATTGAACGTTGTATTTTATGCAAAAACAATGTTGTTTCCGTACGTGGTTGCCAAGGAAAATAGGGAAAAATTACACTTCTCTTCAACCCCAGTAAAAATGAATCATATAAGAACATATAAAAATCATATGTGATCCATACATAATCCATATTAAATCCATATATGACCCATACATGACCCATATATAATTCATATGTAATCCATATATGACCAATGAATGCAAGATTTTTCAGATATGTAGAAAAATTCTGACATATATGAAATATTCTCCATACATGCCCAAGTGGCACACGGATGTTTCAGATGAACATGCTGGGAACATCCAAATGAGACTGTCTTGGATAATCACCTTCTGTGCGTGTCCATAGGATACTGTACGCATCATAATCCCTTTTGGTGCTGCTTGGGTGGATTATATATGCATTATTAGGGTGCTTTTTTTTTGAAACTTTGTTGGAAATCACTAAAAAAAAAATTCCCTAAAAATCCGAGCCCTGAATGAAAATATTAAGTACTCGCCCCAGGTGTGGGAAGATTTCCCATATGAAATACACGTGAAATTTGATTTTTATTCTTTAAATTCCGATATCTCAGCCGCATTCTATGGTATCATCTCCCTCAAAGATGGGATTTCCTCAGAATTAAATGCTCTACAAAAGTGTCTATAGCGGAATAATCGTAACTCACACCGGCGAAGTAGTACGGGGTGCTAAACCTCATTTTTTCATGAAATTCTCGTTTTCCTGCCACTAATTCTCGTTTTTCTCGTTAATGACAAGAGCTGAAGGAAAAATGTATATGGAAATCTTGTAGGAAATTGAATTTCCTACAAGAAGGGTCTGGAGCATTAGATCGCTGACATCGATATTTTTCGAAATAATGAGTTTCAAAGTTCTTGTAGTTTCAAATTTGTGCGAATTATCGGTCAAATTATTGAAAAATATTATTTTCTTATTACTCATCACTACTTTCTTGAGTAATTAACTTTTTTCGTGATTTGGGAGATGAGAAAAGGATGAATAGTCTAAAATATATGAGTTATAATTAAAAAAAATGAGGAAATTAATATAGACTAGTTAGTATATAATATAGACTAACGCTAAAGCACATCATCTCAAGAGCTTTCTAATTCGTTTAGAGAATTGATAGTTTCGCGACTTCACGCTTGGAGCGCTACCAATAGTTCTGTAGAGTTTTGCACTGAGTCTATAGGCCCTGGTACTACCCTATTAGCATTGAAACACAGAACACACTGCAATTAAACGGACAAGTTTTTGAGCTTGTTCAAGAGGTTAAAATCTAATTGTTGCGTTTTAATTAAGTTAATTAATTAAGAGAGTAGTGATGAGTAATAAGAAAATAATATTTCTCAATAATTTGACCGATAATTTGCACAAATTTGAAACTACAAGAACTTTGAAACTCAATATTTCGAGAAATATCGATGTCAGCGATCTAATGCTCCAGACCCTTCTTGTAGGAAATTCAATTTCCTACAAGATTTTTATATACATTTTTCCTTCAGCTCTTGTCATTAACGAGAAAAACGAGAATTAGTGGCAGAAAAACGAGAATTTCATGAAAAAATGAGGTTTAGCGCCCCGTACTACCTCGCCGGTGTGAGTTACGATTATTCCGCACTGGACTTTTTTGTAGAGAATTTAATTCTGAGGAAATCCCATCTTTGAGCGAGATGATACCATAGAATGCGGCTGAGATATCGCAATTTAAAGAATAAAAATCAAATTTCACGTGTATTTCATATGGGAAATCTTCCCACGCCTAGGGCGAGTACTTAATATTTTTATTCAGGGCTCAAGTTTTCAGGGAATTTTTTTTTTAGTAATTTCCAACAAAATTCCACTACGGGACCGAGAAAAAAAAATAGTCGCAAAAAAAGCACCCTAATGCATTATATATGGATCATATATGGTCATATATAGATTGTATATGGATTGTATATGGATTATATATGATTCCATACGTTTTCATGTATGGACCATATACGGATGATATATGTATCATGTATGAATTATGCATGGGTCATATATGTTTACTTTTTACTAGGGAAATTAACCCTTACGAGGTAACGTCGAGTCACTTTTTCAAAATCTTCTCCTCTTGCTAAATTCAAGAGAAGAGTAAGCAGACTATATCCTGAGTAATTGTACACTAGGCGGCTATAAGCTCCCCAAGTGTCATCACTTTAGTTCGTAAACAGTATTCATAGGAGCCAATCGTAGGAGCTGTCCAAAATGACGTTACCTCGTAAGGATTAATACTATTGTTTTAATGAAAAATGCATGTTTCTTAAAATGGCTCCATATTCCACTAGAGCTATAGAAACTGATTATTATTTTTGATTCATTGTTTCAGGTCAGTCCTGGGCTGAGTCATTGCTTCCCCCGCACGAATATGAATTTTTGCCGCGCCGTGGTCAGTCGCTTATCAAGCTGCAATTTGTTGCTGAACAAAATTGGAAATGAATTATTTTTTACTCCAATAGTAGTACCTTACTGTACTATACTTTGAATAAAAACTATTTAATTCACAAAAAATAATCTCAAGTTCTGATCACTATATGCCCACACAGAAATTTACCATTGGCGTTGGCATGGCACAATGTAGATACAGTACAGCCGAGGCTTGACAACTAATAGGTAGTATAGCGCGACACTGAAATGATAACATCATTCTATGATTTATCAATGTGTTTTTTCCTATCATTGATACATGAATGACAATAAAATGGACCATCATTGGCAAATAATAGAAGAATTATTCATCAATTTTGCACCAATGATAAAACTGTGAAAAATAATTAACCCAAAAATATATAAAAAGCATGCGCATTTCACAATTTCCAATACATGTTATTAGGGATCTTATGGTGTTTTCCTCATTTATCTGTAAACAACTCGGTGTTTTTTGTCACTGAAGTTTGCCAGTTTGAGAAGTATACACAATATGGATCAGCACTAGGAGTCCTCTGGTATAACCTGTAACAAAGAACAATTGACTATTCTTCCGGAGAATTATTTGAGTCTTATATATTTCTTGTATACATCTCTCACTACTCGCGAGAAAAATTCGATCGGTAACTCAGCTAGCAATTCAGCCATCACAAGTGGAAATTAAGAAGCATACCAATATTGAGCCATGCTATTACCAATGATCGGCGCTACATTGAAAACTTATTTTTTTCTCAGACTAGACCAAAGTTTGTGGCTATATTCAACCACGTTCCGAATGATCCTTACTTTCAATAGAATCTATCGTTTGGTCAATGTTGGACCAAGGATGAGCCTAGCAAGCGCCAAGCATGATGGAATTGTGAATCGAAATTCTTTGAAACCGATATCGTTGCAACATCATATTTGTTGTTAATCAATATTGAATATTTATAGATTGCCAAGCCTTGCCTGTCAACATTGCGCCAAGCTATATTCTATTGTCAGCATTGACAGGACTTAAAAATTTTTGTATGGTTGGACAACACCGAATATCTGGATATAGGAATCCTTGTAAAATTTACCAGCAACATGGTGAACTCAACAAAAATTCCGGCGTAGATAACAGATCCCTTATTGTTCGTATAGTAACCGGAGTTCCTGCAACATTTATAGTTCATTTTTTGTCGATGCATTATCAATTTCTAGCGTAACACTCATCTAATTTGCCGAATCCATATTGAGCCCAGGGTTGGCAATAGATGTGGCTCCAAGCTTGGATAAATGTTGAGACATAGAATAAGAAAACCGATTCCCTTATTACCACTAATCTGCCGTCCCAACCAAGAAGACCGTGAGTCGCATTTTTGACGAAAATGAGTTTTTCATATCATTTTAATCGTGAAGAAATTCTGCATTTTACTGTGTTTTTTATTTTGAAAGAAACGTATTACTTTTTCAATAATAGCAGTTCAAAGTACGAAAAAATTAATCAAGTTTGAAACATTTTCAGAAAAAAAAGCCGTAACTGACACAAAAATGAGAAGTTATTCGAATACGTCAACATCTTGCCAGATAACAACACCGTAAGTGCACTCACGGTCTTTCTCTCTGGCAAAAGTTTCGAAGCAGACTCCCAAATACAAAATAAAATCACCTCTATGTAATTACGGTTTTCTTCTCTTGTAAATCCCGTGAGTCGATTGCCCATTTCCCTGATAAAAAAACCGTAACTACCTTCGTGCATCAGTTTTGACATTCGGATGTAGTTAACCATCTTCATGCTTTGGAAAGTGGCCTGGGCTTGGTCACAGTTCCTTAGTAAAAGACCGTAAGATCAGTTACGGTCTTCTTAACAAGTATTTTTGGTCGAGAAACAACCGTAAGTGCATAAACTAATGGTTGTTATTGAAAATCCTAATCTTTTTACGAAATCGTACAGAGCACCCTTCATATACCCTAGAAATGGTTTGCCATTAAAAAATGATGAGTTGTTCTATTGATTTTGAAAGGAAACAGTTTTTATTGATTTTCTCGAATTCAAGTCAAATGTACTTACGGTCTTCTTGCTTTGGACGGTAGTAATAGTAAAGCATTTCGTCAAATCTTGATCAAAACACCGGGCTGCGAACAATGTTCGAACCTTACAAAAGAATGCAATTCATATGAGGATATTTGAATCATCTTATTTGATGATTTTTGCATCAATCCCACAAGAAGGATCGGCTGTAATCGTGGATACTCTTTCAACATTTGAAAAATTTGGATCCATCGCTTAGCCGAGTTTCCATACTATGAAAAAAAAATATGAAGATTCAATTGATGAACGTGAAGAATCACGATTGTTGTATAAAAATGATGACCAACTGAAAAGTAATTCCAGAAAACAGTTTGGTCCTCATACACACCTAACATACGTAGATACACATGTACACTTACATCCTCGAGCTTGCGAGTCCAGAGTCGCGCGGATGGTGTCACAATGCTATCTGTTCGTTGGAATCAAATTGTCGAAGGAGGCACGAGCATATTTCGCGTGACCTCGCACCGGGTAAAAGCGCGCGGCAAGAGCAGCCGGTACGCGAGCTCAATTCCTCGCAAATACTTGGCGATATATGTAGAATCTAAACGCATACATATGTGGGTACACGTCTTTGTCATGTTGTTTCATGGCGTATACGTATACTACTACAAACCATTGCCATTTCCAAGCAGCTTGAAAAGAGGCAGGCGCCGCTCCAACCACATGATTTCTTAGGATATAAATCTCGTTGGAGAATGCAAGACTCGCGGGATTTACCTGCACCACGACGACCGTTTGCTTTTCCGAGGTTCAGGGTTAGTCCTGGTACCCAATTGTTTCGCGCGCCGTTACAGCCGGTTCCAGCGACTC
Source organism: Gonatopus flavifemur (assembly GCA_018340375.1). Classification (NCBI taxonomy): domain Eukaryota; kingdom Metazoa; phylum Arthropoda; class Insecta; order Hymenoptera; family Dryinidae; genus Gonatopus; species Gonatopus flavifemur. The sequence goes on from JAFFJZ010000001.1 coordinate 59,794,710, forward strand.
AGATGCATTGCCCAACGGAGTTGTTGTTCCCGGGGATAAATGGGGAAATGGGTAGACTCTTTCATATATGTAGATATACATGGACCCTGCACTTCAAGAGGTTATCGGTGCTTCGTATAAAGACGTACAAACAAACTTGAACAGCACCCGGGTCAAATCGTTGATCGTTGCAGCGTTGGTTGCTCGCTTCTCGTAACTGATGCGTTCTTTTTTCATTTTTTTTTCTCTTGTTTTTCAATTTTGTCATACGTCGATCGAATACTTGGCGAAAGAGGCTTCACTAGATTTCCTAAAATTCCTCTAAAACTGAATCACGTCGAGGATAAGTATAATTAAATTATAAAATATGCAATAGGTAATTCTCACATAGTATGTTGCTCAATTGAGAGCGAAGGGAACAATTCGTTGTGAATGTTTTAAATTCAAATAGCAATAACGTAATAGCCGACTCATTTCTATGCCACGAAATACTCTTCCCCTCTGATATTCTCTCATTCCTTCGTTCCATCGTACGTTCTCCGTCTTTCTTATTCCCATACACCTTTTCTATCAAAAACTTCCTATCTCGCTCTCGTTCTTTACCCTCTACATCCTCTCTTTCCATGTAAAAACATCAAAATGCCAAAAACAATGTAATAAGTTCCACCTTGTGGCCCCCCATCCTCTCTCTTCCGTTCCCGTCTTGAGAATCGTGCCTACGAAATTTCAATTCATCGTGTTTTGTGGTAAGCAAACAGCTACCTATTTGCATAATAATCGTTCGACATTTCTTGTTCTTTTACATTTTCTTGTATATAAAAATATACGCTTGTTGTTCACACAATTCTGGAAGAAAATTCTTTTATTCCTGGAAGAAAACTATCATCTTCGAGTGTAAACATTACAAGTTATAGATTAAAGACCATGGAATTGATGTAAGCATTTGGTATAATCATCGTCACAACGTTAAGGAAATTTCAAGGCCACACGAGTGTACATTACGAAAGCCTATATAGTAACACTATAACAGGATATATTTTATACAACCTGCATCAGAAGCTATCGGCAACATGTGATAAAACTACCACACCTGCTTAAACTGTAGGATAAGGCTGAGCGTCCGACAAAGTGCATTACGAGAGATCTTGTTATGGAAGTAATACTTATCCGTAAAAGAAACGATCACGGCCAAGCTTTTCACAAACGCCAATAATTGACGCAAAAGTATACGCAAAAGTTTATCTACGCGATACTCCTCGTCGCACCTGTCCCCGTTGTCGTCGACGACGTCGTCTTCGTCTTCGTCGACTTTGAAGGAAGAAGCACCCCAACTCGTATGCGTGCGAATGCAAAACTGCTGCCGTCTCGCATACCACGAGAAAGATTGATATCACACAATAAGTTGACTCTGTAAACTCTAGCGTGAATACATATTTATATATTGTATACAAGAGTGAAATTAATGAGTCGCCTGACTGTCCAAAGCTACGGGATAATTTATAACCTTGTTTTTTTGAAATATTATTCACGCTAGCTCCCTTTCCTTCGATTCTTCTATCATCGCCGATTACTCTCAAGAGCAATCGTCAATATCGTTCAAGGCTATTGGAAATATCGATACCCGCCTCGGATCTTTGGGAGAAAGGACTCATTTCGATAACGATCCTTCACGAACCAGGATGAGAATGAGATACGCGTGTCGGATGTTAGGAAAGCGACACAATTTTCTTTGAGATCGTGGAATTGAAAGACGACGTCGTTGGGCAAGCAATTTTCTTATCGTACCGTCATTTCCGGTCGTTTATCTCATGGCTTGTAGTTAGAGAAAGACATTGATTAAAGGCCCATTTTAACTCGAAGAAAATACCCGGTAGTGTTAGTTGTTGTAGTAGCTATGGTAGGTGTTGTCCTCGTCCTCGTCGACATTGTGCTTTACTCGCATTGGCTGCTCATTTCGCTCTTTTTGATTCAATTTACGAGAGAGGAGGATGGTTTCGATAAGACACTTACTTTTTCCTCCTCCTCTCATTCCTCTCGATTTCCAGTACTCGATTCTTTCCCTTCGAGCATCGTTCCAGCTTTTTTTTATCCCCTCTTTACTCTTCCTCATCTTATCACCACGAGTCCCTTATCGCTCACTTGAAATCAAATCATTCGATTCCTTTTCACCAATCGAATGGCCATAATCACCATTGCTAAACCTTTAAAGAAGAACAGGGTCCTCGTGAGACCTTACCTCCTTTCTTTTTCTACACGATCGAGAAATCTTCATGGTGAATTTTAGGTTTTACACACCCATTTCATTCTCCGTCGAATGGAAGTTTGATCGCGCAATGAACTGATAAAAAAAATGTTCTCCCAGCATGATCATCGTAAGGTGAATGGTACTGTTGTGCTGAAAGGACTTGGTCATTGGATTTCATTCGATTTCTGGTAATATCATGCCATATTACGAAAGACATAAAATAACGTGAAGTAATGAGGACCTATCATCCTACAACGCGAAACCTAGCATGCGCTCAAGTGAAGGAGGTTGCCTAAACTCACGGCGTCAGAAGGGTTTATAACCTACGCTCTAAATTCACAATTTCTAAATATAGATGATCAATTGAAATAATCTAAGGAATATTTCTTAATAGATTTTGAAAAATTCCTTTCCCTAATACATGGTTTGAATATTGAATTTGTAGCATTATTGAAACGTAAAGCGATTTCAGCGTCGTACAAACTTGAATTACAAGGAATGCTGCACAATTGGTGCGAGCTTTACTTAAAACAAATCCCTCGGGAAATTTACATTTTAATAATAATCATCCGTCGTAGAGTGATCGCGAGGAGGACAGAGAGAACCAAGTGGAATGAGTCGTCTTCGTCGTCAACGATGACGACAAGATGCGACCGACCGAAGTTTGATATTTCGTCGAAAAGTCCTCGCATTGTCTAAAAGTTGATGGCGTCACCCCCAAGGAAGAAGATAACATCTGGTGCTGTCTCCATCAACAACCCTCATCCTCTCTCTTCACCCTGTCTCATCTCTCTTGGAGTCTCACAACCACACCCCTCTCTGTATCCACGAAGTGAAGGAAACTCGTCTTCAATTATTCTTATGCTCGCTTTTCTTGCTGTCTCTTGCGTTTCTCCTTCTTCTGTCTTCACGTTCTGTACCCTCTCTTTTACATAACTCACCACGGTGCTACCATCCGGTTCATCAACCCTCCTTTTCAGCCTTCTTTCTGCTTTCCTCAGTTTCTGCCACTGTGTTCCAGAGAATGTAGTCGTGGAATAGTAATAGCTGAAGTGAAATTGATTCACATTGTAAAGTGTACATCTGAATATCAAAATAATGGTATCGCGCAATTCATATGTTACAGTTGATGAGGTTCCAGGTTTACTCGATCTGCTCAATACAAAAATGTATGTTCTCGGCAAAATATGATTGAAGTCGATTCTCCAATGCCTTCAAGATTAAAAGAATTCGAGAGTAACTTTGATATCTTTTCCTGCAGAACTTGTTGAATATTTTATTTTGAAGTCGTCTTGAAGGATTAGGTGGCTTCAAAATGACCGCAAAACGATTTCTTGAATTCACCGGAATTGCAAAAAAAACACGCAGGTCTGAAGAACCGTCAATAAACGTAGATAAACTTTCAATCAACTCATATTCATTTCATATCAATCTAAAATTGACCTATGAACTTGTGTTTTATGAGTGCACCAGAACTATGGTATGTGTCCTGTGGAATTCGCTCCACGCATATATTTACGAAAGATAATATTTCTACTTGGACTTCTGTAATATTTATGAAATATGGCAAAAAGCAATAATCCGAGAGTACGAAATCAAGATTTTCCATGCATCAAACGTTTTCATTTCAAACCCAAATTCCAATATCTCACATCTCCTTCTCTAAACACTTGAAGAAAGACAAAATAAAATGAATTCTCAAAATCCTTCCTAATCAGTTCTCCATAGATTCCAATTAAGTAAAATACAATTATCCTGAACAAACCAAACCTCAAAAGATAAGAATTGAAATGATTTGAAGGCTGGATATAATCATCAATTACATAGCTGATTTAAATATTCTGTCCTTGATTTTTCCAACTTTTAAGTAAGAGAGCCAAAAAAGGAGGCGCTAATCCTATCAATCAGAATATATTAAAGCCCGGTACACCCTAAAAGAGACGTGGTCTTTAGGTCTTTTACTTTTGCTTTCCTTTTCACCCTTTTAATAAACTCTGAACCGTGAGTAAAAGGAACGATTTAAAGAGTTTTCGCGGGAAAGAAGCAGACTGCTGGCTATGAAGGAGGGTCGCAAGGTCCAACGAGCCACCCTTTGAGAGCGTCGTAACTACTTAATGCCAAAAGACATCGAAAGGGGCTCGCTTGCTCCGCGAACGTTTCACGCCTTCCACTTTCCTTTCATCTCCCCTTATCCTATTCCACTGTCTTTGCACCTCCCTCCTCCTCTTCTTACATATACGCCATCTTGTCTTTGCATTACAAAAGAACCGCAGGAAATTCCAATTCCCTTCGAATGTCACCTCGAGATAGCTGGGTCGTTCTTGATGGATCTTTGTTCAACGTTTATTATATTGGTATTAGCGAGAATTCAAACTGAACCGCAATTCAGCAACAATGATGAATCAATGTATTCTCGAAGACATGTGTAATCGTTGAATCAGTTTCATGAAATCATCAATTTCAATGATCCCAACTACGAGAATTGTATTCAAGAGATATTTGAAAAATATTGAAAGCTGTGAATAAATTTATGAATAATACATTGAACTGTGAAATGATTGTCCAAAACATGTTTTCAAAATCACTTCCCGATGTGGATATGTCCGACTAGAAATTCAATCGAGTTGACCCGGCGTTTTATTGGGACCCAACCATGTCCTGACCGGGTCCTCATCAAACACCAGGTTAACCCGATCAAATGTGACTGAATTTCCTGTCGGGTACGTCCATCAATTTTGTGTTGAAATCTTGTTTCCGATTTGTCTCGATTGTAGTTTTGCACTGCATTTCTGGAATCAACGCCGTATTGGGTATAATTTCTACATAATCTCAGCGTATATCCCATACAACGCCATATTCAGTGTTGCCCACAAAATTTCATTTACTATAGATTACCAAAATTTGATCGGAATTGATCCAGATTTTATGTCGGAAATTTGTTACTGACCCAAACCTTGTTGAATATCACCGTTTTCAACGTTTTCCGTGGCAATCATGAAACAGCTGATGTCGATCATTTGTTCCTGCTTACACCAGCGATGGGTAGCCTAAATCACTTTTTGTACTTGAAGTACTTTTGTTTATCAAGTACTTCTGCATTTCTTTAAAATAGAAATTTTTAACGTCAAACTAGAAAGTACTTGACAAGAAAAAGTACTCTGAGTACAAAGAAGTAATCGAGGCTGCTCATCCCTGGACTACAAAAATCGTAGATTTGTGGTGAGCATTTACCAATTCGCTGAAATGCAAAATAACAACTGGATTCACTAAAAATCAAATATCTGAGCATTGATGGTGAATAAGGTGCAGAATAGAGATAAACAAATCATATAGTAGGAATGGGCGATACTTGACAGTATTCATCCCAAGTAAAAATGCTCTAGTTGCTGATGAGTTTTGTAACGCTAAACTAACCAGATACTAGACACTTGCAAGTATCTCGCCAGAATCCTACGAAGCACTTTCAAGCGTCTAGTTTTTGGCTAGTTAAGCGTTACAAAAATCATCAATTACTAGAGCATTTCTACTAGGGATACTTCTTATAGAAAATATCCCTAGCAGAAATTACTCTAGTAATTCTCTAGGCCTTGCGAGGCCTCACCAGGCCCTTGTGAGGGACTTGCGAGGTCTCGTAAGGCCTTGTAATCGTCTAAAGACCCAGTGAACAATATGTTATCATCCGGAGCTCTTAAAGATCTCCTCAATATGTGTAAGAGGTCAGATAGACCTTCCGGAAGGTTAGCATAAAGATATGATAATGTTATCAAATGCGTCGATTTCTGAGGAAAATAAGAGATTGCCAGAATGTTATCCAAACGAACTCTTTAAGAGGATTTTTTTCTGAGATCTCAGAAAAATGATACCATTCAGATATCAATATGATAACATTGACAGAGCTCTCTCAAAAGCCCTCTTAAAGAGCTCTTCCTCTCATAAGCGTTCACTGGGGAATGACTAGAATAATTTCTACTGGGGATGTCGAATTTGAAATTTTTAGAATGGTACACGAAGGTGAGAATTTGCTGAAGCAGCGAATAGGGATATTATCTTAGAAATAGCAAATTTTTTTTTCTGTACCAGGTAACTAAGGGACTGAGAGAGCAACATGATTAACTGAAGCAGCAAATTTTCCGCTGAGCAGTAACATTTTCAGTATTATTTGCAGAACAACAAACAAATATTGCTGGGGGAGCAAAAATTTTTTGCTGCCACAGCTAAAAAAACGCAGTCATGGCTAACAAAACTGCTGCGATAACAAATAATTTTCTGTTATAGCGAAAAAATTGCTGCGCCAGACAACAAACATCCAGCAAAATTATATTCCGCTGCCACAGCGGAATTCTTTTTTCTCCATATACACAGAGTCGAATTTGAGAACCATCCCGATCCTACGTCATCGTAAGTCCTGTTCAAATTGCACGACAGAATTGGATAAAAAATTGTTGTCCGACATTAAAAGATGTTTTTACTGGAAAATCTAATTTACTACTTAGTAAATCAGATTTACTATCCAGGCTCGTCAGATTATAGAAAGCACTTTCCGCCATCTGAATATTAAAAGTCGCCAAAATCGCCGTATGCCTTGGATTCTTTATAACCAAAGAATTTTAGGACTCTTCAAGGACTATTTCAAAAGTTTCCAGTTTCTACACTGAAAATAAAGCTGGTAACAGTTATCAAATGATATTTTTGAATATGGCCAATCGAATATTCGATAACATTAACCAAATATTCAATAATGTTTATAAATATCGAATATTTAATAGATATTATTGATATTTATTTAATGTTACCGAATATTTGATTGGTCATATTCAAGAATATCATTTGATAACTGTGACCTGCCTTTTTTTCAGTGTATAGATCTTTTTTTAGGAAAAAAACTGAAAATCTCCAAAAATATTGCTAATGCCCTTATGATTTCTTTTCTCACCAGGATTGTAAAACATCGGGAGATCTGGCAACTCTGTTTTTATCAGGTACTGTTCGGAATTTACAGGTTGGAAGATTCCATCAGAAACCAATTTTTTCAATTCTTTTGCATATCAAGGAGAAAAATTCTTGTCACTTTCTGATTAGAAAATTTATTTATTCACCAATTCCGGATAGGAAAAAACAGGAAGTTGAAAAATAAGAGAGCCTGGGAATAAACAATGATTTCTTGTTGGGTTTTATTGAACAGTTTCAACGGAATGCTTGAAATTAAGGCTAGGATCATTGAGTCCTCAGACTCGATTGGAACTAACATCTGTATTCAATCTTGACTGATTGAATCTGCATCCAAACAGTGATGTGGGAAGGGAAGAGCGTGAATTATGCCATTAGCAAATTATCAAAATTTAGATCTTCGCGTTGGCGGTACACTGATAGCTTTTAAGTAAGCCATTGGTCAAACGATTTAAAATTTGAATTTTTTGCACCAATGTAACGTGATCACCCTCAACGCACACCAGGGGTCGAATTCGAATATTCATGCCATCTCGCGACGTCAAACTCTGCTCTGCCTATGCTCTTCCTCTTCTCTCCATTCATCCTGCACCCTTTCACCTAAAAGCCATAAAATACATCCTGCATAACTACTAATGGGGATATATGACTTGTAAGCATACTCAAGAATATGAAGGGATGTATATTTGAAACTATACATTTCATCAGAAACTTCATTATAATTGGGTTTCTAATTTCATCATTGATATAATTTGATAATCAATGATCCTCTACTTCCAGTAAATTTCCAGAATAATCGATACATGGTTTTTCTCTGTCGATAATAAATGCTTTATTGATAACAGTCACTCTGTAGCAGTCAAACTGCCATTAAAGTCACAACAATATGTATACCGTTGAATTTACGATACGTTTCACTCAAACAGCAGTGCTGTGATAAACTCAATATCACAGTAATTTTCTAATAATTAATACCGCCTCAAATACAACAACCGAATTTCAACAAAAAAGGGTATAATTGAGGATTAATAAGAATGTGCCAGAATGAGTTATTTTAAATAGGTCCTAAGACGAAAGTTGGGTAGAGTTGGACCAGCACTTTGCAGGACAGGAAAAGTAAAACTGAGTAAGATTTGAGTACTCTTACAATTGTTCAGAAATTCAATTGAATTGACAACTCCAAATTGAACGAAATACTCTCTGCATTCATCGACCTACACGTCGTCTGTACAAATTCCACGTTTCCTTGTAAATCTATTTCTTCTTGAAATATTTTATAGAATTTGAATAGTGAAAATTTGTTACATTATGCAATATCTTTTGAAATCTCATCTCGTTTATCGATAACAATATATAATTCAGATGCCGTTGAAAACATGATTCAAGGTTGTTCCAATCTCACGATCAAATCGTTTGAATTCTGAAGAAAAGGGAAGAAAGCCTTATCAGATTTTTTTTTATCTCATTCAATCATCGTCGAGTATGATCATGGAATCGGTGTGGGTCAACGAAACGAGTCGAAGAAACAGGCAGAATTCGTGTGTTTTCGACGGAGACGACACTTGCTGGTCGCCAAGAGCAACGTAGAAACAATCCAGTTCAGTACTCTCGGCTTGTCTCTGTTCGCTTTCGAGTATTGAAGCTGGGAAACAAGGTGGCGGTGAACGAGATCTGCGACGGAGGGGATGGAGAGTGGAAATGGTAGAGGGTGGTTAAAAAGTAAAGAGAGGGGTGAGCGGTAGATGGGTACGTAGTTGCAGGATGCGGGACGACGGTCCGGTGCTACGGTAGTGTTGCGGGGTGTCGAGGGATGACAAACTGGTGTGATGGTGGTAGTTGGTGGTGGTAGTGTGGCGTTGTGGCGGTAGATGGGGGAAAAAGAGTAAGGGAATAATAGTAAGAGAAAAGGGTGGGTCGGTCCATAGAGGAGGGTGGTGGTCTGGGGTGGTTGGTTGGTGATGCATTGCGCGAACTCCCCGCGGCGAGGTCACGTGACTCGTACCCCCGGCCTATCATTGATCGCTCCCCGGAGAAACGTAGTCTGACTACACTGTGCCCACCAAGCATTGTATCTTACACCTTATACCATCGCCGCGCACTTCCAAAGGGATGCGACTCTTATACGTATACAGCGGTACAGATATGTTTACGGGAGGACGAAGGAGAAATATATATATATTTAAAGCAAGGGATGAGTCGCGAGTAAGCGAATGTCATCTACACGACTACTTTGTGAATTCATTGCTTGTGTCTGAATCTGTACCAAAGGATTGGGATCACTGTTCGAGAAATAACTTTTTGTATTGGAATCGTTGTACGAATGACTGATGTTGCGGTTCAATACGTTCTTCGTTGCCATTCGAAAAACATTGAATCATTCGCTTGTGAAGCCGTGGATGTTGATTTGTATCATCAATGATCACGCGCTTGTATCTCTTTTGTAATATTTTCATGACAGGTCCGTTTGATTCATCATCAAAGAATATATTGAACAAACAAAAACTTGAAACACATATCATAGTATAAATTATTCAGTAAAAAATAATATAGATCTTCGTAAATCTAGATTAGATGTCACGAAATCTGCGGTATATTTAGATCCAAACGTTGACAAAATAATCCAATCTCCTGAAGAGATTTTTTCGAAAATTTTGACAAGAAATATTTCCAACCACTCAGAGTTCACGTATACTGTATACTGCAGAAACTGAAATATTGAACATTGATTTTTGAACATTTCAGACCGTTTCATGTATTCAGTCCTGAACAATCTGACCGAAAAAATGTTGACTCAGAGAACACGCTAGTATCCCTTCAAACGGTTTCTCAAAAATCCTTTGACAACATCTTTACTATCTGTAAAATCATAGGTCAATTTACTGTGCTAGCAATATTTTTTCAACCGTAGAAATATTTCAATAATATTGTTCATTTTGTCAACCCTTTTCTTATTTTATATACTCGGATTTAATTCACTCAAACAATCAAAACGAACACAATGTCTGAGGCTTGTCGGAGAATTTCCATCAGACATATGCGATATCTAATAGATGCAGGGCCGGATTTACCATAGAGGCGGACTAGGCGCCGCCTAGGGGCCCCCACGGTTGAGGGGCCCCCACTCATCGATCAGGTTTTGCAGAAATCGGAATTTCAATTTCTTAGACCTCAAGAAAAAATTAATATTACTCACATACTTACTACGAGAACAGTTTTGAAAATCGAAGGAATCCAACATTTTTCAGTGAATAAAATGTATTTCAAAGTATTGGAATATAATACTTCTGAATACACTCAGAAAATGCTATGTTTGACATGAAGTCAGTGATTCTTTCCGTGGCTACCAACAACCCAAACCTGGCGTTCTCTCAATGTGAAGAACTGTAGATTTGTTTGAAAAACTATGAAACCTCTGAAACCCTTTTATAAACTCTTCTGTAAAAATCCGTGAAATGTTCAAAAATTTTCAGTGAAATTTTCTCTTTAGGGTAATGTTCCTTGGGCGTATTATTTTTGCAATGAGTATTTGAATTGGCTTGATCAATATTATTTCTTTTATAAAGAAAAATAACATTTCTGATACAAAAAATAGTATCAGCTCTAATACTTATAGTGGAAATAGTATTGAGAAGAATTGAATTTCAATACTTTTTTGATATCAGTACGTTTTTCATTTTTCGGAATTTCATTCCATATTACTTAATTTCTATGGAATTGATTAAGAAAGCTACACTGTTCTTATTTCAAAGAACCTCAATGTTTGGAAATCGGTCGCCTTACATGGGTCCCCCACGAAATTCCGCCTAGGGGCCCCACCATGGGTAAATCCGGCACTGAATAAATGTTTTTCAAATTAAGCTTTGAAAAATACTCAATAGGTACGTAGCAGACGTCTTATACAACATTTTCTGAAAGAAAAAAGGTTGTGCTGAATGATATATTGAATAACGCTTGAATCCAATAAAGATGTGTTGAACTTCTCCTGAGATCAGGAATTCCAAGTGGGAGGATTTTCAAAATCATATGTCATTCAATGTAGATCAAAATCATGTCAAAATTTTCGCCCAAATGATCATTTTTTTGACAAAACGTCAAGAAACTCTTGAAATCCGAATAGGTCTTCAGGTGAGGCGCAATTCTGGGGTGTCATGCAAAATGTGGTCCCACCTGTCCCATGTTTTATTTCAAGAGTCTCTGAACATTTTGTAAAGAAAATGATCACTTTGGCAAAAATGTTGATATATTGTTCCCATTGGGATCTGAGATCTGATTACAATGGATCAATACAATTTTCGAAACACCTTCGTTGGATGAATTTCTTTTGTATTGAATGGGTTTTTTCAACAAAGGTTTATCGAGGAAACTTCATGGGAACAACTGGGTTGGGCCCCATCACTACCAGCCCTGAGTTCTGAAAAAATTCAAACACCTTTGATACTGACATTCCCGAATTGATCAATCATTCTTGAGCTTGTTCGTCTAGATTCGAGGGACCTCCATAATGGAAGAAAAAACATTTGTCTTCGTGCGTCTTTGAGTTATCAAATTTTTTTATGCATGACTCTCCGCCCACTTCAAAAATTTGAAAACATATTCAATAATACTTTGATTGATACTAAACAAGCCCCTCACTCTACATAAAGAGAGACCGAGTTTATTAATATTCCAAAAAATTGCTATCGATTTAGAGAAAGAAAGCATTGTTAGAAATTCATGTATCATCGTTATTCACACAGTGGAACGATGAGTTGATGCACGGGGAGAAAGAAATTCACGGTCGCAGCCCGTACAGCACAACCACCGATCCTCCACCTAGGACTTCGGTGGACTGGAGGTGGAGAATTGATGGAGAAATGGGAGCCGTGGAAATAAGGGAGAAATAAGGGAGAGTCTCCGTTGAGGCAACGGAGAGGCGACGGAGAAATGTCCGCCTCCTGTATTTTCGATATAATTCTTATTGGTGCATTTACGTAACCAAATCTGAATGTATGAATTCACGAATTCAAGTTTTACTGAAAATACAGGGGGCGGACATTTCTCCGTCGCCTCTCCGTTGCCTCAACGGAAACTCTCCCTTATTTCTCCCTTATTTCCACGGCTCCCATTTCTCCACCAATTCTCCACCTCTGGTCCACCGAAGTCTCAAGTGGAGGATCGGTGGTTGTGCTGTACGGGAGCGAACCCTGATTTTGCTGGAACAGCAAATGCTTTGCTGTAACAGCGAACCATTTGCTATTACAGCAATTTTTTTAGCTACGACAGTGATTTGTTACACGGAAAAAAGAAAACAGCGCTGGTTACTGTCCATAACAGCAATCAGTTGAAAAACAAATGAAAACATGCTTGGATGATAGAGGTTAGCGCGATCACAGTGATGTGTACTGCAGTGAAATTCGTCAATATTGCATGGACATTAACGGTTACTGGGAGACGCAGTAATGAACGGCGTGAATTTGATTTTCCATTTTTTTTCAATGAATTACTGCGATTCACAGTAACCATTGCTGTTTTCTTTTTTCCGTGTAGCTGTGACGGCAAAAAATTTTTGCTTCTCAGTAAGATTTGTTTGCTATCTTTCATATGATACTGAAAATTTTGCCAATCCAGCGAAAAATCCGCTGCTCAAGTTACTCGTGTTGCTCTCTCAACAATCAACTTATAGCTAGGGGAGCAAATTTTCAGCCGATTCGGTGAAAGAAGTTGCTATACTGTTTCCGTGAGACCTCGATTTGCTGCGTCAGCCAATTTTCCTCTCCGTATAGTGACTTCATGACAAATTTTTAGTAAATTCACTACGGAAATTTTCTAGCGATGATCTTTCTCTTTCATCTTCAAATTCGAATCTGTGAAATCTCACTATTTCTGCAGTTGAAAGTCGACCACTGAATAGAATTGGTGAATAGTCACTGTTTATGCAGTTGGAAGTGATCCTGACTAATTGAATCAGTGAGATTGCACTGCAAAGGTCAGGTTATATCCACTGATTGTGCATCAAACATCCCGTACAGCACAACTACCGATTCTCCACCCAGGATTTCGGTGGACTGGAGGTGGAGAATCAGTGGAGAAATGAGAGCCATGGAAATAGATAGATAGATAGATAGATAGATAGATAGATAGATAGATATGTTTATTATGTTCTAGGATGAAAATCCTGTGGAACAATTGAGAAAGAAGTATAAACAATAACAAAGATGTTATATACAAAAATACTTATATATATATACAGCATTAAACCCACAGCCCGAAAAGCAAAAAAGGCACAATGAATGAACTTAAAAATAAAGATGGAATGAGAATGAGAGTGAGGATGAGATTACAAAGGTGTGAGAAATGAGAATACAGATATAAGATAGAGATACAATAGTTATAAATGCGCAGAATGAAGATGAAGGCAAGAAAAGCGTAAGATGAACCACGATGAACCTACTTGAAAAGGAGTATATATCTATGAGTAAGAAAGGGTGGAGGTGAGCAAGAAGTCATAATACCTCTTTTTGAAGACGTTAGGGGAAGAGCTACACTTGATGTTATCTGGGATCGTGTTCCAGAGTTTACTACCTGTTATCAAAAAAGATTTTTGATATGTGGTAGTACGATGCAGTGGTATTTCAAGGAGCCCCCTATTCGATCTATTGCAACGAATTGCATCAGAGGTACCAAAATTAAAACGATCGTATCGAAATAAGGGAGAAATAAGAGACAGTCTCCGTTGAGGCAACGGAGAGGCGACGTGGATTTATCCGCCCCCTTTATTTTTAATAAAATTCATGTTAGTGGATTCTTTCATTGAAATTTGGTTGTGTAAATCGACAGATATGAATTTTATTGAAAATAAAGGGGGCGGACAAATCCACGTCGCCTCTCCGTTGCCTCAACGGAGACTCTCCCTTATTTCTCCCTTATTTCCACGGCTCTCATTTTTCCACTGATTCTCTACCTCCAGTCCACCGAAGTCCTGGGTGGAGAATCGGTGGTTGTGCTGTACACGGAAAAAAGAAAACAGCAATGGTTACTGTGAATCGCAGTAATTCATTGAAAAAAAAATGAAAAATCAAATTCTCGCCGTTCATTACTGCGTCTCCCAGTAACCGTTAATGTCCAAGCAGCATTGAAGAATTTCACTGCAGTACACATCACTGTGATCGCGTTAACCTCTATCATCCAAGCGTGTTTTCATTTGTTTTTCAACTGATTGCTGTTATGGACAGTAACCAGTGCTGTTTTCTTCTTTCCGTGTACGGGATGCACTGATTAGCAGTGGTCAACTCTTTACTGAATCAGTGAGATATCATGTATCGAATTTGGAGAGTAAACTGACAGTCATTTCCCTGAATAATCATGAACTCGGTCTTTTCGTGCAAAAAATTGGATCAATTCTTTTTATTTTACTTCCCTTTTTGAATAAATTTCCTATTTGAATCCATTGCCAATAATTATGACCATCTCTCTGGATCCATGACGTTGACAATGATCATCAATTATGAGAGGTTTATGTGTTAATGATTAGTCCCATAATCATCGAGTGGATTGATGATTTCCTATTTCAAGTGCTATTTGAATTGTTACGCGGAGGGGAAAAAATTTTCTGTGCAGCGAAATCTGATTTTACTGGGTCCCCTTCGCTGGAGCAGCAAATTTCTTGCTGTGACACCAAACTATTCATCATCACAGCAATCTTGGCAGCTTCGACAGCGATTTTTTAGTTGTGGGTGCAAAAAATATTTGCTCCTGCAGCAAATTTCGTTAGAGAAGTTTTGCTGGAGAAGTCAACATTTTTTGCTGCCACAACGAAAGAGTCGCTGTCATAGCAAATAAATTGCTGTCAGAGCAAAAAATGTGCTGCTATGGGAAAAGGTGCCCAGCAAAAAGCAGATTTTCTAATGTGAAGTCTAAATCGATGTGTCGACCGTGGTCCAAAAAAATAATGGAATTTTACCGGATTTCATTGACTGATAAAGTGATTGGATTCAACCGGAACTTTGGAGATGTAGGGAATTCGATGCTATCATTGCAACCGTTTTTTATGAATGAAAAAATCGATTCCAGTGCATATCCTGACATTATAGAGCTATGGAATACTGTCTCGTAAGCGTGTGACGTGAACCAGTGTCTTGAGAACCATTTGGAAATCTACATCAAGGTATTTATTGATAAATTACCTATATCACCGAAAAACCCCACTCTACCCTACACGCAGGGAGAAGAATCCGCTGTGACAACGAAATCGGGATTTAGCCGAACACAGGTTATGCTGGCGCAGCAAACTTTTTGTTGTGATAGCAATCTATTTGGTATCACAACAATCTTGTTAGCTACAAAAGCGATTTTTTAACTGTGGCAGCAAAAATTTTGTTCGCTATTCTATACATAATACACTGAAAACACAGTTCGTTCCAGCCGAACAAAATTTTGGTTGAAATGAACGCAAAGAAACTTTTTGGTTGGCTGAAATCAAATTTATTTGTGGTGAACAAAATTTGGTTCACAATAATTAAGGCTTCCATACAGACAAATAAATTTTGTTCATAATCCTAAATAAATTTTATTCCAGCCAACCAAAAAATTTCTTTGCGTTCATTTCAACCGAAATTTTGTTTCGCCGGAACAAAAGTTTTCTCAGTGTACTAAAAATTTTGCTAGTCCAACGAAATATTTGCTGTTCCAGTCAATCATGTTGCTCTCTCAGCAATTCAATCGGCCCAGTAGCGAATTTTCGGCTCAAAGTTAGCGAGAAGATTTGCTACTCTATACAGGGTGTCCCAGAATTCATCGTTCACAATTATGTGGCATATTCTGCAACCAAAATGCAATAATTTCCCGTTGGAAAAAAACTTTTTTCGAAGTTTGATTTTTGAGATGCAAGCATTTTTAGATTTTTTTGAAATCCAAATCATTCAAAAGTACTATGTGGTACATCCTTGAACTTGACACTATTCGCTAAGTTGGAAGTTCGTTTTGGAGCTGTAATGATTTGAAATTGCTGAACTTTGATTGGCTGGAAGTTCAAAAATTTCAAATTGCTTTAGCTCTGGAACGAACAATGATGGAATAGTTCACTTTTTTCTCAAAGATCCGCCGTTTTCCAACTTAGCCAATAGTGTCAGGTTCAAGTATAAAGTATATGCAATGCTCTTGAGTTATTTGGATTTTGAGAAAAATATATGTAAATGTTCATATCTCAAAAAGTAAGCCTCAAAAAAATTTTTTTCAAACGGGAAATTATTGCATTTTGGCTGCAGAATATAATACCTCGACTTGCTGCGTCAGCAAATTTCTTTTCTTCTTGTATAGGTTATATGACGATTGGATCCAACCGAAATTATCGACTTTCTGCCTATTCCAGTTGCTTATTCCATTTGGAAAACATGAGTCATGAGTAGATCCATAGCAAAAAATTTTTAAATTGGCAACTGGGTCTCGCTTCCGATTAGTAGTCTATTAAAAAATTAGCATCAATTAAAAACCAGCTATAGTAACAGTAACGTTTCAATTATTGTCACCAGGGTCTGACAAATGAATTCCCGCCAGTACTAAACCGTTGGTTCATTCCTGGTATTCTGCAAACAATGATAAATGGCATTCCAATGGACCATCGATGGTCCTAAAATGCCAGTGAAGAGCCATCACTGGCTCTTTGAAATGCCTGCAGTCGTATTTGCTGGGTAATTTTCACATCGAATTTCTCATGTCTTGACAATATTCCGTATCAATTTCTTTTCATTATTTTATTGGTAATTTAGCTGGTATATGTATATTGATAGCAATTAAAACAATTTTCCTCTCAGCTAAAATTATCATTATGACAACTGATTGAAGCAAATCTAACGTTCGTTGACATACATCGGTTCCCCTCCATTTATCAATATCCTATACGATGTACCATTAATTCATCCATTTATGATGCTATAAGAATACTTCGAATTTCATTTCTCCAATCAAGTCGACAATTCGAAATTGGAGATATTCAATTTGCGTCATCAAAACTGTCTCGAATATCCTATCAGCCGATTATATGATTTTGAAAAAATTTGAATAAAATCTTTTGTTCACCAAAGGAACATTTTTATTCCAAGATATGAGATATCAAATCAAATTCGATGACTTCTTCCAACTCCATTTGACAATCGAAATATCTAAGCAGTTGATCGCATCAAAGATCTCTTCCTGAATTGCATACACTTATTTATCTCAATATTTGAAAGAATGTAACAATCATGCGTGTACGAATTTTACCCATT
Source organism: Gonatopus flavifemur (assembly GCA_018340375.1). Lineage (NCBI taxonomy): Eukaryota > Metazoa > Arthropoda > Insecta > Hymenoptera > Dryinidae > Gonatopus > Gonatopus flavifemur. The sequence continues at coordinate 59,812,122 of JAFFJZ010000001.1, forward strand.
GAATCAGAGTTCACGAATGTTCGATAAATTGATATAATTATTGGTATGACAAAATTATCAAAACTTATTCTGAAATGTTAGTTTTGATAGACATCCGGTTATAGATTTCATGAATGTCAGAAAATAAACATAATCAAACGTCAATTATGTCAATCTATTGATTCAATATTATCCAAACATAGAAGTTTGAAACTCGATTATTAATAATCTTATGGGTCAATTCATTTACGCGTATTATAGTTCGTATCAATCAATAACCATCATCGTATAATAATCGAACAAGATATGTATCGAGAGTATTGTAGAGTTATGACAAAAGATGCAACTCGATCATCGTCCCTTTCATTTCAGTATTTCAACATCTTCGATCATCAAATTCCAAACTGACATTCATGGATCAAAGTTCCATAAAGTACTATAAAACGAAGAGAAGTTTATCAGATGTAAAGGAGTTTCAAGTTGTAACTCATCTAGTTCACTATCATTGCTCCATTACTGGTACTCAACGTCAAGCGAAATATGTCGCCGTTGACAGATGCATGAAATTTTTCTTCGCGTCCATCCGGACACCGGCGTTACGTTATATGTGGGTAACGTTGATGCTATGATTTCCCAAGAGTCACACGATGTTACCGCGTATATTTTCATACAGAGATGCCGGGTGAATGTTTGCCTTTACCCCTCTGTCACATCATCGCTTTATATCGCTATATTACTGGATGAAAGATGGAACCTCAGATTAAATATCTTGACGGTTATGAATATTTTTCGTCAACAAGATACAAACATATACAAAGCGTATACAAAGTGTTCAAAAATTCTTCACTTCTTCCATACGTAATGATATGAGAATGAGCTAATTCGTTATAAAATTTATTATGGCCAATTCTTGTGATTCCCTCATCTTTCGAGCCGAAATGTCAGGGAATTTCAAAGAATTCAACATTTCGCTTTTGAAGAACGAAATATGATTCATGTCTTCGAGATTGCGAGCCAAGTGTTATGTTTAGGTTCCTTGTTTCACCAGATCAATATCTTCGTGAAATAATTGATGGTGCGGAGAGATGAGATAATGATCTGACGTACGATTCCAACACGTGTGTAACTTCTCAAGATGTGGGAGGAACTGCGTTTAACGATGGACAGTGGTAACACTTTAACACGGAATCGTGTCGAGGAAGAGAATGTATCGTGTCTTTGGAGTATTGGCTATAAAAAACGTATCAGAAAACCGCCGAGAAGATGGTGTACGTACACGAGGTAAGCCAGAAACGAGGGTAGGCGTTGTGAATGAGGGGATCGTTCGAGGACCTTCAGTGGTGTATTATGGCTGGGCGTTAAAATCGGCACGAACACCGGGATGCACGGCAGTCCGGTGCTTCCATGAGAGCTCATAAAAATCTGACCATCCTTCTCCAGTTTCTCCACAACATTGTACACATCATGACCTTTGCCATCGTCTTTGCGATCACGTGAAGAATTGAAACACTTCATTCCCTCTACATTTACTTTTCTCTTTTTCTGTCGCCAAATGGATCACCAGCGAAAACTTTATGTTTCGATATACCACTCTGTTTCACACTTCGAATATTTTAAATATACATCACGAGATCTTAACTTTGAGTACATTTGGAATCAATATCATAAATAAATGTCATCATCATACGATGAATGTTTCCAATAAAGGAATAATACGTCGCAAGTCAAGTTTTTGAAAGTCGAGGGAAAGTCAGGGGACCCTCTACTGTGACCAGCCAAAAAAAAAGCCTATGTTCAACATTTTTTTTTTCAGAGACTAATTGGGCAAACTTCTTTTCCCCTTGAAGGTATGTATTTAGAGAATAGAAAAAAATTTTTTTGTTCTGAAAAAATAATTATTTATTCAATTACAAAACTTTGAATATGGTGGTAAAAAAACATACTCTCCACTGGTGGGAATGATTCCGGTACTCTAGGATGTCTGAAACCAAAAATCCCAGAAGATTCCTCATCTGTTATCGTTCGTACCTCAAACAAAATATTTTATTGAAAATTAACAAAATGGCGGCAATTTTTGTGAAAGTGTACAAAAGGACGACTTTTTTCGTACTAAACGAAGTAAAAAAATATGTTGGGATTAATTTTTCAACACAATCGAGGTACGGATGACAGCAACGAGTGTGCTGGATATTGTGTGAAATTTTCAAGTCAGTATGTTCAGCCGTTTTTTAGAAATCACTTTCGCCAGGTGCAAAAATGTCATATTTTCACATGAGATATTCACATTTAAAGTTTTTTTTATATGGAAATTGATGAAAAAATACCTTTGTAGCTAATCAGCGATGCCTGTGCCATACAATATCCCTCCCTCTGTATCAAAGAACTCTGATTCAGCAGCTTTGCTTCCTTTTTCAAGGATGCGAGCTCGTTTTGAGGCTTCAGAGCTTCGTTGGTCGGCTTGGTGAATCCGTAAGCTGTCCTGCTCTTCGATGAAACTCAAGTTTCCTGAGCCAATTATACATCCCATTGTCTCAAAAATTTTCAAAATAATTGCGTGCCCTTCATTGAATACACATGCAGCAATCCTTGTGGAAAGTTCCAATATATTTTTGCCACAGCACATTTGTTTAGGTACCAAATGCCAAACGCGAGAATTAAAACTCTCGTTATTATTTTGCGTATTAGCACCTAAACATCTTTCAAGAACATCATTTTTCTCCGTGTATATATATATATATATATATATATATATTGAAGAAGGTATACATGAAATATAGCTGCTCTTAACGCTCACTCCGAGCACCTGCTCCAGAATTCAAGGTTGCGGAGTTAGCGTTTCTAGGCACCACAACTGGTCAAAAAGGTTGGAATCGCCCATACCAACTACAGGATATTGATTCTATGACTACACTGAGAGAAGAGTTTACTTATATTAAATGAATATATTTATTTGGCGTCTGTTCAAAAATATTCATTAATTATGAATAAATATGGTAATTGTCAATAAATATCATAGTTGGCATACATAAGATTGATTTTATGTGACATTCAGCACAAACAAATCGTTCATTTAGTCCATTTATTTCATGTGAATGATTTTATTTTTCCCTCAAGTAATAAACGATTCCTAATTTACAAATAGACGGTTTGATAAGTACAAGATTTTCATGAGATAAATACTAGTGAACTAAGAATATGAAGAAAAGAATGGTCGATTGACTAAAATTTCAAATTAAATTTCAATACAATAATTCAGTTTCCCAATGTGTATACGATTCTTTCCTCTCAAACACAGATTTGTTGATAATTAAGAAATTTGATTTGACATGAACACCTTGGATTTGATTTGGATCTCGATCTATATTGCAGCAGAATATATAGTTGTGTATATATATGTATAACCATGGAACATTGAAGATTTTCTTGCGTTTCAAGAAATCCTTTTTATCCGGAAAGAATATGAGAGACAGTCTTGTAGGCTGAATTTTCCTACAAAATTATTAGAATATTTCACCATAACTTTTCATTTAGTTTGTTCAACTTTATAATCACTGTTAGAAAATTTGTTGAATTTAATATGGGAATTCTTATGAAATTTCATAAGTGCATTTCAAAATCAATAATATTCTGGGATTTACAACTCTTTTTATGAAATTTCACTTTTTCATGAATTTTTTGTGATCGAATCCTATTACATGTATGATGTCATGACGTCAGCATATATGATATCTAAAACCACATCGTATTTCTCAATCGGTTTCTTCAATCGTGATGTAGTCGAGGTGGTTGAAGCGTTAGGTCGTAATAGGTTAGGTTAGGTAGGAAAGCAGATTCGATTCCCCGTTAGGTCACAAAACTTTGTGCTTCAATTGCCTGACTTACATTGATGATTACAAACTCACTCTAGAGGAATCTCGAGAACATAAAATTCACGAAGCGTGAAGAAATTTAGTGATAAATCAAATTTCCAATCTGAATTTTTTTTTGTACTTTGGAAAAAATTCGTAACAGTTATTGAATTTAATACACAATTTTTATTATAAAATACATTGGTTAATCTAATAGAATATTCTGCAAAAAATTTTATAATAATTATCATTAAATTTGAGACATATTTTTCCAACAGTGATAATATTCTCCCGCATAATTGATCATTTCATTTGATTAATTCCAGAATGTTATTCCAATTTTGTTTGATTTGGCTTATTCTCACGAATATTCAAAGCAAATTATGCGACAATTTTCTCAACCTCATATCACATTCAGGCAATCTAACAATGCTTTGATGTACATTCCCAAGTTTGAGAATTATAAAACAGGAATTTCACACAAGAACACGGTTTGTTAATAGTTAACAAATATGGATTTGATACAAAAAATGATCTCAAATATGACGCTGGATGATAACAACTCAATATTTATTTCCCCATAAGCAAATATAGGATTTGTTAACTATTAACAAATCTTGTTGACTATAAATGAATACTTTTCTCAGTGTATGAACCTTAGAGCATATACTACTGGAGCGAGCAAAGGCTACGGAGAAGTGTGGTTAGTTTGAATTAAAGATAGAATGCACGGAAAGAATGATTTAGCTGCAGCAGCTAAGTAGCTAGCACGGACACGGACAGCCATTAAATTTAGCTGCGAGAGCTAATTTAATGGCTGTCCGTGTCCGTGCTAGCTACTTGGCTGCTGCAGTTAAGTTATTTTTTCCGTGTGGGAGTTCCGACTTTTAGGCAGTGCTATCTTTGTTCAAATCTCATTGGATGAGAAGAGAAACAACTGCCTAAAAGTCAGATCTCTCTCTCTCTCAATTCAACCACACTTATTTCTATTGAAATCATAGGCAATGCTCGCTCCAGTAGTATATGCTCTAAGCTATAAACTATCGAAAAATGCAACATAAAGAATTGATCTTTCTGAAGTGCCACAGTAGAGGGTCCCCTTAAGGGGACACCAGCGATCCCCGCTGATGCAACCCGTCATACAAAATTACCGACTGAGTAAACATTTTCTCGGCAAAAATACTCTGAACTGGATTCATGAAGAAGGGTGAAATTTTCAGGAATCAATCTTCAATCCTTGATCTATCATCGCCCAAATTTCGAATTTCACAGAAACATTTTTTCCTCAGTTGGTAATATAAACTTGCTTTTCGAAATTCAAAATTTGGGCGATGTACAGCAGTAGATCAAGGATTGAAGATTGGTTCCTGAAAATTTCACCCTTCTTCATGAATCCAGTTCAGAGTATTTTTGCCGAGAAAATGTTGACTCAGTCGGTAATTTTGTATGACGGGTTGCATCAGCGGGGATCGCTGGTATCCCCTTAAGTGGATACTAGTGCCGGGACGCTAGCCATTTCGTATTGGTGACTTTATTCAAAAACTATTGAATGAATTCATCCAAACTGAGTTTCCAAAGATTCTGTAAGCCATGAGGAATCTTTAGAAACTTAGTTTGTACGAATTGACCCAGTACTTTCTGAATAAACTAACCAATACGAAATGGCTAGCGTCCCGGCACTAGTATCCCCTTAAGTTAATCAGATTTGTGATGAATTGTGCTGTAATGCGCCACTAAGTTCCTGTTTCACTTAACTTTAAGTAATCTCCCCTCAACCAACTTTTTCCATATATTGCAGCAATATGTGCGGGATATCTTAAGGTGGTCTCTTAAAGTTATCCTGTTGAGAGATGAGCCTGTAGGATACCCTAAGTGCACGAACATCCGGGCACGCTTGGGCGGTGTTTGGGCCAAGCCTACGAACTTTGGAGTAAGCTCAAGTCAGCACTGAGTCGATGATTATATTCCCTAGGAAAATTCATACAGTATCCTCCTGTACATTCCTGTTCTATAGACTTTTTGGAGTGACCATTCATCCTCAAAGAGTTGAAATACTGCAACTCTAGAGCGGAATGAACGTTTAACTCTTCAAGAGTGAGATTCCACTCCGCAGGAATGAATTTTCTCTGAAGGAAATTAAATTGTGTCTTTTTTTCGATTCGGATGATTTCCGCTTGAGGAGATTTAGAGAATAAGATTTGAAACCCCACATTCCTTGTTGAATTTGATAAGAAAAAAATCTATATTCGAATTCATGGATGATGATCCAATAATGAGCGATATGTAAATATGAAAAATCTTCCTCACGAGAATATATTTCACCAGCAAATCCTATGAATTCAAAAAGTATTCCACGTTTCTCCAAATATCATGAAGTAACTTCAGGATATCATACAAGTATCTAGTATTTCTCGTCTCGATCTCGGGGTCGATACCGAGACCAGTCTCGGTCTCGCCCGAATCACTATACAAGTATGCTAGGAGGGGAATGGGATATCTTATGCTGTGGTGTATCAGTCGATATCACACGGAAAATAATAAATAGTTGCAGTTTTTTGAGTGAGTTGAGACAACTAACGTCTTACTTGTCCCGACTACTAAGTGGCTGCAGCAACTACTTAAGTAGATGGTCGAAAATCGACTATTCAAGTATTCGCTGCAACTATTTCTGTTTTTCCCGTACAATTATTCTTTACAAAACATTACGTCGCCCTTTGAAAATTCAATAACAGGACATATGAGGTATAGAAACTTTCTCGTTGACAATACACCATCGTAATAACGATTCGTTTCCTCGCTGTCGATTCAAAGTTTGACGACTTTAGAACAGTATAGGGTGTCATCACCGTAACATTGTATAGATAAACACGATTCGTGGTTGAATTCGCAGTATACAACAACGATGGACAGCGGTATTGTAAACAAGCCATAGTGGCCGTAACGACTGTTCCCTGAATGCCGTCCCTTTCGACCGGTAACCTGCAGTATTCTGTATATATACGTGCACGGTGTGCTCGTTACGACCCTGTTGGCCGTGTGATAACTTTCAGGTTACTGCCGCCACTTACACTCGGCCATGAACGAGTCACACGATGCAATGTTCGAGCCGGTGTGGCTCGGCCATTGCTGCTGATTGCACGCGTAACGGAGCGCGTTTCTACCCATTTCGACAGTGAATGTTTGGAAAATGTCATGTATACACACTGGCTGTTTCATCGATCCTGGAATTAACGCTCTGATATTATGGATACAATTCCACTAAAGAGCATTCGAATGAATAATCAATGTCATTACCGTGATCGAAACGAGAATAGGGAATATGGACGATGAGTTGGAATTGGGAACGATGAAATCGTTTTAGAAGGAAACAATTACGATCGAATAGATTTGTTTCATGATTGATATTTATCGATTTTGGAATCTCATTGAATTCAAATGCGGGATATTCAATTGTTGGAATCTCAAGGAACAGTAGTGATTGTTCAAATAATACAAAATAATTTTGCAGAAAAAGCAGTCTTCGAAAAGTACCCACACAGCACTCGTTGTCTAAAAGATATCTTCAGAAATAATTGAGAACAATGCAAGAATTCTTATGCAACATGAATAGACATCTTTTAGAAGTCTCAAACTGTTCTTACTTTTAAAAGATATCTTCAAGAACGTTTGCAGAAACCTTTCAGCATTTTCTATGAGACATCTTTCAGAAATTTCTAAAAGGTTCCTGAACACGTTCTTGGAGATATGTTTTAGAAATAAGAACAGTTTAAGACTTCTAAAAGATGTCTATTCATGTTGCATGATACTTCTTGCATTGCTCTTGATTATTTCTGAAGTGCTGTGTGGGTATATCTCTGGTGGAAATTCCAATTTTGAGAGATTTTCAGAATTGTTCTGAATTTTATAGAGACTTACAGAGATTCACAGAGAATGTTCGAATTCTCAGAGTTTTCCAGGGATTCTCAGAGAAATATTTCCACCAGGGATACTTCTCATTAGAAAGATATATGAAGTTTGGTAGAGAGTAGATGATTGGCATGCGTTTCCACCCACCCACTTTTACCGACGCTTCAAATTTTGAGAGCTCCGACGACAAAAATCCTGTTTAGAAGAGGAGCAGGGATTGTGTTTTGCAGAAAAAAATGAGAATTCAAATAATAACTGCAGGTTATGAGATTCTGACTGACGATAAGTTCGAAATTGTCAAAAAAGAATGTTGATCAAACACAAAGTGGAACAATCCATGTCCTGAAGATATGTCAAGACAAATTTAAGATCTCTTATGTAGCACCAAAATATATCTAGAAAACGGGTGGAAGATATTCTCCTATACAAGACAAGTTTCAGATCTTCTCAAAGATACCGCTTAGACAATGTTGCTCAAGTTGGAATCGTTTATTTGAACGAATCAGTAATCAAATAATGAAATAATCAGCTGTTAAAGACCCAAAATCTTGCAATAGATTGGTTAATCGATGTTTTCAGTTGCAAAAAAAGACAAAGAACTCATTCCAGGAGACAAATAACGACGATTCATCAGATTTTGTGAGTTTCGTTTTGTTGCTATAAACGATTCAAACTTCTAGAACATGTTCAAACATCTTTTAAAAATAACAACTGTTTTGGACATCCAATAAATATATTCTGATGTTGCATAAGACTCTTGAATCTGTGTTGAGATTTCTTCAATACATCAATTGTTATGTTAGACGGATGTCAATTCACGAAGACTGATCCCTAGTGAGGATAAACATCGACCCAGTGCTGGCAGGCTCAAACCAAGCACGGTTAAAGTTTGCCTCGATAGTTGTGCACACAGGGGAGTTCAGAGGTTGTAACAATTGAAGTTTAAAAATTTCGAAGGCTTAAAAGTCAAAAATCGTATCTGATTGTTGCCTCGCAGTTCTTATCTCTCGAAATTTGCATCTTTTTTGAAAAATTGAGATTCAGCCACGAACATCTGCTTAATATTCTGGGAGAATAATCAGTCAGTAATGGTTTTCAAAGGGTCTGTCAAATTGAACTTATGGGAAATCAAACTTTTGATTCCCTACATTCGCATTTTCGAAATCACATTCGAGTCAGTCGGTGTAATCTGATATCCTCATGACTGATATATCATCTCTAGCATCTGGGAAAATTATAAACTTCACGGAGAAAAAGAATGTCCTGCCGCAGCAAATCGAGGTATTGTATATTGAATAGTAAATCTTTTTGCTAGTCAAGTTGAAAATTTGCTGCCTCAGCCAACTGGATTGCTGAGGGAGCAACATGTTTAACTGCAGTAGCAAATTTTGCTGGAGGAGCGGACATTTTTTGCTATCATAGCTAAAAATTCGCTATCGCAGTTAACAAAATTGTTGTCACAGCAAAAGGTACCCAGCTACAAAGGAGATTTCTCTGTAATAGCGAATTTTTTTTCTCCGAGTTCTCCCTATCTTGAATATGATTCGTGTTTCGAAACCTATCCCCAGAAGTGTTGGTGAAACAAAGCGAGCTACGTAATTTACGTATCATAAAATTGAATTAAAATGTTCCCACGTGGATAGTTATTCTTTAGCCAGCAATATCATTGACCTAACCACTTTGCTAAGCTATATTTATACTATCCCCTAATGAAGCACCACACTTAATAGCTCCGATGATACTCACAGTGATTGCTGAAAGATTATCAATAAATGAGGCTCATCATCGCGAGGATTGACATCGGATTTACAGAGTCTGAATCATGAACAAAGTGGAATATCCAACAGTCGGTGGATTGATGAATAGATTCAATTACAAAGAGAAATTTGAAAGTGAGAGCGTGTTTTAGAGAATCAGAAAGATTATTAAGAATACTGGATATCCATTCAAGTTCCTTAATATTCTACTAACCCTCGAATGATTCATATGCATGACAGAAATCTCACACACTATCTCATAGGGTCAGCACGTGAACTATAACCCAAGTCACAAGCAGCCGTAGTAGCAACAAGAACACGCGGAGAATGGATTATAGAGCATTGCGGAATCTGTGGTCCGCGTGCGGTCACCACCAGTGAGGTTTAGGCGCGTGCGAGCCGGATTTATGGGCTCCATTATGACGTTGACGTATCGCCTTCGTAAGGGTTCTAAACCGAACCATAGGCGGATCTAAGCTCCGTGTATCCATGCCAAGAGCTAGCCACAGGTCGCCTTCGACCACCCGACCAACCGAGAATGAGAGAATATTCAAGGAGCTTTAACCTGTTTAGACCACTGTGCGCGATGTATCATTTTGATACTGTACCCTTATCGCATCGTAATGTGATATTTCATTCTTAGGGTTTCAGATTTTCGTAACAATCAGATAATTAAATAACGCAGAGAAATGATTTTAACGAAAATAAATGACACGATATTATATTTTCTAGTACGAGAAAACATCGATGAATCAAACATTCGGTTCGGAAACCTCGAGAACCACAGAAAAGTATGAAAACCAACCGCCCGGTTGCCGACATCTCTTTTCCCCCCGTTACTTCTGAATTATTGGCATCTTCCGCTCTATAATGGTCGCCTAGAGCTACCATCGGATAGTAGGACATATAGAGAACTGAGGGGTTGAGATAGAAATAGCTCGTTCGCGATTTAAAAGGCGTGCGAAGTCACTTTTACGCTTCGAATGCGACACAGAGCTTCGATTCAATTTATACTCTGTGGCAGCACGTTTCCGGTCTGAACATCCCACACGCACATACATAAGCGCATTCTCCGAGATTGCGCCACTCTGTCTACTTCCGAAAAGACTTTTCTTTCTCTCTCGCCATCTTTCATTTTATGAAATTTCATTTTCTTCTGCTTTACTCGACGATTGTGTCTATAGAATAAAACGTGAATATCCTCTTACAACGATAACCAGAGTAAGAGGGTCACAAACAGATCGTATTGGCGACTGAATTAGATGTATGTGTAAACTACGGTAGCCCCGTTACGCATCGGTGAGTGTCAAAATGCCGTTGAACGACCAGCGTCTATGGTAGACGATGATGCATCAAAGGGCGCAAAGTTAATGGACGTGCTCTCTGTGATATACTCTCAAGGGATGAAGGAATCATCGAGTATTGTTAAGAGAGATCTCCCCGAAGAAACTGTCGTGATATACAGTGTCTTCTATAAATGCGGTATAAAATATTATCATCCTTTGTTCCAGCATGCGACAATCTATTTTTATCTACTTCAAAATTCAACGATGCGTTCAATTTGTTTCCTTTCGTTCATTATTTCTCTCTCGCCAATAAATCAACAAATGAAGACTGTTCACGAATGATCCAAAGAGCATTCAATTTGAAACCTCGGAAAACCGTATTCACGGCACGAGATACATCGATAGGCAAATCAGATCGATGATACACGACTCGATTTACAAACATTTCCTTATCGAAAAACATGGAGAAACTTTTGTTTACCGCATGTTTCATTCAATACGAAGATTAATGTGAGAAACTTTGAATAAATCTTTGACATCTCGGCGGTCTTTTGACACGAGAGAGGAAAATTTGTAACTGGCATTTTTGTTTGAAACTGGTGAGTTTGAAACTTGCTAGAAGTGAATATAACGTTATATACCAGGAGACTACACGGCTCTAGTTCTCGTTGAACGTTCCCTGGGGTGAGAATCACGGATATTGAATATCAGATGGTGTGTCCTCGATATGTGTTTATTCGCAACGATGTCGAACTCCTGGAATTGAGAAAACAAAATCCTCTATTCGAATAGGGATTGCTTCGGAGTAATATTCGAAAGGAAATCTCTTTGATGGGTGGTAGCGGTAAAAGTTGAGAACGTAGTAAAAAAAAGTTACAATTATTCCTGAGACGCCAAGATATATATTTTTTGATAGACGTATAGGTGGTACGTGGAGTGCTTCGTGTAGACTAGCTTTATACGTTGGTATTGTTCGTATTCGTGTATAACGCAATCGGTGCTACGAAGGGAGACAAATGGTGCAGGTTATCTGAAAAGATTGAGAGAAAAGTGAGCGGAGAGACAGAGGGAAAGTCTTAAGAAGAGAGGGCGTATACACCGACATAACCCAATATAAGAAAGTATAAAGAAGATGGGATGAAAACATCGATTGCAGGGTCTTGTAACACTGCGGTACGAACAGAGGGATCAGGCCAAGCGATAAACCAAGCGGCCTGGAAAATGCCGGATCAACGCGGCACGATGTTTCAGCAAAAACTGCCTGAAATCAGATCAGCCTCGGTTCACGGAGAGGATACAAGAAGAAAAAGTAAAGACACGCAGAATGAAGGGAGAGAAGGGTATGAAGAATGGAAGGTTCGAAAGAAAAATAGAACCAGTATACTTTGTTCCTTTCGTTCCTTCACTTTTCAACATTCCCATTTCATTTTGTCACTTTGAAAGACATTATGTCTGAACTCGAAAGATAATTCGATCGTGTTCGTGATTATCTCAGAGATTCATTCTCTCTCAACTGAATTTTTACGTTTGATTGGAAGGATTACGTGTTGGAGATTATTAAAATAAAATGTGGGGTTCGCGAATGATGACTCATTTGTTGATAATCGATTGTAGTTCTTGCTGATCAAATTATTTTCACCGGATTGCGATGACGCTGTATAATTGCAATGGTGTTGTAGAATATGTGAAGATTTATTCACTCACAACAGTAGATGTTGCTGATATTCACGCAAATTTTCCTAATTTTGCACAAATGCCGAAAGCATGCGATGTTGAACCCACACCTGTGAGGAATTTTAGGGCTCCTCAGTGATAATTGATGTTTCAAGATATCTTTTGGATAAATTAAAGATGTTTTATACAAGATATTCTGATATCTTTTACATATCTGAAACGCGTCTGACGTCTGAAACGAATACGAGAAACAATTGTGAGTGATGGGAGAGTTCTAAAACCCATACTACTTCATTCATCGCCAATCGTATTCGATGCCTTTCATGAAAAGAAAAAAAGAGAAACATTCATGGTACTAAAGGAAATTCCTGTGAGGGAGATGTTGCAGATATATATATACAACAACAATTTGGCACAATTTTCTGAGCCCATTTCGTATTGTAGGTTAGACATTATTGTTGTTTTAATAGAAAAAAGCCGTATTCATCGATTGAACCGATTGATTTTCCATTGAATCTGCGATAATTTCTAACCTACAGTACAGAATTGTTTCAAAATTCTTGAATTGTTCTATATGTTTCCCACACAACATCACAGTCCCGGAAGAATTTGGAAAGAATTCTTATTGAACTTATTGTGTTCTTCATGAATTTTTGAAGCATCATTCTTTCTTTTTTTTATCATCCCTGATAACACACGAAGAATTATTTTTCAAAAACAAGAATAGAATTCTTCAATAACTCTTTTCGAACTGATGAATTCATGATGAGCTCTGGAGGAATTCAAGCTATGGAACATTAACGAGAGCATTCTTTGAGAATGCTAAGAGAATTATTTTAGTGCTCTCAAAGAACTCGTTAATTTCTCAAACATTGAACTCTTGTAGACCTCTTCATGAATTCATTAATTCGAGAAGAGTTCTTGAAGAATTCTATTTTTGCTTTTGAAAAAAAATTCTTCGTGCGTTATCTGGGATGAAAGCACTTGAATGAGATTAGTGGCGATTGCCTATTTTCAGGTGCAGTAGACAAAATAACACGTGCACAACCAATCATTCGCTCCAAGCATTCAAGTATGGTCCATCATTAGCTAACAAGGGGGCCCAACCATGGAATCATCTGATGATTAATCATTAAACAGCTAAGTTAGCTGGAAACCCTGTATCCGACTGTAACATGGCCCATAATAACTGACTGAAATTTATTCTGATATTGAATATTTCAAATTGGTAACGACTCTCGAACACAACGAGTACCCCCAGTCTCAAGTTGTGTTCTCTAAAACCCTTGCAAAATCATTGAAGATTTACCAGTTATAAATATAGCAATCAATATTTCCAATATGTTTTCAGTAGAATGAGCTATGTAATTTATCAATTATGGAATATGAAATGTTACAAAGTCTAATGCCACGTAGTATCTTTGTGAATCACGGTGAGAGTTGGCCATTCTGTCATTTCCATCCCTGAATTTGAATTTTATGCGCCTACAAATCAGAATGCGACATTATAAAATTCACTATGCTGCATATCAGGAGCGGCAGTGCCCCGTATGTCAGCGAACTTCGCAATTTTCCAAAGAACTCTTTTCTACGTGCGAGTGGTGATTTTATTGAGGCGAGTCGAGTCGAATTGAGTCCTCGAAACCTTCCAAGTATTCATTGATGTTCCGAACACTGAATAAATTTCAGGAAATGTTCATGATTTTTTATCCTTCAGATGTATGGAGGACCTAAAAAAAATTGACGAAAAATTCCGAGTACCTCGAAAAATTCGAGTAGCTCAAAAAATACTCGACTTGACTGGGTTCGAAAATACCCAAGGATACCATAATTCGATTCAATTTATATATAATTTTAAAAATTTATCTACTCGGATGTGTATAGAAATCTCAAACTAACGAGTTTCATAGAACCACACATGTAATACAATTTAGATCCTGAAATCTTGGAATAGTTTTCACGGAGATACAAGAATGAAAAATTTTTCAAATCGTATTTAATATAGTTTGTATAGAAGTTATTTATAATTTCATATAAATTATATATAATTCTAAAAAATTATCCACTCGAGTAGGTTCCATGCTATGAAGAACAATAAATTTCTTCCTAATAACGAGACTTTAGAATCTTGGAAACGACAACTTTGAAGCTTTTGATCCATGTTAATGAGGTTCAAATTATTGAAAATCATGCAATTAAAACTTCACGACCATAATCACGGAAATGGTTCCAGCTGGCACAAATGATTGATGTGAATTTATAAAGACTTCCTGAAGACCTCTTTAATAGTTCCCGTTATGCTAATCAATATGTATTTATTATGAATATTCCTAATTCAAAATGAAGACGTCTGCAGAAATGCCTGCAGAATTGATTATGAAATCTCAATATGAATTCTTTCTGAACATTGAACTGTTCATTAAGAGTTTATTGTGAATTCGAAATATTCGTAATGAATACACATTGATTAGCATAACCCTAGTAAAAATGAATCATATAAGAACATATAAGAATCATATGTGATCCATATAAATTTCACATATGGTCATATATGGCCATATATAATCCCTACATAATCCATATTGAATCCATGTTTGGCCCATATATGACCCATATATAATTCATATGTAATCCATATATGACCCATGAATGCAAGATTTTTCCACATCCCTAGTAAAAAGGGATTATATATGGTCTCAGGTCTGTATATAATTATTGAAGTTGGAATAAATATGATTAAGATTCATATGAGGACATATATAGTTATATATGGAGCTATGTATGAAAACTTGAATTTTCATATATAGTAAAAAATCTGAATAATTCTTTTCATATATAATTATTCCAAATTCCATATATACCACTATATTTAACTATATATGCGCATATATAAATTTCAATAATACTTATATATACTTCAATAATTATATATAGACCATATATAATCCTTTTTTACTAGGGATATGAAAAAAATTCTGTCATATATGGAATATTCTCCATACATGGATTATATATGCATTATATATGGATCATATATGGTCATATATGGATTGTATATAGATTATATATGGATTATATATGATTCCACATGTTTTCATATATGGACCATACATGGATCATATATGTATTATGTATGAATTATGTATGGGTCATATATGTCTCCTTTTTACTAGGGAATGGGAACTTTTTGCAGGAATTCTTGTGGTGTATGGGGTAGCAAGGTTCCATTCCTCCAACAGTAGCTCTTTCTGATACTTCAGCAGAATTTCCATGCCACACTCGAGTGGATATAGATCCTTGTTCATAAACTACATAGTTTTTCCTCTCCTGTACCTTCTTCCTCCGGAATTTTAAAGTCACATCCCTAACAGCACATCCCCCGACTCCACGTGGATAAATGGTGGACGTGGATAGAACGTGGATGAACGGAGATTCCACGTGGAGGCAACGTAGAGGCAACGTAGAAATGTCCGGTGCTGCGGGGCATCGCTTCTAATGAGAATAGTACAATTAGGCAACCCAGACAGCTCAACATTTCAGGATGAGTTCAGAAACAATACCTTCAGAACTATGAGAATTCATATAGAATTCTTGATTTATACATCAGGAGATCCACCGTGAAATCTAAAGACCCTTGTTGAAAAACCAATTCGATAAATGTAATTATTTATACATACCCTGGTAGAAATTTTGGACGGGAAAATATCAGGACCTGATGAGGCATGCCTGATTCCCTATAAGGTCCTCATCAGGTTTCGTTACGGGGTTCCCTATTTCCTGTTGCACCCTTGCGTTACAACCCTATTTGAATCCTATTAAGGAAATCAAGTAAGGGCCTCGTAAGATTTTCCTCATTCACGCGTTCTGGATTCTAACCTGATCAGGACCTTATTGAAAATAGGGAATGCCTGATCAAATTTCTACACTCCCCCATTTTCCTCATAATTATCCTTATTATTCTGAAATGAAATCATTCTCATCATAGAACTATTCAATTTTTATGAATATTCAAAGCATAAAGTTAAGAGGTGCTGTGACGGCGATTCATTGAGACACTGAACATTAGAATTTTCAATTATTATATTGATACAGATGAATTCTAGCGGGAAGATGTTGAAAATTCATCCATACATATTTCAGAAACGTTATAATAAACATACAGAAAACTACATCTGTGAATCAGGGGATGAACCCAAGCATCGGGAAATTCATATAAACTATTCATGCTAACACTGTTGTTATCATATATTATCAACAGTCAGTGAATGTCACAGAATGATATGAAATCGGTGGTATAAGAGTTATCGACGCGAACAAAATTCTGCATTATCCTGCGTAGTTAAAGTAGATAATATTAGAATGTTGCCGTATGAAAATTACAAGAAACTCTAACAAATGCATGCACGATTTTGGTACATTTTTCATTTAATTTGTATATATAATTCATATTTATGTATAAATTATATGAAGAATCATTATTTCTCAATAGTCCATGTTGAATATTTTGAATTGTGGATTTATGTTACATAATAGCATATTTAAAAATCAATTTTACAATCAGCTCCAATCCATAATTTGTATATTCGCTATTCCTTTAAATTCTATGGAGTGAAAATCCACTCCTAAAGAGTGAAAATACTGCAAGTCTAATAAGAGTGAGATTCTACTCCTAAAGAATGAGTTTTCACTCCATAAGAGAGAATTTTCACTCTCCAGGAGTAAGGATTTCGGTCTTAGGAGAAGGCGAAATTTCTCTTTTTAACCCTTAACATGCAGGCTTCAATTTTCGAACGTAACATGCACACCAGGGTCACGGTGACCCTGTTGATTTTGAATTCTTCATGATTTTGCAAGAATGAATGATGAAAATATGAAACCATTCTGAAGTTTAGTAGAAACATTGAAAAAGAGGTCTAAATAATGACAACTGAATTTTTTTCGTATCGACATTGCAAAAAAAATTGTTGAAAAATTCAAGTTTTTCAAAAATGATGTGTTTATTGAAAAAATTGTAACTTTTTGAGTCTTGAATTTTGAGGCCTAACCCTCAGTTACCCCACGTATTTTCGCGTATTTTTGTTAATTTTCCGTTGAGCGTTGCAGTCAATTGAATTAAACTTTTTCAGTGATCAGAAATGTACTTTGGTCCCTGAACTTGATCCCTATTCTTGTCCCAAATCGTACCTCTTCAACGCTGTGAATTGGAGATTGAATTTCAGAAACCGTTTGTTCCCTTCAGACCCCTGTGGGGTAACTGAGGGCTGATATTGTACACGTATCATATTCAGATGTGTAATTTTGAAGAAAAAAATATTAGAAATGTGAATTCTCATCAAAGTGTATTTATTCTGATGATTGAACGAGTAGTCTCTTCTGAGGGTAACCCACATATTATGCACACCAGGGTCGTCGTGACCCTGTGTGATTAAGGGGTTACACCTATTTAAACGGTGTGAAAAAAAGCCTTTTTTGAGAAATTTCTTCCGTTGTGATAAAATAAATCAATGGAAATAAAATTTTGCAGGTTTATTATACATATATTAAAGTATACAAAATAATTTTTCTTCCAATTCCATTCTTCAAAATGGGGAATTCACAAATACTTTAAAAGAACGTGTTTTTTTCTTTTGGAGTGGTCTGCGGCAGGACTAATCCCATCTTTATTTCTGCACCTAGGACAAAAAACAAATTTTTTTCATAATTTACATTAAATTTATCAGAGAAGTGTACACGATTATTGAAAAATAATCATTTTTTTGCAATTTGACACAAGTTCAGAGTCAAAACTTATTCTTTCACCAAAAAACCCGATCTTTTCACGTTTATAAAACACGTGATCATCAATGAATCTCAAAAACCGTGTGTACTTTTCTGTAAAATCTATCTAGGAAGCTACAGTTGAAATTTCAAGTCGATTGAATGAAAATTGAAAGAGTTATTTGTCCTGCCGCAGTCCACTCCAAAAAAAACACGTTCTTTCACAGTATTTGTAAATCCCCCATTTTGAAGAATGGAATTGAAGAAAAAATTATTTTTTATACTCTAATATATGTATAATAAACCTGCAAAATTTTATTTCCATTGATTCATTTTATCACAACGAAAAAAATTCCTCAAAGAAGGCTTTTTTTAGACCGTTCAAATAGGTGTAACCCCTTAATGAAGTACGTTTTGTCAATGTTTAGAAAACGTCCCATTGTAGTATGGGAATTAATCAAAATTCTGATTAAAAAACACAGTTTTTTCAACTTATAAAAGAGATGACTTTTCACGTCAACCAACGTTGCATGCACACTAGGGTCACACAGACTCCACATCAACATTCAATAGCTGTTAAATAAACATTGAGCAGTTAATTGTCGTCACTTTATAATCAAATTCGATTTTAGATGGCGTTACTTGTGGAATTTTCAAACAGTAACATGTATTATTTGACGCTTTAATTCGTTTACAGGGTCACTGTGACCCTGCTGTGCATGTTAAGGTTTAAACCGAGTTAAAACTCCACTGTGTTGGAGTGAAAATGGACTTTTTAAGAGTGGAATCTCACTCTCCCTGGGCTTCCGGTATTTTCACTCTTCGAGAGTGAATTTCTCACTCCAAGGAATTTAGAGAGATACTGAAAGAAAGCAGTCATCTCCAAGTGGAAGAACTTT
Organism: Gonatopus flavifemur; assembly: GCA_018340375.1. Taxonomy (NCBI): domain Eukaryota; kingdom Metazoa; phylum Arthropoda; class Insecta; order Hymenoptera; family Dryinidae; genus Gonatopus; species Gonatopus flavifemur. The sequence goes on from JAFFJZ010000001.1 coordinate 59,831,228, forward strand.
CAAAATTGTATATAATTTATATATAATTATGTATATTAAATTATATATAAATTGTATATAATTTTGAAAATGTTTCCTCTAGGGCTGTGACAAAATAATATTCCATCCAATATTATCTATAAAATAATTCCATCCTGATGGTTTTTCACTTGTTTCATGCGTTCAAAAACCATTTCATTAATTTGATTGGTATTGAATCAATTTAGTGAAATATTTTATAGATATCATTGGATGAAATACTACTTTTTATATTTATTTGTAACGAAAATTTTTGAACGTATGAAATATGCTGAGAATAATATATAAAGATTTCTTTGCACATACATGAAATATAAATATATATAGATTTATATACTATACATTTTTACATTGTATTCCTTGTATTCCTCTTGCTTGGATTTATTCAATGCTCTTGGGCAAGAATTGTGTTCAATTTGCACACAAATGATGGATGTTATATACACAAATCACATGTTCTATACAAATGTATCAGATAAAAACGAAAGGTAAGCTGTGAAATGTAACGTCACAAGCTTTCGTTCTGTACACGAGTCGAACCTCGATATTCCACAGACTCCTATATAATCGACGCAAACGTCGATAAGTCTTGCTTTCCACATACACTCTCTTTGGATAAATTTCCTTCTCCCGCATTATCAGCATTCGGCTATGACACAATCATTTAATTTCCTTATATTCATCTCAGATATTAAAAACCCTAGCTGTTAAAAATATTCTTTTCACTATGAGCTATATTTTTTTTTAAGTATTCCAAAACATAATTGTACAAAAAAAACTGTGACCATTATCATCTAGAATCATTGAACACACGAACGAAGTATTACCAACTCGTAGAAGTAATTATAATTCATTCTATCTGAATCAAATTACAACGAATTTGCAAAATCACAAGTTCAAATTTCCCTCTGAATAAATAATCAATCCAACTCGAGTGATCAGAAGCGCCATATTTGATATAACAAGATACTCTGTTGTAGAAGCTGACTTCAGGATCGGTAAGTTAGTATTCGTACAGACACCGAGAGCTATCCAATTTAACATCACGTGTTTTGATAAGCCTAATCACACATGATAATGTAACGGATGTTGGCTAAATGTACTTGATGTATGAAATCGTCGGTCAAAGTACGTGGATCTGATTTATCCTCATTCATCTTACCACTTGACTCTTCGCGGGGTATTTTCCTTGATCGTGAAGTTCAACTACAAGCGTTCGCGTCTGATTGCCGCGTTTGTGAAAACAGCTGATATCGTGAACGACACCGGCACTCATAGATCCCACAGTTCATTGCGTCTACGTGTACAAATGAGTGAATAAGTGTACAAGTTTGTGTATAAATTTCACTGTTCGCGCCACGTTGCACCCAATCCAACCAACGTCAAATATTTGTTCTTCAGGTGAATGGTTTCATCGATTATTTTGAATTTATTTTGATGTTCGTCGTTGGATGATATGATGAATCTTTTGGGATACATGGAATGTGGTGAAAAATAAATCAATAGATGTTTTGAAATCCCTTCAAGTTAACGGAAGAGAGATCATTTTGACTATGTTTCTCTGATTGAGGAAATTTTCGAAACTGTATTGATGCGATTCCTATTCTGAGTGAAAAAAATTGTCTAAATTATACATAATTTAATGTAATCATGTAGAGCTTATATATATAAACTGAATTATGTGTAATTCTGGAAATTTCTCCACTTGGGTTGGAGTGGATAACGATTCGAATATCAAACAAACGATTTAATTCACCACCCATGGTGAATGACAAAATATTTGTGGAAATTATATTGATTTCTCTATTGGAACGCTGAAAAAACCGTTCTGTTATGACTACTAGAACAGTTTGTTATTATATGCACTGAAAAAGAATTTATTCCAGTCAAATAAATATTCATTTGTCCTGTACCAAAGAAATATTTATTAGAATTGACAAAATATTCTTTGGAACCAAAATAATTTATTTGAATTAAATAGATGGTTTTAATCGTTTATTTGATTCCAATAAATCATTTTGGTTCCAAAGAATATTTTGTTAATTCTAATAAATATTTCTTCGGTACAGGACAAATAAATATTTATTTGACTGGAATAAATTTTTTTTTCAGTGTGTCGAAACTAAAATTTTTTGTTTGTAATAACTAAAAGTTTAGCGGTTCTTATCAAAATTTGACTAATTTGAATTTTGTACAATCTTTTGGTTGACGTGAGCAAATTTTAGTTAAGGCTACGAAATTTGTAGTGACTCCAACAAAAAACTTTAAACGGACATATGAGAACCAAATTTTTTTTCTGACGGAGTACACTGAACGGTAAAAATATTTCATTCCAATGGGAAAATCTTTCGAATTCAAGAAGGAACATATTTCTGTTTCAATTTGGAAATTTTTTGTTCCAATCTGATGAAAACTTTCTCCATTGACCTGAATTGTTTTCCCTTGAAAAAAGAATTTATTAGAATGAGGGCAAAGAAAAGTTCCTTTCAGTTTGAGAAATTCGGTTCTCAGTACATAATTTCGTATAAACCATACAAAATGGATTGTACATAAAATTATTTTCGATGGCAAAATCATACATAATTTTTTGACTCATTATACTATATGCCAAATGCAATGAGTTTCAAAATTATATATAAATGATATTCAATTCAATACAGTTTATTTAGAAATTATTTTGAGTGATATGAAATTTTGCAAATTTTTCATCATCGAGATTTATTAGAACGCATAAGCAAAAATATACAACATGAGTGCTAACTGCCATCTAGGTTTGAAATTTTAAAGTAAAATAGCGAATGAAAATTCATAAAGTTGCATAAGTCAATTTCATTGTTGATAGCGTATGGAAGCATTGTCTACAACTATGCTTAGATTAGTTCCATTCGGTATCATCAAATACTTCAATCGCGCGGACAGAAATATTGTCCGATACATGGTACATTGGTATATTATTGATGAATGTTCTTTACACCATCAAACCATTCTTCGTGTGTATGAGTTATACGTACAATTCATACACAGCGCGTATATTATTGATATAAAATCAATAAATGAGAGATATTTTTCAAGATTATGAAGTTTTTTCTGTTTAAATGATACAGGAATGTTTTAAACTTTCAATGCACATCTACAACGATCGAATGCTACTTGAGCAGTGAATAATCATCCACCATTCATTTGTTCAATCAGTTTCCTTCCACAAGAAGAAGGCAGAATACAAGCACGATTTATCGATATGTCTGACAAGAATTGCATACATGCCACTTATCTTGACAAAACTCTCTTTAGCAATGCATATTTCATACTTATGATTGCAATTACAACTGGCTCCTGGTAATATTAAACGTCGGAACTACCGGTATGTCTAGCATGATTTGCGATTTGATATACATCAATGATAAATGTGATCATTCGATCATATCTAACTTTAATCACACATGCATTTATGATCATAGCAAAGACACGTGCTGCGCAAGAGCGAGGACTTCTCAAGATATAAATATCAGCAGGAAATTAAATTGCACCAAAGTATTTGATTTTTCCAACGATTCAAATAATTTTATAAAAATGTTGGGAAGATTGTTGACATCTTCGAATGAGGTTTCCATATTTCTCACGTGGGTTCGCAGAATTGCAAATTCATTCTCAAAATCAGTCACTTTTGGGACTGGTTACACTGAGAGAAAAAAAAATTTCCGGTCACAATATGTTGCTGAAGTTCGAATCGTTCATTGGAACGAATTTGTGCTCGAACAATCCAATATCCAGCTATTGGAGACTAAAAATCTTGCATCATATCTTTCTAAAAATGTCTCCAGTTGCAAGAATATAATTTAATGTGAAAAATAACTATGGTTCATCAGATTATGTGAGTTTGAATTTTCGTTTCGTTTCTATAACCGACTCAAACTTCAAGAACATGTCACAATGTTGAATATTCAATTGAATTGTAACAATATAATAGTTAGTTGATTTGAATAAAGTTTCATTGAATCAACAAAATATATTTTCAATGGAACAAATATTTGATTTTATCCAAAACAATTAGGCATTTCATCGCTACTACACGGAAAAAATATTTCATTAAATATTACAGTGTACCACCGGATCAGGGCACCACATCGGTTTCTTCGAGAAAAATTACTGTGTGGTTCTATGCAAGCATATAGTAATCTTTCTCGACGAAACCGATGTGGTGCCCTGATCCGGTGGTATACTGTAATATCTAATGAAATATTTTCTCTGTGTATTTAATTAAATTTTTCATTGTTTCTGGAAATTTTTTCTCTCACTTATCATTTATGATTCATGTTAATAAGTCCGAGAAAACGCAAGGAAAAATCAAAATATTATAGAATGACTTATTGCTCACAAAAATCAACTCCCGAGTCGAAAAAGAGTGACCACAGAATCCGCCTTTTTTTTTTGGACCGCGAGTTTCGAGTTGAATTGCATTCTGAAAAATATCTTATGTCGATCATTTGCAAGGGAATACCATTTCCTGGTGAACATAACATTGATTTTGGGGATGAAAAAATCGACGGAATCGATAGATTCTTGATAGAATGGATTCTTTCCTATTAAAAAACCTATCGAGGTTTATTGATTTTTATAAAATCTTGATCAAAATTTGATACTACTCTACTTGTAAAACGAGTGTTATGCTCACCAGGAAATTGTATACCCTCGCAAATGATCAACATAGATTATGTTTTGGAATGCATTCTAACCTGAAACCCGCGGTCCCGCAAAACAGGCGGAAAAATACTCTTTTTTGCGGTCACTCTTTGGACGGTTTTTGGCCTCATATTTAGTTTTTAGACGGATTTTGTCCTGATTGTTGAATAATGCGGATAAAAACAGTACTCCTTCATGATTTTAGTTTAAATTTCTCCTCAATCGCTTTCATTCTTTGGATGAGAAATTCAGACTAAAATCATGGAAAAGTACTGTTTTTATCCGCGTTATTCAACAATCAGGACAAAAACCGTCCGAATTTTTCCACTCGGGCTGTAATAATGCACGGAGAAAAAGGTATCTTAAAAAGTACCATAATTTATGGATTTTTAGCGCTGGTCAGACCCGAGTCTCAATATTTACATGAACAAACCTCTAAAAGTACCATAATATCTGGGACTTTTATAAGGAAGGTACCATACTTATTCTGAAAAGTCCAAGAAATTATGGTACTTTTAGAAATTCGTGCAAATAAATATTCCGACTCGGGTCAGACCAGCGCTGAAAATCCATAAATTATGGTAATTTTCAGGATATCTGTTTTCTCAGTGTGGCGTTACATTGGTTTCAGAGACCAAAAGAAAACATATCTTGTGTTCATAATTTTGTTCTCAATAGTGCAAAATAATTTTGCGTTCAAACTTTCAGGCACCTAAAAAAAGTATCATTCCAATAATATTTCTGTGAATTTTTATGTTGAAGTTTTCAAAACTTATCCAATGGGACTCGATTCTTGGATATTCCTCGGAAAAAAGCGTCCTCGTGCTGAATACGATAATTCCTGACAGCTTTATCTGAACTCGAAAAACCTAAAATTTTCTGTTAGTTGATGCCTGCAGCTCGTAATTGCACAAAGGAATTTGAAATGATAAATTGTCGCCATCTATACTCTCATAATAAAATCGAAAATCGTTCGATTAATCACTAGTCAATCCTCTCTAGAACAGATGTGCAAAATTTTAATTAGATCGGTACAATAGTTTTTAAGAATTCTTGTCCACCGACTTCAAATCCTGCGATTGACGTGAAACTTTCGAGAAATTTCTTTGAAATTCCTTTACTATCAGATGAATTATTTCAATTTTAATAATTAATTCTCTGGAGAAAAAATGAGGCATTTTGATGAAAATGGGATAAACTCTTCTAAGGGATATTCTTCAATTTCTCATGACAGGGAATTCGATCAAGATAAATCAACCGATTATTCATTCGATGTGAGAATCAGTAACAAAATAAGAAGCTAACGAGTTCCTCAAATTTTAAACTCGAATGAGTTCGATAAGTGAATAAAAAGAACGTGGAGTTTAAAGAGTCTATGACGACAAAATCGTACCCTCCAATATCACATATATTTACAATTTGCTGATAGATGGGACTGTTGGCTATAAAGCTATTGAAGATGACTTACGATGCCCTCTGGTCCGATTTCGCTCCGTTCTTCCCTACACTTCTCACTGACTGTGAACGATAGATGAGAGGTTGTGGTTCAAGAGAATATTTTTCATAACCTCTTCCCTGCAGCGGAAGATTTTTTTTGTATCACAACAGGACCCGTTGATGTGCTGAGATTCCCTTTTTCTTCCATTCATATCATCAACCCCAAGATATCGAAAATTCCCTTCAACGCAGTCCGCGTGCATTTCTTGGACAACAATTCGAGTAGGCAAATTACATATATAATTTTGAAAACTTCTCCACTCGGAGATTTTATAAGCGGCAGAATTTTTTTCCTGCTTATGACTCATTAAAATCCATTCCAATCTAACTAACAACGAACAATGTAGATCGTAGATCTAATATTCGATATCAATTATTATATTAAAATATCTCGTCGAGTCTAATTACATCTCAATGCAGTATCACAGAACTCATCTATTCTTTCCTCTTGGAAAATATTCGAACTCTTATTTATGAGTTCTCGTGCAGCTTTCTCATTAATTTAAGTTCGACTTAATTTAAATTGTTATTCTCCTTCTTTCCAGAACTTTGAAATGGAGATCTGATTTCAATCATTGATTATCTGGTGCAAGTGAATAGATTTGAAATTGACGTGTTCTCTTTCAATACACCATCCACAACGTGTTCGTAACGAATTAGGATTTCGAATAGAATTAAAGAAGTGAAAGGTGTCTCTGTAATTCCAGAAAATCACATTCAATTCGGAACATCGAAAACAAAAGCATGAATGAAAATACTTTATCAAAAAGGTGATACGCTCCTACGAAACACATGTGTTTCACGTGTAAAAGATTTTAGAATTATATACAATTTATATATAATTATATAAAACTTATGTATAAACTATATCAAATCATGTATCAATTGTATACAATTCTCACTTTTTATTTCCATTCCCAGGTTGTTCTTTCAACTCTATTTTCATATCTGAAGAAGATATTCAATGACAACGTCTTGAAAAATGTGGAAAATGCTGAGACTGTGACGTATTTAAATCCCTCAAATGCACCGTATTTTTCCTTATTCATTTTTGTATTATATTTATAATTGTATCCATAATAATTTGAATTCATGGTGTTAGAATTCCATTATTTGATCATCAAAAAAGTATCCAATGGTTTTAAAGTACCATTGTTCCACATCCCGTACAAGAATAGCGCGCCTTGTGTGTTGAAGATGACAAAATTGAATTCTCACATACACATGATCACGGCGTACGAAAAATTTAATTAGTTCGTACAGTTTCAATTAAGGATACTACATGACACTCGTAATTTGATGAAATTCAATGCTAGATTGACGAAAGAGAATAACTAGGTTCCAGACAGATTTTCTTTTTCGGCCTCCAAAGCTGAATGAGCATTCCTAATGATAAATTTCAACTGTTTTGTCGAGTATGAATTTTTTTTCCAACTCACCATAGTTGCCAAAATTGATTCCAACTCGTGTCAATCTGAAGACAATACAACCTGTTTAAAATTTTTGTAAATTTCATTTAAAAGTAATTGAATTTTCAAATTTTTACTGTATTATATTACACATTTATGTATATTTTCGTAACTGAAATTTCATACACAGGTACCTTCAATTTTCAATTACGTGATTGGAAATTGCTTCCGTTACGTATATTTGAAGTTTTGTTCAGAAATTTTCAACAGTGCAAAGTTAAAATCTCAAAATCACTAGAAATCAATGTTGATTCAATTTGTTATCAAATGAAAAAATTCCTGATTCCTGTTTGAAAATATCCAGATACATCAATGTATATTAGAAAGTTTTAATTAAAATTGCGTCCTTATTTTGAACACGTTCAAAGCTTGACGATCACTTTCCACGTGTTTCATAGTGTTGAGCACTTTGGAAAAGTTGCTTTCTACTGAAGAACGGAAATTTTATAGATCATCACAGTACACTGACCTGTCTCACAATCTTTATCGGTATCAAGTCTGATATTAGGCGAGATTAGATTGATACGTCAATTTTTGACATCGATTCACAATGATTTATCGTTCACAATATTGTCCGAAAAACAAACCCTCATTATCTTTATCAAAACTCAAATGTTTACTTTCGTATGTCTCGCATTTTTGAGTCTTCAACTGTACGATGGAGATTACTAAAACAATCATATATTCATCTCCATGCTTCATCTTCTTTTACAAATTGATTCTATATTCCTATTCTTTTCCTGATTATTCATCCCTTCCCCCGCTATGAAATGAATTCTACAAAGGAACATATAATAAAACATCATGTTTGAATTCATCATCTGAATTCACTCTTTTGATGTCTTGTTGTAGTGAATTTTCTCAAATCCAAAACTCAGCATGACAGTCGAGAAATCAGAATATTCATTTTCATATCCCCAGAAGTCAAAATAAATGAATTCTCGTATACCACGAAAGCAGCTAGGAAAATCCAATCCATCTTCAAGAGGTTTTGTTGGAAATTTCAGAATCAAATCATATCCTTTGTCCCTGTATTACCTACAATCCCTCTTTGAACTATATATTTTTTCTTCAAAAATGAACCACGAGCCTGGACGAACAATGTTGAAAATAACAACAAAGGACGCAACTTCATACAATTCACTTCTTATTATCAGGACTCGCTATAAAAGAATCTATGAAACTGTAAATTCGTAAGCTACATGCGTGCAGGAAAATTACGTCGAAATTATGAAAATTTTAGTACACATTGATATCCTAAAAAGATATTCCAACAAAAACTTCAGGCTTAATTAATGTTGCCTGAAAACCCAAATAATATTCTATGTACCAGGTCAATAATTACAACGAACAATTTGTTACAACTAGAATATATTTCAGACGAAACAAGTGACATAAATTCTTGTGCAGTATAGTTGTGAATTATACTAACGTGGAACAATAATTTCAACGAAAATTCCAACAAATAGTTTCACTTGTATCCTTCGTCAAACTTTTATCCAACAATTTGAAGAAAAATATGAGTTGATGCTCTCGATAGTAATAAAGAGAATTACCATGAGTTCAAATGAAAAGCCCTCGACCATTTAGGACAAATCGAGCGACGATACCACCGCACATAGCTACGTGTTACACAACGTAATTACATTAATAGCGTTGACCCCATTCGCGATTTTCATCCCAAGCATTAAAGGTTTAATACTCCTGATTCGGCACTCCTCGTTCGAATTTATTATCCACTTTGATCTTCATTGCCATGGGACAAAATTCTGTTTTCTTGCAAAAATTGATCTGGTTTTGAAGATTAATCTAGCGTGAATGGTACTTTATTAGAAAAACTTATCGCGCTCTGTGGATTACAAAATACTGCGTGGGGTGTCATTATATGCACTTCTTGCATCTCTTTCATTATATTCTTAAACTTCTACGCTATAATCTCAGGGAATTGTGTATATATTCTTAGATTGTGTATACATACTATTAAAACCCCACTGAATGAAACCATTATTTGCACAATTCTTGAATCATATTAATCTTAATAAGCAGTTCCTTAACCTCAATTACAAAGTTGTAAATTTTAATAACATCATATTTTTCGGTTGAAAAATACTCAAGAGATCTTATATCAATTCCATATCAAAGTAATTGACTCAAAAAAGAAGGTTTAATAAATCTTTTAATAAGAACAAAAAATATGAAAACTGTCAGAAATTCAAAAATGATGCACAATCATTCTACAGCCTCATAAAAACCCCAAAATTTGAAGATCCCTGAGTATTGTACTGTCATTGAATCTTATCCTAAAGAAACGAACGAATTTTATTTATGATGTGCTGTGGAAAAAGAGTATTCATCTCAGCTTATCGCTTCTACGAAGTTATAAAGATATGTATGTAGGGAGCAGAGAAGGGACTACTTCGGACAGCGGTGAAATTCTGGAGACGCAAAGGGAATGTTAACCATGATAAATAACACCCGAATCAACAAATAATTTCTCCAGTCAATTCCGTGACTATCCAGAATGACCAAACGCGTTGTATGAAGTTTTATCAATCATAGTTAAGGTTTACTATCGATTCATAAAGTTTCCTCTACGCGGAACGAAGTTTATTTTATGGAATTCAAATGAGAGATAATTTTTGGTTCTCCTGATATCAATAATATGAATTCAAATAAATTTCCATATGATCTGATTACAGAAGTGATGTCGGGAATAGAATCGGAAAACAATGCAAATGTGGACAAAGAAAGTTTTGTGCCTATTTTGAAACCTGATCCCAAACTTCGTGAACAGCTGAATCAGTTGGACGTACACTTTACATCCAAGTTTCTCACAAAACCAGCATTCTACATAAGAGTTCCAGGCAGGTGAGTTAAATTTTCAATTGAAATACCTCTCTCTCTCTCTTATCATTGTTATTCACAAGAATATTGAAGGTGAATGTTCATGTGAAAGATAGTATATTGGTTTCATTCTCTGGATTTTTCAAAATATTCCTAATGCTCTGATACCCTGTTATTCTCAAAGCCTGCGTTGAAGCTCCTCATCGTGGAATAAAAGTCGATATAAAAAAAATGATAATTTAGAATCTACACTGGAAGAGTCTTCTTGTTAAAACTACTGTAAAATTCAAGTAATCGAGGGAAAATAGGAAATTTCTGTAAAAGTGACTGAATTTTCGAACAGTTTGGAGAGATATTTGATATAGATTCAACAGATTGTGGGGTCAGATGGGGTAAAATTATCATTTTCGTGTTCAGTGTGCTGTAAAATATGCAGCTTGCGTGATATTTCCAAACCCATACCCCCCCTTCGTGGAAGTTTGAAACTAGGGATGCACCGGATATCCGGCCCTGATCCGGTATCCGGCCTCATTTTCCGATCCCGACGGATCGCCGGATCGGCCACATATCCGGCCGGATACTGAATAAAATTTCTATAAAATTCGTATTATCCCAGAGGATAAATCGCTTGTTTAATATTATTTAAATATTGTTCAAATGATATACAGTGGAACGTTTCAGTTTTCCCTAATTAAAGAAATCTGTTGAATCCTGCCATATCTGATTGAATCTTGTACAGGGAGTAAAAAAGTCGGTGCCCGTTCCAACGGGCAGATTTTTGGAATTCTGTTGTAGTTCGCAGTATTGTAACCCCTCTGATGCATGATAAAAACACATCAAAACTCGTTATCCACTCAATCAATGAGAGCAATGTTTCAAAATTTTGAAAATAATGACAGAATACCAAAAATCTACCGTTGGAACCAACAAGGACTTTCTTCACTCACTGTACAATGATCTGATCATAGCCGTTTTGAAAAGTTTCAATTAGATTTAGTGCGATTCAGTGCACGGAGAAAATATAATAGCGATTACTTCATTGGGCACGAACGGCCCGTGTTGGAAAAAATTATGAGTTCGCTCTTGTTTTGGGTGCCACGGTATGCGTCAATAATATATCGAAATGGTTTCTCATAATGCATCCATGATACCATAAATGCAACACCGTCATTGGCTCTTGTTTCAAATGCCACATCGCGCATCGATATTTCATCAATGATTGAGGAACATAATGCTCGCATAGATTGTCCCCAATAACGGTGTTTGATACAGAAACACCTTGGTATCATCATGCCAACATTTTTTATCTTTGCCATGGGTCCATTATGGTACCATTATGAGCATATTTTTCTTATCTGGGAATATACTATACTGAGGCCATACATTTGATTGATGTGAATACAGTAATCAATGGTGTGGGACTTTTTTTTCATGACTTGAGTCATTCATGTCGAATTATTAATGGCTAATGTTACGGGCTATTTCAGAGGAGAATTTGTTGAATCTTGTTAAATCTTATCGATCGATACCAGGTCGATGTTATATCGTTATACGATGTAACAACATCGATGTTCATCGATTTCATAGCTATCGATGTTTAGTGAACACTAGGTTACGGCCGAGAGAATGTAAATATTCGCAAAACCGTATCTATAATGATTGAAACTCTGCGCTCTCTAGTGGTGAACTATAAAATTTTGTGATTCAAATGAATATATTATTTCAATAGAGCAAGATCAACATTTTAATTTACTTCAATAATCCTTTGTTTAAGGGGAACAACAATCCTACAACTGAAATAAATCTTTGATATATAATAAATCTGGGATGAAAATGGTTTTTCACAAAAGTGCCTAAGGTACACGTACACGTGCGATTCTTTGGAAATCAGCTCCAAAATCTTGCGACTCTTAAAGTATATTACTACAGAAGGTAGCTCTTCAGAGGTAGCATTTGGCCTCCTGTTTTTTCGATAAATGCAATCCGGCAGGGCATTAATTGCCCGACTGCTCATTTGTCCGAATATTTTCATTTACCGGAAAATTTCAAGTTTCATGTACATTTTCAGTGCAACAATTATCCACCCCCCCCCCCCCTTTGTTTAACTTGAGAATTGGAAAGAGATGTTTGATAGAATTTGGGCAAAAGGAGTTTGAGCAAATGAATGTTCGGGTCAATGCACAGCAGTCGAGGATTTAATGCCTTACTCGTGATGAAAAATTCCGGGGGTTCGAGATGATATAGTCTTTCATAGTATTCCCTACATACAACACGAGGTCCAACCAGGTTCTTCAATAATACATTGTATTCATTATGAGCTCTTTTACAATTCTTGTGCTGTCTGGGTCTATAATATAGAAACTAGGACAGCAGCGTTAGGATTACTATAAATTAACTGTCACGTATGAATTTGTTAGGAATGATTGGAAAGAATGAAAGAACTAAACGAGTTATGATCCATAACCATAAGAGTTATATCCAATCCTTTATTACGAATAAGAACTGATTGATAAGAATTATGACTTGTTCTGAGTATAGGAAATTAGTATTTTCAGAGAAACGAGATTGTTGATATAAATTCCAAATTTTCTTCAATTTTTCTTAATCAATACGAAAAAATGTTCAATATCCGGCCACCGGATATTTGGCCGGATTATCTGGCAATTGCGATCCGGTCGGATTATCCGGTATCCGGCAACGATCGTGACGCCGGATATCCGGTATCCGGCAAAAACCTGATCCGGTGCATCCCTATTTGAAACCCTAGCTACAAAATTCAATGACAAAGGTTTTATGTAAGTTGAACTCGCTATAAGTTATACTGGGTGATTCAAAATTTCCATACACTTTTCTAAGATCAGATTCTTGATGAGATTCTGAGAAGATTTTGGTCCGGAATATTCAGATCTGATCCTTAGATCCGGAAATATGAGCATTTTTTGTTTGTTTGAAAAATTCAAATTACTCGGAAGTACCATATTTATGACTTTTGAAACCAATACCATTCTCTAAGTCAGATCACGAAATATCCCTGGAGAGGAATAAATCCCATCCAGATCCCTTCGTTGTGAAGTTATAGCGATCTGAAATTTTTTGCATTCCAGCCAATCAGAATCCCACGACTCTAAATTGCTATAACTCCACAACGAAGGGAGTTGAATTGGATTCATTTTCTTCCAGGGATACCCCGTGATCTGACTCAGGAAATCTTCCCAGGATTTCATCACGAATCTGCTCTGAGGAAAGTGTACGGCAATTTTGAATCACCCAGTAGTTGTTTACGAATGATTGTTTCACCCCGTGGTCATTTTACCCCATCTTAACCTACAGTAATTTTATAAGGAGGTCCTACTCATTCCTCGATTACTGGAATTTTGGGGTAATTTTTCAAATCAAATTCTTTCAGTGTGTATGACAGGAGTTTGGTAAGGAAAGAAAAACAAAATACCCACATAGCCCATGCATAGATTGAATATCAAAGATGGCAAGTAGTACCCCTGTTGAAAAAACCCAGCATGGTTCAATATGGAACCAACTTGATTCCATCATACAGACCATGATGGTTGGCCCAACAACCAATATGAGACCAACTTGATCCCAGCTGAACCAAGTTGGTTGCATCATACAGACCATGACGGATGATCCAACAAGCAATAAGAGACCATTGGTCCCTAATAACTTAAATTGATGGGACCCAGCTGGGTTTTCTTCAACAGGGACTAGAAAACTGGTAGACAAATGAAAAATGGTCGAGAGATTACACACGTTGGTTTAATAGAAGGTTGATTGATCCGAACAACCTGAAGCGATCGGTAAACTGGCATGGATTATTGGAAGCTCTGTTTTGGTTTGACGAATGAGTATAGTGATCAGGTTCTGCAGTTGACTACATTTTATTCGGTTTGATTCCTGCATTGAGTTACAACTACGTAAAATGATTGCACTTGCTGCCTCTCGTTATTGCATTCATGTCCAAGGCTCACCCAGGTAACATGGCTGATTCGTCTGGATAGACGACGAAGAAGTGAAGCGCATTCATCAAAGTAGTAATTTGTGCTTTTAGAGCGGTCATTAAGCCAAACATAAACCCAACAGAGTAGAGAAAGTACGATATCATGTACATGGCGTATAAAAATAGAAGACTAGGAGACAATTTTAATCCTCATTTCCTTCTCTCTCCAAGAAAGAGAATGTACAAGTAAACATACTCGAATTCATCACCTCAAATATCCACGTGCTTTTGCCATTTTTTCGTTGACAAACCTAGAAAAACGTTGGATACCCAGTAAACACACGCACGTTATAAAAACGTCAAAAACAGTCAATAACCACACGTTGTGAATTAGTAATATTCTTGCGTTGATTCAACGTAAAAATGTCACGGCAGATCACGTGTTTTTCAACCATAAAATAACGTCATATCAACGGTTTGAACATCGTTTAAAAGACGTCAAATATTGACGTGTCCTAATGATGGTTCTAAAACGTGAATTGAATCCAAGAAATTATTTTGAAAACTTTTCATTCAATATCGAGAACAATAGTATTTCTGAGTATGACCGAATTTGGAAAGTATGCCACACTATTTACTATCTTGATCTTTGTTGAAATTTTAACCATTGTTCGGTTTCGTTCGACATTTTTAGTAGAATATCTTCAATTTAAGTTCAAACACAAGGTGTTATAAACACATTTTAAACGCGTGATTCACACTCGTTCAAAACACGTTTTTTGAGGACGTCGTTTGATGGTTATTTTTTAATATCAGTTTAAATTACACGTCATAAAAACGTAATTCCTGGTCGTCTATTTCCCTATCAAATTTCAACTGAAAATCAACGTTATGAAATCAACGACTGACGTCCGTTTGACAGTCTAACGTTTTTTCAACGTTGAAATAACGTGTGTGTGTTTATTGGGTAGTCACCCCGAGTCAAAAAGTGAAACCTGATTCAACTCTGATTCGTTGCGTATTACGGAGTGAATCAGGTTCAATTCCATTTTTCGCCCTGATCTCGCCCTGTGCTCAACTTGATCTTGCTCTTAACATTCTTATTCAACCTAATGTTAACCTTTTTCCGACCCGATTAAACTCTGGATCGTTGCATATTACGGAATTGATCAGGCTTCAAAAAGTATTATTATATATATTTTCCGACTCGGGACGTTGAAAGATAGAATTGATTGAACTTAGTTGGAACATTCAATCATGAACATACTCTATCGATACTTGAAATATTTTATCATAACATGAAAAATCACTGAGATATGAATAAATATCAGTACTTCAAATGGAACACTGACCTCACATCAGTATTTCATAGAATCAGATATGAATACCGATACTCTCGAAAAGCATTCTCATTAGATTATATTTGAAGGTTGTAACTGAACAACGCGTGTAACCGATATACTTTGTGATTGATAATTTCCATTTCAACAGAATTTGATAGATTCATCCCAATCGCACGAGTCTTGCGGGTTTTAAATAGAAGAGAAATTTTTGAATCATGTAATCGATTTTGAAGTATGTATCAGATTTATAATGAAATGAAAATGGAAAGCGTTATTATAACAGATCAAATCCATTAGTGATATTGAAGATGATTTCCAGGGATAAACATGACATTTTGATTACAGAGTCAATTTGATAGGTGAACACGTCGATTATTGCGGTTATGCAGTTTGTCCTATGGCCATTGAACAACACATCCTCATAGCAGTTGCACTAACGGACAATAACCTCATTCATCTCACTAATCTGGATCCACAATATCAAGATTTCAAATGTGATTTCAAGGATGTAGGGTAAGTCACTCCATTTCTAAAGATAACAGTTATTTTCTCTACTTCATTCTCAATTGAAGTTCAATATTTGTTTGACATATTCATACCATGCGATGGACTTCTAATGATCAAAAAATGCCGATGAAAGTTCCTTAATGGCTCAGTAGTATAATATCTTTCTTTCATTATCACCTTCTGAGATCGATGGAATGAACAAAGAAAAAGCTAGCATGAGTATGATTCCACTTTTCGAACATTTAACTCTGCAGATCATTGTATAATAACAATTTTGTTTCTTATAACTAAAACATTTGTAAACCTAAAAGAAACGGATTCGGATCATTCATTCGCTCTATACTTCGGTGATAATACCATAGTTGGGTGTGAAAAATATATATCCAAGTGGACTCTACAAATTGCGATATTGTATCATCGCATCAGAAACAATCATATCTTAGAGTGTTCTCGCTTAGACACACGCTGTTACACAAGGGTATAAGAAAAATGATCAGAGGGAAACATAAGGAACTGAATGGGTGAGAGAAAAAAGTGATCCTTCAGAAGAATCTTTTTTTTTCTAATTCTCCATTAATATCATCTTGGACAGCGTGGACAAGGAAATTCATACATGAAAAATGCCTCGCATTGTTGCCAGAAGGACGGATGGTTTTTGTTCTCTCTTGAATATATTTACAAATAACGTGTCTTATGATGTGTTTTAAAGAAACGTTCGGAGGAATTCAAAAGTAATTTTGCAACAGGACAGATTTTGTACCACCTCTGAATATCGTAGCATCCTTTTTTTTCAATTCTTCTTCTACATTATTTTTCTGAGTAAAAAATGTAGGAGGAAATCCAGAGAAAAGAACTCGTAAAAATGAAGAATTTCACTCAATATGATCGTGACCTAGACCTTGTCGAGTGCGACCTTTATATTTCACCACTTATTACGGTTCGCTCTCATAAAAGTCGACCATTTTATTATTTTACTCATCCATAAACATAGCAGATACACAAATGAAATTTTCCGAACAATAATATTTATAACGACTCTGGTTATTTTTTTCTTTTATTTATCTGTCTGTCGTATCAACTTTTTCCCATATTTTTCCATTTTTCCTCTCAAAAATATTGAAGAGTGGAGATTCTTTTCTCCTATAAATTGTGATTAAAGTTCCATAAATGTTGTAAAAAGTATGAAAATGGGAATATAAAATAAAGTACAGGAGAATGAGGTATCCCTTGCATGTTTCAATGTGTTTTACGTTTATATCGATCTTCGAACTTTCATGAGATGATAACCGGGAGCGATGGTAACCTAGAATGAAAATACAAAAGTTTTTGTCTTCAAAACAACCTTTTCTATGTTGATTACAATTGGCGTTTTGAATTGTGCTGTGAATCTCTTTTTCCCTCAAGTATCTTTCATTATTCATTTGAATTTTTTCGATGATTGTAATTTTTTTCCTGAATCAAATCTACTATTTGGAATACAAGTACGTAGGGTGAAGGACCCAGTAGAGGCACGATGATCACTAGATGAACGATCCGTAGTAGAAATTTTGGACAGAAAAATATCAGGGCCTGATGAGGCATGCCTGATTTCTTATAAGGTCCTCATCAGGTTTTGTTAGGGGGTTCCTTATCTCCCTCGATGTTATGAAAATCTTATCCGAATCCTGTTGTACCCTTGCGTTACAACCCTATTTGAATCCTATAGGGAAATGAAGTGAGGCCTTTGTAAGGGCCTTGTATATTTCTTATTTACAGTTTCCGGATTCTAACCTGATCAGGACCTTATTGAAAATAGGGAATGCCTGATCAAATTTCCACCAGGGATCCATAAAAGGAGTAATTATTGAAAATTTCTGTCACATTAAAACAATTCAATTAGTCTCATGAGGAATTTTGAATAGTTAGTTTAGGAAGTTAATTGGGACCTGAATTTTGATGAATACACCATTGCGTTTATGTGCTCCTAAATTGAAGAACGGCTGTGGATACCAGACCAAGAATATATCTGATATTTGGGTCCAAAACTTATACACAAACTGTTGCTCTCCCTTTCAGTAAGATCACGAGAGAAGATGATATATTTCATTCCACATGACAGTTTCCAAAATCCATGTTTTGTATATACGTTTGTCACTGACGATAATCCCAGCAAATCTTTGCGTTCTCCTGATCTACTCACATTGTTGTGAGTTTATTCTACACGGTTTATCAAGATGGGGATTGAATATAAATTTGAATTGATGAAACGAATGTTCCATTCCAACTCAATTCCACCCTCCGATTATGATTTTCGTAAGAAAACATTTTCACTTATCATCCACTTATTTTCAATTCACCCTTGTGATGCACGTTTTATAGTTTTATGGACTACGAAAAAGTTCCTAATTAAGTCACAACGTCGACGAGATCTTCCCTCCTTTTTCCATTCTTCGTAATTAAGCCATTCCGTTGTAGTGAGCTGAGAAGATTAATTTTCTCCCTAATTCTGAACTCCATGGGAAGTATGATATGAAATATCTTACATCTTTAATGCCATTCGATGTTTTTATCGTTTTCTTGTCCCCTCGGAATAAACAAGCGGAATGGTTTCACTGTCAAAGAATCCCTTCTGAAAATTCAAAAAATGTGACTGATTTCTTGTATCCAGTTTCGTCTGAATTTTGAGAAACTTGATTAAATTTCTAGAATACGCTCTGAAATTCCGTTGAATTGAATTACATTGTCTGAATTTTCTTACAGTGTTTGAATTGGAATACTTTCGAGAAACAGAAGAAAAAATTCATAATCATTTTTAAATGCAGTTTCGATCGATGGAATAGTGACATTTGCTGAACATACAACAAGGGTCCAGTTAAATATTCGACAGCTAGGAAATTTAGTTACCGTAAATGAATTGAATGAACCATTTTATTCATATTAGAATCTAGCTAGCATTTAGTTTCCCGAACTAGGCACCTTTCTCTCAATGTAAAACATCTGAACGAGATCATTAAAATCCCAAGGATGAAATGAACTCTCCAAACATCTGAGAGAAATTGCAAGAAGTAAACAAAACTCATAACCGTCTCAAGGCCGTAAAACCACAAGATTATCGAAATCAGACAAACCATATTGTCTTGACGTTGTACACTTTACCCCGAGCTTTGTTACCCTCATCATTCTATCCTTTATGATCCACGACAGCTGTGACTAATCTTACCACCGTAAGTTGATTTTTTGAACTTGGTGTACTGTCGAAACGATGGACATACAATATCTTCCCCTTGTATTTGTCCTTGATATGATTTTCTGCTATACTTCTTTGAAATTTTCTACTGTGTCAATCTTTACATTAAGTGATTTCAACTCTTCTTCCATTCTGTCTCTCCGAATGATCTTCCTCCAAATCTCTGGGAAGTGGAAAAAGAATTGGAATTCAATGAATTTCTTTTCTCGCGAATGGGAAAAACTCTTGAAAAACCAGCAAGCTTCATTTCAGAAATTGCATCGACAGCATTGAAGAAGGACCGACATGGTACAAATATTTTTTGTGCGGTGTAAAGGGAGCATTGGAAATGATCCCTGCGGAACGCACTCCCACGGGTGTCATGGCAGCAGTATGGGGAAACATTCCACCGAATTCAGGACTCTCAAGCTCAAGTGCCCTCGTTTCGGCAGCTTTGCTCTCAATTGTGCACGCCAGTCAGGTAGAGACAAGATGTTTGTTGTTACCTTTATATCTGATAAGTGTGTTCAACCGGAGCTGAATGTGTGTGTGCGTGTATGGGTGTGTGTGTGGGTACGTACCGTGAAGAAGTTGAGATGTGAGTAACTAAAAGCAATGAGTTTATAAGGGCGTGAGAGGAATCTTATAATTTTAGATCTACATCATCCGGATTACATCTTGGAGAATGATTTTTATTTTCAATGACTAACATTCAGAATAATAATGAAATTTGAACTTTCGTATACGCGAATCGAATACATATGAATATACTAATTAAAACGCAAGGTAATGGAAATAAAATTTGTGATGATATGTATAAGTTTTGCTGGGGATAACTGGATAGATTTGAATTTTCGTTTCAAACGTTCTCATTCTCGAATGGATAAATTTAATCTACAAATAAATAATTCATATGTATGATAAGAATCTTCACCGCTTGGAAATCAAGAAGAACACACATGCAGAAATCTTCGTTCTTTGTTTGCACACTTTACATATATTTTCCTCCCTAACTCACCTTCATTAATTCGCACATTATCTCACATCTTTGTATCAGGTACATAATAATCCAACCATCATCATTTAACTCGATAGCATTGTGATAGGACATATACAGTCCTGAACCTCAAACTATTAGCATTGCTTATCTGTCCCATGATCTATATTTCATTTCGGGTTCTCAAGATCGATGGAATAAGTTTCTACCCTTCATATGTTCCTTTTTTCCATCTTTCTCTAGAATTCGGACTATGTGCGAGGATATGTACGTATGTATTCGCACGAAACTACGTCTGGTCTCCACAATTATGTGAGGAAACTTTCCCGATAGAATGTTCCAAGAATTTCTTATACTTTCCCGTCCATTAAACACGAGTTCTCGTGTGAACAACTACTTGAATCAAGAATAAATGTCTCCTTTTTTTTCATTCTACGTGCAAGTTGTTTCCCACAAATATCTGCATTCTACCAAGATTATGAACCGTTAAAATGAACTGTATATAACTCCACTGTATCCTTTATTCGTAAAATCTGCGAAATTTTCTATGTAGAAGAGAACATTTTAGTTCTCGTAAGACAAGAAATTATTCATAAAAGAAACTCTGTGAGCAATTCAACACTCTTCCATCAAATTATTCCCGATTCGCGATCCTTCGAGATGAAATTCTCATAATATATTGAAAGATCTCTTCTCATTGATTACCAAAAGACATCAAAGCCTTGATAAACGCGAGGGAACTCTCCTTCGTCTCTTTGATATGTAATTCCAAAATAAGTACCTACCTGCTCATGAGTTCAGTTGAATATCCCTCTCTCCATCAAGCAATTTGGCATCCAGTTCCTCATCCAAGTTCATATAGAACCATTTTATAGCTCATATCGTAAAACCTACGAATGAATGAAACTTTGAAATGGCTTGACTGATCATCCTTTCATTTTATGACCATGTTATATGTTCACAGAGAATTAAAGTAGTTATGAACAAATATAAGCGTTCATTTACTTTGTATCTATACGTGTTTTCATTTCAGATTTGATTACTCGGCAACGAAGTTGTAAATTAAACGTACGATTCATAACAAGATTACCTCAGGTCTCTTCAAATCTTTTGTTTGGATAACTTGGATAACATTAATTTTGTATCTCGAAATTTGTTTTAGAATGAAAATATTGAGCTGAAAAACAGATTCACAAGTGAACTTGTTGGCATTTAATGAAGGAACGTTATGCTCTTTTATAAATGTTACAGGGTGAAGTGTTGAAAAGAGAACTTGCAACTGCCAGCGCTAAGGCTGAAAGACACATCGGTACTCAAGGGGGTGGAATGGATCAAGCAATTGCTTTTCTAGGCAAAGCTGGTAAGTGGAAGACGTACTTTATCATTTTCAAATACTCGATAGTCACAAAACGAGAAAATTCAATTCATTTTTTCTCTTTTCATTCTCCTATATAGAGTAGGAAGAATAATATTTTCAATCAATTACAGGATGCATAATTTAATCTTTGTAATCTTGACGGATGTTGTTCAAGGTTCTGCGAAATTAATCGAATTCAACCCTTTACGTGCCACCGATATCACTTTGCCTGAAAATGCAGTGTTCGTGATCGCACATAGTTTAGCTTGCCACAACAAAGCGTCGACCACCGACTTCAACCTCAGGGTAGCAGAATGTCGTTTAGCGGCACAGGTATTGATATCTGAAGTTCGTTACTCAAAATCAAAAGAAATTCTACTTGGGAAATTTACATTTTCTAAAATATATTCATCCCTTCGAAAATACCAAGCAAAGAACGTCGAATACATGTGCAATCTAAATAATGGATGAAGGTTTGATGGATATTTAATACATATTCAGCGACTGTCAAATGCTGCGTCAGCGATCAAATTTTCAGGTTCCATTCGCCATTCCCCCAGTATCGTGGGTGTGTTGAAATATCGTTGTATCATCGAATAAATCAGACAATTCATTCGTTATATTTCTGTTGAGAATAAAAATATAGCTGACAGTGATTTCAAAGCAATAGATCAGATCTAAATAATTCACATTAACAGACCGATTCACATCTCTTTGGGATACAAAAGTTTCCAAAGAATACCACTTCATCACTGATATCGCAGATATCGATATTATCAATCACATTGTCTCTTCCATTCGACTACAAGCATGATTCATCCATTCTGTTCATCGTAAAAGACAAATAATTCATTAGGAAAAGGATAAAGAGTGCAGTTATCGGAACGCGCTCGAAATAATTATTGATTTACTTCTGTTCTTTTCCCAACCCGTCGTCGTAAAATTGATATATCGGATAATGATAATTCTCCCTCGAAATGTAATAGATCGCGTAATCGTAAATCATGTGGAGAAGACTTGAGTACGATATAAAAGGTTCATAATTCATGCAACCGCAAGGTTGTTCTCTTTGGATCTGAAAATCTTCACCGCAGTAGCAGAATTCTTTTCCACGAATATGCAATCTTTTTATTCATATATTACTTTCTTATGTTCCATAGGCATGCGTTGAATACTTTTGGAATTCATCTAATCTTGAATAAAACATCCAGAAATTTTATAAAACATACCCTGTTTGTGAGAAAACAAAACGATTCTTTGAATCCTCAAATAGGGAAAAACATAGTCCAAGTTTTGACTTGTGTACAACTATCGGTGCAAGCTTGAGCCGTCCTTGGACCAAGCTTGTTAATTGTCGGACAGACTCAATCCAATACTGTGCCGATAATTATGCTTATTAGGGTGGAAGAAACTTCGGGAAATTGATTTAAAAATTTAATAAAATATCTGTTTCGATATAAGGATTTTCTTCTGCAGATAATAGCAAAAAAAAGAAATGAGGATTGGAGAAGTATCAATAAATTGAAGGATATTCAAGAAAGGCTAGGACTTGGATTGAATGACATGGCAGCTGCAGTGATTTCTGATCTTCATGAAGAACCATATACCATTGATGAGGTGAATTCTTTTCCAATATTATATTATCTGCCTTTTTACAAATAGCAAAGTACTTGTCGGTAAAATTTTCAAACCATTTCAGTGAATTTCTGAACAATCTTTGGGAATTCGTTAAAATTGTTTGAGGGTTTACAGAAAAATTTGTGAATTCTTCTTCATAATTTTTTCCGTAGATCTTCTTCCAAGTCCTCTTAGAATATTTTTGATATAGAAATCGAATGATTCTGGAATCTATGCACGGAAAAAAAGATGAGTTGAAAAAACTGTTTAAACTTGTCATCGCACATGGACCCTTTTTTTTCGTTGGAATAACAATTTATACCGTTGATTCAACTAGTTTTTCTAATAAGTTATTGTAAATTGTTCAAATCGATGAATAAATTTGTCATCCTAACAGAGGAAATGGTTCCATACTAGCTCACCAGTTGAACAATGATTTCAGCTAATATTTTTTTTCCCTCGTGGAATATCCCACTCAAGAGGACTGAAAAAAGCTTATTAAGTTTGTTACTTTTTATTAATTTCTGTAGGCGTTCGATCATCGTTCATAATTTTCTAAGGAGTCATGTTGATTTTTTTGTCTTCAGATCAGTAAAATACTCGACACTACTCCCAAAGAGTTGAATAAAACTTCTCTCATTGGTCTACAATACACATCACAAACGTTCAAACTGCAACAACGAAGTCTACATGTATTCCAAGGTAATTTATTAAAGTAAACCAACCCTTTCGCTACATTTTGATGGGATTACAAATTTTGTAATCATCGGTTATAGTGGAATTTAAATAACTCCTAGACTTCCACTAGCGAATAATTACATGAATTAATCGAATAAAATTTCAATCTTGTTCGTCGTTAAATATGATACTTGATGTTCAACAACATTTCTCGAATGTTCTGTTCCAACTGTCCCAGTTGAGCGATCACAAAATAATTAATCAAAAGCTTCAGATAATGTCGAAACGTTGCTCACTATTGAAACTTAATCTGAAATATATCACTTTTGAATTCGATTTATTGATTCCTCCACATCATTCCATACATCAATGGAAAGAGTTATTACTTCATTTGATCCCAAAGGATTTTATTCATAAACCAAAAGATTTCTTCAAAACAAGAATTCCGAAGTGAGCAAGACTTCTTAAATTCAATATTAATGATAGAATTCCACAATTCCTTCCTGAAATGTAACAATTGTTTATTAAATTTCACAAATATGTTATTGAAATTCATAAGAAAATTCTCAACATAGAGAAAAAAAAAGTACTCAACATTAGAGATTATATTATTCAATTCAATATTTTATTATGAAATTTAAGAAACTGTTTATGTAAACAACTTTATAATATTCTTATAAAGTTTCAGGCAGATTTTCCTAATGATGTGTAATATGAATTCAAATCGTTGAATTCGAAGTTTTCCTGGCTGATGGAAATTCTTAAGAATTCCTTTCTTTTTTTCTCGAAAGAAATTGTTTTACGTGTACTGAGTAATCCTCAAGGATGACGCTTCCCGATCACTAACGAGCCTCAAAGTTAAACGAAGAACATTCATCCTTTATCTAATCAAAGAACTTAAAATTCGATTCCACCGAAGAAAAAGGTCCCTTAATTTTATATCGAAAATCCACCCGAGAGAATGAACCAAGACAAATTATCACGCAACTTGTATTGAGTTGTTACTTTATGTTGCACTTTTACACACAAAAATTCATCGTCCTGTTACTTCATTTGAATGAAGGGTTTCTTTGATTCCATTCATGGAAAAACTATAAAAATTCAATATCAATTCAAATATTTTATCTGTGCCCGTGAAACACATGTGTGTTCAAAGCAATTTATCTCTGGCAAAAAACATAGCGTGCGTAAAGCGTGCATGTCCGCCAACTCAGTATTTCCAGGTTTTTCATCTCTCTCCAAATAGACCGTCGGAAAAAGATAATATAAATAACTACAAGAGAGTGAATTGGCGGCCATGCACGCTTCACATACGCTGTGATTTTCACCAGGGATAGCCAGGCTGAATCCAACAAAAATGTGATTCTTTACAGAATAATAATAATGATAAATTCAAATAACAGCAATTGGAATGAACCCAAGTTACTGTTCACAAGCTCAATATACCATGCTAGCTATGTTTTTCATTTTCACATTCATTTCTTCGCGTGTCCGAGATCTATATAAAGAAAACGATGTCGGTTACCAATCAGGCGCATGCATTCTTTTACGAACCTATAAATTTCTGTGGCTATACGTTACTTGGTGTATCGATTGCAACCACTCTTCGCTGCGAATAATAGCTCGAACCGCCGATCGTAGAATTTATTATAGTAGAAATCCAATGGAAACTGGGCGAGAAATATAACTTTAGGGTCGTCGCACGGGAGCTTTAGGAAATCCAGAATCGTTTCTTTCCTTTTTTTCAACTTGCTACGCGATCCACTTGACCGTCAACATCGGATTGATTCGAAATAATATCGAAAAATTTGATAATTAAAATCGTCACATGGAACACTCTCAATCCAAGAACGTTCGAATTACAAATCGATGGAATATAACGGAAGTTTGTACTCAATGTAGTGAAAGAAATTTTGAATTATTGTCACATTGTCTGCAAGTGCTATTACCACATAGATGTGTATTATAACT
This sequence comes from Gonatopus flavifemur, assembly GCA_018340375.1. Taxonomy (NCBI): domain Eukaryota; kingdom Metazoa; phylum Arthropoda; class Insecta; order Hymenoptera; family Dryinidae; genus Gonatopus; species Gonatopus flavifemur. Next base: position 59,857,363 of record JAFFJZ010000001.1, read on the forward strand.
ATATTACAGCTACAATGAACACCATGCAACCTCTCAATATCTGAGGAAAACATTTTGTACCATTTTACAACTCTCTGAAGAGAGATACATCAACCGCTTGCACCCTAGACATTCGCGGAACGATCCGAGAAACGTGCTCGTAAATCGATAGATTGAATTTTATTCCATCACTTTTTTGACATTTTTCAATTTTCTCGTGTCTGTGATGGAAAATTACTCAGATTAGGGGTTTCAATATGTGAAAACGATGAGCGAGGGAATAAAAATTTAGATTAGTTTGTTCAAATAATACGAAACCACGAATTAAAGGGAACATACAAAACTCGTCATCACCAGATTTAAATTCGAGTTGGATTAATCGAGAGCAAATTGTTTCTCTTCTTATTATGAAACCTTTTTTTAGAAACATTTGTGGAAAATTCAGAGTGTATTTCCAACGGAAAACGTATATCGGTATGATAAATCGTATCGAGGACTGTATTCTATGTATACTGTGTTCATGTATATTCGACAGGGGATTATTTAATTTTCTGCTTCACACTTCGTAAAACAAGCACTGAGGAAACTCTTTACTTTTTATAACCACAATTTCAGCTAATCTTGATAAAATATTAGTTCTTCAAACTAAAATTCTTTGTTAAAACAATCAGTATTCCAGTCCAGGCAACTCGATTTTATTATTGAATGTCGTTTTTGGATATTAAAACTGAAGAGTTTCTTAAGTTGGTATCCAATTGAAACAAGACAAATAAACTCTCTCTCTCTCTCTCTCTCTCTCTCTCTCTGGATAATTATTCAAATTTTTGTTCAAGCACGTATATGATTAACATTATCCACTACAGCTCTGCAAATCTCATTATTTGCACATTTTCACACGTTCACTTTGAAGACATGAAGTAAAAACTAGATCGAAATGAATAACTACGTGTGGAACTTTACAATGAACTCTGATATTTTCCACGACGTGACACAATTCATGTAGGGATATAATTATAACATAATTTGATGCAACCTTATGATTAATTAGCACTTTTGAAAACAATATAAAGTTTCGATGAACGTGGATTAAGGGTGCGAACATTTGAAGGTTCGACAAACTTCCATCGAACGCGTATAAACTTGAGGTGAATTTGAGATTGATTTATGAAGCTTGTATTCTCTTGAAGCCATATATTCAAAATAATGAAAAGGTTGAGAGGAATTGAACGCAACATAAGTTCGAGACACCTGTAGATAAATTATCTTAACTACGGTAGGAATACAATCCATGATTATGAGCACTAGAGAACTTCATTGAGTGGAAATGAGTAATTTATGAAATAGGGACTTCTAATCGATCCCCTTGAAATTGGGAATGAAATGCAACGTAACGATATTGAATGAAATATCATTCGAGAATGACGTGAGTTAAATAAGCGATTGGATTTCAACGTGATCCCAAAATATAACAGCAAAAGAGGGAGAAGATTCATTGATGATTGCAAATTATACACGATTTTCTACTTCCTATATTGATTTATGCCTCCACATTTCAAACATCTGCATCGTGCGAATGGGAAAGATTTTTAGGTCAGTTCAATCATCAACGTTAATTAATGTTTTGCTTTGATTCCATAGCATGATTTCTATGTTGTATATTGGAGTCCCTGCCTTGCACACCTATCTCGTTGTTGAATCGACAATGATCAATAATTTTGGATTGAATGGTATGATTTGATATAGCGTTCCATTCCACGAACTCTTTTTCCCTCCCTATGAAATTCTATACAAATCTTTTCTAACAATCTTGAGGAATATTCTTCTGCTCCCTGGTTAGAATCAGCAGAAATGAGAGTGGACTATAAGCTCAATAACAGAGGAGACGAAGAACACTTTGAAAAAAACAAAAAGAACAGTAGAAAAGAAAAAAAGTCACTGACAGTGTTTGTACGTGTACGTTATTGTACGTGTTTGTGAGATAAAAAATAAAAGAACTGCTAACGGAAGAGTACATGAGCAGGTAAGGGTCTGAGTATAGAAGCACAAACGATGTAAAAGATTGTCCTTAGGGAAAGGAGAACGAGGAAGAAAATGAAACAGGAGATAAAGATGGATAAATGGAAAAATTATTTCATGAAATGTTGAGAGAAGTGAGAGAAAAGCAAAAGTAGTAGTTGAAGGGGAAAAAAATGGTGGAATTGGAGAGTTTCCGTCGGGAAAGAAATTCCTGAATAACAACGAAGAATGAATCGTCGTACAACGTAACATAGTTCATTGGGATAGGAGGAAAAAGCATTCTTTTGATTCATCCTCGATGGGAAGATATTTGTGTTTTGTTCGAGATTCATACCAAGAAATCAAAATACCTTGTTGTTAAGTTTCAATTCTCATAATCAACTCCGATACACGCGACTTTGATAAATTTATTGATTATTCCAAAAATGAACTGAAACAGACAACGAAATGCAAAACTAATTTCTATTCATCAACTCGAATGGCGTAGAAAGACGCAGAGCTCCTGTGAAAAGCTCACGAAATTCAGTTACATAATTCCCTTCGGGTAATTCTGTATGAAGGAATTGAAGTGATGAATGCAACTCATTTCCGTAACCCACCAAACAACATCATCCCCATATGTGCGAGGAAATATGATGGGAAATGAATGTTGAAGAAACTTTCATGTACGTACAGAAATTCCTTCAACATTCATTTCTCATCACATTTCCTCGCACGTGTATAAATAAAATATAACAAAACTTGATTTGGTATTCTCATCTCCACTTGTTTGAAATGTGTCCATACCTATTTGTTCATCAAATTATATTAAACATAAAATAACGTTCAGAGAACTTTGATACAATCCAGAATTCTCAGTATCGAATCAATGTGGACGATATGCAAAAAAATGAAACATTTCATAAAAGAGATTTGAATGGAGGGAATAATTGCGAGCAATCAATTCATTACTGATATCAACGAGATAGAACAAAGTATTTATAGAATATTACTTTAAAACAGAGATGATATTACTCAGCGTTCACAAAGATTAGTTATAAGTTCATATGATGATATCACGGAGAAAACGAACGTCTCTGAGATGAAACTTTGCAAACTTGTATTTCCAGAAGCTAGCAGAGTTGTCGAATTTTGTCGCTTGAACGAGGAGCGTATTGAAGAAAATGAAAAGTTACAGCTGCTCGGTAATTTGATGTCAAAAAGTCACACCAGTCTACAAAAGTTGTACGAGTGCAGCCATCCGCTAGTTGATGCGTTAGTCGACAAAGCCATGAATTGTGGCGCGCTTGGGGCTAGGCTTACAGGTGCCGGGTGAGTATATTGCCTTCACTTTGATATGTGAGTGAAAAATAGATTTAGTATCGAAGTATCGATCGTAGACGCGTATTCATTTTCCAAACGGCGTTGTATCTTCTTCTCACAATTGTCTATCGAATTTCATTCCGGATATGTACAGAAAAAACTACCTTTTGTTATTCTTTGATCATTTCCATCCGCTTCTCTTTAATTCTCAAGTTCCGACAGATTCAAAATGAAAAGAGACAAAGGGTACAACACGGTTAGTGTATTCCTTTATCATACTGCTGCAAAAAATAAACTCTAGAGTAGAACTTTGAAAATATAATCAATTCAAAGTTCGCGCAATGAACAGAGTTAGCAGTAGTTTTAATGATCTCTCAACATTCACTTGCAGAAGATACAACCGTCTTTAATCTCATCCTGGCAGTTTAAGCATGTGTGCTTGTTTCATCCGTTGGCGATGTTGTGATGGTACCGTAGGGTATCAAAATTAAATTCGTTAGTCATTTTATTCTAATTAGGACATCAATTCTAGGATCGCAAACTTTGACACAGAAACGAATACTTTCATCAATTCGAAATCGAATCAGTGCGGTTGGCAATCTTCGAATACTTTGTACATGAACTCCTCATGTTCGGTGACGAATCGAGTCATTTTCTCAATTTTTTGGAATAAAAAATTCAGTCTTAAAGAGTGAAAATACTGCAAATCTAACAAGAATGAGATACCACTCCTAAGGAGTGAATTTTCAACTCGTTTCGAAGAGTCAAAATCCACCCTTTTCTCTGTCTTGTTAGACTCGCAAGTATTTTCTCTCTTCAAAAGTGGATTTTTACTCCAAGAAAGGATTCGCACATCTTCAACGCCGTCCATCCAATAAGACCCTGGTAGAAATATCACGAGTCTTTCCCGATCACCCATGAGGGGTTAGCAAGGAAAAACTAGTTGGGATGAACTGGAGAGTTATTAGCGAATATTTGGTGAGATGGGCCCGATAGATTACAGATGGATAAAACTGGTCAGAATTTCACAAATTTTCCCCAATCCATACTAGTTAGAAATAGCTAACCTCAAAACCCAAACAAATAGATCAGATATTGTCGAAGACGAGAAAAAGATGCCTAACCTCTATGTCATGTCTATTTTCTAACAGCGATCACTGGCGATCACTACTCAAAATACTTTCGATAATTTCCGCAGCCGTTTTTGTTTTTATTCAACCTAATCAATGAGCAAAAATGAAAATCAACATCAATTGTCGAAGAGAAACGAATCTCAACTCGAATCGGGTATCAAATTATCGAAAAAGAAAGCAATTAGAAGGTGAGCAACTCCAAGAGAACACAAACCTTCAGGAACGTTCATTGAATGTTCCTGGACGTTCGCGAACGTTCAATGAACGTTCCTGAAGGTTTGTGTTCTCTTGGGGAAGTATTGCCATTTTCAAAACACAATAAACATGTTTTCTCTATATATTCCTTATCAATACTTTGATTTCTCGATAAGTGAATAGACATGTTGGTATATTCATGCATACTTTCCGATCATTATTTCCCAGATTGGATAAAAAATTTACATGAAATCTCAGATTTCGATGAAAATACTCAAATTACGAATTCAAATATTCCTGTTCGAACGTCCGAATCTTCATCTCGGTATGCTACATTTGTAGATAATTGTTTGTCCGCATCTTTACATGGCTCAGTCACATCACCTGCTTTAGAACTCCCAACGATTGACGAGATGAATGATGCGTCAAGCGATGCAGGACTGAATGAGATTGAAGATGATCACTATAGTCCTGATGATGAAGAGGAAAGCAACAGTGCACCTGAAGTTCCAGATTTTTTAGCCATTACGAATACAGCAGACAAAATTCTAGAATGGGCGATTGATAACCACCCATATAAAAATCTTCAGGCTCCGCCAATGCTGACGACAGAATATACCTAGACGCAAGGCTGCCAGCCAAAGCTGGGCAATCTATGTAGGGACAAGGATGGTTGACAATGGTCTAAACATTGTACTAATATGGGAAGTCATAAATCGACTTCGTTGATCCATCATTGATCATTGGCTGCGCCACGCTTGGCCCATCCTTCAACCAATATTGCTTGAAGGAAAACGCATGCGTTCAACAGAGGCTCTCTAGGGCTTGGCGGGACACTGCTCCAAGCATTAGGCAACTCTGAATGACAATGGATTCTCATGTTGCACCAAGCATGGGTCGTAGCTTGGTCCAGCTTGGGCAATAGCTTGGCTCAGCTTGGGCGATGGTCTCGCTCAGTTTAGGCGTTAGCTTGACTCGACTTGAGTAATAGCTTGGCTAAGAGTGAAACTTCCTTCTCAAACAGCGAATTACAATAACTCTCACCAAAGTGATGCTTGTTTCCTGCGAGTGGCGAACCAAGCATTCAATCAATATATAAATCTCCTTTGAAGATTCCATGACAGAAATAATTCTTCATCTGTTTCCAGATCCGCCTACTTCTACGCCAGAACAACCGGATTTACGTCATTCATCAGTTTAAACTAATCAGAAAAATTACATGTTGAAATTCTCCGACATTCATTTCGTTCAATCGAAATGATAGAATGGATTTTTTATTTTATTTTCAATTACAATAAAAAATAAAAGTGACCATTGGCATGAGATGGGCGCAACCCTGCCGCAAGATTGCTACAGCGTTGGCTCATCCTTGGCGAACAAATTTTTGTATGGTCTGCCATTGACGGCATATGCTATCACAACCCTGTTTCCAGTGTTGGGTCTTGATTGTGGAAACAAATGGGCTGAGGTTGAAATGATGTTATGATTTCAGAGTTGCGCCATGCCTGGTAGCCTAGGCTCGGCCCATCTTGGTGAGCCTTGCGGCAACCTAGCGCCCATGGTCAATTTTTACCTGAGCAGATTTCTCACAAACACTTGGATAGTTTGCTGAATATTCTCAGAGAAGACAATATTCTCCCTGATTTACCAAAAACAGTTTAGAACGGAGTTTAGTAGCTGGATAGTTGTCGAATGTCTTGAACAATTATTACCAAAAAATTGAGAGGCAACTGTTTCTTTCAGGATAATTTGTTCCTAATTTTCATTGACAATGTTGTATGAAATATACATATTCATAATATACATATATTGAAAAAATGTGCTATCTGAACTGGAACAAAGGCTTCTTCTGTTGTGGATTTCCAAATGAAATCTTGTGGATATTGAATTCATGTATGGATGAAGTTTCCAAGTATTCACACGATCCTCTTTGGAAATCGACAAGAGAAGAGGTTAGTGGAAAATCTTTTTGATTGTTTATTGATTTGTAGAAATTTTATTGATATTTGAGTACTAACAAGTGCCTTGTGAAACACTAGCGAGCAACTGGTCAGTTTTTCTAACTAGTATCTGATGAGTTAGAGCGTTACATTCCTCACTAGCTACTCGTGAATATCCCTCACTAGTTCCCCACAAGTTGAACGGGCAAACTCGTGAGTGCCTTACGATTAAGTGGAGAAAATGTCCACCATAGGGAGCATACGATCATCACTATCAAAGTTATAAAATCACATTCAATTGAAATAGACAAACCGAGATACGGTCTATGAGATTTCAACATTCTTCTTGTATTTTGATAGCAATGCACGGAAAAGCAAGGTCAGTTGAAATAACTGGTTAGAATAACACCATTAGAACAATAATTTTTCTCATTGATTTAACCAAATTAAACAAAAATTATCCACAATTACTGAAATCAATGGATAAATGTGTTATTCCAACGAAATTCCATATGCAATTGAAAATCGAATATAGTTATCCCAACTAATCTTTTTTTTCCCGCGTGGATTCAATTACCTCAGCTGTGAACTTCACATGTTGATTTTTAGGACATTCCGGCTAGGGAATAATCACATATTATACAACAGGAACACGTAGATACGGTTCGAATAAGATGAAAGGAAGGTTTTGATTCAATATTCAACTAGTGATACCATTGGTAGAATCACGTATTTCCGCTCCACCGGATTTGTATACGTGGGAAACCAATATGCACCGCATCTGTACGACATTCTCATTCCAATACTTTGATTGATTCCTTCCACATTTCGTGGATGTTCACACAATAGGCTAGTGGATCTAGTATTGAATTTAAATTCAAACAAAAACAAGAATCCTCTGAGAGGATACGAGAGTTATCATCCAAGCACATTTTTTCGCAACAAAATACACGGAACTGAATTCACAGAAAAACTTGGAATTCTCAGGGATGATTCTTCGAGACTTTATCTACGTCCACACGGAAAAAAGAGAATGAGGAAATTGACCTGGTAGGATGACAAGAGAAAAATCTATTTTTGTCGTGAATTATTTGACAATATATTTTGTCAAAATTTCGCAAATATTTCTTATAAAAAAAGAAAAAGAAATTGATAAACTGAAAATCTCAAAATTTAAGCTTGAAATTAATGGTTTCCAAACACGGGTATGCGACAGAAGGCTGAATAATAAATTGCGGGACACCCAGTATAAATTTCATTAAATTTTGTATCGGAAACAACCCCGAAGGAAAATCAAACAACCATCAATCTGTTGAAATTAGTTTCCAAATATCGTACTACAGAAGTAACCAATATCTTATTTGTGTTCATTTCACAGATGGGGTGGATGCGTGGTTGCCATCATCAGCAAGGATAAGGTATCTCAGTTTGTGAAAGATCTTAGGGAAGAGCTAAGCCACAGGCGACCTGGAGAGAGCCTCAAGCTCGAAGAGCTGGTATTTCAAACAGAACCAAAGCAAGGTGCTGCAATTTACACAATCTAATTCCCACATGTGATGTTTATATCATCCATCATTGAATTCAACAAATGTATTCACGCGAGAACCACGAACCGTGAATATTCAATATTCAAGTCCTAATTCTATTTTGAACGAATCCCCAAGTTCCTTGTAAACCCTTGTATCGTACAGAAAATATCAAAACAATGCAGAAAACAAGGTTTCTTAAGTAAGAAGTATCTGGAAGAATTTCTATTGTCCAGAAATGTACGTACGGAATCATTTGGAGTGAGATGAATTTCCGATCCAAATGAATTGCGAAGAAAACGTGAATGCCACGAAGAAGCAATGCGAAGAGGCAACGAAAAGATGTCCAATCTTTTCTACATCACATCTACTTTTTATCCACCGAATATTCTCATGAATTCCAAATCCACGTAGTACAACATTAAAAGCGATGTGAAGAAATTTATCAGTCAAATATTCAACACATGCATCATGGTCAAAATTTTATACGAAACTTGTGTCATACTTCGATGTAATGTTTGAAAAATCAAATAAAGCAATAATAATTAATGATAAATCACATGTTTAAATTTCAACAAAATTTCACATCCAAATGCCAATTATCCTCTCCCTTACGTCGATAGTAGTATTATCAACTAGGCTATCAAGTCGCGTTGTATTTTAAACGATTGACTGGATTTTATGTGGATTGAAATTGATATACGTCAAGCCTGAAAATCGCGAATAAATTCAATGGAAAGAAGATATTTTTCCGCAGTAAACATTTTTCCCTCTCGCATAAATTTTTCTTCATAATAATTGATAAATTCCTCCCGAAGAAGATTCATGTCCAACGTATATTTATTTCTCTGTATCCGACCGAATATTTATTTCCCAATTCCGCGACGCATGGGTAAAATTCGCATAAAGTGATCGCACGACAATGCATTCGCAAGAATCCTCGTACATCACGGATTTTCTATCCAAATGTTCCTTTGCTTCTGTCTGTTCTCTTAATAAAAATTCTCTCACAAACATGTTTCATAACTCCAATTATATTTCAAAAAAGACTCCTATTTCTTCCAACAGTACGAGAAGGAAATAATAGAAAAATATAAAAAAAGAACATCTGTCGTGAACAATGGAATATAATTGGAATGACAGGAATATTTACAACAAGAAAATGAAGGAATCTTGGTTGAGCGTCATCGCTAATCGTTGTTTTTTTTCCTTCTCCGTCTCTTCCTCTTCCTTCCCTCGGCACGAGAACTGTGTTACACGTGACATCTGATTCCATTCAAGAATGATGAATTTAGAACAATTGAACCCACATAGATTGTTGAATCATTCCATGTTCTTTGAGATAAAATCTCCTTCTTGAGGAGAATTATCGTATTAGAAATATTTGAACCATTCAATTCCACGCATCGTCTGAATCATCTCAGAAACATCGTTGACAATTCACTTTATATTCGTTAATTAATTACGAAGTGAACTCCGCGAGCAAAAGGTCTTCTATATTTCACTAGAAGCAACAAGAACGTGGTATAGCCATAAAACATCTCACGTAACGAGTCTGAAACTACCTGACATAGAAATATGGACGTAAAACGAGTATTTTATGAAGGTACATAAAGCTTAATCTCAAGTAACGTCAGACTGAGAAAGAGAGATCGCTGATGCAGACGGAATGAAATCATCGATCAATCATACGTGTCATTGATTTTTTAGGGATGTAGTGATCCACATCATTGGATCACGTTCAATGTAATTGCATCTTTAATGACTGGGTCAGTACTTTGAGAAATTATTCTAGTGAGAAGCTACTTGTCTTGTTCTGAAACTCTGCTGAATTATTATACGTACGTAGTTCCGAATATTTCTTCCAAGGTGAAATCAAAGTCCCCAGTGGATCGCCGTCGAACTTATAATGAAATCACAGTCACTGTGAGAATTAAGAAAACACGCTGAACAAAAATTCACCGACGCAGTTAATCGAGGTTTTCAGTATATTAACCCTTAGCTGCCACATTGGGGTCAGACTGACCCCAACATCGTTCAATCTTGAATTACCATCAAGAAACTCGATGAATCGAACTCTCCGCGCAATTTGGTGCCACTTCAGAGTTTCTTCACCTCACTCCACCCCAGTGTGACATCATTATCCATGTTACATATAATTCTTTTTCATGATACAGTGATAATGTAATTTAGAAGCGGAAATATACCCATCGATCGATGAAAACAAGCGATGCATGTGTGCTGCAGAAATGAATTTTTCTTTAGGGAAATTATTTGATTGAAAATGGGGATAGTTTGAGTACTCTCTGAAATTTGTTCAAAACATGTGTATGCATAGCTTGGCTTTGATGTGCGTTTACAGTTGGGGTCATAATCGACCCCAGTGTGGCAGTTATGTTACACTGGCGAAGTGTGGCAGCTGAGGGTTGAACAAAAAAAACAGATTCTCTGGCTAGCATAACAAACAATTCACTGTTTCAGTCAACCGGTGACAATAGCAGTGAATTTTGAGCTAAATCAACAAAAAAATTTATGAGATACCTCAATTTTCAGTATTGAGGAATTTCCTCCGTGGAAGTTTCTTTCCCTTCACTGAGAGATTCTATTCCCTGATTGAGGGAAAATTTTTTCTCCATCACTATGAATGTTTACCATTTTGGATATCAAATGCCCTGTAAAATCAGAAAAAAGTTCACGTACTCGTAATAAAAAGTTCTTCATCCATTGAAATACTCTGTTGCGATTATTCTTTGTGCAGAAATTATCCTCGTCTTAAATGATCTTTTGATGCTCCATAATTCATCGTTTGGAAAAATTCTCCAAATTGGATATCAATTCATTGGATTGTCATGAAAGATTTACTGCAATAGATTCTATCAATATATAGATACTACACAGAGACAATAACGTTGCAAAAATAATTACATTTGTATCTCACCAGCGGGATAAGTAGAAATGTCACTTTTGTGATCAGACAATGCGCACTGCACTAAACTTATACAGGAAAATTTCAGTACTTCACTGGAACTCATTAACCAACACATTTTTAGAAGTATTCCAACACATTCACTGAGATTTTAGAGTGAGAATCGGAATTTTGGAGTAGAAATTTTGTAAAATTACAGTGAATGTATTGACAAATTATTGAATTGACATTTTCCAGTCCCAAAATCCAGCAGACTTGTATTCTTCCTTTACAATGTAGTAGAAATATATCACCCTAGTAGAAATTTTCTGTAGCGAATTATGAGGCACTGATCAGTTTTCCATTTCACTGATCAGGAACTGATCAGCAAAGTTACAAGTTTCCGACAAGGAGTGTAACGTAGGGTTGCCAGATAAAAACCGGGACAGTCGATGATTGGATAATTCTCATGTACCCACTCTCTAAATTCCTTGGAGTGAAAATTCCCTCTTGCCGAGTGAAAATACTGCAACTCCGAAATGAGTTCTCTCATTTGAGATGGAAATCAACTCTGGTGTTTGGAGTGAAAAACTCACCCTTAGGAATAAGAGTGAATATTGACTCTTAAAGAGTGAAATTTCACTCTTCAAGAGTTGAGCTCCCACTCCGTTCTAGAGTTGCAGTATTTTGATTCTTTGAAGAGTGAATATTCACTCCAAAGAATTTAGAGATTACACTGTTAGGAAAATCTGTCTCAAACTTAACAATACTATTATGAAGTTTTTCACATAAACATTTTATTAAATTTCATACCAAATTTGTATGAAATTTCATATTTTCATATTAAATTTAATGTTTTCATATTAAATTTAATAATCGTTCTCAAATTGAATATGGAAATATGAAATTTCATAAAAAATTTCTTATGAAATTTAATAAAATGTTTATGTAAAAAACTTCATAATATTATTGTTAAGTTTGAGACAGATTTTTCTAACAGTGTAACCATTCATATTCCACATTCTAGAAGACGGAACCACCCTAACAGCAAAATGCTGAACAGATATGCAGCAATTGGTTGAAAACGTACAACAACAGTTTGAAGCAGTTTGAAGCAAGTTGTTGTCGTGTTGTTGGGAAGTTGCTTGGTTTCATGAAACTCTCAATCACGTGCGTAGCAAATTCCCAGCAACTTGACGAAAACACGATAGACAACGTAAGAGCAACGATTGCACAGCAACTTTTGTTGTATGGGCAATCACCAAACCCGGTTTTCATCTGGTAACCGTAGTGTAACGCATCGACCAATGAGAAACTGATTGGAAAAACTGAGCAGATATAAGCGAGTAACTGATAAGGCCCTGCTTAGTAGTTGATGAGGTATTTGTAAGTAACTTACGAAGCATTTATTACTCACAAAGATGTAGGTTATGTCAATGAAGATATGAAATTATGATGATAAATTGATGATTTTTCACTCAAATAATAATGCATGTTTTTGTTCAAGATGTTTCCAAGGATTAAAAAGTAAATTTCCAGCAAAAACCCGTAGGAAAAATTTTTCTAGAGTTTTTCTTAGATAAAATCTAGGAGTTTTTGCCAAGGACAAACATTGTGTTTCAACCTCAATCATGAGATATCATGGAATAATATTCAAGTTACTATAGTTACTCATAATAAATAACAATAACAATATTATTTCACAACAAGAGAGCCCTGCTTAAAAGATCCGATTCAAACCTATTAACTGCTCAATCAGTATGAATCAGATTTTTGTCCGGGAATTTCCTCATTTGATCTCATTTAAATATAATCGGCTCGAATAGGAAATTTCTACTCAATAGGATATAACCAGTAAATTCGAATGTACATGATCCGAATTCCCTGATTATGTCACATTGAATGAAAATTCCCTATTCAAACCGATTAGATTTGGATAAGATCGAATAGGAATATTCCCGGACAAAAATCTGATTCAAACTGAGTGATGAGTTAATAAGTTTGATTCGGATTTTTGAAGCAGGGAGAATATATACATATCTCATCTAATCTCCTTTTATACCATAACCTTACAGAATCTAATGATTTCCAATGTAGTTTTGTTCCAGAAAACGGAGTGGTTCAATGATTGTACAATCATGGACACTTTGAATTCGTTCCCGATTTTACAATTAACTATACCCTGCTAAAAATTCCCAATAAAGAACGATTCAAAACGATAAGAATTCTGTATAGTTTTGAATGAGGTTTTTGAATACGTGATTTACAATGTTATACCGTTCTTCAACGATAGAACTCCCCGACTAGAAATTTACCCCATGGACCAGATCAGGTAAACCTTGATCCAGATCAGGTCCTGATGAGGCAACCTCATCAGGACCTAACAAGTCATGTCACGCTGAACTATTATGAGGACCCCATCAGGAAAGACTAATTAGGATTTTGTGAGGAATTCCTTACTAAAACCTCAAAAATAAATCAAAACTAATCTATGAGCCTGTGTGAAAATTGCAGTTCGGTTGACAGATGTGAGGTTAAATTTATGTGATCAACAAATGGATGAATTATTTTTGTGAAATGTGTGGTGGTTATTTCTTGAATAATGTGTATCAAAAAGTCTGTTAGTAAGTGCAAAATGATTAAGTAAATCAGTCATAGCTGTTGTAACGTGTCAAAAAATCGTAATTTGTTGATGCAGTGAAAATGAATTTTCTTCAAATACTTACATCAGCACTTCTAGGCAAAAACTCAGATCATATTGATTTTGTAAGAAATATGAGTCATGAAGAACTCATTTGATCAAAAATATGTCAAAAGAATGTTCAAAATGAATAACAAAAAACTCGAATTATTCACTTGCAGCTTGTCGGATGGTTTTATTTTTCAAATTGAAGAGCACTCTTGGAGTTGAAATTTTCAAATTTGAGAAAAAAGCCTTATCTTCTGAGTTGAATTTGTTGTTAGGGTGATAATAAACTTGTAGGAAGAGTTTGAAAGTTGAGTGGAATCTATATTGATCAGGAAAGTCCAAATCGTGTGGCAAAAGTTAGAAAATCTGTCAACTTAGCTGACAGCGCATGGGTATTCTATCAGCTTTTCTTTACTAAACCAAATGCTGGCAGGAGAAATTCATCAAAATATAGGGAATTCAAAGTGATGTGAAGTAAGAGAGGACAGATACATGCATTGAATTTTATTAGTTATTATAAAAATGTTGATAAATATGATAAGGCTATGTATGACTCAATGTATCGTCTCTCCATATTTTTGTTTCAATGATTTGCATTTTTGAGTGTGCATTTTCATATCTTTTCACCAGTAACTAGTGTTAGGTTGAGAAAACATGTGTATTGAACCTGTTTCATAAATATGATAACATTTATTTGTAGGAACATGACACAACATTATTGGAACAAAAATATGGGAAGACGACACTTTGGATCTTCTATAGTCTTTTCTTATTTTTTAGAACGTTTATAAGAACGAATAAAATCTAATGAATATTTCGGTCCTCTCTTACTTCACATCACTTTGAATCCACTATATTTTGATGAATTTCTCCTGCCAGCATTTGGTTTAGTGAAGAAAAGCCCATGCGCCGTGAGCTAAGTTGACAGATTTTCTAACTTTTGCCACACGATTTGGACTTTCCTGATCAATATAGATTCCACTCAACTTTCAAACTCTTCTTACAAGTTTATCATCACCCTAACAACAAATTCAACTCAGAAAATGAGGCTTTTTTCTGAAATTAACAAATTTCAACTTCAAGAGTACTCTTTAATTTGAAAAGTAAAACCATCCGTCGAGCTGCAAGTGAATAATTCAAGTTTTTTGCATTTCATTTTGAACATTCGCTTGAAATATTTTTGATCGAATGAGTTCTTCATGACCTTTATTATTACAAAATGATTGGGATTTCTGAGTTTTTTCCGAGAAATACTGATGTAAATCAATATTGATATAGATATTGTCGTTGTTGATATTATCGTATATTTGAATAGAATTAATTGTCACCACATCAGCAACTTATGATTTTTTACATATTACAGCAGTGATAACTGATTCAATAATTCATTTTGCACTCAATAACAGATTTTTTTATGCGTATTAATCAAGAAATAACGAAAGAAGAGTACTTGTTCGAAACTTATATTGGATTATGACGAAACACATATTCATTCAGTTCATATATACTCTTTGAATAATACTCAGATGATGTGATGTGTAGGAAAGAAAAATGATGCTGAATAGTCAATAAATCAACCTTATGAGAATTGTGATAAGTTAAATGAAATACTTATTTCGCTGGTGATGGTTGAACGTTTGCTAAGTTTTTTTCGCTGTATGCATAACGTGGAAAATCTTGTGAAATTTTCATAAGTTCCGCCTAATTAAAACCCAAATAGTCAGTTTTCAATTCACATTGAGAATAGATTGAACAAATTGTTCAACAGTTTTCAGAAGTAGGTAATGTGTTCGGAATGAAGGGATTGAATTTAAAAACAGGCACAGTTGAAAATCGTTCAAACATGTTCTTCCTATTGAAGGAAAATTTGTTTAATCAAAGAGTGTACAATCTGAAATCAACTCTATACATTCTTGTATTCAGTTTATCAAACTATGTCCATGATCTTAGGATGACCGAACGAGGTCCTGATGCGGATACAGCGAGGAAAACCTACTTCGATCTTTTCAGGATAATTTGAGGAAATCCTGACTAGGACCAAATGAGGTCATCCATACGTGAGTCATCCACACCTAATCCCGATCAGGACCGTAACGGGTATTCCTTATTTCGGATGACCTTGTCAGGTCCTCATCATATGTTGGGTTAACCTGATGACAATTTCCAGTCGGGTCTATGGTACCTTATAGTATTCTATAGAATTTAACGTAAGATCTATGTGATTTTATCGTAAAATTCTTATAGAAAAAGGGCCACTTATTTTGAAACACATGACTACTTCTTTTCGAATAACTGGTACTTTTTCTATACGAACTTCACTATAAAACCACATACATCCTGTTACATTTCATATAATACGATAAGGAACAATAGAGTTCTATCCTTTAAGAACGATGTAACATTGTAAATTCCGTATTCAAGAACCTCATCCAAAACTATAGAGAAATCTTATCGTTTTGAATCGTTCTTTATTGGGAATTTTTAGCAAGGTATGATAAGTTAACACATTACACAGGACTACAAAATTGAACTTTTTGTTTGGTGCAACAACTGTATCATACTTTTCCGAAGTATTTTGGCGCGCTGAATCCGAATCTGGCTTCAAAATTGCATTATTACGTGTGGTTTTTGAGATATTTTAACGTCAAAGTGTGAAAAACACCGTTTTTCGACATATTTGAGATTACGTGACGTCAGAATGTAATTTTTTCTCATGAAACTGTTAGATGCACCTCAAAATATAATCCATCCCCTTCCGAATGCCGTTGAGTTCGCTCGAATATCTTTTTTTTTACTGTGACACGACAATTTGAAATTTGTGTGTTCATGGATTTAGTGAATAGGTGAAATAACACAATTTTCAAACTGTCGTATCTCAGAGAAAAAAAAAGATATTTGAACAAACCTAATCGCATTTGGAAGAGAATGACTCATATTTTGAGATAATTTGAAGAATAATTTGATAAAATGTTGTTAACGTGTGGAATAATTGAATAAAACGTTTCAAAATCGTGCATTTTCATTTTATTTTACACCTGCGATTTCTTGAAAACTACACGTAGCATTAAAAAAATAAGTATATTTCCAGAGTCAGGGTATCGAATATACTCAAAATCTGCTTTAGTTTTAGCGGCACCAAAATCATTGTAGACCTGTGTTATTGACAAATGATGCATGCATTGAAGACTGCTGCAACTGTGGTACATCAATGATTGTACAATCATTGATAGTATTCACGCCTCAGACATTCTTATAGTACAACCATTGGTCAATTGTTCATGCATCATTATGTCCATCAGATTGAGCGATCGTGAACTCGTTCGTTTTGCTTTCTGGGGTTATATGCATATACTCTTTATAATCATTGGGTTTAGATTTCATTGATTTGATGCAGCAGAACCAGATGAAAAAATTCAAATCAATTCAATTCAATTTCTTTAAAATACTTCGAATTTCGGTTAACCCTGCTTCAAAAATCCGATTTAAACTCATTAAGGGGTAACACCACAGTGACCTCTCCAAAAATAACGCTTTTTCAGATTTTTTTTCGAAAATTAGAAAGTTCCTATTCAAATTGAACTACATGAAAGTGTTCCGCTACTATTGAAGTACAAAATAATTTTTTTGTGGACATTTATTGTGGAAAATGGCGGCTTGACAGGTGAATGACTGAAGCACTGTGAAAATTCATGGTCGTGCGGTGGGATAAATAACTCGGTCCAGAATTGACGTAGAACACAGAACCAAAGATGATTATTTTATGTAATCTAAAAGCTAGTGAAATACGTATCCGTTTTGAAAAATGTGCATTTTCCACAAAATGGCATCAGTTTGAAGAAGAAAGTAGAATTTTCACCCTAAATTTCGTTACTTAATGTTGAATGAAAAACGCAAATATAAATATTTCGAAAAACCCGTACGCATTTCACTAGATAATCATATCACGGATACAATAAAAAAACTCCGAGGTGATTGATTGAAAATTGGCGGAGCTAGAGCTCCCACCGACTTTCGACATCCTGTTCTGAAATAAACGCATTTAAAGTTTTTCTAACAGTTGAGTCGTGCGTGTTTAGTCGGACCTATGTTTGTAGTTCACGGTATATCATTTTCGGGTCCTCAAAGAGTACTTTAAGCCAAAAACAAAGTTTTTGATTTTTTTTAAATCCCACTGTGGTGTTACCCCTCAACTCGTCAATCAGTTTGAATCAGATTTTTGTCCGGGAATTTTCTTATCTGATCTCATTCGAATATAATCGGTTTGAATAGGAAATTTCTACTCAATGGGATCTAATCAGTAAATTCGAATATACATAATCCGAATTTCTTGAATATATCTCATTGAGTGAAAATTTCCTATTCAAACCGATTAGTTCTGAATAAGATCGAATAGAAAACTTCCTGGACAAAGATCTGATTCATACTGATTGACCAGTTAATACGTTTCAATCGGATCTTTTAAGCAGGGAAAGCATGTATCTAAAATAGTTGTACTTTTTCAATTGCAATATATCTTTGAACCGAATATTCTTTATAAACATTCACGCTTTTAACGTTTCTTGTGAATAAAGGCAATAGCTTGTCAGAATTTGATCAGTTTCATATGAATTTTAATAATCATATACTTCTCAAATCAGTTCCCAATAAGTTAGTGATCAGTTTTTCTTGATTAATTCTTCCTCATCACTGCCTCATCGTTAATAGGAAAAACTGATTATATTTCTACTGGGGTCTATTCCAGGAATTGTTTAATGTGCCGGTGAAGTCTTTCGCACGATGAAGCTCGTACTGCTACCACCGTGTCTGATGATAACGGTGACCTCTCCACTTATCCTGCTAATTCATTAGAAATATAATTTCATGATTTTTGAAACGTTCGTTTTCTAATCTTAACTCTTGATGCAACGAGAAACCGATTTATTATCGAGGAAACGAATCGCCTCAACGAAAAAAAAAAGTGAATCTCATTTGGATTGATCTTAAACACCGAAGTTCCAAGGGGAAAAATGTTTTCAATCCTTCAATTTCAATCAACGGGCGCTCAGAAATAAGAAGTGATACGTTCATGATTTATGTAAAGAGGTAAGAACAGAAACTCTCGTCCCGAAATTCTTGAGAGCGAGCAGAGAAGAGGGATCGAAAGAAGAATTGAGAGCTCCAAGTTGAGGGATAAGATCGAAAGAAGTAGGTACTTTGGAGAAAGCAAGAGGATAAAAGGTGTAGACTTTGAGTGGAAGGAAGAGGACTGACTGCATGGATTTTACACGTATGTGGACTCTATACGTACACATGTACCCGTGTACTCGTGTGACAGAAGAACATTAGAAGAATGAAACATGGGAGAGTGAGTCATGGATCGAAGTAAGGATAATGAAAAATGAAAAGAAGTGAAATGGAGGAATGTTACATCCTCAAAATAAAAACTCTTTCACAAGATTTGAAATAATACCATATTGTTCTTCGGTGTTTTCTGTTGAAAAATTCTTCGATTTCGAGAGGGTCAGTAGATCGTGAATACCCTGAATCAAAAGAGATTGATAGATACTAGTTTAAAACGGGATGTAACATAACATGAATTGTCCGTATAAATCATGTCTATGAAGACTATAGATTATTTTTCAAGTTATTCTACATCAGATTGGAGATCAAATTGATGTATGTTCTTAACTATTACACTGAAAGAATTTTGTTGTGAAAATTACCGTGGAATTCCAGTAATCGTTGGACAAGTAAAAATTCTTTAAAAAATTGCTGTGCAGACTATAAAACTGATATTATATTTTCTATAAGTTTCACAAACTGCACAATAATATTTTAAAAAATTCCTACTTATCTCTCGATCACTGGAATTCCATGGTAATTTTTCGAATGAAATTTTCGGTGTGTAGCGTAACGGTTTTGACAGTGTAGTTTTTATAGAATTGAACATTATGTTCAATGATCTCAGTAGTATTCTATGGAATATGAATTCAAACAGCCATTTCGATCCGAAGAAGATTCAAAGTGAGGATGAATGATTTTGAACATCGTTCGATTCGTTTGAACGAAAAAAGCAAAAAATAAACTTCAGAGGAGAACGACGCGATGAAACTCCATCATTCGTAATTGATAGATTCGAAATTTGACAAACATTTTGCTCCTGGAATACAATATCATGCTACCAAAAACTTATCGCGAGAATCCCCTTGTAAAGTTGACGTGGTATTATTCTTATATTTTCGGGTTTTTTTCGTTGTTTCATCCTGAACATCATGTATACCTGCGCTTCCCCGGAGACGAGTCGTCGCTTCGTGTAAAGACCCTACGATCCCACAGGAGATTGCCCTGTGTAGCGAAGCGAAAACTTCCCTCTCCGACGACAGCGGCACAGTTCCACGATATTACCTAAGAGTAATTTTCCGTGATGATACCGGTATACGTACATTTTCACATACACGTACATTAACATGTGCGTATATACATATTCAAATGGAAATATTCTGCTCGAACCTTATAAGGGAATCGCTGATAACGCAGCGCGACCTAATTTGTTGAAAAATAATGAATTTGAAACAGGAGCCATAAGGGACGAATACATTTGATTATGAACTGATGAGTTCATGGGAAAAGATGAATGTTTTGGAAAATCGCTTTAATCTGCACCTTCCCATGCACAATGTATACATCAGGGTGTTTCATTTTTAGGCGAGATTTTTGTTTCCTCTGTCCTACTTGAGAATTTGATATTCATTGATCAAGAGGCTCAGCTCATCCAAAAATTCAGTTTCCCATTTAAATAACACAGGAAACTCATTAAATTTGGTTTCAACTCGGTTTCCTCGGTGTTGTAAAAATTTTTTTCGAGTGAATGCATATGATGTGCTTGTAGAGTGTGAAATTCACTAATAGTTTTGGAAGTGAACTTTGATAAAAGTCATAATAAAAGCTCTCATATAATAATTTTGTATTTATCGATCTTACATGGGGAATTAGATTAAAATACACTTTATGAGGCTCTAAAATTTATAATCTTAGGAACTACTCATTCAATTACAAAAATCGAATGTAAATTTCAATAAACACAAAATCATGGGAGATTTCATCCCGATTCTTATTAAAGTTCACCTTTCAAGCTCTGTAACTCCAAAACTATTAGTCGTACAGCTCTATCTCATGGGAACTTTCTGGTAACAAATTTCATGCCCTACAAGCTCATTATACTCATTCGAGAAAAATTTTTTAAACACCGTAAAATCAAGTTGACACCAAAGTTAACCAATTTCCTGTGTTATTCAAATGGGGAATCGAATTTTTGAATAAGCTAAGTTTCTAATTCACTTAGAATTCTCTCTCGTACTGGAATATTTTCTATTCGCCATATAGAATATCAAATTTTCAGGTAGGACAGAGAAAGAAAAAATATCGCCCGAAAATGAAACACCCTAGTATACATACATCTCTCATTCTACATTATTCATGACATGAAATCAATTATGCATCTTGTCGGAACAAGGATAATTATCTCACCCTCCCTTCAAATTACTGCAAACTTCCATTCGGATATAGAAATGATTGTTGAAGATAACTAAGCTTCAAATAGCTGTGAGGGTCAAGCATGTTCGTTGTAGCATATTCTATGCTTAATCCGAATATAAAACTTTTTCCGTAAGAAGAATTCTCACTCATGATTCAAATTATTATATATTGAAGGTCAACGTTGTACGCTTGTCACATAGTTTTCATATCTCAACATTTCTCTTGTACCTTGAAAGAATATAAGAAAACCCACATTCCCGAAGTTCAATGAGATGGAAAGGATACGGCTTTGTCAACTCCTCCCCTCTATCATCATGGGACAATGCTATGATCGATGACATTTCGAAGCTAACTAAAGTAAATAATTCCACGTCCAACATATAAATGTCAATGATCACTGTAGGTTCATTTTAAGACGAAGCATGAGAAGGAGGCGTGGAAATTTGGTGATAAAGCAGGGATGAATTACTGTTACCGTAGGGACATACGTGAGGTTCCGAGAGCTTAAGTTCATCAAAAGCTCCATAATTGATTTACACTGTGGTTAAATGGCCAACGCGTTGAATAGAACTATACATATTAGCTTCGAAGGCGGTTCCAGCTGTCTTGTTTGTTGAACAAATTAGAACACCTCGATGCTGAACTCTATGAATAACCTCTCATGGAAGATCCTCCAGCTCGTAAGTGTAATCGTGAAGATTGCTATTGCGCACGTAACTCGTCCACGAATGTCAAATTGAATTTCTCACTTATTGGTATCGTTATAAGTACCATGCATGTTATATTTCTGAGTAATGATGACATTTCTTCAAATACTCGACTTAGGAAACCGTAATCCTTTAAAACTTATATATGTATAGATGAAGTGTGGATCAGTTTTAACAAACTATTATCAATTTATACCTTAATTTTGGAAAAAGAGTTCAAATATGTTCTGTGAAACTCATCTAAAATGAACCACAATTTCTTCATAATTATTGTAGCGGTGGTCGTAATTTCAATAAATACTCGACAATTCGTTTACTGGGATGTGTAACTTAACACATGAGCTGAAGAGTCCCGGGCCTAACAAAGAAAACACGGTTTTTTTTGTCCAAAATTAACTTCATTCATCAACTTAATCTGCATCAAGAACAACGCGATCATTCCAGCGCCGCTCTAACATTTCAATACCACCCTCAGTTTCAGCGATAATCCCTTCATTCGAGCGAAATTTCTCACTGACAAGCATTTTTTTAGGGCCGCGAACAGCCAGTAGTCGCTGGGAGCCAAATCTGGCGAATGCGGTGAATGTGGAAGCAATTTGAAGTTCAATTCATGTAGTTTTGCTATTGTTTTGATTGACTTCTGACATGGTGCGTTGTCTTGATGGAATGCAATTTTTTTCTCTGCCATATGCGCTCGTTTCCTTGCAATTTCGGCCTTCAAACTCTCCAGGAATGCGATATAATATTCACTGTTGATGCTATTCCCCTTCTCAAGATAGTCGATAAATATTACATCACGCACATCCCAAAATACCGAGGCCATAACCTTTCCAACCGATGATTGCGCTTCCGGGCGCTTTGGACGAGGTTCACTCAGAATGAAGATCGTTTCGATTCCGGAGTGAAGTGACGGATCCATGTTTCATCCATTGTAACATATCGACGCAAAAATTCCGGCTCGACGTGGAGGCGAGGTGGTACGATGTATCAATACCACGCAGGAACAACGTTGATGCCACCTATCCGAATAGACGCATGCAGCGCCACCTTTCCGAATATTACAATGCGTCCACGTCGCCGCTCCGTTGCGTCCACCTTTGTTCCACCTCGCTTCTCCGTTGCCTCCACTTTCGTTCCACCTCGCCACCACGTTCCTACCACCTTCGTTCCACGCTGTGGCAACGTTGCATAGGGCGGACATTTCTCCGGCGCCTCTATGCAGACTCTACGTGTTTTCCACCTAACGGCTACGTAGCCTCCACGTTGCTTACGTGAAGGATCCACCTTTGTTCTCCGTGGAGGCCACGGAGGTGTGCTGTACGGGAACATGGCCAAACACTGCTCAGAGACATCAACGCGTTCTTTTTTTTGGTCAACAGTGAGCAAACGCGGCACCCACTTTGAACAAAGCTTTCTCATAGTTAAATGCTCATGCAATATAAAGCCAATACGTTCTTTTGATATTTTCACGATGTCAGCTAACTCACGCAACTTCACGATTCGATCATTCAAAATGATTTTGTGGATTTTTTTTATCCACTGCGTTCTGCATCATCGGTGTCTCTACGACCACGTTTGAAGTCAGCAAACTAACGTTTTATTGTGGTTTCTGATGGAGCGGAGTCCCCATAACACTTTCTCAAGTCATTGCTTCGCTTGAACGGTATTTTTTCCCATCAAGAAGCAGTGTAAAATTGAAACACCAAATTGTTTTTGATCCATTGTTGTAAAAATAAATAACAAAAGTAGCGTCACTCTTAGTACAATAACTCACAAACTAATGAATAGAATATCATGAAATTCTGACAACTGTCTTTTGAAGGTTAGTACTAACTGAGAAACAGGTGAATGCAGTAAAATTCGCGTCATCTATGTGTTAGGCCCGGGACTTTTCAATCCATGTGTTATAAGATGCATATCGTGCTGTAATATCGCGCTGTAAAATTCAATAATGTGGATGGATAAATATAAATGAAAATATTCTTTTTAAAACGCGGTATGCATTGAAAAACGAGTAAGACGAATGTTACGTGTTATGATATAAAACAGAATAGATAAGGTGGGATTCGATGTTATACGAGATGATTCTGCAATATTTGTACCACGCTTTACGGTGATGACTCCTAAGGTCATAAATGGTGCACATGACGCGATTTTTTTTACCTTCCCATAAAATCCTCGTAACGTTTCTTACCTATGCATAAAGTTGGATTACTTCACGTTTATACGTTTTATGATTCGCCTTTGAACCTCACAAATTTTTATCAGAATTTATGTTCAAGTGATGACACAAAATTTTCAAATACACATTTCTTTAATCGCTGGTTTCGTCTTTATTCTTTAGATCCAAATACCGGTCAATATATCTCCAAATTCTTCCCGTAAGTTCCACAAATATAGAATTGAATCGTATTAAATTATCAATGAATACCTGAGATCAAACGAGGAAATATAAAAATCCGTTTCAAGAACAACAATCATTAGCGATAATTTAACAATGCACGGAGAGGAATGATTATTATCACCAACAACATATTTTCATGTTTGGAAAAATCCATTTCTTAAGAAATATGCGTCCTTGATACAAGAAAATTTTTCTGAAGCTAAGGATATAATTTTTGAATTGGATAAATATTTTCTTGATTCAAGAAAAAACTCAAGAATACATTTCCTTGGTATTAGTAATTATTTCTCTCAATGTGAGAGTATGTAATCTGCATTTTAAAATAACACTGATTACCCTGTTGAAAATTCCCGGATGAATAGGATCGCGACATTCGCATCCCAGGCAAGTCATACCGAGACTGACAATTGGACCATGACTTGGCCCACCGTAGCTGACTAAGCGTTGTTGCGATCTAGCATGTTTTGCCGTGTTTGATTCAATCTTCGTTAACCAAGTGTCGACTGATGCTTAGCCCGTCACAGTTCACCAACCCTTGATAACACCTCAGACATCAATTTTAGGATTAAGCATATTTCACTGCGCTTGATTTATTTGTCGTCAACCAAGCTTTAATCGACACTTGGCTCGCCGTGAGCCTAGATATAGCCACATGACGTGGACTTGGAATTTATTCGCATTTCAGAAACTTGAAAGATTATACGCCTGAATGTACGTCAGCCCAAATATGGGTATCCTCCCACTGTCCTCCCAGAGTCCTAAAAGAGTTCTTCATGAATCCATTCCATTAATTCTGAACTCTTTTAGAACTCTTGTGCTATCTAGGCTCAAGTGACTGTGTCGGAATCCAATATTCCGAAATTTCATGTGCCGGAATATATTATATTCGATCAAGCTTGGATGCCAATAAGAAAACTATCCTATCCGTTGAGGTTGATTGTATATCAATCATGGCACCAATATCGATTCAAAACACAAAACCAATATTAAATCTTGATATTGAAACAAGCTTGGATGCCAAGCGTTGAACATTAATATCATCCCAGACAATAATGTAATTTGGTGCCAATGTTGGTAACCATGCTAGGCCCAATGTTGACGAGCATTGGCTCAAGCTTGGCACCAAGTTTGGTACATTTGTCAACGCATACCTGGGATGCAAACCAGAACCACTTGGGTTCCCACTAGACAGGCCCTTGAATGGTCCTGACCGGGAACTTGAGGGACGCTGAAGGGTTTCGTGCAGGACCTGGAAAGACAACGCGGGTCTTTGGTGGGAACCCGTATACGGATTTCGCGATCCCATTCATCCGATTTTCAACAGGGTGTATGGTATTTCCATTAATCAACACAATCCAACCCCCCGATGTATATTCATAAATAACGATTTCACCGCGAATTCATCGTGAACTCTTTGTATTCAAAAAGAATTCTTCCATTACTTCTCATAATTTATCACGAATTCTTTCAGAATTAACATGAAGAGAGTTTATTTGGAAGATGTGAGTACTATGTGAGAGGGAATGATAATTTGAAGTGACCCATTCGATGAGTTTACGATGATCTTTGGAAACTGTAGCCTAATTAATTGGGATCAGAATTACGCACATTATTGAGATAACGATGAAGATATTATAGGATAATGAATGCATACCGCATAAATGATAAATCGATTCCTGATAACTTCTAAATTATGGCGATTTATACTTAACCGTCATGTGATGAATTCATAAGCTATAAATATTGCTCTTGTTATCATGTTGAATCATGAATCCAATTTATCTACTTAAATTTGAATAAGTAAGCAAAGTAGATGGATGATAATTTTGTTGACAACAAAATCCACAGCTCAGAACTACGTATAGATTTCCAATACAAATTTTCAGTTATAAAGGATTCAATTACTCATTGATCATAAATTCGATTTAAATCACTACATCACAAGTAACTTCATGTGATTATTATACAAGCATATTAACCGTGTTACTTTTATACAGTTATGATAGATTCAATACCTCATCAAACGATTGATCAAGTATCACTTTGGTCTGAAGAATGTAATCAAAGGGAATTCGCTTTGAAGTGCTGATACTCCCGTGTCATGTAACAAGGAAATGAATTGCTTTCTCGAGAAGTTGATTCGGTTTCTTCGAAGTAAACAGTACCGATTCTGTAATTGATGCAAAACTCTTCGAAACCAAAAGTAGTACAAGAAGTACATACACGTACACGTACACGTACACGAAATTCAGTTGACTCGATCATTTTTCAGACAAAAGAAAAATATTACGTTTTTGAAAAAAAAAAGAAAAAACAAACAGTACGGTTCCATTGTTCGAGAGAGGATACTCGAACGATTTTGAAGTACGAAACGGGGTCAAGAAACCTGTATTCTGGTAACATTCATAACTTCGGTACGTGCTTGAATTGATTTATTCGATAAACCACTGCTAGGAAAGATTGAATAAAAACCTTGGATCGAGCAAAAGTTTCCGAGAAAACACATAATATTTTCTGGTACATGGATATGAGTATACAAAATGATATTCTAGTATACTATATAAGAAAATTGATGATTCGACATTGTTGCAAACGACTTGGTAAACACAAATAATACCGGAACTAATAAAGTCACCTCGTGTTGACCCGTTGAAAATCACGAGTAATGAAGGGATTTCTATGAATATTATCGTACAGTCCATTGATCCCTCTGCGAATTGACGTCCACGTCGGGAACAATACTCAAACCACCATCAATTTCGGTAGCAGTTCGCCCCGCAAGTGGGTTCCTAGGTTACGCACACGATCCCTCGGTGCGCCAAAATCAATTTTGTGTACGACCTCTCGAAGATCCTCAAGCTGGATGTATCCATCCCTTCCTCCGAAACTAACAACGTTGAAGCTAAATCTCGAATCGATCCGGCATCGTCTTTCGACAACTTACGTAAGGTTGAAGCGTTGAAAAATGAGGCTCTCTTTCGTGGAAGAAGAAAAAATGGTGGAATCAAGGGAAGTATGGGGGAGGGGGAAAGACATCTATCTTAAAAAATTCGACAATCCTCGTTCACTCATCTCTGTCTGGTTACGCTGCAGACGTCAACGTACACGATTCTTCACGATTCATAGGTAGGAATTAAATGTTTGCTTTCGACTCCCTGTGAGGAATCTCCATATATTTCGATCACATTCATATGTCAGTTTCAAAATATTCTTGTGGCATAATACCTCGAACCGTTACGATATGTTCCACCATTTTCACACGTTCAATTGAAAGTCGAGCTGAATCGTGGATGTTAAATCGAAGACTTACAATTGGAATTCTTGGGTGGGCACGATAAAAGATGCTATTTTATATATTTTGTTGGGCCGAGTTGAATGGAAATGAGGACGGTGAAGGGATTTGTGGAAAGGTATGTAACATTATGCTCAAATATTGTGACTTCCCTATTCAATGAGTTGAATTAGGATTGGAAGGAGGTGGCAATGATGATTTCTCCCTTTTATGAATCGAGAATTCGAATATATTTCTTCTGCTAATGAATTTTATTCTTCAACAAACTACATTGGATAGACTTTTTATGTCATAAATGACAGAGTTAATATATTTCCATTCATGGAATCAGTCAAATTTCAATCAATGAACAGACCCCGCTTGAGCAATTGAAACATTAATTAATATGTATTCATTTTACTCCATACTTGCACTTATTTGCATTGGTCGACTTCTCTCTACAAGTATATTCAAAACAATCGATCGAGTCATTTTAATTCAATGAAGAATTTTCAAAGAAGTACAAGAGACAATAGTTTGTCTAAAACTCTAAAAGAACTCTTAATTCCTCAGCAATTATTGTCGTATGTTGACGTTTTCCTCTGTTTTGCGTCAACTGGAAAAATCATATTATAAGAATGAGAATATCTTCTTAGCATAAGTGGAAGATGTTCTAATATTCAGATCTTCATCTGAATATTAGAAGAATTTCCACTCATGTTAAGAAGAAGATATTCTCGACACCTATGAAAGATGAGATTCTCATTTTTAGAATATAATTTTTTCAGGGTAGCTCTTACGTTAAGTGCTACTCTTCTCTTATTTGTACAAGAGAAGGATGAAATACCGTGTTTTAAAAATATTAACCGTAGACTCTATTACGTGGATTGTCCAAAGTAAGAAAGTTATAACAATTGTACGCAACTGCCATGTAATCAACATGTTGAATATGAATGAGAATAACAACTCAATCGTATTCGAAACACTTGAGGTATTGTACTCAACATTGATGGAGAGCATTTATTCGGTATTTGACTGGAGCTGAGTAATCATTCTAAAAGGCAAAAGTGTGGTATCATGTAATTAGGATCAAGAGGGACGGAAAAAAGACATAGACCGTGAAATCGGGCGGTGAAAGTGTAGTCCGCCTCTCGTCTTGCTTTTGTCCATGAACGAGATTTACTAGATCTTCCCCCTCGTTCGAGTACACATGAATGAGAGAAGGTGTTTTGCCATGGGTAAAATCTCTCCTCGACATGTATCTTGAGCAGACGAGTGGAAAGAATACGCTTATAAAATTCCTTCGAATACGGAGTCGCATTAATTCGATGAAGATGTCCATACTATAGATATAAAATTATCTTCCATTTAATGAATTCTTTTTGTGTTTTGATTTCTTCATTTTCTCACCATTCGGAGTTGTTTTCAATGATTTATCATAATTCAGTTATCAGAAGTTTGAAAATTGAGTGAAGTTAGAGTAATTATTGTACCGACTTGTAACGTGATTGTTGTAATTGTTGAAGCGAAGCGTGAAACGTCGAACGAAGTACAAGTAATTTTATCAGCAAAGTTTGATTCCTTTCTTGAACACGAGGGAAGACGAGCAGACGGTCAGTTTCATCCCCTGTCTTGTATTCTTTTTATAGTTATATATACGATGATAGGTAAATATAAATACCAACACACGACGACCGAACATACGCGCACTGTCTCATACACGTTCTGAGGGACGTAAAAGTTTTTCTCCCACAAGATTACAGGGCGCCTGCAAGCTCAGTATCAAAGATATGTCAAAGGTACATTGTCACGTACACGGTATTCTTCTAACTTGTTCGAGCATGGTTCAGAGAAGGTAATAAAGCGAGAAGACAATGAGATGATGAATCATTCCTCGTGATAAAAAATTCTTTTTCCAACGTTATCGATCAAACTGCCATTTTATGGATCCAATTATGAAATTGTATCTTTGTATTTCAATATCGCTCAATCGAATCTTCATGTTTCCATATATTTTGTGAATCAAATAATGTTATCCTTGGATTTCCTTCAGATATCGCTATATAATTTATACTCAAATAGATATTCCTGGAATTTCATTTCGGTCTATTTATAACGGCCTCTATCCTCTATCCTCGAACTTGATTCATTGGAATACCGTTTAAATATAGACTTAAGGTACACGTGTATTGGATGGTCAACTGTTCAAGACATTCTTTATCTTTTTGGATTAATAAAGTATGATTCACTCAGACGAATGTCAATTAAGAATGATTTAAATTGTGGCGTTCAATAATTCTTAAAGGAATATAACGGTTACTACACTGTGAAAAATCATCGTACCATACTTCACTAAGAATGATGGCAAGAAAGTTTCACCATTCATAGAGAATTTCTCACCCTCGTGGACTACATGGACTGTAATATCTGGAATGAAGTATAATCATGCTATCACATCGAGTGTGATACGCTGGATTCGAACGGGATTACTTCCAATGATTGTGGTCATTTTTGTTATGTTGGATGTTCACAGAGAATCGCAGAAGTTGCATTTGCACTGTGAAAAATAATTGAAATTTTCCTACATGCAGCAACCAGAAAATTCTGATCATGAAATTTCCCATAAATTCAACTGAAAATTCTAAACTTTGTGTGATTTTTACTATTATTTTCCAGTAAATTTCCGATAAAATTCCCGACGCATCTATACAGTGTTTTCACAGTGATAAATATAAATCATAATAAATAACACAGTGCTACAAAAAAGGAAAAATTAAAGACACTTCCCAAATGACCTATACTGTAGGTTGTTGGTCTGATCGTATACAACACAAAACCATGTTTGAAACATTTTTACACCCTTAAATTTTCAAGTTATGATCAAAAAACTGATATTTGGTGATTTTGTACATTTGAAAATTTCTAACTCGGCCATTTTTTGACCACTCTCAAAATTCCAAACGGGTCTGAAAGGGGAATTTTGGCACTTACGAGACATATATATGGTTTTGAGTATTAAATAGAACTTAGTGGGAATTTTTCCTAAATGATTTGAAATTTTCACCTGTTTTTTTCATTTTTTCTATTTCAAAAGTATTTTTTTGCGACTATCTATTAATTATTATCATAATATAATTATATTAGCCTGAGTTCTACCTATTTGGCCTATATTCTTTTCTCAGCGTAATGATAGAACAAGTCAACATTATATTCTATATGATGCATAGAATATTATTAATTAAACTGCATATCAATTATCGTATAAGACCGAAATTTCCTTTTTTGGACAAAATTGTATAATTCCGACAATTCTTGATCGATTTCAATGAACAACGACTCATTCCACACAGAATTGAACACACTTCAATACCATATATGATGAACCATTGGTTCTTCAAGTATGGTCGCAAAAAAATGCTTATGGAATAGAAAAAAGAACAGGTGAAAATTTCAAATCCTTGAGGAAAAATTTCCACTAAGTTCTATTTAGTACTCGGAACCATATATATGTCTCGAAAGTGGCAACATTCCCCTTTCAGAACCCGTTTGGAATTTCGAAATTGGTCGAAAAATGGCCGAATTAGAAATTTTCTAATGTACAAAATCACCAAAAATCACTTTTTTGACCATAACTTGAAAATTTGAGGGTGTAAAAAATTGTTCAAACATGGTTTTGTATTGTATTCGACCAGACCAATAACCTACACTGGGTCATTCGGAAAGTGCCTGACCAGTGTAGCACCGTGTAATAAATCCTTTGAGATCGCAATACACAGCCCGATATTTGTCAAAAGAACGCAGAAAAAACATATCACATTCATAATTATAACGCATAAAATTTATATTCAATAACGGGAATTACAAAAGTTGCCAATCCTCATAGAAATTTCAAAGATATTACGCGATGTTACGGTTTGTAATATTTATGTATTTAACATTACATGATCAATATACATTATTGTACGGAAAACGTATTCAAAACATTCTTTGATCTCATGTATGAACCAATCGTCGTTATATAACCCAAAGAGTATTTTTGTACCCCAAGGCGTTTTGAAAGTTGTAGGTGAAGTAGGTACTGCTACATATCGAGCCAGGATCCTGGCCATAATTCAGTTTAGAGTTCTCAAAGAGGGAAGAGTTGATTAGAAGCGTTAATTTGCCTTTTGATTGGGACTGATAACAACGCAAAGTGAACGTGGAGTACGAAATTACCCGAGTGTTGTGGTAACGTCAGTACTTCGTGCGATTGTATGAAAATTCATACTTTGAAATTTGAAGAAAAATCTTAGGTTTTACAACAGTTTTTGCAGAATTTAGGTTCTCTGTCATTATTCGCAATGTTTTCATGTTGAGAAGAATAGAAATTAATTTTGTTACCAATGTAACTGATTTGTTCTTTTTATGCGGTAAATGCGGACAAAAAGACTGAAAGAAATTGAAAAATATTTTCCCTACATTCCTCAGTATTATTTTACCAATGACAATCGTGAAAAGTTATATTTTCACATGAATAAATGTTTTCATAACATTTACATTGACTTTCGTCCTTTTTTGAGGATCATCAATATTTCAACTTTCGCGTTTTCAGATAAATGTCCTCTAGAAAAAAAATCAAAATCCTATTCTATCCGTGCTCTAGATAATTTTCTCAAATTTCCAAATCTTCTCGGATATTCAAAATCGGATGGAAATTCGAAAAGTTACGGTGATTTTTGGGGAGAAAGTAAAAATGCCATCTTTTGCGATTTATTTTCGCTTTGAACTAATATTTTTCAATTTTATTTAACGACGAAAATGATGTGTTGCAAAATTCAGTTTCCATGATGAATATTTGTGTAAGCCGCGTTCAAAGGCGTGGAGTACAAAAATACCCCAGTGTTGTGTTCAGTAGCAAAAAAAATGAGTGTTGTGTTCTAGGATTAATTGTCAATGAATGAAATTCTCTATTGTCTTTCGATTGCATCCTCTCTTTAAATACATCATCAGTAGAACTGAATTTCAGATCACCCCAGTAATTGAAAACCACATAATGTTAGATTTCATTCACTTGCTGTCAAATTATGGACTCTCATTTCCATTGTCTTAATGATGCATTACGTACGCATTCATATCTCGTATGTGGTGAAAAATTGAAAATAATTCATTTCAAACGAAAATATATTTCCCAATGAGAAAAAAAAGTGAAATGGTTACAAGAATCAAAGAAGAACGAAAATTGTCCACCTCTTTTTCTTCCAATTGCCCCGAGTCGAAAAATTTGGACGGTTTTTGTACTCATATTTTGTGTTTAGACTGATTTTGTCCTGATTGTTGAATGATGCGGACAAAAACAGTACTCTTGTGAAATTTCAGTCTGGATTGCTCCTCAATCACTTTCATCCGTTGGAGGAGCAATTCAGATTAAAATCATAGAAAATTACTGTTTTTATCCGCATCATTCGACAATCAGGACAACATCAACCTAAAAATGAAATGAGCAGACAAAACCGGTTCAAATTTTTCCACCCGGGGTCCTTTTTATTTCCATTTAATCGCTTATTTCCTGAGATCGATTGATATCAATAGAAATTATGGATACGGAACAAGTATTGTGAGACTCCAACAAAAAAAGTTATCGAAAGATTTTATATTTACCTTCAAGTTAAAAATCACTTGCGAGATGAGTGAAAATACCACTGTTATTGTCAGACAGTGTAGTAACAATGTGTAGTTGCTGACGTGTAAGGTTGCATCCACGTACTAAAGAATGCCGGATGAATCATTCATTTTTACCACTCTGTGTAACAATAACAATGGTATTTTCTCTTATTTTCCCAATTGAGTAGAAATTCAGTAATTTTTTCAATATTATTCTTCTCCGTGTATAGTGAACATATCTATGTAAACATAGTAGTGAATATTATTGTACTGTTTTACTGCCGACATCATTGTTTACATCCTGCGGATTTCAGGATTTAAAGCGTGCTATCAGCTGTAGAAAATTTGACACAGTACTGTAATACATGTTTAAAATAGATATTCTAGTATAGCAAAGAACGTATACGCTATAGCAACATTACTTTTTTTCGTGATGCTAAACGGGGTCATGTTTGATCGAGTGATCGAGAAATTAGCTGTAGCGAAGAGTGGATTACTCCGAGATGATTGGGAAGAAGTGTCACTGCTGTTCCTTAAGCTAATTCTAGATTTAGTAGATGGAGCAACTCCAAAAAAACAGTGTATCCTAAAAAACCTTCGGATAAACATCGCTCACTTTTATACCAAGTTTCTGATATCGAAGCAGCGAATCAATGGTACTCAATCCCTTAATTCCCAGTTTGAAAAATCCCATCCTTCATTTCGAAAAGTTGTATACCTCTGCAAAAGTATCTGCACATTTCTTTGAATATTAAAAAAAACTATCGAATGTAGAGCAAAGCAGGTTTCGGATTCGTATCCTGCAGACTTTTGTGATGAATTTAAAAAAAAAACATCCCTTTACGGTGTTTCAAAGTCGAGATATGAGCGATCAAAAAACACTTGGGTCGAACTGACCCAGTGTATCCCATGTGTGAGGAAACCATAAGTGTATCCCCAGAGGGTCAAGATTACGAGAGATCACGTTTGATCTCAGGTTACCTTAACTTCTTCATGTCATCTGCCGATGAGCTTTGAGTTGTAGAGATTTCATTGAGTTTATACCAGGTAATTGAAACAAAAGACAGCGCGGTCCATTCATCGGTACCGTCTCTTCGTCGTCGAGGGCTTTTCCCCCTTCTTTCTCCTATGAATAGACAGATTCAAATATATTTTGAGCGATTGTTTTTTAGCACGAATGATTCATGAAAAGCTTACGGGTAAAGACAACAATTGTTATCAATATTCTTCGAGCGAACGATGCCTCGGCAACATGATCAAAAAATTAACGAATTCAAGAATTATATGCGCATGACGATGAAAGTAATGTATTCTTATATCGAAGAAACATTTTAGCAAAACACGCTGGTGAAACAACAAGAAAACTCATAATGATAAATTACGAGCCAGCACACGTCGGTGTGATAATCGGCGTGAAACACCATGTAATAAAAGCTTTGTGATTGATTTACAGACCAACCTCTGCGGGTCTGTGAAAGTCGATAGTCTCGCTCACGGTGATAATATACTTCACAAATTGCTGAAGGAATAAAGTCGTTTAATCCCTCTAGAAAAAGCTCGGAGATTGCTGATGCAGAGAAATTTGATTTCTTATCACGTTGTTCATTTTATAATGATCAGAGACATTTATCACCCCAGTCATCTTCCATCCATCACAATCGACAGGAAACTGCTGAAAATATCTGAGCGAAGTTCAGGAGGAGCCTCAAACATTATCAGCCTATATAATTTATGTACCCGAGTTTCTCATGTCATGAAATCAGGTCACAACCGAGTTCTTTTTTAATTTGATCCAAAGTTTTATTAGTTTCGGAAGTGAATGAAGGGATTCGGGACTCTCGTGATGACCCGTTGGATTCGTCATGAAATTTGATTATGATGAAATGAAAATTGAATCACAAAAGAGATGCGGAGTGGTTCAACATCGTTTTGCGATAAGTTTTCCTCAAATTCCTCGTATCAAAGAAAAAACGGTTTTCATATTTACACATTCTCGATATAACTTGTATATAAATTATATATAATTTTGAAAATTTGTCCCCTGGGGATTTTTTTCTTTCAGGAATTGAGTATCTAATCCCAGACAGCACAACGGATCATTTTGAATTCACAAAAACTTCTGGAATCACTTCTTGAACAGTCCCCGTTATGACAGTAAAAATGAATTCAATATGCATACATGTTGAATGCCTGAATAATTCTTTATGAATTCGTGATATAAATTCTTCCTGAAAATTAAGTTATTTATCAAGAGTTCATTTTGAATTCAAACTATTCATAATGAATTCATGTTTACTGTCATAACGGGAGCTCTTTGCGGGGACTTTTGTGCTGTATGGGATGTTTCCTGTGCTCTGATCTCATCTTTTGATGATTATTTTTGGAAAGCTGTGCAGATATATCGTGTTCTTTCTTCTCACAATTCATCTATTCGATGTGGCTTCATTTTGTATGGTGATCTCATTCTTGAACGGGTTATTTTTGCTTCTTCCTACTCACATCGACCCCTCTCAGCAGGAAAGAGTCATATGAATTTGCCATTGATTGAATGGAAAATAAAAGGGAAATGAAAAACGAATGAAATATCATCGCCTGTTTTATTAATGGAATCCCTTCCTCTGAATTGGAAGTACTTCACGTGGGCATTCGGGACAACCTACTAATGGAGAATAAATGTTTTGTGGCTGAATGAGGGATCCAGAACCACTAACTCTTATCTACCCTAAGTATCTAAGACTCAGCATCTTAACCGCTCAACAATGTCATTGGGGGAATGATGGTTCGGATGTACAAGACGTGTGATACATGACATATTTCCGTCGATGGTAATAATAGAAGTAATATTCCAACGCATGATATCGATAATCTAGACTAATATGAAAAATTGTCTCTAGAATCTCAATAAATTCATGGTTATGTTGATCCTATGGGATTTATATAGATCATTTTACAAACTATTATATTTTCTCTATCATTTTACATAGTGATTATATAGGCACTTTTCAAAGTTTTTAGGTTGAGATTTTGATGATTGAAAATCTTGAGCTGAGATTGCACGATTTTTCATCCCTGGTGGAAATTTTCGCTAGTGAATAATGAGGCACTTACGAGTTTATCTCTTCTACTCATGACGCACTAGTGAGGGAAACTCACAAGGCATTCACTAGAATGTAACACTCCAACTAACTAGATTCCATTTATCAAAACTAGTGAAACAATGATCATTATCTAACGAGGAACTTATTAGAAACTAACATGACACTTGTGAGAATAATTAGGGTAAAAATAAAAACTTATCATTGAATTTTCAATTGATTCGGATATGTTCTTAGTTTGAACAAATTTGCTTCAACTCAGAGAATTTTTTCATTCCAGAATTTCGTTTCTGGTAGTAACATTGTATTTTTGCATCAAAAAAACACTGTCTGGAGAAGATTCTATTTTCAGAATAAAGAGACATGCCTCAATTTGATCAATCATTTCTTTTAATGTACATGCATGAAACATTTTTTTACCAGTCATCCAGAAAAATTAATTAATCCAAATATGAATCTAATGAATAATATTGATCTAATAAATAAAACTGCTTATTAATGATTTTAGTTAATAATGTATGAATCTAATCTTAGTAATGTTTGGATTAACCTTGCAAGAAATTCACAAGTTTTATCCAAACATCACTAGTCAGATAAGATTTACAAGTGATTCATCAGTCGCTCACTAGTTTTATTTTAATAAGTTTTTTCCTGCGAATAATTCATGAGTCATGAGAAAGAACTTGTGATATTTCTAATAGGAATAGTGCAGAAATATCACTCGATCTGTGATTTTTTCGAATAATTTTCTAAAAAAATGTCTTGTCTGAAAATCTTACATCGTTGATGGAAAATAATTGTATAGCATTCGCGTGAGAAAATTCATCGATGAAAGAGCAAATTTATGAAAACAAGAAAAGCTTCTCGTTTTGGACCGAATGTGAACATCGCTTTACCTGACTTCTCGTGACTTTTTTCCATTCGCCAGACTTTGGTAAAAGCGGTTTGAACTCATTGATGCTATAAAAGAAAATTCCCAACGAGGGCTGGAAGTAGTACCAATTCCAATATACGGGAAGTGGTTCAAGAATTGGGACAAGCGTTGGGATAAGCGCATCGTGTCCAATCCACATTACTTTTAAGCAGATGGAAGAAATGTTACTGAATACATAATTACTTCGCATTTCATTGTGAATTTTATATAACTCACGAATCCAATGCATTGATTAATGTTTTGTTTTTCAGACACAAATCCCACGTATTTCTACAAATTTCAACTCCTTCCGAGCATTAAAAACTTGTGTCTTATAATTCATTATGCGGAATATTGACTTCATATAACGAAAGTGAGTTGAAAGAGTACATTGGTTGAACCCAAGGGATGAATTTAACTTTGTTTAGTAGTAGATGACGTAGAGGGATGAGATTCTTCGAATAGTTGCGCGAGAGGGGCAAATTAACTCAAACTTCAAAGCAGTAAACTTTCATTGTGTGGTTATTACGAAAGAATTAAAGTTGCTAAGTTCTCACAAGCTACGTTTATGAGAAAAATTCTTAGATTTCCCAGGACTCTTTGAATTTTACATCACGTTGGAGATGTAATAACATTTCATCACTTGGCCAAGAGTTAGGATACATTAATTCCAGTTGAAAAAAAAGAAGAAAGATCGTTAACATTTTCTGCGTGTCTTCAAAACCTAATGAGTCAGGAGATATACTCAAAAAGTTGAGATAATGAATTTTCCACCATCCGAGTAATTAATACCAACTCCGAAAATTCTTGCACAATCAGTGGAAACTTTCAAAGGACCAGATCGTATGAATATGAATGAAATTAAATCGTACAGAAAAATTCTTACCAATTTGCCAAACACTTCCAAAGCATTGGATCAATCAATTTCCACTATTTTCCGCATTCCACTGATTGGATCTTCAACTGCATATTACACAATTATCATTTCCTAATCAAGGAGTAAAGAAAATCGATGAAACCTTCGATATTTCATATCAACGAATGGAAATGATCATAAAATTGAGAATGAAAACAAAAAAAATGACGAGCAAAAAAGTACGTAGGGTTCAAACGACGGTTCGAAGATTAATACGTGCACAGAATCCCTGAGAACACCAGACGCTTTTTGAGAGTTGAAAAAACATCCTTGGATGTGAGTTTAACAAAAACCCTTTATAAGATCAATTTACATCCCGATGGATTTGAAACATTCAAGAATGAATGATCGGATGATGAATTTATATTTCGCGCATTCGCCATGTAAGTATATTTGTCTCATGAAAAATGATTTGGTGAAAAACGTAGTTGAACAAAGTCAACATTGCCTCGACGTTTCATTGAAAACTGGATACCAATGTGATTTACTGTCAGGCAAAAGCCTTGAGACAAGAAAACGTATGCAGATGTAATAAAGTCACGTTTGACCGGAATACTGGCAAGTTAATGAGAGTCGTTTCAGTCGTGATAGAGAAACTTCACCCCGGAAAAAAAAAGAAAAGGAAAAAGCATACCGAGACAAAGTTCCGTTGCGTACATTTACACATCGATTTGATTACTTCCTTATTTTTCACCCTTGAACGGTAATGCGATACGTGTTGGTGGACAAAAGTTGTTTTCTCGAGGTATAAGGGTGTCCAAAGAAAAACAACCTAAACTATTTGATACGCATGCGTCTTTGTACCGGTGGATGTTTTCGCGCGATGAAAATTCCTCGAGGTTAACAGTCTGTGCCGAGCCACCTTCGCGCGACTGTCTTTCAGTACCTTCATGAGACGAAGAATGCCGACACGAAACAACTTTTCTCTTGTTCGATGTAATCACTCGATAGGAACGTGAAATCTTAGTTGACAATTTTTTTTTCTTTTTAGTTTTTCGTTTTGAAATAATATCGTCTATCTCGTATAATTCCATGAATCGCCTTTGGTTCAAATTTTGGCCTCTCCATGTGCGTTCGGCATGGCTGTCATGCAATCCTGTTGCTGCTGGCATTCCGTACGGAAAGGTAGTTTTGCCTGCGGCATTTATACCGGAGTAAGTTGAACGTATTTTTTTCTTTTTGTAGAATCGATGAGGTAGCGGAGTTTCCAACATTATCGCCTCGATGCGATTGTTTTTCTTATGTTAATATGATTCGGATTTCCAAAGTTCAGTGATATGATAAGTTCAGCTCTTGTTTGAAGATCATATACAGAGCAATTGATTGATCGTGATTTGAGTTCATTGTCGGCAAAAACAAGAAAAATTATCAGTTATTGAAATTTATTCTCTTCCGGAACAGATATTCTCAAATTAAGTCACTCTATTGCGATATAGGGAGTGAGTTGTGTGATGAAAATCATATACATTGTATAGTTGGTAACATTCTACACGTATACGGGTATTGGTGAATACAATTAAGACTTGTGTGATGTTTGACTGGAAATGGAGAAATAAGGAGAAACAAAACATATTAAGAGCAAAAGTTACAAAAGTTCGTTTCTCTAACGGCTCCTGTGATGTATGAATTATACAAAGGGTAAGAATATAAAACTAGATTGTGCGGGTACAAAAAATTCAGTTCTTCTAGATTACAGAATGGTGTACTGGAAGAAAAATATTTTTCCCATGACAATACTATTCAGCTGTTGTATAGCTGTCTGAAAATATGAAGGTATCGGCATTGCTGTCATAACTTGACGAATCGTGCTACACAGTAGGAAATTTTGTGTATTTTCAAATGTTTGTGTCGAATCTTTCTTAACACAGAAGTATTAAGTTCACATTCAAAATCTTTCAATTCGACGAAATTTTTTACTTTGTAATAACGACACGAATTGATATGATGAAAAGAGTCGATCTCATTGAAATCCATCGAACGATCTTCATAAACCTGGCGAAAAACCCCCTCAAATCCTATTAGAAAGTAATAGAAAATAATAAGTGCACTGTCACTCTTTTCAATGCTTCCTATCGCTTTTTTGTTTAATAACAAAATCTGAGAATTTTTTTTCTCCAAAAAAGTAATTGACGTTATGAAAATATTGTCACTGTCCACCCCTAGAATTGACAATCTCTACACTGTTTCTCAGAGTACCAAGTTCAATAATTATCCTCAACTCCTCATTACTTCGAACAACCGCATGTAGATTGAAAAATTATCTCCATAAATTATCATGATCCATTTCCCTTGATGTAAGTCAAATACAACGTACTTCAGAAAATTAATTATGAACATAAATGTCACGGGGAATTCGAGCCTCCGCGAACACAAAAAAGATGAACTTTATCGGATGTAAGCAAACAATAAATGTAATACAAACATTACAAACGTGTTTAATGGATTTATAAAAATAGCGAGAAGAGTATATCGCGGTAAATTCAATGGACATTTGAATTCAGAATATTCTAAAATTAGAGTCGATTAATATTGTATCGTGATAACATATTATCAGATACAATATAATGTTACAAGATTATAGATTTAGAATAATTTGATTGTAAATCAGTGATATAAATATGTTATGCATTACCAGCAAGGATACTGATAACATCGATGATTGTGACATTGTTAAGGGTTACCGAATGATTCATATCTGAACACTAAATATGAAATATAAATGTTCAGATATCGCAGTTATATTGATTTATGTAGTTCATGAATTTCCCACCCTTAAAGAAACTTTCGTCCCTTCGGTGAATTCAGATAGGAGTCATTTATCATTCTGCATGAATTCTTTATAAATTTCCATAGATTGAACTGGAAGGTGGCCATTAACTAAAACAAACATTCTATCCAACGTGATGATGTACAACAAAAAAAGCGAGGGAGATTTTATCCACGTTTTCTCAAATTTTATTTCTCAAGATACTTGATGAATAATAGTGAAGGTTGAGTGAGCTGACTTCAACGATATCCCAATAAATACATCCACACACGCATGTTTAAAATACGCTCGAGATGCAATACTCATCCGTTGATTCAATGTAAAAATATCGTGGCGTAATGCGAAAAGTTCACTGCGACAAAGGATTCTGACTTTTCTGGATACACTGAGAGAAAAAAAAGAACAAAAATTACAATCTTTATTCACGTAAAGAGGATATCGCTGTAAAAAGTAGACAATCACCAACAAAAATCTACGAAATTAAAATACGATGTTTGAAGATAGTCAACATCGTTTATATAAATTACAAATTATGATTAGAATATTCATATTTATTGAAAAATATATAAATGAATCCAATAAATCACTAGTTCCAATCAAAATATTGTATCGATTCCAACCATTCTTTGAATAAAGGATATTTGAAATTTGAACTTTTCAACTGTAATTTTTTATCAAATTTCTGGTGTTTCATCATTGACAGTATTTTCAATACAATTCATTATCATAGATTGTGATTTTCAGTAACACGAGTGTGTTTGGTCGAATCACAGATTCCATTCAAAATGAGCGCAACAAAATATTCAATGCGTCACGTGGTGCTCAATCGTAGTTTATTGTTCTCGACTTGTTACCGGCGAGATCTACATATGACAAGAATGGAAGAGTTAGAAGACATTAGACACGTAATAAATCAATCCTCTTTCAAAACTCATTATCATATCTTCATTGGACAATGTTTAAACTTAAATACAGCCACGAAATATTTTTTAGGATTGTTGAATTAAAGATTTTTCATATGATAATAACATATTGTAATCGCTCAATGTATTGGAAAATGTTACATCTCAGGTTATTATAAATATTCTGTTCTGAAAAATAGTTGAGGGCACTTTATCGGAAGAAGCGGGTAAAATTTGCGTTGATTTGTTTTCTTGATAGATCCGAATTTGAAATAGGTCGTCATTTCAGGAACTTGCACACCTAACATTGAACTTCGAATATAAAACGAGGTTTCCTCTTGGTTTGCAGGTATTAGAAAACAAAGTTGTAAACATTTTGATATTTGTAGATTATTACTTTTGAACCCCTTTGATACCCGCCAGGAATCAGTAAAAGACTAAAACTTATATCTAGAGACTGATCTTCATCGTGGATTTCATTGTTATGCAGTTGAAATTTTCCATAAATGCATAACTTATGAAGAAAGTTGGCGCAACATTTGACTCGCTTCTTCTGATGCTTGAATGCCTTCAAGTGTCTTTCAAAACTCCCCAATCTCACAGCGGTGAATTGGCTTAGCGGTTCGGGTGTTATCCTTCAAGCACTTCCGTGAAACCAGAGTTCGTGTCTCCCTGGGAAGCAAAATTTTCTACGAAATGTTCAAGTGTCTAAATTCCATCAATAATACAGATTCCCAAGTGTGTATTGACGGCGGGCCCCATCTATGCCCAAGGTGGGTGCCCATGCTACCCAACGTGGGACCAACCCTGGGATGATAAAATCGTTCCCAGCTTGGCCGTATTGTTTTGCCCGAGAATTGGTAACACCACGGGCCCAGCATGAACCCAGACTGGGCAATCAATACTGCTCCTTCCTTTGTGTTTTAAAATTGGAAAATCCCTAGCATGTATATACCATGGGGCCCACCCCGGGCCAGCATGGACCCCATCCTGCCAATATGGGCCCAAGACTGGGCCAGAGTGGGACCAAAATTCTTACACGCTGAGGATTGTACACACATGCTCGGGATATAAATTCACCCCAATCTTGGCCTGACGCTGATCCAAATTGGGGCCAATTTCAAATGTGCCCGCACTAAGATTCATTATCTCCATTTTTTCAACTATAATTGTATGGGAAAGCACAACAGGGCCAAGATTGAGCCAACATGGGCCCCATCGTCATTCCCCAATACTGGGTTAAAGAGGATGGACCCAGCCTGGGGCCCATTGTCATTATAGGCAATACACGCTTGGGTTAATTCAATAGTATAATTGGAAAACGTATAGTTTTTGAGACTTTGAATCCGTGAATTTGGTATACTAAGTAGGTGTTAAGGCGTTGTCTGTGAGCCGATGGGAATTTCCGATTAATTAGATTCCGGTAGAATAACTACAACAAGTTCACTTTTTTACATTATTTTTTGAATTCCTATGATAAAATAAGAATTACAATCTTCAATTTCAATATCTCAACCCTCTGAAGTTGACTCAATTGAATAAAAATTACTATCTACAATTGCAAAATGTTAATCTTCTTCTAATAGATTATCTTCCTGTATTATAAATTCTGTGGTCAGGAATCCAGATTGCTACTATTATGACTTTTATTCAATTTTCAGACTTGGTCCACGATGGCCCTGTTTTGGAAACACAAATAATAATTTTCTATCCATATTTTCAATGAGAATTATTGTTCCTTTCTCTCAGTGTACTGTTTGTTATAGAGCAGCAAATTCTTCACTCAGACAATAAACCAACTCGTATCACAACAGACTTGTTAGCTACGACAGTAATTTTTCAGCTGTGTGTAATACTGAAAATCTTACCAGTCCAGCGCAAAATTTGCTGTTTTAGTTATTCGTGTTTCTCTCTCAGTAATCCAGTCAACCATTGAACCGGCCTTCACCGAAAAGACATAGGAAAGTAAACAAAAGGTTGTTATCATGCAAAAGAAAGATTCGAGAATTGTCTTTACTGATAAATGTATTCTGATATACAGATAATATCACTAATATTCATATATTACTTCGAAAGCTCATTAATCATATAAATTTCTACTCATTGAACAATTAAGTATTTGATATAAATTATAATATAAATTCTCGATACAGAATGTGAAATTCTCATATAGGAGCGGACTGTAAAACAATATATTCGTTCGAGAATAATTCGCGCATTAACGTTTCTGGCCAGAATAAACTTACGTAAAGAAATTGTAACTTGCGTAGAGTCCAATAACGATCGTTCAATGAATCGCGACGTAGAGCTCTGTTCCCTGTATGATGAAATGATGTGACGAGGTAGAGGATTGCAATTAATCCATTAGGTGGCGACGAAAAATCTTGACGTGACGGATTACGTTACACTTTGAAAAACGTAAAGATCCTCAAAGAAGTCCAGAATAGACACGTTCCTCACTTTTAACTTTAATAGCCCGGACGTATACATAATCGGAGATGGAAACATGTGATCGAAACGTTTGATCGCTTTCGTGACACGCGTGTACTTCTGGCGAGAATTGAACGATCGCTAGCTGATCTCACTCTCTGTTAATCGAAGCGTGCGACAACGACAAAAACGGCAAGGGAGGGGATCGATCCAGTTTCCACAATCGAATATACTTTGAGATCGAACAACCATAGGTTAGGAAAAAGATTTGCTACCCTGTTGAAAATTTTCGGATGAATGGGATCGTGAAATTTGCATGCCGATCCAGATTCCCGCCTAGGATCAGTCAGGTTCCCACTAATGATCCGCGTTGTCCATCCAGCTCCTACGCAGGACCCTTCAAGGTATCGTTCGAGGTCCCTCAAGTTGCGGGCCAGGACCGATCGGGTGCCCGCTAGACAGGCCCCTGAGTCGTCCTGACCGGGAACCCTGAACTGTGTTGTCAGAAACAAAGGAACGAGAGCACGGAGGCCGGATTACATTGGTCATTCCAATCAACAGAAGTATTTGATTGGATGTGAACCATTGGATCTCAAAATTTCTGGCGCTACTGAGCCTGAACGGTTTTGCGCAGAAACTGGAAGAACAACGTGGGTCCTTGGTGGAAATCCGGGTTAGTATGCGAATTTCCCGATTTCATCCATCTGGGAAGAGAAGTCTA
Source organism: Gonatopus flavifemur (assembly GCA_018340375.1). NCBI lineage: Eukaryota > Metazoa > Arthropoda > Insecta > Hymenoptera > Dryinidae > Gonatopus > Gonatopus flavifemur. Next base: position 59,902,329 of record JAFFJZ010000001.1, read on the forward strand.
CATCTAATACTTGGCCTTATTGATGAATCAGCAAAATTTTATTTTTCCATGTACAGTAATCCGCCTCACTGATGGGCTGCATATAACTCCATAAATCAACATCATTGAAACTGATTACTGGGCCAATCTATGGGCCAATACTGCACCATCAACGGGCTACTTGTTGAATCTCGTATGACTACAATAATATACAGACCCTCGAATCCAAGTTCACTTCCCTGTCGTAAATGCCAGATTCAAAGTGGAACTGTTTCTATCTGTTCCCATGCAGTTGTTGTCCATTTACATCCAGTCCTATCTGGCATTTGGGACAGGGTTTTCAAAAATGGAAGTTTGGTATGTAAACATGACTATTCACTTTGGTTCCTAGAGCGGAAATTTCACTCGCTGAAAGACCCGTGTGGAAAACAATCCTGGGCATCCTAAGGTAGGCCCTGGCCCCGAAGGAGTATATCTTAGACATCCGACACGAGGTTGCTCATGAACGGCTCATGTGGGCCCCACTTGGGCTCGCTAGTACATTCCTGGAATATTCCAATTCAGGTATGCCCACACACAGCCCGTATAGGCCCCGAGTTGGGTACCACTGTTTTGCCTGGATATTTGATACCATTACGGGGCCTAGATTGAAAAGTGTGACATGCCAAGTTGGAGCCACTTCTCAAGTAGGGATTATAAACCTGGCCCAGGTCTAAGCCCGGCAGGAATTTCCACACGGGGAACAGGGAATAAATATCATAGATCAAAATTTCATTCTTGAAAAGTGCGAATTGATTCGGTTTCTACGTTTTATCATTCCAAAGAGTTTCAAGAAAAAATACAACACACAGTGGAATAAATGTATGATCAGAGATAAAATTGAAATGGAGAAAATTTCAATATTTCGATTTATTGGTTTTCTAACAAACAAACCTGCGTAAAGTAATCAGTCATCATTCGTCACCAAACTTGCGTCAAGTTCTGCACGGAGAGAAATGTATTTGGAAAAATTACCATTTCATTCGTAAACTAGAACTATTCGGCAAAACCAGACAATAATTTATAGCATAACTCCTAATCATTGCCAGCTGTGATGGTAAAAATCGAGATTAATTTGGATTTTTACCATCACAGCTGGCAATGATTAGGAGTTATGCTATAAATTATTGTCTGATTATTCCGAATAGTTCTAGTTTACGAATAAAATGGTAATCTTTCCAAATAAATTTCTCTGTTTGTTCGTTGTGGGTGAATTTGCAAACGAAATAGCAAAACAACGTTGAATGATATTCCATGTAACAAGTTCAACGTATAATCCACCTGTTCAATTTAATATGTATGTTTTATTTCCTGTGCAGACAGCTTACCAAATCTCAACCACCCTGTGAACAAATTTCTTCTAAATTTCCAGAAAAATGTGGCAAAATTTCGAAAAACTTGACCGACAATCGTCTCAAAATTCAGTCAAATTTATTCCGGGAATTCAGAAAAAAGTAACTTGGAAAAATGACAGTGAAATTTCCTGAATTAACAGCACATTGATTCTATATAAATCCACCCGGCAATTCGCCACAAATATTCGTTCCAAGCAGAATACAAATTTGAATCAATTTGACGTGAATTGAAATCCAAATCATTAAGGAATAATTAATATTCGTGTCTCTCAGGACGAAGCCAAGACCAAATTAAACGAAACATTGACCACGGGCTCACCTCTGTAGGAATTTCCAAGCTTCTGGAGATCTCGAATGTTTCCAGAGAAGCTCACGTGGGCCAATTGGGAATTCAACTCAGTGGAGTTTTGAATGTTCAATAAGGTGATTTATGCGCGAGCGTTGAACTGGAATCTGTATCCATCTATCGATGCCAATCATATCGCACTTGAATATACACGGAAAAAAAGATGATGTTGGATTTACAACATTTCGTTCGATCACCATAGAAACCCCTAATATTTCTATGGTGATCGAACGAAACATTGTAAATCCAACATCATCTTTTTTTCCGTGTAAAGTTATTTGTCGTTCCGTAGGAAATCTTCCATTACTTTCAATTATCAAAATATGCTATGCATATTCTTGGCTAGGAGACAAAGAATTTTCTTCCACGAAATTTCATCTAGGATAATTTCAAATATAACAAAAGACATAAATATATCGAATGTTCGCTATAAGTTCGATAATCGGTAAAAATCATGATTCTTCGCAAAATGAAATAGAAATAGTAACCGCTGACATGAGTCAGAAATCGTCGTAATGTACGGAAAACTACACGTTCAGCAGACGGTATTAGTCAACAGAAACGAAGTTTTATCGTTTCCCGCCAACGCCTGATAGCACATTACAAAACGAAGTGTGAAAAAACTTGTGGAATTCAAGTGTGAAATACTCCCTCATCCTCTCGATTCTCCTGATCATTCACCCGTGAACCATTTGAACGAGAACTTTGATAGATTTTCATGGTGAAAGTATTTGAAGCTGACATTGACATCAAAAGTGCATTTGACGAGCTTGTTACCTATCTTTCTTTCTTGTGATATTTTTGCGAGAGAATATATCATTTATAATCAAAATATCTGATCCCTTGAGAACATATCAATGAATTCACAAAGAAGCAACAGAATTTGTAAAACTTGTAATCTTTTTATATTTGTGCCATTATCGATATTTCATCCCCATTATATCGTTCTGATCACAAAGCTTGTAAATCTGTCTCAATTTCAAATTTTCAATATAATAAAGTGTACGAAAAATACATTTGAAATCTCTTTTGAATGATTTAATGTGATTGGATTGAGCATCAAGGTAAATGTGATCCTCGTCTCATTCAATCTCCGTGGTTTTGGCATCTGATGTTCCATTAAGAATTCGCCCGAGTTTCATAATATGACGGTTATTATTAGTATGATATTAAATTTGCCTTGCCGTTGAAGTCGATCCCCTTTGTTGTTGCTTCCATGAATGAGTAGTCGAATTCAATTTTGACGAGAATCAACACAGGATGTACTTTCTACCGCTGTTCAGTATTGAAATATATAGATTTATTACTTCTATGATTTTACTCTCCACCTTTTCTTCATCCCCTTTTCCTCAACAATAGCAAGATCTGCTCCTTCTCTCTCTCTCACTGTTCCACTCATTTTTAGAATGGATGTTGAATTTGATGTTTAATGAATCCTGGAGTTTTTATTCAATCAATCAATGTTTCATGTCAAGAAAAGTTAATCGATAACTTTTAAAGAATGCATTTCTAGACGTACATACGAAGACCAATCTTACCGAGTCGAATCGATAATGAATAACTTTTTGACTGTTCTTCCTATCCCTTGATTCAGCGGATGTCTGTCGATCCATCGATTTCCTGTTCTATTAATTCCATTGTGTTAATGCTGGTATTCCATTCTATTTCATCTATTCCTCCATTCGCACTTTCTTCAATACAATGAGGGAGTCTTTGAGATGCAACTGTGGACAAACGCCCCAGTGTTCTATTTTAAACTGTACAGAGAGGGATTAGCTTGACAGTTACCCATGTTCTCGGATGTTATTCGTTGATGCTCACACAATAGCAACACTAACGGTATTACAATTGTTGAGTGAAACCTTTCTCCGAATATATCGGTGTAATTGTTAATTTACGAGCTCTCAAGGGTTAAATCATAGTGATTCGGAATGGATAGAACAATTGTTTTCATATAAAATTATCTCCAATGAAAATCATATATAGTGGATCACAAGAATAAGAAAAACTTTCTTTTTGAGGTTGTTTTTGATCTGCTTCAAATAGAAAAAGAAAATCGTCAGTTTATCCGCATAGCATAACAACGGTGCGCTTCGGGGCTTCAAATTGCGAATCTCACAAGTTCCTTCTCTTCCCATAGCATATGTCGGACTGAAAGAAAAGTGAACAAGAAAAATTTCAATTTTCACACGTAAATTCAATTTTCTCATCATCTTATGTTCAATTTCACGTTATATATTGTAGAATTTTTTATTAAAGACCCGAAACGCTTAGTTGCCTCACGTAATCAATTTTTACAATTCTCTGTCTTCTATGTTCAACAAAATTTGAACGAAAGAGTTCAGAAGTACAATGTGTTATTTTCAAAATCTTTCCTCTTGAAATTTCAACTCGACATGGAAAATTCATTTCGCTGAAATTACAGTCAACACATAAAATGAATGAATTTTTCTTCTTAGAAAAAAAAGTCGACACATAGATCTCATTATCCACTTCTTTCACAAAATCAGCAATCAAAAGATTTGAATTTGACGATTTTATATCCGATGAGAGAATCAACGAGGATCGTACTCATATCTCTCTGATACAACTCAAGTACAACGCCTTGAAATTGAATACTTCCTATGAGTCTTTCGTATCCAAATGAAAATTGGAAGTGTATTCCAAGATACCGCGTTTGTCTGACCCGAAACGTATTTTTCTACTCATTCTATTCTCTTGAAGCCAAATAAAGGAACAACATAGCATTCTAGATACATCTAAAATTTCTGGACGGAGAAAACATTCTTTTCTGATACATTACTTCGCACTGACTGCATAAAAAAGAAATTCTGAATTCTAAAATTTCCAAAAATGGATTCTTATATTCTTTTTACGACTGTACAAAGCCCAACTTTTGACTTTCCGAGAACAATTTTTCCACCCCTCCTTCAGATTTTTGGAATTCAAATACCGAAGATTAATCTTTGAAAATTCTAGACCTTCTTAAGAATTCAATTCAAAATGATGTGTCAGAGAAAATATTTCTTGAATCGTTACGCGCAATCTCCTCATCTCCAATTTCATAACAACTTGAAAATTGCTTCTGAATTGATTCACCGACGAATTGACTAATTCTTTCATCCCCCGAATGAAAATTTCTTCCCCTTCACTTTTGGAATGATTTGTGTTATAGTGATGTGATACTTGAAATTCACGTTCCAAGAGCATTTACGCTCTCACAAATTTGTCGCATACCACTCGCATTCATGATTCCTTGAATTCCAATCTTTCACGAGTACAGTACCTCGAATCCTCTCTGTTATATTGCCTGACTCCTCGTAGACTTCCCGTTCTAGAGTTCTAAGGGTTGTTTTGTTCGTCTTATTTTCACCGAGGGTGTGTCATGCGGTCTTGAAGTATTTGACAGCTGGATTTAAACGTTAACTTCTCATTTAATGAAATATTCATCACCAACGAGATCTGGAGACAATTGTGATCTTTTGGAAGGAATTGAATTTTTAATTCATCAAATCGAATGTTTCTTATTCCGAGTATCATACAAGTGTATGGAATGATTATTCATCATGATCATTCATTTGATATCTCAAATGTTCATCTTCTCTTATATATTATTGTACAACCAACTGGGGATTCATTCATTTCCAATGATACCACTTCTTTGAAAATAATAATAATTTTCCACTCCAGTTCAAATGCCATAAAATCTCGTTTCTTTCTCGCATCAAATGCATCAATCTTTGAATTCTTTACCATTATCATACCAATTTATTTATAATTGATGGATGACTGGAATATCTCATAACAATGGAAAGCATCCAATTAACTGCATAAGTGGCAAGAAGTCTGACAGAATAGGAATTTTTATTCACGATTTTTCATTAAACGAGGTTGCAAAATTGAATATAATTGAATAGTGATCAAGGTTCGATATATTTATAATCAATCATTTCTGCATGGATTTTTCCTGTTTCCATTGCAACAAATCAATCGTATCAATGTCCATTCGATTGCAAATAAATCGGTTTAATGAAAATGGAAAAAAGAATGTATATGAAAATATTGATCATGCATATAATCCAGTCTCTGTTTATATTTCTCTACAGAGAAAGATTTCATGAATTCTAACAATTCTTGAAGCATTGGTTACAAAAAATATGATGATTTGTTTAAAAAAATTCGAATTTTGATATTTCATTCAAACTTCAATTAGTTCCATTACATTAATGATTGTATACTCTAATCCGACAACTTTTGTCCTTGTAAAAAAGTTTGAACAAGAAATGAAGATGCCAGATCATCACCGGAGTACGAAAACATGAAAATTGCATCAAACTTGAAAAACTCTCTATTCAGTGATGTATCAACATAATACTGGAAAACATCATATTCATATAAATAAAGATGAAGATGATAACCTTGTCGTTTGACATTCCATTTCGAAAGTTTTTAATATGACTCCATTCTCTTCCGAAGCGAATTCCAACGAATGATGAAAATACCGTAGATACCGTACCGACCCAGAATGAGATTCTCTTTCTCGCGGGGAACGATTTCATTCGCGAATTTGAGAGACTTTTATAGAAAATTCTCAGCACTTTTTACGTAACTTTCGTTGAAGTTCCGTATCATCTGATTCTAAAAAGGATTCAAAGAATCTCTGAAATATTGCAGCAACATTATGTGCTGTGTGAGAAGTATCATTGGGTGAATCACTTGCGTGAGACTAGTCTTTTCCTGATATTCGTAATCATTCGAATTCACCATAAGTTGATAATTTCACTGTGAGAAATAACAATATGACGATCAACCTTTGATATTTGACTACAAATTTTCGGTAAACTCACTCCGAATATTTTTCAGCGATTCTCTTTTTCCCTGAATTGACAGTCATTTTTCCAAATATTAAAAATAGACTTTTTATTATGAATAAGCTCGATCTTTGCGTGTAGAATCATTATTACCAGCGTGAAAAAAAGCGTAGAATATGTTCCTTATTCAATTTGATATTCAGAATAATCTGATATCATATTTCCTATGATCTGTATTGGTCATTTGATATTAAAACAAGTCCGAGAAACATCAGTTGTTGAATATGATCTCACATTTCATACGTTTTTGATACACAAATTTTTTAATGGTCAAGATGAAACACTGCCATCGATTATCTGATTTTAGATATAAAACGATCTATAGTATATTTGCGATACACGGCGAGAACGGAATAACGAACACAGCGACGTGAACACGGTGTTAATTGGGTTACCGTCACAAATAATCACATTAAACTTAGATCTCTCTTGTTTTTGCGCAGACAGCACTACATCACATCGTGATTGTTACGAGATATGTTCTTCTTTGAATATGTAACTTCGGAATGATTACTATTGAATTCTAAGTGGGCACCATATGTCCATTAATGCGATATTGTTCCTCGTAATTCGGATTCGCGAAACTTTGAATTGTAATTTGAATACCATGAATATAGGGATGAAATTTGAATGTAGTTGAGAAGAGTGACTATTTTTCGCATGTTCACGAGAATATTTATACGAGTAGAATTCACAGGAATGAATATGATTTGTATTTCAATGCATATTCATACTTCCTTTAGAACGTAGTCACATTACACCTGTGCCCTCAACTCCGGATGAATCGAATTCAAATATTTATACATCCATGTTTCCATAAGATAACTTCTGAACATTCATTTGAATGAAAGTCGAAACGGACGAAATATATTATTCAAAATAGAACGAATACCTTATGAATGGGGATCATAATTCAGTATTACGATACTGTATCTTTTTTATATTCAACGTAAGTGATGAATCTTTGTGATGTAAAGTATCTTCAACAAGAAATATAAAGCCTATGGAAATGCTGAATATTGCATGAACTTAGAAACTATGATAAATGTGGTCGAAGTAAACACATCAACTGTTTCATGATAAATTACCAAGTTAAATTGGATAAAATATAATGAGACTTTTTATTTCAAGAACGTGAAACAAGAATATTTTTGCAAAATGTAATATATAATGCAGAAACCAGAGGAATAAGCAGTTCAAACTTTTGATCACACTGAGAGAAAGAAACAATAATTTTCATTCAAAATATAGATGAAAAATTATTATTTTCATTTCCAAAATACAGACATCGCGGACCAAGTCTGAAAATTACAGTCATAATAGTAGCAATCTGGATTTCTGATCACAGAATTTATAATACAGGAAGATAATCTATTAGAAGAAGATTAACATTTTGCAATTGTAGATAGTAATTTTTATTCAATTGATTCAACTTCAGAGGGTTGAGATATTGAAATCGAAGATTGTAATTTTTATTTCATGATAGGAATTCGAAAAATAATGTGAACAAGTGAACTTGTTGTAGTTATTCTACTGGAATCTGATTGATCGGAGATTCACATCGGCTTACAGACAACGCCTTAACACCTACTTAGTATACCAAATTCACGGATTCAAAGTCTCACAAACTATACGTTTTCCAATTATACTATTGAATTAATCTGTATCATTGATGGAATTTAGACACTTAAACATTCCGTAGAAGATTTTGCTTCCCAGGGAGACACGAACTCTGGTTTCACGCAAGTGATTGGAAGATCACACGCGAACTACTGAGCGAATTCACCCTGCCTGCCCCAAGCTGGAACGAATGTTGAGACAATCCTAGAAACGAAAACATCTGCCTGAATCAGAAAATTTGAACGGTTTCTGTCCTCTTATTTCATTTTTAGACAGATTTTGTCCTGATTGTTGAATAATGCGGACGAAAACAAGACTTTTGCAAGATTTTAGTTTAGATTTCTTCTCGATCACTTTTATTCGCTAGAAGAGAAATTCAGACTAAAATCTTGAAAAAGAACTGTTCTCGGCCGCATTATTCAACAATCGGGACAAAATCAGTCCAAAAATGGAATAAGAGGACGAAAACCGTCGAAATTTTTCGACCCGGGTGACTCATTACCCACAATGATGCAGCATTTTATCATTTTGAATTGCTAAGATTCGTCAATCAGCCTTGCACCAAGCTATATTGCATAGTCCTTTACATTTTATGAAACCTAGTCGTATTTGGATGAATTCATTCAAGTATATGACATTTTTGAAGGAAATGATTAAATTAAGAGAGTTGATGAATCCAAAAATGCAAGAAAAGTTTTTTGGTGCCAACTGTAACATAGAATATAGAAACAGGAAAAAATATAAGAATACTATAAAAACTGAAGAACGAATGATTGCGCTTTTTGTTAGATAAATTGGAAGAACGATCTTTATTCCTCCATAATGATAGCGCTTCACGTTCGAAGGAAGATACGAAAAAACGCACAAGCGTAATACTCGGGATGTTCGTGAACCGATAGACCGCGTGCTCGTTGGGTGGTTTGGTGACCCACAAAAGTCGATCGGAATAGTGCACGAAAATGGAAACGACAATTTCCTGAGAGCATATATTCACAAGATCTTCGCTGATGAAAGATTATGAGAAATTTTATCCGAGCAATTAATGTTCCATCCATTACTCAGCAGTAGGAATTGCTTTCCTCGCTACATAGACCGAGAGACTTTTTCTTCCATAAGGGTCACTTCTGGAGTGACTAGAGAATTTTCTTTCTGCCGACAGGAAAATAGAGTTCGAAGTTTTTTGTGGCTCGTTTTGTATCCCGTGGAATAAATGTTGGCTCATTTACCCGATGGATGGCCTTTAATTATCAGATCTCAATTCTCTATGCGAGGAACACATTTACTTGTCGAAACTGAAAGGTGATTAATCAGATTGTTATTTCAATCGATTAGAATTCATCTCTTCTTTTCCTCAGTATGTTATGCGTGATAATTCTCGATCAACTTCAATTCTTTTATGCGAAAAAAAATATTCTCCATCATGTAACATACATGAACTGTTTCTATCGATTTTCGTTCAACGGAAATTCGGATTTTTGAATAAAGGTAACAATCAAACAATTTGGATACTATATGAGATATATAATTTTCAGCCCAGTGGGGAATCTCATTCCCGACGAGCACGAGGGGTGTAATCAAAATTACCGAACCTTTTCGAATTGAACGCATTGTGATGCTTTTTATGCTGAAAGTTGATGATAAATATTCACGATTGAATTACCAAGGTCCCCATAAAATATTCTGTCTTCGAATAACCTGTGTTTCGTATATTCTACATTTGAACCTTTTCTTTGAAACTCTTGCTCCTCAGTAGCGCTGCTGTAGTAACTCACGAGGCTTGTAACGCTGTTGCAAGCAAGGACAAACTCGAAATAAAAGTTGTTTTGCTCAAGTTTCTTTCTGGAACAACTTTAAAAGACTTGTAAAGGATCAGAGTATTCCTACAGGGGGGGCTCTCAATAAAACATCAACATTGCAAGATATCATGCTTTGATCATACAAAGAACGAATCAAAATTACTTACTTCTGCTTTGACTGAGGTATTGGACAACTTTGACCATCATTCAAATTGATTACATGAGAATTCTCCTTTCCTTGTAGAATTGAAAAATGAGAAACTCGTATCAATCTCATCGCATTATTCACAAGTCTGTGAATTGAGGCCTGTTCTTATCACTCGTGCCTTCTATCTCCAAGGTAATCAATGAATGAATTTTTAAATACATCGTACCAACTTGAATATCCAAACGATGAGAGCTATCTTTTCGGGTTCAGAAACAAGTGATCATTCTTTGCAAGACAATTTCCCGGAAATCCAGATAATACTGTTAATTGTAACCGTGTGAGGGTCCTAGTGTTTGTAGATCATCAGTATCGTGGTTAGCAACACTAGAGACGAAGGAACTCAAACGAAGGTCTTAGATGGATGAAAAGGTGATTATCTTGGTTTAAGTTGTTATACAAGTGAATGGTGCCGGCTTATCAGTAGTAGCTGTTGCGCTGAAGAACATGAACTTTAACGGGCAGTATCGAATGTATTGATACAACTATAACTGAATGGCCATCGTTTCCTTGTGTACACTTTAAATGAGTAACAACTCTGTGGTTTTGTCAATGATTTTCTTGTAATTTTCAAGTTTGAATATTCTTTTGAAAGAATCAAGACCCTTTAGCACGATGACAAGGTAAATATGCGAGATAGGGCATAATTTCATCCACGAAAGTGTACTCACGCCTCCCTAAAACACGAAAACAACGTAATTTTCAATCCATTTTCGACTCTTCCGCCGTTCACGTTGCTCCTTTTATGGCACGTGGGTTTCGTTACCAGAATTCTGTATAATTCTTTTGTTCAGTACAATTTACTTTGTTTTGGTATTCCCACATCTTTCGGCACAGTATCTCGAATTCATAAAATCGTTGATTTGATGTTTTGGAAAACTACGCGATAACTCAATTGCAAAATTTCAAGTCATCTATCAGTCGAAGGGCATAGAATGAATAAGATTGTCGTTCTTCCATTCACAATCTTACCTGACTCGCAGACAGAAATTTCATTAAAGCATGATCCTGACAAATGCTTTTCATAAATCTCTCGAATCTTTCGAAAAGGACACAAAAGAACCACAAATTTCATTAAACAGGAGATACCCCAGGATGATAGTCTGAATTGTGCTTTGTGTACATTGTGTAAGCCAAATAAACGGAACACGTTCGTTTTGATAAATGGTCACGCTACTGTTTTCAAGTTGAATGAAGCTGAACTATGTTTTTCATGTGACTTTGCGATTTGGTCATGGAGTCACTAGTGAATGAACTCGACACGGTATCGGAATGGGAAATTGTTTAATTGCTGATGGAGGAGAAGGATCGATAACAATGTCACCTTCGCTCGAATTCTTAAGTAATTAGTTTTCAGGGCTGTTAAAATGAGAACACAATTCGATGAGGGGGTGGTTTATTACTTACAGTATTCCATTTGAATATAATGGGGGAGGAATTCATCAATTTTCACGGTTTAATATCAATTGTGCATGCAACATTCCAATCTTTTATAACAACTTTTGATTTCAGATGATGAAAAATAGTTTGGAATTGTTGTCATTCACTGCATCATTTCTGAATACTCGGAAACATCATATTTACGTAAGATTGTTGGCTGATATTAATTGAATCAGGACAGTTATAATTGATAATGGATTCATCGGCACTCGGATGGGAAGAATAAATGAATGAATAAATAACGGTACATCAAATATGTCGAGTAATCGTGAGACCGACAAAGAAACCTTCAACTTTGCCATAATAATCGATTTTATTTCCAGTAAATGAGATTGTAGCATGACGAGCCGTGATGTTATTTTAAGGGGAGGTTCTCATCAAGCGAACCCCGGAATAAGGTGATTTTTTTGAATTTTTTTCCATGGAAGGAATCGAATAAAGAACTTGAGGTTTTTTACACTCATTTAATGAGTCTCAAAATCCATGAAAAGATTTTTTCAAATCAAAAAATTCGTATATCGGAACTTCAAAGGCGTTTTTCTTGAAGTTTTCAAGTGTGTCTGTATATTTCAAGAACTACCGAATAAATCGCTTGTTTTATGGAAGATTTTATTTCATAGTAGATTAAATTCAGATCGTATTTGCTTTTCCTATTCTTTTTTCAACCCTTTGAAAACCGAAAAAAAGCAAAGAAAATGATACAAAGAATTTATATATTTGTTATATTTTCAATTCCCGACTTTTTATGGGCGCAATCTCCAACAAATATAATACTTCTCATAAAAATTTGTTGGTTTCAAATAATTTTTACAAGCGCTACAGTGCCGACCAATTAGTCACTTTTTGGGCCGTCATGTTTCAACACGCGTAACCAATTCCCATGGGATTGATTTTTATTTATCAAAATTTGTTCATGGACGTTGGAACTCATTAAATAAATGTAACAAAATTCAAGTTCTTCATTTAGTTTCCACCATAAAAACAAAATTTGAGAAAATCACCTCCCTTTAAGAAGAGTTTACAATGGAAATAATCAATCCTCTTATACAAATACTAGGGGTGTGCGAGTAGTGATTTTTTCGAGTCGATTCGAGTAATTGAAGTTTCGAGTCGGCTCGAGCCGGGTACTCGAAAACTATATAATATATATGAATATAAATATAATCTATATGTGATGGGGGATAACGATCCCTTATGTTCTCCAAGAATATTCTACCCTTTGCAAATGATAATTCATGATAATTCTAGGAAAATCTACAAATTACTCGACTCGACTCGAGAATACTCGAAAATTTCAAGTACTCGCACACCTAACAAATACTATATATATTCAAAAATACAGTATCGAGCCAGTATTCCTAGTACAGTCAACAAAATGTAGAGGTCAACAAAGTTCAATATCATTTTCCTATTTTCATTAGAATGCTTTATTTTCAAACGACTTATATTATAGTGAATTATTCGAATGAAATTATTCTTGGAATGCTGAGATGGAAGTAGTTTTGAGACGGAATCATGTTTCATACAATGCTGTGAAAATTTATTTATTTATTTATTCATTCATTTGTGCCCTTTAGGTACAGTCGTATATAGATCAGTACATGGCGGTACAAACCCAAAATATCTCATAGAAAGATAATACAAAAGAAATTGAAAAGAAATAAAATAAAAGAAAAGAGAAAATAAAATAAAGAGATGAAATTATCGTTATAACAATCATATTATATCATACTACATTCACCTGATTTATCGTACACACCTTAATTATAGTATTCCGAAAGCACACAACTGATCCAGAAAAGAAATCAACCTTATCACTATATTCATTAATAAGGTTGCAGATCCGGTTAATCGGATCAGTTTGAAGAAATCTTGACCTGTAGGTTGGAATGTTAAATAATAGTGGCTTCCTGAGAGCTCTAGATGGAACATTGAAATTGAGCAATGATAAGATTTCAGGACGAATGATCTGACCATCGATAATCTTGAAAATGAATAACATACCATTAACCAACCTACGGGTTTCAAGAGTGTTCATTTTGAATGATTCTGGTATTGGTCCATAGTCATGGCACGTGATAGGCATTGGATTATTATTCTTATACGATAAGAAGCGTAAGAATTTATGCTGTACCCTCTCCATTAAAACACAGTATTTAGCTTGCCGAGGAGACCAAATTGAAGAAGCATATTCCAAATGAGGTCTGACTAGAGTATTGGATGATGTCAGTAACGTTGAAGGTTTATTGAAATCCTTACATATCCTCTTCAAAAATCCAAGCTATCTCATAGCCGTATTGACAATGTTACAATAATGAGGAACAAAAGTCCATTTAAAATCAAATGTGATACCTAAGTCACATTTACTTTCTACAGCAGCCAAAACAAAATCATTCAACAGGTACGCAAATACTATAGGGTTTAATTTACGTGACAATCTCATCACTTGAAACTTATCAATATTGAGTCGCATTTCATTACTGGAACACCAAGACTGCAAGTTATGTAGATCCGTTTGTAAAACAATAGCATCAGCAAGGGCAGAGATTCTGAGAAACAACTTCAAATCATCGGCGAATAGTAAAAACTTTGCATGTTTAAGAACTTTACCAATATCATTGATAAAAAGTAAGAGAGGTAATGGTCCTAAATGAGAGCCCTCAAGGACACCTGAAGAGACGTCGATAATCCTTGTTGTGGAATCCGTAATTCTAACAGTCTGAGTTCTACCCATTAAATAGCCTCTGATCCAGTTGAGGATATTTCCACGAAAACCAAGTTGATATAATTTCGACAGAAGAATACTATGATCAAAAGTATCAGAAGCTTTAGAAATCGTCAAGAACTGTAGAAACATAATTACAGGAAATAGCTAGATTAGTACTAGTCGAACGATCAGGCACAAAACCATGTTGTTCATCGCTAATGACATTCGAGAACAAAGGCGCAACTTTTTTGGTAACGATACGTTCAAATAACTTTGGTATAACATTTATAATCGAGATTGGTCTATAATTTCTCATATCTGATTTTTTCCCAGATTTAAAGATTGGTGTAATCAGGCTATTTTTCCAACGACAAGGAAAATAACCCGGAGACAAAGAAGCATTGAGGATCGACCATAAAGGTCGTGACAGTATAAAAGCACAAGATTTCAAAAATATAGGTGGGATCCCATCATCCCCAGGACCTTCATTGACATCCAATGACTTCAATTCTAAAAATATTTCGCTAATATTAATGTGAAGATCAGAAATATCAATCTGATCGTCGGATACAACACTGGAGAGAGAATCGTCGTGAGAAGTATAAACGGATTCAAAATGTGTCGCAAATAGATCGGCTATTCAAATCTATTGGGTAAACTATTATTGGGACGACGAGAGTTTACAAACTTCCAAAAACACTTAATATCATTGAGAATTTGCAATTCAATAGATTGAACATAATTGTCGTAGCATACCTTCATTAATTTCTTACATTTTGAACGCAGATCAGAAAAAACAATATAATCTTGCAACGAGTTTGAAATTTTATACCAATGATGAGCTGTTTTCTTAGCACGAAAATGGTTTTGTTATGTTACATAAAAAAATAAACGTATAGGATTCATATTATTTCTCATACCATTTGACAATAATAAATATATGACGCTCTGTGCACGGTTTCGGAAAGTTTATGCATCATTCAAACCGTAGATTTTATTTTAAGAGTTTGAAATTCCCTCAACCACCGGTGATTTTCGTTCGAAGATCTGAATCATTCGGAATGACACAGTACATCTATTTTTCAATCAAAGTTCCCACCGGGATCCTTCTTGTTCATCGAGCAGAAAAATGGGGATGGTGATTCTCCTGCAGAGCCGTTTCATTGAATACACCCCAAGAGAATTCCACTTGAAAAATTCGATTTAATGACATTCTATAACTTGGCGTGAGGTGTTCGAACTTCCATCACCTGCAATTGAACTATACATTCTGTGTAATCCTCTTGTTCATTCTCTCCTTTTCGCAACGATGATTTCTCTGAAAAGAAAGATGTTTAGGCTTATTGCTTATCGTCCGCGTCCATAAACGATTAAGAATCATATTTGTGTTCGAGGAAATATTACTGTAATCTCCACAAAGTTTCCCTGTGAAGGAAATCCTCATATTTTTGAAAGGGACTACGAAACTGGTTAATCATGTCAACCCTCAAATACAAATTATTGAGATCGTCGCATGATTCGTGGGTTACTATAAATGTATTCATATAAAGTTGTGTCGCATCGTAAATTACTTTGAGAATAATTCCCTATCGTTGTTGTTCGAGCTCTCAGCATGAAAATCAGGATACATAAAAAATGCTCATGATTTAGAGATGAGATGAATATTTATGAAACACAATTTGTCGCACGATATTCCTGCTTCCTTTTCTTATTGAATTTATCTCGTGCGCAGGGTATTCATTCGTTTTTGTGATTTCCAGACCGCTGTCAAGTGAAATTTATTTATTGTTTACATACGATTTTTCTTGGAAATTTTCTCCATCGTGAGAATATTTACATATGACTTTTACGTTAGATTGTCTGCATATAATGGAGCAAAGGCGTTTATACGAAGGTGTTCAATTGAATCACACATTTCAAGGTTCGAAGGGCAGTATAGATAAATTAATCTCACAAACATTGTCATTCATTGAATTCTTCATTTCAAGGGTTGACATTTCTTTCGAATTTAAAGTCAACTCGTTTAACACAATAATAATTCGTGATATATTTATAAACAGTTCCCACATAGTCCCACAGTCCTAGAAAAATTCATAAAGAATTCTCATCAAAGTGATTGTGTTCTTCATGAATTCTTTAAGCATTCTTCTGGGGCTGTGTGGGTTATCCTGGGTAGAGAAATTCGCTTGTTACACTGTGGAAAAGAATTTTGGTGTATTCATCGGGAAGCAATAAACCCAATCTCAGTAGATAAAAATTCCCAAATGTCTGATAAATCTATCGTGTTTTTCGGGAAAAGTCGGTATATTTATTACACAGGCCTACAAAATTGAACTTTTTGTTTGGTGCAACAACTGTATCATACTTTTCCGAAGTATTTTGGCGCGCTGAATCCGAATCTGGCTTCAAAATTGCATTATTACGTGTGTTTTTTGAGATATTTTAACGTCAAAGTGTGAAAAACACCGTTTTTCGACATATTTGAGATTGCGTGACGTCAGAATGTAATTTTTTCTCATGAAACTAGTAGATGCACCTCAAAATATAATCCATCCCCTTCCGAATGCCGTTGAGTTTGCTCGAATATCTTCTTTTTTTACTGTGACACGACAATTTGAAATTTGTGTGTTCATGGATTTAGTGAATAGGTGAAATAACACAATTTTCAAACTGTCGTATCTCAGAGAAAAAAAAAGATATTTGAACAAACCTAATCGCATTTGGAAGAGAATGACTCATATTTTGAGATAATTTGAAGAATAATTTGATAAAATGTTGTTAACGTGTGGAATAATTGAATAAAGCGTTTCAAAATCGTGCATTTTCATTTTATTTTACACCTGCGATTTCTTGAAAACTACACGTGGCATTAAAAAAATAAGTATATTTCCAGAGTCAGGGTATCGAATATACTCAAAATCTGCTTTAGTTTTAGCGGCACCAAAATCATTGTAGACCTGTGTTATTTTTTTTGGTAAAATTACCAGAAAATCGGTAATAAGAAGAGAAACTTTCCAAGATTCTAATCTAAATTTCCTCTCAATCACTCTTATTTGCTGGAGAGAAATTCAGACTCAAATCTTTGAGAAATCCTGCTTTTGTCCGCAATATTCGACAATCAACACATAATCAATCTAAAAGTCAAATCGAAGGACAAAAGTTGTTCTTGTAATTTTAGATATATACTGAGCCATGGTGAGAATGAAGCGTTGAATCGCAACGAAAACGCAAGCGAACCCGAGTCGAAATTTTGCCCCTGCTTTGTCGATCCAATCAGTAGAATTGCCCCTATTTTCACGCTATAGAAACTACTTGGTCCTACTTCTCCGCTTCGGATATTTTTTGATTCTATTTTTCTACTCCACAATCTACTGCTCCTACATAGAACCTAATTCTCCTACATGTTGGATTTTTCGAATAATAATAATATCACATAAAGCGCATTTTCTCAATTAAATCAAAATGATATCCATCAAACAAATAGATTCTTATTCACATACGAATTTAATAATTATTACTTGATTCAAATTAAACATTCATTTCATTAAAATAAATATTTATTTTATAGAATCAAAAAAAATTTGGTTTTTTAGAATCAAATCAAATTTGTCTTTACCCAAATGAATATCCATCAGATTTGTTTTCAACTGAATGTTTCATGTAGGTGTATAAAGAATAGAATACCCGACTTGAATTATAAGAGGAAATTCAAAACAAACTTATCAAATAACTCAAGTTCTTTTTTATTGACTGGCACTGTCACGTAAGCTTGATTATCAAAATGCATATAAATACAAGTGGTAAGAAAACTTTTTTATATTTAATATGAAATAAATTCATGGTGTAGATGTACATATTTGAATATGACGGAGAAAATGATTATCAATATATTATCGTTGAATTAATTTGAATAAGCCTTCTCTTTTATACAAAAATATCTATTTCCACTATGAATTAATCGTTTCTTTAGAGATTGCAATCGACTGAATACACGGAAACAATGCCGCTGGAAAATATGACTTTTTGAAAATTTTTTTAGTAAACCAGAAACAGAGGTTTGTAAAATGGATTTTTATATGAAAATACGGAAGCTTACGAATACTGTAGAAAAATTACGGGTTTAAAATCTGAATCCTAACCATTACGTTTTCTACAGCACCCGTGATCTGTTGTATTCTCATGGAAAAAATGCATTTTATAAATCTTACTGTTACTGGTTCACTGAAAAAATAAAAAAAAGTAATCTTTTCGGGCGGCATTATTCTCCGTGTAGGAGTGGTAGGGTCAAAGTAGAGGATAAATCTTGCACCTACTTTGCTCCTACAAGTGGTGAAATAGGAAATATCTACCACTAGTAGGGGCAAAGTAGGAGAAAATGTCTCATTGAAACTGCTCCTACTTTACTAACTGATCCCCCTACTGAAAACAGTATTATTAGCAGCAAAGTAGGGGCAAAATTTCGACTCGGGAAGAGTCACCTAAGCGTAATTGAGGAAGAAATTGGAACATTTGCATGTTTCATTCTTTTCAGAATCCACTTCCTCCACTTTTGGATTTTCACCAGGGAGAGAAAAATTTGCCATAACCATGAGTTTGACTTCAACCATGTCATGTATAGTTATCACAACCAGATTTATATGATTTTGTTTTTCTCCCTTGATTATCATAACCAAATTTTGAGTGACTGTAACCATAAATCCTTCACCATGCAAGCCATAGTTTCTGTGACCCTGTTGCTTTTTTCTCAGTATATTTATGCAAAACTCCATTTAAAATGAGACTTCCATGAGAATATTGAGAAAGGTTGTTTTGTATTCCGATATCTACAATGTTTCAGATTTATTTCTCGTTGATAGTCGTTATAACTGGTGGGTCTCTACAAGATGAAAGTGAATATCTTTCCGGTAACCGTACAACGCCAGAAACTGCTACCTTCTTAGAAGCAGAAAACATATCCCCGAGTAAGTATTAATCGACACTTCACGACTGAACATTACGTTTGTTAACAAGAGCACTTTCCCATTTCTTTCATTCCTGTTGATAGCATTAATGAAATTACGAGATCAATTGCTTCTACTGAGTTATTCACACCAATAATTGAATTTCGTGTTTAATAAAATACCTTGTTGAATGGAGAAAATCTGTATTTCAATAATTTGCCAACTCAATTTCTTAATCATTGATCATATTGCTCATCAAAGTTCATGCAAAACAAACGAAATAACTGATTCCTCACAGATCAAGTAAAGCGCATGATGAATTTTTCAGTGTTCAATCAAAATCACACAGTGGAGAAACTGGCTAAATGACAGTATTTTCTACAGTGTCAGGATTTGAGGAAGCTCCTTCGGCAGAATTGTCGAGTGAGCTGCGTTGAAAGATTCATATTTGGGTTCAGAAACTAATCTTCGAGCTTGAATTACAAATTTTTAAACTTTTCATTAATAATAATTTAAACTCATTCAATTTGTCATTCGTGAATAAGATTACATGAACTACTTCGAAGAGGAATTTTTACCAGACTTTGATCAACAATTAGTATAACATCGATTGATTATTACAGTCATTTTCTTATTCATAATAGTGAATATTGTATTTGTTTCAGCTACTTTAAGGTTTCACGTCGCAATGTTGATATGCTCGAGTTGTGGGTTGATTTCCAGCGTACTGCTTCTTTATGGATTATTTAAGGTGAATATTACTTTTGAATCGACTTATAAAGCAGAGAATTTGTCAATTAATTGATTGCTTACTGAAATGTCAATCTCAACTCGCAAATGCTGGATTTAGACTTCATTCGTCCATATTTTTCATTTCCCACAAAGTTATAAGCTACTGAAAGTTTCCTATAAAAACAAGCTGGCTCGAATACACATCCTGACGGAAAAATCCTATAGTCAGCCTCATGTTCGGTATGGGTTTGATCAGATATTCAGAAGACACCACCTTATTTTGGCTCACCAGATCTATCCTTGGTAAAGTCATAATTTGGCACGCCTGATTAGGATTAACCAGATCTGGTCCTGATAGGTTTGTAATTTGATATGGCTTATCATGGTTTGTTACATTTCATATCCATAGACAACACAACATGCCAGTGGAACGTTTATGAAATGTTTATAAAACGTAAAAGAGGTTTCCCGAACCTTCAGAAAATGCCCCAGAGACATATCCCAGCTAGAAATTGTCCTCCCTTCAAATTGGGCTATCAAAGGCCCCAAAGCTATGATCGCGCCAACTTGGCCCAACGCAGGGCCTCGGATGCCGAACTGTCACATTTTTAGCTGTGACTTTGGTCAGTATCTGATTCAAAATAAGGCATTCCAGATCTGGTCTTTTCCGCACACCCAATATGAATTTCTACTCGGGCACAATCTCTGATGAATTGTACTCCAAGCCGTAACTGAAGGTACAGTGAACTGTGAAAAATAATCAGAATTTTTCTGCCCGCAAAAAACGGAAGATTCCGGTTATGGGGTGGGGAATCAATTTCTGGTACAATGCAGCAATCAATTGTGATTGAATTTCCAATCAGGTATATAAACTATAAATTCAACTGAGGATTCCAAACTTCATGGGATTTCCAGCATTATTTCCCAGTAAATTTCCGGTAAAATAGGAAAATTCCTAATGCATTCCCAACAGAACCCGAAGTTCCAGAAAACGTTCAATAGAGGTGCAGCGAGTATGCGGACATTTGATACGCTGAGAGCAAAAGTGACGTTGTCAAGCAAAACAAGGACAGGAACCTCCGAGAGCGAGAATGGACCGTCAAAAGTTCCGAACAAAAGCGATACACCTATAATTCGGAACAAAAGAGCAACCACAGAAATCTCCGGGCAAAAATGAAACACTGAAGAGCTCAGAAGAAAAAAAACGAACCAACGCACAACCCAATTCTGTATTTATGCGCTGGTTCGTTTTTGCTCGAGCTCCTCAGGGTTTCATTTTTGCCCGGAGATTTCTGTGGTCGCTCTTTTGTTCCGAATTATGAGTACATCGCTTTTGCTCGGAACTTTTGACGTTCCATTCTTGCTCTCGAAATTTTCTGTCCTATTTATGCTTGACAACAATTGGAGTGTCACTCCTGCTCTTAGCGTATCATTTGATGGTCGACTGAATGCTCCATGGACGTGAATGTACATACAATGAACCCGAATCTCACCTAAAAGTTCATTATTCTCTTGGAGATGTATGCGTTAATTACTTCCAAACACTTGTGTGAAGTTTCCTATAGAAATTTTTTGTAGCATTTCGTGTCTCGAGATATCTGTCAGACTGGTTTGAAATGTTTTGCGCAACATTCAGAATTCTCCAGTTGAAAAATTCTATTGAATCCGATTGATTTCTACCGAGTTTTTATGGATTTCGTATTTTTAATCAGGATTGTTTAAAACTTATCCCAGTGTTTTGCACAATACTTCTATATAAGAGAAAACCCACAGCGAAATTATTCTTCCCGGAATATCACACAATCAATCGGCATGCGTCGTTGTATGTTGAAATGAATGAGAAATGAATTCCGCCAACGCGAACTTCGTCATGAAGGTTTTGAATAAACGCGAGAAAAAACAACCTATTCTGTCACAAGGATTATGGATGACGCGAATGCGGTCTACCGCTTGAGGGTTGTTCAATTCGCTATGGTTTGAATTAACTACGTATGACATCGTCTCCGACATGTCACAAACATTCGATGTGAGAGCTGAAATTTCCAATTCTTCGAACTCGAACGGATTATTAACTAGATATTCGAGTCACATCGATATAATAGTGATTGATATTTTTTATATACATTTTCGAATGATTATTTTTGCCTGACAATTGATCCTCGCTTCTCTCGTGCTCTTCTTCGATGGAAGAAAACATGATCCAGGACTTGTTTATAGATCGGAGGAGAGTATTTCATGTGACTATTAAACCCAAACAAACTAATATTTCAATCGATGAAGACATGAGAATTACTCAAATTCAGGATTTGCGTGATATAACGGAATACCTCGTATCTTATTTGGTACTAAAATTGATAATTCCGCTCCACTTTCTCCACTTGTCAATGGAGAAAGTCATTTTTCACGGTGATGCCGTACGGGCAAAATGAATTGTTGATTGCAGAAATTTATTTTGAATGTCAACCCATGCGTGATCCGCTTGTGGTATAAAATACAAGCTTTACCTTTAGATATTGAACTTGAGAGAAGCCCTGTAGAAAAACCGAATAGGATTGACTCCGATTCGATTAAATTTGAATCCTTCCGCACGGAAAGACCGGGTCTATTAATATTTAGAAAGAATTTATCAACGATTAGAAGAATGACTGTCAATTTAGGGAAAAAAAGGATCGCTGAAAAATGTCCGTAGTGAGTCTACTAAAAATTCGTAGTCGATGTATTAACAATTGATGGTTGCACTGTGAAAAATCCCAAATGAAACTATCAATTGTTAATACATCGACTACGAATTTTCAGTAGACTCACTACGAATATTTTTCAGCGATTCTTTTTTTCCCTGAATTGACAGTCATTTTTCTGAATACGAATAGCTGCGGTCTTTCCGTGTGAACAGATTTCTCACCAAAACCCGTGTGGACACTTTTCCAGGCCCCCCGTATTGAATATAGGCCCCGTATCGGCGTATATTGAGTATCCAAACTTAGGATGCCATAACCTTAGGAACTAAGGGCCCTAGTCGGGTTGCTGGTATTCAACCTGATTTCTTTGATTCAGAGACACCCATATAAAGCCCATATGGGGACACGCTGCATTACCAATTTTTCCCCCGGTTTTAAAACTCTAGGCACACTAACTACAGCCTGCATCCCGGATAGCATCGGGAGGTTTTCTAAACATTCACAAAACGTACTTGCTCACGCAGAGAACGTTCAAATGAGATCCCAGGACGTTCTAAGAACGTCGCATGTACGTCCCAGGGACATACAAATGTTCCGTAATGTTCTATTTATCTTCACCAAGCAACGTTTTGGGGATGTGTTCAATAAAGGTGTCAATGACGTTCTGCGATACTACGCATATGTTTGTAAAGGTTAGTTTCCATGAAAGTACGTTTGGAAAACATACTAAGGACGTTCCGTGTGAGATGAAAAGAACGTACCGGGAGCGTATTCGAGTGCACTAAAAATGGAGGTTTTCTGAACATATCAAAACCTACTCCCTGGATATCAAGCCGCGCAGAACTTAGGTTATGTTGCTAAAACGTTTAGAAGACTTCTGATGTTATCTGGGATGGGGCCTTGCACTTATATTATATCCTTTTTTGAATATAAACCTACTTTAAAAAGCAAATTTACTGAAATCGTATTGGTGATTTCGACTTTTTGCGGTGTATACCCCCAAAAAATATTCCATCCATGATTACTGTGTTCACACTACCTGTAGACGTTGCCAAAAAATAAGGCTGTTCTGTTTTTTGATACACGGAAAAAATTGGTGATCCATATTTTAGTTGAGTAGTATGTCACTTTTGGACGAGGCACAAATCCGAGAAGAATTCATCCACTGGATTTTAATAATTCGTTGACTTTGTCCATGATTTCACCGGTGGAATTCACTTTTCATTTTGATTGTCGAAATAATGGAAAGAGTCGACGAATTATTAAAATCCAGTATACGAATTCTCCTGGAATTTGTGCTCCGTCCCAAAGTGACATACTAGTCAACGAAAATTTGGATCACTAATTTTTTCCGTGTACAGTCCGATAACACAAGTCGACAAAAAAAATTTCTTCTTCTGGGTTTCTGTTCTCATGCATAAATTCTAATGCTAGGCCTCGGAAAACACAAAAATATCCATTCTCAGCTTTTGAAGTTTGCTTTTATGCATCTTAACATTCGCATTTGGGGTTTAGTACGAGGAAGTGCATACAAACATAAAAAAAACCACTAAAAATCTTAATTTTTGAACTAGATTTTGTATTATTTCACATTTGTATGTTATGACTAATCCTTACTCTTGAATTAAAAAGACTCCGATGTTCAGCAACAATTTTTCTGATTGTAATCTGTAGTGAAATTATGGAAAAATTAGTTATTTTTCTTAAAATTCAAAAACTTGCTCTGATTTCTACAAAAGCAAACTTTGATCAAAAAAATTATTTTTCCCGCCATCAGTAACGTAGAAGAAACCAAAATTCGACATTCAGAAGTGAGACCCAAAAATCGTGTTCACCGGTGTAATGTATGAACAAAGTCATGTTGGGTGGAATACCCGAATAAAAATTGGAATCAGCTCATCCCAGGCCCTGTCTGGACTCAATTCGAAGTGGTCTGAGTACAGATACACGGAAAAAATTAGTGATCCAAATTTTCGTTGACTAGTAAGTCACTTTTGGACGGAGCACAAATTTGAGAAAAATTCATACACTGGATTTTAATAAATCGTTGACTTTGTTCATTGTTTCACCAATGGAATTCACTTTCCATTTTGATCGTCGAAATAATGGAAGGAGTCAACGAATTATTAAAATCCATTGTACGAATTCTTTTTGAACTTGTGCTCCGTCCCAAAGTGGCATACTGGTCAACGAAAGTTTGGATCACTAAGTTTTTCCGTGTAGGGCCTTGGATAGCCCAATTTTCAATCGAGGAAGTTTCCTCCTTGCAATATTTATCCGATTTAATGATATTCGCAACAATTTATTATCCTTTTAAAGGTCCTAGTTTTGTCGCCTACATTAGCTTCCTCATGGGTGTCCTACATAGGCCCAAGTTGGGAATACTATGCAGGCCCTGAAGATGAGTGCATGACAATCCTGTCTAGGCCCTATGAGGGTAATCAAAACGGGGCCTGAAATAAACCGAGGACTCCTGGTTTGGCCCAAACTGCACAATGTGAATGAATTTCCACACGGAAAGCTATTGGAAAGCATTGTTATCACAATTTATGTGACAGAAATGTTGAACGTTTGCTGAACTTCCAGAAAATGCACTGAGATTCCAATTTCTTTGCCCTCATTCTGATAAATCATATTTTCAATAGAAAAAATAATTACGACAGCGTCATACAGTGTAAGCGTTGCAGATAGTTCAGGCGTTGTGGTTTCCAAGCACAAGATCTTTTTTTGATTGACATGTTATTCATTAGTTTAGTTAGCTTTCTCTGTCTCCTTCAAAGTCTTCTTACCACTTGTGAACATTTTTTTGTTCCATAATCTCATCACCACAAGTCTTCTGTAACATCCTCAAGAATGTTAATTCTGAAGAAAATTCAATGCATTCTTCGCTCAACAAAATCAGACATAGTAGTAATCGATCGACTCACTTTTGCATGTTTACAAGAATACGAATAGCTCTGCAGCAATTCAATATATTGACTTGAAACTGCATAGATATTGAAGACAGTACTAACAACACTCTAAAAAATAATGTTTCCTGCAAGAAATTCAGTCTCTTCGGTTCATTCTTCTTGCGCGAAATACTATCCTTCTTGTATCAAAAAGAATCAGTTTCCGACAAAATTATCACATACTGAGTCCCAGAATACTCAGGGAAAGATTAACCGCACTTTCCACAACAAATGCGTGAGGTTATAATTATCATGTGATGATAACGGTACAGTAATACATCGAAAGAAAGTGAGTTGATACTTTTTCATTTTTATTCTGAAAAATTACACAATTTCATTCAACATAACAATGTATCAGTTTTTCACGTTCTTTGCAACATATATTTCTCAAAAGCTGACCAATCATAATATTATTCGAGTTTGATGAAAATTTGAATTGTAATATATGATTTTAAAACATATAACTCATAAATCAGATTCCCATACAGCACAGAGAGAGAGAGAGAGAGTCAAGAACTCTTTTTGAACTTTTGTGGTATATGGGGAGATGGATAAATATATTTGTTGAAGTTATAACTTTAACAAGCTATTCTTTCAATTAAGAATTTTCATATATATTGAGATAAAAAATCGAATTGAAAGATGATTTCCAATAATATCTGATGTTCCTCAATTCATCATCTTCAATGTTCAATAATGATAATGTCAAATGAATTTTCGTTTATTCATTTGAACACAAGTTCCTCTCAACCAAGTGAGCTGTAACCTACACGGGAATCAACCCTAAATGTGATGAAAACAATCGGATTATGACAATGAATTTCAATTCGGTTATTTGTTGACAGACACAGGTCGGACCCATTTTGTTTTTGGAGGTGTCAGAAACGTTTTGATTCAAGACATTTTGGAGATGAACAAATTTCGGAGTCCCTCCAAACGATCACAAAGCTTCTTTTTAAAAAGAACCAAAGTGTCTTCTTCTCACAAGCGGATTTGCCATAAGTAGAAATTCTTCTTCGGTGAATCCGAAATCCGTTTGATGAAATATTGAATGGAATTTCCACTTGTGGTAAGAAGAATCCGATTGCAGCAATTAAGCAGCCTTTTTTTAGGGTGAACCCAAAAAACAAACAATATGTTTTCATAATGTTTGCGAATTTTAAATAAACCGTGTAGAAATTAATTTTTGGTGGCGGTTTGGATCAAACTAGACGTCCTTATTTGATTTCAGGCCCTGTTGTAGTTACCCTTATAGGGCCTAGACAGAATTGTCAATAGCATAGAAACTCATACGTTGATTCATTAAAATCTGATGAAAGTGTTCGAATACCACTATTGAATCTGATAAAATCTTATGAGGATATATGGGATTCTGTAGCGGTATTTGGACATCTATCAGATTCTCCCAACAGGATTTTTATCGTGAGTTTATATTGAAAAGAAGAATCGATATAAGAACGAGGCCCTATGCGGGCTTCAGTTGAGTGCATTTAGATTCTCAAAACAGGGAGAAACGTTGAGAATGCAGTTTGGCCTTACGTGGGTTGTATACAGGTACGCCTAGATTAGGATCTCCGGGAGCATACGGGGAGCCTGGCAAGGCCCTATGCAGGCTGTAGTCGATGTGACTAGATTTTCAACCCGACTAGGACCCTTAGTGGCTGAGTCTAGGACATCCTAGGTTGGGACGGCCAATATAAGCCCATACAGGGCCTACACTCAATACAAGACGCCCGGAAAAATTTCCAAACGGGAAATGATTCACCTTATTTTTGGTTACAATGGGATAGTCTAGTCTCGACTTAAAAAGAGATTTAGCTTAACCTGGAATGAAGATATTCATGGTACAGTCTTAATTGAATTTGTCAAATTCCAAATCTCACCTAGTCCTCTGAAATCACTCAAATCACAGATAGACCGAGAACCGCTCGAATATTAGTTCCCGAGTTTACTTCACATTGTCCTCCCTCATGTTTCTACGACACTTGCATACATCGCTTATATTCTTCACTCATTCACGTAAAGGAATCCTCGCGTATGATAAATGACATCACGTACCAGAACGTGACCTCGAAGACAAGCGACAATCATGCGATGTAATATCTTCATCGACAACATAAACCTCCTGCAAACAGGTATCTGAAGAACCATAATTATTACGCTCTCTCATATCACGTCACCAAAATAATTGAATGCCTAAATCTGAATTCAAATGTTATGAATAATTTCCTTCATTCACTGAGAGAAAAATTGGCTCATTAGTTGCTCTGTATAGCTTCAAACTCAGTAAATTTTTGCTGCTTTTGAAGAAAGTTTTCTTGACTTCAAAAAATATCGTATTGAACTCGGTCAATCCAATATTTCCTTGTATTACGCGTAACATAGTCACAACAAGTATCTTTCATGCACACGGAAAGACCGGGTCAATTAATCTTTAGAAAAATGACTGTCAATTTAGGGAAAACGAGAATCACTGAAAAATATTCGTAGTGAGTCTACTAAAAATTCGGAATCGATGTATTAACAATTGTTAGTTTTACTGTGAAAAATACCAATGGAACTATCAACTGTTGATATTTTGGCTACCAATTTTTGGTAGACTCACTACGAACATCTTCCAGCGATCCCCTTTTTCCCGGAATTGACAGTCATTTTTCTAAACGTTGATAAATTCTTTCTAAATATTAATAGACCCGGTCTTTCCGTGCATCGCCGGTATTTGCTGCGGTTGCTGATTCCCGATTCTGTCTGTTGCTCCAGTGTTAATTCCCAGATTAACAAGAGTAATAACATCTTCCACCCTGAAGACTTCATGAATACTCTTATCAGTGAATCCACAAAATCCTCACAAATTAGCGAATCTTATTCAGTCGAATTAATTACAACCCCTCAGTTGAATTTACTTCAATATCCTCAGCAATTGAGAGTGCCTTGATGTACCAATGGAAGTTCAACAAAATTGATAAGTTGATGAAAGACCATTACTCACTTGACCTCTCTCTCTCTCTCTCTTATAAAGGGTCTTTGCGAACAAATGGTGATAAAGATGAAGTTGGAAAGTGAAACCTGCTTCCACAGTATTCAGATACAAAATTATAAAGCATTTCACTCGTATATCACGTAGCATACATTTATTAAATCTCACGAATATCCTCACATCTTTTCAATATCCGTTGAAAAAGTATGATACTCCTTCTGCATCTGTGTAGACTTTTTTTTATCAATGAGACATTAATTCCGAGTTTGGAATGCATTTCATGCCTCACACGATTTCTGAAGGATTCAAAGGGATTTCTGTATCAAAAGGATCCTATCTGAAGAATACTGTTACAAAATTGAAACTTTCATTCCCTTTTTTTTATTATTATTCAATGGAATCGAATCAACGCGTCGTTATCGAGAAATCGATATCCGATATGTGCAAACACAGAAACTCATCACAAACGTATATCGACATTTCAAGGAAGTATTGTAAAATGGAGTGACCCACGGCATACAATTGTTGAGGAATTTCAAAGGGAAAACATGAATTTACGATCCTGAGTTTTTGTGTCTAAAAATTGATGCTTCGCGTCAATGCAAGTATTGATGAAACACTGTTGAAAATTTCTGCATTAATTTTGATGTTTTTGCTAGAAGTTTTTTTCAAGTACGTTTATGAATTCAGTTTCTAGATCAGCCTTCGCCAAAAAGACGTGATTGAGAGAAAAAGGAACGTCAGAAAGAATTGTCTTTATGTGAAATTAACGTATGAATAAGGTTTCCAATTTTCTCCTTTACTTCATGAATTTGAATAATACAATGAAACATCGAATAATGAGGTGGAATAACCACTGCTTAACAAGGTGAAAAGAATCTGGCCAGAAGGAAAAACATATTCACATGCACTCAGCGCACAACATACGAGGTGTGTTTAAAAAGTAACGAGAATTTTTAAATTTCGCGGGTTTGGAGAGTCCGCCTGTATAAAATTTTTCTTTATTATGTTGGTACACATGCCCCTGAAGTACGATAAAATTTTCAGCAATATTCATTGCTTACTTTTTAAGTGGCAGCCGCTCACGTTATGACGTGTTTTTCGAGCGCGGCGATTTTCGTTTGTGAAAAAAAATGAATCAAAGAATTTTCCTGATGGGCGAATGGACAAGCTTGGGACATCCAAACTTTGTCTGAAAAGAGTCTATGATGTCCAAATATGTCTGAATATTGTTCAAAACATGTCCACGATGTCTGTTTATGTCCATTCATTCAAAATTCTAGACAAAGTCGAATTCAATGTCTATCGTTTGTCCAAAACGCGTCTGAACCTTCTTATCTGTATGTCCGAAAAGTGTCCATGATTTGTCTAGCATGTCCTGGCATGTCTGAACGCATCCAAAACTGTCTCGCAATGTCCAATCGTTGTCCAGTTGTTGTCCAACCGATGTCCACCTGCTTAAAATTTCGGACATTCATCCAATGTCCACCATTTGTTTCAGTAGCCCATCAGGGTTGTATTCAATTTTGCGTCAAAAATGAAATAAAGTGTAGTGAAGTTTGTAAAATGTTAACAAAGGCATATGGTGAGTCTGCTACGAGTAAAGCGAGGATTCACGAGTGGTATAAGCGTTTCCAAGATGGCCGCGAAAACGTTGGAGATGACGAACGACCCGGACGCCCAAGCACATCAACAACCGATGAAAACATGAAAAAAGTGAAAGAAATGGTTATGAACGATCGCCGAATCACAATCAGAGAAGTCGCTGATGATGTTGGCATATCAGTCGAAAAGCAATCCGAAAAAAATGCCCGGATTTGTGGCAAAACAATTCATGGCTTTTGTACCACGATAATGCACCTGCTCACACTTCATTGCTTGTTCGTGAAGTTTTGGCCAAAAACAAAACTGTAACGATGCCTCAGCCTCCATATTCGCCAGATATGGCTCCATGTGACTTATTTCTATTTCCAAAAATAAAAAGAACATTAAAAGGCCGTCGTTTTACAAGCATAGATGACATTAAAAGCGAATCGCTGAAAGAGCTAAAAGCTATTACAAAGATCGAGTTTCAAAAGTGTTTCGAGGATTGGAAAAAGCGTTGGCACAAGTGTATTATATCCAAGGGGGATTATTTTGAAGGGGGCAGAATAGATATTGATGAATAAATAAATATTTTTTTCATAAAACGAAAATTCTCGTTATTTTTCAAACACACCTCGTACATACAATCGGTGGCCACCGTGGGCAAAACGTAAGCGTTGAGGTGATGAAGACACTGGACGGGAAAGATCTTCCAGCAGAACATCTAAGTATTGTTCACGACAAATGGAATTATTAACTTCGATGCCTCTGTCGAATTCGATGGTACGAATCCCTATGAATTGCAGCTTTAACGTTGAGAAGCACGTTAGAGAGAAAGACGTGAAGGAAAGCCACGAGACGAATACCACGCGTTTCGAGAGACGAAAAACGTAGCAATGATCAGAAAAAAGGAGTTTAACGTAGTGAGAGTACTTGAGCCGACGACATTCGATCACCAAAAATGATTAGCTGATATATAGATCAACTCTTGACGAGAGGCCTAGAAGGGGAAGTGGGGTACTGAGTTCTCACCATAGATGGTGTAATATGTACTTGGCATAGATCACTCTCCAACAGTTTCATTCACACTTTCAATTGAATTCAATGTAAATTATACACTGAGAAAAAAAAGTCATGACTGTAATGAATATTTCTTCCGGCCAAGGAAATGAATTCATCCAATAGTGACAATGAAATCATTTCATGGGACTTATCAATCTGAGTATTCATGCAAACAATGTATTCAAATCTGAAATTCTTGAGCCTGAAGAAACATTTCTTTGAATCAAATACCCTTTCTTCAGTGAAAATAAACCTACTCTGATTCAATTAATTATTTCTTCGGAGGAATGAAACCACTCAAACATTCAAAAAAGAAAGTTTTTGAATCAATTAGGAAAATTTGCAATCCATCGAAATAAATCATCAACTTCAAGATGTTCTTTTTTGACTTCGTGAATTCCATCCTGATTCAATAAATGATGTTTCAGAAGTCATTGAGCACAATATCAGATTTTTTCTGTTAACAAAAATTATCACACTTGTAAAGCTTTCATAGTCCACTCTGGTGTTCCTTTAATCTGTTGATAACCGGGAATTCTGAGCACTTTGGATCAAATGAGACTTCATTGATCGTTCAGTCGTGCCGTCTGTTAGGCGAATAGTGCCTATCACTCCATGCGGGACCTGTAATTCAATGCCATAATCTGAAAGAAATATTTATTTGGATGAAGTAATACTTACTAAGAAGACACAGTCATTAATTCTTTATATACAAACCATACTGTCGAAAGAGAACTTGTGAGAAAGTGACTACACCTTGCGAGAACCAACCGAAAGTCGTCTAAGTAACTAAAACGTAACATGATTTCGAAAATCCATTTCTTTATCTTACTGAATTTTCTTTAGAATCAATTGCACATACTTTCATATCGATGAATGAAATCATTTGAATATAAAAATCATTCTGTGGATTTGAAGAAATACAAAATCATGCTTACCAAATATTACTTTCATTCCAAGCAGTATAGTATTGATTCGAAAACGTTGTTATTAACAAATTTGTACACCTTGAATTGAAAATTCGAGCTTTTCCTACAAAACGTGACGTAATAAAATTGAAGAAATAAGTTATTGAATTTTCAATCGTTTTTGAATGAAATTAGAATCATGCCCTGCACTTCGCGGTCTGACTAATCCAAAGAATTAATCTTTGTGTCAATAAAATGTTTCTTGGATTGGAGGAAACTGAATTCAATAAAATAATATCTTTCATTTAACGAAAGAATTCATTATTTCGATTGAATCATCATTGTTTTAAAGGACATGTATTCAGTTCGATGAGGGCCAGATTCAAAAAAATGTATTTCTTTGATGTAATGACTTTTTTTCCTCAGTGTAACATAACCTATAGTTTATTTTTTTCATTCTTTTGTACATTCAGTGTAACGTAGGGTGTGTATGGACCTGAATTTATGTACATGATTGAAAAAAACTTCCAGATATTCCTGACAGTGTAGATGAGTAATTCAATGAGATGTTTACAAAAATGAATTCCGATTGATTCATTATCTGTGACTTACATACAAATTATATTGATTATTTGAGCATAATTGAAGAATTGTCACACAATGATTAATATATCATCACCTTGGAGTGATCAGTCTTATGACTTGTTTGATAAAATTCTCCAACCCTGTCTATTATCAGCCAAACGCTTAATTTCTACATATCTACGACAGCCCTTATCTTGTACAATTATTTGTTCCATATCACTTAATTTAGGTCTATCTTTACAAGTTTTAGCTGGATTTTCTCTTCTAATATTGTTTTCAATAAACTATCATGCCTCAACGTGTGTCCTTTCAGATCATTTCTTCTTTTAACGACATTTCTTCATTATTTACTTTCTCTATCCATTGTATTCTGAACATCCTTCTATAATACCACATTTCAAAAGCTTCAAGTATTCGTTGGTCAGTTTCTCCCATTGTCCAAGTTTCGCGACCATATGCTGTGCTCCAAACGTACCTCTTCAAGAATTTCTTCCTTACAGCTAAGCTAATATTCTTCGAACATAGTAACTGTTTCTTTTGGTGGAGAGCTTGTTTTCCTCGTGCTATTCTTGCTCTTATATCTCTTTCGTCTTACCGTTTTCTGTAATTATGCTCCCTTGATATTCGAATTGTCTTGGCATCCATTTTGATTTTAATTTTTCTTCATGTTTTCGCTGTTGTACAAATCATGAACTTTATTTTGTCCTTATTTAATTCCTATCATTTTGAAAATCGCGAACATTCTCTCTCAAGCAACATTGTCGAATGCCTTTTGTATATCTAAAAAATCGATATACACAGACGTCTTTAACTCCCCATACAGCACAAAAGTCCCCGCAAAGAGCTCCCATTATGACAGTGAACGTGAATTCATTATGAATAGTTTGAATTCAAAATGAACTCTTGATGAATAACTCAATCTTCAGAAAGAATTCATATCACGAATTCATAAAGAACTATTCAGGCATTCAACATGTATGCATTTTGAATTCATTGAGTTCATATTGAATTCATTTTTATCGTCATAACGGGGACTGTTCAAGAAATTCTTTCAGAAGTTTTTGTGAATTCAAAATGATCATTTGTGCTATCTGGGTCTAGTTTTCTCTCTACTATACTGCTCTAAGTGCCAAAATTGCTTCTGGCGTTTCAATATTTTTCCTAAAATCGAACTGATCTCCTGCTAGTCTGCTCTCTATTTTATTTTCTATCTTCCTGTACATAATTTTGGTCAATATTCTCGAAGCGTGTGACGTTAAACTAATGGTTGTGTTGTGGGTCTCGCATTTGTCTGCCCCTTGTTCTTTTGGAATGGCGACAATTTTATTCTTTTGGAAATCTTTCGGTACTTCTCATGAGTTTTTCCACTGGAGGCTTTGATAATGTTCGCACGTATGCCATATATTTCTAGCACTTTATTATTTTCCAATTCTTTTGAAGCTGTGTCGAATTTCCCAATTCTTCTTCATTGACACCTTCCTCCCTCTTTAAGATTCCTATATTATCATTTCCTTTATTCAAATCTTGTGAATGATTTATCGATTGTTATATTTCTTCCTCCGTTTTTATCAATTGTCTTCCTAGAGAATTTTTAATCTTATTGCTCCTAGATTTCATTCATCCAAAAAATTTTTCTAACAATCTTATATGCTTCATCTATTTTTCCTAAATGTCATCTTACTTCTATTTCTTCTTCTAACTATCGTTTCTTTGCTCTCCTTGATTCCCGTATTATTTCATTTCTCAATAATTTGTATCTTTACCGGCCTTGTTCGCTACTATTACAGAGGTGTGAAAATGATTAGAATAATTGTTATTTCCAAAATAACTCCAACTTTTGCCTCAGATTATGCATTTATCTGGGGAGTACTATTTTGCCTTGTTGATATAATAGTTTTTCATCCTTCCATTTCTGAGTTAATTATTATAACAATTGCTCTTTCCAATCTTTTTACACTCCAATGATCTCAACACCTCGATACCCGTGATTTTCATCGGTTTCATCGTAACTCAACTATCATTCCTTCTTGTCGTGTATATAAATTTTATACAATGAAACACCAGTTCTTAATATCAAAATATTGCACATTGTTAGTTATTCAAAGACATATGGAGATGCTCGTAATGAAAAAGAATTTTGTACAAATGAGATTGTTATATAATAATCATGGAATATTCCTTCGTTCAAAAATGGAGGGCTTGTGAACTATTTATATCAAGAAATAAAACCAGTACTCCATAAATGATTCTCTTAGAGCAAAGTTGGAACAGTTTTGGAAATCACAATTACTCTAATAATTTTCACACTTCTGTACTCTTCTATTCTCTCCTTCCATTAATTAAATCTAGAATTTTTTCCGTTATGCATGATTTCTTAGATCCTACTCCATCGTTCACTTAGAATTTTATTTGCACATTCTTCTATGTTTCCTTTTATATTTGTTCATCCACTCTCTATTTCCAAATCTTTCTCTTTTTGATTCTCCAAGTTTTCATCCAACATCACTTTGAATGCCTCATGTGATTGAACGATGAACGATGTGCTGTGATGTGAATGATTAATTATTACCATCATAATACTTGGAAATTATTCAACCACTGCACTTGATTGGATGAATTCTGGAGATAAATTAGTCAGTAGCCTGCACAAATCGATCGCGTTGGTATTAAAAAAACTTGATCTGTGATTGTTACATAATGCATAAGATTTCTATAAAAAAAACCTCAGTATGGAAATTGATTTTCAGGGTATATTTATTGGAAAAAATTGTTTGATTTTTATTTTTTTGCTCTCATAACAGCTACAGGAAGAACACAAAACATACCCTTCATCACGTTTAACTCAAATTTAATGCTCTATTACGAAGACTAACATTAAGCGCCTCAATCCTGCTAAAAATCAAATCGATTTCTGATGTTAAATTGAATGCATTTGGGATAAGCTTACTCCTTCGAGCTTCAACGCTTTGCATTACTTTTTGAACGTATCAAATGGTAATACACAAAATTCTCTTGTCCCGACAATCGAGTGTCTTTTACGATAATGTAGCGATAGCTCCACTTGATTTTCAATTTGAATAATCCAAGTCACCCTGCAACGAAACTCACAAAGCTAACAAGTCGATCCGCTGCGAACCAAAGGAATGGAAATCAATGTTATCTCTTGAATTCAAATGAATTAATCAACCCAATATATATATATATATATATATATAAACACAAACTTAGGTTGCGTCTTCAATGGAATTATATATAGATAAATCTACATATGAAATAAAATATTCAAATTGTTAATTTCATATGAAATTTCAAAATATTATCCCAATGATTGGTCCCGAGATTCGAATATAACGATGAACGATTTCTGTTTGTAATTAGGAACTGAATCCCAGAGTATACAGAAAATGTCACTCAAAAATAAAGTGATTTTGTTCTAAGAATCTAAGAATATTTTTCCAACTGTCCAATAATGATAAAACGGTTTGTATCCTTTTTTTTTGAAAATTTCCTGAATACAACTGGTACATTGCAAAGAATTGATAAATTTCATGAAATAATTAGTCCAATTCCATGCTCCAATTTCAGAAGATTGATATTTTTTCATTTTTTATGAGTGAAATTTAACAAAAATCCAAAGTGTTATATGTTTACTAAACTCACCTCAAATCCCCTTATTCTCCAGTCGATTTTTTCTCTGTGTATTCATAAATATTGAAAAATTGTTCATTATATCAATAAAACACGTGTAAATTCGAATATTTTGTCAGCTCGCCATAGGGTTTAGAACTTTTTTCTCGTGGAAATTACATCAATACCAAAAATGTGGAAATTTCGACGTAATTTGATTCTGAGTTCTCGCAGGGTCTTCTTTCCTGCTTACGTATTCAACGTTGAACGTTAAAGAACCCAATTGACTTCGATGTACGGGTGACTTTGCGTTATACATTCTCATCACGCTTCACTTCCTAAACCTATTCAACTGATCTTGTGGGATATCGAGAAATGCATACACATACATTAATCGTGTAGAATGCATCTTTTATATTTATATTCATTCTGACGTTTCATGTCAGCTACGCGTTGGCGATATCTTTCCGTTGAATTATCAATCCCTTCGGACGTCCCTTGTTCTCGCCAGATCCAGGTTTCGGCCGATTAGGAATCGGAATTATAATTTTATTATGACAAAAAATGGATATATATTCATCCCTATCATGAATGAAAAACGAAACATTAGATTTATTCGAAAACGATATCTCATAAATACGGACAATTCAATGGAAAAAGACGGTATATAGATATTATTCGTTCAATTAGAAAGAAATCACGAGATCAAACTGTCTATCAGTGCGCGCAAAAATATCATCGCCTTAACCAATATACAGCTTCGGGTCAGATCTTTAATCAAGACGGCAAAGTTAATAAATGCGAAGGAGTAATTAGAATCTGCATTGATGAGAATTCGATCCACCAGAATATGATGAGAAATATGTTCATCAGTTTAAAATTCCTTCTCTGCATCGCGATGGCTCTATGCTTCAAAAGGAGAGTGACAACCCCTTTTCTCCATATTTCGTATGCAACCTCACCGAATGCCATAGAAACAGTCAATAAATCCTCGACACTATAAGTCACTTATTTATTGTAGAGAAACGATTACTAGTTTTGCAAAAACACTGGTACCCTGGTTCATTGAGCTACCAGCCTAGGATTATGATGGACGAAGCCTCAGCAGAGGAATGCTTTCGCCCACTCGTGGGACAGCCAGCATCTTTATTATATCCAGCTTGAATTATTTGGGGCACTGGGTGAGATGACTGAACGAGCGCGCTCTGTTGCGGGTAACTGTCCCATGACTCGCACGGTGACGTGGTCAAGATCATCTCCAGCCATCGATGGGCAACTGCTGTAACTTTTTTGGGATTGTTTGTGTCACAGAAATCGATTTAACGGCTCCAAACTATTCATTTCAACCGCTTGAAGCTTCCATAAAACCTCCTCACAAAAAAGTTGAAGCTGTGAGTCGATAGACTCCAGTCAATAACTTCAAGGTCATAGACGTGTGAAGCTTTTCTCGAATTTCCAATCGATATTGCACAATTCAACAAATTTTAAAGCTCATAAAACATGCATGAAACAGGTACACAGTTTCTACTAAGACGATTCTGACTCGACATTCTTATACAGAAATTTAAAATTCTAATAAACAAATATGTACAACGATTCGTTATGTTTTGTTTGTTAATCTCAGCGATATGATTTGTAAGTGTCAAGTTGTTCACATCACCAAACACCGCAGATTTCCGTCAATCGATAATCTTGAGGCATCGTGATGAGGCATTTTTCTTCAAACCATACTTCAGTACACATGTCTTTGCCTTCCCTCGATCAATATTCTCTTTAATATGTCGCTACCTCTCGTCGATTATCTTCTTTAATACGATGAAGTTTCACGTCGATCAATCTATCAAACACAAACGTCTGGAAGTTTTTTTCTCATCACTTTTGTTCATCAATCTCGTGCATAACATGAAACTCAACGCAAGGATATGTTTTTAACATCCCCATCGATTCGACAAAAGAATTTCTAATAAGAGCATGAATGATATGTGTTTTGCAAAGAGTTTTTATATTGATATCCCGAAATTTCATTTCAAATCCTCTTTTAAGGTAGATCTCTTAGACTTTTTGAGGATAAGGATCCAAAGGACATAGCGTAAATCACAGAGGGTGTCTTTGAACAGTGAAATTAATCCTATCTTCCCCTTGTTGCTTCTAGAGCCGGGATATAAGCGCAGGAGAAGTGAGTGAGGACAAGAAAAGAGAATACGTTGGAATACTTTATGACAATACAGACTGCAATGAATACAGGGCTGTTTATTAAGGTTTTGAAACAAGAAA
Source organism: Gonatopus flavifemur (assembly GCA_018340375.1). Taxonomy (NCBI): domain Eukaryota; kingdom Metazoa; phylum Arthropoda; class Insecta; order Hymenoptera; family Dryinidae; genus Gonatopus; species Gonatopus flavifemur. The sequence goes on from JAFFJZ010000001.1 coordinate 59,941,005, forward strand.
ATATGTGCTATGAATTTCAGGAATGTTACAAAGAGGAAAAGGTTGATTTATAGTTCAAGAAGTTGTATTTTGTGATGGGGAAGTAAATATTTGTTTCACGCAAATTTATATTTCCAGTATGGAAAAATTTTCAGAATTAAATACAATTTATATATAATTATACGAAAGTTATACATAAATTATATTGAATTATATACAAATTATACATGATTCTGAAAATTTCTACACGTGAGGATTCATACAAATACAATTTATCAACTATTAACAAATGTTTATTTCTACTGAATGTGACTTATCGATCGTTCACGGAATAATATTTGATTTGAATAAAGATTGATTTTGCCATGAGCAAATACACGTTTGGTGACTATAAATGAACCTTTTTCTCAGTGTATAACCAGAATCAGAACATATACAATTGAAGTCGATAATGAGCTGTCAAGAAATACAAAATTTGCAATGATTCATTACAAAAACCGCTCTCTTAGATATATACATCTTTTTGCTATTTTTGAATAATGTATCTTCTTCTGATGGGAAGATGTGTTTTAAAATTAATTTCAGAACATCTACACGCAGAGAAAAATTCTTGCCGAAAAAGCGAAAAATCTGCTTTGCTAAATTAGCAAAACGGTTGCGGTTAAAGCGAAAATATTGCTATTTTACCAAGATCCCAAATAGGTCATCCGATTTCTATTACACTGTGAAAAAAATTTGTTGAATTCCAAACAAAAATGCTTGGAAAGTTACAAACTTGGTTTGAAAAAATAATTTCCGAACCTTTTTTGTAAATTTCCGAACAAAAGTTTGTGAGTTCTCAAAAATCTTCGTGAAATCACAAGATTTTTTGAATGTTTACAAACTTTTGTTTGGTAATTTACAAAAAAAGTTTGTGTAAAAACTTCTTTGGCAGTTTAGGAAGTATATTTTTTACAGTGTAGATATCTGGAAATTTTGTAAGAAATCTTAAAGATATCGGACGCGACACTATTATATATCTTTAATGTATCTTTAAAGAGATCTTTCCGAAGCTTCTCTAAGATATCTTGATGAGGTCCTATGGGAGAGGAAAATTAGAAATCCGGAAAATGATATATTTCAAAAGTCATACAAAAATCCTAGTAGCAATGTTTATCATAATTTTCCATAATTCTCATGAAAGTCATCATTCTCTATATTTCCTCATTTGGTACAAATTTGAGGAGAAAATATGAGATTTTTCTTACTAAGTTTGTAATTTATGAAGAAATATGAAAAATTGTCACTTTCATGAGAAATTATGAAAAATTATGAGATCTACTTTTGCCAGGGAATCGATACATGAATGAATCGATGAAGATGTTTCGAGAAGAAGACAGCATGCTGCGAATTCATGTATTCAGGTTCATAAATCCATTATTGTAATAGTTTAAGATATTCAAGAACCCGAGTAAAAAAATATAGATCAGAAATTGATAAAAAAAAAAAACTCAAATTGATCACCGCTCATGTGATCATTGAGTGATACGTCAAGTGAGATTTCAGAATCTCTCCATCGTTATCAAGACATCGTCAGATCTGATATTCGTTATTATTGAAGCAGATGATCGTTTACAGATCATAGCTGCATAACCTTTGATTAATTCCCACTATTGATATCTGATTGACGTATACAAAATTTTTGTTTGATGCATTTTTTAAAATTGTTGTTATTTTTTCGTCGGTTCTGAACTTATAATTGATCCGAGATATGTGTGTCCATGATAAATTTCAGATCAGAATTCGATCAAGAGGAATTGAAAATCGCTGCTAGATTAATCTATTATCCGTTCCTGATGTAACCGCGATGAGCGTAACTTGATGATCTCCACAACAGATTCTACTAATCTTTGCGGAATCAGAGCTAGATTTGGATGGGATCGATTAACATCCATATTATGAATTCGTTTTTTCTCACTGCAATTGAAAAAAATTCCTTACGAAAATTCAGAAAATGGGACTAATTTTTTATAGCTACTTTCTTCTGAATTTTCAGAAAAATTGTGCTGAATTTTAATAAACTTCAACTAAGTTTCGGAGCGTATTCTGAAAATCTAGTCAAGTTTCTTCAAACTTGCAGCAAAATTTCACTGAAAATTAAAAAAAAAAGTGGCTTTAAAAAATTAGTAACATTTCCTGAATTTTCAGAAGGAATTTTTTCACAATGTGTTTCATGTAGAAAAGAAAGGATTTCTTCGAATCTAAGAAATTGTTATTTGAATAAATCCGAATAAATATTCCTAAGAAAATATATGCAATTTTTTGATACAAACAAATTTGTTCTTTGAAAGAAGAATTAAATAATAAATTTGTTTTGAATGAACAAAATTTTTCTGTGTACGTCATTCTGAAATTCTAGGGAGACATTGCAAATGGGATTTTTAAAATATATTCTGACACAATACCAACACTCGCATTTCAACATACTCCCAAGGGTCCATCTTCAAATGTCCTAAATACAGCACCGGAAAATAAATAACTCGTGATTCTCTTGAATATTGAAAAATGATTATTACAAACTACTCTTTTCTTCCGTGTATGTATTGAAAATGGTCCACATGATATGTCATGGAAATTCCATTGTAGTTATTTCATCATCTTTACCATATAAAAGCAATGTTTACACCGACTTAGTTATTTCATGTAATTAAGATCTTTGAGTAATGTACTCCATACACAACTTTAAAAATCCTCACCTCAAACACCGTGCACTGCAATCTTTCGTTTAATACTCTCATGATTGGAGCCATGAGTTATGCGTTCATCCCTGGTTGGTCCCCAATATAGTGATGATCGATATCATTTTGAATTCATTAACCTTTGCTATTTTTCTATCATTGACTCTAATAACCTTAAACAGTCATTGGTGATTTTTTGAAAAATCTGCTTGATTTTATGCGAAATTTGGCAGTCATTATTATCGATTTTGAAAGCATTTTTGCCTTCATGATAATAAACAATTTGAAATATTTAATTTCAAGTCCCATAGAGACGAAATCATAACACATTTCAAATAACCTGCAGTAGTAACAGGAATGAATTGAACCTGCAGTTCTTGTACTGTGATTACTTGCTTTTGTTCATCGTAAGACTTGAATATCAATGAAAGTATAAATAAAATGTCATTGGGTTAACGTACCGCGAATAATAGTGCGGTCCCATAATTAAAATCTTCTGAAACATCTTATATTTGGTATTGTGGCTCGATTGTGAACCTCGTTCTTGGAGTATTATTGAAGAAAACGAAATTAAAATCATTGGGAGAAAAACGGGAGCAGAATGGGGACATACCTGGTATCCTGCAACCCTTGTGAAGAAAAATTGTGAGTGAAAATTAGACTCTGCCTAGAAACACGTTAGCCTGTCTCCAATTTAAAAATTCCAGCCAGGAGAAAATTTTCGCGTGTCTCGGTCTTAAAAAATTCAAAACACGGGAAATTTCACGTGTCTATGGATAATCCCTCAAGGATTCACTCCGTGTTTTTAAATTGGAGAGAGGCTAATGTGTCTCTAAACAGAGGCTAAAAATTATTCTAATAAATAGTCTCGTTTTCTCAATAGAGATATCAATAGTGGAAGTTAATCGAAAGTTACGCAGCACTGATCTGTAAACGATCATCTGCTTCAATGATAACAGATCAGATCTGACGATGTCCTGATGACAATGGAGAGATTCTGGAATCTCACTTGACGTATCACTCAATGATCACATGATTGGTGATCAATTTGAGATTTTTTTTTATCAATTTCTGATCTATATTTTTTTACTCGGGAAGTGCAATTGCGCCTACAAATAGGATAAAATCTCATCGAGTGAGTGCATGATATTTCATTTGTATATATATGTAAACGACGGTTGAGAGCAAGGTTAGAAATGCCGGTAATGTTTACTACCCCAGCAAAAACTATCGGATTGGAATTCAAGAATTTTAATTCGAATTTTGGAGTTATATTCTACAGTCGAATCGTGTTCCAAATCTGGAATTCAAATTCAATTTTTCCAATGTAAAGTTCATCATGACAACTTCTATATAGTCAATGAATCACCTTTACGATATTGAATAAAAGATTTTCATTTCTGTTAGGAGAATTCAATACAGAATAGCGACTGGAATTCATACATGATATTGAAATCTGAATATTTCAATTTTTTTCCTCTCATATGTATTCTTTTTTAGGAGAATTCGAATTGGAAAGAATCCCTATTCTTTTCTATTTCAAATTTTTTACTGGAAATGCCGATTTTGAAAAAGTACATAATGACATCCAACGAATATACGAATAAAATATCATACACTTACTTGGTGAGTTTTTATCCCATGAACAGGTCAATTGCACCTTTGAATCCCTTGACTCCTAATATATAACATTTTTATATATAAAATTGAACATTTCACACGTACTGCACGCGAGAGAAACCTAGGCAAAAAAGTGATGTGAAAGGCAAAGTCGGTATCTTTTCGGACATTGAAGTTCTGAAAGATATCTTATGGATGATATTTTAAAAACTCCGATGCAATAGATTTCCCAGATATATTTCAGATATCTTATACAAGTATCTATAAGATATCTTTCTGAAGATTTCCGATATACATCTATAAGACATCTTTTAGACACATCCCAAAGGTTTCTTTCATCGGATATCTTATATTCATCTTTATGAACTCAGGGTTCACTGGAATATTTGCTAATTCAGCAATTTTTTCTAATCGTCTGTTTATCTACAATTCCGGATTGCTGAATGGCAAGCGCTTGCTGAGAGAGCAAATTTTGTGCTAATTCAGCAACAAGTTTTGCCATATCAGCAAAGCAAATTTTCGAGGTTCACGCTTTCAACAACTTTTTGTCTCTGAGTGTAATCTAGGATTTAATCAACAAAAATATCTCATATAAAAACGGTTGTGTATATGTTGTTGAACAACAATAATTCCACGTTATGTGATATTCCTCGCCTTGTATTCCTTTGTAAATTATAACCCATTCCTGTTTTCCAAAGATCACTCTTACGTCAAGGATTTCATTCGGAATCGTGAAATAGTTTTCATTTCACACAGAAAGGCGGAAGCAGTATTATATTACCACATTCCATGGAATTCCTCGAGTCCTTACACCCTTTAAATGGTTCGCGGTCGACTCCAAACATCCAACAACTCTCCGAGCATTTTACAGCGCACTTCACGATCTCACTTAAGATAGGTTCTCTGTATGTTGATTTTATGATAAGAGTTTGAGATCTAGTTTCACTTGGTACAATCTAGAACGATTGATAAGATTTCTTACAGCACTGTGAATTGAGTTTATATACTATAATTGTGTAATCAAACGAATGAAGCGTTAATTAAACAATAATTATCACCCCAAGCAGTCGATTTCACTTGACTAGTTCAGCTTCAATGAAGTCTTAGAGAAAATCATTCAATCTAAAATCAATTTTATCACGTCGTCAGACTTGAATTACTGCGAAAGGTGACTTAAAGTTCTCTTCAACTCATCGACAAAAGAAGTATTGGTTATCAACTCGTTATTCTCAAAAGCTCATAGTGTTGTTACCAAGTATCAGAAAATGTACCAAATGGCATGAGGAAGAATTTGAAAAACTGTGAAGAAGCATGTATCAATTTGATACTGGTTGATCGTAACGTCCGTGGACAATTAATCTGTGATACAAGCTCTGCAATTAACACACTCTCGTTACTCTTGATCTCTATGTGATCACTGGAGAGTGGGAATCGAAATTTCTCCTCGCCTTTGGCTATCGATCTCTTCCATAGATCAGAGAGTCACGACACGTTATGAGTAATAGAGGTACTCGTATTTACTCTCATTTGTATTTCCTCACGGCCGGAGTTGATACGCTATTTTTTGTCACACTCTATACGGAAAAAAAAGATTGTAGGTCAGTTCTCCTAATCCTTTTCTCCTAAAAGTGTATGGTCCTAAAATGAATAGTCCTAAAATAATGTGAGTCCTAAAACATTGTCTCCTAAAAAAATGATTACTAACATGCAAGTTACCTTGAAAATTAGATGGTATGTTTTGCGATTCTTGTATGCTCATAGGATTCGGTGGAATATCTCGCAAACGTTCTCGTGTGATCGCTTTCCGCAGGTTTTGACGATTGGGTAGTTGTGACAAAACTTCCTTTGGTACCTTCGGTGTAAATGTAATGTCAAATATTCATGAATCAAAGTAATATTCGAATATACCTTAGGCATTTCAGTTCGTAAAATTTGCGCTGGCGGTGCCTCAGGATGTTCCTTCGCTTTTCTTTTCATGCTAGTCACAACTTTGTGAGCTGCAACTTCTTCTAAATTCGGAGCGTGAGAATGTAAGGACTTGTCTGGTGCCTTGTGAATAAGAATACCTACACCCGTGGAAGACGTAATCGCGGTGGGATTACATGTAGGTTTTCTTTTGCAATGCCAATATGTTTTTCCTGAAACCTCATTACGTTTATAATAGAGGAATCCATCGATATGAAGTAAGAAACCTCTTCCACTCGCTGAGGCGATAATTTCAGCCCTAATGAATACAATAATTTGGAATATTATTATTAAAAGATTGTGAATAATGTTAACCAAAGAATTTAAGTGTGACGTGTAACCAAAAGTTGAATTGTAATCAACAGAAGTGAACTTTGTGACAAGTGAACAGCTCAAAGAAGAAAGACAATCGAGCGAATCGAGCATCTTTAAGAGTTCATGGTTTCAATCCAAATGTTATTATATTATATTAGGAATTCATGTTTTTTGAAAAATGTAAATTAGGAGAAATGGATGATTAGGAGGAATAGATTAGGAAAAGAAAGTTTAGGACTCGCACTCTATTAGGAATTCATATTTTTTAGGACTTACAGATTAGGAGAAAAGGATTAGGAGAACTGACCCCTCCCAAAAAAAAGATTAGTTGAACTAACTATTCAACTTGTAAGCGCATATGGACCCACTTTTTTTCGTTAGAATAACAAATTAATCAATTGATTTACCCAATTTAAAACGATTTACTCACGAAATTAGTTGAATTAACGGAAAAAGTTGCTATTCTAACGAAAAAAAGTGGGCCCATATGCGCTTACAAGTTAAAGAGTTATTGCAACTAATCTTTTTTTTCCGTGTATTACCCCAAACATTATCTTTCGGGATTATCCTTTACAATTAGATTTGTGGTGTCTTGTGCAATGTGAAACGAGAGTGTTCTGGCCAGACATCGATTTATATTGACTTATGGTTCTATCTATTAGCTCGACACGGAAGAAATGAGTAGTCCAAATTTTCGTTGACTGGTACTTATACCAATTTTGGACGGAGCACAAGTTTGAAAAGAATTCGTATACTGGATTTTAATAATTCGTTAACTGTGTTGACTGTGCGAACAATGGAATCCACTTTTTATTTTCATCATCGAAATAATGGAAAGAGTCAACGAATTAATAAAATCCAGTGTACGAATTCTTCTCCAAATTGTGCTCCGTTCAAAAGTGACATACTAGTCAACGAAAATTTGGATCACTGATTTTTTCCGTGTATCGACTATTCGTTAATTTATATGCTTAGTCGCCTTCAGCGACTCTTATGGCAATCCCTGGTTAAAAGAATCCATCGAATCTGACAAATGAAATCCAATGAGATTTGGTCAGAACATTATGCAAGTTTAATCGTAATTTGGTAATATTTGACCAGATTCAACGAGATTCACATAAAAGTTCTCAACAAATCTCATTGAAAAGTCACCGGTGAGATTTCGTCAGGTCATTGTCCACGTTTAATTGTAATTTAATGAGATTTGGTCAGAATCAATGGGTTCTTTTAACCAAGGATTTCAACGGTATGTATGATTTTTAGACATCGGATTATATGGACTATCAAAATGCCAAAATATGCATGCAAATATGCGAAGAAGCAGAACAAAATATGCACATATGCACTAATAAAAGTCACAATTTCATTTGAAATCAACATTTTATTATTTAGATATCAAATCTAGTGTTTATAAATCGAATAGATCTTTGCGAGATCCACAATCTTTCTTTGAAAAATGAAGACCCAACAATACAATTATTTGTTTCCAACGAGTAGATTTTTCAGAATACAACTATGGAGAATTTAACAGGAAACAAATTCGATGGTACGTCGAAATGCCTTGAAAAATGCTGTTTGACTCAAAAACCAATATTTATGTCTAAATTTATGGAAAGTCTTTAAAAATGTACAATGAAATATGCATTATCACTGGGAAAATATCATTATATGCAAAATTTGAAGGAAAAGTAATTGGAATATACGCAAATGCATATAATCCAATGTCTACTGATTTTCTCATATTGGTACAATCCACGATTTTGTATGCAGCTTCTTTTTGAAGTAATTATATTGATTTGATTCAACTGGATTATTATCTCATCATTTCGAATATCCTATCGAATAAAAATCTTCACGGAGAAAACAAAACATCGGTGAGTATTTTATCAGACACGACTGGCTCGTGTTATGAAAACAAAAGCAGTCTAGCAACATTGGTTACTCCCAAGTGTGTATCAACGGCGGGCCCAATCTACGCCCAGAGTGGGTGTCCATACACGGAAAAAATAATTTAGCCGCAGCAGCTAAGTAGCTAGCACGGACACGGACAGCCATTGAGTTAGCTCCTGCAGCTGTTACCGCAAATAAATTAACTACAAATGCAAATTTTTTCGCTGTCACAGCTAAAATTCAGCTGCAGGAGCCAATTTAATGGCTGTCCGTGTCCGTGCTAGCTACTTAGCTGCTGCAGCTAAATTATTTTTTCCGTATACTGCCCAACGTGGGGCCAAGCTGGGCAGACAAATGGGGCCAACCCTGAGATGATAACATCGTTCCCAGCTTGACTGTATTGCTTTGCCCGAGGATTGATAACACCATAGGCCCAGCATGAACCCAGACTAGGCAATCAACACTGCCCTTTCCTTTTTTTTTGGAATTGGAAAATCGCTTTGAATTCTACCCCAGCGGGCATGAATTTCAGCCCCACTTTGGCCCAGTCTTGGGCCTACTGTTGAGCCCCATCCTGCGTGTATGGGCCTAAGACTGGACCAAAGTGGGACCAAAATTCATGCACGCTGAAGATTGTACATATACTGTCAGAAATATCTGGAAGTTTTTTTTCAATTACGTACATGAAATGAGGTTCATATACATTCTGCGTTAAATTTAATGTACAAAAACATGAAAGGACTATAGATCATGCTATAGTTTACGTTAAATTTCATATAAAATGTGCATGAAACCGAATTCATGTACGTATTTGAAAGAAACTTCCAGTAAAAACATTGAAATTAATGCAGAAATTTTTAACAGTGTACATGCTCGGGATATAAATTCACCCCAATCTTGGCCTAACGCTGGTCCAAATTGGGGCCGAGTTGAAATGTGCCCGCACTAAGATTCATTGTTTCGATTTTCTACCAACCATAATTGTATGGGAAGGCACAACACGGCCAAGATTGGGCCAACGTGAGTCCCATCGTCATTCTCCAATACTAGGTTAAAGAGGATGGACCCAGCCTGGGACCCATTCTCGTTATAGGCAATACATGATTGGGCTGCGTAGATATAAACCAATCGTGTCTGCACAACAGACAATACTGTGAAGACATGACTGATTCATGTCTACCCGAGCAGAAAAAATGTATGGCCAGCCTCATGTTCCATATGGGCCCGATCGGGCAGTGATTGGGCTCACCTTTCTTTGGCACACCTGATCTGGTCCTGATGAGGCCACGATTTGGTCCGCCTGATTAGGGTTAACCAGACCTGGTCCTGATAGGTTCGTAATTTGACATACCCTACCTTAGTTCGTTACATCGGGCTTTGATACAACGGTACGTTACATTCCATATGAGGGCCTGATTTGAAATAAGGCTTTCCAGATCGGGTCCTGATCGAACACCCAATATGAATTTCTGCTCGGGTATGCATCAACAATTAGGGTTAAAATTATTTTTTTTTTATAACACGCGCCAGTCGTATCGGAAAAATACTCCCTGATGTTTCATTTTCTCCGTGTTCCTTCCAAGGTAATTTTCGGTTCCCTTTACATACAGTCCGTTTTTGTCTCATTCGATTTAGATTTTCTACAACTTCCGGTTCGATCGATTATTTCATCACTCCGAATATCTTGTTTACTTTGGAATTTCAATGTCCGTATAACGAAGGCCGATACAGATACTGTGAAGTTTGTATTGTATATAATGAATTTCCTTGATTTTTATATCCAAAGTGATTGATTTTGAATTGAACTGTACTCGATCTGCAGTTGAAGGAAATTTCAAAATCACACCTAAATATTCATCTACACACAAAATCAATATTTTCAAGATCAAAATCTAATGCGAGAGATGTGTTCTGAATATAATTGAAATGAATGAACAATTTCAAAAGTTTGAATACAGTTCGGAGTGTGCATAGCAGAGTTTGTGAACTTCAATTAATCACTTCTTTAACGCTGTGGATAATTATTCTACTCAGTAACAAATCAATGCCGTCGTAAAAAGATATTTTACACGCACTATATTTTCTATATACACAATTCTAAATCAATTACCACACTTTTCATAACTTTGAATAATTTTATTAGAATATAATTTGTGATAATCATTGAAAAATTTGATAATGTATATAGTATAAAAATAACGTGTAAGGTTCGAATGTTATTACACTTTTTCGATTATTACATTGACGACAAAGTTTTAGATTTTCATCCCTCACGTAAGTATCTTCCTGGTGTTTCACGGTGAAAATGTACTTAGGAAGTCGCTCCCAAGAGGTCCAAAAGAGAAAAAACATAGGTTTAACCTCTTTGATGCGATCAATTCGCTGTTCCGAGTGGAGTGAATATTTTTTTATTTCACTTCAGGGTCATTTTAGTACAAGTTTTTCAAAGAGAAGCACTTGGGAGAAGTTTCCTTCGAGGGATAATATATGAAGAATGTATGGAACGTGTATGAAATATATATAATTCGTACGCTATTTTTACTTGGACTGTGGAAAAATGATCTATGGGATGTTGAAATTTACAACTATCACTTGCAAAGTGTCTTGAAACAATAAATCACATATCTGAGTGGAAATCAGTCTGAAATTTTACCTTTTTTCATCTGATTGTGGAGCAAGACTGTTCCAACCATTGACGAACATTGGCAGAGCTTGGGGAGGAAGCTTGCCAATGTGGCCAAGGACAGGATGAATTACTTGTTTGAAATTCACGGACATGATAAGAGCGTATTATTTTCTTGTTGGTTATTGGTACTGTCCTTTGATACGTATGCGGGATTTCAAGTCAATATATTCAATTGCTGCAAAGCCACTTGTCTGATGTTGTTGAGCAGAAGAGTTGCAAGAAATTTTCTTTGCGGAATGAACTTCCTTCTCCGCGGAAATGTTGAGGATATTACAGAAGGTCTTTGCCCTCACACCACCACAGTCCGAGAAGAATTCTTGAAGAATTCATCAAGAACATAATCAGTTCAATAAGAATTCTTTATGAATTCTTCTGGGACTTTAGGGCGGTGTGGGTGGTGATGAGATTATATGGCGAAAAGTGTTCACAAGTGATACAAGGCCTCCAAAACAATTGATTAATAATAAGAAAACAATAGGAACAAGTTGGGAAAAAGTTCATTCGTGAAATTATTAATATTTAGAACAAGTAACTGTCGAATCGGAGAATAAAAGCATTCCTGAAAAATTGTTGTAATGAACTTACAAACATCAGTTCACAGTTTCATTGTGAGAAATAACAATAAGACTATTAACTTCCAATATCCCTACTATGAACTTTTGGTGGAATCACTACGAATATTCTTTAGCGATGCTTTTTTTCCCTAAATTGACAGTCAATTTCCTAAATATGAATAATTTCGATTCTTCCGTGTAGTTACCAAATTTGTATTTTGTTATGGCGGTATAAATATTTATTGCATGCGAATCTTTCATGATGCACACAAATGAAATTGATTAACTATCAACAAACGTTTATTTCTACTGAATATCGCTTCTCTCACAGCACCACAGTCCCAGAAGAATTCTTAAAGAACTCATAAAAAACACAATCAGTTCAATACAAATTCCTCATGAATTCTTGTGGGACTGTGGTGCTGTGTGGGTTGTTGATCATCAACGGAATGTATTTGATTGAAATAAAAATTTACTTCACCATCAGCAAATGTAAGTTTGTTAATTATAAACGAATCTTTCGTGCATAAACTGGCAACCTATTTTTGGAATATGATGAATTTTAATAATATCTCATTCTGAAAGCACATAATTCGCTTGATAAAAGAATTTAATGCAGCCACTTGTTGCATATTTGCCTCCCTATTCTACGGAACCATAATTTCATTTCATTCAAGAGTATGCGTTCTCATAGAAAATCATTCAACAAGTTAAAAGAAACTCCTAAAAATTTGACAGAAAATTTCATATTAAATTTCATAACTACTTATTGAATTTGAGAACATCCTTACATTCAAGGAATAATTATGGAATGTAAGAATTTGTTATTAAAATCCATAAATGACATAGATTTCTTGAAGAATTGAGAAATCGTTATTTCACTTTAAAAGAATCTGTCTTGATTTTCATAAATTTATTATGAAACTATTCACATCACACAATCTATTAAATTTCATAATATATCAATTTCAATGATATAATTTTTAATTTTAAGAATTTCCTTCTTACTTTCAATAAGATATTTGTAAATTCAATAATTGTTTCGTTACTCAGCAACCTCCTAGCAACTTCTCAACAACAGTTGCTCCGTGTTGTTGGGAAGTTATCGCGAACTTTTCTACCACTTTGCTGCACTGAGAAAAATGTGTTTCGTAGGACTAGCAATAACTGAATTGTTGAAATTTTATTGTTGGATATACGATAATTTTTGTTCTTCTAACAACACATAGTTGTCTTGTTGACAATGAAATTACCAATTCAACAATCTTAAACGATATTCTTACGATTTTATTGTGGGTTAATATATAACAATATTTTATTGTCAATTCAGCAATATTATTGCTAGTTTTTTTCTCCGTGTGTCTGGGTGCAACTACGGATGGTTTCTTGGTTTCGCTTCAAGAATCACCCCCTAGGAGTTCTTTAGTCCACGGAGGAAAGCATATGGGCCTGATTATCATTCGCTCTAGTTCTCATCGCAACTTTAAAATAGGAATGGAGCGATGACTCGCGATTTGGTGATCATTACGATATTAACCCATTTTTCCCATGGTAACGTAAACAGTTTGTCATGCTCATTCCGATTCTGAATGGTACTTAATTACAATTTTGAAATATCTATCACCAAATTACTATTTATGATAGTAACCGTTACCATATACTTTTCTCCGTGTATATTCTGAAACACCTTACATAACACAATATATACCCGGAAAAAATTTTAGAAATGTGAAAGTTCGAGATTTATATAACTCTAACAGTTATTTTTGGTTATGCAAGTTCAAAATTCGAATCTTCAGAGTTCAAAACAACATTGAACTCGTAGAGGAAGGTCGGATAAAACCGGGTACCATAACTTCAATCGGTCATAGAGAAGTTCCTATTAGCAATAGATTAACCAACCAAAGCTTTTCAGTTTCCTTATTCATTCATTAACAACATACTATTCGTATATTGCTGTAAAATTGATACAATCTTTTTTATATTCGTTCTAGTCAAAAGGTACAAAAACCTGGTTCCACTCCATGGGTTGGGTAAAACCGGGTACTCGTTTAAATCAATGCAAAACACTTCTGAATTGTGAAATTTTTAGCACCAACTGTTGAGTTCGATAAAAATGCCGGAAACGGACGTGAGTCATGTTTGAAAATTGATGTATTTTGACCAACTAAAAAAAATTGTTCAGAGAAAGAATTTTTTTGCGGCCAACTCAGTTGAGAACAAAAGGGATCTTCAAGAATGAACATGTTTTGATGACTATTCTAGAATAAAAACACAAATTCTGTTAAATTTCATAAATTGGAAGATACAATCTCAAGTACCCGGTTTGACCTCACAGCAACTTGTTGAGGTCAATATGGCTTAGATAGATTATGCGTTGCTCTAGGCGAATTATTAAAGAATGAAAATACGCAGGAAAACATGCTCAATTGAAGTATGTACGCGCCTCTTTCTTGAGAGAGTGGTGAGGCACTTGAAACTCACTATGCAAATGCAAGAACTTTGACAATTTTTTCGCAGAAAACTTTAAACAACGTTCTAAGTGAGAAAGAGCGTTGCATCGATGCTGTTGTTCTCTCTAACTGCTCAAAATATCTACTGCTACTAGTCCAAGCGTTTGCTATCAGAAAGAAGCACTAATCAGGGAGATATTGAGGTACCCGGTTTTATCCAACTCTTCCCTGTAGTCACACGATCCACGCCATTAAATCCAATAGTTTGGCGTGAGAGTCCGATGGCTTAAGCTCTCGCAGTTCGACACAGTTTTACACACGGAGAGAAAAGTATTGCTGGCATAACAAGCAGGTCTATTACTATAGCACCTACAAAGAAATTTAGCTGTAAGAGCAAGAAAAATGATTGACACCACTACATTTTTTCGGTGACATAAACACATTTGTTAACAGAACTAACGTCTTAGTTGCTGTAGTGAATATTTTTGCAAGGACAACAAATTTCTTTGTAGGCGCTATAGTAGCAAACCATTTTTTCTCCGTGCAGACACATAAACTATTGGATTTAATGACATGGATCGTGTGACTATAAGAGTTCGATGTTGTTTTGAACTTTTACAATTCAATTTTCTTAACCGAGTCAAGTCAAAAAGTTGCACTGTTACTGTTCAAATTACATTTGAACTCTTTCAGTACAAACGGTTGTTTTGACTCAGTCCTCAAATTTTTCCCGTGCACATAGGAATAATATTAATGGTAAATTAATGTGTATTTTGGATAACTTCGAAATGTATAGATACACGTACGCTCTGATACAAAACCTCCCATGTTCGATGAATATGATCGAACTTTCATCGTTCTACCATCTGAATGCTATCTCATGTGATTGAATATTCATGAAACACTCATGTACATATCCTCTATACGGATACATCACATATCCCATAAATGTTTATTAACGTGTAATAACATTCACCCCCAAAAAATAACATTATATGATGGAATCTCATGAATGATTCATTCCCGATTCATACCAATGTATATTTTCGATTATCGTGACAACATTTATAACTCTGGAGGTTTTCGACCTAAATTGAACACGAATGAATCGAAAGATCGTTCCAACGAAGCCGTACGTCGATTCAAATTTTCAAGTGGAATTATAATTGCACAAGGCCGAGTTTTCAGCCAATTTTCATGACAAAGTGAAACAGCCATTTTATATCTCAAGGTTTTGACGCTGATTCAAAATGATTGCGATGAGCTAGATACGGTACGATAAAGTTGGATTTCTTAAATTTGTTACTTTTTTGTCATTTTTACATACAAGATTTGTCAATGATGTAGATTGTACACGCAGAGAAGAAATCTTGCTGAAAAAGCTGTTCCGGAAAATCTGCTTTGCTAAATTATACGGAGAAAAAAGTATTGCTGGCATAACAAGCAAGTCTGTTACTAAACACGTAGAGAAAAATTCTTGCTGAAAAAGCGATTTCGAAAAATCTGCTTTGCTAAATTAGCAAGACGGTTGCTGTTACAGCAAAGATTCTGCTATTTTAGCAAGATATTTGCTAATTCAGCAAAATTTCCTAGTTGTCTGTATATCTACAATCTCGGATTGCTGAATGGCAAGCGCTTGTTAAAAGAGCAAGATTTTTGCTGTGACAGCAAATTATTTGCTAATTCAGCAACAAGTTTTGCCATATCAGCAAAGCAAATCTTCGAGGTTTGCCGTTTCAGCAACTTTTTTTCTCTGAGTGCAGCGCCTACACAAAAAACTAGTTGAACAAGCAAGAAAAATGATTGACACAACTACATTTTTTCGCTGACATAAACGAGTTTGTTAACAAAACTAACGTCTTAGCTGCTGGAGTGAATATTTTTGCGAGGACAACAAATTTCTTTGTAGGCGCTATAGTAGCAAACCATTTTTTCTCCGTGTAGCAAAACGGTTGCTGTTACTGCAAAAATATTGCTACTTCAACAAGATATTTGCTAAGTCAGTCAAATTTTCTAGCCATCTGTATATCTACAATTGCGGATTGCTGATTTTTGCTGTGATAGCGAATTTTTTTGCTAATTCAGTAACAAGTTTTGCCATATCAGCAGAGCAAATTCACGAGATTTGCTGTTTCAGCACCTTTGTTTTCCTAAGTGTATGGAAAAATTATGTATAAGCATTGCTTGTTTCACTGTTGAGACTGTTTAAAAAAAATCGGAATATTTTGTTCCCCCAAACCCGTACATAAAAACTTTCGAGGAGGTGTAAAAAGACACCTGTGAAAAGCAGAGCTCTTAATATTAATGTTTAGAGGTCACGCATCGCACTTTTTCATTTCCCATTTAAATAACACGGGAAAGAATGTTTTTAAAGTGTGGAATTTTTCAACTCCTTAACGATTCACTGAACTGTTAAGCCTATAACATATACTTATAGAGAATTAAATGCTCCACAAAAACGATCCTTACGAAATGTTCGATAATCCTGCTCCTTCAAAAATTATTCAAGGTCAAAGTTGAACTTACAAAGAAATTCATGGCTTTTTCCACTTTTTGGCAGATCTATCAAAAAATCTATCTTCTTGCCAAATTTAGCTTTGATTAATATTTTTCGAAGTATTTTTGTAGTTCTGCGATTATTTCAAGTCAACTCTGTTGGTTGAGGTGGAGTCAAAAAAGTCAACACTTTTTTCGGAAACGGGTACCCTTCAATAACTGTACTGAGAGAAATCGCTTAGTTGTGTGAGTAAAAATACTTTAGTGACCAATCTTTTAGTTGATTTGAATAAACCTTTATTTGATATGAATAAAAATTTGTTTGCGGTCGCAAAAGCAATGATTTGACATCTATTCATTTTGAATTAAAAAATTCAGTTAATAGTACCATAAGCAATTTATTTGTGACAACTAACAATTCAAGTTCCTCAGCAAATAGAATCTGATTACGCATGCGCTGACTACCATTTCATCATTTTCAATTGTTTCACCGGCATTTCCACCCATGTCCATTTTTCAACGACACGCCTGCAATCGCGTGCAACGGCAATACGGAATTTTAGATTTTATTTTTGGAAAAATAGAATACTCTATAGCAAAAGTTTTTAGTTTCATTGGTTCAAAGGTTTTTGGAACGTTTTGTCTGAAGCATATTCGTACAAAATCTTTTTTTATGCAGTGAAATTGTGCTAAAATATGGAGCAAGTGGAAATGCGAAGAATTTTTCAAAATCTCTCCTGACTAAATATCCTCAGCAAAAATCATTCTAGATATTCTCCCGGCCTTGCAAGACCTCACGATGCCCTTGCGAGGGACTTTCAAAGCCTAGCAAGGCCTTGTAATAACCTAGAAAATCACTGGAGTCATTTATAGCAAGGTTGTTTAGTGATTCCTGGTATATATTTGATTTTCAATAGCTAACAATATTTCAGTACAATCATATTCTATCGACTGAATAATTTAGTTGGACATGGGATGGATCATGCACATAAGAATTGTGCACTTATTTATTATGCACATAAAAAAATTGAATTAAATTTGTTCACATATTAACTTTTTACTCTTCCTCGAAAGTTTTCATGTACGGGTTTCGAAGGAAAGAAAAATTTCGATTTTTTTGAAAAAATCTGATCAGCAATTATCAAAATTAAACCAATCCAAGAAATCTGACATTGTTCTCGTTTTTAGCACATCGAAACTGCTCCGAATCAGTTCCCAAACCTCAGGATGCAGAAAAAACATGTTTTTTTTGTCTTGTGTTATCTCTCTCCAATAATTTTTCGATAAAATGCAGTGAAATCCAGTCACTATAACAATATCGCATAATTGCATCAAATCATTTTTCCGCTGGTGCAAAATCTTCTCGCAAATCATCTATTCCTTGAAAATAGATAAGAATTGCAGTAATAATAATAATAACAATGACTCACAATAAATATTTGAATAGATAAAACAGAATACTGAAAGGAAAGTATGAGATCAACGAATCAGAATGAGTATTATAATCACAGCGTTTACGCGGAATTAAACTTTGTATAGATACACTACGTATACGCGCGGATTCAACAATTACTGGAAAAGAATCAGAATACGATGGAAATTTTTGGGATTTTCCTCGTTTCATCGGAACTGCTTTTTATTCAAATCCCAATGAGCGTAAGAATGCAGGTTGATTGGAATTACCAACACCTACGGGAAAGTTTTATCGAACAATGATGTACCATCGAACCATTCGAAGTACGAACTCAAGAACATTCATACATTTATATTCCAAGCCTTTTATTATATTGGAATTGCAAGCCATTTCATCATAATTTTTCTCTTCGATGTTTCAGGACATTGAATTCAAAAATGCGAAATAATTCTTGGAGCTTTCCATGACGAGAAAAATATAGTTTTCACAACTACGATTATGAGCTCGTCTTTCAAAACGCGATTCCTCCACAATGAACTTTTGGTGTACAAAATTTATATTTTGAAATGTATCCCAAGGCATCAAAATAAATGATGAATCAGGGATTCGATATTAGTATTAAAAACAAAAAAATTGCTTTCGAGTTCAATAACGTGAAAGATCCTTGACAGAATTCTTCTTTTATTTTCTTTTTCATATCAATAACATTTGAACGTTGATTGAGTCTGATAGTAAGGAAGGTACAAGGACATGAGAACATCCGATTGGCTTTCATTGGTGGCATAGCCATGAGGTCAATACTCTATTCAATAAAGCTTATCACTTATATATAGGTGAGCTTTTCTGGCTGTTATATTGGTTCACCAATCCAGAATGTGGTTTTAAATGAAGATGTATTGTATACATGTATATACGTATGACGTGATATGAACGCATATATGAGCAGATGAAGGGAGAAAGTTAATTGACGAAATAAGGTTCTTTTTAGTACCATGGATGATTGATTAGAGAATAATCGAACATCGTGGTATTGTCACGAATATTCGTCTTGAACGATTTTCTCACTAATATTTCTGAAAAGTCTTCGTGTTCCGCATCCCTTATCTGCATGTTTTAATACAAGCAATGTAGGGGAGCGAGGGGCTAACTGTAACGCGAATTATTCGATGGATTTTCAATTAAATCTCCTATTTATGACGTGCTTCATCAACTACACACTATCGGTATCTCATGAGACAGTGCTGTGAGTGTCTAGAAACATAGGATCCATTTGAGTCAGAGAATGGGAAGAACATCGTTTTGCAAACATTGATTTCAGTCCTATTAATCGATCCTCTTCAAATATGTGAGTGACTATTTATTTTATCTACGTATTGAGCTTTGAAATTGAAGCTATTGATTGGGCAAGTTGTAACAAACAACTTTCGGAGCATATTGTAACATGTTTCGGTCCGTGCTTATTTGACTTGATTCGACTTATTTCTTCAATTGTTGATATCCAAATGTCTTTATTGCATCCATTCTTCTTCCATCTAAAAATGAGAAATTATAAAAGAAAATCTGAAACAGGTTCAGAAAATGAAGATGTTCTGATTCAGATATGACACAAGAAACAAGTGCAATACACAATAATGCTAAATTTTGCTAGCATTATTGTGTATTACACCTGTTTATTTGTGCTATGTTAAATGCCCGAATAATTCTTCATGGAATTGCGATGTGAGTTCTTTTTGTACATTAGGGTGTTTTTCAAGAGTTCGTTTTGAATTCAAAGTATTCACAATGAATACTCAATTGATAATACTCATCAAGATTACGGATTTTTATTGATTGAATATGATTCAATCTTAGTCATAATCATAAGTGGCTATGAAAATTAACTGAATAATATCGAAGTCCAGCCCATAATGATTGTCGTAATAGGCTAATAAGTACAAGATAATTCTACAACCTTGAGCTTAATTTTTCAAAGTTTATTTTCGTAATAAGTGTTGTAAATTCGGATCAATAAGAAAATAGTCAGCTCAGCCCTGGTGAAAATGGAAACTGAAATGAAGCACAGACAAAAAGTATGGTGGAGCGTAACAGAAACGTTAATGAAAAGTAAACAAAGAATAAATGGAACGGATTCGAAGAGTATTTGAAGCGAAGTTTGGAACAAAGGGAGCGTATAAAAATCAACGCTCCATGAAGAGTATGAGCAATATCAGAAGATAAAAATGTTAACCACTTGCCGAGATTCGAACCTATGATTTTTATCATTGCAATCCAGCGTCTTACCTATTCAGCCATGGAATGCTATGATTCCTGACAGTTTAAAACCGATACTCTACAACAAGCAATTATTATACGCTTCGGCAAAAGAAGGTTGGAATCTTTTTACGTTTCTTGTCAGCTTCGAGTGTGCTTACTAAGAGCGTATATTTTCACCAGGGAGCTCATTTATCAATAAGTATCGTACCATAACAAAAAGTTAACATGTTTTCAATGAGCAGTTATTCTAGTGTTAGTATTTGCCCCAAGCCTGTTACAACTAGCCCCAAGTACGGGGTAAGTTGTAACAGCTAACTTGTTTTGGAATAATGTCTGTTGTGCTAAAATCAGCACACTTTTTGATGAATATTTTTTTGTGAATTTTTAGTGAATGTTCACGCTTACGAAACATTCAATGATGAGCAAGAAATTATGTATATATTTCACAATATAAGTATTTTTCCAAAAACTGTTACAACTAGCCCTTCACTCCCCTACTTGAATTTTGTCCGGTCATTGATTAATTGATGCACCTTTAAATTATTCATACTCCAAATTAATTCCAGCAACTAGATACAGTTTTTGAGATCCTCACGACTAAAATACGTGTGGTGACCGTTTTTAATCGCTTTTACTATAGTACATGTTTCATTACCGACTTCTATTCTTTTATCATTCGGAACTAATTTCCACAACTAATCTCAGTTCATTAGTTCAAATCAGTTCCTGTTTTTGGCGTGGGAGACGCATTTGTAATAATGATGGGAGATATTGGTGTAATATTACATGTTACTGAAACATACACGAGTATTCTTGAGCTAGAAGAATGTTTTTGTAATTCATTATCGTGACATCCATAACGCAAATTACGCTGATCACTTTTCATAGGATCCTCTGAAATCACATTATACCTTTGCAAAGTACTTGTGCCAACCTGAAACACTTCTCAAGTATTCTTTGCTAGACATGTGCTACTAAGAAGATTCTGTATAAATTGATGAGAATTCAGTGATCTCACCCACACAGGAAACCGTCGTTTAGTATGAATTTAATTATGAAGGGAATTTTCAGGAACCTACGTGTAGAAACAACGAAACAATCGTCAAAATTGACGAAGAGTAGATTTTTCTCAATTTTTATGTAATTATTCATCTTTTTCTTGATCACGAGATTGGAGAGATCTCATTCTGTATTCGATGTCAGAATTCTTCATGACAGGATAAAACAGTCTTTCGTCCTTAATCGCAACATTAACCCTCAGAAGGTAACCGTGGTTCATTTGTGTCCAGACTAAAATAAAAAGTTGATTCAAGTGGATTGCTTGATTTAAAGGTTCAAAGTTCATAATTTTGCATTCTAATGTGATAATCATGTACCCATACAAAAATTTTTGGGCTTCGCCACTGCTGACAATAAAATATAGCTTGGCGCAATGTTGACAGACAAGGCTTGGCAATCTGTAAATCTTCAATGTTGATTAACAATAAATACAATGTTGCACCGATGTCGATGTTCGACGGATTTTGTTTGTCAGCCTATTGCGCCAAGCTTGGCTCTTGCTTGGCCCATCCTTGGCCCAACATTGACTAAACGATAGATTCCATTCCACGCCAGGATCGTTTGAAATGTGGTTCAACATTGCCCCAAACTTTGGCCTAGTTTCGGTAGAAATTAGCTTTCCATGTAGCGCCGATCATTGGTAATAGCATGGCTCAATATTGGCAACCTATATAATATTTTTGCTACGTTACCAATCCGGTGTTTCTCGCGAGTGGTGAAACGCGTATACGAAGAATATATAAGGCTTAAGTAAGTCTTTAGAAGAACAGTCAATCGCTTTCTCCTATGAGTCACACTAGAGGGCTCCTACCGCTGAGCTAACATACATTGTGTCTACTTCTTATGGCAAAATTGATCGACAAAAGAGGCCGAGTTGTTCACAAGCAAATGAGGGGAAAATAATAAGACTTCAAACAACATATATCAGGAGTTGCGAAATGCACATACGTTTTATATATTTCTGGATTAAATATTTTTTACTTTGATCATTGGCGCAGCATTGACAAACAAAATTTCCAATTGTTTGCCAATATTGGTATATTTCATTGCCATTGTTTCATCGATGATGGGACTTCATTGGAAAAACATCTAAGGTAAATTGTAAAATGATGTTATCATTCCAGGTGTGCGCCATGCTTGGTTGCCAAGCCTCGGCCATACTTTATCTACGTTGCACCATGCTAGCACCAATTGTAAATTTCTATATTGGTAGAAGCGTCTATCGTGTCATTTCATCGTGTTTTCTCCCTCAAATGGAATTGACGTACGAAGGTTGAAGTATCCGAAATCGAGTTTGAAAAATACCCCATCATCCCCCGTTGAAATTTCTTACTTTTTCTCCATCTAACAGTAATGTGGTATTTTTTCGAAAAATACGATCTTTTTCTTCCAAAAACCACACTGCGTTTTATTTTTTTAAGAATCTTCAAGTGCTTAAAAATCCCTGGAAATAACACTTTTTCCTTCGTTTGTTTTGTTGCATGAATGTTGAAAAATACAAATGAATATCTGTATCTGACAATTTCAATTGTAGGCTCTCAAAACAGACTGCTTAAACTACAGTCATGAATCTTCGCAGTTGTTTTTGAGTATATTAAAACACTTTAAAATATGTGGGACATGAATTACCCATAGTGACTATTAACGGGTGCTACAATAGGCGTGACAGTTTGAGGGGACGTTACATTTTTTAGAAGAGAACTGAGAATGAATGGTCCATCTTGAAATTCATGGATTGAAGGAGAAAAATACACGATGATATAGAATAAAATGAAAAACAAGGGCAGTGTCATAGAAGCATCAAGGAGAATAAAGAATTTCTTATAACCTAGGTTAAAATAGCCGTCTCCATTGGGAATATCACGCTTTCAAGTATAAAATGTACAATATTAAACCACAGATGTGGTTGTCATGGTCATGCTTTTAACCTAGCTACATTATTCTCAGAGCACATTACAAGTACTTATCGAAAATATCTCTCCTCTTGCACGTTGAAATTCCATATTACCCTTTTTCCGAGACCACCTGAAAGGTTCTTGGAATGAATATAGTCTGTTAAAGGTATCCTAGATTGAGCTATTGGAAAATTTGCTGAATTATTATTTGTTATGTTTATTAAAATTATGCGCCATTTTTTCAATAAAATAAACGAAGATTGAGTTTATTATTAGGAACTTACCTGATTCAGTATTAGATGAAGATGATTGCAAATCAGGAGATGACAAGACAAATAATTACATTTATAAAGTCATGGAAAATTGGCATGAATTTTTGTATGGGAGAAATGGTGGAATGTAGATCATGCACTTCAAATCCTAGCCAGCAATAATTTTGTAATGATGCATCATACTGACATTTCAACTGAGATTACTTAATCCTTACACATAAACATCACTGTTTTTATGAATTGAAAAATGTAATTTTTCTCTGTTATTCTTCAAAGGTTACTTGTTTCTTATTGATTTCAAGTCCAACCTCACAAAAACATACTAATATCGAATATACCCTGGTAGAAATCATATTAGGCAGTTCCTTGGTCCATATCAGAGCTAGGAATACGCCTGGTCCGCCTCGACAACCACTCGATCTAGTCGTTTTCTTTGAATTATTGATTGAATTCATTCTCTATTCACTAGAAATCCAAGTTTGTATAACATGAGATATTTTCAAAGACTCTCCATCAGCTTCAATCAGATTAGAGATCTACTGGAGACTACTTCAAAGTTTCAATACGATTCTGACAAATGTTCAATTTCCTGGAACATTCGTGTAAATTGCAAGAGATCCTTAGCATTTTACGGAATCGAAGATAATATCTGAGAGAGATTTTGTTCCTAACTTCACATTGAAACGCGATTTTATACTTTTCAACTGATTAATTTTCACTTTCTTGATCGTACCAACTATATTCCAACTTTGTCATTTGATTTGTTTGCAATAACTCAACGAATCATCAGTATCAATACTCAATCTCGAATACATGCACTGACAGAAAAACGACCTGGTTGAAACATTCGTGGTCGAAATAACTTGAAATCTGGTTCGATTCGCCAAAAAATGTGATTGTGATGTCCAGAAAAAGTGGTTGAAGCCAAAATTAACTACTTTTTCTGGTTATCACACCAAGAAAAGAATCTGGTTCTTCTACCCTGAAAAATGTAGTTAATTTTTGCTTCAACCACTTTTTCTGGACATCACAATCACATTTCCTGGTGCATAAATCGAACCAGATTTCAAGTTATTGCGACCACGAATGTTTCAACAAGATCGTTTTTCTGTCAGTGTGTAAAAATAATTCTTAAATTCTCTTATGAAATATCGATTGCATGTCGATGATAGTTTTTATTGGGCAAAGATTTGCCCTGTTCGGAAGAATTTAACGACAGCGATTCTAATAATTCTCATGTAATTTCAAGACAATATTTTCCATATTCCAATCGAATACAGATATTGTGAACAGAACTTGATATTCTTTCTCCATTCCGAATCATATAAGATGCACATAAACTCCTTCCAACGTTATGAATTCTAAAGCAAAACCAAAGAATATAACATCCAGCCCAGTTACAATTGTAATATGCATAAACCAGAGAAAATAAATAAAGACAAGCGATGGGATCACGTTCATCCTCTTGATACGAATACGAAGTTTATTTTCTGAAGAATAAAATTCAAAGTGCGCACGATACATATCGTTCTGTGGTTGGAAAAAGAATACTCTTGTTCCTTGTGTTTCTCGTTTCGATATCACAGCAAAACCATAAATATTTTGGAGTAAAAAGAAGAGTTGAAATATTACGGCTTGAGGTAAAAAGGACATATGAAAACAGACTGCGAAGTATGATTTATGAATCACATCCAATTTATTTTCCTTCCATTCACTCTAAGGTAGAAGTTTTATTTAACACGCATATTTATCTGAACATTCCATTTTGTTAAAATATTTACGAAATGTGTAGAGAGAGGAATCTTTTGTCTCTGAAAAAGTCAGTTGAATAAAATATGCAAACAGATTGAGCTCTCTTAATTTGTCAAGTTTTTCAAGGATCGTTCACAGAAGTTATACCGTGTGTCATATACACGACATGATCTCTTGTATTGTGAATATTTCCTCCAGAAGAGATGCTCAGGAGAAAAGGTGTATATTCTTTGTTTCGGAATAATGGGTTTTCTATGAATTTCAAATGGATGAAAGTTTCTGTACGTATAACTGGATCGCGAACAAAACATATTCGACTCATTCGTTTACTTTTGTCCCTTGAGTTTCGGCGAGTAGGTACTTCCTTTAGCTTACCATACCTCCAAATCATATTTAACTTCAAAACAAACCACAGACATTGAACACCAAAACGAACAAAGAAACATTCGAAAAATATGTAATTTTTATGAAATTTGATGTTACCCATGCATAGTTCTTGGAACGGAAATGTAATTCTTTTCGCTACATCAGGGCTTTTTGGACATTTTTCAGGATCAACAAGCGTTCCTCATTCCTTGGATCATCACAGTGATTGCGTTCAGTATCATTGATGTAGGACACATGTTATTTCTTTTCGTTTCGGATTCGGTGAGTGAAATATACCTATATATTTGGAAGCATAAATATATATATATCAAGAATTATCCTGATGTACAGTATGGGGAAGACGTGCACTATATCAACATGTTAAGTGTATTAAACATTTTCTAGTATCATTTACTCGATTACAAAAAGTGTACTGGGAAAAAGAAGTAGGTCATAGAACATCAAATGGGAAAAATATGACATCAGAAGAATCATAAAAGTATTAAATACACAATGAGGGAGAGAAAGTAAATGAAACTAGTTATTTCATGATAGAAATCAGTAGTTGCGGGGATTTATATCCCAGACCCTAAAAACAATAATTATGAGCTGTAACTGTATAATCACTACTTTTCAATTCATGCCATTTGTCTGATAAAAATCGAACAACACTGAAACTTGAGAATAACCAGATTCATTGTGATACTGAATCAATTCTAGCGAATCCATGTCGGTTTGACATGGTCTTTTTCCCAGTGTAATTTTCTCCTCAAGTTATTTCACTCTTATTCCACAATTTCCACCGCATTCTGTTTTCCACTCGGACTCAAGTACTACAGCCCGTAATAGAGATTGATCTCATGAAGTGATCCTCCTTTATAATTCCTTCGTCAGCTTTCAGAGTTATTTTCCCTCTTGAAATCAAGAACGAGAGGGATGAAATTCTCACGATAACTGATATTGAATTTATATCAAAATGAGTCTGCGGAAACGAACAGCACCCTATTACAAATATCCCATAAAATCTCATTCACGAATGAAAAAACTGAATAGGTTTTGATAGACTTCAATGATATCTGATCAGAAATTTGACCATTCGCAATGGAATTTCATAGAACGTTTCTACCTGGGCCCATACGATAGTCTCAACGATAACCAAAATCCTGAAGAATCGTCACCGAAGATGCGCAAAAATTATTTTACAGAGAGTTGTATTCTATTTGGGCGAATGCATCCAACATATTTATGTGTAACTTCACTGTTAGAAATTTCTGCATTAATTTTAATGAGTTTTTTCCAAGTACGTACATGAATTCAGTTTCATGCACATTTTACATGAAATTTAATGTAGACTATAGCATAATCTATAGTCCTTTAATGTTTTTGTACATTAAATTTAATGCAGAATGTATATGAACCTGATTCCATGTACGTAATTGAAAAAAACTTCCAGATATTTCTAACAGTCTTGTTCTCATCTGATTAACAAACGTGATTGTTCATTTAAACTTTGCCAAACGAATTGTGTTTTCACTTAAATAACTATACAAGAAATTGTACAGTATGATGCAATTCTCATATGAATGAAACTGAAGCCTTGAGAAGAAACCTGCAATCTGAAATTTTTCTGAAATAGATTAGACGACTTGGAAGAATTCCAACAGAATTATAGAAGACCTTGGAAAAACATAGACGAATCCAGTAAACTTTGATTACCAATTCTACAGTCAACTCAGAAATAAACACGTAAGATTTTGTAAGGTTCTCAACATTTCTTCCATGTCCAAATAGAGTCTTGCGGAAAACATAAGAACGAAGTCCCATTTGCTCGATTGTAGAGAATCGAGTGAAAGATCTCAATTTGCATTCCTTAAGGGAATACTAGCAGCATGGCAGCAGCCAAATCGTTTATGAAAAACTACGAGCGAACGCTTCAATTTAATCAAAATCTCGCTCTGTACAACATTTCTATTTGAATCAGAGAGTTTGCCATGAACGATTTGACTGCTGCCACACCGCTAGTATCGTCTTAATAGAAATTACATTGCGAATTCTCTGAGCTTTTATGAAACCTCGTAAGACCTATCGAGACTCAAATGAGCTTGTATAAAGTCGTAGAAAATACCTGCAGAATGATTTCTACTAAAATCTTCGAACCATGAAGGATCCATTAAAATTCCAGTAATCGGGGATCGTGCATTCACTCATTATATTTAAAATCGATAATCAAATACCATTACCAACCTCACATTTTTTCAAGACTCAACTTGGTCTAGAAAGCAGCCCTTTAAACGAAAGGGAAACATTTGAGGAATAAGTCTTGCGAATAGAGAAACGACATCTGCTGAAATCTGTAGACGAATATCTATTTGTCATCGTAAACATTGCAAAATGAATAACAATTTACAACCATCAGACATATTATAACATTGCCGGTTTTTTCAACAAAAACTAATGAAAAATAAGGAAATCATTACGTTTTGCGCTACTGATGTTGTAATTCAAAAATTAAAAAATAATGCTGAATAAACTTCAACAGATGAAGAACATCCATCTCTCGGTCTCGGATGGTATAGTTCTCTCACCATATAAATTGAAGTTGGAAAGTAGAGAAAATAAAACAAAGTGTTCAGGGAAGAGAAGAAGTAAAAAAAAACACTCACGGGGATTGATTCAGAGGAAATCTATGCATACAAGATCCATCATTGGAAATAATACAATGCTCTTGAAGAAGTTTCTCCAACTACTTTTACTTTGGGCTTCAGATGAAAAATTTATAGGTCGGTCCTATGATTCTATTCTTTATATATTCCAATAAGTTCTATTGAACAGCAGTACACAATACAATGCTAGAGAAATTTGAGCACATAATTTTACCCTGCTTGAAGCGTCGTTGAGTGAATTTCTGGTTGACACTGTAAAAAAAAACTGGAAATTTACTGTGCAACTGGACTGGAAATTTCCAGTGCTAGTACTGGAATATGGATATTCCAGTACATGTACAGAGATTTTGTTGTTACGTTACTGAAAATTTACCAAGCATAACTGAAAATTCAGTCATTGTACTGGAATTTTCAAGTTTGAGATGATGTACTGAAATTTTGCCATGATTTCGCGAAAATTTTACCGGCTCGTACTACAATTTTATAGTTCTTGTGCAGCAAAAAAAAATATTCCCTCAAAAAGGACTTGAGAAAAAATTTGGAATTTAGAAAAAAAAACCTAATCGTTGGTATACTGGAATTATACAGGTTTTTAACTGCAATTCTCAGGTTTTGTGATGGAATTTTCCAGTTACTATGCAATTGAATTATACAGGTTTTGAACTGCAATTTTCAGGTCGTGTGATGGAATTTTCCAGTTGCTATGCAACGGAATTTAATCACTGTTGCACTGAAATTTTCCACTTCTATTGGACTTCGTCATTTCTGGCAGGAAAAATTTCAAGTCTTTATATTAAAAATTTCCTGATTGAGATTTTGAATAATAATTGTAATTGTAGCCAATGAAATTGATATATGAGGTTTTTCCAAGACTTATCCTCTTGTGTTCTAGATATGAAGCATATGTAGTAACCCAAGCTGGCCTTCCAACATGTCGCGCTATAGCTCATCGGTTAGGTCTTAGGTTTCAGTTGGTAGGCAGGTAGAAAAGTGTGGGTTCAAATCCTGTTAGGTAGACATGAGTTTCTGTCCATCCAAATGAACGATCAAAAGTTTCTCAATCATCTTGGAACACAAGGACCCTGCAAAATCACTTTGCGTGAGCAATTTTTTTTCAATTTTCATGGATATTTTCAGCATTAATTTTCCAGTACATGTCCTGGAAAAGTCCAGCTCGTGTACTGAAAAATTCCAGTACCGAGGCTCAGAAAATTTCCAGTTTTGATGCGGGAATTCCATAACGTTTGCACTGAATTTTTGCAGTACAAATGTGCTGAAATTTTCCAGTACATGTACAGGTTAATGACTTCCAGTACATGTACTGGAATTTTCCGGTGAAATTTTTTTACAGTGGAGTTTGACCGGTTTTTGTGATAATAAGTAGTGTGATGAAAATCTGATGCCATCAGATGTCCATTGGATATCCGGTATATTGGATATCTGATGGATGCCATATCCAAGTGTATTGTATGGGAACTATCTATTGAAAAATATTTTCTGCCGGTATTTAATTGGCTTGTTTAAGCCACAAATATCAGACAGAGTTGGTTATAAAACTACACTGAATTTCTAATCGAGTCTCCCAAATTCCGACTGGCAGATATAAGCAGATGAAAAATCTACCAATTTTTTATTCCATTTTCCATGACAAAATGTGGTCAGAGTATGAAAGAAATTTTCTAACAGAGTCCAACAGGCATTTTGAGCAAGTTAAATGCAGCTTGGGAATCTAGAACGAATTGATTTTTCACTTTAAAAAGCGAATCTTCAATTTATTCAACTGTCCACATGTTCCTGAAGTTTGAATCGTTTACTGAAACGAATTAGTGATTGAAAAACAAGATACTAAGCTGTTAACGACTTGTAATCTGGCAGAACATTTTTTAAATGCTTTTCCCAGTTTTCAGAATTCAATTTGAGGAAGTGAACAACAATGGTTTATCAGAGTTTGAAAGGTCGAATTTCCGTTTCTTTTCTGTAAACGATATAAAGTTCAACAGCGTAATGTTCCCTTTAATTACGTTGGAATTTTTCTTTTTATACTTGAAGAGTCAAATTTCACTCCCTCAAAACATTCTTATGGGAAAATTGTATTTATCTTGTTCTATTTTTTTCACCTACATCATTTTCTAGATTCATATCACGTTCGACGATGACGATGATGATAAATATTACTTTATAATTAATTTGTAATGATAATGGCCTCGATGGAATATCTGTATTTTCAAATTGAAAAATTACTAATATCGTCAAAGTGCGATATACATTTTTTTCTATGTAGAAGAATTCTCTACGTATGGATTCTAATTAAACGTTATCATACACCGACGCCTGTAACGGCTTGAATATATCCTAAATTCCCTCGAGAGTCAGTTTGCTTGCGTCATTTTATAGTCCACCTCACCATTTATATATTACAGACAGTGATGTTCTTCATAAGATCCCTTCTACAGTTTTATTTCCATAACAAATGGAATATGATTTGATATTGCGTGAAAGAACGAATTTTTCATCAACGAGATACAGGTGATATGAAGTAATATTTGTTATTTGAGAATCGTAAATCCAAATATTACCATAGGAAGGTTTTGTTCCTTTTTGAAGAGAAAATTTAAAATCATGAATAATTATCACCATGAATGGAATTCAAATACAACTGTATGAAACTGATTTTTCAAATGATCAACTATAGTTCTCTTCTTATAAGAAAAGAACATTTATCTTTCCGCTGCAATTACAACGGTAGAAAAGTAAGTACGAAACTTAACATACCGTTACATACGAAGCGATTTCCTCCAATATCACTCTTACGGAATTCAGTGCCATCCCATGTGGAAAAGTTATATAGACATTTCACATGCAGTACATTGTTGAAAACGTTTCTAATACATTACCGAAGATTCTGGAGTAGAGGTGGACTCGAGACTCCCGAGTAAAACCAACAAAACTTAATTTCACCAGTTCCGATGCAAGATTCGTTGCATCGAAGTACACAGCGAAAAATTTTGTGTCACAGGAGGTTCACTCATAGTTTGTGTTGAAAACAACATATCGAATTCTGGTATTCACAGATTTACAGTGTAAATTTAACATTTTTGTGTTGATTTTATACATTTTTTATATTTAACATAAATTGCGAGTGGACCTCCTGGAACACGCACAAAATTTTTAATTGTGTACATACCCACATAGCACACAATGTCTCATTAATATTCTCAGAATATCACAAACATTTCATGTTAAATATTTCTACGAGATTCCATAGATATCGCGCATAGAATATTTCATAACAAATATTTTGAGAATCTTGCAATTGAAATATTGCAGATATGATATTCTGCAATGTTCTGGAAATCTATGATGAGGATATTCTGAGAATATTTCAGTCGCAATATTCTATGTGACAGTGAGAATTTTTATTCATCAGACCCGGTACTTAGTAAAATTTACAAGTCGAGGGCGAAAGAAATTCAATTTCAGCTTTGGAGGATTCTGAATTGATTGTTCTACGTCCCACGGAAACGAATTTATCAGGAACACATCATT
Source organism: Gonatopus flavifemur (assembly GCA_018340375.1). Classification (NCBI taxonomy): domain Eukaryota; kingdom Metazoa; phylum Arthropoda; class Insecta; order Hymenoptera; family Dryinidae; genus Gonatopus; species Gonatopus flavifemur. The sequence goes on from JAFFJZ010000001.1 coordinate 59,972,900, forward strand.
ATGATGACCAAGAGTGGTACATTGAAGTCATCTTAGTGATTAGCTGAGGTAATAGAGGCTTTGCCTATGACTCGGAGACCTGGGGTTCGATCCTCACTGAAGGAACTTTCCTAATAATCGAATTTCAATGTGTATTTCTCTCACAAAGCCATCCAAATCATATTCTGTACAATATTTGTGGGAAAATTCACTCCAAAGAGGATTTTTTTTACCAACAGCAGTATTTTGTACCATCGTTGATACACGTAATTATGAGATGTTTTCCTGTATTTTCAATATTTCAGAAAGATGATGACATGAGCATTCTAGAGACATTCTGGCAATATTCTTGAGTTGTTCGCCAGAATATTGCATATTTCAAATATAATATCCTGGCAATGTCATTGAGACATTCTGTGCTATTTGGGCAGCTATTCGAAGAATGAAATGGAAGAGAATTTTTAAAGATATTTTTCTGATTTTGAATTCCAAGGTTTATTCAAAACTGTTGCAGTCACGAAAAGGTCTTGTCTCGTCTTGTCTTGGTCTTGAGCGGAGAAAAATTGTTTGATGTTCTGAATACAATCTATTTAACCCTCTCAGACCTGTTATTTTGAACTATTCCATGCTCACGCTTGACTTGATATGCAAGTTCATCATCGAAGATTGTAAAATTGAATGATATTTACTATTCTTAAATTTTGCTCAAGAGTCTCAAGTACATGAGCATTTTGATCATAATTTTGTCACCAATGTGACATGTAATTGAGTCAAACATTTCCCGATCTTCGATCTTGTGATTTCGCATTCATTTGAATCGTTATGTAAACACACTCTTGAGAATTTTAATTTACTTGACTGAATCTACCATCATTAACTCTCGAGAAACATCCGAAGAAACAAAAACAGAAATACTAATAACAGAAGATCAAAGGGACAGGATAAGTCAACTAGATGCCACTTCGCGAACTAGAAACTTGGATACAAGAAAGTTCCTGGGAAACTTTTTTAATTTCCCACAAGGTTGAACTCGATGAATGAATGAATGAATGAAGGAAGGAATGTATTTCAATTTGTGTAAATTTCGACGTTTCGAAATACCCGAAGAAAATAATCAGGAAAAAAAGAGAACAGAAATTTCTTTGCAGTTAATTACGACATCTGTACTGTTTCATTTCTTGCGGAAAACGAAACAATCCTTTTCATTCGTAGGACGTGTATTGTTCATTTCATAACTTTTCCTTGCACAAAATTTTGGAATAAACTATCGCCACCCTTGGAATTGTATCCTTTTGCTTGTTCGCAGAAGTTTTTTGTTTCTGCGTTGATTTTTCGATCCGTGATTTTACAAAAAGTTTCACCAACAGAAACTTCAATCTGCAACGTATGAATGGATTCTACCTTGCTTTCGCTTCTCCTCTCACAAACAAATACAAATGCAGACACTCTTGTACACGAACACCCTCCCTTTTTGACTTCATCTCTTCCATCACCGCTAATGAGTTTTAGCATCATTAATTATACTCTAGTTATATTTTATTCTAGTACGTCGATCAACGCTTTCAAATTGTGCCACAAGAGTGGTGTCTGTGAAACAGATCCCTATTGGTACTGAATATATTTGAACATTGTTCACATATTTATACTTGGATTTTATAACCAAGAATCAGACAGTTGAAATTGAGGGGTTCTCATCACTCATTCTGTTACGTTGCATCCAAAACACTATACATAATTGTTTGTTTAAAGAAGAAAGATTGATTATTTCCGGTATTATATACAGCAATAGATACAATTCTTACGAACAAAACTACTGGATATCGTAATGAAGAAAGATTTTTCACATTCATGTGTATTAAAACCATTGGATATGTGGGTAGTTACAAGAAATAAAATCGATACTCTCAGAAAATATCTGTACCATTTATACGGCGGGTGCAGTCTACTTTCCAATCTTTATCGTTCAACTATCGAGATTCACTAGCGTGGAAGATGTCATAACAATATTTTCCACCGAAATAACCAATTTCGTTGGATGCATGTTTATTAATGTAGGTGCACAAGAATATGTACGTGTATCCTTGTGCCTTTGTCCTTCATGTGCACCAATCCATGATTATATACTGCAGTTCACCGGATTCGAGAATTTCTACGTTTCCTTCTCGTGCATTGTTATTCGCATTCACTTTGAAAAATACTTCTGCAATTTCATTCAAAGAGAACGTTTGAGAATGATTACAAAGGAGTGCACGTACGGTCTTGAATGAATATAATAATAACTTGCAAACGCGTATCGTATCTTTGACGTGTGTGAAATATTGAATAAAATCCCGTACAGCACAACCACCGATCTTCCACCTAGGACTTCGATGGACTGAAGGTGGATAATAGGTGGAGAAATGGGAGCCGTGGAAATGAGAGAGAAATGAGGGAGAGACGACGGAGAAATGTCCGCCCCCTGTATTTTCAATAGAACTCAAATTCGTGGATTCATACATTCAGATTTGGTTATTAAAATGTACCAATATGAATTATATCGAAAATACAGGGGGCGGATATTTCTCCGTCGCCTCAACGGAGACTCTCCCTTATTTCTTCCTCATTTCCACGGTTCCCATTTCTCCACCAATTCTCCACTTTCAGTCCACCGAAGTCCTAGGTGGAGGATCGGTGATTGTGCTGTACGGGATTTCATTAATTTTCCTATAAAAAATTATCTATTCAAAATTATTCAAAGAAATTAAAAATTTTAATGAGAACAAATACGACTACAGAATTCCTTTGTAGAGATATAAACAAATTGTAATTTTTCAAACAAACTGTTTCAATTTAAAAAAAAAACATCACTTGAAAGCTTTTTGTATTCGAGTGAATCAAGAAATTCAATAATTTGAATTCCAAGCAATATAGCTTTTTCAATCTATCGCGTAGAAATTGAATGATTAAGAATAAAATTCAATGAACGCGTGGAAAAGTTAATTTAGCAATCGACAGGATTTCAAATGTGATCGTGTCGCCCTGACGGTTTTGAGATGACCATAAAATAACCGAAAAATAACGGTTGCTTTGTGCGCTTTTGTAACCAAAAGATTACCAAAAAATTACCAAGTTGTAGGAGATTGATTTCGGTAACGTTTTGGTCATTTTCACGAAAGTGACCATAAATTGACCGTTTTTAGGAAAAATTTTATTGGTAAATTTTGGGTAATTTTTGATAGAACAACCAAAATTGAACCATTTAGGCAGAAATTTTTTTCGGTAACGTTTTGGTAATTTTAACGAAAGTGACCGAAAATTGACCGTTTTCAAGAGAGATTTTATTGGTAAATTTTGGGTAATTTTTGATAGAACAACCAAAATTGAACCATTCAGGCCATGCCGAAACCCTAATGCAACCAAAATATAATCATAATATAACGGTTATTTTTTGGTAATTTTTCGGTCGTTCAGTCAGGTTCTAACTTTGAATTATTTCAGATATCCCTGATTGATATGGGGAGGATTTTTGGTTATTTGTTGGTAGAAAATTGGTTTTACATGCGGAAACCCTAATGCAACCAAAATACAACTAAAATATAACGGTTTTTTTTCGGTAATGTTTTTGGTTCAAAAAGCGCACAAAGCAACCGTTATTTTTCGGTAATGTTTTGGTAAAAAACCTTTGAATTACCATTTTTTCACCATAGTATTACTCAAACCAAACCGAACCTCAAAATGACCGAAAAATAACCAATTTTTGGGTTATTTCGAATTCGCCATCGCGATGGTTTAGAATAATTTCGAAGGAATAATTGATGGTTCAGAACAATTCATAAACGATATAATTTTAATCTCCGAGAAGGAAGTGGAGAATATTGAAATTGGAAGATATTTACATTGGATTATTCGAATGCCCTGGTTCAGAGAACCCATTCATTCTCATTGAGAGGGGAGATTTCTGATTCAAATTCAGTGGATTTCAATCGGAAATCTACACATTTGATGAGACTGAATGTATCTCTTTAAAATCGTATCAATGCATGTAATTGTCAATTCCTTTCAATTGAATATTTTTCACAGGGTTAATACAAAATTGAATATCAACTATGTAATTTTTTTATATGTACATGTCAAATAACCGTAGTAGAAGTCATGCTTCGATTCAATTCAAAACCTTGACAGGCCTTGCAAGTCCCTTACAAGAGCCTCTAACGAGTCCAATAGAATTCGAAATTTCCAGTTATATTGATTTATGTCATTCCAGTGATATGGTAATTTATTTACATTGAGAAGAATAATCAAAATATATTTTCTTGTTCCAGGAAATTCATTCCTCCAAAAATATTTACTCTTGATCCAAGAAAGTTTTTCTGGAACTAAATATAGATTTCTTGAACTGAGAGAATATTTTCTTAATTCAAGAAAATTTGTCTCAACACTATTCGAGAATATATTTTCTTGGTATTGATAATTATTTCTTGTAGTGCAACTAAATTTTTATTCTGAGTGACTACAGTTCCTCGCTGTCTAATATTAAAATTAAATAATCATGTGCTATGTTGTTTCACAAAATATCTTATTGATCAATTTATGAAAAATAGTCCCATTAGTGCGTGCTATGCGTAATCACAAAATGGCTGTGGCACATTCGAAAAGTTCTTGTGTAACTTAGAATAAAACTAATGAACAAGCATCATGAAACATACGTTAAGATTCATTTAAATGTTGTTTTTATCATTCGATGATTAGTTGCTTCAGCGAAGATTCGCTGTGCGGTCTTCCGCAGGTTGCAAAACTAAATAAATTTCGAGCTTCCGGAGTGGAGCCGCGAAACGTCGGCAACCAACCGATACAAGACGCTGCTCCACTCCGGAAGCTCAAAATTTATTTGAATATCCTTCGATGTTTATTCTAAAAGAAGAACGAAAAACAAAGGATTACTCGTCGCTACCACAATTGATTTTTGATTCTGATTCTTGAAAATTCAGAGCCAGCGAGCCCGTATAAGTGACTTGAGCGGCAGGGCCGGTGGAAGGTCGACCCTACGGTCGAATACCCTAGCAGGAAGCCCATTAATGGAAACACAGCCGATAATCAACCGATATATGGCTGACGTTGAATGGCCAGCAATTGATTCCCATTGATAGACCAAGAATGGCCCAATACTAGGTGACAAGGCAGAAAAAACACTGAAAATACAACATTGTGATCTTGAATCAAATGAGGATAAATTTATCTTAAATTAATTTGAGAGCACATTGAAACTCTCAGAGAGCAATTCCTACGTTCGGCTGCATGAATCTGATACCCAATAAATATAACTTCTCGAAGTTGTCTAAAACTGTTGCATAAGACGTCTTTTGGATATGTATAAGATATTTCCCAGACCATTGTCTAAATCAGCCAGTGATGGCTGCTAAAAACGTGCGATTAATAATATTCATGACCCGGTGATGTGCCATTACTGGGCCAATCATTAATTCTTTAATGGCCCAATATCGATTGCCATTATTGGCCCCAAGTTATCATCCAGCAGTCAACCATTGATAGGCCATTAATGGTTGCCAATTTTCGGCCGTTCAGGTACGACAATGGCTCAGTAATGGGCCATTATTGGGGCGTTTGTAAAACCCTGCATGGGTACTCGGCACGTCAACTTTTTTGGTGTGCTGGATTCGATGTCCGTTCTGATAGACTTCTCTACCCTACCCTTTATCTTCCACCCTCACCCCCACGCTTTACCTGGCACACCACCAAAAACTGTTCCGCCGGCCCAGTTAAGCGGCCGCCTGGAGCGAAAAAATTTGGGGGTGGCAAAATTGTAGAGAACAACGATTTTAAATCTTGAATTTGGAGCCGCAATACCTAGAGCCAGCCTTGTAAAAATCGAATGCATGACATTATTATACGAATATCAGTAGATAACAAAATGGAGTGACATTCATTGCTATAATTCCATACGTAATTAATCAAGATGCATGAAGTAACCATACTGAAAATTCATGTTTCTCTCACATCTAAAATATCAATTTGTTTGTTTTGTTACAGTCGGACTTCAAACCGCAAACTGCCTTACTCTACACGTTCAATTTCTTCATCTCATGTTTAAATGTGAGTATAAATTTCGTATATTTTTTCATTTGTTATTCAAAGACTGCACTGCACAAAGAAAATTTTTACTCAAAATTCAGATAAAGTTTTTGAAATTGTTTACAGCACCGTCTTTTTCCTCTTTTTGTATTTCCGACAAATTCTACTGAGCTTTTGAAGAATATTTCTGAAAGTGCACAAAAAGTTTCAAAAAAATAAGAAGTGAGCTCCTGTAAAAAATTGTGTGGAATCTTTGAATTTTCAGGAGAATTTTCTGTACTGTGATTTATTAAAATTTCAATCTTTTATCTTCTAATCTTTTCATCCTCCAATTCTCTAATCGCATGTGAATTTTGCTTCTAACTTAGGTAGTTTTACTTCTAGACTTGTATTATAAAATTTCAAAATTCAATCTTAGTGAGAAAAGGAAGTTTTTTTATTATAATAATTCTAAGGTATCTAATTTTGTGATCCAATTTTGTAGCTTTTTCAGAGAAAAAAACCTTGTTGAAGAGAACTTCTTTAAAGTTTTTACTGAATAATAACTGATTTTTCATCCCTATTATTCCTATGATTTCTAAGATACAATAAATAAAAATCTTCACAAAATATCCAAAGGATGTTCGAAAAGAAGACAGAGTTCAGCGAAATTTTTTCATCTCTCAGCAAATCCGCGGAGACATTATTTCCTGAGATGTACGTGGATTTATTATGGCGCATATCTCATCTCATAAACAAATTTATGCTGTAGAAATTTTCATCTTTGAAGACATCAAAAAAATTAAAGCACTGCGCAGTTCTATTCTCGCTATTCTCGATGAGAAATGACGTCGTGAAAGGTTTCTTCAACTTGTTCAAAGAATACTCCAGGTTGATTCATTTAACTGCGATAGATCAAGAACGCAGTAAAACTTCGAAATTCAATTGAATGCCACTCATTCGAACAACTTCTGCAGTCCAACAATGTACTCAATTCTTTTTATTGAGTTTCATATTATTCGTCAAACTCGACAAGTAAAATCTTTAAAATAGTTTGAATGCTTTTGAAATTCAAGCTGATGAAATTTCCATTCATTGTTTTTGTTCATTGACGTTCATTTATTGATATTTGTAGTAAAGCAAAAATATTCCAATACTTTTGATGATCGCGTTATGATAACTCGCGAAAAGAACCACATTCTTTTATCAAACATGTATGTTTTTTGTCTCTTCGATTTGAATTTTGAAATGATCGCTTAGTAGAAGATCAAAAATTCTGATCCCAAGAAAAGAAAAATGATGATTCCCTGATGTGAAGTTTAATAGAAAATAATTATAATGATTCAGCAAAGTGAGAATTTTGAGAAACTGTACTTATCTGATATCACCCAACAGTACACCGATGTGACATGTTTTATGGTAGGGTCGAAAACCAAACTTTTTACCCTCGTGCAATCCGCACAAAGTAGCAAGCTGGTATCACTTGCAGACAGGGAAAAGAAAATCAGTACTCAGCTTTCGAGTTATTAAAATTCATATACACGAAAAGTGATCATCAGCAGGAATTATTCGAAGAATCATTTCATGATATATTCTTCTATACGACAGGATTGTGGTTGGATTCGGATCCAAACGACTCTCCAAATTTCTTGGAATGAAAATAAACTCTTGAGAAGTGAAAATTCCACATCGATGCAGTAAAAAATCACTCATACGTGGTAGAATTTTCATTCCAAGAAATTTAGAGAGGAGGATGATCTCGCTAACGCATACTGCAGATAGAGAGACCACCTTTTGAAATTCACATAAATAATAACTGAATTTTATATTCATTCGTATATTATCGAATCTCACTTTCCATACATGACGTTTATAACTTTGTTACAGATTTATTCTCTCTTATGCGTCATCTCACAGTATCAAGAATATTTGAGTGGTCGAGGCACTGCAGCGGATGATTGCGAATACAGGGTCAGTATTCTGAGAGTCTCACAACGAAAAAACATTTGGGATAAGGGAAGAACAGTTAAGTGTACTTAATGTGCTATGCTCATTCTGCGATTCAAATAAGATTTATCGTTTGGTTTTACTTTTCTGCACTGCACAGTGGGGTCAAATGCCAAAAATCTGGAAAAAAATACCAAAAATGAAGTCTGTAGTTTCAGATATTTGACCTTTGGAGTGAGTTAAGTAATGTCTCAATTATCAGAATTCAAATATAAAAAGATTTGATCCCTTCTCCCTACTCTTTTATTACAGTTCAAAAGTATCTTCTCGTGAGGTACCATTCGCGTGAATGAGAGATAGTGAAGTGACGATCATGTTCAAAGAGATGCTGTGTCTCGAAAAGTGGACCGATTGAACTTTTCTAAAATGGAATCTACTGCTCGAAGTGTATAGAATATAGCAAGAATTAGTGGAATATCAATTCACTGAGTTGCAAATAATGGCGAAGCAATGATTATATGTGATTTTTATACCTCCGAATTTGGAAATTTGTTTGGTTATTTGGAGAAAAAGTTGTGTTCCACGCTTTTCCACATCACTTTACTTATTGGAGGTTGTAGATGGGGGTCTTACCTTCAAGAAGAAAAAAAATTAGCTGCCCCTTTTTGCCCCTTTGGGGTTCCGTCATTGTTTTGTGAAGGGAGTATCTTTCAGACACATTGTGACAATCACGAAAAGCTTGATGAAATTGTAAGCAGTTCTCAAATTCGTTTGGAAATCGATACCCCGGGGGTTTTTGAGGTCGCTGATGAACAATCGATTGTCAGAATTTCCAAATTTAAAATGACAGATCCAATATGGCGGACTGAAATTTTAAAGTTCATCAGTTTTCCTTTACACTCAGGATTGGGAGGTTTTTAGGATCGCTGATTATATTACAAAATCCGTTGTCTTGATGTACATTTTCATACATTTACCATTGCGTACACACTCACCATATTGGATCGGACAAGTTGAATTTCGCAATTTCGACAATCCCCTGGTGAAAATGAAACGTCATTGAAACAGCAACCGAACGCCAGAGGAGCGGAAATTTGACAACGGATTCGTACCCAAGCAGCAACGGAAGTTCAAAGTATGTACGAAATAGAAACGTTCGTAGAATGTACGAATGAGATACGAAGAACATATGATGAAAATTCATGGAATTTTCAGATGGGACTGTTTTAAATATACTTAGAACGTACATAGCCCTGATGAAAATTCCCGATATCGGAATTTCATCGTTGAATCATCATTTGTATTAATACTAACGAAAATCTATCGTTTGGTTTCGTTATCAAAAAAGTTCGATAAAAATACGATGTCTACGATAATTATCCGATATAGAATCGATCAGCAGCCCGATGATTTCCCGACATCGGATTAACATCGGATAGTTATCGTAGACATGGTATTTCTACCGAACTTGTCTGATAATGAAACCAAACGATAGATTCCCGACAGTATTAATACAAATGATGATTCAACGATGAAATTCCGATATCGGGAATTTTCATCAGGGAGGACATTCGAAATGTACACTGAGAGAAATAATTACTAATGACAAGAAAATATATTCTTGAATATTTTTGAAAATATATATTTTTAAATGCAGCTAATATGGTGTGGAGCCAAGAGAAATTTTCTTTAATCAAGAAAATATTTTCTCAATTTAAGAAATCTATGCTTGGTTTCAGGAAAATTTTCTTGCATGAAGAGAAAATATTCTTGGAGAAGTGAATTTCTTAGAACAAGAAAATATATTGTTGATGATAGTAATTATTTCTCTCTGTGTACGATATCCATTCAATCCACGTTCGATTGACGTACCGTCATATATTCGATCACATACGTTGGATGATCATGCATAGCACCTTGAAACGGTCTTTTGGAATGTACATAGAACATATTTCGAATATTCTAAGAACGTTCATAGTATATTCTGGTGCTACTTGGGTACTTAACAACCTCAAAAACCACTGGGTCCCAAGTTTGAAGGAAATCCGATGGATTTTTGAATTTTTATCCACCATATTAGAGCCACCATTTCCAATTTGTTTTCGTTGACAACGGATTCGTAATTAGCAACCGCAAAAAAACTGCGTATCGAGTTTGAAGGGAATCCGATGGATTTTCGAATTTTTGTCCGCCATATTGGACCCGCCATTTCGAATTCCGTGATTTTGACAACGGATTCGTAATTAGCAATCTCAAAAATCACTGCGTACCAAGTTTGAAGGGAATCCTATGGATTTTCGGATTTTTGTCCGCCATATTGGATCCGCCGTTTTGAATTTTGTGATTATGACAACGGATTCGTAATGAGCAATCCCAAAAACTTCTGGGTACCGAGTTTGAAGGAAATCCGATGGATTTTTGAATTTTTATCCGCCATATTAGACCCGCCATTTCCAATTTTTTTATGTTGACAACGGATTCGTAATTAGCAACCGCAAAAACACTGCGTATCGAGTTTGAAGGGAATCCGATGGATTTTCGAATTTTTGTCCGCCATATTGCACCCGCTATTTTGAATTTCGTGATTTTGACAACGGATTCGTAATCAGCGACCACGAAAATCCCTGAGTCCAAGATTTCAAGCAATTTTGAGAACTCCTCATATTTTTTTCCAACTTTTTGGCATTTGGCCTCACTATGCACCGTAATGTATATTTTTCGATTTTCCAAAGAGCTTCAATAATACCTCAAAAGAACATACGACGAGCGTTGGTGAGCTCCCACAGGCACTTTTTTTCCTGGTGCGAAAAGGTTCCAGTGCACGCATACAGATAATACACCTGAAAAAATAGGGGAAACAACGCAAAACTAAACTATTTTTGTCTCTTAAATATAAAACGTATTCATTTACAAAATTGATAATGTTGAATGCGATGTTCAACGCTCAGTTACATTCAACAAATTTGATTTGTAAGGTTGGAGCAAAACATTTTCCTTTTGAATTTTCAATTTTACATGAATCATTATGGATGTAAGAATAAAAATATAAGTCTTCAGAGGAACGTGAAATGTGCTCACTGGTAATAATTATAAAAAATTAACAATTGCACGTGTGGATCTATATATGAATCTATATAAGAGTATTACTCGAAGGTTGAGTTTCACATTCAGCTCTTTACTATGAAACCAGAATGAAAAATTAGATCCCCTAGTAAAAACGCGGATAGATTCGAATAAAAATTTGCAGATGAATACAAAAATAGGATCGAAACTAATAGAAAAACAATCCACTTTTATTCGTTTCAATCCTATTTTTGTATCCATCGGCAAATTTTTATCCAAATCTATCCGCGTTTCCATCAGGGTCATTCATCTTGAGCTTTGCTTCCCGATAGATGAACTTTTTTTATGCGTGGAGTTAAGAATTGTACTCATTCAATTCAGATACAAGGAACCAATGAGAGTTGAATATAAAATCGATCTACCATGAACTTAGAATTTATATATTCACCTTGCGACTGTTCTTCCGAGTTAATTACTTGTTTTAGCATGAAAGATATGATACGATGAAACAATATGATAACAGTTTATCCGGAAGCACTTCAGAATCAACAAGTTTCCCTGCTGTTAGAAATCTTCTTAGCGAAAAACAGCCTCGAATTCCTCTAAGACCTGTCAATTATGCTCCTCTAACGATTCAATCCACGCGAAATCGATTCCGGGGGATAATATTATGTACCGATTTGAGATTGCAAATGCGTAGATCATCACCCTTCTATATCGATGAAACAACGACATTCAGTTCTGTCTTCGAACTAAAATCTCAAACAACCCTCAATTTTCTACACCCGTTTTCTACTCGGTTACAAATCTTGGTTGACCCTCGTCACTATTTCCTCAGGGAATACGCGAACCCGAGCCGACCCTTGTTCTTGCTTCACTCTTATATTCATTCAGACTTTCCGACAACTGTAGTCTCTGTCTGAGTTCAAGTGATTAAGCAATCTTCTTGGAAAACATATTCAGTTGGGTGAAAGAAGCCGTTTCGCAAGATCATACTCAGGACATTCCTTGATATACAGGCTGTCACGAAATTCCCTCACCTACTTCCAGAAGTGGATTCTTGATATAGAACCGAAGAACTTTTATCTCTCATAATTCAAACTTCCTTAATCAGACAAGGGAATTCCTTTTTTCTAACTAATCTCGTATTAGTTCAGATCCTATTCTTTGATGATTTTCCACTAAGAAGAGTATAGAATCATTCTGTGTCTTTGACATAAACTTTTTCAAGAGGATTCGTGAATTTTTCAGTTCGAATTCGTGACCGATGGAAAGTTCTTGGAGACTTTCTTAATTAAAATTTTGAATAAATGAAAGAACAAGCGAAGTTGAAGAGAAAATTCTCTTCTCACTGCATAACAAAAACTGATTGTGTTTTGTTCAAAGTACCTCCCCGAGTAGAAATTCATATTGGGTGTTCGATCAGGACCAGATCTGGAAAGCCTTTTCTCGAACTATGATAGGGCATGCCAAATTACAAACCTAGCAGGGCCAGATCTGGTTAACCCTAATCAAGCGTGCCAAATCATGGCCTCACCAGGACCAGATCAGGTGTGTCAAAATAGGGTGAGCCCTATCGCTGCCCGATCGAGCCCATAATGAACATGAGGCTGGCTAAACAATTTTCCTGCTCGGATCATTCTGTCTTCCTGAACTTGGAAAATTTGAACAATGGATGCATATGAATCTTTCCAATGATTTGGATCAGAGGATGCTAATTCATTTTGCAGGAAAATAAAGATCATCAGGGATTTAATGAGTACACTAATGAAGAGGATATGATACGTTTGTCAAGATAACGATAGAAATAAAAGTGTATAATGCCACAAATTCGATTACTACATTCTATCGAATTAGTTCAAATAGTTGCAGTTAGATGAATGCGCATTTGCATTGAAATGATCAGAACAAATCAATCAAAGGTGAAAAGGATATTATAAAATCACCTTTAGCGTTGATCATGACAACGAATGGATTTAGTCTTCTCAGGTTACAAAGAATATACATATAATTTCAATTCATTCGGTGAATTAGAATAATGAATTCCAATCTTCTCATGAATATGTTTCAAAGGTTCCTGCCGTTAGATACGCAGTTCCACCAACTACCACAGCTACATATTTGAGCTCAAGAAGAGCACCAACTAATAATGAGACAAAAGTCACTGCTACACCTACCCAGAGTCCAACAGCTGGTCCGAATACTCCATCCATAGAGAGGACTCCCAACGCTGGGAGACCTCCAAGAAAGCATGTACAATTCCCCGACACACCTTTGCTCAACACTACAGGAGGACAAACAGGTAAGCAGAGTCCTTAGATTCCATTCAACTTTCATAGAAAGTAGGTATTTAAGAACATATTGTATATTTCCAAAGATGTCAATTTTACCTGTAAAATTAAACTATTGGAACAGGTTTTCGTGTGGAATTATTGTATTTCCAATTTGAATTTTTCATTGTATATTCGCATTTTAGTGAAGAAGGAAGAAAATTGAACACACATCGAGTTGGTATGATGCTGCAAGGACTGTGTGAACCATTAAAAAAATCTTGAATCGAATCATATATTCTATATATGAATATACGTATTGTATTCTCCAACTTAATTAAAACCAATTCGATGTGTATTCAAGGAACAGTTACAATACTGATAATGATAATAATGTACCAATTTGTTATCCAAGTTCGATGTCTTAAAGCACCAGGAAACATATTTATATCCCAATACCTGGTACATGTATAAGAGAGATAAGTGAATGAATGAAACAATATTACTAAAATCATTTCATTCCAGGAGTTCCCGTCTCCAATTCCCCACACATTTATCCACAAGAAAACACCAAGAGCACGATGTCCTTACTCCGACCAAGTGACGCCATAACAATGAGAAGCCATCAATCTTTTTAACGGACAAAAAGTAAGATGGCTTCTCATCCCTTCGATTTCTCATTACAAGCTATTATGTTCCATGAGAAAATAAATGTTCCTTTATCGATGTTCTTCATATTTTTCTCAACCAATTGGTGGCCACAGAAGAAATCGAAATATCGTACATTTGAAACTGTGAAAAGGTTCTTTTCTGAACCTATATCTTCGAATTTAAATAATTTAATATCAACGATAGATATAATGTAAACAATTCGGAATGTACCCCGTGGAAACGGATGTTCGAATTTCACACGATTCTTATCTTTCTTCCGACACATCGCATATTGAATTCACCCCATGCACGCACTCGGTTATTTTGAGTGCTTTGAATCAATACGTTTGTACCACATTCGATTGGGACGTTCAATTATATTTGCGAGACAAGAATTATAAAAGATTGTGGGTTCAAATATCGATTTTCACAGGGTATTTAAATATGGTATGATAAATAAGATTAGTTTTTTATAGAAATCTTTTGTGAATAAATTGAATATTACCGCAAATGTGTGCATTGAAATATTTACATATTATACAAACCTTTCGATTTTATTGTAAAATAAGATACCACAAAGATGTTAAATTATCATTGAATGTGATATCAAATTTTGAAAAATATAAAGAATCGATACGTTATATAAAGATTTATAATACATTCAACTCACCTATGTTGAATCAGGAGGGAAGAGAATAAACGGAGAATTGTATATTCCAATGTCAAAGTCTGATTGAAATCTTCATTCTCTTGCTTCCTTTATCATTGTAGTTCATGATGTTCCACTGTACCTGTTTGTACATACTGATTTAAAATGTTATATTCAGTGATTTCCAATAAACGTCTGAAGATACTATATAGTGCATTTAGATTTAATCTCCCTGAAATTATTTTAAGTACACTCAAAGAATTTTGCCTTGAAAATGATCGTAAAATTCCAGGAACCGAGAGACAAATGAAAATTCTTCGAAGAATCACTGCACCCTCTCTAAATCCGAAAGAGTGCAAAATCGCGCGTTTCACTCCACTGAGACTCAGAAGCAGTGATGCCAGAAATCAAGTTTTGCCTCCTCCATCAAGCCCCATCCCGACTAGAAATTCAACCCATGGACCAGATCAGGTCAACTTTGATCCAGCCCAGGTCCTAGTAAGGCAACCTCGTCAGGACTTGAGAAGTCGTGTCACGCTTTGCTAACATAAGGACCTTATGAGGCAAGACTAATTAGGATTTGATGTGGAATCCCATACCAAAACCTCCAGAATAAATTTAAATTAGGATATCAACAGGACATTCACAACCCAAAAATGTTGTATGCACAGTTGACATTTGTTCAGAAATATTTTCCTAATTTAGAGAAAATTTATTTCACCAAGGAGTATACGATCTAAAATTAGGACATTTTTGCATTCACTTTTTTAAACTGTACATTATAAACATATATGTTCATAATCTTAGGATAACCTAACAAGGTCTCAATGAGATTACAGCGAGGAAAACTTACCCCTACAGCACCGGACATTTCTACGTTGCCTCCACGTGGAATCTCCGTTCATCCACGTCCACCATTTATCCACATAGAGGCCACGGAGATGCAACCTAGAAATCGGTGGATGTGCTGTTAGGGTATTTCAACCTTCTAGGATAATTTAAGGGAAACCTAATTATGATCAAATGGGCTTATCCCTACGTGGGGCAACCACATCCAATCCCGATTAGGATTTCAGAAGGTATACCGTATTTCGGATGACCTTGTTAAGTCCTCATCATATGTCAGGTTGACCCTATGATAATTTCCACTCGGGATTTGTATAGAAATTCCACGCACACAATGAAGCCGCCGAAAAAAAAATTTGATTATGTACAGGCAAAATGTCTTGATGGAAGGGGCAAAAGTTGACGAAAGTTGGAATTTCTGGCATCACTGCTCAGGAGTAAGTCAGTCCACTTCGAGTGGGATTTTCACTCGTTTCGAGTGAACAACTCTCACCCTTTTAGAGCAAAAAATTCACTCTAGAATTCGAATGGCCCTGGAGATTCCAAAATGACCAATTTTTATCGTTTACTTTCGGTTATTTTTTGGTTTGGTCAAAATTTGGTCAGAAAATGTTTACCCACACGGGAAAAAAAGTATAGTTATCATGACGATCTGAAGTAGAAGAGAAAGTGTAAGTGGCGATATTGTATCGCTATGGTAACGATATAGATGGTTCAGGCTAACCATCTATGGAGACTTCCGAAGCAGTGATGCCAGATTCGAGACCGAGACCGTTTTTACTCACCCCATTGACCGTTTCCCCTTTGTCCCACCATGCGGAATAAGTCGGGTGAACGACAGAGAAAGAGTGACTATCACTCTCTCGCTCGCCCAACTTATTCCGCATGGTGGGAGAAAGGGGAAGCGGTCGATGGAGAGGGTAAGAGCGGTCTCGGTCTCGAATCTGGCATCACTGTTCCGAAGTAATTGATCCTGATGCTTGAATCACTTTTCCAGCTTTTTGATTCGTTGAAAAGTGATCGGATCAAGATCCAAGGATCAGGATCAACTACTTCGGAAGCCTCCTATATCGTTCTTCGAAGGATCTGTTTCCTCATGGCAACGATACTGATATTTCTATACTTTGGACAGTCATGACACCGATCCCGTACAGTGATGCCAGATTTGAGACCGAGACCGATCTTACCCTGTCCATCGACCGCTTCCCCTTTCTTCCACCATGCGGATTAAATCGGGCGAGCGAGAGGATGTTAGTTACTCTTTCTCTCTTGCTCGGCTGACTTGATCCGCATGGTGGGAGAAAGGGGAAGCGGTCGATGGAGAGGGTAAGAACGGTCTCGGTCTTGAATTTGGCATCACTGATCCCCAGGGTTGGGTCATTGACTCGTCATTGACGGTTTGTTACATTTATTACAACCCACATCTTCAATGATATCTTTGAAGACATCTTTTAGAGAGACAGTATCTTTTAAATATCTTTTAGACGAAAGGAGAGTTTTAGACATCTAAAAGACATCTAAATGTGTTGCGCAAGACATCTTAAACTTATCGAAAAGACAAGAATTGTTATGTGGAAAAGTATGATACGTAATATATAATACGTGAATCACGTATATTACATGAGGAGACCCTGAAGAAGGGGTTTGGTACAAGGTATGATACGTAAAATAAACTACGTATCATCGCGTATTATACGTCTAGTATTATACCTACCCAACCCTGCTGATCCTGTTATCCCGTATCGTTACGAGAACGATACTTTTTTTTCCGTGCAGATGGTTTTTACTGTATAATGGACCTATTCGTGACCGAAAATTGATAGTTGCTTAGAACAAATCTGACACCACAAGGTTACCAAAAAATGTGGTCTGTTTTAGGGATCTTTTTGGTATTTTTGAGGTCAAAACCCAGAAAATTGCCACGAAATAACAGAAGAATCACCAAGTTGAGATTGGTTGAATTTTGGTCAATTTTTGTTGAAAAAATTGTCCCAAACGATCAACAAGTTACCAAAACCAAGATTTCTCACCAGAATGTAACCGAAATCTTTGGTCGCTTGTCGGTTCACCCAGATCCACTAGGGGGCTGTGAGTTATCCCAGAATGGACCTTGCACTCGCTGCACGGAGAGAATTAAATAACACTCACTGCTATGTAAACATCGAAATAAGCTGCATTTTTTCAGCATAGCATTGGAGACCGTTTTTTGTATCAATCTTTGATCGATTAAATCTTAATAACCTCCACGTAAATCATAATGATCAGAATGTTACATAGTATCGAATCCAACATCATGATAACTATATTCTGTAACAAATTTCAGGCTATATCGTGTTCATAACAACCACAATTTACATATGACAATTGATCTAAAGATGCGTAGTTGTGGAAAGCCCTGTAAAAATGTAGTGGATGGGATGTACATCGTAATAAGTACGATGTGCAATACCAACTTCATGCGGCACAATTAACACATCAGTGTGTATGATCGAAAAATGTTTGAGACAAATGAACTCGCAAAATATTCACGAAACGACGATACACCGGTATATTCCTAAAAAAAGGTGGTTTGAGAAAGAATTACGATTGAGCACATCAAATAACTGTTCCACATTTATTGTTAGATTAATCGCACTCTGAATACAAATTGACTTTTTCGCATCATGCACATGAACTAAGAACAGAAATTATAAAAATCCTAACTTTGAAATAACAAAATCTTTGTTGCGTTTCATTTTACAATCATTAGAAATTAGTGAAATATTCTGATTTATATTTAAGACAAACTTATTAGAGATGTAATTTATTGACGTATATTTATAAATTTATTTCAATATTCTTTGAAACATACGCCAAATTTTTCCAGATTCTCATCTGAAGGTCATTATGTAACACCGTAAACATTACGATTTAATTCCATTCACGAGTAGATTTTTTCATCATACTAATCAATATGTTTCATTGTTCATGACACTAGGACATCCATCGGTTTCTACACCTCTGTTCCCATGATACAAAATACTGCAGTATGAAAATAGCAATTAATTTTTGAATTCAGTCCTATGTAAAATCGGAAACATTAGGATTTAATTCTCTCCGTGTAGAATTACACCCAATGAGGGTATCCAAATGAATCGACTGATATTCCAACCATAATCGTGAAGATGAAAATACAGACTGATGAAGAAATAAATCAGAATTATGCCTTTAGTTGACTGTACCATCAGAGATTACAAAAATACCAACCACTTGTACAAGAATAGACCACGTTTCGAAGATGATGATTAGGTAATCCGCACTTATCATAAGATTCGATGATTTATTGGTTATTGTTTTAGCATAACTGGCCAGTATTATTCCACCTGAGAAATTATGAGCCGCTGCGACGGCTATTCCAATCAGCACCCTGTTACGAATAATCTTTAAAATCTCATTCGCCAATGGGAGAATAAATAGGTTTCAATGAAATTCAATGATATTCAATAAAAAATTTCACCTTCCGTAATAAGATTCGATAGAATATTTCCATCTGGACAGTACTTTCTTTCCTCCTGTGAGATAACATTCAGATTAACTCAGAAACAACTGAAAATTCAAAATTCTGAACTTACTGAAACTTCCTGATGTGTGAATGTTTATTACGTTTCAGAACAGTGAACAGTTCATAAAGATCATTCAAGAAATGTGGAAGTATGATGGAAATCACATGATTTTGCCGCAACTTGTAGTACAGCTTTGCTTTAGAAATGCCAAAAAATTTACCGGTATTGTTATTTCACATAAACCCATAGTAATGAATTCATACGCCTTTGATGTTGAGTTCCATCGGAATGAATCAAAGCGAAAAATGATTGTTGAATATTCAAAAAACATTTTACAAACACATAGACATTTGAACGTTCAAAGAATGTTCTACAAAAATTCGTGACCGGTTCTCGAACTTCCAAACATGTTGATTCTCTTACGTAATATGAATTTTCATGTCTTTTCTTATATTCGATGGAAAAGATTACATTTGTCAAGAAGGAAAGGAATTTTTAATTTTCTTCTCCTGGATTATAATTCATTCCTCTTCGCACAACACGTATTTACATTTACAGGACATTCATAACACACATCTCAGTACCATATGCAGGGATCAAAATTCATGTTCTGTTGGAATAGTTGTCAATATAAGACATTAGGGAAGATTCCATGGGCTCATAAAGATATAAATCTAATGGAAAACTCCTGAATTATCAAATTATAACAGTTCCCGGCCTTGACATCAAAATATGATGAGTATATATCGTCTAAATAATTATCCTGCGAAATTTCCAAATCCAACATTATCAGGAACGGAACATTGTCTCGTTTTATTAACCATATTACAAAAACTTAAAATTCATTCGTAAAGTCATATCCTGAAATTTATATTATACATAAAAAAAGGTGGAAATGCCAAAAATGGAAAGAAGCACTGAAAACCAACTGAAATGGGAAGATGAAATTCTTCATGATTAGGAACTATTAAGATTCTGAAGCATCAAATAATCCTTAATTCACCTGAGCAATTGATTAGAGATGTGCGAATAGTTCGAAATCGAATCGTACGAATGTTTGTAGATTCGATTCGATTCGTTATCGAATCAAAAAAATCTAAAATCGAATTATTCGAAATGTTCGAATCGCAATGATTCGATTCCGAATCAATGTTACACTGAAAAAAAAACTTCATTCGAGTCAAATACATTTTTCTTCAGTGTACCTGATTTGAGAATGTGTACAAAATATTGTTCGCAAAATAATTCTCTTGGATATTCATCATCGAAAGATTGTTAAATGTTACTGGCTGTGCGACTCATACTACACAACTATTCAAAAGAATTCTTGATGAAATTTGGAAATTCTTTATGAATTGCTTTGAACTTCATTTGAACTTCCACGGTGTATCAAGAAGTATTACCACAGTTATATTCAAGTAGAACACATTAGTCCAAGAAACGTCATTTTAACAAAAATTCAATGTTACTGAAATTTGAATCATTTATTAAAACGAATCAGTGACCGGATAACAAAACACTGGAAATATTTCGCTGAAAAATGTCTGCAAAACTATGAAAAATCTCTGAAAAAAAATGAAAAAACTCGGAGAAACTCTGAGAAACTCTGAGAATCTCTGAAATTTTGATGAGAAATCTAATATTTTTGGGACATTCTTTACAGACTTTTGTCAGACTTTTTTCAGAGTTTCTCAGAGTTTTTCATACTTTTTCAGAGAAATAGTAACGAAATTGCACTCTGAAAAAACTCTGACAAAACTCTAATAAATTGTTGACATTTTTCTGATTATTGAAGAATCCTGAAATTCAATAAATACATTCATATGCCGTATTCAAATATCATGTGTGAAAAAGTGTTTGAAAATTTTTAAATTTTTTTCTAAAAGTCAGAAAAATGTTAGCAATCCATCAGAGTTTTGTCAGAGTTTTTTCAGAGTGCAATTTCGTTACTATTTCTCTGAAAAAGAATGAAAAAACTCTGAGAAACTCTGAAAAAAGTCTGTAAAGAATGTCCCAAAAATATTAGATTTCTCATCAAAATTTCAGAGATTCTCAGAGTTTGTCAGAGTTTCTCAGAATTTTTTCATTTTTTTTCAGAGATTTTTCATAGTTTTACAGACATTTTTCAGCGAAATATTTCCATACGGGTATAGGCACTGAAAAAAAATAGGTACGACAACTCGAAGTTTGATTATAACAACCCGACAGTGGGTGCTTCCGACATTTGTGCAAAATTTCCCAGATAGCACAATAATTCCAAAGGAGTTCTATAAGAATACTTCATATTCTTTATGACCTCTTCTAGAATTCTTGTGCTATCTGGGTTGCAAATTCAATAAGAAGAAATGTTTGAAAATTTCTCTATAATTTCTAGAAAAAAAACTCGGACTTCTTTTTGAAGAAATCCGAAAAAGTCTGATCAACTCTAAAATTTCGATGAAAAATATGATGGAATTGGGGCAAAGTTTTTTCAAAGTTTATCAGAGATTTTTCATCTTATTTTGATCGATGATTATGAATTACCAAATCAAGCTAATAAATATGAATTCCTCACGAATATAAAATAACGAATATAAGAACTTCACTTTTGATGTTTAAAATATGAAAAATTAGGACGAATTCAATGGGCTAAGAAGGCTTAAAGGGCCTCTGAATGGTACATCTACACTAGTACAATACGTATGCAATGTTTAGATTGCATTCAAATGATTATTATATCCAGTATTAATTTTATGTTGTGATTAGTGTTGCCGCGATATTATCGTCGAAATTCAGAAATAATCGATTATCTTAATTTTGACAGGTTTTCATGGAACTTTTAACGCGTAGATCTTCGACTGTGCACGAAATGAAACGGGATAATGAATCATCTTGGTCTTTTAAACATAATGAATCAAAATATTCTTACATTATCGTAACGATAATTATCGATATATCGTAACGATAAATGGGAGCATATCTTGGTTTATTTTGTGTACAAGTCTGGGATTATTCATTATTCCGTTTCATTATGAGCATAATCGAAGATTCGTGGATTATATATTCCATAGGAACATGTAAGAATTGAGATAATCGATTATTCCTCAATTATCGACGATAATATCGCGGCAACACTAGTTGTGATTCGATTCGATGTGATTTTTCACAATTCGATTTGATTCGGATTCGATAAAATTGTCAAAGACTCGATTCGATTCGAGGGTCTGAAAACGGGATTCGCACATCTCTACGATTGATTTTCGAGTCACGTCATCCGGGAAAATGTATCAGAAAACTTTATGATTTGGATAATACGAGGCGCGTTCATAAAATGAAGGCCGTTTGATCACAGAAAGAAATATACTCGTAAAAAACAAATTTCATTGTCACATTTAGTTGGGTACAAACTTACTTTACTTCTCTACACAATCGCCGTTCGCTTCTAAGCAATTTTCGTACCGCTGCACCAGCTTCTTTAACCCCTCTGCACAGAAGCTTGCCACCTGAGAGTTGAACCAGTGCACAACGGCGTTTTTGAGTCCCAGTTCGGTTTCAAAACGTTGTCCACCGAGCCACTGTTTAAAATGCAAGTAGAGGAAGTAGTCGCTAGGTGCAAGGTCAGGACTGTACGGTGGGTGGTCAAAAAGTTCCCAACGAAAATCTTGAATTTTCTCCTTGGTTTTGGCAGCAGTGTGAGGACGCGCGTTATCGTGGAGGAGGATTATGCCAGATGACACTTTCCCGCGGCGTTTGTTTTGGATCGCACGTCTCAATTTGTTGAGCGTTTCGCAGTACACGTCAGCTGTAATTGTTGTCCCACGTTCCATGAACTCAACCAAAAGAACACACGGAGAAAAAGGTATCTTAAAAAGTACCATAATTTATGGATTTTTAGCGCTGGTCTGACCCGAGTCTCAATATTTACCTGAACAAACCTCTAAAAGTACCATAATATCTGGGACTTTTATAAGGAAGGTACCATACTTATTCTGAAAAGTCCAAGAAATTATGGTACTTTTAGATATTCGTGCAAGTAAATATTCCGACTCGGGTCAGACCAGCGCTGAAAATCCATAAATTATGGTAATTTTCAGGATATCTGTTTTCTCAGTGCACCGTCTTTGTCCCAAAAAACTGTAGCCATCAATTTTCGACTTGTGTACGGAGTTTGCTTAATCTTTTTGGGTTTTGGTGAAGTTGAGTGTCACCACTGCATCGATTGCAGTTTTGTTTCACAACACAGGGGCTCGATGGACAACGTTTTGAAACCGAAGAGGGACTCAAAAACGCCGTTGTCAACTGGTTCAACTCTCAGGCGGCAAGCTTCTATGCAGAGGGGTTAAAGAAGCTGGTGCAGCGGTACGAAAAATGCTTAGAAGTGAACGACGATTATGTAGAGAAGTAAAGTAAGTTTGTACCTAACTAAATATGACAATAAAATTTGTTTCTTACGGGTATATTTCTTTCTGGAACCAAACGGCCCTTACTTTATGAACGCGCGTCGTAGAAATAATTTCCATTTCCCAAACTCGAATCGTTTCTCATAGCTTTGTGCTGATAGTATATTTCTCCAAGTAGGGTTTGTCCGCTTTCTTTCCAAATAGTAATAAATGTTGTACTTCTTCTAACGTCAATTCTTTAGTTTCAGGCAAAAAGAAGAACATATAACACACACCTAGAATACACACTAGAGTCATTATAATAAAAGTTACTTGCGTTCCTATTGTGCTGAAACTCGTAGTAAATAGAAAACATAAAATGGTAATGATAATATCGCAAAGCCCATTTCCCACAGATTTAACATTCCCTGAAAAGAGTTCACCCAACAAAACTCGTTCTGCGGCCAGTGCCATACAATTCATAGCCGTCAAAATGACTATACTCGCTATTGGAATCCAATGGAATGACGTGACATTGTATTCTTGAGTTTTTAAGTAGAAATATGTTGCCACAATTAAGTTGCAGACACCAGAGATACTGATGGTCACAATGGAAACTGTTCTCCGACCTGCGTAGTCTATTGCAGTTGTAGCAGCGAACAAAGTGAAGACTTGACCCAATCCTTGAATAACCGCCCAGAAACTGAAATATTTTGAGAAGTCAGTTCAAGTTCATTTGAAGTGATCATATTTTCAATAGAATACTCAATCTCGAAGAAGAACGACAAGTTTTTGAGGGGTAGTACTTGTTTAGAAGCTGAACAAAAGTTTCCCGCTTCCACGTTACAAGGTTAATTCTTGATTTAAACAAGTATTATCCAACCCACGCCAGAAGCTGGAGGCCTCGCGGTGTGTTATTACATAAGATTTCGATAGAAACATTTTGAATGAACAATTCACCGTTTAAGGAGAACCTATATCACGATTTTGTGGAGAATTTTTTTATCGAATTCATCGAATTTGTATAATAAACATTATGAATTATCCTGGTACAAAGGAAGTCTATGGAAACCTATTCTTCGTTCGCACTATGTGAGTACTTTCGAAAGTACCGACTCAATTACATTTCGCTCTAAACTGCATAAATGTAACTCATATTCGGAAAATAATGATTTGATAATAACGCCATGTCCTTACCCTCCATCCACTTTGTCGTCGATTTCATCAAAAATGATTTCCACGTACAAAACAACCATACAATAGCCTGCGAGATGTGAAATGATCGTAACAGCTAATGCGACTTCGAAAGCTTTGCGATTCACTGGTACCAAGAAGAGATTCTTCCATCCAACTTTAGTCGCTAAATCGCTCTCGGCTAGCCTTGAGAGCATATTAATTTCCTCGTCGATGTCTTTGCTACCGCGTAGTTTTTCCAAATTTTCTCTTGCCCGATCTGTGTGACCGCGACGTATACAGTAGTAAGGAGTTTCTGGCGTGAAAGTGAAAAGTATCCCAAAAATGAAAGGTACGACTGCGCACGACAGAGTAAGCATTCTGATCGACAAGAAAGTGCCCAAAAAATAGATGGATAACGTGCCAAGTGTTTGCGACAAAGTCACCACCGATCCAGTAACTCCACGATATTTTGTTGGAGATATTTCGCCAAAGTAAACTAATAAACCGGGAAGGAGGATCCCATCAGCTATACCTTGCAATAAACGTCCAAAGTATACAAGCTAAAATTGAAACAAAATTTTCTTCTACATGATTATTTTAGATCAGTAGAAATACTCCAAGCACTCCTCTGGTAAAAAGCACCTATCGAATCTCATCAAGTAATACAAACTTCGCAATCGCGAATGACCATTCAAACTAATTGAACCCATTAAAAAAACCGAGTTTGAATGGTCATTTCCCGTTGCAAAGTTTATATTAAATCTCATTAGTCGATAGGATTCAATAGACTTCTTTAACCGCAGGGTCACGAGTTTTGTAACACTGCACTACAAAAAAGTCAAACACTCGGACCAGATACTTCCTACTACATGATAATGTAAAAAATGTCTACGGAAAACTTCACATGAATGTTCAGAAGTAATCAACACATACAAGCGTTAGGAATTTCCCGTATTTTACCAGAAATTTACTAGAAAATGATGTTAACCCTCAGCCTCCACAACTCATTCACGCAACCACTATCCCCACACGAGTACGAATTCGGCTTTCCAATTGTCATCGTGAGTAATTTCGTGAAAATTACATAAATTCAGGGTGAAATTTTTCGAAAAATCCATTGATGGTAATAGATAAAAGAGAAGGTGATGTATTCTGTGTCAAAATTCAATTTGAAAGCCATGTATTATGTAAAAAGTTACTGATTATTGAATTTCTGGTGGTGCGAATTCGCACTCGTGTGGAGGCTGAGGGTTAACAATCCCATGAAGGTTGCAATTTTCTGTTAAACTGATAGCAAATTTCATACACATGTAGGAGAGAGTGGGGTTAAAAGTACCGCAGGAAGTTGTTCCGATAATTCAATTTTCAGAAATAGAAACGAGTTACCATATATTTTGAATGTGTAAACCCAAGGAGAAATATTTCTCTCAGTTTGCACCTTCACTGAGAAAAAGATTTATTTATAGTTAACAAGATTAGTTTATAGTAAACGAACCCTATATTTGCTTATGGCGAAATGAATATAAAATTATTATCACCAAGCCGCATATTTGTGCGATGCTCTTTAGATAACTTTGACATTCCCCTGTTACAAAAATCCAGCTGGGATTCCACGTGGGTTCCAGATCCGAAATTTACCTGCGTTGCCAGCTAAGATTCCACCTGGAATCAAGCATCCCAACTGGGATTCCACCTGGGATCAGAAATTCCAACTGATATCCCACGTTGGAGTTGAAATTCTACCTGGTATTCCACCTGGAAATAGGAATCCCAGCTAAGATTCCATCTGGAAATGAGGAATCCCAGCTGGAAACGCAGGTAAATTTCGGAGCTGGAATCCACGTCGAATCCCAGCTGGATTTTCGTGACAGGGTCGTTAACTATTAACAAATCATGTTTTTGTATGAAATTGATTTTCAGTTGATTGAAAAATTGAACAATTGAATTCAAAACTACTATCCCATACAGCACCGGGAGGTTCTATCAACATCCTCGGAACGTCTTCTGGAACATTGGAATGTTCTGAAAATGTTTCGGGACGTTCAAGAAACATCGCATGTATATACCAGGGATGTACGAATGTCCGGTATAGTTTTATTAAGGTTTCCATGGAACGTTTATGAGACATTGAAAATGAGAATTTCTTAATGTTCAAACTTGTGTCAAATCTTCCAATATTCTCCATTTGGAGCCGATGCAAATGAACTGTGGTGGAGCCTGTATCAATGGTTCTGACAAATTACATTTGCATCCTTTTAATACATCGCATATAATGAAATTATGTTCCGCGCCAATTTTAAGGTTATGTGAATTTCAAAACATTGACTTAATTCTTGATAATTTATATTCTGCCAATAGTTTCGAACTGCTGAAATGAAATATTTTCAAACATTCAATACAAAACATACTTTTATCGTTGTTCGATGCTTTTGTTCCTAGTAAAACTATAAATATAAATTTGTATAGGTTAGAGATAAAATACTTAGTTTTCATATAATGTTTCGAGGACGTTCTGAAAAAGTACCATAGCATTTGTCAACAATGTCCTCAAAACGTGTTTTCCAGCACATTC